>CM075673.1:9740000-14740000 GCA_037962975.1 Clitoria ternatea
AACCGTATTCTTGATAGTGAGAAGATATTAGGTCATGTGACTTCTTTTTTATTGACATTCTTATGTTGTTGTCAAATTTAGGTGACTTTTGCGGTGGAAGTCATAGCAAAGTACGACAATAAATTCTTCAAGACTTGGTATGCATACTTACAACCTATCATTCTCGTGTGTAAGTTTGGTAGCATGGATGAGAGAAGCCATGTGAGGATTAATTGATCATGTTGTTTCCAATTGAGGTGTTCTAGATTCACATTTCTTAGTAGTCTCATATTCTACTGCGAATTTTTTTTTGGGCATTCTTCCCTTTTCATCTTCAAAAATTGAACTTCGATAATTGATAACCTCTGTTCCTAAAGCTTAATGCTTCCATGTCAAAAAAAATTAATTGTTTAACTTGATTGAAATTGGCACGACTAAAGGTTGTGTGATTAACTACGACGCCATGGTAGATGATGAGTTTATCTTGAGGAACTAGAGTTTTGATACCATAAAAGTGTCACCTAAAAGTATAGTGTGAGGAACACGAAAGAATAGATTATACAAACAAAGGTTAAAAGTTTAAGAAAAGAAAATGCATTCATTGATCAATTATATAGGCTAAACACATACATTTATATAAAGAAAGAAGGAAACTCTAGTTCACTCACAACCTCGTAACAATCCTAACTAACTATTACTAAGATATTTGTTATCCTAACAATCACCGTATATTGTGCTTCAATCAAGAAAACACACAAAAAAGCATCACATAGCTACATACTTATAAAGCTTTTACATACTTTTTTAAAATGTATTCTTTTTAGGATTTATTTACCGAAACAAACAGGAATTGTTAGAAATTATCTTATTTAATTCCAGTAATTGTTAGAATAAATAAATTACATTTTTTAAATACTTACTACTATTATCATTGGTATACTCTATAAAAATGGACCTCAAATATACTCAGGGTTTCATACTTAATATTAGGTAGATATGTAGGGGTGTTGGTGAACAAAATACATTATTGAAAAAGAAAACATAAAAAAAAACAGGTATAAAGATATGTATTTGAGGTGAAGTTAACGAAAAAGTTGGAGAAAAGTAAACATGTGTATTAAAGGATAGTTAATTTAAAAAGCCGTATGACATAAGTGCATTTTGAAATTACATGTTACCTAATTACAGCCAAAGTCTGAAACTACTACTTTCCTTAACCAAAACATGATTAGTATAGTAGATATTATGATAATATAATGATTACGTAAAGTATGTGATCTAATAAGGTAAATCTATGGAGTAGTAATTGATGGTAGTAGTGTAGTATAGTATAGTTTCCCATATTGCGGGCTGATTGGTACCCGTACCATAACCCTAAGGTAAATAATGGAATGGATCATTAGATTAGGGTATGCTGCCATTAATAAAGTGGACCTAGAGGGTCGGATTGAGTGAGAAATATCTGACTGTTAGAATCATAGTTACCCATATGATTGGACGGCCATGATGTCATCATTTCAATAAATTATTATCATCTGTGGCCCCCACCATATCCTTCAACCCATCTCTTCAGATCCAGCCGTGCGACGCGAATCATGAGATTCCCTTCCACACCCACTCCGGTACACATGATAACACTTTATCAAACCCCCTCCCATTCGCGAGAAAATAAACGACATATTGAAAGGAAATAATCGTCCCCGTTTGGTCGTACACCCATTTTCTGCGGCTCCTCTTCCATCCCTCTCAACGGATAAGATCACCTTCTTGCATTTCCCATCCAACGGCTCTTATTCACCCCCTCTCACCACGTGTCCACAACACAAAAGCTCCTCTTCACCCTTCACCACCCCCTATTTAACCATGGTTAATTTCTAACCTTACCGGGCACAACATAAACTCCTTATCCTCTCTCTTCGTCTTTCTCTCACTCACATCACACAAACACACTACTCTCTCTCTCTCTCTCTCTCTCTCTCGTTGATGGAGTTTCAGATCTAACAGTGCAAGTGCGCCACTACTTGTTACATCCACGCCTTCGTTTCTCTTTCTCAACCGGAAAACGACGCCGTTTCTTCGCGGAGGTTGTCGTGTTTGTTCATTCCATATGCAGAGAATGGCATGCTCGTTCCCAGAGGAGGTGCTGGAACACGTGTTCTCGTTCATAGAGTGCGAGAAGGACCGGAACGCGATCTCGCTGGTGTGCAAATCGTGGTACGAGATCGAGCGGTGTTGTAGGAGGAAGGTTTTCGTTGGGAACTGCTACGCCGTCAGCCCTATGACGGTCATCAAGCGGTTCCCGGAGGTGAGATCCATTGCGCTGAAAGGGAAGCCTCACTTCGCCGACTTCAATTTGGTGCCTGAAGGTTGGGGCGGCTACGTTTGTCCTTGGATCGCTGCTATGTCATGTGCTTTTCCCTGGCTCGAGGAGATCAGGCTCAAGAGGATGGTTATCTCCGACGAGAGTTTGGAGCTCATCGCGAAATCCTTCAAGAACTTCAAGGTTTTGGTCCTCACTTCCTGTGAGGGTTTCACTACTGATGGACTTGCCGCCATTGCTGCTAACTGCAGGTTTTTTTCATTTCCTTCTTCTCCTCTTATATTTCATTTGTTCAGGTTGCGTTTTGTTGAACTGGGTTTAGTTTTAGCGGAGTGAAACGATGCATTGCTGGAGTGGATTTTGTTTGCTAGTAGGTGGTTAACTTGTTCTATCACACGTTTTCGGATCTTCGCTTTTGAGTGTTTTTTGCGCGATGGAGAATACGACGATCTTTTTTTTACGGCGTCTACTGTTTAACTGTACCATTTTATGGTCAGATTTGACTCGTTTGTGTCTCTTTCAAACTGTTTAGTGAAATAAAATGTTGAAGGTTGTGGATTTTTACTACGTCTTCAAGTTAGAGGCTAGTTAGTTATAAGAAAAGATAAGAAAATTAGCATGAAATTAAAATAGTCTTCCATTGTGTACTTTTTTTGAAGAAAAATAAATAGTTCTTAGAACGGCGCGTAATGGTGAATTCAACTGACACGTGTTATTTTGATTCGTATTTCCAGGTGTGTTATTAGATTTTCACATCGTTATTCTGTATGGTTTCTGTTTTGACGCAGTTTATAAAATATACTGCGAAATTTTGACGCCCTGGGCACAGTTGATTTTGGCCGTCTACCTATTTGTATGTGATTTCCGGGTTTATATTTCATAACGTCTTGGTTTAAATGGCCATGGTAGATTGTCCTCATTCAACGAGGTGGTTTATTGTTATTATTATTTAGTATTTTAGTCGTCTGTTTCTCTTACTGTTTATTGTTATAAAGTTAGGTAGTAATGCGCTATTTTTATTTTGGGAGTTAATTTTCCTTGGGTGTTGATATCACCTTTGTGCCGGTCCTTCTATTTTTTATTTAAATACAGAGCCTGTATATTTCCTTCTTTTCTTGTTGGAAACTTGCGTGCTCAGAGGGACTTTTTTGATTTGATAACCGGTTTGTGGAAGTCATTTAAATTTGAGAAAAAATTGATCTCCTTTTCCTCAAAGAACTTTGCATTATGCTTGATGCGCCTGTTTTGAATGAGATAATGTCTTAATATTGGGTCATTGCCAATGTGGATGATGCTAAATCTTTGCTTTGTTTTGCTTTGAAAAAAACCTAGAAGATGCCAGTTTCTGGACTTTAAGTGTCTCAACACTCGTTGGTAAGTCACTGTTTGCTCATGCATTGTAGGAATTTGAGGGAGTTGGACCTGCAGGAGAGTGAAGTGGAGGATCTTAGTGGGCATTGGTTAAGCCACTTTCCGGATTCCTACACATCGTTAGTTTCACTTAACATCTCTTGCTTAGCAAATGAGGTGAGTTTGTCTGCACTAGAGCGCCTGCTTGGGAGGTGTCCTAACTTGCAGACGCTCCGCCTTAATCGTGCTGTGCCCCTTGATAAACTACCCAACCTGCTTCGCCGGTGTCCTCAGCTGGTTGAGTTAGGCACAGGTGGCTTCTCAACTGATATGCGGCCAGAGGTCTTCTCAAACCTTGAAGCAGCATTTTCTGGGTGCAAGCAGTTGAAGAGCTTGTCAGGCTTTTGGGATGTGCTCCCATCCTACCTTCCAGCTGTGTATCCCATTTGTTCCAGGCTAACATCACTAAACTTGAGTTATGCTACTATCCAAAGCCCTGATCTTATCAAGCTTATCAGTCAATGCCCAAATTTGTTGCGTTTATGGGTATGTCTGATTTATGTTGTGTTCTCAATTTACTGCATGTCTAATGTTTTTGTTGCATCTCTGATATATTGACTTGTGTTGTACTTTTAATTTTTATTCTAATTAAGGTTATTGCAACAGGTCTTGGATTACATTGAAGATACGGGTCTTCATACCCTTGCTGCATCATGCAAGGATCTAAGGGAGTTGAGAGTGTTTCCATCAGACCCATTTGGTTTAGAAGCTAATGTTGCGTTGACAGAAGAAGGCCTTGTCTCTGTGTCTGAAGGTTGTCCCAAGCTCCAGTCAGTTCTATATTTTTGTCGTCAATTTTCTAATGCAGCTCTACATACAATTGCACGGAATGGACCAAATTTGACTCGTTTTCGCCTGTGTATTATTGAGCCTGGAACACCTGACTATCTTACCCATGATCCACTGGATTCTGGTTTTGGAGCTATTGTACAGCATTGCAAGGATCTCCGACGCCTATCCCTATCTGGTCTTCTTACTGATCGTGTTTTTGAGTATATTGGGACTTATGCGAAGAAGCTGGAGATGCTATCCATAGCTTTTGCTGGAGATAGTGATCTCGGACTTCACCATGTGCTGTCTGGGTGCGAGAATCTTAGGAAGCTGGAGATCAGGGACTGCCCCTTTGGTGACAAAGCCCTTTTGGCCAATGCTGCGAAGCTGGAGACAATGCGATCCCTTTGGATGTCCAATTGCTCAGTGAGTTATGGAGCATGCAAGCTACTGGGTCAGAAAATGCCCAGACTTAATGTTGAAGTCATTGACGAAAGAGGACCTCCAGATTCAAGGCCAGACAGTTGTCCTGTTGAGAAGCTTTATGTATACAGGACTACAGCTGGGCCTAGGTTGGACATGCCTGGTTTTGTGTGGACAATGGAAGATGATTCTTCAACAAGACTTGAGGGATCACGCTGTGGATTGAGCCAAGGAATCTAATGCCAGTTTGATCTGGGATATTGTTTATGACAGGTACTTGTATGCAATTCTCTAGTGAATTTACTGTTGCCTATATGTGGTTGCAGTTATGGTTTGTGGTTGAGCTAGGTACAGGAGAGTACACAGAAGGATTGTGCTCGATCGCCATTCATTTTACACTTTGGCTGAGCTACGGGACTCCAATTTACTGATTAAAGAAGAGACTGAAACTATGTTGTTGTACGTGGGTTAGATACAATTGTTATATTATTCCTCTTACGATTAGTATTTGCAGCTTCAATTTATTTGTATGTTACCTTTGTCTTCCGTAGTAGTAGTATGTTGGACATATTTGTTATTGTTATCCTTCCCGATGAATAATACTCATATTATAATGCAGCCAGCTTTAATGGTTATTCGCAATTCTGATCCATGTGTATGTAGCACTTACTCGAAGCTGAACACAATTGGGACGAACCACCCGAGTTCCAACGAGAATACCAAAAATTTGGGATTAAGGCATTGCGTTTGTTTTAAATTCCTTTTCATCGGACTTTGACCGTATCTTGGATTATATTGAAGCTCCATTTCGTCGGCTCTCAGTGCAGAAAGTATTGTAACTCAGTTGTTGTGCAATGGCAGTGCCTGGGAAGAAAATCCTGGTATAAGGCACGCAACGGTTGAGACGGCTTTATAACCCCCAATACCCTACCCTACCCTACGTATAACTTTTCACTCAACTTTTGATACTTTTTGTTTCATCAGTCTTTTTTATTTTCTCTTAAACCAAATACTTACTTGTCTTTTAAGTATAATAATATTTTCAATATTTTTAACGCTTTTACTTGTACTATTTAACGCTACTGAATCACAAGGTATGTAGGTCGTACGCTTTGCTCATTTTTAGCTGAATAAAGTGGAAAACATGGTTAATTTTATGGGAATATGATTATGTTAATAGTATTTTACAGCTCGCTGAATCGGAATCCAAATCCAAGGAGTGTCTAAAAGGCTGCAGATGGATCCTGGAAACTCTCTCCCTCTCCCTCTCCCCAGTAAGCTTTTACTTGCGTAGTAGGAGAGTAATCAGAATTCAGGTGGCTTAGTGAATGAAAGGCCCAAATTTTGTGGCACTGCCATTTTGAAAAAGCAAAAGATAGAAGAAAGGCTAGAGTGGTAAAATGAGCTCAGGTGTGGTGACATGTGCTTTTCATTCAATAGCCTCGACTGGTGAGCCACGTGATAGATTCGGTCCCCAGCTTTTTCCTTCATTCAAGTTCTCTTTTCTATCTAACCAGTTAATTAGTTTCCAACAGAAACACATCAACATGTCAATTAAATAAAATTCTGAGGATTACTTTTTTCCTTGCGAAAAATGAGTGGAAAAATACAAGTAGGCAAAGACAAGAACATTATGTTGCAAGGACAGTTACGTCCCCACCAAAGTTATCCAATCAATAAAGGAAAAAGGGTGAAGGTGTGGGAGTAGTAGTGAGGCCTCGTTTCATTAGTTAATGATGGCCGCACGTTCATCTTCATGATCATCATCATTTTTATTCTTTGATCATTAATTCACTCACACTGTTCTTTCGCACACTTATTATTATGCATATCCATCTTCTATCATTGCAATACTTACTTACCATGACGTTCTCACTTTTGCCAGGTAACCCCACTATTTTATTTATTCAAAAGGAATATATTTTAAGCCATTTAGATGTTTAAGTTTTTATATCATGTATTAGATTAGTTATTTTTAAAAGCTTCAATTATTAGACGGATAATGATTTGTTTTTTGGGTCAACGTATTTGATCAATCATTTTATTTTATAAATTTAGTTATTTTTAGGCCTTTGTTGGGCCTTTTGGACTTTTTGTCCATTATGGGTGGGCTGGATATTGGAGAACATTACTTCAATTACATGAGAAAATTTCACCCAAAAAAAAACTACATGAGAAAATGTACCTTAATTTTGTTACATGTTTTTCTCATTAATACTCAGACAATATCTTCAAACTGTAGGGATCAATAGAATGAGTTTTATTATCCTTCTTAATGGAACTTTTTTTTTTTACACATACAGTGAAATTCAAACCCTAGTCAACATGTTGATCTAGTAATTTAACCATATGTATCGGATTTTGTTAGTGAGAGTCTTAATGAGCAACTATTCAATATAAAAATCAATAAATTTAATTGGAAATGAATACATATTTGATTTTCTCTACCCCTTTTTCATTGGCAACAGCTGAAGATAGTCTAATTAAAACACAAGGTGAAGGAATTTTTATATTAGGATGTGAGATAAATAATCCAATGATTTATATTTATATAAATTAGTTGATTATTGGTTTGACTTGGCTTGACTCGGAACAGCATAACTAAATCTTATTTTTATCAGAAGGTTAGAACCTAACCCCCCCAACTTGCCAACTCTGAGTGCTCAAGTCATCAACTAAAAGTTAAGCCTAACCTATCAAACAATAATAAATGAATAATACATAAAAAAACTGGTAAATAATAAATGGATCTTGTGTATGCAATTGAAAATGTAACATGAATACACAATTTCTAGAGAGATGCCAAGAAAACTGATAGTCAAGGTTCCGTAAGAAAGGGGCTCACCAGAAAGTCGAGTGACTAAAAAGGAAACTTCTGGCAGGGGTAGATGATCCAAGAAAATTTGCAATCTTGATATTAAAATTTAGAAAGTAGGTTCTTTTTTTTTTCCAATTTTCAAGCAAAGGTGGGAATAGATTAATTAAATAAACGACCCACTAAAAACAAAAATGTAATATATAGTAAGACATTAGTATTGATATTACATCATGCCCCCTCATTTTCAGTCAACGTTGGTGTGCAACTCAACAACTACCTTGCAAGGGCATGCCTTGAGAAACTTGTTAAATTATTATAATATAATGGGCACAGACTTTTAAAGTCAATTTTTGAATTGAAAGAGGCAAGTGTAAATAAAAACAAGGATACTATGGCCATACATGAACTTAATTTGCAGAGAGCAGGAACTACACAAGGCTAAGGAATAAAGCAATGGCTTGCAAGGAGATATGTATTGATTTCACTGGACTTATCTTGGCTCTGGTAATTGCTCTTGCTTTCATGCTCATCTGCTCCACCCCTAAGAGGCGTGTTGTTGTGTGTCGCTGGCCTTGAACCACCCTTAAAAGCATTTGTCAATCTTTTGTGTGCATCGGGTAAATGCCAATTCATTTGGTTTTCTCCCCGTGATTTGATCTCGTGTAATCTTTATAGCGAAAAACAGAAAAACTACTTTCACTGCATCTATTATGAGAGATGTGCCATATTCATTTCCTTTGCTGTAGCTAACTAGATACTCCCTGTCTATAAAAGTGATATGAATAAAACTTGCTTTTTTCAGAGAATGAGTTACACAATGGTTTTTCTCACATATCTCGTGTGTTTAGTTACCTTACGTGAGATCCATGATGGACAATAGATCACCTTCAACCACCTTTATCTTTTTCTGTGCTGATATGGAGCAGACTAAATGCAGATTTAAGAACTCAGCTACATAAATGATACATCAAATAAATTAAAGAAAGTTTACGTGATAACATTCTCAATTTCATATTTATCTGTTTCTCTATTGGCGCAAATGGCAACCTACATGCACAATGCTTAGAGTGATTATCACGGCTGCTATATATCAATAACTGCCATCAATTTTGGCCCAAAATTGGATACAATCATGCCATTGATGAAGCTTATAATTCATTGTCTGCACAAAATTCTGATGAACACTTTTAAGTCTCAAACACAGTGCAATAGATAAGCTATAATCCATATAATACCACCGTTAAGCAGTACGCCATTCCTCCATAACTATTCTACTCATGGTACGTCACTGAATTGATGTCAGTCATGTGCATTTACATATAATGAGTACTTCTTGTACTCGTTTCTGTTTGTAAAATCTTATCTCTTGGCTGAAAAAAGACAAAACAATACGATGCTGATAAAATTCAATAGAAGGAATGTCGTCTGCAATTGGCTTTTTGTACCCCCCACTCAGGATTTACTACAGCTGGCTGCATTTTTGTATGAACTTTGAATAGTCTCCAAAAGATGCTCAATTCTGTATTTCATAACAGGTTGCCCCTTTCGTGTTTTTTTAAGCATTTTTCCCCGCATAGCCTTTCTCCGAGCTTCAGCCTTTTCTATCTCTTCCTTCTTTGCCCTAAGAGCTGCCTCTCTCTCCATTCTTTCTTTCTCTATCTCTTCGTGCTTCTTCTTGTACAATGCTTCCAAACTACGGACACTATTCTTGTTGTTCCTCTTGTTCCTCGTCTCACTCTTGTCCTTATCCTCTTCAGTTTCATTCACATTCTGTAACAGCAAACAAAAGAAAAGAGATAGTACGAGTAATTTAAGAATTGGAAATTCAGTATATGTTCTCTAGCTCCACCAGTTATAGCAAGTAGTTAATAAGATATCCAACCTCAGCAAGTCTCTTGACCAAGGAGGGGTCATTCTGCTGGTTTTGCTGCTTCAACAACTTCTTAAACTTATTTACATTTTTAGCATTCTTGTAGAACTCCCTTTGCTTCTCTGACAAAATGGAAAAAATCCATGAGAAGATTATGGTGGTATATGGCAAAGGAACCTAAGTTAGATATGACGACACACATTCACATCAAAGGCTCATAAATGAGTAACCTTATCAGTTATCACAACAGGAAATACATGCCTTATAACCACATAAATGGGAAATTGTAGGATCCTCAAAACATATGATTATTGGAAAGTGCATAAGTAAGAAATCTAATAATATATATATATATATATATATATATATATATATATATATCAAATATTTTGAAGAGATCAGGAAAAGGATTTAAGGTTTGACGGTGACCAAAATATTCAACATTGTAAGCAAAACAATTTGAACTAGATTCAAAGGAATTTTGGCAAATGAGCCCTCATGATACTTACCTAAATTATTACTCTTTTGGCTAGGTTCTAACTCTTTTACCAGTGCCTAAAATGTTGGCACTTATTATAAAAATGCTATAGTTTCAGAACGTACATTGAAATGCTACAATCATTGGCAATTTGATGTTGAAAATGCCAAGCTTGTTGGAGTGGCTTAAATGGCATGCTTAATGCTTCCATCAGTCTTATCAGCTACATCATTATATTATATCACAATGAGTTACACAACAACAAAAAATACATTAAATGAAAATGTAGTAACATTTAACATAAGTAGAAAAGTAAAACAAGAATGTTATTCTTACACTTTATTTTCTGGTTTCTACGCCTACCTTTCATGTTAAAGTGGATACTTTGACCATATACCTAACAAACCATTACATATCCAATTCATTCCGTTTAGTAATGGTAACTTTCTTCAACAAACTTTGGCATTGTAAGCATGGAGACACCAACAATTACAGCATTTTCACGTGTCTAACTACATCAATTTTTCTTTATTAACTTATAAAGTGCTAAACAGAATATACCCACATAAAAAGCGTTATCTTGTTAAGTCCTGTGACTGCAACATGAAAAATACGAAGCAAACCAAAGCCCATAATATTAAAGAAGAGAACATCTAAGTAAGATTTTAACGAGATGTGAGCAACAAAATACGCACAAAGTACAAATAGAAATCTACCGTTCTTAACCATTAGAAAACCAAACTCCAAACTTTGCACAAATATCATGAATCTCTTTCTAAATTAAATAAGTTTTAAATATTAGGCACCAAAGATGCATGTTTCTTCATCCACTACCACACCCATCAGCAATAATCAAAAGCAAATAGTACGCAAACAATAAACAACCGAAAACCACAGAAGAGTTCAAAGCATTGAGAGAATAAGAGGGAGAAAGTTGCGTACTTATGAGAGCAGGGTTGTAGTGGTTGTTCTTCGACTTTGCATTGGCGAAGGCGTCGAGCGACAGGCCACCTCCACCCAACCTCGAAATGTTCTTCTTCTTCATCATTACGTGCTTCTTCATCATTACGTGCTTCTTCTTATTCTTGTTATTGTGATTATCGCTGCGTTCATCGTTCTTCTTCATCGTCGAAAAATGGAGGTTCTTCACAGAAATTGGGGGAACAAATTGCAAACCCTAAAAATTCGCAGGGTGCCAATGTCGAAGCGACGCGGAGCAGAAGATTTACTTTTGGACTTTCCTTCCGGCCCACGAAATGCTCTGGACTCAGCCCAATAATATTGAGGAATATAAAGGCCCAAACTAAACCCTTATTTTTTACAACTTTGGCGGCAAAATTGGAGACTTTGTTTTCTCTAATACCACAAGCCTTGCCTTCTGTAGCATTGATTTTAAGATAACAAGAATTGAACTTCATTGTCCAAAAAAAAAAGAAACAAGAATTGAACTTTATGGCAAATTTTTATAAGGGGATGCTAATTTTCATTTTAATCTTTATCCCTTTAAAAGTCACTTACTAGTAATTTAATTTTTTAAATATTGAGAGAATACGGTTTTCACATGTTTGTATATCTATTGTCCACGCTTTCATCGGTTGTGTTACTTAGACATTAATATCATATAAATACAATTAATTAGATTTTAATGGTATATCATTTACCCTTTTTGTAATTGTGTTGGTCATCATATATCACATATCACAATTTTAGAAATAGTGTTTGAAACCTTTATTTTTAAGGTTAGTTTGAATTTTGCCCCCTAATTAGTTTGACTCATTTTGGATTTTAAAGTTTTATTAGGGGTGTCCAATTTCGGCTTTGTCCATGCGAACCCGAGATACCCGATTTTGAAAATAAGAACGGGTTGGTTTGTAACGTGTTGTGGGTAAAAATAGGTCATTTAAATGGTTTATTTTGACTAAGAAGGGACGGACTCAGTTTAAAAAATTAAATCCGGTGATACTCATACTTGACCAATTGCTTAGGGATTTGGTATGGTGGTTGTTATTATTGTTTAATGGATTACATTACATGAATTAGAATGTATATTTCAACGATATATTCATTTTGGATTTATGTTTTTACTTGATAAAAGCTTTGAAATGTTCTTATATGCAAGTGTTTGCTAAAATTATTTTATACGCAAAAGGCGTTTGACAAAAAATAAAAATCAAACTTTCTTAAGAAATTTAACCGAAAAACCCGACCGAAAAAATCGAGAATCGCAATTAACTGAATATGAGCAAATCAACCATAGTATTGGGTGAAAGTGGGGTTATTATTTATGTTTCATGATAGCAACGGATAGACTCAAAATTAACCGAACCCGACCGGTGAAGAACCCTAGTTTTAGTAACATCTCACTTTGATATATTTCGAATGTTACATTTCACATTTTTGTTTGTCAGAATTTAGTACAAAAAATGTTTTGTTTTAAAGGAAAGTAAAAAACATGAATTTTCGAAAAATTAGATTAACATTCAAACAAATAAAATGATGATATTGAAGAAACCAAAATACGAAAGTGAGACATTTTAAAAATTTTGGCACATCATAATGACAAACTAAAATTGGAGAATTATAGTAAAACTCAATAAGTTTATGGAGATTCAAATATTCTGTTTGAAATCTTATTCACTTAAATTGAAAATTAAAATATACTATAATTCTAGAATGTTCCTCAATTAAAAAACAGTTTTTATTAGCGTTAAATTAACAAATCATTCTTTGTTAGTATGCTGATTTGATACTAGAGTAGAGACTATTTTTTAATCAAAGAACATTATGAATAAATGATTCGTTTGTTTAAGCTTATTTTTAAGTGTTTTTTAAAAAATACTTTCTTTATAAGTAATATTTTAAATGAACAGATCCTTCTTAAATTAAGTATAAAAATTTAAAATAAATGTTTTTAATTAAAAAAATATTTATTTTTTAAAATAAATTTAAAATCTCAAACACATGATATATTACAACCTACCCCTTAAAATTAGATGACAAAAATACCTTTTGACCTATCTTTTACTATTAATTATTTTATCATATAAAATTTATTTTTATCGAATTTCTTAACCTAGCAAGATTTCACATTTTAAAAAACTAATCATATCAAGAAGTATGGACATTGAATAGTTGATCACATTAAATACGTGCACTGCAGGCCGTACGATTTGCCTTCAATGCAGCTCCAACCTCCCACTGTACGAAGTACACATCAATTTTAATTTTCAACGTTATTTTTATCCCTTTTTTTCACTTTATTTTTTATTTTTTTTTCCTTTTTACTATATCACATACCACTCATACTTTTTCTCTCTCTTTATTTTCAAATTATACAGTAATATTTTTGTTCATGCATCACCTCTTCCTCTTTAATAAGAAAATATTTCTTAAACACAAAGATGAAACAATAGAAAGTCATATATCTTTTTCCTTTATTTATTTATTTTAGAATGCGTTATTTATTTGTTTGTATCTAAAAATGATAAGAATATAACTACATGTGGACACCGTTATGGTATATACGTAATATGGAGCGAAAAGAAGTGACAGATAACTACAAAGTAAAGTGGAAAAGGTAAAAAAATATTGTGTAAATGTATTTCATTGAAGCAACGATAAATTTCCCCCCCATTTTTTTCTTCCTTTCCCTGATTGAAACGACAAAGGGTAAAGAAAAAGAAAAAGGTGAACCAATACGAATATATATTTTTTTATATTTTAAAATAAGGAAAACTACTGAGTGTGTATATATAATTCTCATGAACTTGCATTGATACCAATTAATATCAGTTGTGCAGAAGTATTGAGAGAGTGTTTTTGTTTGAAGATAATATGAATAGGCAGTGCAAGGGGACTGCGGATGGAGTGCACAGCGATGTTCAGGTGGTTGAGAGGCCTAACAGAGAAAGGCATTTTGATGTGTTGCTGAGATTTCTTGGCCTCTCACTCACCCTTGTGGCTACCATCATTGTTGGTGTTGACAAGGAGACTAAGCTCATCTCCTACGCTGGGTTGCAGTTCAAAGCCACTGCTAAGTGGGAATACATGTCTGCTATTGTGTAAGCTCATCTTCACTCAATCACTCGTATTTTTAATGACTTAAACTCAGTTCTAGGATCCAGGTTAACAAAAGCAAATCTTTTGTTTGTTTCGGTAGCAATCGAACATGACATATATACTAACTGAGCTAACCCTCTTAATGGATGGGTTCGCTTTAAAAATTTTATCCTTTGGAAGAAGTAAGTTATTAATTAAAGATGGTAATATATGTGGAATATATAGGTATTTCTTGGTGGCAAATGCAATAGCATGCTCATATGCAGCTAGTTCTTTGGTGATAACGGGGATGGCAAGAAGCATGGGAAGACATGAGGTGGCAGAATTGGTGCTAACAGTGGTAGACCTTGTGATCATGGCACTACTCTTCTCAGCCAATGGTGCAGCTTCTGCAGTAGGGGTGTTAGGACAGAAGGGGAACTCGCACGTGGAATGGATGAAAGTGTGCAATGTGTTTGATGCCTATTGTCGCCATATCACTGCTGCCATTATCCTCTCCCTTGTTGGCTCCACAGTTTTTCTCTTGCTAGTGCTGCACTCAGTTTTCAAACTCCATCAAAGGTCAAGCTACTAGCTAGCCAGCTAGCTAGATCAATACACTATAAGTTATAATAATATATATAATTGTATGTAGTCTTAACTTAGGATGTTCTTGTGTGATGAATTCATGTGTTTTGGCTTAGACAACTTGCAGTTGCTGGTTCATGAAGAATGGCAAGCACTTAATTAAGAAAAATGTAGGTGATGACATGTTTAATTTGTTATGCCCCTAGCGAGTAAATTTGAATGCTCTAAAGTGAGACACCTATACATTTGAAGATAAAATGCATTACTAGTTTGTTGATTATAGTACACTTTGAAGCTTTATCTAAAGTTTTTATGTATCATAATTTCAACAACTATTTAGTGCACTTTCAAACCTTATCTAAAGTGTGTGTGTGTGTTTTTTCTTGTGCAGTAGTAAATATCCTTGACCAGATGGTAGGTATATTTATTTAAGAGCAGTGATGGTAAATACTGCAGCTACTTGTTTCTGAATGCATGATGATGGCTTTTCACTCTAGAGAGTAGGTAAGTGTAGTAACGCCATAGCTACCCGGGAATAATCAATGTATGATCAACTCTTCCACCTTCCTACTTCGAAAAAATTAATGCTTCTTATTAATGGTAAAAGAAGAGAATATATAAATGAAAATACGATGTTGTTATACTAAATTATCAGTCTATCTAAATTGATTGTACTATGTGACCAACATATAACTGTGCTTTTCAAATATGTTATTAGTATGTATAGAAAATGTTTAATCAACTCTCCACATTTCAATAAAAAGTTTTCTAGGTGTCTGGAAATGTAATTGAGTTTAGTCAACCTCGGTTTAATCATCTCTAAAAAGTTTCGATTGTTTTTAACGGTTTAAAGGATTAATATTAACCTTTAATTTTATTTATTTTTATAATTATGTTTATCATTTGAGTTTCTTATTAGGTGTTTTGTTTTATTCTATTACAGATATCAATAAAAAGTTTTTTTTAGTCCTATAAACGTTGGGTCCACCTCAATCGGGTAGGCCGAAAAATATATTTGGCCCAAACGTATATAGTTACATAATCAGATAATCTCCTTGAATTAGGTCTCTTTGCTGGGCTTGTGCTCTTTCTGCTTCAATTTATGTCAATTTCCACTATTGACAAAAAACAAGTTTTTGTTTACAAGTACTATTGTTTAAGGACTCAAAAATAATTTTTTATTAAAAATTATGTTTAAATTTTCAATGAAAACTTTATTTTTTATTCCTTATCTAGTACCATTAAAACATTTGTTAGCATTCTCTAGGAAAATATCTCCATGTACCATTTCACACTTTACAAAAGTAAATGTTTAAATGTTTTCTGAAGAAAAGGCGACTATGGAATTTGTTGATTGAACCCTAATCAACATGAAATTTACATATGAATTGTTGGATTATAAACTTTGTTTGTTGAGCTCTATTCAAAGACTAATTAAACAAGCACTAACTCTAGCAAGACGCATCCTCCAGCAAAAGAAAGTAGCAATGGTGACTTCCAACCCCTTGGGGCTTCTCCACCTTTTCTAGCTTGTTCTTCCTCAGTAGGTGAATTTTCTCTTTTCCATTAGAGAAAGTTTTTATTTGTTCAATGGATTTTTTTCTTATATTTTTTTCTTTTACCCTTACTTTCTCTATCTTTCCTTTTCTCACCTCTTTGTTTATCCATAGTCTTTCTTTCCATCATTTACACTTTGTTTTGTTAGAAAATATGAGAAAAAATATGTATGAGAGAAAAAAGTAGCATGAGAAAAGTTTTTTAGTGTTGGCAAAACCTGTCTTATATGATAAGAATTATTTTTTTTAGGATCCACGTGTGAAAATTTTCTCACCAAAAGTGATGAGAAAATCATATAACCATTATTCTTTTAACTAAATTATACTTTTGTCCATGATGATAATATATTATAAATAAAATTATACTTTTGTCCATGATGATAATATATTCTAAATGATAGTGATGATAGTAATAAGGGGTATTTTTGTCCTTTCAAGTTAGTATAAGATTATTTTCTAATCTATCTCATATCAAGCAAAGAGCATATATCTTCTCATGCTTTTCATATTTTTTCCCCACATTTTTTTCTTTTACGTTTCTCGACAACCAAATGGACCATTAAACAATTTCTTTCCACTTTTCGCTTGACTTTATTGTATGTTATTGGGACTCCCTATGTATAATTGGCAATTCGGGATGGACCGAGCTTCATCAGGCTATTTAGGATTAGACCAAAAAAGGTTTGTATAAATTCAAGCATTAAAATTAGAGGTCCTAGTCTGGCCTTCAACGGGTTGAGAGCTTGATCGGACGACCCATTTTTTTTAAAAAAATGACTAAAAAATTGACTTGTAAAAAGTTAAATTATAAAAAACTGAACCAACTTAATAGAATTTGTCTAAAACTACATTTGTAGAAAATTTTGTGTTATTAAAATTAATCAACTGTTGCTAGACAAATAATGCTATAAAATCAACAACTTCTTTTGTAAAAAAATATGTTTGTTTTTGTATTATAATTGAAAACTAAAATAAATGAAACATTAGCTACTAAGTTACTAATAATACTAACACACAAATGCTATAAAATCAACAAGATTTCTTAAAAAAATCTGTTTGTAAAGACACCAACTAATAAATAATACTTCTCATATTGTTAGATTAACTAATAAATAGTACTAAATTCTTTTTTTAAAAAAAGAACTCGAGCCATCCGTCGCCCGAACTCAGCCGTTTTTATCGAGATTGTTTATTATTGGCTTTTTTTTAATTATTAACTTTGAATTTATTTTAAAGCCCCATTCACTACGCTTTTTATGACAGACTCAGTTGGCTTATGTAGGTCAGCCCATTTTACCAGCTCTACTCCTATGAGTGTTTTTGATTGCCACTAAGTTGCTATGTGATGTGTTTTAAGTCGCTGTTTGAAATACGACAAGCCATAAATGTGGTAATAAGTAGACAAACAGAAAGAAAATAAAATGAAGAGAAGAACGAAAATACCAGCAATGGTGTTGATTTTGTTCTATTTTTGCTAAGCTTCCATGAGCACTCTACTCTACCATAGCATATCCTCGATGAGAAGATATAACCAAAGACTCGATAGCTCATATACCAACTTTAACCCTTTATTCTATGCTGGCTTGGCCTTGAGGTTTGAAAACAAAGACGATTGCCAAAAGGCCAATATTGACAAGGGCCCCAAGATAGATAAAGGAAGAAATTTTGGAAGGGAATCACACCCAAATGCTAAATTATTTTCTACTGCAATGTGACTTACTGACACTCACTCACATTCCACTGCAAACCTGGTTGTGCCTCACTATTAATTGTTTATATTTTCATATTAATTTAGTATTCTTTAAGTTTACAGTATCTTAATTTAGCTATTGGGTGTGATTCTCTTCCAAAATGTGAATGATGAAACAAGTATTCACTTCAACTTCTCTTTCCAAGTACTATTATTCTTTTATAGTGTTAATTTTACTATTTAATTTATCATTTACAGTATCTTCCTAAAAGACACTTATCTGAAAGAAAACGCAGGAAGAAGAGTTAGTTAAATCACAAAAAGGAAGGTTGAATAATTTAATAATTTTATATATTGAAAATGATATGTGAAAGAGTATTAATGTTAATATTATCATTAATAATTTTACATCTAAAAATATTTAAAAAAACCATTTGTATAATAACTTATGTGTTTTGTTGTGTTCTCAAAATATCAAGGGGTCTTTATCTAGTGCAAAATCAGGGGTTCATGAAATTCCAGAACCAGCCGTGATCCTATGTTTCGTTTCATTTTACCAAGGAAAAACAAATCGTATGTTAACGATGCCAGCATTTTATGAATGCGATTTGTAAGGCGAAAGGGGATATTGAAGAAGTGTTTGAAAGAGACTTGAGTGGTTCATGCTTGCTTCATATCATTGCATGCAGACCAACACCTTTTGTCCTATTGTCCTATGCAAATTTAGATAAAAAGACAAAAAAAAAAAAAAAACACAATTAGCCTTCACTATTACTTCACCTTGGTTCATCATCCTTCTACAAATTTGTACACTATCTAATGTTACTTCGCTATATATACATCTCGCACTTGTATAAATCTCAATGTCTACATCTAACATTCTACAAAAGGATTCATATTGTGTAATGCAAGGGCAAAAAACTTGTGGAAACCTACATTTTGCTGCCTTAAGCATCATCGAGCTATTGTTTCTAAAACAACTACGAAGAATGCGGCGGCCGCCAAAATTCTCCCTTCTCCATTGTTACTTTTCTGCTCCATGTTCACCATATACACTTCAAATGCTTATGACATCTGTCATACATGATATATCAATGCTTTTAAGTTAATTAGGCATGACATGAAAGTGAACAGAAAATGATAAATTATTTTTTTACTAGTTCCTACAGAAATTCATGGAAATAGAAAACAAAGTAAAAACAAGATAACTTTCTTGTTATTAAAAGTGAAAAGTTATGTTATTTTCATAAAAGAAAGCATCCCTTTTTTTCCTTGTGTCAGCCGTGTTAATTGTTATTGAACTACTTGGAAGCACATAATTAGGTAAATTCTAAGGGGAAAACATGCAGATTCAGCTGAGTTCAGATCCGGTCAGATGTATCACCCTGATCAAACAAGAAAATAGAGCACATTCTTTGTTCTGCAAACCTCAACCTAACACTTTCTGAGCTGTTATGCCTCAACTTTCATATTCCCAGAATATTCAAACATTTAGTTAAGTGTAACTTGCTTTCCCTTGCTCCCTTATAATGTTCGACATTGAGGTTTAAACCAATTTAAGGAGGTCAAGGAAGTCTAGCTCAGTTGCTTTCCTTATGACATGTGTTTGATTTCTAGTCAAACAAAAAAATAAACAATTTAAGGAGTCTCTACCCTATCTTGAGTTATTATTATTATTATTATTTTAGAATCAAGAGGGTAAAAAAGTCAAAGGGTTCCCTGCAAACAAGATCACAGACCATAGATCCCAGTATTTTTTTTTTTTAAACCGAGGGTGGCCCCGAAAGCTGAAGACTATCCTTTGAGGTGTAGAGATTCTTGAAATGGGTGTTAACTCTCCCAACACATCCTTTTCTATACACACAGCACAATTCAAGTGTGATATGCTTAAAGAACCAACTATTAACCAATTGTCTTGCTTGTGTGCAATCAATTATGGTGCAAAGGGGATAAAAACACTACTGTGAAGTGTGAACTGTATACAAATAACATGTCTATGGATCCATGAATATATCTTCTGCAAAGTAAAAGGGACAGGTGTAACATAATGTATGTAATTTGAGCTTGGAATTATAGTTTTGATGTCATAGCAGCCTACCAGGATTTCAGTGTTCCATTTTGGCAAATCGACCCTTGACTCTTACCCTGCTTTCTGCCCGGACTTTTCGTGATTCATACCTTACGTGCTTGTCATATCTGTTGTTTACCATATAAAGTATATCAATTAAATAATCCAGGGAAGTTAGATATTCATATATACCAGTCATCATGATCATCCACATACATACACATGTAGTCTATAATTTATATTAATCTACAATCCAACAATCATTCAAAATTACCAGGAGATAACAAGGCATTCTCAACTGCAGAATCACACCAAATTTCAGTAAAGGTGATGAAAAAAAGAATAATAACATGATAGTACTAATTTATTCTGGATATATCTAAGAAAATATATCAGGAAGGATCCAAATAATATATCCAACCATATTTTGATTTAGGCCAAAATATTAAGAACACTTCATGTTTAGGAGTTAAAGCTTGTCCTACTTCAAATGGAAGAAAATGGTAGTCAGGGTCAAAGGCCTGTGATATGGTGTACTAAGAATTTAACATATAAAAAATTCAGTAGCTCAATCTCAATTCTCAAATGAGCCCTTTCAAGGATTAGAAATTTAGCAATAGTTACCTCTCTCTCACACACACTCACATCAAGCAAAGGATAGTAATACTAATACCTTCTTGTTTTCTTCTTCTGCTTGTAACGTAATAATGCAGAATCTCGCTCTTGAGTAGTTAACTCGCATGTCCCGGCTTTAGGAGTAGTTGATAAGGTTTCAGACTTGAGAGAAATGGATGGTTTCCCTCCACTGTCACTATAGGTGTGAATTTCCCCAACAGCAGAAGTAGAATTTTTAACTTGAATTTCTTCAGTATAAGCTCTCAATGTTGTGTCAGGAGGAACAACTTGGTACATAGCCTCACTACTTTCTCTATGCCACTGAATACACAGTCAATAACTCAATATAGCAGCAGTATGGTGATTTTCTTTTTTGGGTTTAAAATAATTTCAGCAGCAATGTCATACACACAGTGAACGTTTATTCATAATATTGATCATGGTTCACCATTATTCATTACATTACATGAGACATATCTATTAGGAAATAAATATTAAGGAATCAACACCAATATTGAGAAGAAAACATAAGTATAACAAGTTTAGTAGAAACATTACCTCATTAGAAGAAGGAAACATATCATGTTCCGTGTGTCCTTCGAAACCAGTGGACAAATTCCCTAATTGCACAAACTGTTCAGGGTCCAACTCCAATGGTTCAGACTTTGCTAGTTCACGAAGCTGACCAAGAATCTCTTCTTTGTGTAGTCCACAAGCAGCCTTACGATTCTGAATCAATAACAATACCCTGAACATGTCAAAATTGTAGCAAATAGACACAGATTTTCAATGTCTTCTTTTAAATCCAAATAACCCACTTTCCTCCGACACAACCAAAATTAAATTCCAAAAACAGAACCCAAAAAAGAGAAACAATTCTAATCTTCACTAACCAAACTAACTATCAGGTTGAAAAACAAGACCAAAAAAGAAAAGGAAATCCTAAGTTGTCTACACAAAAATGGACAAATCCTCACTTGCTAATTGTAATTGTAACTAATGTTTGTTCACAAAAAAAAATAAAAATCAAACTAATGAGTTTGAGAGTTTCTATTGCATTTCTTTTATATGTAGAAATATAAAATACCTTGGGCAGAGGAGGAACCTCCATAGCTTGAAAGTTGTGAGAAGAAGCAGAAGAAGAAATCAAATCATCGAGACTAACAACGGAAGGAGCATCCCAAACGAACAAATCAGAAATCCCTTCAATCTCATACCGGAAAAACCCATCAGCATCAGTTTCCTGAGGAGAAAGCAGAGATTTTTTGCTCATATCTCGAAACCCCAGAATGGATAAGAGTTCGGTGACAGAAGGGCATCCATTGAAGCCTTCAAGAGGCCTTCGTTCATGCAGGGAAGAGAGAGAAGGGTTGTGTTTTTCCCAGTCGCAGTTCTGACAGAGAACAGAGGTTTCGGTGGAACAGAGTATGGTGGCAGGGGAATTATCACATGCGTCGCAAAGCAGAGTGCGCGTGTGCTTCGAGAAAAGCTGGTTTGTTGAGTGAACTTCGCGATCACACGAGAAACAGAGCTTCGCTGAATCGGCTCTGCAATACAGAAGTGCTATAGAGTGACCACAGTAATCACAGTGTCGCACAAGTTTTGGATCCTCCCCTTCTTCTTCATATGCAGCAACATGGTGTGTGTTTCTTGGAGAACCACTCATAGCTTCTATTTTTCTTCGTTCAAATTATGGTTAAAAAACGAAAGAAACTAATATTTGTGTTTTAGAGAGAGAGAGAGAGAGAGAGAGAGAGAGAGAGAGAGAGATGTGGGGGGTTGGAGGCAGGGGAGAAGAACACAGTGTAAAAAACAGAGTAGGAGGGGAGAAGAACACGGTAGAAGAGAACAGAGTAGGTGGGATTTTGAGATATGGCATGTGAGTGTGAGGGAGAGAGGATGGATATTGGTGACTCATTTCTTGGGGAACAAGTACTAATTGATAAGCTACTATTACTATTAGTCAATTTTCCTTTTAATTGTTTATTTTATTTCAATGTTTGTTTGGTATATAATTAAGAAAATAAAGATATAAAAATAAAAAATTTAAAAATTAATATTAATTTTTTACAATTTTAAAACAATTAAAATTTTATTTACCTACGTAAAATTCTTTGAGTTGATGAAACTGGAATGAAAAACACCGCTCCATTCTAATTTTGAAACGCATGGGATAATTAGATTGAAATTTTTGTGATTAAGTGGACACTGATATTTTTGGACTTTTTAAGCGATCTTAGAAAATGACAGTTCCAGTTCAAAAGATTTTATAAGGATTTATTTACTAAATAACAGTACTTTTCGGTATCAACAACTTAATTAATTGTTTTTATTCCTTGAATGTCTTCCCATATATTTTGTAAACGTTGTCTACTCATGATTTTACGTTAATTAGTTCATTCCTACAAGATAAATTTTTGTAACTAGAATATTTTTTTTCAAAAGAAAGTTAATCATTCACGCAATAAGTCAAATTTGCATAAATTTTCAAGCCTTTAATTAATATATATGTTTGAGATTGTACAAATTAGTCTTTAGTTTTTATTAACGTGAAAGGAAATTTGAAATCTATCTTCAGTATCTTGAGGAAATCTTCTGAAATTTTATATTATCTTTCTAGATAATAAGAGATACTTGAAATTTAATTGATTGATACGGAAAGATTAGGGTTGCCCTTCAACGTTAAATATAAAAATCTTTGAATCCCACATAAAGAGGTACATCTAATTAATAAAAATTTGATTGATTTGATACGAGGCCGAAGAAAGTTTAAGCACATGGATCTTCAATTATTTATCATCAAATTTCATAATTAAGAAAAGTGTTTGTTTAAAAATACAATTTAAAGATTTTTTTCGATTCTTAATTATTTTGTAATCTTACTAAAAATATATATAATAAGGTCATTTAAATGGACGCGTGATTTCAGTTAATAAGGTAAATATTTTAGAAAAATTTATCCATAGCCTAAACTCAGAACTAAGAAGTGAGGTTAATAAAACAACAGAAAAAAACTTTTATTCTTACATCAATTTATCCCACCTATGTATTCCTATTTAATTGTTTAAAAATAAAAAAAAAATTACATAATTTAATAAATACAACTATATAATCTTAATTATATAACAAAATTTTTTATTTACTATTTATTTATTACACCAATTAACTCTTTTATTTAACATACTTTATCTCTCATATATATTATTAATAAATAATTATTAGTGTTTTAAAATTATAAATTGATAATTAAATATATACAAATTTTATCCGATGGTGTTGGTGGGTTTTAAAGGACACGGATACTTGATTTTCAGGGCATAGATATTTACGCCTGTGGGACAACTTTTCTAATAGAACTTGCTCCAAACACCAACCTACTCAACTCAATTTAACTTTCTGTTTCTTTGGTTAAAAATCAGTGTTTTATCAATCCTAAATAAAAAATTTAAAATCAAACAAAATTTTGATTATTTTAAATAATATAAAAAATTAATATTAATTTTTAATTTTTAATTTTTATAATTTTATTTCTTCAACTATACTCAACACAGACTATATTAAAAAAGGTGAGCAATCTTTTCGGCAGAATTTAATGTGTAAAATTAATGATGGTAGCTCTTTTTACCAAACATATTAAAAGGGGTCACGTAGGATATTTTATTCTGTCATTCGATGAGATATTGAGATTTTAGATTATAGTAATACCTAACTTTCAAAACGAATGCCTCATACATACGTATAATCGTGCTACCATTAATTTTTACTTCATTTCATTTGGTGGCCTTTCCCTACTTTTCACGTATGGGAACAAGAAAACCAAAGGAAAGAGAGGAGAGACCATTTTTTATTAAAATATGTATATTACGAAAAAAATTTTCTTATGTGAGAATGAAAAGAGTCAATCTGAATCGAAATTAATTATATAAGTTTGATAAAAAACTATGTTACTTTTTAAATGATTACCCATTCATATAAAAATATAAATAACTACCTCAATCTTGTAATGTTCGGCATACGAGCAGCTTCAATCTAAGAAACAGAGTTATAACCCCATCAATATAGAGAGACAAAAATAATAGCTCAGCAAAGAAATAATTATAAAAGAAATAGCAAAGTAAAAATAGTTGATAGATTTACCAAGGAATAAACAAGAGCCTCCAGGACCAAACCAATAAGCAACATTGGCAATCATTTATAAGGAAGGAAGAAGGAATAATATCAGATGAAGTGATGAACCTTGTTTTATCATAAATCCTGAGAATAACATCAATGAACATTATCAAAGCTCACTATATTTTCTATTATGTACTCATCAATCAACAAGTGACCAGACAACTGATAAAATAGGTCCTACAAACATTTATCCCAAACTGAAAGTTGCCAACATGTATCTCCCAAATTTTTTGCCTTTTGTGATCATTTCAAAAGCTATACTGCCAAAGGATTCCTCACAAGAATCACAACTGATGGTTACCTACTTGCCTCAGATTTTCCTCTGAATGAATAGGAATTTTGAATCTTCTCTCAAGTAAATAATTAAATCTCCATGCTGGTGCATTTATATGACATTTTGTTACCTAATCACTATAAACCTAGCACCATAAAAAAAAAAAAACGCCTCCCAAATCTTAATATCCCAGTTCCCTTCACTCCATGATTTTCCCTAATCCCCGGGAAAGTCACGGGAAACATTACTTTAAGACATGTATGAACACATGGTCATATATTGACCAACAATGTTCTTATAAACAATATTTGATAAAAGTCACACCTCCTGATCTAAATGTTCACAATTCTGAGACATATTGACTATTGTCTTCAAGCAAACAGGACAATGATACCTGATTGATGAAACAATGGCCAAATCAATTAAGCACAGGTATTTGGCTCATAAGAAATCTAATACAAAGAAAGAACTATTAGGAAGTTAACTGGTTTTGAGTCATCATCTCTTCATAACATTCCATATGCATTGTGTGTCCACACTTCAAAATTATGCTTCTTTTTAATGAATCAAATAGGTAGCATCAACATATAACAACATTGTCAGAAAAGTTTGTTTAGGAGTTCAGCAAAATAAGCAAATTAAAACAGTAAAAGACAAACCTCAAAGCAGACAGGGCAGAAATTCTTCAGTGAGTTCTCTACACACGAGTGATTGTTTTGCAAGCTCACTGCGTGGAAAGAGCCTGAATTCATACTATATTACTTAAAGATGGTGAGGATATTCATAAAAAGAGTGCATGCGTGCAATGCAAATGTGAAAGAAAACACAACTAAGTGCTTTGTTAGACATGGTCCCCAATGATTCAAGAAACAAACATGAAAAAATAAAGAAGGTTGGGCAGAGAACATACCACATTTCATACAGAGAAAGAACTTATCATGACCACCAACCCTGAAAATAAGAAAATTTTACAAAAACAGAAAACTTCTTATTTCAGAAAACATCAAACACTTAAACCCAGTCCATAACATTGTAGACCAGGTTCATAAGAATGCATGATTGAGATTGTATCAGTAACCTACAAATCCCACAATCATCACAGTGACATTGCCCTTTATATGTCTGTGACAATATGATGTAATATGTCATCAAATTAAAATGCAAGAAAACAATAAACCATAATCAAGTTACAGGGTCACAAATACCAATATTCAAAAAGGGAAGTTTATGTAGATAACTTGTTTGAAGTTTGAATTATTAAACACGTTACATCATCATCATAGAATTTGCAAACGTCGCAACAATATTCTGCCATGCTGACGCCACAATTAGAACACACCTCGGCAACCTGAATAGTAAATATCCCACAATGTCCACGGCGTTGCCACGTGAACCTGTGCGTTCTGGACAACTCCATATACATTCATTTAATTCTTTAACCAAAAATTTCATTTTTAACTCTAACATTATTGGGCCTTTATACATATACGCACATTAACATACCCCTACTTATTAATGTTTAAACTATTGTTCCATTTTTAGAACACGAAGCTATTGTCTCTTTTCATATTCTTCTTGGTAGATGTTTCTTTTCTTCGGCTCTCTTACCCTATTCTGCCAATACATTATTATCCTCATTAGAGCCATTTTCTGGCTGCCAAGTTCATACACGTATTGCAACTTTTCTTCCTCCGCACTCTCACGCCCCACGTACCTGATCACGTCATTTCTAGGTTTAAACCATAGAACAATGTTAGAATATTTAATGAAAAAGGATATTACTGCAAAAAAATAATAATAAATCAGAAATTTAAATAAACATAAAAGTTCTAATTTATTTTGTTGATTAATAAGTAACTTTTTATAATTTTATTAAGTTTAATTTATGTTTGGTCAATATGGTAAATAACATCTCAGTTTTAAATATAAGTAATTTTTAATGGAATTTGTTGGTCTCTTAATATAAGGAAAACTATATTTTTCCAATGTCATTAAATGTTTGTTTAATAAATATGTAATCCTTGTATTCAATACCACTAATTCTTTAAGTAATAAATGATATTAAAAATATTTTAGAAAACTAATCAAATATGTGAGAACATTAATACAAATAATTACTTCCAATTACTATTCTTAATGTGTAGAATTAGGTATTTTATTTATATTTGGAATAAGAGGTAATGTAAGATTTGTTTTCCCTTGTAAACAATTTTATTTGAGTAATATTAATTATATAACACTCTTAAAGTATTCAAGAATGATTAGTAAGATAAATACTTCTTCTGTCTCTATTTAATTATTCATCTAAAGATAAAAAATTTTTTTTTAATTGTTTATTTGAAAATTTTAAAATTATTAATTGTTCATTTATAATTTCTAAAAAGTATTAATTAGTATTCTAATTGATATCAAAAATGAAATTTTTTTAAAAATAATAATTAAGATAGATACAATTAAAATAAAAAATAACCTCATTATTTTGTAAAAATTAATAGCATTCATTATATTTATTATTAACATATATATTTCTTCTCTCTCCAAATATTTAAATAAAAATAGATGAAATAATTAATTACACTATATTTTGCAAAAGATTAAATTAAGTTGATAATTTTAAAGAGGTGTATTTCCTACTACTAAACAAAATTAGGTTGATAATTTCATTAAAGATTTTGATAACACATGTAACAGGTAGAAAGGAACTAGAGAAGGAAAAAAGTAGATTTTTTTTTAAATATTAAGTATAGAATCATTATAATATCCTTACATTACTAATTTGTAGTAAGAAGAGGCGACAAACTAACAGAAAAATATTTTTGATGAAAAAAAAACATAAATCGAGGACCGAGTATATAAATCATATTATTTGGGTGATGATTTCCGTATTGAATGAAATTTCATCTTTTTCTTTTAAAAAATGTATATGTATATCGTATTAAATATGGATGTGTTTGCTACTCTTGCAAATACAACTTTTCTTTTCCTTAAACACCAATATAAGACGGAGCTTGGTTTTTTATTATCTGGTATGATGCTATAACCTTATTCAAGACCAACTCAAGTATGAACAGGACAGGGGATTCAAACAAATAATAATAATATTACAAGGATCTTTATCAATTGGATTAGCTAGCACCTTCGATTTATAACACCAATTTAATATAAACTTTGATAATATCAATTGAATCCTTAAAATGATATTTTTTTTACATCAAGTTAGTATAAACATTACAATCTATGACGGGATCATTATATAATGTCCAATATCACATTTTTTTTGGCTGAGTTGTGTTAGTTACTGCTTAACTAATCCATGCGAATTCAGCTAAGTCATATGTAAAGAAAAAGGGGCAGGGAGGGGGAATTGTCAAATTACATACTTCCAAACAATATGCATTCATTGAATGTTGGGGACCGCCTGATCTGGACTCATGGCCAAGGTGTGTACCCTGCAACACTCTTATTGTACTTGTTGAGGTCAGAAATTTTACAATGCTAATATCTGATTTCACTCCGAAGACAGTGACTAGAAATGAATAGAACATTAACAGAAGCAAGCAACAAAGATTTGACAAAGCCAAACATGTATTACGCAATACCGTTGGATAGCGCACTGCCTATCCATCATTCCGAAAGTTAAAAATAGGAAAAATGAAACCTTATCTTCAAGGGCAGCCACAAGTTATGTTTCCAAAACTAAAGGATGGTGCACGAGCATGAATTCATTTTTTGTTTGTCCTCCTGATTCTTTTCTGCGAGGTAACCACATGGGAATAGCACATCAAAAAATATATATAGTAATATCTTTGGTCTGACAAACATCAAATACATGTCCCGAAGGCACCCAGTCAGTCACCAAAGAAAAGGACCATTTTTTATCTTTTTAAATATATAATTCATTTATGCACATTTTCAAGATTTACTATCATGTTTTTTAAAATTTAAACTAGTTTAAGTGCTTCACAAAAGATACTATTACAGTTAAAAGAAGAAAAAGATCATTGTCTTGTGAAAATGATAAAAAGCTTCTATTAAACATCTTTTACTTCAGAATCCTATTAAGGAATTAGGGGAGAGGGGGAAGTCTGATACAGATCAGACTGACGTAAATTGACAAGGAGATTAGAGATAAGCTACATAGTACATACCATATGCATAATGGAATGCTAAAATTAGAGCATTCGTAGTTGTCTTTAATACATCCAATACATGTACTTGTTGGGCACAGAGTACATTTGCAAATTTCAGTTTATTTTTTCAAATTTTGCTATGGGCTCAAGTTGGTCAAGCATCACAATGAGCGGTCTCACTCAGGTACCAGCCGTTTCAGGCAAAGTAACAAGTTTTGCTTATAAATTGATTGGTTTGCTTCTAAATGACACAAGTTGCAATGACCACAAAAATCTTATGCCTTCTTTAGCAAGTCTTATTTACTTCTAAATGACACAGTGTTTATGTTATGATTTCAACTACTTTATTATTCATGCTTTTATAAAATATATCTTCCCAAACTCATATCTTAGTTTTTAAAAAGGCGATTGTACCCTGTACGTCCCACATCGATATAGGTACTCCTATGATCCAACCCATATCCATGCAACCTATATATATATATATATGCTTGAGCAAGAGCGCAGATGAAAAGATCGAGCAAACCTGTCTTCTTTTTAGTAACTGGAGGCTGTACTACAACGTGCATGGTAATAACACCCCCAGGGATGTCACCAAAAGTTATTCTGGAATCAGCAAGAGTTTTGCTGTTTTCCAAAACTTTTCCGGCATGAATAACTTTTAGGTCACTTACTGACTTAGGTGTAACTGTTTTTCCTGTAAACAGAAAGATTCCATTGAAAGGTAAGGCAAACATGATGCAGAAAAGAGAAAATAAAAAATTAAAACAAATGATAGACAAATATACACAAAAAGGTATTCATTGGAAAAGTAAAATAGGTCATCTATCGGTAAGAAGGATCATGTGTGAAGTTGGAGTTTCTTTAATGTTTTTAGCAGCGAATGAGGCTAGAGCACTGGGCTCACTAGTAGATCAACAGGACATAAATGCAACCAGTAAAGCATGCACCAATAAGGGTGATAAATATAATATGAAAAGAAGTGCCACGTTTTAACTTGAATATGTGCTTCAGGATAAGCAATGGGGCTAGGTGCCAATGCATGGTAATGGTTGTTATTATGCTGTCAACCATAGTACACAGCAAAAAATTTCTGGATACATATTACAGCCAATTGCCAAAACATAAGTCTAATGTATTTTTCAACCAGTTATTTCTGAAGTACTTGGAAGCAAGGATTCACCATAAAATAAAATAAAGAATTATCAACAACAACGACGACAACAACAGAACGTTATCCCACTAGGTGAGGTCAGTTAAAATAAAGAATTGTCAACATGATATAAAATTGATGTTAACAAGAGACAAAAGTTGCATTTATTTCCTCCAAAGTTACACTTCACATCAATCAATTCAATGATCCAAAGATTTGTAAGCTGTATCATATCATCAAATCAGTCCTACATGTAACATCAATTTGAACCATTTTGATGAAACAAATATTGGGAATGGCCAAGTTGTTGCCAAGTATATTTTAGTGAACAAAAATCGTAGCAAAGCCTAAACAAAATTTTATATACAGACACACCCCAAAAGATCACTAACCTTGAGGCCACTCAGCAACTAGCCTTTGCTTAAGGCTACTGACTGTCGTAGTTGATGAATAAGTACTGTGTGCTATATCAGTTCCATCATATATGCGGAATTTAAGCTCAACACCCCCCTCACCTTCAGCCATGATAGCCCTCGTCCAGCTCTGCCAAGCTTAGGGAACTGCAGAACAGTATTTCCAAGGATCAAAGGATTTGGTCTCGCCTTGTTCACCTGCAAATGAATTCCCATTTCCATATCCATTTACATACAATTCAGTTATAACAAAAATATCAAGACGTGTAATCAATCACCCAAGTTATTCGAAAGGGGGGGAAAAAGAAAGAAAATGGATCCTAGGCAGAGGTGAAGCATTCTAAGTCTTGGCAAGAATAGCAAGCATGTTTTCAGTGACAAAACGAAGAATGAAATTAATATGCATGCTATCCGCAACACAACTAACCTGTGTGACTGTGAGGGAAATTTCCTTATTATAGCAAGCTTGCAAAAATTGCACATCTGAATTGACAGCTGGAGAACCAATACAACCAAGTGAACACCTCATATGAACCAATTGCTTCTCCAAACAATCTTTACGAGAAATGTCTCTGCGTTCAGACAGGGAATTTTAAAACCGAGGGAGAGAGAGAGAGAGGGGAAAAGAGAGAGAGAGATCGGATTCGCACAGATCACACTGGATTCATTCAATATCAGAATCGATTCAATAGAAATGAAAACAAGGACCGATTGAGATAAGATGTGAATTGTTCGATTTCCTAAAATTTGGGCCAGCGGAATGCGATTCTACGGTAATTAGCAGAAATTAAAACCCTAGATTGAGGGGAAACGAAGAATCGAATCCAAATAAAGAACCGGACCTCGAATTTCAATATACCCTGGGTTTCTGAGAAAGAACATGCTGAGCTAAAAGTGAAATTCGGCAAACAAAAATGAAAAAAAAAAGTGAGAGAGTTAAAGGAATTGATTGATAATACCTGATCAAGAAGCCATTAATGGAGGATCAGTGACAGCTAATAGTGTATTAGAGAGAGAGAGAGATCCGGGTTCGTTTCTTCACTGCGTTTTTTCTCTCTTTAATTCTTCGATCGGTTAAATATCTGTTTCTTCTGAATTAGAGAGGATCTAACAGTACCTGAGCGGTTACTGGGGGAGTCACGAGACTGTCTATTTTTATTCTATGCGACCAGATCCACGAACTCCTTAGCTATGCGCTACTACTATTCTGCCACGTCACCTCTGTTGAAATTATAAACCTATTAAAAAAGAAAAATTTTCATTTAAAATCATTATTAATATTTCTAAATCATCGTTATAACTTTTAATAAAATAATTTTAGTTTTATTTTTATTATATAGTTAAAATATAAAAAAAAAGGAAAAGAAGACGGTTGTTGAACCACCCAACTTGTAGAGGTACACAATGACGGTTTTCCCTTTTTCAGATTCGAATTTAGTCAGCTCAATTCACGACAAAGAATTAGCTACCCCTGTAAGGACAACAACTTTGATGTTGATTACTTTGGATTTTTAAGTTCATATCTATTTTACCATTTTAGCATGTGGATTATAGAATCTATGATTGCAATTAGGGACTTTAGTGTGATCTTCAATATTGTTTAGTATGTTAAATTAGTTAAATTTGCATTAAAATGATTGTTATATTATCAAAAGGTGTATTTGGTTGTCCACTTGTTAAAAAAATTAGTATAAAAATATGAGAAAATTGTTTAGTTAATTAAAATATTTCATGTATGATATCATCTTTTTTTAATGTTTGGTTGTTAAGAAATGCATGAGAATTTTTTAAAAAAAACAAATTTACTAATATACCCTTGTTATTGTAAATGGGACATTTTAACTAAAATGCAGTAATTTCTCCTGTTTCCAATAAGCCACACAAAAGTCACTATTACTACGAAAGTGCCACACAAAGCCACCCATAAGTGCACAAGTCATAAAATTAGCATATGTGCACCCACAGACAGAAATCACTCTAATGACTATAAACCATGGATTGCATTTTATGTATACAACTTATAAACATGAGAATAGGATTGGGACTTATGGCATAGGTTATTTAAAATTTAATTTGACTCGGTTGATTTAATATAAAGATCAAGTTAAAATTTTTTAAAAAAATTATTTAATTAAATAGTTTAGGTTTGAGTTTTTGTAATAGCTTTTCTAATTTAGGTTTAAGCTTTTATAAATAATTTTATAATTTGTAATATATTAAAATTTATAAATATAATGATTTTTTTATATGAATTATAGTTTATAAAATTAAATTTTGTTAAAATCACATTTACCATGCAAAATTGATAAATAATAGATAATGCATGAAAATTGTTAGCCTTTTAGAAAATATTGATTTGTTTAAGATAGATTCATTAATTTATTTAATGTATATTTGTTTGTCTTTCCATTGACAATAATTTTAAACAAACTTTTATACAGACTATCAGATTAAATCAAACTTTTAAGATTCCATTTACTAAAAATAAGTTTATGGTTTATGACTTTTTGGGTAGCGTATAACTTATAATTTTTTAGGAAGGTTATTGAAATAGATTGTTTATGTTAATTATGTGAGAGATAAAAATTGTCATTTAAAAGAAAAATACAGGAACAAAAATGCTAAGCAATTGACGAGCGAACGTATAGCTTTTGAAAATGCTTTTTGGGTAGCTTATAATTTACAACTTTTTAGGAAGGTTATGGAAATAGATTGTTCGGTAAAATTAGATTAGATTATGTTAAATGTCTCTAAGGGATATATAATATTTTAACTATGTGAGAGATAAAAATTATCATTTAAAAAATATAAGAACAAAAATGCTAATTAAGTAATTGATGGGAGAACTTATAACTTTTGAAAAGTCATTAGTTGTCCCAAATAGCTTTTTAAAAGTTATAAACTCTTTCTTTTTTTATCTTCATCAAACAACTACAATAGCTTGTAAAAAGGCATAAGCTCTAAAAAAAACCATAAGTTACTTGTGCCAAACACACATTAAATAGGTAGGTTAGTTCTAAAACTATAACCTATGTCAAGCTAAAGGTCAAGCTCACGTCTCAAATTAAGTATTAAGTCAGACCAAGACCCAAAGCCTAATTTAACCTAACCTATTCTCACCTCCTACCTATACTGCACATCCCTATAAAAACAATAATAAAATGAGCGAAAAAAAAAGAGCAAAAAATGATCAATTTTCTCACTAATTTTGGTGGGATTATTTTCTTCATAAATTTCAAGTTTGACTACACAACGGTGAACATGATTTTCTTGGATCTATTTCAGGGTATGTTCCACTTATACAGCTACAATTAGAGGTGAATATTGATGATTCTTGGTTACCTTATTTGAATCATATAGGAGGTGGAATTTTCTACTTGGTTAAGTGTTGGATCTCTTTTCTTAGTTAAGTTCAAGGTATCAGATGTAACATCCCTGATGTTTTAATGAGAATTATAAGAAATGGGAAATGTTAGTAAATGTTTTAGAAGTTTTATTTAATATTTGTTCTGTCCAAGCCAAAGACTGGAAAAGCCGGTGTCGAGATCAGGAGAGCGGTCAGGCGGAGTTAAAGATTGGGAGTGTAAGAGAAGAGCGGACAGGGCCAGGAGGTTTGGTCCGAACCGTTGTGAGGAGAGCGCCTCACACGGAGTCATAGCCCGGATTAACCTCATACTGACTGAAACAACGGGTGTAGGTAACCAAGAGGTGAGCACGGATGAGATATCCGATCTCTCAGATTGTAGCTCGGATTTCCGAGGTATGAACACTAAGCTAGGACACCGGGGGGCCGATATTTATATTGGGCCTATACTCTTGCGAAGTATTAGAGAATTGTGAATAATTAAACGTTGAGGGAATAAATAAGTGTAATTGATTTGATAACTATGCAATAGTTTAATATAGTGAAATTGATTAAATTTAGTAAGAATACAAATAAAATAAAGGAAAAGACGATCTTGCCCATGAGCTATACATATATATAAGGAGATTCTCTTCCTTCCCTCTTCATTATTTACAAGTTACCTTTGTTGTTGGTCTGTTCTTTCTCTTTCGTTTTTCTCTCCTCTCTTAACGCTGATTTGCATGCGCTGGAGAGGGACTCCATTTGTGTCCAAACTTCAATTTATTCCCATTCCTGTGATCGAGGCTTCAAGGTGAGTCTACTGATCCATTCCAATTGTGATTCCCTTATTCCTTTTATTCTTTAGCGGTTTAAAGCCATGCATGGCTATATTCGTGGCTGTTCTCCACTCCTCCGGTGAGTGTGAGCCCAAATGCAGTCCATGAACTAAGGGCGTTGAAGTGACGAGCTGTACCTTATGATCCGTATGTAGTAGGCTAAGCAACAGAAGGCTGAGTGACGGAGTTGAGACTACGAAACCAGTGCTCAGAGGAAGGAATCGACACAGAGAACAGATCATCGAAGCGTGGAACCAATGTAAGGGGGGTGTTCGGGTTATAATTAATTTGAATAGGACTCGCTTCTTATTCAGGTCATTGAGGTAATGTAAACAGGTTAAGGAAAATGTTGCTAAACGTAGTTATGTGTTTATGCTTGTGCATGTGTGACTGGGTTCATTAATTAGTGGAAGATCAGGTGTGGTTGAGTTTATCATGTTATGATCTTGTGATATCTAATGTTGAAATGATCAGCGTTATGTGACGTCGGGTTAGCAAGCAGGCTACCCGAGTGATGAGGAATTGATATTATTATGTAAAAGGTAAACTGTTGAATGATTATGTGGTATGGGATGGCCGACGGTATATGATAGCCCCTCATTTCCGGCTCTGTGGTTTTCGTGCCCAGTTGAGCTACCCAGTGGTCAAGTAGGACCCAGTGGTCGAGGTGGAGAGTCAAGCAGGACTCGGTGAACCAAGTAGGGTTCACGGGGTGTCAAGTAGGACCCCCAGCTGAAGGCCAATCCTTTAGTATCCGGATACTAGGAGTCAGATTGTATGAGAGTCAGTTGTGATTCGTGGTGAATGTGATGGAATTGTGTAGTTGGTTTAATATAGTTACTGTATGTAATACACTATGTTTCGGTATGCTTACTTACAAGTGATGCTTGATGTGTATGTATAAATATGCATGTATATTTGTTAAGTTCCATTCTATATTAATTACAATGCCAAACACTCACCCTTGCTTTTTTTTTTAGTAACCAGAGACAGGGAGGGGGAAGGAGCCATGGAGTCGCGCCAAGGGGGAGAACGGTGCCAGGGTCCGAGTGACTTTGAGTGACTCTCTATAGGGTTATATATATGTATGAGAACTTCCAAGTATTACTAATTAGTTGTGTTTAATCAAGACCGGACGAATGCAAATCTACATTTTAAAATACATTACTGTCATTTACATATGTTGTTGTGGTAGTTATGACAAACCTTTGATTAACAGAATCATTTTTAGGGTGAGACTTGCGGGAGTCCGTCTGCATGTCTTGTCTATTCCGGTGTGTGAAAGGTATTCGCTCAAGCGAATAGAAACCTCGTTTAAGTGAGAGTCCGGAATCTCGCTTAGACGAGTAGGGGCCTCGCTCAAGCGAGAAGCCCTGATTCCCTTTCTCCCATCCGTTGTGCTTAAATTAACTTGCTTTTCTTTTCTAGACCTCATTTAATTAATTTAACTGTGACTGTTGTCACTTGAATAAGTCAGTAAAAATCAATGCTTTTCACTAAATATCGATTAATTTTCAATAAAAAGAAAAATTTATCGTAAGATGTAATCGTTTGAATAAAAATAAATGAAAAAATAACCTAGGATGTTACACAGAGTCAGTTGTGATTCGTGATGAATGTGATGGAATTGTGTAGTTGGTTTAATATAGTTACTGTATGTAATACACTATGTTTCGGTATGCTTACTTACAAGTGATGCTTGATGTGTATGTATAAATATGCATGTATATTTGTTAAGTTCTATTCTATATTAATTACAATGCCAAACACTCACCCTTGCTTTTTTTTTAGTAACCAGAGACAGGGAGGGGGAAGGAGCCATGGAGTCGCGCCAAGGGGGAGAACGGTGCCAGGGTCCGAGTGACTTTGAGTGACTCTCTATAGGGTTATATATATGTATGAGAACTTCCAAGTATTACTAATTAGTTGTGTTTAATCAAGACCGGACGAATGCAAATCTACATTTTAAAATACATTACTGTCATTTACATATGTTGTTGTGGTAGCTATGACAAACCTTTGATTAACAGAATCATTTTTAGGGTGAGACTTGCGGGAGTCCGTCTGCATGTCTTGTCTATTCTGGTGTGTGAAAGGTATTCGCTCAAGCGAATAGAAACCTCGTTTAAGTGAGTGTCCGGAATCTCGCTTAGACGAGTAGGGGCCTCGCTCAAGCGAGAAGCCCTGATTCCCTTTCTCCCATCCGTTGTGCTTAAATTAACTTGCTTTTCTTTTCTAGACCTCATTTAATTAATTTAACTGTGACTGTTGTCACTTGAATAAGTCAGTAAAAATCAATGCTTTTCACTAAATATCGATTAATTTTCAATAAAAGGAAAAATTTATCGTAAGATGTAATCGTTTGAATAAAAATAAATGAAAAAATAACCTAGGATGTTACACAGAGTCAGTTGTGATTCGTGATGAATGTGATGGAATTGTGTAGTTGGTTTAATATAGTTACTGTATGTAATACACTATGTTTCGGTATGCTTACTTACAAGTGATGCTTGATGTGTATGTATAAATATGCATGTATATTTGTTAAGCTCCATTCTATATTAATTACAATGCCAAACACTCACCCTTGCTTTTTTTTTAGTAACCAGAGACAGGGAGGGGGAAGGAGCCATGGAGTCGCGCCAAGGGGGAGAACGGTGCCAGGGTCCGAGTGACTTTGAGTGACTCTCTATAGGGTTATATATATGTATGAGAACTTCCAAGTATTACTAATTAGTTGTGTTTAATCAAGACCGGACGAATGCAAATCTACATTTTAAAATACATTACTGTCATTTACATATGTTGTTGTGGTAGCTATGACAAACCTTTGATTAACAGAATCATTTTTAGGGTGAGACTTGCGGGAGTCCGTCTGCATGTCTTGTCTATTCCGGTGTGTGAAAGGTATTCGCTCAAGCGAATAGAAACCTCGTTTAAGTGAGAGTCTGGAATCTCGCTTAGACGAGTAGGGGCCTCGCTCAAGCGAGAAGCCCTGATTCCTTTCTCCCATCCGTTATGCTTAAATTAACTTGCTTTTCTTTTCTAGACCTCATTTAATTAATTTAACTGTGACTGCTGTCACTTGAATAAGTCAGTAAAAATCAATGCTTTTCACTAAATATCGATTAATTTTCAATAAAAGGAAAAATTTATCGTAAGATGTAATCGTTTGAATAAAAATAAATGCAAAAATAACCTAGGATGTTACATCAGACTTGCTTGGAACTCTTGTTTTTAAGATATTATGGTTGAGATGGATTGTAGGGACATTTACTAAACGAGGCAGTGGTTTCATTATAAGGTGGACAAGCTGAGCTAGCTAAATTTGATCTTCTCAATAAAGAGATTGGAATATGCATTTTTCTTTAGTAGATAGATTTTATAACCCGGTTGCGAATAGTTTAGCTAAATTAGAGGGCTAGTTCTTCTTCCTCTTTATGTTTGTGGTCCTCCCATGGACACCACTAGATGTCTGGCCATTAACTCTTGTTAGTGTGTTTTTTCTTTTTCTATTACAAAAAAACAACTTATACTGACAGTTATACTTAGCTCAGAGCAAATCAATATGACCTGACCGATACCCATATGCATAATTAGTGACCAAGGCAAGTCAATCTAGATCATTTGCAAGTGTTGGGAAACATAAATGTGATGTTGTTAAAGATCAAAATCAAGATTTTAAATTCCTAAAACTTGATTATAGCCATTTGATTACAAGGTTCTATTTGTAAATATATATGAAATTTATTATTATATATATGCAAATATTTATTGTTTTCTTAATATGTGTGAAAAGAAACTAAAGTGACAATAGTTATAAGATAGATTTATTCTAATTAATATTAGGCTATTATAAATTGGTTAAAAGAATTAAAAAGTGAGACATTATGTGTAACACCCCAGGGTGGCAATATATGAAAGTTAGTAAATAAATTATTTGGATTTTAATTTGGATTTTTCTAAATTATTATAAATTAATTGACAATTGTTTAGAGGCGATAAATTAAATAAATTAATTTGAATGGTAAATGGTAAATTTAAAAATAAGGTGATGGTATAAATTTACAAAATGGCAAGAGTAAAGTTTTATTAAGAGGTAATAAAAGAAAATAAAAAAAAAGAGAAAATACAACAAAAGACTGTAATTCCCTTTATGGCAATAAAATGAATTTCACTTTCTTCTTCCCCTTTTTCATTCACGCACACGAGAGAAAGAAATAGAGAAGCACACAATTTTCCTTTCCTTCGTGATCGTGACTTCAAGGTCCCAACTGTAACCCAATTTCGCGCTAAAACTCAAAATTGATCGCATTTTCGGAATCTCAGGAACGAGGTGAGTCCATAGATGAATTCAATTTTGCATTCCTCTTTATTTTCTTTTTTGGGCTGAATTGGGGTTTCTGTGTGGGGGTTCCTATTTTTCATTTTCTTTGCAAAATGGAGCTTAGGAATTAATTTTTGAATAATGGGTGTTGCAAACGAATAACGATTCTTTCTTTTGGTAACCGCTAGATTTCAAACCAGGCATCGGGAATAGAGCTTGAAATCAACAACGGTAAGTTCTTGGAAACTTTAATCGGGATTTTGGAACCACTTTGGTATAGCTAGTGACGGTTTCGAAAGTCGTAAAGTTAATTAGTTTTCTAAATTTCTTGAATTTAGGTAATTGGCGAGTTCCTGCGATGTTGACCGTGAAGTAGAAACCATGAAAACGTGGAATTGAGGTAAGGGGGTGTACTAGGTTAAGGTTAATGCAGAATTTTGCTTAAGTCATTTGCATATAGGAAAAAATGTTGGTGTATGCACTACGAGCTATTTATATATCAATTTTAACTTATCAATAAAATAAATATTTTCAATTTTAAGATTGTTTTAAAACTATTTATCCCTGGAATAATAGGTCATATGAGAATTATTCCTAAAATGTCCCTAATTAAGTATTTACATGGGGACATGTAAATACATTAAGACTAGTGTGTGAATGTACAGATGATTTGATCTCACAGATCATGGATATAGATGATATCCAGTCTTCACATGAGTACACATTAAGAGTGATATTGTACTAGACTGACCCACCATGAGAACGTTGCATGGATAGTTACATGAATGTCATAAACGGTTCTCAATGCGATAATGGTATATATAGTCCTTCGACCTGAAGTCACTACGATTCCTACATAAGGAGTTTATTGTTTTGATACAATCAAATGTCATCTGTAATAAGATGACCATAAATATTGTGATTAGGCAATAAACAAATTATGTAGAGGGATGTGAATAATGTAGTGGGATTTGTCTCTCCTATGTGACAGAAGTGATATCTATGGGTCACTTGATGGAGTGAGACTAACAAAATGCATGGCCATACTAGAAAGAATAAATATTAGGTATTTATTTTGTAAAGTCTACTATAGTATCAAGTAAAATGAATTGGGCCATACAAGGATGACGACGACCATGCCTTGGGCTCAATTAGATATCGTGACAAAAGGAATAAATATATAAAATAATTATCATTTATAGGTCATGTTGATGATAAATAGTATTCAGACATAATGATGTATTACTAGATGTCGCTCTTATTTTATATTAATAATAAAATAGTTTATTATTAATATAACCAGATATTTTGTCTATAGGGTCACACACATAGAGTAAGCCCACCAAAGAATAATTTTATTTTAGTTGGACTAAAAATAAAACTATTGGGCCTAACTCATTTAGAATGAGTCAGGAGCCCAATGTTTAATGAGAGCTGTCAGGTTAAGACCTAAGTCTATATATAGAGCATGAAATGCTTACAGGTTGCCGCTCAAATTAGGATTACTCTCTGAACTTCCGTACTAGTATTTGGAAATTTGAATTCTGGTGGGAGTGCTCGTGTGGACTCCTAAGGACGGAGCTACAGTTGCTTCAATCGAGGAACTCGTTACGCATCTACAAGAGGTAAACTCTAAAACAAAATTTTTAATTTTGTATGTAATGCCTTGAAATATTCTTTTTTTGCAATTCCTTTTGGGAATCATTTGTGTTTCCGTTGCCTGACCTTGAGGGATTCCTTAACAAAAAGGTATATCATAGTGCTATTAATTGCTTAAATTAACCGTTATGACCTATGGTGATTAATTAAAGAATGATGACAAATTAAATGGATAATCAGAGGATTAGATTTTAAGTGCGAATAATGGTGAGTTGTGAGCTATGTGAAACACGAGTAGTTAGGGATATTAAGAATTGAGAATGTGTGGTGAATTAACAAGTTGACATATGATAAATAATAAGAGTTGTTGAGAAGTTAAGAAAATTAAATGATGGTTGTAACGAATAATTCAACTTAGAAAAGTAATGTGATGTGATAAAAAGACGTAAATATACGGATTGTAGATCATAATATCAATGGTGAACCCAAGTTGGTGCATATACATGAATGTGTGTGTATATATATATATATAATGAGTTGTGATTACAAATATGTAAATTATATTAATGTAAGAATGAAATGGTGTAAACTGATATTGATTTGAGACTATGGTGTAGGAATGGTAGAGAATTATGATGTAGATGAAATTAAAGTGTAATTATATGTAATAATGAAATAAAATGATGAGGTGACGATGAAATGAAATAACTGATAATTTTAAAAGTCTATGACTTATGGTAATTATTAGGCGAGGTGTATGCGATAGATTTATGTAGAAATGTATGGTGATACTTATATTAATGGTGGTGATGTTGATATAAACTGACTAAATGAGAATATGCATTGTTGATGTGCTAAATGTGTGGAAATATCATCATCGTGATATATGATAAGTTGCTATGAGTTGATGACATGAAAATGATTAGTTGTTGATGATTATGATGTTGATGCGTTATGATAAATTGCTAAGAAAAGTTATGGATGATTGAAAATATATGGTGTGGGGTTGGATCTATGTGGTCACCCCTTTGGGTGAAATTGAAGTTGTAATGACCATTTGATGCTATGAGAATGTATGTTTAGGGTCGGGTCTGAGTGACCTCCTTTGTGGTTGAACGTTAGCTGAGTCTATGTGGTCACCCCATTTATTTATAATGAGTTCTTTGTGCCAAATAATAAAGAGAAAGAGAATTTAAAATGAACTTATGTGTTTTATGTGGTTGGTGATGACCGATGATATATTTCGTCCTTCGCTTTTGACTTTAGTGGTCAAGCATGACCTAGTTGAGCTATCCAGAGGCCAAGTAGGACCCAGTGGTTGAGGTGGAGAGCCAAGTAGGGCTCGGTGGACCAAGTTGGGTTCACGGGGTGTCAAGTATAGTACCCTCAGCTAAAGGTCGATCCTTTCAGTATCCAGATACTAGCGAGTCGTTATTTTTGTTTGAGCGTTTGTTGTGTCTTGCATGATTTGACTTATGTTGATGATGAAATGGTGATTATTATATTGTTTGATGTGTGGAAATGGAATAAATCTATATTGTTACATATGAAATTTTTGATATCCTGGTGGGCTTGTGATGATGTTGATATGATAACGTATTTGATAACTATGGATTTAGATGAATTATTTGAAAGTAAATAAAATTATATTGACGTGTATGATATTATGGATGGCCCGATGGGCTGGTGATGGTTTTGACATGATTAAACATTATCAATGTGAATTGTGAATATTATGGCATGTTTGTCGTGATTATTGGCACAACTAAGAGTCATTGATGTTGATACATGTATATGTTAAATAAGATGATGTGGTTGAATGTAAAATTTGAAATAATGAAATGCATAAATAATAAATGGGAGGCAAAAGGGGTATACAAGTATGAGATATAAAAATGTAAATCTAATATATAATGACGGATGGTAATATTATGATTATAAGGAAGTATCTAACTAGGAAGGTAGCTGGATTATGCTTTTCCTAGTATATGTATATATGTTTCTATATTAATCTTTAATTTTAGTCACTCACACCCTTGTTGTGGCTTTTAAGTGACTAGTGGCAGGTTGTTGATGGACACTACAGAGGCGAGCACTAAATGAGGTCAATGTGAAGTCAATGCCAAGGAAAGGAGTAGAAACAATGTAATAATAGGGATGCACTTAATGAATTTGATAATGTAGTTGTTGTGTATGAATATTGAGTTCATTTGTGTTGTGATGATGATCTTGATGAAGTTTATATTGCTAACAATATGTGTTGTATGTTTAGTCTTAAGATTATGGTGATAATAAATGTTAAGATTGTGTTGATGAATTTAAAAGGCAGATTTAGTACATTGAATTGATATATGGATAAATGTGATTGGATTTATGTGTTGCTTCTGGTGCGGAGCCATTGATTGGTGACAACTTATAATGGGCGGGTATATGTGTAAGTTTGTGATGTACGTATTAGTATAAATGTGTGGTTATGTTGGGAATGATGATAGAATTGGCAAATTGATGATGGGTAGATAGAATTGTGTTCATAAGTGATGATATAGGAAAATTTAGCAACTATACATGTGTTTTAGAGATCCAGTGAGAATTTAAATCCCTGAAGGATGCCAATAGGTTCCCAAGGACATTTAGAATTGTGTGCATGACCTTTGTTTGCCTATGAGTCCAATTACTAGGTGTGGTGCATGGTGTTGTCTTAAGTTTGATTGAATTGCATTTTTACGCATAACTTTGTTATATGAGGGAATTTTTGAGTACGGACTGCGCCAACAGGTCCAGAATGGAGAAAATATAGTGCCTATGAAGTTTGACGACAATCAAAGTTGAAACGAGTAAGTTAGGTAGGGCGAAAGTTGGCCTAGAGGCCAAATTCTACATAATTATGCAGAACATGATGTTTAATTTTCCAATTTTCCTGCACAGTAAGCTTATAGGTAATCAATTACCACATCTGTAATCGATTACCATGACCTTGTAATCGATTATTATGCCCCAGAAAGGAGTTTTGGGTGTGTTAAGTGACGTGACCCTTAGGCTCATATAGTTTATCGTCGAAAAAGTCTAAAAAGTGAAAAGTTTAATCTGATTTATCAGACCTTGGGATAAATTTTAGGTATTGCTAATGGGACGTTACATTAAATGTATTTTCAATTTCTATTTAACTCCTCGGTAACATAAATAAACAATTGCCTCCTTGATTTCAATTTAAAGTTATCTTATTATTTTATTTTTTAAAAATAAATAATCACGAGTAAAATGAATAACCATGAGTAAAATGAAAGGTAAAAACAAGACTTATATCTCTTAACAAGGCTAATAAAAACTAAAAAAAAAAAGTTAGTTTAGTGGTGATTAAATATTTCATGAAGAACAAATTAAGAAAAAGCATAGTTATACCATTAGTAAATAGGAAGCTAACGAGTAAAAAAAATAAAAAAGATGGTAAAATAATTTTATACTTAAATAGATGGTTTCATTTTTATTTATATTTATATGGATTAATTTTTATTTTTTTGTATTTTTCATGAATAATGATTTAGTTTGAAATCTTAATAGTTAATATAATATTTACTTATTTGTTATTGACTTATATTTATATTATATGGTTGTATATCATTTTTTTTCTATTTTTGTAGTTAGTTTTTTAAAATTATCACATATTATATTTTTAATCTCGACCCCTTTTTATTCTAATCCTACCTCTACCCTCGTTCTCCCACTTTTCAAAGCACTTACAACTTAAAAGAATTTACAATCTAATTTTCACATTATTTACACTTACTTTTTGCACATAAATAAAGGAAAATGGGTAATTTTTATTATTTAGCATTTTTGGTTATATTTGATAAGATCATAAACAACGATTTAAACTAATTTTTACTAGCTTAAAAATTTGTTAGACCAAGCTCTGTTTGGTGAAGGAGCTTATATTAATTGTTTCTTTAGTGTATTTTTAAGAGTTACTTGAAGTATTCAAACTTACAATTTCTGAGTTTACTTTTTTTTTTTTACATTTTTTCTTCTAATTGATATTTTTTTTAAAAAGATAACAATCATGTATTTTTGAAAAAAAATGTCATTTTACATTTAACAACTAACATATTTTAATTCAATTAGTTAGTTTATTAGTTTTCAATTTCTAACAATTATCAGTTTTCAACTAGGTTATCTGTTAATTTTGTTGATAGTTTTCAACTATCAATTGCTAGTTTTGTTAAACAAAACTTTTTATTATTACCTGTGTTTTTTAAAAACTTTGCTGAGAACTAAAAGAGATATGGAAAAAAAATAGAGCTATAAATACGGACTACCTGATTTGGCTTGGGTTCAGGGTATAATGGACTAGACTAAAAAGATTTGAGAAAATTCAGGCTTCTAATACTGTTGTCCAAACCTAACCCGGTTCAAGCCTCAAACTTAACAAGTTACCCACATTATTTTATAACATTCATAATTTATAAAGTTTAGGATTTTTAATGTTCAGACTCGAGTTTTACTTAGACTTGGTTAGGTTTTTTATGTTAAGGAGACCAGGCTAAATAAACCCATTTTTTTGGAACATTTTTTATATTTAAATCAACCTATTTTATGGGTAAATTTAGGCTGCACGGTAAGGTTGATTGATATTGAAAGCTCTAAAAAAATTGATATAAAATAACTAATTTATTTATTTATTATTTGCAATATGTCAAATTTGGCAATACCTCAGCTGTTTTCATGCCACTGAAATATGTTCAATCTGATAGATACTCGATAAGGGATCACACGAAACTGGTGGAGCATAAGCGACCAAACACTCCCAAGTATTGCTTCCATAAACCCCACAGTTATTATCTTCAATATATGCCTTTACTTACCTGTCTCTAATTATTAGATATCATCACCAGTGACACTATATTTGACCAATTTTAGTTCTTCAACAAACATCAAATTGACTTCCTCAGTAAATAGACCACGGCTTCAACTACAATCTCACAGTTACTTTCCAAATAGTTTGGAAATTCAGCATTTACTATACTAGGAAAGGAGTTGATTTGATTCCTATTTTTGCAATTATATTTATATATTTATAACTGTTATATAGCTTCAACTGTGGAACTAGAAGATCATTATTTATCATAGGCTTAACAAAATGATTGGTCTTAACAAAATTGGATTTAGGCTGGTTTTTTTTTTATGCTTTGATTGTTAACTTTTTTAAGTATTAAAAATTGCTCCTTACCCATCAAATCCTCTTACTTCAACTTCACACCCTAATGGTAGACACCATTTTTTAACATTTGAAGAAGCAATCACTTAGCTAAACCTTTATTGTGTATTTGAAATTGATAACCATCAAACTAAACTATCACTAAGGAAGGAATTTTAGTTAGTATAATTGCAAGATTAGTTTCACAGCACTACCTATTGGAATGCAGTTCAACTCTTGCTAACTAAGCCTGTGCAATCTGATAATTCGATACTGAATGCTATTTGTGGGGGGGAAAAGAAGGGAATAAAAATAAACACAAGATAAAGAAAGGTAAGGAATGTAATACCTTTCTTTATAGGGGTATAAAGTTGAAGAATCCATAGCACCACTACAGAAAAGACGAGAATTTTCCTGTTAACTTTTAAATATGTGGACAATGCCAGGAGTGGGAAAAGTTAATGCCAGCATAATATTTTTCTTTCTTCTATATGTCACCTCAATATTCTATTCTCCCCCCCTCTAAAACAAATTTCAAAGTTTGAAATGCTTTTATTTTATTTTATTTTATTTTAGATAACACTTTTTGGCCCATAGAGAAGTCTCCAGTATTCAATATAGAACATATGAGGTTAACAAGAGAAGGAAAGACAAAACATGACAGGGAAATTTGATTTTGACCAATATACTAGTGCTTGATTGATAATCATGCAGCTTACATATCTTTCAGAGAATATTTTCTTTGCAGGATGCAGAAGGAAAAGGATGGACACACTCTCACAAATATTCAAAGCAAGTGATTGCAGATACTTTCAGGTCACTAGCTAGGATTACTTGAAGTTTAAGTTTATTGAATATTACTGGCACTTGTTTGATATAGATTGGAGAAAGAAGGATAGAGAAAAGAGGAAAGAAGGTGCTTGAGTCTTTTCTGAGATGCATAAAGGAAGAAACTTTCAGGGTATGCTCTTTACTATACCAATACTAATACTAACACCCTTTGTTAACTAATGAGATTATTAGCCTTAATTAACCCAAAAATTGACTTGTAGCAGTTTGGTAGTAACTATGAATAACATAATCAGATAATTGGGACAGTGGTATAAGTATATAAATCAAACTTCATTAGAATATTTATGTGATTACATTATAGCTAATTAAATGCTAGAGAAACACTTGGACATATATAATAACACTACATAGAGTATCAATACTAAGTTCACTACTCTCTACTGATTCAAGCCAGTTTATTCTTCCAGCAGGTATCAGGAGCTGTTCAAGACAAAGTCTGATAAGGTTTCAGCAACTGAGTGAGTGAGCCACTTAGGTGGAGGGACATGACTTCATTGGTGGATCCCATTAGCTTCCCTCCAATGAACACAGCTGGGACTGGAGCAGTTGAGCCTAACCTCGATAGAGCCTTCTCCATTTCCCTGCCTTCAGGGTCATGGTCAATCTCATGAACCACAGGCATCACACCAAGCTCTTGAAACAGAATGTTGACTGCATAGCAAAGGCAACAAGAGCTCTTTGTGAAAATCACCACACCCTTTTCAGAGGCCAACCTCATCACCTTGTCCATCCTGATACTCACCAAGTACAACCTCTTCTTCTAAATATATGTACACAATTCTGTTCCAGAAACAACCAAAAAAACACAAAAAAAGAAAATGTAATACAGGAAGAAATTAAGAGTAAACTTTTTTATTTTTTTTCAAGAGATGTCTTTAGATTACCTTAGACTTATTAGAACTCCCAAACCATCAGACCGAATCCAAACTGAATTCGATCCAATGGCTATATTGGGTTGGCAGTCTAAGGAGGAGATTTGAGGAATAGAAAATTATATGAAGCTTGAGGTTATTTGAAATGAGCTGGTGTACTAGACTATTTATAGGGACAACTTAGGAGCAAAGCACATTCAAAAGAGGTTGTGCTTTTTAGATACCCAAAATAAGTGTGTATATATGGTCTTATTCGGTTGAGCAAGTTGGAACACATATTTACACGTATATGCTTCAAATTGGTAGACTGCATACGAGACTAAAACCATATATATAGTACTAACATTTTCTTCAACATTAACAAATCAAAGCAGTATCTTTCTGTGACCATATATGTTAATGCAATTATTAACCATTTGTTAAACTTGTATAAGTTTAATGAATGTTGAAAATGCTGCTCTTTCTCTCTCTCCAGATAAAAGTAGACACACTAGAGGATAGTCTATTTATATCAGATTCTCACAATTAATCAACCACTTTGAATCCTTATGCCGAAAGAATAAGAGACTGAGAAGGCTTTTTCAGTGGCTGCAATTAAGATTCTGTGTTGCACTCACTAATTTGTACGATTCTCCCTGACACTCAAGCACTTACACGAGTGTAGATGAGCACACTAAAGTTATATAATATACTTATACGTATATACACTATCAGAGTGAAAAAAAAGGTGCCTTTTGAGAAAAAAGGAAACTAATTCTCTTCTATTAATAACTATTCAACCAACAAAAGACTCCTATGGATCATATGACTGTACCATCCAATTTCTTATCCATTGGGTAGGTACTACTGTACTAGCTAGCACAAATACATGCCATAGGCACGTGAGTTTTGGTATATATGATGAATTAATATGTTGGCTAATTAAATATAATAACTGATAAATTATTTATCATTGTGCATGCTATGCTGCTGAGTGTCACGTCGTGCTGGAGCAGATAAATTATTTTAGAAATGAAAGTTATGCCTCTGCATATATAGTCCACACATGCATGGAAATCATAGAGGAAAATTAATATATCCTCTGCTTTGTGGATATGGAGGAATAATAAAGGAGACATGAAAAGTGCTAACATTACCTTTTTGTCTCAAGGTTAGGAAGGCGCCATGCACGTTCTAGACTACAAATTTTGAATATCACTACACCCACATAAGGCTAAGTGATGTGCCTACTTGATTATTATCCCTCGCACCAGGTGCCCAAATTGAGCGGTGAGGAATCAACTCCTAACTCTTGGAATAATAGTCATCACTTATTTATTTGCTGTTCCGTACTCGAATTGTTCCTAACATTTAATATAACCATATTTCTTAACATTTAAGATTACATGTTAAGATAAAACAACTTTTGTCAACTGATTTATGTAATCAATTGGTGGTGGTGATATATTTATATTAGCTAGCTTTCATGAAGGAGGTAAAGGTATTCTTTTTTTCCCACCAAACAAAATGAGAAACTTTTTTTTTAATATATCTTATTTGGAATTTTAGTCAATTAGAACCATTGTGGATAGAAAAGTTCTCCCTATTAAGATTTAAGATTTAACAAATTGTATTTCTTGGAACTCAAACTCGAGACTATAGGTTAAATTAGAAAAGTTCTTGTCAAATCTATGAGAGACTTTGATTAAAAACTGTTTATTTTTCATTAAAATTAATAATACTCCAAGGACTTTATTGTTATTCTAACACAAATTTGCCTGAATTGATGACCATGTGTTATCCTGTAAAAAGTTAGAGGAACATTTTATGGTGAAAATGTTGGAGGAAGTGTGTAACTGAAGCACTTCTTTTTCTCAAGGATTTTACAATTAAAGTGAATACCAGAAAGTTTACAGTTGCATTAACAATACATAGCCATTTTCTCCCGCATGATCAAGTTTCACATGACTTGGTACACATAGAGTTAGCCCTTTAGAAAATAACAAAAAGAAAAAGACTATTTTTTTTTATACAGACTTCTTTTGCTACAAATAAAACAGGACACTCAAGAAAAAGCAGGAGTGTCCCTGATTAAACACTGTCTGCAAATAGTATACATATGAGAGCTCCTAAATACCAGTTCAGTATATAGGGAGCTCTTTAGTGTTTAACTAAAACCAGATGGCCTTTGCATCCATGAGCATTTGTTTGAGAGAGCCATCAACATGGAGGGATATGACATCTTTTGATGAGCCCACAAAAGTTCCACCTATGAACACTGCTGGGACTGAAGGATTACAGCCCATACCCCTTAAAGCCCACTCCATTTCCCTCCCATAAGAATCTTTGTCAAGCTCATGAACTGCTGGGCTTGCTCCTAGCTCATAGAAAAGTTGCTTTATGCTATGGCACATGCAACATGAACTCTTGGTGAATATAACTGCAGCGTTCTTTGATGCCAAGTCCTTAACTCTATCCATTACTCTTAACTTCTACGAAGGGGTGAATGATAGGGAGAATATGAAGCTAAAAAATATTCAAAGATTTTTGCAAAAAGTGTGGGGGAATTATGCAAGGTGTGAGTGAGGGAAGCTTGTGAAGTTGTTATAGATTGATAAGGCTTTGGTGAACTTTCAGATTTCATCACCTCTTATTTATACTAGTTTTTGAGGATAGTGGATTGAATTGTCCAAAGCAGAGAAACAAATTAATTATAGTTAAATGGATAGGAAAAGTTCCTTCAGATATTTGTTTGGATAAGGGAAATGCCTCCTGATCATTTGGTCGATGGTGACACTGCCCATGAACAAGTTGCATTTAGCATCACACTGTAAATGATATAATTCAAAGCTCTTGTGGGGGGGTGTGGCCGTACGAGCAATCAATGCAGGAATAAGAACAATGCAAATAATTTATTAGCCCAAGAAACATTATTATAATGTTAACATGAGCAAACTTCTCTGAGGCAGGTGGCACATTAAATCCAATGCTATGTTGTCAACAAAATCTATCAAAAGCATGGAATCCAATAGAATTAGTTATAATGCAAAGTCAAAGGCCCAGAAGAGAAAAAAGAATTCCAAGTGTCATCTGCATGGCTATTTATCAATAATTTAACCAAAGGCCAACCTTGGTGGTGGGGTGTGTGTGGATTAATTACCTTCCCTATATGATTTATCTGTAGAGAGATATAAAACCATAAAAAGGTTGAAGTGGTTATGTTAATACTTTAGATTTGTGTTCTTTTAAGTCGGATGTAACCATCATGAATGATAAAACTTTTTGTCAGAGATTTATGTAATCAATTTCTCTATATTCTGATGATGTATGCATTATCTCTTACCCAACTTCTGTAACATGCAATGGTTTGGTTTGTGTTAGGTTGTGACTTGTGAGGCTGAGGTTGAGAGAGATAAGAGTTTATCCAATTTCATTCCACTTTTTTACTTTAGTGCCTGCTGCATAAGAATCATGGAATATACAAACAGTGTGGTATGGTCCGGTAACCTTGTGTGTGCTTGGCTCTTGGGTATGGGAATGGATTCTTCAAAACTGTGGCTGTCATCAGGAAAATCCTAAGGCTGTTAATGTTTGATTTTGTTTGGTAATCAAAAAAATAAAATACTCAAAATAAAATTATTAATAATTAATGTTAATCTCACACGTCGTTTAAGGTTAGTTAAATAACGAATCAAATAACACTTTTTGATCAACCTCAGTTGAAAAATTCCAACCAAAAACAATCAAACTTTCATAAATGAGGTTCCACTTCCCCAGGTATAAATTCCTTGGTTCTAAGCCTACTTTGGGATAATTCTTGTATGCATATCCACCAATGCAAATCCAAAGGATTTGGGATCCTTCAACATCAATTTGCAGTATCAACTGAAGAATGTCAACTTGAAAGTAAGAATTGATTGAAGGATAAGGTATAAATTATAATCAGATTTTTCATGTCTATTAGTGGAATGTGTTAATGACTGCATTCTATTTAGATATCTTAGTATGATATTTAGATATAATCTTACCATACATGGGTAGTTGGGCAACTTGACTCTATTACTATACAGACTCTAAAGAAAAGAAACACTGGTCCAAAAAAAGAAGAAAAGAAGCCGACCAATTCGGATATCTAATATTCTTAACTGTTTTAAGAAGTTCTTTGTTACGCCAAACATGAAAGTTTTGAAATTATTATATTTTGTCTTAGAAAATTTCTGTTAGTTGTAACCTCCGACTCTTATAGTTCAAGATTTCTGTAGAAACTTCGGCACCGATATGAGCAATTAAGCAACAGATACGGATGAAATTTATATTTTATAGTGAAATAGATGTGCGTTTAATTACAGAAAATTATTTTAATTTTTTGGGAAAATTTCTCTAAAAACTTTTTATTTTTTGAAATAGATAAAAAAATTCTTAAAATTTTTTTTCACTTTTCAGTTTTTTTTAAAAACCTCTCTAAAACTTTTTTGTTTTTCTTTAAAAAATAGAAAACCTGGTTTTCAGTTTTTTATAATTTTTCTTTAAATATTTTGTAAACAAACATCTTTTCTATTTTTCTAACTTTTTCAAAAATAGTTTTCCATTTTTCTTAGAAAACTTGCGAACTAAACACTACCGTAGTAATTTAGGTGGCATCCTAACTAGTTTTTATTAAATGTAAAAATTGATATATATAAATTTAGGAAAAAGATATATAATATTATATTTATTTATATATGTTATTTTGTAATTAATTGGAACTAACAGTTTGAGACTAAATAATATTTTTCTAGTGTCTAGGGGAAAGATGAGCATCCATTATTGGGTATCAAAGTATAAAAAAATACTACGCAGTTAAAATAGTGATTGAGAAAAGAGGAACTAAACATATAATATTTTATGTATAAAACTCTCAATGGATAAGGAAAAACCTAAAGCAAAATTAGAAAAATATTTTTACTAAGTGAAATAAAATATTACAACTTCTCTTTACTTACAATGAGATAACAATGACACCCTCTCTTATAAATAGGAGAACACACTCACTAGAAAACCTCACATGAGAAAATTATTTTATCTTTATGTATTTATCTCACTACACCTAAACTTTAATTAAAGCTTGAGAATCATTTTTTTTGGGACGCTGGAACAGTTGAATATCTTAGTATTTATAATAAAGGAAAGCTAAAGAAGTGAATTTTCCTACTTCCCAACTACTACAAATTAATTGCATTGTAAGTTATGCATAGGCGTTCAGAAATTTGCATCTAATTCTTTGACCATTTGACACAAAAAGTAGCTTTATAGCATACCCTGTCTGGCAATCTCCCACTTAAAGTCACTTTTGTAAACTTTCCAAATCTTTCTTTGTATGCCTATTCTTTGCTACTTATGTTTCCAATAAGCCATAGGAGGACCTACACCGTGTCATAACATCTATTAGGTTGTCTTTGGTACGAATCTTTTATAGATCCACATTCCCTTTCTCTACCACTATTCGTATAAAGTGGTATTGAATCATATGTGCTTTGTTCTGGAATGAAAGATTGGATTCCTTACAATGTGTAGACATTCTGATTGTCACAACACACTGTAATCTATGGTTGCTTGTACCTGAGTTCTTCCAATAACCTTTGAATCCAAATTGATTCCTTGCATGCCTAAGTAGTTGTCGTGTATTTTGCTTCTATGGTAAATAAAGCTACAACATATTGTAATTTGGATAACCAGCTTACTACTTCCCCTATAAGGGCAAACACATAACCTGTAGTACATTTTCTTTTATCAAGATCACCTGTAAAATTTGAATCAACATACCTTCTAACAAGAAATTCTAATCCTCCAAAACATAATGCAGCGCCTAAGGTTTCTTTTAATGTATCTTAGAACCCTTTTCATGATATTCCAATGCTCTCTCTACCAAGATCTACCATGAACCAATTGACCATACCAATTGCCTGAGCAATATCTAGTCTCATACAAATCATTACACGCATAAAGGCTTCCCACCATTAATGCATATGACACTCGAGACATTTCCATCCTCTCTGTTCTACTGTTAGGACTCATACTTGAGGATAATTTATAGACAGAAAGTGAAGTAGAGATTGGCTTATAGTCTTGCATGTTGATGCTCCACAAAAACTTTGGTATGTAATTATTATAAGAAAGTCAAACCTTTCTATCTTTTATCTTAGTAAATTTACATCCTTAAAATCTTGTTTGTTGGTCCCAAGTCCTTCATATCAAACCTTCTAGTTAATTGTGCCTTCAATTTTTGAACTCAATCTTTGTTGGGGCCTACCACCAACATGTCATCTATATATAACAACAAAATGATGAAATCACCGTCATTAAACCTCTTGTAGTACGTACAGCGGTCTAAACTTAGTCTGTTGTATCCGAGGCTAATAATGAAGGAATTAATCTCTTGCACCAACATCTTGGCATCTGCCTTAAACCATACAAAGATTTGGTTAGCCTATAAACCAAGTTTTCTTTTCCTTATTTTTCAAAGTCTTTTAGTTGAAGCATATATGTTTCTTCTTCAAGCTTTCCATGAAGAAAAGCAATCTTCACATCAAGTTGTTCAAAATGTAAATCAAATACAACATACATGACCAATAGAGTTGGCAAAATGGGTCGACTCGTATGGGCCTGCCTGAGCCTGTCCGTAAAAATATAGCGTGTGGGCTTAAAAAAATTCAAAATCAATAACCAGAAAAAAAAATCTCAACCCTAAAAAGGCCCGAAAAAGATAGGCCGAGTGTGGGTCGGCCTGTGTAGCACGGGCGACGTGAGTATTTGAAAAATATAATTTTTTAGTTAGGTTAGGTGTGTCACGTGTGCAAGAAGAGAGCGTTACTAACCAGGCCCATGCATGATCATAGTAAGGTAATTAAATTTTATAGAAGATGTGAAGCTACACCAACTATACGGGCTACAGGTACACAGATAGGGCCCCTAACATAAAATTGGGCCATAAGCTATATGAAATGATGTGTATAGAATGAAGTAAAATAGGTAACTAGAAAAAAGGAAGTAAAATACAAAAGAAAAGTGTCCCGCATGAATTCAACTTGAAACAGATACGTCATGGCATGTAGGGTTCTTAGAATTGTTAGAGCTATAAATGTGTTTAGTGACCTTTAAAACATTTTTTAAAATGGACAACTCAATCAAGCCTGTAACCCGTTAAGGGCCGAACTAAGGCCTTTAATTTCAAGACCTAAATTTTTACGGGTCTTTTTGGCCCGACCCTAAATGGCCTGCAGCCCGATAAAACTTGACCTGTTTAGGGCCACACACCTGAATTACCAGCTATAATTGTGACACCTGAAACCCAAATTACAAATTCCAATTAATTAACCTAAATTTTTGTAATAAATTTTTTACGTTTAAAGAATCATTTTGAAATTCATAATTTAAATTATGAGGTCACGTCAAAATTGAAAAATGCGGAATATTATCATGCATACTAGTCGTGAATGAATAAAACATAATATATTTATATAGCGGAAATGATAGATAAGATTGCAATACAAGGTACATAATAATATTATTACAACACATTAAAAGTCAAATAAGGTCAAAGTCCAAACAATAAAACATAAAAGCTTCATCAATTTCACCACTTGTCATTTTGTGAAGCATGCACTGTAAAAATAATGTAAGAGTGAGATAGAATATAAAATAAATATAAAATAAGTAAAATTGCACAAACACAATCAACAAACAATTATGATATGATGAATATGCCAAACAAGGTCATTTACATTTAATAATATTTAATTTAGCCAAATGATGTCATGCTGGATCCATTTTGATTTAGTGGGAATACTGCAGTAAAAAGTCTCATAGAGACCCAAGTAGGACTTAGCATAATGCCACGAATCCCTACCCTTCGTAGCGCTCAAGTACCAAAGTACACAAGTAGGACTTAGTATGTACCATGAATCCCTACCCTTCATGGCGTTCAAGTACCAAAGTACACAAGTAGGACTTAGCATAAACCATGAATCTCTACCCTTCATGGCGCTCAACGAAAATAAGGCTTTAATTCATTATAAAGTAGCCCCCCACCAGGGCCGGCAATCATGGAATCCTTAAATTCCATGATGCGTCCAAATGCTTATGATGCATGAGTGCCTTTAATTCTCTTTTATCAATTTAACATATCATGATATCAATACTTCCATAATCACTTGAAAGGCACAAGTCCTCAAAGGACACATCACATATATTAATTCTCAAAATCATGGATTTACAGTTCAACAACATATCCCAATAAACCACAAGGCATTCATGTATACATTAATTTAGTCATTCATAATTATTCATCACAAAGATATACATAATGTATGATATTCATAGGACACTCAATAACATCCATAATAATCAATAATCCCTCAATAATTCATAAATAAATCATTACACACATGGAAAATATCATTTTCATCCATAATAACCATCATAGGTAAATTTCAGAAATTTACAAAAGCAACATACATTAGTAAAAAGGCCTTAACATGAGCAAATCAAATCCTTTTTAAGTAATTCCACTTTCTATAGTTCCATAACAAAATTATCTACAATATTCATGAAGACAAAAAATTCTAATTCCTTACAGAATTTGCTCCACATTACAAACAATACACTGACTTTTGCAAATTTTTACTACATGTACACAGTTTGGTAAAATAGGCATATCTCCTTGTAAAAAAGTTATTTTAAGATAAAACTTATGCCAAATTTTTAAAAACAGAATTATCTAAAACTTTTATGAAGACCATATGTCCCAATTCTATAAATATAAAATGTAGTTTCAAAATTACTTTCTGACTTCAAAACAGTAATTTCAGTATTATAGATTTAGTTACAGCTTTGACAATCTTTGGTAAAAATTGTATATCTCTTAATAAAAAAATTATTTTTACATAGGACCAAATCTCACATGTTCATAACTCAAATGTCTAAAACTTTTATGAAGGGCTCAAAAATTAATTCCTTATAAATTATTCTCAAACAGCTAGACAAGCACTGACCCATACATAGCTTTTAGAAACGTCATACTTTAATAAATAAATCATAACTCAAGTTTTATTTATCCTTTTTGGAAGATTTTGGTCTATAAATTTATAGGACCTAAAGATCTACAACTTTCATGAATATATCATTTTTAATTTTGAAATATATGAATTACCAAACTTTACTTAAAGACACTCATTTTCAGAAATAATTAAACAACATGAGCACATAAGAGTAATTTAAGCATAAATTCCATATTACTTAAAATTTTGATATAAGACCAAATCTAACAGAATCATAACATCTATATCTACAACTTTTATGAAGATAAAGATAGTTAATCATACTCACAAAATTTACAATCTCAACATATATCCAGAACCAAGTCATGAAACATTCAAAAGAAACATACTTCAGTATTTTGACCATAACTCATGTTATACATATCCAAATCGGTTGGTTCAAGTCTCAAAATTCATATAATAAAAAGATCTACAACTTTGATGAAGAAGTCAAAGTTAAATGCATATATTTTCAGCTTCCAAATTAAGTAACAAATTATGAAAATAAATCTAGAAATCTTAGAACAGCATACATTTCTAGCCATTCCATATTTATTCACAACCCTATCCCCTATTACCTTGATGGAGGATCCTAGAGTGGTTGAAAGTGTTCTCTTATTATCCTAGATTCACATCAAGAGTGACTTTGATGGAGAAAATAAAAGAAAATAAGAGATAGACTTCACTAACTTCAGCTTGTTCTAAGAATTCAGACTTGGAAACAAGATGTGGTGTTGTTTTAATCATGCAAATGACAAGTGGGGGATAAGATTTTCATAATGTAATTATAGTGGGATGTTACGTGAATTATTTGTGGTGATAATGGAGGATTTAGGTAAGAAAAATGGGCTGGATTATTGACCATTTCCGCAGCCTAAATAATGTAGCTTGTATGATTGAAGTAATTATCAATTTTGACACTGTTTTAGTATTTTGGGCATATCTCTCTCATATATTAATGGATTTTAATAAATTTGATCTTGTTGGAAAGTTAAGAAAAAGGGGAACAACTTTTTAGTTTACTATGTTTTCAAATTCATACTCTAACTAGGCATTAAAATATGTAAAAGATGATATGATTGAAGTAAAATATCAATTCTGAAACAATTTTGGTATTTTAGGAATATCTCTCTCAAATATTAATGGATTTTAACAAATTTAGTCTTGTTGAAAAGATAATAAAAAGAGGAACAACTTTGTAGTTGACCATATTTCCAAATTCGGACTCTAACTAGCAATTAAAATGTGTACAAGATGATGCATTTTGAGTGAAGTATGTGGTAATTTGATGAGAGTAATTGGAAAAGCCAAAGAAATTAATAACTAAGAAAATTGGTAATAAGTTATTTGATTAACTTTTACCTAAGATATAAAGTTAAAATTATTTACCATGGTAAAAGGTTAAATTAAAGATGTTGTCCTAACCAAAATTTATGTAAAAAGTTAAGATAAAATGGATAATATCATTGATGGTTTAAATCAAAATAATTATATATGAGAATGAAACTCTTTGGGATGTTACAATAATGACCAACAATACTTTGATAGTAGTAAGTTTAACCACAAGAGAAAATATCTCATTAAAGTTGATCCCTTCTTTTTGAGCGTATCCTCTAACCACCAATCTAGCACGATATCATTCCACTTAATCATTGCCACCTCATTTGATCTTGGTAAAGTTATTTGTTGCCAATGACTTTTTGACCTTTTAGAAGTGCTACAAGATCCCATGTTTTGTTTCTATTAAGGATTCCATTTCTTCCTGCATTGGTGTTATCCATAGAAAATTATTTGAACTGCTCATAGCCTCTTGAAAGATTAATGGTTCTCCCTCTTCTATTAGAAAACAATGTGTGCCATAGGTTACCATCACATAGTCTGAGTGTCGGGATGGTTTTCTTATCTAATGTGTTAGTCATCGAATTTCTACATAATTGGCCTTATCTGGTTCTTAGTTTCTAGCAGCTTCAGAAGCATCATCTTTTCTAAATTTTTCATCTATCTGGACAATAGTAGTTTCTTTAAAAGTGTTGTCATTTTTCGGCTTACCTAGCAATTCATTTTCTATAAAAATTACGTCATTGGTAATAATAATTTTATGGGTAGTGTGATCCCATAAGTGATGCCCTTTAACACCATTAGTATGGCCTAAGAATATACATTCCTTGGATTTTGGATCTATCTTTATTTTTTCTTAGGTGTTGTATATCACGTACACGGGACAACCAAACATATGTAGGGAAGAATAATCTACCGAATTTTCTTTCCACGTCTCCATTGGTGTCTTGAGACCAATAGTCATTGATGGTGATAGATTTACCACGTAACAAATAGTTTTGACCGCTTCTGCTCAAAAAGACTTAGCTAATCTTGTAATTTTCTACATAGTTCTTGTAACATTGTTATTTTTACTATCTCTTATTAAAGAATAAATTTATAAATTATCATTTATGATTTTGACAAAATTAGCTTAAGGTCTTTTAGAAGTTATTCATTGTTATAATTTATAGGGTTTTATTATTTTTTTGGAAATTTTGACAATAAGTGAAAATAGCTTTTAATAGAGTCATTCAAGACTATACCAGAATAAAAAATGTTATCAATAAATTATGAAACTTGATAGGGAGTTTGGATTCATGCATACAAGCTTAAGTTTAAAATTTTATAAGATTTAGAGATTGTTTGGTTAGAAAATGAAATAGTAAACTTATAGAAAATAGGTAGTTAACATTTATTATTCAATATATTTTAAAGTTAAAAAATCATTAAAAACTTATATTTCTTTTTTAAAATACACTTCAAGTATTCATAACAAAATTATAGGTGTAAAATTTATCTCATAAAAATACTTAAATATTATTGTTATGAATAACTAAAAAAAGGTTTATAAAGAAAGTGACCGATCACTCTCATGTGTGAAATGGTCCTTACACATTTTTTTCTTCTATCTCGCAGCGTGTACATTTCAAGTAACAACACTTCTTTATTTTTTCTTATAACGTCTCTACTTATATATATATATATGTGTGTGTGTGTGTGTGTTTAAGACCGGTTTGTTCATTTTTTCTCCTCTTCTTTTTCTGATTAATTCTGTTATTTATTTGTTTGTTTATTAAATTTTTGTTTTTATTTACTTCTGTTATTTATATATTTATTATTTAAGTTTTGCTATTATTATTTGATCCATTCTCGATACTGACCCCTGGAAAGAAAGGTCATTTGACCTAAAAGTCATTGCGTAAAATCGGCATTACTGAAATCATTTAAGCGTAACACCTGCTCCTAACACCACATATGAGACTCTTGACTCGATTCCAGTGTGGGCTACTCTCTCAACACTAGATAGTCAGAGTTGACTTATACAATCATGTGTTGGGGAAACAACCTGTAAAGTGACTAGTAAAATGGTATAGTTGGTAGATAGGGTCACTGTTATGTGTCAGCCTTTCTACAAATGATCAGAATCAGACTGACACCCTGTACGGTGAGCCCACTTACTCGAAACGACTATTTTGTTACCCTAGATATAAATACTCACGTAATAACAGTGAAAGGTGAAACATTCTCATTTGAACTCACACTTGGGCAGTGATATTCTCTTTGAACATTCATTGAGGTGACACCTCTTTTTCACCCCACAATACGTAAGGCTGGTGATTTGGTATAAGAAATCACTCCAAGACTTTTAATTCCCCACTGGAATAGAGGTTATAGTACTGGATTCCTACTGGATTGGTGTAAAATCTAATCATACAACACATATTAAGGACTATCTTCAATCCGGCCCTTGGGCCTAGCTACGACCAGTTCATTATTGTTATTCATTTTTTTTATTTTTTTATTTGCTTATTACTATTGTTTAATTTCTCTTGTTTTATTAATTTAATTTAATTTAATTATTATTATTATTATTATTATTATTATTATTATTATTATAACTTTTATTTTTTTATTTGTGCGACTATTTATATATCAGCTTAGTTGTTTATTTAACTTTTTATTTATTTGTTGTTGTTGTTATTATCATTATTATTGTTATTATTGGTTATGTTGCAACTTTATTATTGTTGTTCTCATTATTATCGCTATTGTTATCCTTATTATTCTAAAAGGTAATAAAATAATTAATTTGAACATCAATATTAAGAATTTATATGTTTAGTCAAATCAATCTTGGATACACCGACTTCGAATTAAATAATCAGGCAAAGGGAGAGAGATAGAAACTTACTAAGTATAAGACATGTGGCATAATAAAAGGAACTCCCTAACCCTTTCAATATTTATATTTATTGCTATGTATTTTCATTATTTACTATTTACTATTTAGTGTATTTATTTATTAAATTACTTACAATTATGTTATTTATATTTAAATGTCGTATGTTTATTATTTATATTTTCTTATAATATGGGTTTATATTTATGAAATATAATATTTGTTATATATATATATCATTATCATCATCATTATTTCGAATGATCAAGATGCTTTTAAATGAAAGATAAAATCTTGGAAAGTTTTGATGCCTAAATAAAAAATATGCATTTAATATGGATAGGTTATAGTATCTGAGAATTTTTTGAGTGTAACAGATCAAAAGATGAAATTGGGAAATATCCAATTTACAGGGAAAACTCTATCAAAATTTTCGTAGACACTATGCAAATGAATGAAAAGTATCTAAAAGTCCGAACTAATTAAATATGTGTTGGGATGACAATGTCTTGGGAGACATAGTTAAAATTTGAAGAATGCATTAGGGATGATTTAATAGCAAACCTTAGGATCAGAGGGTATGAAAAGAGACCTAGGAGACCTGGGCTCGCTCCCCAATGCCGGGTATATTCATATCAAGCTCTTGTCAATCTGACTAGGCCCTAAGTGCATATTAAGGTTGTAACGCCCCGGCCGCTTTTCAGGAATGAACGACTCGCGCCACAGACCAACACGAGACCTTTCCAATGTGCTTTTGTCCTCACTCACACACTTCCTGAGAACTTCCCAGGAGGTCACCCATCCCAGAATTACTCCAAGTTAAGCACGTTTAACTTTGAAGTTCTTAAGTGATAGGCTACCGAAAAGGCTAATGCATTTGTTGGTATAGGTAGTACGAATTCATTTCTTTAAGCTATCCTCGACTGTATAGTCCCATACCTATACAGTCTTTGGATCCCTCTCATTCTGGTATGTATTCGGTTCGTTCATGTGTCCCTCCCACTGGAAGCCTGCCAGGAGCCGCTCCTTGTCCGTGCCTATGCACTGACGATCACTCTCCGCCCTCAACAGTTCCCGGGATGCCACATTCCCCACTGGAAGCTTGCCAGGAGCCGCTCCTTGTCCGTGCCCATGCACCGGCGATCACTCCCCACCCTCAACAGCGCCAGGATGTCACAAAGGTTAATGGAGTTGTTCATTTTACCATATGGACAATTATTATTTTATTACAAAACAATGTCAACTCATGACTGCTCCCAATAAAAAGGCTCACATGCATTGCATCAATGATAAGATAACTAATAAAACATTATGGTATAATGTGGTATGGAAGACATTAGACCTCAATTAAATTATGGATTGAGATAAGAACTAAGATAAGATTTGTCGATCATGCAAACGTTCATGTTTATTGCTATAAATGTCATGTTTAAAAAAAATTACAAGTAGAACCAATTACCTTGATAAAAACTATTATGTTTACATGCCTTGTACGATATTGGTATTTTCTGTTTCTCACTCTTTTCCTTGCTTATGTTTTATAAAATAATTAAATTGAACAGATATTTGCCATGGCTAAATTTTCACTTATGATAGATGTGAGAGTGAGACCAAGACAACAAGGGCCGTCGAGATTGAGGGCACTAGATGTAGGGAATACGTATGCATATTATGACTTATTTACTGTTTGGTTGTCTCAAGTTTTTGTTGGTTTTCCTAATCTGCTAGGGGTATTTTCATTTTCTTTTAGAGTGAGATTGATTTTAGATTTTCATGATACCGATCCTTTTCTTGGTCATCCACCTCCACCTCCTCAGGTTGACAATGAGAACATGGGGCAAGGCTTATCTGGGAGTGATTCTACAATGGAGGAAGTTTAGGTTACTAAATATAAAACAACGATAGTTTGGGAAAGTATTTTAATGATGACTTTAGTAGTGCATGATGTTTGAGTAATTTTTTTGTGATATTATTCAGTTACTTATGATTCTAGAGTTCTATTTTGATGACAACTATTGACTGGCATGTTCACTGATAAACTAACCAAACATAGTTTGTTGGACTAGTGTATTTACAAAAACACTCTCATGTATACACACACACACATATATATATATATATATATATATACACACACACACACACACATACATATACATATGTAATCTTTCTAATATCAACACTTTTACATGTGTTGTTGAAATATTTGTTTAAAAATACTCTCTGGTTATATATATATATATATATATATATATATATATGTGTGTGTGTGTGTGTGTGTGTGTGTGTGTGTATACAAAAACAATCTTTATTTAAATATTTCTATTTATCTTAAATATAATCTATGTGTTGTTGAAAACTTTAGTATATGTTGTTAAAGACTTTAATTGTGAAATTTACAATGGTGTTATAGCTCTTGTCCTTTCCAAGAGAGTTGTATTCATTCGCTTTATTACACCATTCTGTTGAAGTGTGTGTAACATTGTGAATTGCCTCTGAATACTGTCTTTCTTGCAAAATGCTATAAATTTACCATCAGTATATTCTCCTCTATTATTTATCCTTAAGCACCTGATTTTCTTACTAGTTTCAAGCTTCACTTATGCTTTGTACTCCTTGAATACTGAATACACATTAAACTTAATCTTGATTAGGTATACCCACAATCTCCTGGAATGATCATCAATGAAAGATACAAAATATTCTACTCATTCCAGGGACATTTCTAGTACTCCCACACATCAAAATAAATTAAGTCTAATATGTGTTTGCTTCTAGCAGTAGACTTATCAAATTTTAATCTATGATACTTACTAGTCACATAATACTCACAAAAAGGTAAATTGACCAATTTAAGCCCATGAACGAGATTTCGTTCTACAAGAATCTTCAATCCACATTCCGACATGGCCAAGATTAAGATGTCGCATCATCGCTGTCTCTTCTTGGCTAGCTGAAGAACTAATGAACTAATGTATGTGTTGCCTACAACGTATCTCTCATAAGCATGTGTACATTAGAGGCAGTCTTCTCTGCTTTCATCATTATTAGAGCACCTTTCACCACTTTTAAAATCCCACCTTTAGTATGGGTCTTACATCTGAGATCATCTAATTTCCCGATTGACAAAGAAATTTTCTTCAATCCCTTCACATGGTGTACTTCACGAATTATACGAACAGTACCATCATACATTTTTTATTTGACAGTATCATCCCTAACAATTTTCAAGGTATGACCATTTTCCATGAGCACGAGACACATTCATAGGTACAAAACTAATCTCATCTTGGAGCCTTATGTCATGTTGCTCCCAAATCCATCATCCATACACGAAGGAGTTGTCTTTAGTCTTTGGAACCATTTGCCACTTCATCATACAAAATTTCTCCACCATCAGAGGTATTAGCAACACATTTTTGAGATGTACTTCCTCCAAGATATTCTTTTGGATTTTTCTTATTAAACCAATAATTTTTTTATATGCCCCTTCATACCATAATTATAGCATTTAAAGTTCTTCCATCTTTGAGACTTTGATCTGCCATGATTTTGACTCCTATTAGGGCCACGCTCCATTTATCTTCCTTTAGTCATTGTTAAGGCTTCCTCTTACTTTGAACTTTCTTTACTATCTTCTTTGTTTTTGCCCCTAAATTCTTCTTCAAGAATGGATCTGATGACATCATCAAAGTAAAAGCGACCAACAATATTATTATTTATTGTATCAATGATGAGCTGATCATATGAATTTGGTAAGATCCAGAGCAGAAGTTTGACACGTTGATTTTTTAGTCTTGTAAAATCTGACGGGGTAAGCTGAGCAAACAATATATTCAAATTATTGATGTGATTTATCACTGATGTGGACTTACCTATCCGAAGAGTGTAAAGCCTTATCTTAAAAATATTTTATTGTGAAGTGAATTCACCTCATACACTTTAATAAAAGTATCTCAGATCTCTTTTGTAGTATCCTTTTTTGTAATGCTTTAAAAAATTGAATCTGTCATTGCTAATTGCAAGGTGAAAACAAAATTATTAATCATCTCTTTCCATTTTTATCAATTATACCAGTGGGTCTTTCTTTAATTGCTGTTAAGAAATTTTCCTTTCTCAAAATTACCTTTTATCTTTAATTTTCATAGGGAGAAATTACTCCTACTAAATTTCTCAATCTCAATTTCCATCACCAATTTTTTACTAAACTGATTTACACAATTTAACTATGAATAGTACAATATACATAAGCAGTATTGTATATTTTTACCGTACACTAGAACAAATCTAGTATACATTAATAATCACTGTAAAAGTATACAACCACATGTGTGAATAGTAACCATAAATAGTATCGTAGTATGAATAGTAACTAACAACTAGTGGCTCTACCACTATTGGGTACCAAAGTAATAGAATAATATCACACAACTAAAATAAAGATGAGAAAAAAGGAATTGAAAACACAATAATTTACGTGAATAGATAAGGGAAAAATCACAAGCAAAACCAGAGAAATATTTTTACTAAGTGGAAAAAAATATTACAACTTCTCTGCACTCATAATAAGAGAACAATGACATTCTCTCTTATAAATAGGAGAATATATTCACTATTAGTATAACGCCTTGCCTAATTATTAGAAACTAACCACGCGATTAAAGTCAATCAAACACATAATGCTATACCGATTAATAAAAATACAAAGGGAAATTTTTCGCGATTTTTAAAATATTTAAAAGTGAAGGAAAATTTATATAAAAAGAGGTTGAGAGATGCGCCCTCAATTTGTTAAACATTAATAATGCCATTACATAATAGTAACAATGTTTCTATAATTCATGGAACCCAAAACAATCAAGAAAAAAGGTTAAATGAAGCAAAAAGAAGAAAATGGAATCAGGGCCACTCGCTTAAGCGAGTTCCCAAAACCACATTTGGGCGAGCCATCAAACGCGCTTGAGCGAGGGAAACAATATGTATCAGGTCCCCATTTCGCTTGAGCGAGCTAAGCTAGCTTGAGAAAAAGTGCTCTAGAATCAACTTCCAACATTACTCGCTTGAGCGAGAGACCCAAACAGGTCATTTTGCTTGAGCGAAAACGTTCCAGAATCATTTTGCCTGGTGCTCGCTCGAGCGAGGCCAAGCCTGCATGAGCAAGATTCACCCAGTAAGTATTCCCCCCTGATGCACACATGTCTCGCTTGAGTGAGGAACATTCTCGCTTGAGCGAGATTAGGCCAGAGGCCATACCACTGATGCTAAGGACTCTCGCTTGAGTGAGAATCCATCTCGCTTAAGCGATTTATGCAATGCATGCATGGAAACTAAAATTTTCACATAATCTAATATGCTTAAACCTTCACATGCACCACTTGGCCTAAATTATCCATCTATATACATTCAAGCATGTATTTGGGATTTATTCCAACTAAACATACACATCAATCCTAATTCTAATTCATTAAATGCATCACAATCAAGCTTATCACTTCACATGCTTCTTACACAAGACTGAAATTCATGAAATCCATAATTCTTTTATCCATTCATCAGAACACTAAATAATTCACATACCAATTGCATCATTAGGATTCACCATTACAGGCAAAACCTACCCATAGCAATTTATCATCCACACATAATATTGGCTTCATGCCAATATACATCAAATTCATGAAAAATTTAACATTGACATCATCACCTTATTACCCCATCAACATGAATTCATATCCTCATCAATTAACATACAAATTTTAACTCATCATTTATCACAACCAATCATAATTCAAGTTGTCATCATTCCTACCACATCATAACCACATTGACCGTATGCTAAGTTAGTCCAATACACACATGAAACATGTTATGACATTACATACATGAAACCCATTACACATTACATACATCTATTCATTTCATAATTTCCTTCACTCCTTGGCATCAATTCTCCTCTTGGCACACCTCCGGGGCATCAACATCCTCCCTGTTACTGGCTACTAAGTTAAAGGAAACCACAACAAGGGTGAGTGTTTGGTATATCATAATTATTCTAGAACAGTAAATAAATAACGAAGTACATGATTAACTAAGTGTTATCACTAATACTAGTTCACTAATTCTACCTTATGCAAATAATGCTACTTCTCTTTATCATTCATTCATATCTACCACTTCCTTACAACCTATACATACTTACAAACTACCTAGTTTCATACAAGTTTCAGCATCCTCAAGGTACAAATCACAATCAATAAATATGATAGAGCACATTCATATCAATCACATAATATCATCAATTTTATTGAATATCACAACTGACTCTCACATAATTCGACGCCTAGTATCCGGATACTAAAGGATCAACCTTCAGTTGGGGGTCCTACTTGACACCCCATGGACCCTGCTTGGCCCACCGAGTCCTACTTGACTCTCCACCTCAACCACTGGGTCTTACTTGACCACTGGGTAGCTCAACTGGGCACAAAAACCACGGGAGCCAGAAAACGACGGGCTATACATACCGTCGGCCGTCCCATGTGACATCCCAGCGCTGTTGAGGGTAGGGAGTGATCGTCGGTGCATGGGCACGGACAAGGAGCGGCTCCTGGCAGGCTTCCAGCGGGGAATATGACATCCTGATCACTATTGAGGGCGGGGAATGATCGTCGGTGTATAGGCACGGACTAGGAGCGGCTCCTGGAAGGCTTCTAGTGGAAGGGACACATGAACGAACCGAATACATACCAGAATGAGGGGGATCCAAAGACTATATAGGTATGGGACTATACAGTCGAGGATAGCTTAAAGGAATGAATTTATACTACTTATACCAACAAATGCATTAGCCTTTTCGGTGACCTAACACATAAGGACTCCAAAGTTAAGCGTGCTTAACTTAGAGTAATTCTGAGATAGGTGACCTCCTGGGAAGTTCTCAGGAGGTGTGTGATTGAGGACAAAGCACACTAAAAAAATTCTCGTGTTGGTATGTGGGGCGATTCGTTCATTCTTGAAAAGCGGTCGGGGCGTTATAGTGGTATCAGAGCCTAGCCTCTCCTAGTACGGTATGGTTCGGGGACGAACTAGGCGGAAGCTGGTGGGCATGTGACATCCTAGCGCTGTTGAGGGCGGGGAGTGATTGTCGGTGCATGGGCACGGACAAGGAGCGGCTTCTGGCAGGCTTCCAGTGGGGAATGTGACATCCTGGTCACTGTTGAGGGCGGGGAGTGATCGTTGGTGCATAGGCATGGACAAGGAGCGGCTCCTAGAAGGCTTCCAGTGGGAGGGACACATGAACGAACCGAATACATATCAGAATGAGAGGGATCCAAAGATTGTATAAGTATGGAACTATACAGTCAAGGATAGCTTAAAGGAATGAATTCGTACTACCTATACTAACAAATGCATTAGCCTTTTCGATGGCCTATCACATAAGGACTCCAAAGTTAAGCGTGCTTAACTTGGAGTAATTCTGGGATGGGTGACCTCCTGGGAAGTTCTCAGGAAGTGTGTGATTCAGGATAAAGCACACTAGAAAGGTCTCGTGTTGGTCTGTGGGGTGAGTCGTTCATTCCTGAAAAGCAGCCGAGGCGTTACTGTGGTATCAGAGCCTAGCCTCTCCTAGTATGGTATGGTTCAGGGACGAACCAGGCGGAAGCTGGTGGGCATGTGACATCCCAGCGCTGTTGAGGGCGGGGAGTGATCACTGGTGCATGGGCACGGACAATGAGTGGCTCCTGGCAGGCTCCTAACGGGGAATGTGACATCCTAATCACTATTGAGGGTGGGGAGTGATCGTTGGTGCATAGGCACGGATAAGGAGCGGCTCCTGGAAGGCTTCCAATGGGAGGGACACATGAACGAATCAAATACATACCAGAATGAGAGGGATCCAAAGATTATATAGGTATGGGACTATACAGTCAAGGATAGCTTAAAGAAATGAATTCGTACTACCTATACCAACAAATGCATTAGCCTTTTCGGTAGCCTATCACTTAAGAACTTTAAAGTTAAATGTGCTTAACTTGGAGTAATTCTGGGATGGGTGACCTCCTGGGAAGTTCTCAGGAAGTGTGTGAGTGAGGACAAAAGCACATTGGAAAGGTCTCGTGTTGGTCTGTGGCGCGAGTCGTTCATTCCTGAAAAGCGGCCGGAGCGTTACATCCCACACCACATAATCGTACATATATATCATGTTTTCATATCACATACCATGTGGCTATCAATAATGGATCATAATCATCAACTAGGGCGATCAACGTGTCAAGCCCACTAACATAATGCCATCATACATATCAATTTACCACACCTCAAAATTCTATAGTTTAATAACTACTACAAAACACATACAATTTCACATTCATACCCACATACACATACAATTATTATTTAGTAACTTTTCTTTAACTTTTCTCAATTTATCAAGATTTGGTTAAGTACCCCAAGTTTGACATACATACCTATTCTATTTAATTATGGCTCGAACACCCCTTACCTCGATTCTAAGTTTCAACAATTTGTTCTTGGTGTCGGTTGCATCCTCTAGGCACTTGGTTCAAGGTTCCACTTCTAAATCTAACACCCGCTTCATCACTCGGTCTTCCGGCGTTCGTTTTGCTACCTACGAATGTTGAAACACTAAACTTATTAGTTCTCGATTATACCCACTATCTTAGGATCGATACCCAATTCCTACATTGCTGTAAAACGCAAGACCCAAACCTTCACTCACAAATGCAACACACTTCTAGAGAAAGAAAGAGGAAAGGCAAGAAAAAGCTTAAAATTGGAGGCGCAATTAGGCATACCTCGACTTCAAAAACGTGATCAATTTGAAGTTCCGATGCAAAACGAGCTTCCCATTGGAAGCAATGAGCTTCGGCAATAGAAAGGAAGGAAGAAGAAGATGGCACGCGTGAAGAATGAGGAAGAAGGAATGTGATTTTGAAATTTAAGGTCCAGGGGAAAAATGGTGTTTTCCCTATTCTTTTATATTTTTCCTTTAAAGCTTTAATTAAATTTCATCATTTTTAATCTTTGGTAACAAAAATTTACCATCATCTAATTAAACCTTATTTAAATATTTATAATTAATCAATCAATAAATTTATTTAATTTCATAAAATTTAATTATTTATAATTGTATTTATAATAATAATAATTTCTAAAAATCTAAAATAAATTTGAGGGCAATCATCAATATTTTCCCGTTAATCAAAGATTTTAATTTAATTATTCAGAATGTTACAATTAGAACCTCACAGGATAACATTATCTTATCTCTATGTATTTATCTCACTACACCTAAACTTCAATTAAAGCGTGGGAGTTTTTTTGGATGCTGAAATAAGTTAAGTGCCTCGGTATTTATAGTAAAGAAACATTAAAGAAGAAATGAATTTTCCTACTTCCCAACTACAACAAATTAATTACACCATAAGCTATGCATAGGCTTTTAGAAATTTGCATCCAATTCTTTGACCATTTGACATAAAAAAATTGCTTTATAACCATACCATATCTGGCATTACATATAAAGAAACATCTATTGTTAAATTGTAATTAATTAAAGTCATAAGTGTTTCAAACTAATTTAATAGTTTCAATTTTCAACTAAAACACAACTAATAGTTGTATGTATACTTTATAGGTTACAACCTCATTTTAAAGACCCCATTTCTCCTTGGGGTGGGTTATGGATGGTTCTAATTGGTGGTTGGAAGAAACCATAAAGGTGAGTGATTAGAGATGATGAACGATAACAACGACAAAGTAAATGACTCTTGTAAATGAAAGAAAGGAAAAGAAAAACACAAAATAACGAAAAAAAAGTCAAATCTACTTATAGTGAAAGCTAAAGCCTCCCATGGAAGAAGGTCCCCCATGGGAGGTTTATAATTAAAGAGACAATCCCTAGGGTCTTGGTATTAACATTGTGTGAGAATAAAAATGTTCTAAAAAGAATACTCAAGTGTTACTTAAGTGTGCATGGACACAAAATATGAGTGTCTATAGCTTGTTTCTTGTTGTGTCATTTGTGGACAAACATCATAATATCTATGACCATATGACACCTGCTATGGTTTAAAAATAAAATATTTTTTAGTAACTTTTGGTACATTATAAAATTACATAAGAAATATACTAAAGATTAAAAAAACATAAACAAGTAAGATGTATTATAAATAAAAAGTACCCAAAATTTTGAAAAAAAATCAAATGAAAGTGATTTTTTGTTTACAAAAATGGGTTTAAAGGAACAACTAAAAAAAACAAAAATAAAAACCTTAGGAAATCGTATCAACCAGGTCAACAAGGAGATAGGGAGAGGAATTACGTGGCAAAAACTCAAAAACCTTTTCTCCAACCCTAAAGGTAGGTTTGGAATAAGGAGAAAAAAAAGGAGGGAAAAACAAGTTTTCCTTTGTTTGGGGAAGGAAACAAAGAGAAGAAAAAGAAAAAGTAAATGAGGTTTTGTAGAAATTAATTCTCTCTTCATTTACAAGAAAATTGAGTGAGATTTTTTTCAACAAATATTAATATATTTATAAATATTATTAAAAAAATATAAACTAAACTAAATTATTGTATATATTAAAGTTGATTATAATAAAAAAATAAAATTTTTATATATAAATTGTTTTATTTCCATATGTTTTCTTTCTATCTATGCAAACAAGAAAAGATTCTTTTTTTCATTGCTTTCTTTTAGATTTCTCTTCATCCAAACAACATATTTTTCCTTCTTGTTTCCTTTCAATTTCTTTCTTTCCATTTTCCCCCTTCTTATTTCCTTTGAGCGCTTAGCCACACCATTAGCCTCACCAAAAAAATAAATCCATATGATTTAAAGACCTCTAGCAACCTCTCAAATGTTCTCAGCCAGGAGAGCACCATAGTGAATAGAACAAAGACCCGAAACTATGAAATTGATAACATCAATAGAATGAACTTTAACCAGGATCCCCTTGAATCCTTTTGTAATGTAAGCACAAATAAACCTTCCATCTTTATCTCTCGAAACTCATCTACTCGAAGCACCAATAAAAGTTCATTCTTAATTAATTTTTTATCAATTAAGATTAGGTGATAAAATAAAGAATATAATATTGAAATTTTTAAAATTCAGCACTTTTTAATAATAACTATTAATTATAAATTTTTGCATCAATTTTATTTTTATTTTGAAAAAAAACTTGGTTAATTTTACATCAATTATTATGTTACATCCCAAATAAAAAGTACTTCTCTTTATATTTTTTATTTATCTTTTTAGGAGATTGAATTTATTTTTAAATATACATTATTTTAATATAAAATTAAATATCTTTTATTTTAAACAAGAGGAAAATAAACAAGGAGGTTGATATTAAGAATAGAAATAGAAATGGTATATCAAGAAAAAGGAGTAAAAAAATATATTAATTATATTTTTAATCTAAAATCTTATAAGATAGATAAGAATGAAAGTATCATTTTACACCAAGAGTTGTATTTATGTAAGAGTGGATGTAGTCTCATTAAGTGAATTTAATTTTTTAATTTTGTTTTTAGTATAATTTATAAAAAAATAGATAATTTGTAACTTCTAAATTCATACCAGTATATGATCTGTTTGACAAAACTAGTGGATAAACTAATTGAAAAGGTAGTTTAAGATTGAGAACTTAGCTGAAAGCTTAAAGTTGGTAGTTGGGAGCTGAAAGTTGATAAGCTAGTTGATTAAATTAAAATATATTTAATAAAATTAACTATTAAATGTAGAATGACATAATGTATATATATTTTTAAAATATAGATGAGTGATTTTTAAAAGAATATATATACAGATGAGGATAAAAATATAAAAATTAAAATAAGCTTAGAGTTTATCAAGTAGCTTCTTAAAAAAAGCTACAATATAGTAAACTAAGGTCATTTACCAAATAGGTCTATTCTGTCTAATAAGATTTTAAGATAGTAAAATAAGTTTTAAACTAATAAAATAAGTTATAAACCAACTTAAATCTCTACTCGTAATTTTACCTAACATAAATTATATATTTATTTCAATAAAATTAAATTGATAATTGTAACACCCTCGGTTAAATAGGACAGACCCTTCTATAGGATCATCCTACTTAACTAAGAGGTTAAAAGTTTTTAGAAAAAGTGAGAAATTTTTTTTTGCAAGTAAAATAATGGCAGATCAGTGGAAGCAAATAATAGGTAATTCATATAGTCATTCACAAACTATAAGTAATTGTACTCTTAACAGAATGGGGCACGTAGACACCCTTAAATACATACAGTCATCCATTATCTTATTATTTAATTATATATATTCAACTACATATATCCTACTTTTATTGAGTGCTCCCAATTGGTCAACGTATTGCTGTTCTTCGTACTCCGGTTCTTGGTTTCCTAGCTCCTCTGTTATTATTAAATAGAAAGGGGTGAGTATATACTCCAAACCCTGAAGGTTCCCGGTGCGGGCAAACCCAGTCAACAGATAATATAACATAAACAATCTAGTTAACATATTTACAACTATAACAATCAATAATGTTGTTATGGAGTGCATAAGTCAGGTTCATTATAATTTATCTAAAGTTTAAGTCTCATGATGTATGTGGGCCCAATAAACCAATCCACCATCATCATTATCTCATTCTTTGGAAGTCGTCCTGCTCAAGCTGCCCTTGGGCACAACGTTTCCCCACTAGAGCGATTGGAGCCCACCAAGTCCCTCAACCATTATTTAATCATCATAAGGTATAAATAGATTCACAAGTTCTAATCATTATATTATCCTGAGACTTAGCTCTACACGATCATAGTTACATTCTGCCATTTAGTCAAAGTACACTAGATTTTCATCGTCTGACCTAGCTTCAGGCGCGACTCTGATGCCATTGGGTTTCCGTCCTGATTGTACTCCCAAGATTCTCCTCAGAGATCGGACGTGAATGTCCTCCAACGTACGCGGTGTATGCTCTAGTTTTAATCCTTCAAAAATATCTTCATGATGCAAAATGCATTATTTTAGTTTTATCATTACTTTGATCCCTGGGTATCTATGTGTTTCCAGCCTCGTAATATTTGTCCTCATGTTGTTAGGTCCCATCAGTTTTTCAGACGTTGTAGGTTATTTTTATTATTTTATTTATTACTAGTATTATTTTTAGAAAATATATCGGTTATATCTTGGCTAAAATAATGCTTAGTTTAAAGAGTGAGTAGTGTGTTCCTTATTTCGTTATTCATAACTAAAACAATAATAATATTAGTAACAAGAATAACAATAACAATAATAATAATAATGATAATAATAAGGTGGCAGAGCCGTCTGTTATAAAAAACTGAAATAAAAGGAAAAATAAATACAGAGAATAAGGCGGCAAGGCCGGCCATTGTATTTAATAAAATAAATGACAGAAATTAAATAAAGCAAAAATAGATGTTTAGAATAAGGCGGTAGAGCTGTGTGTTATAATATAGATAAGCAAAAATAAAATAAAAAGGAAAAATTAATAAAGACAATAAGGCGGTGTAACTTCTCATTTTTAACACAAATAGAAAATAGATATTAATATATCTTTAATGAGAAATACATACTATTAGTTAGTTTATTATTATCATTTTTTATGAAATTTTGGTATTTATATTTAATTATTTATTTTTTAAAAAATAAAATAAAATAATAATAATATTATTAAAAATATTTATGTATTTTGAATGAGAATTTTAAAATGACTTAATTAGTATTTATTGATTAATGAAATTATATTAAGAATTTTAAATATATTTATTATTCACAACTTTTATTTTATGTTTTTATATTTATGTTTTTACATATTTGTGATTTAACTCTTATTAGAATTTTAAAATAAAATTTTTAAGGAATTAGACTACGGTTCTTCAGAACTTTTTGATCTACATAATATTTATGATTTTCTGAAATTTTTATGAATTTTTTGAAATATTTTAATAAAATAATATTTTAAATAATTTTAAATTCATATAAAGTTACTTAAAATTAAAAATATTTACAAGAAAGTGAATTTAAATTATAAGAAATTTTTTTAAAATCCATTTCAAGTAGACTTATCTAAAAATTATCTGTTTGAGTAAAATCTTAATTTTTACCAATCGTAAAAAAATCAAAAACGTACCAATAATTTTTTATTAACAAAAAATTTTAGATTCTTAAAATTTAAACTTTATATTACTTATAAAATTAGTGAGGACTGATATAATATCGTTAAATTTCAAAAAGAACTAATTTTAAATATTTAAAATATACCGAGTGAAAGGTTACTATTTGGCTTAATAATTCAGCCGATATTTACTATGCAAAACATTGTGCATGTACGAAATTTTCAAAAGATGCACAGTAACCATGATTGATTTTTCAAAAAATGCAGTACTTTTATATTAAAATAATAGAATACATAGTAATTTTCCTTCCTATAAATACCGATGAAATTCTTCTTTAGAATTCACAGTTTCAGATTAAGTTTTCTTAATATAGTAGTGCTAGGGAGATAGTGGTGGAAGTAAGAGAGAGAAATATTTTTTTTGGAAGAAGGTTCTATTAAAATCCTAAGGTAAGAATACCTCTCTTTTATATTTTTTAGGGTTATTTTCATATCGTTTTTAGAAATCTATTATTATACTGGAAATAATATTATTTTAAGTTACTATTCTGAATAGTAAAATACTATTTCAATTGTAAATTATTATTCAAATAGTAAATTACTATTTACTATTACTATTTACCTTTAATATTCACGATTTACTATTTACCGTTACTATTCACGATTTACTATTTACCGTTATTATTCACGATTTTCTATTTACCGTTACTATTCAGGTTTTACTATTTACTGTTACTATTCACGATTTATTATTCACTATTCAAAATTTATCATTTCTGTTTTAAGTATAAATCTTAATTTTCATCTTATAACTATATTAAAGTAAAATTGGTATATTTTAGAACTCGGAGACGAGGCACGCATGGACTTTCCATAACGAACCAAGATACAAGAGGTAAGAGGGAGTGTGATAAGAATATAATATGAAAAGACATAAGAATAATGGCAGGAGTCCCCTACTCCTTTAAAATTTAATAATATTATTATTTTAAAATAATAGCTATTTAACTTAAAAATTTATAATAAATTTTAAATTGAGTATCTTGTGTAACTTGATTTGAATACCTATGCAAATACCTGGATAACCTATGCGAACTGGACTAAACCTATACAAGGACTTGGACTATTATGACCTGTATGGACTGAACTATACCTATGCAAGGATTGGACTATATGGACCTACATAGACCTATGCGAGGAATGGACTATAAAGACTTAAAATTAATCTTATTAATCTAAATAACTATTAAAATTTGAATTATATTTATGACTGATATTTAGTTGATTTGATTTAATTATAATTAATAATATTTGATTTTGATTAATGATATTGTGATTTATAATACCAGACTGTGATTAATAATATTTGTGATTTGATGATATTTGAAATTGATTTATGATATTACAATACTTGATTGTGAATGATGAATGATTGATGACTTTGTGATATGGAGTTTGAGCATATAGCAAACATGACGGAAAGTTAAAACTCAGTAAGAATTTTCTTACCTTACTGTTTAAATTTTTATTCTAAGAAAAAGTATTTTATCATTATTTTAGTCTTTTATTTCTTCTTAGAAATAATTTTCATTAACTTTATTTTTAATCTCTAGAATAAAATCTAGTATTAGATAGAAGCTATTTTATGAAAATCAAAGGTTGGGATAATTAATTCTTGAATTAATTTTTTTTTTATAGTTTTAAGTATTCTTAGTTAATGATTTTAAAAAATATATATATTTTCTTTTAGAAATCAGAAATTTAAAGTGGTTTTCCCTAATGAAATAACTAAAGGATATTTTGTGATAGTCAAGATTTCTAAACTCATTCTAGTTAAGACTCAAATTTGGAAAGATTATGTAAATATGTGAAATTTTTTAAGAGAAAGTTTTGAGATATTTAAGGCTTGAAAACTCAAATTTGGTGAGATCTTAATTTGAAGACGGTACTAAAATTGTTCCCGTATAACAGAAGTTCAAAAAAGAACTTATGGGAATGTACAGTTTATTGAGATGATTTTGTGAACCTTTATGGTATTTAATAATTGAGTTTCTAAAAGTCTTAACCAACTAAATATGCGAGTAGTTCATGCATCATGAATCATTAAAGAGAAATGAGATGTGATATTGCCTGAGGACGGATTATAGAAACCGAGGATACATTAGAGGAGGCTTAATTGCAAGCCTTGGGATGAGAGGGTGTGAAAGGGTGCTTCAGGTGACCTAGGGTCGCTCCCTAGTGTCGGGTACTTTCACAATAAAAACTTTCTCAGTCTGACTAGTCTCTAAGTGTTTCCACACCAGTTGAGCTGTTCATATGCTACAAAGGCATTTATGTTATTATCCAGAATTATAGAACAGTGTAAACTCTTGGTTGGCCCAGTGTAAATTAAAACTTTAAGGGCCCATATGCATAAACTAAATGAGATAGTATTAAAAGTATTACATGTCATACATGTGATTGTGATATTCTGTATAGATGATTGTGAATGAAAGTATGATTGTTATGTGTGTGAGAACCCTATATTTATAATTAATTGTGTATGAAATTTTGAATGATATTTATTAGTTTGTGAAAACCCTTATGCTTATGTCTTATCTGTAAAGTATTATATTCTGTTTCTCACTCCTTCTTGTTTGAATTTTGTGTCTAAAATATATGTTATGTGATATATAGCTAGCGATTCAAGATGAAAGGATATGTAATTACAAGAGAGTAAAGTGGTCTCATCCTCAATCTGATAAATGAAGAGATATGACAAGAGTAGGATTTCAAAACTCGATGATTCAAGGACTAGAAAATGATTGGTCACATTTGTAGTAGAGGTATAGTTTAGTTTTACCTTGCCTTATTACAATATCAAGTTAGATAATTGTAACAAGGTAAAGGTTAAACTTTGATAAACTTTTCCATCCGGATATAATACTGTAAATGATTTATCACTCATGATTTCTATAAGTTATTTTATCACTATGGACAAATATTGAAAGATAAATTTTTTTTACTTTTAATATTCAAAGGAAATCAGATGTATATACGTTCTTGTATACACGAGATAAAGAGTGATAAATATGTATATCTTTCTAAAAGTTTTTTCATATATCTCGTGTATATAAGGGAGTGTTACAGGCGGCATGGCCGTCCATTATAATATAGATAAGCAGAAATAAAAGGGAAGATAAATGCAGAGAATAAGGCGGCAGAGCCAGCCAATATATTCGATAAAATAAATGACAGAAATTAAATAAAACAAAAACAAATGTTAAGAATAAGGTGGCAGAGCCGTCCATTATAATATAGATAAGCAGAAATAAAAAGAAAGATAAATGTAGAGAATAAGGCGGCAGAGCCAGTCTTTAAGCTCAATAGTAAATAATAATAATAATAATAATAATAATAATAATAATAATAATAATAATAGTCATAATCATAATCATAATCGTAATCATAATAATAGTAGCAGTGATATAAATGGTGACCATCCATCCTTATTTCCTTGTTTATCTCGTCTTTCAAAACTTTCTCACTGGAATCCATATAGACACTCATGGTTCTTAATATTTTCACAATTCAATACCTAACATATCTACTTAATCATCATGGTTAGTAATAATCAACACAGCCAATTAATCATATACATAGTAATAAAAATATAATATATATATATATATATATATAAATTAAAGCATATTAATTTAACAACAATTCCTGAACCTGCCCTCGGAAAGGTAAGGACCAAAAGTACCTTAGTCTTTCCAAACACACGGTCCACCCCAGGATAGCAGAGAATATACCCCCGTTACCTCAGGTGTCGTATTTTTGTGATACTAGACGAGAGGGCGAAAATTCAACTTTCAAACCGTAGCTCCGATCAGTGATCCGTGTCTATAGTTGGACTCTACGTGATGATTAAAGCTTGGATTTGCCAATATGTAAATGATTGAGCAAAAAGAGAGGGTGGCAAAAGTGGTGAAGGAAGAAGAAGAATAGAGGTTCGCGGTGGTCGGAGGTGGTTTTGGCGAAGAACATATATGGTTTAGTGTCAATAGAGGAGATAGGGAGAGAGAGAAAGACAGAGAGAGAGGCTGCATGAAGAGGGAGAGAAAGAATGGTGTAGATTTTGAAGAGGGGTGATGCCATATTTATAAGAAAATTTGGTCACTGGGTCTAGATTTAATTGGTACTGGTTTTGAATAGTTAATTTTAAAAGAAAACAAATAGTTACTTATAGTTACGTTTAGAATCTGAAAAAGTTTCAAACATGAAAGTTGTAGATCGACTCTTTCTCTTCAAAACGATATATGGTATGTAAAAACCTGACACTCGGAGCAAAAGTTATGCCAAAAACAGAAAAAAATCAATGTTTCTAAAGTTCCCATAATAGTTTTTTTTGAAAGATAAATCTGCCGCGCAAAATCCGTTGTGAATTAGCTTTTGGTTTCTTCATGAAAGTTGTAGTATTTTTCAATACAAAACCATGAGAAAAAGAACAAAGTCATTTCGACATCGTATGAGAGAGATATTCACGTTTTTTATAGGGTTACTATTGGGTGATGAAAATCACTATTTCTTTGAAAAGTTTCGCTTTTTGGGAATGATCGAGCAAGAACTAGCTTTTAGGTTCTTCACGAGAATTGTAGAGGGGTTCAATATGAGAACAAAGAAATTACAACGAACTAATTTTGAGCTCGTATGAGAAAGTTATGATTTTTCTAAGAATTTAACGAGGTTAAATAACGGGTTTTTCAAGTTGGTGATGATAGATCATGAAATAGAGTTTGAGGCTAGAAATAGAGTTTGTTAGGTTTTTCATAACGATGAAACCGAGATTAAAATTTCTTAGTTTCAACCTCATATGAAAAAGTTATGCTTAAAACAGAGAAATATTTGAGTTGAATTCAGAGGTTTCTATTTAACTAGATAATTTTTCTAAGAAACGAGGTTGATGGGGTCCGAATTAGAGTTTGGGCTCTTTAGGAGAAGTGTTTGATTTGTCAAAATAGTTCATTAGGGACTGTCCGTGCTGGAAATTCCAGCCTGGAATCGGATATCCCAAAGTGTAGAAACAGATAATTATGGACCTCTTTTCGGTATGAATCAGGTGTCTAGGAATTGACCCGACGAATAATGGTACAAGTCTAACTAGTTTATTATATCAATGTTAGATATGGGATCGAATTGTCAATTCTTGACTACCTACGAGGTCCTTTATTTACTTATTATCACTTACAAAACTTCCATACTTGAAAATTTACAAGGTTAAGGTTGCTTACTAAAAACAGAGATGTTACAATACTCTTCTAATGAACAACCTCTAACTATCCATTCCACTCTATAGCTCAACTTTTTAGATTTTTAAATATTTAATATGGAATAATTAAGTATTCCTACACTAGTTCCGATCAAATGAAAAAAAAAATTATCCATATTTTTATCTATATATATAATAGCATTTACACTAGATAATTCTTGATAGAGATATCACCTCAAAATACAATAAATATCCTTGAAGTAAAAGATATTAACTATCAAATATGTACAACAATTCACAGAGAGCTGTTTAACTGTATTAAAGGTAGGTAATTTTTATTTAATTTAAATTTGAATAAATCTAAATAAAAAATTTAAAATAATAAAAACACAAGTAAGAAGTGTGAAAAAGAAATACTTAAGAAAATGTAATGTTGATGGGCCATGGTGATATTATTAAAGTAATTGAAAATTAAATAATGATAGAGATATAATTAAAATAATAATTAATATTATAATTTTAGATTGGTAAATATGAAAATATTTTTTTTAGTAGAATAATTTTAAAATATCCGAAGTAGTAAACTTTTAAACTCTATAACTAAAATTAAAATAAACAGATTATATTTTTATATCTTAACAACAATTATTTAAAACTCAAAAAATAAAAAATATTTTAATCATAACTATTTTTTTTTAGAAATAGTCCAGCTTTGAGTCTGATTACAATTTTCATCTCTCATCATAAGCGTGTTTAGAGGGATGTTCTTCCCACAATCTTAGTTTGCATTGTCAATTGTGCCACTAGAGCCATCAAAATAGGCTACCAACATGGCTAGTGAAAGATTTAAGGTTTTTCTAGGACATGCTAAAAAGATTCATTTTAAATTGAAGCTTTAATTTTAAGGTTTAGGCCCGGCCCGTATCGCTTTAATAGACTTGTTAGGCTACCTACTTTTTTGGGCTTTTGGAAGATCCATATTTTTGTGGCAAAAAATTAAAAAGTATAATAATTAAAAATATATCAAAATTTTTTTACATGCTCCAAATCAACTATAAGGTATAATTCAAGTAAAAAAATATAAAGAGCAGTTGTTTTTCATGTTAGTAAAAAATGTTTCAGCTTACCCGCGATATTGGCTAGGAGAGGTCCGACTTAAAAAGTCTGATTTTAATCTGGACTTATTTTTTTAATGCTAAAAATATGTATTTTATTATTTAACCTAGCCTAATGAACCTAACTCATTTTTGGCAATTCTACTTTCTCATGCTCGCAATTACATTTTTTTAGTGAAAGGCGCACAAACTGTTAATGGGCCAAAACGGTGAGAGAAGAGGGTTAAGCCCATTAACAGGAAACCAGAAATAAAAGCCCATTAGATATGAGCAAAACCCTAAATTGTTACCTTCCTTGTTGTTCTAGCCTAATCATCGGAGCAGAGAGGGAGAGAGAGAAAGAGAGTGAAAATGCCGGCGGGTCATGGTCTGAGATCTCGCACCAGAGATTCATTCTCTCGTCCATTCAGGAAGAAGGGTACCATCGCCCTCTCCACCTACCTCAGAACATACCACATCGGTGACTACGTCGACATCAAGGTTAACGGCGCCGTCCACAAAGGTATGCCTCACAAGTTCTACCATGGCCGCACCGGTCGCGTCTGGAACGTCACCAAACGCGCCATTGGTGTCGAGGTCAACAAACAGGTACATTCGTCTTTTCAATCTTCAATTTCTTCATGTTCGCTTCTTCTAATAGCATTTTTAGTATTTGATTTTAGCTTCTAGGGTTTTTTACACTGAACGCATGCGTTTTACTCTCTTTTTTTTGTTTCGGTTTGTGAGTGTTAGTGTTGCTAGATGTTAATCGAAATTGTTGAACTGGTGTTTTAGGTTGGGAACAGAATTATTAGGAAGAGGATTCATGTACGTGTGGAGCATGTGATGCCTTCAAGGTGCACTGAGGAGTTCCGTTTGAGGAAGATCAAGAACGATCAACTCAAGGCTGAGGCTAAGGCCAAGGGTGAGGTTATTAGCACCAAGAGACAGCCTGAGGGCCCTAAACCTGGTTTCATGGTTGAGGGTGCTACCTTAGAGACTGTTACTCCCATTCCTTATGATGTCGTCAATGACCTTAAAGGCGGCTACTAGTCTGTTTCTGGGATTGCCTAGTCTTTTTTGTTTGAGTTTTAGTTGTTTTTCAATTGGAAGAGCCTTAAATTTTATTACCCAGAACAAAATCAGACTTAAATTTTGTCATGCTTGATTCCAAATACAAACATATGTTCTATTTTGCTTGTCAGCAGTATGCCATGCTTTCTATCTTGTGATTTTTGAGCTATGCCTTTCATGTCAGCTACGTGCTCGCATAAGCCTGTGTTGTCTCATTTGAGCCATGTGCTGCATTTTTTTGCATTAGTTAATTGTTTGTCTGTTGTCCCATATCATCAATTGTAAGCAAGTGAGTCGTGCAGATTTGTTATAGTGATTAGTTGTTTGTGTGCTGTTCCATATCAGCAGCTGGTAAGTAACTATTTATGCTGAGGGGGTAGCAATTAGCATGGGTATGTGGTACTGATTAAATTATTCTTTGCAATTATCCTTGGCAACACTTAGGCTATGTTTGGTAGCTAGATAATTTACGGTGGAAGGGGAAGGGAAGACCCTCAGTTCCAAAAACTTTGTTTGAGAATTTTTAAAATTGAGGGGATGGGTTTTGGGACCTTTTATAGCCCTCCAAGATCCTCCTTTCTTTATTTATACTAGTTCCCCTAAATTGTGGGTATTTTTGGGAGGTTTTACAACTTCCAAATAAAAGAGGGAGTGATATTCCCTTTCCCTTCCTCCTTGATCCTTCCCTGCCTTCACTTTACTAGCACCCAACTCCCAAGTTAGAATGTATTAATGCGTTATCATAGAGTACTTTTGGTTAAACTCTTGCTCTTGCTTTACTTGGTTTGTTTTTAAAAACAGATGTAACTTTGGTGCAGTTTGTTACTATTTAAATTAGGGTTTAGGGTTTTATGTGAGGAAGGAATAATATGATCAAGAAACGCCAGTTTCTTGCAATTGTATGGTTGGATGATAGGACCCTCTAAACCTATTGGGTGTGTTTCTGTGTTAAATAAAAAGAAAATTAGATACATCATTCTTTGATCTTATTCATCCATTCGTATACCATTTGTTCGGAGTACATTTGTCTATACCATAGTTTTAAACATTGAACCTGACTGACTGGTGTTGGATTGGAAACCGGTTAGGGTATCATTTCGAATAAGGGAAAAAATCAGGGCATCTCAAAATTAGTCAAGAACTAGTCAAAACAGGTTGAAAACCCGGTCAGATTTTTAATGTTTTTTGTTATTTTTTAAAAAAATTCTAATAAAATATTTTTAAATAAATAAAAAATTTATATATAATATTTACATATTCTTAATTAATTTAGTTTTTATATAATTTATTTTTATTATATTAAGAATTATATTATATTTTATTATGACTGATTTGACTTGAACTAATAAACCATGAATTAATATTTTTACCAGTTTGATTTTTAAAACCTTGGTCCAAATAGAAAAATATGAACAACAGTTGCTTTAGGCAATTAAGCAACTCCTACGTGTATATCTGTTAGATTCATGCTTAAATCATAAAAAGATGTACTTAATACTTCTATATCGGTTAGATTCATGCATAAATTATAAGAAAATATACTTGAGTACCTATGTTAACTTGCATTCATGTTGAAATTCTAACGACTAACAAGTGAAATTGATCGTTAAAAATTATTGACACTATCATATCTCTTAACAAATTATTTCTATTTAAAATGTTTCCATTAATTATTATATCAGTTGAAAAAGTAAATGATATTATTAGTAAATAAATATATTATTTAAAAAGGAGTAAATGGCAATTAACACTCCATGAAAGATATACATTTGCATGTTTTCAGTGAAGATTATCTAAAGATGAAGCTGCAGGATCGTGTAGTTAAATATGAACTCTAGATTCCTGTACCAATTGAAGTGATGTTTTGAGCTTACGAAAAACTGATCCAAATTTTGAGCAGTTGGTCACCAAATAGAATTCAGAACAGTTACAAAATAATGTAGTTGGTGCGGTAAAATGAAGTTTCAGTACCATGTTTGTATCAGTCTAACATTTGACAGCACCAATTGCAGCACTTTTCACTAAGCTGAGTCCAAAATTACAAAATTTTGGTGGCGTTGGAAAAACAATAAAACAATACAAACAAACTAATGGTATTGATTATATTAATCAAGTGTGGGCTATATTGATTTCTTAATGATAGTGGTTTCTAAGTGTGTATTTTAGTCATAAATTGAATATAAAGTATACTAGTTTGATTTAGGATTCATTAGAGACTGTATACTCTGAACATTGTCAAACTTTTTGCGCATCAGCAAAGCCATAGCCATTCGGTCTCGGAGAAAACTTGTGAAGCTAGCGCATTGCACGGTTTACAATTGAATCAATTTACTTTGGAATTTCATAGAAAGTTGTTGAGTAACTACAAAGGAAAGAATAAGTGCTAGAGACAGAAACTTGTTACTATAAAGTAGAGTGATGTTATTAGATACTTTGATTTCTTAATACTCTTCAAGTAAAATTGTTTTACGGATAAAGACGTGGCAAAACATGGTGTGGCTAGCATCCTCCATTTTCACTGTATTTTATACCTTCTTCATTACTCCTTTTCTATCCTACACAACACCTGTCAGTTTTGCTTTTTGGTTTTCCATTGAACTAAAACTCCCCCATTCTAATTTCTATGTATATACCCACTTACCTTATATATCAGTCTACTCAATTTCCTTCACCACTTCTCACTCCTTGTATTGAAAGCTACACCAGGTGGATGTTGAAAAATGAAAACACCTTACATTCTCTCCAATCTCCTCCTAGTGCTTATTTTATCTGGTATTTACATTCTTTCTTCAACCTCCTCTCTTTACACCTTCCTCTTAACTCTCTTTCTCTGAGATGAAGAAATATAATAGATTTATTACATGTTTAGATTTAATGTTTTTAAATTTGGGTTATTAAACTAATGAAAATACTAGTAAAATGTCACTTTGAGTGAATTATAATCAAATCGATAACAATTTAAAATTAATATACACCAATTACTTAACTAGTCCACGACTCAATTTGACGGTCTAGTTTCATTTTAATAATAATACTAAAAATCATGATTGATTTGAACTGAAATCTTCATCATAATATTAAAATTGATTTAAGTAACTTAAAAGACCTCTTGAAAAGATATAAATCCAAACATATATTTAGTGTTTTAATTTACGTTATTTTTTAATGGTCTAAGTCAATGTTGCACCTATAGGTTAACTAATTAGAGCAATGCTTGCCATAAGTTTTTTTGTTGTTTTTATGATTAATCATGCAAAAGGGTATGAATTTATGACTGATTGCAGAAGTTGCATGTGCCATTGTTTCTTGTTTTTATTTCACCATTAATAATGGTGAAAGTTGATTAATCAATGTTCAATTTTTCCGAGGTGTCAGCTGGATTAGGAAGTGATTTTGTAGAGAGAGGGCGAGCTAATGGGGTGAAGATTCCAGAACATTGGTGCCACAAGCTGGTCCATTTAAACAATTGTGAGTTGCAGAAATGCTTTCAAGAGTGCTCAAAAGAACCATATGGCATTGGAGAATGCAAAGAATATTCCACTTGCTTCTGCACATATTATTGTAAAAATCCCCCACTATAGTTTTTCCATATTTCTCTGCTACATGCTTTTGTGCTTCACACTTTCTTTTTCTTTCTTCTTTTTTCTCCTCAAAAATGTGCTTCTTATGCCTTACAAATTAATTTGACTCCGAAATGATATGCATTTAAATGATTTTGCACTGTCAATGGGTTAAAGTTTCACACCTATGAACGTCATTCAACAGAATTTGATAAATCTCCCATAATAATTGGTTAATTAATGGAATACAAAATCCAATGGTTTGAGAATTAATGATTAGAATACAAGATAAATAGATAGAAAAAATGTGATCCAAAAATGTTAGCTAAAGTGGTTCATAAGCAGTCATGAACAAACTTGTGGCTACTGCCTATATCTTATTTAATGGCTATAAATATGGAATTCCCTTGGGTCACCTATCTATTAATTGTGACAACCAAAATGCTAATATTTAAATTGAAGACTTCATAGGAACTATTGAAATCTTCATTCACTGGAGTCTAGAGTGAATTAAGTAAGTTGTCCCTAAACAAGTAATTGTGCTAAGAAACCTTTGAAGGATACATAATATAAAATGAAACCCAAAATTTAGCCTTCGGAGTAAATATATAACACACACACACACACATATATATATATATATATATACATATAATATAGATGATGTATCATATGAAAAAGGTACTCTTAGAGTGAGAGAAGTGAATTCAGACAGTACAATCATACAATGGATGATTTAATCATATGAGTTTTTAAAAAAGTCATGTGACCTTTTAAGTGATCATGTGACTTTGAAAACTTTTAATCTCAATCATCCATTGTATAGTTGTATGGTCGAGATTGGCTCATCTCACTCTCGCGTAAGAGGATATATATATATATATATATATATATATATATATATATATATATATATATATATATATATATATATATATATAGACACACACCTAGGAAAACTAGGACAAAGAGGTAAAACGGAAGCCTTTGCCATCTCATGAAGTGAAGCCTAGATTGTGTGTTGTGCTTAGGGATGGATGAGTGAATTTGTTAAGTGGAAAGATGCTTTTCCATAATATGATATCTAAAAACATCATATTGTTGGCAACATTTAATTATTTACGATGGAATTTTGAAATTTCTGGCTATATTAGAATTAATGTTCATTAACTTGCAATTACATCTAACATAAGTTGAATTAAGAACTTGGTTCAATACTACAATTGACAATAGTTTCTTTATGAGCATGTAGTTTTAAGCAAAAACTTCTTTATTTTATAGTATGATAAAAAGTCAAGAGTTAAGCTTGTTCAAGTCAATGTTAATATGAAATTTTCTCCACTTCAAATTCGTTATAAATTTGTGTTAAATTAATTTAGTATCTAATCTATTAAATGTTATTTGATAAAATGTTACGTGGTACATTTAGTGTCATGTGATCATGTGTTATATTGATCTAGACATTTTTAAATTCTTATTAATGAAATACATTAATTTAGTATTTAATATATAAAATATTACATCAATTTGACACTTGACATATACAAGTTTACGAGTAAACACCCCAGTCAGTCCCTGACCCCAGCAGAATCGGACACTTAGGTCCTCCAGTTAATAATTGAATCCCGTTAGTCCTCCACATCCGTCAACGTCAGATAAATAGATCCATGTCGTTTCAACTGACGTGGATCGTTAAATTCCAACAGGGATGCCACGTCAGAGTCGGCAGGGATCTATTTGTCCGACGTTGACGGACGTAGAGGACTAACAGCACTCACTTATTAACTAGAGGAACTAAGTGTCCGACTTTGTTGGAGTCAGGACTAACTGAGGTGTTTACTCACAAGTTTACACCATATTAAAAAACACATCTATTATATAATCCTTAACTTGTTATAATTTGTATCATTGAAGTTCATAATATATTTGTAATAACATCATATTTATTAATCTCTAATATGAATTAAGATACATCAAATTAGATCCTAACATATATGTGGGTTGATTATTTTATGTTAATATGATGTTATTTGTAAATATTTTAATAAAAATAAAGTGTCATTCAATAAAATGAATAGAAAGTGATTTTAAGCATGATTAATATAATAAATTGATATTAGAGTGATACATTATGGTGATATAAAAAGGTATATTAAGGACATAAATTCTTCCTCCGTCGTTAATAAATTAATAAAGTGAAAGTGAATTAGGTGAGATTCCTCCAGATTTAAGCTTATTACAACTAACTCCATTTATCTATGGAAATTACAGGGAGCTTCTTGTACTTTGTATTCTTACAACCCATATCATTAGTCAAGAAATAATGACCAATTATCGAGCTTGGTCTTGAATGGTGGGTGGGGTTGGCGTCCATCGGGGCCTATAAAAAAAGGACTCAATTTCAAAAATTATTATGTACGTGGGTAAAAAATAAATAAAATTTTTCATAAAAGTAAGAAATCTGATGCACGTGTAAATAATGTTTACCCCAACCATTATTAGAGATGAGAATATGTGAAACTATCTATTCGAGACCCAATGTTTAACTTATTTAAATTATAGTTTTAATAATATTATTTAAAGTCTAGTTTTATTAATAAGTTTAAATTAAAACTTTTTGAAAAGTCTATTTAATTAAAGAAACTAAGTTTTGGTCTTTAAAAAATATATTTTCAATTTATAAGGTCGGTCAACTTTAACTCTTATATGATTTTATAAAATAAATTGTAATTTATGATATATTATACTTTATAAATACACATGATATTTTTTATATTAAGTTAAATTTATGATATTAAAATTATATCAAATATGTAAATTGATAATTAAATATATATTTTGTATATGTTATTAACTTTTTAAGAGTCGTTTATTTGTTTAAGATGAGTTCATTAAAACTCCTTTGTTTGACAATAAAACAAATATGCATTTATTTTATGAGCCTCTTATAATTGTTACATCCTATGTCTCAAAAAATCATGAACGGCGATGCCAACTATAAGAGAAGTTGATTCATCTAAGGTCACATGTATGAATGTATATTAAGAGTGAGACAAATCATCTCTTAAAACTAACCCTAAAACATAATGTAGGACTTTCGAGAAGTGAAGAAGAAGTAGGAATATGATCAATAAAGTAAGAGAGCATTTATAAGCTAGAGAAAAAAATACACCGGAAATACTTTTAACATTTGTTCGCATACTTCATGTGTCATTTAACTAATTTAATAATTAAACAACTTGTTAATTGCGTGTGTATATAAACCCCAACAACTCGATTATACTTTTGTAGAATAATTAGTATAGATAACTAATGTCTCGTTCGGATTAGGAGTAAGCATTGGGGGAACGGGTCGGATGTGGGCCTATATTAGCTCAATCCGACTAGAATCCGAAACTAAAAAATAGGCCCTTTTTGACTGGGTGGGTTTCAGATTTGTTGGATTGCAAATAGTTCAGATTGTGATTTTAGTGGGTGGGTTATCAGTTTGAGCCATTTTTGGCCCATTCAAGTATTTGGCCTAATATTTTTTAACCTTTTAAAATTATACTTAAAGATATTTCTAATAATCAAACTTCCTTATTCAAATTGGGCCCTATTCTGGGCCAATTCAATTTTGATGCATATTATTTTTTTATCACCTTATTTTATTAAAAAAAATCTTTGATATAACTTTAGACCTTTACTGGGTCGTTTCAAATTTTAAACCTGTTTGTTTATCTTATTTCATAATTTTACAAAATCCGAACTATAAAATTTTCAAATCAATTGCCAAACACAATGACAATGACATCCATTATCCAAAACATAACGAATTATATATTACAACTTGTATAAGAAAAATAAACCAACAAACAATACTAAAACTCAATTGTTATATTTTGTAGCAATATTAACACTAAAACTAAAATGTACCTGATTTGTATAATGTACATAAATATTTATAATCATAAACAACTATGCAAAATCAAGTCTGAAATACTTTGTACCAATATTAATACCTAAATGGCTAAATCCAGAATGTGCTTAATTTGTATAAGCATAAATAACTATCCAAAAATTAAAGTTTAAAACAGTTAAATAGTTTATATAGTTTGTAGCAATATAAACACCTAATCCAAAAAATGCCTAATATGTGCATAAAACAAATAATCATCCAAAATAAAATAAAGACACCGTATATACCAAGGCCAAACAATCAAATTACAAGGTTCAACAAATTTTAAAATTATAATTCCTTTGCATCAAAACGTGAACCTATCTACAAACACAAAAAAATCAGTCAGTGTTGATCTTGTTTACAATTTAATCAAAATTACATACAATTATTAAATAAAATGCAAACACATTATATCTAAATTCTGGTTAAGTAAAACTTTATGTTTTGAAATCATTCAAAAAAGAGTAAAACCTGATTAAGATAAACACTAAACAACATAGTAAATTAATTATCAAAAAGCATACATAAATTGGTAATAAACAACACAGTTGTTGATAATGCCTGTTAATTGATCCAACCACAAGTAATATATTGCACAAGGCTAAGCAATCAAATTATAGCATTCAAAAAATTCAAAATTTCTAACTCTCATGCATCAAAACTTGAACTTATATGCAAATACACACAAGAAACCAGTTAGTGTTAACTTTATTTACATTTTAATGAAAATTACATATTGTAGTACAATTAGTAAATAAAATGCAAATACATTATACCTAAGTCCTGATTAAGTAAGACATTATGCCTTGAAATCATTCCAAAAAAAACCAGATTAAGATAAACACTAAACAAACGCAGTCAATTAATTATCAAAAAGCATATATAAATTACCAAGAAACAATAGCCAATGATAATACCTGTTAATTGATCCAGTCATAAGTAATATTTCATTTAATTATACAGTGGCCTTTACCAAAAGACATCATCCAAACAATGTTGCTACAAGCAATATATATATATATATATATATATATATATATATATATATATATATATATACTGCTAAAACAAATTCTAAAACACTAATGCAAATATATTATTAATAAGTATTATTATTACTATATACATGTTAAGACTGATAAGATGTAGCACAACCTACTGCATATCCTAATCTAGTGAATGACATAGATGATTGTCCTTGTTTTCTTGTCATCCTTAATTTTTGGATATTAATTAAATAAATATCAAGTAATCATATAATAAATTAAAAATAACTTTGAATCATGCGAATAATGAATAATTTTAAAAAATGATGGATAGGAACTGACCTTGAACTATATCTCCAGTAGCTTGAAGCTCTTGATTCACATTTAGCTTTGAAAATGGGTTCAGACTTGGCCTTAACCAATTTTGACCTTATATAAGGGCTTTAGCCATCTCGGGGCCTAATCAGCTTCTGCACATGTCTAGCACTCTGCCTTTGGTGCTAAAAACAGACTCAAGCTACAATTGATATTGGTGTACATAATACATCTTTGACCATACAAGACAGAATTGGAAACCTTGATGCATTTTGTTTCCACCAAATTAAAATATCAAAGTTGTTATCACCTTTCACACATGGCTCATCAAGATATATTTCTAGTTCATTTTTTGGTCAAGCATGCTTTGAGAATTTAAATAATTTTAGAAAGAGTAATCTAACTTATCCCTGCCTTGAACTTCCAACTCTACCATATTATCATTACTACTTACTAAACCAGACCCTTGAGAACCATGTTCAAATTGGGGTGCAGGTCAATTTTGATCAAAATACCACACAAACATCCTAAACAAGCTGTCTTTCACATTATGTGCAAGTTCAAATGGAGGCACCATACCACCTTGATACATTTTTCTAAAAGCCCATGAAACAATTTCATCCACACATTGGCTCGGTGCCATTTCACTCCACATTCACAATACCTGGTCATAACATATATAATTCATAATCACTATCTACTTGGCTCCGCGCCATCTATCATCAAACATTAACACACATAGTAGTACTTGACTATAATCACGCAATTTAAAATGATACAATGGCTCCATGCCATCCAAGGCAATATATACACATATAAGATATCCAAAACATAAATACTTAACAAATTACTCATAATTAGGGATGGAAAAACGGGTTGGTCCGCCCTGCCAAATCCTGCCAAAAAGCGAGCCGGGCCAAAATTTAGGGCCCAGGCGGGGCCGACCCGCCAAAGTTAAAATTATAATTTTTGTAAAAAAATGTGTCAAATTCAGATTAAAAAATTAGAAAAATAATTTTTAAAAAAATTAAAGAAGATATTATTAAAAGAAATGTATAAATAGTAAGAGATGTTACTTTTGTTTAAATTTTTAGAAAATAAAAGTGTATATTTCAATAAAATAAAGTATAAATTAGTAATATTTATATATAGTTTTCTTTTGGCAGGTCCCGTCGGGCTAGCTCGCCCCATCAAGGTTTTAGCCCACCAAATTGGCGGGCCAGGCGGGGCGGGCCATGGTGGGAGATAGGCTAAAAATTATTGTCCACCCTGCCAAATTTGGCGGGCTTGGCGGCGGCCTGGCCTGTTTTGCTATCCCTACCTATAATTTACATTATTATAAGTAATACAAATTCATCCATAATTCCTTGGCATCCCAGACTTATTTGGTGCTCGCCTCTGTGGTGTCCGTGATATTCCTGTCATTGGTTACTAAAAAGAAAACAACTACAGAAAGGGTGAGTGTCGAACATATTAATCAATATAGAAACTTAAAAGGCATAACATTAACTTTAGTGCAACATATATATATATATATATATATATATATATATATATATATATTCCACATGATTTGCTAACCATTCTCTTAGCATCCTCTGCCTTCGTCATCATATCCATACTCAATTATCATTTGCATATATTTATTGATCCGGTCTAGATACCGGCCCCCATACTTGTGACGTCAGACTGACCTCATATAAGGATAACCGGTGTCCTGGTTCAATGTTGCCACACCGGATATCCGTAGTCTGGCCGTCCGCCCTCACTCCACGACAACATCATTCATTTTCTCCATAGCGGTTCTATGTTCATTTTTACAGGGTGTTTATATAACTGTTAGCTTTTCAGTCACAGTAAGAGAAGAGTCCCTGATAACTTATCAACGAAGACACTGTTTGTAGCAAAATACGTCACATCAATGGCTTCAGAAAGTAAGTGGGCGTGTCAGCAGATTATGCGGAAAAGGTGATTATCCTCTCCTCTCCCTAGAGGATTGTACTCTGATAATTGACCTACCCTCCTGACACATTCTGAAAGTCGAGCCACTTTGATTGACACAATATACACGCAATCAGAGCTAAGGGACCCACCTGCATCCAACGACTCATTTCTCTTACGTTCAACTATAAGAAGCCCATATCAACACAGATTCATGGTATCGTTGTTCTATCTCATACTTTACTGTTACTACGCTTGAGTGTTCATTGAGTTCATACACTCTTCTAACTTGAGCGTCGGAGAATCTTCGCAGGTGGCACCACCTTTCGCCCCCCTACAACGCGAACCGTTGGTGTAAAGGATCTCCAGGACAACAAGACCGGCCTCTCCCACTGAGAGACCGGATTAACACATCGGTTACCCACAATTCCGGTGTACGAACCCTAAAACACCTGCACTCTTGTGGCTGGTCCCACACCGGATCCTAGACCCCGGTCCAGACCAGTTCATTGGCACGCCCAGTGGGACTCGATAGAGTTATTCCCATTTTCGCAGAAGTTAGGTTGTCACAATGGAAGGTGATGGGAGAGATTTCGTGGAAGGTCACGTGGAGGATGTGACCCATCAACAGGCTGGGAGGAGACTCGTCTTCGAATCCCCTGTAACTCAAACCCGGAGGATGGTGCAAGTGCAGACGCCTGACCCTCGCGATGAGGTTATCAGGCAACTGAAGGAGGAGCTGATGGAGTTAAGGCGAGAGAGAGGAGGAGCTGGGGACAGAATAGTGTCTCATGCAGAGGATGCTCACCATGCATCAGCGAGGGATAGATCTACCACCCTCCAGTATTCGAAGATCCCCACATATGAAGAGAGGGCGCAAACGCAGGACTCTGGTGATAGAGTCAGTATCAGGAGAAGGGAGCAGGCGGTGGTAACTTCAGGGACATACAAGCTCAATGTCCCTTTTTCAAGAAGGTTGATGAATATTGTCATTCCAAAACATTTGCAAACAACTCAGCCATTGTCGATTGGGAAGTATAATGGAGAGACCGACCCCACTAAGCATTTGGATGCTTACGTTTATGAAGCTATGTATCTGGGAGCAGATGAAGATGTCATGTGCAGAATGTTCCCAAGGACGCTGACGGAGGAAGCTCTCAGCTGGTTTAAAAGTTTGCCCTCAGGATCTATAGACTCTTGGGAGGAAATGGCTGCTGCATTCGAAAGCCATTTCGTCATCTCCAGGGATATCCCAAGAACTTCTCACACCCTGGCCCAGATAAGGCAGGGAGAAACTGAGACTCTTAAGGAGTTCCTGAAAAGGTTTTACAAGGAGGCTGCGTTGGTCCCTAACCTCACGGAGGCCATACAACTCCATATTGTAGTGGAAGCTCTTCAGCCAGGTTCAGCCTTTGCCCTATCTTTGGCAAAGAGCCCACCTACAACCTTCGAGGAGTTTCGAAGGAAAGCTTCCAAATATGTGGGCATAGAGATGCATCTAGAGGCAACTGCAACAAGAGTAAAGCCTTCTGCACCCGCTCAGCAGCCACGGAGAGAAAATGAGAGAGTGAGGCCTAAGAAGCATGCCTTTAGAGAAGACTTTGTGAACGCTCGTCAGCATCCACGAGATAGGCGCGTATCATCGTTCGATCACTATGCTCCGCTGAACACCAGGCACTCACAAATCATGAGGGAGGTTGGTTGGCCAACTTTGAACGTCTTTGGTATAAGGAAGCCAGCCCCAGCCAAGAGGGGTGGTAACTCACGTAAATACTGCACTTTCCATGAGCAGACAGGGCACAACACTGATGAGTGTAAGGCGTTAAAGAATACGGTGGAAACTCTCATTCGGGAAGGTAAGCTGAAGCAGTATTTGTTTAAGGAGAAATCTATGGATGAGCCTCACAGGATGGAGAAAAGGAATAGAGATCCTGATGATGAAGATGATAATACACGCAACCCAGCAAGGAAGTTCACTGCGGCTGAAAAGCAGAAAGGGGTAGTGATTGCTGAAGGTGCCCAACAAAGTAACATGCCCCAGCAGCAGAGGCAGGGCAGACGAGAAGTGATTGAGATGATAGCTGGAGGATTTGCAGGAGGAGGAACATCAATCACAGCACGAAAGAACCACCATAGGATGATTCTATCAGTCCAGGGTAAACCGAGGGATAACCGCCCTTTCAGGGACGGGGTGACAGCCCCGAAGGTGTCATTTACAGATGATGACTTCGGCCCAACAATTCCAGGAGGTGATGATGCAGTAGTGATTGTGGCCGTCATAGCCAATAAGGACGTCAAGAGGATCCTCGTCGATCAGGGAAGTTCTTGTGATGTTATCTTTTATAATTGTTTCAAACGAATGGGTTTCAGTGATGCAGATTTACAACCATACACACAAGAACTCACAGCGTTTAACGGAGCCAAGCAACCCACTAAGGGATACCTCGACACTTTGATTTCTTTTGAAGGGGAGCCCGGTGCAAGAACGGTCAAGTCAAGAATTCTGGTGATTGATATGGAATCCCCGTACAACGGTATCATAGGCCGTCCAACACTGAACGCTATGGAAGCAATTGTATCCACCCCTCATCTCTTGATCAAATTTATCGACAAGGACAACGGTGTGTCCTCACTCCGCGGAGATCAGGAGATGGCTCGATATTGTTATAATCTGAGCCTCAACATGGTTAAGTTGGATGTATTCAACAAGAAGAGGAAGTTGAACGACGGAGGAACAGCGGCAGGGTCTGTCAGTCTTATTGACCTAGACCCCAGAGCGGAATTGAAGATTGATCCACTCAATCCATCTAAGCCCACACCAGATGGTGGCTCCAGGGATGTCGTATTGGGAGATTCCCCAGAGAAGGTCACGCACATCAACGATAAGCTGGAGTCTGCTATGGAGCAACGCTTATTAGCCCTTTTGCAGGAATTCAAAGACCTTTTCGCATGAACAGCAGCAGACATGCCGGGGATGGATCCTGATTTCTGTTGTCACAAACTTGCAGTGTATCCTGAAACCAGACCGGTGGCTCAGAAGAAGAGGAGGTTGGGACCGGAGAAGCAGAGGGCGGCTTGTGAGCAAACAGAGGAGTTGTTGAAAGCAGGTTTTATAAGGGAAATACGCTATTCATCTTGGCTTTCTAATGTGGTCATGGTGCAGAAGACTAACGGTAAATGGAGAATGTGTACAGATTATGTGGATCTTAACCGTTGCTGCCCTAAAGATCCATATCCCCTGCCCAACATCGATCGCATGGTGGATGATTCATCTGGTTACCAATATCTCAGTTTCATGGATGCCTATTCGGGGTACAACCAGATTCCGATGTGGGAGGGAGACCAGGAGAAAACTGCCTTTATCAATGACCGCGGTGTTTTCTGCTACACCGTCATGCCTTTTGGACTGAAGAACGCCGGCGCTACCTATCAGCGCATGATTAACAAAGTCTTTGAAGGGATGCATACAAAGCTGGTCGAAGTTTATATTGATGATATCATAGCCAAAACGCCCGCTGGAGGAGACCACATTGAAGATCTACGCCAAGTTTTCACTAGGCTTCGGCAATACAACATGAGGTTAAATCCTTTAAAGTGCACCTTCGCCGTTCCAGCAGGAAAATTCTTGGGATTCATGTTGACTCAACGAGGCATTGAGGCTAACCCCGGGAAATGTCAAGCAATCTTGGACATGCAGAGTCCCAAATGTTTAAGGGAGGTCCAGTCCTTGAATGGGAAAGTGGCCGCTTTAGCTCGTTTCATGCCTAAGATGGCACACAGGTCCCTCCCCTTGTATAAGGCGTTGAAGAAACACAAGAGTTTTGAATGGGGAGAGGAACAAGAGCAAGCCTTCCAGCAGCTCAAGGCCGTTCTCTCGAGTCCACCAATTCTGGTTAAGCCTGACCCGGGCGAAACGTTAATCTTATACTTGGCAATATCCGACGAAGCTCTAGGTGTAGCACTGGTGAAAGAAACCCTTGAAGGGCAGAGACCGGTGTATTTTACTAGTAAAACGTTTCAGGGGGCGGAAGGAAGGTATCAGAAGATTGAGAAAGCCGCCCTGGCAGTTGTATGGGCGTCACGACGGCTGAGGCCTTATTTCCATGCGCACCCAGTATTGGTAAGAACGGATTTGCCACTCCGTTCAGTACTCAGTAAGCCAGACCTCGCCGGAAGGATGATAAAGTGGTCTATCGAGCTGTCAGAATTTGAAATTTCATATGAGCCTCGAGGAGCCATCAAAGCGCAAGTGTTGGCCGATTTTGTGGTAGAAATGACTGGGGCGGACCCGACCACCCCTCGAGCGCATTGGACCATCTACGTCGATGGCTCGTCGAACAGCAAAGGTTGTGGAGCAGGTGTGGTAGTAGAAAGTGATGACGGTGTGCACTTAGAAATTTCCCTCCGATTCAATTTCAAGACCTCCAACAATCAAGCTGAATACGAAGCAGGCTTGGCCGGCCTCCGTGCGGCGATTGACATCGGAGCATCAGCAGTTACACTCTGCAGTGATTCCCAGCTGGTGATTTCGCAAATCCAGGGGGAGTACCAGGCGAAGGAACCACAACTTCAATTGTACTTGAATTGTGTTAATGAGTTGAAGGGAAGATTTGAAGTTTTAGAGTTCAAGCATGTGCCCAGGGAAGAAAATACCAGAGCGGACATCTTGTCAAGATTGGCAAGTACAAAGCAGCCTGGTAGCACAACAACGGTGGTTCAAAGCACTTTGACATCACCCAGTATACCTCTGTATCCTTCTTTGAATGCTGTCATGGTGAGCTATCCATATGAGGATATATTCGTTATCTGGCTGATGGTCAACTTCCCACTGATGAGAAGGAAAGGAGACGAGTAAAGAGGGAGCTGCCATATTTTACTATGGTCGATGGTGTTCTCTACAGAAGGGGTTTCTCTGTCCCATATCTTTCATGTTTAAGAGAAGATGAAGTTCAAGCGGTCTTAACCGAGGTACACGAGGGGCAATGTGGGCACCACGCTGGAGGCCGAAGCCTAATGAGAAAAGTCCTCAGGGCTGGATACTGGTGGCCCACTGTGAAGCAGGATTCCGCAGACTTCGTGAGGAAGTGCGACGCTTGCCAAAAATTCTCCAATCTCCACCATACACCAGCCCAAGAGTTATCTTCATCTGCTGTGCCTTGGCCGTTCTACCAATGGGGCCTTGATATTTTGGGTCCGTTTCCCACTGCGCCAGGAGGTATCAAATACTTGATTGTGGGGGTAGACTACTTCACCAAATGGATCGAGGCAGAACCAGTAGTGCATATCACTTCTGCACGTACAAGACGTTTCATGTACGAAAATATCATTGCTCGGTTCGGGGTGCCAGGGCGGATTGTGACTGACAACGGCACCCAGTTTACAGATAAAAAGTTCACGGGTTTACTTGAAGGACTGGGGATAATCCAGATATTTTCATCTGTTGAACATCCCCAAACCAATGGGCAAGCAGAGGTAGCTAACCGAGAGGTGCTAAAGGGGTTAAAGAAGCGTCTGGGAGAAGCAAAGGGAGGATGGACTGACCAGTTATGTCATGTTCTATGGGCATACCGCACTACGCCTCATTCTTCAACTAACGAATCCCCATACCGGTTGGTGTACGGGGTTGAGGCGATGATCCCAGTTGAGTTACAAACAAGATCGGCTCGTGTGGAGTATTTTTCAGCAGAAGATAACAACGCCAACTTAGCATCAGAGCTGGACGTCCTCCAAGAGTTAAGGGAAAAGGCTTTCGTCAGAGATCAAGCAATAAAAGCAAAGGCTGCACTCCGGTATAATAAACATGTCCAGTACAGAGCTTTTAACACCGGAGACCTCGTTCTGAGAAAGGCCAGTGTGGGGAATAAGTTCGCTTACCAAGGAAAGCTAGCACCGACGTGGGAAGGACCTTATAGAGTTTCGGAGGTGACTGGAAAGGGATCATACCGGTTGGAAGAACTTGATGGAACCCCAATCCGCAACAAATGGAACACTCAGAATTTATGAGTGTATTACAGCTAGTTGGTAAGACGGCGTGTACTCTTTTTCCTTACTTGAGTTTTTTCCCATTGGGTTTTCTCAAGAAGGTTTTAACGAGGCATGGCCCCAACGACGCTCTTTGTGTAATTTATTTTCAATTTTAATAAGAATACACTTTCACCGCCCTATCATTCTCACTTTTCTTATGTGTTATGATTTAAAGCCGTAGTTTAATATGCATACACCTCAGGACGGATGAACGCAACTACCTATTCTGTAGTTAATGAGATAATTCCTCGAAGAACGGAGGAAGACCCCTCAAGACGGACGATGTAATTCCTTGAGGTGGAATGGGTTGTAGGGCTGGTCCTTTCTCAAGGCCACAAACCGAACCCCATTCGAAGACTACATGGGTTGTAGGGCTGGTCCTTTCTCAAGGCCACAAACCGAACCCCATTCGAAGACTACATGGGTTGTAGGGCTGGTCCTTTCTCAAGGCCACAAACCGAACCCCATTCGAAGACTACATGGGTTGTAGGGCTGGTCCTTTCTCAAGGCCACAAACCGAACCCCATTCGGAGACTACATGGGTTGTAGGGCTGGTCCTTTCTCAAGGCCACAAACCGAACCCCATTCGAAGACTACATGGGTTGTAGGGCTGGTCCTTTCTCAAGGCCACAAACCGAACCCCATTCGAAGACTACATGGGTTGTAGGGCTGGTCCTTTCTCAAGGCCACAAACCGAACCCCATTCGGAGACTACATGGGTTGTAGGGCTGGTCCTTTCTCAAGGCCACAAACCGAACCCCATTCGAAGACTACATGGGTTGTAGGGCTGGTCCTTTCTCAAGGCCACAAACCGAACCCCATTCGAAGACTACATGGGTTGTAGGGCTGGTCCTTTCTCAAGGCCACAAACCGAACCCCATTCGAAGACTACATGGGTTGTAGGGCTGGTCCTTTTTCAAGGCCACAAACCGAACCCCATGCGAAGGCTTGGGCGCAGTAGGCCGGTTCACACAGGAAACCGCGCTGAACCCCGAGTAACGGGCGCAGTAGGTTCAGGATTAGCCCTGATCCGAACCCCGTGTTGAAGGCTTGGACTGTAGGATTGCACCGAACTCCAAGTACGGTTAGTAGGATCGAACCGAATACCGTGTGAAGACCTGAGATGTAGGACCAAACCGAACCTCAAAAGAAAGGCGTAAAAGCTTACCCTTGTCAAAGCGCCAAAATTCAAAAGGCAATGTCCGTCCTCAGTGGTGGAATATCCACCCCGGAGCGGTTGAACGCTGACGTACCCGCTCTACATCTTCGAGGACAGATAAGGATTTCTATCTTTTAAGAAGTTAAAAGGTAATCTTTGAGATAAACTCTCCCTTCCCAATGAACTTACGCTTGGGGACAGGGCGTGCTTTAACTTAATTGTCATTTATTCATTACAATTTGTTATCTTAATCCAGTGTGATAAGTACGCTTTAAGTAACTAGGTAACCACGCAGAACGGATTCGTAAAGCATTGGAAATAATGAAGTGTTTTGTACAACACCAAGTTATTCAGCACTCACACATTCGATGCAAACAGTTGAGGAAAAGTAATAATGAATCTTATTTTCAAAAATAAGGAAATATGCAGGTTACAAAATGTTTTAAGGCTGGAGCCGATCCCAGAACACGGCTATGAGTGAAAGCATAAAATTAAGAGGCCGGTGCTTGATCCTCCACAGTGGGCACTCCCGCCTTCTCCGTCTGGTCCTCCACCCCAGTTTGGGCACCTTCTGGTGCTTCAGCTCCAGAGGCAGCAGTGGACGTTGTAGGCTCCATACTTTGGCCTTCTGGGAGGGGAGGCAGTTCGTACAGAGATGCATGGGGTTCATGGTGCGATCCGTCCTTATGAACTTCTACAAGTCTTCCCCCATGGAACTCGAAGAACGGATCTAATCCGTATAAATTCAGCTTTACTCCAGGGTTACGATAATAGACTTGACGAAGGGCCAGGCCGAAAGATTCATACGCCACATTTTTGCATATATCCAAGGCTTTGGCAGCCTTGGCCTTTGCAGCAGCTAGTCTTCTTTGAACCTTGGCATAATCCTCTTCTGAAGGCCCAGCACTCGCACCACCCTTTTTGAGTTCATCAATTTGGGCTTGCATCTCCTTCCGAATAGACTCCCACTCCCCAAGGTCCTTGTTGCGACCCTCCTCCATAACTTTGAGATCGTCAGCAAGCTTAGCCGATCTCTTCTTCTCCAGTTGTAATTCTTCTTCAAGGAGGGGTATGGATTTGTTTTTATTCTGGAGGTCGGCAACTTCCCGCTCTAGGGCCTTGTTCGCAAAATGAACTTGGCTTGCCTCTTCAGTCTTCCTCTGGAGCGTTTCTTTAGCTTTCTTCAATTCTGATTCCACCCCTCTGTGAACTTCAGCTTGCTTGGCCGCGAATTTCTCCTTCACCGCGAGTTCGGTCTCAAGTTTTTCAACCTGATCCATATAGTCAGCTTTCTCGCTCAGGGACTCAAGCAGGCCAGACAGTTCATCAAGTTGCCAACGCCCAGCCTTGCAAGCACCTCGGACCCCAGCAGCGTCGAGGGAAGGGCGGAGGCAATACCGCGCCTTTGGGAGAGTAGGAGGCATAGACCCTTGAAACCACAAATAAGGAGAAAGGAAGGAGTCACGCGGAGGATCGAACGCCGGAGGAGGACCGTTCCCAGAATCCGGTTCTGAAGCATTTTGAGAAGAAGGTGCAGAGAACTCAGGAACGGGTTTCTTTCCCTTGTCCTTCTTTAATTCAGTTTCTTCGGCCGTCCTCTGACGCTTCTTCACAGGGTCATCAGAGGAGGGCTTCTCTTGATTTGCCTTCTTTACAAGATGCCTCTTCTTCTTCTTTTTCTCTGGGACGGCCTCCTCGCCACCCGCTCCAGCGGCCTCAGTTGCTTCTTCGGTTTCCTCCTCGTCGAAGAGAGGAACCTCATCTCCTACCGCAGAAGTCAAAGGAATGAGGGGAGTTTTAGTGGCGTTCCTCTTCGCCTGGATGTCATTTTCTTCAGAAGAGGAGTCATCGTCAGCCATCATGGTCCTTAACGACAACATCTCTGGGCAGGCTTTTTCAATTTGTTCTGCAAAACAAGAAAAGTCGAATAAGCATACAAGGAGAAAAATAACTAGAGCGGAATAACCATACAACACAAGGAGAATAAGAGCGGATGTTACGGAGGTAGGTGTTTTTGATGCCATCCTCGGCCAAGAGAAGACGGCTGGAAAACCCTTTGAGGGTCTTTGAGGCCGTCTGCAGGGCGCTCAAGACCTCAACAGAATGAGGGGAAAGTTCGCTCTCATCTGTATAATAAGCACGGCTTATAAGAAGAAAATGCTCGTGCGTCCAGCTAAGGGAAAACTTGGTAAACCCCTCTTTATTCCGCCAGAAGACTGGCTTATTTGGTTGGATCTGGACCCGCGTGTAGTAGTGTTTGAAGGAGCGCCCATCTACCTTTGCGGATTCCGTATAAGACTTGAAATTTACAACCCTTGAGTCACTACGGAGAGTAATGAACCCAAGGCCGCCCTTCTTATTAGCTCGGCGGACCACTTGGCAATAGTAAAAAAGCTTGGCCACAGTGGCGGAGAAGCCAAAATGCTCCCCCAAAACTTCCAGAGCCCGGACAAGACTCCAACCGTTGGGATGTAGTTGTGAGGGGGCACAGTCTAGGAAACGCAGGACGGCCATCTGGAAATCCGTCAGGGGAAAGCGTACTCCCAGCTTTAAGAAAACGAAGTCGTACATGTAGACCGACCTCGCGTCAGGGACGCTGTGGCATATTCTTTCAGAAGGATGCGGAGCCATCACAGCGTATCGCGCTTTGTACTTCTTATCCGAATATATCTTACAGCGGAAAGAAACCGTGCGCTCCTCCTCACTTGCATGGTGCGAAGGGATCTCTAGGAATTCCTCTTCCACCCAGCAATAAGGTTTTTCCCTGTTGAGTTTCTCCCAATCAAGCCGGTGTGCCACAACATTGACACACCCTTCAGCAGAGCGGAGAAACGGTGTTTTTCCACGTCCTGGAAGATCCATGGTTGTGCAGGCGCGGTGGAATGCGTAGGTGCTGTGATAAAAAGCAACATCGTCAGAGAGATAACCTTCAGCACTTGACCCCTCATCAGAGCGGCTGGTAGCCCTCGAACCAAGGGGAACCTCAGAGCGACGAGAGGAAGAAGACGCTCGTGAGGAAGAAGCTTCGGCTCTCTCTGAGCGATGACGCCCAGCCACAGGAGGATTCGTTGGAATCCTCCCACCACGGTGGCTAAGGGGGGCACGAGAGCCAAACCTCCCCCTATTTGAAGGACCAGCGTGGCCTGCTCTAGGGCGCATGATGGAAATAGAATGACTAAAATTGCAAGGAATGAAGGAAAGGGAGGTTACCTAAAGGAAGAGGATCTTTGAGAAGTTGGAGACGATAAGGAAATTCCAAGGAAATTTGAGCAGAGTTTCACTAAGCTTGAGGACAAGTATGGATTCCAAAATCCGCTAAGAGTTCCTTTTATAGGTAACGAAGAAACACAGTGCTTCATCGAAGGTCACAAGGCTTGCATCAAAACGCGACCTTTCAAATTGAAACGACTCCGTCGTTTCACCACAAACGGACGCGAAAACAGTAACGTTTCAGTAAACGTTTTGGCAAAATGGGCCCCCACACAGTTTGAATCCAGGCCCAATAAGCCCAATCGACGGTTACACTCTTGAGCAACAATGGCTCTTGCATAAAAAACGCATTTATTGTCTAATCATGCTGTGCGCATTTAATACCTCCCAACCACTTTCCGAATACCAAGGGTTTTGATTTTCAAAGACTTTTGGGATTTCCATTACTTAGTTTATGCTGTCTGAATCCGTTGTACGCAACGCGAGAAGGGCGGTCACTCGTTTACTAGAGCGGACGCCACCGAGCTCCCAGAGACTTACAAGAATGTACTACCGGCATCCAGACTTCTCTTAAGAGTTGTGTAGCTCATATGAGCAACTTAACAGTCCCTCATACAAGCTAGGGGACAGATGATCCGGTCTAGATACCGGCCCCCATACTTGTGACGTCAGACTGACCTCATATAAGGATAACCGGTGTCCTGGTTCAATGTTGCCACACCGGATATCCGTAGTCTGGCCGTCCGCCCTCACTCCACGACAACATCATTCATTTTCTCCATAGCGGTTCTATGTTCATTTTTACAGGGTGTTTATATAACTGTTAGCTTTTCAGTCACAGTAAGAGAAGAGTCCCTGATAACTTATCAACGAAGACACTGTTTGTAGCAAAATACGTCACATCAATGGCTTCAGAAAGTAAGTGGGCGTGTCAGCAGATTATGCGGAAAAGGTGATTATCCTCTCCTCTCCCTAGAGGATTGTACTCTGATAATTGACCTACCCTCCTGACACATTCTGAAAGTCGAGCCACTTTGATTGACACAATATACACGCAATCAGAGCTAAGGGACCCACCTGCATCCAACGACTCATTTCTCTTACGTTCAACTATAAGAAGCCCATATCAACACAGATTCATGGTATCGTTGTTCTATCTCATACTTTACTGTTACTACGCTTGAGTGTTCATTGAGTTCATACACTCTTCTAACTTGAGCGTCGGAGAATCTTCGCAGGTGGCACCACCTTTCGCCCCCCTACAACGCGAACCGTTGGTGTAAAGGATCTCCAGGACAACAAGACCGGCCTCTCCCACTGAGAGACCGGATTAACACATCGGTTACCCACAATTCCGGTGTGCGAACCCTAAAATACCTGCACTCTTGTGGCTGGTCCCACACCGGATCCTAGACCCCGGTCCAGACCAGTTCATTTATAATGCAAGCACTAAGAGCCACTTAGGCTACAATAATAATGTATATACATATATATATATATATATCAATTCATCCTCATACGCTCCAAACATTCACAAACATTATATGTCACTCAGGCTGTACATAGGAATACACACATGGTTACATACTAACTTATCATTACCATGCTAAATATTCACCAGGAATTATATAGAGCATTCATCATCATTTATCAAGCACACAATGCACCAGTGGCTCTTATTCAGGGTTGAGTTAAACTCGATAATATCCAAATACTAAAAACGGATCAGCCGCCATCTAGGGTCCTATTTGACACCCTGTGAACCCTTATTGGTCCACCAAGCCCTGCTTGGCTCTCCACCTCAACCACTAAGTCTTGCTTGACCTCTGGATAGCTTAACTGGATCCTACCTGACCATGAGAGCTAAAGACAAGGGGCAAAATATATCGCACAACCATCCAAACCATATATAATCACATATATTCAATTTTAATCTCTTTCTCTTAGTTAATTAAGAAAATTTCATTATCGAATTGACACAAATGGTCATCATCACATCTTAAGCCACTTAGGCACTTAAATTGAACAAGCTACTCAAACATTTTATTAATCATATAACGGCCACTCAGGCACACACCACATCTCAATTTCTCTTTTCACACCACCATGTAGCCACTCAGGCATCTTTAATATTCAAACAAACTTTAAATAGCCATTCGAGTACAATTTCAATCACAAATATAAATGCAATCACAATCATAATTTCTCATGTACATTTCATCATATAACAATATTTTCATATCAATATAGCCACTCAGGCACACACCATTTCTCAAATTGTCTTTCACATTATCTTATAGCCACTCAGGCATGTAAAAATTCAATCATTCTAAATAACCACTCAAATACAAGTTTGCTCTCAATTATAAATGCAATTTCAACGAACTTCTCATATACATATTCCAATTACATCATATATCATTTATTTATTTCACTACAAAGCCACTTAGTCCTAATAATATTCAATTAACCTTATATCATCCATCCAGGTACAAACCTTTAGTATCATAATTTCAATCACTCATATATAATTTCATTCACAATTTCTCATACAAGGTTACGTCCATCATAAAACATCTCAGAGTTCAGTTCAATACGTATAAACATACACATTACATTATTTCTTTCCCAACATTTGTGATGATTCAGAGTCAGACTTAGAAAGGGGTGAATAAATCTTTAACGCTTGTGTGGAATTTAAAAACTTAGTTTGCGGAAATAATCAAACTTTTATACTAGACTTTTAAAAGCAAAGAAAGGAGAATGAACATAAGAAATTTATATTGGTTCACTTCAAACTCATAAGCTACGTCCAGTCTGTTCAAACTTGAAGGATTTCCACTATTGTAAAAACTCCTTTTACAATTTCAGCATCAAACTGTGCCAATCCCAAGTATTATTTCAATAAGTCACTCCTGGCTCAGTCCCAAATATTCATTCAAAAGCCTCTTCAGGCCACAAACTATTTTCTAACAGAACCTAAAGACTGGCAACACACCAGACTTTTACATAAATACATAATTTAATGATAGATTGTGTTTGATGTTTCTAAAAACTTAGTGTATAAAAAGATACAAGGTATGAGTAGATACACCAAGTAAGAAAGCAAAAGACCAAGGTCTGCTAGATGCAGAACTACAAAGAAGGTCTTTACTTAAGATAAAACTAAGAGTGCAGAAATGAGCTAAGTAAGCTGATTGCAAATGATTTCTTCAAGGATCTCAAAAGTTCTTCAAATCTTTGAATCTCTTCATGTTTATATATCACTTAAAAATGACCATTTGATAATCTGGAGAAAAGATATAATCGTTGTGAATCCATTGAAAGAGTTTTAGCTGTTGAGAGCACCAGACCTTAAGGAGTGAAGAGAGAACAAGGGTCTGGTGTGAAGGAACATCTAAAACTTAGCACTGGAATTGTGTTCCTTGAGCTTCTTAAAACAAAAATCCTTTTGTAGACTTTCTTCTTTCAACATACAACTGTATAGAGCAAAAAAAGAGTTAACCTTCTGAAAGCATTCTGACACGCGTATTGAAATTCTAAAATACGCAAAACTGCTTCTTGGTTTCTTCCCATAAAAGGCTTTGGCTTTTACATTGTTTTGTCTCCTTTCCTCTTTTGATGATAAGTGCAATTTTCTCTTGATATGCATATATTTCAAAACATCACCAACTTAGATTTAATCTTTTTGCTATATGCTTGGGTTCTTGAGAAAATGCTTGTCTTCTTATCTCTTTTTTGATACAAATAGTCTTTATAGAGAAGCATTAACTCAGAACCTTCTTCAAGGGGAATTCGTTAAGCTATGATATAAAGACAAGAATAACATCTTTATATATTTGGAAGTCTTGATTCTGAGGCCTGAACGTGTTCTATGTGAAACAAAGCTTGGTAGATCATGATACAACTGGGGTCACACTTCTCTTGAATTTTTCTTTAGTCCCATATAGACTTATGTACCAATATCAAACTTTTTATGATAAGCTCCTCTTACATTTAGAGCTTATGCCTTACACGCTTTTGACCCGAAACACTTACTTAGAAAGGTTAGATAATACATAGGCAGACTTTATTTAATCAACTGTCTTAATGTGTGTTATTAACAAATCTTGAGATAAGAACCATCAACATCAGAATCTTTATAAAATATACTTGGTTCTAACAATTTAAAAACCCATTCCAATACATAGATATACCCTTATATGCATACTTCATATTCTCAGTTTCAACAAACGTTAATTATCAATCTCATCAGTTTATCACTAAATATAATCATACATAATAATTCATAGTTTCTCGTTCTTATCATTACTAAACTCTTATCTAGTCACAATTTATACTGCAAATTTTCTCAATTATATATTACGGTTAAATTATTTATTTTACGTTAATTATATCCCTATTTCTGGATGTCACTTGATGTTGAATAATATTTCTAATTAATTAATACTCTACCCCTTACCTCGATTCCAAGCTTTCGACTTTTGTTCTTTACGCTGAGTATGCTCAATGTCTATAATTTAAGGGAATTATGAAAGGGGTTAGTAATTTGGCCTTCAAAATCAAAACCCGCTTGACCTAAACAATTCCAAATATACTTTTAAGGCTTCCAAAGCTTAACTTGGTTAATTATGCACTTGGTTCTGGTTTCCTTTTTGGCCAACGCCTCGCCAATCCTTTGGTTCATAACCTATGGCCACCGAAACAAAAACCAGTCAATGAATTATCAATACTCATCATTCCAAGGTTCCATTTACAAGCTTAAAATGCAAAAATGCAAAGAAAATAAAATCCCATCCGTTATGGGCGAATTTCAATTTAGATAAGAAGTTGCCGAAACCAGAAATTGAAGTTACCAATGTGCTTACCTCGTTCCCACAAATCCATAAATATGATCATTTTTTAGTTTCAACGAGAGATCAGGCACCAATTAAGCTCCAAAGTCACATGGCCATAGAGGATGAAAGTGGCCCCTGATTCTCTTTCTCTCCCTTTCTCTCTCGTAAACAATGATGCAAAAGAAAAGGAAAAAGAAAAATTTAAAGCCTTTGGGGCAATTTTGTCATTTCACTATTTCTTTTCTATTTTCTTTTATTTCCTTAAATAAAAATTACTGTTACCTTATGATAAATGATATTTTACCATTGTCATTTAATCTAAATTAAATTTTATAATCAATTACTTAAAATTGATTGTTCTAATTTTATTATCTCAATCACAACCCTTAATTAATTTATAATAATTTAGGAAAAAATCCTAATTAAACTCAAATAAATTTAATTTATCTCCTATAATATTTAATTAACTTCATGCGACAAAATAAATTATTATTTTTTAACATCAAAGATGTTACACAAGCCATCCATAACAATTCTTTACAATGACTTATATTTCTTTGTCAATAAAATCCTCCACATTTGCAAATGTTAACTAAGCCTGAACAATGTTTGAACTTATCAACCAACAACAATTTTGTCATCATGTTTATTGGGGTGTCAGTTGTAGTTATTTTTTTGATTACAATTATATCACCACTTATACTTTCTTTGATAAAGGTGAAGTCTGACATCAACGCGCTTAATCTTTTCATGATATACTAGATTCCCAACCATGTGAATATCACTTTAACTATCACAATGTATAATAGGCAATTACCAGCTCAACTAAAAAATCATCCAAAAGACCAATTACATGCTCTCCTTAACAGGTTTAACCAATGCCATATACTCAACTTTGGTAGTTGACAATACATCTTGTATTATGGTCCATTGATTAAAGTCTTCCAACATTAATGAATATGCAGTCTCCACCATCTCCTTTGTGTGAACAACTTTCCGTGCTTACACAGATCCCTATTTCACCTCACTAGGACTAACAATTTCATTAAATCCACCAATGGGCAACCATGGCACTTGGATTATGACTCTCATGGGCTCAAAGGAATTCTATAAACGCCCCTTTAGGTTGGAGTTGGGCTACCATAGATTGCAACACAAATTAATTTCTCCCTACCCTTAGACCAACAATGATATAACTTGATCCGTGAATTGTTCCACCTAAATGACATAATTCTCATTCACATTCGCAAAGCCCAATAAACGTTCAAACTAATGCCTTGTTGATGACCACATTGTTCATAACTCAAAGCTAACCATATTTTTTTTTACCTTTTCAAATTGACAATGAGTTTCCATTAACAAAACCAGGGATGGGTAGTAGTTGTTAACATAATTACGACTCGCTATAAGGCACCCCTATATTATAGTTAAACACCATGAAATCTCTGAATGCACTTATCATAAAACACAAGATCGTACATCGGAATCCCCACGTAACTCTTGCTAGCAATGTTCCCTAACTCTTCTCCCAAGCTATTGTCCGTCCTATCCCATATAAATCTAAATCAATTTCATCAAAGATTAGGAGTCACTCTCATCTACACTTTTCTTCATATCTTTTTTCACACTCCTCAGTTCTATGATCATAATAGCCACAATGCCCACATAAGATATGAAGGTCTTCATGTTCTACCCCAAACCCTCAATATTTTACCCTAGGATGATCTAATAGTGAGAATTTTGATAAAATGAAACCCTCGATAATTCTAATTTTTCATGAGAGGATAAAAAAACTGAAAAAATAAAAAAAAATGACCGTGAAGGCTTGAGTGGATGAACCCAGCAAAGAAATAAGAAAAGGAGAGAGTATTATAAATAAGAGAAAAAACACAGTCGAATATCATATCCATGTCATCGTATTAAATCCCGTTTCTTCCCTTTGCAATTTGCATCGAAGAAAAAACAGGAGAGAGAAACAATTACTTTCTGCTACTTCATCTGTAAAACCCTAACTTCGATCCTTTTTCACTTTCTCTCTCTAAAACCCAACTCTCTCTCTCTAGAAACAGCGAAATCTCGATCCCTCCTTCCTTCTCAGATTCATTACTCGAATCGCTCAGTGTTCCGCAATCAGTTACCATTGCTGCTAGATCCAATTGCATGCCAGGGTTTGCTTCAAATCGGCCACTGGCGGATAATCTGGCGAAGTAAATGGCGGATCGGAGCGGTATCCGCCTCCTCCGCAACTGCGAGCGCGGTGTTCCGGAAGCGGTTGAATCACTGTTGGTGTTGATAGGGTTACAGTGCGGTGACGATTGCCAAGAGTGAAGCATGCTGAGTGTGCTGCGCGTGCACCTCCCTTCTGATATTCCCATTGTAGGCTGTGAGCTCACGCCTTACGTGCTCCTTCGCCGACCAGACAAGACCGTTACCACCGACGATGTCCCCGAAGCCGCCCCATTAGATGGTCATTTCTTGCGCTACAAGTGGTCGGTGATACTTTTCGATTCTTCTTTTTCTTCGCCCTGCACAGTTATTACTATAGTGGTTGAATATTTGAGCTTCAATGTGTTGGTATTTTGGAATCATGTTAGTTGATACTAAATGCAACAGTAAGAAACATAAAATGTATATGCTTCTAGGTTTTTCAGTTGAATGTGTATTGGACTATTGGTCTAGCTTTGTTTTTATTATTTTTGAATGCCTTTCTCCTATGAGTTGGATTATCATTATTCGTGTTTTTGTGTCTTCTTGAAATAAATTTTTATTGTTATTTGTTTTTTTTTGGTGTTATTAATGATGTCTGCATTTTGCATTGTAAATAACTGCTTGAAGAAAAAAAAAAGAACAATTTAAGGATCGAATGGAAGCTCAGAAACTGCAACGTTGTTAATTGACTGAACTGAAGTGGATGATTTGTTAGGTGTTGAAGAGAATGCAGTGTTTCATTACTGAAAAAAATTCTTGGTCTCGTGTTCAATTGCTGTCTAAAGATTATAGATTGTGGATGAATACCTGTTTATTATATAATTTGAATATTTGTTATTGCTAAATCATGTGATTATTTGAATATTGCTTTACAAGTACTTCACTGGCAGTGATGTATGGCTTGTTTATCTTCCCATTCATGTCCTAGACTTGTAGTCTTCTCCTTAGCAGTATCAATCTGCACCATCTTTCATTCACATATATACAATATATTATAATTGTCAATAAATTAGAGGACATTTAATTTTTTGTTCATAAGCTCCAAGTGCAGGATATTAGACTAATCTTTCACCAATATCTAGGTGATGGAGATTTTCTAGAGCATATGAGATCATGGTTATCAAATTGGGATACAAGTTGTGAATTGGAGGGCTATTTTTCAAGTCTTGAATCGTAAGATTCATGAACTATTATTTTAAATAGTATATAAAGCTAATATAGTCATATAAATAGCAGCTAAAACAAACCAAACAGGGGCAACAATAGGGACCTAACAACAACACAATAAAATCTGAATGGGCGCAGACAACAGCCTGAAATTTCAGCATTAACTAGCTATAAAAAACAAAAAACACCCATGAGAAAAGGGGACCACCGAGTACTGTAGTTTCACAATAGAGGAGGAGAAAATACTTTATAATAAGCGTAGAAGGAGCTCCACTAACTGATTTCCGCAATCGACACCTCATCACATAAGGGGACCACCATTGGCACCTCCTTACTTTCGCACAAAATATGAAGCTTCGACCATGGCTGGACTTGTGACACCACCAACATCTCCTGGCGATCCCACCAGCAGCTGCAACACCTCCCTGGCAGTTTCGTGCAGTTCCAATGCAAGACGTTTAGAACTCAACACTTACGGAACTCTTCCACACATGAATAACATAGAAACAGTGCTTTTCGTCCATAAAAATAATGGGTTTCATGTCTTTCACTCAAATGGTTATTTTTTGTACCTTTCTGCCTTTTTTTTTTCAAAAGAAAAAGATGGGTTTTTGAAAAAGTTGGTCACGAATGTGGCCTGCTGTTTCTGTATCGAATGATACCTGTTTGCCTCTGTTTCTCTGTGATACAGGTGAGTATACAGAGCATGATTCCAACCCAGAAAACAAGGCACCCTCTGATTTGTTCTGTTCACATCCTGAATTGTATCGAATCATGTATCGCAAATTTTATGATATTGATCACAATGTGTGAGATTAAGCCTCCAATTCAACCACTGTTTTATGAGTGTATTAAATAATAAAGATAGCATTTTTGCTTCTCTATCAGTTAGGGATGTGTTTTCTCAGTTCTCAATTGGTGTCTTCTGTTGGTAAGTGATGAATAATCATCTCCTAATGCATCTGGTCCAGGTATAGTGGCAAATTTATATGGATACATAGTGTATTTAATTTTTTATTCATTGTGATGTGTTATCGGTTTTTCAACTCTTTTGTGAAGTTTGAACATTGATAGGTCTATTGAAGATTATGCCCTTATCAGTTATCACCATAGACCAGGAAAACGATTCAACAATGAGTGTTATTAAGTTGATTACTTAAATAGTTGCTTGCGATAATTTTGATTATGATGTACGTATCTAAACCTGATTGAACTTTTGTTCCTCTTTGGCAGGTACCGTGTACAGAGTGATAAAAAGGTTGCTGTTTGTAGTGTACATCCATCTGAGCATGCCACACTGCAGTGCCTAGGTTGTCTTAAGGCTAAAATACCTGTTACCAAAAGTTACCACTGCACCCCAAAGTGTTTTTCAGATGCATGGCAGCATCATCGTGTCTTACATGACCGTGCTGCAAGTGCAGTTAATGAAAATGGAAATGAGGAAGAAGAGTTATTTGGGAGATATAATAATTCTGGGTCTGGATCAATCAATTCTGGTTTATCTGCCTCTGGATCAAGCGCTAACTTGACAAATGGGTCTGCTCCCGTGTATCCAGCAGCTGTTACACAACGAAGTGGGGGTGAAACTTGGTTTGAAGTTGGACGATCTAAGACTTATACACCAACAGCTGATGACATTGGTCATGTCCTTAAATTTGAGTGTGTTGTAGTTGATGCAGAGACTAAACTTACTGTGGGGCATGCCAGCACTATACTAACCTCCCGCGTCATCCCTGCTCCCTCGCCTAGCCCACGCCGAGTGATAGCTGTTGATGGGAGGGGACATTCAGATACTGATGGGTGTTTAACATCTCCTGGACCTTTTACTGTTCTGTCATACAACATATTGTCTGATGCCTATGCCTCAAATGATCTATATAATTACTGCCCTTCATGGGCTCTTTCCTGGCCATATCGCAGGCAAAATTTGTTAAGAGAAATAGTTAGTTACCGTGCTGATATTATCTGTCTTCAGGAGGTACATATTATATATGTTCTTTTAGCTATGTTTCTGTTTGGTTGAGAAACTTGCTTGAATAACTACTAATCTTCAACTCATCTTATTCTCAGATTGTTTTAGATTAGTGTTGAATGTAAAAATCACTTTCTTAGCAAGGTAGAATTTGAGAGAAAAGGGATATTATATTCATTAGAATTGAATCATTACAAGTGATGCAGTAGATTCTCTTTGTATAGAAAAATGGATTCTACAGGAAGCTAGAAGATACAGCTGTGCACTTCCTCTTACAGTTACTAACAGAATAACAGACTAAGCTAGAAGATACAGCTGTGCACTTCCTCTTACAGTTACTAACAGAATAACAGACTAACTGAATGACAGCTGTTGCAACAGATCAACAAAGTGCACCTGACGAAGACAGGCGTACACTAACAACATGCTGTGGCACTAATGTCATGTTTAATGTCAATAGCAGATGGTTCACTTAAAATCTTTAATTATGAACCTGGGAAGAAAAATTAATATTGCCACCTGTAGCACACAGTTTATACTGCTACCAGTTGTAAATGAACTTAAAATAAATATTACCTTCATATCTTCAATTCCATACTTTTGTTTGGGTGTATTTTTTTTTTCTTGGGGAGTTGGCTGGCATGATGGTCAACTATACCTTGGCCAATTTGAGTTAGAAACTCGGAATCTATTCATTCTCCACTGAATTAACTCTCTTGGTTATGATTGCATCCTATATTCTAATAATAATTTCTCAGATAACATGCAATCTGTTTTTCCCTAGGTACAAAGTGATCATTATGAAGAATTCTTTGCTCCTGAACTGGACAAACATGGCTATTGTGGTCTTTACAAGAGAAAAACTAATGAGGTTGTTGCAGCAGTATTCTGCTTTCTTATGGTTGTAAAACTCATTTAATATATTTTCTCATAAGCTGTTTATGGCATGTTTCCAGGTATTCAATGGCAACATTAGTACAATTGATGGGTGTGCAACATTTTTCCGTAGGGACAGATTTTCTCATGTAAAAAAATATGAGGTGTGAAATTGTTTTATCTGTATGGCAGCTCTCTTAAATTTGTGCACAACGTAGAATGATGTTTTCTTGCATGCAGGTTGAATTTAATAAGGCTGCACAGTCTTTAACAGACGCTTTGATTGCGACCACTCAGAGGAAAACTGCATTGAATCGACTGGTTAAGGTGGCTTATTACACCAGAGATTGCATGTTAATTTAAATAAGAGATTGTCTCCTATTGAACTGCTACTTATCAAAATTTCTTTTTATGTTCTTAGGATAATGTTGCACTAATAGTGGTTTTAGAAGCAAAAGTTAACAATCAGCCTGTTGATAATCTAGGGAAAAGACAGCTTCTTTGTGTGGTAAGTTCCTTTTATTTTTCATTACTCTTAGGTGGCCTTTTGTGCTCTTGCTTTCTAGGTCGATGATGTGTAATTTATATCTACAGTTTTTCCATGTTTCTCCACTCCCCTGATTGTTGTTGCACTATCTGCTGAATGATAGGCTCTTTTCTAGCATAAGTTTTGCGGTACTCTCTCCTTAGTTGTTTGTTGTTATTGAGGGTGATCATTATCTCGTATCTGTTTAAGGCTTGTTTTTTTTTTTTATTATTATTAAAGCAGGTTTAGGTTTTGAAGTTTTTCTGTGGCGATTGTTCTGGCTTGACCATTTTCCGGATGGTGGTTACTCTGGTATAAGAATGTTAGGCCCATGACTAACAAAGAACTCTGGACTATGCTTTTCCTGAGATTCTTACTTTTTTCATAAATTAACAATAAACTCTTCTTGTATAGAGAGGACTAAGCAGATTTGTGTTATCAAGTTTTTTTAATCACTATTTGGATCTTTCTCTAGGAAAAATGTTACTTCCTTTGATCTTCTTTATAAGATCCTGTTTTAGAGTTTTTTTCTATTGTTCTTTTTATAAGACAATTTTCAATTTACAATTGCATTTATTATTTTTTTCACACACATACTTATTAATTAAACATTCTCTATTTTGATATCGACGGAACATGATAAGTTAGTTTCTCTTTCTTCATTAATATTAAGGCTAATTTTGGAAGTAAAGCAAAAATGATTGACAACTTCGATGCATTTAACTAGAATAACTAAGTTTCTTAATCCGTGTTAGGTAATCGAGTCTTATAAAAAGGATTTGAGGGAGTATATTTTGCCACTCTCTAAACCTCTTTTATTGGTTTAGGTTTAACTTCTTTTCTGGCAACATAATATCAATTTCTAACTTAAGTTTGGTGGACTTCAGGCAAACACCCATGTTAATGTCCACCAAGATTTAAAGGACGTAAAACTCTGGCAGGTAAGTCAGTTCTTTTGCTTGTCCATAGTGAACGATGTGTTTATTTTGAACATGAATGTTATAAATTTCCTCCCTCTTAGGTGCACACTCTTTTGAAAGGATTAGAGAAAATTGCTGCAAGTGCAAACATCCCAATGTTGGTTTGTGGAGACTTCAATTCAGTCCCTGGAAGGTTTGATTACATTTTCTTGTTTAATTTTGGATACTTTTATTGGGCAAGGGTCTCTTACTATATCAGTAGTTTGTTTCTTAAGGTTATTCTTCTTTTGTTGCAGTGCTCCTCATGCACTTCTTGCAATGGGGAAGGTGGATCCATCTCATCCCGATTTAGCAGTTGACCCACTTAATATATTGCGTCCTTACAGCAAGTTGGTTCACCAGTTGCCACTGGTAATGGATTCCAACCCTTAGAGGAATAACGTATCTAATATCATGTGATATCCCCACTTCTCTCACTTCAGGTCTGCATTCCCCTATTTTTTGTTACTGATTTTAATTTTTTGGTTGTGGACCCCTTTGAATTTTAGGTCAGTGCTTATTCGTCTTTTGCAAGAACAGTTGGTCTTGGGTTTGAGCAGCATAAACGGAGATTAGACAGCACAACAAATGAACCTTTATTCACAAATGTCACTAGAGATTTCATTGGCTCTCTTGATTACATATTTTACACAGGTGAGATATCTATCTTACAATGTTATCTAATTCATTAATTTTAACATTGTTGTCACTTATTTATGAAGTAATATCACTTGTGGTTTCAGCGGATTCATTGGTTGTGGAATCATTGTTGGAGCTATTGGATGAGGAGAGCCTGAGGAAAGACACAGCACTTCCTTCTCCTGAGTGGTCCTCAGATCATATAGCTCTGTTAGCCGGGTTTCGCTGCTGCAAAAATAGATCTAGGCGTTGACTCATAAGGTACCATCATCTTTCCCCCTTCCCTTGTCCAATCATTCTTGTTTATATTTTCTTATTTTCTGCTTGATTTGTGTTACTTATTAACAGGTTTATTTTCTCTTTCACCAATCATTTTTTGGAAATGTTGATGATTTGACATTTTCATTTCTTTGTTATGAGTATGAGTTCATGAACAACATAAGGCGTTTATACATGGTTGTCAAATTGGAATTCAAAATGTGAATTGGAAGGTGTTTTGTTTCAGAATAATGAATTGATATACAAAAACGAATTTTGTACCCTGATTTTATATTACCTATTGTATTCATTTTGTTATGGTAATTGATCTAAAAATTGAGACTCTCTCTCTTTTCTTTCTTTCACTTCCCTTATCTTCTAGTATACATATCTTCTTTTAAGTACTGCAAAATGCTGTTGCAATTGTGGCATTGTCTCATCTCTACAATATGAAGCTGGTTTCAAACATAACTGCTATCATTTATCTTTCCTTCATGTGCCTATTAGGCATTAGCTAATAAAAAAAATGATTAGTGATTAGGCATTAGGTTAATTTTATTAACCTTCATACGTATATGTGGTCTTACTCTGGGTTCAAGACTATTGATTAGTGATTACAAAGTAGTCTTGTGTAGAATGTGGATGAGCTTACCAACATTAAATTGTTCTTGGTATTATGTTCTTGCTGATGACAGACTTGGTTTAACTGCGTTCAGAGGGATGATAATTGATTAAATAACATTATAAACATCCAGGCATAAACATTTTAAACTCGGATAGCTCATGTATACCTAAGAATCTGTAGTATTATTAGTATAGACCTCAAAATAATTCAAGATTCAAACTGTAAAATCTATGTCGTCTAAACATGATCTGAAACACAATCTCACGCAACAAAGCAGTATGCCCCAAATTGAGTAACCATAAGTTTTGAGCAAATTAAGAAATACCAGCAGCAGAGAATAAGATAGCAGACCAGCATAGTGAAGGGCAGTCAATAAGATTTAAATTTCTTAATACAGACTACAGAGGCAGACTGGAAGCTACACACTTTCCCCTCTCGGTTTTTAGTAAACTGCAACATACGATAGATTAAGACCAGGGTTTTGTTAGAGTTTGGTGTCTTTAATAGATAGACTGAAAGTTTGGCCCCTTTCCCTCAATTTTATTTAAAACTATGAAATAAAAAGGTTTCATAACTGGATGGTACAGGATTTGCCCCTGGTAGAGAATATATAAGTCTTGACCTGACCTTTTGTAATCCATTTCACACACGAAATGTGATTCCAGCAAGATTCAGATGTGATTCTTAAGCCCAAAATCAATTCCCCAATGGTCTGTATCATATCATCTAGTTGCTGAATTTGATCAAACTCCCAACCGCATTGCTTTAATAATGTGTGGGAATTTGTAAGCAGATTTCTTGAGTTTTCATATACCTTGGACATTTCTTGGAGCTAGCATACCTAACTCCAGGTGTCTTAGTTGCATGTATTTTATTTGTGGAAAATGGGTGAAATTGGATTTTCTAGGAGTGCCTAAGCCTGGAAATTATGGATGGAATTAATGAACGGAATAAGGATTAGGGGGAGAAGGTAAAATTACACAGGCGGACCTCAAATAGTAGTTTTGATATAGGAGTCATTTTTCTGATCCTAATAATTTCAAAGTGCTTATATTAAAGCATTAACAATGTGATACTGCTGGGTATATGACTCTTTGGAATTCTGTTTCTGCCCTGATTCTGAGAATTTTCTATTGTGGGGCATGTTAAATTACATATGAAGTGTAGACAGATGAATTTTTGTCTGAAAGTTTAAATGATGTGAAATATTAGGTGGAAAATTTCCTGATGGGAAGAAGGATATGCCTTTCATTTGTCTTTGCCTGAGATTTATACGGTGTGTTAACAGGTTTTGTGGTGGTAATTGTATTTACATCAGTTTCACTTTACCTTTTGCTGCAAGACTGCACTTTACAGAAGTTGGTAGTACAAATTTTCGTAGCTTTTTATTGTTTGTCTGCTCCCATCTTTTGATGATATATTGATCCAGTACTGCAGTTGGAGTCGGTGCCATTTTATGCCTAGACGACTAGATGCTTTACTTTTTTAATGATAATGGTTGTCCATTTGTGTAGGTCAGATCCAGAGTGATGTAAAGAAAAAGATTGAAAGAAGCATTTGGTCGATAAGTTGTTGTTGTAAGAGTGGTAGATCATGCCTTTGTCTTTTTTCCAGGTGTCTACTTGTGGGGGGATCCTTGCAATGATCTGCTCTGTATTATGCCACCTTTGTCTCAGAAAAATTATGATGATGCCTTACTGATTTTCACCTCCCTCATCCATCTTAAAGCCAAATCATTTAAAGTGAAAATTTTCTTCGTACATTTCCGCTGGTTCAATACATGTAGCAATTAACTAATCATTCCATTCTCAAGCCCCCTCCCAATCTTGTGGCTGATGAGCCCAGGGCTGTAATCTCACTGTTGTAGTGATAATCTTCACAGTTTAGGTTATTTTGTATTTGCTAGACAATTTCAAAATGGTATATTGATATATTAAAAAATAGTATTTTTTGAGAATACTACCAATGGGGGCGAGTTTTTTAAAGTGAGGTCTGAACTGTAGCTGTATACGCTGCGACACAACACAGGAAGAGATTTATGTAGAATACTTGATTATCTGCCCTACCTGATATTGAGAGCAGATGCCATTCAGTCCATGTTGTAAGAAATTCATTCGCATGTTTCCTTTGCTATTCGATTGCGCGTCAATCTTTTTTTTAATGACCAATTTTTTTTCTAGTGCTATTGGCATAATTTTTTTTTATTCATTTTGTTGTTCAATCTTCATGTTAAATCATTTAATCCGTTTGACTATCGCAATTGTTACTTAAAAGAAGTATAACTCTTTTTAAGTAACACGTTATCATTTAGCGGCATTCTTTAACACATTTATGTATTAGTGCACTGGCCTGTGAGGCCGAGTTTTGCTATCAGTTCCCAGATGATATGGAAATTCATTACCATCTATTCATCACAATGGTCAAATGGCATCTGAACATGAAATAACGTATAGTAGTCATTTTTGTGTGAATAATAGGTGTCGTGGTTTGAAATTACTTATTTTAATCTTATTCGATTTGATTTTCTTGAGATAATATAACAAAGAAACTAAGGTAAAAAATTAAAGTAAACGAGTCTATAAATTCAAAAACAAAATTTATCTTTATGAGAAATCGTGTTCAGGCATTCTCCGCTGTCTATTATTTACTCAAGTCACTATTCTCTGTATTGTTTCTCTCCCTTAAAAGTTGTACATTGTTATAACTAGGACCTATCATAATCGCGTGTTTAAGATATTGATTTGTTTAATATACAAATATTTAATTAAATGTAAATTGTATATAGGTTATTAGCTTTTTAGAGATATTGATTTGTTTAAGATAAACTTATTGATCTATTTGACAATAATTTAAATAAGGGTTTATATAGATTAAATTGAGTTTTTAAATAGGTCAAATCATGTTTAAAAAGATCTTACATCTTAAAATTAAATATCAAGTTATATTTAGGCTCTGTAAAGTTTAATTCGACATAATTTATTTTTATTGTTACTACTAAATATATTACTTGTACTATGATAATTGGTTAATATCTCAGAATTATATTTATTATTTTTATATAATAATAGCAAAAGTTAAGAGAGAGAAGGGTTTAGAAGTGTCAGAAGCACAATTTGAACCTTGCTTTAAACTTTTAATGTTCATGTTAAGCACAATTCATGTTAAGCCCTAATTGTGCTCACCTTAAAGGAGGGATTACATCTATGTTTTACCCTGAGGAATATATATGTTTATTATTATTCTAATTCTAATATGGTTTGATAAAAACATATTTAGTGGTAATCCAGGTTTGGACTTAAGACATACATTAAACTATCCAAACCTCCTTTTAGGTCAATATTAGCGAGTTAGATTAAAAATGTTATTTTATTTTATCATAAAACGTTTAATGATTTCTAAAATTAACAAATAATTTTGAACAAACTAAAATGTGAAAATGAAATGGGGTAGGTTCTAGTAGAACATGCTGTTTTTTTTAATGGTGACAAATTATGGTTTAAATATTAAGCACTTACTTAACAATTCTAGTTTGTATAAAATTATCTTCTATAAAAGACAAAAGATATACGTCGGGGATAAAAAAAAGTGTTAAGAATAATAATTATTTTAAAATAAAATTACAAAATGATCGAATGTGGGAGTAACAACATGATCCTTAATTTAATTTTTTTTTATGATAGATTTTTCCAAACAAAGCATATTTGGAATCTTGGACTTCATATGTCGAGCTACTACGCAAAACCAAAAGGTGTATTGAACAACTTGCTAAACGAATAACAAACTATATATAAATGTGCAGAGACAAACTTAAAAAGAGGAGAATTGAAAGAACCAAACTTTGCCTAAACTTTTTCCTGTACACAATGAAGTGCCATGATATAGTTAGGCTCTCTTTATTTCTCCTCAATTATCTGATCCCCTTGCATCCTCTCCTTAGTAATTGGTCCATTTACGAGACGTTCAGTTATGACATATATTGCTAGACAGTAGCAACTATGTATAACAAAGATGGCAACAGCTAGCATAGTGAATTCAACCTAAACCTTTGTGGGTCCCTGTCCCACATTTCTCTCTATAGTTTGGTGGGACATAGTATACCAACTAATCAACTAGTAATGAGACGTATCGATATGTGAAAAATGGTACTGATCAGGAAGAAGATCTTTTACCATGTTTATATACAGAATTGGCACATGGTGGGTCACTGCAAACATGCAGAAAAGTCTATATGGATAATTCTGTTATGAGGAATGAAGGACCCTTTTATTTACGTAAATTTTAGTGCATTGATATAGATATCTGTTAAACAGAAACTGGAGAACAATAAGACAACACCAGCTACCACTGTTGTCTAGTCATATCAAACACCGAAACGGGACACAAAGTCTTTCTAGTTTCTTCAGTGAACAGTGTGAGAAGTTTTGGATTGTGACGACCCTTTTGAATAATGGATGATCATGTGCTGGAGACGTGTCGGTAGAATGAATAATGATGTATGAGCATGAGATAAATGACGTTTGAGTGGTCAAACCCTGCTGACATTTCATCCAACGAGAATATAAGAAATGTATACATGTGACAACTGATACATACCAAGCAGTTCCTCCTCGTAAGATATGAAATTTCTATTTTGTAATTTTACTGTGTGAAGTGTAATTTTTATTTGACATATTTTACCTAGACATTAAAAATAATTTAGTTTGATACAATTTTCGTTTCTTTTTTTTTTATTTGTAACCTATTCTGTCCAAAAACTCACCATGTTGCGCCATATATTGAATAGCTAAGGTATTGTTGGTGAACATATATACATAGCCACAACAATCCTAAATCTCTACCGTAAAGATATATACACCGACGTCTATGAGGCTATGGAGCGTGTGAGGATAAGAGAATAATAATAAGCATGCATGTTAGTTAAATAATGGAATATTGGGAGCAACAATTATTTGTTATAAAAAGAAAAAGGAAACGTGAATTCACTATTTGGTTATGGTTATAGTTTAGCGGAGATTTAAAGGTTTTTATTCTTTTTAAGTGTTGTTTGATATGATGTTTTTGAAGTTTGAGGAGAAAATAAATGTTTATGAAGAAAACATTTTGATGTTTAAGTTGGTAAAGTATACCGTATCTAAAGTTTAAGGATTAAATAATATGTATATTTTTAGTGTATTAATGATATGATATTTATAGAGTTTGGAAGGTGAATTTATGTTATGATATGATGTTATTGTTTTTTCCTGTAAACAACAAAACAATTATCATATATTCAAATGTTATTTGATAGTGTTAGATATGTATCTTATATCTTGTAATGGTGCTCCATCTCAACCATGTAAGATATTAGGTTTGGTGAATGACATTACATATTTGTTTGGACTTAAGGGTAATAGTATTAAAATTTAGTCCGATCTAAAACTTTCCTTCCTCCTTGTAATAATGAATTTATTATTATTACTTACATATTTTACATGACTTTCCGTTAAAATTTTTAAAATAAGTTAGAAAAACTTCCTGTAAGTTGATTTTTTCACTTAATGACTAATGAATTTATCATAAGAATGTGGAGATTTGGTCTAAATCTTAGTCAACTACTGTATTTACCTTATTTTCACATTTAAAAGCTTTTTTTTGGTGTAATTTGTAGGATTTATTTTGGATGGGCATAGGCCCATAGGAGATGATAACTTTGGTGAGTGGAAACCGGGCAGGCCCATTAAGTGGAAGTTTGGGGGAAAGCATGGTAACGATGAAAAATGGCGGCATTCCTTGGATGAAGCAGCAATGGCGGCACGAAGCATAACGAAGGTGCGTCTTAAATGGGTCAAAAACCGAACCTTTGACCACGTCATCGACAGAGACACTGATCTCAAAGCCGCTTCCCTCCTCAAAGACGCCATCAACCGTTCCTCCACCGGCTTCCTTACCGCCAAATCCGTCGCCGATTGGCAAAAACTCCTCGGCCTCACCTTCCCCGTCCTCCGCTTCCTCCGCCGCTACCCCACCCTCTTCCACGAGTTCCCCCACCCTCGCTGGCCCTCCTTGCCCTGCTTCCGCTTAACCGACACCGCACTCCTCTTACACTCCCAAGAAAACACCATCCACCACAACCACCAAAACGACGCCGTTCAAACCCTCTCCAAATTGCTCATGATGACTCGATCCCGCACCCTTCCTCTCCAGTCTCTTCACCCTCTCCGTTGGGACCTAGGTTTACCTGATTCATTCGACAAAACCCTAATCCCCAATTTCCCCAACCTTTTTCAATTTGTCAGGTCTCCGAACGGCCTTATTTCGGTCAAATTGGCCCGCTGGTGCGAGGAATTCGCGGTTTCTGCGTTGCAGAGGACCAACGAGTGTGAGACCCAGTACAGAGAGTTTAAACGGGGGCAACCGGCGTTGGCTTTTCCGATGAAGTTTCCAAGGGGTTATGGTGCTCAAAAGAAAGTTAGGGCTTGGATGGAGGAGTTTCAGAAGTTGCCTTATGTGTCTCCCTATGTTGATTCTTCTAGCATTGACCCTAGCAGCGATTTGATGGAAAAGCGTGTTGTTGGGGTTCTGCATGAGATTCTCAGTTTGACTGTACACAAGAAGACGAAGAGGAACTACTTGAGAAGTTTGAGGGAGGAGTTGAACCTTCCACATAAGTTTACCCGGATTTTCACTAGGTATCCTGGTATTTTTTACCTCTCATTGAAGTGTAAAACCACCACTATTACTCTTAAAGAAGGGTACCGGAGTGGGAAGCTGGTTGATCCTCATCCTCTTGCACGCCATAGAGATAAGTTCTACCATGTGATGCAGACAGGGCTTCTTTATCGTGCTGACGGGTCCTTGAAATCTAAGGAAGATGACACGTTGATGCTCGGTGATGTGGCAGATGGTGGAATCGGCAGTGGAGACTCTGAGGAGGAAGAGGTTGAAACCAGTGATGAATTCTGTGAGGATGAAGTTTCAGACATGGATTAAGGTTCCTGGTGATTAATGTTTTTTGTGCTGACTTGACTTGTATTCATACAAGGTTACTGCTATAAAGAAGATTATCTGCACCCTAGGTTAGTAGCTTTGTTCCTAACTTTGCTAGCTCTGTTATTTGATTTGTCTTGCAAATAGAACTGTGGAGCGTTCTTCTACTTTGTTATTTATTTATTTTTTACTATTATAGAGTTTAGCGGATTAATTATAACCATAGAAAATTGAGTTGGGAACTCATGCTTTCTAGACATCCTATTTCTTGTATATTTGAACTACCGTCTGCTTTTCAACGATGTTTGATTGTGGGCCATATTTGGTATATATAAAGATTCAGTGAAGTGAAGCCAGATGGTGGTTTGCAATTGTTTCTCTGCTTTAGGGCTAATAGATAATTGGATATGCTGTTTGACAGATTTCAAAGAACTCGGGTATCTATAGTGCTATTTTATACTGGCTTTATTGGTTTATAATGGAAGTTAAGGTTTGAACTTAGAATCACGTACTAAATTACCCAAACCCCATCACTAGGTTTACCCTATGTTGTGTAACAGTCCAATATGCTGGTTTATCTATGTTGAATAATAGGCTATAGGGAGTTGATTAGTTTGTTTTTAGTAAATGTTTCATATTAGTCGCAACTAGGAACATAGTTCATTTTTAAGTTAGAATCAATAAGCAGCTAAATAACCATTTTATACCAAACTGCTCCACCATTTCCAGTTAGTGACCATAATATATAAAATTTAATAATGACATTTTGGTGGTGTGGTTGCCATATCAATTTGAGAGTAGTAGTCAATTTAATTTGCTCAATTAATTGTTTGATCATTGTCAGCTTGATGACTATTTCTTTCCTTTTTGCATTTCCCTATTTTTCAATTAAAAAAGGAGCACTTGCACTAAATTTCCGCTTCACTCAAACTTAGCTTCTTTTAAAAAAATGGTAACACAAGCTTGGTTTTGCTACTGTTAAAATACTTGTAATTTATTTGTCAGGTTTCTTAGCTTTTCTAGAAAGCCTTGCTTTATGCCTTGCTTTATGCCCTCTTTTATGCATAATGTCTCCTTTTGTTTTTGTATATAATTGTAGCAATTCCTCATTAATGAATATAGAGAATATTTTGAATCTCAAGTTGGTATCAGAGCAGGTTGGATCCTGCTCTGCAGTCAGCGGCGTCGCCGCCCGCCGCTGGCCACCGTCCGCCGGCACCTTTTTCTCCGGCGAACCTAGGGTTAGGATCGCCTTGAAGAGCGCGGCCTATCCCTGGTAACCGTGTCCCCGACGGCTTCCTCACGCACCGCCCAAGCTCCGTCCACGCTCCGGCGCGTGAAGCCCACGCGCCGCCCTCCGGTGACCGGTCTTCACCGGACCTGTCTCGCCTGGCTCGGTTTCTCCTCCCCTCTCTGTTCCAAGTCTCGGGTTCAAGTTTTTCCAAGCTTGAACAACTATTTCTCTAATTTTTCTCCTTTTTGGGCTTTCTTTTTCCCTAAAATGGCTTCTGCTTGGCCTGTTTGTGCTTTTTCTGGTACCCCAACCATTACTACTGCCAAACTAAACTGGAAAAATTACTTATCTTGGTCTGCCTCAGTTGAGTTGTGGTTTCTTGGCCAAGGGTACTGAACTGTTCTTTACAGGGGGTGTAAAGGTATGATTGTCAAACAATTCAAAATGTACATGTAAGGTAAAATCTGATGTGAGGAGGGCCTTATACAGATACAAATATGAAGTACTCTTGTATACTGGGGCGTAGTACAATGCACTCTGCGGCGGTGTAGCAGTCCGCCTGGAATAGCCTCCTTTGCCTTGACACAATTGGTGGTTGTACCTGCAATTATTCTCCGACGCTCAAGTCAGTATTTTGAAGTACTGTTAGACTTAGAAAGCAAATCTGAGAGAATTATGCAAGTATGAGTGTAAGGTTCAGAATTAGGGGGTCCCCTTCTATACCTTTCTGCTGAGGTTTATATACCTGTTACTGGTGCTCTATTATTGGTAGAACCCGTTCCTTGTTTTCAGGCATAATGCAAGAAAGGTAGTGGGTCCCTGCGCCGTTCACAAGCACCATCACTGTAGTGGGTATTTCCACTCACTTGGAAAGCGTTAATGCTTCATTATTTTATTTGTTGTTCCCTCTTATGCGTGACAGCGTGATTCCCATTTTCAACCTCTCAAGACAGAGTCAATCTCGTCCCGGGGTTATAAATATGGGCTCGCTTCGCAGTATGGGAATTTTGGTATTCCGCCTGTATTGAGCCTATGGCTTGGCGGAGTAGTGTGCATTGGAAATGTTTTATGTATGTGTACAATCTTTTTAATACTTTCCACCTTGGCGGAGTAATAGGCCTTGGCGGAGTAACAAGCATTGGCGGAGTCACATGCCTTGGCGGAGTAACATGCCTTGGCGGTATGTACTCCGTATAAGAGTAATCATAGAGGATTTGAAACGTATTTCTCCTGTTCGAAATGCTGATCTGGCAAGGCATTAAAACCATGCTCTTGGGGGCCGGTGTTGGGACCGGATCAGGTACCATGACCACTTGGAGAAGGAAGCTACAGCCGTGTCCAATACTAAAAAATCTGAATGGGAGAAGCTTGATTTTCAACTATGTGCTGTGCTATGGCAATCTGTTGAACCAGAAGTCTTAGAATTTCTTCGGTCCTTCAAAACGTGTTGCTCTTTTTGGAAGAAGGCTCAGGATATATTTGCCAATGACATTCAGCGTCTGTTTGATGCAACCCAGAAAGTGGCTGGCCTAAACCAGACCAATCATGATATGATTGCTCATGTTGCTAAAGCTCGGGCTGCTGTGGAAGAACTGAAGAGATTCCTTGTGGCAGATTCATTGGAGGAGGTTAATAAAAAGCTGGATAAATTTTACATGGTCCTTATCCTGAGAAGTCTGCATTCAGATTTTGATCATGTGCGTGACCAAATTCTTGCTGGTGATAAGGTCCCATCAATGGACTCTCTTGTTACTAGACTCCTTCGTGTTCCCACCTTGATGAAATGAGAAAATTCAGCTGAAATTGTGGAAGCATCTGCCTTGGCTGCTCCACGTAGTACGAGAGGGGGTCGCAGCAACAGAGGAGGTCGTGGTGGAAGAAGTGGACGGCCTAAATGCTCTTACTGCAAGCGAATGGGTCATACTCAAGAGAATTGCTTCTCCCTGCACGGTTTTCCTGACAGGGCTGCACATATAGCTAAATCAGAAAAAACCGACACTAAACTTTCTGATGAGGAGTACCAAGAGTATTTGAAGCTGAAATATGAAAAATCCGTTTCCATGCCAAGTGGTTCAACAGCCTGTATCTCTCAATCCACGGAGGGTTGCAGTCCTTGGATTCTTGACTCAGGTGCTTCTGACCACATTTCTGGTAACAAATCCTCATTCTCATCTATCTCTTCTCCAAATATTCCCTATTTTATTACTGTAGCCAATGGGTCTCAGGTTGCATCCCAAGGAATTGGTCAAGTTCCTTTGTCTCCTTCCTTAAAATTAAATTCTGTATTGTTCATTCCCCACTGTCCTTATAATTTAATTTCCTTGAGTCAATTAACCCGCTCATTAAATTGTTCTGTAACTTTCAACGCTGATTCCTTTGTTATTCAGGAACATGGTACGGGGCGTCTGATTGGAGAAGGACATGAATCACGAGGTTTATATTATTTAAAACCTAGCCCTCCTGTGTCTTGTTTTGCAGCCTCAACACCAAAACTCCTGCATGATCGTCTAGGTCACCCAAGTCTAGCCAAATTGAAGATAATGGTCCCTAGTCTTAAGCATCTTCAAGCTTTAGATTGTGAGTCATGCCAATTAGGAAAACATGTTAGGTCCACATTTCCTCCACAGAATAAGGAAAGATGTGATTCAGTTTTTTCTATCATTCACTCTGATATTTGGGGCCCAAGTCGTGTCACATCCTTTGGTTTTAGATATTTTGTAACCTTCATTGATGAATTTTCTCGATGTACTTGGGTTTATTTAATGAAAGAAAGGTATGAACTTTTACCTATTTTTATGACCTTCTTTAATGAGGTTAAAAACCAATTTGGGAAAACAATTAAAATTTTTCGAAGTGATAATGCTAAAGAATATTTTTCCCATGATTTATCCTCATTTTTGTCTTCACAAGGTATTTTACATCAATCCATATGTCCTCATACCCCTCAACAAAATGGTATAGCAGAAAGGAAAAATCGCCATCTCCTTGACGTTGCACGTTCCCTAATGATAAATTCAAATGTTCCTGTCCATCATTGGGGAGATGCAGTTCTCACGGCTTGTTTCTTGATAAACAGGATGCCTTCTTCCTTCCTCAAAAACCAAATTCCTCATTCCATTTTGTTTCCTCATGATCCTTTCTTTCATGTCTCTCCCAAGGTATTTGGTTGTACTTGTTTTGTTCATGACCTTACTCCAGGCTTAGACAAACTCTCTGCTAGAGCTATTAAATGTGTCTTCTTGGGGTACTCTCGTCTTCAAAAAGGTTACAGGTGTTATTCACCAACTACTAAACGGTATTATATGTCAGCTGATGTATCCTTCTTTGAAGACACCCCCTTTTTCAATCCTTCCATAGACTATTCTTCTACCCTTCAACAGGTCCTTCCTGTCCCATTATCTGGTCCAATGAGCAATTCTTACCAAAATGTCACTGAAATTCCAGCTAATCCATCTAGTTCTGTTGAGGCTGCTCCTCCACCTCTCATCACATATCAACGCAGGACACAACGCGTTAGTTCTACTTCACCAGAGTCACCTCCTCGTGATCCTGTTCCTTCCCCAACAGATCCTCAGACCATGGCTCCTTTGAATGCGTCACCTGATTGTGCTACAGCCTGGCCCATCGCCCTTAGAAAAGGTAATCGTTCAACTCGAAACCCACATCCAATTCATAATTTCTTGAGTTATCATAGATTGTCCTCTTCATATCTTTCTTGTGTTTTTTCCTTATCATCTCTCACCATTCCTAAAAATATCCATGAAGCACTTGATCATCCTGGATGGCGACAGGCCATGATTGATGAAATGCAGGCTCTTGAACACAATGGCACTTGGAAACTTGTCCCTCTTCCTCCTGGGAAGAAAACTGTTGGTTGCAGGTGGGTCTATGCTATCAAAGTTGGCTCTGATGGTACCGTTGATCGCCTTAAAGCCCGGTTAGTCGCCAAGGGATACACTCAGATCTATGGCCTTGATTATTGTGACACATTCTCTCCGGTGGCTAAAATTACCACGGTTCGTCTGTTTCTTGCTATGGCTGCCATGCGTCATTGGCCTCTACATCAACTAGATATTAAAAATGCCTTTCTTCATGGTGACCTTGAGGAGGAAATTTATATGGAGCAACCTCCTGGATTTGTTGCTCAGGGGAGTGTGGCTTAGTATGCAAACTAAATCGATCTCTCTATGGGTTGAAGCAATCTCCTCGAGCATGGTTTGGTAAATTTAGTCACATTGTGCAGCTCTTCGGACTGAAAAGAAGTGAAGCAGATCATTCTGTTTTCTATTGTTTTACATCTCCTGGAAAATGTGTGTATCTAATTGTCTATGTGGATGACATAGTAATTACAGGAAATGACGCTGCTAAGATATCTCAGTTAAGGAAACATCTATTCAGTCATTTTCAAACCAAAGACCTGGGTTATTTGAAGTACTTTCTCGGAATTGAAGTGGCTCAATCAAAAGATGGTGTTGTGATCTCACAAAGGAAGTATGCCCTTGATATTCTAAAAGAGACAGGTCTGGAAAATTGTAAACCAATTGATAGTCCTATGGACCCAAATCAGAAGCTCATGGTGGATTAGGGTGAAATCTATCCTGATGTTGAGAGATATAGGAGGCTAGTAGGCAAACTCATTTATCTTACCATTACAAGACCTGACATTTCCTTTGCTGTTGGGGTTGTTAGTCAATTTATGCAGAAACCCCATGTTGATCATTGGAATGCTGTCATTCGTATTCTCAGGTATTTGAAGAAGGCTCCAGGACAGGGACTGTTATATGAAGACAAAGGTCACACTCAGGTTACAGGATATTGTGATGCGGATTGAGCTGGTTGTCCCATAGATAGGAGATCTACCTCAGGATATTGTGTTTCCATTGGGGGAAATATCATCTCATGGAAAAGCAAGAAACAAAATGTTGTTACTCGGTCCAGTGCAGAGGCTGAATACAGGTCTATGGCTATGGTTACATGTGAACTTATGTGGATTAAACAATTTCTTCAAGAGCTGAAATTTTGTGATATTGACAAAATGACATTATATTGTGATAATCAGGCAGCTCTTCACATTGCCTCCAATCCGGTGTTTCATGAGAGAACCAAACACATCGAGATTGATTGTCACTTTATAAGGGAGAAGATTTTGTCCAAGGAAATTCACACTGAATTCATCAACTCTAATGACCAGCCAGCAGATATCCTGACTAAATCCTTGAGAGGACCTAGGATTCAATCTATATGTTCCAAGCTTGGTGCATATGATTTGTATGCTCCAGCTTGAGGGGGAGTGTTAAAATACTTGTAATTTATTTGTCAGGTTCCTTAGCTTTTCTAGAAAGCCTTGCTTTATGCCTTGCTTTATGCCCTTTTTTATGCATAATATCTCCTTTTGTTTTTGTATATAATTGTAGCAATTCCTCATTAATGAATATAGAGAATATTTTGAATCTCAAGTGCTACTATAGATTTGCTATGTTTTTTTTTCCATAAGTAAATCATGCCAGTATGACGGAGAAGCACATCATTTGGTATTCTAGTTATCTAGTATACCAAGGGGTTGAAAACAACTACGATCAATATATGTTTATTGGAAATGCAAATAGGAAAAATCCTTGTACACCCAAAAATTTGGTGTATTTGGCTGGAAGAGACAAAACATAGAAGGAAATTGAATAATCTGAAATATGTTAGCAAGAGATTCTGATAAAATGGGATTGAAATAAGTGGAATTATTGTTAGGGTGTATGATTATGACGATGATTGTGGATAACAACCAACATCCATAGTCCATACAGTTAGTTGTCTACTACTTTTCTCTTTGTAAATATATGTATTGTTTCTGAACTGGCCTGATCTGGGGTCAAGGTTCCAGACTAGGACTAGTCTTAAAAGTCAACGGGTTGTGTGTTTTGTACACCGGTATAGTGGGTAACCGGTATTATGATCCGGTATCTTAGTGGGAGAAGGTCGGTCTTGCTGTCCTGGAGGTCCTACACACCAGGTGAACTGGTCTAGTCCGGGGTCAAGGATCCGGACTGGGGACCAGCCACAAAAGTCTGAGATTTAAGCGTTCGTATACCGGTACAGTAGGTATTCCGTATTATAATCCGAACTCTCAGTGGGAGAGTCCGGTCTTGTTGTCCTGGAGATCCTTCACACCAAGCTTTCGCATTGATGGGGGCGAAAGGTGGTGTCACCTACGATTATTCTCCGACGCTCAAGTTAGTGAAGAGAATGAAAACTCAGAGAAAACTTACGCAATGCAATAGTGTATTAAGAGTAGGAACAACGTAACCTTATGTGAGTGTGAAAATCGACTATTTATAGATGAGTGTGGAAAATGAATCGTTGACGTCGATACTTTCCGTTATGCAGAGTATCAATCATGGGAAGTGGAACAGCCACTTATCCTCTCAAAGTATAGGTGAATGGTTATGTATAATAACATAGGGAGAACATAGATGTTGGGTCGAGAGATAGAAAGTGCGTTGCGTAGAGCATGCTTTTGACACATGGTATGGGAAGAATGGTGTCTTTGCCAATGTCCCTGTGACTACACCTTATACCTTTTTTCCAGGCAAAACGGATTATATTCGGTGTGCGAAGTGTGTCTTGGACATATCGGTATAGGAAGAATGCCTATACGGTCTAGTAGTCCGGTGACCGACCTGCCTAGGAATAGGCAGATGATTATTTATTTGCGTGAGTGGAGAACATTGAGGGACTCGAAGTGCTCCTGTCGGAACATGTCCCCAGTGCATAATATGGGGCTAATTAGATGCTCATTGGGATTCCCAAGAGTTTCGTCGTATATGATGGGTCAAATAATGAATGGGTTATCCGATGTTCTAGGTGTTATTGCGGACAAACCGGTGAAAGGAGAATGCATAGCACGGTATTTTACAGTCCGGATGTTAAACTATGATATCGGTTTACCTTCCAGAAGGGATAAGATGACGTCTTATTCTGGACACCGGTATATAGGCCGAATCAGTTTCTATTTGGGAGCTGAAACCGCCAGGCTTCTGGTTGATGCAGTGCTGTGTGATTTATCATTAAAACAAACACCAATAATATGAACTTCTGTTTGACTGAAGATCATTTTCCTTCAGAAATTGTTGTGTGGTTCTAAGCGGCAGTAATCTATCTAGATCGCGGCCAGCTTGTTGGTATAATTGAGTATGCAGGAGATCACTGGTATATCTCAAGCTTGAATGATTTACTTAAGACGTTATTTGTCAGCTGTATCAATTAATGATGTTACAATATTATTATGTTTTGCCTCTGTTGATATTTCAACCAGCACATGTGTTCTGGTTTGAAAGTGGAAGATTGAGTTGACCAATGACATAAATTGTGGGGCTCTCTTGTTGCAGACGAAACATCATGATGCATTCGGCAGGGAAACATTCTTTTCGAGTTAAGAATAAAGATAATTCTACCTATCTTCCTCATATTACTATTCAGTTACTCACTTAATTACGCTCCGACGATTTTCAAAGGAGTATAATTTTCAGCATGTAGGCTAGACACAACCACTCACAGTAGATAGGATAGGACATTGTCTTTATGGATCTATCGACTTACTTTAGAATCTAAGTGCATGTGTGGCATGGGATTTAACCCTGTTGCGGAGCTGGAACGTGGTTGATGCAAAGGAAGAATGAGATCAATTTTACACAGTGGAGCTGGAACAAAGTTGCATGTTACATGTCGTGTTTCTTTTCATGTTGCGTGTTCTTTTATCTCTCGTGTTTTCTTCTTATATTTTTCTTTACCTCAGATGAATGAACAGTATGAGATGTTTATAGAAATCAACTTTAACAATCGTAAAGGAAATGAGAGCCTGAAATGGGGGTTGCTGTCTAAACTTTAAATAAAGGGATATGACTCAGATTTATTGAGAATATGACTGAAAAGAAATCATAAATCAACTTGATCATCTGACACGTCCCCATGGCAGTAGTGTTGGTACTACATACACCACTTCGTCTTCCTCGGACCACCATTTTAGTTAATATTTTCGGTTGTTGTTTGTATTAATACTATTAAATATTTGATGTATTTGTGTAAAGTGTTTTTAATGTTATTTATTAATTAAAAAATTTAATTGTCTTTGAAATATATTTAAGAAGAACATATTTAGCATATAAGTATTTAGTAACATTAAAAATAAGATTTTTATTAATATTTGAGACCGAAAAATTCTTTAAAATTTGTTTATAATTAGGATCGAAATGAGCATCTTATTAGTAATGTTTTGGAGTTCAGGCTTGTGATGTAAAAGGAAAAGTTAGTTTATCATAATATAGATGTATTTAGCTTGAATATAATTACTTCTAGTGGAAGATTATATGTAATTAAAAATTATTTTAACGGTATCTTATTCCATGATCATTTTTAATTAGTTAGAAAAGTTATAAGTAAACCTAAATAGAAATGTATATTTGTATTTGAATTTATCACACGATTCTGTCAATAAAAATAAAAATTATTATTCTTAGTTCAATGGGTTGGATTTGTCAAATTTACATGCAAACTCGACGGCTAAATTAAGGTTTTTTTTTTAACATCCTCCTTTTCTCTTTTCCCACCCCCTTCAACTATTTTTTTAAAAAAAGAATAATTAAAATGCTACCTTTTATATCCCTCTCAAACACATTCCATTCAAACATTTCTTCCCTATTAAATGCCTTCTTCTTAGATTTCAAATACTTTTAAACAAATAAACAAGCGGAAAAATAAAATCGAAAGCCTAAAAAATAAAAAAAAATAAAAGATAAATTATTGATTGATCTTGTATCGGAAATTAAGTTTGTAAGTTATCTTGTATTCTAAGACAAAGCTGACAATTATAAAAACAAAAACAAATAGATAATTATTTTGAATGCTCTCTAACTTCTGAATAGTAGCAGTAGTAGCAGTAGCAGAAAATTAAAAACAGATTGTGATTTCCAGTTAATGCGGCACTGCTCTTAGGTTCGGTATTGATTGCATACCGCAGCCGAGTTTATATTTGGTCAACCATTTTCCTCCTGCCCGAACAATCACAAAACTTCCATTTTTCCCAATTTTCTTCCTTACTAATCCCTAACAACAAACACCATTACATTTGTGTATGAATTTTATATGTCATAAAAGAAAACAAAATTCAAATATGCTATGTTTTTGGTTCTTTAACTTAATTTATAATTAATTCTACTAATTCAAAAGTTTGTGAGATAAAACAGTTTTTTTAATAAAGGAATTTATTTTAATAGTTTATAATTGTTTTGAAAACTACTTGAAGTAATTTTTGAGCTTATAAGCTTCAGATTTATTTTATTTCTTATATTTTTATCCTTATTGATATATATTTTTAAAAAATAAGTATCTTTTATGTCATTCTCCATTTAACAATTAATTATATTACACATATTTTAATTTAATTAATTAACTTATCCACTTTCAAGTTTTAAATTTTTAATTAACTTATTTAGTTTTATGAAAGAAACCTTAAAAATATTATTAATGTGTATTCTTCTTGAATCCCTCAGTGGTAAGAAAAACATAAAGCAAAGAAAGGGTAAAATTGGAAGGAAGGAGCAGAAAAGTGATGAATGGAAATCAGGGAAGATGTGGACACGTCAACTGCATTACCATTCCTTAAAAGCTCCTTCAAACCCCACGCGCCTATTGTGAAAACGATAAGGGAATCCATAGAGCTTATAAGTTTCACTTCTCTCCTAACAATATTCATAAAAATTATTTCATATCTTTCTTTTTATTTGTCTTTTAAAATTGTTCTCACCCTTTCAAAAAATATAATTAATATGTATTTTTATCTATATATTTTTTTACAATGTTCTTTCTCTTTCTATACTTAATATCACTTTCTTAAGTAATGTCTTATTGATTTAAATAAAAGATAATAGTACCATTGCTAAATGAGAATTTAATTATGTCTTGAACTCTTAAAAGGACATATATTTATAAAAAAAAATTAAACTTCCTATACAGACAGATAAAAAGATGGAAGGAGTGATGAATTCATTAACTATCTATTTGGGAAGACTAGCTAAAAAACGAAAGGCTATAAGCTGATAAGTTAGTTGTTCGTATTTGAAGTATTTGGTAAAACTAATTACAGTAACGGATAAAAGTAAAATGATATAAAAGGACATGCTTAACTACTTAGGTAAAATTTGTAAAATTTTTATATACACAACTTGTATTTTTTTAAGATATTTTAATTAATATCAAATCTAATAAATAATGTTTAAGTTTTTTTTAACAACAAATTTTATGAAATATATAAATATGAAAAATAAATAGTTCAAATATCACAATTCATATAAGTATTCTTTATAGAAGTCAGAATTACATGTAATAAAGTTTTGATTAAATAATAACAACAACAACAACAACAACAACAATAATAATAATAATAATAATAATAAATAATAGTGTAAATATCAAATATATAATAATAATAATTATTATTATGATGTAAAAAAATCATAAAATAATTATTTTTTTAAAATAGAACAAATGTTTAATCTTTTAAAAATAAAATAAAGGATAGTGTTAGAAATTATTAAAAATATAAAGGGATAATAAAGTAAAAAAACATTTTAGCTAGTAGTTAAATTTGAAAAACACTAATTAAACTAATGTTTCAAAAAACGTTACACACTCAAACACACATAATTTGTTTAAAGTAAGGTTTTAAAATTCGGACCGGTGATCAAGCCGGTGAAAGTACTGGTTCACAGTTCATTGGTTCAACCGTGGTCGAACTGGTCATAATAAAATATATATTTTTAATATAATATAATATAATTCTTGATATATTAATAATAAATTATATAAAAACTAAGTTAACTAAGGATCATATTATGTGTTTTATAGGATTAAAAGATTATAATAAGTAAAAATAATATGTAAATATTATATATAAGTTTTTTATTTATTTAAAAATATTTTAATAGAATTTTTAAAAAATAGTTAAAAAAATTAAAAAAATCTAACCAATTCAACCAGTTTTCAATACCGGTTTTTAACTGTTTTGACTGATTCTTGACTAGTTCTGAAATGCTATAGTTTTTTCTCTTGTCTAGACCGATTCCCGGTTTAACCGGTCGAACTGACCGTTTCAGTTTTTAAAACTATGTCTTAGTATTCAATGGTGGAATATAAAATAAAAATTTTCTTGTAATAAAAAATTTAAATGAGTTGAAAAGACTTTATAAAATAAAATAAAATATTATCGCTATTATATGGACGATGTTAGATTTTTTTTTTAAATCACCTTTTATTTAGAAAATCTTTCTAACAGATAATAAAACTGTAAAACTGAGTGATTATTTTATTAAATAAGTATATGCTTTATTAAATGTTATGATATGTTGATGGGTGGTTTCCATCCAATTATGCATTTCTCTTTTCCGTACACACCCACCCTACCATTTTTGCACATTCCATTACTATATTAAGACAAGATGCATATATCACGTGACATGCAAAGGTTATTGCATTGCATGTGCTTGGTCATTTAAATAAATGATGATGAAAATTAATTATAAACAACAATGTTATTATTGTTGATTATTATCATAAGAAAGTAAGGACCATGAACTAAACTTGCTTGTACTGTGACACTTTCCTCCAATCAAAAGAAAAAGAAAGCATGGACCAACTGTAGGAAGGAATAATCGGTAAAAAGCTGTTAACCAACAGTTAATCAGTCAAAGGCTTTTTGCAGTGACATCTGAGATGTGATTCATAAGATTGTTAGAAAGAAAGCATCAAACACTGAATCCATATAGGAATTCGATGTCCTTTTTTCTATCCCAGATACTTCATATGTTATGGGATCCTTGATCTACACGAAAGTTTTAGAGGATGTTTGGTATAAAGTTGAGTTGATGGAGTTTAGAAAACTGGGGTTTTGTAAATGGAGTTTAGAAAATTGGGGTTTTGTAAACGGAGTTTTGTTTGGTTGAAAGTTGAGTTAAAGTGAGTTGAGTTGTAGTGATTTTGTTTGGTTTGTAGTAGAATTGGGTTTGGGAAATGGTAGTTAAGGGTGAAATTACTAAAAAGGGTATGAATTTAAATATATATATATAATTTGTGTGTATATTTGTTTATATTAATAGTAAATGTATAATATAAAACCAAAAAATGGATTAAATTTAATAATATATATTTAATTAATGAATAAATATATTAAATAATATTTAATGTAAATTTTGTTATATATAATAAAACTAATTAATTAATGTGATTAATTTTATATATTATGAAATAAGAATATATTTGATTGTTTTTCTCATAGTAAAACTAATAAATCTGGGCTTTTTTTATTTTTTATATATTAAAGGTTATAAGGTACGTTAATTATTTATTTAAAAACAAAATGTCGTAAATGTGTATATTATTTTCTTTGAATCAAGAACCCCCAACATATATTAAAAGTAACAAAGTTACAATACAATGATAAACATTACTGATTACTTAATTGTGCATAAACAAGTTGGTCCCTAATTGAATCACGAATTGCATTCATGGCCGGTGATGAGGTTGTGTCAACTTCATCATTGGGTGCAAACTGAGAATAATTTTCTTGGGCCATATAGCTATCTTCATTAATGTTGTCAAAATCAATATCTGCTAAACTGCATCTTCGAATAAAGTTGTGTATCGTCATTGTGGCACATACTAGTTTAACTTGAGTCTCGTAGGTGAATTTTGGCATAAACCTAAGAATTGCAAACCTACTCTTCCATACCCCGAAAGTTCGTTCAATCGTGCACCGTAAACTGGAGTGGAAATAATTAAAAACCTCATTGTGATTTCGAAAATCACGTGCACGTCTAAAATCTGGGAGATGATATCTTTCATTTCTGTATGGACCCAAGTATCCAATTGGCATTGGATATCCACTATCGACCACATAGTATTTACCTATTTGAGAAATTAATGAAACACATTAGCCTAATGATGAGAAGCTTAGCATGTATACAACAAACAATATACAATGACATGTAAAAGTCAAATAATATGAATTCTAACCTGTTGGAGGGTGTGGGAAATTGTAAGTTGGGTTTGTAAGTGCGTCCTTAAATACACGTGCATCATGGGTAGATCCTTCCCAACCTGGCAAGACAAATGTAAAACACATGTCCCAATCACACACGGCCATGACATTTTGCGAGGTAAAACCTTTTCTACCGATGAACCTTATATTATCGGTTGAGGGCACTACACATGGGACATGCGTTCCATCAATTGCTCCAATACAATCTTTGAAATATGGCCAATATCTCTTATCTTCGCGAAATTTCTGGGGCACGCGTTGGAAGGTTGGATCGGATGGCTTTATCATATCAACCGATAATGCCAAACATGCTTCTAAGACACGGTGAAAATTTCTACTCACTGTTTCACCTGAATGCTGGAACCTTTCTTGAATCACTCTATTGCCAACCCCATGTCCAATCATATGCAAGAACATGGCGACCATTTCATGGATGCCCATATTTCTGGATGACGTTAACCCGCGATTGGCTAATTCCTCGCACAATAAAAACAAGACATCTTTACTCATCCTAAGCATTTCGTGACATCTAGTGTCATTACCTGTGATCAGCTCTTGTACCCATGCATGCCCTGTTAGTTGACTTGTCCTACATGGTTCCTTACATATATATTTTATAGCATGTTCCCCGTAAAGATTTGTAGAACAACCTGCCAATGCTAAGTTAATGCTGGTCACCTGATCATCATTTAATCCTGTATCCTCATCAGATGATGACATAATCGCTTATCACCTAGTCAAGATAAACACAATTAAATGTAAGACAAACCATGCACATTTGAACCCTGAACACATTGGTTTTGACATCAACAACATTGACAACTAAATCATTAACATAAGATGCTTGCATCATTCAATACTACACAACATACACAACATAATGTTTAAACAACATACACAATACAATGTTTAAACAATGCATCCCTGTAGAGTATCGCAACACATTATACTCAATAAGTAAAGCATACAACTACCAACCAGAATACAACCTACACATAGCAAAGTCCCTAAACATTGATTCAAACGTCCACAAGTCATGACATGTCCCTGAGCAAACCACGTAAATAACATCTATGCTCCCATGGGGTCTTTAAACGTACAAACCACTCTCGAATTTCCTTATCTCTCAGAACTGTTAAGCACTTGTAAAATGTGTCTTCGTCGTTACAAAACTCAGGCAGCGAGCGCACTATATCAATGCACCTCTCAATAGAGTTGCCATCCTGGTTGGTTTTGGCCACAACTGCAGAGGTATGGGAGCTAACAGCTTGAGCCACCTGATTCATTGATTCCTGTATCACTGTAACACTATCCCTCCTGCTCCTTTTAGGTTGTTTCCCTCTACCTCCCGCCCTCTGCCTTTTGTCCCCACTTCTGGCTGATGGATTTGACTGGGAGTCCTGGTTCAGATCAATACCACCTAGTCCCATACTACCTGTGCCCCCAGCAGTAACCCCCTCAGCACCTATGGTGGGATCCTCACTGTCACCTGATCCCTCGCTCCTATCCTGTGACTCCGGCATGCTGCCAACCCGTATCTCTGGTACGCTCCCATCCTGCACACCTACGTCAAACTCAGGAATATATTCATTTCCAAACACAGGGGGCGGTAAAATGCCAGATGATGGTGCCCAAGCATATTCACCGGTTGCCACATTGTCTTTAAACAATTGTGTTAGCTCATGGGCATGGGGCAAACCCTCATAACGGTACTTCCCATAGGCTGGGTTTTCCTGCAGATAAATCATAAGTTTCAGTCATCCTAGATATATATGAAAATCACACACTAAACAAACTACGTAAGTGATTAAACACCTACCCGCTCCTTAGCATCCCACCATTCGTCATCGGCTATAAATGTGTGCCTCTGACTGTCCCATCCCAAACCCGTTGTATGTTTAAATAAATTGTACCATGCCACCCATTCTTTCCGTAAATTATCCCACTTGTTTTTGAATTGGTCTTTACTGTACTTTCTGTTACACTTAATATTAAAATAACACTCCAAACCCTCCCACCCTTTCTTTGTTAGAGAGGTACCCTTACGCTCTCCATTCCTGATTTGTTCCAAAGCACCCTCCACAAAAACTTTTATAGCATAACGATCCCAAGAAGCCTTTACAGACTGGATGGGTGTCTTCCCCTTGTCCTTGTTCTGAGTAGACATGCTACACAATACAATTTGTCACAACATTACACAAGATATATATTAACCAACATGCATAACACTTAATAGATTAACCATTCAACATGATACTATACTTCACCCCAACAAGTTTACTTTAACGATCCATTATCTAATAAATTAAAAGAATTCATCCTTAAACAATTAACAAAATCACACACTAAATTATCATAACTAAAGTGAGTTACTAACACTAACAACTTGGGTTTAACCAAGCATAAGTTAATCTTTACAAAGGTTAATTCTACATTCACTTTAAAAAACTTAATAACAGGTTAAACATTCATTTTATAAAACACCCTTAACCGTTAAAATTAAAGTTACATTTTAAACCCTAAACCATTAATATAAAATTTACACCCTTAGCCTAATTAAAGACACATTCTAACCCTTAACCATTATAATAAAAGTTTAGTTTTAAACCCTAAACCATAAGTTACAATAGAACCCTTAACATTTATAAAAAAGTTACAATGTAACCCTTAACCTTTAAAATTAAAGTTACATTTTAAACCCTAAGACAATTAATGTCAAATTTACACCCTAATCCTTAAACCTTCAAAAAAAGTTACATTCCAACCATTAACCATTAAAATTAAAGTTACATTATAAACCCTAAACCGTTAATATAAAATTTACACTCTAATCCTTAACCCTTAAACTTTAAATAAATTTAAAATTAAAATAAAATATTAATATTCAAGTTACACTGTGACCCTTAACCATTAAAATAAAAGTTACATCTATTTACAAAATTCTATATAAAACTTAATACTATATTTATTTTATACAATATAATAACAAATTAAATGACATTAATTTTGTACGTATAACTAAATTAACTTATACTCCAAAAATTTCAATGTTGACCGGTTTTAAAAAACTCTTGTCAAATAACGATCACAACTTCAATTTGTTATAAGTAACAACGACTCATTACGAACTCGTTATTTACGTAATGTAATTTAGATATAAGAGTAAATTATCACTTTTATTTACGCAACGTAACCTAAATTATTGCATATACGCAAACGCTTACGATCTCTAACGTCTTATCACTCGTTATTTATCGTTCATTACGCGGACTACCTAAAATTGTTCCATACCCATATTTTCAACGCTAAAGTGTAATTCAATTTAAATATTTCATTTAACGAATACAAAACTAAATTAAATAAGCTAACCTAATTTTCCATCAACATTTACTTACTCAATACATCTAGAAATTTACATATTACATTTTAATCAACATAAACTCAAAAACCATACAAATTATTTTCAAAAAAATACCAAAATTGAAATAGGTTATGGTGCACCAGCCACAAGAAGCACACCCATGCACCACAATACATCCACCATCCATCATCTCCTCAGCATCATCATCACCATCCACCGAAGCACCACCACCTCCACCACCATCCACCTGCACCACCACCTGCACCACCATCAACAGAACCACCACTGACCATGCCCCACCACCCCAACAACCAATGCCCAACCCAAAACCCGACCCTTCCCCAACCCCAAACCCGACCCTTCCCCAACCCCAAACCACCCCGACGGCCCCAACCCACCACACCAGGCAACCACCACCACCAACAACCCCCTTCCCGAAGCCTCACCCAGCCCCAAAACCCGACAGAACCCACCCACAACAGAACCACCCCACCCCACCACCCAACCACCACCACCAAAGTCCCCTCTTCCCGAAACCTCACCTAGCCCCAAAACCCAACACCACCCACCCCCGACACAACAGAACCACCCTACCACCAAACCCACTCCGATAACCAAAACGCCCCCCCAACAGAACCCACAACCAACCCCACCCCCAACAGAACCCACCCCCGACAGAACCCACCCCCACCCACCCATAACAGAAAAGGAGACAACCATGCAACCAGCCAGAGAAATCAAAAAAGAGAAAAAGGATAGGGGTTGCTTACCTCAAAGAAGCCGGTCACGGGTTGGATCAGAGCTCGAATCGGACGCCGGAGGAAGAGGATCGTTGCTTCGTGCGTCGTGCGTGCGTCGTGCCTTCAGATCTGTCGAAGGTTGGATCGGGGGTCACTGATCTCACCACTTTATGACCGTTGGGAGGGGTACCTCCGACTTTTCACCCAACGGCGTTGAGTGGAGGCAGCTCGGGGTCGCTTCTCCTCAACGGAGCTTCTGGCCAACGGAACGGCGTTCCCACTGACGGAACGGAGGACGGAAGCAAGCCAAACGAGGGGACGGTTATGGAGGACGGAGAAATCGCCGTTCCGGTCGTTCAAACGGAGGGGAACGGAGGTTCAAACCCTGAACCAAACAAGCTCTTACTTATTCAGGTCTAACTGTGTATTTAATTCTTGAAAGATTGTTTAGTTTTGTTATAAGTTTTAGTAAATTTTTTTTAAGGTATTAGTCCTATAAAATTATAAATAATATTTATTATAATCTCCTATCATTAATGTCTTTTATGACTTGTCGATGTGACAAATAGAAAATCACATCAGTCAAATCATGTGTGCAATAATAATTGACAATGCATAATTCACATCAACAGTGATCCCCACCCATCACCTTCCACCCATCTTCCCATTGACCCCTACCCTTGTCGTCCTTATCCACCTTCCACCACTACCCCCACCCTAACCTTCTTTTCCACCCACCACTACAACCTCACACCCAGAAACCCCAACCCAGGAGTAGAAGCAAAGCACAACCCGCCATCCATAACAAGATAACAAAACATAACCTTTCATCCACAAAAGAAAAAACCTTGTAAAAATGTTAACCTCTAAAACTAAGGAAATAAAAAATAGAACGCAACCTTTCATGTTAAGAAATCAAAACAAAAGAATTAAGCATATAAAAAAATTGAGAAATCAATTCCTCAAATTTTAAAATAAAAGCCTAATTTTTAAAAGATTAAGGAAAGACAGAGAATGAGTGGTCAATCACCAAGGCTTGGTGTGGCCAAGGTAGTAAGAGTGAATGAAGCTCAAAGAGACGTGCAATATGAAGATCACATGTGGTGCTTAACAGTGGAGATGAGAGACGTATGTAAGGTGATGGTTCTAGTAGCCATCTTCGTTCTCATGGGTTCCGTGGTTTGGTTTGATGGAGGGTTATGGTTTGGATGAGTGATTTTATGCTTTTAGGAGTCACGATGGTCGCGTTTAGTTCGATCTTTTGAGGAGGTGTCTTTTTCCTTTCTCTTTGACATCCATGTGCGAGATCCTTTGAAAATTCCCTTGGCATTGCAATTGTATCATTTGGAAAGTATAACACCACAAGTCAAAATGCAAGGTGAGGTAGGGGTGTGAGGAAAAGGGGTAGGGGTTTGGGTGCATGCAAAGAGGTAAGCCTAGGTTAAAGTTAGGGAGGAAGATATTAAAGAGTATATAAGGTGGGGTTGAGGGAGAAAAAGGAAGAGATTAAAGACAAAAAAAAAGATAAATAAATAGATATGTTGAGTGTAACGCCCTCTGTTACATCTCAATAATTTCTAAAAAAATTCATGATTTTTTTTAAAATATAATCGTTAAAAAGAAACTATCAGAATAAAATTTACATACAATATTTCTGAAATACCTCATGAATATCATTAAAATTTATAAAGTAGTTTTACATTCAACCAAAGAAAACAAATATTAAACATTATTAGAAAGAGAGGAAACTCCATGGCCCAAGAGCAGTTGCCTAATGAAATTATTTATTAATTGGACCACGGTATTCATACCGAGCTCCCTTTGTAGAACGTGCTATATATACTGTCAATGTTCTTCGATCATTCCCTCTGTACGAACCATTAATTTAAAACATATGAAACAAAAACATAGAGAAAGGAGTGAGAAACATAATATAATATTCCCAAATGGGACAAGCAATAAAGGGTTTTCACAAACTAGAATAATAATATCAATCTCAATCACATGCACAATCAATTATGAATGTATGAATGATATGTCATATCTTCATCATAACTTACCTATATATGTGGGCCCCTTAAATTTTAATTTGCACTGGGCCAACCAGGAGTTTACACTGTTCCATAATTCTGGATAATAATAACATGAACAGCTCAACTGGCATGGAAACACTTAGAGACTAGTCAGATTGAGAAGGTTTTTATTGTGAAAGTACCCGACACTAGGGAGCTACCCCAGGACCCCTGAAGCACCCTTTCACACCCTCTCATCCCAAGGCTCACAATTAAGCCTCCTCTAATGTATCCTCGGTTTCTATAATCCGTCCCCAGATAATATCCTTTTGTTTCTCTTTGATGATTCATGATGCATGAACTACTCGCGTATTTAGTTGGTTAAGGCTTTTAGAAACTCAATTATATTATCGGGGCCTACGAATCGCGACATAGTCACCCCAGTAAACTGTACTTTTTCAAATTCTCAAATACACACATAGAATTTTAGTACAGTTCCTTTTCAAATCACAAATCAAATATCCTTATAATTATAGTTTCAAAGCCTTAAATATATTTTTCACAACCTTCTTTAGAAAGTCTATAGGTTAATTCAAAATCAATTACTAAAAACTCGAATTTGGAATTATCAATCTTTAAAATCTTAGTACTTGAAAATTTTGTATAATATTTTTATACATTTAAATAACATGTATATATATATATATTAAAATATTAGTAAAAATTTATTTTTATAAAATAATTTCTCTTTCTTTTTCTTTCTGATAAACTAACTAAAAATCTAAATTTTAGTAAAGATATATATATATATATATATATATATATTAAAAGATAAAAAGAGATTTCTAAAAACTTATGTAGTTTTATTGAAATCTAAGAAATTTCTTAAAAGTAATTTGAATAAAGATGAATAAGTAAATAAAGAAGTAGGAGATAAGTAAATTCTTACTGAATTTTAGCTTTCCGTCATGCTTGCTATATGTTCAAACTCCACAGTACAAGATTATCAATCATAATCAAACATTGTCAATCACAATCAAACATCATAAAGCATAAATAAATATTAACAATCATAATCAAATCAAATAATTAAATATCAGTTATAAATATGATAATTTAAAATTCAATGATTATTTAAATTAATAAAAATTGTTTTAAGTTCTATGGTCAATTCCTCGTACAGGTCTATGTAAATCCAAGATAGTTTAATCCTTGCATAGGTCTAGTTCAGTCCATATAGATCATAATAGTCTAAGTCCTTGCATAGGTTCAGTCCAGTCCGCATAGGTCATAATAGTTTAAGTTCTTGAATAAATATTTCAGATATTAAGTTACACAGGATGCTTAATTTATTAATAACAATTATTATAAATTTTAAGTTAAAAGTTATTATTTTAAAATAATAATATTGTTATGTTTAAAAGGAGTAGGGGACTCCTCCCAATATTATGTATTTTCATATTATATTATTATCTCACCCCCTCTTACTTTGATTTGCTATCAACAGTGAATTCGCTCTGCGCCTTCAAGTTCTAAGAAAATATTAATATTAATTTATTTCAGTATAGACATAAGATGAAAATTAAGATTGCTATCAGAAATAATAAATAGTAATTATGCATAGTAATAGTAAATAGTAACGGTAAATAGTAAATCATCAATAGTAATGGTAAATAATAATTTTTAAATAGTAACATTAAATAGTAAATCATGAATAATAAATTTTTAATAGTAGTGGTAAATGGTAAATCGTGAACAATAACAGTAAATAGTAAATTTTGAATAGTAATAGTAAATAGTAAATTTTGAATAGTAACGGTAAATAATAAATTTTGAATAGTAATAGTAAATAATAAATTTTGAATAGTAACAGTAACTAATAAATTTTGAATAATAACGGTAAATAATAAATTTTGAGCAATAACAGCAAATGGTAAATTGTGAATAGTAACAGCAAATAGTGAATAGTAACAGTAAATCGTAAAATAACACATAGTGGTAAGTTATTTTTACTATAGTAACTTATTCATAATAGTAATAGTATATTAATAGTTTAAGAGTGCTAAAAAGAATAATCTAAATAATTATAAAAAAGAATATAGAAGAAAAATATTATTACCTTACACCTCTGGCAGAATCTCTTTTTTACCAGAAGAGCTTACTTCCCTCTAATTTCTTAAGTACTATCTCTCTAGATTCTCTCTCTAATTTTGGTGTGGAAATATTGTAAATGAGTCATCTATTTATAGGAAGAAAATTTTACTATTTAAGATTACTTAATTATTTATTTTACTATCCATGATGTAAGTATTTACCCACCGGTCACTATTCGTGATGTAAGTATTTACCCACCGATGATGTAAGCGATGATGTCGGCAGTGACATTTTGGTTATTAGATGAAAGGTTAAGGGTATTTTGTCATTCCTAAAAAATGAAAAAATATAAAAATTCCAAAAAATTATAAATTATATAACAATCAAAGAGTTCTAAAGAACTATACTAAAATTCCTTTGAAATTTTATTTAAATAAGAAATAATGAAATTAGGGGTGTTACATTGAGTGTATACTTAGTTATCTACTAGGTGACATAATTGATGTGGTATTCTGTTAGTTATATCAACATTTAATATAATGGTCTATTGGCACGAACTAGGTGCAAACAATCAAAATTTTACAAGAATTAATTCCTCACAGAAAAAGGATGATCTGGCCTGTATGCGGGGGTTACACTGGTCCACTAGCAATGCTTTCTCTTGGTGGCGAAGGTGCGGTACATGCCACATATATAACCCAATGCTCTCTTGGTGGCGTGTGTGCTTCTCCTGTCAATTCAGTGACAAAATCAGGTAAGACTTAAGCTTTAATGGTCCTTATTGGTTCATATGAGATATCGAATTGTGACAACTCAATAACCATTTAATCATTCTCTCATCCAAGTCTCGCTTATGAAAGATTGTTCGCAACGAAAGGTCTGTTCGAACCACAATTGGGTGGGCATGGAAATACTGCCTTAACCTTTGTGAAGTCCAAACTAGAGCCACAACGACATTTTTTAACTTTTGGTACCGACTTTATGCTTCTTGAAGGGCTTTCCCAATAAAGTATATCGAACGTTGTCCTTCCATGGTCTCTTTTACCAATACCGCTCCCAAAGCGTCATCTGATACTGATAAATATACAAAAAGCTACTCCCTGGATCCGACCTTGTTAATACCAGCGGGTTAGCTAATACCTCTTTGGGGCTTTGGAAAACCTTCTCTTGCTCTTCTCCCCATTCAAACTTCTTGTTCTTCTTTAACACTTTGTGTAGCGAAAGTTGTTGTTCAAGTGGCCTCAATGCTCAAGAGGGGGGGTGAATTGAGTTTTAAAACTTTTGATTGGAATGCCTTTGAACTTGATTTTTATATCCAAGTTTATAAGAATATGCAAGTAAAATCAAGTTAAAGATAGTATGTAATGCACCACAAGGATAAATAATGCTGAAGCAATTTAACAAACACTTGGTGGGCAGTATTAGAAATGTAACAATTTAGGCAAGATCAAGTATGCACTTCACAAGCAATCAATACCAATCAACCAAATGCAATTATATGAAAGTAAAAGAATAAGGAAGAGAAGCTTGCAAACCGATATAACAAGTTCCACCAACACCGGTGTACGTCTCGCCTCTAAGCAACCCACTTAGAGGATTTCCACTATTGAAGTTTAGAGATACAAGCTATGAGCAATTGCAGCTTCCTAGTGTCCCACACTCAAGAACTCAATCCTCACTAGCACAAGGGCAACCCACCCAATCTCTCAAACTCTCAATACCCACAGGTTGAACCCCAACCTTTGTGACCACTCAACCTAGAGTGAAAATCTTTTGTGTTTGTTGAAGTGTTTACAAGGAAATGACTCTCTCAATAGAGTAGATATACAAGTGAAAGATCAACCAATTTCTAACTCTCCAGATGTGAGGATATACAAATGAAATTCGAGATATACAAGAATATGGCTTACAAAGCACAAGATTGAGCAAAGGAATTGTAGCTTCTTGTTGTATATTTTGTGCTTGTGTTCCTCTTCAATTTATAGAGCCATTTGAGCAGCTTCAAGGTCTCCTAGCCGTTGCAAGATAATGGTTCCAGCTTTTCTTTGCGTGTAGTGGGTTTTTGGGTGCTTGGTTTCCACTTAAATTTGTCTTTTAAGTGATGTTCCCCACTATGTGAATCGATTCATACGTTTATGAATCGATTCATGACTTGCTGTTTTGGGTATTTTCAATTTTGAACTCGCGTGAATCGATTCATGACTAGTGTGAATCGATTCATGACTTGCTGTTTTGTGTTTTTGGAACTTCCAGGCCTATGAATTGATTCATGCTTTTCATGAATCGATTCATACGTTGCTGTTTTTGATTTTCCATGATTTTTGATGCTTTCTTGTTTCATTTGCTTCATGGATCCTTTCCTTTATCTTCATGCATTTCTTTCTTGATTCTTTGATCATTTGGAAGCGTGTCCTTCATTGTTTCTTGGTCTTGTCTTTGGATTCCATAATTTTCTTGTGTTCTTTGCACTTGTTTTTGATATTTGTGGAGCTTTTCAGGTTCATGTGCATTTGTCATTATCGAAACCTGTTTTCAACATTCAAATACAAAAGTAACAGGTATGTCATCTTGGGCATAACCCGGGATAATGCTGCCACTTTTCCATTTAATGACTTAATTCTCTAGCATTTGTAGGACTGTAGAGCTCCCATATTACTTTACACTTGTTAGGGTTATCTTTTATTCCTCTTTGAACCAACATGAATCCCAAGAATCTTTCTGTCAATATCACAAAAGTGTATTTTAAAGAATTTAACCTCATGTTATACATTAGTATCCTCTAAAAAATCTTCCCAAGATCCTCCACATGATCTCCCCCAACTGAAATCTTTGAAATAATATCATCTACATACACTTTTACCATTTTTGAATACATTCCTTCAAAAACTTTATTCATCATTCTTTGGTACGTTGCTCCGACATTCTTTAAACTAAAGGGTATTACAATATAACACAATACCCTCTTATCGTTGACAAATGCTATTTTTTCTTCATCATCTTTCCACATCGGGATTTGGTTATATCCAGAATAGGCATTCGTGAAAGATAAAAATTGGTATCCTAAGGAGTCATCCACCATCTGGTCTATGCTTGGCAACGAGTATGGGTCTTTTGGGCAGCATTTGTTTAAATTTATGAAATATGTACATATCCTCCATTTCCCATTTTCCTTTCTAACCATGACTACGTTCGAGACCTAAGATGAATATTAGACTTCTTAAATAAACCTGGCTTTAGTAGTTCTTATGTATGCTCACAAGCGACTTGTTGCTTTTCAGGGCCTAATCTTCTTTTATTCTATGCTACCGCTTTTGACTCTAGATATACTATCGATTTATGACAATAGAAACTTGGATCTATCCCGGGCATATCAATTGCAGTCCAGGCGAAGAGATGTTTAAATTCTTTAAACAATTCCAACAACCACTCCTCTATACTGGGCTCTAACCTGTCGTTTATTTCTTTTATGATGTTTTGGTTGGATCTTCCTCTAAGCATATCGCCTTCGTTCCACCTTCTGGTGTTGGCCTTACCGGATTCAAGCGGTCCTTCACCAACTCTTCTTTGGGATCTAGGTCTGTCATGTTTATTGACCCTGACACTGACCTTCCATCATTCAACCTTCTTCTCTTAATCGTTTCTTTAGGCTTTGTCATTTGAACTCTTAGATTATAGCAATATCAGGTCATTTATTGGTCTCCTTTTATTGAGGAAACTTTATTATCCTTGTCAATGAATTTGATTAACAAATGCGGGGTGGAAACTACTGCTTCTAATGCGTTTAATGGCAGGCTTCCAAGAATCCCATTAAACGGTAATTTTACATCAATTACCAGCACTCTCGTTCGGATTGTTTTGGATCCTTACTCTCCTTCAAAAGTTAACTTGGTATCCAAATAACCCTTGGTTGGTTGCTTCGCTCCATTGAAGACGATCAGGTCTTAGGTATAAGGCTGTAAATCCGCATCAAACAAACCCATCTTTTTGAAACATTCATAAAAAATCATATCATAATAGCTCCCTTGGTCTACCAACATTCTCTATATCGTCTTGTTGGCGATAACGACCTTAATTATGACTGCATCATCTCCCCCGAGGATAGTCAGACCAAAATCATCGTTGAGAAAATTATAGGCGGGGTCTGGATCCCACCTCGGTACGGTCTGTTATGTGACTTGGTTTGTACAGACATAATCATTCATAAATGGTTTTTTCGAGCTATCTTAGATACTCCTCCCCAACAAATCCTCCTATTATCATGTCAATGACTTTATTCCTTCCTTTAGATGAAGGCATTTCTAACTCGTCATCTTTGTCCGATATGTTGTCGATCACGACTTTCCCTTTCTCTATGGTAGAAGGTTTTTTAGAGTTTCTACCTTCGTCCATATTCGGAGAACAGTCTCTCCATAAGGGTTTGTCTTTCTTTGGCTTGTTTGATGACTTTGGTCTGAAAAGGTATTGTTTTAATTTTCCTTCCTGGCTCAACACCTCGATTGCATCCCTTAGTTGCCTACATTCGTCGGTGTTATGTCTGGCTTGCTCATGAAATTCACAGTACTTGTTTGTATTTCCTGGGTGTTTCATGGGTGCTGGCTTTTCGACTCCATACACTAGGAGCCCCGGTATCCCTATCCCCCGAAGAATTTGTCTAGGCCAAATTGCCAAAGGTGTGTACTGAGTAAAATTATTACTTTTTTGCTTTTTTGAAAAGAAGTTGAATCTCGGTTGTGACTTCTTGAGTCTTGTTTTGAGTTCTTCCAATCTTGCACCTGTGTTGTAGCCTCTACGGGCGTATTTTTATTTTTAGCAGTAGCGAGGTGCATCTCCCTTCCAACGTACTTTGTTGCCTTTCTTTTGAACTCCTTAAAAGTTTACTGTGCCCCTTTTGCTAGAGATAAAGCAAAAGGTGACTGTGGTTGTAAAGCTTTAATGACTATGTGCAATTGAATTGGTTTTGTCAACCCCAGAACCTGAGTCGCTTCCCTGTATAAGCTTTTTAGGAAATCTCTTAAGCTTTCTTCTTCCCCTTGCTTAGTTTGAGCTAAGGTATGAGATGTTCTTGGTACATCTCCCAAGACAATGAAATATTCTATGAACTCCTGTGGCATTTCTTCCCATGAATCAATAGATCCCAGAGGAAACTATTTAAACCATCCTAAAGCTTCCGCCTTCAGAGTCCTTGGGAATATTCTACACATTACATCTTCCTCTGCTCCTAAGAACAAAGACTTATTGGCATAGGCATCAAGATGTCACTCTAGATCCGTCTCGCTGATATATTTCCCAATTGAGAGCAGTTGGGGTGTTTACAGGTGTCGTGGTATCGGGACATTCACTATTTTTCTAGAAAATGATATGTTGAACTCATATTCTTCACTACCTCATTTTTGTTGTAATCCTCTCCTTTGGCGTCTAGGGTGCTCTATCCTCAAAGTTGACTCCTGCTGTTCTTCATAGGTTGAGATCCGTGAGTACTCCTGTGTTGTTGAGAGTTCCAACTGCTGTCGTCGAGGATTAACAACTGTCTTTTCCTTGACCTTCTTGGCCTTCTTGAGTTCTCGGAGTTCCATCTAAAGTTGCCGAATTAATTGGTCTTTAGGGTCAGTATGCACTACGGTTACTATCCTTCCTTGGTTTGGGTCAGACCCTCGGGTCTCGACAATTCCTGAGTTGTAGTCCAAAATCCGTGTTTCCACTCTTTGTGCCAAGTTTTGTACATGCCCCTCTAGAGTGGTATTCTTTATAGGCTGCTCCATTACTCGAACTTCGTTTGGTGATGTGGGAATCAATTTATGGGTCTCACTCGACATGCCAATGATCTGGCTGGTATGCGGGGGGTACGCTAGTCCACTAACAATCGGTATCAAACCCCACTCTCACTCATAATGTTACACCAGGTCAGTAGGAATCCAGTATTTTATAAACATGGGTCTAGTGGGGAACTCTGTGCCCTTTGATCTTCATTGCTTAAACAACATAGACTGGGTGAGTCGGAACATATAGGAGTTGTACCTACAAACATACTTTAATGCTTAAGTCAGAAATTGTATAACAGAGCAAAAGAGGGATTTAGCTAAGGATTACACAGAAAGTAATTGCATGCATTTCTACTAATAAATGATTAGTATTTATATTTCTCCATGAGGTATAACTAGTGATTTGACAATTGATTAGGCTTCAGACATTATTCAAAAGCAAGCTAGCCACTTGCCTTTGGTACTGACACAATGATAGTCTTTTGACCAGTATCCATTTTCGAGACATACTGGTTGCTCTTGCAGCCTTAGTCTCTTACTTTTATGGAGCTCATTGTCCTTTTGAGATCACCGATGTCATTGCTCTATTGGGGCCGGTATGGATATCGGATCAAAAGACTTCCAAGGGTTAATTACAAAATCGTAATTTTTTTTAAGGACTAAAAACATAATTAAACTTTTATTTAATATGAATTTTGGTTTTTCCAACAATAATACTATATGCACAAATATTTCACTTGGAGTGTTGATGGTTTGATTCTTATCTTGAGTATGAAGTAACTTTAAAACTATGAGCCAATTGTCTCAGTCATCAATGTACCTATAAGTCAGCGAAGATATTAGTCACCGTGATCGACAATATTCTAGGGTACACATACACCAAAAAATATATCACTTTTTACAAGTTAGTTTAATGTTGATTATCTTAATTTCTTTAAATATCCAAAGAAAGAAGACAAATTTTATTCTTATATAAATGTCTATTTAGGATTTCAAAGCATTAATAATGATTTTTTTTCATAATAATACTCATGAAAAATATGTTAAATAAAAGAGATGATATAATTTAATAAATGAAGGATAATAAAAATTTTAATATATAATTAATACAAAATAATTATATTTATTTATTAATTTGTATAACTTTTTTTCTTTGTATATTATTTTCTCATCATACACCCTAAACAATCTAAAAATAGAATGTCTATAATAACATTACTCCCTTTCTACCTAGTCTTCACTCTTAAATAACAAGTTTAATTCTTTTTCATCAAGAGTAAGATCACTTTAGTATTTTTTTCATTTGGCCAAATATATTTTTCCCACCTCACCATGAATGTTTTATTTATTGTTATTTTTTATAAGTTAAACTGATTTTTTCTTTTTAATTAAATATTTTATATTGCTAAATTGATACAATTAAATTTCTAATTATTTACCAACCTACATCTCTACATCTCTCTTATTGCAAATTGTACTCATTTACGTTAAGATTCAAGTATCATTGTACTTATCTCCCATGAAAGAAAGAGGTATAATTAAAATTAAACTAATTAATCTCCTTTAAAGAGAGTGTAACTTTTAAAATAAGAGCTTCAAGTATAATATATGACTAAATTTTCGGTAAGGTGAATGTATTTTTTATTTAATCCTTTGAAAATATGGTAAACGGTAGGAGGTTACAGAATAAATGTAATTTTCTCAAATACAGATAATCATTTTTAAAATGATATCAATTTCTTATTAATGCTACTTGTTAATACCCTTTGGTCTTTTTATAATACTATTATGTTTTAGATTTTTTTTTTTTGGTGTTTTCTATAAGATTTTTTTTTATTTTCCCCACACATATCTTCATTAACTGAACTCTATTATATGTAATTAAACATAATTTTAAAAGTATAAAATAATACATTTAATTAACATAAGTAGATAATTGATTCTATAACAAGAACAAGATATGATTTATTAAGAAAAAAAAAACAGGTAAGATTTTCTCTTTAAGTATTTAAAGAAATCCAAAACTTAAATATTAATATCTAATCTCAACAATCAATAAACTAAACCATAAAAAACTAATCAAATATTTATATGTATCAAACCCAAATTTGATTAAAAGATGTTGATTTATTATTATCACATTAGATGGATGATGTGGCACACGCACTTGTCCTGCGTGTGTGGAGAACCTGTTTCCTTTTAAGAGAGTGTTTGCATACATTTTCCCATGCTTTCTCTGTGTGTTTGTTTCTCTGCTACTCTGTATCGATCATTGATGAGATGGGTCGGCTTGCGACATTATCAGAATTAGAAACCATGAATGATGAAGACAACAACAACAGAAAGAAAGCATGGCGAAATTGGAACTGGATCAAGACCCATTTCTTCCACAAAAAACCTGACCTCAAAATCCTCCTCAGCGTCCTCGCTTGCCCTCTCTTCCCTCACTACTCCCACACACCCTTCAATCAGGTCCATCTTCTTTTTTTCCACCAACACATTACACATTGTATTGTCAAAAGTGTTCTAGCTTAATTGCAGTATATTAGTATTTTGGTTACTTTCTTTTCTACACAATATATTCTTCATGTCGTCCTTCTCAAATCTCAACCCCACTTGCTGCTTTTGCACTAAAAGTAATGCTTTCTTAACATGTGCCTCTGTTTCACGCTAAAGTTGCAAACTTTTCCTTAATGGTATATAAAAAAAACGTACCTTTAATTTATTAACTTGTTGTACTTGTTAGGTGTCATCGTCGGCGGAGTACATTATCCAGCAGTTCACGGCGGCGACGGGGTGCCGGAAGTTGGAGGGGAGGGTGAAGAACGTGTTTGCGACGGGGAAGGTGGAAATGTGGGTGGTGGATGAGGTTGGGAAGATGGGAGTTTCGGAGAGAGGGTGTTTTGTGATGTGGCAAATGGTACCTGATAAGTGGCAGATTGAGTTGGTTGTGGCGGCTCACAAGGTTGTCGCCGGTAGTGACGGCAACGTTGCTTGGCGCCATACCCCTTGGCTCGGTGCACACGCTGCTAAAGGTGGTGTTCGACCCCTTCGACGCGCTGTTCAGGCAAGTTCAACATCAATCATTTAATTACTTGATTAATTATAACCATCCAGTTCTAATAACACCATATTTTTCAAAGAAAATGTTTTGGGTACTTTAAACATATTTAGTAAGAAGAGAACGAGAAAATCAGTAAATATGGAGATTTGTAAATGGGTGATATCTAGGGATATAAATTAGTATTTGTTATGATCCACTGATATCATTACTTGTATGTTCATGTAAGTTGTTGCTGCTAGGTAATAGTCCTTTCGGAATTGAATGTAAGCAAATGAAATTTGAAATGTTCTAGGTTAAAATATGAGTAAAAATTAACTAATTAGACTCTATTTTGATAACTTCCTTAGAGGTAATACAAATGACTTTTAAAATGGAGAAAGAATTTATTTTTCAGTAATTGATGATAGAGATAATTAAGGAATTATATGAAATGAACTAACATTTTTAATTGATGTTATATTCAATAATGTATGAATGTCTTGAAAATCTTGGAATCAATTATGCATTTATAATAGTTTTGAATAAAAAATATTGTTAAATTCTTATCCAATACTTCAATATCTTTCGGATGGTAGTGATTAACATTTTTTTTATTATAATGGTTAAAGACACTAAAAAAAATAAGGATGAATTCTTTTTCAAAAAAAGTTATAATAAGTGTACCACTTTCCATACTGCCTTTACAGGACCATATTTTAAATTGCGATGACCCTTGAGCCTTGACTTTGGAAGCGTAATGTCACCCCCCTCATTATAACAATTGGCTGTGTTATGACCTAACTCTTGTCCCAATGAATTGCTTCAACTTCTTTTGTTAAATAACACTAAGATGAGGAATATCCCCTTCAGGTTAATCAAATTTATAAGATGTAAATGTTGTCCACTCCTAATCAAATGTTTTATAAATTCTTAAATGCTGGTCCATGGGTGTTTGGTTCCTTTTAACTAACAAATATTGAACCTTTTCACCCCACATTACCGGCCAATATAATGGACCTTTGTTTTCCTACTAAATTCCCTTCACTTGTTTCATCTAACCACATTCTTCTGTCCCCTTTATTTTTTATATCACGTGTAACAAATTTTCTCATCACCCACGTATTTCAGATTCTTTGATTATTATTTTTTTTAAAAGTCTAAAAATGAGTATGACAAAATAGTTGAATTCAATTAATTTTTTCAACAAGTGTGAGAGTTAGATATTCGTTTTGGGTATGGTACAACCTTAAAAATCTTGGGTAGGTTATTTCATCTAGTAAGATCTCTATGAGTTAGTATTGATCTGTGTGATCTATAATGGATATCTTGAGTTATTTTTCATCAAAAAGAAAATTAGTTTACCACTGTCCCTCCCATCAAATCATATTATGTAACATAAAATATACACATTTTAAATAATGTAATTTTTCTTGACTATAAATACGTACACATGTGACATGATTTGATCCGTGGGACAAGATTTTTAGTGACAAATGATTTCTGTATGTATATCAGCTAGCGAGCAAATACAATGCTTGTTTAACTCTTGGTTTCTAGTTTGAAACTGAATAAAAATCATGGGTATAGTTAACTTGTAGTATCGAATTTGAATTTTAATGAAAATTATATTGTCTACCGTTACATGACTCGAACTTGGATAAGAAATATGAATCAAAAAAATTAAAACGAAGGTTACTTTATAATTTCAAACTACTTTGTACGTGGAAAAGTGAGATTTGGGCCATACCCCCATGCATGGTGCAGCAAGGGACTAGGAAATGCGTAGGTAGTATAATGACTTGACTTGATCAGCATGTAATAGGTGGTGCCTCTGCTGTTTCCCACTGCATAGTGTGTCAGTGGTTGTGTGATTATCACCCTAAAACGACATTTTCGTTGTACATGTTGTAGGGACTAGACCCTTTGGCAGTGTCTGCTGTGTTCTGTGCTGCACAATACATGGGAGAGAAACAAATCTCGGGCGTTGATTGTTTTGTGCTAAAGCTATCAGCAGATCAGAAGGACCTTGTTGACCGCAGTGACAACACTGCTGAGATGATAAAGCATGTGACATTTGGGTACTTCAGCCAGAGAAATGGTCTACTAGTGTTCCTAGAGGACTCTTACCTCACCAGGATTCAATCTCCTGGAACACGCCCTACCTATTGGGAGACGACAATGTCAACCAAAATTGAGGATTACAGAATGGTGGAGGGTGTCATGATTGCACATGCTGGCCATTCAACCGTGATTATCACCAGGTTTGGGGACAACCTTAAGGCAGGTCCTGCTATCACACGTTTGGAAGAATCATGGACTATAGATGATGTTGCATTCAATGTTCCTGGTCTTTCTATGGATTGTTTCATTCCACCTAAGGAACTTCAGAAAGACTACCCACAAGAAGATTTGGACTGGAGATCACCCCTGCATACGTGATTAATTTATTATGTGAATTTTTGCTAATTAATGAACTTGTTATTACTCATGCTAATTGTTATTTAACGTATATAGAGTTCATGCTTTCCAATTGTATTATATATATAATTGGTGTCTATGCAATTTTGTTTTTGAGCACTTGTGTTGTTGCATGTGCTAACCTGGATTGTTTTTTCAGTTTTGTTTGAGTGCCTTTTGGCTGTTTTCATCTATATATTAAATTAAAGAAGTGTATAGCATACGCTCTTGATGTCTTATTTATGCTTTGGTCATGTGCATGCCCTCTTTCTTTTTCAAATATCATTTTGAAAGCTGTGTTGTGTCTGAGATCTAATTTACAAATCATTCTTAAGGTATCTAGTCTTACGTGTTACCTTGCGAATAGAGTTTAGTGTGTCTCTACAGTGTCTATAGGTTTTTTTTATGTGAGGGTGAAAAAAGTAAATATGAGTCGTATAATCATACAATAGATTATATAAAAAAAATTAAGGAAATAGTTTTTAAAAAAGTCAGACATTTTAAGATCATATGACTTTTAAAAAAAATTAATTTAAGAAAATAAGAGACTATCTCTAGTAATGTTATTGATTAGATAAATGTATGAGTTTTAAAATTAAGTGTATATCTAACATTTTTCCTGCTATATGTACAACCATAAATGTGTTACAATTTTATTTATTTATTATCAATACTTAATTTATAAAACCAGTCCAAAACTGAATTTTTAAGTATTTATTATTATTATTTTTAGTTTGTAGGATTAAGTTCTAAACTATCTGAGGTAGCTAGTAGAGTCCGTGACAAGATTTTTATGTAATTAGTATATGGGCTTTGCGAAGAGGTGAAAGAAAGTATACAGTTATATATGACAAATTGCAATTTGCCAAGGGCCGGGCCCGAGCAAAAAATATCATCTGATCAAGAATGATTACATTACTCATGATCCTATTCAAAGAATGTTTAACAAATATAAAAGTTCACAAGGGTTCCTCTCTCTCTCTCTCTCATATATTAATATGTATTATTTTGTCATTAAATAGAATTTTTAAACCTTTGGTCATAAATATATTAAAAAACATGAATAATACAAAGTGAATTAAGTTTAAGATGGAATTAAAATTTGTTAGAACTTACCCTTGTTTAATGCGAGTATTTATCAATGTAGTCCCCTAACCCAACTGTTTCTAGCGAGTCACCCAAAATAATTCAGTTGCGCTGATAGGATGTTTACATATCCCCTCTTAATAAACACACAAACAACTTAATTATTATTAAATTTATACTATAAAACACATAAACAGATAAACAACTTACCAGCAATGTCAGCATGTGACCAACTACCCATGGTGTGCGGCGGACCACCTGTATCACTATTCTAGTTGCACCTATTGTGCTCTTGAACCATGTCTTATTCAGGCTTAGCTCACTCTGCTAGTGGGTTATCTTATGCATGATCCTCGATCCACGAGACATGGGTAGGGGTCTGACAATCGAGACCCTTCTACAGGCCTTCCCAGTATGTCATTGAGGCGCGTCCTCCAGACTTTCGCAAACACGGCCTTCATCTCATCTTTATGCTTAAGTGTGAAAGTCACATGCTTCTACAATGGACAAACAATATATAAAATATTGAAAAACTAATATAAACATTATAAAGATTAACAAATAACGATTAAAAAGTAACTTACCAACCATTTCCTCCACCGTTGTTGGATCGTATTTTTTTCGGAACGGGGGACTAATCCTGTTGTGGTCTATGAAAGTGTGATTGAATCGTCTGTCTCAGCTTCGTAGTACATTCATTCTTCAGTATGAAGTACAACATTCAAAACAAATATTTGTCAAATTTCAAAATAAAAAATGCAAAAAATTAAATTCAAAACCTAGTAATTTAAATAAAAAAGTATGACTTACCTATTTTTAGGGGTAAGTATGATTTTCCCCTTGTCGTCCTTTTGTGTATAAGGCCTGTCATGTGCATGGACCTTTAAAACATCCAAAGGGTCTAAAGTACTAGCATATGAGTCCGAGCTACCCAGTCCTTAGGAACATTCAACTCCTAGAGGTAATCCTGCCACCGGTCCTGATTAGCATCACCGTCTGAGCTGGAATTAGAGACCTCATCTGGAATGTAATCACTGTCGGCGTCCTAGGTGCCCCCCTCCATCCAAGAGTCTACATCATTCAAATGACAGACATGATAGACTCACGTATATCATAATGGTAATCACCTAGTTTGAGCATCTCCTTCTTCGGGCCACCAATTATCAACAACTTTCCTAAATTCTTTTAACGATAATTTCCTTCATCAGTCATTTAAAAATATGTTAAGTATTAAAAAAGAAATAAAAATGATTTATAAACTAATTTTGAGACTACCTTTGCTTGTTTTTGCTTATGATGTGGTTCCATAGCATTAGCATGTTGTTGGTCAACATTGACCTTCAAAAGGTCAAAGTTATTTGTGACTTGGGATATGATGGTTCTCCCAAATTTTACATCACCGTAGTTGGTCCAAACCAAGTAGTTAGGTTAAAAACCAAACTTGTATAACTGAAATATTACCCCACTTTTACTCAAAATTTTAGAACATCTACAACTCACACGAATACCTTATATCACCCTCTAAATAGTAATTGGGTTGCTCTAAAGCTTTATTATTAAACTTCATAACCTCTCTAATAAACTTACTTTTTAAATTTCTTTTATGGGGACACACTCTATCATTCATCTACACACGCTTCATATCAAAATTTACATATCACCATAAGCATCATTAGGTTACAATACATATATTATTTAAAATTGCAGACCTAAGTTCTAATTAGGAATTCTTAATTTATTTATTTTATAATTAATAATTAAAAATTAACATTTTTATGATCAACAAATCTGAGTTAATTATGTAAAAATTGAGTAAATATTTAATTTGTAAGTTTCTAATTATTTGAAATTAATCTCACCAAGCATAATAGATATGGTGCAAATGCATTTTGAAAGAGATTTGCTGAAAAATTTATTTTTATTCTTATTGCATGATATTGAGTATTTGTTTATGACCCACTTACTCAAAGGAGCTATATAATATCTAAAAAAACCATTGGAGCAATCGAAATAGTTGATGGAATTAGCGGGTTGGAAACAAGAAAAGAAAACTCAGTATTAATATACCCCTTATAAAAGCCAATTAACCGTGAGCACATGTAATATTCATTCTTTGTCGTTTCTCTTTTTTTATTCGCAAACATATCCTTAAGAGTTCATTGCGGCAAATTGGCCACAACCGAAACTTCATGCTATAACTTAACTATCATTTAATATAATATGCTCCAATCCATCACTTCACTTCCTACTTCTTTCATTCAAAATTAAGCTACGGAAAGATTCGTTCTCAGTTGTAATGGTTAAATAATAAAAAAAATCTTATAGTTAAATGGAATTTTTATATGGATGTTTAGATTTTTTTATTTTTATAATTTTGTTTCTCCAACTGCAAACCAAATGACTTCTTAGGGTTTGTTTTTTAAGTTGGGGAAACAGAGTTATAAAAATAAAAAAAATTAAAGGTTAATATTGATCCTTCATGTCATTTGAAACCGTTAAAACCTCATTTCACCGTAGAACGTATTTTTAAAATATAACTAAAGGAATGTTTGGTGCAGAGATGGGAACGGAGGCCAACAGCGATTTTCTCCGTTGGTTAGAAGGAAGTGGGAGTTGCTTCTAGGGAAGTAGAGGGTCAAACGGAGGGGAAGGGAGAAAAATCAACAAACAAACATACTGGAAAAGTGGTGCAAATTGCAGAAAAACAATAGAGCCAACAGAATTTGGTACGAGTGGAGTTGTAAATTTCGAGTGGCGCTACCTGGACTTGACTCCTTAGTCATTTTCATACATCTAACAACATTTCCACATTTAGCCCTCTAATTTGGAGAGAGGTAAAAATAATAATTATTTGGAAAGAAAATGAGGAAGGGATGTAAAAAGGAATTGAGATGGAATCCAAGGAAAAAAGACACAAAAATGTACGGTTTTTGTCTAATAAATATATTAATAATTTAATAAATATTAATAAAGTTTCATATATATAATTTAATTTATTTATTACATAATTAGTTTATTTCTATTCACCATCTTGTATACATTTAAATAAAGAAATTTTTTCTTTTTATTTCTCTTTTACTCTTATTCATCTGAGCCACATATATTAATTTTATCTTATCTAGATTTTTTTATTTTTTATTTTTTATTTTATCTTTCTATCCAAACGAAAAGTTACATCATGTTATCTAAATAAAACCTTATATCATATAAATAATATAAAGATATAAAATACATAAAATTTTGATAATGTCTCGCATTAATTTTATATTCAAATGCCCCTTTTATGATAATTTAAAAAATTATAAAAATCTTTTTCATAAATTAACATCAAAGAATATATATTTTTTATAATATTTTCTAATTAATCAAACAACACATATTTTCTCACACTTTTCATATTAATTTCTTTCTATTTTTTTATCATATTTATTTTCAACAACCGAATGAACTGTTAATCAAATTAATTGCTGGCATGTTGAAAGACGCATTTTTATTTCAGATTGAAAGATATTTTAATTAACCGATCTTTTTTATTAAATGAATTTTTTGAAAAATCTAGTCTAATGTTTTCATTAAACGAAGTTAGATTAAATTACACTTTAAATAAAATCCTAGATCTCTAATGAATAATTTGATTTATTCTCACCCCTAATTATAAACATTATAATTGGTCATTCTAAAACATTGATTAGTTATAGTTAGAAAGAGAAGTAAAATAAATAATAATAATAATAATAATAAGAATAATAAGAATAATAATAAGAATAATAATAAGAAGAAGAAGAAGAAGAAGAAGAATAACAACAACAACAACAACAACAACAACAGCAGCAGCAGCAGCAGCAGCAGCAGCAGCAACAACAACAACAGCAGCAGCAGCAGCAGCAACAACAACAACAACAACAACAACAACAGCAGCAGCAGCAGCAGCAGCAGCAGCAGCAGCAACAACAACAACAACAACAACAACAACAACAACAACAACAACAACAACGTTTGTGTATTTGTTCATATTGTATTTAGAACTGAAGAAAAAAAAATCATATTTAGAATTTTAGAATTTCACCACCCATAAATTGTAAATTTTAAAATAATACATCTACCACACATGTACACTTTATCCCATTAAAATTCATTTCTATTATACTAACAGCGTAATTTACCCATTAAAAAAAACAGCATAATTTACAAGGGAAAAAAACAATTAGTATATTGTCAAAAACATCCTTTGCCTGGCTATTGTGTAATATTTTTTAGTTTTACCATACTTAGATTTTATTGGAGATAATTATTCAAATTAAAATAGTTGAATTGATTCTCACACAGTCAACTAACCCAAAAAAAATGCATCCACAATATTCAAACCATATATTGGGAAAATAGAGAAACTACTTTTTTTTTAATTCTTATTTGGAAATAATTTTAGATATGGCTATGTGATGTCAAAATCTAGTGATGGTTTTGGGAATAGTTATTTGCTGTAATTTAATTGTCAATGCATTTATTGCATCCCATGTGTCCTTAGAATAAACAAATATCTATATTATATTATCTATATTAAGATGTGACATCCAAATAATGCCACTTTTTATTTTTGGATGCCTACATCACCGCTTTTTTTTTAAAAAAAAATTCAAAATGGAAATCGGATCCGGTCAGTTTAAATGCGGGTAGGTGAGTCAGTTCATTTTTTCATTTTTTTTATTTTTTTAAAATAAAAATAATTTTCAGTGGTTTGTTTTTTTATAGTTTATTAAAAAATATTTTTAAATATATATATAAATAAATAGTAAATTATTTATTTATTTATTTTAATATAATGTGCCTGATGGACTAGTCTATTTTAGCACACTATTAACTTATTTTTTAACGAGTCTAAATAGGTAAGTCTAAATGAGTCTCTAGATAAAAAACTTATCTGAAACCACATTGTAACCCTTTTTAACATATCAGTCCAATTAATCAAACCTATCTTACCACCCATATGCAAAACAGCCACAAACAACAAAATAACTTTGGAATTACTCAAAAAATCTTCATTATTGAAAAAAGCCCCATTTTAAATTATCTCATTTAATTTTTTATGTTTCAAATATTCTTTTTACTTTTTAAGTTTTCAACCTTTCAAGTTTTACAATTTTTATAATTATTTTTCTAAAGCTTTCAAAGAATACCTATTAAAAATATATTAATTTCCAATAACTTACAAAATTATTTTATTAAAACCATATAATATTTTATATGTCCCTGTTACTTATTTTATACTTCATTCGTAGTACTTAGGGAGAAAAAATTATTCATATATTTTTCCACTTACAATTTTAGGATAGCATGCTCTTATTCCACTAATACTCTTATTGATATTAAAGGTTGAAAGAATATTAAGAGAAATAGATAAGAGATAATGATAAAATGAAAAATTAATTATTTTATAAGAACTAACATGTTAATTGTAACACCCTCTGTTACACCTTAATAAATTCTAAAAAAATTCGTAATTTTTTTTTTTACTAAAGATATGATTGTTAAAAAGAAACTATCGGAATAAATTATATACATTATTGCTGAAATACCTCATAAATATTATTAAAACTTTATAAAGTAATTTTACATTCATCCAACAGAAATAAATATTAAACATTATAAGAAAGAGAGGAAACTCCATGGCCCAGAAGCAGTTACTTATTAACATTATTTAGTCATTGGACCACGGTATTCATACCGAGCTCCCTTTCTAGAACGTGCTATATTTACTGCCGATATTCTTCGATCCTTCCCTCTGAACCATCAATTTAAAACATGTGAAACAAAAACACGGAGAAAGGAGTGAGAAACAGAATATAATATTTCCCAATAAGACATAAGCAACAAAGGGTTTTCACAAACCAATACTTAATAATATCAATCACAATCACACACACAATCAATTATGAATGCATGAATGTTATACAATATCTTCATCACAACTTACCTATATATGTGGGCCCTTAAATTTTAATTTGCACTGGGTCAACCAGGAGTTTACACTGTTCCATAAGTCCGGATAATAATAATATGAACAGCTCAACTGGCATGGAAACACTTAGAGACTAGTCAGATTGAGAAAGTTTTTATTGTGAAAGTACCCGACACTAGGGAGCTACCCCAGGTCCCCTGAAGCACCCTTTCACACCCTCTCATCCCAAGGCTCGTAATTAAGCCTCCTCTAATGTATCCTCGGTTTCTATAATCCGTCCCCAGACAATATTATTTCATTTCACTTTAATGATTCATGATGCATGAACTACTCGCGTATTGAGTTGGTTAAGGCTTTTAGAAACTCAATTATTAAATCCCTTAAAGGTTTACAACATTATTTCAATAAACTGTACATTTTCTCTAAATTTCTGTCCCACAGAAATAAATTTGGTACAATTTTCGAATCTCACTGAAATTGAGTTTCTAAACCTTAAATATCTAAAAACTTTATCATATAAAACTTTACATAATCTTTCTCAAATTAAATCTTAACAAAATCAAATTTAGGAATCTCAATTATTTCCAAATATATTTAGTTATTAATTTGGAAAAAATAAAATAATTTTCTTTCAAAAAATTTTGTTTTATTAAAAGAGAATAATTATTAACCAAAAATACTTAAAATTACAAAATTTTTCTTTAACTCAAGATTTAATTAAATAAATTCTAATAAAATATTTTCTTTCTAAAATAAATACTAATTTTTTTATTCTAAATATTGAAAATAAAGTTAATAAAAATAATTTCTAAGAAGAATTAAAAGATAATAAAATTTAAAGAGTAAGGTAAGAAATTCTTACTGAATTTTAGCTTTCCGTCATGCTCGCTATATGCTCAAACTCCACATTACAATATCATCAATCAAAATTAAACAATATCAATCATAACTAAATATCATCAATCAATCAATCATAATCAAATCATAATCAAATCAATTAAATATCATTAATACATATCATAATACAAAATTTAATGATTATTAATATAGTCAATTTTAGTCCTTTTGGTCAATTCCTCGCATAGGTATATGTAAGTCCATATAATCCAGTCCTTGCATAGGTATAGTTCAGTCCATATGGGTCATAATGGTCCAAGTCCTTGCATAGGTATAGTCCAGTCTATATAGGTCATAATGGTCCAAGTCTTTGCATAGGTATGTTAGAGTTAGTTAAACCGGATATTTAATTTAAAATTTATTATAAATTTTAAGTTAAAAAGTTAATATTTTAAAATAATAATATTATCAGATTTAAAAGGAGTAGGGGACTCCTCCCATTATTCTTATGTCTTTTCATATTATACTCTTATCTCACTCCCCCTTACCTTGAGTCGTTACCAAAAACAGATTTGTTTTGCGCCTCCGATTTCTAGAAATATTAATATCAATTTTATTTCAGTATAAGCATAAGACGAAGATTAAGATTACTACTTAAAACAGAAATGGTAAATTTTGAATAGTGAATAGTGAATAGTGAATAGTGAATAGTAAATCGTGAATAGTAACAGTAAATAGTAAAACGTGAATAGTAACAGTAAATAGTAAAACGTGAATAGTAACAGTAAATAGTAAATCGTGAATAGTAACGGTAAATAGTAACAGTAAATAGTAATTTACTATTTGAATAGTAATTTACTATTGAAATAGTAATTTACTATTGAAATAGTGTTTACTATGCAGAATAGTAACTTAAAATAATATTATTTTCAGTATAATAACAGATTTCTAAAAACGATATAAAAATAATCTAAAAAAATATAAAAGAGAAGTATTCTTACCTTAGGATTTTGGCAGAACCTTCTCTCCAAAAAACTTTTCTTCTCTCTCTCACTTCCACCACTATCTCACTAGCACTACTGTATTAAGAAAACTTAATCTGAAATTGTGAATTCTAAAGAAGAAATCATTCGGTATTTATAGGAAAAATTTTTACTATGCATTCCATTATTTTAATATAAAAGTACTATACATTTTTGAATTTTTTATTTCAGGTTACTATGCATTCTTTGAAAATTTCGTACATGCATAGTGTTTTGCATAGTAACTGTCGGTAGAATTATTAAGCCAAATAGTAACCTTTCACTCGGTATATTTTAAATATTCAAAATGAGTCCTTTTTGAAATTTAGCGATATTATATCAGTCCTCACTAATTTTATAATAAGTAATATAAAGTTGAAATTTTAAAAATCTAAAATTTTATGTTAATAAAAATTTATTGATACGTTTCTAATTTTTTAACGATTGGAAAAAATCAAGATTTTTCTCAAACCGATAATTTTTAGATAAGTCTACTTGAAATGGATTTTAGAAAATTTTCTTATAATTTAAATTCACTTTCTTATAAATATTTTTAATTTAAGTCACTTATATGAATTTAAAATTATTTAAAAAATATTATTTTTATTAAAAAATTCCAAAATTCCAAAAAATTCCAAAAAATCATAAATAATACGTAGATTAAAAAGTTCTAAAGAACCATAATTTAATTCCTTCAAAATTTTAATATAAAAATAAAAATAAGGGTGTTACAACTCTACTCCCCTTAGAAAATTTCGTCCTCGAAATTTACATTAATCAGTAAAACAAATGAGGATGAGACTCTTTCATCTCAGTTTCTAGTTCCCATGTAGCATCTTCTCCTCTCGTTTCACTCCAAATAACCTTTACAAGCGGAATTGTCTTGTCTCTTAATTGTTTTATTCTTCTGTCACTTATTCTAACAGGTGGTGCATCATATGTAAGATTATCTTTAACTTGTATGACATCAGGTTCAATAACATGTGTAGGATCAGATATATACTTTCGCAAGTTTGACACATGAAAAACATTATGGATATTAGAAAGAAAAGGTGGTAATGCTATTTGGTAGGCAAGGGGACTAACTTTATGAATTATTTGGTATGGACCGATAAATCTAGGAGTTAGTTTTCGAGATTTCATTGCCCGACCGACCCCAGTCATAGGTGTGACTTTCAAGAATACATGATCGCCTTCTTGAAATTCGAGCGGCTTTCTTCTTTTGTCATAGTAACTTTTCTGCCTGCTCTGTGTTGCCTTCATCTTTTCCTGAACTATTTTGATTTTATCCGTGATTTGTTGTACCAACTCTGGTCCTAGCATCAAGTTTTCACCAGTCTCAAACCAACATAGCGGGGTCTTACATTTTCTTCCATATAATGCTTCAAAAGGTGCCATGCCAATGCTAGCATGGAAACTGTTGTTGTAGGTAAACTCCACATATGGTAAGAATTGATTCCAACTTCCTTTATGCTCTAACACACAAGCTCGTAACAAATCCTCTAGAGATTGGATTGTTCTTTCTGATTGTCCATCTGTCAGAGGATGATATGCTGAACTCAGACGCAGTCTTGTTCCCAAAGCCTTGTGCAAGCTCTTCCAGAATTGTGATGTAAAACGAGGGTCCCGATCAGAAATGATACTTGAAGGAATTCCATGCAATCTCACAATCTCCTCGATGTATAATTTTGCCAGCTTCTCCATAGAGTAACGAATGTTGATGGGAATAAAGTGGGCAGATTTTGTTAGTCTATCAACTATTACCCATATTGAATCATGTCCTAATGGAGTTTTGGATAAAGAAGTCACAAAATCCATGGTAATGCTATCCCATTTCCATTCTGGTATTTCCATTGATTGTAGCATTCCAGGGGGTTTTTGGTGTTCTACTTTAACCTTCTGGAAAATTAGACATGCAGCCACGTACTCTGCCACTTCTTTCTTCATTCCAGGCCACCAAAATAACTTCTTCAAATCTTGATACATTTTAGTAGCTCCGGGATGAATGCTCATATAACTTTTATGGCCTTCTTCCAGAATTGCTTTCCTCAACTCCTCTTGATTAGGGATACACACTCGATCCTTATACCTTAGCAATTGGTCACTTCTTACATTGAACTCGACTTCTTTTCCTTGTTTCAAGAGTTCTTTCTTCTCTTGCAGGAATTCATCCTCTCTTTGAGCCTCTAAAACTTGTCTCAGGAATTCACTTGTCACTTACAACGCTCCTAATTTGTAGCTGTTAGCATTAACCTTTACTGCTAGGTTAAGATCTCTGAAGTTCTCTATCAATTCCAGCTCTTTAATCATCATCGTGGACGCATGTAGAGACTTTCGACTTAAAGCATCAGCTACTACGTTCGCTTTTCCAGGATGGTATTGCAACTCAAAGTCGTAGTCCTTTAAGAACTCCATCCATCTCCGTTGCCTCATGTTTAACTCCTTTTGGTCGAATAAATACTTGAGACTCTTATGATCGCTAAACACATCGAATGTTGCACCGTATAGATAATGCCTCCAAATCTTTAAGGCAAAAACTACAGCGGCTAACTCTAAGTCATGGGTAGGGTAGTTAATCTCATGTTGCCTTAATTGACGCGACGCATAGGCTACAACCTTCTTGTCTTGCATGAGTACACTTCCTAGTCCTTGTTTAGACGCATCACAGTAAACTTCAAAACTTTGATGTGGATCAGGGAGTACTAACACCGGCGCAGAAGTAAGTCAATCTTTCAGCTCTTGGAAACTATTCTCGCATTGTGTCGTCCACACAAAAGGTTGTCCTTTCCGTGTTAACTTGGTCAATGGGTATCCTAGCTTTGAAAATCCTTCAATGAATCTCCTATAGTATCCAGCCAAGCCCAAGAAACTTCTAATCTCAGTGATCGTGGTTGGTCTCTCCCATTTTAAAACCGCCTCCACCTTGGAAGGGTCTACAGCTATTCCTCCTTGACTAATTACATGTCCTAAAAAGTTCACCTCTTCCAACCAGAATTCACACTTCGACAGCTTTGCATACAGTTGTTTCTTTTTCAGGATTTCCAACACGACCTTCAAATGTTCAACATGTTCTTCTCTGCTTTTAGAGTACACTAATATATCATCAATGAACACCACTACAAATTTATCTAGATATGGATGAAAAATCCTCTTCATGTAATCCATGAATACGGCTGGTGCATTAGTTACACCAAAAGGCATTACTAGATATTCGTAATGGCCATAGCGTGTTCTAAAAGCAGTTTTCGGTACATCTTCTTTCTTCACCCTTATTTGATGGTATCCAGACCTCAAATCAATTTTGGAGAACACCGTGGCACCACGCAGCTGATCCATCAAGTCGTCAATCCTTGGCAGAGGGTATCTGTTCTTGATCGTCACCTTGTTCAGTTGTCGATAATCTACACACAACCTCATGCTACCATCCTTCTTCTTAACCAACAACACTGGTGCACCCCAGGGGGATACACTGGGTCGTATAAACTGCTTCTCTATCATCTCTTCAAGTTGTTTCTTCAACTCTGCTAATTCTAGAGGTGACATTCGGTATGGTGCAATTGAAATGGGTCCAACTCCAGGTACTAGATCAATGGAAAATTCCACATCTCTTTCTGGGGGTAAACCAGGGATATCTTCAGGAAAAACGTCAGGAAATTCACACACAACCGGCAGATTTTTGATTTTTGATTCTTGCTCTCCTTTCGTTGAAAGCAATAGCATGAATCCTTGAGCCCCTCCTTTTAAAGAGGCACTCACTTGGTTGGCGGTTAGAAATCTCGAATCCTCAGGATTCAAATTCACTGGTTCTTTAAACATTATGGTTTTATTATGACAATCTATTAGAACATGATTGTCAGACAACCAATCTAGCCCAATAATGACTTCTAAGCCAGAAAGGGGTAAACAGAAAAGATTAGCCTTAAAGTCCCTACCATCTATGACAATAGGGCATTTCCAACAAGCTTTAGAAGTGACAATGGGATTGTTTCCAGGAGTATGTACAGATAAGTCAAATGGAAGTTCTATCACAGGTAATTTTAGTTTTTCTACATAGTCATTGGCAATAAAGGAATGTGATGCACCTGAGTCATACATAACAGTTAAAGAAATCTTATTAATGATACACTTACCTTCTACCATGGAATCAGCATGAGATGCTTCTTCTCCAGTGATTGCAAAAACCTTTCCTTTTGCTTTCGGCCTTCCGACTGCACTGTGCGCGCCTCCTTGAGTATTTATGCTTGTACTTGCACCTTCAGGGTTTTCTCTCTTCATTTCTGGGCAATCCTTGATGTGATGACCTGGTTTGTTACACTTAAAGCAAACATAAGTGTTTTTAGGACAATCCCTTTTCAAATGGGGTCCTCCATAGATAAAACATTTAAAATTTGGTGCAGATGTTGGGTAATAGCTTCCAGTTGAAGCTTGGGGTCTGTTAGGAACAGATGCTGTTCCAAACCGGCGAAATGGTGCTTGGTAAGGCTTATTCCTTCTGAAATCTCTTCTTTGGTGATGGTGAGGTCCTCCACTTCTTATTTCTCCTGCCTTGTGAATGGGCTCACGACTTTTGGTCATTCTATCCTTATGGTCTTCTTCAAAGATCCTGCAGCGATTTACCAATACAGAAAATTCACGGATTTCCTGCATTCGTATAGCTTCCTTAATTTCTGGCCGCAGTCCATTTACAAACTTTGCACACCGATCTCTTTCATTAGTAGCATCATTATAATGAGAATGAAAACGAGATAGCTCTTCAAACCTGGATGCGTACTCTCCAACGGTCATATTTCCTTGGGTCAGCGACAGGAATTCGAATTGTCTTTTCTCTTTAACATCAGCTGGAAAGTATTTTTCCAGAAACATATCCTTGAAATAGTCCCAAGTGATCTCCATGTCGTTGACTTCGAATTGTTTACGCATGCTATCCCACCAATGTTCGGCATCCTCAGATAAGGCATAAGTAGCGAAGACTACCTTATCAGCTTCATTACATTGCAATGCTCGAAAGATCTTCTCTATCTCTCGAATCCAGATTTGTGCTCCATCAGGGTTATATCCTCCCTTGAAACGAGGTGGATTGCGCTTTTCGAATAGGTCCAGTCTTCTCAAGGCATTATTACCTTGACCTTCACGTGCTCCCATTGCATTGATTAAGCGTTCTACAACTCCAGCAAGATCGTTTCCAGCCATTAGTTTCCTGTTTCACAGTAACTGAGATTTGTCACATCAATCACAGTTACTACCAAGTCAGATATTCTACCTATACAGAGTTTACAGACAAAGCAAGATAGACCTTTTCCCCAGGCCTATTGGATTAACTGCTCTGATACCACTTTGTAACACCCTCTGTTACACCTTAATAAATTCTAAAAAAATTCGTAATTTTTTTTTTTTACTAAAGATATGATTGTTAAAAAGAAACTATCGGAATAAATTATATACATTATTGCTGAAATACCTCATAAATATTATTAAAACTTTATAAAGTAATTTTACATTCATCCAACAGAAATAAATATTAAACATTATAAGAAAGAGAGGAAACTCCATGGCCCAGAAGCAGTTACTTATTAACATTATTTAGTCATTGGACCACGGTATTCATACCGAGCTCCCTTTCTAGAACGTGCTATATTTACTGCCGATATTCTTCGATCCTTCCCTCTGAACCATCAATTTAAAACATGTGAAACAAAAACACGGAGAAAGGAGTGAGAAATAGAATATAATATTTCCGAATAAGACATAAGCAACAAAGGGTTTTCACAAACCAATACTTAATAATATCAATCACAATCACACACACAATCAATTATGAATGCATGAATGTTATGCAATATCTTCATCACAACTTACCTATATATGTGGGCCCTTAAATTTTAATTTGCACTGGGCCAACCAGGAGTTTACACTGTTCCATAAGTCCGGATAATAATAATATGAACAGCTCAACTGGCATGGAAACACTTAGAGACTAGTCAGATTGAGAAAGTTTTTATTGTGAAAGTACCTGACACTAGGGAGCTACCCCAGGTCCCCTAAAGCACCCTTTCACACCCTCTCATCCCAAGGCTCGTAATTAAGCCTCCTCTAATGTATCCTCGGTTTCTATAATCCGTCCCCAGACAATATTATTTCATTTCACTTTAATGATTCATGATGCATGAACTACTCGCGTATTGAGTTGGTTAAGGCTTTTAGAAACTCAATTATTAAATCCCTTAAAGGTTTACAACATTATTTCAATAAACTGTACATTTTCTCTAAATTTCTGTCCCACAGAAATAAATTTGGTACAGTTTTCGAATCTCACTGAAATTGAGTTTCTAAACCTTAAATATCTAAAAACTTTATCATATAAAACTTTACATAATCTTTCTCAAATTAAATCTTAACAAAATCAAATTTAGGAATCTCAATTATTTCCAAATATATTTAGTTATTAATTTGGAAAAAATAAAATAATTTTCTTTCAAAAAATTTTGTTTTATTAAAAGAGAATAATTATTAACCAAAAATACTTAAAATTACAAAATTTTTCTTTAACTCAAGATTTAATTAAATAAATTCTAATAAAATATTTTCTTTCTAAAATAAATACTAATTTTTTTATTCTAAATATTGAAAATAAAGTTAATAAAAATAATTTCTAAGAAGAATTAAAAGATAATAAAATTTAAAGAGTAAGGTAAGAAATTCTTACTGAATTTTAGCTTTCCGTCATGCTCGCTATATGCTCAAACTCCACATTACAATATCATCAATCAAAATTAAACAATATCAATCATAACTAAATATCATCAATCAATCAATCATAATCAAATCATAATCAAATCAATTAAATATCATTAATACATATCATAATACAAAATTTAATGATTATTAATATAGTCAATTTTAGTCCTTTTGGTCAATTCCTCGCATAGGTATATGTAAGTCCATATAATCCAGTCCTTGCATAGGTATAGTTCAGTCCATATGGGTCATAATGGTCCAAGTCCTTGCATAGGTATAGTCCAGTCTATATAGGTCATAATGGTCCAAGTCTTTGCATAGGTATGTTAGAGTTAGTTAAACCGGATATTTAATTTAAAATTTATTATAAATTTTAAGTTAAAAAGTTAATATTTTAAAATAATAATATTATCAGATTTAAAAGGAGTAGGGGACTCCTCCCATTATTCTTATGTCTTTTCATATTATACTCTTATCTCACTCCCCCCTACCTTGAGTCGTTACCAAAAAGAGATTTGCTTTGCGCCTCTGATTTCTAGAAATATTAATATCAATTTTATTTCAGTATAAGCATAAGACGAAGATTAAGATTACTACTTAAAACAGAAATGGTAAATTTTAAATAGTGAATAGTGAATAGTGAATAGTAAATAGTAAATCGTGAATAGTAATAGTAAATAGTAAAACGTGAATAGTAACAGTAAATAGTAAAACGTGAATAGTAACAGTAAATAGTAAATCGTGAATAGTAACGGTAAATAGTAATAGTTAATAGTAATTTACTATTTGAATAGTAATTTACTATTGAAATAGTAATTTACTATTGAAATAGTGTTTACTATGTAGAATAGTAACTTAAAATAATATTATTTTCAGTATAATAACAGATTTCTAAAAACGATATAAAAATAATCTAAAAAAATATAAAAGAGAAGTATTCTTACCTTAGGATTTTGGCAGAACCTTCTCTCCAAAAAACTTTTCTTCTCTCTCTCACTTCCACCACTATCTCACTAGCACTACTGTATTAAGAAAACTTAATCTGAAATTGTGAATTCTAAAGAAGAAATCCTTCGGTATTTATAGGAAAAAATTTTACTATGCATTCCATTATTTTAATATAAAAGTACTATGCATTTTTGAATTTTTTATTCCAGGTTACTATGCATTCTTTGAAAATTTCGTACATGCACAGTGTTTTGCATAGTAACTGTCGGTAGAATTATTAAGCCAAATAGTAACCTTTCACTCGGTATATTTTAAATATTCAAAATGAGTCCTTTTTGAAATTTAGCGATATTATATCAGTCCTCACTAATTTTATAATAAGTAATATAAAGTTGAAATTTTAAAAATCTAAAATTTTCTGTTAATAAAAATTTATTGATACGTTTCTAATTTTTTAACGATTGGAAAAAATCAAGATTTTTCTCAAACCGATAATTTTTAGATAAGTCTACTTGAAATGGATTTTAGAAAATTTTCTTATAATTTAAATTCACTTTCTTATAAATATTTTTAATTTAAGTCACTTATATGAATTTAAAATTATTTAAAAAATATTATTTTTATTAAAAAATTCCAAAATTCCAAAAAATTCCAAAAAATCATAAATAATACGTAGATTAAAAAGTTCTAAAGAACCATAATTTAATTCCTTCAAAATTTTAATATAAAAATAAAAATAGGGGTGTTACATTAATTATATTTTTTAATATGTGTATATGTTTCTCACCATTGTTTTGATATTTCATATATAATAGTTGAATTCGTCTTTAAATTTTCACATCTTCCTTAAAATAGGTTTTGTAATATCTTAGAAGAATATGTTGCTAATGATTGAGACAATGATATAAGATTAGGACAATTGAAGATGTGGAAAGAAGACTTAAGTTCAACATGTGAATGAAGACTTAAGTTAAGAGGTTAAACAAAATAATGAATTAACAATTTAAAATAATTAATATTGGAAAAATCATTTTAAATGTAAAGTTATCTAACATGAATCTTGAATGTTAAATTGAGATGCTCTTTGATCATTTTGAGACACAGACAAATATTGGTTCTGGATCATAGATTAAGATGCTTTGTGGTTAAACCAGGATGTTAAATGATCATTTTGAGATGTCAATAGATGATAAATCTTGGATACGATATCAAACTAAGATGCTCTATGAGCAAATTGGATGCTCGATGATTAATTTAATATTTGAGAAAAAGATTGATCTTGGATCTTATAAATCAAACTAAGATGCTTCATGTTTACACCGGGGTTCTTTGTAATCAAACCAATATGCTTTATATGTAATTTGGGATGTGAAATATGTGAGCAAGGGGTGTTAGTAGTGATGTAATCTACTAGGCCCTTAGGTGTTTATTGGCATACTACTTACGTGTTAGTTCTCATGATGGTGATGTGAGAATTCTTTTACCGGCCTTACCAAGTGTATTAATTGATCAATTCTAAACTAAATTATTGATGTGTAGTGTGAATTTTGTCCTACATGTATACGGTTATTGAGGTAGTCTTTGCATGGTCATGATCCTACATGGTTGAGGTCCTACAAAAATTTAAGAAAGGGTATGTTCCTATATGTACCTATGATGCTTAAGTTAGTGTATGTGGAGCAAATCCAATATACAATAGAAAATAGGGAAAAGAATATATTTATGACCTTCACGAATCTCGTATTGTAGTTAGAGGGTGTAGGGAGGTGTTAATGATTATGTCACATGCTTTTATATAAACCATCTAACATCCCTATTTTTATTTTAATTTATTACAGAAAATTTTATATTAAAATCTTGATGGAATTTGACTATAGACCTTAAGAAGTTTTTGATAAATAATTTTTTTTTAGAATTTATTTTTTAAAAAAATTTAAAAAATAATTATTTAAAAAAATGAAAAATTACTATTTGCACCAGCCCCTAAATTACTATTTGTACCTCCCCTAAAATTTTGATTATTGTACAGTATTTTTATAATAAAATATTTAAATGCACAGTAAATTTTTTTACTATAAATAGAAAGGCGAGACACCGAGTTTCTCTTTGAAAATTGAAAACTTAGTAGTGTTGGGGGAGAGTGCTAAGTGAAGAGAGGAATATATTTTCCAAAGTAAAGAGGTTCTGTAAAAATAATAAGGTAAGAATACATCTCTTTTATGTTTTTAGGGTTATTTTCATATCGTTTTAGAAATCTATTATTGTATTGGATATAATATTATTTTAAGTTACAATTTTGAATAGTAAAATACTATTTTAATAGTAAATTACTATTATGAATATTAAATTACTATTCAAATAGTAAATTACTATTTACTATTACTATTTACCATTACTATTCGTGATTTACTATTCATCATTTACTATTCACTATTCATATTTAAAATTTACCATTTCTGTTTTAAGTAGTAATCTTTATTTTCATCTTATGCCTATACTGAAATAAATTGGTATTAATATTTCTAAAAATCGAAGGCGCAAAGCGAACTCTCTTTTGGTAACAATTCAAGGTAAGGGGAGTGAGATAGAAATATAATATGAAAAGACATAAGAATAATGGGAGGAGTCCCCTACTCCTTTTAACTTTAGTAATAATATTATTATTTTAAAATAATAACTATTTAACTTAAAAATTTATAATAAATTTTAAATTGAGTATCTTGTGTAACTTGATCTGAAATACCTATGCAAAGACTTGGATAACATATGCAAACTAGAGTAAACCTATGTACGGACTTGGACTATTATGACGTATGTGGAATGAACTAAACCTATGCAAGGACTGGATGATATGGACTTATATAGACCTATACGAGGAACAGACTATAAGGACTCAAAATCAATTTTATTAATTTAAATAACCATTAAAAGTTGAATTAAATTTATGAGTGATATTTAATTGATTTGATTTGATTATAATTGATAATATTTGATTTTGATTGATGATATCTAATTACGATTGATAATATTTGATTTTGATTGATGATATCTAATTATGATTGATAATATTTGATTATGATTGATGATGTCTAATCGTGGTCGATAATATTTGATTGATAACATTTAACTTTGATTGATAATAATTGATTGTGATTGATGATCTTATGATGTAGAGTTTGAACATATAGCAAACATGACGGAAAGCTAAAACTCAGTAAGAATTTTCTTATCTTACTCTTTAAATTTTTATTCTAAGAGAAAGTATTTTATAATCATTTTAGTCTTTTATTTCTTCTTAGAAATTATTTTCAGTAATTTTACTTTTAATCTTTAGAATAAAAAAATCTAGTATTTATTTCAGAAAGAAGCCATTTTATGAAAATTAATTTATAAAAAGATTGAGATAATTAATTCTTAAATTAAAGAAAAATTTATAGTTTTAAGTATTTTTAGTTAATGATTTAAGAACTTTTTTTTTGTTTAATAAAATAAAAATTTCAAAAGTAAATTATTTTGTTTTCTTTCCAACTTAATAACTAAAGATATTTGGAAATAATTGAGATTTCTAAATTTGATCTTGCTAAGATTTAATTTGAGAAAGATTATGTAAAGTTTTATATGAGAAAGTTTTGAGATATTTAAGGCTTGAAAACTCAATTTTGGTGAGATTTGAATTTGAAAACTGTACCAAATTTATTTCTATATGACAGAAATTCAAAGAAGAAATTGAGGAAATGTACAGTTTATTAAGATGATATTGTAAACCTTTATGGTATTTAATAATTAAGTTTCTAAAAGCCTTAACCAACTAAATATGCGAACAGTTCATGCATCATGAATCATTAAAGTGAAATAAAATGATATTGTCTGGAGACGAATTATAGAAACTGAGGATACATTAGAGGAGGCTTAATTACGAGTCTTGGGATGAGAGGGTGTGAAAGAGTGTGAAAGGGTGCTTCAGGGGACTTGGGGTAGCTCCCTAGTGTCGGGTACTTTCACAATAAAACCTTCTTAATCTGACTAGTCTCTAAATGTTTCCATGTCAGTTGAGTTGTTTATGTTATTATTATCCAGACTTATGGAACAGTGTAAGCTCCTAGTTGGTCCAGTGCAAATTAAAATTTAAGGGCCCTCACATATAGGTAAGTTATAATGAAGATATTGCATAACATTCATGCATTCATAATTGATTGTGTATTTGATTGTGATTGATATTATTATATATTAGTTTGTGAAAACCCTTTATTGCTTATGCCTTATTTGGGAATATTATATCCTATTTCTCACTCCTTTCTCCGTATTTTTGTTTCATATATTTTAAATTGATGGTTTAGAGGGAAGGATCAAAGAATCTCGACAGTAAATATAGCACGTTCTAAAAAGATAGCTCAGTATGAATACCGTGGTCCAATGAATAAATAATGTTATTAAGTAACGGTTTCTAGGCCATGGAGCTTCCTCCTTTTCTTATAATGTTTAATATTCATTTTCTTTGGATGAATGTAAAATTGCTTTATAAAGTTTTAATAATATTTATGAGGTATTTCAGAAATGTTATATGTAATTTATTCCGATAATTTCTTCTTAACAATCATATCTTTAGTAAAAAAATTATAAATTTTTTTAGAATTTATTAAGATGTAACAGAGGGCATTACACCATCAATGACATGACTCATGAGGCATAGGCATAGGCATGATTCATAACCAATGTACCATGGTCTTGTGACCCTGACCATAGAAATACTATGCAAGCCTTGTATTAATGACTTTCTTGGGATAACAATTTATCCTTTTAGAAAAAAAGTTTATGTGACTAAAATGTCCCACAAAGAACTTGATGTGTCACAATAGGATATCTCAATTGAGATCCATATGTCCCAGTACGTAATATCCATATCAATAAGCATATGTTTTTCTTTTATGCAATAAAAAAAACATGTTATCATATAATTACTGTTGGCATAAAAATAGGTTTAATTAGACCTAGCCCGTCAAAAGAATTATTTGTTTGAAAGTAAATGGTCTACAAAATGTTAAAACTTTAAAAAGATAAGGCCTATTTGAGGTGGTTGCGAGTTTTTACCTTTTTTAAAACAAAGTATGTTTGTCAAAAATGGTGTTGAGGTAAGTTTTTACCTATTTTTAAAATAGTTTTTAGTTATTTTTAAAAACAAGAAAAAATAGTTTCTTTATTTTTGTTTTTAGTTTTATAAACTTCTAACATTTGTTGTTAACTGCTATCATCATTGTCGCTTTTCGCACCACCCCCACCATCATTATCACCATCTCCCCTATTGTCATGACCATCACTGCTCTACCCACTACAACCACCATTGCACATGCCGTTACCGCCACCATTGCCATTCCTTCCACCACTATCACCAATGGTTCCACTACTACTGTTGTTTTTTGCATTATCACTACATTATCCACCACCATTATAACCACCACTAGCAGCACCATTGTCATTCCTACCATCACTACACCTTCCTCCATCATTGTCGTGACCACTACCATCGTTATAACCACCATTGACAACTCCACCATCGTTGTTAAACTGTTTGGTATAGGGGACGGGTTCCTCTGGTAAATGTCTGGTATTGAATGCCTCTCTGTCATTTAGTATTATTGTGACATCCTAAGTCAATTTACATTTTATTTTTATTTGTTCACGTAAATTTTACCATAAATTTTTTTTTTGTGATTAACAATAATAATTAAGTCCTAATCCAAAATAATATTTATTTTTCACTAAACATGTTTTAAATAATAAACAGCCATAATTAAATCAAATAATTAAAGTAAGAAAAGAAATTTATTTAAATGGGACCAAAAGAAGAAAAAAAATGGAATCAGGGGCCTCTCGCTTGAGCGAGGCCCCAACTCGCTTAAGCGAGATTATGAACTTTCGCTTGAGTGAAGTCTCCATTCACTCGAGCGACGTTCATATCCCATTCCCAGGCGAGCCATGGTCACGCTTGAGCGAGGGCACCCATACGCTTAAGCGAAATCCGACCAGAGGTCGTCTTTCCCCTCCCTCGGTTTTGCACTCGGCAATTCAATCAACCGAATCATCTTGCTTGGCTTTCTACTCGTTAAAATTATTCAAAACTGACTCGCCTCTCACTTGGCCTTTCACTTGGCAACTTATTCCAAATCCGAGTCATCTCTTAATCAGCCTTTCACTCGGTAATTTCATTCCAAAACCGACTCATCACCTGATAGGTCTTTCACTCGGCGAATTATCTCAAAATCGACTTCATACTCACTTGGGTTCCCACTCGGAAAAGTAATCCAGACCGAGTCTTTTCTCACTCGGAATTACACGCACTGAGGGACTCCACTCGGAACGAGTTACTTTGAACTCGGAAATTTCCACTCGGAACACCACTACCCGGGGTATCACATTGGGAGACCCATCACTCAGAATTATACACACTTCCTCACTCGGAAGGTTTAGTCTCGGACATGGCCCACTCGGCATTTTACTCAGAAATTCACTACATCATAGAATTATTTTCTAAGGTTCCCACTCTTAGTGAAAATTTCATTCGGAATCCCACTTACTCACCATACACTCAGTCAAAACACAACCATACCAGTCACTCACTTGAGTGAGGACCAACCCAGCATTAGACTTCACACTTCCGCTCAAGCCACACACACACGCTTGGGCGAAAAATGTACAGTAGCTACTCCCATCTTTATTCGCTTGAGCGAGTATATCTCGTTTGAGCGGAAACAATCCAGAATCTAATCCTATGGCCCTCGCTCGAGCGGGACTCAATTCGCTCGGGCTAAAAACATCCAGTAGCTCCCTCTGATACCTCAAACACCTCTCGCTTGAGTGGGAATCTTACCCGCTGGAGCGAGATTAACTCAGTAACCACTTCCTCTACCTCTCGCTCAAGCGAGATTGAATCCGCTTGAGCGAAATTACTCCAGTGACTACATTGAAAGTACAGGACACGTTCGCTTGAGCGATAATCCTATTCGCTCAAGCGAATTATGCAGCTTATACGTAAACACTTGAGATTTTCATACCATCCAGCAATTTAAACATTCACATGCATCATTTGGTCTACTCTACTCAATCACATACATTCCCACAATGCAATGCACTTTACTTCTAATTCCCTTCCACTAAATGTACATCAATCATCTACATCATTCATGTTCCTAATCATAAACAAAACCTGTCTATAGCAATTTATTGTTCATACTTACTATTGGCTCCATGACAATATGCATCAAATCATGAAATTCACATTACTCATATCAATATCACTAACACATCATCTCATTGACATAAATTCCTATCCTCATCAATCAACATGCAGATTTTTATCCATAATTGATTACACACTTTCATAACTACATTGATCACATCTAGATTGGTTCAACACACATAGATAATATATAATTATAATACACACATCATTCACTTCATAATTCCCTGCACTCCTTGGCATCAATTCTCCGCTTGGCGCACTTCCGGGGCTTCAACCTCTTCCCTGTCACTGGCTACTAAATTAAAGAAAACAACAGCAAGGGTGAGTGTTTGGTATCATAATTAATGTAGAATAACAATTCAATAACAAGATACATATTTACTAGTTTTAGTTTGTACCATTCATCTTACCTCTTGTCCTTAATTTCCGTTTACCAATCAAGAATTCAATTTCAATTCTTTATTTCCAATTTGCCAATCACAATGAACAATTATCATAAAACACATTCATATCATCACACAATGTTAACAATGCATCTAATAACACAACTGACTCTCATATCAATTCGACGCCTAGTATCTGGATACTAAAAGGATCGGCCTTCAGCTGGGGGTCCTACTTGACACCCCGTGAATCCTGCTTGGTCCACTGAGTCCTACTTGACTCTCCACCTCAACCACTGGGTAGCTCAACTGGGCATAAACACCACGGGAGCCAGAAACGAGGGGCTGTACATACCGTCGGCCGTCCTACACCACATAATCACACAAGTATATTCATATTTCTCATATCATATCGTAAGTGGCCAGCAACAAAACACATACTCATCAATTGGGCGACCTACTTGTCAAGCCCGTCATCACAATGCCACTATACTCATCAACTCATCACCATTCAATTCACATTGTGCTCATAATCATCACAGATCACACATAATTTACATTCATACACATATAATTATCATTCCTTGTCTATTCTCATTATTTCCATATTTAATTCAATGATCCAATTCAATTATACTTACCTATTATAATTAATTATAACTCGAACACCCCCCTTACCTTGATTTCGAGCTCCGACAACTCGTTCTTGATGTGATTAGCGTTCTCTCGACGTTATGTCCAACGTCCTGCGTCCAAAATCAACACCCACTTCATCGTTCGATCCTCCGACGACCGTTTCGTTACCTACGGAGGTCGAAACGCAAAACTCGTCAACGTTAAACCATCCTCATTACTTTAAAAGCCATTTTCAAGCTTCTACGCACTAGAGGAGTAGGAAACGAAAGCTCACTCCTCCATGCACGGCCCTTTGGTTTAACGGAGAAAACAAAAGAGATGCGAAAGCTTAATTTAAAAGGCCCATTGGACTCACCTCGAAGCCACGGTCTCAAAAACGTATATATCTCGAAGCTTCGATGCAAGATTGATCTCCCACTGGTGCATGCAGGTCACGGTAGCGTATGGAGAGGAAGAAGAAGGCAAGTCGCGTGAATGAAGAAGAAGAAGAAAATGAAATTTAAGATTTTAATACCCAAGGGCGCTTTGGTCATTTTCTATTTCAATTACATTTTCCTTTAAAAGTTTTAATTAAAACTTTTACTTTCACCTTTCACCCCTCACCTTTTTACCCCATTGTAACTTCAAATTTTACCTTCTTCTAATTATACATCATTTAACCTTTTATGATTAATCAATCAAATAAATTTATTTATTCCCACAACATTTAATTATTTCTAATTGCATTTTTAATAATAATAATTCCCAAAATTTCAATAAGTCCGGTTGGGCAATTATTAATATTTTTCGCCAATTAAAACTTTTCTAAAATATTAGGGATGTTACAATTATGTTGGTCTAGTGGAATCTAGTATTATGTGCCTTTGAGTCTAGTGAAAGCTTAAAGTATTCACGTCTCGTTTCAATACGCTCATCGTGATTCGTGTTAAGGGGAAAATGTGAGTATTACTCGTAAGGAAACTTTGAAGCTTAAGTAAATAAAAGTATCAATACTAGAGCACTTCAGGTATTAAAATGTGTTACCTTGTATATATTGAATGCAAGTATTTATAGGCATTGGTTAGGGATCAACTCTGATGTGATGTCTGTCAAGGTCTGTCTATTCAATACAAAAAGGCTGTCATACACTTAGTCTTATCTAACACACCTACAACTTTTAAGGATGATATGTCTTTAGTACTCCCAAGGGTTCCTCTCTTAGACACCGGTCATAAATGATCTAAATGTCGAGGATGCAGGTCAATGTGCTTCATGGGACATACTAGTTGTCGTCAATGTTTGTATCATGTTTTCCTTTTTGACAGTCGATATTATGCCTTCGAATTAGGGTGGACATACTAGATTAGTTGCCATTGTCACTGTCCTCCCATCACCGTCGCCTCCATTGCCATCATCACCATCACCATCTTTACTGTCACCATCATAACGATAACAATGATCTCCACAACCACCATTATCGTTAGCATTGCTACCACTTCCTCCTCCACTACCATTGTCACTAGCGCCACTGTTGTTGTATCATCCTAAAGTTTAGAATTTTAGAAAAATAATTCATTAAGGATCAGTGGAGAATTTTCGAGTGAATTTTTGAGTGAATTATGTCTGAGACAAGACCTTCCGAGTGAAAAATGGATATAATTCTGAGTAAAGGAAGGTTAACATGTTTCCGAGTGAAGCATGATTGAGAGAATCATTTAATAAAAACTCTGTTCGAATGAGACACTTTTGAGTGAGGCAAATCCGAGTGAAACGTCTCCTAGTGACTCGTTTCCGAGTGAAACGTCTCTGAGTGAAACATTTCCAAGAGAAGTACTTTTGAGCGAAGAAAAACTTTGATTTCGAATGAGTACTTCTCGGGCTAAGATATTGCTGAGTAATGAATTTCCGAGTGGGGTATCTCCGAGTTGAGTACAACTTTCCCGAGTGGGGTGTCTCTGAGTGCGACACTTCCGAGTGGGAAGGCACCGAGTGGGATATTTCTGACTTCCGAGTGGTATGGCACCGATTGAGATATACCGAATGAGTATGTTTCTGAGTGAATAGTTTTCAAGGGAAGTAAATATCCGAGTGGTGAATCCCTTCATTCAATTCGTGCTCGGGTGTCTTAAAGATTGCCTAGAGCCTGTGCTCGGGTCCATATTCAGAGTTGCCGAGAGCTTGTGCTCGGTTTCGTCTTTGAGATTATTTTCGACTCCGAGTGATATTCCCAAGTGGAAAGATTTCCGAGAGAGGACTGAACTTCGATTCCGAGTGATCTTTTCGGTTATAAGACTTCTGAGTGACGTACTTCCGAGAGAAATATTTTGAGTGAAGAAAGGCTTAGACTCGGGTAGAGATATATCTGAATGAGATATTTCTGAATGAGGTGTTTCCAGGTGAGACCTTTCCGGTTGGATCATTTCCGAGGAAGGAAAGCTATGAGTATTTCATGTAGAAACAGTTCCGAGCTAATTTCCTCCGAATGAAGTAATTCTGATCGGAAGAGGCTCTGATGAATTTTTCTCGGAAAGAGGGATATGTCCAAAATACCGAAACCGACTCGGAATTTGACAATTACTTCAATTATTGAAGCTTTCCACGTCACTATTCTTCTAACTTCTAGCAGATTCTCTTTTCTAATATTTTTCTAAGTATGGGACCCTCTCTATTTTGTCCTATCTTCTTTTCTTTAAATATCTTGTTTCTTCCTTATCTTTTAATACACGTATCAGTACTTATTCACTTTGTTCACGTTTCTTTTTCATGAACGATATATATATCAAATTCTATCGTGGGATCAGCTTGAAATTTTAAGAGTGTAAATATCACCTCTAATCCTTTTCTTGTCCAATCTTTACTGGAAATTATCAATTAAAGAAGAAATCAATCTTCACTTCTTCTCTTTCACGAAGAAGCTTTGGACTGGTTCAGAGCTGAAATTCCAGTCGGAAATTGTGAACTGTGATTTGGATATAACTTGAAGAACTGCTGGAATTCTTTATTTCCAGGTAGGGGGAGCGTTTACATTTTAAATGTATAGTTTATGAACGGATTCAGGATAGTATTATATATTTGCTAAGAAATCCTGAATATATGTTATATACTTATGTTATAGTATTTTCCGTTCATATGTGAGTATTATTGATTTTGAATTTATATGAGATATGAACTATATATGTGATGTATGTATTTGTGATAATTTCTATGCATGGGATGCAATAGAATATGTGATGATGATGATATGAATGATATTCATGAAGTTTTCATGATATATAAATGCATGTGATGCATATTGATAAAGCATGAGATGCTTATGTGATGATAACCGAGTGGTAGCCCCTGATGATGGTAATCAGGTGGTCTGTTGATGATTGATCATTATTTGGCATAGCATGTGCATTCAGATGCACACAGGACTGTAGGGGCCTGTGATGCCAGCCCAGATAGGAGGGCGACCTGATTATAAGGCACAAACCCTGTTGTGGTTTCTTCGGATTCCACAGATGCCTTCGAGTTGGACTCAAGGCCGGCCCGTAACACCGAGTTGTTACCGCTGTCACTGAGAGTGACTGGTGTTACATTATGGGCGCAGCGATTTGGTACCTGTAAAACGGCCGAATCAGCTGAGAGCTGAGATATTATGTTGTGTAAATCCCATCATTAGAGTCGGACCCGCATGCATATGCATTGATTTATATTATTAAGAATAACATGATGATATGATCACTTGATGATATGATCACTTGATGATATGAGAATAAATGATATATGATGAGATTGTATGTTATTTATACGTAGTTATGAATTGGATACTTAATCCGATTCAATAACTATCATTTGACATGTTTATGCTCACCCCCTATTTTTGGTTATTTTTACAGTGGATATAGGACGCAAAGATGATATATGAGGTCACTCAGCCTGCATGGAGCATTATGTATATATATGAATAGTACATGATGCACATAATTATTTTGTAGTAGCCTTGGCCGGCTCCTGTGCAAACCGAGTTGTTATATTTATTTGTATACTTAAATGAGCCGGTCGGTTGATGTAAAAATGATAGTGTTATTATTTAATCCAAATCCTATTTTGAAATTTAAATTATTCGTGAAAAAATTGTTTGAATTTTTGAAAACTATTTTAAAAATTGGGACGTTATATTTTGGTATCAGAGCAGACTTGAAAAGTCCAAGGCCAAGGTTAAGCTACTAAATGCTATGAATTGAGTGAAATTATATTATGGTTGTTAAATATTATAGTTGAGGAAATCAACTATAAATAAATTGCTTTCATATCCATGAGAGGTACTAAAGTATGATGATTATTTCAGGATAAGAAAATGGTTGACCCTCATGGTATGGATGCAATGGCTGCTGCCTTCCAGCGTGTTGCTGATATTTTAGAAAGGTAGAACCAACCTCAACCGACTGACAATCATAGTATTGATTGTTTCCTAAAGCGAAAACCGACTGAATTCCATGGAGGATTTCAGCTCGACCAAGCTTATGCATGGATCCATAACTTAGAATGGATCTTTGGCAGTCTGCAGTGCATAGAGGCACAAAAGGTCAAGTATGTTGTGTTCATGCTTCGGAAAGAAGCTGAAAACTGGTGGAAAATTACTAAAGCCTGACTGATAGCTATGGGAACCGAGCTGATTTGGGAGAATTTCAAGGGACGTTTCCTTGAAAAATACTTCCCAAACACTGTAAGAAGTAGGAAGGAATTAGAATTCATGGAGCTCAGACAAGGCAATCTTAGTGTGGAGGAATATGCTGCTAAGTTTGAGGAACTCTGTTTGTTTTATCCTCCCTTTCAGCAGCCTGGGTGTAACATCCCTAATATTTTTAGAAAAGTTTAATTGGCAAAAAATATTAATAATTGCCCAACCGGATTTATTAAGACTTTGGGAATTATTATTATTAAAGATGTAATTACAAATAATTAAATGTTGTGGAAATAAATAAATTTATTTAATTGATTAATTATAAAAGGTTAAATGATGAATAATTAAAATAAGGTAAAAATTTGAAGTTACAATGGGGTAAAAGGTGAAAGGTGAAAGGTAAAAGTAAAAAGTTTTAATTAAAACTTTTAAAAGAAAATGTAATTGAAATAGGAAATGACCAAATTGCCCTTGGGTATTAAAATCTTAATTTCACTTCTTCTTCCTCACTTTCACGAGCGTGCACATCTTCTTCTTTCTCCTCACCATTGCCGTAGCTGCATGCTCCAAGAGGAAGATCATTTTCCGCCGAAACTTCGAGATAACTACGTTTTTTAGACCGTAGCTTCGAGGTGAGTCCAATAAGTCCTTTAAATTAAGTTTTCGCGTCTCTTTCGTTTTCTCCGTTAAACCAAATGGTCGTGCATGGAGGAGTGAGCTTTCGTTTCCTATTCCTCTAGTGCGTAGAAGCTTGAAAATGGCTTTTAGAGTAATGAGACTGGTTTAACGTTGACGAGCTTTGTGTTTCAACCTCCGTAGGTAACGAAACAGTCGTCGGAGGATCGAACGGTGAAGTGGGTGTTGATTTCGGACGTAGGACGTTGAACATAGCGTTGAGAGAACGCCAAGCTCATTAAGAACGATTCGTCGGAGCTCGGAATCGAGGTAAGGGGGTGTTCGGGTTATAATTAATTAGAATACGTAAGTATAATTGAATTGAATCATTGAATTAAATATGAAAGTAATGAGAATAGACAAGGAATGATAATTGTATGTGTATGAAAGTAAATTGTGTATGATTTATGATGATTATGAGTACAATGTAAATTGAATGGTGATGAGTTGATGAGTATAGTGGCATTGTGATGACGGGCTTGACAAGTAGGTCGCCCAATTGATGAGTATGCGTTTTGTTGCTGGCCACTTGCATTGTGATATGTGAAATATGAATATACATGTGTGATTATATGGTGTAGGACGGCCGACGGTATGTGCAGCCCCTCGTTTCTGGCTCCCGTGGTGTTTATGCCCAGTTGAGCTACCCAGTGGTCAAGTAGGACCCAGTGGTTGAGGTGGAGAGTCAAGTAGGACTCAGTGGACCAAGCAGGGTTCACAGGGTGTCAAGTAGGACCCCCAGCTGAAGGCCGATCCTTTTAGTATCCGGATACTAGGCGTTGAATTGATATGAGAGTTAGTTGTGTTATTTGATGCATTGTTAGTATTGTATGATGATATGAATGTGTTTTATGATAATTGTTGATTGTGATTGGCAAATTGGGGATAAAAGAATGAGAGTTGAATTCTTGATTGGTAAATGGAAATTGATGACAAGAGGTAAGATAGATAGTACAAACTAAAACTAGTGAATATGTATCATGTTATTGAATTGCCATTCTATATTAATTGTGATACCAAACACTCACTCTTGTTGTTGTTTCTTTAATTTAGTAACCAGTGACAAGGAAGAGGTTGAAGCCCCGGAGATGCGTCAAGTGGAGAATTGATGCCAAGGAGCTAAGGGAATTTATGAAATGAACTATGTGTGTAATGTGTGTTGTGATTTATGTATGTTAAATCTAAATGTTGTTTATGTGTGTTGAGTTAATTTGGTATATTGTCACCATGATTATGAATGTGATGGAAAATGAGTAAAATTTGAATGCTATTTGATAAGGATATAAATTCATGATGATGAAATAATGAAGTGTGGATGGTTATGCTAATTTCCTTGAATTGGATGTCTGATGGCATGGGGCCAATATCATTATTATGGCCAGGTCTTGTTTGTATATGTGAAGAGTGAAAGGTGAAAATCATAAATATGTGCTGTTAGAAATTAGATGATGTACCAAATGAATAATGAATTTATCAATGATATAGTTGGTGAATTAGAAACATGATTGAGGGGCATGTTTAGTCGAAATCAATCTCATGTGCACATTTGATTGTATGGCAATAGATGAACTAGGCTAAATGATGTATGTGAATGCTTAGGTTGCTGGTTGGTATGAAAATCTCAAGTGTTTACGTATAAACTGCATAATTCGCTTGAGCTACTTGAATTTTCGCTCAAGCAAACGTGTCCTGTACTTTCCATATAGTCACTGGAGTAATTTCGCTCAAGCGGATTCAATCTCGCTTGAGCGAGAGGTAGAGTAAATGGTTACTGAGTTCATCTCGCTCCAGCGGGTAAGGTTCCCGCTCAAGCGAGAGGTATTTGAGGTATCAGAGGTAGTTACTGGAGGCTTTTCGCTCAAGCGGGTGGATCCTCGCTTAAGCGAAGGATAAAGGAATTGGTTCTGTCTCTTTTTCGCTTGGGCGAATATAAACCGCTCGAGCGAAACAGGGAAGTCTAGGTACTGGAGGAACCTCGCCCAAGCGAGAACAGTTCGCTTAAGCGAGTCATGTTGGTAAGGTCACTGGAACTGATTCGCTTAAGCGAGATAACCTTGCTCAAGCGAAGTAAGGTCTGATAGGTATGAATGTTTTCGCTCAAGCGTGAGTGTGGCTCGCCCAAGGATTGAATATGAACCTCGCTCAAGCGAGTGGATACTTCGCTCAAGCGAAAGCATCTAATCTCGCTTAAGCGAGTTGGGGCCTCGCTCAAGCGAGAGGCCCCTGATTCCATTTTTCTTCCTTTGGTCCCATTTAAATAAAATTTCTTTTCTCATTTTAATTAATTGATTTAGTTAAGGTTGTTTACTATTTTAAACATGATTAGTGAAGCATAAATATTATTTTGAATCGGGACTTAATTAATTATTATTGATCGCGAAAAATTTATTGTAAAATTTACTTGAATGAATAAAAATAAATGTAAATTGACCTAGGATGTCACACTGGGACCGAGGGTTCCAAGTGTATTAAATTTGAAAGTGGACTAAGGCCTGAAATCAAGAAAGCGTTCAGACATCAGGAGATCCGAAGTTTTCCGGTGTTGGTTAACAAATGTCGAATCTTTGAGGAAGATGACAAGTCCTACTCTGGCCAAAGCAGCAAGATTGAAACTGCTTTGAACCCACAACAGCCTAGCTTCAAGAAGCAAGGCAATTCTAGTAGAGATAAGTCGTTCTCTAAGTCCGGAAGGAGTGGTGGATACGGTGGACGTTTTAGAAATCGTCCTAGAAACGACAAATGCTTTAGGTGTGGTGGTGACCGTTTTACGCGTGACTATAACCGTAACGAGATTGTTTGTTTCCAATGCAATGAGAAAGGACACATTCGTCCTAATTGTCCTCTTTTGCAACCAACTGAATCTAATGCTAGTGTAAACCGAGGAGGCTTCAGAGGACGAGGCCGTGGAAACGGTAATAGAGGAGGCAGAGGAAATGGTGGTCCTAGTAACTTAATGATTGGAAGAAATGACCAGGATAAGAATGCTAACCCGCAAGTTGCTGGCAAAGTGTTTACCATTCACGCGGAAGAGGCCGAACAAGCTGGTGACCTGGTACAAAGTAAGTGAACTATTCATGGTTCTGAGTTCTCTGTGATATCTGATTCGGGTGCCACACATCCTTTTATCTCTGAAATGTGTGTTAGGTGCCTGAAAATACCTGTTGCTATGTTAAAACACGAGTTATATATGTGTATACCTATGGGTTTTTATGTGCAAGCCGTGACTAAATGTGTGATCTATTAAATTTCGAGGACGAAATTTTTTATAGGAGGGGAGAGTTGTCATCATCGTCATTATCATCATTGTTGTTACTACCACCACCATCATTATAAAAGAGTTATTATTATTATTATTATTTATATTATTATTAGTATTTTATTAGTAGTTTTGATTATAATTATTAAAGTTTTATCAACTTTTTAAAATTCAAAACCTTACAATCTAATATATAAAACTAGACACTAAAATCAGGTTTTGATTTTTAACAATTTAAAAACTAAAAAAAATAAATGAATCTGAAATTAGTTTATATATATATATATATATATATATATATATATATATATATATATATGAATGAATGATCAGACAACACAAGTTTAAAATTGATAAATATTAAAAAAAACTAAAAAGGGAAAGGGCCGAAGGCCCATTAATTGAATACTAAATAATAAAATCACTCATACTATCTTTTATAATTAACTCTCTAATATAATTGAGAATTCATTCAAATAGAGAAAAATCACTACCTAAATCACATCTAAATCCTAGATAATTAGAATCAAAGAAAAGTAGCAAAAGTAGGAGAGAGAAAAGTAAATCTAAAGTATATTTTCTTGTATTGTTGTATGACCAAATTAGTACATAATTATACATTGGTGACAATTATCATATCAGCTTAACTAAAACAAGTTTAATACACTTGAATTAGAACTAAACCAAAACTAAATTTAACCCGGATAATTTATGCATTACTGCTATAGTGTATTACTACTCTAACATTCCCCTTGAGGAGGAGAAACAAGTTTAAATTTGAATAAGTAGTAATTTTTTTAGTTATATAAACTACATATGTATCCATTTAGATTAGATAATACATTTATCTTTAAAAGATTATTTTAGGTTAGTTATTTAAAAATGCTTTGAAGTACATTTAAATATTTTAATTTTTTTAACGCTAATCACACTTAATTTTTAATCCTTCCTTATTAGATTTTTATACGAATTAAATTAAATTCAGGGGAATTTGAACAAATACCACAGTAGCATCATCTTTACAGAAGATGGCATAAATTCCATTAAAATTAAATTAAGCTTAATGAATGACAGTAAAATTAGATAATCCGTGTTCCTCACAATTTCCACGAAGAAAAGAAGAAGTAAGAAAAAAGGTTTATCATGGTTGACCCACTACAAACGCGTTGAAATTTCATCTTCTGGTCACATTACTTCCTGCCAGCCATGCCAATTTCCGTCAAATTCGTGGTTCAAAAAAATCTTCTATCTATTCTATATATTTTTTTAAAGCAAAAAAATGGAATAAAAAATCTCTCTAGTCATTATTATAGTAAAAACTTAAACATGCTCGGAGTTTGATTTAGATAAAAAAATAAATAAAGTTGAATATTTTTATGCGAATACCGTTTCTTCCAACTTCCATGGTCCAAGTTTGATTCTACCATTTTTGTTCCTCGGAGTTTCGTTTGTTCGGTTCCTCTCTCTCTTTTCTCTCTTTTTTTCTCTTCAAAGAATAAGAGAGAAGAAGAAAAAGAATGGAGGGTGAGGGTGAGGGTGCAGCACTGTGGCAAGGTGCGGTTTTGGGTGGAATAATCTTTTGGGTTGTCTCTTCCTCGTACCTCAATGTTACTCACAAGCTTAGATCTTTCTTACAACCTCGTGTTTCTCACTATGTTGATTCTGGAACCCCAATTATCCTTCAGATCCAGGTAACTATTACAAATGCCCTTCAATTACGAACCCAGATTTTTATTCTCCCAAAGTTTTAAGCTTTTTAATGTTTTTTTTATGAAATTATTGATTTTTCATTTTTTAATAATTTTTCGGGTGATGCAGAGTTACCGGTTTGGGTTTCTGGATGCTCTTTTCTCTGGGTTGTCTTGTGTTGTTTCTGTGCCCTTTTACACTGCTTTTCTCCCCCTGGTATTCTGGGTACGTACGGCATGTTGATGGTGTCATGCACATACCAAGTGGTGACGATTCGGTTTTGAAAAAACTCAAATTTGTTGTTGGCTTTTGTAGAGTGGTCATGGCAAACTGGCCAGGCAGATGACGTTGTTGATGGCGTTTTGTGATTATTTTGGGAACTGCATAAAGGTATACGTTGTTCACTTTCATTTAATTCAACCTTTGATTTGTTTATCTGTATGTGATCACAGATTTTACATGTTGTGTTAAATGCTTGTGGTGTTTGTCACTCAACAGGATGTGGTTTCAGCTCCAAGACCTGCTTCTCCACCTGTCAGGAGAGTAACTGCTACAAAAGACGAAGAAGATAATGCCTTAGAATATGGATTGCCTTCTTCCCACACACTTAACACAGTTTGCTTATCTGGGTATTTATTTTTCTTTTTATTTATTTACTTTTATTGCTAAGTCATCCTATGTGGTACGGGGCTAATTTAGCTTGCGTGGTATCAGAAAGTGATTCTGAGGCATTTCTTAGTTTTGTATTATGATCAGGGAACTGAACAGGTGGCATGCCTTAGAAGTCAAGTAATATGGTTAAACTTACTCTTCTCCCTGTCTATTTTATGTACCAAGGAAGTAGAATAAAAATTACCTGAATTAGTAAAAAGCACGGAAATGCATTTTCCATCATTTTTTGGATATCTTCTCTCACCAGTTTAACTTGATTAGAAATGTCTAGTTTTTCTAGTAGGATTATCTGTTGAGAAATATGAAACCCTTAGCTTTGAATTCTTTGTGTTTGTCATTGATGGATGCTTTTCCTTGGAATGGTTGTTTATCAGCTACCTTTTGCACTATGTCCTGACTCATTCTCAAAGTCAAGGTGCCCATGTTAATTATCTTGGATTTTCTCTTGTTTGCTTGATGGTGGCCCTCATTGGTTTAGGTAGGAATTCTATCACTTTTACATTGTTAGGAGCTTCCTATTGTTGGCGGTTGGCCTATTTCACTGTGAAACAATGAAAATTATTTGGTGTTTGTTGCAGGAAGAATTTATCTTGGCATGCATAGCGTGGTTGATGTTCTTACTGGCCTTCTTATTGGACTTGGGATCCTTGCCTTTTGGCTTAGAGTTGACGAATACATAGACAACTTTGTGATTTCGGGGCAAAATGGTATTCTTACTTCTAATCGATAATTCTGCACAGGGTAGCTCTGATTTAGAAATTATTTTAGATTATAATATTAGAAAAATTATATCCTCAAGGTTTCTTGTATCTCGAGTATCTTTTGTTCACAAAATGATTAGAGCTTCTAAAATTTTTATGCAGGAGTTTTACCCCCCTAAAAGTAATCTTAGACATGCTTTCTTTGTATTCTATCTCATCTAAAGCCTTTTTTCGTTACAGTCACATCCTTCTGGGCTGCCTTGAGCTTCCTCTTGCTTTTTGCTTATCCAACTCCTGAACTTCCAACTCCAAGTTTTGAGTTTCACACTGCTTTCAATGGTGTTGCATTGGGAATTGTAAGCAGTTTCTCACATTGTCTAAACTTGTTTCTTTTTTTCTTGTTCATTATGAATGATTATACTCAAGATTAATTATTTTTTCCGGGTACAAGGTTGGATATAATGAGTGAAAACTGAATTTTGGGATATAACACTCAATTAGATTCATAAACTAAAAAAGGATGCCCTCAGCTGTTCCAGTCAGTTGTAATTGACCAGCTCTAGACAACTTTCAATATTGACAGCTCCATACAGAATTTAAATGCTGAGGGTTGCTGGGGCCATATCTGATTGGGCTTGAAAGGTGACTTCACTGAGTTGGATCCAGAAGCACTTTAATCGGCTTAAAACTACCATCCATAGACTTATTGCATAGAGTAGTAATGTTTGAGGTGAAAATGCCAAATATAAATTTACACTTAACAGTGGAATAGCAAGTCAAACTAGATCCATATTGTATTGGAGAATGTTAATTGCAGCTTGATACATTGAAGGATTAAACATCAAGGTGATAGAGTTATCAGTTCTAATGCTGAAGAATCCCAAAATTGATCAGGTACTAGACTGTGATCCAATTGGGCTGAAGACGTGGCGAATTTATTCTAGGAGAGAAAGACGGGAAGTGAGTTAGCAACTTATTAGCTGTGTTTGCAAGTGGTTAGTCCCGGTCAGCAGTAAGTTGGGAATTCTACTGGTTTCTACTTTCTGAGGAGAAGGGGGCACAAGAGAATTGTGTAGTTTGGCAGAGAGCACATCTCTATAGAGCCTAGGCTTGGGGCTGGTGTGAGTTTTTCTTCTTGTAGGAGCTTTAAGCTCCTCTTAGTTGAATAGAACTCATCACCAGAAGCTTTTTTCTCGGTTTTCTATCACAAGCTGTGTTTGAAATGTAGGTGAATGAATCCACATCATTGTAAATCTGCCATCCAACGATTGGTAAGAGAAGTTAGAATGGTGTACTCCCCTATAATCTGTTTTTGTATTCCTCCAATACTAATTGAACATGCCAAGAGCTAAAGCAGACCTATTCCAAGTTTTGGCTAATTAGATTACTAACCCTTTTAAATTTATTTATATTATTCTGTTGGGGTTTTTTCAGGGTAGAGAAAACTGCAGAGTAGAATGTTTCAGTATGCAGTTGCATAGATTTACTAGAATCCAAGCCCTATGCGGGTGTCTTGCTGTATGAAATTAAATAATTTTACAAGAGAGAGGAGCATTGTCTAGTGCTTTAGAGTAGTTTACGACGAAAGATACAGGAACAGGAATATAAATACTATCTCCCATTTAGTAATTAATAATTAGCAAACCATCTTTCTCTGGCATTTTGACATGTCTCATACTTTGTATTAATTGAATGCTCATGTTCTTCAGGTGACTGGAGTACAGCAAACATACCATCAATTTCACCACACCGACGTTCCGCGATTGTTCTCTTCAGAAATGACTATACCTGTATTTGTGGGAAGGATGCTGTTGGGCATACCTACAATTCTTCTTGTGAAATTCTGCAGTAAGGCTCTCGCAAAATGGACTATTCCTGTGGTAGCAAACACCTTGGGCATCCCAATAAAATCAACCAGCTATATCCCCACATTGAATGCATCTGTCACGGGAAAAAAGCTTAAACAGGGTTACTTGCAAAAGCTCCTTTCCCACCACAAGGCATTCGATGTCGATACTGGAATCAGATTCCTTCAGTATGCAGGACTTGCGTGGTCTGTAGTTGACCTAGTGCCAACCCTTTTTACATACACGAGCTTGTGATGTTGAGACATATAAAAGCTTACGAGCTTTTGAAAATTTTGTACAGCAAAGACATTGTCCCATTTTGGTCGTATCCGCTCAAAGATTATCATCTATAAAAAATTTTCACCTGGTAAAATTTGGATTCATCGAAAACGTTAGTACAATCTTTCGCGTGCCATTAAAATGTACAGATCTTCTCATTATATTGCTTCATCATATTAATACTTTGCAGTTTATGTCATGCCTGTCCACCCTAAGTAAGAAAAAAAGACGTTTATATATCTTGAAATGTGCAAATTTGCACTTTATACTTCAAATAGAGCAAATGTTGTTTCATTTGGTTCTCTTAAAAGTAAATAGTAATACAATTATATTTTAAAAATCTAAATCACGAACACAATTTGCTATCGATTGTTTTACATATTCACCAATTATTTACGAGTTGGGTTATAATAGACCTGCAACACCATATCCGCGATTAAACTTTATACATGCAAATATAAAATAATTTTAATTAATATTAGAAACTATAGACATGCTACGACGTATAAAGAAACATGTCTACGTAGGATTAGGAGAGTTTCATTAACCCGAACAGAAGGAAAAATAAAATTTTAGCAACTTTTCGTCGGCAACAAAAGAATAAAAAGATAAAAGACTAACTTAAGAAGAGCGATAAGTTGAAAATAATAATTGGTAAGGACAAAACTGAATCACTATAATAATGCAAAACATGGCAAAACAAAAACATCCACGAGACAGAATATCCAGTCATAGCTTCTAAAGCCTGTCAAGGAAGGTACAGAACATGGGGGGCAAAAATAAAAACGGGAAAAACAAACAAAAAATATCCACATTTCGCTGGAACAATGCGTATTCTGACATTGTCATCATCTTGGCGACTTCTCCAGACAGGGTGCCCGCCAAGTTCTCGAGTGTAACAGATCAGTGGAATGTTACCTGCCTATTATACATCAAAGCAGTCTTTTGGACAACCCCAAACGCTATATCCATGGATTTAAATGCTTACAGCAATCTCACAATGAGGAAGCGCAACTACCTGAAATTAGTGCAGTAGAAGTAACCATGAAATACCAGTATGTCATACAACAGCTACCTTACAAGAAATAATCAGGTGTTCTACGGGTGACATCGGGTTCTCCTCTCCTAGGAGCAGGTTCAAACTGCAAGAAATGGTTCAATTTATTCAGACAATCCAAGGGACAGCACTAAAGCTAATAATACTTCACCAGGCAAATTATATTGAATGGCAAAGAAAAGACCTGGATAAATGTATGGCCCTTGCAATCATCAACCTCCAATATGGAAGCCATGTTCCCACATCGGTAACAGTAGTTAGGTGCACTAAAAATGGTAACCACCTTTTGTTCCTGTTTCAACAAAACAACGCACATCTAAAACCGTACACCTATTATTCTAAAGCGAGCAAATTAGGGAGATTCTTTAAGAAAACAATTACATGAGCCCAGTTAAATCCATCCATAACCAGCTGATGAGCTCTAGCAATCAACTTTAGGCTGTTTGTGTGATTGAATTGTTCAGATATATCCTGAAAGAGATAAGGTCAATGGGAATTAAAATAAAAAAATAATAAAAACAAAATAGATCTCTCAGTGCTTCAAAATAACATTCAATTATGTATAGCATTAACAAATTGAATCTATCCTTACTTGGCCAAAAGTATATCCAGCACCACGAGGAGAAATTCCCCAGCCACATCTGTCATCTGGGTCAGACCACAATAGATCACACATGGGCCCTTCATGGGGAACCTCTTGAACACGATCAAAATTCCTTATGTTATCAAGGGTCTCAATTGAAGGCGACAGTCCACCATGCAAGCAGAATATTTCTGACTCAACCTGAACAGGACTACGTTAAATTAGAGACCAGATAATCAAAAGCCTCTAACTGAAATTTTAATAGTTTCTAATGTATTTTAATGTCAAACATATGAAGGTTGTTCTACAGTCAATTTAACATCTTAGATTTGATGAAGACATTGTCTCAGTTGAACTAGTCACAAAAGACAGAATAACTAGACAAGTCTGTTGAGTGAAATTACAAGACAATCATGTCTGGTTTTGAAAACTATAAAGATCTATTCACACAAGATAAGTTAGAAAACTTCCATACTTGGACAATCATATGTGTTGAGTGAACTTTCAAGACAATCATTTTTGGTTTTGAAAATCTTAGAAATCTTTTCATGGAACATATGTTAGTAAACTTCCATATAATATGATATTACCATATCAATACTTAAGCAAACTATACGTATTTGTTAAAACTAACCACTTTATAGCTAAATCTTTGCCTATTATCAGAGTCTACTCCCTCCAAAGTTGACACATTTATTATCTCAATAGAACACATAGAAATATAGGCTACCTTACTGTGAATACAGATCAGACAAGTCAAGAGACAGTGAAATAAGGAGTGGTATTAGCATAGTGCTGTTTTTAACTTTTTAAGGAAACAGTCCTATGTAATGTTTAAAGAAAAAAGTTACAAAAAAGAAATGAACACTGGAGCTCATTGAAACTTTTTATAAAATGTAAAACTGATAATTCTGATAATTTTGATCAGTATTGCAAAAAGAAAATGCAACTTATTCCAAAATCATCCCATCAAATTTTCAACTTACATAACAACTGACAAGAATGAGATACGCTTCAAATCACAGAATCACAAAAATATTTTGGGGGGGGGGGGGGGGGGGGGTACTAACCAATGCAGTCAATGGAAAAAAATCAAAAAGGTCTGTAAAGGTTTTCCAAACACTAGCATTGCCATACCTGCATAGTTAAAAAAAACAATTATGAAAGCACAAATAAAAAAAGAAACAGGATATCATATTGTTTAACTGCAAGAAAACAAATACCTTATTTTCTTCTCTCCCATTCTCAATTTAGACCAAAATTTCCATATTTAATAGAATTATATAATCAAAAACTTAACTGAAAAATACAGATAAAAAAGATACAACACCAAATTAACTAGAAACTAGCTAATTAAATTCCCAGATTGAAATTCTAAAAGTAAATATTGCAAGGGAAAGGAAAAAGGATCTCCGTACAAGCTTATATCTAAAAATATTGTAATAAATGAACTTCTATTGAAACAACTAAAACATCCTATACAAACAAATCTTTTCCTATATAGAAGCATCTCATGTTTTGCACTTTGCTCCATAGGAGTTAGGACTTATAAATGAAATGAAGATGTCAAAAACTCACTTTCTAAGGCATTCATCATAAAATCCATACACTTGAGTAATCTGCATAAAAAAATGTTGAAGGAACAATTAGCTCAACTAATAATAACGCCCATAAAAGTCTCCAAATTCAAATCACAGCCAAAAATGTTTAGAAACAATCATTTATGATGCAATTAAAAAGTTCTCCATGTAGCTACTTTAAGTAATTCACAGATAAAATATATTAGTTCAGATATAAATTCCACTGAAGACCTCAGGAACACAAGTTTTTAACGAGTTAAAACACAAACCTGACGGCTTTCATGGTTTCCTCTAAGAATAGTGATTCGCTGAGGATACCGCACTTTCAGTGCCACCAGGAGCTGTATTGAATAACTAATTAGTATGTCAAACATACACTGTCAATCAACATAAAATTAACAGATAATAACAAAAAAAATAGATGAAACTTCACCATCACACTAATGCATGAGTATTAAAGAATGTACCCTGCAGAGGTCTGGGGTGGTGAGAATGACAATTTTCCAGAAAATAACAATCCAAGAGTGAAGAAAATCAAATAAGTTTATATTGATTGTACTTACCGTTACAGTCTCAACTGAATAATAACCCCGGTCCACATAATCACCCATAAACAAGTAGTTAGTATCTGGACACTGTAAACAAAACGGGCACATTTAGAAACCCATGCCCAAAAAATCAGTAAAATATAATATCCAGAAGATGACAAAAAATGCATCTTAACATAATACAGTTTGAAAATTTAAAAAGTTAAGGAACCTCAACAAAATATTAGGGTCATGATGTTAATGAGTAGTTCCTGCATTGTACAATTTACTCCTTAATACCTCTGATGCACTTCGACCTTCAAAAGCTTTTTCTTTGACAGGTCTCATTTAGTTAGTTAAGACATTCCCTAGCTGAAACAGAAGATTGAAAACAAAAACAAATTCATGGTCACAAATTATACCTTCCCTCCAATTCGAAACAGTTCAGCAAGATCATGAAACTGCCCATGTATATCGCCACATATTGTCACAGGGCTTTTAACGGGCTGTGGTACAAGAGAGACACCCAAAAAAGAGAATCAGTGTTTCCTCTTTCTAGGACAAGAAACTAATAATTAACAGACACACTAAGACATTTTTGATACTGTAAAACAGCTATATAGCACAAGCAAATTAAGCATTTCATGAAAGAACGAAGGAATTACATCCTCCTCCCAAAAACAAGCATTGAAAGTGATGGCATTTGATTTAGATTAATGAGGGGGGAAAGCTGAAAAGGATAAAGTTTAACATCAAATCATTTCTGACTTAACATAACATCAATGTTTTAAGAAACAGAAAATGACATTGTTGAAAATTAATGCATGTTAACAGACAGGAAGAAAGGGTTGCACCTGGACATTACTTTCATCCCTTAAAATCTCCTTAGCCTTCTCACATAAAGCTCTAACCTACAGCACAGCAGAAAACATGATCATCAGTTTATTTTTTTATATACACCCCCCCCCCCCCCGCCCCCCTCCTTCCCCCAATGTAACAATACCAGAAGGAGTGAATGATATTGATATTTGAGATAGCTCCTAGAAAGGATAGAGTCATACAACTGCTTCAAACAAACAATAAAAGACAATCAACATAACATGAAATGACCGAAAAACTTCCCAACCCCTTAGATAGATCACTCAGGTAGCAATGAAATCCAGACATATTTCCTATCTCTCTCGGAGTCTCAGTACATCTCGAGCACTCAAACTTAGTGAGATAGGATCCTTTGGAAGGAAATACAAATGGGGCAATATTCCAGCAATAAAAACCACAAACTAGATGAGACCACTAAAGTACTACTACCCGTCTAAAATGCATTGAGCATCAGCACCTCTTTCTTCAAATCTGATCAATTCTTCAACCTTAACCACAGTGTCAAGCTTCAACATACATTACAGGTTAGAAACAAAATCCACAGTGTGCCAACACCCGATCCTTCCACTAACATGTCAACAAAGCCATGACTAAATTCAAGAAATCACCTCACAATATCTTAGAGCACTACCAACAGTTGAAGCGAAATTCAAATTCCAATACCCGTCAGTTTCAAACACGGAAGAAAACCTACATTTTCAGATGTCAAATCTCCAAACACTTAACATAACAATAACAATACAACATCTTTATAAACCTTACGCGTACATGAAAACAATCTCCTCCTAACGAAAACCGCTAACAACACACAAGCCTAAAAACAGATGGAAATCGGCGTTTCAGTGAACAAATATATTTTATATGTTCCTAATTGCTTCGCATCAGGTGAAAAAAGAAAGAATCGCGAAATCAAGGAGAGTTTGATACGCACTGTTAACAGCATCCGTACTGAGCGCGAAAAAAGTGACGACAAGAGAAATCGGAGGTAATTGGAAGGGAGAGGGAACAGATCTGAGGAATAGAGAGAGAACCTGTTGCTCGGAGAGTGGCTTGCACTGCATGAGCTGGGAGATCTGGTCGTCGAGATCGTGAGAGGAGTCGGAGACGATGGAATTGGCGCCCATGGCGGTGGTGAATCGGAATCGGAGGAGAAGAGAGAGAAGAATCTCCGGCGCCCTTTGTTGCAATTGGAGTGGAACTATACAAATGGAGAAGGCGCGTGAAATATCATCAACATGCTTGATTTGCACGGTGTCCAATAATTCTCTTTTTTTCTTTTTTGATTTTCTTATTTTTTTTTTCTCAATTTACATGCGGATGCGGTTGCTGCTTACAACGAGGAAAACATTTCACTCCTTCCGGTCACACCTGCCCACGTAATTTCTATTTCTATTTAACAAAAATATCATGAGTAATAAACACACCTACACCATTTTATATACGACAGCTAACTTACCTTAGGAAAACAAAGGGTCCGTTTGTTATTCTTTGGTATACTCTCTTTCACATAATTGAAGTTTTATAAATGGATTTGTGTTTGAATGTTAATATTTTAAAATTAGGTTGGAAAATAGTAATTGTGTTTGGTTGTAGAAAAAATTGGGTTAAGAAAATAATGGTTTGATACAAAATTACCAAAATAAGTATTAATGAAAAATATATTTAATATGTATAAATATATATTATATTGATAAATAACAATATATATCTGTTTTTTTAATAAATTAGATGATATTATATAAAATTAGAATTTATTTGTTTAATCGTTATACTCGTTCCTATATCTAGTTGCTTGAGTCCTCACTTCTTAATAAATGACCACTTAATCTAAATGAATCAAGTATATTAAAATTACTAAATGTACAAAAAAAACCATTAATACATTTTACTACAAAAAACAACAACTATACATACAACAACTATAAATAAAATCAAACTATACATAATTAATTTAATCTAAATTTCTTAATTTTGCATTAACAAAATTTATGGTACACCCTACGACATCAACCACACCCAAACATCTCCAGCCATCACCTTTCAAAAAAAAATTAAAGTGCACCCAAACTTACAGCACCCACCCATAAACCCTATCATCACCACCATCTAGCCATCACCACCATCCTTCACCACCACGGCCATCACCCATCACACCACCACCCCAAACCCAAATAACCACCCTCCCCACGGCCACCCACACCTAACTCGTAAACCTTAAACTCGTAACCCCTACCCTGTAACACCCACCCACACCCAACCCGTAACCCCCACCCGCCTAGACAACCACCTCGTGCTCCAAATCACCTTCCACCTCCCCTTAGGCTCATGTCGTTCACGTCATCACCCACACCCTCTCCCAACAGCAACACAGACCCATCACCCCAAAACCACTAGTAAAACAGAAATACAACCATAAAACCGACGAACCAAAAAATAAGGGAGAGGTGGCGAATCATGTTCTAAGGTGGCGCAAGCTTTGAGCAGTTGTAGGCTAGACAAAAGGTCATTCTGCTAATAGATGTTGGCGGTGGGAAACGGAGAACGTGACGAAGTTAGGGGAGAAACCAAACAGGCACTAAGGCGATTCAGAGGTTTCTGATTTTTAGTTTTAAAATTTTAAAAATTAAAATTTGTTTTTGATTTTTAGGTTTATGTTTTAAATTATATGATTTTGAATTTTAAAAATTTTTTAAAGTTTTTATAATTATGATTAAAATCACTTTATGTAACATCCTAGGTTATTTTCACAATAAATTTTCCGTGTGGAATAAAAATTTGTATTTTAATATGAGTTAGTATCTACTTCCCCTAATAAATGGTCCACTCGGCCTCGATGTAAAATGATATTTACCTCTTTTAGTTACATGAAATCATACTCAGAACGAGCCAAAACCGTTTCTAAAATAAGTCCTTAAATAAAAGTGTGATGGAATAATAACCGATCGGAATTGGTTCCACTCGGTCTTGATAATAATTAGTACTCACTTAAATATAATCAAAGTAATGATAAGAGTGTATACGAAATAACATCCGGGCAGAATACTTCCTTCGGTAAAGTAGAGTTACAACCGTGTAAGAAGAAGAAGAAGAAGAAGAAGAAGAAGAAGAAGAAGAAGAAGAAGACAGGGGTCGTTCGCCTGAGCGAGACCCCAAGGTACCTGAGCGAAATCCGAGAGTCGCTTAAGCGAATGCCGACTCGCTTGAGCGAATGCCACACCTGAAGTCTGAGCGAACAAGACGCACATGTGGACCCACTTGGAGTTTCACTCGGTAAAATGGTTGTCGCGACCGGGATCGCGGCGGCACGGCCGACCCTCAAAACGATTTTTGTTTCAAAAGGAAAAAAAACAGGGAGTCACCACCAATATTTTTTGGATAAAATACCGGGAAAACCTTTCATTAAAGCACTGGTTAAAAAATGAAATTCCAAATTCGGGAGTCTGATTACAGGTGAGGAAGGTATTAGCACCTCACAACTGTCCGTTATAAAAACGGTTACCTCAATATGATAACGCGCATTATAATTAACCCAATAATTATTTTAACTTCTTCATGAAAAGAAAATACACGAAATGACAAAATATACAAAAATAAACACAGAACTTTTACATGAGATTAACAGGACGTCTCGTCCAAATTAAACTCGCTCCACCCTTAAGAAAAAAATGAGATTAACAGGACGTCTCGTCCAAATTAATCTTGCTCTGCCTTTTTAAGAAAATAAATAAAATGTATGAAGCACTCATTCTTGTTAATATTTAATGTGAATCTTGGTGGGGATTAATTCAAAAATTAATTAACAATTAAAAGGAAATGGATTCATCAATTAACAGTTAATTAATTTTGGTGAAAAATAAATAATAACAAATACTGATAATGAGGAACAGATTTTTGATGAGGGAATAATCCGATCAACGAAAATTAATTACTTATTGGAAATGAAACAATTCCATCGAACAACAATTAATTTTAACAGAAAAGAAATAAATAATACAAGCATAAAAAATGAGGGTCAGATAGGGACCACTGTAACGAGAGAGAGAAAAAGCGCTGGTATGGGATCTTCTTTTGAATTATGGGGCTGGACGGTGTGGTGTGGATTTAGGAGGAGTTTGGTATTGGTTTGAGGAAGAAGGACGGTGTTTTAGGGAGAGGGACAGTGGAGTTGGGAGCTGTACGGTGTGGAGAGGAGAGTGGACGATGCGGGCTGATAGGGGAATCAGGACGTGTTGGTGTGGAGGAAGGGACGGTTTAATGTGAGGAGAGAGGACGGTTAGGAGTTGGACGGTATTGAGAGGACGGTTGTGTGGAGAGAGACGGTGTGTGGAGAGGGGATTTGAGGGTCTGTTGGTGGAAAAAGGGAAGAGGGACAGCAGGTTAAGAGGAAAGAAGACGGTATGGTGTGAGGAGAGAGGAGGACGGATGGTGAGATTTGAAGGAGGGGGAGTACAGTTGGTATGAAGAGAGAGGGCTGCACTGGGTTAAGAGGGAGATTGGGGGTGTACAGGTTTGGAGAAGAGTGAAGGGGGGAGAGGAGAAGGACGGTTGTGGGTTTAGAGGAGGATGGATGGTGGGTTGGTGTTTGAGAGGAGTGAGGACGGCGTTTGGGTGAGAGGAGAAGGACTGGTTGGTTTTTGGGTGAGTAGTTTGAGGGAGGACGGTGTTTGGGTGAGAGGAGAGGGACGGACAGTGTTGGTTTGAGAGGATAGGATGGTGGGTCGGTGTAGGAGGAGAAGGAAGGGGTGTACGGGTTTAAGGGGATTGTATTGGGTGAGGTAGAGAGAGAGAGAAAGGAAGAGGGACGTTGGAGTGAAAGGAGAGGGTCGTATGGCTTTTTGAGGAGAGGGACAGTGGAGTTTTTTTAAAAGCTCTATCCCCCTTCCTTAATGCTTCTTCGTCCTCTTTATAGAAGTGGGGAGCCTTATCAATCTGTGGCAAGTGGGCTTTTCCTTTTGTCTTTAAGTCAGCCGCCCCACTAGATCAGCATTGGATACAGCCTGGATGGAGTTGGTAGGAACAGCTTGCACCTAAACAGCTATAGGGAACAACGGCTAGTGGGTTTCTCCTTTGTCTCGTTGTCAGCCACCCCTTCATAAGTCAAAGATCCACTTGGATAGTGGAAATCCAAGTCAGCAAGGGCATTCGGTGGAAATATGGGTCGGTTTTCACCTTCTCTCCAGAATCCGAGTAGAAAGGGTGCCTTTTGTGCACAAGACCGAGTGAAAAAGGTGTCTTTTGTACACAAGACCAAGTGAAAAGCCGGTCGGTGTTGAGGTTGTGAAGAGAGCTGGACGAATGATTGAAACATTCAATCGGAACCGAGTAAAGAATGACTCGGAACCGATTGAAAAGTGATTCACTTGGTACTGATTAAAAAGTGGCTCGGTGCTGACTGAAGAGAGGCTCATTCGGTATCCACCCACAGGGAGTCAATCCGAATGGAATCAATGGTGTTCATACACAAAAGACCAAGTGGAATCACTCTGCTCATATAAAAGACCGAGTGGGAATCAATCCGAGAAGAATAAATGCCCTCATAGAGAAGGTCGAGTGAAAGCTGGAATCCACAAGTCAGATCTGACCTCTGTCACTCGGTGTGGGATTGAATTCGCAGCTTATTGACTCAGAAATGGTTTTTCGAGAAGCATTACTCAGGACTTTTGTTGCTTTCACTTGGTGTTTCTTGGCCCGGACGTATCACTGTTTAAAGCACTTAATCGGAGTTACTTCAATTGGAGGGGCTTTATTCGGTAACACTTCTGTTTGCTGTATTCACTCGGTCTCTCTGCTTGATTCAGTCAGGAGCTTCTGGAAGTCCTTTTTAATTGATTCAGTCAGAAGCTTCAGAAATATTCTGCTCGGCTGTTGTGGTTCGAGGGGATGAGTGAAGAGTGACTCTGATTGAAACATTTAATCGGAACCGACTGAAGAGAGACTCGGAACCGATTCGTGCCCTATTGAGTGGTGTTCACTTAAATGATGCACTCGGACACCTTCACTCGGAAGTTCGAGTTGATTTTTACTAGGAATTGCTTTCAGTCGTCAATCAACTCACTCGGAATCGGATATACCTTTCATGTTCGAGCCTTGCTTTACTCGGAAATGCAGCTTTCCGCTTGAGAATGCCAGTTTCTCCGAATGACACCACTCGGAGATTCCTTTTCTTTGCCCAAAATGCTATTTTTTCTGAATGAAACCACTCGGAGATCTCGTGTTCATTTCAATGACTTTTTCTGCTCGGAATCAACTCACTCGGGAGTCGGCCTCATGCTCCAATCAGAATTTAAAACTTAGCTTCAACAATCCTTCCCACTCGGATGTGTTCATTCAGGAGTCGGGCTCAGAATGGTTTCAATCGGTACCTCCTAAAATGTCTCACCCGACTTCTGGAAACGAACCATTCGGAAAGACCTGTTTGAATTTACTTGGGAGTCATTCAGTCGACTCTTTCTTCACTTCACCCGGACACATTTATTGGGAAACCCGACTGGCTTCTCACTCGGAATTTCCTCCAGTCGTTAATCATTCCATTCGGTTGTACAATTGGGAGTCGTCCTTGTTTCTTCAATCAGAATGGAATTTTGTGAGATGGCTTTCACTCGGCAATCAGAAATGGCTTTCACTCGGCAATCAACTGTTCGGAGGCACTCACTCGGATACCGATCCATTATTTCAATCGGAAATTTGACAATCAACCCTTAGGATTCACCCGGAGCCGGCCTTGTTTTCATTCAGAAAGGTTTCAGTCGACATTCAGCCCTTCAGATGCATTCGCTCGGAAACCGACCTTACTCACTCGGAACAACTTCAATTGTCAGTCACCTCTTCGGATTTGCTAATTCAGGAGTCAGACTTTGGAATGGTTCCACTCGTCAATCAATCCCTCGGATATATTCACTCGGAGCCGGCCTTGTTTTCACTCAGAATTGCTTCAAAACAGCCTCAAAGTGAAAGCTGATCCTTTGAAACCGAGGTGTCTCTTTGCTCGGAATGCCATCTCCTCCGAGACAAAACCACTCAGAGTCCTCCTTATTCAACAATTGTCCTTTCAGAGGCTTCTTCTGCTCGGACAAACTCTTTGGGACGGTACTTATGCAAATCCAATTCCTTTTTCACTCGGACTGGCTTGAAAACATTCCCCACACTTGAAGCTTTACTCGAAAATGTTTTCTTGGAGACATACTACTTGGCCATGTCTCACTCGGATGTCCCTTACTCGGAAATGATCATTCCGAGTCCTTTCACTCGGAAATGATCATTTCCGAGTCTCTTTTTTTTTTGGGAATTCTTTTCACTTATGAAAACTCCCCATTCTTGGTGAAAATTGACCGGACTGAAATAGGTGTTCACAATGGTTCACTCGGCACAAGGGTTTCACTCGGAAAACGCTCAACTTCCCTTCACTTGGACATTCCTCACTTGACCCTACTACCTTTCACTCAGAAAGCTTCGCTCGGTCACAACTCCCTTGGCGATAATTCAGCCTCCTTCACTCGGTTATAGTTTATCTGGATATCCTCACTCGGTGAATACCCTATCCTTACTTCCCTCGTAAGGAACTCAGATTTCCACTCGGGCACCTCCAACTTTTCTTCACTCGGAACTCTCTCCCAACCAATCCCACTCGGACATTCTAACCTTCCACCTGGAAGGGGATCTCTCGGTTATCCTTCACTCGGACAAGGACGGGAATTTCACCTAGTGGTGAAACAAACATCAAACTAATTGGCCCTCGCTCAACCAGGGATGAATCGACTCAGGAAAACCTCGCTCGGTAAACTACTGTCACAGCAAACACGTGAAAATATAAACTAAGCACAACATAATGTCAGTTCACACCAGGTTTAGTTTAAGTCAGCATACAGGTAACATTACACGCTTGGAAAACTCCTTATACACAATTATATTATACAGCTACTCAAAATCACTCGGGCCTTGGCATCGATCTCCCCCTTGGCGCGACTCCATGGCTCCGGCTTCCTCCCTGTCACTGGTTACTAAATTAAAATAACAGCAAGGGTGAGTGTTTGGCATCATCATTATTATGGAATAAAATGTAACCAGTTATATATATATAAGTTATGTCCGATTACATTTTCATCACTCGGCAATTATAATGCATCATACTCGGCCAATAGAACAAACTTCACTCGAAAAATACAAGAAATGCCACTCGGCAAATATAACAAATGTCACTCGGCAAATCTACACATCACAACTTATAATTCATCAATTATCACAACTGACTCTCAGATAAAATTTGACGCCTAGTATCCGGATACTAAAGGATCGACCTTCAGCTGGGAGTCCGACTTGGCATCCCGTGAACCCGACTTGGTTCACTGAGCCCGACTTGGCTCCCCCTCAACCACTGGATCAAAAGACCTCTGGGTAGCTTAACTGGGTCCGACTTGACCACTGAACCCAAAATAGGGTAGTTCATACCATTAGTCGTCCTTCACCACATAATCACATTCTATCATATAAACAAACATATCATTCTGATTACCAATTGCAACGGTCAGAAACTGATCTGTGCTCACAGCGTAGGGCGACCGACTCGTCAAGCCCCTCAACATAACACACCGATTACCACAACCATCACTTATTTCATGCCATTAGAGACCATACACATATACATACATACACATACAACCCAGCATCAAATATTCCAAGCTCACGACAGGATTAATTCAACCACACACTCGATCTTCAACTGATCGGTGTACACAGTCACGCATGTACAAATATGGGCATGCAACAACATTCACTAGCATTTTCTTACCCTGTTCGTACTGTTCAATGACTCGGATGGGAAATGAGTCCTATTCAAATTAATCATAACCTGAACACCCCCCTTACCTTGATTCCACGCTTCGATGATCTGCTCCCGATGTCGGTCCCTTCCTCTGAGTATTGTATTCGCAGTCTCAGCTCCGTCACTCAGCCTTTCGCTGTCTAATCTACTACCTACGGGTCAGAATGCAAAACTCATTAACTCAACGCCCTCAACTCTTAGGCCACATTTGAGCTCACACTCACCAAAGGAGTGGAGAACAGACTCGAATACAGCCATGCATGGCCCTTGGCTACCAGAGAAACGAAAAGGGATAAGGAGCCACAAATAAAACGGATCAATGGACTCACCTTGAGGCCACGATCACAAGAATGAGGTTCGATTAAAGCTTTAACACGAATGGAGTCCTCCTCCGGCGCATGCAACTCAACGACAAGAGAAGGAGAAAACGAAGAAGAAGGAGAGACAGACCAATAGAAAAAGTAGTTCGTAAAAAAATGAAGAGGGGAGAGATAGGATTTCCTTTTATATAAAGCTCAGGGGCAAGACAGCCTTTTCCCCTATTTCATTTGCATTCTCATTAAAAGTTTTTAATCAATTTCATCACCTTGGATTCTTCTATAATTACCGGCCAACTACGCTTATTTGCTTTTACAATGTTTAATTATTTGTAATTGTCTAATACTTCATAAAAGTGTCGACCCGAGCTGGATACCGGCCAACCGGTGTCCAGGCGTAGTACCCACACCTCGGTAATCCGAGCTAACGCTTGAGAGGTCGGACACTTCATCCGTCCTTACCTCCTCGCTATGCATATCCGTTTGCCTCAGCCATACAAGAGGTTGATCCGGACTATAATTCCGAGTTAGGCGTTCTCCTCACACCGGTTAATCCAAGACCGCCCCAGGAACACCGGATAAACGTCAGTCGCACGAGTACGTCTTTGACCGTTCTCCCCTGTACAACCGATCTTCAACACTGTTTGGTCCTCACCTCAGAGACCGGCCCGACACCGTTTGGTTCAGGCAGATTAAATATTAAATAAATCTCTAAAATATTTGCTAATATTTTCCACTCTCTATGATTATTATTAAAATACCAGGAATGTTACACTTTACACATAAACAACATCAGTAATATATTAATAGTAATGGTAATAATAATAATAAATCTTCTATAATGGTGGCGGTGGCGGTGGCAAAGGTGGCGGTGGCAATGACAATGATAGTTGTAGTAACGACAATGATGATAGTGACGGTAGTGGTGGTGACAGTGGTGGTCGCAACGGTGGTGGTAAAAGTCATTGTCATCTAATGATGGTGACAACATTTGTGACGATAACAATGATGATGATAGCGGTGATGGTGATGAAAAGGATGGTGAAGGTGGCAATAGTGGTGGTGGTAGCAATGGTAGTTATGGTGTGATGGTGGTGGTGGAGGGTGTAGTGATTGTAACATCCCAGGTAATTAAATTAATTATTGGTGATATATGAAAATAAATAAATAAATAAATATATTTAGATTTAATTTGGAATTTTCTAAATTATTATAAATTAATTAACAATTATTGAAGGCGATACATTCAAATAAATTAATTTTGAGTGAGTAATAAGTAAATTAAACAAGATGGTAAAAATAAAGTTTTTATTAAAAGGTAATAGAAAAATAGAAAAGAAAAGAGAATACATGAAATGTCTGAATTGCCCTTGTGGCATTAAAAGAAAATTGTCCATTCTTTATTTCTTCTTCACCCGAGTTTCACGCCATTTTCCATTTTCTTGATGGCGGTGGATTCAAGGCCTTGATCGGAGGTTGATTCGGCGCTAAAACTTAAAATTGAGTGTGTTTTTGGAACCAAGGGAACAAGGAAGTCTATATGGAAGTTCAATTTCGCATTTTCTCTCCTTCTCCCATTCTCTCTCTTGGCCGCACATGGTTCTTGCTTAGGGGTTTTTGTTTTTGCAGTTTTATGGCAAATTGGAGCTTGACAATGGACTTTGAAGCAACATATATTGTTAACGACTAATGGGTTCTTCGTTTCGACAAGTGTAGGCAGCGGACCAAGCTTCGGGAAGCCATTAAGCAAAGTAGGAGTTAGAATCAGAGTTGAAGCAGTGAGTTGTCAAGTCGTTGGGTGCGACCGACAGCGAGAGCAACTTGTAGACGCTTAGAATCGAGGCAAGGAGGTGTTCAGAGTTGTAATTAATTAGAATCAGGCATAGACACTAATCGGGGTTCGAAAGGAAAATAGCGTAATTGAGGAGAATTAGTAATTAATTATGTTCATGCAATATATAATGATATGAGGAATCATGTGAATTAATGAGTAAGAGTATAATATGAATTAGGAATAAGGAATGATGAAATAAAAAGAATGGTGATTTTAAAAATATATGAATTGTGATTATTAGTGTGTGATGTGTATGAAATTGAAGTTGTATAATGGTTTTGATAATGATGTTTATTGTGCCTTAGTGGTTGTGTGAATTTAATTTATTATATGTGATGAGGATTCGATCTGTGTGCCCACCCCTTTGTATGAAAGTTAAATGTTTTAATTGCTTGTTGATGACATGAGATTCTATGATAGGATTGGGTTTGTGTGGCCGCCTTGTATCATTAAAAAGTGAGGTCTTTGTGCCAATTAATAAAGAGAAAGAGAATTTAAAATGAACTTATATGGATTGTGTGGTTGGAGACGGCCGACGGTATGTTTCGTCCCTCTTTTTTGGCTCCCATGGTCAAGTAGGATCCACTTGAGCTACCCCGTGGTCAAGTAGGACCCATTGGTTGAGGCGAAGAGCCAAGCAGGGCTCGGTAGACCAAGTCGGGTTCACGAGGTACCCTCAGCTGAAGGCCGATCCTTTTAGTATCCGGATACTAGCGAGTCATTATATTTTGTCTGAGAGTCAGTTGTGCTTTGCATGATTTGAATTCATGTTGATAATGATGTGGTGATAATTGCATTGTCTGATGTGTTAAAATGGAATAAATCTATATTGGTATATATGAAATCTTTGATAGCCTGATGGACTTGTAATAGTGCTAACATGATGGCATATTCTGATGACTGTTGATTTAGATGGAAAATAAAATTATATTGGTGTGTACGAGATTATGAATGGCCTAATAAGCTTGTAATGATTTTGATATAATTAAATGATGGTTCAGAGTCAGACTTAGATGGGGGAGGTGAATAAGTCTTAACTCTTTTTCGCATAGACTTTTGAGAGAATAAATCTTTTCGAACAAAATAGACTTTAGAAACAACAGGCTTTGAGAGGATGAGGGTTAAGAGAAAATAATATAGCAGATTTATACTGGTTCATTTCCAAAGTAGAAGCTACGTCTAGTACCTTCAGACTCGAAGGATTTTTACTATTGTAAAAGCACCTTTTACAACAACAACACGAAACCAGTGCCTCAAGTATTCTTGACTCTAGTCACTTCTGACTTAAACCCAAGTATTCTTTCAATAAGCCACTCCTGACTCGACAACTTAAATATTATTCTAAAAGCCTCTTCAGGCCATAAAATGTTTCCCACTTAGACTACGAACCGGTGAACACACCAGACTTGTTACACAAAGATGAATGATAAAGAGAGTTTGTGTTACAAGAGATAACTCAGCATACAGAGATATAGAGTATTGAAACAAGGTACACTAAGTTACAATCAATAACAAATCAAGGTCTGTTAGAAGCAGAACTACAAAGAAGACTTGTGCTAAAGAAACAAAAACTTAAGACTTTTTACAGACTTTAACACTTGAGAGCATTTGTTCTTGTATGCTAAAAATGATCAGAAAATATTCAATGTGTCCAAAGGATTCTTCAAGGTTTGAAATCTTCTCATATTTATAGGCTTCTTTGAGATAGTCGTTGGAGAAGATAAAGTCCTTGATCATTTTATGATTTGAGAGAGGTATGCGCTTGCAGGATCTGAGTCTGTCGCACTTTAGAGTTTTATAGTCTTCATCAAAAGTCACTTATTTGCTTAGCCATTTTAAGCTAACAGGTACACTCTCATAGACGTTGACTCTAGGCTTTCTAAATTGCCATACTTTTGGCTTTTCTGACACTTCGAGATATGTGAGGCATCTACCTTGGTTGATGTGCAGGGTACTCAGCTTTTCATTTCTTTCCTTTTTGGTGTAAGACGCAGGATTGAGACATGAAAGTTCTTGTTGGCTCTTCCATAGGAATAGAGAGTTGCTTTTCAGAGACATTCTTCGAGGAAGGAGTAATATTCTAGGGTATGTTGCTTCGTTCAAACTTTTCCTTATCGTTACTTTTGATGAGTGCACAGACTTATCTTTCAAGAAGATTTTGGTTTAACGGATCCCCCTTTCTTGCAAATTGAGCACTTCAGACTTTCCTGTCACACTTATTAAATATCGTTAAAAAATGATACGGACAGACTTCATTTAACTAAGAACCTTGATGGGTGATATTAACAAATCTCAGGGGTTCAAACTTCTTAGTCTTGTATTCAGACTTGGTTCTAACATTAAGTATATTGATGTTGAATTATGTATATGATTGAATTATTATGGAGAAAAGAATAATAAGGTTATGTTATACTTTCTTCACTGTTTAGTGAGTTTTATATTAATTATGATTTCTAACACTCACCCTTGTTGTAGTTTATTTCTTTTAGTAACCAATGACAAGGAGATCATGGATGCCTCGAAGAAAAGCGCCAAGTGAGAAGCCGATGCCAAGGAAAGAAATGAGATTAATGTAAATATGATGGTGATTTTAAATGAACACTAGTGCAAAAAAGACATTTAACATCGGTTTTTTTAGACTTTTCACATCGGTTTTCAAACCGATGTGGATCTGGCCGATGTGAAATATAAGGACATTTCACATCGGTTTTTAAACCGATGTGAAAAATATATTTAACATCGGTTTTTAGATAAAACCGATGTGGAAAGTGGATATATAACGTCGGTTTTCAATGAAAACCGTTGTGAAAAAGGGTATTATAACATCGGTTTTTATAAAACAGTTGTGAAAAACAGAATGTAACATCGGTTTTTTAGAGAAACCGATGTGAAATCATCCTTACCACATCTATTTTTTAGACAAACCGTAGTGGATGTTGGACCTTTAACATCGGTTTTTTACGATCGATGTGAAAAATGATGATATATAACATCGGTTTTGTAAAAACCGATGTGAAAACATGTTTTTTTAAAAAAAAAAATTAATTGTTTCATTATATACGAATTTTTTAAAGAAACCTGGACATGATTTCAACATTCATCTCGAATATATTAATTTTCCATGTCAATTCCTAGGTATACATTTATACAACACAGAAAACAAATATATCAACACCAATTAAAATCATATGTTAATCAATATATATATAACATCGAACATTGTTTTATACATAGTTTAGGTCATAATTTCATACATAATATATACAAAATTTATGTTTGAAGCTATGGTTGAAGCTATACAAAGTAACTGACCAAAAGCACTTTCATGAAGTAGAAAATATATCCAAATTAGCCACATATCCAACCTGCCGTTTTGCATATTCCTGTGCAATTTCTCCAGCCAGGTTCCTAACAAGAATACTCACTTCTCAGCCAAATCCTTGTACTTGTCAGCATCCAAATTGGCTATAACTACTTCTTCGTCAAGTTTGAATACTGCAGCAACCTTTTCATAAATATGAAGAAGTAAAAACTTTATCAAGACTGGCCTTTATATTAGTCACAAGCAGGTGAAAGTCGTTAAGCTATAACTAAAGGCTATAATAGACTGATACTGATTCCCAGTTCTACCAAAAAAGCTTCCAGAATTAAATTAATCCACAGGAACACCTAAAAATTCAGGCAGAACAAACTACATTTGAAAAACATTGAACCCACTATACACAACAAATCAAGTAATCAAAAACTAAGGGCAAATATTTTTACTTAATATCAATACTTGATATGATAGTTAATTAACTTACTCTAAGGCCCTAGCTGTACCAAGTGCTATCCGAATACGAGCATTCCATGACAGGTTTGTTTTGAATTCATCATCTGAATGCAGTGCATCTTTGTTTCCATTTATCTGTCCACTTAAATTTTCAAGGCAATATTAATTGATTTCTTCTGAAAATACCCTTACTACTCCACTCAACATTACTGCAATAAATTTCCACTCATGTTATGAGAGAGGGAGTGGAACAATTCCACTCAACATGGTCCAATGCCATATCACTCAATTGATGATGCTTTAACACCTGTGGCAGTGGAACAATTCCTTTTTGATACTGCCGCATGCATTTTATATTCAATTCTGCCTAACTAGCACTAGTGCATCAAAATTCAACGACATGGCACCTGGGGTTGTAAACATGTATGCCTATTTCTTAATATTGTAAAAAAAAATAGTTCACTTTAAGAGAATTTCCTCTCTATGAACACATTCATTCATTTATAATTAAAAACTCAAATGCTATAACCATTCTTTTTCTAAAACATTAGAATTAAAAAAATCAAGGAGACATAAAAGTGTAAGAACCTACATGATTGGCATTCAATGCTTCACTGTTGTCAATCAGGCATTACAAATAAGGTCTGTGCACAGTTTCGGCTTGAGAAAAGCACATAGTTCAGAGAAATATACTTGCATTGCATATGAATCAATTATGAACAATCCATATAGAATCCTTCTTAAAAAAGTCTCATGCAAAGAAACTTATGAAGTCATTGGATCAGAATAAAAGTAACAGATTTGGAGTCAGATCCACTTATTTTACTTGCCGGTAGGTGGGAATTTTGCATACAAATTTATTATCGCGAAACACTGAAGCAGTCAAAATTGAAAAAGGAAACAGTACCAAAGGAAAAAAATCATTTGTGGAACATCTACAACAAGTACATATGGATTTCTAAGAAACATTGTATAAACACAATATGTTAACACATATTTTTACTGTTACAGTATAAAACATATGTGTGTAGTAGTACCTCTTTGTTATGGCAAATCACAGCATTCATTAAAGGAGTTTGACCAGCTCTATCGACAGCATCAACCTCTGCTCCTTCTTCAATCAAAAGTTCACACAGCTCAGATTTCCCGGTGCTAGCTTCCCGATGCAATGGGGTGCAACCAACCTGATTGTTAGTGCAAGACACATTAAATTATCTTCAACGTGGCTGAAAAAATTGGTATATTGAAACTGCAGTGCCACAAACATATCAAATGTATCCATGCTACCTTGTCCTTTATATTGATCTTGGCATTGTGGGAGATGAGTGTTTCCGCAATATTCAACCAGCCTTTGCTGAACACTTCATTTTTCTAAATATAGTTCCAAGATAGCTGAACAACAACAATAATAACAAGGATTTCAGGTCCAACTTGACATTTTTTTCTTACTCTGGAAATCACCTCATTTAAGCATAAAGAAGAAATACTTTATGGGTCCTTGTATTTATAACTCACTCAACTAAACCATAATACAATGACTAGCTTTTGTGGTGTGGTTACTATGCATTTGATTTCTTTAGTTACAAAAAGTTCTCTTACTCTTTAATACCTGCAAATATAAACTCCACCAGCAACGTAAGTTTGGGTAATGATGCTATGGTTTCTAGTTCTAAAATCATTACATATCCTATTGTAACTTAAGGGTCATGGGACCTTCTACCGCCTCTCATTAGAGGCCTTTCTAAACTCAGCATAAAGGAATCAATAAATAGTCAATACTTCTAGTAAGAAGCTAAATTGACTTATTGAATCTTCTACTTTAAGTTCTAAGAGATGTAACTGTTATCTTCAACTTTAAGTTCCACTTCTTTGTTTTGAAGGGTGGTTATTCAAAACAGTTTCTCAAAATAATCAAAAATCTATTTCTTTTTAGATTCTGTTTTTTTCAAAAAGCTTAAACAAACAGCCTAAGTATGATAAAAGTGATTTTTCTTTTCAAAAATAAAAGTGATTTTTCTGAGCAAAAAACTGAAACCAATGGGCACAATATCAAGTCGCCACCACCGACTTTAAAGAAATAATTGAAAAAAGGAGATAAGTATAACCATAGACCTTTTGAGATTTAGAGACTGCATATGCACACAACTGACCTCATCAATTATCGCCTGCATCTTTTCTGAAGCTGAAGTCACACTATCCATTGAAACATCTTTCAATCACCAGAATTTTAATTCACCTCATGTTCTCTAGTGTAACCTTCTGCAATCCAGGGTCAGGATCCTGAACCCTCTCCACATACAACTCTAGCTGCTGCTTCAACGCCAAATCCTCATCCGACTGCACAGGTTACCATAAAATCAATCAATTTTCAATTACTTTTTCACTTATTTGCTCCAGAAAGGCTAACAGTGGAAATTTGTGAGAGAAAGTGAAAATTGGAGGCGAGGGTTTTGGACTCACCAGATCTTCGTTCTCGACCTTCTTCTTCGCAAAGGTGTCGTCTTTGGGACGGAGCTGGTGCTGGCGCTGTTGGGATCCGGCGCCATGGGAGAAAATGGAAACCCTAAAAGCGAGGAGTGAACGGGGGATTGAATCAGAAGAATTGAAAATCTCTACCATACTCCTGTACCTATTATTTATGTTTATAATTATGCCTCCACATCGGTTTTTATAAAAACCGATGTGTAATCCTCCTGTAAATTGAGCCTCAACATCGGTTTCTATACAAACCGATGTGGATCCTTGCTCGTGCCTGTGCCTCTCCCCTTTTTAGCGCGAATTGAAATATTTATCACAACGGTTTTAAACAAAAACCGTTCTTGATTTTAATTTTTTAAATATTTTTCACATCGATTTCTTAAAAAGCGTTGTCTAATATTTCTTATGAAACTTTTACATAATTTCAAAAATGCCACCGCCCCAGTTTGTAACATCGGTTTTTTAAAACCATTGTGATATATCATTTTTCACATCGGTTTTAGTAAAAAACCGATGTGAAATATTTCTAATGTTTTATTTATTTACAAAAATGCCACCGCCTTTATATTCTACATCGGTTTTTCCTAAACCGTTATAAAATCTACGATGTGAAATGGTATTTTTGTACTAGTGGAAGTTAGCTTTAATAGTAAACTTGGATAATGATTTGGTTATGTATGATAACTAAAGTTTTGTAGTTATAGCGATGTGCTTACATAGTTGATTTAGATCATCTTATGATGAAGAATGTTTAGTCCTTGTGCTTCATTAATGGATAAGGTAGAATTAATATGTGACTTGATGCATGTGTATTGTAGGTTGGAGTTGTATGTGTGATTGGCATTGAACTATGTTTGACTGATGCTAAATTATTATAGGCAAGTGAATCATGATTACATATGTATGTCACTGGTCCATTGTGTGGTTAGTTTGATGATGATGATAAATTGATGATTTGATATTGATGGAGTTATGCATTGCATACCTAGTTGAAGAAATAGGCTAATTTAGCAATAGAATGTATGAAACTAAGATCTGGTGGGAATTAGAACCCCCAGAGGGTACTAATAGGTTCCCAAGGTCATTTAGAACTTGTGTAGATGACCATTGTTTGCTTTGGAATGCATTTGATTGATTTTGAGTATGGTGTTGTCCCAAGTTTGCTTGAAATACATTTTAGCGCATAACTTGCTCATCTAAAGGATTTTTGGGTATGGATTACGCCACCAGATCCAAAATCGGAGAGTTATAGTGCCCATGAAGTTTGGTGGCAATCGAAGTTAAAATGGGCAAATTAGGTAGGGCAAAAGTTGGCTCAAGTACCAAATTGTGCATTTTTCTACATATTGGTTTGTTGGTAATCGATTACCAAAGGACCATGTTTCCTTCTTACGTAGCAAGCTTGCACGTAATCGATTACCACATCTTGGTAATCAATTACTAGGGCCTTGTAATCGATTACAAGGTTTGTGTAATCGATTACCAGGGCCCCAAAAGGAGTTTTTGGGCGTTTTGAGTGGCATAACCCTTATATTCCTAAAGTTTATTGTCGGGGAAGTTTAAAAGGTGAAAACTTTATTTGATTTTACCAGACTCTGGGATAAATTTTAGGAATTGCTAAGGGAACGTTACAATGATTATGGTAATGGCAACATTGGTGATGGTGGTTATGGTGGCAGGGTGGTGGTGGTGGTGACAATGGTGGCAATAGTGACGGTTGCGATATCAGTGATGGTGAGAACAATGGTGGTGGTGGTCGTGGCTGCGACAATGGCGATAATGGTGGTGGAGGGTGTGGTTATGATGGAAACAACGATGATTATGGTGGTGTGACGACGATGGTGATGATGATGGTGGTTGTGACAATAACAATGATGGTTGTGGCGGCAATAAGAGGTGATGATGATAGTGGTGAAGATGACAATGGTGGTAGTAGAGAACAAATATTAGAAGTTTATAAAACAAAAAACCAAAAACCTTTTTTTTTCTTATTTTTAAAAATGACTAAAAACTGTTTTGAAAATGAGTAAAAATTCACTTCATCACACCATTTTGCTAAACAAGTAATTGTTTTCAAATTCACTTTAAAAATCAAAAGCCAAAAACTCGCAACCATCCTAAACAGACCTTAAGTTTTCCATGTTTGGTAAGTTGTTTTTAAAAACCTCTAAACTAAATTTTTTAGAAAAAAAAATTTAAGTTATATTTTATAAAGTTTCTCAATAAATTTTTTACAACTTGAGAGGTTAGTTTCGTAAATTGGGAGAAAATTTTAGTTATATTTAAATAGTATTTTCCACTAAATTTTTAAATATATCAAACACATTTTAACTTTCTCGGTATGTATGATTTACACAAAACCAAATTCTAAAAAAATTGATTCCTAAGAAAATAAAAACTTTTCGGATACCAAACACCCCTTTACTATCTTGGAAAATTAGTTATTTATTTTCAAATTATAAATATTGATTAAGAAAATATAAAATTGTCATTTATTTTTTACTACTAAATTAAAAATTTATAAATGTAGTTTTAATAAAGAGTAATATGTTGACATGTCAAGTTAGTGACCGTGATGATGTTATGTGTTATATGGTAATCAAACAATTGCATTTTGGGGATCATTTAGATGTATTTTAATACTTAACGGTGTATATTATTTCTTTATTGGCTTAACTAAATGTTTTGGTTACTATATAAAAAAAAAGTTAGGATTTGTTCTCCAATTTCATTTTATGGTCCAAATTTAGTATTTGTGGTTGGTTTTGCTCCTAATGGCTTCGATAACAATTATTAGTGTTGTTTTGATAACAGTTAAACTAACAATAAAATTGATAATAAAAAAAATTAAGTGGAAGTAAGTTAGTAGTGCTTATAGACATATGATATAATTAACAAAGTAGTTAAATTAGTAAAATTAAAAGTAGGAACTAAATCCGGATAATAAAATAAAATTAGGAGCAAACTTTTAACTATTTGTATAGAGATTAAATACAAATCTTAAAAGAATTTATAATGACTAAACACTTAGTTAAACCTTTTTTATTTGTTTGTAAGGTTAATCAGACCTTAACTTTATTAGGGGATGTTTGTTTAAATGTTGAGGTTGGTATTTGATCAATTCTTAAAAAAAATCTTACGCTCTAACAGAATTTTGAGTATCTCAAACTGTATAAAGGCTTCATAACTTTATTTATCTAACTATATACTAAACAGACATATATTATAACACTCTTAAATCTCGAGTGGTTTAAGTACCCTTAATTGGCAAACTTAATCTCATTACACTAATCCAAAGAATATATATATATAGCATGGGTGAATCCCACTTTAATTACATTGATCCCTAAAATGGAGAGCGTATCGGTGCTTAGAAACTTCCGCCTTATATCCTTGTGTAATGTAACCTATAAGTTGGCTACTAAAATTATTGTAAATAGGATAAAGGGTATAGTGAATAGTTTTCTTTTTGGCAGGTAAGGCACAGATAGTGTGATTTACTACACAGGAAGTTATTCACTTGATGAAAAAGGAAGAAGGAGAAGCATGGTTGGATTGCGATCAAAATCGATCTTGAGAAGGCATATCACAAGTTGAAATGGGATTATCAAAATCGATCAAAATCGTTTAGAATGTTGTTGGGAAAACGGAATTGTAAAAATAAAAAAATCTAAAGATTAATATTAATTCTCCACGTTATTTAAGACAATCGATATTTTATTTGATCATAGAATCTATTTGTATTAAGAAGGAAACTCTTGTTGACCCAGTCCTTGAAGCACTTCCATCCATCTTATGTTATGCAGACAGTGAAGACGCGGATGAAAGTGTGGAAGGAGCTTGATCGTTTATGTCAAGGTTTTCTTAATGCATAGCTTTGGGGGTATTTCTCATCCTTAAAGGAGTCCTAGGTACTTATCCTTGTAGCCAGTTGCTGAAGGAAATTACAAACCTTATGCATGGATGTGATATTTGGTGGGAGCATGTTTATCTTGAGGTGAATACTATAGCGAATGCTCTAACAAAGCATGCTTGAGAAGGGAGTTTAGTTGTTTACTTTTGGACTTTTAGCCCCACTTAATAATATATATATATATATATATATATATATATATATATATATATATAATTATCATGTTTATATAGGTTTTTAAGGAATATTGGTTTAAAAATTTCTTTACACTTTTCTTTGTCGTTTTTGTTATTTTAATTTGTTAAGTTATTCATTATATGTTAAATTTCCTCTTCTTTATCTCTCATTTACTTTGTTTTGTATTTAATTGTTGAATTTGCATTCAAAAGTTAGTTTTTTCAATGATTGGTGTTGTACATATTTTTTCTATAATTGATGGTACATACAAAGATAATATTTGATAATTATTAAAGGGTAAAATACTTTTCATAAAAAATTACACTTAATTAATTAAAGGGTTTTAAGGTACTCTAATCTAATCCCTTATCAAAAAAGGATTGTTTTATTATTTGTTGGAAAAATTGAGAAGAGTATAACTTTATTAAGTAGTATTTTTTTAAGATTCACAATATATTATTATTATTATTATTATTATTATTATTATTATTATTATTATTATTATTATTATTATTATTATTATTATTATTATTATTATTATTACTCCTACTACAAAGTTTAATTAGAATTATTAAGATAGCTACCCAACCTATATCGATCTGGCCTGATATGGTACAAACTCCATTAGCAAGACTAAAAAAATCATTAAATTTAGGTTTTAAAAAATGACCAAGCTCAACCAAAACCCATACATAAATGCCTAGATTTGTTCCTTTTTGTATTTTTAAAAAAGAAACAAAGACCTTCTGCAAAAGAAAAAAAAAGCCTTGGAACAAATCACAACCATTAATTATTATTTCATAGACCTGATACTTGGTATATCCAAGGACCCTTGTTTTACACACACTAGCTCATTAACCCAACTCATTTTAATTACTCTACATAAAATTGTTAGACTCTAAGAGTTAAAGTGGACTTGTTTGGGTCTCCTAGATTCAACTCATAAGAGTCTATCTTTTATCAAAATAATATTTAAATAATAAAACCTATACGTGTCTAGAAAAAATTGTCATAAAATACTTTAAACCCATTCAAATTTGAAATAACAAAATACTATATTAAATACCAAAATGTAATGACTCAAATTCCAAACGAAGTGGCGCGAACAAAATGTAAAGGCGCGATTAGAGGAATTAAAGAACAACAAAGCAAACAAGAAATGAATTAGAGACCAAAATATAAGCTCCCACTTAATTGTAGAGAAAACCTCACAAATATTAGAGTTTTGACACAAACTTAGTTATTAATTCTTAGAAATTTAAATCAATTGTAGACTCAAACTCATACAAGTCTAGACAAATTTTAAAAGCTACATATTTATATATGAATTAACCAATTTTTTTTAGATAAAGTTACGAGTTGAGTCGTAAATTTAACAATAGTTCTGAAGGCAAGCATGCTCTTGGGTTTTGATTATGTAATTATTATTTGCAAATTCAATGGCTAAAAATACATGAGGAAATGCGTGTGTGGTTCTAGGATTTCTGATGTGCGGTTTACGTTTTATATAGATACAACATTCATATTTTATTTGTAACATTTGATGTGTTTCTCTGCCAGTTTTGCTCCTTGGTTCATCTCTGAGGAGTTTGTTGAATATTAGTTTATCATGGTACCTCATGAATAGATCCTCAAATAGAAGACAAGGTGTCAGATCTCAAGCAAGTTTCAGTTTAGCTGCATGTTGATGTCACTTAAGAGACAATAAATCCTTAAGAACCTTAAACAACAAACGATAAGCCGTCAAGTGAGAAAAATGACCTTGTGTTTCTAGAATCTTTACTTTGGAACAAGTACCCAAATTTCTATTAATGTAAGAAGCAACTGACACAGGAACAATAGGATCCTTTCTTGTCTGAATTATGCTACAAGGGACCTTAACTTGTGGCAGAACCCATCTATAGTCACTTAAAAATATTGTTTTAGCAACACTTAGTGCAACGTCTGGTTTCATTCTTAGCAGACTGTGTTCAAATTCAGCAACTGCTGCAGAATCATTCACACTTATAGCAGTTGGAGCAAAGTTATGTGCCCACCCTGAAAAGTTTTGCTTCATTGATTCAAAGATTGTGTCAAGCTCTCTTCTAGTGAACCCTCCTTCGTATCCTTTTCCATCCAAGTACCTAAAGTCAAATACAATTTTAAAGAGATTAATTCTAAAATATAAAATTAACCTTTTAAATAAAAGAAAATCTAAAGAAGAGTTTCCACATAGATACACATATATATATTAGAGAAATTTTAACTTTGATATAAAAGTGTATTTCTATTATCTTTTGTATGGACTGAAAATATACAGCTTTTTAAAAATTGAAATGGATAACATTTGCTGATATTAAATTTACTTATTTTGTCTTTCAATTTTTTTAATCTTCATAAAATTTTCAAAGTAATCCTTAATTGTCATTTCTTATTAAATGAATCTATATGTGATCTCAAAATAATTACTATTGAAATGATATGAGAAAATGTGTGGTATGGTGTGTTTGGAGTAAGACATTACATCAATTAAAGACAAATTTAAAAATTTATGTGAATCAAAACTAGAAAAGTTAATATATTTGACACATTTTTAGGGGCCGGAAAAAATATTTAACATCAAATATTATAGTAGGAGCAAATTAATTAATATAGTAAAGATGTATGATTAGTTTCATTAAAATGTTAATAATACTATTATCAAATAAGCAAATCAATTGGTAAATGATTGTTATAGTTTTATATGTGATGTCAGGTTTAAAATTAAGAAAATACAATTTCGTTAAATTTTAATAAAATAGATTTTGATACTTATATAGTCTTATCTAACTCCAACCCAAACAATATATAAAAAATGGTTAACCAACACAACACATGTTTACACCAATTATGAAGAGGGAGTAAATGCCATTCATATCACCTGGGAGAACCACCAAGTAGGAGTAGATGTTGAAAGAGTTGTGGGTTCTTTGTTGCAGCTAAGCATCCAATCATGGCTGACATTGAGTGACCCACATATATAGTTTTTTTCAAATTGAGCTCATCAAGAAGGCACACCAAGTCTTGAGCATATCCATCAAAAGTTGAGTACTTCTTTGGATCATAAATGGAAGGTGTGGCATTTGGAGTGAAAGCCAAATCAAAAACCACCACCTTGAAATAGTATGCAAGGAAGGGAATAAGGTAATGCCACACTGTTTGGTCTGTGCCAAATCCATGAGCTAGAACCAAGGTTTGTGTACCATTTCCATAGAAATTAGCATTAAGAGCATCAACTATGCCTCCTCCACAACCATAGGCTGTTCCCATGTATGTTTAATTTCTTTGCTGCCCAGATCAAGTAATGTAACAGTTAACAATGAAGAAATGCTTATGATTTACTTGGACTGGAGTTGTAGGGCATAAATAGCCAAATAAGGACACTCCCTGCTCTTTCAAAAAAAAAAGAAAAAAGAAAAAAAAAAGTGTGAAATAAATGGTGACAAGTGCTTAATCAATATAATTATGTCCCTTATGTTGACCCAAAAAATATATATAATTATGTCACTTTCAGGTCACTTTATGGTTACCTTTTCAATTTAATTGACTGAGTTTGAAGAATAATATTTGTCTCTATGGAGTTTTGTATTTATTATGATATTTGACAATAATGTAAAAACTAATATATATATATATATATATATATATGAAACATTAAACACTCGTGTTTTGCTAATTAAAATAAATAGTTACTTATTAATAATTTATTCTTTTAATTAATAATTTATAAAAAGTATTTATATTACCTATTGTTTATAAGTATTAATAAATATAATTTAATTTCTTAACCAATATTGTAGCCTTAACAATATCTAATAATTAATTTATAATAACTAGAAAGTCAATTCAATATTTAAGAATGATAATACTAATTTAAATGAACAATGCAAGTTTGTTTTATATTTCCATTTGGTTACAACAATTTTTATCTTATAATTTAGTTACCTTATCTTGTAATTCAGTTACCATTTTTTTACTTTTCTTAGAAAACCTTTTTAAAGAGTTTTATGATTTTCTTAAAAAATAAAAAATCAGTTTTCTATTTTTCTATAAAAAAATTTAAATAATTTATAAATAAACAGTTTTTTTTATTTTTTAAATTTTTCTAAGAATAATTTTCTATTTTTTTAAGAAAACTTATGAACTAAACGCAGCATAAACAATTTTGTTCACGTATTTCTCATTTAATGAAATTCATGTATTGTTTGGTTAAACCTTTAAATTTTTTTTTGGCAAACTAGAGTTTTGATTGTGTTAAATGTTATGAAGAATCAATATTAACTTTTAGATTTTTTTATTTTTGTAATTTCATTTTCACAATTGTATAACAAACAAACACAGTTGATTTTATAAATTGGACTATTTTTTTTGTAAGTAATAAATATATTCTTAACCATTTTTAATTTTAAAATAATAAAAAAAGTAATCCCTCGTAGATGTAAACAAGTGTTTGGTTGCGTATGAATACAATCAACAGAATTGCTGGCCAACCATCAATGCATGGCAGCCTTTTCAAATTTTTATTACTCCTACTGGCCGGCCCTATAATTTTATCTTTCCCACCACTTGGTTCTACAATTTTTCAACTCTATTTTATATTCACATATTTTTCTTACAAGAAGAATATTCTTTTTGCAAGTTGCTATTATCTTTTAAAACCATAAAACATTATAAAGGCTTATGCTTATTTTGATAAAAATATATTTTTACTTTTTTTTAATTTAAAGACATTTCCGTTTTTAATTAATCCTTTCAAAAAACATGTAAAAATAATCATAAAATATTTTTATACATGTAAATGGATCTCAACCTTTAACAACATACTTAAAGGATATAATTATATTAGAATTATGTAAATATAGTAACGATATATTTTAGGATTAAATATATCGATCCTATTTTTAATATAAAATAGAAAACTGTATATTCTGTATTTATGTACAACTCCCTATAAATATAATAGCGCCGGGTGATCACAAATGCACATAATTCATATGCTCTCTCGTTTTCCCCTCTTTTAATATGGTATCAGAGCCAAACGAGAGTTTCCTTCTTTCCATGATTCTCCAGTGAGCCATTGCTCACCGTGTAAAAGTTTTTCCTCTCCTATCTCATTTTCCGTGCCTGTCCAATGTTACAGCCACCTCCATCGACCTTTTCCCACCTGCGACCTCCCGACCGGCTTCCTCTCTCCAAGACCAGCCTATCCCCAGCGGTGCACCTCCATCAGAGCTCTCTCACATGTCGCCACTCTCCACCATGCGTGACGGCACGTCTGACCTCTGGCGACGTCTTGCCCACTTGGGCTTTGCTCGCCCCGGCCCCCTCTTTCCCGATCTGGTGTTTGTTTTCAGTTTCGCCCACCTTTTCCCCTCTGTTTGGCATGTTTTACGCTGCTACCATTGTTTTCTCTCTCTTCCAGCATACTCATGGTTGCCTCGGGTGATACTAAGCCCGATACATTGATTTCGTGCACCTCCCTAATCGCCTTCCTCTCTTTTGAGTTGTTGGATGACAACAACTACTCCTATTGGGCTTCTAACATTCAAATTTGGCTTATTGGGCTAGGCTATGAGAACCAGCTCACACAATTAGAATCTTAAATCCTGGAACCCGAACGCTCACGGTGGAAGAAAGTTTATGCTTAATTATTTGCCATTATGAGGAACATTATTGCCTCATCCTACCGTGATTGTTTCCGTGGTCAAAGATCCTACAAAGAGGTTTGGGACCATGCCAAGCAACTCTTCACCAACAATATTCAGTGACTTTACCAGATTGGTGAGGACCTCATGACCACTTTTGGCTCTCGTCAGTTTAAGGGCCTTATAACCGCTTATGTGGGTAAGGTGACTAGTCTCTTGTGTGAACTTAATGAGATGTTTCCTCCCGGTGCTACTCCTGAGGCTGAACTTGAGAACCGTAAGAAATCACTTTTGTCCCTTGCCTTATATGGCCTGCCTGCTGAGTATTCCTCTACTCGTGATCAGATCTTGGGTTGTCTTACAAAGTTTACTCTGGATAATGCCTTAGCCACTATCCTTTGAGTTAACATTCATGGACCTGTCTCTCCCTCCATACTTCTTTCCACTGCTCTGTCTGTTCCTCTTCTTGATTCTTCCACTTTGCTTTCACGTAACAGCGACACTACACCTCGAAAAGGGGGCAGGCCACGTCCTCATTGTGACCATTGTCACCAACCAGGTTACACCATTGATAAGTGCTGGAAACTTCATGGTCGCCCTCCTCGCACTGCTCAGGTTTCTCATACATTTGTACCTCCTCCCTACCGTCTTCTGCTTCTTCGTTGCTACCAGATTCATCTCCATCGCCCTCCTATAATGACTTCCTGAAGTGGTGTGGAGAACGTCAGGCCTCCGATTCTACTGTTGTTGCACACATTGGTAATTCTTTCGTTGGCATCTCCCATTATTTGGGTCCTTGATTCAGGGGCCACCGACCATATTATTGGTAACAAATCTCTTTTTTCTTCTATCTTTACCACTGGTTACTTACCTTCTGTTACTATGGCTAATGGTTCCCAAACACAGTTCCAGGGTATTGGTATTGTCCATCCCCTCTCTTCTCTTTTATTTGATAATGTGTTATTTGTTCCTGTTGCCTCTTTTAATTTGTTATCCATTACTCAACTTACTCGTACTCTTCATTGTGTCATCTCTTTTATTAAAGATTCTGTGTCTCTGTAGGACCGAAAAATAGGGAAGATGATTGGCTCCGGATGTGAGTCTCATGGCCTCTATCAACTTAACAGGCCATCCCTTATCGGTTCGGCTTCTGCGTTCCCTCTTCTCATTCATGCTCAGTTAGGACATCCAGGTCTAGATGCTTTCAATAAATTAGTTCCTAGTTTTTCTAATTTAGAATCTTTTTCGTGTGAGTCATGTCAATTAGGTAAGAATACTCGTACTTTTTTCCTAATCGCATTAATAATCGGGCCTCATCCCTTTTTGCTTTGGTTCATTCGTATGTTGGGGGTCCCAGTCGTATTGTGTCTTCTTTAGGTTCTAGGTACTTTGTTACATTTATCGATGCTTTTTTCTGTCGTACTTGGATATATTTAATGAAAGATCATTCTGAGTTATTCTTTATTTTTTAGTCTTTTTTTAATGGAAATAAAAACTCAATTTGGGATTTCCATTCGTACCTTACAAAGTGATAATACACGTGAATATTTGTCTAACCAATTTCAAACTTTTATGGCATCTCACGGTCTGTTACATCAAACTTTTTGCCCTTATACCCCCAATAGAATGGGGTTGCTAAACGTAAAAATAGACATCTTCTAGATACCACTCGAACTCTTCATCTTCATTCTAATGTTCCTTAGTTTTGGGGTGATGTCATCCTTACTACGTGCTATCTCATCAGCTGTATGTCTTCCTCTGTTCTTAAAGGTAAAATTCCTCATCAAGTTTTATATCCACATCATCCTCTTCATTCTTTACCTTAGCAAGTCTTTGGTTCTACTTGTTTCACTTATGTCTTTGGTCTTGAGATCGATAAATTATCTGCTAGATCTCATAAATGTGTTTTTGTTGGGTATCCCCGTACCCAGAAAGGATACAAGTGTTACCCTCCTACTTTTCGTAGGTATTTTATCTCCACAGATGTCACATTCTTTGAAGATGTTCATTTCTTTGAGTCTATAGCACTTTCACCCGAGCCTCCTCCTTCTACGACTACACCTACAGTTCTTTTTTCTCCTTTTGAGAAGTCTCATTCCTTACCAGATCCTCTTCCTCTTCCTCCTTTACAGGTCTATCAGCGTCGTCCTCGTCGTTCACTGTCGTAACTAGAAATCGACCCGATTGTAGACTCGCATCCTGGGCTCACTCATCCAACCTCTTCTCCAGTCCCGCCTCCTAAGTCAGATCTTCCTGTTGCACTTTGCAAAGGTATCTGTTCTACTCGTAACCCTTCTCCTCACTATATTGCTTTGAGTTATCATCGCATATCTCCATCATATTACTCTTGTCTTTCTTCTTTGTCCTCTATTTCTATTCCTAACAATACAGGAGATGCCTTTATTTACCCAAGATAAAAACAAACTATGATGGATGAAATGTGTGCTTTACAAAGCAGTGGAACTTGGGATCTCGTTCCTCTACTGTAACATCATATTTTCTACTCAAATAAAAAATAGATATTAATATCTCTTTAATGAGAAAATACTTACTATTAGTTAGTTGTTTTTTAACTAATTAATATTTTTATAAAATTTTGGTACTTATATTTAATTATTTTTAAAAAAATAATATATATATATATATATATATATTGAACGAAGATTTTAAAATGACTTAATTAGTATTCACTAATTAAGAAAATTATATTAAGATTTTTTAATATCTTTATTATTCACAATTTTTATTTTACGTTCTTATATTTATGATTTTACATATTTAAGATTTAACTCTTATTAGAATTTTAAAATAAAAATTTAAAGGAATTAAAATATGTTTCTTTAGAACTTTTTGTTCTATGCATTATTTATGATTTTCTAGAATTTTTTGAATTTTTTAATAAATATTTGAGAAAATGACCAAAATACCCTTAACCTTTTATCTAATAACCAAAATGTCATTGCCGACATCATCGCTTACCTATTGCTTACATTATCGGTTAGGTAATTGTTTATATCATGAATAATTATCGGTTAGGTAAATACTTACATCATGAATAGTCATCGGTTAGGTAAATACTTACATCATAAATAGTAAATTTTCTTCCTATAAATAGATGGTTCATTTATAACATTTACACACCAAAATTAGAGAGTGAGAATCTAGAGAGGTAGTGCTTAAAAAATTAGTATGAAGTAAATTCTTTTGGCAAAAAGAGATTCTGCCGAAGGTGTAAGGTAATAATATTTTTCTTCTATATTCTTTTTATGATTATTTAGTTTATTCTTTTTAGCACTCTTAAACTATTAATATACTATTACTATTATAAATAAGTTACTATGTTAAAAATAAATTACCACTATGCATTATATTTACTATTTACTGTTACTATTCATAATTTACTATTTACTGTTAATATTCAAAATTTATTATATACTGTTATTATTCAAAATTTATTAGTTACTGTTACTATCTAAAATTTACTATTTACCATTACTATTTAAAATTTACGATTTACCATTACTATTCAAAATTTACTATTTACCATTTATATTCATAATTTATCATTTATTGCTACTATTCAAAATTTACTATTTACTGTTACTATTCACAATTTACTATTTACCATTACTATTAAAAATTATTATTTACCGTTGCTATTGATGATTTACTATTTACTATTACTATGCATAATTACTATTTATCATTTCTGATAGTAATCTTAATTTTCATCGTATGTCTATACTGAAATAAATTAGTATTAATATTTTTTTTAGAACTCGGAGGCACAGAGCAAATTCACTTTTGGTAGCAATTCCAGGTAAGGGGGAGTGAGATAAAAATATAATATGAAAAGAAATAAGAATAATGGGAGGAGTCGTCTACTCTATTTAAATTTAATAATATTATTATTTTAAAATAATAAATTTTAAATTAAGTATCTTGTGTAACTTACTCTGAAATACCTATGCAAGGACCTGGACTTTTATAACCTATACGAACTGGACTAAACCTATGCGAGGACTTGGAGTATTATGACCTATATGGACTTACATAGACCCATGCGAGGAATGAACTATAAGGACTTGAAATTAAGTTTATTAAATTAAATAACTATTAAACTTTAAATTATGATATTTATTTAATTTGATTATGATTGATAATATTGGTGATTGATGATATTTGATTGTGATTGATGATATTACAATACTTGATTGTGATTGATGATCTTATGATGTGGAGTTTGAGCATATAATAAACATGACGGGAAGCTAAAACTCAGTAAGAATACACTTATTCCTTACTCTTTAAAGTATTACTTTAAAAGAAATGATTTATAATAATTTCTCAATGTTTATTCAGATTATTGTTAAGAATTTTTTCTTAATTTTCAATAAAAGTATATAATTTCTATAACTTACTTTTATCTTTCAAAATAAATTATTTAATTAAATTTTAGAATAATTTTTAGTTATTAAAAAAAGAAAAGGAAATTGTTTTATGAAAATAATATATTCATATATGTATATATATGGAAATATTTGATTCTTAAATAGAAATAAGATGCTTCAATAATATTTCATTTTAAACTTTTGAAAATAAGAATTTTAATTTCAAAAGTGTTTTATTATATATTTTTCAAGTATTATAATTAAAGATGAAAAAAAATCGATAATTCAAACTTGTGTCTAAAGTAAATTAATTTCCTATAAATGCTCTAAAGAAGGTTTGGAATATATATTAAGACTTTGAAACTCAAATCACAATAATATTGATTTGTGAATGATAAAGAAAACTGTACTGAAATTTTTCTGTGTGGCAGAACTTATTTAAGAGTTTGCAAATGTGCAGTTTATCAGGGTGGCTATGTTGTTATTTGTAGGCCCCGAAGATATAATTTATACTTGAGTTTCTAAAAGTCTTAATCAACTTAATACGTGAGTAGTTCATGCATCATGAATCATTAAAGAGAAATGAGATGTGATATTGCCTGAGGACGGATTATAGAAACCGAGGATACATTAGAGGAGGCTTAATTGTGAGCCTTGGGATGAGAGGGTGTGAAAGGGTGCTTCAGGTGACCTGGGGTCGCTCCCTAGTGTCGGGTACTTTCACAATAAAAACCTTCTCAATCTGACTAGTCTCTAAGTGTTTCCATGCCAGTTGAGTTGTTCATATGCCATGAAGGCATTTATGTTATTATTATCCAGAATTATGGAACAGTGTAAACTCCTGGTTGGCCCAGTGCAAATTAAAACTTTAAGGGTCCACATGCATAAACTGAATGAGATAGTAGCATTAACAGCATTACATAACATTCATGTGATTGTGACATTATGTGGGTGGTTGTGAATGAAAATATAATTATTATGTATGTGGAAACTATATTCATAATTGATTGTGTATGAGATTATGACTGATATTATTATATTAGTTTGTGAAAACCCTTATGCTTATGTCTTATCTGTAAGATATTATATTTTGTTTCTCACTCCTTGTTTAAATTTCTGTGTCCAAAATAAATGCTATGTGATATATAACTAGCAGTCCAAGATGAAATGATGTAATTACAAGAGGGTAAAGTGGTCTTATCCTTAATCAGATGGGTGAAGAGATATGGTAAGAGTAGGATTCCAAAAACCTATGGTTTGAGGGCTAGGAAATGATTGATCACAGTCGTAGTAGAGATATAATTTAATTTTAGTTCACCTTATTACAATATCAAGTTGGATAATTGTAACAAGGTGAATGTTAAACTTTGATACTGTAATCTTTTATCAATTAGGATTTCTATAAATTTATTTTGTCATTATGGATAAATAATGAAAGACAACATTTTTTTACTTCCAAAATTTCAAAGAAAATCAGATGTATATACGTTCTTATATATGCAAGATAAGAAATGATATATATATATATATATATATATATATATATATATCTAAAGTTTTTAAAAGCAATAAGAATATACATATCTCGTGTATATAAGGGGGTGTTACATCTACCACCAGAGAAGTCTGTTGTTGGTTGCCGATGGATGTACACAGTGAAGGTTGGCCATAAAAAAATACTTTTCTTCATGGTGACCTACTTGAAAAGGTTTACATGGAGCAACCTCCCTATTTTGTTGCTTAGGGGAAGTCTTCGAGACTTGTTTATCACCTGCGAAAATCTCTGTATGGTCTTAAAAAGTCTCCTAGGGCATGGTTTGGTAGGTTTAGTACTGTGATTCAGGAGTTTGACATGATCCGGAGTGAGGTCAATCACTCTGTCTTCTATCTTCATTTAGTTGTTGGATGTATTTACTTGGTGGTTCATGTGGATGACATTGTTATTACTCGTAGTAATCATCTTGGCATTACACGGGTAAAGCAACATCTCTTCAAGCACTTTCAGATGAAGGACCTTGGTAGACTCAAGTATTTCTTTAGGATAGAGGTAGCGCAATCCAAAAATGGAATCGTCATTATCCCAAAGAAAGTATGCAATGGATATTTTGGAAGAAACAACGATGTTAAACTCCAAGTCAGTCGACACTCCCATGGATCCCAATGTCAAGCTTCTACCAAATTAGGGGGAGCCTTTTCCGAATCCCTAGAGATACAAACGTTTAGTTAGCAATTTGAACTATCTAACTGTCACTCGCCTAGATATCTCGTTTATAGTTAGTGTGGTAAGTCAGTTCCTAAACTCTCCTTATAAGGAACATTAGGATGCAGTGACATGTATTGTTCTATATGTCAAGAAAGATCCTGGAAAGGCCTGTTATATGAAGATAGAAGACATACTCGAGTTGTGGGATATTCTGATGCTGATTGGGGAGGCTCTCCCATTGATAGAAGGTCCACTTCCAAATATTGTATTTTTGTTGGAGGCAATCTTGTCTCTTGGAAGAGCAAGAAGCAGAATGTTGTAGCTAGATCGAATATGGAGGCAGAGTACCGTGCTATGACTATAGCTAGTCAGGAGCTCATATGACTCAAACAATTGCTTTAGGAACTTCAATTTGGAGAGGTTGTACAAATGACACTTATCTATGATAATCAGGCCGCTATGCATATTACTTCGAATCCAGTTTTCCGTGAGAGGATGACACATATTGAAATTGACTGTCATTTTGTTAGAGGGAAAGTCTTGTCTGGTGAAATATCCACTAGCTTTGTTAATTCTAATGACCAGTTGGTGGATGTTTTCACTAAATCTCTAAGGGGCCCTCGTATTGATTATATATGTAACAAGCTTGGCGTATGCTCCAACTTGAGGAGGAGTGTTAGAATTATGTAAATATAATAACGATATATTTTAGGATTAAATATATCGATCCTATCTTTAATGTAAAAGAGGAAACTGTATATTATGTATTTATGTACAAATCCTTATAAATACAATAGCTTCGGGTGATCACAAATGCACGAAATTCATATGCTCTCTCGTTTTCCCCTCTTTTAACAAATTATTTGTCTTGATCAATACATATATTCTTACTTTTTTATAGTACATTTTAACTTTCACATGTTTTAATGAGCATTTAATAAAAAAAGTATAAAATGTATTTTTTTCTCATTTTTAACATTAAAGTATATTTTTGAGCTTTTATAACATTTTATTTGGTTTTCCATTTGGTTTTCAATCCCTTTTTGAAAAACAACTAATATGGACTCGATTATTGTCACACCAAATGATAGGTGAATTTTACATTTTCAAGATTTCAAATTTAAGACACTTGTTTAAACAACCAAGTCAGCCCGACAAATTCAACATTGCTTCTAAGATTTCTTATCTTTCCCCGATTGGAACACCATCTTTTCAGCAATGGCTTGATTCATTATTGGTTCACAAACATGATGTGCTTGGCGTGGTGGATATGGAGATGATGAAATAATGGTGTGTTTGACACAAACCCATGGCCTCTTAACTATGTGCTTGGTCAGATTTGATTGTCAATGGTGGAATATAATTGTATGGCTGGTGATTCATCTCTTTGCTGGAGGATACTATAAATAATTAAGGTTAATCTGGATGGGGGAATTGGTATTCTGAAGGATAGATGGTTGAGTGGTTTCTGCAATGGGACTCTTCATGGCAGTGGAGGAGGGGCTTCTTCAAGCTTGGGATTATAATGGGATCCTATCATTCCATTAGTTGTTGCTGGTTGATTTCTGTTAGTTTCTTGTTTGTTTTTTCATTTTTCCTTTTCTTACAAAAAAACACACGCATATAAGAGTATATTATACTAGGGTCCACTTAATGGCGGTGAGATTTAGGTAATTCCAATGTGTATATGAGATTTGGGTGATTATCTTGAAACATTGAATATTATACATGTTTTTGTAAATTAACAATTTTCCTCGTAAACCAATATTTATGCTTTTAAAATATGCCGTAAAACACTAAAAAAAAAAAAAACGTCTTTGTCCTACAATATCTACACAATTTACATTTAACTCTTGCATACAGTTGACCATATTTTTTTTTGGCTATTCAGTTGACCATATTGTCCAATGCAGGCAAGCATTAAAAAGGTCTTTTAAATACCCAACCACTTTGATTTTTTCATATAGGACACTGTTGACTACCTTTGCCGGCTTCAAAATTAAATACAAACTCTAGTTTTAAATATAAACAAATGTACCTAATTTTACACATTAAAAATAACAGATGGAGATAGTTATTTATATTAATGTTATCATATATTTAATTTAATTTTTTAAAATACCCTTACTATCATTTATTATATAAAGAATTAGTGGCCTTGAAAATATATATAATAAAAATATATTTGGTAAATAAACCTTTAATGACATTAAAGAAAGTCTAATTTGCTTATATTAAAAAACCAAAAAATCCACTAAAAGTTACTTAAATTTAGAACTGAAAAATTTTCCTATCTATTCAAGAGTCGTTTATATGTGAAGAGGTCAATTGTACTTCCCTCACCATAACGAAATAAAATAAAAACTTACTCATGTCATGTTCTTCGTACTGTCAATGGGTTGAATTTTAAAATAAAAAAGTAAAAATAGTTCTTCCTCTTAATTGAAAGATAAAAGGAAAATACACATAAATTAATTAAAGGCACACTACACCCACACCCACACCCTTTAAGTTTAATGAAATTATATTTGATTTCTAAAAATATAGTACTGAGTATTTATGTATTTGCACAAGAGATAAGAGGTCAAAATAATGCCATAAAAGCATAATTTTATTAAACTTCAGAAATGTGGGGATAATTTTTATAGAATTGTATAAGAAATATATTTGATTTTATAATTAAAATTCTAATTTTCATTAAATGTTTTCTATATAAAATATTTTTGATTTTTAAATTTTTTAATGATATACTAAAATATTAAATATTAAAATAAATAAAACAAAAAATCATCTCTTTTTTCCTCTCATTTCCTTCCTCTATCCTTTCCACTCTTTCCACCAAACAATGGAAGACTATTTTCATCCCTTCCAATACCCTTCCAAACAAAACATTGTTTCAGTGTGTACCTCATTCCCCACATGACATTATGTACATTTTATTGCGCACAAAGACCTTTTCCTACTGCATGATTTATGAAAAATACAAGAAAACAGAGATAAGGCACTCCATTTAAAAAAGGGATGCCACCTTCAACAAACCTCAGTGCTAACTGTGCAGCTGTTGTTGACGAGTAGGAACCTTCCCACGTGATTTTTTTAGCTTTGCACAATTAATGGGGACAACATGCTCCACATTTGATTTGAAGTGCATACGTATACTCCACTTTCCACGTACCGTTGTAAAAAAGAAACATGGAACGGGGAATAGATAAAGGTGTATCTAGTTCAGAGCATAGTGAACTCGTTCAAGAAGTTGAACCACCTGATTTACAGAAACATGGGGTGGTAGGAGTGGCTTCAGACTTGTTTTTATCTTATCTGGTGGCTCTGAAGACAATATCATTTGTTGCTGCATACTGGTCAGCTCCAGAAACTGTGTCAACATGTCACCATCAAGTATCTTGGGTACTCCAACCTAATATGGAATGGATGCAAAGTTAAACCAAACAGGCATTGAAGGAACAAGAAGAAAATCGAGTATTGTAATAGAAAAATCTATTCTATGTAATAATGTCAAAACCATTTTCAATCAATGTGCATTTATGTACATGTAAATGTAACGTGCTTTAAAAAGGCAGAGGAAATGAGAATGAATCATCGCAAGGTAATAAATTGAGGTCCTTACTGGATTTTCACGACTACGAAATTCATTATGATCATTCCCAAGAACAGGCGCCGTCAAATGGTGGACAGAAAGTCTTGCTTGCACAGCTTCTAAGAGCTCATATTCTTCCCTGCACGCAAGATAGATGATGTTTCTCAAACATGTCAAAACTCAAACCTAAGCCAGGCTTGGGTGGGGTCACCCTAGCCCAAAACTCTTCAATAAATTGAAAGTTGAATATTGGATATGCCATTACATGGCATCTAAAAAATTCAACACCAGTGAACTTATGGGGTTTTAGGTATTAAGGAAGAGAATGGAGAGAATGGAGACTTTGTACAATATTCTATTATGTAATGAAATGTATGGCAACTTGCAAGGTAATGATGTGTGCATAAAACCTGGAGCATTAACACTTATTAATACTAATTATATACTAACTAATTTGGGAAACAAATCGTAAGGAAATTCTATAATTAACCCCATAGCCTAAGATACTATATGATAGAATAATTTCATATATTCCAACAGGACACCTTTACGAGACAAGATTATTGTTTGCTAAAACTAGTTTGTTAACATTTACATTCCCAAAACAAAGCAATCTGTGCAGACATGACACACTAACACTGTTAGGACCAAAATGACTTCGAGCCAAGGGAACCATTGGCCCATCAGGGAACAACAGGGCCTAAGGTGTTAAGAGTATATGTTAGAAAGAGGAAAAGAGAGCATTGCTGAGGTGGCAGTGGGATCTTTTTCGGTTAACATATCGGCAGGAGTGGGGAGAGAGGGGATATCGGGGAATTTTGAGCAAGTTTGATAGGATCGGGAGCCATAGGGGTGGGCAGTAAGGAGACTTCCTCATTCAGTAAACTTTTATCATCATTCAGTAATACTGATTTTTCCCAATTTCTTCTCCTATATTGGTTATTTCATTTGTTTTGTTAAAGGTTCCATCCCAAAACCAATTGACAATGGTTGGAGTTGCCCAACAGATATTTAAGTCATGCGAAATATCACGAGGCAAGCGATGTGAGACTTCCAACACGCCCCCTCCAACGAAGCCTGCCGGACCAGGCAAAGGGTAACTTTTTGACCCACAATGAAAGGGCAACTCTTGGCCCATAAGAACCGGAAAGAATGCTCTGGCTCTGATACCATGTTAAAGGTTCCATCCCAAAACCAATTGGCAATGGTTGAAGTTGCCCAACAGGTATTTAAGCCATGCGAAATATCACGAGGCAGGCGATGTGGGACTTCCAACATGAAAGTTGCCCTTTCGTTGTGGGTCAAAAGTTGCCCCTTGCCTGGTCCGGCAGGCTTTGTTGGAGGAGGCGTGTTGGAAGTCTCATATTGCCTGCCTCGTAATATTTCGCATGGCTTAAATACTTGTTGGGCAACTCCAACCATTGCCAATTGGTTTTGGGATGGAATCTTTAACATGGTATCAGAGCCAGAGCATTCTTTCCAGTTCTTATGGGCCAAGAGTTGCCCTTTCGTTGTGGGTCAAAAGTTACCCCTTGCCTGGTCCGGCAGGCTTTGTTGGAGGGGGCGTGTTAGAAGTCCCACATTACCTGCCTCGTAATATTTCGCATGGCTTAAATACTTGTTTGGCAACTCCAACCATTGCCAATTGATTTTGGGATGGAACCTTTAACAGTTTTGAATTTCTATTCTCGACAGATAGAGAAGCAAGTTAAGATTTAGATGGAACTCATAGTCTCCATGTTTCTACTCATTGTTTCATGTAATTTTCAACACTACAAATCACTAAAATGCAAGGAATCAACAAAAGCTCCTATATTGAAAGTTGGAACAGATGGTCAACCATCTCATCATCAAGATTCAAGATAATATAATATTTGAATAATGGATGAAGTTCCATCCAACCCAGGTAGATTGGACAGCAGTTGCAATAGAAACTGAATCAGAAAATAAGGTGAAACCATATGTACGTAGTTACTTATGTCTTCTTTATCTGCTGGTATTTCATCAGTGAGATGAAAATTACTAATACAATATAAACTGAAATAGAAAATTGCAGATCCAAGGCGTGGCCTTGGCCTATTTTAGGACAGCTGTCAATCCATTAGTTAAGACAGATTAGTTAGATAGTTAGTAGTGTCTGGTTACAAAATAAGGGTGTTAAAAGTCCCACATTGACTATAGATATGGTCAATCAAAAGTAGATAAGGTGGAGGGTATCTAGAGTCTAACAAGAGGCAACCCTAATCCGTGTTCACCTAGTGGGCCCACTGCTCACCAATAATTTTTTTTTTGAAACCTGTGCTCCTTCTCTAGGTTTCTTCCATCTCTCTTTTGGTTGTGTTTCTCTCTCCGACCACCTTTTTTTCCCTTTTCCGGTGTCCGATCCGCCTTTGCCCGCCGTCGTCGCTTTCCAGTGACTTTTCGACCGACCAACCCCGGGATCCGGAGCGTTTCCCCACGACCGGCCAAACCCCGAAGCACCGCCCCCAATGGCCGTCGCACGCGCCCCCACGCACCGTCTCATTGTTTGTTACTTTCTCTCTCCTGGCCGCACTGCCACAGGTGTGTGACGGCGTGTGGCAGCTCCGACCAGGACCTAGCTTGGACCATCGTGCTCGCCTCCTCGTCTACAATAAGATTTTGGTGTTGGTTGTCTATTTTGGACACCGTTTGACGCTGTTAGGATTCATTTTTATCCGCTGCTTGTGACTTTCTCCTCCAGAATGGTCAATGTTGTGCAGCCAGCCATTTCCACCGTTTGAATCTGGACCATAGACTATGCCCACACCTACTTAGGGCGATTTTCTTCAATGGTGTAAGGAGTGCAAGATTTCAGGTTCCATGGCTTTCGTAGTAGTGATAACGGGTCATTCTTTTGCTGGTATTTCTCACTCTCTTGGTCCTTGGGTCCTTGACTCAGGGACCACCAATCATATTACAGGTAACAAATCCTTATTCTTTACCCTTTCTAGCTCTACTTCTTTACCTTCCATTACTATGGCTAATGGATCCCAAACTCGATCTCAAGGACTTGGTATTGTTCACCCTCATCCTTCTTTGTCTATTGACAATGTTCTTTATGTACCTGGGTCTCCTTTTAATTTATTACCATCAGTCGTTTGACTCGCTCTCTTGATTGCATTGTCTACATTATCTTGTGAGTCATGTCAATTAGGTAAACATAGTCATACTTCTTTTAATAATTGAGTCTCAGGTCGTGCTAAGTCTCCATTTAGCTTAGTCCATTGATATTTGGGGTCTGTGTCGTACCGTGTCTAATTTAGGATATCAATATTTTATTACTATTATTGATGATTACTCTAGGTGTACTTGGTGTTCCTGTACGTACCTTGCGTAGTGATAATGCCCGTGAGTATTTATCTAATTCATTTCAATCATTTATGGCTTCCCATGGGATTTTACATCAAACATCTTGTGCTCATACTCCTCAACAGAATGGAATTGCAGAAAGAAAAAATCGACATCTTGTCAAAACAACTCGAACACTTCCTTTAACATGGTACCAAAGCTAGAGCATTCTTTCCGGTTCTTATGGGCCAAGAGTTTCCCTTTCGTTGTGGGTCAAAAGTTACCCTTGCCTGGTCCGGCAAGCTTCGTTGGAGGAGGCGTGTTGGAAGTCCCACATTGCCTGTCTCATCATATTTTGCATGGTTTAAATATCTGTTGGGTAACTCCAATCATTGCCAATTGGTTTTGGGATAAAACCTTTAAGGTGGTATCAGAGCCTATCCTAGATCCGTCGTTGGGTCACCCATGTTGTCCACGCTCTATTCTTGAGTGTGGGGGTGTTCTATAAAACCCATGGGCCACCCGTATTCATCCGCGTTCTATTCCTAAGTGTGAAGGGGTGTGTTAATAAGCCCCATGGGCCACCCGTATTCATCCACGCTCCATTCCTGAGCGTGAGAGGGTGTGTTAAAAGTCTCACATTGACTACAGATATGGCCAATCAAAAGTATATAAGGTGGAGGATAATCATCATCCTATGAGCTAGCTTTTAGGATTGAGTTAGGCCCAATACCCAAATTTAAGGGAACGGAAAATCTACTTAGAAAGACGCATTGAGAGAATTTGATAAGGTTGTGCAAAAAAGGAGAATTCCTTTGTGAAGGGACACCCTTGTAAAAGAGATTTCTCTCTGATTTCCTGTACTTCCATTCAATCCAATGAAGTCTTTCTTTCCATCCCTTTTCTGTCCGTGGGTTCCTAACAGTCCATTTCCCCAAGTAAGTTTTTCCCGTCACACTCAATCTCTCCACTTTCCATCCCCTTCCTATTCTTCTCTGCCCCTACATTTCCCACTTCTCTCTCCTGAGTCTGTTGTTGCCACATAGACAGGCAATTATGCCTTACATTGCAAATCATCCACATTCAAGGTTCTAATTCCTTGCTCCTGCAAATCTTTCGAGGAGGATTAGCTAACAAATTAATGCAGATCTTAAATTTTCCTTTTATGGATCATGACATCAGCAAGGAATAACTCAACTGAAGAAAGAAAAAACATCCTGGTACAACAACAAAAAAACTAGCAAAATTTCAAGAAATACAGCCTCGGAGTCGGGACTGATCTGCATCAAACTTTGAAGACTACTGTATTTGGCTTATTCTACATCAGCATTGCAACTTATGAGAAAGGATTCTGTTTTACCCAACAGATTATCTTATTTTGAATAAAAGCAACCAAAACTGCTATCCAAATTATGGGAAACGTCTATGTACTTTATATTTTAAAGAATAAAGCTCAACTTAAGTTGAAAACCAAAAACACAAGACACTGTTGACACAATTTATTCTAATCCAATCAGATTATTCATTGGGTTAGATAACATGATCCACAAAATCTTTCAAGCACTAACTTGGTCAGACCTATCTTAAATGTAGATATTGAGCTTAACTCAATTTTAAAAGCTAACTGATAGAATGAGATTACTCTCACCTTATATATTATCAATTGGTCATATCTCTATTCTCTTGTCAATGTGAAACTTGCAATACACCCTCTCACACTTAGGAATGAACATACGGAGTGTGGACAAATACAGGGAGCCCAATAACATGGAACTTCCAACACACCCCCTCATGGGTGGCCAAAATAAGGATCTAGGACAGGCTCTGATACAATCTCAACTTTAGATATTGGGTCTAGCTCAATCCTAAAAACTAACCCATAAAGTAAGGATTAATCTCACCTTATATATTATTAATTGGTCATATATCTTTAGTTAATATGAGACTTTCAACAACTTGGACTGGCATATCTATCTTAACCAACTTCTATACAAAAGAAATAGTTCCTCCAGGAACTGGCCAAACTGCACCAAATTAGAGTTACAGCAAAAGTGATCAGTACCTTGACAAAGGGATGAAGATCATTATGCTTCCTAACATAGTACTAGCAATGATAGTATTTTGTAATGAATCAACATTTGTCTTGGGGCCATTGCCACCTTGCAGAACATCATCAGCTGGAAGTCTGTATGAATATGAGCCCTGCAATTACAGAAAAAAACATATTACATTACCAAAATAATATGAATTACATATAGAAGCAAATTAAAGGGGTGAGGGGAGCGTGGCTGTAAATTGGTAAGTTACATAACAAATCATTACTAACTCCAAGAGCAATAAATGAACAGTGAGAAAACTTTAAAAATCCTAAGAGTGAAGCAGCTATCCAAAGTAAAGAATCCCCAAGATATCATGCCAAGACAAATTCAGACAGTGGCAGAGTTTAAGAAACATGGCAGAGCACTTCTGGCTTGGGAAAACCTAGTATAATTCTTCACATCAGTAACAAAACATGTATCAACCAATGAGCATGAGGAGCTGCACCAAGACACATTTGCTCAATCATTCCAAAGTCTACATTGAAAAAAAAAATTCAAAGTGTGATCTAATGCTTTTGTTTGTAATAATTTTAGGTTTCAATTCCAAGTACCCATCCCTATAGCATCACTTCCATTACTGTAGAATCAGAAGGCCAGGGAACATTCACCTTCAATGTATAAATCACATAAAAGAAGACCAACATTGGAAGAATTAAAAAAAAACACATTCTGATAGTACTTCTGAGCCATGTATGAGAAACCTGCTCCAGTGCACAATTATCATTTAACATTTTGATGAATAATGAGTAGTATCTCAAGTTATATCAGGATTCAGAACTATCTCTTGCAAAGTAATTGACATCATTATGGTGATTGATTACATAACAGTACATCAGTATTAGGCAACCACCACTTTATATCAACTCAAAATTCTAAAATAACTTATGACACCTGATGGGTTAACAACCAGTCCACATTTAGAGGATATACCTTCCGGATGCTCATGGATACCTCAGCCATGAAATAAGCACAGCTTAGTGTCAAGTTCAATTCTGGACTTGCATTGTCTGATGCAGGCGAGCAATAACAAAATATGGTTAGAATGGTGCAATAACAAAAAACAGTTATAATTTTGTTTTCATTGGGGGGGCAGGGGGGATAAAATAATCAACAGACAGCTTTTACCGTGCCAAAGACATAGGCAATGGCAATAATAACATATCACATCCCTACTAAGCATAAAGTCATGAACACCTTTGACCATGGCACAAAGTACAAACAGCCCAATCCACACCTATGAAAGGTGGGTGGTCCTCAAGCAGTGAAAAAAGTTAGCTACCATACACAAACTACAGAGTCTTCCATAGAATAAAAATCAAACACTACTAAAAGTAACATAATGAATATTTTGGTCAGTGGCAATGAGTAACAGTTCATGTTAGTGTCATCAAAACCAATGAGAAAGCAGATTTGACCAGTTGGATTGTAAAATAGCCAAGTGACTAATCTGGATGAACCCTGGAACCAGAAATCTAAAAACCAGTCAAAGTCAGAAAAACAAGCCAGCAGACGTTCAGCGCAGTTCATGAAAAATCCCTTAAACAGTTAATGCATCAAGCATTGCCTTCCCATTTGTCCTCTTCCTGTCCTGCTACCGACAGTGATCAGAGAACCCACTAGCTGCTGGTGGAAGAACTGGCAATCTGCAAAGCTGTTGCTGCATGGTGGCGTTAATGCCATGACTAATGAAGTTGTGGCGCAGGTAGGTGTTGAAGAGAGTAAATGTTTCAAAAGAGGGATACACAGATGGACAATCTCAAAAGAAATGGCTGGAGGGAGGTATCAAACACGCAGTTAGCATAAGGCTTACACACACATAAGTTTATTGCTCCATGCAAGAGGGGTGAAGTGAAAGGAGAGAGTGAAAAACTATGAAAAAGTTAAAAAATGGTTTCTATCAAATTATTTTATCTTTCTTTAAAATTTTGCTTATATTTAATACTTTTCTAGTGTTGGATGTCTACACAGAAATTTTAGCCTAGGCTGATTTAATTGCTGTGCTGCCAGCACCTAAATCCATTTCATGACTACTTAAGAATACTGTGTCTTTTAAATTTTATGAATATTTAAACAATAAAAAATAAATTTATATTAAATATTAGTTCATATATTATACATTTTAAAATATATTTGTTCAATTATTTCCTATTTGACCATGGTCCAACCTATGAACCTTAAACCTCCATCGGTTTAATAACAAACCAGTCCAGTTTTGCAACACCACTGCTTCATATTCTGAAAACCCTCCCGGAGAAAATAAAATTCCAAAGATAGACAGTAATTACTGGATTAGAAAATGGCTAATAATAAAAGGCAGTTACCTTCCAAATGATCTGAAGATAAGACAGCAATGCTTCCTTTACGATCTGATACAACAGCTGTATCAGCGTCCATGAGAATGCAATCAGCAACTAACCTCAGTGATCGGTCAGCACAAAGTTGCTCTAATTTCCGTGCTTCCTAGCATATGAGATACAATTTGAACAAGTTCAGTATTATTGACTTCTCTTAATGAAGAAACATCATAAACAATGACAAATTATCAATACAGGACCATAATATTGAGCTATAACATCATAAGAAAAAACTTAGTCAACAAAGAATTTCAGATAGAAGTGAAAGATACAACTGAAAGAGTATAAGAAATCCTCGAGAACTAGAGATGTGGAAACCAAGGATAAAAAGGTAACAACATTATTAAGAATAAGAAACATGCAATGATAGAAAGAGAGAACGATGGGGAAAAGTAAATTAGAAATTGAAGAATGCTTTTCATTAATTTCAATGGAGAACAGTTCCAGGTTATATATTGGTGATGTACACAATGGTTAACAGAAACTGTGACAGTTATAACAATCTGGGCTAACTACAACTAAACTATAACAGAATACTATCAGTAGGGTTCAGTGACTTCAGTGAGTAAATTCTAACAGAATGCTTAACAGAAATACTTCTAACATCCAACAGCATGCCAGCAGGTGCTTCCTTTTTTGCACCTCTTATAAGATAAGTTTTAAATTAAGCGAGGAATACAAAATATATGAACCTTTATTAGGGGAGAAATACAGAGAATAACTTTAACAAACAAGTCAGCCTCAATAACTAAAAAAGAAAATAAACAAATCCTCAGTATAGAAATTCTATCCAATCTCTCTGCATACCTACCAAGCAGATTCCATGACCAATAACCTTGTTTTCCTTTAATTTTTAGTCCTGGAAAAATACAATAGAGAAAGCCATCACCACTCACCTCGTGATAGGAAAATAAGAGGATACCATCACGACAATCGCCAACTGCAATTCTAGTAAAATGTGCAGTCAATGATGTTATCACGAAACGCGTCCTTCCCATAGCATACCTTCTAAATTTTTGGGAATTGTCATTTGGGAAACCACAAACATAGAACTGAAAAGCAAGAAAGTAACTTAATGAGAAGACTATAATAAACCAAAAGTGTAAACTAGATACAGAAAACCTTCTGAGTGGAGAGAGAGCATTTGAGAAACAATGGGACGGCAAGGAAATGAAGAATGAATGGATAAAAGGTAAGAATGTTGCAACTTACAGCATTACCAGCTGATGCCAAGAAGTAACGATCAAGATAAGGACAGATGGCAAGTACCATTCCTTGCCATTTTGCTACATACGCCAATCGCAACTGCCATACTTCATTTTCATCAAGTTTGATACCATCAGAACTATTATCATCAGGGCTGCTGCCAAGGCTACTGCTTGACAGCTGTTCAGGAGCATATGTAACAAGTTCATGGAATGGTGAAGCTTTTTGAGATGAAGACCCTGCCTTTGAACAGAATGTCATTGAACCACTATCAGAATTTTGTACATGATCAAGGCAGAGAACAAGAAGACGACCCTTACAACTGCCAAAAAAACATCCAATTAGAATATGGTAATCACTTTGAAGTGCATTAATTTCCAAAACTATAATTATTAGACAATGGAATGAACATAGTAGCTTGTTCACCATCATGTATGCAATATTGGCTTATGAAAGAAATATAAAGTAAAGATGTAAACCAAATATTTTGCTATACAGATTTGGCTTAAATATATTTTTTGTCCCTATAAAATAAGGGGTCTTGGCCTTGATCCCTATAAAATATTTTTTCTTTACATCCAACTTATATTCAATATTTAATTTTTAGTCTCTACTATGAACTTGAATCCGTTAAGTGTTGATATGACTAACTAAAGTACTCATCGTGTGCATGATAGCTCTAACATGTCTAACTAACTATTAACATATAGCTCTAACGTTAAAATTCAATTATTAACCTTTGATAATTTTGAATGCAACTATAACTATTAGAACGCATGTCAAGTCAATTAGATATATCCGAACCATTTGAGCAAGCTGATATGTAATTCAATTGATCAGATCAACATTTAATGGATTTAAGTTCATAGTAGGGACTAAATAAAAATGTTCAATATAAGTTTGATGTAAAAGAAAAAAAAATACAAGGACCAAACCTAAAAGACCCTATTTAAGTCAGTAGATTTTAGATAATTTTTAGAATTTCACTCATCATTTTGTGACATTATTGGAAGATAAACGTAACATTGCACTTGAGGATGAAACCAGATCAAGTTTTGTTGGTTTTATTCCAGATTTATCATACCAAAATCAGTGAGACAATAAAAGAGATCATCTTGAAGCACAGCACTTCCTACGTGCATTTATTAATTATAATAGCTAAATTGTAGTTTCAGGTACTCTACTTTAAAATTCAATGCACTTAATTATCACTTTTTTGAACCGTGATAGCTGAGATGCAACATACAAGCTACAAATACCATATATGATACATAACATTGTAAAGATTCTTAGTGCCATCCTGTTTAAATCTGTAAGGAAAAGAGAATGTCCATTCAGAAGAATGCACTGTCCCTCCCTATTAAGCAAATTTTCAATATGACACTTTCATGAGGAAAAACAAAGATTTTAACTGGGATCCTTTATGGCTGATCTAAGGTCGGTCAGTAAGGCATGTATTGGAACTGACAGTTACCAATTATTACATATATGAAGCTTAAGTTATCAGTTATACTGGGTATCTTTATTCTTTAACATTTAGCATACAGATATGGCATTAATGCACACTTGTGGAACTCAAAGCTGTCATCAAATTGAAGCATGAATCAAACTCTTCTGTTGGAGGGTTGAGGAGTGTACACTCCTTGAGAAGGAACTTGCAAGAAGCCCACAATTGACTTAGCTCATTTAACTCGGGAACACCACATGCAGTTCAGGGAAGATTTGTAGCCAGCAACTCAATAGCGAAAGAGAAAGTTCATGAGATATAAAACAAGAGGAAAAATAAGAATACAAGGAAAGCCAAATGTCATACCTCTCAGCTTCACCACTGGGCATTATGGCCGGACCAGAAGACAGACTAGTTCCAACCACAAGCACCTGCTCATTTCCGATTCTTACTAATCCCATGGATTTCCCTGTTTCTCCGTGTTCAAGTCTATAAGACGATACTACTGTCCCGCTTAAGGGATCCACACAACATATGTCAGATGAACATGTACCCCAATTCAGTTGAGTCCTCATCACAAGCAACATCTTGCTTTCATTGTGATACATGACCTTCAGCGGAGTTCCCTCTAAATGAAACTTCTGCATATTAAGTCTCTTGCTGTGGACCATTTCCACCTAAAGCATCAAGTGATAAATACAGTATAAGTTAAGGCAGTAACACAAACAAGGAGAACCACACACCGCATGAAACAAGGATGAAAAAAGCAATTATTTCTAGGTAAGGGAAGATATTAAAAGAGGGCAGGGAAATCATTCTAATCATCAAAAAACTATTTTCTCATTTTGTATTGGGTATGCTATTTAAATCATATAAATAAAAACAAAACTTCTCTTTTACAGATTGAAAATCAAATAGTAATAGCATTATTAGGAAAGTAGTTCCATGAAATGCAGAGGCAGTTCCCTGTGGCTTATGGGAATGCAAATGGAAAAACAGTAGAAAAGATAAGCTAGAAAATAAGACACACTTGCTTCTCCAGACAACAGAGAACCACCACCCAAAACCCCTCCTCAGTTTTAAATAATGATTACCTGTCCTCACTAAGCCCCCACCCCCGTCTCATATCCCCTCCTTCCTTCTCTTGCAAATCTTCCTCAACCATTCCTTCTCCAGTCTCCTGTACCCAGCTGCCCATCTGCATAACTAATGCCTCATTTGTCTTTCCCAAGCACTTATTCCTAATTCAGTTACTACTGACCCAAAATTAGAGTCGGGATCCACCCAGGGTCCATCCTTTCCTATTTCAGACCTCCTTTTCTTTAATACATAGCTTGAAGGTGAGCCCAAGGGTGCAGCATTTACTCCCCATCCCCCCCCCCCCCCCCCCCCCCACCAAAGTAGCACCAGCAAAAAAATATGTAAGACATGCAATGAGACTGTCTAACAAAATTCTGTAACATTCCAGCACCACATGAATTTAACAATTGAAAGTAATCACAACACATTATATATCTCTATGAATTTAAATCTTCCATCTGCAACTGCAAGCAACTTCCGATCTATTTATATATAAAAACAATCTACAATCTGGCCAGATTGTTTCCTGCTCATATTACAGTTTTTTTTTCCACTGAACTTTCATTCCTTTTACTTGCACTTATCTTCTGCTAATATTTTTACAAAGTGATTGGATCCCCTATCATAACATCTCAACTTCCTTTTTTATTTTTCTACACAAGAGATTGAATCCCATATCATGCAATCTTATCTGTCTGATATCTTCTCTAGTTCTCTTTCATTATATAAGTTTTATTTTAAAACTAATCATGACCATAAATAGTATTATAAAATAGTATATAATATTAGTAGGTTTAAATATAATTTTTTTTGGGTTTACAATAGGAAAATTATAAAACCTAAGGTTTGAACCAAAACCAAAATCCTTAGGGTGACTACCCAAACCTCCACCGCTAGACTAACCCTAGTAGGTTGACTTAAATATACTTTAGGTCCTCATAAATATAGTTAAAAAATTGAGTTTGTTAACATCGGCCTTTGGGATTGAGTTTAAATAAACTACTAAAAGTTGCAACTTGTTATTGAAAATGTAAACATTGCATTACAAATACACAATTGTGCAATGAATATGCTTTTCAATAAAATTACTATTTAACTTAACTCTAATTTCTAACAGTTGAGTAACAAAACCACCCTAAAAATTTATTATGAAAATATTGATATAAAAATTAAATAGACATTAAAATCCCATTCTTTGTAATATATATATATATATATATATATATATATATCAAAATGAATTGTATTTATTTACTGTTGAAGTATGTTATATAATTATTATTCTTAACAACATAGTTACATAATGGTGTATAATGTATTAAATTTAAAATATTATATAATTTTAAGTTATAAACTACATCTTTTATTATTTATTAATTATAGAAAGCTTATATAAATATTTCAACGTGCAATTTTATGAGTAACTCATGCAAAGCACGGGCACTATGACTAGTTCACATTATAAAAGAAAGTGCAACCAAATAAATAGATGAATAAAGAAACTTGGCACCAAACAATACTGTAGAATAATTTTCCTACCAAATGTAAACTGCTTTCTGCAACAAATAATATTCCTTTTGGACACTCAGCAGAGCAAACAGGAGTCACGTGTGTGGATGGTTGAAATGAGATAGATGTATAGGAAAGGCTGTGTCTAGCACTATGCAACAACCACGGCCTATCACTCAGAGCAATTATATCAGCATCGAGTGTGTCACCCAGAGGCACCAAAAAGACAGGAGTAATGCCAATGCGACGAATGGCAATCAATTGAAGCATGGAAGGAAGGTCATTTCTCCTGTTAAAAGTATTAGTCACAGAATTCACCAAATTTATAGAAGATAAAGCAGTATCCACAACATTTATTGATGATGAAGGAGATGATTCTACAGGCCACTCAAAGCGAAGGAGCATTCCATTCCTCAACCCAGCAAGAACATAATACTTATCAACAAATACAAGTCGTACATCTTGAGGTACACAACCACTTATAGCAGTCCCGATCGTATTTGTTAATGAAATTGTCCCACAAGCAGCTACTGTAACTCCTCCATCTGGTGTGAAAAACCAAATTTCCACAGAAGGCCTATGTGTGCCAATAACAAAGGTTTTATTGATGTCCACTCCACTTTGAAAAGAAGAGATGCAGCTATTATTTGCTGAAATGGATGAATTCGACTGTTTTTGCTCAATTTTCTGTCCGGGGATGGAAATGCATGACAATTCATTCTGCAGTACCAAATGTTGCATTTCATAAATTTCATAATGATAAGCTGATAGCAATCTAACCCCAAGGATAAACAAAAAGCATGGGTTAGAGGTTGACACAACTACAAAATTATGCCCAACTGCCCCCAAACTGATATTCACATTGGCTGGAGACCAAGATGTACAAATAGGAGAGGACAAAGGGATACCTTCAGAATGAGCAGCCTTAGTGGGCAAACAAAGCCTAACGGTAGACTGGTGGATCTGAATAAGCAAACTATCAGTCACAAGGCCACATGCCAAAGTGCAGACATTAGGTTGGAAACCAACTGAATCAGTAACATCAGTAAAACTTAAGCCAACTGACAATACTCTGGTCTCCTCAACAAATGATAGAACTAGAAAAGAATGATATGGATCAGCAACTTTCATTTTTACAGTCCAAGTACCAGTCACCCCTTGATATATAGAAGCAGTTCTATGTAGCTTTTCTACATTAATACCATTCCGAATAATCCTCAATGATCCCTCAGGTGCCACACCACAGCAAGCTAACATTTGATCATGCTTCTCATCATGATAATCCACAACTTCCATATCCAATATTGGTGCAATGTTTTGAATAGGGTTTGTATAGCATAGCCTTCCATCTTCCAATTTCAGGACCACACCATCCCCCATTTCCACAAGGGCAGCTAGATATCCACCTTCAACCCATAAAAGTGCTTTACAAGGTAGACCTTTATATAGACACTCAGACAGATTAACTTTAGGGCCCTCAGAATTAAAAAAAACTTCAATCATAAAAAGTTCCCCAGTATCTACACAGAACATCATCCTAGGATTTTTATTATTTACAGGTTCCCAACTCCATGAGCAAACATACTTGTAACCAGAATTAGCACCACCATTGTCACTGTCGATGCACATAGGATCATAAACACCCAGCTGCAACAAAGCACAAGCAGCAACACTAGAGTCTTCCACATCAACATCATATAATTTACAAGAGTCTTCCACATAAGTCTGCTCTTCCATGGCATTAGGTAAAACGTTTAAGTTAGTCCTAGAGACACAAGATGGGTTGCGATGATCTCTAAGATCCATTAAGAGAACATCACCAGCCCTGAATAGAAATGCAAGCCCCCCAGAGTTAGGAACTTCAACGATGTCATGAGCTAGAGGCCCATCCTCAACATACTGAGAAATGACCAAGATTTTACGTGCTTTAATATTCCATTCCAATAATAGCAATTCATTTAGAATTTCTCCCCTCCTGTTGAGCAAAACAAATTGATGGCTTTCAGTAAGGACACATCCTCACAAACAAAAACAGCAGAAACAAAAGCTAACTTCTATTATAAAAATGTCTTCAAGACTTTAGAATAACCTCTTGACAGTGATTGACATACAAATCACTATACCTATTAATAATAACAGCAAGTACAGGATTAAGCTCCTTGCTTGGTTGTCTGGAATCTTGCGAAATGAAGCTGATGCTCCAAATAGTACCACATATACTGGTTCTGTGGATGCTTCTGGAAGCATTTGCAGTCCCTTCACTTTCAGAAGGATATACTATTCTCTGGAGTTGAGCAAAACAAAAGTAGGTAAATTAGAAAATTCAAAAACTAGAATATATATTGGTACAAGTAAGCATATCATGAAAAGAAAAAGAAAATTAAGCATTAACAAAAAAACATCAAGACATTAAATCCTTCCAAATTCCAATCTCCTTAAGGATCATCCGTCAAAAATCATCAGCTGAACACCATAAACATGGCCACCAAAAATCTTAACCCATACATATGTCTACTTGGCTACAAGTAAGCATATCATGAAAAGAAAAAGAAAATTAAGCATTAACAAAAAAACATCAAGACATTAAATCCTTCCAAATTCCAATCTCCTTAAAGATCATCCGTCCAAAATCATCAGCTGAACACCATAAACATGGCCACCAAAAATCTTAACCCATACATATGTCTACTTGGCTACCATTTAGCCTATACCACCAGAAAAACAGCCCTTCATCATATTCATGTATGACATGCATTTTGCCAAGTGCCAGCACACATCCACATGCAGCTTTTCTAAAATGCAGGATGGTATAGTTTTGAAACCTCATCGATGATATCACCACTGGACATTGACATAGAGAAAAGAGCCAGCCGATCTTCATATGCACTGGAAGCAATAAAACAACCACTGCAAAAAGAGAAGCATGAGTGTTACTAATATTCACAAAAGTTTACCAAGCTTTTCTGTTTGTCAAATTGTAACATTGCTGAATATAAAACCATCCATGAGCCATTATCCAATAGCTTAAACTTTTAGAAGAGTAGAACCATGACATAGTATCAAACCTCTTTAACCATGTGGTAAGAGTTCAATCGTTGCTGCTCTCAAACATCCAAATATAAATTGAATTCCAACACAAGGTAAGATGGGCATATGCAATGTCCATGCTTCATTCGCAAAGGACTCTTGCATAAAGGGATGTGCTGGATATAAAACCATTCATGCGCCTTCAACCAACCACTTACGTTCTTAAAAAAGTTTGCTATGAACAAACATAATCCATAAATGCACTTTATTATGATAGGAAGACCATATTATACCAAAGAATTATTTAAAAAAAAAAAAATCTATTTGATTAGCAACACATAACACCCTCTAGTAGCTAACATGTAGAGAACAGACTCTCTGAGCATTAGGGACTATTTCATTAGAAGCATTTAAATATGGTCAAATGATCAACTGGCACAGTGTAAAAAGCTTTATACTGTCAACAAAACATATGATATCACATGTTTAAAAAACAGTTAAAAGTTTTACTAGAAGTGAAAAATCTCAGTTACCATACCCTGATAATTTGTGACTTCTCCCGTCTGCTGATAGTTTCACATTTATATTGAATGTAATTTAAAATAGTGTTCTGAAACTCACAGTACAGGGGCCACCCTATTATTTGCAATATATGAAGCAACTAAAATATGGCTAAAGAGTGGGATCAGAACACACAACTGAGATAACAAGAAAGATAATATATATGCTTTCCAAGGATTTCACGCCCATAAAAGACATCACCTGGAATCAACTGCTAGCTTGCTTCCAGGTAGATCCATTATGTTTCCAGGATTAGACAGCTCAATATGTGTTACAGGAAAAAACCTACAACGATACATAAAAATATATATATATATATATATAAGAGAACTTGATACAAGTTAACTGTTTCCTAGCTCCTGACTTGTATTAAATTATCACAATATAACCTATTCTATATATACTCCAATGATAAAACCTAATACCACTACAGAGAAAAAGAGATGAGACAAAAAAATATATATAAAACAAGCAAACTGAAACCTGTGCATTTCATTGCAAAATGTGAGCAACGACAGCTTCCCAGAATCAGATGTAGCAACCAAGAGGTCCTTACCCCACAACTACAGAAGCAGGAGAACAAATAAGTAGAAAATAAATCACAAGAAGTAATTTCATTATTGAAATAAAAACATGCAGAGCAGAGAGAGGAGTGTAAATCAAAACACCTGAGGATCACGTGCGCGGAATTTGTCATTCCAGGGCAATACGGCAAGATCTTTGATAGTTCCAAAGACAGGTTGATCACACACGGATTGCACATTCCCATCCTCACCAATAACCACCAACTCAATAGACGTCTCCTGGAATCACAAACGAATAGGAGCAACAAGCATGTTATCCTAATCATATTATAGATTACGAGACAAACAGAGTTAGTTCAGTTAAACTAAGCTAATCGAAATGGAAGAGAAGGACCTTGCCGAAAACGACGTCGTTGGAGGAGGGAGAGCGGATGTGGGCGTAGAGGACCTGAAGAACGATGCTACCACGGAGAACGCACTTGGAGAGGTAGGAGGGCTTAGAGGAGGAAGAGGAAGAGGGACCGGGCTTCGTCGAAGAGCATTCTTCTTCGGAAACCGCCATTGCTTCGCGATTGATTAGGTTTGCGACGGAGAGAAATTCATCCGGGAGAGTACAACGTGGTGATGCAGAGTGCAAAGTTCAGTCCACCAACAAGAGGGCTTTCCTTTCACTCTCCTTCTGCATTCATAATGGGGGCAAATCAACAACAAGCTCACCATTTTATTTCACTGTCTTTAGTTTAGACTATTAACTATTAATTCACACTAATTTTGTGTTTATTAGTATTCTCTTCTTAATTATCACTCATTGATAAAGTTGGTCGCACACACATCTAAATTTTTCTATATGTTTTGTGTTTTTTTATAAATATATGTTTTATGTTTTATACTTACTTCTTTTTTATCTTACTTAGTTTTTAGACATATTAAAAATATAAATCACTCATTTTAATTCTAAACTATTCATAAACAATTAAATATGTTCCAATAAATTTATCATAATTTTACTATTTTGAAATGTCTCATTAGTTTGGTCAATTGGTTAACACTTCTATTTTATGTATAGAGGTGATAAAGTGGATTTGACCTATCGGGGTAGCCCACCAAAAACAGACTAAAAATTATGTTGGGATAACTTTTTTTTGCATGTCACCCCGCTTAAACCTAACCTGGTTAAGCCAACAAAAAAAAGCTATAAGTGAGTTGGCCCATTGAACCCTTCATATTAATAAATATAAATAAATAATTTACTATTTATTTAATACTGTTGTATAATTTAAAAAATATATTATTTTTTTAATGGACTATAGGGAAAATAAACCACTGAAAAAATCACCCAAACAATTTTTTTAATAATAAACATTTAAAAAACAAAAAAAGCCGAGTAAGTTGATCTGTCTTTTCAACCCATGCCAACCTCGTTCATATTCAGAAGGCCTAGACGAGCTCGGATTCATCCTGAACCATCAGCCTACATTGTTATCCCTAATTGTGTAACTTACACTTGGAAGTTGGCTTTCTATTAGTGTCCATGTAATAAACATATCAAATTAGTTTCTTTAGTTATAGCTGACAAAATGGGTCTGGCCCCTACAAAATAGGTAGATTTAGACATCTAAAATTAAAATATGATTAGTAAGGGCTTTTTTAATCTAGCTCGCAAAAGGTCCGCACCCATCGCGAGGCGAACGAGGTTAGTCTTGCTTTCTTGAAATTATGAGAGTTAAAAAAATCTAAATTTATAGGGTCAGTCCGGTCTATCTCAAAAATGAACAAGTTAAAACCATGGTAGTCAAAATCGGGAGTGGAATCCCAAAATCGTACGATTTTGCGATTTTTGGGCACTCTTTCGATCAAGGTCGCAGGGAAAATCAGGAATGGCCAAAATCGGAGTGGAATCGAGATTAAGATCCCAAAATCAGTAAAATCCCAAGATTTTACGATTTTGTTCGGATCGGGTAGAAACCATTAAAAACTCATTTTAATTGGGTGACCCGGAAAGAAAAAACTCGATTGCATTAGGGCACGCACGCAGTTTCTTTCTATTTTCTCACTTGCACGCGACTTCTTCTCCCCTCTCACTCTGCTTCCAGGCACGCAACACGACTTCCTTCTTCTTCTTCTTCGTTTCTTCTTCCTGTCTGGTCTAGTGTTCCTTCTTCTCACTTTCTTGCGTCGCTCTCTGCTCTGTTTTCGTTGCTCTCTTTTGCTCCCTATTTGGGTTCTGTTGTTCGTGCTTCTCTGTCTTCTTCGCAGCAATGGCTACCACAGGAGGCAACTCGGGAACGACATCAACAAGAGGGGAAAGAGACAGTTCTGATGGTAGTGCTAGCTCCAGAAATGTCCACCCCCTGTGTGCCAACTCTCGTGGTGCTAAGGGGTGATGTGGCTTGGAAGTATGTAGTACCAGTGGAAGGAAGCAAAAAAATGCAATGCAAATCTGTGAAAAAATAATTACAGAGGGTGTTTATAGATTAAAGCATCATTTGGGTCAAACAAGGCAAAATGTTCAACCTTGCAAAGCTATTCCTGCTGAAGTCGGAATGGAGATGTTGTAGATTGTTGCTGGTTTGCATGTTAAAAATTTGAGAAAATCAGAAGCTGATTTGGAAAAAAGGGAAAGCATTATTGGGGATAGTTCAAAGAGAAAATCCAATGAAGTTGATGGGGAAAATTCTGACATTAGAAGCATTTTAAAAAAAAAAAGCCAATGCCCAAGCCACAATCAATAAAATATTCAAGAAATCTTTGAGAGAGGATGCCTGCCAAGCAATAGCTAGATTCTTTTACAAAAATGTCATTCCTTTCAATGTGGCAAGAAGTGATGAATTTGCTGAGATGTGTGAATTAATTTCATAACATGGCAAGGAATTTGATCAACCATCATATCATGAGATTAGAGTGAAGTATCTGAAGCAAGAAGTGAATAATACAATGGGAATTATTGAAGAACATAGGGCTGTCTGGAAGGAATTTGGGTGTTCCATAATGACCGATGGGTGGACGGATAGGCGGAGGAGGACGCTAATTAATTTCTTAGTGAACAGCCCTAAAGGAACAGTCTTTCTAAAGTTTATTGATGCATCAGCTATTTCAAAAACTGCTATAAAAATTTTGAGATGATTAATGAAGTTGTGGAAGAAGTTGGAGAAGATAATATAGTTCAAGTTGTAAATGACAATGCTACGAATTACAAACTAGCTAGGGAGATGTTAGTGTCAAAAAGGAAGAGGATATATTGGACACCTTGTGCTGCACATTGCATTGATCTCATGTTGGAAGATTTTGAGAAGAAGGTCAATGTTCATGCGAAGACAATTCCAAAGGGAAGGAAAATCACAACATACATCTATTCAAAGACTTCACTAATTTCTTTGTTGCAGCTCCATACAAAAAGGAAAGACTTGATTAGATCAGACATTACTCAATTTGCAACGTCATATTTAATTTTGGGATGCCTTGTTGATAATAAGGATGCCTTGATAAGGATGTTTACATCGCAGGTGTAACATCCCGGATATTTTAGTAAAATTATGTGTAGCGGAAAATATTGATAAATGTTTGAGTGATTTATTTGATATTTTTACAAATTATTAGGCAATTATAAATAATTAAATGTTGTGAAAGTAAATAAAATTTATTTGATTGATTAATTATAAAAAGGGTTAAATAAGGAGTGATTAGAAGGAGGAAAAGGTTTAATTAAAATTTCCAAAGAAAATATAAAAGAAATGGGGAAGTGACCGGTTTTCCCTGAGCTTTACATAAAAAAGGTTTCTTTCTCTTTCCTCAACCATTCACTTTTACGCGAACCTTCTTCTTCTTCGTCTGTTTCTTTTCTTCTTCTCCTTCCTCCATCGCTACGAGCTGCATGCTCTGAGGGGAAGTCCATTTCGCATCAAAACCTTGAGATAACTACATTTCCGTGACCGTGGTTTCAAGGTGAGTCCATTGAACCATTTAAATTTATGTTACTTCGTCTCTTTCGTTTCCTCCTTTGGACCAAATGGTCATGCATGGCGGGGTAAGGTCCCGATCTCCACTCCTCTTGGGTGTATGAGCCTGAAAATGGTCTTTTGACTGTGAGGGTGGTACGATGTTAACGGGTTTCGCATTCCGACCCCGAAGGTAGCAGAATGAACACCGGAGGACTGATTGACGAAGCTGGTGCTGGATTCAGAGGAGAAACCGTGAACCCAGCGCTTAGAGGACGTAATCGGCATTAGGAGCAGATTGTCGAAGCTTGGAACCGAGGTAAGGGGGTGTTCAGGTTATAATTAATTAGAATAGGACATACTTTGAGTCTGAGTCGTTGAACTGATTGTGAACATGGTTAGAAATAATGCTAGATGAAAGTTGTATGTGAATGAGTTGTATGTATATGCATGTATGTATATGGACACTGATCGGGTTAGGATCGTGTGTGTGTGGCTTAAGATGATTATGAGTTTGAAATATTTGATGCTGTGATAAACGGTGTATAGTGGCAATGTGATGCCGGGCTTGACAAGCAGGTCGCCTGTGTCATGAGTATGTGACGTTGTTAATGGCCACTTATGATATGATGAGAAATGTGAATATGTATGATTGTGTGGTATGGGACGGCCAACAGTATGTATAGCCCCTCATTTCCGGCTCCCGTGGTTTTTGTGCCCAGTTGAGCTACCCAGTGGTCAAGCAGGACCCATTGGTCGAGGTGGAGAGTCAAGCAGGACTCGGTGAACCAAGCAGGGTTCACGGGGTGTCAAGTAGGACCCCCAGCTGAAGGCCGATCCTTTAGTATCCGGATACTAGGCGTCAATTTTGTCTGAGAGTCAATGGTGACAATTGATGAATTTAGTATTGTGATGAGTATGATTTGATATATTTGCCAAGTGCAATTTGATATAATTACCGAGTGCAATTTGATATAATTGCCGAGTTCAATTTGATATATTTGCCGAGTATGATTTGTTATATTTGCCGAGTGCAATTTGTTATATTTGCCGAGTGTGAATTGTTATACTTGCCGAGTGTGAGTTACTTGCCGAGTGTGATTTGTTATAATTTCTGAGTGTGATTTGCAATATGATGAAAATGCAATCGGACGGAGTTTGTATACATGTAATTTGTTAATTTCCGTTCTAGATTAATTATGATGCCAAACACTCACCCTTGCTGTGGTTTTCAATTTAGTAACCAGTGACAGGAAAGAGGTCGGAGCCTTGGAGGTGCGTCAAGCGGAGGATTGATGCCAAGGCACCGAGTGATTTTGAATAAATTATGTGTGTAATATATATATTTTGAGTTTTCTGTGTGATGCCACAACATGATTGTGTTGAACTAATTTCGAATCGGTATGCCGACTGATTTGAATATGAATTTATGTTGCTATGTGATCGGTATTAATTTTCATGAGTGTTTACTATAGTAAAATCGATTACCGTGCGAATCTCGTTGAGCGGATTCCGTCTTGTCCGAGCGAGGTCCGGTTGATTTGGTGCCTATTTCACTCGAGTATCCCTCGTTGCCTTTCGAGTGAAGATTAAAATGCTTCCGAGTGAAGATTAGAATGTTTCCGAGTGAAGATTAGGATGTTTCCGAGTGAGGTATGGCCGAGAGAACCTCTTCCGAGTAAAGTAAGGTTTGGGTATTTTCCGAGTGATACATGACCGAGAGAACCCTGTTCTGAGTGAAGGTTAAGTTGTTCCCGAGGGAGAGATGACCGAGTGGACCCCATTGCCGAGTGAAACCCGACTTGTGAATTTTCCTTGTAGGTCTTGTTATCTGTTCAGGTTTAAAGTGTAGCATTCGCTCAAGCGAGTCGGAACTCGCCTAAGCGACCTTCTCGGGTTTCGCCTAAGCGAATCAGGGTCTCACTCAGGTGAATGACCCCTGTCTTCATCTTTCTCCTTCCGCTGATTCTAATCAATCCCATTTTATTAATGGATTTATTTCCGATCGGTCATTATTTTGAATATGCTTTTATTATTTTGAATGTAATTAAGAAAAGTAAATATTATTTTATATTAAGACCTAATTAATTATTAGTAAAATCGAAAAATTATTACGAAAAATGATTAAACGGTTGTAATTAAATGGAAAATTGACGCGGGTCGTCACAGTTGGTATCAGAGCGGTTCTTTCTAGAGCCGGGTGTATGGGTGAACCCAGTGATTTGTGTTGAGTCCTATACTGGGCTGTTTTTGCATTCTATTGCATTGTGCTTGTGGTTGTTTGTGCAGCTTGGTATCATTCCCTTGGCACTCCAGCGGCGTTGTATTTTATATGTGTGAGGTAAATATCCGACTCCTTGGTAGAGCATTGGTTATTAATGGTGATGTGTTTGTTCATTGTAGAATTACATTATGGCTGAAGGGACTAGTTCTGGTGGAGGAGATGACTTCATCTCAAAGTTTTCCCAATTGATGAGTAGGACCGAATCTGGTCCCACTCTTGATAAATTCCTGAAAAGGAATCCCCCTGCCTATAAAGGAGGGCATGATTACGATGGGGCGTATGTTTGGATAAGGGAAATCGAACAAGCTTTTGAATATTTCGAGTGCTCGGAGGAGCAGAAGGTTCAGTTTGCTACTTACCAGTTGAAGGACGAGGCTAGGATATGGTGGTCTCGGACTAAGGTACAGATGAAAGCGGCGAGTGAATCGCTAGTGTGGGCGAATTTTCGAAGGAGGTTTCTTGTCAAGTACTTCTCGGATAATTACAAAATCCGAAAGGAAATAGAGTTTCTGAGGCTGGAATAGGGCCGAATGTCAGTGGCCGAGTACACTACTAAGTTTGACGAGCTGTGTGACTTCTATCACCCTTTCTCATTGGAAGGAACCGAGGGTAGTAAGTGTGCCAAGTATGAAGCGGGATTGCGAATTAAACTTCGCAGTGTTATTGTGCCGATGGAGATTCGGGATTATCCGACTCTGGTAAACAAGGCCAGGCTGACGGAGGAAGTGCAACTACAGAGGACATTTCAGCCGAAAGATAAGAGGCCGCTGAAGGCAAGAGGGTTTAGCTTCAAGAGGATGGGTCAGTTCTTTCGTGGCGGTAAGTCTTCCGCTACGTCTTCTTCCTCATCAGGTTGGGGTTCCACTAGCCGTTCTGGTAGTCAGTCGGGTAGCCGTGCATGCTACAATTGTGGTCAGGAGGGCCATATTGCAAAGTATTGTCCGACCAGTCAGATCGTTTGTTTCCAATATGGACAACTGGGACACCTTAGGCCCGATTGCCCACAGAGGCAGCAACTGAGTGGGCATGACAACTGAGCCAACACTTCTAGGACTCGGGGTGCTAATTTTCCGAGAGGAGGTAGACACAGTGCTGGTCGTGGAGGCCAACACTCGGGGAGGTCAGACGCTCAATCCAGTGGAACTCAGAATGTTATGGCCGGGCGAGTATTTGCTTTTGATGCCTCGGAATTTGCAAGGACCGACAACTTGGTGCAGGGTAAGTGCCTTATCCATGGCTATCTCGTAGATGTAATTTATGATTCGGGTGCGACCCATTCTTTTATCTCTGAGAGCTGTGTACGATGGCTTGGTTTGCCGATTGTGTTAATGGAGAACGCTCTTAGTGTCTCCACTCCTACTGGCTTCACTTTCCGTGCAACCACTATGTGTGGGGAGTTGCCGATGCAAGTTGAAGATCGTACTTTCCTGGTGAATCTGATTTGTATGCCATTGAAGAACCTAGATATTATCTTAGGTCTTGATTGGTTAGCTGTTAACCATGTTATGGTGGACTGCTATCGGACGACTATCGTTTTCTCCCAGGAACTTGACACTAAGAACGTGGTGAGTGATGTCTCCACCACCTATGTTATTTTATTTACTTCAGAGGGTTGGTATAATCTTATGCCGAGTGATATTCCGGTAGTATGCGAATTCCCTGATGTATTCCTGGAAGAAATTCCAGAGTTGTCTCCTAGTCGGGAGATTGATTTTTCCATTGACTTGATTCCCGGGGCCGAACCTGTGTCCCGTGCGCCTTACAGGATGTCTTCGGTGGAATTGACCGAAGTGAAGAAGCAAGTGAACGAGATGCTAGAGAAGGGCTTTATCCGACCGAGTGCTTCACCATGGGGCGCTCTGGTACTATTGGTAAAGAAGAAGGACGGTAGTATGCGGATGTGTATCGATTACCGACAGTTGAATAAATTGACGGTTAAGAATAAATATCTGTTACCACGGATCGACGATTTGTTGGATCAGTTGCGAGGCGCTGTTGTATTTTCTAAGATCGACTTGAGGTCGGGATATCACCAAATACGAGTGAAGTGGGAAGATATTGTGAAGACGGCGTTCCGGAATCGGTATGGACATTTCGAGTATGTTGTAATGCCCTTTGGAGTGACGAATGCTCCTGCTATCTTCATGGACTACATGAATCGGACTTTTCAACCATACTTGGATCAGTTTGTGGTAGTATTCATCGATGACATACTGGTGTACTCGAAGTCGATTGAGGAGCACACATAACATCTTTAAGTTGTTCTGCAGATATTGCGTGAGAAAAGGTTGTACGCTAAGTTATCCAAATGTGATTTCTGGGAAGGAAGTGTACAATTCTTGGGGCATGTGATTTCCCGAGAGGGTGTATCGGTCGATCCATCTAAGATTGAAGTGGTTATGGCTTGGGAAAGGCCTAGGTCGGTAACTAAAATTAAGAGTTTCCTCGGATTGGCTGGGTATTATCGTCGCTTCATTGAAGGATTTTCTCGTATAGCGTTTCCTTTGACTTGGTTGATGAGAAAGGAGAGTCCATTTGTATGGTCGAAAAAGTGCAATTGAGTTTCCAAACTCTTAAGCAGTGTTTGACGACTGCCCCTGTGCTTGCATTACCTGACGTGATGAAGGAATTTGTAGTGTATTGTGATGCATCTAAGTTTGGTTTGGGATGTGTGCTGATGCAGGATGACCAGGTGATTGCCTATGCTTCAAGGCAATTGAGACCGCATGAACAGAATTATCCGAGTCATGACCTTGAGCTTGCGGCGGTAGTGTTTGCGTTAAAGATTTTGCACCATTATCTATATGGGTCTCGCTTTGTGGTATTTAGTGACCACAATAGTTTGAAGTACTTATTTGATCAGAAGGAACTCAACATGAGACAAAGGAGATGGGTGGAGTACCTAAAGGATTATGATTTCAATTTGAGGTACCACCCGGGTAAAGCAAACGTTGTTATCGATGCGCTGAGTAGAAAGGTATTGCACGCAGCTTTCTTGATGGGCAAAGAGCAAGAACTGTTGGAGAGCTTTCGGGATATGAACATTGGAGTTGTTATGACCGCTCCGAATCAAATGACAGTCGGAATGCTGAAGATCTCCAATAAATTTCTGGAATCTTTAGCTGTGGCCCAAAAGGACGATGAAGAGTTACTGGAACTGCTTGACACTCAAGCAAGAGGAAAAGATATGGAATTAACCCAAGGTAACGATGGAATTTGGAGATTTCGAGACTGAGTGGTGGTGCCTGCAAAAGGTGATTTCAGGCAAGCCGTGCTAGCTGAAGCACATAGGAGTTCTTTGAGCATTCATCCGGGTATTACCAAAATGTACCACGATTTGAAGAAGGAATTCTGGTGGTCGGGAATGAAGAAGGCAATAACCGAGTATGTGAAGTCTTGTGTGATATGTCAGAAATGCAAGGTTGAACACCAGAGATCCCCAGGTTTACTTCAACCTCCTGAAATTTCGATTTGGAAGTGGGAGAGTATTACTATAGATTTCGTATCTGGGTTACCTCGTACCCAATCCGGGTGTAATGCAATCTGGGTGATTGTAGACCGACTGACCAAGAGTGCTCACTTCTTGGCTATGAACATGAAATGGTCATTGGACCGACTGGCTAGACTGTACATTACGGAGATTGTACGATTTCATGGCGTACCTTCGAGTATTATTTCCGATCGGGATCCTCGATTTACTTCCAGATTTTAGGGAAGTCTGCAGCAAGAATTGGGTACTGAACTAAGACTGAGTTCAGCTTATCATCCGCAGACCGATGGTCAGTCAGAACAGACTATACAGACCTTAGAGGATATGCTGAGAGCCTGTGTATTGGAGCAGGGTGGCTCATGGGAAAGATATTTACCCTTGGTGGAGTTTGCGTATAACAACAGCTACCACAGTAGCATTGGGATGGCTCCGTATGAAGCTCTATATGGTCGGAGGTGTCGTACACCATTGTGTTGGAATGAAAATGGCGATGTCATTCATTTGGGGCCCGAGTTAATCCAAAAAATGAATGAACAGGTTGCTTTAATTCGAGAGAAAATGAAGATTGCCCAAGACCGACAGAAAAGTTACTATGACAATCGGCATAGACCACTCAAGTTTCAAGCGGGTGACTGGGTATTTCTGAAGGTTTCACCGACCAAAGGTGTAGGTCGGATATTGAAGAGTCACAAGCTTAATCCGAGATACATTGGGCCATATCAAATTTTGGAGAGGATCGGTGATGTTACTTACCGACTGGATCTTCCCCAGACGTTAACTAATATTCACAATGTGTTTCACGTGTCACAACTCCGGGCATACATTCCGTGTGACTCCATGATTGTGCCAAGTGATTCAATCGAATTGAAGGAGGACCTGACGGTGGAAGTTACACCGATCGGTATTGAGGAATATCAGACCAAACGGCTAAGGAACAACGAAGTGCCATTGGTAAAGGTGAAGTGGCAGAATTTGAATGGGGTAACCTACACGTGGGAATTGGAATCGGACATAAGACGGGTGTACCCCAATCTTTTTCAATAGATGCATTGATTTCGGGGACGAAATCCCTTTTTAGGGGGGTGGATGTAACATCCCGGATATTTTAGTAAAATTATGTGTAGCGGAAAATATTGATAAATGTTTGAGTGATTTATTTGATATTTTTACAAATTATTAGGCAATTATAAATAATTAAATGTTATAAAAGTAAATAAAATTTATTTGATTGATTAATTATAAAAAGGGTTAAATGAGGAGTGATTAGAAGGAGGAAAAGGTTTAATTAAAATTTCCAAAGAAAATATAAAAGAAACGGGGAAGTGACCGGTTTGCCCTGAGCTTTACATAAAGAAGGTTTCTTTCTCTTTCCTTAATCATTCACTTTTACGCGAACCTTCTTCTTCTTCGTCTATTTCTTTTCTTCTTCTCATTCCTCCATCGTTGTGAGCTACATGCTCTGAGGGGAAGTCCATTCCGCATCAAAACCTTGAGATAACTACATTTCCGTGACCGTGGTTTCAAGGTGAGTCCATTGAACCGTTTAAATTTGTGTTACTTCGTCTCTTTCGTTTCCTCCTTTGGACCAAATGGTCATGCATGGCGGGGTAAGGTCCCGATCTCCACTCCTCTTGGGTGTATGAGCCTGAAAATGGTCTTTTGACTGTGAGGGTGGTACGACGTTAACGAGATTCGTATTCCGACCCCGTAGGTAGCAGAACGAACACCGGAGGACTGATTGACGAAGCTGGTGCTGGATTCGGAGGAGAAACCGTGAACCCAGCGCTTAGAGGACGTAATCGGCATCAGGAGCAGATTATCGAAGCTTGGAACCGAGGTAAGGGGGGTGTTCGGGTTATAATTAATTAGAATAGGACATACTTTGAGTCCGAGTCGTTGAATTGATTGTGAATATAGTTAGAAATAATGCTGGATGAAAGTTGTATGTGAATGAGTTGTATGTGTATGCATGTATGTATATGGACACCAATCGGTTTAGGATCGTATGTGTGCGGCTTAAGATGATTATGAGTTTGAAATATTTGATGCTGTGATAAACGGTGTATAGTGGCAATGTGATGCCGGGCTTGACAAGCAGGTCGCCTGTGTGATGAGTATGTGATGTTGTTAATGGCCACTTATGATATGATGAGAAATGTGAATATGTATGATTGTGTGGTATGGGACGACCGACGGTATGTATAGCCCCTCATTTCCGGCTCCCGTGGTTTTTGTGCCCAGTTGAGCTACCCAGTGGTCAAGCAGGACCCAGTGGTCGAGGTGGAGAGTTAAGCAGGACTCGGTGAACCAAGCAGGGTTTACGGGGTGTCAAGTAGGACCCCCAGCTGAAGGCCGATCCTTTAGTATCTGGATACTAGGCGTCAATTTTGTCTGAGAGTCAGTGGTGACAATTGATGAATTTAGTATTGTGATGAGTATGATTTGATATATTTGCCGAGTGCAATTTGATATAATTGCCGAGTGCAATTTGATATAATTGCCGAGTTCAATTTGATATATTTACCGAGTATGATTTGTTATATTTGCCGAGTGCAATTTGTTATATTTGCCGAGTGTGAATTATTATACTTGCCGAGTGTGATTTGTTATAATTTCTGAGTGTGATTTGCAATATGATGAAAATACAATCGGACGGAGTTTGTATACATGTAATTTATTAATTTCCGTTCTAGATTAATTATAATGCCAAACACTCACCCTTGCTGTGGTTTTCAATTTAGTAACCAGTGACAGGGAAGAGGTCGGAGCCCTGGAGGTGCGTCAAGCGGAGGATTGATGCCAAGGCACCGAGTGATTTTGAATAAATTATGTGTGTAATATATATATTTTGAGTTTTCTGTGTGATGCTACAACATGATTGTGTTGAACTAATTTCAAATCGGTATGCCGACTGATTTGAATATGAATTTATGTTGCTATGTGATCGGTATTAATTTTCATGAGTGTTTGCTGTAGTAAAATTGATTACCGGGCGAATCTCGCCGAGCGGATTCCGTCTTGTCCGAGCGAGGGCTGGTTGATTTGGTGCCTATTTCACTCGAGTATCCCTCGTTCCCTTCCGAGTGAAGATTAAAATGCTTCTGAGTGAAGATTAGAATGTTTCCGAGTGAAGATTAGGATGTTTCCGAGTGAGGTATGGCCGAGAGAACCTCTTCCGAGTAAAGTAAGGTTTAGGTATTTTTCGAGTGATAAATGACCGAGAGAACCCTGTTCTGAGTGAAGGTTAAGCTGTTCCCGAGGGAGAGATGACTGAGTGGACCCCATTGCCTAGTGAAACCCGACCTGTGAATTTTCCTTGTAAGTCTTGTTATCCGCTCAAGTTTAAAGTGTAGCATTCGCTCAAGCGAGTCGGAACTCGCCTAAGCGACCTTCTCGGGTTTCGCCTAAGCGAATCAGGGTCTCGCTCAGGCGAATGACCCCTGTCTTCATCTTTCTCCTTCCGCTGATTCTAATCAATCCTATTTTATTAATGGATTTATTTTCGATCGGTCATTATTTTGAATATGCTTTTATTATTTTAAATGTAATTAAGAAAAGTAAATATTATTTTATATTAAGACCTAATTAATTATTAGTAAAATCAAAAAATTATTGTGAAAATGATTAAACGGTTGTAATTAAATGGAAAATTGACGCGGGTCTTCACAACAGGAGTGGAAATCAAGCAAGTTTTGCAACACAAGAGATAAGAGTTTTGTGGAGGAAGTGGTTATGGATAAGGAGTTTTGGAAGAATGTTCTGAATTGTTTGAAGGCTGGATTTCCCTTGATTAATGTCCTTCGGATGGTGGACTCTGAAGAGAAGCCAGCAATGGGTTATATTTATGAGGCAACGGACCAAGCTAAGGAAAAGATTAAGGAGGCTTTCAAAGGTGTGAAGAAGATGTAAGTCAATAACTAAATCTTTACTTGTTGATATTTTACTTGATTTGGATATTTAATATAAATCCTAAACTAATTCAATCTATTTAATTTCTATTATTTAGCTATCTACCATTATGGGATATCATTGATGAAAGATGGGATAAGCAGCTTCATAGGCCTTTGCATGCTGCTGGTTATTATTTGAATCCTCAATTACAATACGGTCCAAACTTCAAAATTGATGTAGAGGTGAAGGTTGGATTATATGATTATTTGCAAAGAATGGTACCTAGTCTTAAAGAACAAGCTATAATTGATATTCAGATGGATGATTTTTTTTCTTTTAAAAAAAAGAAAAGGCATTTAGGATGCCTTTAGCTAAAGCAACAGTTTTCAAAAAGACTCCAACAAATTGGTGGGAGGCTTATGGATATGAACATCCAGAGCTCAAAAACTGGGCCATTTGTGTCTTAAGTTTGACATGTAGTTCCTCTGGTTGTAAGCGTAACTAGAGTGCATTTGAGATGGTAATATTAATCTACTTATATTAACATTTTAAGGAATTCTTACCATCCTATATTAACTTTATCTACATGTGTACATGTTTTGATCCACACCAAAAGAAGAAACTGTTTGAAGCAAAAGACAATGAATGATGTTGTCTTTATGATGGCTAATTCAAAATTGGCCAAAAGGAAGAATGCAAGGAAAAGTTTTGAATTGAATATTCAAGATATGGCATCTGATGATGAGTGGATCATGGACAATGTTGATGAAGGGGAAAGAGGTGAAGACATGGAGTTTGATTTGGACATGGATTTGGAACAATCAAATGAAGAAAGGATTCAAGACCAAGTGGGGGAGAATGTAGTTGTTAAGCATACTTATGTGGAGAATATAATGGAAGGAGAATATGATATTCAAGAGCAAATGATGGATCCCTTTCTTCATGATTATAATGTGCTTAAGTTGTTAGATTAGATATAAATGCTGCTAGGATTATGCTTTGATTAACATTGTTGTTTGTGTATCTAATGAATGATGAGTTATGGATTTTTATGAAAGTTTATGATGTTTTCTCAATAGATTTATGATTTTATATGCATATAAACATGTATATACTTAGTAAGTAAAATCTTACGATTCGATTTATGATTTTACGATTTTTTCCATCCCTTTATAATTTCACATGAAATCCCGATTTTGTCAACTTTAGTTAAAACGTCTTAATTTAAATTTGAATTAACACAGACCTTTTTGACTCAGGCTCAAACAACCCAACCTGTTTAGAGTGGCTCTCCGTTTTATCACCTACACCCTAAATACATTAAAATCATCCCCTTAAAAAAATCAAGTTGATTCATGGTTAATAAAGAATGTTATTGAGTTGCAATGCTTAAAGATTGCATTTATAACTTGTACATATAACTATTTAACTTAGTAACATTATTTTTGAAACAATCATAGGACTTGATTTTGGATTTAAACACATATTTTGTAGTTGTTAGTCAGTTGAAACTTGAAAGGTTTTCACCAAGTTAAATAGGGTTCCTTAGCCTCTCTTCTTTATTATAAAACCAATCAACAAATACCACCTTTTCACAATCACAGTTGTTTTTCCTCACCTTTCCAATTAACCCCTTTTTTATTAAAGAAATATATCCTTAAGCACTACAATTATGTCTTAAAGATCAATTTTGCCCAATAGTTCTAAAACATAATTTAGACAAGTAACCTACTTTTTTTATTATTTGTTGGTTCACGTGAAGCAATTATATGTGTGCTAGTTTCCCAGATTACTAATCTTGGTGGGAGCATAATTGGTGCTTCACTTCAAGAGAAGACAGCTTTTAACGGGTAGGTTCATGAAAACAGTGATAATTTTTTTTTCAAAACTATGCATAAATCTATGTGATATTGCCTACTGAAGTGGTGTACTTTGTTACTGTGCTTAAGTTTATCATGACTCAAAGATCAACCTTTAAATCAAATGTGGGTGTTTGACTTCTAAATAATCTATGATGTGTGGCAACATTTACTGTAAATCATGATGCATTGAAAGTCATCAACATATATCAGAGGGCGGTGTCATAACAGTCTTGGTGCAACAAGCTCTCAAGATCTTGTGTCCCTAAATTTGTTGCTGGATTTTTCACGGAACTCAATCGTCAAATATCATGGCACATCTTGGTACAATGTTGAGCAGTGTTGATGTAATTATTCTTTTATTTGTCATAGAAAACTGAAAGACTTTCATATGTTTATACTAGTGGGTGTTTAAGTGTCTTATGTGAAGCACTGTTTTCCTAACACAAGGCTAGCTCGTCTGCAATCTTTCCAGCTACAACTAACTAACAACCACATACATCAGTATCATATGTTTGAATCCAAAATTGAGTTATATGCTTGTTTCAAAAATAGTTTGACTAAGCCAAACAACAATATATACATATACACACACACACACATATATACAATTAAAAGTTTTCCAAAGGTGCATTTTATTGTTCCTAAAGTCGTAAGCCTCTTAGTTTAGTGGTTGGCTACTTTAGCTTAGAGGATTATTGACTGACTTACCGAGTTATCTTGACCTATATGCATAGTCATATGTATTAACAGTAGGGATGGAAATGGGTTAGGTCAGGTTTTGAAAGGCCTAAGTCTGGCCTATTAGCCTTTTATAGGCCTTTTTAAAGCCCGATATGGCCTGTTTGAAGGTCTGACCTGTTTAAAAGCCTGTTTAAAAGGTTTGTTTATAGTGAAACTTTTAAAATGCTAAAACCAACCTAAAAATATTTGTGTTTCATTCTCTCCTAATTTCTTTTAATTGTAAACTTGTAATATTAATTTGTATTATATAAATGTAAATATGTAATATATATATATATATATTAGTTTATGTTATAAATATTATATATATAACTAATTAACAATTAATCTAATTAAATAGACCGACCTGTTGGGCTTCAAAGGTTTTTTAGAAAGTCTAGGCCCCGACGAATGGTCTGACCCATTTCTATTCCCAATCAACAGTAAATATAAGCGTCCAATGCCATTTTTCAAACATTATCTTTGGCAAAGACTTGATTCAGGGTTTTGTTATTTAACTTTTCATTATATTATGGGCAGTATGTTTAAGTTTGGTTTTAAGTGTTTTTAAAAGGTATTTTTTAAGTATTTTCTTATAAAAAGCAAAAAAAATTGTTGTTTGGTTACTTGGATAAAAAGTACTTTTTAATTGAATAAATGTTTTTTTAAAGGTACTTGTTTGGATAGACAATTATATAAGTGATTTTTTTCTAAAATTACCTAAAAGATCTTAATAAATACTTATCAACTAACATGTTTGGGTCCATTTGTTTAAGTTTATTTTTAAGTGATTTTTTTAAAAAATATTTTCTTTATAAGTACTTTTTTTAATAAGCAGAACAGAGTTGCTTCTTAATTTTTTGCTTCTGCTTATTTTTAAAATTTTAAGCAAACACATAAAAATTTAAAATAAGTACTTTTTAATTAAAAAATATTTATATCTTAAAATAAGTTTAAACAAATAAACCATTTGTTTATTAAAAAAAACACTTGAATTTCTCTTGATTCTCTTCTGATTTCTTTATTACTTATGTTTATTAAAAAGCACTTATGTTTCACACTTAGAAAAATTTGTTAGATCATTTATTCCTAATTATATACCTTAAATTATTTTAATTATGAATTATCATCAAAATAGTTAACCACTCAAAATATGCTAAGTAAAATAACCTGTTTACTCAAAATACGTGTCAAAATAATTAACTACTCACATTAATATCAAAATAATTAACTCAAATATCAAACCATACAAATAAAAATGTCATAGTTATTTTAAAACTAAACATATGAGATAAGAGAAACTATTGTCGTGTCTTGATAATTGATCTCTGATAATATTTCTTACTTATTCCACATATCTGACATCTGCTAGAGTTGGTTCTGATCATTCTTCATGATCATATATATCATGGTTATCTCCACCACTAAAATTATGTTCTGCATTTTGTAACTCATTAATATTCTCTATGTTTTCAAAAATATTTAAATCATGTGAATATGTTCTTCTTATAAAATTATGGAGTGCTAAACATTCCCATATGATAAACATTTGAGTATGAAGTTTAAAATTGGTCATGTGTTGCAAAGTTCTCCATCTTGCTTTGCAAACACCAAAAGCTCTTTCAATGACACTTCTCAACTAGAATGATGATAATTAAATATTTCATCATTTGATCTAAAACTTGGAGCCAATCTAAAATGTTGAATATGATATCTCGTATTTTTATAAGGTTTTAAGAAACCTTTGAATGATGGATATCTGTAGTCAACAAGGTAATATTTACATATAAAAAATAAAGTCTTTCAAATAGTGTAAATAATAGTCATTATTTAAAAGAAAAAATTCAATGCAAATAGAATTACATTCAGGGGGGTAAGGAAATTGTAAATTTGGCTTCTGAAGAGTATCATTAAAAATTCTAGCATCATGAACAAATCTTTCCCATCCACACAGTACAAATGTAAAACACATGTTCAAGTCACATACAGCCATTATAATTGTGCTTGTATATCCTCTTTTATTAAAAAATGACAATTGCTTATCAACGGGAACATGTATAGCAAACTGAGTTCCATCTATGGCTCCTATACAATCTCTGAAGTAAGGCCAACAACGATCACCATCTTTGATATAGCCAGGAGCATCAACATGCACAGGGTCAACTGATGGTTACCCAACCCGTATAACATTGTTAAAACTCCATAAAAAATAATCATGAATGGTCTTACGAGTTGAAATCGTTCAACTTGTCTATATATGGCTCCATGACCTATTATATATAAAAATAAAGTAACACTTTCTTATATTGAAATATGCTTGGAAGGTGACAGTCCATGTTTATTAGTTAGCTCTCATACCAATAACTTGAATACATTCTTCCTCATTCAAAGTTACCCAAAAAAACCTATTTTCATTTCCTTGTACTAGTTCTACAAACCACTTATGACCTAAGAGAATTGAAGTGGTTTTTTTCCCTTCACAACATGTTTAAATGCATGATTTGCAACCAAATATGCAACTAAAGTTATGGGCATTTGAATTGGAAACATTTTATTTGACACTTTAATTTCCTCGTCAGAATTATACTCACTTTCATCCAAACTATCCGTCATCCTATAAATCAAAATATTAATCCAATCCTTTATATCATCATCATATAACAAATCTTAAAAATTGAAATAAATATTATACATTAAAAGACCAAATTAGAAGAGGGTTATAATTAAAAAAGTTTCAAACAACAAGTTAAAATATCATAAACCTAACAATTAAAAAAGCATAACAAATACCAAAGTATAAATCTGTAAAAGTTACAATTAATAAAAGTTCATAGATCTAACGATGAGCCATAGCCTGAGGGATGTCATCTCCAGTAAAAGTGCCCAGCCAATCAAAGACCATCTTAAGATCATTGTCCATGAAGTGTAAAAATACAACCCAATTCTTTTTAACAGTAATGATTCTTACAGCCAAAAAATATAGATGAGGATCCCTTTATCAAATTTGGAACCCATTTAATAATGGCAAACACTTTTCATAGGTGTGATTATCCTCTAGTTTTTGTGTTGCAACAATCGTACCATAAACTCGATCAAACATTTCAATAATACGATCCAAAGGTTATTAATTTCTTTCTATTGTCCCAAACTTCTTGGCTCATTTTCCCACCCTTTTCCTTTTTGTATTCTTATTGGATGAGGTTGGAATTGCATTTGGTTGTTCTTCATTACCAGCTTCACAGTTATCAGCCTCAATCTCATTGAATTCATTTTCTTCATGTGTTGGAATGTTCTCTCCATCAACATTAGTATTTATATATTGATGGATCTTGATATGGAATTAAAATAGAAAGCCCAATAATTATTATGCCTTTGAAACATTTATCCAACAAATCTAGGTCCCTTATTATTCCACTTCAAGATACCTGGATCTTTCTATACTAAAAAAAAAAAGTAAATAAGAATCATAAAAACATGGCCATACGTTCAAAATTGTTTACACGGTTTAACAACATTATGAACACACCTTGCCTTTTGTAGTTCGTCATTCTTCATTTGCTTCGATGGTTCTTTTCTCGTGATTCCAACTAAGGCTATTGTCTTTCTCAACCAACTTAAGAAATTGAAAATCTTTTCAAGTTATCTTGTTTATTTTTTAACTGAACCTTGTAATAAGCACATCCCGTGCTATCTTCAAATGTTTTCTCTAACTTATACCACCTTTATTTACTAAAATATGTTTTTGGCCTATTCCCTACATCTATTTCTTTAATACACATCCTCAAGAATATTTTAGTTTTGTTGTCATTCCACTTGACAGTGTCCTTTTTAGGTGGTGCAATTCTAATTGAAATAAACACTAAGTTGGTTAGGAATGATACAGTTCAATCGAAAGATCACACTTAATTTAAAACACAAGGAAAAGAAAATAAAAAAACAAGAAAACTAATATAAAAAAATTAACATACCTTGAAATTTAGCTGTACTGTCAACTTTAATTGTCCTGTCAAGTGACCTACTGCACAACAAAATAATAGTATTATCAATCTGAAAATGATCCAACACATAATAGAAAGAGAGAAATAAATTACATTTCAGAAGAGAATTAAGATGACTTTAATTAGTGAGGAAATCAAGGCAAAATTAAAAATGTACATATGCAAAAGAATAGAACAAACCACAAGTTTTTATTGTTCCAATTATTATTTTTATCCTAACATTCAAGCGCACCAAAATTTTTAAACAAAAATGGAAATTTTCCTTTATTCTATGTTTCTAACATTAAATATCCAAATAAATATTAAAATCCATTCAATATCCATTTAAACTTATAAATAAACTAAGCTTATAAATAAACTAAACAAGTGAATTTTGAAATTTTATATTTTTATCCCCATTTAAACTTTAATAATGTTTTTTATTTCATTTCCCTATATGTTAATAATAGGTAAAATTAAAAATTGAATTTTTTGATGGAATTTAAATATATCATCTAATGCATGAAAAAATAATCACCCAACCATTAAACTATTATTTTATTTATGCATAACCATTATATATAAAAATAGTAATTCAAATTTTTTATTAGTTTATATACAACATAAATAGGATAAGCATGATAAAATATAAATTTATATTATATATTTTAAAAATAATAATCATAATGTATGTAAATATAGTTTTTGTATATGTTTATGAAATGTATTTTAATATTAAAAACTATTAATTATTAAATATGTTTAACATATTTAAAAATAAATATATTATTAAAAAATTAATATTTAATAAAAATATTTCCTTCAATCTTTAATATAATTAAATATATTATTAATAAGAAATAAGAAATAATATTAATGTCACTTGTTAATATAATTAGATATGTTATTAACACAAATAAATAAAATTATTAACTCAATCTTTAATATATATTTATTAAATACTTATGTTAAATTATATTTATTGAATTTTAACTTTTTATTAATAATATATTGATTAAATTTTAACTTCACGAATCCAACTTGAAAGATAAAAAACTGAAATAGATATTTGATAATTTTTTTAGAAATAAAACAAGTCTGACTTTTTTACATAATTATAGTTAGTTGAAGGAATCAATAAATCTAAGTGGTTGTTGGTTGACAACCAACTAAAATACAATTTGATAAAAAAAATCTTTTAATTTAACAAAATTTTAACTATTTCTAATAACATAAAAATTAATATTAAGTATTAAATTTTTTTATCTGCACTGGTTAGTTAAACTTTACAATTGTGTGCAATCTTCACGATTCCTCAGAGATTATTTTTCACTGTTGCAAAATGAATTCAAACAAACCCAACTCCTCAACTTTGGAGGGCCCGAAAAGCTTAACCAAAAATCTATTTTTAAAGAAATTAAGAAAATAGTAAAAGTAAATTTGTATGGTTAGAAACAAGTTTATTGGTATTAAATGGAAGGGAACCACTGCAACGCCGTTTCGCCGCCTAAAAATCCGAATGTTTATGTTCTTCAGAATTAAATTCCACGATCTTTCATAAGCTAACGTTTCAGATCTCGATACCCATGTCGGTAAGTTTTGTTCTTTCTGAAATCTCTTTCGAGATATCCAAAAATTATTGGTCAAACTTTCATGGGGAATAGTGATCATAGACTCTGATTCATTTGGGTTGAATTCTCAGAAATTACGTTGTGAAACGCTTCTGTTTTATTTTGTTTTGGCATCCGGGTACCAATATGATTTCATCTTTGACATTTGGTTACATAAACGATGATGATGATACCTGAATTTCTGATTCATAAATTATTTCTTCATCCCAAAAGCCCACCACAGTTGGTGTTTTGGTGTGCACATTGTGTGGTGTAGGGTTCGAATTACACTGTTCCCTTCCCCTCTACCGTTATTCCAATCGATAAAAAAAATGAATCATGTCTTCAACATTGTGCCATAGATGCTTGTTGTAATCTATCTTGTCTAATAGTAAAGCTAGAAGTTGGTAACAGTATTGTAAAACAATGAATTTGATGAATTTAGAAGTGATTTTTAGGATATCAAATGGTTTATAGTGATGATTTATTATCAAATAGTATGTGGTATGTATATTGATGATTTATTCCTCAAATTTCTTTTTAGATATTATCAAGCATGGACATGCCTACGGTTGATGTGGACCTTGAACCTAATAAGATTGAAGATGAGAAACAAGGAGGTCCCTTGGTCCATTGTGATCTTTGTGATACAGAAGTAGTTCACAAGTTGGCTCAAATGTTCCTTCCAGGTCTTGCTAGTGCTTGTGTTGATAACACATCAGGGGATCTTTTCAAGACCCCTGGTTCAGTGGTTAATGATTTGAGAAAGGAAATGATTGAGTATATTACTCAGAGAAGTGAATCATTTGTTGCTGAGTCTGTTATCTTGGAAGGTGGTCCGGACGGTGAAGTATCGGATCATCCTTTTGATATCATTTCCAATTTCGTTGATGACTATGCAAGTTTAAAGAGGAATTTGTTTAGTCGGGTCTCTGGATGGGTGCTGAGTGAAAAGAGAGAAGACAACATAGATGATTTCATCCAAGAGATTGAAATGAATGGGTTTTGGATGCTTGAGAGAAGAGAAAAACTCGCAGAAACTTTGCTTAAAAATGTTGACTTTGAGAACTCATATCATTGCAGCATGAGTTTTAATTCCGAAGAGGAACTTTCCAATCATGTTGAAGATTGCAAGTTCAGGTCTATGATCTGCAATAATGAGGGGTGCAATGCCAGATTTTGTGCAGCTCATTTGGAGAAGCATGATTCAACTTGTCCTTTCAAGATAATTCCATGTGAACAGAAGTGTTCGGATAGCATTATGAGACGCGAGATGGACAGGCATTGTATAACTGTCTGTCCAATGAAGCTTATAAATTGTCCTTTTTATACAGTGGGTTGTCGGTCAGCTATTGCACAATGTATGATTGAAAAACATCGTTTAGATGACGTTAAACCTCATTTGTGGCACTTGCTTAAAGGCACCTATAAGGAAGCATATGGGGATGATATTCAACGACGAGTGGATCAAATTGTAGAGGTCAGTCTATATAAACAATAAATAGAGTGGTTTTTATATGGCTTACAGAACCTAAAACTTTCTCATGTTGAAGGTTGGTTTTTTACCCCCATAATCTAAAATTTTAAGTAGATGCACAACTTTTTACTTCAAAAATTTCTGAACTCTAAATTTATAACATAAATATTTAGTTTAACTATTTTGGTGGCCTTATCACTAGTGGTAGAGGAAGATTAAAAAAACAAAAACCGTAGGCTTACCATTAAGAATGATTTAGAGGTTGGTATTGTTTGATCCATGTAGCTGAAATGAATGTATTTGACAAAGTTGTACTTTTACAAATTCTACATTTGTTGGTGTTTTCAAGTTAAGCTCTAGGTTTTGTGTTACCTGCAGATCACCAACATATAACAACACATATGTTGGTGCCAACATTGTTATGTTAATAATTTGACTTGGTGATGTGGACTACAAGTTTAAAGTTACATTCTAATTTGTTACAAAATTGTCATTTATAGCATGTATGAATAATCTTGGGTATTGGATGGGCATCAAAAAGGTGCTAGAGCTGATACATTCAAGGCATTATCATAATTTGGTTTTAGGCCTTGACTCATTATTGGACTGTTCTGCAAACAACTTAGAAAGCATTTGATGTGTTGAGAAAATGACATAATGGTTCAGTTCTCCAAAGTTCTAGTCATCTTAGTAGAACAAAGACATCCTATTATGTTTTAGTTTTAAATACATTAAAAACAAAATAGGACCCTATATGTTATATTCAGTCCAATTCTAATATGAAGCATAGATACCGGCACAGACACTAGACACAACAAGGACACAGATATCTTGATACGGCTAATGTCGAAACTTTTGACTTTTATCACCAGTTACCCTCTACTTTCCACATTGTTTGGGAAGTGATGCCTAATTTCTATGTTATAATGAATATTCAAACTTTTAGTTTTTTGTGATAGGCATCATCAATCAGTCGTTTAGCACAGGCTCGGGATGTTAGATCTTTAAAATCCATTGTCAAGGGTATTGAAGCTAAGCTAGGGCCTTTCAAAGCAAGTGCTGTGGAGAAAGATAGTGCAGAGGCTGTTGCCAAGAATGATGAGAAGGAAAGTAGTGTGGAGAAAGATAGTGCAGAGGCTGTTGCCAAGAATGATGATAAGGAAAGAAGTGGCGCCAATGCAAATGAAACTGAACAGACTCAACAGAGCACTCGAGCTACAGATAATAAGTCAGCAGATAAAGTTAAAGTGAGTGACATAGTGAATGTGGATAGTGCAGAGAATCCTGCTAAGAATGAAAATAACGAACCTAGTCATGTCGAAAATAAAGTCAGTGAAGAGAGGACTCATACTTCAAATATGGCAAATTTACCTGAAAAAGCTGAAATTGGCCACTTGAATGATGACACTGCACAGATCTACAATGAGAACAAAGATGCTGCAGCCAGTGAGTTAAAAATCAAGGGAGGCGAAGAGAGCACTCAGAAGACAAATATAGAAAATTTATCGAAAGAAGAAATCAGTGCTACAAGTGAGGGCAGTGTAGAGACTAGCATCAAAGGCAGATATGATGAAGAAAGTAAATTTGAAGATAAGGACAGTGAACAAAGCATACATGATTCAAAAATGGAAACTAAGGGTGGTGCAGAGAATGTTGTCAAGAATAAAGATACTGAAGATGATAACTTAAAAAAGGGCACACAAAATTCAGAAGAGTAATTTATTAGATGAAGCTGCATGTTAAAGGATATAGTGCAAAGAGTATGTCACTGAAAAGGCAGATATAGTGATGTGAAGTTTTTATTCTTACTTCCAGTGGTGCTCCCAAGCTGAATCTTTGTTCACATAGAGATGAGGGTTTCAATTTTGCAAGTAACTGATTTTTCATTTTTTTTAAGCTATAGTAACATTCGTTGATAGCCTCTGCCTTTGCTTGTGCAGTTTTTGTTCCACTTCTAGCTATGCACTTGGGTGACATTGGATCCTTCTGTAGTTGATAGCATCGTTATTATTTTCCCATTGATTAAATTTGATCATATTGTACTTTTTGCAGACGAGTATCTATTAAGAGGGTTAAGTTAAGCTGTTCAAAAGGGAGCGCCCTAGATTATTCACATTGCGTAGACAATAATAGTGCAAGATATTTTCAAAATTAGGAGACAATTTGTGAAAATGCTAGTGACAAACTACAATATTTTTCTCCAAAAAATACAAATGTTAGCAATATAGTCTTGTGAATTTGTATGTCCTCTCTACCCATCTAAAATGATTTATATAATATGAGTGAGAATTGAGTTTTCCTGGAAAATAGGAGAAGGTGGACTAAGGGTTTGTTTAATTATTTCTATTTTTTTCTTATTTCCATTTTTTGTTTTATATTTTAATTATAAAAATATCATGTTTCTTGTTTTTTAAAATTTGCATAGGAAATATTAAAAATGTTTTTTGTTTTTATTCTCTATTTTCATTTTTCCTGTATAAATTTTTTAAAATAGAAAATAAGATGATAATTTTATAATTAGAACTGAACAGAAATTGAAAATAGAAAACTTAAACTAAACAGGTCCTAAGATTGTGTTCTTCAATTGGATTATTTTAAAGAGTTTTTTTTTAATCATATAATATGGATGTAGACATTTAGTTTTTAGTTCAGTTAGTTTTGTTTTTGGTAATTCAGTTCAGTTAGTTTTTATCGTTATGAAAATTGGAATAAAATTCTTCTTGGGCTTTTATACATTTTAGAAGAGTCAGGCTTCATGAAAATTTTACATCCTCTAAAATTTAACTCTTTAAAACAAAAAAGCGTTGAAAAGGAAAACCAAGAGTAATTTGTTTTCCATTCTCAACTAATAATTTTAGTAAATACAAAAATACTTTACTATGTTTACTTTGTTAATAAAAACATATTAACCAAAAGTAAAGCATATAACAAAAACTCAACTACATTTTCAGTTTCCAAATTTACCTCAATTTGAATTGATTCCTTTATTTTAATAATATGGCTTTAAAAATTATAATCTAATTTAATTTTAATTCATAAAAAATACTCAATTTAATAAGTTTTAGGTTTTGATCCCACACAATTTTCATTCAATTTAAATTTTTATAACTCTAATCTATTTAAGGTTTCACACATTAGGCTTAATCACTCATCTGTAAAAGATCGGTACTTTGAAAAAAAAATTAGTTTCTTAAAAATATATTAATTGTTTCTTACAAATTTTAACTCTAAAAATTTGTTGACATAATATAAGTACGCCTCTCAACTACATTTTCAGTTTCCAAATTTACCTCAATTTGAATTGATTCCTTTATTTTAATAATATGGCTTTAAAAATTATAATCTAATTTAATTTTAATTCATAAAAAATACTCATAATTTAATAAGTTTTAGGTTTTGATCCCACACAATTTTCATTCAATTTAAATTTTTATAACTCTAATCTATTTAAGGTTTCACACATTAGGCTTAATCACCCATCTGTAAAAGATCGGTACTTTAAAAAAAAATTAGTTTCTTAAAAATATATTAATTGTTTCTTACAAATTTTAACTCTAAAAATTTGTTGACATAATATAAGTACGCCTCTCAACTACATTTTCAATTTCCAAATTTACCTCAATTTGAATTGATTCCTTTATTTTAATAATATGGCTTTAAAAATTATAATCTAATTTAATTTTAATTCATAAAAAATACTCATAATTTAATAAGTTTTAGGTTTTGATCCCACACAATTTTCATTCAATTTAAATTTTTATAACTCTAGTCTATTTAAGGTTTCACACATTAGACTTAATCACCTATCTGTAAAAGATCAGTACTTTGAAAAAAAAATTAGTTTCTTAAAAATATATTAATTGTTTCTTACAAATTTTAACTCTAAAAATTTGTTGACATAATATAAGTACGCCTCTCTTATTGCCATTACCATTTAGTAGGAAAGAGAACCTTTTTTTTTTTTGGAAAAGAAAGAGAACCATTAAAAGAAATGAAATTTACGAAAACTAAGACAAACTCGAGACGAAGATATTCAAACAGCATAGACCGATGATGTGGTAATGGGTGTCAAATAAAACAAAGCTCCCATGTAACATAAAATAAATCCCCATACATTGTTCAATGCAACTATGGGTTAATATCCATAAGATACAACGGTACTTAAATGGAAACCAGAATGTTTAGAGCATCTTAGTCAAATTATCAAAACTGGGGTACAGAAGATAAATTTAAATGATAGAAGCTTGTAATATTAGTAACGAAGTTTAGGCACGAACCCCCTTAAGGCTAACCATGCGAGTAGATACATCGCCCTGGGGTCCCCTCAATGCTGAACCCCCAAGAGTCCTCCCTGAACCATATGAAGCATCTTGATACCGAGAACTCTGATAGCCAGAACCTGTTCCACGTCCACTTCGATCTCTCGAATAGCCACTTCCGGCAGCTTGGCCAAATGCCATTGGCCTTCCACCACCATACCCTGTGCGCCCACTGCCTTGCCTTGGTTGAGAAAGGGACGATGATAAGTCTTGCCACCTACCACCTAAAGGGGCTGTTCCACTGCCAGCAGCAGCAGCAGCATAGTCCTGGCCATCTCTCCTCCTTAGAGGAAGATCCAATCCACCACCGCCTATCCTTGCCTCTGTTGCTCTTTCATTACTCTCTGCAAAGATTGATAATTTCTCTGTCAACTGGAAGGCCAACGCCTGCAGCCTGGAGTATTCAACATCTTGGAAAACAATGCACCCAGTTGGCTGATCCCAGCTTGCATGAAGTTCCTCGTTGATCATCATCCTACTAACAATGCTATGAGTGCGAGGAACATAGAGGTCAAAAATTTTTGTGAGCTGGTCCAGGCTCAAAGATTCATAAGATGAAGCGAATGTAAAGAGATATGTCCTCAGGGCCTCCTCCTTGATTTTATCCTTCAGCATTTCAAGCACAGTCTCCCGATTTCTTACAAATTTCCACACATCTAGAGACACAATAATGTCAAAAGCCTTCTGGAAATCTCCCTTGATAAGAACCCTTGTGGCAGCCATAACATGATCTCTGACATTTTCTGGTGGACCAGTAAACGTTTGTTTGTCACTGACCTCAAGCAGGCGACGGAAAGTCTTACTAATGACCTTGCGTTTTGCATCATGAACATTGGCTGCCATATTGGGAACTTCCAGCAGCATAGCAGATACAAGATGCACTGCTTCCAGGAGCTCAAGATTTATGTGCATATGATATGGCATCTGACGTCTTCTTTCCAACCTTTCCTGAGAGAGAATTGAAACAGTTAACTGTTATGTATAATGTAATTCTAAATTCAAAAACAGATGCAACAATTGATCCTGGTAGGAATACGTACTACAGAACTCAAATGACTTGTGAGTTTCAAAATTTTCTTCCTTACAAGCTAAGGAAGATAACAATATCACAGTAACAAACCTATAAGATTATGAAGGCTACATGAAAGTTTCTAAAAACAAGGTACTACTGCAAGGTAGATCAGAGCCAATACATATTATGCAATTATGAGGTTTTTGATGCTTGAGATGTTAAGAGTGCAATTGGAGGACTAGCTTCTGGAGTGTTCATGAAAATAAGTTCTTTTCAGGTTATTCTAATAAGCTAAGTGGTCTAACCAACCAAAATAAACTCTTTTTGAGCTAATTCCATTATGTTTCACAGTCAATTTTTTAACAAAAGGCTCTGATTAAACACATTGCCAATAGCAAGTAGAAAGAATATTAGATTAGTATCGCTTTCCTTCCACTGCTTACAGCATGCAAGTAAAGAAGTGCCCACTACCCTAAACAGCTAATCCAAAAGTCAAACTCATTATACAGCAAATGGATCCAGAAGCCACAAATGAGAACATAAGTAGGCAATCCTAACTACTAGCCCGTACACTTGATTCAAACCTATTCATCATTAAAATACAAGACTTCTTCTCAGTTATCTCTAGTCGAGGAATCACATTTCCCAAACTGATAGCTTTTTATAATTTGATCATTCTACAATACACATTACTTGAGTTTCTTTCAATTCTTTTAGTAAATAGTCTTGGTATGACATCATTTTCTAAGAAAAAGGGGTTTCCGGCTTCATTATTGATTATTGTGCATCTAAACAGTTAAACAAATTCATATCATTTCCATATGCATGTGAAATAAACAGTTACACCAAACAAGTCAAATGTAACAATTAATGCCTTGCCAAGGACAAGCACCTTACCAGACACTTTGGCAATGAGGAACTAGGGTGAGAAACAACTAACTTTATTTTGACATGATTTTGAAAATAGACAACATATAACCTACACAAAACGACACCAACATACATGCTACATCTTTCAACACCCCTCAATCACAATAAATGCATTAAACTCTCAACTAAGGTCAATGAAAAAAAAAAACCCATCCTAAACAAAGTTTTGGGGGGGGGGGGGGGCATCAGTACCTGTTCTGGGGTCTTCTCGTGATAACGACTTTGTGATACACCCTGCGCAAGCAACTCCTTCACCCTTCCACCAGAGTAGAGTTCAGACAGACAGCCATGCGCTTCAGAAACCAGTCCTACACGAAAAGCACACAAGCCTAACTGGGACATAGCTCTGTTAAAAAGTATCTGTGTTGAGATGTCCATATGCTGAACACTATCCTGCAAATGGCTCATAAGCAGCAGATCTCGGGCTACTGAGAACTCATCAAGAAGAGCGTGGTGATATATATCACAGAGCATTGCCCGTGCTTTAGTTCGCTCATCTCCATATTTGTATATCAATGACACTAATACATCCATTAGGGTCCTGCTATTCTCTGGAAAAGTGGGTTTCCGGGGTACCACCTCTGGAGTAGCAACAAATGCAGTGGGAATTCTTGATTCCTCAAATCCTTTTGACTCCTCATCCTCATTATCTCCATCTTCTGTCAGCTCAGCCAATTTTCTCATGGCATCATAAACCTCTTGTGGTTTGTAGTATACAAGCTCAACCCTCCTCAAGGCCACTTTAGACGCAGCTTTGAAATCTCTGACTCTTTCAAGATATTCCTGGACATTGTGAGCAAGAACCAGAAACGTGGGCTCATCCCTGAGTCTCTCAACATAGTCACGTGTATGAGGGTCTATGCACTGCAGGCTCTTGAAAAACTCAGCATCTATTCTTTCTAAGAAAGCAACTAGGTTACCCCAAACCCGGATCGTTCCACTATAATCAAGCCCTTTCTGAGTCTCGTTCTCTTCTTGCTCCACTGAGTCATCAACCACTATGTTTGAGTGCTGAACTAGAATGTCAAGAATAACCAGCATGTTCTGCACACACTTTTTCCATACATTTATGGGCATATGCCCATTGAGTCCTGGGTTAACATCAAATTGAGCAGATACAACACTGAACAGAATTTCCAGCTTCTGTGCAGGCGTCTTAGCAACTTTTGTTAAGAAAGTAAGCTGCTCAACCTGTTCAAACCTCCCAGTCCCCTTCCTCCCCCTAGCAGCCACAACCTCTTTAAACTTTTTGTTAACTGTGTCCCAGGTGATCTCACTGGGATCCTTCATGAACTGCCTATCCAAAAGCCTGTCTTTCTTACTAAGCTTTTGATCCCAGGGGCCCTCACCAGCATCTGCTTTTTCATTCGCGTATTGAGAATCTTCAGAATCCGACTTCGCCTCCGGTTTTCTAAGCTGTTCCGGCTCAATAATCTCTTCCTCACTCTCATACTCTTCCTCACTCTCGTCCTCCTCATCCTTTTCCTCCTCACTCTCAGGATTCTCCCTGCACTTATTAATCAACTCCTCATACTGCTTATTATTCTTCTTCAGCTTCTGTTTCATGGAGTTCAAGGCTTTAGCATTGCTACTACTCATCTTCTTCTTGGCATCCTTATTAGCCAAAGCCTGAGCCAAGAAATCTTCCAGCATCACAAGAGCCTTAATATAGAGATTCGGGACCCTCTCAGACTCAGTGACACGCATGACCTTCTCAAGTTGCTTGTTGATCTTGTCAAAGCTCTCTTGCAAGCTAACCCAGTCATTGATCTTCATGGCATTCTTCATCTGATCAACAGTAGAAGCCATCTCCTCAAACCTTTTATCTTTCGCAGATCTAACAACGCGCTTTTGGTGTTCAGAGTCGTCACTGTCATATGCGTTGTCTTGCAAGTACCTGCTCGTTACAGCTTGACTAGCAGATTCACCCACCGTGGTTTCAACCTCCTCATCATAATCACTCTCCTCCTCCTCGGAATCACTTCCACCCTATCATTCAGCATATTCAAAACGTGATTTAATAGGAAACAATTTTCCTTAAATCCCTGTGGAGTAAACAATCAAAGAATATCAATAATTAAGAATTAGGAATATGAAAAATACCTGAGTCCAGAATCTTGAAGCCATCGTTTGTGGATAGTTGAGAAATGTCGATAATCTGAGATGAAAACAACAACGCAGAATTGTAATTTTGCGATGGTTACAGAACAAGATGAAGAAAAATCGATTTTTTTTTAGAGTAAAAGAAGAAGCTATCAATTGAGTAGTAACAATTGAATGAAACAAAAAATCTAACCAGTGATGAAGAGAAATCGGCGGGCAAGAGGAAGAGCAAGAAGCGGCAGCAACTGATGAAAAGAAAAATCTAACAACTGCGTATACTTAGGGTTAGGGTTCCTTTGGGCCTTTCAAATGTTTTTCAATTCGATGGCCCAAACCCAACACTTCAATTTATAAACAGAACAATTTTTTTTACCAAAAAGAACAGAACAAATTTTTTAAAAGATTAGACAATTAATAAAAAAAATTAGATAATTGATTTTATACTTGACTCTGATGAGTTGAACAAATCAATTTTTTTTATATAATATACATCGAAACATCACATTGATTTTTGTATAAGATTTATTTTTTTAAAACAATAGAAACTGTCATTATTAACATTATATTTTATTATAATTTTATATTTTTTTCATTTAACTTCTGTTTTTAAAAATATAACTCCTTTGTTTAAATTTTAGTTTATATTATTATAGATAATATGAAAAGTTTAAATGACGAATCTATAATATATCTATATATATAAGATGAAAAATTAGTGAGATCAAGTTGTGATTCTATTTTATAACAATCTTTTTATTTTAAATAACTAACCGCTATGTGATTTATTTTTTAATAGATTTTGTGGAATCAATTATCAAATATTTAAAATAATATTACTTTACTTAATAATGATAATATTTTTTTTGTTTAGCGTAAATATAGTTAGGATTTCTACAAATTTATCATAACTAGATTTTTGATTTGTTGATAGGATGAAGTTTAAATTTCTTTTAAATAACATGTTGAATTAGTTTTAACTATTAGATAACAAAATTAACCAAACCTAATTTTTGTAATAGTGTAGTACACCAAACAAACCATTAATATAAAACCTAGATGGTAATAGTAAAAATTCTCTATTTTTTTATTGTTGTGTTTGGTTTTTAAATGTGGAGTACTGATAGGATTCGATGTTTTAGAGCCTGTTTGGATATTAACCCTGGTTGGTTAAACCGACCAATCTAAAAATAAATCCTATGGTCAAACAAAATTTTGACTGTCTTAAATATCATCTTAAATGTCATAAGTCAACCCAAAATTTTTTCCATTTTCCCAACTCTTTTCCCCACCGAAAATCAAACCAACCTTTAGTGTTGATATGTATGGTGACCAGTGATAAAGATATTTGGGCCTGTAGTGACCAACCGAAGAAGCCCAACCCAAGAGGTTCCTTTCTAGTCATCCCAAAATCAAGATATATAAGACTCCCACCAATCTAGGGTTCCAAAAACCCTAATCCCTCGTAAGCGCGTAATAGAGTAGCAGCAGCTGCAGAGTAGAGGGAATCAAGCAACGATGAAGACGATATTGTCATCGGAGACGATGAACATCCCCGACGGGGTCAGCATAAAGGTGCACGCCAAGGTCATTGAGGTGGAGGGTCCACGTGGCAAGCTTGTCCGCGATTTCAAGCACCTCAACCTCGATTTCCAACTCATCACCGATGAGAACGGTAAGAGGAAGCTCAAGGTCGAGGCCTGGTTCGGCTCCCGGAAGACCTCCGCCGCCATCCGTACCGCCCTCAGCCACGTCAGCAACCTCATTAACGGCGTCACCAAAGGCTACCGCTACAAGATGAGGTTCGTCTATGCTCACTTCCCCATCAACGCCAGCATCACCAATGGTAACAGATCCATCGAGATCCGTAACTTCCTTGGCGAGAAAAAGGTCCTTTCTTGACTTCCCTGTTATGCCTTTTTCTTTTTCGTTTTTAATTTGTTCGCGCCATTTATGTATTAGGATGTGCTTGGTTTTCATATGTGTTGTGGTTGATGTGTTTCTTTTTTTGGTTTTAGAAGCTTTCATTTATCATTCGATAAAGCAAGAGAACTCTCTGTTAAGTGTAGTAGTTTAGTGGGTGTGTTTTAGAGCTGGGTTTTAGGATGATTGTGAATGAATGGCTAAGTTTTGTTTTTAATAAATATAAATACTCAATTTAATAATTTTTAAAATCTATAAAATAAAATGGTTGATTATTAGAATCGTAGTGTTTTTCAGCGCAATTACATTCCTGGCAAGTCATGGATTAGATAAAATCCTTTTGATCTACCCCTGTCAGAGGGAATATGTTGGTGTAAACTATTTGTTACTTATTATAAATAAATATATAGATATATGTATGTATTATGTAATATGAAATTTTCTTAATTTTAAATTTTTAAAAATGGTCTTATGTAAATTCTTTTGTAAGCATTTGTTGAAGTATGTCTAAACCAGTCCCCGGTGTTCAATTCATCTAAACTTTTTGTCACAAAAAATTATTAAATTGTCCTTGTTTCATTTTATCTTCAAATCTTATTCTCAAACACAATCTAAATGGAGAGTGTGTGCCCCTTTGCTGGCTGTGGTTGTAAGTTTTTTAAGATTGTTGAATTCTCTGTTGTGTTGGCTGTTTCCTCTGAAAATAAGCTTTTTGATGTTACCGTTGAAGTTGATGTATTTTCATGAACATAGTGTGTGCGTGGGGATTGTGGGTTAAGTAGAATAGAATTGAATGGTCAAGATTCAAGATTGTGTTTTTATATTGGTTTTTCTCACCTTTCACTAAAATGTGGATAATGCATTTGGTTGGCATAGAAAGATAAACTTCCTTACTAGTGATTTGCGATTTTTTTTATTTGAACTGTGTTTGATACTATGATTGGAATGTTCTTAGGTGAGGAAAGTGGACATGCTTGACGGAGTTACTATCCTTCGATCTGAGAAGGTCAAGGATGAGTTGATTTTGGATGGAAACGACATTGAGCTTGTTTCTCGCTCTTGTGCCCTCATCAACCAGGTATGTTATTTACTTCCTCTCTTTATATGCAACACCGTATCTTAGTCTGAATTTTCTTTGCCATTGATTGTTACGGTATTTATTTGTTTTTTATTGTCATTTTGATTGTAACAGAAATGCCATGTTAAGAACAAAGATATTCGGAAGTTCCTCGATGGTATCTATGTTAGCGAGAGGGGGACAATACTTGAAGAATAGATGGTGTGGTCAATAGGAATATTGATATTATGAGCTTGAGACACAAATCTACCTTTGGAGAGTTTTAAATTAGTGTGTCGAAATTTAATTTGCAATTTTGTGTTACTGAAGACATCTTTCTGTAAGAGATAATTTAAAATTTTTAGTTGCTATTACATGCTTTGATTGTGCTGTAGTGTTGATATTTGGCAATCTTTTATCATCATTGTCTTCTTTACCTTTGCCTATCAAAGATCATATGAGAACTTTTTTAGAAAAGTAATGTTTGGTTAAATTGTTTTCAATGTTTTGATTGCGAATATTTTCCAAACTACTAATTTACAATTTCTAATCAGAGGCACTCTAGAATTGTCAGTTACATAAGGTCAGGAAGCGAAAGGAGGGGCATAATAAAAATTTCCTGAAACATGCTGCAAGGAGCATGCATGCTTTGCGTTGCTTTGGAAAAGTATCAGCCAAGGGGTAGGCTTCATTATGACATGTAATGAGAATTAATGAAAGTGATTTGTTTTTATTTCTTTTCAATCACAGTTAGCTTTAAAATAAAGCTACGAAATATTTATCATGACATTGTCGATCTCTTATACGCTCATGGGATTTGAAATTTAAAATAGTTATGCTCTTAGATTTGAAGTAATCAATCAGAGATTTATGCCGCATCTCTAGGAAGTTGAATAGTTACTTTCTCTGTTTTTATATATATGTTTAACTAATAAAAGTTTTTATTTTTATGTAACTGTTCATTCAAAATTTTAATAGAGAATATTAATTGTTCTTTTTTTAATAATATTTTTATTAATGATAAAATGTAAGTATGGAGAATTTTGAGAATATTAAATGAGATTGTATTGATGATAAAATAAAGATGAAGAGAATTTTAACAGAATTTAACAAGAGACATAATGATAAAATGAAAAAATAATTAATTATTTCATAAAAATTAATAATAAGTTTCTTTTGTCTTCGAAACAGCTAAATTGAATGATATAATTTTCAGTGTAATGATGAATGAGCTATGAGAAATGGGAGATTGACGATGTTTACTATTAAAATATTTAAAAGTAAACAGGGGAGATTGTAGGAAGGTTGTTGTAGTAATTTTGCTAGAACAAGTACCATACTTTTTTCTTTGATCAACAAAGTGCCATAATTAAATATCTCATGTATTAACACCTAAACTTTAAAAGCAAGTTACCAAAAACTTAAAACTATAAAAGATTAACTTTTACTTATTCTAACTTGTTAATTTAGTGGGTTTAGTTTTTTCTTCTTCATATTTTCTGATATGTTGCAAGAATTTGCAACTTTAATCGAAGCATACATTAACCGTGGAGTCACCACCTCAATAAGAGTGTGGATGGTAGTATTAAATAGTGAGATTAATAAAATAATGTTTAAAGTTTTTTCTTATAAAAAATTCATGAATTCATATAAATATTTTTCATAAAAGTTAGTTTTGTATATTCATAAAGTTTTGATAGAAGAAATATTTATAATGATAAAAAATAATATAAACATCAAAGAGCATTCCATAATAAATTAGTAATGTTTTATTTTAGGTTTTTTAAAAAATAAAATAAAGATTTAATCTTTTAAATCTAACGTAAAAGGTAGTAGTAGAAATTATTAAAAATATGCAAGGATAATAAAATAAAATAAAAAAGGTTTTAGCTAGTAGTAGAAATTATTAAGAACCCACTCAACTTTCAATTAGCCAAAATGTTTTACCAAACATAGAGTATAACAAGATTATAGTTAATGAAAATTAAACTAGTTAATTATTGTTGTAATCTTTTCAAAGCAAAAAGTTATTACCATTCAAATTTTATCTCTATTTAAAATTAAACTCTAATATTATATTCATAGTATTTTAGTAATTATAAAAAATAAAAATAAATTACCTCACTAATCGTTTGTTTTCCCGAGGGAAGAGGTTGCAGGGACTTAAACCCTGCTGATCAAGATAACCTCAAATGACTCTTAACCACTTAAGTTACTTGGCGGGTTTTAAAACCTTTCTTATCTAAGATATTAGATCCTTCCATTGGATGTCATGGGGGAGGTGGTCCACCTTTGATTTGAGAACGAAGTGACCCAACTCATGTTTCTTGGTCTTGAAAACATTGCTAGATTCACGATATTTTTCTTGCCTCAATGACTACTACGTAGAAATTTTCCAGAACAAAACACTATTTTAATGGCTGAAAAATGCATTTTAAAAAAAAATATGTGTAATGGTAGTTAGTGATTTTTTTGTGTGACAATAATAATTGTTGATTTCAAATTAATTGTCAAAATTCATAATTTACATATCTTACATTTTCTCCTTTTTTTAAGATTAGAATATTCTATTCCCTAAAATATTATTCCATGAATTTAAAATATGCCTTTAATCAATTTCTTTTTCTTAAAAACTTCCAAACTATGATGTATTATTGGACGGCAAAAAATTGTGGTAGTATTAAATTAGTTGACAGGGATAGGTTATATGTTCCACTGATTTTAATCAAATTTAATTTCACTTTAATGAATTATCGTTAGATGATTAACTAAATCAAGGGTGTTAAAATAACATGAAGATTGATCAATGATGTAATTGATTAATTTTTTCCGAATTTAATAAAAAAACTTAAAAGTTAAATGTGATTAGATTTGCAACTGACACTAAACCAAAAGAAAATTAAATTGCGAGTGGTATATAATCACTTCCTAGAACCGTAAACGTAAAGAGAGAAAAAGCAAATCATCTTTCTTGTAGCGTTGCATCATATACACTATTTTATTAGATTGAAATTAAATAAAAATGAGATCAAAATATTTAAACAGAGAAATATACCTCATAGAACAATATATGCTTGGTTACAATTGACCTAAAAAAATTCTACTATCAAACGAAGTTTTGACCATCTCAAACTACATTAATAATTAATATTAACCTTTAAATTTTTTTATTTCTATAACTTCATTTTTTGAACTCCAAACAAAACATTATTAAATTCTCTGCATCATCTTTTCCTCTCTTCATCAATCAATAATTGAGTATTGAGTATTGAGCACACTAACCAGAAACCATAAGCAGACGGTGAACTAAATTATATATATATATATATATATATATATATATATATATATATATATATATATATATATAATCCAATTATTTAGAGTGGTTCATCTGGGGTAAGGGAGTGGTACTCATTGTTTGATCCGTAATTATATTTCTTCATTGTTTAGAGAGTTTATAGTTTATGATTATGGTTTGTAGGTTATAGTTTATCTTTTTGGGTAATTTATAATTTATGACTTTCTAAGTAGTTTATTAAAAAAATTGGTAAAATTAGTATAAATTGTGTTAAATAACTTTAAATGATATAATATTTTAATTATGTGAAACTTATCATTTTAAAATAAATATAAGGGTAAAATAGTAGTTAAACAATTAATAAGAGATCTTATAACTTTTGAAAAGTAAATTATCTCAATGCCAAAAATGGGCCCTTGGGATCCGTTTGACAAAACGAAGTTATGACTTATGACTTATGCATTTTTGAGTAGGTTCTAACGAGCTTGTTGAAATAGTATTATTTAGTAAAACTAGCTTAAATTCTGATAAATGAATTTAACAGACATAATATTTTAATTATGTTAGATATAAGAGATGTCATTTTAAAAAAGATAATAAAAATGATAATCTTTGTAACATCCTGGTTATTAAATTTAATTAATTTTACCGTAGTAGATAAATAAATAAATTATTTGAGTTAGTGGGAGTTTAATTAAATAAATTGAAGGAATTTTAATTAGAAATAGGATGGATCTAAATAATTAAAAGTGATTAAATAAAGAGACTAGTTTTACATTGAATTGTGAAGAGTAAATTGTTAATTACTGTGTGGTAAAAGTAAGATGAAAAATTACTAAAGGGTAAACTTTTATCTTTAAAAAATAAGAAAAAATAAATAGAAATAGAAAATAAGGGGTGAAATTACTAAAACGCCCTATGCCACTTTCTTCTTTTTTTTCACGTGAGACTTCAAGAGAAAGATAGAAACTTGAGCTTTCCATGGCCATGTCTTGCAAGCTAAAATTGGGGACCAATTCATCATCGAAACTCAAAATTGAAGGCACTATTATGAACGGGGAAGCGAGGTAAGCACACTGGTATGTTCAATTTCATGTTTCCTCTCCCTCCCTCTTTAAACCGAAACCATACTTGGATGTGGGGTAGCTCAGGTCTTTTGAATTGTGAGGAATTTGGGTTGTAAAAATGTTAAACCAAGCTTTTGGAGCTTAAATATGGCATCCAGTAGTAATGGGTTTTTGTTTCAGTATCGTGGGTGATGGACCAAGTGTCGGAAAGATACTAGGCAAAGCGGAACTTGAAAACAGAGGTCAAAAATGACAAAGGTAAAGTTCAAAAACTCTAAGGATACGTTTGAAATTGTTTCGATGTGATGAGTTTTAATATTGAAGGTCAAAACATTAATCTAACTAGGAAATTCTTGAAATTTTAGATAATTGGCATATTCGATGCTGAAGAGAAAGTCTCTAACACTTAGAAGTAAGGTAAGAGGGTGTACAAGTGTATAAAATCTATGGAAATATTTAATAACGTCAAGTTTGACGAACACGAAAAGGGTGGATTAGTTATATAATTGTTGAATCAAATATGAATGATGTTAGGACATGATGATACTTATAATTAAGTTGTAAAACATGTGAATATAAAGTTAGAAAAATAATTGATGATGTTATACTTGAACATGTAGTTGTATGATGAGCAATGTATTAAACTTGAGAGTTATATATATATGTGTGTGTGTGTGTGTGTGTGTGTGTGTGTAACATCCTAAAATTTAGAATTTTAGAAAATAATTTATTAAGGATCAGTGGAAAAATTCCGAGTGAATTATGTCTGAGACAAGACCTTCCGAGTGAAAAATAGATATGATTCCGAGTGAAGGAAAGTTAACATATTTCCGAGTGAAGCATGATTGAGAGAATCACTTCTAAGTTAAGAAAAACTGTGTCCGAATGACACTTTTGAGGGAGGCAAATCTGAGTGAAACGTCTCCTAGTGACTCGTTTCCGAGTGAAACGTTTCCGAGAGAAGTACTTCTGAGCGAAGAAAAGCTTTGATTTCGAATGAGTACTTCTCGGGCTAAGATATTGCTGAGTAATGAATTCCCAAGTGGGGGTATCTCCGAGTTGAGTGCAACTTTCCGAGTGGGAAGGCACCGAGTGGGATATTTCTGACTTCCGAGTGGTATGGCACCGATTGAGATATATCGAGTGAGTCTTTTCCAGGGAGAGAACTTCTGGACAGAGACTTTAACTCTGAATGAGTATGTTTCTGAGAGAATAGTTCCCGAGGGAAGTGAATATCCGAGTGATGAATCCCTTCATTCAATTCGTGCTCGGGTGTCTTAAAGATTGCCTAGAGCCTGTGCTCAGGTCTATATTCAGAGTTTCCGAGAGCTTGTGCTCGGATTCGTCTTCAAATTGTCTTCGACCCCGAGTGATCCTTTCGAGTGGAAAGATTTCCGAGAGGACTGAACTTCAATTCCGAATGATCTTTTCGGATGTAAGACTTCTGAGTGACGCACATGAAGGCTTTGACTCGGGTAGAGATATATCTGAGTGAGATATTTCTGAATGAGGAATCTTCGAGTGATATATTTCCGTGTGGATCACTTCCGAGGAAAGAAAAGCTGACTAAGTGTTTCATGTAGAAACCTTTCCAAGCGAATTTCCTCCGAGTGAAGTAATTCTGAACGAAAAGAGGCTCTGATGGATCTTTCTCGGGAAGAGGGATATGCCCAAAATACCAGAACCGAGTCAGAATTGATAATTACTCTAATTATTGAGGCTTTCCACATTACTCTGTTCTAGCAGATTCTCTTTTCTAATTTTTCTAAGTGTAGGACCCTCTCTATTGTCCTATCCTCTTTTCTTTTATTACCTTGTTTTGTCCTTATATCTTAATATACGTGTATCAGTACTTATTCACTTCGTTCACGTCTTTTTCATGAACGATTTCTGTCAATCCTATCATTAGATTAGCTTGGAATTTCGAGTATGTGTCAACATCACCTTTAATCTTTTTCTTGTCCAATCTTTACTAGAAATTATCAATAAAAGAGGAGACCAATCTTCATTTCTTCTCTTTCACGTGGAAGCTTGGCTTTAAAGAAGTAAGAGCTTTGAATTTCATAAGTGAAATAGCTTTGGAAGAGTTCAGAGTTGAAATTCGTGAGCTGTGATTAGATATAGCTTGAAGAGCTACTGGAATTCTTTATTTCCAGGTAGGGGGAGCGTTACATTTTAAATGAATAGTTTATGAATGGAGTCGGAGTGATATTGTTATGATATATATGATGTGTGTAAATTATTAGTGTGAGACCCCGATTGAATGAAATATTTTATGTTTTCATGTCTTCCATTCATATTATTGATATTGAATTTATATGAGATATGATTGTATATGTGAAGTATGAATTTATGATTATTCCTATGCATGAGATGCAGTAGGAAATATGATGTTGATATGTGATTGATGATGATGATATGAATGTTATTCATGAAATATATCATGATGAATGAATGCATGGGATGCATATTGATAAAGCATGGGATGCTTATGTGATGAACAAAGATGAAATATTATGTGGTTTTGAGGATTCCACAAAAGACCTTGGGTGGGACTCAAGGCAAACCTCTTGAGCGGGGCTCGGGGTTTAGCCCGTGACACTACCGTTGTCGCTGGGAGTGATTGTGTCACATGAGAGGGCAAACGGTTTGGTACTAGTAAAACGGCCGGATCAGCTGAGAGCTGAGTTATGGCTGGGAGCCAGTGTTGCAACACAAATTAAAAGACTTAATAATGGATCCATTTGATTGAGCATGTGAATGCATTGATATATATGTTATTGAGAATAACATGATGTTATGAGAATGAATGATATATGATGAGATTGTGTGATCTGGTTATGATTTATATATATAGTTATGAATTGGACATTTAATCCGATTCAATAACTATCATTTGACATGTTTATGCTCACCTCCTATTGTTGTTATTTTTACAGTGGATGTAGGACACAGCGATGATGTATGAGGTCAGCCTGCTCGGAGCATTATGTATATATGTGTATTGTACATAATGCATATAGTTGTTTTGTAGTAGCCTTGGCCGGCTCCTGTGTATACCGGTTTTATTATGTTTATGTACGAATGAATGAGCCGGTTGATGTAATATTGACAATAATATTATCTTAATCCAAATCCTGTTTCTAAAATTTAAATTATTTGTGAAAAATTTATTTGGATTTTAGAAATTTAATTTTAAAAGTTTGGGACGTTATAGTGTGTGTGTGTGTGTGTGTGTTTGAAATAAATGTATGTGTAGAGATGATAAAATTATGATGAGTAGTTAAATGATTATACTATAATGAGATGTTGATGTTTATGATGTTGAGAAATGGTAGTGTGTGATAATTGATGTTGTTGATGTTTGGAATATGACGAGAAATATAGAGAATTATGATATTTGAGAAATGAATGAGATGCTGAATGTGGCTAATTGATGAAATGATATGAAATAAGGAGTTTAATATGGAAATTTATGCCAAGTGTGGCTTATTTCCATATCCCAAGGTGATGGCTTTTATGTCAGAGATGATTTGATGATGATTTTTTGTGATTATATTATTTATGCCTGTTGTGTGGTGGGGATAGTTATTCGGTATATTTTACCCCTCGTTTTGGCTTTCGTGGTCTTTAACGGCCCAATTGGGCTACCCAATGGTCAAGTAGGACCCAGTGGTTAAGGTGGGGAGCCAGGTGGGCTCGGTGGACCAGGTGGGTTCATGGGATGTCAAGTGGACTCCCAGCTGATGTCTGATACTTTTTAGTATTTAGATATTAGAGTCAATTATATGATGATGAATGAGATTCAGTAGTATTTTATTTGATGTTATCTGCATATGTAGTATGATAAAATGAATGAGATGAAAAAAAATAAATAGTTGTGGTGTGATAAAGTGATAATAAGTGTGATATGGTAGTTGTGGTTTGTGAATTGGTGGTAATTAATATGAAATGAGTTTAAGTATACTATTTAATGTGAATGGGAAATAACTAGAAGAGAAATGATATAAATAGTTATGCTTTTTCCGTTGCCATTGTTATTTATTATATTTACATTTATTTGTATTATCATTTACTCACCCTTACTGTGGTTTTTGGTGACTAGAGATATGGAGGTAGCTAACGCCTTGGAGACTAGTACCAAATTAGGAAATCCTATAAGCAATGTCAAGGAAACTGTATATGTATATATGATGTTATGTTTTGAAGCTTAAATATATTATAGTAATGTGCTTTGGTTAACGTTGATATGTATATGTGTGTGTGTGTATAAGTAGTAGTTTTAATGATTATGAATAGTATGTGTAACACCCAAAAATTTCATTCTTATGTATAATCATTTTAATCTAGACCGTTAATGATATTATCTATTTATATTAACTTTCTACATAAGTTTGGCTGTGAATCGAAGCTTCTTTTTGGGACATTACCGAGTAAAATATTATTGAGCAAGAAATTTCCGAGTGAATCATGTCTGAGATAAGACTGTCCGAGTGAAGAAAGGAATCTGTTTCTGAGTGAGGTATGACCGAGAGAAATTCCGAGTGAAGGAAGGTTATGTTTCCGAGTGAGGTATGACCGAGAGAACTTCTGAGTGAAGGAAGGTTAAGATATTTCCGAGTGAGTCATGACCGAGAGAACCACTTCCGAGTGAAGGGAGTCCTGGCCTTGGAGACATTTCTGAGTGAAGCATGACTGAGAGAACCATTTCTGAGTGAAAGAAAGCTTTGGCTACAAATGAGACATGAACGAGTGAAGAAAATCCGAGATGATCACTTCCGACTGAAGAAAGCTCTGGCTTCGAATGAGCACCTTTCGGACAAACACGCCTCCAAGTTCCATACTTCCGAGTGAAGTGTCTCCGAGTAAAACGTTTCCGAGTAAAACGTCTCTGAGTGACTCATTTTCGAATGAAACGTCTCTGAGTGACTTGTTTCTGAATGAAACGTCTCCGAGTGAAACGTCTCCGAGTGACTCGTCTTTGAGTGAAACGTCTCCGAATAAAACGTTTCCGAGAGAAGTGCTTCCGAACGAAGAAAAAATTTGATTTCAAATGAGTACTTCTCGGGCCAAGATATCTCCGAGTTGAGTGCAACTTTCCCAAATGGGGTGTCTCCGAGTGCAACACTTCCGCGTGAGATGGCACCAAGTGAGACATTTCCAAATGGGATTACACCGTGAGACATTTCCGATTTTCGTGTGGTATGGCACAATTGAGATATACCGAGTGAGTCATTTTCAGGGGAAATACTTCTGGAACAGAGAAAGATTTTGACTTCGAATGAATACGTTTCCGAGTGAAAAGTTCCCGGGGGAAATAAATATCCGAGTGGTGAACCCCTTCATTCTATTCGTGCTCGGATGTCTTAAAGATGGCCTAGAGCCTGTGTTCAGGCCTATATTCAAAGTTGCTGAGAGCTTGTGCTCGGGTTCGTCTTCGAGATTGCCTTCGACTCCGAGTGATATTCCCAAGTGGAACGATTTCCGAGAGGACTGAACTTCGACTCCGAATGATCCTTTCAGTTGTAAATTTCTGAGTGACGCACTTCCGAGAGAAATACTTTCGAGTGAAGAAAGGCTTTGACTTCGAATAAAGTACTTTTCAGGCAGAAATATATATCCGAGTAGAGAATTTCCGAGTGAATCAATTCTGAACAAAAAATGGCTGATTTTGAACGAGCACTTTTCGGGCAGAGATATTTCTGAATGAGGTGTCTCCGGGTGAGACATTTCCGAGTGGGTCACTCACTCGGAAAGAAAAGCTATAATTGAGTGTTTCAAGCAGAAACATTTCCGAGTAAATTCCCTTCTGAGTGGAGCAATTCTGAACGAAAAGAGGCTCTGATGAATTCTTCTCGGAAAGAAACATGCCCAAAATACCGAACCAGTGTCATAATTAATATTTTACTCCAATCATATCATCTTGTACATATTTTAATATATTTACTTCAATCATACAAGCTCCAGTATGTAGGCGGCGGAAATGGTCAACAATACAGCTCATTTTCTTATCTAAAACCTCCATTATCACCGCAATTAATGCACTACAATCCAATTACGAAAAAGCTTGTCCCCCACTTGTCTTTTGCATTATTAAATCGACACTACAACTCGTTCCCAAGTCTGAATTCTTAGAACAAACTAAGATTAGTAAAGTCTCTCTCTTATTTCCTTTTCTCCGTCAAGCCACCTTTGATCTGAAGTTAGGACAGTAAGAAGAGAACATTTTTCAACCAATCTAAGATCCTCCATCAAGGTAAGAGGGGATAGGGTTGTGAATAAATATGGAATGGGTAGAATTGTATGTTGTTCTAGGATTTTCCAGATTTATTTTCGTAATTTACTACTTAATTTTGAAGCTGAAAATGTGTGAATTTGACTCTAACTTCTTCATCAAAGTTGTACATCTTTTCGTTAAGTGAATTTTAATACTTGAACCGACTAATTTGGATATGTATAGCATGAGTTATAGTCAAAATACTACAGTATGTCCGTTCTGGAATATTATGCTGTTGTTATAAATTTCTGAAATTTACCTATGATGTTTATTATGGATGAAAATGATATTTCCATGTGAGTAATGATTTATTTATGAATCATTGAGGGATTATTGATTATTATAGATGTTATTGAATGTCCTATGAATGTCATACAGTATGTTTATCTTTGTGATGAATAATTATGAATGATTAAATTAATGTATACATGAATGCCTTGTGGTTTATTAAATATGTTGTTGAACTGTAAATCCATGATTTTGAGAATTAATATATGTGATGTGTCCCTTGAGGACTTGTGGTTTTCCAAGTGATTATGGAAATATTGATATCATGGTATGTTAAATCGATAAAGAGAATTAAAGACATTCATGCATCATAAGCATTTGGACGCACCATGGAATTTAGGGGTTCCATGATTGCCGGCCCTGGTGGGGGGTTACTCTATGATGAGTTAAAGCCCTATTTTCGCTAAGAGCCATGGAGTGTAGGGATTCATGGTTTATGTTAATTCCTACTTGTGTACTTCGGTACTTGAGAGCCATGAAGGGTAGGGATTCATGGTTTATGCTAATTCCTACTTAAGTACCATGAAGGGTAGGGATTCATGGTAGATATTAATTCCTACTTGTGTCTCTATGAGACTTTTTACTGCAGTATTCCCACCAAACCAAAATGGATCCAACATGACATCATTTGACTAAATTAAATATTATTAAATGTAAATGACCTTGTTTGGCATATTCATCATATCATTATGGTTTGTTGATTATGTTTGTGCAACTTTACTTATTTTATATTTATTCTATATTCTGTCTCACTCTTACATTATTTTTACAGTGCATGCTTCACAGAATAAAGAGTGGTGCAATTAATGAAGCTTTTATGTTTTATTGCTTGGACTTTGACTTCCTTTGAATTTTAATGTATTGTAATAATATTATGTACCATGTACTGTAATTATATTCATCGTTTCCGCTATATAAATGTATTATGTCTTATTCGTTCACGACTAGTATGCATGATAATATTCCGCATTTATAATTTTTTTTTTACGTGACCTCAGAATTTAAATTACGAATTTCAAAATGATTCTTTAAACACGAAAAAATTTATTTCAAAAATTTTGGGGCGTCACAGTATGGACTATGTGTTTAAGAATGATGATGTTGTTGATGAAACTCTGGATCATATATGTGTATGCATATGATGATGATGAAATATGGATGATGAAGAGATTGAGCATGATGATGACATTGATAAATGGTAATGTTATGTATTGAATTCCATGCCCAGGGACTACAATTTTGATGAAATTGACATTGAGCCATATATCGATTTGTATGGTGAATGTCTTGAGTTAGTGTTAATTGCATAGATTTATTTATGATTGAATTGTTATGCTGTTGCGAGTTGTGATTGAATTGATTATGTGAAATTTTAGTGAATTGGGGGAACTGAATAGGTCATTCCGAGATCATGTGGGAATTAGACTCCGTGGGTGGTCTCAATAGGTTCGTAGAGGTATATTAAAGTTGTACTTATGCCTAGATTAGAATTTGTGTGGCATTTGATGAGTTTGGTACATTGAGTTGGTCATAAAATGATTAAACTGCATTTTCGCATAACTTCTTCATACGAGGGAATTTCTGGTACCGGACTGCGTCGACAAGTTCGATATGGGTCAAACATGTGCCTACCAATTTCATACCATTCGGAGTTGAATTTTGCGATATAAGGGTGTCAGAAGTTAGGAGATTGTGAAAAGTTGTAAACATATGTGTTTCTGACCCTGCACTTGGCGTACCCACACCCAGCCTAGCGTGCCTACGCTGGTTCTTGGGTGGGTTTGGTTCTTGATGGTGTTTCTCTTGTGCGCGTGCCCATGCTCATATGGCGTATAAACACTGGCGCGTGATGTTGGTCTTAGCTCTGCCTAGTGTGCCTGCGCCTGGTCCTAGCGTGCCCACGCCTGGTCCTAGTGTGCCCACGCTGGCTCCTAGCGTATCCACATTGGCTGCATTCCCACGCTGATGTGTTGGTGAAACTCGGCGTGCCCATGCCAGCCTGGGTATGCTTACGCCAAGCATTGATCCCCCTGCATCAAGTTGGCATACTCACGCCACACTTAAGCGTACCCACGCTCAGGTGTTGTTCCAATTTTCAATGTTTTTGTGTTTTTGACATTTTGGGCTTTTGACGTGTGTTGTTTTTGAGATACTTTAAAATATAAAAATTAATTAATCATTAAATATTGATGTTTGCAAAAAATTTACCTATAAAATTTGTGAATTGAGTGAAAATTTTAATTGAAATATATCAGAATGTTACTCCCCCCTTTCCTTTTTATTTGTCTCCATTTTGAAAAGAATTTGTTCCTTTTTATCTGTCTTTTTAGAGTTTCAAGAACCCATTTATTATTTTTTTCTGTTATACCCTCACTTAGGGAATGACCAAACACTAATAGCATTAATAAAAATTTAATTTAAAATGAGGATAAAGTAGGAAAGTAGATGTAAAAATGTTATAATCTAAAAACATTAATTGTTTTTCTTAATCTGTGTGATTTAACCTTAAAACGGAGGGAGTATCAAACAATTAATTTAGAAGCTTATAGTTTTTGAAAAACTATAAACTACCTCAAGTAGCTTTTCTAGAGTTGGGACTCATTTTTTGTGTCCATCAAATAACTCCAATAGCTTTTAAAAAGTTATAAGCTAACCGATACCAAGTAGTTTTTTCAAAGCTGATAGTTTATAATTTTTCCTTATAAGCTCCTTGTTTTTTTATGTTTACTAAACAATTTTAATAACTTTTAAAAAATCATAAACTCTTTAAAAAGTCATAAATTATTTATGTGAATAATAATATTCCTTTAACACAGTGTTATATTTTCCGTGATCTAAGTTTATATATAAAAAACTATGGTTTCCTTTCATTTTCAATTGGGTTACGGAAACGGTATGGTTCCGCTCACCAAAATAATTACGCCAAAAAAAATGATGAGTAGACCAGGAATTCTCATGAACCAATTGTGAACCTCATATATCTCCACTGTCAAATCATACCCCACATACCATGTTATCTGTTTTGTTGCGATTTTAACTTGTTTCTTTCCTTAACGTGAATGATATTAATCAAACTTATATTGATTTCCAATTCACAATTTTCTTCTTTCAATTTACATCAGAAATATCCAATACTTCGAGGAAAAAATTCACCATTTTCAATTTACTTTTATAAAAGACAAAATCATTTAAATATGAAAAAAATTCTCATATTTTTCATCATCTTCTTTCTAACCAAAGTATAATTCCAATTCTTTGTCTAGTCAGATTTGCATTCTTCCATTTTAGTTTATTAAACAGTGGTACCTAATTCAAACAATCTTAGCTTTATCTATAACATCATCACCAATATTAGCAATTGCAGTAATCATATCATCGTGCTGAATGATTGGAGTTTCCTTTACTCTCTCACATACAATGGCTTCCTTGTGCAATATCTTGCTCATATTGTGCTTGATCAATCTTCTAGCCTCTATAGGTCCATACCCAGTTGCAGTTAATTCAGCTAGTGATGTTCCAATTAATGTGACCAAGCACTTCTACTTCCCTACTTACAGCTTAAACAACAACCCAAGACTTGTCCATGATGTGAAGCTCATAGGAAGTGCCAAGTTCTCAGATGAAAAGGGTGCTCTCCAAATTCCAAATGAATCTCAAGACACTGACATAAGGCATCAAGCAGGCAGAGGCATCTATTCCTTCCCAATTAGGCTGTTGGATCCAAGCACCAAGACACCAGCTTCCTTTGAGACCAGTTTTTCTTTTCAGCTGAACAATTCAACTACCTCTGAGCAAATTGCTTATGGTGGTAGTGGCTTAACCTTCATCATTGTCCCTGATGAGTTCACTGTGGGAAGGCCAGGGCCTTGGCTTGGCATGCTCAATGATGCTTGTGAGAATGATTACAAGGCAGTGGCTATAGAGTTTGACACAAGAAAGAATCCAGAGTTTGGAGATCCAAATGACAACCATATTGGCATCAACTTAGGTACCATAGTATCTACCAAAGTTATCAATGTTTCTGATGTTGGTGTGTCCCTTAAGGATGGTTTTGTTCACCGTGCTTGGATCGCCTATGATGGTCCTCAAAGGAGAATGGACATTCGTCTTGGACAGCCAAACCAAGATGTTTACCCTTCCAAGCCTATCTTCTCAGAATCTGTGGATCTCTCCCCTTATCTTAATGAGTATATGTTTGTAGGGTTCTCAGCTTCCACAGGTAACCACACTCAAATCCACAGCATACTCTCTTGGAACTTCACTTCGACAAGCCAAGCATTTCTTCGCTTCCCTTCATCTGAAACCTGCCAGGGCAAGATCTTACTTCAAAACAGTACAGAAACAACAGAGACTACTACCAAGAAGTCTCACAAGAATGAACCGCCACGGAGCTTCTTGATTTTTGTAGGTTCTGTGGCATTGGCTCTAGCTGTTCTTCTTGGATTTTATTTTATTAGTAAGCACAGAAGAAAGGCTGCCAAGTTACATGCTTCAGTGGAGACAGAGATTCATAGGCCACGGCCTCCAAACAAACCACGCCGCTTCACTTTTGCTCAACTTGCATCTTCAACTAGATCATTCAGTGAGATAGAGTTTCTTGGTAGTGATCTAAGAGGGGCATACTATAGAGGAAAGCTCTCTAATGGAAGCCAGGTAGCTGTGAAAAGGTACTCGGCTCAGTTTCTCAGCACACATGGATCAGATAAGAAGCGTTTGTTGAAGGAAATCAAGGTCATTAGCCATGTTCGCCACCCAAATTTGCTTCCTGTAAGAGGCTGGTGTCAAGAAAATAATGAGATCATGGTGGTCTATGACTTTATCCCCAATGGCAGCCTAGATAAATGGCTATTTGGGGCTGGTGTTCTTCCGTGGACTCGACGGTTCAAAGTTATTAAAGACGTGGCTGATGGCTTGAGCTTCCTCCACACAAGGCAACTAGCCCACAAGAACTTGAAGTGCAGCAGTGTGTTTCTAGATGTCAGTTTCAGAGCTGTTTTGGGTGATTTTGGATTTGTACTAATGGGGGCAGAATCAAAACAGTTCGAGTCAGCAGTGTGTCAAGGTGCAGATGTATTTGAGTTCGGTGTGCTTGTGTTGGAGGTGATAACTGGAAGGGCAAGGGAGGAGAAAGAGGAGACAAATCCAGAAGAGAGGAACTTGTTGGATTTTGCTTGGAACTTGCATGAGACTAATGAGAAAGTGAAGTTAGTGGACAGAAGAATGGGATCATTGATCAACTTGGAACAAGCAATTCGTGTTCTTGAAATTGGATTGCTTTGCACTCTAAATGAGAACAAAGGGAGACCCTCTATGGAGCAAGTGGTGGAGTTTCTTCTTAACATGGAGAAGCCTATTCCTGAACTGCCAAGAACTCGCCCTGTTGCCTTGTTCCCCTATAATAGTGCTAACACTGGACTTTGCAATGCATACTCTTGTACTTTCTAAGTGAAGCCATGGAGTTACTGAATTATTTATGTGGGTGATGTAGAATAAATATGAAGGTATCATTCTTAGGCCAACTTCAATTAGTTGATTGTCCAAATGCTGCAAATGTTAAAACTTAGTCCTATGTATTTGTGAACACGCAAGATAAATATTGTGTTGTATTAGCGTGGGGGGAATCATTTATGGTATGCTTTTGCTTTTGTTTAGAAGCTTCACAGCTTTTGTGTAGGAGTATTTGTGACTATTTGGAGTCTTCTTGTTATATGGTATGTAAAAAGGCGATTATTAAGAAATACATGACGAGACAATTTGTCACTTTCTTTTTTCTTTGAAGGGGGGGTGTTAAGAAGCTTAAATTATCAATTACCCTTCTCAGTGGATTTTCTTTTATCTTTTATCTTTTATATGTTTCCGGTTTATGCACCAAATTATCTTTCCAGCTAGTCGTGACTAATAGGTTAATACAGGACAGGGTTTGGTATCAAGTAGCAGAAATAAAATTCATGTCATACATTTTCTCTTATCAATCCAAAACGTAACAGCATGTATGCCAAGGCAAAAACTACACTGAAACAAGGCTTGAAATGAATTGGAATTTTCGGACTTGTTGAAGACCCTTGAGGGATACATTTCTTCTTCTTGATACTATTGGTGGATCTATCAACACTTCTGATCCTAAGGGATCTAGAACCCCATTTATGTCGTGATTCAGCTTCCACAAATCACCGTGAGGAGTAAACTTACCATTACTTCGAGGAAACAGACACCCTCAATGATAAGTTAAGAACTTATAATGTGATGATTTTTTCTGAGACCATTAGTATCTAAAAATTTGGTCCATCTAGTTTACACTTTTAAAAAAGTTTGAATTCTCACCCAAAATATCCTTACATTTTGGCTCTTACACTAAAATTCAAGCATGGATTTATTTTTTTTTTGTTCCTTTGTAAGTGTTAAAGGTTCAATCTCAAAACCAATTGGTACTAGTTGGAGTAAGTAAAAAGATTATAACAAGGTTAACTTTGCTTCTTATATCTGGTTTTGTTTTTTTTTTTAATAGGCAAATATTAGTTCTGGTTAGAATTGTTCTAGGAGGGATTTGAAGTTTGAACTCACAACCTTTCCCTCTCTCAATGTCCTTTACCACTAGACCAATCTTATATCTCCTAACTTTAATTCTCAAAATTGATAATTAACCTTGTTTTGGTCTTAGTTTTATATGAAAATAAATTATATCCCATTTTGATTCCTTCATGTAAAGAAGTCTATATTTAGGTCCCTCCATATGATATTGTTTTTTCATTTTAGTCCATGCATAAAAAATACTTTAACATTGTATCAATATAGTTAGGACTAATTTGTGAATTTGTTTTTTCATGTAAGGGTTGAAAATTAAGATGTAGGATTTAAGATAACCTTTACCAAATGATGTAAATTACATCCACGATCTTTGAATATATTAGTCCTTAAATTACTCTCTGAATGTGCATTGTTCTTGTCAGATCAGTCCCTAAGTTCAGAGAGTAATTTGACCCAAGAACTACACTTTCATGGATCTTAAGTATAATTTTATCATTCAATGAGTTTATCTACTTTTTCTGGTGCTATATCATTCAGGGACAGAATTGACTAAGATTTTGTTAATTGCATTATTGAACATTTGAGTTTGATTTCACTGCAATAATCAGTGCATATCGTACTGCCATTTGCAAAGGAAAGCGTGGGGCTTCAAGGATACCCTTCCAGATGACCTGCTTGCCTCAGTTCTGAAGGTAATTCTTTGATTAATTAATCAGTTAGTAAGAAAAACGATTGGAAAGGAAAATAGTAAATCCTTACCTTAGTTTTAGGGATTGTATAGATCGTACATTTTAGTTATTGAAATTTTAAAAATCTCAAGTGAAGTTGGAGACATAATAATAGGCACTTTGGACCAGGATAAAAAAGAGCAATTGAATGCAGAATGGCTGCCTTTTATGCAGGTTTCCCAGGTACATTCTGTTGTCTTATATTCTGCATAGTTTATACAAAATTGCCAATTAACTTTACGAAATGCTGAAGTGCTCATAAGGTGACTTCATATGATTATGCTTAAAGTTATTATTTATTTTACTTCTTATTTCCGATATATGATGGATCTCTTTCAACGTTCAACCAAAGACTGCCTCTTCGGACTGTAAATAGGCAATGTTCATCTAGACTTCAGGCAGTTGCTGATGTAGCTGCCTATATAAAAGCCGGATTCCAAAAGGATGTTGCTAATGATACAGGAACCCATGAGGATGATTGGCAGCTCTTATAATTGCCAGACTTTGACAACATAGGTTCAAAGTATAGAGGGTCAAAGAATTGCTACTTGATTTTCATGAGCCTAATTGCCACTGCAAGAGGCTTGGGAACACCCTCTTCAAACATTATTTAATAGGCTGTAGAAAGTTTGGCTTAAATCATTTGCTCATTTGTTCATACAGACCAGGTATTTGGTGCACATTATAATGAATGCTGTCTTAGAACATACTTTGTCATTTTCAACATGGCTTCTAAGCATGCTTGGTGCTGAGATGTGCTGACATTTTTACTGGCAAATGCTTATACTTACAATAATGTCCACCACTCAAATGTTTCAACAGTCATTCCCCCATAGAAAATTTCAGTCATCCTATCAAAATATATTTGATTTACCTTTCACATTCTTGACCATGTCTTCCTACATTTAGGAACATATCTAAAATATAGCATGCAATACTAAGCAACCCCCATTGCCGGAAATACACAGATTGAGTAGAAAATCTGCAAAACCTGGACAAAGCTAGATAAAAAAATATCTATATCTTGGGGACAATGTCGAGCATTCATATAAATGGAATCCAACAATCGAAATTCAACAAAAAACTTCATTCCTAGAGTAACTATCTTCACCTCCAATACAGTGGAAGAAATAACAGCAAAAGCATATTATTATCAAGAGAGGCAATCGAGATCAGCCATTATATCTAATTAACTACGTTTTGAAATTTCTTCTGGGGAAAAAAGATGGATATGAAAATTAAAATTTCAAATCATGAATTAAAGCAGCAGAATGCTAACTTAAACAACAAATTAGGAAATCCCATCAACAGTGACAAAATTCTAACATCTTATAATTTATAATGAAATTAAAATTATCTTCCATAAATAGCAAAAATGATCTACAATCTATTATTGAATACCCAAAGTTGTTCTTTGTCTGAACCACATCTCTCCACAGAAGAGAATCTTGTTCAAGTAAAAAACATTTACGGCATAGTGAAATAGTGAAATTGACTCTTCCCACAGCAAAAATTTTCCTTACATCGCACATAAACCAAACATGTATAATAAGTTTCTGGTTTTTTATCAGCAACATGTATGATAAGTTGAGTACCTTCAATTATTTGAGAAAATTCTGTTTGAATGAGAAACATGATCAAACACAACATGTATGATAAGTTAAATACCATGAATAATTTGAGACAATTCTGTTAGAGTAGGAAACATAATCAAACATAACATGTATAATAAGGTGAAGACCCAAAGTTTCATAAGAATCATATCCATACAAGTAATATAAGAATGGCCGGGTGATCAATTTACAAAGGAAAAAGAAACCAACAACCTCAAATTCCTCCGCAACAGAGGAATGCAGACACGTAGAAATTACAAATAAAGTAACATCCTCGTAAATACAGAAACCTCCGTGAAACTAAAAAAGACCGAACAAGACGGTGAACCCTAACACGATGAGCCACACAATGTGCACCAAAAGAAGAGCTTGACCAGGAACCGATGCCGATCCCCCATTCCCCACTTCACAAAACCCCAACTTCGTGACATCCACGCCGGCACACGCCGCCTCAGCGCAACCGCACCAATACGTTACGCCGTCCGCGCCGCACACCGGATCTGCTCGGAAGCACTTCGCCGGACACGATGACGCCGTCGTTTTGGCGCACAAGCTCTGCCCTTCCGACGGTAACCGGATGACGCTGGGATCTTCGGGTTCCGCCGTCGCGACGGGGAAGATGATGCAGAACACGGCGACGGCGGCGATTATGACGGCGAGGAATCGGGGGAGAATGTGTGTGGCGGGTTTCGTCATGATTGGTTGATGAATGTGCGAGCTACGAGGGCTCGCGGTTTCGGATTTGGGGACCCAAATGGGGAAAGTTAAGGGATTTGGAATATTGGGAATGGGAGGGTTTTGAAATTGGGATTGGATTGAACCCTAATTGAGGAAATTTGGGGGGGTTTGTTTTCTGTGTTGGCGAGAAAAACAAGGGAAAGAGGAAGAAACTAGAAGGAAGGAAGGTAGGAAGGAAAGAATGAAAGAATCTTGTTGCCGTTGGAGCAGGAGAATTGATCTGGTCTTTTTCTTTTTCTTATTCTTAATTCACGAAAATGAATTTACACATAATTGTGGGGAATATTAACAGCAATTATAGCAAAAAATTATAGTAGAGTAAACATTATAACAATAAAAATGATAAAACCGGTTTTTGGCTAGTTTAGAGGCTTACCGGTTTTTGTATGCGTCTGGATCGAAAAGGTTATCGGTTTTCGGTGTGATCGGTCAGTTATGTTTAATAACATAAGTATTGAAACCAATAAAAAATAACTGAGACTTTAAAATCAAAAAATGATAAAAATATAAAAGCCCAAAAAATATTTAGTGTTTGTTTAGGGTTTGACTGTCGAAAAAAATATGTTAATTTGATAGAATTTTGACAATATCAAAACATCAAGAATTAATATTAATAATTAGACTTTTTCATTTATTCAACCTTTTTTCCCTAATTAATTATCAAAGTGACACTTTACCCTAAAGAAAATAAAATATACGAGGAAAATAGGTGCTTTAACATTTGAGAAAGTCGTTAATGAAAGAAGGAGACGTCAATCCATTTGATAAAAGGAGCTTGAAAAAATGGATTACAATTTGCAAGAAAATCAACACATTAATTAAATTTTGCAAGCATGTGAACAACAACGACACTTCATTCATCAGTCTCGTTTTGACAATTTTACAAGTATTACCCAACCGACTAGGGAACTTATAAATAGTTATACATATTTGTTATCATTTTCTACACTAAGATATACCATGGTGAAATGTCTGAGAGACGACACTATCATCTATAATATACTTTGTTGAAAACAAAAAATACTATATTATGATTCAAAACAACATATACTTCAAAATCATGAAATGTCTAAGGCCACATTTCAACGTGATCTTGGTAAAAGGTCAACATGCACGTTATTCCTTATTCTTTCCATGTTCCAACGAGCTAGAGAACGCTTAATTTTGACAACTAGAGTGAAAAACATGCCCAAAATACCGAATGCAGTTCAGGCTGGACGCGAAGCTACGAATCAATGACTTGTGACGCAGACCGAGATTTTTGGGCTTAGAACTAGCTTTTAGTGTCTTCATAAAAGTTATAAAAAATTTTGTTATTAAGATTTCAAGACTAGGATCACTCAAATCGAACATTTGTCAGGCTCTGACCTGATATCGATATTAATTTTCCAAACTAGATAAAATCTCACTCGTTGTTTACTTGCTTTATAATTTTATAGGTAGATTTTTCACATTTTTAATACATTCATTCTAATCATCATGTCTAAAATTTATAAATTTCCAATTACAATATCAACCCTTAGCCCGAAACATAAGCAACCCAAAGTGTCATTTTAATTTACAAAGCATGATCATGGAGCAGCACTTGGGTGTATAGACGCCTAGGGTGTGGTGTATGGACGCCCAAACATGGTCATGGGGAAGGTCATGTGTGCACAAGGTAAAATTAAAAATTTGGGGAGACCGAGCCTGGGCGTATGGAGGCCTAGGGTGGCGTACCAACGCCCATTACATAAATAACAGAGGAAGCATGTGCGCATAAGGGAACCCATGGGCGTATAAACACTCATTATGGCGTCTGTGCATGCAAGGAGAAATGAGCTAAACCAAGGACCTAGCATTTAGACATCGGGATTGACGTAGCCACGCGCAAGTGAAGGGTAGGGCATCAAGCTTTAGGATTCTTGGAAGGATTGCATGGGTATGTGAGCGCCCACATGGGCGTATATACGTGCGACTTAGGGCAGGACCATGGGAAGATGAATTTTGAGTGTGGGAGAATGCTATGCACAGGCGTTACAACGCCTAAGGCCTGGAAGCACAAAACCAAGCTAGTGTAGGCACGCCACTACTAGCATTGGCATGCGCAAGCAAGAAAGGTGAGGCACAGGAACGCCCAGGTCAGCGTTCATACACCCATGATAAGTGTCAAAGTTTTAGAAATTACAAAATGGTCCCTATGCATAATTGGCAAACTTCTAGGAGTCCTAATTCACTCGTTTCAAGTTTAATTTTCACAAAATTTTATAGATGACATGTTTTTGACATTTTGGACCTATTGGCGAATTCTGTTCACCAAAATTTCAATGTATGAGCAAGATATGCAATAATACGCGTTTTGGTCCCTATATGTGCAACTTAAGGTACCAACTTGGCCAAATGCAATGCAACCCTCTAAATAGACCTGTACACAAACTTATAATACACATTCAGACCTACTTAGGAGATTTAAGAAATTCAATTCTTGCAAACATAAGATCTGATACCTCAAGTTCCTTTAATCAGCCATATAACAGAGAGATATTACATTTATTGCGAATCAATTATAAGCACGGCCATATGAACCGATTACATCATGCCTACCTTTAGAATTTGACCTAAAATTTATCATTAACTATCTATGCCTTAAGGTCCACATTCTGCCTATATCAAAATTCACCAAATGCATTATATTTTCATACAATTTCAACAAATACACAACCTGCCCATGTCATGCATAAATACACAACAGTGATACATATATGACTCCTTGCCCACTCAACAACATCACAGGTCATTATACTAAGGCCATCAATAATTCAAGTAAATTCAATCAAAATGCCAGACCTGCCTATGGTTATAAAGTTCAGTCATATAAATAAATATAAAGTTAAAGCTCAATGCCAATTCCATCAAAAACCTATGTCACATTTTGAACTCCATCCTGCAATATCAAAACAACATAATCAACTTGGATTTCAACCCAACATCACATGGCTTAATCCATACACCAGAAACATATGCCAACATCATTGAGGTTCTGAGCTATTTTTAATATATATATATATATATATATATTCTTTACGCATAAAAAGATATGTCTATAGCCATCAAGGTCAACAAAATAATATCTATTCAGCTATGCACATATGAAATAGTGTCCATTATGGCCTTGTAATGCATCTCCACATCAAGATCATTAAGCATATTTGTTTTCGTGTGCACTCATTGAAAAATGTCCACAAATAAAGGGTGAGTACTATTTGAAATAATAAATGACAATTTGATCTAATAATTCATATATGATACATATATATATATATATACACATACAATGACTTAAATAGTATTATGGATTAACATGAAATAAACCTTACAAAGTACTTAATCCTTCATTTCATCATATTGTCTAGCTACAACTTACATCCACGCGTACACCAACTACATATTCATCTCATGACTCACAAATGCGTTGATGTTATGTCATGGTATTTGAAAACATTTCTCTTTCAATTGTGCACAAACAATGGAATATAGACCTGACTAAATAGTACAAGCAAGTGTCAAGACAACCCACTTAGTGAATCTCAACACTATAATAAGGGGTGTTTGGGTAACCAAATAGCGAATCCAAACACTATAAGCGGTGGTACCTGAGTATTACTAGTGAATCACAACACTATAAGCGATATCTTCAAAGGAAACATGCTACAGTGAATCTCAGCACTTTATCATGACACTCTCTTCGCAAATCTTAATGTTGGAAATGCAAATGATGTCATGACATACGATCAATGCATGAAATGCGAATCTCAGCGCAATATATTTAATCAAACATCATCACCACTTAACTTCGATGAACCATATATTACTCATCTTCATAATTAAAAACAGTTGCCACATAATTCAATTAAACATAATGCTATACCGAGCTACGAAGTCGGTTCATTTCAATAACATCACACCATCTTAATAATACAATGTAACATGTTATCATATCAAACATACTTGAATCCATCTTTTTCCATCACAAATAACATTTTTCCAACTATATAAAACCAAACCCAAAATCAAATTCCATTCCTTTATTAAATCGTAAACCCCTTATACGTATAAACGTACCTAAACTGACTATCTTATTTGCTTAATGTAACACCCCCTTATATACACGAGATATATATGTATTCTTCTTACTTTTAAAAAAAACTTTTAGAAAGATATACATATTTATCACTCTTTATCTCACGTATACAAGGACGTATATACATCTGATTTCCTTTGAATATTGAAAGTAAAAAAAAAACATTGTCTTTCAATATTTGTCCATAATGACAAAATAATTTATAGAAATCATAAGTGATAAATCATTACAATATTATATTCGAATGAAAGAATTTATCAAAGTTTAACCTTTACCTTGTTACAATTATCTAACTTGATATTGTAGTAAGGCAAAGTAAAACTAAACTATACCTCAACTACAAATGTGACCAATCATTTCTTAGTCCTTGAACCATCGAGTTTTTGAATCCTACTCTTGTCATATCTTTTCATCTAATCGATTGAGGATGAGACCACTTTACCCTCTTGTAATTACATATCCTTCCATCTTGGACTGCTAGCTATATATCATATAACATATATTTTGGACACAGAAATTCAAACAAGAAGGAGTGAGAAACAAAATATAATATCTTACAGATAAGACATAAGCATAAGGGTTTTCACAAACTAATATAATAATATCAGTCATAGTCTCATACACTGTCAATTATGAATATAGGGTTTCCACATACATAACGCTTATATTTTCATTCACAATCACCCACATAGAATGTCACAATCACATGAATGTTATGAAATGCTTATGCTACTATCTCACTCATTTTATGTATGTGGGCCCTTAAAGTTTTAATTCTGCACTGGGCCAACCAGGAGTTTACACTATTTCATAATTCTGGATAATAATAACATAAATACCTTCATGGCATATGAACAGCTCAACTGGCATGGAAACACTTAGAAATTAGTCAGATTGAGAAGGTTTTTATTGTGAAAGTACCTGACACTAGGGAGCGACCCCAGGTCACCTGAAGCACTCTTTCACGCCCTCTCATCCCAAGGCTCGCAATTAAGCCTCCTCTAATGTATCCTCGGTTTCTATAATCCGCCCCCAGGCAATATCACATCTCATTTATCTTTAATGATTCATGATGCATGAACTACTCGTGTATTGAGTTGGTTAAGACTTTTAGAAACTCAAGTATAAATTATATCTTCGGGACCTACAAATAACAACATAGCCACCCCGATAAACTGTACATTTCCTTACTCTTAAATAAGTTCTGCCTCATGCAGAAGAATTTCAGTACAGTTTTCTTTATCACTCACAAATCAATTTTATTGTGATTTGAGTTTCAAAGTCTTAATATATTCCAAACCTTCTTTAGATCATTTATAGAAAATTAATTTACTTTAGACACAAGTTTGAATTATCGATCTTTTTCCATCTTAAATTATAATACTTGAAAAATATATAATAAAGCACTTTTGAAATTAAAAACTCTTATTTTCCAAAGTTTAAAATGAAATATTATTGAAGTATCTTATTTCCAATTGAGAATCAAATATTTTCATACATATATGAATATATTATTTTCATAAAACAATTTCTTTTTCTTTATTTTTATAACTAAAAATTATTCTAAAATTTAATTAAATAATTTATTTTGGAAGAAAAAGGTAAGTTATAGAAATTGTATACTTTTATTGAAAATTAAGAAAAATTTCTTAATAATAATTCTAAATAAACATTGAGAAATTATCATAAATAATTTCTTTTAAAGTAATACTGTAAAGAGTAAAGAATAAGTATATTCTTACTGAGTTTTAGCTTCCCGTCATGTTTGCTATATGCTCAAACTCCACATCACAAGATTATCAACCACTCATCAATCACAATCAAGTATTGTAATATCGTCAATCATAATCAAATATTATCAATCACCAATGTTATTAATCATAATCAAATTAAATAAATATCATTTATAAATATCATAATTTAAATTTTAATAGTTATTTAATTTAATAAACTTAATTTCAAGCCCTTATAGTCCATTTCCTTGCATAGGTCTATGTAAGTCCATATAGGTCATAATAGTCAAAGTCCTTGCATAGGTAATTCGGAGTAAGTTACACAAGATACTTAATTTAAAATTTATTATTTTAAAATAATAATATTATTAAATTTAAAAGGAGTAGGAGACTCCTCCCATTATTTTTATGTCTTTCCATATTATATTTTTATCTCACTCCCCCTTACTTGGAATTGTTACCAAAAGTGAATTCGCTCTGTGCTCCGAGTTCTAAAAAATATTAATACTAATTTATTTCAGTATAGGCATAAAATGAAAATTAAGATTACTATCAGAATGATAAATAGTAATTATGCATAGTAACAGTAAATAGTAATGGCAAATAGTAAATCATCAATAGTAACGGTAAATAATAAATCATGAATAAAATGGTAAATAGTAAATTTTAAATGGTAACGGTAAATGGTAAATCGTGAATAGTAAATTTTGAATAGTAGCAATAAATGGTAAATTATGAATAGTAACTTTTGAATAGTAGCGGTAAATGATAAATCATAAATAGAAATGGTAAATAGTAAATTTTAAATAGTAATGGTAAATAGTAAATTTTGAATAGTAACAGTAAATAATAAATTTTGAATAGTAATGGTGAATAGTAAATTTTGAATAGTAACAGTAACTACTAAATTTTGAATAATAACGGTAAATAAATTTTGAATAATAACAGTAAATGGTAAATTGTGAATAGTAATAGTAAATAGTAAATAGTAAATATATAGTAACAGTAAATTGTAAAAATAACATAGTGGTAATTTATTTTTACCGTAGTAACTTATTCATAATAGTACTAGTATATTAATGGTTTAAGAGTGCTAAAAAGAATAAACTAAATAATCATAAAAAGACTTTAGAAGAAAATATTATTACCTTACACCTCCGGCAGAATCTCTTTTAACCAAAAGAATTTACTCTCCACTAATTTCGTACGCACTATCTCTCTAGATTCTCTCTCTAATTTTGGTGTGGAAATGTTGTAAATGAGCCATCTATTTATAGGAAGAGAAATTTGCTATTTAAGATTACTTAATTATTTATTTTACTATTCATGATATGAGTATTTACCCACCGATCACTATTCATGATGTGAGTATTTACCCACCGGTCACTATTCATGATGTAAGTATTTACCCACCAGTCACTATTCATGATGTAAGTATTTACCCACTGGTCACTATTCATGATGTAAGTATTTACCAACCGATGATGTAAGCGATGATGTCGGCAGTGGCATTTCGGTTATTTTCTCAAATATTTATTAAAAAATTCCAAAAAATCATAAATAATGCATAGATCAAAAAGTTCTAAAGAACCATATTCTAATTCCTTCAAATTTTTATTTTAAAATTCTAATAAGAGTTAAATCTTAAATATGTAAAAACATAAATATAAGAACATAAAATATAAATTGTGAATAATAAAGATATCAAAAATTTTTAATATAATTTTCTTAATTGGTGAATACTAATTAAGTTATTTTAAAATCTTCGTTAAATATACATATTTTTATTTTATTACTATTTCATTTTATTTTTAAAAAAATAATTTAAATATAAGTACCAAAATTTTATAAAAATATTAATTAGTTAAAAATCAACTAACTAATAGTAAGTATTTTCTCATTAAGGAGATATTAATATCTATTTTCTATTTGAGTAAAAAAAATAGGATGTTACACTTAAGCCCCCGATCAACTATCTGGTGATTGTGAAAGTCCTAAAATCATTACTCGACGCTTCAGAACATAAATTCGAAGCTTCCAATGGCTATTGCCACAATTAATAAAATTTTAAGACATGATTTTTGAATTACCAGAACTCGTCAAAGTCAATTAACATGTGGTTTCTCACTCTGATTAGTCTCTGGACAATAACGACAGAACCAAGAAAATTGAGTTGGGATTTTAACAAGCTTCAAGGAAATTTATCAGACAATGAATTTCAATCAATTGGTTCCATCCTATAGCCTTTTCTTCTCCTCAAGGTCTCTTAAAATCCTTGGCATACAACTTTGGGCCCAAAGCATAGGGTGCCAGTATGATATACAGACGATTGGGAGTTGATTTATGGTTTTCGACGTAACTACGTTATTTTAAGTCTGTTTATTATTTACCACTACTACTACTATCCTTATTCCCATTATTCGTCATAATTCTCAATATCATGTATTCTTCCAAAAATTATAATTGTTTCCCTTAAAGCCACATGTACACAAAATCAGAGTACATAGTCGGTCGAAGCCCAATTTTTTTTTATAGAGAATACACAACATAATTGACCTTATAGGTATGGGGCCTTAGAATTTTTCCCTAAAAATTAGGGGTGTTACATAAAGCACCATGAATTTGACAAGTTTTTAAGTGAATGGTAGTGATTAAGTCATAATATTAAGGCACGATTAAAGGTTAAATAATTTTTAAAACTCAATTCAATCTAACCATTTAGATTACATTGGATTGAACCATTCATAAATTTCTATTTAGGTAAACATAAATTTTAATCATTTCTGTTTTTTAAAATCTTTGATTTGAAGTCAAGAAGTTGGATGGAAAAAACTCATCCTTTGTTTTGAGGGTTTTATTTATTATCCTAACTTAGGTTACACATATTATAAAAAGTCACTTTTAGAGTTCACTATAGCTGCTTAACATATATACATGCATAAATATTTAAGGCTACATGAATTAATATTAACAAAAAAACTTATTAAACACCTTTTCACGATTATTGATGTATGAATCAATTAAAACCACTTAAGTTTATTATGTCAAAATAAACTGACTTAAATATGATGAATCCATATCCAATCCACCTTAACTTGTAGGTTGGTGAATCAACTTATAAAGTATTGCCTTGGCTACCTGAACTTAATGTGTTGTAGCTACTTATGACAAGTTACACCAAAAAGCTTAAATTAAAATAAGATTTTTAAAAAGATGCTTCAAATTAATATTTTATGGGTTTTATGGAATTTTGTTGGCTTTCTCATGTTGGCATCAGTGAGATAAATAACTTTAATTATTAAATCTAAAAAGAGAACTATAATTAACTTGGGTTCAAGATTTAATCTATACTCAAATTCAAAATAGTTCAAATCTAATATGGGCTTTAAAATCAAAATTGGATTAGTTTCTAAATTTACATAAAACCGAAGTATTGTTTTGGTTTGACTCAATGAAGCCTAACGTAGGTTAATTTAACATAAAACTCATATGGAAAACTCATTAAAATGAAACGTCGCAACTAACCAGCATATGCCACATGTCCATGCTCTCTCATTCATCGGTGTAAGTAACCAAGACCGCTTGACAATTCAAGCCATGCTCATCAAAGGGGTATTGTAACACCCCAGCCGTTTTTCAGGAATGAACGACTCACCCCACAGACCAACACGAGACCTTTCCAACTCCCTGCCCTCAACAGCGCCGGGATGTCACATGCCCATCAGCTTCCGCCTGGTTCGTCCCCGAACCATACCGTACTAGGAGAGGCTAGGCTCTGATACCACTGTAACACCTTAGCCGCTTTTCAGGAATGAACGACTCACTCCACAGACCAACACGAGACCTTTCCAATGTGCTTTTGTCCTCACTCACACATTTCCTGAGAACTTTCCAGGAGGTCACCCATCCCAGAATTACTCCAAGTTAAGCACGCTTAACTTTGGAGTTCTTAAGTGATAGGTTACCGAAAAGGCTAATGCATTTATTGGTATAGGTAGTACGAATTCATTTCTTTAAGCTATCCTCGACTGTATAGTCCCATACCCATACAGTCTTTAGATCCCTCTCATTCTGGTATGTATTTGGTTCGTTCATGTGTCCCTCCCACTAGAAGCCTGCCAGGAGCCGCTCCTTGTCCGTGCCTATGCACCGGCGATCACTCCCCGCCCTCAACAGTGCCCGGGATGTCACATTCCCCACTGGAAGCCTGCTAGGAGCCGCTCCTTGTCTGTGCCCATGCACTGGCGATCACTTCCCGCCCTCAACAGCGTCGGGATGTCACATGTGACGACCCGCGCCAATTTACCTTTTATTTACACCCGGTTAATCATTTTTTGTAATAATTTTTCGCGTTTGATAAAAATTAATTAAGTCTTAATATAAAATAATATTTACTTTTCTTAAGCATTCTCAAAATAATAACCGATCGGAAATAGGTCCATTAATAAAATGGGATTGATTAGAATCAGCGGAAGGAGAAAGATGAAGACAGGGGTCACTCGGTCGAGCGAGACCCCGATTTGCTTAGGCGAAACCCGAGAAGGTCGCTTAGGCGAGTTCCGACTCACATGAGCGAATCCTACATTTCAAGCCTGGGTGAAACACGAGACATGCAAGGAAAATTAACAAATCGGTTTTCACTCGAAAATGGGTCCACTCGGTCATATCTCACTCGGGAACCCCTTAACCTTCACTCAGAAAAAGGTTCTCTCGATCATGTATCACTCGGAAAACACCCTAACCTTACTTCACTCGGAAGCACTCTAATCTTCACTCAGAGACATTCTAATCTTCACTCGGAAACATTCTAATCTTCACTCGACAAGGGAACGAGGGATACTCACTTGAGCGAAATAGGCACAGGATCAATTCCCCCGGCCTTCGCTCGGACAAGACTGAATCCGCTCGGCGAGATTCGTCCGGTAATCGACTTTACTATAGCAAACACAAATTAACTCATGAAAATCAATACCGATCACATAGCCACATAAATTCATATCCGATTAATCAACATACACAAGCAACATATTGTAGCATCACATACTCGGAAAACTCATTATACACATTACACATAATCCATTTCAAAATCACTCAGTTCCTTGGCATCAATCCTCCGCTTGGCGCACCTTCAAGGCTTCGACCTCTTCCCTGTCACTGGTTACTAAATTGAAAACCACAGTAGGGTGAATGTTTGGCATCATAATTAATCTAGAACGGAAATTAACAGTTTACATGTATATAAACTCCGTCCGATGACTCTATCATCAAATTGCAAGTCACACTCGACAATTAACTCACACTCGGCAAGTATAACAATTCACACTCGGTAAATATAACAAATTGCACTCGACAAATATATCAAATCATACTTGGCAAATATATTAAGTTGCACTCGGCAAATATATCAAATCATACTCAGCAAATATATCAATTCACACTTGGCAATTATAATTAATCACACACATCACAACTAATAATTCATCAATTGTCACCACTGACTCTTAGACAAAATTGACGCCTAGTATCCAGATACTAAAGGATCGACCTTCAGTTGGGGGTCCTACTTGACACCCCATGAACCCTGTTTGGTTCACCGAGTCCTGCTTGACTCTCCACCTCGACCACTGGGTCCTGCTTAACCACTGGGTAGCTCAACTGGGCACAAAAACCACGGGAGCCAGAAATGAGGGGCTATACATATCGTCGGTCATCCCATACCACACAATCATACATATTCACATTTCTCATCATATCATAAGTGGCCATTAACAACATCACATACTCATCACACAGGCGACCTGCTTGTCAAGCCCGGCATCACATTGCCACTATACACCGATTATCACAGCATCAAATATTTCAAACTCATAATCATCTTAAGTCACACACACACGATCTTAAACCGATCGGTGTCCATATTCATACATGCATACACATACAACTCATCCACATATAACTTTCATCCAGCATCATTTCTTACCATGTTCACAATCAGTTCAGCGACTCGGACCCAACATGTCCTATTCTAATTAATTATAACCCGAACATCCCCTTACCTTTATTCCAAGCCTCAACGATCTGCTCTTGGTGCCGATTAGTCCTCTAAACGCCGGGTTCACGGTTTCACTTCCGAATCCAGCACCAGCTCCGTCAATCAGTCCTTCGGTGTTCGTTCTGCTACCTACGAGGTCGGAATGCAAAACCCGTTAACGTCGTACCACTCACACAGTCTAAAGACCATTTTTGAGCTCACACTCATCAGAGGAGTGGAAAACAGAACCCTACCCCGCCATGCATGACCATTTGGTCCAAAGGAGAAAACGAAAGAGACGAGGTAACACAAATTTAAACGGTTCAATGGACTCACCTTGAAACCACGGTCACGGAAATGAGGTTATCTTAAAGTTCTGACACAGGAAGAGTCCTCCCTCAGAGCATGCAGTTCGGCAGAGATGGATGAAGGAGAAGAAGAAAAAGAAACAGACGAAGAAGGAGAAAGAAGGAGTGGGCTCGCGTGAATAATGAGGAGGAAGAAAGGAAACCACCTTTATTTAAAGCTCAGGGGAAAAACAACCTTTTCCCCATTTCTTTTATATTTTCATTAAAAGTTCTGATTAAACTTTTACCCCTTATAATTTCACCTCATTTAACCCTTTTATAATTAATCAACCAAATAAATTTATTTACTCTCACAACATTTAATTATTTATAATTGCTTAATAATTCATAAAAATATCCAATAAATCTCTAAAACATTTATTAATAAGTTTCGCTACTCATAATTTTACTACAAATATCCGGGATGTTACAGGTATCACACTAACCAAGCAACAAGAACACCCAGTCAACCATTCTAGAACCAGACTATGAATCTTAGCCTATTGAAGTAACTTCTAAGTCACTTCAACAAGCTAGTGGCAAATGATCTAGGTGGTGTTTGGCCTAGTGAAAACCTGGTTCTAACTCAGGCTAGTGTCAACCCTTTAGTAGCCCAAGATATGAAGTTTCTCATTAGGGTCCTTTGTGACTGGAGATGAAGAACCGATATTGGGTTATCATACAAGGGCATACTGATTCTTACTTGTAAGGGTGTCAATAATGTTACGGGAGGTGTCGACTTTTCCTATGATTTATGAATCCGTATTGATACAATGTCACTTAAGATTCAACTACCACCAAAATCTAGGGGTGAGCAAGTATTGGATTGGATTGGATTTCGCGTAAAAAATAATCCGATCCGATCAAATTTCATTGGATTGGATTGGATTGGATTTGTGTAAATTTTTTTTGAAATCCAATCCAATCCGATCCGATCTAAATTGGTTTGGTTTAGATTGGATAATTGGATATCCGATTAAAGAAAATTTGTTATAATTTTTATGAAACCACAATATAAAAAAACTTTTAAAATCTTAAAGTCCATGTCAAACATCACAACATAGTACTTACTAGTGTTTAATAACACACATAATCAATAGAAATATAAATCAAATCCTTTTTAACAATACATTTAAATTTAAAATAAAATGACAACAATAACAAGGTAGCTATGCTATATTTTTTTATTAACGTGGATTGAGTATTTCTATTTTTTAACCTTGGATTGTGTATTCCCTTATTTGCTCTAAAGGGAAAAACACGAGTATGTGAGAAAAAATATTAATATATATATAATAAATAATATAAAAATAGGTTGGGTACTCATCGAGTACTCGAATTTTTAAACGTCAAATCCGATATCTGATCCGATTATAATTGGATCTTGGTTGGATTGGATTGGATAGGATAATCGGATTAAACAGGTAAATCTGACCCGCTGCTCAACCCTACCAAAATCTATACATACATGTCATTTATAACCCATGAAGGTACGTTACATTTATTAACTTACGCTTGAGCTCCAATATTGATATATCCGAAATCGACTTGAATGTTAGAATGTCCTTGCAGGTGAGTGTTGGCTATACGAGCATACTTGAAGACTCTTTACTCCCTATTAGACTGAGAAATATAATATCAGATACCTACTAAATCGGTGCCCTGATACTGATATTGGTCATGCTATCCTTATATTGAATAGTTTAATAACATTTAGGCCACCTTAGATCTCCACAAAATGTTAGAATTGATCCTCATTACCCTTTTTGGAATGAGTAAAAGGGTATGATAGCTTCTTGGGGACTTGCTCAAACATTTCAAGATCTGTTCTTGAATTGTCCTGTAACAGGGACCCAGGACCGGTGTTATAGGCTGATCCCCAGGTGGTGTAGAATGTATTTTAGGAGCAGGGCAAATCCAATCCTATAGCCAGAGTGGGGCTATGGACGTTGTATGCCAATGTTATTGAGCTCCTCATCCTGGTCCAACACATTGAGGGGCGAATAAGGTGATACCTGCAAAGACACCCTGACACTCAAGTTATTCCGGATTCTAATATCGGAGCTATTTTTGATCATAGTGTTGGGTATCAGAGAGCTTTCCATTTAAGTGGTGAGTGTGGTATTTATAATGAAGGAGTTAGGTCTAGGGAGGTCAAAAATATCCATGCCCGCGGGTACCCGCGGATAAAAACCCGTCACGGATATAAAAACCCGCGGGTATGGGTACCCGTGGAGGAAGGAGGGCGGGTTTTGTACTACCCGTTAAGAAACGGGTACGGGTACGGATATAATGATATCCGTACCCGCGGGTACCCGTATATATAAAATTATATTAATACCATTTATTATTATTAATATATAATTATATTCAGTGGGTATTTTTGTAATTTCTGATGATAAATATTTAATTTGTAATTTATTTAAATGTTTCTATATTTTTATTTTTAAATTTTTTATTTTAATTAGGTACCCGTGGATATCCATGGATACCCGCGGGTAGTAACTACCCGAAAAAAAACCCGTAAAACGGGTACCCGTGCGGGTAACGGGCGGGTACGGATATTATTTTTATCCGCGGGTACGGGTAGCGGGAAAGAGGTACCCGTGCCCGCCCCGCCCCGTTGACATCCCTAGTTAGGTCATCCCTCATGGCATGTGTCAGAGTAAGATCCGTACATCACATGTAGGACTGACATTTTCCAAGTCTAGGCCGGTGTCCTTAATGACTACTCTTTTTATCCTGACTCCGGTCACAAGTATTGGTCCAAGGCGGTGTCACATGGTGATTCTGGTAAGGGTAATGGAGTGTGAGGATATCAGTAAACATCATAACCTATGTGCTAGATCCATAGTTCTTATGGTGGCTCCTTCAAGGCCTATACCGATGAAAACCCTTTCATCATGTAGAATAATGGTCGATATACATTTCAGATCATTTCTTAATTTATTTTGAGAGCAAAACCAAGGATAGAGAACTTTGGATGACCAAGACGTCATTTCATTCCCACAAGTGGAAATCGAATTCTCGCACATGTGCTTAAGGAACGAAATAGCCTATTATTACACTACACTTCATGATTAGAAGGTTTTTTAAGTTAAAAGATATGATTTTGTAAAAACTCATTTTTTAAAGAAAATGTTAAGGAGGTTTAGATAGACAAAAAGGGGTGTAGAAAGAAATTCCAATTTTAAGTTAAAAGGGATAGTTTTATAAAAAAAAGTTAAAGAGAATGTTAATAAGATATAGATAGACAAAATCCCAATCCAGTTGGGCCAGGCCTAGAAGCCCAACTCCTGTTTTTTTTTGTTAGATTTATAATAAACTGCTAAGTTCAACTTATATATAGATATTGGAAAATCCCAGGGTTTCTAAAATCTAGGGTTTGTGTCGACAGAGCTTGGAAGCTGAGAGGCGCCTCCTTCTCTCTCACCCAAGTCTGTTTTCTCTCTTCTCTGCTTCTTCTCCATCTTTCTCTCTCTCTCTCTCTCTCTCTCTCTCTCTCTCTCTCTCTCTCTCTCTCACTAACCTTTCTCTGTTGAATTTCGCATACAGCAATGGCTGAAACCGTCCCTGTTGATGTTGATCCCAATCAAATCGATGTTAAACTCTTCAACAGGTGGAGCTTCGAAGATATTCAGGTCCTCTCATCTCACTCTCCTAACTCTCTATCTCACTCACTCTGCAAATCTTATGATAATAATAAATTTTTAAGTATTTCATGAGAGGAATTTTTGTGTTTTTTTGGTTATTATCCTTAAATGTGTTATTTTGAAATTTATTGTTGATTAGGTTAATGACATTTCACTGGCTGATTATATCGGAGTGGCTGCATCTAAGCATGCTACCTATGTACCTCACACTGCTGGTAGGTACTCTGTCAAGCGTTTCAGGAAAGCCCAGTGTCCTATTGTGGAGAGGCTCACAAACTCTCTCATGATGCACGGTAGAAACAATGGAAAAAAATTATTGGCTGTTAGGATTATTAAGCATGCTATGGAGATTATTCACTTGCTCACCGACCAGAACCCCATTCAAGTCATTGTTGACGCTGTCATCAACAGGTATAATCGCTTGTCGCTTTTATATAGATTGATGTTCTTTGATTTTTGTAGTTTGGCTATAGGGTTGTGTGTATGTAGATCTGAAGTTTGGGGAGTTTAGTTTAATGTTTACCCTTGCTAGCAGTTGGATTGGGATAATGCTGATTAGTGGAAGTAAGGAGGCTTGGATAATTGCTTGCTACATGTTTGGATGTCTTAATTTCACGGTTTACACTGGGATTATTGTATTTCATGAGTTGGAGAATGGAATGATGATTCTTTGTTTCCCTATTGGTTTGTTTGCCTGAATGATGGGATTTTTGTATTAGCTCTATCTGACTATTCTCCTGATTTTTTTTGAAACTTTGGTTTTGATTCTTGTTTTGTAAGTGTGCCTGTTTGAATTCTCCCTTAAAATGTAATGTTTTTCCGTAAGCATTTACTTTTGGAGTGAATCTATTGGAGGAAACCAAGGCAGGTTTTTGTTTAAGTTGCTAATTTAACCCTGGAATTTTTACCTACCTGTTTTGTGAGAATTGGAAGGATGAAATGATGATTAGTTGTTTCCCTATTGGTTTGATTGCCTGGATGATGGCAATATTGTATTAGCTCTATCTGATCATTCTTCTATTATTTCATTTAAAGATATTTATATTTTTGGAATTTGTTTTATACAATCCTTTCCACGTGGTTGTAATATTGCCCTGGGTTTTTATTTGCATTTTTTTGTTTTCATGTGATTTTTTATTGCATAAAATGTTTTAATTGTATGTCATGAATAGATAAACAAATGTTGTGTTACAGTTAAGATATGGAGGTGGTGAATGCGGTGGTGAATGCTTAAGTGTACTTGCTGAATGGAAAATTGGATATGGTCTTTTGATAAAATTTTGTGTCTGTTGACTGTTGTATTGGAGAATGAAATGATGATTAATTGTTTCCCTATTGGTTTGATGGCCTGGATGATGGCTTTTGTATTAGCTCTATCTGATCATTCTCCTGAATTACTTGTTAGTTTTCCTTTTTATCCAAGCATTCTGGATGAGTTATTTATATATGTAAATTTTTTATTAGCTCATTACCTTTGCATTAATTCAATTAAAAAATCAAATTGAATTTAGAGTAAGTGTAGAACATTGAATCTGATGCTTATTTTAATATTTGTTCTTTTGTGAAGTGGTCCTCGTGAAGATGCCACTCGAATTGGCTCTGCTGGAGTTGTTAGAAGACAGGCTGTGGATATTTCACCCCTTCGCCGTGTTAATCAAGCCATCTATCTTCTAACAACAGGAGCACGGGAAGCTGCTTTCAGAAACATAAAGACAATTGCTGAATGCCTTGCTGATGAACTTATTAATGCCGCAAAAGGTTCTTCCAACAGGTATGTTATCACACACAACACATTAAGTTTTTGATTTAATGTTTTACCATTTTCTGATTTTGCTGATAACCATTATTCCTTTTCAGCTATGCTATCAAGAAAAAGGACGAGATAGAGAGAGTTGCCAAGGCCAATCGTTAAACAACCTTTGCTAGTAGTGATAGTAATGAGGAATATGTTGTTTTGGTCGTTGTACTTCATTTATTGAGCGTTGTTGCTTTCAAACATGGTGCAATACTTTTGCTTGTGGATTTCTTATGCTTTTTTGGTGAATTCAAATGTGGTAAACAATTTTGCTTATGGATCGTTAGGCTATTAGTATTTACCGTCCTCGCTTTTTTCCAGTAATTGATAGTGTAGGAAATTAGCGGAAATCCGATCGTATCTCCAATCATAGGGTGGTAGTAATACGATGGACCATGGTACTATATTTGAGGTCGCAAAATAATCATTGTCCTGTAACGGAATTTTGGTCCATTTTCTCGGTGGTATTTTAGGTTGATGGCACTCGTCATCTAAAGATTTCCCAGGTATATGTGTTGGTTTTTTCACTGTGGTGGCGCTGCTGCCAATACAAATCAATGATGTGAGATCCAGTGAAAGAATTGCAGTAAATTAATTTTTGCATTACTTGTATTTCACTTTTTTAAGTTTTATTTAATCCAAGATAAAATTTAGTTATTCGTATAATAATTTGAATTGATGTTTATATTCACATCAAATTCTAACGCATGATAAAATGGTCTTTTTCGAATAGGTTTTATAATTTAACGCATGATAAAATGATGTTATTAAGATAGTTTTTATTTTGCTTAAATTTCAAATGCTATTATGTTAATTTGAAATTGTATATTTACTAAAAATAGGACTCGTGTCTTGTTTCTTTTTTAATTTATACTTGTTAAATTGTACAAATAACAAAAATATTTAAAGAATGAAAGATGTTTCTCATGATTTTATATAAATGTTTGATAATAAACACTTGAATTAAATATCAGAAAAAGTATCTAAGAAAGTATGATAACAAGAATTATAAAATAATTAAATAACTAATTATTTGGATTAAATATGTAATTAAGAATACTATTTATGCTTATGATTTTATATAGATTTTTTATAAGTAAAATGATTATTTTTCCTGTGTATCACAAATATGAAATATGAATAGAAATATCAAAAAGAATATTGAAATGTTCTAAAATTATTTTTATTATATTATTCAAAATTTGTATTTCCATTTTACAATTCAAATAATAATATTTAAAGATGAGTTGGAACATATGCTTTAACAGAAAAAATATGTTAATTTTAATAATGAATTTTTAATATAAGGTTGATGATAGTAATATTATGGAAAAGGTTGAATAATAATTTTTAATTAAAGTCAATTAGTAATTTTCCTGTGCGCGCAGAAAAAGAAACTAAGAAAATTTTAGAACATTTATTATAAGAAGGAAATCTAGAGAGCAAAATCCCATATAATTATTGATCCGGTCTGGATTCCGGTCATAAGAGCAAGAGGCAGTCTCAGCCGTCCTGGAAGTCAATCGGTATCCAGGATAATGATTCAGTCGGTAAACATGTTGATCCGGTCTCACCTAAAGTGAAGTCATTATAGTCGTCCTAGCGTTCGGCCGGTGTCAAGAATACCAATCCGGTCTGCAACACACTCGGCAAACCTCTCTTACACCAGTCGTCCGAGGTGACTTATTCGTCCTCCTACACCGGGTCACTGATAACCGACTGTCACAGTGTCATAACAAGGAACGTACTCTGCACAGCGGAATATATCCCTTTCATTCACCGACAGGAGTGGGTACAATCACCAGCGGAATTTACGAAAAAAGTGATTATTCTCCATCCATGTGACAGAAAAGTACACTGATAATTCACCTACCCTCCTGACACACTCTGAATACTGGGCCACTCGGATTGTCTCTTTATACACGTTATGAGAACCAGTGGGCCCACTTGCACCCAACGATTCATCTTCCACGCTCAACTATAAATAGCATGTTGCAATACATGTGTAAGGTTATGTTGTCCTTACCCCCATTCTCACTATTATACTACTTAAGTATCGTAGAGTTCATCATATACTCTTTTAACTTGAGCGTCGGAGAATCTTCGCAGGTGACACCACCTGTCGCCCACACCAACGCGAGAGGTCGGTGTGAAGGATCTCCAGGACAACAAGACCGACCTCCACACGCTGAGAGGCCATATCAGAGAGACCGGATACACACAACCGGTCTTCAACCTCATTCAATCTTCAACTCTTGAGGCTATCCCGACACCGGATCCTAGACCCCGGTCGGGGACAGATCAATTATTATAAAGAATTCAAATGACCCATAGAAAAATAATTCAATTAATGATTTTTGGATAAATTATATATAAAGATATTATATAATATTCTAGATACAACTATATATAAATAATAATAGAATAAATTATAACATAGTTGAATAAAAAATGAATTAACTTCAGTTTTTTTATTTTCTAAATTAAGCTAGATCGTGATATTATATGAGATGAGAAGGTTGAATAAGAAAATATTTAAATTTAATTCCTAATTAACATACACACAAAAAATTAACGAATTCTAAAACATATATTATACACGCATATTTTAATTTTCAATTTAAACTTATATTGAAAGGAGAAACTAAGAAAAATACAAATATACACATTTAGAAATTATTACACGATTATAAAAATTATTAAATAATTACATTAGTAATTTTGTTTCAACAGCTCAACTTTTTTAGACCAATATCTTTTTATATTATATCAACAAAAAATTATATTTTTATCATACAATTCGAATAGAAATATTTAAAAAATATAATTTTATTTCTTTCTCCTTTTTCTAATTAGTTAATTATTATAATAAAATATAACATTAATTAATAAAACAAGAAAAATGATTAAAAAAAATTTAAATTACACTTAGTTACAAAAGATTATTTTAGTTTTCTAAAAAAAAGATTTTTTTACTTGTATTTCAAAATTTTATTTCATCCTTTTTTTATTTTTTCAACTTTTTTAAAAATAATTTTCCATTCTTCTTACCAAGGAAGACAGCAATCACAGTTAAATTTTTTTTTAATAAAATCTAACACAACTTTAACAGAGCCTAAACAATCTGAAATTTTAATTTTTTTATTAGGAGTCATCATTAACGATGATAGTATCCTTAAACTGTATCTGAACATGAGCACCTTGTAGAAGCAGCGTATTGAGTATTGTAAACCTGGAGGATTTCTCTGGAGGTTGGTGAGAAGGTGAAAAATCCGAACCCGGACCCGAGGAAGAAAGTAAAGAAACTAGTAGTTAATAGTTAGCTCTACGGTTTTCGCGAGAAGCCAATACCAGTGGAAGTGGTTGCATGCCAAGACCCAGAAATATGAGACCAAATATCGTTTCTGAGGTAGATTTCCGATCTCCTTTCATTCTCCTCTCACTATTGTGTCTATACCCTAACTTACCCTAACAAATTTGAGCCATCTATTACTTCCAACTCAATTTACTCAATACTCTGTGTAGTACCTGTGCTGAAACTCTTTATTTTTCCATTTCTGCTCCACGATCTCCGACTTTCTTTTTTTATTTTGTTCATTGTGTCATATTTGCTTCCGATTTGGGATTACAATGTCTTTGTTTTTGGTATTTGTGATTTGGGGTAAATGTTGTTGTAGAATTGTTACAAAGAGGTTTAATTGACGCAGGCAGGGGTGCCTACTAGGTTGAATCAATGGTGGGAAACCATTCCATTCCTCACTTCTGCAGTGGTGGTTGTCTGTGGAATCATATACTTGGTTTGTCTTTTGGTTGGATATGATTCCTTTGACGAGGTTTGCTTCTCGCCCTCCGCTGTTGTATCGCGGTTTCAAGGTATGTTTTTGTTCTTCAACTTGTATTACATGTTCCATGAATATTGTTAGTTGTGTAGTGTGTTGGAAGCAGAGTGGCCCGAACCTGTTCATTCTGGGAGATGTGTTATCAGCTTGGGCATGTTATATTGCTATTAACTTGGCTTGTATTGTTTGCCACTTGCAGTTTACAGGATTTACACTGCCATTTTTTTCCATGGCTCGCTGCTTCATGTTGTCTTCAACATGATGGCTTTAGTTCCCTTGGGATCTGAGCTGGAGAGGATAATGGGCTCAGTTCGTTTGCTATATGTCATTATTTTGTTGGCCACCAGCAATGCCATATTCCATATTGTCATAGCACTGCTGGTTGCACACAATCCTTTTCTTACTTACGACTACCTCGTGAATGAGTGCGCAATTGGCTTCTCAGGAGTTCTATTTTCGATGATTGTTATAGAGACAAGCCTGAGTGGAGTTCAGTCCAGGAGGTTGGCTATATGATCTAAAGGAATTTACCACTATTGGGGAAATGCAAGTTAACATGTTAATGATAATAATGCCCATTTTTTTAAGATAATTTGGCAGAAACCACATTTTGGAAGCTGTTCAAGAAGCTGATATAAAAATACTGTCCAAGAGTATTTTTAGAAATGATGCTAATGGTTATTTCCAAAAATGGGAGAATTGATTGATGATATTCTGTTTTATTAATACACCTTTGCCAACCACTTCATTCTGGAATTAATGATTTTCTTCACTTGTTTTACCGAAAAGACACTATATATTGCTATGTTACACTTCCATATCTTAAATCTGTAAGGTTTCACTAATATATTTGCCTTTTTGTATTCCTTTTGCAGTGTGTTTGGATTGTTTAATGTGCCTGCCAAGTGGTGAGCATAGTCTTTTTATTATATTTATTTGTTGACTTTTATCTTGATAATTCCTTTATGTGATAATTGGGCATATTTTGTTTAGGTATGCGTTCTTTTTGTTGGTAGTGTTTCAGCTTCTCATGCAAAATGTCTCACTACTTGGACATCTGTGTGGCATTTTATCTGGGTTTGCATGTCAGATTTAACTCTTTTTGCTTCCTTTGTGTTTTTTTTTTGTGTCTAATTTTATCAATAATACAAGCAATTCAACTCTATTTTTTTTTAAAATGTTTCAGATACATATGGATTGTTTAATTTCCTCATACCTGGGACATCTTTCTATTCTTCCATCGAAGCCTCCTCCTGGCTTGTAAGTATCTTTCTGCATATTTGGCCTTGCTAGTGCACCAAAATTGGAAAATGTTGCAGTAGCTAGTTACATGATATTAAATGTTTAAGGCACTGTCAAATTCATCAGTTATGTTTATCGTTACAATTTATATCTCCTGTTGTTGTCTTGGCTGTGGACAGTTCAACTTTTAACTTCTAAGAGTGTTTGTACTTATTATTTTAAATGATTGGACTGAGACGAAGTGATAGGGCCCTGAAAGTTTTACAATTATTTATGTGGTTGATGGTTATAGTTGTAAGGGCAGGGCTTAGCATAAATGGTGGGACAAGGTTCGTTCTTATAAGAGGGGTCAACGTTAGTACCCTGGGATTGCCCACACCGGAGTAGCTCTTCTACTCCAGCCTGTCATTAGCTGTAGGTAGTTTGTTATAACTGTTTTGTACAGTTTAGATGGTATCACGAGCTCTATGATCCATGACCACTCAAGCTTATCTGCTGCCGCTGAATGATGGTACTCAGCCTATGAACACCTATACTCCTGGAACTCCGCTGTCTCATGTCTCTCTGGCCACCAGACCGGTCACTTTCTCTCACGCGATCTCGGAAAAGCTGACAGATCACAATTTCCTTCTCTGGAAACAAGTTGAGCTGGTCATCAAAGGACATCGACGTCATATGTTCTTACTGAATCCTAAAGTTCCTTTTTGATCACTCTCCAAAGAAGATTGCCTCATGAATTGAGTTAGTGCAGAGTTTCAATTGTGGGAGCAACAAGACCAACTGCTCCTCTCATGCTTCAATCTTCCATCTCGAGTGATGTACTATCAAGAATGATCAGTTGTGTTCATTCTTATGAATTTTGGAATCGGATCCATCAATATTTTCACTCGCTAACTTGAGCCATAACTAGAAAATTGCGAACTGAGCTTCAAATTACATCATTGGAAGGAAGATCTGTTCCTGAATATCTTCTTCGAATCAAGCTAATCACCGATTCACTCTTTTTGCCGTGGGTGATGCAAATTCCAATTCTGGACACCTTGATGTGATTTTACAAGGACTTCCTTACAATTTCGAATCTGTAGTCGTTAATCAGCAGTTGATTTGATCACGTTCCAGTTTCTGAAGTTGAAGCTGGCTAGGTTAGAAAAGTACAAGAAGGATTCGACCGATCTCTCCATGAAACAGCAAATGTTGTTCTCTCAGCAGAAACCTCAGGTGCATGTTGCCACTTTTGGCAGCAACTCTGTTCCTCTTACAATTCACATCTGTTTCATCATGTGCTTTGTGCATCTGGTTATTGAGGTCACAACACTTGTGGTTGATTTACCGAGGCTGTGGCCCTACCTCTATTCAGTGTCAAGTGTCATCAGTTCGGGCATGATGCATCTGTATGCTATCATCGTTTCAATCAGCAATCAATCCAGATAACACTCAGTCTTACAATTCGCATCCTCGACCACCTCCAGTTTCATCTTCGAGGCCAGTGTACTATTCTTTGATGCCTCATGTGGTCAATGGCCAAGGAAATCAGGTGTTCTTGACTAATTTGAATGGTGGTCAGAATTGGTATCCAGATTCTGATGTTTCTGCACATGTGACCAACAGTCCACAACATTTCCCTTCAAAGGTCCTGATCAAATCATAATTGGGAATGGCCAAAAACCCTTCTATTAAACTCAATCTTCACAATCTACATCTTGTTCCATCTATAACTAAAAATCTGTTAAGTGTTAGTCAGTTTGTCAAGGATAATTCTGTTCTCTTTGAATTTCATCCCTCATTTTGTGTCGTTAAATCTCAGGAAACCAGTGAGCCTCTTCTCTTTGGCTCTGTTGGTTCAGATGGACTTTACCAATTTCGTTCTCTTCAACTTCTTCCACCTCAATCCTAGTCAACACCAGCTCCACAACATGTCATTTTACAGCTTTATCAACTTCTAATTCTAGTGTTTCTGTAAATGTTTGGCATTCTAGGTTAGGCCACCCAAATCCGTTACACTCAAATCTGTAATTCAGTCTTGTAATCTGCCTCATATCAATAATAAAACAATGCCTGATTTTTGTTCTTCATGCTGTCTTTGTAAGGCACATAAACTGCCTTCACATTCTTCTTCCAACTCATGCTCTCTTGAACTAGTCTATAGTGACCTGTGGGGTCCAGCTCCTATTACTTCTACTATGGGATTCAACTATTTTGTCACTTTCATTGACTCTTATTCCAGGTTTACCTGGATCTATTTGCTAAAATCAAAATCTGATACTCTTAATGTGTTTCAACAGTTTAAAAAGATGGTTGAACTTTAATTTGAAGTCCCAATTAAGTCCCTCCAAACTGAGTTTTTTTTTTTTTTTTTTTTTGGGGGGGAGGGGGGGGGGGGGAGGGGAGTTCAGATCTGTGTCTGAATTTCTCTCTGAATGTGGTGTCTGTCATAGAGTAATATGTACTCACACCATCCAAATGGTGTAGTTGAACGAAAACACCGCCACATTGTGGATCTAGGCCCCATTCTGTTAGCCCAGGCCTCCCTTCCCTATAAATATTGGGACTATGCCTTTCTCACTTCAGTTTACCTTATGAATAGACTCCCCTCTTCATCCATTAAGTCTCAATTCCCCTTTCAGGTTCTGTTTCACCAACCTCCAGACTTATTGTTTCTCAGAATTTTTGGGTGTGCTTGTTACCCCTTAATCAGGCCATACAACAAGCATAAATTCCACTTCAGGTCTACAGTGTGTATCTTCCTGGGTTATTCAACATTACACAAGGGCTATGAGTGTTTATCTTCTGATGCTAAACTTTATATCTCTACAGATGTTTTGTTTGATGAAACCAAATTCCCATATCCTACTCTGTTTTCTTCTTCTCCTGTTTCTTCACCCGCCACTGTAATTCCCTCCCAGATGGAATCCCTCCATGCTGCAACTCTTGTTTCTTCTGGGTTGAAGAAAACCCAGATGGTACTGTCAATTGATATAAGGCAAGGCTGGTGGCCAAAGGCTTCCATCAGCAGCCTGGATTTGACTTCAAAAGAACATTCTCCCTGGTTGTGAAGCCTGTCACCATAAGGCTCGTTCTTACCTTGGTTGTTACAAAAGGTTGGAGTTTGCAGCAGCTAGATGTCAACAATGCCTTTCTTACTGGCATTCTCCAAGAAGAGGTATATACGTGGAGCAGCCCCCTTGTTTGAGCAACCTGATAAGCACCTTGTTTGCCACCTGCACGGGTCCCTCTATGGTCTCAAAAGGCATGCTTTATACCATGGGCTTCACTGCCAGTAATTGTGATCCATCCTTGTTCATTTATTGTCATCAACACACCGTGGTCTACCTTCTAGTATATGTTGATGCATCATTGTAACTGGCGGCTCTCCTAATTTCATTCAACAGCTTGTGTCTCATCTTAACTCAGTTTTTGCACTCAAGCAACTTGGCACCTTGGATTACTTTCCTGGAATTGAGGTTAAACCTCTTAAGGATGGATCTCTTCTCCTTACACAGGCCAAATACATAGGGGACTTAGTACCATGGGATTTCCCACATTGGAGTAGCTCTTCTACTCCAGCCTGTCATTAGCTGTAGTTAGTTTGTTATAACTGTTTCACACAGTTAGCTTGTATTGTACATTTCCCCTAGCTCTATAAATAGAGCTCTTCTTTTGTAACTATTCAGATTAGAAATATCAAGAATTTTTCTCAGATTCTCTCTTTTAGATTCTCTCTTTTTGTTTCTTAGAAACTTTAGAGTTCTGAATTGTTATCTTTCAGAAATGAGCAGTGGCTCAGTTGTAGAAGGCCTGCCTTTTGTTGAAGAGTTTGTCTGATACATGCTTCACTTGAGCAGTCAACTGATGTGAAAAATATTTGGAGTACTAAATAAATGTCAGCAACAATTTTTTAAGTGTCAAACTCAAAATATCAATTTACTCTAAATGTTTTAGCGACATAAAGTACCGAGGCTGAGGCAGTCAATAAAGTTCAACGGATGGCTAAAATTCTTAAACATATAGACTTAGTTAACTACCGAAGTTGTTAACATGTGTTAAAGGTTCCATCCCAAAACCAATTGGCCATGGTTGGAGTGGCCCAATAGGTATTTAAACGATGCGAAATATTATGAGGCAGGCGATGTAGGACTTTCAACAACATGTTTGATTTTGATAATTCTATTCCTTCTGGAGGAGCTAATTGAATTCACAAAATGGATTGATGTCCTGAGCAGGTTGTGATTGACTGGAAACTTATTTTACTTTAAAATGGCAAAAGCATGCACTAGATATTCATTTTATAAAAAAACATGCATATATATCACATTTGTGGACCTAACTAGTATATATGTTTGCCCTCTTGATTTTCAGTCATCATGTGTGAGACGTCCAAAATTTATTGTTTGCACTGGAGGAAATCCTTCGGGTTATATTCCTACTCATGCAAGTGAAAATTCAACAAGGTAAGTAATGTGGTTATTGCACAACAACTTGGCAAAGCACTATGTATCTATCAATTTTAAATTTTTTAAATCTATACTCTTATGGAGCAGTGGAATATTTTCTGGAAATATTTGGAGGAACCTATCATCATTGATGCCTCAAAGGGAAGTGTCTGCTCAGGTATGTGAGTCATCTTGTCTAATGACTGTTTTTGGTGGGCTCTCAAATAATCTTGTTCAAGTATGCTGGCATGATAACCATTTTGGCTCTGTTCATTATATCAAAAACTGCAGTGACATTGTTGCGTAATACAGAATACCCATTTATGAGAGGTGTATGGGAAACTCTTATATGCGAATCTTTTAATTTAAGTCAAATTTTGCAGGATTAATTGTATAGTTTGTTAGTGCAACCTTGGTTGTCATGCACAATATGTGAAAAATGCACTGAATAATTATTTTTGTGCTCATTACCTGTTCACGGTGCTGTTGTACATTGTCATTTTCTGTCTGACTTTATTTTTATTCCCTGCCATTCATTTGGTAAGTTGATTTTTTCTCTCCTAATGTATTAGTTCTTCAGAAGTTTTTCTATAGATTTCAGCAGCTGGCAAGTGTTATTTTTTTGACCTGGGATAATTCCTTTATATTTGAATTGATCTTTTATCTTCAACTCAATTTTTGTTTTAAAACATTGTCTTTTATCCATTGTGTGCTGTAACATTAGTGATTGGCATAAGAAAAATGTAATAGATTAATGTGCTTTTTGTATCCTGGGAAGTTCACTTCATTATTGGGAATGAAATGTTGCATAACATGAATTTGGCCTGTTCATTCAAATTATACATTGTCTTTCCATTTAAACTGTTTATTAATTTGCTACGAACCTAGTGATGCCTGGTGGATAGAAATGTTAAAATGTTGAGCTAAGTCCCATATTGGTTAGGAACATGGTCAGTATACACTTTATAAGGCTCAATGCAACCCTTAATTTATGAGCTAGCTTTTAGGTTGAGTTAGTATTGTCATTTTGTTTTTATATTACTAAATTGGTGTTATGTCAAATTGAATTGATTAGTTGAAATCTCTGATTGTATACCTGCCTTCAATGCAAGCCACTGTTCATTGCATGTTTCCATTTTGTATTCATGTCTATACTCTATACTACGCACAGTAACCTGGAAACTTCAACTTATGTGATACCTTGCAGTCAGCTGAGGACAGTAGGTTCCCTGGGAGAGGAAGGACTCTTGGTGCTGGTCAAGGTCAAATGGCTTCTGCTCTTCATTCAGATTCAAGCCTTCAAGCTAGACTCTTGGAGGATAGTAGTCCCAATCGTCCTTTAGATTCATCCACCCTTCATACTACTCAACAGTTTTCAGAAGGAAGGTAAGACAGATAGTTTTGAGCATAATTGATGACTTATTCTGGTTGCTTATAATAATTAAAATTTCAACTTACTGATTCATCTCCTCATTTGTAGTTTGAACCTGTCATAATAGTCTACAATGTTAGGTTTGGCATAGGCTGATAAATATATGGTTTTACTTTTATTAATTTATTTGTTTTTGGGAGAGGCACTTTGCAACATGAACACAACCTCATGAGCTTGGGTTGTAAATGGGTTCCCTCTCTGACATGTTCAATAAGCATTTGTTTTCAATTTAATCTGTTTAGCCTGAATTAATTATGTAACATGAATTTGTGCAATTTTGTATAACTTGTTAAAACTAACATAGAAAACTATAGAGTGCATTAATTTAGTTTTTGAAGTTACCAATTACTTGGCACCATTGAAATTATAAGCTATTTTAAATCTTCTACCTTAAATATGTATTGACATTGAAAGCATTGTAAATGAAATATCCCATTACTAATTTAATTGATGTCCATAATTATTGGACACCGAGACCCATCAGCTTACAACTTCAATTAGCATTAGAAATATGTATGCAAGATTTCTCATAATTTAATGTTCTTCATTCTATATAAAAGTTGATTCCAGCTATAATATCAATGAAGGGTTCATTGAGCTGTAAAATGGTATGATTTCACTGATACCAGTAACATTGCTTGCTTGCTTAAATTAAACTTATTTCATTGACACCAGACTACCAGTAACATGGGTTGTATTCAGTAACCTGTTAAACAATCGTCATTTTTTGGGCTGCTTACCAGTAACAATGCCCACCTGTTATTATCATTGGAAGTAGGAACTAAAAGAATTATGATAACTAATATCAAAGTTTAGTACCCCCCATACTTGGATTGATAAGTTAAATTTCTATATTTTAATGGGCTTACTAATTACTACTATATTATTCAGAAGTTTGTGTTTCTATATGAATGGTGTTCACTTAATCTTTTAATTCTATTTTAGGCATACAGTTGATAACGTAGCTACAGCGGCAGCAGTTGTTCCGCAGCGCCAGGTCCCTCTACATGCATGGAGTGGTTGAACCTTTCTTGTTTTCATCTGGTTAATCTGGAAATTTAATATTCATTATTCTTTTTCCCTTATGAATGCAGGGTACAGTGGCTTCAGAAGAAGATATTAAAAAACTTGTGTCAATGGGCTTTGATAGGGTAAGAAACAGTTCCCAAATTTTCTGCGGTCTTCCACTTTGTCCTTGCTTATTATACTTGCAGTTGCAGACCTGAAAACATCTTTCTCACCCAAGTGATTAATGTTTAAAGTTTCCGATGTTTGATTTCCTTACGGGTCTTTCTCAGCTTTCTTCTTGGTAATAAGATTAAATGCTGTTTGATAAGTGACATTCGTAATAAAATATCTCCTGATCTAATTCTTTTCTCAGTCAGGTGCATTGACTGATGCATCAAATGTAGATTAAAACCTACAATTCAATTATGTGTTCTTTATGCATTCTCTTGGGCTTGTTTCAGACACAGGTGGAAGTGGCATTGGCAGCTGCGGAGGGTGATCTTAATGTGGCAGTGGAAATACTAATGAGTCAGCAGGTCCTAGTTTATTTTTTAAGTGTCCTATTAATCAGTACACCCTTAGGGCAAAAACTACCGGTTAAGGAAACTAAAAGTGATTTTTTAATCAAAATTCATGCGGGGACTGCATTGAAAAACAGTGGAGACGGCATTAACACGCAAAAATAATAATCTTTAAAGAAAACTTATCACTTTTGATTCATTGGCCCTGGCTAATGTTTCCTTCTCTGATTACTTTCTATATTGCTTAACGTTTACTTGTTTGGATATTTATTTGTTGATTCTTTTTTAGTGAAAAAAATCTTGGCCTATTGCATTTGCAGGGTTAAAACAAAAAAGCTTCTCTTGGATTCTCAAAGTGACTTCCCTGACACTGTTAATGGACTATCTCTCTGCGCTTTGTTCAACCGCAATTTGTGTTTTATCTTTGGATCCTGCCACTAACAGTTTGCTGAAACAGCCATGCTAACCTCAATTACTAGAATTGAACATATATGTAAAAGCAATACTAATGTCATAACAAGGTGTTGAATATGCTGTGTAACTGAAGAAGTTCTTGCCAAATTGTAATCATTTTGTTTTGTCAGCTCTTTTCCCTTTCTCTCTTCCTTCTTCAACATTCTTACCGTGCACAATCGATTATACACAGCTCAGAGTGATTTTTAATCATATAGGATGATGATTAAATTTCTTACATTTTGATTTGAGTTTAATTTTCGTACATGTTACTGTAAAAGTTTTTGCATTGTGAACGAATTAGAAATTAGTACATTACATATAACTTTATTTATTTTTATTTTATGGATTTTGTTAACTTATCCGTATGTCGAGTTTGAGTCACTAAATGAGATTTATTTATTGGAAATGAATGCATTCATCTTACTTTATTTTTATAATGAAACTATTGCATTTATTCTAATAAAAATTTATTATTTTTAGTGATTTAAATTTAACTTAAATTGAGATAACAATTTTTTTATTTTATTAGTAAATCATAATTTTTATTTATATGATAATTCATAATTATATGATAACTTTTATACTGAATGAGTATTTTAATTAAATTATTTTAGTTTTTTAAGTTTAATATTGATGTGCCACAAAGGACCACAACCGCAGCTCCTTCCAAATGAGACAAACAAAATCCTGGAAAATAGAGATAGTAATCCAATTCAAAGAATGACTCATCACATCACGTGACCAGTTTCCAATCATTTTAGGTTAGAAATAAGTTTTTAATTTGTTGATTTAATAAAATTTAATTATTTTTAAATATCATGTAAAATTAATATTAATTATTAAATAATTTTATTTTTATAATTTTATTTTCACAATTCTATCAATCCAGGATATTTTTGAAAATTAACGACATGCTATATGAATGAGTATTAATAAAGAAACTGCTTGTCATGAGAGCTACAACATACTATGTGATGATGTGGGATACGTATTATTTTGAATCTCTTCTTTCCCCAGAAAAGAAAATTAAATTTTTTACTATGGTCAATAAATTTTGACTATCTTTTAAAATAAAAGTATTTTTTTTTACAATTATAAACACACAATACTATTTTTTTGATTTCAATAAAATTTTTAAAATGTAATAAATTTTTTTAACATTTTCAAAATAATTTTATTTAACAGAATTTAATAATGTTTTCAATTAACACTTTTTAAAACTATATATATATATATATATCATCAATTAGATAAGTTTTTTTAAACCGGAGGTGGAGTTTAATCTGAGATGGAAAAAAGGGGATTTAAAGATTTTCCTCACTTAGATGTTTTTTAATCAACGATATCTTTTGCATAATGAAAACTAATACGGTTTAAAACATAGTTACAATTAAGACCTTTTTGTTCCTCCTAAAAAATATGGTTAGTGGATATTGAATCTAAAGTAACAAAATCTATGCAAGTTCCTTTAACTTTTGTATTTACTTATTGTTATTTGGTTTGCATTTAGGGTAGACTTTTGGAAAATTCATTTGCTGCTTATTGGTTATGGTCCCTTTCTGTCTATTAATTATATGTCTATATGAAATTTCTAAGTATAAAGCAGGGTTGACTTGACTTCATTTTATTATTGCATTCTAATTCTCTGCCTTTTTCTCTTTGATTCCTGCTTCTCACATTCATGATTCCATTCCATCACCAACATTGGTGGCAACCCTTTGAAGATTATATATCTGCCAACCACTACACCTATGTATATATGAAAAAAAACTCTCTATAACAAATTTTTTTCCAGCAGTGTCAGTGTTTACCTTCGTTTCAAATTTCAACATTTGGGACTTTTCTTCTAGACCATATAAGTGTTTTTTTTTCCTGAAATTTTCTCTGCATAATTATATTCTTTGAGCTTTTGGTGCTATTTTCGTGTGTCAAACTTTGTTAAATATTGTTTTCTATCTTGAAAAATATTCACTGTTTTTGTTTATTCGTTTTGTAATGGCAGCTATGTAGCTACTAGAATGGATAATCATCAGAAGGGGAAGAAGGTAAATTGTGAGACATTCACGTGGAAAATTGAGAATTTCTCAAAACAAAACACCAAGAATCTACGTTCCAAGGCTTTCCGAATCCAAGGTTATAAATGGTACATGCCAATAATTTTGAAGTTCAATTTTTTATTATTATTTACTTTTAGATTGATCTGGTGATCAAATATATATGTCAAGATGTGATAAACAAAAATTGTATTCTTATTTTGAACCTCCTAATTTTGCTTTTCATTAATCATTGTTGGTCTTATAATTATGTTGCAGGCGGATTCTTTTGTATCCATTAATGAAAAATGTTGACCATTTTTCATTATATTTGATGGTTGCGGATTCTTTACCAGCATATGGATGGAGCAGAAATACGTATTTCAAGTTGGCTTTGATTAATCAATTTGAGAGCAACAAGTCAGTTGTAAAGGGTAAATCAATAAATAAATATCAGGCTTAATTGTTTTATTCTTTGTGGCTTTTATTGCATTGTTTTGTCTTGATATTGATGGTGTACACATTCATTGTAGAATGAATATATAGTTGTAAAAATTACTAGCATTATTCATCAAATTATTAATCATATATAAGTGAAACTTCAAACATCATCATGTTTATTATTGATCTCATCCTAGTTATATTATATATCAATAAACTTTGTTATAGTTGACAAACAACGAAATCCTTTAAGCATGTTGTACGAGTTTTAAAATAAAAAAGATTTTATTAGGAGAGACAAAATCCACTTCGATGATCTCTATCTTTAAAAAATTACATTATCAATCTATATGCTTGTTATTCTCCCGGATCGGGAGGGATTTCACGCTACCCCTTTCTCCCCCTCTTTATTAGGGAAGAATAAAAGGATAATCGGAATCCCCTTATTTTAGCAAGATTTGATTATCTTCACGTCACCTTGAGTTTGTATCGAAGACTCCATTTTCTTTCCTGTTTTGTTCATTGTATAAAGGGCTCCAAGTTCTCACGTTCTGAAAATAATACAAACCTATTTCTCATAAGGAGGTTTTCTAGAGTTTTTTATGCTTTATATTATTTATATTATAGTTGTGACAACTTTCTTTAGAAGTAATTAACACTAACCAATTGGAATATTTGCCATGCATTTGAGCATATGTAATTGAGTAATTCTAAATGTCTTATTCCTGAAATGTATTTATACATTCTCAGAGACTCAACAGAAGTTCAATGGAGGATATCGTAGCTGGGGCTCATCTTTTGTGAGTCTTAGTGACTTCTATGACTCAAAACAAGGCTATCTTGTGAACAACACATGCATCATTGAAGCTCATGTTTGTGTCACCGATCTCGGCATTCTTCAAGCTAACAACAACAACAAAATTACTCCAACCAGCAACTCAAAATTAAGTGATCAAGATTCAGAATCCACACAGACAGAAGAAACAGAAGCATCAGATGAGAGTGAGACACTGAGTTCATCAACCTGTAGTTCTAGTCAAAGGGAGGTTCAAATTCAAGGTTCAGATTTGACACTGAAAGACCTTCTTGATTTGGAGAGTTTAGGAACAGAAGAAGCAGCTTTTGTTCCACTGTTGGAGGAGGCATGCGCATGGCACCCTTCCTTGATAAGGAGTCAGAGGAAAAGTTCTAGATGGTTCAAAAAATGGGCATTCACATCTTTAGGCCAAGTTTTGCATTTACTCAGGACAAGTAAGGTGAAGGATATGGATGAAGATGCATGCAATCAACTTCAAGGTTTATGGGAGGAACTTGTTGAGCACTCTGGGTTTCAATTGGCTTGGCTTGAGCCTTATGTTCAATCTGCATTGGGTATGAAAGTTCATTTGGAAAGAACAGTGGAAGTGAATAAGCTGAAAGATAATGTGGTTGCTTTGGAGATTAAAATGAAGAAGCTGAGGGGAGAATTGGCAACTGCAGAAGCTGAGTTTGAGTTGGCATGGAAAGCCTTGGCTGAGGCTAGAAAAGGTTTCATAGAGATGGATTTGAATGCTGAATTAGGCTATGCTATGTTTTAGACAAATTGTATGTATATGGTACTTAATTTTTTCACAAGGTTTTGTTAGTTCTATTTCCTTGCAAATTATAAGGGGGTGCTTGCTACTAATACTTCTTTGCATGCACTCTGTATGAAACTTTCATCATGGGGAAATGATTTTTGCAGATACGTTTTTGTTTTACACCATTTCTCCACATTAAAATCTTGCATGATGATTGGTTATTATATGGAATTACACTAAAAGATTCTAGTAGTTGAAGCTGGGTAAATTCATATGTAAGAAGTGGAAAGATGTAGACATTATGAAAACAAAATAATTATAGTTTTTGTCCAAACATATTAGAAATATATAAGTCTATGTCTTAAAATCCAATGAGTTATTAAACAGGTAAAAATGTTAATACACAATTCATCAATTCATACATCCGTTATCAAATTAATAATAATTAAATATATATTTATTATTATATGATATTACTTAATAATAAGTTTACCAAAAACAATATTACTTAATAAGTTCATAAAAATTGATAATAAATTATACGAAAACTAAGTGACTTAAATTTTAGGTTAATGCAAGATGTTTAATAAGAGGATTCTTTTATGTTTTTTTTTTTCCGAATCCTAACATTTAAATTACCATGTTTCTAAATTCCTCAGCAATTTATCTTTCCCAGTAGATTTTTTATGACTAAGTTTCCTTGACAAAGGAGGGGTGAGAATCAAACTTTTTCAATAAGGGGAAAAGTTTGTTTAAGATCCTAGAAAATTTTATTTATTATTCCTAATAAACTTTTAATTTTTACTAAACGTATTTTAAAACTAACTATGATTCTTTAAAAACATAATTCTTGGAAAATAAAAAATAAAAAATACTTTATATACTAAACATCTCTAGAAATGACATCACATTATATATCTTATAAGATACTCTCTCCTGCATATCATAAGTTTAATATTATAAAAAATAATTTTATCTTTTTAAATTTCTTCTCATTTAAAACCAAACTCCACAATCATAATTGTATAAATGTAGAAACATTAAATACATAAAGATAAAAAAAAATAATAGATGCTCTTAAATATTTTTGTAGGGACATATAAAATGAAATTCATTTTTTTATTTTATTTTAGGGACTTATAATATGAAATAGAGGGAGTAACAATTTTATAAGGGTTAAATATAATTTTGGTCTCTGTATTTTGTCTAATTTTTTGTTTGATACTTAGCTTTTTTTATTTTAATATGCTAAAATTGATAGTTAAAATGTAACATGGTTAATATAATTTCCAATTCAGCAAACAAAAATACTACATCATATGTCTACTCGTTTGCATTTTAAAATTAACATATTTAGGGACCAGTTTCAATATATTGAATAACATAAAGACTAAAACAAATAAAAAAACCAATAAAAAAATAAAAAATTAGACAAAACACATAAACCAAAAACATATTCAACCCAATTTATAACAAATAATTAAATAATAGTAAGCTAGGCGTAGACTTTATAAATGAACTTTTATTTATTTTAAAATATTTAGAATTAAAATTTTGGATTTTTTAAAGAATTAAACATGTCATGATGCTTGTTTGATTAATGCAAGACAAAACATCCATCTGAAAAAAATAAAAATAATGCCTGTTATATTAATATATTTCCAAACTATAATATTGTTCATTCAAGCTTCAAGAGATGCTTTATCTTCTTATTTGGAAAGGTCTGGTGAATTAAATATAAATGAAATGAATACTAGATTTAGTTGAGAATTTCACATTTCAACGCCGGATAAAAAATTGTGTATTCCCTAAATAAAAATTGGTTTGTCGAGTTTAGATACCCTTCAATTAGTTTGACTTTGTGCACACTACCCCTCTTTGCAAGCAACCATACCTTCTTAACAAAATGTCAAATACTCATTTCAGTTGTTTTCTCTTTCTTGGATTCTCATGTGGGTTTCTAGCTCTTTGTTTTCAGCTCAACCATTCATCTGAGACTACTAACCTTGCTCCAAACTCTTCATTTTTCAAAGGGTATTGCTTTCTTCTTTCAAAATTCTAATCTTTTTGTGGCCACTTGTTCACTTCAACCATTGTGTTTCTTCTTCTTTTTCATTGAAAAATAGTGATTTAGTGTTTTTTGTTTGTACCTATCAGAATGGAAGCTGTTGCTTTGGAGAATTTCTCATGGAAGGTTGAAGCTTTCTCCAAATTGAAGTCCAAGAAACTGTCCTCTAAGGCTTTCAAATTTGGCGGGTATAGATGGTAATTGAGTGAAATTCTCAGCCTTTAAATTACTGCCAACTATCCAAGTGTGTGTGTATAAACTTATCATGTGTCATTTTTCCTTTGACAGGAAGATTGTTTTATATCCTAAGGGTAGGAATGTGGAATATTTATCTATCTACATGAAGGTTGCTGATTCTCTACCAGCATATGGATGGAGCAGATTTGTGTATTTCAGACTGGCTCTTATTAATCAGGTGGATACCAGGATGTCAATTGTGAAGGGTAAAATTCTGCATTCTCATTTTGTTTATTTATATATATATACACACACGAAATAATAATAAAAAAAGAGAGAAATAAATATCAGGAAGTAAGAGAATTGAAGTTCAAACTTAACTTCTGACATTTTATATCCAATGTTGGATTAGTCTAACATAACTCATTTTGTTTATTTACTATTTTAAATGTTGTTATTTTCTTTATGAGATTTGATTGATATATGTTTTCAAATTAAACTTTGTTTTGGCCTTTTATGTAAAGAAATTGATTATTGATTCATATCTATGGTTCATCCTTTTTGACCATAATTTAAGATATAAAGTCATCATAACTTTATATATTTTGATTATATATTGCACTTCTAATGCCAGATGATTGAATATTTCCAGAGACCCAACAGAAGTTTAATGCTGGGAACAGTGCTTGGGGTTCTCCATCTTTCGTTCCTCTAAGCAAATTTCGTGACCCAACTCAAGGTTATCTTGTGAATGATACATGCATCATTGAAGCTCAAGTTTCAGTCTCTAAGGTTGCTTTCAACCTCGCAGACAACATGGTCCAAAGCACTACCACATCTAATGGTGACCAAGCTAGGCAAATAGAAGTGGAACTCAAGGAGCAGGAAAATGCTAAGTCCAACAAGTACTCATGGTTCCAAAGATGATCAGCTAAGTGAACTAGAAGTGCTAAGTCTCACAAGTACCCATGATTCTAAAGATGATCAAGTGCTCATGAAGCCAGAAGAAGATCAAGAAATTGGACCATTAGATATGACTCATAAACAAGTCCAATTTGTACCTAGTGCTCCTCCTATGTATCCTACTTTATTTAATGAACCCGGAAGTGACCCTAACCCCTCTTAGTGACCTCATAGATTTTAAGAGTTTGGAGCCAGAAGAAGCATCTTTTGTTCCATTATGGGAGGAAGTGTGTTCATGGCACCCTTCATTAATAGATAATCAAAAAAGAAGAAGTCCTAGGTTCATAATGTGGGCATTCATAGCCTTAGGCAGGGTGCTACATTTTCTTAAGACAAAGACAATTAGGTACATGGGTAGGGATGATCGTATGATGCAGCTTCAAATTCTATGGGAAGAACTTTAATCCTTTGGATTTGACCTGGACTGGCTAGAGCCACATGTTGAGTCTGCATTGGGTGCAAAGGCTTATTTGGAAAGTGCAGAGTATGTGAAAAATTTAAGGGCTAAAGCTGCTACTTTAAGAGATTGAAATGAGGAAGCTGAAGGCAAAACTGGCTGTTGTTGTACTTGACCTTGAGGTTGCTAGGAGGGACCTGGCAGAGGAAGAAATTGGTTTCATAGATAGGGACATGGATGCAGAACTTGGCTGTGGGATGGATACCTTAAAAATACACCGTGCTAATGTACCAAAATTTGGAAGCAGTTAAGTGTACCTTACTCCCGAATCATATAGCCTCGTCATTTTTTAAATGTAACTAATGATATACAAAAAAATGAAGGGGAATAAATAAATAAATATGAATCATGCTCCTCTAATGTATCTGATCTTGGTTTAATCCTCTAATATGAATGAATTTATTTCCCTTTATGATGATGATGTATGAAAATTTATTTATTAAAATGAAATCATTGTGCTAAAGATGATAAGTTTTGTCGTGATTATTAATTATTACCTTGAAAACAAAAATCTAGTCGAACACCGGTCACATGCTTAACTCATTACACTCCGAATCTTACATGTTGGAATCTTTGCAACTTTACTTGGAAAGAGGAATAAAACTTCTATGGTATCTTAACTCTTAACTCTTAGCTTTCTTGATTTAACTTTTATAAAGAAAAGCTCTCAAAGCAAATAAGTGATCTTCAACCAACATTGAATCATGTAACGATCAAGAAACAGTTGCTTTTAAAAGAGATAATGAAAAACAAATTTAATTGTTATTAATAGTTTGTCTGAAATGGAAAAAATTGATCAAAACTTCTTTTGCTAGTTATTAATAATCCCCAATTAATGAGTTTGTAAGAGATAACAAGATTTTCTGGAGTGAGAAAGTTGATTTTGTGTTTAAGTCTTGATGTCCAAATGATTGAATTAACTCATAATAAAGTACAGTAAAATTTTCGTTCAAAAAATGATTCGTTCTTGAATTGATTGAACTAAGTTTAAACTTATACTAAACATATTATAACTTTAAAATGTAAAAATTCTATGATAGCTACAAGATAACGTCATCTTCACAACCTTGAAATTTATGTGAGTGTTTCAAAAAGATTTGCCTAAATCTTTCATAGAGACAACATTTACCATCTCACTTACATACTCATTCACATAACTATTCAAATGTGTTTCATAACTATTGAGTACGATTCAAAAACACTTTTATGAATAAGTTTTATTTTGAAAGTTTTACATAGTACGTCTAAAAGGCACAACCATATAGAGTTATGTATCACTTTTAAATAACATAAAGTGTATTATATAAGCACTCCATATGTATTATCAATGTATGTCTTTCGAAAACAAGCACTTATAAATAATATATCAAGTGTTGATTAACATTGTTTCATAGATATATCCTATGTGTATGCATTTTCTCATAGATATATCAAGTGTGTCTTATTAACATCACCACAAAGGATTATGTATCCTTTTGTTCAAAACAAGAATTACTTCATGCCTTATGGATGGGCATCAAAATAATTAAATGCTTGTATGTGCTACTTTCAAAGAGCTGTTGTTGGAGGAACAAGCTACTCAACTAATCTAATCCTTTCTATTATCTCGGCACCAATAATTTCCATAACAAAATGTGAAATATAATTTCATCATTTCACAAATTTCTGAGAAATTACACATCAATGGAACCTACCTTATGCTTTCAACAACCTAGTTTGCACTACAAAATTATTCTAATTCTACAAGAAATATATTAGAATGCAAATTACATAAAAAATTATAGGATAATTAGGTTGAAAAAATACTTATCCCATAAATATTCTTTGTCAAATAAATACTAAATACTGTTATCATTTTGTTCCAAAAAATCTCATTAAATGCATCAAGTTACTTTAATAAATTTTTAATATAATGTCTTTATTAAAATAAACTATTTCTTATTCTTTAGGACTTGAATTCCCATTCTTTTACCTGTTAAGAACATGACTATATTGGTCACCATACAAAATATAACACCACTAAGTTATAATTTCTTCAATCAGATAATAAAACTGATTTAACAAAATTAAATTCAATCAACCCAATTGAAAAAATGGTTATGCATACACATTATTACTCAATAAGACCAACGGAATTTAGCATTAATATTTGCTCCAAATAAATCTCATAAAATGATAATGTTATTAATCATAAAGGATATGGATATCAAGACTCACAAAGAAACCAACTTTATTTTCACGACTTTGAAAGACAAATGACTTTCAATAATAACAAAAATAATTAACTATTATTGTAATTCTAAAACGAAATTAATGAAATTAGTATTATTTAAATTAATATTATTTAAATGTTATTTTTTCACTATCTCTCACTCTCACATAAAATTCTTTTATAAGAGCAACAAATTTAAAACACTACATCTTATTATAAATAATCAAAATCAGTCATGTGAGTTTTTAACGTGTATTATTCTCATTCTCACCTAAAATATTTCTCATAACGTGTATCTATTTAGACACACATATACTCTTTCTATTATTTTAGAATGCTCACATCAACTATTAACTCATTATTAAAAAAAATCATTAATTTTTTCATTTTTATAGGCAAATCAACCACCACTCAAATATCTTGTAAAATCTCAATTACTAATTAATTAACACCTAAACAAAAATTTTATACCTATATTAGATACGTACAGATCACATTATTTTAAGCTCATACTCTTGCAATTGAAAATTTCACAATAAAGACACAAAATTTGACACTAATTTTTAACACATGTTTCTAATCACACAATTGAATTTCTATTAAACCTCAAAATGATAAATGTCTCTAAACCATGTGTTCCATTTATGTACACTCTACTAGTTTTATGTTGTAATAATTTCTCATTAAATGTCATTTTATGTTTGTTCATGTATTATACTAAATGCCTTAATCAATGTATCAAAACTCATTTTCTTCTTCATCCAATAAATATTACACCTTTCTCTCTTCTTAATTCTCATGGCATTCTAACATGTAACCCAACTTGGGTCCCACTCATATTTGTGTCCACCACAAATAAAAAATACAAAGACAATATGAGTTTGCTTTAGTCTTGGGGCTTTTGTGAGACGGAAAATCTTTACAAAATTGAAACGAATTAATGACTAAAATTTGAGGATTCAATTCCTATTCCTATAATATGATGAAGGACCATTTTCTTTCTTATTATTAACATCTAAGCAAATCTACATCATCTGAATATAAAAACTAACAATATAATGAGTTATCAAAACAAGATGATACACTATTATTTTCTAGTGAATATAAATCATAAACCCTTCATTGAGTGACATAATAGTTTCACAATCAAATTAAAAAGATAACTAAGGGACAATGAAATCCAACATAACTTGACAAAACTAGGAGAACAATAATGAATATGAGACAAATGGATAAATAAACAAAGCAATAAGAAAATGAAGAAATAGAGACTATCTATTCCTAAAGAACAAATCCATTCTAATAGATAAAATAATATTTTTTTCTTCCGGATTGTAAGAAAAGTTATTTATTAAAATAAGAAAATTATGCTGAAGATGATAAGTTGTGTCATATTTATTAGTCACTACCCTAAAGTAAAAATCCAATAGACCTTTGATGCAACCAAATGCCGATATTGTTCTTCAATAATTTACACAATCACATGCTTGACTAAGTGCAATTTGAGTCTCCAATAATTTACACAATCACATGCTTGACTCAGTGCAATTTGAGTCTTGTATGTTGTGATCTCTATGATATCGCTAAAAAGGAATAAGACTTCTAAAGGTATTTCTTATACATATATAATAGTTTTCAAAGTCAGAAAATAAGTGATTTTTAACCATTAGAAAAATTGAATTTAATTATAATAATAAAATTCATAAGTTTTATTAATTATAATAATATTAAATTTAAAAAATATTGATGAAATGAAAAGGAGATAACTAAAAAGATGACTTCTAATCAATATATATAATACAATTATTGTAAATATATAAAATACGATATGCTGTAGCAGGTAGGTTATAACTATGATAAGAAAAGAAAAATATAAAATATAATGATGACGCGCCAGGTAGGGGTCGAACCTACGACTTTCTGCTTAGGAAACAGACGCTCTATCCACTGAGCTACAGGCGCTTGATGATTTATTAAGGCATCATTTATTTATTTGTAGTTAAATTTATATATTCCCGCTCATAACTGAAATTCGAAAGTAGAGATACAAAATGCAAATGCAATTAGCATAGAGGAAGAAAACGATGGCGGAGGATTCAATTTCGAGCTTCTGCAACGCATTGGCAGCATTCTGCAACCACCTCCATTCTTCTTCCGATGCCCTCAAGCTCTCCATCGATCGCCGACCTATTCCTCTCGGTATGCTTCCCTCTCTCTCTCACAACCTAATCATCATTCTCTTTCGTCGCTGACAAAATCCAAACTCTTCCATCACCGTCACAGACTCCGCTTCCTCCACCTTCGTGGAATGCCTGAATCTCCGCGTATCCAGCGCCACCTCCGACCTCGACATGCTCGATTCCATGTCCTTCGGCACCGTGTCTTTCGAAGAGCTCCTAGGTCACTGCAACGAGTTCTACAAGAAGAACCACGCCGATCTCCTTCAACTCGAAGATCGCCTCAAGAACTACGGCTACGTTCCCGGTACTTCCTGAAACAAACTTTTCTGCTTCGTTATTACTTTTATGTTCTTGATTTGGATTGTGATTTCTTTCATACTGTGGATTTAGTTCTAGATGTCGAGGAGGAGGAGGAGGAGGAGGAGGAGGAGGAAGATGAACAACAGCAAGATCCGGAAAACGGATTGGATAGTCCGGATTCTTTCTATGGATCGCTCTCCCTGGCCGGTTGTTCTAACTTCAAGAGTTTCGAAGAAGATGCTTTGTATCCTTATCTTACGTCTCTTTTACTTTCTGTAGCTACATCTCAAGTTCTCATTCTTAGGTTAATCTTCAGGTTCCATTTAGTTTTTGAACTGATATGATTTTTCTGCTTCTGAACTAATTTTATATGGAATTGAAAATATGAAAAAAGGGAAGAAGAAAGAATTTTATCTGAATCAGATGAAATAGTGAAATTAGTATGATTGATTTTAACTTCTGGATGGTAACGGATGAAATTTACGCGTGTTTGTCCTTTCATTTCGAAAGTTTTTTGGTTAAAGCTCTAAAAGAGATGGACTGTTAATAAGCAAATTGGTGAATCATTGATAATGTAATGATCAGTTTATTGGTTGTTATAATAGTACAATTTTTTAGTTTTTACGTCCCTTAAATTTCCTCAGACTTGATGAATCTTTGAGTTTGAAAAAGCTTGGGCTGTCAGATGCATGTTTAGCTACGTTAGCATCTGAAGGTAAGTGAATACCGAATACCACTTGCCTCCATAGCCATTTTATGCCTTTATTTAGTTGCAGGTTCATTTCTTGTTAACATTGATCCGTTTTTTTCCTGTAACTGTCAAAACTCTCCAATGCCATGAATGAATCTTTGAGAAATTGATCCAAGAAACACATGAGCACGAAGAAGAAACAATAGCTCAGAGAGAAAGGATGAGAAGAAACAAAGCAATTGTGAAATGATTCATTCATTGATTAAAGCAAAACAGTATTTATATAAGAGTTAACGTGCCTTGAACTATGTGCACATGTCAATCTGATGGTTGATTTTATAAACGGTGTAGAAAAATCTAAAGGTTAATATTGATTTTTTACGTTGTTCGAAATAGTAAATGACGGTAGAATTTTTTTTTTAAGTTAGTCAAACCCAACTGGAAACCAAACATATTTGGAATTAATAGAAAACTAGGGCAATTATCCTAACTAACAATTAAATAAATACAACTTACATAACAAATGACTGGGCATTCAGCCACTGGTCATATTTGTTGATTACTTGTAAACTAGCCTTAGCTTCCTCAATTAATTGTATGTTGCTAATTCCATTTTTACCACTTTTTTTTCATCCCACGCATGCAGGCGATTTGTCATCACAGGAGCTTGAGAAGTAAGTTATTGATATCATTTTCCTGTTGTGGGATTTTCATTTTCTGCATTTCTATTTATGATTCATGCATGATTCTCACTGTCCAAGCTACGGTTGAACAGAGTACAAGAATCTAAGCAGCAAGATCAACCTGTTGCAGACATAATGATCTCATTTAATTCTGACGGAAGTTTCTTATCTGATGGTAATTGATTTTTTTTTGTCTGTTTCAAGAGTTTAACCTTTAGCATAGGTAGATCTTTTAAAATTTTCTTTGCCAAAATAAAACGTAGAGCTGGACAAGAAGAATTTAAAGTCGGCTGAAGCTCGTAGCTCCACTTTGAAGATATTGCAGAGCGAATTTGAATGTCTTCCTTCCTACATGAAGGGCCTAGCATCATGGGAGGTGAGTTTTATTATGCCATTCATTATTTTACACGTTTATGTTAATAAAGGATGTCAGTTGACTTAGCTCTTCCGCATTGATAAGGAATAGCTAACTAGTTTTTGCCAGCTATGGGTAAGGAAATGTTATCCGTTTTTACTAGCAGCAGATTTTGAAATATTTGTACAGGGAATACAAACATTTTCGTTGTTTTCACCGTTTCCTATTTTCAAAATCAAGAAATGAGAGAAAATAAGTGACACTTCTGAATAAAATAAAAATTTCATTAAAGCAAACATGTCTTAATACACATGCAAATGAGCTGAACTTTACAGTTGCACGCCAGTCATATGGAAATGACATCAGTACGAAGTATGATTGGCATATTTCTTTGTGCTTATCTGAGAATAAGATGCTTCTCTTAATAAACTTGTAGATTGAAAAATGTTTGCCAGAGAGTTGGTCTCACCTTGACGTGAATATTACTTATTCGAACAGGATTATTTTCAATAAAAGATATATATTGTTAAACCAAAAAACATATATGTCTTTTAGATTCTAGAAATTTAGACCAGATACGATCATCTCAATTCACTTATTTACCTAATCTATGGCATTATTTCCCTTAGTTAAACTTCAAAATGGAAACTAAATGAAATTTGACTAGACAATCGTTTGTGCGTGAGAATTGACATTTCTTTTTTGGGATCTTTGTGCAACGTGATCTCTTAGGATCTACTTGTAGCTGTTGATAAGATTAATTTATGCCTGAGCAAAAAGACAAATGGATGCAACTTCTTCCGTCAAGATGAAATTCCTTCATTTGAATTAGGTACTCTTACTATTATACTATACCATCATTGCTCTTATCTTTTCTCTGATTCGACTATTGCAAAATTGGGTTCCAGCAACTTGCCATCGAGATACAGTCACTTATCAGATGCCAATATTATTTTATAATTAATTAATACCTTATTACAGTACTTGTATTCCGGTACCAGACCAACAATCCCTGGCATAGTTCCAATTGTTAATTGATGCTGTCTGTTTGTTCAGGCTCTAAAGCAAGATCATATTTGCTGCTTTTAGTGCGCATGAACCGATTGGTTGTTGAGACGATTGATGGTTTACTATCGTACAGAGTATTGTAGATACGAAATCCAATGTTTACTATCTTCCAATAGGCAAGAGGAACACGCACACAGCACATAACAAAATGTAGTGTCATAGTTTGAAGTGTTCGGCATCCTGGATTTTTAAATTCCCTTCTGTTTACGTTTTTTTTTTACTTAATCATTGAATTAACTATAACAGTATGTATGTGTGTGTATATATATATATATATATATATATTCTCCTAGTTTTAATTGCAATTTCAAATTTAATAGCCATTAAAACTCGGTAGGACATCGAGAGCTTTTATATCCGTACCTGAAAAACCATGCGAGGAAGTCTACAACTTTTAAAGTTTCTGCTGCTAATATATTAATTGTATACATTATGTTAAGTTATTTAACATAATTTAAATTTTATTTGTTTTCATAATTCAATGAACTACAGTTGGGGTGGGTCCGGAAGGAAGGCTTTAGAGAGGAAACAATTGTTTTTTAGGTCCTTTTTTTTGTGAACAGGTACCTTTTATTTATTTTAGGAAAATATTTTTAGTATTTTTATTCCTCTGTAATCTTAAAATATTATTGTTAACAGATGATTATTAAGCTACAGTCAAGTCTTTTTTTATTGTATAAATAAAATCTTAGAATCCTCTTATATTTTTAAGTGACATTTAGATTTTATTAGAGGTTTTGGTATTTTATATGCTTGGAGTGAACAAATGATTTGGGAGAATATCCCTTACTATTTTTTATGTTAAATTTTTTAAAAGTAAAATAAAAAATATCAAATTGAAGAAAGAATTATTATTATGGGAATGTGTTACTTTTTAAAAGTAGCTATAGCTTGTAAATAAATTTAAAAATTTATATGAATATCTAACTTTAGTACGAAATGAAAATGAGTCACATTTTTTTATTAATTCAAGTTAACTAAATTCATTTAAGAAGATAACATTTTTATTATTTATTATTCGTCAAATATAAGGATGATTTAGCACATGTGAACAACTAGTGTTTAGGTATTTAAAGATTTATTTTATATTTTTTACAAACATTAAGGATTAATTTATATATTTTTATACTTAAAAGAATGAGACATAATTCAGATGCTAAGGAATTAATGTTTAATTTCACCTTTCTTAAAATACCAAGATACATTCATAAAACTTTAACTAAAATGTTTACAAATATGTAGTTTCTCAAAATATTAGGATAGAAGTACAAGAATACTAATGTTTTATAAATTATTAATGTTAATAAAATATTAACTTCGCAAGGAAAGAAATATGTCTGAAAAAAATGCTATTAAAATAAACAAAGCAGCGTACATTTAAGATTAATATATTAAAGATCGACTATTAAACAACAAGCGCTTGTAGCTCAGTGGATAGAGCGTCTGTTTCCTAAGCAGAAGGTCGAAGGTTCGACCCCTTCCTGGCGCGAGATTTAGATTTTTAATCACTGAGCTATTGATTAAAAGGAAAAGTGAGAGCTGCGTCAAACCTCAATGTGCATTCTTCTCCTTTGGAACTTTTTTTTTTTTTGAAACCCCTTTTCAGAAGTTAATGTACAGAGTTATATATATCAAAATGCATCTAGCCGCTCTACTCATGTAATAAACTAGTATAACTAGTATATTTACATGTAACTCAAACTTTGATGATTTTCATCCCATCTACTGAGTTTTCCTATTAATTTTAGGTGAATTCTCCTCTGAGTGCAGAAGCAGCTCTTTGAATGGCTCTAGCAACCCTCCATATTTCATGTTGAATTGCAGCTAGCCTTTCTCTTTCACTTACACCACTTGACCTTGTGATGGAATCACTAATCCCTGGCAAGAAATTCATCCTTTCGGGGTCATTGGAAGGCCCAAACACCTATAACAACATGACACAACACAACATGTCAGGTTTTCCTCTATGAAGCATATGTTTTCATTTACAAAATACAAAAATGATAGAATAATGTTAACCAAAAGTATCCTCCCTTATACTGCTTCTAAAGGAGGACTATAGTTAACACAAAAAGGAAACTAAGTACAATTATATATATACTTCGATACCATGTTAGATTAAGAAAGGCTAACTAAACTAGCTCATTAAGGGTATGTTTGGATAACCAACCCCAAAAATACATCTTACGGTCAAACGGAGCTTTGACTGTTTCGAACGGCGTGAAGGATCAATATCAACCCTTAAATTTCTCAATTTCCCCAACTGGCAACCAAACGGACACTAAGTAAACTTGCTAACTGCATCCTAATAGTTAAGACAGGCCAATGTAGGATTTTCCAACATTCACAATGTTTTAAAGAGGCAACCAAAGTATAATAAGCTACACAATAAAATTTGCATTTTGATGGAAGATTCAAATTTTGTAGACTTTTATTTAAGATAGGCACAACACTCACAAGATGCTTGAACCACTGCTTTCCTTGAAGTCCCTCTGCATCAAGGAAGCCCTTTTCAGCAAGCAAGAGTCTATCGTTCAATGCTCGCTTTTTCATATCTACAAAACAACCTGCAGTTTCTTGCAATCTCAGTTTCTGCAATTCAAAACAAAGATGAGCATAAATATATGGAGATAATAAGAAATAACAAGAAGGCGTGATTATAGCATTAGAAGATGTGTCAATATATGAAAACTCGTTGCTGTTATGTGACTTATTTCTGTTTTACCTTTTCTTCAGCATCGGCTTCTTCGGCAGCAGATGCAAATTCTTGAATTGCAATAGTTAATGGATGGAGAGAAATTTTCTGGTCTATCAAGTTGCTCAGCATGTGCTTGTACAACTGCCCAAAACAGGCGGAAATTTAACAATCAAAATATGCATGTTGTGAAATGGATGGTAGCAATTATACATGCAACACCTATAATGCAGAAACTTTCTTCAATTCCCTTTTCACCTTTTGACTCACCCCTATATTAATCTTCTATTCCTCCTTAAATCAACATCAGCAATTCCATGAAATTATTAAAAATTCAATTTAAATAATTTTCAGTTTAAACAAAAAAAAATGTTACATTCAACCGTCAAACCAAACATGCTCAGTGTCATTTGTTATTCTGGCAACTTCAATGCATTATGCATCACACATGTCACTAACTAGTAACGATTAATCAGTTTTGTAGTTAACTCAAATAAAATTTCCTAATTTGTTTTGACAGCACAACTTCCCATCCCAAAAGACAGTAACTAGCAAAAGTTAGTTAAAATAAGAAGTGAATATAGATATGCACCTGTAACTCATTTGCATATGTAACGTAATTGAAAGGAAGAATGGAATCATCAGCCAGGTGAAGGGCTAGAAGTCCCCAAACTCCAGTAACTAATACAACAAAAAAACATAACAGATACTCTTTATGATTGCCGCACGGATTAACAGTTTATTGGGAAAAACAATCATTTAAAAATATAAGCAGTTAAAAGAGAAATCTGACCAGCAACATGGCGCAGGAAGAATGGATCTCCATACTCTGTCATCCAGTTATAGGAATCAAAAGCAGTGTGATAGACAGGAAAATCTGGAAAATGGAAAGAGATTTTTACATTAAAGACATTAATAGTATAGCCACAGTAAATGCTTCCATGTGAGAGGCTTGGCTTTTCCAATCATACAGAATCTTCCAGTTCAAATGAATGAGGTATGCACCTTTTCCATAATACATATCAATGGATGGAACCCCAGCATGTTGCACAAACGGAGCAAAATCAGAGTCAACTCCACTGAGCCTTTGAATCTGCAATCCAACAAAACAAAAGCTGCTGAGGACTTGACAACAGAATTGAAAAACCAACCATAGCAAAAATCTGCATTCGGATTAGACAACTATAAAATTTAAGGATTTTCACTATTTCCTGTACAAACTTTTGGAAACAGAAAATATCAAAACAATTGTAACAAATGAATACATGGGCAGTAGTAACAAGAGCAATACATTATTGCCTCCGGCAGTAGCAGTCCAATTCTCATACAGCGAAACACCCTCCGAGTCAGGATCCTTGACCTGAAATTAAATGCAAAAGCTGATTGATGTTCAGAATTGCTGGATTATCAGATGAAAGCATAGTATATATGTTAAGAATTTTCAATATGTACATTTGTACATACATTAATAAATGATAATTACTTCAAATAAATACCTTTTTTGTGATCTCAACAATAAGACTGTCTAGCTGAGGAGTGGAGCCAACAAAGAAACCAGGGCCTTGAACAGCACAATCCACATTAAGGTATGCTACAGCTTTGGAACCAAGATTAATAAGGTTTTGCTCAACCCACTCAGTGGATCCTATCTACATAAACAGATAAACTTGATTAAGAGAGAACATTACAGAAAATGACACCATTATTGAGTAAAGTAAATTCATTTAATTTGATAATCTGAAAAAAAATTGGTAAAAATGAATTGCATTCGGTGTCAAGAAGAATTCTGCAAGAGCAAGACAACGGCATTTAATTTAGGTAAATGGTGAGTTTCACCACAAATGTCCAAAAATAATTAGTCATTGGCTTATCAACCACCAGTAAACCACTTACATCACAATGAAATAAACCAAAGAACATGGCCATATCATTCTTGGAACCACAATGCCATATAAGTTGTTAAGAAGGAATTTCTACCTAGTACCTACCATTCCAAATTCTTCTGCATCCCAACTGCAGAGAATGATTGTCCTCCTTGGCTTCCACCCTGACCCCAAAAGAACCGAAAATCGCCGAGCTATGTCAAGAAGGGCAGCTGTTCCACTGCTGGGATCGACAGCACCATATGTCCATGCATCTCTGTGGTTCCCCAGCAAAACATACCGATCAGGTTCTTCCGATCCCTTTATAACAGCAAAAACATTTTGAATGGTAGCCACCTTCTTTTCACCCTGAAAAACAAAAAAAAAATATCATAAACATACACACGCCAAACACTATCATAAGCTTCAGCTTAACTGTTCCTACTCCTTTTTACTCAGACATCACAAATGCGCAATGAATAAGTTAGCAGCCATATGGAAATGTATAATTCCACAGGTTCACCAGAAAGTGGCAACGAGAACATAGCAACAATCATTCATAGCTGCACGGTTTACTTCAAGATCCAACTCCCAAGTAGCAGACTAGAAAAAAAGTGTCTTGTCAACCAAAATTTTCACATTTGAAAAAGCTTTTGGCATAACCAAAGGAGCAAAAAACAAGAGAATGTAAAAGAATAAAAGTTAAGCACAAGCCATAGTTTGAAAAACTGTTTCGTTTCTTTGTCAAGTACATGTCAAAGAGAATGTATCATGAAAGCCACTTCTCAATCCTCATCACCAATTCAAGGACCTCAAAAGTCAACCTAAATTCACCAAAAGGCAACTTGACATGTTTTAAATGTTTGGGGTAGCATTATTTGAACTTCAAGGAAGAATTGAAAAATTATCAGATCCGTAACCGTATCATAACAAATCGCAATTATTCATTTACTTGTCTAATGCATTAATTCAAAACTCAACTGTAAACCAAACAAACAAACACGTGTCACTTACCTGGTAAGTGAAATTGAGCAGAGTGGGACCAGGACCAACATTCCTAACCTTGGACCTTAGTGTGCCCCTCCATTGAAGGGGCAGAGGAAGACCTCCAAGAGAGGACAAAATGGTGTCAGCAATCTCAGCAGAGAGGGGCATAGATGGAATTTTTGGGAACCTTTTCAAAACCTCAGTATCTTCCAAACCCAATCTCTCAGCACCATCAACCCCAGCCCATCCAGGACTAAGTGGGTCCCCAATACCCCTCATGACATGTCCCCTCTCAAACCCCTTCCTCCACGTGTCACTCTCCCCGTAAACCAGCACCGCCGCTGCCCCATTCTCCTCCGCCCTCTCAACCACCGTGCCCCTCCCCAAGTCCCCACCTTTCCTCGCTATCACTATGCACCCACTCACGTTCACCCCCATCAACCCCAGCAACCGGTAATCCTTCTCCCTCCCATAGTTCACGAAAACCACTCTCCCCTCAACCGAACCGGACGGAGAGTACGCGTGGTACGCGTGAACCACCCCCGAACCGCCCGGTTCGGTCAGCGCGAAGTTCACGGCGGAACCGTCGCTGAAATGCGCGGAAAGAGTGGAGCGTAATGGGTAGGAAAGGAGGGTGGTGTAGGTTGTGGTGTGGGTTTGGAGGTTCAAGGAGGTGAAGTGGTTGAGGACGAAGTTGGTTGTGTCGGAGGCAGGTTTTGTTCCGGCGAGGTGAGGGTGCATGGTGAGGGCTCGGAGGTAGGAGGAGATGGTGGAGTTGGAGGATGTGGAAAGGAAGAGGCTTTCCATGTGGGTGAGGCTTTTGGAAGTCGTGGGAGGTGAAGGGGAATGAGGGAAATGCAGGGTGTAGAAACCCAGAATGCAGAGGATAACTATCACCACCATGGTGCTCAAAGGTGAAGGCTTTGTTGTTAAAACATTCATGGGTTTCGTTATCATTTTGAAAATCTTTTTGGTTTTTGAAAGCAAGAAAGAAGAATAAGAAGAAAAACAGAGCGGGGTCTGTTTCAATGTAAAGAGTGTTAAGTTGAGAAGCGTTGAGTTTTTCACTGGTTATTATATTGTTGTTGTCAATTAATAGGTTACTATTGTCTTAACGTATCTGAATAAATTATTATGGACCATAAAGCTCTCTGAATCAATAATGTTACTATGTTTGAGTGTGATGGTTGTGAGGTTTTGTTTTGTTTTTTTTTATGGAAAAATGATGATGGTGATAATTTTTTGAGTAGGAAAGGCAAAAAGGTGATGCAATGCATTTGATGATTAATTTTTTTAGTGTAAGGGGATGAGAAAAGGTGGATGACAGGGGGGTTGTCATGATGCGTGTCCATTCCATGCACGGTGGAGGTTTGAGTCACATTGTCAATTTGTCGTCAGAACAATCCAAGTTTGAAGTTCATCTCAAGACAGCAGCCAAAAACCTTGTTGGTGGTTTTTTTCATGGACGTGCTTTTTTATATAGATACTGAGGATATAACCCACAACTTGTGGCTGTAAAATCATGATTTTAATTTTAAAAATTGATTTCTGTCTGTTGTGAAAAGGAATGAGAATCAATGTCTTGTTTTGTCTTTCACTTTCACTAGGGGGGATCCATGCCAAAAGTAGAGGTGTGTGAGAGTAGTGGAGAGAGCATTCCCGGGGAAAAAAAAAGAAAGAAGGTTGCATTGCACAAACATGCAATCATTATAATATGGTTTTATTTGAGCATAGGAACTTACAGGAGACCCGGGGTGTTTCCCTGAGATTCTCCAAAGTCCAAACACAAGTCTCCACGTGGGATCTTTCAGCCATTCAAAGGAATTGTGATTTGCTACGTGCCATCTTATTGGTTATTATCTTATCTGCTACAATGAGTAGAGTGGTACCCAGAATTATAGCATTTTTGTGGTGCTTAGCCATAAGTCATGATATATATGATTGATGCGCAAACAGTTTTAAGAAAATGACTCTGGCGTTTCCTAAGTAAAAGATAAGATTCAGTCGGGATTATTGCAAGTGACATGCTTTTCACTTTCAGTGTGTCCAACTCAATCATTCACAGGACCAACGTGGCCGCCACCATAAATGTAAACTAAAATTATAGCATTATATACATGAAACTTGGATGGAGCCACGTTGAATTGTATAGAGCAATTCAATCCATCTTTAATTATACCTGAATCATGTTATAAATATGAAAGTTAAAATGAATACGTCAATAAAATTGGTCCAATCAGTTAAATAGTTTTTCAAAATTAAGGAGTTCTATTTTAATATTGCTACTGAAAGGTAGGTTGTGTTTTAACATACATTTTACCTGTATCGCATGTTGCATCAAATTTGTACTTACTGTTGTTGCTAACTTATCGGGTTAAGGTCAAGCTGTGTGGTTTTGCCACTATGTGTAAGTTTAACTAGGCGGATGAATGTTACTTGAGACCATCAAATTGCAAAATTGTTCGGTTTAACTATATCTTTAGGCCACAATGGTGAAGGTCTAATCTCACTAAAATAGAAAGAATTTGTCTAACCAATACAATCTTACATAATAAAGTTGATAAGGACTACAAAATGAAGTGATGGTCCCAACATAATGAATGCATTTTAAAGCATTTTAAAGTTAAGGATTGATTATGAAGGTTCTATAGGTCTGAAAAAGACAAATAGAAACACAACACTTCATGCACTCTAACATCCAAGTCATTAAATTAAGCCCGCTAGCATTAACTGTAACACTCACATGAAAATCACAAACTGGGTTGCATAAAAGTTGGAAACAGGTAGTGATGCATCTAGAAAATTTGTATTATGGAAGTAAATTTTCAAAACACATACATAACATTGAAAATATACAATATTTATGGGGCAATCATCTCATATAAAATTAAGAAAATTGACATCATGATGGGGGCATCAGCCCCAAGATATAGTGTAGATCCATCCCTGGAACCAAGTATTATAATACATGATAGATGCATCAAACTCAAACTCCAACTATTGTGTTGTAAGTGCCATAAACAGCAAAAAATAATCCAGACAAAAATACAATAGAATCCAAGATTTTTTGCCAGGTGGGTAGAGAAGAGCCAAATAGTTTTAGGTGAAATGTGGCCGGCAAAACAAATGAGAGCATTGCACATAAGGTACTCCCCACAAATGAGGCAAATACTCCAAACTCTGGCACCAATGAAGCTAAGATTGCCACTCCAACAACTACAACTGCACGGCTGATGTATTTGCCAATATTTCCTAGTACTGTTGTTGAATCATTATTGTTTCTCAAGATGATTCTGAGTTTTCCTTCCAGAATCTCATTAATTGGGTGTAACATGACTGGGAATGTGAACACAAGCCCTAGACACAATCCTATCTGTCATCAAATAAAATGTTAGAGGTCAATTTCTCTTGCTGAGCATCATGAAATGCAGCAAAAATTTTAAGATGAACTAAAATATTAGGAATTCCTGGCAAATAGAAAAATAGGTTGGACTTTCATGCATATATTATGTGCTCCACACAATAACAGATCCATCAATAAAGTGGTACACAGAGCAGGCACAATTTAGGAACAAAATCTTCAATGTAAAACAGATTAATGGACAAGACACCTATTGACACTAACAGTTAAAGTAACATCATCAACAGTTATAGTATCAAACACCATCATCTCCAAGCACTAGGTGTTTCAAGCTAGTCACTAGTATCCTCAACTAACATGGATGCAAGTGCAACAATAAGCATGAGAAGAGAAGAGTGTTCCAAAAAGATTTGACCATCAACTTTATGGTGGCTATTCCAAGGATTTTCTGCAGTTGCAATGCTAACAAGCCTAACTGTTAAGGTGGGGTGTATGGGATATATCCATTGACAAATCAATGTCACTAGCGAGTGCCTTGCATATAAATCATGAAGAATGATGAAAGCAATATACCTTCACTTATAAACATGTTATCAATCTGCTAAATTTAATTAGTAATAATCATGATGTGCAAGGATGTATCTTGAAGGTAGAATCAGGTACATTCCATTATAAATAGAAAATCAACCAGTTATGGAATAGAAGACAGAAAAATAAAAAAGACCATGGTATTCGTTAGCTAACTGGTATAATACTACATAAAGAGTTGATGCATTAAGAAAAATATATGAGCAATGAAATATGGATGTCTTTACTACCTGTACTCCAAGAGATGACCAATTTCTGGGGAGATTGAGGGTCACAATGTCTCTAGTTTCTTCACCAAAAGCCATGTAACCACAAAACCCAAAAAGAATGTACACAAGTGTTATCCCACCAAAAGTCTGAGCCAGCAATATTGGGAACTTACGTCTATCCTGCATAGAATTCTCCAAAGCCAGTGTCATTCCAAACCCCTCAAAACAAAAAATGGCCATGCCTGCTGCAAATGGCAACCCTCCAATGTTAGATGTGATAGTTGTCCTTTCTCCAAATGGAAATCCCTCCCCTATGGCCAGCCGTATATCTTCCTTCACCACAATTCCCATGGCTAGGACATTGCACACATCAGCAAAAATGCTAAAAGGAGCTAAAGCAGATAAGCTCCCTATCCAAGACAATCCAATTTCGAAGGGCACTAACAAAAATATGAAGGAGGCCATTGATAGTCCTTGGGGTTGGAACACAGAATGAAGGTTTTGTCCAATAAATACCAAATAAGCAACAGAACCTGCACATTGTGCCACCACAATTATAACTTCTGTCACATACCGACCAGGGGTTCCAAATGACCTATAACCCAAGTCACCGTATGTTCCTGCTTCCCCTAATGGTTCTTCTGATGCCAACTTTTCTCTGCACATAACCTGCACCCGTGAAATAAAAAACAAACCTTTTATGGCAAGACCCAAGCAGAATAAAGGCAAGACCTAAAAAGTCAAGCACCATTTAACTCAGTCTATTTGGTTTACCGTTGAATTAACATGACACTTGTTACAATGACAAATGAATGATTGCCATTATAACACAAACTCCAATGTAGTTGGTGGAAGTGATAAGTTTTCACTTTCTCTCAATCATAACTACACCAAACAAGCTCATGTCCAATATTTATTAACCCATGTAACTTTAGCTTGGTTTGATGTTAGTTATTATACGAATCACATTTACTGAAATTGACAAAACAATTACATTCATTCAATTAGCTTTTTTTTTGGTGAAATTCAATTAGCTTTGAAACTCTCATAAACGTGACTTGCGAAGTAACTAAAGTCAGGTACTACTACTAAGTTGAACGTTTCAGTGACCTGGTGTACCGGCCCACACCACAAAAGGAAAAAAAAAAACAGATAGGTAGTAGAATATTTGTTTACAGGAAAAAAGCATTATTGATTAGGATGAATCATAAATAGCTCTGTCCCAAAACAGAACAAAACAGAAAACCACTCTCAGGTACGAATCTATTCTCACATTTTCTATCCAGATTTCTGGGTAAATATACGATTAAGATTAATTTAAACATACAACCCAATCATATTTAATGATTTAAAATCAACTCTAGCCAAACTTATACCAAAAGAACACGTCAGAGAAATTCTAGGTGAATCAAATTCTATGTACAGTATTTCCTCAATGTGATCAATGATTCCGAGGAGAGATAGAGAGAAAACTCACAAGTAGAAGCATGCAATAGTAGGTGGACACGCCAACGATAGCCACCCCAAGCGATCCAGCAACCCACCCAGCAATCCGAAAAGCAAATGGCAACCCCAAAACTCCAGTTCCAACTACAGTAACTATAATATTCCCCAAAGTTTGAAGCTTTGTAGCTCTTTTGGAAGATTCCACCAAAGGGGTGCCGATGCTTTTTGTGTCACGCTCCATTTTCCTTTCCGTCAAATTTGAGACTCAGATAAAGTTTGGGGTCATTTCAGAGAGAGACGTCACATCTGATAAATAGAGAGAAACAGGGAAGTGGCTAGAGGCAGAAGTGTTGTGTGGTATGCGAGGAAAGTGATAATGAAAATTATGAGCGAATGAATGCATCATTTGGAATTTGGATCCGATCTATGAATAATGATGAAGTTTTAAGTTTAGAGGAGGAGTCGGCAAGGAAAGTAAACGACTCAATTCATCGTTCAGCAGTAATGACAAATTTTACGTGGATACAATGTGCAAAGTACTTCAATTATTTGATTATTATTGGATTGGATAAGATTTGATTAGAATAGGAGAATTTTTATATTTTATTTTATTCAAGAATAATAAATTTAGTTATTTGATTTGTAAACTTTGGATTTTAGACAAAGGCTTAAGGTGTGTTCGGTTTGGGAAACAGAATTGGAAAAATGGATGAATCTAAGAGTTTGAGACAGTCAAAATTTCGTTTGACCGTAGGATTTATTTTTGGGTTGATCAAACCCAAGTTGAATAACTAAACATATTAGTATGTTTTTTGTGTATATAAAATTGGGTTTTTCTTATTTCAATTTATATGAAATAATTTTTTTCTTTTACAATCCTCGTATTGAATATTATGTTTTAAGTCTTTATTTTGAATTTAAATGTATTAACTTTTTATTTTTTTATTTCTTATTTCCTTTGTTCGTTTTCATTTTTTTAACAGATTTTTTAAAAAAATATGATAATAATTTTGTAATTAAAACTAAAAATAAAAATAAAAATAAAAACAGAAAACAAAAATAGAAACGAAATAAGTCCTCAGGTATTTAAATGACTCTATTAGTGCTTAAGAGATAATGTTATGTTAATATAACCAATTGTGTAATGTCCTTTTGTTTTAGCCTATTTGTCACGTTATGTGATACATGTGATCACATGTGTGCGTTTAGGTGGCTCTAAACAACACTAATTCAAGGTTATGATGGAATTAACTTACTTCCCCTGAAAAATTAAATTCAAATTGTAATTTGAAAATAAGGGTAAAAGACAATCACAATAAGTAAGAGGTAAGGGGCCTTGTCCTATTCTTCAATTCGTTTTCTCTATCAATAATGTGGCATCACTATCTAGAACTATTTCTCAAACCGAGACCACTATGCGAGCACCATCATCCTACTTTGATTCGTCTTGGATGAAAAAAAAGGGAAAAAAATCAAAATTGACAATGTGTGAAGAAAAAAGACAACACGTGGAAATGACAATGAATCTAAGAAAATAAACAACATTGTAATTTTAATTTTAAAATATTACTTAGTTTCTTTCATATATCAAATTCAAACATGTCATTCCTCTCTATCTTCTTACTGTTCTCTTCCCTTCAAAACCCTAAATTAATCATTCTCGTCTCTTTAAACCCATCAAATTTCCTACTTCTTCTTTGTACTCAACCATTCCTTTATCTCCCTTGTCACCACCAAACCTTTCACCATTCAATCCTCTACTAAGCCTTAAGGGATTCTGGCGAAGATGTTAAGACCGTTTTAAAGTCTTGAGGTGGAGGCAACAATAACGACAATGATGGAGGTGATCGAGAGGTGAGGGAGAAAGGGGGTCTTTTGGGACCTTTCCCGATTAATTAAACTTCACTCGGGGCTCTAGAAATTTCGCTTGCATTTCAAACATTTATGGTTGAGCCTAGGTACATTCCTTCCTTGGCAATGTATCCTACATTGGATGTTAGGGGTCGAGTTATTGCTGAAAAGGTAATCTTTTTGTTCCCTTCAGCTTCTAATTTTAGAAGGGTGTTAATCAACTTACATAACTAGTTTTGCATTTTCTAACTGGATGTTTATTTAGTTCAGAGTTTGCCAGAGTCTATTTTAATTAAATTGATGATATAGTATTCTTCTACAACTTGAGAGGTGTATTTATCTTTTAAGTGATTTCTTGATCTTCAAGCTTCATTCTCCATAAAAAACATTTCTCCTTTAGGATCCATGTCTTGGCTAAATGGTGTGTGTAAGGGAGAGGTGAAATCCTAAGTAAAAACTAAGAGAGAAAACAAAAAGTGGGAGAGATTTAGGAAATGGTGACGTCATCTCTAGAGAGGGGATAGCCTAGTATGTGTTCACTACTTTAGAGGTGCTATAAAGTGTTAAGTAACTCTTGATTCTAGGGAAAGAAACTTCTCACTAAAATACCTTAAATTCATTCAAATGATTTAAGTTATCTATAATTTAAAACCCTAAACCTATTTATATACTAAACCCTAACTTGTCTAACAAGCTGCCTCTAACTAACCCTAGTTAAGCTAAGTTAACTAACTCCTAACCTAAGGTAGTAAATTTTCGCTCGAAATAAGGTTGGCCCTAAAAGTGGCCCAAACACAAAAATAAGACCATGCAAAGACCAAAATCATAAAGCCCATACCAGGTCCAACTAAAATTATAATGAAGAATTATTTTTAAGCCTTAGGATAACTCTCAAACTCTAATATAAAAATCCTAAAAACAAATGTAACTCAAATGGCCTAAAAATTGATCCTAACATAAGTCTTAACTCCTAAACTACTAAGAACAAAAGAGAAGGTTTAAGAGATCCTCATCAACTGATTTTCAAGGACTGGACATTGTTAAGGTGTGTGCCAGAATTACCCTAAACTACATGTTTAGACCTCGACCCGCACATACGATGATGCCTAATTTTACAAGGTCCAGGGTGCTCACACATATAGGGATGCCTTATCTGAGGACTTATGGAGGAGCTAACCATTCACTAAAGATGCATTATTGTTGTTGTCGTTCCATGGGTCCTCAGTCAATACTTTTTCTATTCATTTGGCATTTAGAATGAACTCCAAAAAGCCTTCAATCAGGTAAAAAAGTAGGGATTTTACTCTTCAACTTAAATGACCACGTTTTATTATTTAGGTGCAAAGTCCATGTGACATTAACAAATGAGACACCTATCACTTAACATGACAAGTCAACAAACTTAATGTTTCGTAACGTTTTCAAATACTGGAGACTAACAGAGTTATTTAAATATCTAAAGGACATATTTGCTAAAACAAATAAGTCAATGACCTATTGATTTATTCACTCATTGTAGATATGATGAATAAATTACTTGTTAGCTTGTTCATATATATCTAACATGTTCAACTAATTGTCAACACATGACTATGGCGTGCTAAAATATAATTTTATCATTAAAGTCTCAACTATTTTATTTACTAACAATTTTGAAAGCAACTTTAGCGACTAAAATTTATATTTTAACTAAACACGATCATGTGTTGATAGTCATCTAGACATGTCATAATATCATAACATGCTAATGTATAGTTTAGTTACTCATATCAACAATTAACAAGCTCAAGTTTAAAATAAGGCTAAATGTAACATATATGACATTAAAAATTTATTTTATTTTGTCGCACGAAGTTAATTAAATATTATTAGATGTTAAATTAAATTTATTCAGATTTAGTTAGGGATTTTTCTAGATTATTATAAATTAATTAAGGGTTGTTATTTAGGTAATAACATTAGAATAATTAATTTTGAGTAATTAATTAGTAAATTTAAATTTAGATTAAATGGTAGAGGTAAAATATCATTTACCATGAGGTAAAAATGGATTTTTATTAAAGGAAATAGAAGAAATGGTAAAATAACAAAATTGCCCCTAAGCTTTAAACTACCTTTCCTTCTTCTTTCTCTATTTCTCGCGTGCGCTATTTAAAGAAAAGAAACAGAGGTCATTCATGCTCCTCCATGGTCGTGGGGTGATGATGCTCGATTCAAGCTCGATCTCGCAATGAAACTTAAAACTGATAGTATATTCGAGATCGTGGAAATAAGTTGAGCACATTGGTAACTCCAATTTTTAGCTTCAGTAACTTCTTCTCTAAACTGAATTTCACTCGGTAATGGGGTGTTTCGATTTCATTGCATTTTTACACTTTAAACTCATAAATGGGTTTGGAATGATGGGTATTGATAATTCATTGACAGGTTTTTGTTTTGGTATCCGTAGGTTATGAACCAAGGATCGATGAGGCGTTAGCCGAAGTAGAGCCTAAAACCAAGAGCGTAATTAACCAGGGTAAACTTTGGAAACTTTAAAAGTGTATTTAAAGTTATTTTGGTAAAGTGGGTTTTGATTACGGAAGCCGCAATGCTAACCCACTTCATAATTTCCTTAAATTATAAATATTGGGCGTACCCAACATAGAGGACAAGATCGTTGAAAGTTTGGAATCGAGGTAAGGGAGCATTCAGAGTATTAATTAATTAGAAATATTATTTGACGATAATTAGCGTTAGGAAAAAGTGGTATAATTAGCGTTTAATTGCTATTTTAATTGTAACGCACTGTCGGTATAAATTCTTATTTGTATTAGGATTAAAATTAGACTTAAAGATGTTGAGAATGAAAAGTATGAATTGTTATGTAAGAATTATGAGTAATGGTGAAACGATAAGACTGATGATTAGTTTTATCGAAATTAAGTGAATAACATATACGAGTATATATTTATTGGTATGAGTTTCCAATTATAAAAATAGTGAAAGTAATGTTGTGTGAAAATATATAAATGAGATTACATCTGAGTGATTGATTAACACTTTAGTTGAAACTATGTTGATAAATGCTTGTACCTGAGTGGTCAGTATGATGTCGATTGAATATTATTATGCCTAAGTGGCTGTTGTGTTGTTATGATATGAATTGAATGTTAATGATGCTTGTGTGGCTTTGTTTGATGTGAAATTAAATGATGATAAGTAGAGAATTTAGATATGGAGTGACTAAGTAGCCATCATTTTATTAATATTAAAGCCTAAGTGGCTAGTGGTAAAATAAATTGCTTGAGTGGCTAGTTATGAAATGATTTATGATGATGGCTTTGTGCCATTTATTAAGAGAATGGATTAATTAAATCAGAGAAAGTGAATTAAAATGAATCTATGTGATTTGTGTGGTTTGGACGGCTGTACAATATATTTCGCCCCTCAGGTTTGGCTTCAGTGGTCAAATAGGACCCCGTTGAGTTACCTAGTGGTCAAGAAGGACCTAGTGATTAAGGTGGCAAACCAAGCAAAGCTCGATAGACCAAGTAAGGTTCATAGGGTGTCGAGTAGGACCCTACACAACTAAAAAAACACCTGTTAGCGACGGAAACAATTGGTCGCTAATCTATGCCAAGGTCGTCGCTAAGAGGACTAACGATGGTATTTCTGATGGCCACACGACCGTCGCTAAAACCTTCGTCGAAGATAGATGAGCGACCACGGAAAGGTCGTCGCTAAAGTACCGATGGCATAAGACCGTCGCTAACATGGTCTCTGCTTCACTTACTTCAGTCGTCGCTAACTATCCACGTTCAGCGACGACGAATATCTCGTCGCTACTGTTAGCGACCATCTTCGTCCGTCGCTAAACAGCGACCACTTATGCCCATCGCTATGGGTAGCCATACAGCGACCACTTATGCCCGTCGCTATGGGTAGCCATACAACGACCACCTACTCCCATCGCTATGGGTAGCCATACAGCGACCACTTATAACCGTCACTATGGGTAGCCATACAGCGACCACTATCCGCCGTCGCTATGAGTAGTTATTTAGCGACCATCTTATTCCGTCGCTAATGGGATTTTTTATTTTTTTTAAAAATTGTTTAAATATTTATAGATTTTGTTAATTTAACTTTAAAAATGTTGATTAATATTTTGTATTGGGTGGTAAAATTTTATAATTAAATTTGAATAATTTTTTAAAAATATTAAATTATTATTAAAAACAAATAGTGGATTAAATTTATTTATCAAATAGGTTGAATTATTAATGATAATCAAAATAAGGCGTTTTTTTTTTAATTTAATTACCAATAAATATTGACATAATAAATGAAAAATGACAAAATAAATACTGAATGGAATATAATATAAAAACTGTAAATGAAATATACAATGTGTATACAAATACAATCATGGTGGTGGGGGATCCTGTGGTGGTGGTGGGGGCGTCTGGGAAGTGGCGGGAGGTAGTCTCGCCATCAACTGCATCAGTAGCTCTTGCTGCTGAGCAAGTTGCCGATGAGTCTCAACGTGCTGCTCCTCGGCCCGCTGTCGGTCCGCCTCGGCCCGCTCCTCCAAAAGCTGCCTCTGACGTCGCTCCTCCTGTAGCTCGTCGTTCAGGTTTTGAATTACCTGAACAACCTCAGTAAAAAACTTGGTGGGCCACCAACCAAGGCCTCGTACGGTAGATGGATAGGCAAATGCTCCATCGAGTCAAAAAAACTTGGTGGGAAAATCTGCTCCAACTTACAAATCAATACCGGGATGGTTTCTTCCATCTTCACAAGTTTCTCCACAGTCAACGAAGTTGCCATCAACTCCTTGAAGAAATGACTCAACTCAACCAACGATTTCCAAATAGGCTTCGGTAAGGCATGAAACGCGTACAGGAGTAGTTGTTGCATAAAGACATGGCAATCATGACTTTTCATGCCAAACACCCTGCCCTCCTTCACGTCGACACATCTACTCAAGTTAGAAGCGAATCCGTCAGGCAGGGTCAACTCATTCATCCAAATACACACAACAATCTGTTGTGGTCTAGTTAAAGCATATTTTGCATGGGGTTTAAACATTCTTCCATGTCCCACATCCCTCAATTTTAACTCCTTCCTAGAACACCAAATCGGCAGGTCTAGACGACTCTTCTCGTTGTCCTTTGTTCTCCCTTTGATGTCCATAACAGTGTCAAAAATATTCATGAAAACATTACATTCAGTGTGCATGACATCAATGTTGTGTCTTAACAACAAGTCTTTCCAATATGGCAAATCCTACAAGATGCTCTGCTTCACCCAGTGGTGTTCCTTACCATAACCCACAAACTCCTTAACACTCTTGTCCCAGCTGTAGGGATACTCTTCGACTCTCTGCCAAACCCGTGCACCGGATAACCTACAGGGTGGAGGTTCATTAACAACCTTGTTCTTCTTAAAAGCGGTTTTGTTTCTCCTAAACGGGTGATCCAACGGTAGAAACTTTCTATGACAGTCAAAGAAACTTGTCTTGCCACTAACAGGGAGTGATTCCCCCCCGGTATGTTCCATGCATACAGGGCAAGCAAGCTTCCTAGACGTTGACCATCCGGAAAGCATACCGTAGGCCGGGAAGTCGTTAATAGTCTACATCAAGACAGCACACATCATAAAATTGTTCTTCAAAGACGCATCGTATGTCATTACCCCGACATCCCATAATTGTAATAACTCTTCAACCAACGGTTGTAAAAACACATTTATGTTCGCCTTTGGATTTTTGGGTCCTGGAACCAGTATAGATAGAAACATAACCTCCCTCTTCATACACATATCAGGAGGCAGATTGTATGGGGTCAATATGACTGGCCAACAAGAGTAAGCTCTTCCGTATTGACCGAACGAGTTAAACCCATCAGTACATAAGCCAAGTCTTACATTGCGCGGCTCGCCAGAAAAGTCCGGATATAGCTCATCCAAATACTTCCATGCTTTCCCATCGGAAGGATGGCAAAGAAACCCCTCTTGTGTTCGGTTCAGAGCATGCCAACGCATGTGTTTTGCCATGGATAATGAGGCATACAGGCGTTGAAGACGCGGTGTTATAGGGAAGTACCACATTTTCTTCCTGGCCGTCCGGGTTACCTTCCCTCTCCTTTTAACGGTTTTGTAGCGTTCCTCATTACAATGTACACATTTTGTGACACTCTTATCTGCAAACTCATTTCTAAACAACATACATCCGCCTACACAACACTCTATCTTCACACAACCCAACCCCAAGTTTGCCACTTGTTTCTTAGCATGGTACAGGTTTGTTGGCATTCGATGATTACTAGGCATAGTAGAACCCATCAGATTGACCATCCTATTAAAACAACCTCCAGAAAGATTATAATCTGCCTTTAGGCTTAAAGCAGCTAGGGAGGCGGATAACTCAGTGTGACTGTTGCACCCGTCCCACAATGGAGTCTGAGCCGCCGCTAACAAATCATAAAATCTCTTCACCTCCGGATTAGGATCCTTCTCTACGTGACCTGCTTGGTCAGAGTCTCCATGACCTGCTTGGTCACCATGTTCTAGCATACGCTCGGTGGAGGGTCCAACATGATCCATCACCATTTGTTCTATGTTGTTGTACGTATCCCTGTTTCCTCCAACCTCGTAGTAAGACTGTTGCACGCTTACGTCTGATGGTCTAAGCGGTAACTGCTTACCATGGTTGTACCAGCAGTGGTATGTTTCCATGAACCCTTTCTCAGTTAGGTGGCACATAACATCATCCGCGTATTCAAAACTCATGCATTTGCACCTTGAGCATGGACAACGAATCTTCTGAGTCGCTTCAAATCCAGGCGTGTTTGCCGTGGCAAACGTAATGAACTCCAATAGCCCCATCATAAACTCCTTAGTCACTCGCCGACCACGATCTAGTCGGTTGTACATGCATCGCCGATTTGCCGGTACCTCCATTTACAATATCTAACAAGCACGATTTCTGTTACTTTACATTTTTAAAATTTTATTTGACTATCGGTTGTGAATCACTCTATCTCTTTGATGTTGCAAAATAGTGGGGCCCTATCCCATTCGGGATGAATATGAAACCATCCGTAACCCATCGATGTTGTATGTGGTCTATCTTGTGTCGTTGATGTTCATTTGAAATTTCAGCAGCATTTCGCATTGGTCCCTGAGTACACAGAGATACGTACGGTATGAAACACCGCACGTAGTCATGCACCCTGGGGACAATATGAAACACCATAACCGAAATTTCAAATGAACATTCAACGTCTCAAGATAGACCACATACAACATTGATGGGTTACGCCTACTGGTTACAAATTCATACCAAACTGTCCAACCGGGACAATTCAAGATCCAACACAACACGGTACATTAGCCGATTGTTTTGAAACTTGAACGGGAATCTAATGGGTACACACACGACTAAACACTACATTATTAAAGTTGAGTTTCATTTTTTAAGTTTCCTAAGAAAGGGAGCCTCCCAAAATTTTGGCAGAGTCTCCCCTGTAAACTAGACATTTCCTAAATTTAGAAACGGCCTGTTACATACAGAAAACTTTCCAGTATAGATAAATATATATGCTACGCATTGTATATGATATTGAGAGGTATTAAGTCCCAAATCATGTTATCAGCACACAAAACCAATGCCTAATGAGCTCTGCTCTCCACTAACAAACAACATTACACATGCATAAAAAATCATGTTATCAGCACACAAAACCAATGCCTAATGAGCTCTGCTCTCCACTAACAAACAACATTACACATGCATAAAAAAGAAATGTTATCAGCACACAAAACCAATGCCTAATGAGCTCTGTTCTCTACTAACAAACAACAATACACATGCACACTTTTAAAACATGTTATCAGCACACATAAGCAATGCCTAATGAACTTTACTCTCCACTAACAAACAGAACTTTCAACATACATACACTTCAAAAGATATAACACACATAACAAGAAAAGTTAGCGTTAAGGGATTACCTGGGAAAGAAAGTAAGCGCTGGAGACGAAGCTGAAGAAAGGCCGACAAAGACCACGCGTAAGGTGTGCTAGTCTGTATGATTGACATTATTTACACGATCTAAAAGGCACAACAACATTGTTGAGATGTGGCATTATTTACATAAGAACAACTTCTTAATGATGTAGAGACTTGGGATCCACGTGAGAATGAGTCCATGGGAGAGGCAGCAGAGAATACATTTGCATTACTAAACATTCTAAGGGTTGAAAAACTTGAGTTTACTTTTTTATGTACCCTAAAACAGGGAGCCCACTGAAATTTTGGCAGAGTCTCCCCTGTAAACTAGACATTTTTGAAATTTTAAAAATGTCTTGTTACATGCAGAAAATTTCCCAACAGTTCATAATATACAATACTAAGGCACTTTTTGGCTATCAACATACATAATTCACAACTTGTTTCATCATCAAAACAAACAAATTAATAACATGCTTAAGGTCTATATATATCAAAAGAATTTCTTAAAAAATAATTATTCATGCATTAATGAAACATACTAAATTTTCATACAACAAAGTTACAAAAATTTACATTAATGAAAAATTAGAATAAAGAAACTCACCTTGGAAGAAGAGAAGAGTCAAGGATATAGGTTAGGTGGCAGTAACAGCGTCCTGCGAAGGGAGCTGTAGTACAAATGGAAGCAGAGGATGACGGAAATCTAGGAGAACTGCAGAAAATGAAAATAGAAGACTTAGTTATGTTAACAGTTGTAGGTTATGTGATTGTTGCTATAAGAGTAATAGATCAACATAAGTGTGTGTAATTTAGAATGTGATTTCTGTTGTGGATCCCATGGTTACTAAAGGTTGTATTAATTCTGAAATTTATGGGAGATGTATGTATTAATTCTTAGCAATGAGTCAAAGCTACTTTACAAAAATATTGTTTCATGTATCTTAGCAATTTAGTCTTAAAAAATATTGTTTCATGTATCTTATTGTATTCATGAATGCATGTGTTTTGCAATATTATGCTCTTTCAATTTTAAAATAAGTAACAATTGGTTAACTGATAGAATAAGTACAGGCACAACTTTAGGTATAAATATGCAGCAATTACTTAACACAAATTAGTGCCATAGAATTTATAAAACAAACTTATCCTAAGAGCTAACTTGGAAGCCTTTATTTTTGTATGAATTGTGGAGTTATGGCAGGAAACTTGAGATGGGGTATAATATAAGAGGATGGATGGAGGAAGGGACCTTGGACTGCTGAACAGGACAGATTGCTCATTGAGTATGTTAGCTTGCATGGTGAAGGAAAATGGAACTCTGTCTCTAGGCTTGCAGGTTCTTACCAAATTTTATACACTATGTTTTGCTCTTAAAAATTTCCCAAAGAGTTTGACAACTCAAGTCAGGTTCTACAACAGCAACATAAACAACAAAAAGAAACCTCCAACAGCCTTCAACAACCTTCAACAGCCTCCAACAATATTTCGACAGCCCACCGGAGAAGAAGAGAAGAAGAACTGAAGTAGGGAAGAAGAGGTGAAGAAGAACAGAACCAGAAACTCGCCGGAGAAGCATAGGTTCGCCGGAGAATGAGTGGGTGTCGGGGAAATGGGGTGGGTGTCCCGGAAATGGACCTTTCATATTTGAAGAAATGGGAAAGTTGCTGCTGAAGGTGTTAGGGTTCAGAAATGGGGGGAAAGAAAGCAAAAAGGGCTAAAATACCCTTAAAAAATCCATTTCACACAGGGGCAAAACAGGGAGGAAGCAGGTGCGGGTGTTTCGCCCCGTGATTTGGCGCTCCCGCGACGCTACGATTCCCCCCGCGATCGCCGCTATCGAAGGCTTCCCGCGATGGACCTCCGCGTCATGCCCAGGACCCGCTCCGCCGCTATTGACTACTATGGTTACAGAACTTATCTAGAAACCCAAAGGTTTTAACAAAACCAACATCAATGATAAGGCTATCAGGCTGTTGTGAAGTACAGAATTAGCAGAAATATGCATGGACAAATCAATAGTAGCCACAACAAATTTGCTATAATATGGTCACAATTCAGAAATCAGAATGGGTCACAAGAGGGAAATATTTTAAGTTATTGGATTGATGTTGAAATAAGGATTTGAAATTAAAATAAAAATGTCCACACTGAATGGGTCCACGGTCCAAGTAATTTGAACGTACGAGTGCCCCATTTATAGCTACCAGAATTTATGCATGCATGCCCTTCGTCGGAATTGAATTTGTTCATCAAAATTATATTTCACTAAATCACTGAACCATTGTTTTACTTTTTATTGATATGTTGATTTAAAATTAAAACAAAGACTATGTTTTCAATTGAAATTATAATATGCTTTGATTTCAATCTAAATACAATTACTATGAATAATCCAGAAGATAGAAAGGCAGAGAGAAATTGTTAACAAAAATCAATAGAAATGATTTGTTATTTCGATGTTAAGAAGTTAATTAACTTGTATGAAACTTCTTAAAGATAAGGGCCTTATGACCTATCATCACCTATGTGAATAAAACGGTTAAGGGATTAGATGATTAATTTTGGCTTACTTTTAAACTGTAGAAAGTAATGTTTTATTGCTTGAAAGCTTAAAAATATGTTTTACTTACCTGAGCAGGGGTGAGGTAGGCAGGTTTCAAATACAAATTGTAGTGGTGTTGCATGTGAGCATGGCTTGTGGGTACTTGTCACATTAAAAAAAGGTTTCTCTAAAATGATGGGGAGTCCCTTTTTCATGCATCAATTCATTAATCTTGTTCACCTACCCATTTATCAATGTATTAAGGATACTCCTCTCTAAGAATTTCAATGTCTATCCACTCACCACTAACAATTCTGAAATCAGAAAGGGTCACAACAAATTTATGCCATGAAAACAACAAGGGTACTGAAACATCTCCATCAAACCCAATAAGGGGTTGCATCAACTTCAAACAATTTGAAGAATATTGTTGAAATTGAAACAAGAGGGACAAAAATAAAAATCTAATAAAAAGTGGAAACCAATCAGATTCTAAAGGATTGATTGATCAAATTATTTTTAACTCAGTCTAAAACATCAAACTCCAAAGTCTGAACTGAGGGTTTATAACTAAGATACTTAAAATCTGCAGTTAAATCGTGAGAGAAAGGGTTTATAACTCCAAAGTTATGGTAACAGAAATTACACAGTTCACCAATATAGACAGAGTTAAGAGAAAGGGTTGAATTTTGATACCTACGACAGTGTCGATGAAGAGTGTTGCTGGTGAGGTGAGCGTGAGGATGAGAGGTTCACCGGTGAGGCCCCGACTTCACCGATGACGTTACAGAGTCTGCTGAGCTACCACCGACGGAGGTTCTGAACGGGACGGAGGGGGAGAGAGCTCCTCGGAGACGGAGGGGGAGAGAGGGAGGGAAAGAGATTGGCAGACAGACGGAGGGAGTTAGAGTAAGGGAGAGAGGAAGTCGGGGGAGGAAGGGCAAAGGACGGAGGAAGGGAGGGAGATTTAGGGCAAATGATTAGGGGAGAGGCTCTGGTCGAGTATTATAAACCCTATTAGCGACGGCGGGCAAATGATTAGGGGAGAGGCTCTGGTCGAGTATTATAAACCCTTAGCGACGGCCAACCACCGTCGTTAATAATGTCACTACAATTAAAACACATAGCGACGACCAACCAATTCCGTCCCTAATACCCTGAATATTAGCGACGACACAACAATTCCGTCACTAATCTCCTGAGTAGTAGCGACGGTGTAACCCCACCGTCACTACCTTCCCTTCTTAAAAGTAAAGTTATGGAGGGAAGACCCAAAATCATAGCGACGACAAACCAATTCCGTCCCTAATCCCCTGAATATTAGCGACGGCAAAGCAATGTCGTCCCTAATCTCCTGAGTAGTAGTGACAGCGTAACCCCACCGTCACTACCTTCCCTTCTTAAAAGTAAAAGTATGGAGTGAAGACCGAAAATCTTAGCGACGGCAAAACAACCGTCACTAGTGTAAAACATAGCGATGGACACTAGACGTCGCTAATGTTTGGCGCCAACGGAAAACCTTGGAGGGAAAAATCTAGCGACCGCCACAGCGACGAGTGTGAGTTAGCGACGGTAGTAGTGACAGAATGTTGCAATTGTTAGCGACCACGTTTTCCATGGTCGCTAAACTTTTTTTCCTCTGGTTTTTTCCTAGCGGTCGCTAACTCGGTCGCTATTTAGCGACGAGTTTCGAGTGGTCGCTAAATTGACGTAGCTATTTAGGGTTTTTTCAGTGGTGCTAGGTGGAGGCCAATCCATTTTAGTATTCAGAAATTAGCGAGTCCAAATAAACTGAGTGGGAGTCAGCTATGCCATTATATTTTAATGAATAGTGATTAATGTATTAGACGATGTTGTGAATACTTGAGGTAATCAGAGATGAATTCAATATGTATATGATAATATGTGTAGCCTAAGTGGCACGTGAAGATTGTAGATGTTTAACATAATTGAGAATGAATTGGTGTGTGTATGTGTGTGTATGTACATTGGTATCTGTAGCCTGAGTGGCTTGTGATGTTGAAGATAAGATAATGACTGAGCACATATGGTACAATTGAAATGTGAACTGAGTATGTATATAATAAGCTAATGTTATGCTTTTTTCTGTTTTAAGTTTCTATATTAATTGATATGTTCGATACCCACCATTTTCTATTGTCGTTGTTTTTTAGTAACAAATGACAACAATATCACGGACACCGTGGAGGCAAACACCAAATGAACCCTAAATGCCAAGGAATGATGGATGAAGTTATGTTGCTTATAATAATGTAAATTATGAGTGCTTGTTTGAGTAATTATGTTGTGATATCTTATGTTGTGTGTATATATCTTTTGTATGACACTAAGCCATTATATCTTGATAGATTGTGTGATTTATGAGCATGGATTATGGTAGAGTAATACATGTGTGTATGTTTTGCTAATAGATGGTGTAACACCCCTATTTTTATTTTTATATTAAAATTTTGAAGGAATTAAATTATAGTTCTTTAGAACTTTTTAATCTACGTATTATTTATGATTTTTTGGAATTTTTTGGAATTTTTGAATTATTTTAATAAAATAATATATTTTAAATAATTTTAAATTCATATAAAGTGACTTAAAATTAAAAATATTTATAAGAAAGTGAATTTAAATTATAAGAAAATTTTCTAAAATCCATTTCAAGTAGACTTATCTAAAAATTATCAGTTTGAGAAAAATCTTGATTTTTTCCAATCGTTAAAAAATTGGGAACGTATCAATAAATTTTTATTAATAGAAAATTTTAGATTTTTAAAATTTAAACTTTATATTACTTATTATAAAATTAGTGAGGACTGATATAATATCGCTAAATTTCAAAAAGGACTCATTTTAAATATTTAAAATATACCGAGTGAAAGGTCAAGGCAATGCAATGGGAGCACGTGAAGGTCAAGGTAATGATGCCTTGAGAAGGTTGGACCTTTTCAAAAAGCGCAATCCACCTCGTTTCAAGGGAGGATATAACCCTGATGGAGCAAAAACCTGGATTCGAGAGATAGAAAAGATCTTTCGAGCATTGCAATGTAATGAAGCTGATAAGGTAGTCTTTGCTACTTATGCCTTATCTGAGGATGCCGAACATTGGTGGGATAGCATGCGTAGACAATTTGAAGTCAACGACATGGAGATCACTTGGGATCATTTCAAGGATATGTTTCTGGAGAAATACTTTTCAGCTGATGTTAAAGAGAAAAAACAATTCGAATTCCTGTCACTGACCCAAGGAAATATGACCGTTGGAGAGTACACATCCAGGTTTGAAGAGCTATCTAGTTTTCATTCTCATTATAATGATGCTACTAACGAAGGTGATCGGTGTGCAAAGTTTGTAAATGGATTGCAGCCAGAAATTAAGGAAGCTATACGAATGCAGGAAATCTGTGAATTTTCTGTATTGGTAAATCGCTGCAGGATCTTTGAAGAGGATCATAAGGATAGAATGACCAAAAGTCGTGAGCCCATTCATAAGATGGGAGAAATGAGAAGTGGAGGACCTCACCATAACCAAAGAAGAGACTTCAGGAGAATTAAGTCTTACCAAGCGCCATTTCGCCGGTTTGGAGTAGCATCTGTTCCTAACAGACCCCAAGCTTCAACTGGAAGCTATTACCCGACATCTGCACCAAATTTTAAATGTTTTATCTGTGGAGGACCCCATTTGAAAAGGGATTGTCCTAAAAACACTTATGTTTGCTTTAAGTGTAACAAACCAGGTCATCACATCAAGGATTACCCAGAGATGAAGAGAGAAAACCCTGAAGGTGCAAGTACAAACATAAATACTCAAGGAGGCGTGCACAATGCAGTCGGAAGGCCGAAGGCAAAAGGAAAGGTTTTTGCAATCACTAGAGAAGAAGCATCTCATTCTGATTCCATGGTGGAAGGTAAGTGTATCATTAATAAGATTCCTTTAACTGTTATGTATGACTCAAGTGCATCCCATTCCTTTATTGCCAATTACTGTGTAGAAAAACTAAAATTACCTATGATAGAACTGTCATTTGACTTATCTGTACATACTCCTGGAAACAATCCCATTGTCACTTCTAAAGCCTATTAGAAATGCCCTATTGTCATAGATGGTAAGGACTTTAAGGCTAATCTTTTCTTTTTACCCCTTTATGGCTTAGAAGTTATTATTGGGCTAGATTAGTTGTCTGACAATCATGTTCTAATAGATTGTCATAATAAAACCATAATGTTTAAAGAACCAGTGAATTTGAATCCTGAGGATTCGAGATTTCTAACCGCCAACCAAGTGAGTGCCTCTTTAAAAGGAGGGGCTCAAGGATTCATGCTATTGCTTTCAATGAAAGGAGAGCAAGAATCAAAAATCATGCTTCTGCCGGTTGTGTGTGAATTTCCTGACGTTTTTCCTGAAGATATCCCTGGTTTACCCCCAGAAAGAGATGTGGAATTCGCCATTGATCTAGTACCTGGAGTTGGACCCATTTTAATTGCACCACCTAAATGTCACCTCTAGAATTAGTAGAGTTAAAGAAACAACTTGAAGAGATTATAGAGAAGAAGTTTATATGATCCAGTGTATCCCCCTGGGGTGCACCAGTGTTGTTGGTTAAGAAAAAAGATGGTAGCATAAAATTGTGTGTAGATTATCAGCAACTGAACAAGGTGACGATCAAGAACAGATATCATCTGCCAAGGATTGACGACTTGATGGATCAGCTGCGTGGTACCACGGTGTTCTCCAAAATTGATTTGAGGTATGGATACCATCAAATAAGGGTGAAGAAAGAAGATGTACCAACAAATGGTTTTAGAACACGCTATGGCCATTACGAATATCTAGTAATGCCTTTTGGTGTAACTAATGCACCGGCCGTATTCATGGATTACATGAATAGGATTTTTCATCCATATCTAGATAAATTTGTAGTGATGTTCATTGATGATATATTAGTGTACTCTAAAAGCAGAGAAGAACATGTTGAACACTTAAAGATTGTGTTGGAAATCCTGAAAAAGAAACAACTGTATGCAAAGCTGTCGAAGTGTGAATTCTGGTTGGAAGAAGTGAACTTTTAAGGATATAACACCCTCTGTTACATCTCAATAATATCTAAAAAATTCATGAAATTTTTTTTTAAAATATAATCGCTAAAAGAAACTATCAGAGTAAAATTACATTCAATATTTCTGAAATACCTCATGTATTATCATTAAAATTTAATCAGTAATTTTACATTCATCCAAATAAAATAGATATTAAACATTATTAGAAAGAGAGGAAACTCCATGGCCCAAGAGCAGTTGCCTAGTGACATTATTTATTCATTGGACCACGGTATTCATACCGAGCTCCCTTTCTAGAATGTGCTATATATACTGTCAATGTTCTTCGATCCTTCCCTCTGTACGAACCATTAATTTAAAACATTGAAACAAAAACATAGAGAAAGGAGTGAGAAACAGAATATAATATTCCCAAATGGGACATAAGCAATAAAGGGTTTTCACAAACTAGTATAATAATATCAATCATTATCACATACACAATCAATTTATGAATGTATGAATGATATGCCATATCTTCATCATAACTTACCTATATATGTGGGCCCCTTAAATTTTAATTTGCACTGGGCCAACCAGGAGTTTACACTGTTCTATAATTCTGGATAATAATATCATGAACAGCTCAACTGGCATGGAAACACTTAGAGACTAGTCAGATTGAAGAGGTTTTTATTGTGAAAGTACCCGACACTAAGGAGCTACCCCAGGTCCCCTGAAGCACCCTTTCACACCCTCTCATCCCAAGGCTCACAATTAAGCCTCCTCTAATGTATCCTTGGTTTCTATAATCCGTCCCCAGACAACATCATTTTGTTTCTCTTTGATGATTCATGATGCATGAACTACTCGCGTATTTAGTTGGTTAAGGCTTTTAGAAACTCAATTATATTATCAGGGCCTACGAATCACGACATAGCCACCCCAGTAACTGTACTTTTTCAACTTCTCAAATACGCACATAGAATTTTGGTACAGTTCCTTTTCAAATCACAAATCAAATCTCCTTATAAATTTGAGTTTCAAAGCCTTAAATATATTTCACAACCTTCTTTAGAAAGTTTATAGGTCAATTCAAAATCAATTTCTAAAAACTCGAATTCAGAACTATAAATCTTTAAAACCTTAGTACTTGAAAATTTTGTATAATATTTTTATACATTTAAATAATATGTATATATATATATATTAAAATATTAGTAAAAATTTATTTTTATAAAATAATTTCTCTTTCTTTTTCTTTTTGATAAACTAACTAACAAATCTAAATTTTAGTAAAGATATATACATATATATTAAAAGATAAAAAGAGATTTCTAAAACTTATGTAGTTTTATTGAAATCTAAGGAATTTCTTAAAAGTAATTTAAATAAAGATGAATAAGTAAATAAAGAAGTAGGAGATAAGTAAATTCTTACTGAATTTTAGCTTTCCGTCATGCTTGCTATATGCTCAAACCCCACAATACAAGATTATCAATCATCATCAAACATTGTCAATCATAATCAAACATCATAAAACATAAATAAATATTAACAATCATAAATCAAATCAAATAATTAAGCATCAGTTATAAATATGATAATTTAAAATTCAATAGTTATTTAAATTAATAAAGTTTGTTTTAAGTTCTATGGTCAATTCCTCGCACAGGTCTATGTAAATCCAAGATAGTCCAGTCCTTGCATAGGTCTAGTTCAGTCCATATATGTCATAATAGTCCAAGTCCTTGCATAGGTTCAGTCAAGTTCATAATAGTTCAAGTCCTTGCATAGATTCAATCCAGCCCGCATAGGTCATAATAGTTCAAGTTCTTAAGTAAATATTTCAGATATTAAGTTACACAAGATGCTTAATTTATTAATAACAATTATTATAAATTTTAAGTTAAAGGTTATTATTTTAAAATAATAATACTGTTATGTTTAAAAGGAGTAGGAGACTCCTCCCAATATTCTTATGTATTTTTATATTATATCCTTATCTCACCCCCCTTACCTTGATTTGCTACCAAAAGTGAATTCGTTCTGCGTCTCCAAGTTCTAACAAAATATTAATACTAATTTATTTCAGTATGAGCATAAGATGAAAATTAAGATTGCTATCAGAATGATAAATACGCATAGTAATAGTAAATAGTAACAGTAAATAGTAAATCATCAATAGTAACGGTAAATAGTAATTTTTGAATAGTAATAGTAAATAGTAAATTGTGAATAGTAAATTTTGAATAGTAGTGGTAAATGGTAAATCATGAACAATAACAGTAAATAGTAAATTTTGAATAGTAATGGTAAATAGTAAATTTTAAATAGTAACGGTAAATAGTGAATTTTGAATAATAATGGTAAATAGTAAATTTTGAATAGTAACAGCAACTAATAAATTTTGAATAATAACGGTAAATGATAAATTTGAATAATAACAGTAAATGGTAAATTGTGAATAGTGACAATAAATAGTAAATTTTGAATAGTAACAGTAAATAGTAAAAATAACATAGTGGTAATTTATTTTTACTATAGTAACTTATTCATAATAGTACTAGTATATTAATGGTTTAAGAGTGCTAAAAAAATAAACTAAAATTATAAAAAGAATATAGAAGAAAGTTATTACCTTACACCTCCGGCAGAACTTCTTTTTACCAAAAGAATTTACTCCCTACTAATTTCTTACGCACTATCTCTCTAGATTCTCTCTAATTTTTTGGTGTGGAAATGTTGTAAATGAGCCATCTATTTATAGGAAGAAAATTTTACTATTTAAGATTACTTAATTATTTTTTTTACTATTCATGATATAAACATTCACCCACCGGTCACTATTCATGATATAAACATTCACCCATCGGTCACTATTCATGATGTAAGTATTTACCCACCGATGATGTAAGCGATAATATCGGCAGTGGCATTTTGGTTATTAGATGAAAGGTTAAGGGTATTTTTGTCATTCTCAAAAAATAAAAAAAATATAAAAATTCCAAAAAATTATAAATTATATAACAATCAAAAGTTCTAAAGAACTATAATCAAATTCCTTTGAAATTTTATTCTAAATAAGAAATAATGAAATTAGGGGTGTTACAAAAGACATATAATTAGTCAAGGAGGAATAGTTGTAGACCCTTCCAAGGTGGAGGCAGTTTTAAAATGGGAGAGACCAACCACGATTACTAAGATTAGAAGTTTCTTGGGCTTGGCTGGATACTATAGGAGATTCATTGAAGGATTTTCAAAGCTAGGATACCCACTGACCAAGTTAACACAGAAAGGATAACCTTTTGTGTGGACTACAAAATTCGAGAATAGTTTCCAAGAGCTGAAAGATCGACTTACTTCTACGCCGGTGTTAATACTCCCCGATCCACATCGAAGTTTTGAAGTTTACTGTGATGCGTCTAAATAAGGACTAGGAAATGTACTCATGCAAGACAAGAAGGTTGTAGCCTATGCGTCGCGCCAATTAAGGCAACATGAGATTAACTACCCTACCCATGACTTAGAGTTAGCCGCTGTAGTTTTTGCCTTAAAGATTTGGAGGCATTATCTATACAGTGCAACATTCGATGTGTTTAGCGATCATAAGAGTCTCAAGTATTTATTCGACCAAAAGGAGTTAAACATGAGGCAACGGAGATGGATGGAATTCTTAAAGGACTACGACTTTGAGTTACAATACCATCCTTGAAAAGCGAATGTAGTAGCTGATGCTTTAAGTCGGAAGTCTCTACATACGTCCACAATGATGATTAAAGAGCTGGAATTGATAGAGAACTTCAAAGATCTTAACCTAGTAGTAAAAGTTAATGCTAACAGCTACAGATTAGGAGCGTTGCAAGTGACAAGTGAATTCCTAAGGCAAGTTTTAGAGGCTCAACGAGAGGATGAATTCCTGCAAGAGAAGAAAGAACTCTTGAAAAAAGGAAAAGAAGTCGAGTTCAATGTGGGAAACGACCAATTGTTGAAGTATAAGGATCGAGTGTGTATCCCTTGTAACACAGCTATTTTTATTTTTATATTAAAATTTTAAAGTAATTAGATTATGGTTCTTTAAAACTTTTTAATCTACGTATCATTTATGATTTTTTGGAATTTTGGAATTTTTTTAATAAAATAATATATTTTAAATAATTTTAAATTCATATAAAGTGACCTAAAATTAAAAATATTTATAAGAAAGTGAATTTAAATTATAAGAAAATTTTTTAAAATCCATTTCAAGTAGACTTATCTAAAGATTATCGGTTTGAGAAAAATCTTTATTTTTTCCCATCGTTAAAAAATTGGGAACGTATCAATAAATTTGTATTAACAAAAAGATTTAGATTTTTAAAATTTAAACTTTATATTACTTGTTATAAAATTAGTAAGGACTGATATAATATCGCTAAATTTTAAAAAGGACTTATTTTGAATATTTAAAATATACCGAGTGAAAGGTTACTATTTGGCTTAATAATTCTGCCGATAGTTACTATGCAAAACACTATGCATATATGAAATTTTCAAAAAATGCACAGTAACCAGGAATAAAAAATTCAAAAATGCACAGTACTTTTATATTAAAATAATGGAATGCATAGTAAATTTTTTCCTATAAATACTGAAGGAATTCTTCTTTAGAATTCACAATTTCAGATTAAGTTTTCTTAATATAGTAGTGCTAGTGAGATAGTGGTGGAAGTGAGAGAGAGAAGTAAATTTTTTTGGAAGAAGGTTCTGCTAAAATTCTAAGGTACGAATACCTCACTTTTATATTTTTTAGGGTTATTTTTATATCGTTTTTAGAAATCTATTATTATACTGGAAATAATATTATTTTAAGTTACTATTCTACATAGTAAATTACTATTTCAATAGTAAATTACTATTCAAATAGTAAATTACTATTTACTGTTACTATTTACCTTTACTATTCACGTTTTACTATTTACCGTTACTATTTACAATTTACTATTTACCGTTACTATTCACGTTTTGCTATTTAATGTTACTATTCATGATTTACTATTTACCATTACTATTCACGTTTTACTATTTACTGTTACTATTCACGATTTACTATTCACTATTCACTATTCAAAATTTACCATTTTTGTTTTAAGTAGTAATCTTAATCTTCATCTTATGCCTATACTGAAATAAGATTGGTATTAATATTTCTAGAAATTGGAGGCGCAAAACAAATCTCTTTTGGGTAACAATTCAAGGTAAGGGGGAGTGAGATAAGAATATAATATGAAATGACATAAGAATAATGGGAGGAGTCCCCTACTCCTTTTAAATTTAATAAGATTAGTATTTTAAAAATATTAACCTTTTAACTTAAAATTTATAATAAATCTTAAATTAAATATCTGGTTTAACTAACTCTAACATACCTATGCAAGGACTTGGACTTTTATAACCTATATGAACTGGACTATACCTATACAAGGACTTGGACTACTATGACCCATATGGATTGAACTATACCTATGCAAGGACTGGATTATATGGACTTACATATACCTATGTGAGGAATTGACCAAAAGGACTCAAATTGACTATATAAATAATCATTAAATTTTGTATTATGATATGTATTAATGATATTTAATTTAATTGATTTGATTATGATTGATTATATTTGTGATTAATGATGTTTAACTGTGATTGATAATATTTGATTGTTGATATTGTAATGTGGAGTTTAAGCATATAGCGAGCATGACGGAAAACTAAAACTCAGTAAGAATTTCTTACCTTACTCTTTAAATTCTTATTATTTTAAAATCTTTTATTTCTTTTTAGAAATTATTTTTATATTTAGAATAAAAAAATTAGTATTTATTTTAGACAGTAGACATTTTATGAAAATTAATTTATAACAAGTTGAGATAATTAAATCTTGAATTAAAAAATTGATTAATGATTTAAAGATTATTCGCTTTTAATTAAAATTTTTCAAAAGAAAATTATTTTATTTTTCCAACTTAATAACTAAAGAATATTTGGAAATAATTAAGATTCCTAAATTTGATCTTGTTAAGATTCAATTTGAGAAAGATTATGTAAAGTTTTATATGAGAAAGTTTTTAGATATTTAAGGCTTAGAAACTCAATTTCAGTGAGATTCGAAAACTGTACCAAATTTATTTCTGTGGGACAGAAATTCAGAGAATTGAGAAAATGTACAGTTTATTAAAATGATATTGTAAACCTTTAAGGTATTTAATAATTGAGTTTCTAAAAGCCTTAACCAACTCAATACGCGAGTAGTTCATGCATCATGAATCATTAAAGTGAAATGAAATGATATTGTCTGGGGACGGATTATAGAAACCGAGGATACATTAGAGGAGGCTTAATTACGAGCCTTGGGATGAGAGGGTGTGAAAGGGTGCTTCAAGGGACCTGGGGTAGCTCCCTAGTGTCGGGTACTTTCACAATAAAAACTTTCTCAATCTGATTAGTCTCTAAGTGTTTCTATGCCACTTGAGCTGTTCATATTATTATTATCCGGACTTATGGAATAGTGTAAACTCCTGCTTGGCCCAGTGCAAATTAAAATTTAAGGGCCCACATATATAGGTAAGTTATGATGAAGATATTGCATAACATTCATGCATTCATAATTGATTGTGTATGTGATTGTGACTGATATTATTATGTATTGGTTTTGTGAAAACCCTTTGTTGCTTATGTCTTATTCGAGAATATTATATTCTGTTTCTCACTCCTTTCTCTGTGTTTTTGTTTCATATATTCTAAATTGATGGTTCAGAGGGAAGGATCGAAGAATTTTGGTAGTAGATATAGCACGTTCTAAAAAGGGGGCTCGGTATGAATACCGTGGTCCAATGAATAAATAATGTTAATAAGTAACTGCTTCTGGGCCATGGAGTTTCCTCTCTTTCTTATAATGTTTAATGTTTATTTTCTTCGGATGAATATACAAATACTTTATAAAGTTTTAATAATATTTATGAGGTATTTCAGAAATAATGTATGTAATTTATTCCGATAGTTTCATTTTAACAATCATATCTTTTAAAAAAATTACGAATTTTTATATATTTTATTAAGGTGTAACAGAGGGTGTTACAAAGTGGTATCAGAGCAGTTAATCCAATAGGCCTGGAGAAAAAGTCTATCTTGCTTTGTCTGTAAACTCTGTATAGGTGATAGAGAATAGAATATCTGACTTGGTAGTAACTGTGATTGATGTGACAAATCTCAGTTACTGTGAAACAGGAAACTAATGGCTAGAAACGATATTGCTGGAGTTGTAGAACGCTTAATCAATGCAATGGGAGCACGTGAAGGTCAAGGTAACGATGCCTTGAGAAGGCTGGATCTATTCGAGAAACGCAATCCACCCCGTTTCAAGGGAGGATATAACCCTGATGGAGCACAAACATGGATTCGAGAGATAGAGAAGATCTTTCGAGCATTGCAATGTAATGAAGCTGATAAGGTAGTCTTTGCTACTTATGCCTTATCTGAGGATGCCGAACATTGGTGGGATAGCATGCGTAGACAATTCGAAGTCAACAACATGGGGATCACTTGGGATCATTTCAAGGATATGTTTCTGGAGAAATACTTTCCAGCTGATGTTAAAGAGAAAAGACAATTCGAATTCCTGTCGCTAACCCAAGGAAATATGACCGTTGGAGAGTACGCATCCAGGTTTGAAGAGCTATCTCGTTTTCATTCTCATTATAATGATGCTACTAACGAAGGTGATCGATGTGCAAAGTTTGTAAATGGATTGCGGCCAGAAATTAAGGAAGCTATACGAATACAGGAAATCCGTGAATTTTCTGTATTGGTAAATCGCTGCAGGATCTTTGAAGAGGATCATAAGGATAGAATGACCAAAAGTCGTGAGCCCATTCACAAGGTGGGAGAAATGAGAAGTGGAGGACCTCACCATCACCAAAGAAGAGACTTCAGAAGAAGTAGGCCTTACCAAGCGCCATTTCGTCGGTTTGGAGCAGCATCTGTTCCTAACAGACCCCAAGCTTCAACTGGAAGCTATTACCCAACATCTGCACCAAATTTTAAATGTTTTATCTGTGGAGGACCCCATTTGAAAAGGGATTGTCCTAAAAACACTTATGTTTTTTTAAGTGTAATAAACCAGGTCATCACATCAAGGATTGCCCAGAGATGAAGAGAGAAAACCTTGAAGGTGCGAGTACAAACATAAATACTCAAGGAGCCGTGCATAGTGCAGTCGGAAGGCCGAAGGCAAAAGGAAAGATTTTTGCAATCACTAGAGAAGAAGCATCTCATTCTGATTCCATGGTGGAAGGTAAGTGTATCATTAATAAGATTCCTTTAACTATTATGTATTACTCAGGTGCATCACATTCCTTTATTGCCAATGACTGTGTAGAAAAACTAAAATTACCTGTGATAGAACTGCCATTTGACTTATCTGTAATACTCCTGGAAACAATCCCATTGTCACTTCTAAAGCCTGTTGGAAATGCCCTATTGTCATAGATGGTAGGGACTTTAAGGCTAATCTTTTCTGTTTACCCCTTTCTGTCTTAGAAGTTATTATTGGGCTAGATTGGTTGTCTGACAATCATGTTCTAATAGATTATCATAATAAAATCATAATGTTTAAAGAACCAGTGAATTTGAATCCTGAGGATTCGAGATTTCTAACCGCCAACCAAGTGAGTGCCTCTTTAAAAGGAGGGGCTCAAGGATTCATGTTATTGCTTTCAACGAAAGGAGAGCAAGAATCAAAAATAAAAAATCTGCCGGTTGTGTGTGAATTTCCTGACGTTTTTCCTGAAGATATCCCTGGTTTACCCCCAGAAAGAGATGTGGAATTCGCCATTGATCTAGTACCTGGAGTTGGACTCATTTCAATTGCACCATACCGAATGTCACCTCTAGAATTAGTAGAGTTGAAGAAACAACTTGAAGAGATGATAGAGAAGCAGTTTATACGACCCAGTGTATCCCCTTGGGGTGCACCAGTGTTGTTGGTTAAGAAAAAGGATGGTAGCATGAGGTTGTGTGTAGATTATCGGCAACTGAAGAAAGTGACGATCAAGAACAAATATCCTTTGCCAACGATTGACGACTTGATGGATCAGCTATGTGGTGCCACGGTGTTCTCCAAAATTGATTTGAGGTCCGGATACCATCAAATAAGGGTGAAGAAAGAAGATGTACCAAAAACTGCTTTTAGAACACGCTATGGCCATTACGAATATCTAGTAATGCCTTTTGGTGTAACTAATGCACCAGCCGTATTCATGGATTACATGAATAGGATTTTTCATCCATATCTAGATAAATTTGTAGTGGTGTTCATTGATGATATATTAGTGTACTCTAAAAGCAGAGAAGAACATGTTGAACATTTGAAGATTGTGTTGGAAATCTTGAAAAAGAAACAACTGTACGCAAAGCTGTCGAAGTGTGAATTCTGGTTAGAAGAAGTGAACTTTTTAGGACATGTAATTAGTCAAGGAGGAATAGCTGTAGACCCTTCCAAGGTGGAGGAAGTTTTAAAATGGGAGAGACCAACCACTATCACTAAGATTAGAAGTTTCTTGGGCTTGGTTGGATACTATAGGAGATTCATTGAAGGATTTTCAAAGCTAGGATACCCATTGACCAAGTTAACACGGAAAGAACAACCTTTTGTGTGGACGACACAATACGAGAATAGTTTCCAAGAGCTAAAAGATCGACTTACTTCTACGCCGGTGTTAGTACTCCCTGATCCACATCGAAGTTTTGACGTTTACTGTGATGCGTCTAAACAAGGACTAGGAAGTGTACTCATGCAAGACAAGAAGGTTGTAGCCTATGCGTCGCGCCAATTAAGGCAACATGAGATTAACTACCCTACCCATGACTTAGAGTTAGCCGTTGTAGTTTTTGCCTTAAAGATTTGGAGGCATTATCTATACGGTGCAACATTCGATGTGTTTAGTGATCATAAGAGTCTCAAGTATTTATTCGACCAAAAGGAGTTAAACATGAGGCAACGGAGATGGATGGAGTTCTTAAAGGACTACGACTTTGAGTTGCAATACCATCCTGGAAAAGCGAATGTAGTAGCTGATGCTTTGAGTCGAAAGTCTCTACATGCGTCCACAATGATGATTAAAGAGCTGGAATTGATAGAGAACTTCAAAGATCTTAACCTAGCAGTAAAGGTTAATGCTAACAGCTATAGATTAGGAGCGTTGCAAGTGACAAATGAATTCCTGAGGCAACATTTAGAGGCTCAAAGAGATGATGAATTCCTGCAAGAATAGAAAGAACTCTTAAAACAAGGAAAAGAAGTCGAGTTCAATATAAGAAATGACCAATTACTGAGGTATAAGGATCGAGTGTGTATCCCTGATCAAGAGGAGTTGAGGAAAGCAATTCTAGAAGAAGGCCATAAAAGTTATATGAGCATTCATCCCGGAGCTACTAAAATGTATCAAGATTTAAAGAAGTTATTTTGGTGGCCTGGATTGAAGAAAGCGGTGGCAGAGTACGTGGCTGCATGTCTAATTTGCCAAAAGGTTAAAGTAGAACACCAAAAACCCCCTGGAATGCTACAATCAATGGAAATACCGGAATGGAAATGGGATAGCATTACCATGGATTTTGTGACTTCTCTACCTAAAACTCCATTAGGACATGATTCAATATGGGTAATAGTTGATAGATTAACCAAATCTGCCCACTTTATTCCCATCAAAATTCGCTACTCTATAGAGAAGCTGGAAAAATTATACATAAAGGAGATTGTGAGATTGCATGGAATTCCTTCAAGTATCATTTCTGATCGGGACCCTCGTTTTACATCACAATTCTGGAAGAGCTTACACAAGGCTTTGGGAATAAGACTGCGTCTGAGTTCAGCATATCATCCTTAGACAGATGGACAATCAGAAAGAACAATCCAATCTCTAGAGGACTTGTTACGAGCTTGTGTGTTGGAGTATAAAGGAAGTTGGAATCAATTATTACCATATCTGGAGTTTACCTACAATAATAGTTTCCATGCTAGCATTGGCATGACACCTTTTGAAGCATTATATGGAAGAAAATGTAGGACCCCGCTATGTTGGTTTGAGACTGGTGAAAATTTGATGTTAGGACCAGAGTTGGTACAACAAACCACGGATAAAATCAAAATAGTTCAGGAAAAGATGAAGGCAACACAGAGCAGGCAGAAAAGTTACTATGACAAAAGAAGAAAGCCACTCGAATTTCAAGAAGGCGATCATGTATTCTTGAAAGTCACACCTATGACTGGGGTCGGTCGGGCAGTGAAATCTCGAAAACTAACTCCTAGATTTATTGGTCCATATCAAATAATTCATAAAGTTAGTCCCCTTGCCTACCAAATAGCATTACCACATTTTCTTTCTAATATCCAAAATGTTTTTCATGTGTCAAACTTACGAAAGTATATATCTGATCCTACACATGTTATTGAACCTGATGTCATACAAGTTAAAGATAATCTTACATATGATGCACCACCTGTCAGAATAGGTGATAGAAGAATAAAAAAGTTAAGAGACAAGACAATTCCGCTTGTAAAGGTCATTTGGAGTGAAACGAGAGGAGAAAATGCTAAATGGAAACTAGAAACTGAGATGAAAGAGTCTCATCCTCATTTGTTTTACTGAATAATATAAATTTCGAGGACGAAATTTTTCTAAGGGGAGTAGAGTTGTAACACCCCTATTTTTATTTTTATATTAAAATTTTGAAGTAATTAGATTATGGTTCTTTAAAACTTTTTAATCTACGTATTATTTATGATTTTTTGGAATTTTTGAATTTTTTTAATATAATAATATATTTTAAATAATTTTAAATTCATATAAAGTGACCTAAAATTAAAAATATTTATAAGAAAGTGAATTTAAATTATAAGAAAATTTTCTAAAATCCGTTTCAAGTAGACTTATCTAAAAATTATCGGTTTGAGAAAAATCTTTATTTTTTCCCATCGTTAAAAAATTGGGAACGTATCAATAAATTTTTATTAACAGAAAATTTTAGATTTTTAAAATTTAAACTTTATGTTACTTGTTATAAAATTAGTAAGGACTGATATAATATCACTAAATTTCAAAAAGGACTCATTTTGAATATTTAAAATATACCGAGTGAAAGGTTACTATTTGGCTTAATAATTCTGCCGACAGTTACTATGCAAAACACTGTGCATGTACGAAAATTTCAAAAGATGCACAGTAACCAGGAATAAAAAATTCAAAAATGCACAGTACTTTTATATTAAAATAATGGAATGCATAGTAAATTTTTTTCCTATAAATACCGAAGGAATTCTTCTTTAGAATTCACAATTTCAGATTAAGTTTTCTTAATATAGTAGTGCTAGTAAGATAGTGGTGGATATAACATCCTCAATTTTTAAAATATATTTCAATAAATCAAATAAAATTTTGCAATTAATTCAAATTTCCGAAACAGAATTTGAATTAAACAATTACAATATCAATTTTATTTTTTTTTACAAAAGCCAACCGGCTCTTTCTAAAATATACAAATAAATAATTTCACTCGGTATTCTCAGGAGCCGGCCAAGGCTTCTACCAAAATACACTCCGAGCAATTGAGTGACTTCTCATATCATGGTTGGGCCCTTCATCCACTGAAAAATAACAACAGTAGGGGGTGAACATAAACATATCAAATAATAGTTATTGAATTGGATTAAAAGTCCAATTAATAACTATATTCATAAAACAAAACCGATCACATAATATCATCACAAATCATTCATTAAACAAAACCGAAACATATACATATACTCATCATAAATCAGCATGTTATTCTCAATAACACATAAATCAGTGTATGCACATGCTCAATCAAATGGATCCAATCATTCATTCTCAATAATCATATATATATCAACATCAGTACACATGATCAACCAAAATGGGATCATTATAATTTTTGTGTTGCAACACTGGCTACCCGAGCCATAATTCAGCTCCTCGCTGATCCGGCCGTTTTACAGGTACCAAACCGCTCTGCGCCCATAATGTAACACCGAGTACCACTCCCAGAGTGATAGCGGTCCTCTACTCAGTGCTATGGGCCGGCCTTGAGTCCCACTCAAAGGCGTCCGTGGTATAAAAGGAACCACCACAGGGTCTATGCCTTCATCAGGCCGTCCTCATCTGGACCGGCATCACAGGCCCCCTGCAGTCCTGTGTGCGTCTGAATACAATTGATATATCAAATAAATATCAATCATCAATCACATATCAACACCATCTCATGTTATTTTACTCGGTATAATAACCAACATAGCATGCAATTATATATCATGAAAATTCATGAATATAATTCATATCATAATCATCAATCACATACTAACATCTTCAATATCATGAACGACAACAACATATATAAACTCAATATGAATGGAAAGTAATTTAACATAAAGTATGTTATTCAATTGGGGTCTCAATTCACGCACATATCATACATATACATATTAATACCCCAAATCCATTCATAAACCATCTATTTGAGATGTAGCGCTCCCCCTACCTGGAATAAAAGAGTTCCAGCAGCTATAACCAAGTCACTGCTCATTATTCCGACTGGATTGCAATTCTGCACCAGTCCAAGCTTCCTTCGTGAAGAGATGAGATGAAGATTTAATTATCTTCGTTCAATAGTTTCCAGAGAATTGGAAAGTAAGGCTGATGATTTCACCCTTCAAGAGTTCTCCCTTTAATTCAGCAATGGAAGGATTTATATATAGTTCATGCAGAAGAGACGTGAATGAATGGAAGTATTCTGACACACGTCTCTTTCATGATAATGAAAGATTAAGATATTTAATGAAAAAGGGACAGCACATTAAAAAGGGTCCCATACTTAGAAAATATCTGAAAAGTGAAGCTGCTAGAATATGGAAGAACAAAACGACGTGGAAAGCTTCAGTAATTAAAATAGTCGTTAATTCCGACTCGGTTTTCAATATATTCCGACTCGGTTTCAGCCTTCTGGGCATATCTTTTCGAGAGGACTCATCAGAGCTTCTTTCCGCTCAGAACTCCTTCATTCGGAGGAACTTCACTCGGAAAGGTTTCATCCCATGAAACACAGCTTTTCTTTCTCGGAAATAACCCACTCAGAAATGTCTTATTCGGAAATACCTTAATCAGGCATATCTCACTCGGATATACCTCTTTCCGAGTCAAAGTCTTCCTCTTGCGTTCACTCGGAAGTCTTTCATCTGAAAGATCACTCGGAGTTGAAGACTATCTTGAAGACGAATCCGAGTACAAGCTCTCGGAAACTGAACACCAATCCGAGCACGAATTAAATGGAGTTTATCACTCAGATATTTATTCTTCTCGGAATTATTTACTCACAAATATACTCAATTAGAGTTCAAGTCTTTGTCCAGAAGCACTCCTCCTGAAAGACTCGCTCGGAATGTTTCACTCAGAAGTGTCATACTCAGAGGCACTTCACTCGACAAACCATCCACCCAGATATACTCCACTCGGGAGTTTACTAATCAAAAATATCAGTCCGAGAAGTACTTCCACTTCTCTTGAAAGCAACCCATTCGGAATCATTCCACTCGGAGATGTTTCCGTTTCACTCGGATTTTGCCTCACTCAAACGTATTTCAATCGGATAATATTTTTCTTAACTCCGAATGATTTCCTTAATAATGTTTCACTCAGAAACATCTAAACTTCACTTGGAATTAGTTTTCTGTCTTATTTCACTCAGAGTTATATTCATTTTACTCAGAATCTGATTCGTTTCACTCGGAATTTCATTCAGAAATTCTTCTTTAATCCTTTTTACATTATTTTTCTAAAAAATCATAAAAATTGGGATGTTACAGTGAAAGTGAGAGTGAGAAGTAAATTTTTTTGGAAGAAGGTTCTGGTAAAATTCTAAGGTACGAATACCTCACTTTTATATTTTTTAGGGTTATTTTTATATCGTTTTTAGAAATCTATTATTATACTGGAAATAATATTATTTTAAGTTACTATTCTACATAGTAAAATACTATTTCAATAGTAAATTACTATTTCAATAGTAAATTACTATTCAAATAGTAAATTACTATTTACTATTACTATTTACCTTTACTATTCACGTTTTACTATTTATCATTACTATTTACGTTACTATTTATCGTTACTATTTATATTTTACTATTTACTGTTACTATTCACGAATTACTATTTACTGTTACTATTTACATTTTACTATTTACTGTTACTATTCACGATTTACTATTCACTATTCACTATTCAAAATTTACCATTTTTGTTTTAAGTAGTAATCTTAATCTTCATCTTATGCCTATACTGAAATAAGATTGGTATTAATATTTCTAGAAATTGGAGGCGCAAAACAAATCTCTTTTGGGTAACAATTCAAGGTAAGGGGGAGTGAGATAAGAATATAATATGAAAAGACATAAGAATAATGGGAGGAGTCCCCTACTCCTTTTAAATTTAATAAGATTAGTATTTTAAAAATATTAACCTTTTAACTTAAAATTTATAATAAATCTTAAATTAAATATCTGGTTTAACTAACTCTAACATACCTATGCAAGGACTTGGATTTTTATAACCTATATAAACTGGACTATACCTATACAAGGACTTGGACTACTATGACCCATATGGACTGAATTATACCTATGCAAGGACTGGATTATATGGACTTACATATACCTATACGAGGAATTGACCAAAAGGACTCAAATTGACTATATAAATAATCATTAAATTTTGTATTATGATATGTATTAATGATATTTAATTTAATTGATTTGATTATGATTGATTATATTTGTGATTGATGATGTTTAACTGTGATTGATAATATTTGATTGTTGATATTGTAATGTGGAGTTTGAGCATATAGCGAGCTAACGGAAAGCTAAAACTCAGTAAGAATTTCTTACCTTACTCTTTAAATTCTTATTATTTTAAAATCTTTTATTTCTTTTAGAAATTATTTTTATATTTAGAATAAAAAAAATTAGTATTTATTTTAGATAGTAGACATTTTATGAAAATTAATGTATAACAAGTTGAGATAATTAAATCTTGAATTAAAAAAAATTGATTAATGATTTAAAGATTATTCGCTTTTAATTAAAAATTTTGAAAAGAAAATTATTTTATTTTTCCAACTTAATAACTAAAGAATATTTGGAAATAATTGAGATTCCTAAATTTGATCTTGTTAAGATTCAATTTGAGAAAGATTATGTAAAGTTTTATATGAAAAAGTTTTTAGATATTTAAGGCTTAGAAACTCAATTTCAGTGAGATTCGAAAACTGTACCAAATTTATTTCTGTGGGACAGAAATTCAGAGAATTGAGAAAATGTACAGTTTATTAAAATGATATTGTAAACCTTTAAGGTATTTAATAATTGAGTTTCTAAAAGCCTTAACCAACTCAATACACGAGTAGTTCATGCATCATGAATCATTAAAGTGAAATGAAATGATATTGTCTGGGGACGAATTATAGAAACCGAGGATACATTAGAGGAGGCTTAATTACGAGCCTTGGGATGAGAGGGTGTGAAAGGGTGCTTCAGGGGACCTGGGGTAGCTCCCTAGTGTCGGGTACTTTCACAATAAAAACTTTCTCAATCTGATTAGTCTCTAAGTGTTTCTATGCCAGTTGAGCTGTTCATATTATTATTATCCGGACTTATGAAACAGTTTAAACTCCTGGTTGGCGCAGTGCAAATTAAAATTTAAGGGCTCATATATATAGGTAAGTTATGATGAAGATATTGCATAACATTCATGCATTCATAATTGATTGTGTATGTGATTGTGACTGATATTATTATGTATTGGTTTTGTGAAAACCCTTTGTTGCTTATGTCTTATTTGAGAATATTATATTCTATTTCTCACTCCTTTCTTTGTGTTTTTGTTTCATATATTCTAAATTGATGGTTCAGAGGGAAGGATCGAAGAATTTCGGCAGTAGATATAGCACGTTCTAGAAAGGGAGCTCGGTATGAATACCGTGGTCCAATGAATAAATAATGTTAATAAGTAACTGTTTCTGGGCCATGGAGTTTCCTCTCTTTCTTATAATGTTTAATGTTTATTTTCTTCAGATGAATGTACAAATACTTTATAAAGTTTTAATAATATTTATGAGGTATTTCAGAAATAATGTATGTAATTTATTCCGATAGTTTCTTTTTAACAATCATATCTTTTAAAAAAAATTTACGAATTTTTATATATTTTATTAAGGTGTAACAGAGGGTGTTACATCCCTGATCAAGAGGAGTTGAGGAAAGCAATTCTTGAAGAAGACCACAAAAGTTATATGAGCATTTATCTCGGAGCTACTAAAATGTATCAAGATTTGAAGAAGTTATTTTGGTGGCCTGGAATGAAGAAAGCGGTGGTAGAGTACGTGGCTGCATGTCTAATTTGCTAGAAGGTTAAAGTAGAACACCAAAAACCCTCTGGAATGCTACAATCAATGAAAATACTGGAATGGAAATAGGATAGCATTACCATGGATTTTGTGACTTCTCTACCTAAAACTCCATTAGGACATGATTCAATATGGATAATAGTTGATAGATTAACCAAATCTGCCCACTTTATTCCCATCAATATTCGTTACTCTATGGAGAAGCTGGCAAAATTATACATCGAGGAGATTGTGAGATTGTATGGAATTCCTTCAAGTATCATTTCTGATCGGGACCCTCATTTTACATCACAATTCTGGAAGAGCTTGCACAAGGCTTTGGGAATAAGACTGCGTCTGAGTTCAGCATATCATCCTCAGACGGATGGAAAATCAGAAAGAACAATCCAATCTCTAGAGGACTTGTTACGAGCTTGTGTGTTGGAGCATAAAGGAAGTTGGAATCAATTCTTGCCATATGTGGAGTTTACCTACAACAACAGTTTCCATGCTAGCATTGGCATGACACCTTTTGAAGCATTATATGGAAGAAAATGTAGGACCCCGCTATGTAGGTTTGAGACTGGTGAAAACTTGATGCTAGGACCAGAGTTGGTACAACAAACCACGGATAAAATTAAAATAGTTCAGGAAAAGATGAAGGCAACACAGAGCAGGCAGAAAAGTTACTATGACAAAAGAAGAAAGCCGCTCGAATTTCAAGAAGGCGATCATGTATTCTTGAAAGTCACACCTACGACTGGGGTCGGTCGGGTAATGAAATCTCAAAAACTAACCCCTAGATTTATTGGTCTATATCAAATAATTCATAAAGTTAGTCCTCTTGCCTACCAAATAGCATTACCACCTTTTCTTTCTAATATCCATAACGTTTTTCATGTGTCAAACTTATGAAATTATATATCTGATCCTACACATGTTATTGAACCTGATGTCATACAAGTTAAAGATAATCTTACATATGATGCACCACCTGTCAGAATAGGTGACAGAAGAATAAAAAAGTTAAGAGACAAGACAATTCCGCTTGTAAAGGTCATTTGGAGTGAAACGAGAGGAGAAGATGCTACATGGGAACTAAAAACTGACATGAAAGAGTCTCATCCTCATTTGTTTTACTGAATAATATAAATTTTGAGGACGAAATTTTTCTAAGGGGAGTAGAGTTGTAACACCCTTATTTTTATTTTTATATTAAAATTTTGAAGGAATTAAATTATGGTTCTTTAGAACTTTTTAATCTACGTATTATTTATGATTTTTTGTAATTTTTGAATTATTTTAGTAAAATAATATATTTTAAATAATTTTAAATTCATATAAAGTGACTTAAAATTAAAAATATTTACAAGAAAGTAAATTTAAATTATAAGAAAATTTTCTAAAATCCATTTCAAGTAGACTTATTTAAAAATTATCGGTTTGAGAAAAATCTTGATTTTTTCTAATCGTTAAAAAATTGGAAACGTATCAATAAATTTTTATTAACAGAAAATTTTAGATTTTTAAAATTTAAACTTTATATTACTTATTATAAAATTAGTAAGGACTGATATAATATCGCTAAATTTCAAAAAGGACTCATTTTGAATATTTAAAATATACCAAGTGAAAGGTTACTATTTGGCTTAATAATTCAGCTGACATTTACTATGCAATACACTGTGCATGTATGAAATTTTTAAAAGATACACAGCAGTACTTTTATATTAAAATAATGGAATACATAGTAATTTTCCTTCCTATAAATACGGAAGGAATTCTTCTTTAGAATTTACAATTTCAGATTAAATTTTCTTAATATAGTAGTGCTAGTGTGATAGTGGTGGAAGTAAGAGAGAGAAATAATTTTTTTTTGGAAGAAGGTTCTGCTAAAATTCTAAGGTAAGAATACGTCTCTCTTATATTTTTTAGAGTTATTTTCATATCGCTTTTAGAAATCTATTATTATACTAAAAATAATATTATTTTAAATTACTATTCTAAATAGTAAAATACTATTTCAATAGTAAATTACTATTTCAATAGTAAATTACTATTTCAATAGTAAATTACTATTTACTATTACTATTTACCTTTACTATTAATGTTTTACTATTTATCGTTACTATTAATGATTTACTATTTATCGTTACTATTTACGATTTACTATTTGCCGTTATTATTCACGTTTTACTATTTACTATTCACTATTCAAAATTTACCATTTTTTAAGTAGTAATCTTAATTTTCATCTTATGCCTATACTTAAATAAGATTGATATTAATATTTCTAGAAATCGGAGGCACAATGCAAATTCTCTTTTGGTAACAATTCAAGGTAAGAGGGAGTGAGATAAGAATATAATATGAAAAGACATAAGAATAATGGGAGGAGTCCCCTACTCCTTTTAAATTTAATAATAATATTATTTTAAAATATTAACTCTTTAACTTAAAATTTATAATAAATTTTAAATTAAATATCTGATGTAACTAACTCTAACATACCTATGCAAGGACCTGTACTTTTATAACCTATATGAACTGGACTATACCTATGCAAGGACTTAGACCACTATGACCCATATGGACTGAACTATACCTATGCAAGGACTGGATTATATGGACTTATATAGACCTATGCGAGAAATTGACCAAAAGGACTCAAATTGACTATATTAATAAACATTAGACTTTGAATTATAATAATTATAAATGATGCTTTATTGACTTGATTTTGATTGATTATTTTTGTGATTGTTAATGATTGTTAATTGTGATGGATGATCTTGTGATGTGGAGTTTGAGCATATAGCAAGCATAACGGAAAGCTAAAACTCAGTAAGAATTTTCTTACCTTTCTCCTTAAATTCTAAGAAAAAGTATTATTTTATTTTTTTAGTCTTTTATTTCTTCTTAGAAATTACTTTCATTAATTTTACTTTTAATCTTTAAAAATCTAGTAATTATTTCAAAAGAAGTCATTTTATGAAAATTAATTAATTTTTGAATTAAAGAAAAATTTTATAATTTTAAGTATTTTTTTTAATTATTATCTTTAAGTAAAATAAAATTTTTAAAAGTAAATTATTTTGTTTCAACCTAATAACTAAAGATATTTGGAAATAATTGAGATTTCTAAATTCGATATTGTTAAGATTCAATTTAAAAAAAAAAATATATGTAAAGTTTTCTATGATAAGTATTGAGATATTTAAGGTTTGGAAACTCAATTTTGGTGAGAATTAAAAACTGTACCAAATTTATTTGTGTAGGACAGAAATTCAGAGAATTGAGAAAATGTACAGTTTATTGAAATGATGTTGTAAACCTTTAAGGTATTTAATAATTGAGTTTCTAAAAGCCTTAAACAACTAAATGCGCGAGTAGTTCATGCATCATGAATCATTAAAGTGAAATTAAAATTTAAGGGCCCACATATATAGGTAAGTTATGATGAAGATATTGCATAACATTCATGCATTCATAATTGATTGTGTATGTGATTGTGATTGTGATTGATATTATTATATATTAGTTTATGAAAACTCTTTGTTGCTTATGTCTTATTCGAGAATATTATATTTTGTTTCTCACTCCTTTCTCCAAGTTTTTGTTTCATATATTCTAAATTGATGGTTCAGAGGGAAGGATCGAAGAATCTCGACAGTAAATATAGCACGTTCTAGAAAGGGAGCTCGGTATGAATACCGTGGTCCAATGAATAAATATGTTAATAAGTAACTGCTTTTGGGCCATGGAGTTTCCTCTCTTTCTTATAATGTTTAATGTTTATTTTCTTCGGATGAATGTACAATTACTTTATAAAGTTTTAATAATATTTATGAGGTATTTCAGAAATAATATATGTAATTTATTCCGATAGTTTTTTTTTTAATAATCATATCTTTCAAAAAAATTACGAATTTTTCTATAATTTATTAGGGTGTAACAGAGGGTGTTACAGATGGCACAAAGCCAATTAGATAATTAGATAATGTTGTGGAATGATATGTGTATGTGTGTGCGTGATGTTGAGGTATTGTGAATGTAGTGTAATGGCATTGAGCCCAAGTATTGATGTGATTGAGATTCCATAGGCAAGATATGTTGATTGATGGTAATGTGTCCTAGTGTGATTAAGGAAAACTTAGAATTAGAAAAATTGATGCATATGTGTGTGTAAAGATTATGTTTTAAGAAGAAAAAATGACTAATTAAACCAACTGAATAGGTAAAATTAAGTTTCGATGGGATTTAGAGTCCTTGAAAGGTAACAATAAGACCTAGGTATAATTAAGACTTGTGTGTGATTGAAAATTTCCATTTGAATAGGAAATGATAGGATTTTAGTAATGAAATTGATAGAAAGTGATTTAATGTAGTTTTCTTCATAACTCCGCAATCCGAAGGAATTTTTGAGCATGGATTACGCCTGCGGGTCTAGAATGAGTTGTAGATAGTGCTCATAAAGTTTCGTAACATTTGGAGTTAAAACAAGCAAGTTAAGGAATGTAGAAGTTGGTCTAATGGTCAAAATCTACATAATTATACAAATCTGGTATGCTGCAATCGATTACCAGAGAGCAAATCCTGAAATCCTGCATAGGTTGCTCTCAGGTAATCGACTACAGGCTTTCTGTAATCGATTACCATATTGAAAAAGGAGAGTTTTTAGTCATTTTAAGTTACGTACTATTTAAGTTCTTGGGGTTTATTCGGCAGGGGCAACCCTTATTATGAAAATGTTCTCAAATTTCATTACACCCTTGGGTAAATTCTAAAAACTTAGAAGATGTCACACTAAAAACAAAATATTCACTATAAGAAGGGTGTAAAAGAAAAAGTATTTTATAAAAACCAAAACCAAAAGATTCTTTTTTTATAGAAGACTTAAATAGTATAAAAATATAAGATAAAAAATTAAAGTTATGTTAAAACTAATAAATTTGTAAATATATTAATATTAAAATATATGCCAAATAAAAATTGATAATAAGATATAACTTTAAAAGAATATTAGGAAATAATTAAGTAATACAATTTTACGAATATATAACTATAGAAATGTGAGTGGTAAATTTATTTTATAAACAAAATTTTAAATAAATAAATAAAATTTGGGTTTGGATTATATTGAATTAGATGTATTTAAACGTAGATCCAAATCTAATCTCTTATGACTTAATAAATAAGTATTAATTTTTATAGGCCTTAATTAATTCAATTTTCAGTTAATTTAGTTATCGGTTTTCTCAGTTTATTTTTATTGTTCACATTTGATTGAATCAGTTTATGGAGGTTCCTATTTATCACATGAAAAACGCTTCCTTCTAACTTTTTGGAACATTCAACTCCCTAACTTTATATAAATGAAATTTAGGCATTCTGTATGTATTAAATTTATTGATTATTCTATTATAGTTTATCAATCTGTGTAATATTGCATATAATAAAAAATTAAAAAGAAAATTTTTATTTAAAACTAATATTAATATAACCCTATGTAATTTTCAATACAGGTGTAATATAATTTTCAATAAATTTTTTTTACTTTCTTGAACTGTTACACAGGTTTAAAGATTGTTTTTATTCTACTACCTTTGTTTTTATTTAACATTTCTGAGGGAAGATAAAATTTGTTCATTTTTCCCACTTTTTTTTTCTTTGATTTTCATTTTGCCAACTTTGTTCAAGACAATGGGCTCATTTGTTTAAACTTATTTTAAGAGATAAGTGTTTTTTAATTAAAAAACTTATTTTAAATTTTGATGTGTCTGTTTAAAGTTTTAAAAATAAGCAGAAACTGAAAATAAACTGATTTCAACTTATTTTAAAAAACAACTCTGACCTACTTATAAAAAAAACATTTTTTTAAATAAGCTTAAACAAACGGAACTAATATTAAATTACTACTCTTCATTAATGCTCTCTTTATTAATATTTGGCCAATTTTTTTTTGGGGGGGGGGGGGGGGTTATCTCTTCTTTATAATTAGAGATAAGGTCAAACAGAATTTTAAAAAAACTCTTAAAAAATAAAGAGCTTATTTTTATTAAGAAAAGTTCAAAAATAAGCTTTTATAAGTATAAAAAAGCTATTAGACCCAGCTTTAAAGAGCTTTTCCTTAATTTTATTAATTTACGCTCAAGTTTAGTTTAATTTTCATTTGAATTTTCACGAGGGCTTTTGTTAGACTAGCAACTTTATCATTCATCATATAAAACTTGATCTCATCTTTCATTCCCATCAAAGACGGTGACCCTTTAAGAATCACAAAATGTTGCTCTAATCTTTCATTCCCACCAGGTTTTTTTTATAGACTCTCACTTCTATTCTATATAATGCAATATAAAAAACACATATTTTTTATATCTATCAAAAAAGAAATGCAGACTTGTTCCTCTAATCTTTCGTTTTTTCTAATCTTGCATTTTTTATATCTGTTGTAATGTTTCATTGTTTTATTTATTGTGTTCTTATTTGCTATCTATTGCTTTTATTTGTTATATGCGGGTAATGGGTAGAGATCAATGAGCATTGTTATATAAATGCCAATTTAGAAAAATAGGATCAGGAGACCATTGTTATATAAACTCCTTGCAGATAATGGCCTCCTGATAAAGATTATAATATGTTTAGAATGGATACCCATGCTATATTGAAACTTGATGAATTATTGGTGAGTAAGGGGTGATTATATCCATCGAAAAATGTGATATTATTGGAGGCATTTGCTGTTTGTTTGTACATGTGTACATAGTGAGACAAGTCCAATTATCCAAAATAAAATTGGAAAATCAAGAGAAACTGGGAATAGGAAGTTTGGTGAAGTTCTAAATAGTAGATGCACTAATGGAAAATAGAAACCAATAATTATTTTAGTTTTATGATTTATTTTTAATAGATAAATTATTTAGTTAAGTATTTTAATATAAATAATATTTTCATTTGATTTGACTTTTAAAAGGAAATTGTTAAATACCCTTTGTGGTCATTTCAATTAATACAAATAATTTTATAAAATATTCCACAATCTTGCTTCAGATAATTAAATTTTTTATGCAAAGTTCAACCTATATAATAAAATATTATATATGAAGTTTGTTATTCATTATTATAAAAATTTTATCTATTTTAAAAATATTTTTATTCTAGAAATTTGGAATTATACTCAAAAGTTATTTTAAAAAATAAAGCTGTTATAAATTAAAATTATTTTACCAAATAACTTTTAACTTAAAATTAGTTTTTTAACTGAAAAATTTTAAAACAACCAAATAACTTTAGCTTGATTTTAGAAGATCTTACTTTTAACCTTAACTTAAAAGTAGTTTTTAAGCCTAAAAGTGGTCCAAAAAAAAGGCTAAAAGAAACTGGCAAAAGAAGCTCTAAGAACTAAATAAAGAAAAAAACTTAAAAGGAGTTTAATTAATAGATTAAGGATACATTAAAAATTACAGTCAATAATTACTTGTTTGGAGAGTTTGTATGGATGTAATTGCTCTGAAGACAAACCTAGCGAGAAGACAAATATTGATTGATTCTATTTGCCCCTTTTGTGGTGGGGCAGGGCAGGGGAGACCACATCCCATGCACTACTCACGTGCCAACATGCTAAGAATATTAACACCTTAAATTTGCAGCTTGTTAATGAAATTACTTTCCTTGTAAAAAAAAAAATTCAAATCATTGTCGATATAAATTGATGAAACTTTCACAATAAATTTAAATTGGACCAAGGGATGGTAAAAATTGTATGGCACTAACATGTATCTATTTTAACATAAAACATGAAGTTTGATGGAGGATAGTAGAGACCACTTTTCAACCCAAGGAACTTTCGCGATGGATTTGGCAAAACTGGGTACTTAAGTTATTTTTAATATGTCACACATAGTCTATATTGCATAGTTAATTATAATAATCACAATTTTTAAAATCATAATAGTTTATGCTAAGATATAATTCTCTTACGCTCACTGAAAACCAGTATTGTGGCCCATAGCTTGAATTAAAGCAACTCTCAAGGAGCCAACCAGTTCCCTGTTCCCCACCTTACCTGGGTCGTTTGTTTACTTGAAAAGTTCTTTCCACATAACAGATTGTACATGCTTACATATATATACAGTAATCCCTACAAAACACTTAGATGCCTAAGAGCTGTGAACTAGCAAAACGAAGTTTTGCATTGGTACCATGTCTTGAAATGTTTTCGTATATAGTTCAAAATCGTAAAAACTTCTATTTATACTGCCTCAAAGCAATATGGCTGGCAAACACAGTCGATGGCATGAATCAGTTTCCGGCGAGGTCCCACGGCACTAGCCCCCATATCCTTGAGTTTTTCCATGGTTAGATTTACCAGATGATACTTATTGAGACTCTTCCCTTGAAAAATTCTCACAAACTGCCCAAGTCCAAGTGATGTCAGCCACTTGTTTAGTCCACCAGCTCTTTCAAGCTTTCTCTCAAGATTTGATGCTCTCAAACCTTTATGTAAAGTTTCCAGGTTGGAGGACCTTCTAGGTGCAGGTAGTGTTCTGGGCTGCTTAATAACTTTGGATGTATCAGAAACTCCAAGTAATTTATGAGACTTCAAACTATTCATTTGATGTGGGTTTTCTGGTTCTATTCTTTGATCTAAAGATGGTACATTGACTACAGTCGGTTTAGGTAAGGTAGGAGGAGCTCTTCTCACGGTATGAGTGTCCTTTGAGGCAGCCAATAAAGTGACCTTCTCATGCTCATTACCTGCAGGATGCACAATGGATGTCTCTATGGGAAGCTGCTTACATGCCGTTTCAGGAGGCATAAGAGGCGTGTGATTCGGACCTTCGTTGGCTGTTAAGGATCTTTCATTGAGAGGTGCAGTAGGCACCAGAATGGTGACTCTCTGCTTTTTCACTATAATCCAGTCATCTTCATCATGCTGATCATGAGAGTTTGGGGAATCAACAAGGTGATTAGGAGTACCACTTTTGTTACCAGGAACTTTTCCTGTGTGCTTCTGCTTTGTTTTCACCATTAGATGAGAGCCTGCTTGCCATCAGTAGAATGTATAGCATTAAACCGCCAACAAAACTCAAGGTTCATTTAATGAAGAGGCCATAACATCAATGAAAAAAATTACCTAAAAAGATAATCTGAAGTATGTAATACAAAATTACAAACAACTCTATTCCTAGGCAAAATCACTGGTAATGCAATTAAAGAACTATTCTACATAACACATAAGAAACTTGCTCCAGATTGAGGAAACTTGGAATTAGATGACAAATCAAGTTTCAAACCTAATTGTGTCCACTTTAGAATTTGAAGTGAAACGAGGAGAACAATACCCTAGCTTGGAATGGAAACGGGCCGGGCTGGGCCAGACATTGAAAGGTCTAAGCCTGACTTACATCCAATTATCAGGGCCTGAGTCTGGCCTATTAGCCTATCATAGGCTTTACTTTAAGGCCTGGACTGGCCTGTTTGAATATCTAACCCGTTTAAAAGCATATTTAAACGACCTGTTTACAATTAGGCTTTTAAAAGACCAACAACTTCCTAAAAAGCCTATCAAACTACATAGACTGATTGACCTCATCAACTTGTAAAGATGAATTTGTACCATCCATGGTGAGTTGCTGAAACTTTTATTTATCCAAAATGATAATTGATAAGTGAACATAGATAAAATGTTAAAAATACTCAAGTGTGGCATATACATAGTGACTCAAATAACTAATATCTTTTATATCCAAAAATGAAGACTTGAATTTTATCTTCATCAAAATTATTTTTAACGAGGATTTAATTTATAGTAGTTAAATTATATTTGGTTCTTAAACTGTCAATGATTTTTATGAGGAATAGAACGTGATTTTCATCGATTAAGTTGTTGAACTATAAGCAATTTAATAAAAAAACTAAACAAATATTTTGTTAGTTTTGAACTCTTTCCAATATAGAAGTAAGCAATTCAATTATCATTATCATGGGCATCAATTTATCTCAATTAACCACTGTTCCAAAGGACCCAAAAGAAAAAACAAGATTACAAGTTTATAACTAAAACACATTCCACTCAATGTAGGGATTTAGATTCCCTATTTCATTTTGGAATTCACAATGACAGTGTATAAGCATAAATCACAGGCAACACATGAATTTGCATAATCTCTTTTTAAGTTTTTAACAATGTTCTTATTTACATGAACTAAATCATATAGCAGCAGCTAATACGATCCTACACCAAGAACACATTCCCAACCAAATTAAGCCATTCCTCACTCCAGAACACATGGTCTAACCTAAGACGAGTCAATTCTTTATTCAAGAAGCTTAATCAGCACCAATGGAATATAAACACAACAGATCAGCAAGTACACTTTGCACTCAATTTTCTATATATGTTAGTAACAAACAAGAACTATTGTGTATCTAATCTAAAGTGAATTCTCCCTCTCCAACCCTTATACGCTTAACCCGAGTTTCAAGGTTGTGATTCACGCTTTTGATGCTTGGTCAGGTAAGATTTAGATAGTTCAGCTTTATATTTTCAAGGCCTAACTGAATCAACTACTGGTTTATGAATTAGCATTTCAAGTTTTTCTTTTGTACATCATCAACTCACTTAGCTCTTCACAATTTATGGGTCTGCTATGTAACCTCAGCAAGTAAAAATCAGTTTTAAAATTACAATCCCCTGACTAGGTCCCCCCCCCCCCCCCCCCCCCCAAAACGTTCAGCACCATTCTTGTTTCATGCAATTAAGGAAATCTGCACACTCCTATATTGCTCTTGAAGTCAAATAGGTTAGGTGCAATGGTGAAATTATACTTGCAGCATATAGATATTTGTATTCAACCTAAGATTTCAGCTATCTAGGATCACACGGGCCAAATTCTTAGACACCTATAAGTAATCCCCTCGTTCATGCAGAAAGTATACATTTGTACTTTGCATCTTTCTATCCATTTCTTGCAGTTTAATTTGAGATGAATTAGTTGTTTTCTTATTACAGGGAATTACAAAAAAGTTAACCAGCTCTATCAGCTAATAAAAACACTGATATATCAGGAGAAGACACATCTAACATTACAAATTTATATCAGCTAACATTAGTTAAATCCAAGTTTAAAAATATTCAATTAAAAGTTTCTCTGCAGACATCAAAAACAAAATGTGAGAACAGAACAAGCAAAACATTTACAGACACAAATTGGGGCAGCGCACCAGAACGGCGTCGGAGAAGGCACCAGAACAGGGAACAAGTGAGAACAGAGACGAGAGAGATGAGACGCGAAATTGAAACGCAATGAGATGAGAGTTGGAACAGGGATGAGAGGACGGGAGTGACTGAGAGACAAACTTTGCAAGGAGATAAAAGTGAGCCGAGAGACGACCTTGCTGAGAGTGAGTCGAGGGAGTGAGGGATCGTGGCTCGGGGAGACTGCCAGACCGGAGACGAGAGAGTGGGTGAGCCGTCGGTGAGGGGAAACCGTGGTTCGTGAGAGAGAGAAACGAGGACCTAACCCTGAAAATGAATGCTGATTTGAGCTATAAATTTTTATATACGATCCTCCTAAAGAGTAACATGAACATAACAAAAGAAAAATAACTTATGCATTGTTCCAATTCAAGACACTAAACCAGATGAAAAAAAAATAGAACAAAGAAAAACCCTAATATAAAAAAAGCTACTAAAATTCAAGGGCGTATACAACTAAGGAAATGAAGATGTAACACCGAAATAACCATAGATTTATCATGAATGAACTAATGCTTAGGGAGGGTTAAATTTCCAGCAACATAATTCTGCTAATTCCTATGTATTGGTGGCGTGAGCTGTAAAATTGATCTTTTCAAAACCGCACTCCATCGCAGTAAAATATATATAAAAAAAAAAAGTCCACGGCTCTGAAATCAAAATGCTACCGATTAAGCGAGACGAATGAAAACCCTAACAAAAAATTGGTGGAATTTAGAGGAAGAAAGAGTGAAGTAAAATACCTTGGTAGTGGGAAATTGAAGTAAGATGTGTTTCTTCTCTTAATTCTTCAGAGAAGAAATTAGGGTTTATCGTCCAATCTAATGATAACAGGGTGGTGTTCCATAGGAGAATTGATTCTCACGTGGATTACCTCCAGAAAATGCTTTCATTATACCCATTCTTTAGGAATCGATTTTAACGTGGGTCTCATATGTTTTTCTTCTTTCTTTCTCCTCAGATTTCTTTTTAAAGTTCAAACCATATAAAAACTGAAAACCCCTTCCAATACTTACATTTGGGTCAACCAAAAGTACTTTTCATTCTTTTTAATAAATATGTTTAGTAAGAATTAATTTCTGTAATTTTTCTGTAATCTCAATCCAAGTTAATTCCCTCTGAAATTTATCTGTATCTATAAAGAATAAAATATTATACATAGCCTAGATACTACACTTATAATTTTATTAAACATCATAAAAAATCAATATTAATATTTAAATTTTTTTATTTTTATCATTGTATTTTCTCAAAAGCATACCTAGACATTAAAAGAATCACATCCCAGTTGAATAGTTCTTATTCAGTTTTCCTTACTCTTATGAGTTCCAACATAATTATTCTTATTCTTGTTTGAATTATCATTAAGTGTTCATCTGGTTTGCAATTGGATAAATGGAGTTATGAAAATAAAAAAAATTAAACGTTAATATTGATTATTTACGTTGTTCAAGACAGATAAAACTTTATTTAACCGTAAAATCTTATTTTTTGTTAGTTAAACCACCCAACAATGAACCAAACGACCCTAAATTTGTGCAAAACACAGAACTTATTCCCAACAATTAATTAAATGTAATGGAATTTTTGTAGCATTTGCACTGAGTTAAAGTAGCCAGCATTAGATTTTAAGTAACGTCATTGCTGGAACTCGAATAAATTTACTAGTGTTTTGACCCGTTTGTTGCATAGGAAAAAAATAAATTTTAATTTTTTTATATTCATGCCTTTTCAAATTCTTGTATACATTAAAGATCGAAGAAAATTAAAGTTAAAAAAATATTTATTTTGTGTATTTATATTCACCTATATTTATAAAAAAAAATATTCACCTACAATAAAAATACTGAATTTTGTATTTTTATTAAAAATCAATATGTTTTTTATTTCTATTTGAAATAAATTAAAAAATAACTATAAATAATTTTAAAATAAATTTTTCAAATAATGATAATTCATATATATATATATATATATATATATATATATATATATATACACACACATACATTATCTCGTATTCATACTTTTTCAAATTCTTCTACGTTAAAGCTAGAAGAAAATAAACTTTTTTAAAAGCGAAAGTAATGATAATTCATAAATATTATATGAATATATTTTATTTTGTAAATTTAATATTCACCTATAATAAAAATAATACTTTTTGTATTTTGTTTAAAAAATGTGTTTTTAATTTCTATTTGTATTTTCTGAAAAGGATACAAAGTATGTACAAGTAATTTTAAAATTAAACTTCAAAAAGTGAAAATGTCAAAAATTAAGAAATAAATACTGAAAATAAATTAATAGTTGATAGTAAAAATTTAAATAAAATAATTAATTTGAGGGAATTTTAAATATGAAAATTAGAAAAAATGTTATTGACTTGTCTGTAAAATAATTTTATCAATGTTAATTCAAAAAAATATTCTTGTATTTTTAAAAAATAATAAGATTCTAAATATTTTTGTTATATGAGATTTAAAAGTATCGATAAATAATTTTAAAATTAAATTTTGAAAGGATATATATTTGATTAGAAAAAAGAAACTACAGATAATATTAAAGTTGAACTTTTAAAGGGCTGGAATATGGAAAAGTAAAAAATTTAGAGAAAATGACAATGACAGTGTTAGAACTTTTATTATAATATTAGCTAATAGATTCGTTATGGGATCAAGCTTTATATGGGCATCTTAACTTCGAATTAATCCATTGCAATTTCAAAATTACAAGGAATGTGATCTGTCAAAGTCAAATTACATGTCTACTTTATTCTTTTATTAAAAAATCAGTTTACATTATAAATATTTTTCTGTATTATTTTTTATCCCTTTTGAAATAGCAATAACAAAACACCTCAGTTCGTCTCTGACTCTAGTAGAGTTAGACACTTACGTACTCAGGTTAGTAAGTCGGTCCTGTTAATCTTCCACGTTCATCATCGTCGGACTCATAGGTCCTTGTCGTTAATAGACCCTAAACGTCTGTTGGATAAAGGTGACGTAGGTTGTTAAGTGCCAACGGGGGCTGCCACGTATGCATCAACAAACGACGCCGCTTTGCTTTCTCCCATTAGATGTGACAAGCAAACCCAACGACGTCGTTTTGCATGTGAAACCTGTTACCAATTTCATCTTCCCTGCCCTCTATTTTCTTCTCATGCAGTCCTAATTAATGAACCACTTTACTTTTTCCCGTTTTCTTCTACTCTCGCGTTTTCTTCTCGAGGCTAAGGCTGGGGCGAAGCCACCATGGAAGGTAGGAGTCAGAACCCCAGCCACTGATCGTCGTCCTCATCATCCAACCAAGCTCGACGCCGGCTTCGTTACCGTTGTGGTGACCCACCAACCCTACGTATGTCCCATACAGTGAGAAACTCAAATCGTCAATTCTGGAGATGCACACGGCTCCGGGGAGGACAATGTGATTTTTTTGCTTAGGTCCAAGATTGGGACTTAGTACTTCACGAGGAAGAAATGAGGAATACGCTGTTAAGCAAGCTAACAGAGATGGAGGAAGTGATCTTAGGGCATAAATGTGATGTGCATAGGGATGTGTATGAAGCTATGACCTAAGTTATACGTAAGGAGGAAGGTAAATGGGAGATGCACATCGAGTCGTCGATGAAGAAAGGGTCCATGGAAATCCATCAGGAATTGCAAAAATTGAGGATGGTTTGGTTGCTCAGAGTGTTGTAATTTTGATTTTTTTTTAATAGGGCTGATGGTTATGATGTTGAAAGTGTAATGGGGTTCCTGGTTTAGAAAGACTTTTGTTATATATGATGATCATTTAATTAATAAAATCAGTTTCAGAAAGACTTTGATTTCCATATTGTTTCATCATGCTTTATTTCCATGTTGTATGATTGAACCAATTTTTAGCAGATGAAAAGTTGTATTTCATATATTGTTTCATCATTGTTTATTTCCATATTTTTTCCTAAATGATTTTGAGTGCTATTTTGTTTCTTGATTTCATACTGTGAGCATAGTGCCTATAGGTATAGCCAATCAAGAGTTTCACACAAAATTAACTTCAGCTTGATTTCATTTTGAGCATAGTTTCTTGATTTAATTTTAAACAAGAGGGTTTCTTGATTTCATTTTAATCATAGTTTCCTGATTTCATCTTAAGCAAAAGGGTTTCTTGATTTCATTTTAAGCATAGTTTCCTGATTTCATTTTAATCAAAAGGGTTTCTTGATTTCATTTTGAGCTCTGATAAATTTGCCTATTAACTTCAGCATGTACTATATTGTTACAAGAATTAAGTTTGTACTAATTAACACCAGAGTTAATATGAATCAGAATCAATATGAACCGGAATTAATATGGAAACATTATATGAACCACCTACGTCTCATAAATCATGAAAATATTATAAGAATCAATAAAAATCATAATCACAACATTAATATGAACCAAAAAATCAACTAGATCTTGTTTGAAACTATGCTAGCATTGCAGAATTACAACATTATATGAACCAATAGTGTCTCATCAATAATGAAAAACATGGTAGAACTTGGCTAAACCAAAATTACATCAAACCAGAATTACATCATTGTCATAAGTTACTATATAATCATTTCCTTAATTTAGGGGTTTCTATGAAAACCATGTCTCCTGGTTTTTGGATAGGCAACTTCTTCCTTAGATTGTACTGCTGGTTGGGTGGTGAAGTTATGGCACATGATGGAGCTGCCAACCTTGGACTCCTCCTAACAAGGGTTGTTGAATTTGTTTGAGACATTGGCTGTGAAGCTGCTACTTCAATTACATCTTGGGTTGGTTGAGGTGTGGGTTTACTCTCCTGGGTCTGTTAAGGTGTTTGGTTGGTTTCCTAGGTTTGTTGAGCCTTTCTCTTGTCTTTAGCCACTGAACATGAACCCCTCCTATGTCTGATCTCACCACACTCACCATATTTCCCTAGTTGCAGCCTCCTTTTCATTTTCTTTATATGGTTGTATTATCCATTGTTGTTTTTATTCTTCTCACTTGACTCCTTGTCATTCTTTGTAGGGTTTTCTTTCCTTTTATGCTTTTTGGGCTTCCCAAAGGTCTTTTGAATTGTTGGTGAAACCGGTGGGACAAAGTGTGTCTTCTCCTAAAACTCTAACCTCGGGACTGATTTGATATGGTGTTGATAAGTTACATCCCAAGCTGTCATGGTGAGCCCAACATGGCAATTATCCTCAGGTCTTTCTCCTTTGTGAGCTATTGCTGCACAAGCATGTTTGCACGACAGACCTGCAGTTAACACACAACCATTAGTTTATATTACATACTAAATTTTTAAAATTAAACATTACAGACTAAACACACTTATCTGTCAGCTGTCAAACTCTAAAAGTACATTTTTGTGTCCCCAAATCAACAGACACCTTGTTTGGAAAACAAATGACCTCGTCCCTTTCAATTCTACCATCACTTAGTCAGGATAACAAGTAAGGCGCCTTACAAAAACCCTAAAAGAAAAACAATAACTATGCAAAGCAAAGATGAGATACCTGTCTGCACTATTGTATAGTTGTTACTTGCAGACTTGGTCTTCTCTAATCTACTTTGTTGAATTGGGTGTAACCCTCCATAATGGCTTGTTAACTTCAACTTGTAATTGCTTATGGTGACCATGATATAGGTCCTGACCTTCTTTAGCATTGTAATGGGTTTGCACCTGGCACGCACGAGCTTGGAGTTAAGCACTTCACAGTTGTTGTTGGTAATGTTGTCTACCTTACAGTTTTCATCAAAGAAGGCCTTGCTTCATGCCTCATTTGGAAACTTACACAGGTATGTCCAAGCCTTCTTATCCACCATCTTAATCTTCAACATATTTTTTTCAAACTCATTTGTAGTTGTTGACCTGACTGTTTGCCACATAAGTCCCCTCAGCTCTTTCCCCTTACATTGTTTAGAGAAGTTTTGCCATAGGTACCAAACACAGTATTTGTGTGGCACACCAGGCATTACTTCTTGAAGTGTAGGAATCAAACCCTGCATGAAACACAAAAACAAAATTAGATCATTAGTTATCACCAAGAATAAGGAATTAGTATTTTAAAACAAAAATTGATAATTACTTATACCTTCTACATGTCACTGATAAAGGTAAGCATCATTTCCTTGTAGTCACCTACATCTGCATGTAACAGCTCTAAAAACCTCTTCTAGTTGTCTTTGTTCTCAACCTGTCACACACCATAAGCAATAGGCCATGTGTGGTTGTTTGCATCTGGTCCAACAACAGTCAACAACTGTCCCCTATAATATCCTTTCAAGAAACACCCATCAAGCCTCACCAGTGGTCTTCTACACTATCCGAATCCATCTTTACACCCTTTTAAACATGCTTTTTGTAACATCCTGGTTATTAAACTTGATTAATTATGGGATTTAGTTAGAAATAAAATTAAATTATGAAGGAGAAGTTTATTATAAAAGAAAATTATTTGTTAGAGTTAATTAAATAAAAAGAGAAATAGAAATTTTAAATAAATGAAAATGAAATTGAAATGAGGTAAATTACCCTTTCACCCTTGGTATTAAAAACTTGTCATTTTTTATTTTTCCATGGCCTTCTTCATGCGAGAATGAAAGAAAGAAATAAAGAGTAAATCGTGCGAGGGAGAAGCCATTGTTGTGGGGTTTCAAGCTCCAATTGAAGGCTTATTCGTTGTCAAAAGTTGTAATTGGACGTGTTTTTGGAATCCTGAGGGTGAGACCAATAAGTAGGTACCCTCAATTTCTCATTTCTTTTTCCTTCTCCCATAGGACCGAACATGGGGTTGTTATAGGGGTTTCTATTTTTGCAAATTTGTGACCTTTCGGAGCTTGAGAATGATTCTCTATGTTGTGGGTATTTCGAAATGACTAACGGATGATAGTTTCAGCATTTCTTGGTTTCAAACCAGAGGTTGGAGGATTGTCAATAGGTGAAACTTGAAAACAAGAGTCAGAAGTAGTCACAGTGAGTTTTAGAACCTTTAAATGTATGTTTGAATATAATGGATTAGAGGTTCGAAGGTCAATATGTGAATTGGTTTGTAAATGTTTTAAAATTAGATATTTGGCGAAACGGTGAAGCTAACAGGTGATTCAAAGCTTGAGAAACGCAAAATTAAGGTAAGGAAGTGGACGAGGCATATATATTAATAGGAATAGTTACCGAAGCCGACTACGACAGTTGGGGTAAAGGATGGAATAATGAATTAGATTAATTCCTATATATGTATGTATATGGATGGATGAAAAAATGAAATAAACGATGAATTATGAAATTTAATGAGATGATGTAGATTTATATGCTTGTATTGTAGAGTGATGATAATGATGTTGATGTATATCTACATAGACATGAATGATGGTGAATTGATTAGATAATTGAGAGATTATGAGAATTGTTGATAATTAATATAATGTTGCGTTGTATTCATGTATTGCATGATACTGGTGATGATGATGTGGTAGCACATGATGATGAATTGGTGTGATAAATCATAATGTAAAAGACTCCACACAAGGGTGAGGCACCCCAAGGTGTGGAAGGGCTCTGTTCTTTGTAAAAGAATTTAACGCTAGTGGACACTTCAAAGAATTACTTGAAAAGACTGTATGTAGGCAAGTGGTTGGCCGAACCAGTTTTTTACAATCTCTTATCCTTATCTTTTCATACATCCATTTTGTCATTTTCAGGGATTTTATAAGTTGCATAATAAAGAAATTTAAAAATATTACTTGGTCTTAAAAAGTTTGAAAACTCAAATTCCCCTGACGGGTTAATTAGAGGCCACTTGAAAAACACACATGAATTAGTATCATTTATGGAAAATGTTAACTATGTCCTAAAAACATTAGTTAATAAACTCAATCTCTGATTTATAAGTAATTTACATGTATTATTTTGATAAAAAAATATACTTTTACTTTTTGGATCTGTTTGATATGGTTGTTTTTAATTTTTTTTCTAAAAATAAATTTGAAAACAAAATTTATTAAAAGAAATGTTCGAAGTTGAGTTTTAATTTATTTTTAAAGTAGTTTAATTATTATACACAATCAATGTAAGTTTTACACTGACAACAAATTAAAATTATATTTAAGACATTTAAAGTAATTAATATGTAAGTCAAAAGGTTGATTACTTGCAAGTCAATTCATGATTGGATGTCAGTATAAAAAAACTGACAATGTATTTAAGTTAAATTCTTTTCAAAATTATTTTTAATCATATTTGAAAACAATAAAAAAATACCTTTTTATTTTTATTTGCAAATTTATGAACCTCTAACCCTAAACTTTTAACTCAAAACCACCACCACCATAACTACCTTAAACCACCAACCTAACACTGCCACTGCTTCCGCTCCCATCATTGCTGCCACCCTAAACCACGGACCATAAATCACCACGTTCGTGTTAGAATGTTTAGTGGTTCACAAACCTAATATATTTGAGAGTGTAAAATGAGTTATGTTAGGGAAAATACAATTAACCATAAAAATCTTAAGGTATTATAAATGATGCTTTCAACCCTTATATACATTTCATGTCTATCTATTTTATTCCATGTAATGTAAGACTTTTTTAACATATTGCCACCGCCATCACCACCCGCACCTTCACCATCGCCACCATTGCTACCATCACAATCACTATCACTATCACCGTCATTGTTGTCACAATCATCCTAAAACTACGATTGCAACCACCATCACCATTATTGTCATCATTACCATTATTATTTTCACCATCACAAATATATAAATATTGTTATTTACGTGTAATATAATTAATATTTAAATTCAAAAAGTCTTACAACTTTTTAAAATTTAAAGTTGTAAAATCTAAAACATACAATTAAAAATGAAAACAAGTTATCATTTTTTACAATTTTAAAACCAAATATCAAAAACCATTCCAAATTCAATGTATGACCGGGTGCATGATTTATAATTTTATATATCTATGAAAAATAGGGTTTGAGAATTGCTTGATATTTTATTGAAAAGTTAATGGAAAAAGATATTTTATTTTTCTCAAAAGTGGGAAGCGCGTGGGCATAAAAAAAAACACAAAATTCCGATGTACGCGGCGGGGCATTAGCATGGTGGCTTGAAACCTACGTTACGATGTTGTCCATCTATTGGCCACGCTTGTTTCTCACGACACCATTCCTTCCCTCACATCAAATTATTATTATATTCTCCACACAAACACCCTCTACCGTTCCGTTTATCTCGCCTTCAGTTACCTTCTTCTTAGCTCCTATCCTATCCCTTCTTCTCTCTCAAATAACCCTCCCAACTTCTTTCACTTTTCCGTGTCTTTTCTTTTTCATCATTCATTAGGATTTGCAAAGTCACAAGTTAATTGTTTAATTAGTATCTGCAATTGCGAGTGCCAATATATGAACAATGAAATTCGGGTATGCCTTCAGAGAGTACCTGCAGGAAGAGCGGGAGTGGCTACTGGACGAGAAATGTGCCCATATTGAATATTGCAGGTTAAAAAAAGTGTTGAAGAGTTGCCGGAAACACACCTCTCATGATCAAGACCTGTCATGTCAATGTCAGTCTTGCCCTGGTAAGTGTTTCTTTTACCATCTATTGGGATTTTCAATTTTTAATTAAAAACATTAGTATTAACTAATGCTGAGAGCTACTTGATGAGTCAAGGATCCTGTCAACCCTTATAAACTGGATATTAGTCATATTTGTAATGAAATGGTAACTTTTAGTCCATGATAATCGTAAAGAAGAAGAAGTTAGGATGATTCTGATACCATATTAAGGTTCAATCTCAAAACCAATTGGTAACGTGATGAGTAACCTAACATACATTTAAATGATACCGTATTTTACAAGGAGACTATATTCTATGAGTGACTTCCATCAATGTACTTCTTGAAGGTCCTAGAACAAGCTAGACTTACTGCCTTTAATATTTTACCATTAGGGGAGAGGGTTGATGCTGTCCATGTTAATTAAGTCAGTTAATGATTTAGTCACGACATTTAATTAGGATGAGTCTTTTAATTTAATTGCAATGTTAGTGTATTATTATACTTTATGCAGTCTAGTAATGCATTTTGTTTTCCACTTGTAGTGTGTGATCAAAAGTTTTTCTCCGAGTTGATGAAGGAAGCATCAGAAATAGTAGGATACTTTGGTTCAAGAGTTAAGCATCTTCTTCATCTTCATATTGCAACAGGAATGCAGAGATATGTATTGCGTTTGCGCCGGTGCTTTAAAAGTGATAGGCAAGCTCTTGTACAAGAAGGCAGGATTCTGATTGAGTACATTGCAATGAATGCCATTGCAATGAGGAAAATACTTAAGAAGTATGATAAAGTACACAGTTCTGTGAATGGGGAGAATTTTAAATCAAGGATGCACGCTCAACACATTGAACTTTTGCACTCACCCTGGCTCATTGAATTGGGTGCTTTTTATCTGAATTCTAGTGGACTAGATGGTTGTGAGCTTGATGGAGTCTATGGTCACTTTTCGTGCGATCTAAACATAACTCAAGCTGTAATGACATTGGTTCTTCCTGATTCCATCAAGCTTGAGTATGATCTGACTTGTGCAATTTGCCTGGTAAGATTAAATGCTGCCTTGAAAAAAATGTTTTATTATATCAATATCTTTCATAAATGCTTGACTGAGATATTATAGGATTTGGTTTTCAACCCATATGCTTTGAGTTGTGGTCATGTCTTCTGCAAGTCATGTGCTTGCTCAGCTGCCTCTGTGATGATTTTTCAAGGCCTTAAAGCTGCAGTTCCAGAGTCAAAGTGTCCTATATGCAGAGAGGTATGTGTTCTGCACACATTATTGATATATCAAAAATATAAAATAGAATCTTGAGTTTTGACACTGCCCTTGTTAAACAACCAAGACCGAGAAAAAAGGGTGGGTTTGGTGAAGGTAATATATGAAAGTTAATGATGCAACTATGCAACTCAACAGGGGTGGGTCTGATGCAGGTAGTTGATTGACCTCTCTTCTTAAAGAACCTTGTTTTCACCATCTAAATGACTACCATTAATTGGTTTGCAAACTCTTAGTATTTGACTTCCAAAAGTATATAAGATGATTGGAGGCATTGTAGCCTACATTGAATAACATAAATGTAGCAAATTTTATTTGTTGTTTACTCAAAACATCTATTTCCCCTTAAGCACACAAAAGCATGGCTGTCTTACGACCAAGGTATGGTGATTATGTCATTTATCTTATTCCTTGGAGCTTTAGATTTGCTTTTATAAGAGACAAAATCCTCATTTCTTCACGCAGGATGGAGTTTATTCCAAGGCAGTGCACATGTTAGAACTTGATCTGCTTGTGAAAAGAAGGTATTAGTACATGGTTCATGATAACATTACATGTCTTATTCTTTTGTGAACCAAGGGCATCACATAAACTTTGAAGATTTGCCAGGTGCAAAGACTACTGGAAGGAGAGGCTAGCTGGTGAACGAGTTGAGACATTGAAGCAATCGAAGGAATACTGGAATTTACAGTCCACATATGCAGTTGGATTGCTGTAGGATACGTCCAATTTGCACTGTTAACAAATAGAATTCCCAGGAAGCATTACATGATTTTCAGTTCATCCAAGTTTGAGACTCTAGCATGCAGAGGGAAATAGTAATAAAAGCAGTAACTTCTTGGCCCCTTTTCGAGAATTTGAGGCAGAGCCGGTGATACTCTATTTGGTAGCTTTTTTTATTTTTTTTTAAGATATCAAATATTTGTTATTCTTATTATATTTATTTAAACTTGAAAATTTGTATCAACATTTCTCGAAAGACACCATCTTTAATAATGAGAGATAATATTATATTTTTATAAAGAATTGAATTTATACGTGTAATTAATATTTTTAATATGTTCTTGCACAAGTTAAAAAAAATTCTTGCTATATACACCAAACACATTAAAACATATATTGATTTTTATTTTGGTATATACCAAGATATCAACCTTCACCTCTTTAGAATTAAAGTTATATTAAACGATTAACAGGTGATCATAAAATATCGTTTCATTCTTATCAATAAGAATCTAACTCTTACATATATGTTTAAGGGACGAAATAAATTACCAATATAACATTATATATTGGAATATGTAATTTGGTGTGTGTATATAGACACCAAATTATATGAAAAATATATCACATAGTACAGTATGCAAATCTCATTGCAATTTAATCTCTAAAACTTTAAATACTTGAAAACTTCAGTTGTTTTGTTCCTTATTAAAAAATATTAAATTAAAGGCTAATTTTTTTAAAAAATTAGGAATTAAATTAAGGTTTTTAAAATCTTATGAGAAAGTATACTACCCATATAATATCAAGTGATTTACTCTTTGGATAATATTAAAATACTATATTTTTAATAAAATATTTGTGACATCCCAACGCTGTTGAGGGCGGGGAGTGATCGCCGGTGCATAGGCATGGACAAGGAGCGACTCCTGGCAGGCTTCCAGTGGGAGGGACACATGAACGAATTGAATACATACCGGAATGAGAGGGATCCAAAGACTGTATAGGTATGGGACTATACAGTCGAGGATAGGTTAAAGAAATGAATTCTTACTACCTATACCAACAAATGCATTAGCCTTTTCGGTAGCCTATCACTTAAGAACTCCAAAGTTAAGCGTGCTTAACTTGGAGTAATTCTGGGATGGGTGACCTCCTGGGAAGTTCTCAGGAAATGTGTGCTTGAGGACAAAAGCACATTGGAAAGGTCTCGTGTCGGTCGTTCATTCCTGAAAAGCGGCCGGGCGTTACAGTGGTATCAGAGCCTAGCCTCTCCTAGTACGGTATGGTTCAGGGACGAACCAGGCGGAATACCAACAAATGCATTAGCCTTTTCTGTAGCCGTGCTTAACTTGCAGTAATTCTGGGATGGGTGACCTCCTGGGAAGTTCTCAGGAAATGTGTGAGTGAGGACAAAAGCACATTGGAAAGGTCTCGTGTTGGTCTGTGGGATGAGTCGTTCATTCCTGAAAAGCGGTCGGGGCGTTACAATATTTGTCTAAATGTGTTTTTTTTAGTGAGCCTTCATTTTAATCCCTGATCTTTGATTTTTAGAATCTATTATTTAACCCTAATTGCTAGTTAAATGTTACTATTATCAATCTACTAAAATTGATTAACGACAAAGAATGCCCTAAAATGGATAAGTGTTATTTATTTATTTTGGTACCTCGGTCACTGCCTCCGTTACAAGTAGCCAGCAGCCAGCACGGTTCTGTTGTGTTGAATGAATTAACTAGTTAACATGTCAAATTTCTCGTCTTGGTTCTCTCGTTTACGTTCTTCCTCCAGATACTACTACTATTGGTACCGCACTCTCCAGAAAAACCCACCCATTCATTTCCACTCACAATCACACTCAACCACCAAACCCTCTGTGCTTCCTCTTGCACTCGCTCTTTCACTCGCTCTTCAACCCCACTTCAACCTCAATCCTTCCTCATGCGACGCCCCTGTTACCCTTCGGGGCAAAGGATCGCAGAAACAACTTCCTCACGACCTTCTCCACGACTTGAAAATCATCTGTCAGGTACACTATCTCACCTCTTCAATTATTCACTGTGGTTGCTAGGGTTGTTGAATACTTTTACTATCATACGAATCAAGTTATAATAGTGAGCAATTGTATATTCAACCCTGTGATTATCATCATGCTTCATTCTTTCTCTTACAGGATAATATATCGCTTGATTATGACGAGAGGTATATCCATGGAAAGCCACAAAACAGCTTTCACCAGGCTGTCAATATCCCTGATGTCATTGTTTATCCAAGGTGCCTGAAATTTATGTTTACTTTCCTCTTCTTCTTACAATTCACTTAGTTACAAATTGGTACTTGCATTGAGAAAGGCCTGGGAAGTTTGTTTAGTGGTTTTGGAAGGCTCAAATGTGGTGTTTGTTCTTTGCGTTGTAATTTTCTGAGTAAAAGTGTTGAAAAATACTTGCTACTAAGTTATGGGCGCATGGCAACAATGTGTTACATGTGTTTCTCAAGTGGAGACGTAATGTTGTGACAACCATGTGAATCTTAAATTTAGGCTAGACATAACTCAACTCCAAAAACTAGCTCATGAGGTGAGAATTGTTCTGAATCTTTTATAAGCTCTACTTTAGCCATGCCTATAGCCAATGTGGGATCTTGACTCACCCCTTTCCCACCATGGAGATTGTAGGTTTTTTTTTTTTTTTAAAATATTGCATCAGGAAAGATCAGGTAGAATGTGCTGGCACAGAGCCAAGTTGACCGCAGTGCATTGAGAAATCCATGGGGCTAAGTCTGATATTAGCCAGTTGAAGGTGACTCAACATCTAATCTATGATAGACTCTAATTTCATCTTAAATTTGGATTGGGCCTAAGTCAACCCAAAAAACTAGTTTATGAGGTGAGGATTGCCCAAACCTTCAAAAATTTCCTTTGACCAAGGTTAGCGTGCAAATCACAAATTAGAAGACTTATTTTCCGAATCGCAAATCGAACCATATCGTGAATAACAAGATTCATGATCAATAAGAAAAAACAACATACACTATAGACAAAGCCATATATTGACAAAAGAATCATGATTGATAACTAAAGAACTTAATTTAGAAGGATTTATGACATACAGACATGTATCAAACCATTAGAGAATAAGAATAGAGCATTTGAATTATTAAAATAGAGTGCATAATATTGCCTTTTAAGTTCCTTTTTTATTAACCATTTAAGTTTATCAAACATTTTAAGTTTCTTTGATAGAAACGATAAAAACAAAGTAAAATTTGAAAACAATGAATCATTGAGTGGTGTGACTTGGTGATGTAGAATTGCATGGATTCATTTATGTATCATAATATTCAAAGTCATTTAAGATTCATCACATGATACGAATTGTTGGCTAACCAAATCTTATTGAATCGTGAATTCTAATAATTGGGCTTTGACCATATCTAATTGATGTGGGATCTCAACAGTGAATATAGTCAAGGAATGATCGTGGTGGTTTGGTGGTCATCAAAGCAATTGGATCTAATTATTTTTACTAGATACCTCTATTCGGAATGCCACGTTGATATATCCCATGCTTTAGTAGAGTACTGCTGTAATCCTAACAATTTTTGCTTGTGATACTTATTTGCATCTTACATAACAAATCCTTTATTCTGTAATTGGCCTGAATGCTGTTTGAAAACAGACAAATATAATATAACATGTGTTTAGTATTTTTTCTCTGGTATGCTTCTATGTCTAATATCTCATTTTATTGAGAAGAGATTCCATGACATCAGTTATGTGCATTTGAATATCCAATCTTAATCATGGAATGCAAATGCAAGAAGTGACTTTCTGATGAGTCATACTGTTAATTTCAAAATGTGTATATGTTGTCTGTCATTTTTTTATTATAAGATATATGACAAAAGAAAAAACCTTTAATATTTTCTGTATAGTATCTCGAATAGACATGAATGAACACAGGAGGTCTCTTCTTTTCTTGTGTTAGAAGTTAAATCATCCACATGTATTTATTTTCTTGCATTGTACTCTTATTTGCAGATCCGAAGAGGAGGTCTCCAAGATTGTCCAATTATGCAACAACCATAAGGTCTAAGCTCCTCTTGGCTTTAACTTAACTAACATTTTTTAGCATGTTCAAGTTGATTGCTTTACCTATTATAAACCAATTTGGATCAGAAGAAATTTGTATCATTCAAATGTCTCTTCTGATCCTGTGTTTTTCATCACAAAATTTATGTTGATTTTGCTCATTTTATAGAAGCTTTATTTCTGCTGTTCCTATCGCACTTGAATTGTTTTGCACTTGGAATTTATTCCTCTTTTCATCCTTAAGAAAGAATAGTCCAGTCTGCTTTCTTTGTCTAGTCCTCAACTGATCCTTCCTTCCTTCTTCAAATACTTCTTTTTCCCTTTCACCTCTTATTGAATTATCAATTTATTTTCTTTATCTTTGTTGCAACCATATATATAGCTTATGGCTTCATTTTAATCCAGCAATCTCCCTAAATCATAATGGGTCTTGCAGGAACTGATTTAGACAAAGACAAATGTCTAGAGTGTATGTTTTGTTTTTACTAGCCATCAACTATTCAACAAGACTGTCCTTTCTGATTTAGCTGTAGCTGACAATTTAGTATCGACTTACACAATGTTTGTACTACATTTAACTTTTTTTTGGGTTAAATCATGCCCTAATATCTTTTGGTATGCTCTATTTAATTTTTTTGGTGACAGGTTCCTATTGTGCCATACGGAGGAGCTACATCAATTGAGGGTCACACCTTGTCTCCTCATGGAGGGGTTTGTATTGACATGTCATTAATGAAAGTATGTATATGTTCTATTATGATGGTGAAATGTCTGCATATATTTCAAGTAGGACTATTGTGATTATGAATATGTATATGTATATTTGATTCTAATGGAATTTGATATAACTTGTGTAATACTTTCATGATATGTTTGAGAATAAATGAGGGATGATGGTAGACTAGTTGACAGTTTAAAATGCCCTTATTGGATTGGAGTGAATGTTGAATCCATAGGTTTCCTTTTCGTTGATCATCTTAAGTTGTTCTTGGAGGAAATCTTATTCTTTTTCTTTGTTCTCAATCTTAACATAATGTTCCTCCTGTGAAAAAACAAAAACAAACAAAAAGCAGATGTCTGTTGTTGGAATTGAACATGTTTCTGATGCTTTCTGTTGCATGGATTTTTAATATTTTTGAGTTAATTGGATTTGCAGTATAGAAAATTGTGTAGGATCAGCAACTGCCCATTAGTTGATGACTAATGCTATTTCAATTTAATTGCAGTATCATTAGATTGATTAAGTAATCTTGTTTATACACTCATTTACCATTCAGTACACAATCTGCTCAGATTTCCTTAAACATGTAGACTACAATTCATGTGTGCTTATAGGTACAGATTGGACATAAAAAGTGAACTTTACTTTAGCTGTTATGCTTACATTGTATACTGGTACAATCTTTAGAGAGTGAAAGCATTACATGTTGATGACATGGATGTCATTGTTGAGCCTGGCATCGGATGGATGGAGCTTAACGAGTATTTGGAACCTTATGGCCTATTTTTTCCACTTGATCCAGGTTAGTTAGATATGTTCAGGGAATATTTCTGATAGTTGAAGGGCAAACAAGGCCTAAAGATCTTGAAGAAAGCATTGATTTTAAGTTAAGCTTTTACTTGTTAAAAGCAGGTCCTGGTGCTAGCATTGGTGGCATGTGTGCTACACGCTGCTCTGGTTCATTAGCTGTGAGGTACTCACACTTCTGGTATATGTGTGTTTTCATCTGTTGCTGGTAAAAACTGCTACATGCTGGTTTAAAAAGTTTCATCGGTCGAAAAACTTTGATCTTGTAAAAACAAGTATTAAAAACAGCTATGAAACTGTTCCATATTATCAAGCATAACGGTTCCCCTTAATAATTTGTAGGTATGGAACTATGCGTGACAATGTCATCAGTCTCAAGGTTTGGTATTCTCAATTTTGGGTCACTAATGCATCTATGTGATGTTGTATTTATTATGCTATTTGTATTCCAGGTGGTTCTTGCCAATGGAGATATTGTGAAGACTGCATCTCGTGCTAGGAAGAGTGCTGCAGGGTTTGTTATATCATTTTCATTTTTATCTTTTAATTAATTTTACATATAATTTTTCTTTTCCAAGAGCTTTTCAAAGATGTCAAATGCCATCAGGCTATAATTATTAAAATAGGAAGGACTAAATATATGGTAAATTCTATCCACAATACAATAAAATACCTGAGACACTTCTCTACTTCATTCATTCCATCTAGATAAGATGTTTGATGGCCTGCAGTATCAGAATCTCTCAGTTTTGGTTGCTACATGGACTAAAATCTTTATATTTTGTCTTTGATCTGCTCAATCCAAATCCCCTGGTCTGCAAAACAATTCCCCGTTCCCTACTTAACACTTACCTTCCAAATCAATATCATTGGCAAATAATATGCATCGACACTTAGCACTGAACACTTATCTTGATCTTGAATATGCCCAGTAAGTTTGTCCATTCAGAATGAGAAATTCTATTCAGGGCTTAATGTCAAAGCTGGATACAAAACTTCTTGACCTAAACCACCTGTCCAAACATTTGTTACCACTTCAGACTTACATATCCTTGGTTGCATGAATGTATGATACACAACCATCACACAGCTTTTGTTACTTTAAATTGCAAAATACTAGAAAGAACCCCTCTAGGAACTGGTATCTAATGATAGGCTACTGACTTTTTCTTTAAATTATCTATTCTAGGTATGATCTGACCCGGTTGATGATTGGAAGTGAAGGAACACTCGGTGTTATAACAGAAGTAACACTGCGGCTTCAGAAAATTCCCCAGTATTCAGTGGTATATTGATTAGATTTATCCTTTTTTGAAGTTTGTTCTGATCCATGGAACTTTGTTATTGTGATCAACTTACAGAATATACTTGTCACTGTTGAGAACTTGAGATATCCCAAATTGGCTAGGAATATGGTCAAAACTGCAGTTGTATTATCTAGTCCGGGTTTTTTCTGACAATCTTGTTATATTATCATAAGGAAAAAAAGGGTTCTGAACTGCAGTTCTTTGCTTTCACTGTCAGTGAGTTTTTATTCTGCAAGAATACATTTGCAGCTGTTGCTGTATGTGTATAATTTGAGTTATTTGGAATCATGAATTACCTAACCAATCAAAGCACACAGGTTGCTGTGTGCAATTTCCCTTCTGTGAAGGATGCAGCTGATGTTGCTATAGCCACCATGATGTCTGGCATACAGGTTGGTCTCTGGCTTCACATATTGATATCTTTCTCTATCCAATTATGAGTTTCTGTATATGTGGGTTAGGTGTCAAGGGTAGAGCTATTGGATGAAGTTCAAGTTAAAGCTATAAATATTGCTAATGGGAAGAATTTGCCCGAATGTCCAACTTTAATGTTTGAATTTATTGGAACAGGTTTGTCCTTCTGCATTCTGCTCTATCAGTGTAACTTTTTAATGTCACATAAGGTAAAATATTTCCTGGATATATTTGAATATCACTGATCACGTTCATAGCATTTCAAATCTCATTCTTCAAATGTATGAAAGAAATCAGAATCTGCATGGAAAATTTAGTAATGTTGGGACCCCCTTGCAAAGTATGGGATTCCATGTACCTTTGGTCTTGAATTCTTCCACTATAATGATTTTTGTTGTGTGGTTTTTCTTTGTGTCTGGTAAAAAATCGATTACCAGGAAAGATTTGGTTTAAGATTATCTAGTGAACTGGGTTCTTTTGTTGTGTGGTTCTTCTCTGTGATGTGAAGGGGGAAATGTGCAGAGTATGAGGGAAAGAAAGCAAATCTTATAGCTTGATTGGATTTACTGGTTATGGAATAGTCTAAATCATGGTTGTTAAAATCACGCTGAGTCGCAAAAATCGTGACTTTATGATTTCCTGCGAGTTTGCGATTCGAATCGCAGAAGAAATCGCTTTCTGTGCAGAATCTTATTTGAATCGTGATTTTTTGGTCAACAACATCATTAAAATCCCACTTTTTTAGGATTCGCTACGATTTTATGGAAAACCCGTTTTTAAAGCCTAACCCACTTTAGACCCAGTTTCTTCTCAAACCCTAGACGGACGGTATCATGCACAGCTTGAGGTCACCAAACATGACTATTCTCCATGCCCAACTTAGAGGTTTGAACAGCTCCCCACCACCACCATCTCCGAAGTCCAAACAGCCCCACCACCATCTCCGAACAGCCTCTCCAGAGTCCCATGTCAGACGCCATCGGCGACGCCTTCCCCTCTTCGTTTTCTAGCTCTGTTTCTGCTAGTCTGGTACTCTGTTTCTCGCCACCGTTGTTCATCATCAAACTCGAAGAGATACTTCTCTTCTCTTCACTTCAATCTCTCTTTGTTTGGTTGGTCTGTTTCTTGCAAACCTCCCCTAGTCATGGGTGATCATTTTCGTTTTCTTTTCTATTTCTTCCATCAGACTCTGTTCTTTCTACACCTCTGTTTTTCGACAATGGTGGGTGCTGGTATTGACAGCAGCTCCGATGGGCCTACCAGTGGACCTGCTGCAGGCAGTGGTGGTTCTGGCGGTGCTCCTGCTCCCTCTACGAACTTGACTTCTTCAAAAGCATGAGGAGCAAGGACAGATTCAGCTTGGAAGCATGTTGTGCTAGTTCCGGTTGAATATATAGCGTATATATAGGAATTTATAGGTATATATAGGAATTTTGAAAATTTTACGATACAATTTATGATTTTCAAACCCATCTATGATTCAACCTTGAATCCTGATTTTAACTACCTTGGTCTAAATACAGTATTTAGTATTCACATCAATAATAAATAATGTAGTGAATTCTCCTCACTTTCATCACTGTGATACCTAACTTGGTGTTATATATTCTTCAGAGGCATATGCACGTGAACAAACACAAATTGTTCGGAAAATTGTTTCTGAGCACAATGGTTCAGATTTTGTATTTGCAGAAGAACCTGAAGGAAAAAAAGAACTTTGGAAGGTAGTTACATATTCCTTTGCGTATATGTTGGCTGTTTATTGATATTCTTCCCACCCTCAAAGAGGCATCCATCCACAGTTAGCAAAATTAGGTTTCTGTCTGGCATCTTTCCAAGTTACTCTGTATGACATAATCTGTCTTTTACACTGACACGTATTGTAAACGACCTCATCAGTAAATACAGTATTGCTATTTACTTCTTCATTTAGGTCAATATCCTGTTCATGTGCAGATGAGGAAAGAAGCACTCTGGGCTTGCTTTGCAATGGAACCGAATATGGAGGCAATGATTTCAGTGAGTTAGTTGTGAAATATATATATTTTAGTTTACATTGTTGAGTTACATGCAAGGTTGACAAAATCGAGATTTCATGTGAAATCGTAAAGGGGTGGAAAAATCGTAAATCGTAAAATCGTAAATCGAATCGTAAGATTTTACTTACTAAGTATATACATGTTTATATGCATATATATTCATATATATGCATATAAGACCATAATTCAAAGTCATAAATCTATTAAAAAAACATCATAAACTTTCATAAAAATCCATAACTCATAATTCATAATTCATTGCTGCGAAGAAGAAGACAGAGAAGCACGAACAAGAGAACCCAAACAGGGAGCAACGAGAACAGAGCAGAGAGCGACGCAAGAAAGTGAGAAGAAGGAACACCAGACCAGACGCGAAGAAGAAACAAAGAAGAAGAAGAGGAAGGAGGAAGTTGCGTCGCCTGCCTGGAAGCAGAGTGAGAAAAGAGAAGAAGTCGCGTGCGAGTGAGAAAAGAGGAAGAAGCTGTGTGCGTGCCCTAATGCAATCAGTTTTTTTTTTCGGGTCACCCATTTAAAATGGGTTTTTAATGGTTTCTGCCCAATCCAAAAAAATCGTAAAATCTTGGGACTTTACCGATTTTGGGATCTTAATCCCGATTCCACTCCGATTTTGGCCATTCCCGATTTTCCTTGCGATCTTGATCGGAAGAGTGCCCAAAAATCGTAAAATCGTACGATTTTGGGATTCCACTCCCGATTTTGACTACCATGGTTACATGTTTAGTTGATGGGAACCAACTAAAGTATTGGCTATGCCGCCTGCCCTCTGTAAACATCTTCCTGTTAGCCCCTAAAATTAGAAGAATATAGTACCTGTGTCGTGTGATGACTTGAAAGAGAAGCATTTGAAGCATGGCTTTTTTGTTTTTCCCCCCTGCATTTGAGTATATCCAGATTTGCTTTTTTTTTTCATAGAGAAGAGTTCCAACTGTTTTTCACTTCTAATTGCATTTATGTTTATCCTAAGTACTGTATCCTAAGTACTGTTTTTTGTTGTGTTTTTTTTTTTTTTTGCGTGGGGTGGGGGATTGGGATATGTTAACTTCTGCAGGATGTATGTGTTCCCTTATCTCACCTAGCCGATTTAATTTCAAGGTCTAAAGAGGAGCTGGATGCATCACCACTTGTTTGGTATGTCTGATCAGAGTTATTTGATTCTGGACATCGAAGTTGGATTCAATTGTGTTACAATTCATGTTACTTGATGATGATGATGATGATGGGTGATCAAACTCAATGCTTGTACCTGTTGTTTCTCTTCCCAGCACAGTAATTGCGCATGCTGGTGATGGTAATTTCCACACGGTTATTCTGTTTGATCCTACCCAAGAGGAACATCGGCGGGAGGCAGAGAGACTCAACCAATTTATGGTTCATGCTGCTTTATCATTGGAAGGTATTAGCAAGAACTTGTTGAGACATGCTGTTGCTTGTTAGTATGATTAAGGTGTCCTTTAACATTGAATATTTTCTTCTCAAAAGTCAAATCCATGATGTCATTGGTAAAAGAGTTGCAGTTTTGAAAATTTGGTTAAGTTGTTTCTTTACAGGGACTTGTACCGGGGAACATGGTGTTGGCACTGGAAAAATGAAGGTACTGCACTACATTCACCGTGAGGGGAAATTTCTTTACATTGCATAATCTTAGAAATCATAAAACCTATATAATATTTATTAGGCTATTTGCTTTAAAGAACAAGCTTTCACATAATTTGACTGCCCAGTGGCAGCAGAATGCCTTGCATTATTAGACATAAACAAGAAGAAACAAGCCGATCCCATGTCACATGTTGGTAATTATTAAGAATCATACTTTACATGCAAAGATTGGCAATAGAAAATCATCTTTTGATGCTTTGTGGTTGTTTTAGATGGTATTTTATTTTCAAATATGCTACTACTTATTTTATAATGACGGGGTTAGCTCTAAAGTGGTAGAATTTTAACCGCTTGTTCCCTTGTCCAGTATCTTGAAAAAGAACTTGGAGAAGAAGCATTGAGGACGATGAAAAAAATAAAAGCAGCCCTAGATCCCAACAATATCATGAATCCAGGGAAGCTCATCCCTCCCCATGTGTGTTTGTAGAAGCAGTACACTCCAATCCAGAGGCAAGCAAGTATCCAGTATAGCAGTCATGGATAAACACGGCCATCTCAAATATGCAACATTCAAGGCATTGCGGTTCTGACATCAGGCTATATCTGTAGAATCCATTTCTATAGGGCCATTCCTCTCCCTGTAACATTCCACTGGTACATGGTACACAGAACCATGTTAAGCTGCCAATTTTGTAATTAATTTGTGTTAGGATGAAAATCCTAACAAAGGGATAAAAGCTACTAAACTATGAAAACATAAAGAAAATAACAAAGATAAAGATAACATTTTTCTTCTTTTCAATATGATAGAAGACGTTCAATTTTTCTATTCCTATTACTAAAATATAAAAATTGCATTTAAATATTATTCTAAAGTATATTCTAATATCCTATTATTCTGTTTAAATGTATTTACTGATAAAAAAGAGTATCCTTGCATTGTTTAAATATTTTTCTGGTTTATATATATATTTCTTTTCATTTGACCCTTGATTTTGTTAGAGTAAATTACTTCAACTTCCTTGATATTTTACACTCTTTACACACAGCTCCTATCTCTATTTATATATAAAGCAAGAAATTTACATAAATATCCTTAATTTAAAATTTGTTTTCTTATTATACAAGCCTTCTTCATTTGCTAAATATTTTACCAATTCTCTTCAATTTTATAAATATATTATAATCAAATTGTAATATTTTGAAATTATTAAATGAAATTTTAAGATAATAGTTAAATAATAAGAGTATGCTTAGAACATAAATTTGTGATTTTTATGCGATTAAACTCTTTTTACAAAATTTTTAAAATCATCTTAATTATTTTTAAAATATGATAATATAATTTATGAAGGTGAAAGGGGTTTATAAAACGTTTAGTAAATAGAGAGGAATTTGTATGATAAGACAATCTATAATGAGAATATTTTTATGAATCTGATGTAAGAGTAAAATGCTTTCTCTATTAAATGTACCATGTTTATAACAATGTGAGGAGCTTTGTATACAAATATAATGGATTTTGTAACCTATTTATAAAATAGGAGTATTCTGCAGATCTTATAAATAAAAATGTTTTTGGGTAAAAAATGCAAAAAAGAAGGGAAGTTGAAGTAATTTACTCTTTATTAAAACATGTTTTTAACAGTAGAGTTTTGTTAAGCAAAATTGAAGTAAATTTCAATTAATTTTACTACATTTAATGATATCATGTTTTGATAAAATTTTATTTTGAATGGATAGAGTAAATCCACTAAAACGCTATGAATCATTGAAGGGAGGTTTAGAAAAAGAAATAAAGTTTTTAGATGACATTGAAAAACATTAAATGTAGATAACTAATTTATACATTTGGATTGGATGGTTTAACTGGAAGGAATTAGAACCACAAAATGGAGGTGTTATCCTCTTGGTTAGGTTGCATGATGCATATGATTGCATGTGATGTGTATGGAGATGGAGCGTTTGAGGATGTGATTACATTTGCGTCTCAATGGATACTCATCTCACAATCAAGATGCTCAACCATCTTCTTTCGCACCTTCAAAATCCATATTCTATATATACTCTCTCTTTCACACACTTACCTTATAATCACTTTAGTTTCTGAATTTTTAAAAACTATTCAGTGAACACATAAAAATAAAGTTTATAACTTTTGTAAAATTATAAGTTTGTTTAAGGAAAAATCTATCTTAGATGTTAAGGATAAGTTTTTTGTGGCATTAAGGAAAAATTTAAAAAGGTTGTGGTAAATGCAATTAAATTATTACTGTTCCTTTTGCGACTTATGATTCGTTGGGGGAGAGAATCCTGTAGGTCCAAAAAGGAACAGCACAAAACAAATTTTGAATAGATTGTCCAATTCTAAGACTAGGAATTGGTTTTCCTGATATTCAGGGATTTTAAGTGTCGTACACAATATCTAGCTTTTTCAAAAAAACATATACATATCGATTCAGATAAATGTCAACTAGATTCTCATGTTTGTTCAAATAAGGGTTACGATTCTGTGATAAAGTGAACATTGGTTTGCAGGGAAATAAATGTTTTATTTGTCATGTTCTTCATCATCATCGCTGCCTTCCAAATGTAGTGGAGAGAGATGAGATTAATGTATCAATTTTTCATTTATTCTTGTCTTATGTTACAATACTTTTAACCCTTCCTATATATCAAATACACATTGCCCTTAATAAAAAAAGCCAATCACCTTTTACCACTTTTATTCTCACTTCCCTTCTCCTAATGGACTTCTATTATTATTTTTTCCTTTGTTATCTTTGTAAAAATTAACTCAATTTAAACTGTTTTGTAATTTATTTTATTGATTTAAAAGTTTGTTTAATAAAATAACATTGTTTAACGAAAGAGCTTATTTTAATATCTTCTAGTATTTTTTGAAAAATCAAGTAGCGTTTGAGCTTATAAGTTTTGAACTTATTTAATTTTTTAAAATTTTTTATCCTCACTTATGTGTATATTTTTTAAAAAATCACTCATTTATTAAAAGCTATATATCTTTTATGTTGTTTTATATGTAACATTTAGTTTATCGAACACATTTTAATTTTATCAGCTACCTTAAAAGCTTTGAGTTATTTTATTCGTTAGTTTTACCAAATAGATCCCAAAGAGTTAACATGGTATTAGGATTGAATGAAAAATTTATTTTAATAAAGAATTTTTTCTTCTGTATTTTAATAAATAATTTTAAATATTAGCAATTATAATATACTATTTGAATATCAAAATACAAATTATTTTAAATTTCATAAAATTGTAGAGGAATTCTACTATGACTAAAATTGAGAAATTTAAAATTCTAAAAAAAAATCTAAAATCTCACATGCACACATTTTCCACTTATTTTTTTGCATAAAGCTCACTAGATTGGTAACCCTACCCAACACTATGTCGTTGTTGCCATCATAGTTGTTGCTACTAGCACTACATGTCACATCTACCACCACCACAACCATCGTCACCAACACTACTACATTCGTTGGCATCATTATTACCCTTGTTACTGTCATCACTACTACCATGGTTGCCACGACTATCGCCACCGTCATCGTTGTCGCCACCACCCCATCATCATCGGCATCACCACCATCAGTGTTGTTGTCATCCTAACCTCTATCACTATTACCATCATTACCTCCACATCACCATCGTTGTTGCTTTTGCAACCACCACCCCTAATGTCACCACCATTACAACCACCACCACTACCATCTTTATCACTGTCATTGTCATCGCCACCAGCGTCATCGCTTTCTTTGACACCACCACCTATGTTGTTGTCATCATCATCATCATTATCACAACCTCTACCATCACCACTATCATCCTCGTCACCACCCCTTATAATCTTCACCACTAACAAAAACTTTAAAATATAAAATTTTAAATATTTAATCTAAACAAGTAATTTATATATATATATATATATATATATATATATAGACACACACATCAAACAAATGATTTTATAAGTTAAAGAATTTAAATTTACTTTATTTAAATAAATAATTTTAACATGATAAAAATTAAAATAAAAAGAATTAAATTTCTTAAAATTTGAAATTCCTTAGAATCTTTAAATATTTCATCCAAAACAACCTTGTGTGCTCAATACTTTTTGTTCATCAAAAGCTCCACCCAATGCCTATGAAATATAGGACAACCCAACCGGACTACTCCAAATCCATTTAATAAATGTAGTACTTGGCCTTCAAACTTTGAGTATGAATTAAAGTTTTTTTTTAAAAAGAAAATCCTTTTATTTTGGGATAAAATATGGGTCATTGAGGCATCAACAATGAGTCACCCTAAGATATACTAATATTGTATGTTCCAGGATAAGCCATTCTCATGGCTGTTGTAGGTCCCTCCACTAGCACTACTAGTTAAGTACAACCATATAAAATTAAATACATCTACATGGATCCAACTCCAATCACCACCACCTTTAATTGCTATCATACCCTCAAACAAAATTGTTCTTACCAATTATATATATTTTTGCTCATTCAAATTCTTTGTATCATCACTTCAGTGTTTTATTAGGACAAATATACATGATATTTTAAGTTTTTCTAAAGAATAATTTAGTAATAAAATCTTTACTGCTATGACATTTTCCATACTTGAAGAGAGATGGTACAAGAACAAACCCAAGAGAGACTATTTTATCATTTGAAAAAAAACTGTTAAATAGATATCGTTTCCTTGAATTTTCTTTTTGAAAACTTCAGTTACTTAGTAAACGTCTGGACCTTTTATATTTACACGTATATGTTAGTGAAAAAAATATATGGTAAGAAATAAAAATAGTTATCATGACCATTTAGATCACATCAAAGGACATGGTTAGTTTAGATTAAAAATAATAACATGTAATTCTTTTTATTCTAACTAAAAAAAATGATATGTTATCTCCTAAGGAAATTTTGAAAAGTTGTTACGTTATTATCTTTAATTAATTTTTAACTTTGGAACTCTATCGTCTTATCTGTCTTCTAAACTGATTATGTCAACTTAATACAAGATTAAGGAAAAATATTAAATTCAAAACCTTTTCATTGATAGCATTCCCGTGAAAACATTAAAACATGGAAAAAAGTAAAGAAAGAAAAATATAATAATGAGTGACTTGTATATACATGAAAAAAGTATTTACTTATTGTTTATAATTTTTTTATATTTACAAATTGCCTTGTATTTAGAAATTGTCTTGTAATTAGTCTTAATTGAATAGAAAAAAACACTAAATATAAATCATCTAATTATTTTTCAATTAAATGAATGAATATCACCTTATGATGAAGAATTAAAGTCAAATATTGAGAAATTATTTAATACTCTAGAAAATTGTGAAAAGTTTTACAAAGAGGTAGTGGCAATGACAGAAGCATAAAGTAGAAATACGATTCCAAATTAAAAGTCTCTTTAGGCTACAAGTGTTTCTCACACTAACAGACTCTGGCAACACACCAGATCTTACAGAGAGTAGTGATAAAGAGTTTTTAATGTTACAACAAATAACTCAATATAAAATAATATTAAATGATTACACAAGTACACTGAGCTACATACTACTATAAGTTAAGGTCTGCTAGGAGCAGAACTATATATAAAGAAGACTTAAGTAGTGAAATACAAGAATTTAGAAACTTTTAGGAAAAGTCCTTCAGACTTTTGGTTTCTGAGAGAGATTAGAGAATGCTAAATGATAAGGGCAAAAAGTCTCTCTTGAATTTGAAAGCTTCTTGTAGGTATAGTCCTTCTTGAGATAACTGTTGATTCCTCTTGGAGGGTTTTGATCTTCTTGAGGACTGTATATTCAGCGAGTGCAAAGACATGCTTCAGAGATACTTCCTTAAATGGATTTCCTTGATAATCTCCTTAAAAAGATCCCTTTTATTTATCCACTTTGAGTAATCAGGTACAACTTCATAGTAGTTGACCTTAGGCTGTCTGTTCTGCGCAGGTTTAGCTTTTGCTAACACATTAGAATATGCGAGGCAGTTTTCTTGATTTAAGTGAGCATGTCTTCAACTTTTCTGTTAATTTCTTTTTTGATGATAGATACAGATTCCAGTTGTGAAAGTTCATGCAACTCCTTATTTATACAGGAAAGATCCTTTTCGCATGTTATATCATTAGAGATAAAGATGTCATATTGAGGTCTGTAGCTTCAGAAGGACTTGGTTTTCTTGAAGTCTTAAGAGAGTGTAGACTCTTCTTGACATGAGCGAATTTGAGTTTTTACGGACTCCCCATATTCTTTGCAATTGTAGTTCTACGGACTCCCTGTCACACTTGAATATAATAGTTAGATAAACTATGCATACAAACTTCATTTTAGTTAAGAGTCTTGATGTATATTATTAACAAATTACATGGGGTTCAGATTTCTTAGTCTTGAGTTCAGACTTGATTCTAACAGTTATTATTTGATATAATATTTTATTATAAGTTATGAAGACATAAACGGACCCTTATTTTTTATATAAAAAATAATACATCAAATAATAACTATAATAATAAAATCAATCTAATCATTGAATTATGTTATAATATTTGTTGACTTTATATAAAAGATTTTGGAAAAATACAATAGATGTGTCATCTTGATGGTCAACATTTACTTGTATTATAAATTACATAATTTCTCATTAAGTTAATTGATGAAACATCAAATGATTATTAAATTTTATGAAATTTTATACAATTGCTCTACTTAATGACAATTGTTTATTCAATGATTAGATTAAAAAAATTCAATGTAATTCAGGTTTTATTATAAATTATAACATGACGTAGGGTTTAGGGTTTACTCCTAGAGTAAATGGATCCCTCCTCTTTTAGAAAATAATAAGATAATAGATATGTATCATTATCATATGAACTAAATTTTGAAAAAGATTGAAGAAGTAAAAACATGTTTGAAAATATGACGAATTTTGCAAATAATTATACTTGGTTTAAACACAAATTTATTTTGACGATATGTGCTATAATTTTGATATTGTCAAAATTTTCGTTGACGACCACATTTATTGTTGATTGAATAAGAATTCCCTTTTCCTCAAAGATTAATATCTTCAATCCTTATTTGTTTATAAAAGTTGGTTATGTTAAAAACTAGTCTTGATAAGTACAACCCAACATGATAAAGAGTTTGTTCATGACTCTTGTTTATAGTTACAAAATAAAAAAAATCTAGGAAATTGTTTTCTTTAGAATTTAAAAGGAAGTCCTACAACCTTGGAATAAAAAACACGCGAGCATTAATTGGGACTATAATTTAAAAATATTTATAAAAATTTAAATATTTAATAATCAAAAAGATAATATATTGACATAAACTAATTTTAAGGGAAAATAAGGTCAACCAAGATTAATCCAGTTAGTTAAAAATTAGATTTATAGGTGTAAAATCATGGGTTAAAATACCATTGTAATGAAGAGATAAAGTACATATGATTTATAAACTATTTTCATTTCAATTTTTTCATTTTAAAAATGTATAGAGATAAATTTATGGGATAATAAATTTGTTGAATAATTCATGGGGTCAAAATAACTTTCAACATAGTAAAAAAATTGTAAGGAGTACCTAAAATTGATAAAATATTTTCATATATTTAAAACACTTAAACATTTTAAATTATTTTATCATTTAATTTAAAAATTTGTGTCTATCATTTAAAGATTACATATATATACCAATTGAGAATGTGACATGTGTCATTATAGAGGATTCTATTGTAAGTAAGTATTATATATATATATATATATATATATATATATATATTGGTTTGAGCAGTATGCCACACCATGATGTGAATGTTTTACTTGAACAAAATTGCCTCAAATGTAAGATACTTATAGGTAGATAAATAATATACATGTGTGTATATATATTATATGTGTGTATGTGTGAGAGATGAAATATCTAAATTCAATTTCTCTAATTAAATAAACTTTTTGAACTCTTGATTGATTTTTTTATAAAACAAATTGAATTAAAAAAGACCTTAAATAAGATTAGAGTCATAGGCTCTAATAGGTCATTGATATATTTAACCCCTATAATTTTTAAAATAGATTTACCCCATCATAAATATTTAAAAAATAAGTTTAAATCCCTTATATTTTTAGGATGATAAAATTTAACTTGGTAATTATATTGTTGTTATTAAGTAATTAACTATCATCTTAACGCTCATTTCAAAAAAAGACTAATTTTCTCCTCCTCCATCTCCCGCGCGTTCTTGCGTCCTTCAAGTTGACATTTTTTTGTTGATATATGACTGATCACTAAATTTTCACATGATAGTCTCACTCAAATTCTCGAACCAACAAATCATGTATACAATTTTTACACTATTAACATATTTTATTGATTAATTTTTTTTATCTTAGTGTTTGGTTTGAAGTTCTTCTGTATGTTTGGTTTTAGTTTATTTGTTTTTTTTTGCATTAGGTGGGTTGAGTCTAAAATAAGCTTACATTTTTTTAGGGTTAGTTTTTTATAATTCGATTAAAAAAACACAAGTCGCACTCCACCAAATCCGTATCAAGCTCGGTTTTTTCAGACCAGGTCAAAAAAGATCGTTATGAATGTAGGCCCAAATTTTGGGTCCAGACCTAGCCTATATTGACCCAACGGGCTGGGTAGGCTACTTGCTTATGTGAGCGGTTCAGTACCAGTAAAAAAAATTAATTGTATGTTGACAAAATCCATACACTATAGTGTAAATGCCATAAGTAGAGTCAGATTCACATGCATATGCATTTGCATCTAGATATTGAGGTTGTAATGCTGTAGGGTAGCTCATGATATATATTATCATGTTGGATGCACTTGTGATTATGTGAATATGTTAAATGGCGAAGAGATTGATGATGATTCATGATGATTTATGTATTGATATGATGATTGTAAAATTGGATAGATAATATTGTGTGTATTGGTAAAATCCAGTTCAATATCTGTCATTTAACATATATATGTTCACCCTAAATATTGTTGTTTTTTAGTGGATTTGGATCGAGGCAAGGAATGGTGAATAGTCACTAAACCTGTTGTGAAGCTTGATTGGAAGAACTAGTATATATGAATATGTTGTGGATAGTTGTACAATTTTGATATAGTAAGTCTTGGCCGACTCTTGATGTATATATATGCTTTTGTATAGTGGACTAGGTAGCTGATGACCTCAGTGGAGGTCTAGAATTGATTTTGATATGACCTTGTGAACTTGGATGACTTATATATATGATGATGCGGTTATACATGCTATTGGCTTAGATATGGTTATACATGAAGGGATCCTGATGAATGAAATGTTGTGAATTATGCTCAAGAACTGTTATTTTGTCCATATATTGTTGAATTGATATGACGGGCAGGTATTCGTGATTATCATATTGTATGTGAGTTGTGAATGAAATAAAATTGATTTGGTACCATTAGACTTGGTGAATGACATGTTGCCTTATTGTAAAATCATGCATAATTAGGAACTAAGCAGGTCAAGATGAGATCCGTGAGGTTCTGGAACCTCCGGATAGGCCTTATAGCATGTATCCAGTATTTAAAGTGTGTGAACTGGAGTGGGCCAATTTGGATGAGGATTGATAAGGTAGTTGTTTAGAAATGGCATAAGACGACCTAAATGCATTTTAGCACATAACTTATTCAATTTTAAGAATTTTGGGGTGTGGCTTGTTGTCACATGTCATATATGGTATGTTTTAGGTGATGTTAAAATTTGGTGGTGATTGGAGGTCATTTGAGGAAGTTGGAGTGTGCAGAAGTTGGCGAAGCCAAATTTCTACCTAATTTCTACATTTTGGTATGATGTAATCGATTACAGCCTCCTTATAATCAATTACCACCATTATGTGATTCTGGTAATCAATTACTAAGCTTCGTGCAATCGATTACTGGGCTTATGTAATTGATTGCAGTCTCCTGTAATTGATTACACAATGCGTTATGACCTCCATAACTTTTTAAAAATGCATTGGAATTCCACCTAGACTACTCTAAGTTAATTTAATCGATGTTTGAGACTTCTGAACGGCCAAATAAGGTTCACAATTAATTGAAAAAAATTTCTCCATGGGTTTTAGTTTAATTGAGCGTTAGATGCTCACATTTTTATTGGTATCAGAGCCTTTAGGTGTGACAAATACTCTTTTCTCCATAGTAGTAAAATTAAAAAAACATAATGCGGGCTGGTCCGACCCCATCCGAAAAAAACTGACTGGATACCAACTTTTTCCAATCGGATTAAAAAAAAATTCATATTCAATTTGAACTTTTTTTAAATTCCGAACCTGTTTAATTTGAAAGCTCTAACATTGACATGAATAATTTAACTATAGAAAACGTTTGCCATATATATGCATTTAATTTGAAGATTTTGACGGACCATCAGCGTGATGAAATACATAAAACCAACTTAAGAGATTAAAATTGAAACAAAACGAACATTGGAAGCCTGTTTGGATAAATGTCCTCTTTTGCAAACTGAGGTTTGTAAGAGGTGATTATTTTATCCTACGGTCAAATGGAGTTTTGATTGTCTCGAACGGTTGAATGATTAATATTAATCTTTAAATTTCTCCCTTTTTTAAACTCATTTTTCCACTGCATACCAAAAGGACCCTGAAGCAAACAGGGACCAAAAATTTATTGAAGTTTTTTAAAAGAAAAAGGTTAAAGAATTTTATGCAGACAATGAAAGATAGTCTAGAACTAGAAGCAACGGCCTTTGGTACTTACTTTGGATAGCTATTATTAAATCATATATCTAAAAAGCAAGATCAGATCACAAAAGTTGTGGTCAATGTCATGCGAGATATATATATATATATATATATATATATATATATATATATATATATATATATATATATATATATATACACGATTTGTTTGGTTTGTAATTGAGAAAATAAAATTATAAAAATAAAAAAATTTAATAATTAATATTAATTTTTTATATGTTTTAAGATAATCAAATTTTTGTTTAATAATAAGATTTTTTTTAAAATTGTTCAGACTCACGCAGCCCCAAAGAAGCCGCATATTCAATTTGCTGAGCGTGTGAATTATGAACATATATAATAATGTCTATCCAAATCACCAGCCACTATCACCATTTCAATTCCAACATGTTCTACGCGCGAATCCAAATCGTATCTCAACTGTAAAGTAACACCGCAAACCAATTACTATTTTAAATCCAAATCTTTTATGTTTATTAAAATTTCTAGTTTGATTTCTTAAGTCTTCTTTTTCAATTCCTAAATCTTGTTTGCTTAAAACTGTTTCTTTTTATTAAAATTTTGTCAATTGTTATTGTTAGATTATAATGATTCTCTATAAGGATATGAATTTCAACACATAATACAACAAAGATTGTGGTACTTGTTGAATGGCAACTAGAAATGGTTGTAGTAAAGGTAAAAGAAAGCTCCATGTCTTTAAAAAATAAAATAATGTTAGGTTATTTAATGGAAAAAGATAATATTATTAAAAACTTAAACATAAAATACTAAGTTGAAAAAAAAATTAAAAGGACTAAACGAAAATTTTAACTAAATATAAAAGAGAAAAGTTGTATTTTTGCCTAATTTAAAACCGTAGAGAGTTAATATTTTAATCTTAAACATTTTTAAAATTCTTAATGAAAAATGATATATGATACGAAATATTTCTGCACGAAACAAATTGTACGTGGCATAATTTTATTGAATAAGTAGATTTATTGAATGGTTATGCATATATTCAGTTATAAATTTCAAATTCGTGTTATTTGTTAAATTAATTTTCGTATCATTCTTTATTTAATTTTCAACTATATATAAGGCCATTTATTATAATATTTTTATTGTTAGTTGTGATTATTGTTATTATTGTTGTTAACTAAGTTTTCAACGGATAAATGTTGGTTAACATAGTTATGAATTGAACTTTTGTTTATGATGGATAATGTGAGAATTTTGTTAGTAGATGATATACGAGTATTGAATGATATATAAGTGTTTGATGAACTTAAGATCCAAATTACCTAAACTTTTTTATTAGTAAGAAATGTTAAAATTGTTTTTTAACCACCGAGTGGTGTAGATTAGCTAGTGGGAGACTGATCTAACTTGCCCTTAGATATCATATAGTTTGAGTATCATGGTATATAATCTCGTTAAACAATATTAGTAAGGAAAACTTTGTTATTCATAATGGTTTTACTTAACTTGAATCTGAATAGAACAAGAAAATATTACATGTCCATGACCACCACATCATTTATGAATTCAACGAATGCTTGAAAATATAAAAATTGATAAAAATTCAGGAGATAAAAAAAATATTCCCCATTTCTATTTAAAAAACAAAAGAAAAAAGTGTTTTAATTACTTTATTTCTAAGACAAAGTTCACTTACCCTTACTTCCAAAAATGTTACTATTAATGTTAAAGTAGAATTTGAATTTAAATAAGGATAAACAGAAATATTACAATGTCTCTTTATATAAAATAGTATATTAATATATTTTCTTAATATACGTATTTGGTCCGAAATTGTTATGTTATAAATACGAACAAATGAAACTGGTATAATATTATATTTATTGATATAGTCACTTTATAATTATTTGAGACCGATAGTAAGATGATGTAATATTTTATCAAATAGAATATATAAAAAACTATTTGGTATAAAATAATATAAAGTTGACATACTTAAAAAATAAAATAAAAGTTAATATTAAGAATTATTAAAATAGTATATCTCATTTCAGATACAATATTAATAATCAAAATAAATAATATTTAAGTTATATAAAAAAAGCAACAACTTTAAATGAAATGATAATAGTTTAATAAATAAGATGTTTATAATTTAAGTTAATAGTTGAGAGTTCAACTTTTTTCTAATACAATAATTTTATTTTAAAGTTTTAATAGAAAAATTTAGACAATTGACAAATTATAACAGTAACGAATACAAATAGAATATTAAGATAATTTTAGTGAAACTTAATTAAAAAATATCTAACTCATAAAAAAAGTATCTATATAAAAGGACAAAAATTGAAAAAGAACTACACCATATAAAATTTTATTGTTCTATTATTTTTTCTTATAATCTTTTTCACTTTGACCTATTATCAATCACACTATAATTACACTAGAAAATTACTTGTATATAAATTTTTGTCAATATTAATTTTTATGTTTTTAGGGTCTTAATTTTAAAATTTTTTATGATCATCGTTAATTGTTTAATTTTTTTATTTTCATATTATTTTGAAGGAAAATATTGAAGCACTACTCATTATTTTTTGACTTATTATGTTTTGCACTATAATGAAATATTTATTTTTGTGTTCTGAAATTGCAATAACTTTTGTGAATGACTAACGCCGACAAGATTTTATAAGATCAATCTTGTATAATATTTCTCTATGATATTGTAATTTTTTCAGTTATTCAAACTTATTAAAAAATAACCAACATATATTCAACCAATAATTTAGTAGTAATAATCTAAACAAGTCCATAATTCAGAATGAAAAAAATTAAAAATAAGAGAAGCCAATAGGTAGGGATAAATGTGGCAGCAGTTCAATTATAATTACAGAATCACCCTCGTGAATTCCCTGTAATAACAAAGCCAGCACTGTTCTGAATATTTATATATATGTGTCCCTCCCTAGTTAATTCGCAAACAAACAATGGGTTCTCTTCCGCACGTAGTGGAAGATTGCATGGGCTTTCTCCAACTATACAGCGACGGCACCGTTTTCCGTTCAAACGACATACAATTCAAAGTTTCCGCCATTGAAGACAACTCCATAACATTCAAGGATTGTCTCTTCAACAAGAGATTCAACCTCTCTCTCCGCCTCTACAAGCCCCCACGCGCCACCAACCCACTCCCCGTACTCTTGTTCCTTCACGGCGGAGGCTTTTGCTTCGGTTCACGCACCTGGCCACATATTCACAACTGCTGCACGCGCCTCGCGTCGGGGCTCCAAGCGCTCGTGGTTTCGCCGGACTACCGTCTCGCGCCCGAGCACCGGCTCCCGGCGGCGGTCGACGACGCCGTGGAGGCTGTGAGGTGGCTCCAGAGGCAAGGGTTGAGCGAGGGCGGGGACCACTGGTTGAATGGTGACGTTGACTTTGACCGTGTGTATGTCGTGGGTGACTCGTCTGGCGGGAACATTGCGCACCATCTCGCGGTTCGGTTCGGTTCCGGTTCCATTGAGATGGACCCGGTTCGGATACGAGGTTACGTGCTTTTTGCGCCGTTTTTTGGCGGGGAGGTTCGAACCAAGTCCGAGGAAGGTCCACCAGAGCACATGTTGAACCTTGATTTATTGGACAGGTGAGACTGAGACTAATCACAGTGTTTCTTTCGTTTTTTAACCTAACCTTTTAGACAAAACTTAAATAATAGAGTATTCCACTAACAACACTATATTAAAATGTTGTATTTCATAGCAGTATATGTACCCTCATCTAGATTAAATAGACCACTTTTTGTTTGTAATTCAGAAAAAAAATTATAAAATAAAAAAATTTAAAGTTTAATATTAATTTTTTACATCGTTTAAAACTGTGAAAATTCCGACATTAAGATTTCTTTTTGGTTGGTCCGCCTTAACAGGCCATTGTGGTGGTTCCACCTGGGAGGAAACTCGCTCTCAATGTTGAAGAGTGTTCCTATGAATGGAGCCACTCAAATACGAGAAAGGGATATGCAATGAATAAGACGCAAGAACAATTTCACTACACTCATCTCAATTCTTAACAAGATAAACTAATCTCCTCTTCTTTTCAAATTCTATGCTTCTCGTTAATTTCTTATTAGTAATAATGATTTTATTTAGCGGTTGAAGAAATACAGCTTTTAAACAAGGATATTATTAAACAATTGAAACTGCTTTTTAACAATAAAAAATTAAAATCCCATGTTAACAAGTAGTTATATATACGAAAGTCATTTGAATAAGTTGTAATCTAATTACTCATATTAATAATTAAATAATTCAAATTTAAAATAGATACTAAAAACAAAATATTTAATATAAGAATGGTAAAAAAAATTTATTGGGATCAAAACAAAAGACTATTATTTTATAAGAAAAATATATAGTTAATAAATAAAAGTTAAATTATATTTAAACCAAAAAAAATATTAACAACTGCTATCTTAATATGCTGATTTAAAAAATGAAAAATAATATGTATTAAAAATTACTAACTAAATGTAATTTTTAATGCATCAGAATACAATTCTAACTAAAAAAACACCATATTCCTGTTTTTAAAACAGTCAAAGAAATAAAATTGTAAAAATAAAAAAATCTAATAGTTAATATTTATTTTTCACATTATTCAATAAATCTTTTCTTTATTAATCCTTAATTTGACTAACACAGCAACTAAACAACCTCCATATCCTTTAAACAATGGGCATTGGTTGCGTTAAATAATGTAATTAGTGATGAAGACCCACTTTAGATTTCGAAATCATCCAATAGCAAAATGTAATCCTTTAACATGTTTCAAATCCAAATCATTTACCATTGTAATAGTGTGGAAACAGATTTTGGAGGCTGTCGATGCCAGTTGGAGAGAGCAGAGACCATCCATTTGCGAATCCATTGGGACCTGGGAGCCCAAATCTTGCAAAAGTGAAACTTGACCCTATTTTGGTTATGGTTGGTGCCAATGAATTGCTTAAGGATAGGGCTGCAGAGTATGCAACATGGTTAAAGAAACTAGGAAAGGACATTCAATACGTTGAGTTTGACGGGGCCCAACATGGCTTTTTCACCCATGATTCTTACTCACAATTTTCACAAGAGGTCATCCAAATCCTTACACGATTCATGCTCCAAACTTCTACTTAATTACAAGACATATGATTGTCTAAAGTCATCAATTACTCCATATTTTTAACCTAGCTAGCTATGAAATTATGTCAGTTTTATTGCTGTCTAAGTGTAGCTATTTCATTGGAGGTTCTATTCTAGTCTGGTATGTATGTAACTCTCTTAGTTATTTATGCCGTAACTTTTCGATGCATAAGTTTCTTTCCAGTAGTAGCAGAATTTCATTCAGTCTTCTAGATTAATTTAGCAGATTCATGGCTAAAGGGAGATTGGCAAAGTAAAAAGCGTTCTGTGATGAATTAATATTAACTCTTAAATTTTTTTATTTTCATATATTCTAATTTCTTGACTGATAATCGTACAGATTCTTAGACTTTACTAACTTATACTTTTACTTCAAATCAAATCTAATGTCATATATAAATTAGGTAGAAGTTAAAGAGAGTTATCTGCTAAAGTAAGCAGCTAGTGGTGGAAAATCTTAACTTCCAAAAGTGATTGATCGTAAACATAAAAAAAAAAATTAATATTAATTTTATGCGTCTATAATTTTTTTTCTATTGAACTAATTCTGGACGAACCAAACATGATTTGTTAAAAGTATCTTTAGAGTGTGAGACTTATATTGCTACAATCTTACACTACATTTGTATAATTCTTCAATTGCTGGGCGTTGTTCATACCTTATCAAACTTGGGAAATTGATTTAGATATTTTGGAGAAGAAGAAAAGTGGGATGGTGATGATTGCTGGATGAATGACAAGAATGTGTAGTGATCAGGTTGTGGGAATGGAATCTTAATTACGTCACGTGCGGGTGAAAAACTTTACATTTCTTTTTTTTTTCTTTTTTGTAATTGAACAAGATGTATAAGTCGTGATAATCGTTTAATAAGACGGGTTTCATTCTACCGGAAAAAATCTCTAAATTAATGATAGAGCATTCGAATTGGTCATTAATTCACATGTAGTTGAAGATGATACAAATTGACATGATAACACCAATGCGATTAGTTTTGCTGCTGGGAGTTCCAAACTGGTGTTGACATGAATGACTTGATTTTATCAAAATTCCACTAGGCACTGTCCTGCATATTAATTATCAACAGTTTTATGGTTGTGTTTAAGGTGAACCACCAGATCTTTTGAGAGCTTATAGTCTAACAGATAATAATAGCTTATATAACACCTAATAAAATGAACGGACCAAATTATATGTGAGTTCAAAAAGACTACCATTGCTTAGAATAAGCTAGCTTAGTAGTGGAAAAACTTTCAATCTTCGATACAACGACTCAAATTTTCAACAAAATAATTTGCGTTGCGTCAAAGTTGATGCAGAGTAAGATTATACGATACAATGGTTATGTTAGAGACCTCTTTTCACACAATGTAGCATGTGCACTAGCCTCCAACACAACTTCCAAATAAAATTAGCTTTTTAATTGATATTCCTATTGTTGTTAGTATTATTTATTTTATTAATATTATTACTATTATTAATATTCCAACCATGAAAATAAAACAAAAGTCTATTAAAATAAAAATAAAACACAATAACAACATGAGATTATAGAAACCAAAACAAAATGAAACAAAACCTTAAGATCTATGGTGGCGATGTACGATGATGTCCGACAACATCATCCGAACAACGTAGTTTATGTTGGAGGCTGCTATAACATCCCAGGAGTTAAAGTTTATTTATTAACGCAAATTTAATTAAATTTTATTGGAGATAAAATAAATTTATTTAGATTTAATTAGGGATTTTCCTAAATTATTATAAATTAATTACAAGTTGTTAATAGAATAACAAATAATGAATAATTAATTTTGATTAATTAATTAGTAAATTTAATTTTAGATTAAATAGCGGTGGTAAAATATAATTTACCATAAAGTAAAAGTAAGTTTAATTAAAGGAAATAAAAAATATACAAATTACTAAATTACCCCTAAGCTTTAATTACTTTTCCTTTTCCATTTCTTCCTTTCTTGCATACACCATTTGAAGAAAAAGAAATAGAGGCCATTTTCATGGCATCTTCCATTATCGTCCATGTCAAGGCCTAATTGAACTTTGATTTCTAGCTACAACTCAAAATTGACCACATATTCAGACTCGTGGGAACGAGGTGAGCACTTTAGTATCTTTAATTTCTAATTTCAACAACTTCTTCTATACCCTAAATTTCACCCATAATGGATGAGGTTTCGCTTTTCCTTACATTTTTACATTTTGAGCTTGAAAATAGAGCTTTGAAACGATGGGTATTGAGATTTCATTGTTTCGATGTTCATAGGTTACTAACCAAGGATTGATGAAGCGTTAGCCGATGACGAACCCGAAACTAAGAGTGAAATTAACTAAGGTAAGCTTTGGAAGCTTTAAAAGTGTATTTTGAACCGTTTTGATAGATGGATTTTGATTTCGGGGGTCAAAATGCTAACCCACTTCGTAATTTCTTTAAATTATAGATATTGGGCATACCGAGCATAAAGAACAAGAGTTGAAAACTTAGAATCAAGGTAATGGGGGTGTACGAAGTATTAATTAATTTAGAAATATTAGTTGACGTTGGTTGGCGTTTGAAAAAGGGATATAATTAGCATTAATTAGCTAATTTAACCATGAGATATGGTTGATAGGATTTATAATAGGAATTATGGCTAGATTCAAATTTTGTAATAATGAGAATAGAAAATATGAATTTTTATGCATTAATCTTGTATAGTAATGAACTGGCAAGATTGATAAGTAGTTTATTCTTAAACTGGACGGATAATGTGTGTTTGTGTGTATATATATATATATATATATATATATATATATATATATGTATAGATATATTGGAATGAATTTCCAAATGTATGATGATAAAAACAATGTTATATAAGAGTTGCCGAATGAGATTGTTATCTGAGTGGATATGTAAATCAATATGAGTGATTGGCTAATATTATGATTAAAATCATGTATCTAAGTGGATGATATGATATTAATTGATTATTATTATTATGCCTGAGTGGCCTTATGTAGTTATGATCTGAGGCCTGAGTGGTATATGTTGATGTCTAAACATAATTTGCGATGAATATATTTGAGTAGCTTTAGGTTGTTATGTTATCGATTGAATATCATTGTGCTTGAGTGGCTATTGTTGTTATGAAAATAAATGGTGATGAACCGAAATTTGAGTTATGGTGTATGCCTGAGTGGCCACCGGTTTATTGATATTAAAGCCTGGATGGCTAGTGATTTTATTGATATTAAAGCCTGGGCGGCTAGTGATGAAATAACTTGTCTGAGTGGTTGATTATAAAGTGGTTTATAATGATGGGCCTTATGCCTTTATTAAGAGAATTGAATAATTAAATTAGAAAAAGTGAATTAAAATGAATACATGTGATGTTATGTGGTTTGGACGACTGTACAATATATTTCGCCCCTCATTTTTGGCTCTCGTGGTCGAGTAGGATCCAGTTGAGCTACCATATGGTCAAGAATGATTCAGTGGTTGAGGTGGAGAGCCAAGCAGGGCTCGGTGGACCAAGTAGAGTTCGTAGGGTGTCAAGTAGGATCTCTAACTAGAGTTCGATCCATTTTTAGTATCCGGATACTAGCGAGTCATAATATATTGAGTGAGTGTCAGGTGTGCTATTATCTATTGATAGTGGAATATATGTTCATCATGTAGTATTTTTGTAATTTTTTAAGTGATGAAGAATTCAAGATATATATATATATATATATATATATATATATGTTTTATGTATGTTGTCATTTATAACCTAAGTGGCTTGTGGTAATCCAATTGTGACTGAGTGGTATTGATGATCGAGGTCATGTTTTGAGTGTATCTGTGTGATTAAATGCACTTATATGGGTGATCAAGGGACGAAGGATTAAGGATTGATTAATAAAAAGTGAACTGAACATAATTTGGTGTGACAGATGATGATAGATGAGTTATGTAATATTTGTATGTTTATTCTGAGTGACGGTAGTTGAATAAGAAAATATTTATTATGGTTGAAAGTTGATTGACATATACGATTATATATAAAGTGATATCGTGGCCTGAGTGGTTCTTGGTATATTAAATGAGAATTTTATGCTATTGGTGAATTAAGCGTAAGTATATATATGGGATTTAATTATGATGAATAAAAGAGTAAAGAGGATTGAGAGTAAGTTGAATGGAAGGTTAAAGATATACCTTTTTCATACTTATACTTTTCTATATTAATTAATGATTTCCAGCACTCATATTTGCTGTTGCTATTTTTAGTAATCATTTACATGGACATCATAGATATTGTGAAAGGAAGCACCAAGCAAGCCAGGAAATGTCAAGGAAAGAAAGAGAAAGATTGTGTAATAATGGTTATGTCAATTGTTGATTGTATCTATATTAGCATCTCTGTTGTGATGTTTGATCATGATTATGATGAGTAATTATCTGATGGGTGATATAGCTACGTTCTCTGTGTGTGAATGACACTGATCGTATGGTTGAATTGATAATGATGTTATAATTGATGATAAGATTGTGTTGGGTTGTTAATGATGTTAGTGAATTAGGATAATGCATGCGATGTGAGGAAATAGGCTCTTTGAGCCAACTGAGAAGGTGAAATTGAGTTCCGGCGGGGCTCAAAATCCCCGGAAGGCATCAACAGTACCCTAGACATATTTAAAGTGTGTGTGTGCCAAGAAATTCCCAATTGAGTGGCAATTAAATTAGTTTAGATAATGAAGTTGCTCAAAATTAAGCTAAATGCATCTTAGCGCATACCTTTGCGATCTGGATGAATTTTTGAGTATGGATTGCGTTTGCAAGTCCGTAATGAGTAGTGGATAGTACCCATGAAGTTTCGTAGCAATCAAAGTTAAGACGAGCAAGTTGGGTAGTGTGGAAGTTAGCTCGAAGGCCAAATTCTACAGAACTGGTCTGTTGGTAATCGATTACCAAATAGCAAGGTTAATTTCCTCCATAGGCTGCTTGCAGGTAATCAATTATCATGTTTATGTAATCGATTACTAGAGCCAAAATAGAGGGTTTTGAGTGGTTCTTAGTGACGTAGCTCTTAGGTTCCATTATTTCTTACTAGTGAAGTTTAAAAAGCGAAAAATTTAGTCTAATTTTATCAAATCCTGGTATAAACTCTAAGAATTGATAAGGGGGCGTCAGAACTGTTACTTGGGATATTGGGGTTTGAGGGATGATGATGAGGGATATATACATCGATGCTAGTGGTGGGCCTAACATTGTTTTTCCTTATATGAAACAAGCTAGTTGCTCAATATAGCATTATATCGAGGTTGATGGCTAGCCTTATATGCACTAGCCTGTTGTGCACACATAAGTTTTCGCATCTAAGCCTTATTCAGCTCCTTAACCTTATCTCGAAGCCAAGCCATGTTTGGATCTTGTTGTTGGGAAGTATTAATTAACAACCTAGACGATTGGGCCATCAAGGAAAAAGTTTGGGTAGGTGGGGGGCTAAATCACCAGTACCATATACATGAACTTGGTTCATTTTTCTTGCAGCCTCAACTCAGATGTTGATCTTCGAGCTTGATCCATATAGTCATTTAGTCCAACAACGTCCCAGATACGTTGTTGGAATGCCTCATGTTTGATAGCATAAATTAAGAAAATAACACATGCAAAGAACGAAACATTAAATTAACAAATTAAGTTTAGCACTTGTGTTACAAACCATGGTGTGATGGTTTCGATCATGACTCACTTGCTAATCGACTGTCGGTGGGTCAACTTGAATAACTCTTTAGGTGTAATACCCTGCTTAGTTTGCTCAATAACACACTAAGAAAACTACACATGCAAAGAATGAAACTTTAAATTCAAAAGTAAATTAAGTTTAGCACTTGTGTTACCATGGTGTGATGGTTTCGGTGATCGATTCACTCGCTAATCAAATGTTGACGGGTCAACTTGAATAACTCTTCAAGTGCAATGCCCTACTTAAATAGTCAAACTGTTATTTTATCCAAATAAATATAAATGTAATATATTTTATAAAATTTATTAATCTCTATTTGGAACCAAGTTTAAGTTTGCACAATTAAAAGAATAGATGACTAATTACAAATGTTTCCATTCATAAAAGTTAAAGATCAGACCATCAGTCAGACACAAGTGTTAAATGATCAAATATGAGAAGCTGATTATTAGAAACTACATTTATTAAACTTTGATATTTCTGATATAAGTTACTATTAATTTAAGTTATTCAAATAAAATAAATTATAAGAACTCGTGTTTCAAAATATAAAAAAGCATCTGGAAGAATGAATTGAAGCAGACAAACATCCCCACGTGCATTTGCAAACATTTTTCTTTTAGGGAATAATAATTTGCTTCATCTTAATGTCAATATCCTTTTTGCGTGGATTTACCCGACTCCATCCCTTGAATCTACCTATCTATATCTTTTCATATAAACCTGCATACATACACGCACACATCTTATCTTTAATAAATAATTCATCAAATATATTAAATTTAAAGATACAATATATTATATCTTAGTTTAAATACGTCTTAAAGTTCATCCATTCTGATTGACCATTAAATTCATTTTGAATATTTTTGTAAAAAACTCCACTTGTAGTTACTGTATTAAACATCACCTTATCTGAAAAGATAATGTAAATTAGAAGCTGTTCAAAGAATCTGTTCCGAATGTGTTATTTGATTAGGTGTTTCAAAATCCACAAATTATAGTTAATCGTGATGACAGAAAACTCAATGTTCCAAGAGCTTTGGCATTAGTGAGATTTTGAGTTTTCTTTGATTAACTTAATTTCTTTATTTGGAATGTTTTGAATTGATTTGACATTTTGCAAAAACTATTAATCTAGTGTAGTGAACAATCCATAATGTCCACTTAATGACCATAATTGGGTACAAAAGTTTTGAACATGTGTCACATGTTCAAGGACCATAATCCATATCTGGGATGTATATGATCATCTTTTCAGTTTTCACAATTTAATTATTTATTATAGTTTTCCACCATTTGAGATGATAAGGATGGCCACTCAGTCAAAAAGAAGATTTTATGCTGCAAACTCTCTTCAAACGATGCAATCTTTGGATTGAAAAGGTTAAATGAATTAAATAATATATCATTATGAATCATAGTTGATGTTCTCAAAAAGGAAGAGGATAAGAATGAAAAGGTTAGTTAATATATATGATCTCTTTATGAATAATGTTTAATTTAGATGAAGGAAAGATAAGTAGTGGAAAGGTGAGGATAAGAAGAATAATTTTCTACCTTTTTTTATAAATCGCCTCAATTAACTAATTTATAGATAAATTTTATACTAAAAATAATATAAAATTGAAATTTACAAGGGGTATAATTTTGTTTTTCAAGAGAGTGAAAAAAAGAAGAGCGTAAAAGTGATCCTAGAAGCTTCTACACAACTTTTTATTTTTGGATCCCAGAAGAATTTCGCAAAGTTTGATGGTGACTTTTAACATTCTATAATTCTTATTTTTGAAAATACAACGACAATTTTTATATTTGAAAAGGTAACCATTTCAAACACTTAATTCTAATATTTTCAGAACTAAACTAGTTATTAAACTGGTAGTATCAGTGGTTAAATGAGTAAAAATAAATTGTTATTATTAGTTCATATATTAAATAGTAATTAATTAGACTATAATAATATATTATTTATAAGATAAATTTGATAAATATATTATAATTAGACATGAAAATAGATAAATCTAATGATGAATATACATACTATTTAATAAAGTTAAATTTTCACTCGGCTTGGAAGAATTGTTGAATGGTAAAATTTTAACATATAACGAAAATGTAACTTTTGACTCATAACAACTTTAAAGAATGTTCTAATTCTGACACCATAATAGTTTTATTCTAAAACCAATCAACAATAATTAGAGTGACCTAATAAATATTTAAACTATACAAAATATTACCTCTGGTTCCAAATATAAGCAAATGTACCTAATTTTACACATATTAAGAATAATGGTTGGAGGTAGTTATTTGCATTAATGTTACCACATATTTGATTTAATTTTCTAAAATACCCTTAATATCATTTATTACATAAAGAATTAGTAACCTTGAAAATAGGGATGTCAATGTAGGTTACCCGCATCGTCCCACCCCGCCCCGCCATCAACTCGTCAAAATACGGGGCGAGGCGAGTTTGGCCCCCTACCGGAGGCGGGTTGAAATTTGTGGCTCGCCCTGTTTTGATGGAGGGGCGAGGCGATTAGCCCGCCAACCTTTACAAAATTATTATTATTTTTAGTATTTGAAAAAAAAGTTTTTAATGGAATGTTCGTTAATGGTTAGTCTACTTAAAAATATAAATTAATAAAAATTAATAAACTTATTATTTTTAATAAGCAAAGTCAATTAAATTTAAAAAAGTACTACCTCCGGTTCCAAATATAAGCAAATTTTAGTGGAATTTTTTAGTCCCTTAATATAAGCAAAATTAGACTTTTCCAATGTCATTAAATGTTTATTTACCAAATATGTCCTCATCATATATATTTCCAAGGCCACTAATTCTTTATGTAATAAATGATACCAAGGGTATTTTAGAAAATTAAATCAAATATGTGGTAACATTAATGTAAATAACTACCTCCAACTACTATTCTTAATATGTGTGAAGTTAGGTATATTTACTTATATTTGAAACCGGAGGTAGTAGTATACAACTAAAATAAATTTTTTAAATATAATTATATTAATATTTCTAACTCAAACACTAATAAAAGTAATATGCCGTGAAAAAATTAGATTTTTTATAAGATATTATTAATATTATATTACGCCCGGCCCTGTTAAAAACTCATAAAAATGAAGGGCAGGACGAGCCAATTTTGAACTCACTACAAATTAAATTTTGTCAACTTGTCCCGCCCCATTTAAGGCGGGTTGGCGGGCCGGCCCATCGGGCTCAACCCACTTTGACATCCCTAGTTGAAAATATATATATAATAAGCATATATTTGATAAATAAGTATTTAATAACATTAAAAAAGAATAATTTTACTTATATTAAGAAAAAATCTACTAAATTTTATTTATATTTAAAACTATAAGAAATATTATAAAAGAGAGCCTATGAAACTTCCAAACGGTATATCTTTGAAGAAAGTAGTGGAGGAGAAGGGGAAGCCATGCTTAAAGCTGTTCACAATGATTGTACGAATTGATTTTTCCTATTTTCATCACAACAACCATGACTGCTTCGTGATTCTTAGCCAATAATGATGAAGTTATGTCGACACACGGTAATCACAAAATTAACAAAAATAATCAATTCAATTTTTATGATTAAACTTTTGTTTCTGTTGCTAATATCTGATTGATTTTGAATTTTAAGATTAATATATTCTTTTATTTCATCATATTAGTATTTCTTATCAATTTTTTACATTTTAATTTTTGTGGAACATCGTTTTAGTCTATGATATTGTTAGTTATCAACCAATTTTATTTTTCGTCAATAATGTAAATTATTACAACGAAAAGTCTCCTAGTTTGATAGCTCGAGGTTTTAAAATAAGAATTTTTTGGTTTATCTAAAAAATAATTTTTTATATATTTTTGTTGAATATTTTATTTTAAGTCCTTATTTCAAACTTAAATTAGTTAATTGATTATATGAGTTACTAAATTATACGTTAACTTATTTAGATAATTTTAAAATATTTAATTTATTGTTAATATAAGACTCAGTTAAATTAAAATACAGTTTTTAATTGTTAAAGTTACTTTTGAAATTGTTAAAAAATAAATCTATTGACATTTTTAATCATCAAAATTTGTATTTTAAATTGTTATAATTACGTGTTAACAGTTAGAATATGTTAGAACTATATGAATAAACTAACATATAATTTAATTACTCGTATAAAAATTTAATAAATTCAAATCGAAAAGAGAGATATAAAAATGTGTGTATATATATATATAAATATATATTTTATAGGAAAAAAACTAAAAAATTCAAATTTTACATGGAAAAATATACTTAAGCATTAAAGATTAGATCAATGTGTAAGTCCATAGTCAGATGTTATAGTGTCTACACTACCGGTCTCATAGACCATTTACTCCAATTTTTAGATATATAAAAGATAAAGTATGGGAATCATGTATAATATAAATTGAAAAACTATAGAGAATATAAAAATGGAAATAATTTTAAATATTTGAAAATAATCGATTCAAAATCAAAGTTGTTGGTATCAAGTGATCAATTTATAAATATGATTATAGTTTAATTGTGATATCAAATTGAAGCTCTTAAAAATACAATTTTATTAAATCACGTTAAAGAGTATAAAAAAATCACGCTAGACAAATATAAATCCAATAGAATATGTTATTTTAAAAAAGTTGTATACAAGGTAAATTAATTGAGTGTGTAAAACTCTTTAAAGTAACATCGTATTATAATTCTCTTAAAAACACCATATCATAATTAAACTCTAATTATAATTTCTTGAATAACAATTAGTTTTTTATATATAAATGAAAGTTTAATTTTAATTGTGGTATAATATTATTGTAAATATTTTTATATTGTCAATTAATTAAGTGGAAATCATCTGATATATAACTTTGAAAGTAGTTTTATTGAAGTTAATGATTTTTGCCTTGCATGATAATTCATGTTGAGCAGCAGTGTAAAAGATATTTGCAACAACATATAAACATCATGTGTTTAATTAATGATATATTTTCTTTATTGTGAATAATATATTAAATAGATTATAATTTATTGATCGTATGTAGTATTAATCAATGTTTGTACTCATTGGACCCTGTATGTTGGCATTATTGGACCTTAACCCGTGCAAGTTGGACCTGTTGAAATGTACAGTGAAGGGGTTACCAAAAAAAAGTACAGGGAAGCTAAGTTTATTTATTTTTTTTTCACCAATCAGACACATCAATAAAGATTGGTTTGAATTTGTAACTTTGGAGTGTTTGGTTAAGTGTTTGTTTGTTTAAAGATTGGAAGGTGGCAAGGAGTGAATAACCTTTAAATGAATGATGGGAAAATAATAATATTTAGATTTCTTTTCTTTTTTTTAAACTCTGTTTTTTCAACTGCATATCAAATGGATTCTAAGAGGCAAACTTTAAAAATAATTCTACAGTCAAATGAAATTTTGTTTATTTCGAATGACATAAAATGTCAATATTAACCTTTAAATTTTTTATTTATATAACTTTGTCTTCAACTGCATACTAAACAGACCCCGTAAGTACGAGTGTAACTACTGTGTCCAGATTTTGTGGATTAACGTTAAAATATATTGGGCTCGTTTGTTTAAACTTATTTTAAGAAATAAGTGTTTTTAATTAAAAATACTTATTTTAAATTTTGATGTATTTGTTTAAAGTTTTAAAAATAAACAGAAGTTAAAAATAAGTTTAAACAAATGGATTTATTACGACAAAACCAACTCATTTTAACTTTATTTTTTTTTTAAAAGTTAGCAGGGAGAATAATGCTAGACCGAGTAATTAGGTAGAATGGAAGATGATACATCCAACATCATACCCTAAATTTGGCACGTTCAAGTTTGCGGATAACAAAGGAATGGTTAAAGTAGTTATTAAGATGTCGCAACAAACACCTTAAAACCTCTTTATTGTATCATAATGAAAATCAATAGTAGTTTTTATTAGCTAAAAATTTGAGTTTATTTCTTTGCTAAGCCACTAGAGATTAGTTGAATTATCATTTGCTTTATTGGAAAGATAAGAGGTAGTATTAGTAAAAATCCAAAATTAGAAATTCTCCAAGTCATGATGGTTCCCTACAAACGAAACACCCACATTCTCCCAAGAAAGCGGGTTCACCCTTTCAGGTCATTTCAGGTCATTTTTTGAGAATGGTATAATTATAATTCATTTGTCAATAGATCCAGAGGAAAAGGATCTAAAATTCTATTCATGGAGGAGAATGCGAATTGAACTAATGACTCTTATTTTCACACCGTGTTTTTTGCATTTCTTGAAAACAATCGGTGAATATGAATTTAAATTTTCGAAAAAAACTCTTCAAAGTTTGAATGCATTTTGATTTATGGATTTGGAATCTTCCGGTTCCGGCGATTCCGTGAAATGCTGTAAAAACTGCGAATGCGGTTGTAGTAATTGTTCCTCCATGGCGGCGAAACCGTCGAGAAATTGGCTCCGATCGGTGAAACGGAAGCAGGTTGATTTGGCGCAGGAGAGCCAAATGACCTCCATGGATTCCGATCCCGTTGCGCGCGTGGAGATCGGGAACGAATGCGTCGCGTTGCGGGAGGCGGTGAGCAGTCAGCAGAAAGCGATACAGGATTTGTATACGGAGCTGGAGGCGGAGCGGAGCGCGGCGTCGTCGGCGGCGAACGAGACAATGTCGATGATTTTAAGGTTGCAGAGTGAGAAGGCGGAGCTTCAAATGGAGGCGCGGCAATTCAAGCGTTTCGTGGAGGAGAGGACATCACATGATCAGCAAGAGCTTTTAGCTTTGGAGGATTTGTTGTATAAAAGAGAGGAAGCGATTCAATCACTCACGTGTGAAGTTCAGGCTTATAAGCACAGGTTGATGAGTTTTGGCCTCACTGAATTGGAGGCAGCGGGAGAAGTCTCAGAACAGTATGAGTTTCCTCCTCCTTATGAGTATCCTCCTTTGAGATGCAACGTGATTCGTGCTTCTGTTGATGCTGATAATGATGATATAGGTATTGATAAATATGCTTTTGGTGAAACTCCTAGGGATCGTTTGAGGAATTTGGAAAATAGGATATCTCAAATGGAGAGGAGTCCAACTTACAGCCAAATGGATGGTGACTTTTCTGGGAAAAACATGTTAGAGAAGGTGATAGTTGGACAATCTCCAAGGTGGAGTAAGCATTCAAGGAAATTTTCTTGTGATTCATCTTCGTTTGGCCCTGAGTATATGATGGATTCTCCTAGCTTTAGGAAGATGGACTGTGTTTCGGAGGATTTTTCTAATTTGAAGAAGGTGGATAATGCATCGGAAGCTGGTGATGATGTGGTTGATAGGGTTTATTATACTGTTGACTCTGAGTTCAAAGCTGGTGGTAGTGTTTTTGATGAGTATGCAATCACTCCAAGGGAGATTTGTAGTCATTCGGAGTTTGAAGATCCTTACATAAAGAAGCTTTACATGAGGCTTCAAGAGCTTGAGGCTGATAGGGAATCAATGAGGCAGGCAATCATTTCAATGCGCACTGATAAAGCACAGCTTGTTTTGCTGAAGGAGATAGCTCAACAATTGTGCAAAGAGATGTCACAGCAGAAAAAAATTACTGCAAGATCCTTTATTTGTAGCTTGCCATTCTCGACAGTTTTCAAGGTAATTTAAAAACAATGTGTGTCTGTAAATTATCTGATATAATCCCTATCCATTTTATTCGTCTCATGGTTGAAGATTTTGATAGCGGAACTGATGCTATTTCATCTCTCTTTTTGTGTTCAGTGGATTGCATCGATTGTTTTTTGGAGAAAGAGAGCTCACCAAATCAAGTAAGCAGTTAGTAGCTTCACTCTTTGTTTCAAAATTTGTGTACCACACCTAGTGGTATAATGCCTGGTTTTGAGGTGTTGATCAAATGTAATCTCCTGAAGCGAGCAAAATTAATATGGTATAATTCTCACAACCACATTAACCAGAAATTATTTATTAAACTAAACAGTAGTTTAGAATTTAAGTAGCCTAATTATGCATAATGCTTTCAAAGAAAATGTTGTAACATTGACCCAGGCATTCTCTATTTCTGAAGGTTCTTTGTTTCCCTGTGAAATTTCATTGCCTGGCATTTGATGTTCGATGTGTTAAATATACTTGTCATGTATTGAATCAAATGCTTGACATGAATGCCTTATCACAATCACTTTGTGGTTTAAAACAACACCCACATTGAGTGTAAAACTCTTTGAATGGTTTTAAATTAGTTGTATTTTGGTGAAGTCCTCACAACAGACTTTATTAGAATAAAAATATTTCTTACAGGGTGAATTTAGAGGGAAAATATGTGTTGTTTTTTTAGCCTTGGGTGCAAAGAGAAAAAGTTGTCTATGCGGATTCCTGAATGATTGTTTGACCAGATATTTTCCATCATCTGAACTGCTTGTTGTGATTGTAGGTACATGTTTGGGTTGCCATCTGACAGTGTTGGCTTGCTAATTCTGCTTGACGAAGGACCCCATGTAAGGTCATGGAGATATCTTCAAAATACACAACTAGGAGAATAATTCTCCAATTCTTGTTTTAGCTTGCAGGATAGGCTCATGTGGGAACATCAACTGAATCTTAATCACACTATTCACAAGTTTTTTCCCTTTCTTCTCTCTTCCCCTAGATTTTTCTCCCCAGTGTTTTGTGCAGTGTTCTTTATTTCTTTTGTACGGGATTAATTGTAATTTGTTGGTTGACTGGTGAAACGTGCATATGACAAGACATTTGAGCATTCTCCCTGGTGTATGAGTGTAATTACGCTACATTTGAGTGTAAAATTATAAAGAGTAACCTTAGAGCTTCATTATCACCATCATCAGCGGTGTATACTTAAATATATATATATATAATATTCAATAGTGTATAAGAAACAACTAGTACGTTGTAACTGGGAAAAAAAATCAACTAGTATGCACTTCAGTGAAAAAGTATATTTTTTTTAATGGCCAGAAAAACCAGCTTTTTTTTTTTTGGGGAAAAAAACCAGCTGAATGTATTAAAAATTTATAATAGTTTTTGGGTTGGGCAACTCTAACACCTTATGGATTTATTTATCGTTCAACAAAAGATTGGAAAAATATCTTTATATAAAAATTTTATAATATTATAAAAAGTTTATTTTAGAGTTGCTTGTACAAGTAACTCGAATTATATTATAACACAGATTTGTTATAAATAAATGAAACACTAAATGCAGAATATATAGAAATATAGAGAAGAGAATGAAGTAAAAGAGAGAAATGAAGAGAGCAAAACTCTATATCATTTATGAAGGAAATGAGTCCCTTTTATAGACCAAGGTAAGGTATAATGGACATCCACCATTATATAAAATATTCATAATACTCCCCTTGGATGTCCATATTTTAGAATGTGCCTCATTAAAACCTTACTAGGAAAAACTCAGTGAGATAAAAACCTAGTGAAGGAAAAAGAGTACAACATTCTTTACAAAGTAAATAAATAATTAAATGTACAAGTATTTAATTCTCCCCCTCATTAGAACATCCATGTCTAAACCTCCGAAGACCAATCTTCTGTACTAGTTGCTCGAAGACTTTGGTCGGTAATGATTTTGTAAAGATATCTGCTAGATTCTCAGATGATCGGACTTGCTGGACATTTATTTCACCATTTTTTATAAGATCATGAGTAAAGAAAGATTTTAGTGAAATATGCTTTGTCCTATCTCCTTTGATATAACCATCCTTTAACTGAGAAATACAAGCTGCATTATCTTCACATAAGATTGTTGGTGGTAATTTTCCAGCATGCAAGCCACAGGTTTCTTGAATATGTTGAATCATAGATCTCAACCAAACACATTCTCGACTTGCTTCATGTAATGCTAGAATTTTAGCATGATTAGATGATGTTGCTGTGATCGTTTGCTTTATGGATCTCCATGAAATTGCTATACCACCATATATAAACAAATATCCTGTTTGTGATCGTCCATTATGAGGATCAGACAAATATCCTGCATCTGCATAACCAATTAGGTTTGCCTTGATACATATGGGAAAAATAAACTCGTGTCAATTGTACCTCTAAGGTAGCGATATATGTGCTTAATCTCATTCCGATGCCTTTTTGTGGGAAAAGAACTATGTCTTGCTAACAAATTGATAGCAAATGATATATCAGGTCGTGTATGACTAGCAAGATACATTAGTGCACCAATTGCACTAAGATATGGTACTTCAGGACCAAGTAGTTCTTCTTTTTTCTCTTGAGGCTGAAAAGGATCTTTGCTCACTTCAAGTGACCTTACAACCATTTGGCTGCTCAATGGGTGTGATTTGTCCATATAGAACTATGAACACCTCTTTTGGTCCGACCCAAATACCAAGGATTTGATTAAAAGAGACTAGACATCCGTTGCCCAAATCAGGAATCATTTCCGAGTGATTATTTCCGGGCAGGGGTGACTCCGAGTGAGGAATTCCTGAGTGGGGTTATTTCCGAGCGAGGTGTTTGCTTGATTCTACGAAAAGATGAAGTAAACCTCTCAAACTATAATGCTTCAGGATGCTGATAGAGTTTATAGATGTATGGTGATATGATATGATGCATTAGGAAGAGTTAGAGTGGGAGAAAATAGTATTTCATATGCTAAGTTGAAGGATTTCCCGTTCTGCATAAAACCTGCATATCTCGCTCAAGCGAGTGGGAATCTCGCTCGAGCGAGATTGTGGTGAATCAGGAATTTGGCCTCTGGCCTGTTTTCGCCCGAGCGGGTGGTGGTTTCGTCCAAGCGAGATTGATGGAGAATCAGGAGTTAGCCTCTGGATCAATTTCGCTCAAGCGGAGAAGTGAGCGCTCAAGCGAGAGGGGAAAGTTTTATATACTGGAACAATTTCGCTTAAGTGAGACATGTCTCGCCCGAGCGAGATTGATACCTGATGCATATTCCTTTCCTTCGCTCAGGCGTTTCGAGTAACATGTCTCCGAGTGAGACGTTGCCGAGTGAATTGTCTCCGGGTGGGATGTTTCTGAGTGGAGGATTCCCGATTGAAACCACTGAATGAAAAAAGGGACTGTCTTTGAATGAATACTTACCGATTGGATACATCCGAGTGAAGGATTCCTGATTGAAGCCAGTCTGAATGAAAAGCAAGTCTGATTTCAGATGAATACATCCGAGTGGATAATCCCCGACTGAAGCCAGTCTGAATGAAAAGCAAGTCCGATGTCTGATGAATACATCCGAGTGAAGAATTCCTGATTGAAGTACCTCCGAAGGAAAAGAGATTCTGACTTTGGATGAGTGCTTTTCCTAGACAGAGATGTTTCTAAGCAAATCTTTTCCGAGTGAATTGATTCTGAACAAAAAGGACTGAACTTTGAAAGAGCATTTGTCAGGCAAAGTTATATCCGAGCGGGATGTCACCAAGGAAACCATTTCCGAGTGGTTTGCTGCTGAGAGATATATATTTCCGAGTGGAATGTCTCCTAATGAGTCATTTCTGAGTGGAATGTCTCCTAGTGAATCATTTCCGAATGGAATGCCTCCAATTGAGTCATTTCCGAGTGGAATGTCTCCTAGTGAGTCATTTCTCAGTGGAATGTCTCCTAGTGAGTCATTTCCGAGTGGAATGTCTCCTAGTGAGTCATTTCCGAGTGGAATGTCTCCTAGTGAATCATTTCCGAGTGGAATGTCTGTGAGTGAATCAGTTCCGAGCAAAACCCCTCCGATTGGCGCAGTTCCGAATGAATGCTTCAAGCAGTGACAAGTTCCGAGCAAAGCACCTCCGATTGAAGCAACTCCGAATGAATACTTCAAGCAGTGACATTTCCAGACAAAGAAATTCTGAGTGAACCAAGTCCGAATAAAAAGAGGCCCTGATGCATACTTCTCGGAAAGGGATTTCCGAGTCAATAATTTGTGAATTCAAACCATCCACACCGAGTGTCAAAGGTCGGATTGGATCTATGAATTCAAGCTTTAACTTGGCCTTTTATATATGAGAGCACCTGTTCCGCTCGGATTAATTTCCACTGTGAATGGATACTGGCTGAGACAGTGATCCGGGCCACAAGGAAGAGCACCGATCCCATAATACCCTATTTGAAGAATCCGATTACCACACTATGACTTGGAATCCCACCACCCAAGTCAATCCATGAATTCTGGAAATGGCAGACAGGGGGCGGAAGTGGGAGTAATTGAAAATTCCCCACCAGCCGTTGTCCCCCACTACCTGTTAGTGGGTAGGCTGCCTCCACTATGAGTGGAAGCTGGTGCTGTCCAAGCACTCGGCCACCCCTATAAATACCTCGTCTGAAGAGGCTCAAGGGATTGGAATTTTTGGTTGGAATTTTTAGTTGGAAAATTTGCACTCTTGAAGGCGTCACTCTGCCCATACTCCCCTGTTAAGTTGCTCCGATCACCACAAAATCCTTTTGTCCTAGAAAGCTTGAAGTTTCCCCGGTGTTCAAAGACAGAATCCCTTCATCAAGCCTTCACACCGTCCCTTCATCAAGCCTTCACACCATCCCCTGCACCAAGCCTTCACAGTCCCTTCATCAAACCTTCGCACCGTCCCCTGCACCAAGCCTTCACACCGTTCCTATACCAAGCCTTCACACCGTCCCCTGCACCAAGCCTTCACACCGTTCTTACACCAAGCCCTCACACCGTCTCTTCACCGAGCCTTCACACCGTCCCTGCACCAATCCTTCACACCGTCTCTTCCTCACTTCGGTTTCCAGTGTTCACATCCAACACCGGCTCAGCACATTAGCCACACCAGTCACATTCATCCTCATTTCCGTCTCCAGTGTCCGAATCCAATACCGGCTCAGCACTCTCGCCACATCGGTTCCATTCTCGTTCCTTATTCTTATTATTTGTTATCTATTTCCCTGTTGAATTTGTTTTTTGTTGATTCTGATTCACCATTTTAAATTAATCTTTTTTTTTCTGCTGATTTTCTTTTTCTTTCACCCAGATTCATAATAAATAATAAATAAAAAATGAGTGTTTTACATTCAAACTAGCCAAAAAAAAAATCATAAAGAACTACGTAACCCTGATTTCTTGGTAACTCAAGAATACGTAGGAGCAGGACTTTAAATCCTGTTGGGCCCACCTTTCCCATTTTTATTCCTATTTTTATTTTCTTTATTTTTCCTGTGTAACTCTCTTTTTATCTACTTCCATGAAAAATCAATTTAGACGTAACGTCTTATTGATTTTCCCCTATTTTTGATAGACCATCACCACGATTCATAAGGAACGGGATACTTAAGACGAGACGTCCCGCTTATCCCCTTCCCATTTCCAACCCCGCATCTTGATTAAATTCCATGAAAAATCAATTTAGACGTGATATTTTGTTGATTTTCCCCTATTTTTGATAGACCATCACCACGATTCATAAGGAACGGGATACTTGGGACGAGACGCCCCGTTTATCCCCTTCCCATTTCTGATCCCCGCATTTTGATTAAAGGATGACTAATTTAGACGCGACGTCTTGTTGGCATCCTTCCCTTTTCCGGTTTTATACCAAAGCCAAGGTTCATTTGGACGAGACGTCCTGTTGACCTACACTTCATGTTTGTCCAGTTTGTTCCTTTCGTTTTTTTACAAAGTACAACAATAAAAGGGAAGAAGTAAAACATCATTTATAAGGCTATTTATGTTGTGCATTTTCAATCTTGGTACTATTTTTGACAGACGATGTAGGGTGCTAATACCTTCCCTACTCGTAACCGACTCCCGAACTTGAATCTCATTTTTTAAACCAGTGCTTTACTGAACTTAGTTTTTTCGCAATGTTTTTCCTATGGATAAAAACGTTGGTGGTGACTCCCTGTTTATTTTTCGTTTGTTTCATATCCTTTTCGAGAGGGTCGGCCGCGCCGTCGCGATCTTGGTCGCGACAAGAACCGTTTTAGGACCTTTTCTGTATAAGTCTTTTAGTGCATTAAAATTCCTTTTTCAAGCAATTCACAACCTTTAAAAGCTCTTCAGGAGTTCCGATGATGTTTAAATCATCTACATAAATAGAAATTATAACGCACTCTTTTCCGAATCTTTTTATAAAAACACACGGACAAATCGGGTCATTTTTATACCCTTCTTTCAATAAGTATTCACTGAGACAATAATACCACATACACCTAGATTGCTTTAGTCCATAAAGGGATTTATTATAATTTGCTCAAGAATTTGTCTTGTAAGCTTCAGGCAAATTAAATCCTTCAAGGAGTTTTATATAGATGTCATTTTGCTTCAGGCAAATTAAATCCTCCAGGAAGTTTTATATAGATGTCATTTTGCTTCAGACAAATTAAATCCTTTAGGAAGTTTTATATAAATGTCATTTTGCTTCAGGAAAATTAAATCCCTTAGGGAGTTATATAGATGTCATTTTCAAGTGAGCTATATAAATATACTGCAACAACATCCATTAGGCGTAAATCAAGTTTTTCACGAATTGCCAAACTAATCAAGTATCAAAAAGTACTTGCATCCATCACTGGTGAATATGTTTCATCAAAATCAATACTAGGTCTTTGTGAGAAGCCTTGTGCAACAAGCCTTGCTTTATATTGCACAATTTCACCATTTTCATTTTTTTTCTCATAAAGACCCATTTGTACCCAACTGGTTTTACACCTTCAGGTGTTCAAACTACAGGTCCAAAAACTTTTCATTTTGCAAGTGAATTTAACTCTTCTTGCATTGCATCTTTCCACTTTGGCCAATCATTTCTTTGTGCATATTCCTTAATAGATTTTGGCTCATGATTCTTATCATCATTTATAATATCAAGAGCTACTTTGAATGAAAAAATTTCATCAATACCGACTTCATGTCGATTCCATTGTATTCTATACATGACATAATTTGTAGAGATCTCTTTATTCTTATCAATTTCAGGTACCTTGGTTTCTTCTGAATTTGAAACCTTGATTATATCAGGAGACTCTTCTGGAGTCATTATATCATCGATTCGACCATCCTCTTTATTCAATGAAGATTTTTATCTTTAGAACCAACAGGTCTGCCACGTTTTATTTTGGCTTCAGACTCACTTACAATTTTAGATTGTCCTGCAGGGACATCAATCTTTATTAGAGTATTAACAGCTGGTATGTGTGACTTAGTCATTCTTTTGTTTGCTAAATTTTGTAAACTAATTATTTTCTGAACTTCTAGTTCAAATTGCTTTGTTTGAGGATTAAGATAAGATAGAGATATCTCATTCCAACTAATCCTTGTATCCAACTGTTTATTTTCTCCCCCTAATAGTGGAAAAATAGATTCATCAAAATGACAATAAGCAAAACGAGCTGTAAATAAATCACCTGTTAAGGGTTCAAGATATTTTATTATGGATGGACTTTTATATCCAACATATATTCCTAACATTCTTTGAGGTCCTGTCTTAGTGCATTATGGAGGGGAGATATGAGCATATACTGCACTTCCAAAGATTCTTAGATGAGAAATATTTGGTTCTTTACCATGAACCCATTGTAAAGGGGAATACTCATAATAATTTATAGGTCTGATGCGAATAAGTGCTGCTGCATGCAAGATTGCATGTCCCCAAGTTTAAAATTGAGAGTTTTGATCTCATTAACAATGATCTTGCTATCAATTTCAAACGTTTAATCAATGATTCAGCAAATCCATTTTGTGTATGAACATATGCTACAGGATGTTCAACATCAATTCCAATGGACATACAGTAATCATTAAAAGATTGAGATGTGAATTCACTAGCGTTATCAAAGCGTATTTTCTTAATTGGATAATCGAGAAATGAGCTTTGAAACGAATTAATTGAGCTAGTAATCTCGCAAACTCCTGGTTGCGAGTTGATAATAAGCAAACATGTGACCATCTAGTTGATGCATCAATTAAAACCATAAAATATCTAAGTGGTCTACAAATATTACATTATATACGCTCTAAAAATGTGAGTGATTCACTCCCAAATTTTATTAGTGATGGTCGAGTAATTAATTTCCCTTAAGAATAAGCAGCACTTGAGAAATTATTAGTTTGGAAAATTTGTCTGCTGAACAAGTAATGACCATTTGAATTCTCAACTATTTATCGCATCATAATTAATCCAGGATGACCTAATCGTTCATGCCAAATAACAAAGTCATTCTTATTTGTAAACTTCTAGTTTACTATGGCATTTGTTTTAATAGTACTAATATGTGTGTAGTATAAACCGGAGGAAAATGAAGGCAATTTTTTCAATATATATTTCTTATCGAAAATTAACTTTGTGATGTAAAGATATTCATCATTTCATTCATTTGTGGTCTCAATATGGTATCCATTTCTGCGAATAACCTTAAAACTCAACAAATTTCTTTGAAACTTCATATAATATAACGCACTTTTAATGTGCAATTTTGTTCCTCCAGGTAACAAAATACTGGCTCTCTAGAGCTTTCAATTATATTTATACTACCAGATATAGTATTAGCACTGACTTCTTATTTTAGTATATGGTAAAAATATTTCTCATCCTTGAAAATAGTATGAGATGTTGCACTGTCTACGAGACATATATTGTGACATCCCGGCGCTGTTAAGGGCGGGGAGTGATCGCCAGTGCATTGGCACGGACAAGGTGCGGCTCCTGGCAGGCTTCTAGCGGGGAATGTGACATCTCGGGAGTGATCGCCGGTGCATAGGCACGAACAAGGAGCGACTCCTAGCAGGCTTCCAGTGGGAGGGACACATGAACGAATCGAATACATACCAGAATGAGAGGGATCCAAAGACTGTATAGGTATGGGGACTATACAGTCGAGGATAGCTTAAAGAAATGAATTCGTACTACCTATACTAACAAATGCATTAGCCTTTTCGGTGGCCTATCACTTAAGAACTCTAAAGTTAAGCGTGCTTAACTTGGAGTAATTCTGGGATGGGTGACCTCCTGGGAAGTTCTCGGGAAGTGTGTGATTGAGGACAAAACACATTAAAAAGGTCTTGTGTTGGTTTGTGGGGAGAGTCGTTCATTCCTGAAAAGCGGCCGGGGCGTTACAGTGGTATCAGAGCCTAGCGTCTCCTAGTACGGTATGGTTCGGGGACGAACCAGGCGGAAGCTGGTGGGCGTGTGACATCCCAGCGCTATTGAGGACGGGGAGTGATCGCTGGTTCATTGGCACGGACAAGGAGCGGCTCCTGGAAGGCTTCCAGCGGGGAATGTGACATCCCGGGCACTGTTGAGGGCAGGGGAGTGATCGCCGGTGCATAGGCACGGACAAGGAGCGGCTCCTAGCAGGCTTCCAGTGGGAGGGACACATGAACGAACCGAATACATACCAGAATGAGAGGGATCCAAAGACTGTATAGGTATGGGACTATACAGTCCTATACAGTCGAGGATAGTTTAAAGAAATGAATTCGTACTACTTATACCAACAAATGCAAGTCTTGTGTTGGTTTGTGGGGAGAGTCGTTCATTCCTGAAAAGCGGTCGGGGCGTTACATATATATTCGTCATTCACATGAGCATTCATTCTTCATTAAATAATAATAAATAAATCATGAGTGAAAATATAATTAACAACAATAAATATTTAACATAAATTCATAACAAAACAAATTTCATGAAATATAAAATAATTTATTTAGGGGCACTCATGTCTCAAACCGAGTGGTCAATGTCTTCTTCAGGAAGAGTAAGGATATCATCAACATCAAAATGAGTATAAACATCATCTATACCAGTCAAATTTATTTCTATTATTTACCTTGTATTCTTAAGGGATTTTTGGTATAGATCAATCAGATGTTTTGGTGTGCGACAAACCCGATACCAGTGGCCTTGACTACCACAGCGATAGTAAATCTTTTTAGTTTATTTGTTACTTTGAACATCTTTTTTCTTTTTCCATACGTTCTTTATTTTTCCATGTAAATGATAATTTGTTATCATTTTGACCACGACCACGAGTATAATGATCATGTATTGCTACATTCACTTCTGGGAATGAAGCGGTTCTAGTTGGATGGGACTCATATTATTGTTTTTTCAGCCACAAGGAGACAAATATAAATAAAATTTCACACAAGTGATCTGTTAGAGAATATTTAAAAGTTTTCATAAAAATATTATTCAAGTATTAGTGGCCTAGTGGTAGAGTGATAATCCATTGGTACAAATTTGGGTTCAATTCCTTATTAATGCTATCTTATTTATTAACTCCTTTATTTATATAATAAAATATATTATATTATTTATAAATACCAATTATAAGTCTATAAATTAGCAACTATCAATATAGCCAACATTTAATATTTAATTTAATAGCTATATAAAATTCTAAAGCAAAATTAAAGCAAGCTAATATTCAATATTACAAGTAATTAGTGCAAATATCAATAGCAATGGACCCGTGTGTTAATTTAATGGACAATAGCAACAACAATCAGTTTGAAGTGGAAAAGAGTATATAGCAATCAACTTATCACGTAGCATTAGGCAGTAGATATACTTGGATCAATTTTCTTTTATCAACTATTTATAGTGTTTTGTATATTCCCGAGTGCTTCTAATCGAGGGAGGGAAAGCATGAGAGCCAAAAGAAAAATTTAATTCAGCTTAAATTTGTATTAATTGTCTATATATAAAAGCATTTTTTTATACCGGCCACAACACAATAAAATAGGATAACAATTTTCTCATTTTCCTTTCCCCATTCTCTTTGAAATAGATCAGTCATGTCATTGCTATTCATGATGAAAAAAGAAATGATGAAAATTCTTATTTTATTTGTTATTCTTTTAATGTTTACCAATTACCTGTATGCTTTTATGTTAGTTTTTCTTATATTATTTTAGAGGGAGAAAAAACAAATAAAAGGATGCAATGTCTTGATGAATGATTGAACCTTTGTATAAAATAATATATAGCAATAATACATGACACATACCAATAATATGTGAAAGTCAAATTAGTTAAAGGTAATCAACATAATCATTCACGCACTAGGAATGAATAATATATTAATCACGCTGGTAGGCTGGTAGTGCATTAAGCAATTGATAAAATGAATATATAATAATCACGTTGGTAATCAGCGCAGCATGAATGGAAGCAATTGATAGTATTTGAAATAAAATGAAATTAATGCAGTAGGCAATGAATGGAAGTAATTGAAATAAAATAAAATTAGTGCAGGTGTTAGTCCTCAAATTTTCAATAAAAACTTAAATAAAAATTTTATAAAAATTATAAAAATTAGTTTAATTTGTTAGAAAATTAGGATTTAAATTCAATAAATGGATGTTGTTGGAAATAATCTACCCTTGATCAATTTTCTCTAGTTTTGCAGTGAAAAAGTTAAGAAATCAAGAGAAAATTACACTGAAGGAGCTGACGCGTAGCCTCACCCCACGCGTAGCATCAAGAGCTATTTTTGATGCTGACGCTACGCATCACAGCCACGCGTAGCGTCAGTGCTGCGTGGTCTCCACTCCCACTTTTGGCCAACCACCCCACTTGGACCCAATAATGGGCACTCCACTCAGCCCAAGGGCCACCCCAATCAGCATAAATGGCCAAAACTCGGTGAAAACATGTCCATGTGGCCAAGCATGATCAAAATTAATTATTTGAAGTGGTCATTATCAGCTGTTTAATGGAAGCTGAGTCAGGGGTCTGACGCGTAGCGTCACAGGGACGCGTAGCGTCAGCACCCTTGCTCAGCCCTATAAATAGGGCCATCCAACACCATTCTAAGCATCCCATCCCATTCCATACACAGCATTCTCTTCTCTTCTCTCTTGTGCTCGACTTTGAGTACTTCTTTTGTGAGTTGTAGTTCTAGAATAGTTTTCTAGATACTTGAGTGTGTTTCGGTGTATTGTGATCGTTGTATCGTGAAGTTTCCATCGTCTTCGTAATGTCAAACTCTGTAAGTGTTGTTTTTACTTTTACCATGTGTAACTAATTTGTTTATGTTGGAATTAGTGAACTAATCTATTGAGTATAATGTTGTGAATTCGACCTCTGCATGTTTATGATTCAAGTCCATGTTAGTATCTCAACCTTTTATTAATATGAACGTCAAACGGGAGAATGATTTTCATGTGTATCGAAACTGGTTTTATTAGTATAAATGTCAAACGGGAGAATGATTATTTATGTCGTATTGAAACTAGTTTTGACGAAAGTAAAAAGTTGGAATACCCTTGGTATCTCAATTCTATAGGGGTTGTTAACCATTGTTGCCATAAGGCCAGGTCTTAATGCAAGTTTTTACTGAGAAAGCTCACGAGGGATCGGACTTTACGGTGAATTCTTAGAATTTATATCACGAGGGATCGGTTATAATGATTTTAAGCTGCAATGACATGAAACTTGATGATTAAATATGCATGTCTTGAGTTCCTCATTGTTATTCTAGATTAGGGATCCAATCTCCAACATAATTTGTTTATCTGTGTTTATCTCAAGTATCTTACCTATTCTAGATTGCAACTCGACTTTTTAGATAGATTTTTATTTTATCTTATGAATCACTCAACCATGCTATCTTGTGAATATTGTATAAACTGTATATAAATCATTCTTTTGTTTATAATTTCCTTCACATTTACCATAGTAAGTAGAAAATTACTGTTGTTATTGGACTTTCAATCCCAGTGGAACGATATCTAAATTTTGAAAACTACAAACGATTGGTGCGCTTGCCAATTAACAAACCCGGTGGTGGAGACGGACCGTTGAGGCGCCGTCGCCGGGTTAACAGCAGGCAAAAGCATATATGATATCAAGGATCAGATTATAGTAAGAAGTAATGCTTCCTATAAGTAACGGAAATAATTCAATACAAGGATATAATCAATAATAAATTAAATTAATTTTTTTTAGATTGTTATAATTCTTCAGGAACTATCAATAAATATTTTTAAGAATTCTTTAAGAATTCTGAATATTTGATTATTAATTTTACACATCCTATAAGGATGTTTATAAATAAGTTATTCAGGAACCTATATTTTTTTTATGATATAGATATAATCTTATAAATCCTTTTGGGATGTTTAGAATATAAGTTCTTTAGGAACTTTTATAATATATGTATATAAATAATATAAGATATATAAATTAAAATTATTAATAATAATAACAATAATAATAATCACAAATTACCTCTCGTAGTCTTGATTAGATCTCAATTGGTCAGAATCTCATGTTGATAACGTGTTATAAATAAATGAAACACTAAATACAGAATATATAGAAATATAGAGAAGAGAATGAAGCAAAAGAGAGAAATAAAGAGAGCAGAACTCTATATCATTTATGAAGGGAATGAGTCCCTTTTATAGACCAAGGTGAGGTATAATGGACATCCACCATTATATAAAATATTCATAATAAGATTTAAATAATAAGTGGGTAAAATTATAATGTTATACTTAATTTTAAAAAATTTGATACACTTAATTATTATTTAATTATTTGTTCTTAATAATTGGTTAATTTTGTCTTATAAATACCTTTTAATGTTAAATATTAAATATTAATTTTATAGTTAAATATGTTTTAATTCCATGTTTTAACTTAATTGAACTTGTTCCTTATGTTAAAGTTTTATTGTCTTTTGATCCTTTTATTTTAAAAATGAGCTGGAAATTTACTTAAATTTTCATTGGTTTTGTATTTATTCCAAAAATAAGACCAAGACGATAAACCTAAAATATGTTTAATCCTTAATTTCATTTTCCGATTGAATTTGAGATTTTATCTCATCAACTTCAAACAATTTTAAAAAATACAGGATGTATTTCGTCCCATTACTGTTGAGGTTAGATATAAGCAATAGAAAGATGTTTTGAATCTGAATTCTGAGTCTTCTTTTAGAAAATACAGAAGGTAATTCATAATCACTGTTTTCTCGCAAATAAATTTTCTTTTCCCTAATTTTTACTACCTCGCTTGGGTTTTGGGTTTCGGGTTTCGTTAGCTTGACTGCATAGCCACAACGCCGACGACAACGCCTGAATTGCAACCTTGGATTCCACGATGCCCCCCTTCAGAATGAGAAACTTGTTGTCCCGTGTCAAAAGAAGGTCCAACAAAAACAGAAGCAAATTCCTCAAAAACCAAACCTGCATTCCCATCACAAAACAGTTACCATCTCTATTACAACATGAAGAAGATGAAGACTGTGATGAAGGTTTCCGCATCAAAAGTTCTACCCCATCACACACCCATGGCGTTCAGCCCTTGGGCAATCTCTATCTCAACCCAGGTTCCATCAACTCCAGAGACACCGGTTTAGGTAATCTCCACTCCCTCACGGATGAGCTTGTTCTTGACATGCTTGGGTTTTTGGATGCCACTTCCTTAGGGGTTTTGGCCACTGTGAGCAAGTCTCTTTATGTTTTCACCAATCATGAACCCCTTTGGAGGAATCTTGTGTTGGAAAATCTTCTTGATGGGTTTAGATATAATGGGTCTTGGAAATCTACTTATGTTGCTGCTTGTTACCCTTCATTTGATATCTCCATTAGTGCCCTTCATGGTTTCAAAGTTAGGGACTTTTACTCTGATTATCTTTTCCAGAGTTGGCTCTGCGCTAATCTTGAAATGAAGCCCGAATGGTTGGAGAGGGATAATGTAGTTAGGAAGAGAGGGATTTCAGTTGAAGAGTTTGTGTTGAACTTTGAGGAGCCTAATAAGCCGGTGTTGTTGGAAGGGTGTATTGATAATTGGGATGCATTGAGAAATTGGGATAGGGATTATCTGGTGCAGTTGTGTGGTGATGTTAAGTTTGCTGTTGGGCCAGTTGAGATGAAGCTTGAAGAGTATTTTGGGTACTCTGATCAAGTTAGAGAAGAAAGACCACTGTATTTGTTTGATCCGAAGTTTGCTGAAAAAGTTCCAAACTTGGGTTCTGAATATGAAGTTCCGGTGTACTTTCAGGAGGATTTGTTTGGTGTTTTGGGTAATGAGAGGCCTGACTACAGGTGGATTATTATTGGACCAGCTGGGTCTGGATCGTCTTTCCATGTTGATCCAAATTCTACTTCGGCTTGGAATGCGGTGATCAAGGGGTCCAAGAAGTGGGTATTGTTTCCTCCTGATGTAATTCCACCTGGTGTTCATCCTAGTCCTGATGGTGCAGAGGTGGCATCTCCTGTTTCAATAATTGAATGGTTCATGAACTTTTATGGTGCAACAAAAAGTTGGAAAAAGAAACCAATTGAGTGCATATGTAAAGCTGGAGAAGTTATCTTTGTGCCTAATGGATGGTGGCATTTGGTGATCAACCTGGAGGAATCTATAGCCATAACACAAAACTATGTCAGTAGGTGAGATTCCATATTGATTTTTGTAGGTTTAAGAAGTTTTGTTAATGGAATGCTAATTGTTGAGCTTCTGTGCATTGACAGTGGAATTTCAACACATTGAATCTGATCGTTAATCAGTGCATTTTTAAGCCAATAATTTAGGTGATCTTGATATAGCTAGATAAACCTTATTTGACTCAGTTTCTGCATGGACTGGTGGAGATTTCTGGAAGTGATGTAAACTTTTTTGGTCTCTGAAGAATTAGTTATAGTTTCAATGTTTTTCACTTATTAGTTATAGTTTGATACATGTTTGACTTTTGAATGGTATGATGACCAATCTAATTTTGTTCTGTAAGTACTAAGTAATCAGGGGCCAGATTTCAGTTTTATTCAGAATACTCAATTGTTTGTTGATGGCTTGATGTTAAAACATTCCATGGCATCTCAAAATTTGCCACTTCCAAGGATCACCCTTTTCGCTGGACATTTGAAATTTTATTCATTTATTGCCAGTATGAACCGAGGACCAGGAAATGGTATTTCATCCATTGATTTCTGATAAAATGGATCCATTTCTTATCTCTGCTTATTTTATGTTACGGTGGGCTATTCAGCTTGCATTAATTATTAATTACACTTTATATTTGAAGATGTGGGTGAGTGAGGAATTGTCATCGTATGCTGAAAACAGAGTAATGGTCTTATTAGAATCTGGGTTGAGTCACCTATGATATTGGGTGGAACCCACCAGGTTGAAGTCTTGTTGCTAATGCCTAAAATGAATTTCTAATTTAAACAATACATCTGATCTGCCTGTGTGTCTTCTGATGTAAACACATGAATAAGCACATCTGCAAAATGCTTATCCTTAAGAATAGCTATGTTTGTGCGTGTATAACCTGAGTGACACTTGTGAAAAGAACTAGATATTTTAATACTAAATTAATAGTAATTTACTGATATTCCCTAGTGTACTATTTCAAAATTCAGATTGGCTTTGTATTTTGCAGGTGCATTTGATAATCTAATCTCAAATGTTGGGTGTTCATTTGTTGCAGGAGAAATTTGTTAAATGTCTTGGACTTTCTTAAAAGGCCTAATGCTAGCACATTGGTATCTGGAACAAGGGATCGTGTGAACCTATATGACAAGTTTAAGAATGCTATTGATGCCTCTTTTCCTGGAGCAATTGATGAATTGACCCAAAAAGAAGAAGAGAGAAAGATCCAGCACAGGAAACTATCCTTCTGGGATTCTGTCACAGATGCCAACATGGGAGCCTTCAAATTCTCTTTCTAGAGAAATACATTCACAACCACATTGGCTGATCCAAATTTAGATAGATGATACAAATCAATTTTGACATTCTGATTATTTTTCCATTGATTGTACCCTTTCAATTATTTGTATGTACTGTCAGTATCATGACAATCTTCCGTTTTTAAGCTCCTGATTGTTAATTATCACAACTTCAAAACCATTGATTTTCAATGCAGATTTGTATTTGCAAAAATGTAACGGAGAGAGCCAATTGTTTTAATGAGGAATTTCTGTAGAAGCCTGGACAGAGCTAGTTACTTGATGATTGGGAACTCAACTTGCATTTCCCTGATCATAATTAGAAACACTAAACACATGGGTTGTACAAAATAGAAATTATTTGGTTTTCATCCGGCGTTTCTTGGTCTAGAACAAAGCTATTCCACAGATACCAGGCCATCCGAAAGCTTGCTTTGGTAAGCTCCAATACCATATATTTCAGAAAGCTCCACAGCAGCTTTACACAATACTAAACGAAATGGTTAGTAGATGTTTGAGACTAATATCGGCAAAAAATACATGTTTGGTCTGAAGAAAGAAAGGGAATGGATGAGAGTGAGAGGGGAAAAGGAAGGGTAGAGATAGAAAGAAGAGTATAGGTGATCCGGTCTAGATACCGGCCCCCATACTTGTGACGTCAGACTGATCTCATATAAGGAAACCGGTGTCCAGGTTCAACGTTACCACACCGGACATCCGTTGTCTGGTCATCCGCCCTCACTCCACGACAACATCATTCATTTTCTCCATAGCGGTTCTAAGTTCATCTTTACAGGGTGTTTATATAATTGTTAGCTTTTCCCTCATAGCAAGAGAAGAGCCTTTGATAACTTATCAACGAAGACACTGTTTGTAGCAAAATACGTCACATCAATGGCTTCAGAAAGTAAGTGGGCGTGTCAGCAGATTATGCGGAAAAGGTGATTATCCTCTCCTCTCCCTAGAGGATCGTACTCTCATAATTGACCTACCCTCCTGACACATTCTGAAAGTCGAGCCACTTTGATTGACACAATATACACGCAATCAGAGCTAAGGGACCCACCTGCATCCAACGACTCATTTCTCTTACGTTCAACTATAAGAAACCCATATCAATACACATGCATGGTATCGTTATTCTATCTCACACTTTACTGTTACTACGCTTGAGTATTCATTCAGTTCATACACTCTTCTAACTTGAGCGTCGGAGAATCTTCGCAGGTGGCACCACCTTTCGCCCCCCTACAACGCGAATCGTTGGTGTAAAGGATCTCCAGGACAACAAGATCGGCCTCTCCCACTGAGAGACCGGATTAATACATCGGATATACACAGTTCCGGTGTGCAAACCCTAAAAACACCTGCATCCTTGTGGCTGGTCCCACACCGGATCCTAGACCCCGGTCCAGACCAGTTCATTGGCACGCCCAGTGGGACTCGATAGAGTTATTCCCATTTTCGCAGAAGTTAGGTTGTCACAATGGAAGGTGATGGGAGAGATTTCGTGGAAGGTCACGTGGAGGATATGACCCATCAACAGGCTGGGAGGAGACTCGTCTTCGAATCCCCTGCAACTCAAACCCGGAGGATGGTGTAAGTGCAGACGCCTGACCCTCGCGATGAGGTTATCAGGCAACTGAAGGAGGAGCTGATGGAGCTGAGGCGAGAGAGAGGAGGAGCTGGGGACAGAGTAGTGTCTCATGCAGAGGAGGCTCACCATGCATCAGCGAGGGATAGATCTACCACCCTCCAGTATTCGAAGATCCCCACATATGAAGAGAGGGAGCAGACGCAGGACTCTGGTGATAGAGTTAGTATCAGGAGAAGGGAGCAGGCGGTGGTAACTTCAGGGACATACAAGCTTAGTGTCCCTTTCTCAAGAAGGTTGATGAGTATTGTCATTCCAAAACATTTGCAAACAACTCAACCATTGTCGATTGGGAAGTATAATGGAGAGACCGACCCCACTAAGCATTTGGATGCTTATGTTTATGAAGCTATGTATCTGGGAGCAGACGAAGATGTCATGTGCAGAATGTTCCCAAGGACGTTGACGGAGGAAGCTCTCAGCTGGTTTAAAAGTTTACCTTCAGGATCTATAGACTCTTGGGAGGAAATGGCTGCTGCATTCGAAAGCCATTTCGTCATCTCCAGGGATATCCCAAGAACTTCTCACACCCTGGCCCAGATAAGACAGGGAGAAACTGAGACTCTTAAGGAGTTCCTGAAAAGGTTTTACAAGGAGGCTGCGTTAGTCCCTAACCTCACGGAGGCCATACAACTCCATATTGTAGTGGAAGCTCTTCAGCCAGGTTCAGCCTTTGCCCTATCTTTGGCAAAGAGCCCACCTACAACCTTCGAGGAGTTTCGAAGGAAAGCTTCCAAATATGTGGGCATAGAGATGCATCTAGAGGCAACTGCAGCAAGAGTAAAGCCTTCTGCACCCGCTCAGCAGCCACGGAGAGAAAAGGAGAGAGCGAGGCCCGAGAAGCATGCCTTTAGAGAAGACTTTGTGAATGCTCGTCAGCATCCACGAGATAGGCGCGTATCATCGTTCGATCACTATGCTCCGTTGAACACCAGGCACTCACAAATCATGAGGGAGGTTGGTTGGCCAACTCTAAACGTCTTTGGTATAAGGAAGCCAGCCCCAGCCAAGAGGGGTGGTAACCCGCGTAAATACTGCACTTTCCATGAGCAGACAGGGCACAACACTGATGAGTGTAAGGCGTTAAAGAATACGGTGGAAACTCTCATTCGGGAAGGAAAGCTGAAGCAGTATTTGTTTAAGGAGAAATCTATGGATGAGCCTCACAGGATGGAGAAAAGGAATAGAGATCCTGATGATGAAGATGATAATACACGCAACCCAGTAAGGAAGTTCACTGCGGCTGAGAAGCAGAAAGGGGTAGTGATTGCTGAAGGTGCCCAACAAAGTAATATGCCCCAGCAGCAGAGACAGGGCAGACGAGAAGTGATTGAGATGATAGCTGGAGGATTTGCGGGAGGAGGAACGTCAATCACAGCACGAAAGAACCACCATAGGATGATTCTGTCAGTCCAGGGTAAACCGAGGGATAACCGCCCTTTCAGGGACGGAGTGACAGCCCCGACGGTGTCGTTTACAGATGATGACTTCGGCCCAACAATTCCAGGAGGTGATGATGCAGTAGTGATTGTGGCCGTCATAGTCAATAAGGACGTCAAGAGGATCCTCGTCGATCAGGGAAGTTCTTGTGATGTTATCTTTTATAATTGTTTCAAACGAATGGGTTTCAGTGATGCAGATTTACAACCATACACACAAGAACTCACAGCGTTTAACGGAGCCAAGCAACCCACTAAGGGATACCTCGACACTTTGATTTCTTTTGAAGGGGAGCCCGGTGCAAGAACAGTCAAGTCAAGAATTCTGGTGATTGATGTGGAATCCCCGTACAACGGTATCATAGGCCGTCCAACATTGAACGCTATGGAAGCAATTGTATCCACCCCTCATCTCTTGATCAAATTTATCGACAAGGACAACGCTGTGTCCTCACTCCGCGGAGATCAGGAGATGGCTCGATATTGTTATAATCTGAGCCTCAACATGGTTAAGTTGGATGTATTCAACAAGAAGAGGAAGTTGAACGACGGAGGAACAGCGGCAGGGTCTGTCAGTCTTATTGACCTAGACCCCAGAGCGGAATTGAAGATTGATCCACTCAATCCATCTAAGCCCACACCAGATGGTGGTTCCAGGGATGTCGTATTGGGAGATTCCCCAGAGAAGGTCACGCACATCAACGATAAGTTGGAGTCTGCTATGGAGCAACGCTTATTAACCCTTTTGCAGGAATTCAAAGACCTTTTCGCATGGACAGCAGCAGACATGCCGGGGATGGATCCTGATTTCTATTGTCACAAACTTGCAGTGTATCCTGAAACCAGACCGGTGGCTCAGAAGAAGAGGAGGTTGGGACCGGAGAAGCAGAGGGCAGCTTGTGAGCAAACAGAGGAGTTGTTGAAAGCAGGTTTTATAAGGGAGATACGTTATTCATCTTGGCTTTCTAATGTAGTCATGGTGCAGAAGGCTAACGGCAAATGGAGGATGTGTACTGATTATGTGGATCTTAACCGTTGCTGCCCTAAAGATCCATATCCCCTGCCCAACATCGATCGCATGGTGGATGATTCATCTGGTTACCAATATCTCAGTTTCATGGATGCTTATTCGGGGTACAACCAGATTCTGATGTGGGAGGGAGACCAGGAGAAGACTGCCTTTATCAACGACCGCGGTGTTTTCTGCTACACCGTCATGCCTTTTGGACTGAAGAACGCCGGCGCTACCTACCAGCGCATGATTAACAAAGTCTTTGAAGGGATGCATACAAGGCTGGTCGAAGTTTATATTGATGATATCATAGCCAAAACGCCCGCTGGAGGAGACCACATTGAAGATCTACGCCAAGTTTTCACTAGGCTTCGGCAATACAACATGAGGTTAAATCCTTTAAAGTGCACCTTCGCCGTTCCAGCAGGAAAATTCTTGGGATTCATGTTGACTCAACGAGGCATTGAGGCTAACCCTGGGAAATGTCAAGCAATACTGGACATGCAGAGTCCTAAATGTTTGAGGGAGGTCCAGTCATTGAATGGGAAAGTGGCCGCTTTAGCTCGTTTCATGCCTAAGATGGCACACAGGTCCCTTCCCTTGTATAAGGCGTTGAAGAGACACAAGAGTTTTGAATGGGGAGAGGAACAAGAGCAAGCCTTCCAGCAGCTCAAGGCCGTTCTCTCGAGTCCACCAATTCTTGTTAAGCCTGATCCAGGCGAAACGTTAATCTTATACTTGGCAATATCTGACGAAGCTCTAGGTGTAGCCCTGGTGAAAGAAACCCCTGAAGGGCAGAGACCGGTGTACTTTACTAGTAAAACGTTTCAGGGGGCGGAAGGAAGGTATCAGAAAATTGAGAAAGCCGCCTTGGCAGTTGTTTGGGCGTCACGACGGTTGAGGCCTTATTTCCATGCGCACCCAGTATTGGTAAGAACGGATTTGCCGCTCCGTTCAGTACTCAGCAAGCCAGACCTCGCTGGAAGGATGATAAAATGGTCTATTGAGTTATCTGAATTTGAAATTTCATATGAGCCTCGAGGAGCCATCAAGGCGCAAGTGTTGGCTGATTTTGTAGTGGAAATGACTGGGGCAGACCCTGCCACCCCTCGAGCGCATTGGACCATCTACGTCGACGGTTCGTCGAACAGCAAAGGTTGTGGAGCAGGTGTGGTGGTAGAAAGTGATGACGGCGTACACTTAGAAATTTCCCTCCGATTCAATTTCAAGACCTCCAACAATCAAGCTGAATACGAAGCATGTTTGGCAGGCCTCCGTGCGGCGATTGACATCGGAGCATCAGCAGTTACCCTCTGCAGTGATTCTCAGCTGGTGATTTCGTAAATCCAGGGAGAGTACCAGGCGAAGGAACCACAACTTCAATTGTACTTGAATTGTGTTAATGAGCTGAAGGGAAGATTTGAAGTTTTAGAGTTCAAGCATGTGCCCAGGGAAGAAAATACCAGAGCAGATATCTTGTCAAGATTGGCAAGTACAAAGCAGCCTGGTAGCACAACAACGGTGGTTCAGAGCACTTTGACATCACCCAGTATACCTCTGTATCCTTCTCTGAATGCTGTCATGGTGAGTTATCCATATGAGGATTCTTGGGTCATTCCCTATATTCGTTATCTGGCTGATGGTCAACTTCCTACTGACGAGAAGGAAAGAAGACGAGTAAAGAGGGAGTTGCCATATTTTACTATGGTCGATGGTGTTCTCTACAGAAGGGGATTCTTTGTCCCGTATCTTTCATGTTTAAGAGAAGACGAAGTTCAAGCGGTCTTGACTGAGGTACACGAGGGGCAATGTGGGCACCACGCTGGAGGCCGAAGCTTAATGAGAAAAGTCCTCAGGGCTGGATACTGGTGGCCCACTGTGAAGCAGGATTCCGCAGACTTCGTGAGAAAGTGCGACGCTTGCCAAAAATTCTCCAATCTCCACCATACACCAGCCCAAGAGTTATCTTCATCTGCTGTGCCTTGGCCGTTCTACCAATGGGGCCTTGATATTTTGGGTCCGTTTCCCACTGCGCCAGGAGGAATCAAATACTTGATCGTGGGGGTAGACTACTTCACCAAGTGGATCGAGGCAGAACCAGTAGTGCATATCACTTCCGCACGTACAAGACGTTTCATGTACGAAAATATCATAGCTCGGTTCGGGGTGCCAGGGCGGATTGTGACTGACAACGGCACACAGTTTACAGACAAAAAGTTCACGAATTTACTTGAAGGACTGGGGATAGTCCAGATATTTTCATCTGTTGAACACCCCCAGACCAATGGGCAAGCAGAGGTAGCTAATCGAGAGGTGCTAAAGGGGTTAAAGAAGCGTCTGGGAGAAGCGAAGGGAGGATGGACTGACCAGTTATGTCATGTTCTATGGGCATACCGCACTACGCCTCATTCTTCAACTAACGAATCCCCATACCGGTTGGTGTACGGGGTTGAGGCGATGATCCCAGTTGAGTTACAAACAAGATCGGCTCGTGTTGAGTATTTTTCAGCAGAAGATAACAACGCCAACTTAGCATCAGAGCTGGACGTCCTCCAAGAGTTGAGGGAAAAGGCTTTCGTCAGAGATCAGGCAATAAAAACAAAGGCTGCGCTCCGGTATAATAAACGTGTCCAGTACAGAGCTTTTAACACCGGAGACCTCGTTTTGAGAAAGGCCAGTGTGGGGAATAAGTTCGCTCACCAAGGAAAGCTAGCACCGACGTGGGAAGGACCTTATAGAGTTTCGGAAGTGACTGGAAAAGGGTCATACCGATTGGAAGAACTTGATGGAACTCCAATCCGCAACAAATGGAACACTCAGAACTTACGTGTCTATTACAGCTAGTTGGTAAGACGACGTGTACTCTTTTTCCTTACTTGAGTTTTTTCCCATTGGGTTTTCTCAAGAAGGTTTTAACGAGCATGACCCCAACTACGCTTTTCATGTAATGTACTTTCAATTTTAATGAGAATACATTTTAACCGCCCTATCATTCTCACGTTTCTTATGTGTTGTGATTTATAGCCGTAGTTTAATACGCATACACCTCAGGACGGATGAACTCAACTACCAATTCTGTAGTTGATGATATAACTCCTCGAGGAACTGATGAAGACCCCTCAGGATGGATGATCTCAATCACACATCGTGTGTTTTGACGATGTAACTCCTTGAGGTGGCATGGGTTGTAGGGCTGGTCCTTTCTCAAGGCCACAAACCGAACCCCATTCGAAGACTACATGGGTTGTAGGGCTGGTCCTTTCTCAAGGCCACAAACCGAACCCCATTCGAAGACTACATGGGTTGTAGGGCTGGTCCTTTCTCAAGGCCACAAACCGAACCCCATTCGAAGACTACATGGGTTGTAGGGCTGGTCCTTTCTCAAGGCCACAAACCGAACCCCATTCGAAGAATACATGGGTTGTAGGGCTGGTCCTTTCTCAAGGCCACAAACCGAACCCCATTCGAAGATAACATGGGTTGTAGGGCTGGTCCTTTTTCAAGGCCACAAACCGAACCCCATGCGAAGGCTTGGGCGCAGTAGGCCGGTTCACAGAGAAAACCGCGCTGAACCCCGAGTAACGGGCGCAGTAGGTTCAGGATTAGCCCTGATCCGAACCCCGTGTTGAAGGCTTGGATTGTAGGATTGCACCGAACTCCAAGTACGGTTAGTAGGATCGAACCGAACACCGTGTGAAGACTTGAGGTGTAGGACCAAACCGAACCTCAAGAGAAAGGCATAAAGCTTACCCTTGCCAAAGCTATACAAAATTCAAAGGCAATATCCGTCCTCAATTGTGGAATATCCATCCCAGAGCGGTTGAAAGCTAATGTACCCGCTCTACATCTTCGAGGACAGATAAGCATTTCTATCTTTTGAGAATTTAAAAGGTAATCTTTGAGATAAACTCTCCCTTCCCAATGAACTTACACTTGGGGACAGGGCGTGCTTTAACTTAATTGTTATTTATTCATTACAATTTGTTATCTTAATCCAGTGTGATGAGCACGCTTTAAGTAACTAAGTAACCACGCAGAACGGATTCGCAAAGCATTGGAAATAATAAAGTGTTTTGTATAACACCAAGTTATTCAGCACTCACACATTCGATGCAAACAGTTGAGGAAAAGTAATAATGAATCTTATTTTCAAAAATAAGGAAATATGCAGGTTACAAAATGTTTTAAAGCTGGAGCCGATCCCAGAACACGGCTATGAGTGAAAGCATAAAATTAAGAGGCCGGTGCTTGATCCTCCACAGTGGATACTCCCGCCTTCTCCGTTTGGTCCTCCGCCCCAGTTTGGGCACCTTCTTGTGCTTTAGCTCCAGAGGCAGCAGTGGACGATGTAGGCTCCATACTTTGACCTTCTGGGAGGGGAGGCAGTTCGTATAGAGATGCATTGGGTTCATGGTGCGATCCGTCCTTGTGAACTTCTACAAGTCTTCCCCCATGGAACTCAAAGAACGGATCTAATCCGTACAAATTCAGCTTTATTCCAGGGTTACGATAGTAGACTTGACGAAGGGCCAGGCCGAAAGATTCATACGCCACATTTTTGCATATATCCAAGGCTTTGGCAGCCTTGGCCTTTGCAGCAGCTAGCCTTCTTTGAACCTTGGCGTAATCCTCTTCTGAAGGCCCAGCACTCGCACCACCCTTTTTGAGTTCATCAATTTGGGCTTGCATCTCCTTCCGAATAGACTCCCACTCCCCAAGGTCCTTGTTGCGACCATCCTCCATAACTTTGAGATCGTCAGCAAGCTTAGCCGATCTCTTCTTCTCCAGTTGTAATTCTTCTTCAAGGAGGGGTATGGATTTGTTCTTATTTTGGAGGTCGGCAACTTCCCGTTCTAGGGCCTTATTCACAAAATGAACTTTGCTTGCCTCTTCAGTTTTCCTCTGGAGTGTTTCTTTAGTTTTTTCCAATTCCGATTCCACTCCCCTGCGAACTTCAGCTTGCTTGGCCGCCCATTTCTCCTTCACTGCGAGTTCGGTCTCAAGTTTTTCAACCTGATCCATATAGTCAGCTTTCTCGCTCAGGGACTCAAGCAGGCCGGACAGTTCATCAAGTTGCCAACGGCCAGCCTTACAAGCACCTCGGACTCCAGCAGCGTCGAGGGAAGGGCGGAGGCAATACCGTGCTTTTGGGAGAGTAGGAGGCATGGATCCTTGAAACCACAAGTAAGGAGAAAGGAAGGAGTCACGTGGAGGATCGAATGCTGGAGGAGGACCATTCCCAGAGTCCGGTTCCGAAGCATTATGAGAAGAAGGGGCAGAAGACTCAGGAACGGGTTTCTTTCCCTTGTCCTTCTTCAATTCAGCGTCTTCGGCCGTCCTCTGACGCTTCTTCGCAGGGTCATCAGAGGAGGGCTTCTCTTGATTGGCCTTCTTTACAAGATGCCTCTTCTTCCTCTTTTTCTCTGGGACGGCCTCTTCGCCACCCGCTCCAGCGGCCTCAGATGCTTCTTCGGTCTCCTCCTCCTCGAAGAGAGGAACCTCATCTCCTACTGCAGAAGTCAGAGGAATGAGGGAAGTTTTGGTGGCGTTCCTCTTCGCCTGGATTTCATTTTCTTCAGAAGAGGAGTCATCGTCAGCCATCATGGACCTTAGCGACAACATTTCTGGGCAGGCCTTTTCAATTTGTTCTGCAAAACAAAAAGAGTTGAATAAGCATACAAGAAGGAAAATAACTAGAACGGTATAACCATACAACACAAGGAGAATAAGAGCGAATATTACGGAGGTAGGTGTTTTTGATGTCTTCCTCGGCCAAGAGAAGACGGCTGGAAAACCCTTTGAGGGTCTTTGAGGCCGTCTGCAGGGCGCTCAAGACCTCAACAGAATGAGGGGAAAGTTCACTCTCATCTGTATAATAAGCACGGCTCATAAGGAGAAAATGCTCGTGCGTCCAGCTAAGGGGAAACTTGGTAAACCCCTCTTTATTTCGCCAGAAGACCGGCTTATTTGGTTGAATCCGGACCCGCGTGTAGTAGTGCTTGAAGGAGCGCCCATCTACCTTTGCGGATTCCGTATAAGACTTGAAATTTACAACCCTTGAGTCACTACGGAGTGTAATGAACCCAAGGCCGCCCTTCTTATTAGCTCGGCGGACCACTTGGCAATAGTAAAATAGCTTAGCCACAGTGGCGGAGAAGCCAAAATGCTCCCCCAAGACTTCCAGAGCCCGGACAAGACTCCAACCGTTGGGATGTAATTATGAGGGGGCACAGTCTAAGAAACGCAGGACGGCCATCTGGAAATCCGTCAGTGGAAAGCGCACCCCCAGCTTTAAGAAAACGAAGTCGTACATGTAGACCGACCTCGCGTCAGGGACGTTGTGGCATATTCTTTCAGAAGGATGCGGAGCCATCACAGTGTATCGTGCTTTGTACTTCTTATCCGAGTATATCTTACAGCGGAAAGAAACCGTGCGCTCCTCCTCACTTGCATGGTGCGAAGGGATCTCTAAGAACTCCTCTTCCACCCAGCAGTAAGGTTTTTCCCTGTTAAGTTTCTCCCAATCAAGCCGGTGTGTCACAACATTGACACACCCTTCAGCAGAGCGGAGAAACGGCGTTTTTCCACGTCCTGGAAGATCCATGGTTGTGCAGGCGCGGTGGAATGCGTAGGTGCTGTGATAAAAAGCAACATCGTCAGAGAGATAACCCTCAGCACTTGACCCCTCATCAGAGCGGCTGGTAGCCCTCGAACCAAGGGGAACCTCAGAGCGACGAGATGAAGAAGACGCTCGTGAGGAAGAAGCTTCGGCTCTCTCTGAGCGATGGCGCCCAGCCACAGGAGGATTCGCTGGAATCCTCCCACCACGGTGGCTAAGGGGGGCACGAGAGCCAAACCTCCCTCTATTTGAAGGACCAGCGTGTCCAGCTCTAGGGCGCATGATGGAAATAGAATGATTAAAATTGCAAGGAGTTGAAGGGAAGGAAGGTTACCTAAAGGAAGAGGATCTTTGAGAAGTTGAAGACGACAAGGAAATTCCAAGGAAATTTGAGCAGAGTTTCACTAAGTTTGAGAGCAAGGATGGATTCCTAAATCTGCTAAGAGTTCCTTTTATAGGTAACGAAGAAACACAGTGTTTCATCGAAGGTCACAAGGCTTGCCTCAAAACGCAACCCTTTCAAATTGAAACGACTCCGTCGTTTCATTACAAACGGGCGCGAAAAAAGTAACGTTTCAGTAAACGTTTTGGCAAAATGGGCCCCCACACAGTTTGAATCCAGGCCCAATAAGCCCAATCGACGGTTACATTCTTGGGCAATGATGGCTCTCGCATAAAAAACGCATTTATTGTCTAATCATGCTGTGCGCATTTAATGCCTACCAACCACTTTTCGAATACCAAGAGTTTCGATTTTCAAAGACTCTTGGGATTTCCGCTGCTCATTTTTATGTTGTCTGAATCCGTTGTACGCAACGCGAGAAGGGTGGTCACTCGTTTACTAGAGCGGACGCCACCGAGCTCCCAGAGACTTACAAGAATGTACTACCGGCATCTAGACTTCTCTCAAGAGTTGTGTAACTCATATGAGCAACTTAACAGTCCCTCATACAAGCTAGGGGACAGATGATCCGGTCTAGATACCGGCCCCCATACTTGTGACGTCAGACTGATCTCATATAAGGAAACCGGTGTCCAGGTTCAACGTTACCACACCGGACATCCGTTGTCTGGTCATCCGCCCTCACTCCACGACAACATCATTCATTTTCTCCATAGCGGTTCTAAGTTCATCTTTACAGGGTGTTTATATAATTGTTAGCTTTTCCCTCATAGCAAGAGAAGAGTCTTTGATAACTTATCAACGAAGACACTGTTTGTAGTAAAATACGTCACATCAATGGCTTCAGAAAGTAAGTGGGCGTGTCAGCAGATTATGCGGAAAAGGTGATTATCCTCTCCTCTCCCTAGAGGATCGTACTCTGATAATTGACCTACCCTCCTGACACATTCTGAAAGTCGAGCCACTTTGATTGACACAATATACACGCAATCAGAGCTAAGGGACCCACCTGCATCCAACGACTCATTTCTCTTACGTTCAACTATAAGAAACCCATATCAATACACATGCATGGTATCGTTATTCTATCTCACACTTTACTGTTACTACGCTTGAGTATTCATTCAGTTCATACACTCTTCTAACTTGAGCGTCGGAGAATCTTCGCAGGTGGCACCACCTTTCGCCCCCCTACAACGCGAATCGTTGGTGTAAAGGATCTCCAGGACAACAAGATCGGCCTCTCCCACTGAGAGACCGGATTAATACATCGGATATACACAGTTCCGGTGTGCAAACCCTAAAAACACCTGCATCCTTGTGGCTGGTCCCACACCGGATCCTAGACCCCGGTCCAGACCAGTTCAATAGGTGAGACTCATATCACAATGTTGATTTTAAGGTTTCTTTTTTAATGATGATGAGTTTGTCACATATTAAGTTATTTAACAGTTATTTAATGGTTTTAAAATAGATTGATAAACGTTTTTGAAACCTATAAAGATTAAATTGACCAAAAAAAATTAAAGAATCAAACTAGAAAAAATATAAAACTTACAAAGAATCAAACCCATAATTTAACATCAAAATTTAGTGGTCAAAGATTAAGTAAAATATTAAACATGGGGATTCATGTCAACTTTGTTGGTTGATGTTCTGATGACATCACAAAATCTGGGAACCAAACAAATTAGGCAGTCATATCTTGAAAATGGCTTTTGTGATGGGGCCGAGTGCCTGTTTGGAATATCCAAACTCGCTTCTAGTCATGTTGGTTGAAAACTTGAAATTGATTTGTAGTGTTTTCTTTGACAAAATTTAGCTGAAAATGTATTGGAGTTCGCGAATGAAAGCATAACTTGTAACCAAAACATACACTTAATATACTTTTGAACTAGTGTTGGTCCTAAGATCTAGCTTGCGCTTCAACCTCTACATGTTTTGAGGCGGTTTGATTCATAACTACTTTGCTTGTTAGTGTGTGAAAAATACGGTCTTTGTCTGTGGTTCAACAATGTTTTTTTGCATGGAAACATGAGCAGCACTAGTGCTAGTAACACAATTCTAAAAACACTTAGACAAAAGAATCCCAAGCTTGTGTTACTGGAGTGTTGTTCCAACGTTGGAGACCTCAAAATCATCCATGCCCACATGCTAAGAACCCATGTCTTCTTCGACGTGTTTGCATCAAGTCGCCTCGTTGCTTTCTGCATAGACTCAAAAACCAACTTGCTCCATTACGCCATCAGGGTCGTCTCCCAAATTCAGACCCCAAACCTGTTCATTTACAATGCACTCATCCGAGGGTGCTCCACCAGTGAAAACCCATCAAATTCCTTTCACTATTACATCAAAGCTCAACGCTTTGGCCTCTTGCCTGATAATATCACTCACCCTTTTTTGGTTAAGGCTTGTGGGCAGCTTGAGAATGCAGTTATGGGCATGCAAGCACATGGGCAAGTTATTAAGCATGGATTTGAACAAGACTGTTATGTTCAGAACTCCCTTGTTCATATGTATGCTACTGTTGGGGATATAAATGCTGCAAGGAGGATTTTTAAGAGGATGTGTCGGTTTGATGTAGTTTCATGGACTTGCATGATTGCAGGATATCAGAGATGTGGGGATGTTGAATCTGCACGTGAACTGTTTGATAGAATGCCAGAGAAGAATTTGGTGACGTGGAGTACAATGATTAGTGGTTATGCACGGAACAGTCGATTTGATGAGGCGATTGAGCTGTTTGAGGCTCTTCAGGCAGAAGGGGTGGTGGCAAATGAGACTGTGATGGTGGGCGTGATATATTCTTGTGCTCATTTAGGGGCTCTTGCAATGGGGGAGAAGGCTCATGAGTATGTGGTGAGGAATAACTTGAGTTTGAACTTGATTCTTGGGACAGCTCTTGTTGATATGTATGCAAAATGTGGGAATATGGAGAAAGCCGTTCAGGTTTTTGAGCAACTGCGAGAAAAAGATGTCCTTTGTTGGACAGCTTTGATTGCTGGAATGGCCATGCATGGTTATGCAGAGAAAGCACTTGTGTGTTTTTCAGAAATGCTTACAGAAAGGTTGGTTCCTAGAGACATTACATTTACTGCAGTGTTGACAGCTTGTAGCCATGGAGGGATGGTTGATAGGGGTCTGGAAATATTTGAAAGCATGAAAAGAGATCATGGGCTGGAGCCAAGATTGGAGCACTATGGATGTATGGTTGACCTTCTTGGCCGTGCAGGGAAGTTGGCAGAAGCAGAGAAATTTGTTCTTGAAATGCCTGTGAAGCCAAATGCTCCAATATGGGGAGCATTGCTAGGAGCTTGCAGGATTCATAGAAACGTGGAAGTTGGGGAAAGGGTGGGAAAGATTTTGGTCCAAATGCAACCAGAACATAGTGGTTATTATGTGCTACTCTCCAACATATATGCTCGCACAAACAAGTGGAAAGAAGTTACCATCATGAGACAAATGATGAAAGAAAAAGGAGTAAGAAAGCCACCTGGATATACTATGATTGAGATAGATAGAAAAATTCATGAATTTACTATTGGAGATAGAACACACCCGGAAATAGAGGAAATAGAAAGAATGTGGGAAGATATAGTGCAAAAAATAAAATTGGCTGGCTATGTTGGAAATACAGCTGAGACATTGTTTGATATTGATGAAGAGGAAAAGGAAGATGCACTTCACAGGCATAGTGAGAAGCTGGCCATTGCATATGGAATAATGAAGAATCGGGCACGTACACCAATTCGGATTGTTAAAAACTTGCGTGTCTGTGAAGATTGTCACACAGCTACTAAGTTGATTTCAAAGGTTTTTAAAGTAGAGTTGATTGTGAGAGATAGAAACCGATTCCATCATTTTAAAGAAGGGGGGTGTTCTTGCATGGATTACTGGTGATTCGTGAAAGAGTTATTTTACTTTTTAAAGATACCGTCGTACAATTTATAGACTCACCTAGTCCTATTATTTTTCTTGGATATTTTTCTCTTTAGATCCAAACTAACCTTATCACTTGATCAATTTTTTTTATGAATAAACTTTTAGATTTATATTTAAACTTAATAATTGAATCTTACCAATTGAATCAAATTTAATATTCTATTCAAATTAATCCAAACTTAACCTCTATTTTTTTAAAAAATTTAACTAGGTTCTATTATACTATAAATTCATTTAGTATTGGTTATCACATGTTAGATCATCCCTCGGAGATTTGCACCCTTCTTGTGGAAGAATTTTGTTGGTGTGTTTTTCTTGTAATATTTTAGTTTAGTGGAACTTCAGATCTCCTGCTTGTCAAAAAAATGAAATCGCCTAAATTATTATAACCACTAATAGAGTCTGGGTAAATTACAAGAAGCCTTAAAACTTTAACAAAGTTTCATCTCGTCCTAAATTTGACTTACACTTAACTAAACTCTGATACTCAAACTAGCTTTGATTACTTAAAAATAACACTTATTTTATCTAAATTAACCCAACCCTAATTGGCGTGAAGAATTATGGACTTGTTTCCCAAGTAGAGAGCATAGGACTTTATCGTGGGTGCCGGTGGATTCGGGAAACAAGTATGGATGGTTATAACCACTCGTGGAGTTTTGGTAAATTACCCATAGCCGTAAAATATTTCCAAAGTTTCATTTTGTCCTAAATTTGACCTGCACCCTAAGAGTTCTAACCCTGCGCTTGCCTACTTACTCAAATTACTTACATTTGTAATAAGATCATAATTGTTGACTTCATGAGCTTAATCTAATTACATGTTATCCCTTTTTTAAATATATAATCCAAGTAGTTGTAAGCTGTCCATAAACCTTATATTCTATGATGTTACCTTACCACTTAAAAATGGAAAATTTTGACAGGTATGGTGCACAATGTTAGTTTTTTTTAACATACCAAGAAAAAATATTTGTTAAAGAAAATATGAGCATTCACCCAAATTTACAACATTCTATGAAGATATGCACCACCCACCCAAGCCAAAAATGAACACATTGGTGAACATGTGTAGAATGCAAAATCTAACCCATTATGTAGCAACTTTGCAACATCTACACGCCTAAAAGTTACCAAACAATAAAACCACACTTATTATGTACTTGTTTAGTAACTAGATGAAGAAATGGAGTCGTGAAAATAAAATAAAAAATCTAATGGTTAATATTGATCATTCACATCATTTAAAATTGTCAAAACTCTGTTAAACCAACCAATCTTTTTTTTCCGTTAGTCAAACCTAAATTTGTATATCTTATGAAAGACTTAGTGTAGATCTGACCTTGGTTCGCATGCCATGTGGAACATAAGTTTTATGAAAGTAGAATATTTTACTGCCTGAAGCACCCGCACCCTGTTGAGAACATTTTCTGCATAATTGCAACAGAAGGTCTACTTGTACAACCATAACTAAAACACAGCACAAGACTTAATGCAACAAATTGGATTGTGGTCAGTTATTGAGTCATGTGGTTCATCAATTGGTCACAAAATGTTGATTGTGATCCCTTGGAAAAAACTACATGACAGTGACTATTTCAGAGGAAGCGTTAATCACCTTTCACTTTTCTTTCCAAATAACCAAATTGCTTTTAATTCAAAAAATGCTCACTGGTGAAACCAATTTGACAGGGTTCATTAATGCACAGATCACATTCATATTCTATTTTCACCTTTGATCACAAATAACAATCAAATTGAAGAACAGTCCAATAATATTCAAAACTAAACTAGCATAAATTTACAACCTTCATTAATTGATCCATCGATATACAAAAGTGACGAGATCAGCCTTCAATTGTTACACATGTTGCAACCCTAAAGCAAGAAATTATCCCGGTGGTTACTCAATGCAAATGGCAAACTACAAACCTTGGAGCTAACATACAATGGATTTGCACATGACTCAGTAAACATGAATAAACATATCAGATGCATCAATTGCCAGAATTTGCGAATTGCAACTGGTTTCGAAATTACAAATTTTTGGTTACCAACAAGTTCCTCCAGCATAAGATTTATTTACGAATACAAAATTCCATATTTCTAATTTGGAGGATCAAGGGACAGGTAGGCATTTAAATAAATTAGCCATCAATACGATGATGATACAAGTTATTTAGTTTTGATATGATTATACAGAGGATAGCGATGCTGTATAAGAATCATCAATGTACTTTAGTCCTTTTAGTGAACATGACCAAAGTCGAGGCATGACTACAGCTTCAGGAATGCCAAATGCTGAGTCTTGCATGCTTTCACAAGAGGCAGCTTTAGATTCCAACTTCTCACAGGATGATTTTAAAGCAAAATTCAAGCCAATTGAGCAAGGTTCCGTCAGAAAACTGTAAATCACAAAATTAACTAACATCATTTATGTTTCAAATAACTATGGTGAAACTAGTTTAAATTAAAATAGTCTGCTGCACAAGTCCAAAACATTGCCCATATGCTCATGAAATTCTACTTATTCATTGCTCATTGTGACCCGGAACAATTGGAACAAAAATACCTTCCCTTTTCATTTTATATCCTATTTTCAATTATTTATACACAACTCGTTTTCACTGACTGTACTGTACAACTTAAAAGCAGAAAGGAAAATGAAAATATGGTGACGTTTTTGTGATTACTAGTGAACACAAAATTAAAAACTCTATTTTCTCAAACCAAATTGGCCTAATTATTCCAAATATAAATTCATTGGACCTATATATATAATCAAGTTTTCTTGTTCACGCACTAGAAAGGCACATGAAGTTATCCTATATCTAAATTCAATTCTAGCACTTAACATGTATCATCACCAAGCATAGGTTATTCATACCTTGCTTCAAAGCTTCTTCCTTCAGAGGACATCAAAGCACATATACCAGAAATAATCCAAGGTGGAAGAAATGCATCCTTAATTTCAATGGTATAAAGGCCATCTGATGATCCTAGTGCAGACCCACCATCTTTCCATATAGACCCATTATAAGAAGCAGCCATATCTTCAGCTCTTCTCGTCTCCATGCATTTTATCTGAGAAACAGAAGTACAAACATTCCAATATACATTATCAAAATAGAAAGCAGGAGAGGAATAATTATTTTAGCTTTAAAGAAACTGGCAAAGAATTCCAATTTTCAAGTTATTAGTTCCTCTACATGGTTTTCTGGAAAATAACGATGTATCAATAGTAAACCAGTGCACAGGCCTGAAATATTAAGCAACTAGTAGCAATAATATCGGCTTCTCAACAATAAGAAACTCAGTACTGGAAGTACTATCGGTTTTTTTTTTTGCTTAATTAACTAAAAAGGATTGATATGAAGTTCAATAATTAATTTAACCGACAAATTACAGAAACAAGGCATGGGAAAAATATAAGAAAGGAAAGAAGATTAAGTCAAGGACATATACATCAGGAGAAGACAAAGAAGAATTTTGAAATGGCATTGGAGAGCACAAGACAGGTACGTCCACACCAGACAGTGAGACCATGAAAGATCTGCAGAGTGAAGGCAATAAAAGGTCAAGTCCAAAACAAGATTGAAAATATGAGAGTAATCATCAACCAAGTAAAAGGGGTATTTGAAAGAACTAATTTAAGCTTCTTAAAGTGATTTATGACCTTGTAAGTTTTATTTAGTTTATTTCAGAAAGTTATACATAAACTAATCAAAATTAATTTTGCTAGCCATTTATTTACATTAAACTTCACAGTCAAGCTTATGAATAGGCCTCATTTGATAAGAACTTATTGAATAAAGCTTATTGCATAAGTAAATTGTTTACCAGGACAAGCATAAAGTCAATGAAGGAGGAAAACTGGAAAGGAAGCTATCAAGAAACTAAAAAGTCAGTCACCTGTAATTCAATAAAAGGTCGTATAAACCATTTACATTGTAGTTGCCACTAAAAACTAGCAAAGACTCTGGGCTATTATCAACATCAGAAAATGACCTTATGCGCCGGGTCTGCATTATTTCAAATAGAAAAAACACCAATTAATAAAATTTTATACATAACATAGATATAAACATCAAATGAAAGACAAAACACTATATAAATAGTACATAGATCCAAACCTGCCCTAGATTTTGCTTCTCTATCTCTGACAACTCAACTAGATCCTCTGTAGCAACTTGCTCAACTTTTGAATTGCAAAGAGGCATAGAGAAACAAATATCCTAATAAAGATGATATGCGACCAAAAAAAATAGAAATGCATCACCAAAATAAATATTAATTGGAAATTTATAGTATAATAATTAGAGGGACAATAAAAATGAAAAGAGGGTCTGCTAACAAACTGCAGGCAGTAGAGCACTAAAACACCATGAGTACTTGTAAATAGTGTACATGTCATACTGATTAACCTGGGAAACTACCTTTTATTGATATACCCAAAGGCCCTATTGTGGACCATAACGCTAGCCAATTTGCAAACTAAAATCTCCATACCATGAAGTTACAAATGTTAGTATCCAAAGTTGTAGAAAAATACATCGGTTGTTATGCCTGTTTCCACGATCCATTCAAAGAAGCCTCCCCCCCCCCCCCCAAAAAAAAAAAAAACAAAAGATACCTTATACCTACTACACTTTCACTGAGAATTTTAAGTAGAAATATGCTATCAATGGCATATCATTCCTAACCATTGGCAAACACTGGGTAACTCATGGATAAACTACAGATATAATATATAATATATGCAATACAAGTACAGCTTACATGCTCTCTTAACAATGATCTTAAGCCTCGGGTTGACTGAGAGATATAAGCATTGCACAAAAATTTGGATCTCCCAGAACCATCACCACCAGTGAACATCACCACAAACTGGGGAGTGCAAACTATAAAAGGAAAAGAAAGAAGATCAATAAACACTTCATCCAATGATCCAACATAAATAAATGAAAATATTCTAAATAAGAAAAAAAACATAATGAAGATGGCAGGCTCAAACAATGACTACATTAAGTGTACATGAATAGTATCATTACAAATAAAAGAGATCATCACGTATAATTACCGTAGAAAAGGCCACAAATGTTCTTTCGAAGCATGTAATAGAGGTCCCGGAAAGATTCTTCCCAATCTACTTGTCGTTTCCTTAAGAACTCCAATTCTATTGCATAAAATGGGAAGAATATGTGAACGTAAGGATAGTAGAGAAAGGAAAAGGGACAAAGATGAAACTAGAAAGCTATGCCAAAAACTACTTAACAACCTCCATCTGCTGTTGATGAGCTCAAGACTGATATGAGAGAAGCTGGAAGAACGGATTGAGGATACATCCATGAATGTAAAACTTTACCACCCTCAGAACCTCTCATATTTTGACTCTTGAAAGAACAATGCTGGAAGGTTAACTTAGGCATTGTACCACGCATACCTGACCTAAGTATAATGAACTTTGGAAGTCAAAATAGCTTTCCCAGAAAGATAACAATGGACAACAACGATAGTACACCAAAGCAAGCAAGAAACAGAAATCCAAACAGATCATATAAATCGGGTGCCAGCCCCACAACTACAAAACATATAGATAAACAACAGAGTTCCCTATTAACAGGCATAAATAATCATACAAAAACTGCTCAATATGGACAAAACATATTTTATGATAAAAACAAGATATATTAACATATTATACTTAATACTGAAAGCTAGAGAAAAAAATACAAGAACTTTTTTTTCCAACTCTCATGGTATACAGCATGCACAGTAAGTGCGTTAGTTTACTAATATTATCACATCAAATGTCAAATGTTTCTTAATTACTGAAATATCATGAAACTGGAAAGTGGAAACCCATCAAATGTCAACCTAGTTTTGTATTCACCGATTAAACACACCGCGAGTGTAACATAAATAAGATTTTGGGTGCAGCCTAATGGTTGAATTTTCCTGTCGATGCATCTTTATAATATTGACAGGAATTCCAGTTGCATTTGCTTAATAGCACTCGTTTGGTAAAAAATTCATCAGACTCTAAGCATCGAACATAAGATTAAGTGATCTTTTTTAAACTATAAAGGCATTAAGAAAACCCAACATACCTCACCCTTTCAATATGTAAACCATGAATCTCAGTAAAAGCTTTTCAATTCACTTTCTTAAATACTACAGTCTACACTAGGCTTGATGCCAATAAATTTGTCCATTACACACAAGTCACTCACCGAATAGAGGAGGTTACTATCCGCATACTAGTTTTTAGAGTAAGATCCAAAGGGGACTTTTGGCCAGGCACATGACACTTGGATAAGAAATTTCCAGTTGTCAACTCTGTATATCCTTCAGAAGAATCAACAGGCACACCATTATCATTACATGGTGTAAGCGCAGCTAGTCCTTTTAATGCCTTGCCCTATAATATTTTTTTATCAGTACACTATTTATGATACAAAGCCAACTACAGGATCTGAAATGTAAGTAAACAGATAAGAGGTCAGCTACTGTCATTGTATACCATGTCAATAGCACCCGCCAAGCCAGAAGATTTATCACCAGTTGATGAAAGCTCAGAAACACTATGAAACTTCCCCTGGCTGCACCTTTCATTTGTTTGACAGGCTTGTAATACAGCATCTTTGCCAACCTCCTTTGATGATGTAACAGAACTATCCAAGCCAACAACAAATTTGGAACAAGATCAGCATTCAGAAAACTTAACTATAGGATCAAGCAAACATCTAAACTACAAGACAAACCATGAAACTCCTTGCTGTCTCTTAGCCTCCAAAGTAGAAAAAACTGAAAGATTCTTCAGATTACTAGTTTTCTCCAAAGATGGATTTTCCTGAGTACAATAAGAAGGTTACTTCAACAAATATCTACAGCAATGTCAACTTGGTACCAATTATTTAACTTGTCAATTATTTAATGAAGATACTGACTCAATAAGCCAAATATGAGGGGTTAACAACCTTCACATTTTCCTTTCCAGATGCAATTTTAAACCTGGGCTTTTTAGCAGCAAATACTTCATCAACTCGTGTGTCAGTGTATCTAGGGGGCCTTGACAACACTGGTTTTTTAAGTCCATTATCAACTTCAGTGGTCCTGCAGTCAAAAATCAAGCAAGTTCTCAGCATATTATGAAATAATAGATTAAAAGAAAAGCAACGGAGGCTTACTTTGTAGGTTCAGCCAAGGGGGGTTGAGGTTCATCGGTGAGCTCCATAACACTTGCCCGCTTCAACAGCTCAAGCTGCCAAGAATGCATAGATACGATAATTAAAATTTCACCTCCAAGGCTCCAACACATTTAAATTTTAGTCAAACTTATAGGGCCAAAAACCATTTAAAGTAAACGTATACCAAAGTTGTGCTATAATAATGTGGATGGCGAAGGCCGAAGGCATCGAGATCCAAACTCCATTTCCATTGAAATGAAAAATTAGCAGATGCAACACTAGAACTAAATGATGAATAACAAAGACGCAACTAGTCGCAAAATAGGACTGTATAATTCATTCCCAAATCATACTCCTAGGATGCATTTGCAGAGCATGCACATGTTGAAGCAATAAGAGCGTAAAGCAAGTACAACTTACCCTGAGTTCAGATGGTGTCTTTCTTTTAACCATGGATCCAGTTTTTACAGTTCCTGAATCGATTCGATGAGAGGTAGGAGGAACAGAACTTAGATTGGCCCCTTTCGCCATGCCTCGTTTCGTAGCACCACCACGACGCGCTTTACCAATCAATAAACATCATTGACCTGAAAATGAAGTGTAGATTCAGTTATTAACCGTGCAAGGATCTGCAATTGATTTCATAAAATCGCAATTCGCGCTTTTGAAATTCGATTGAGAAAATGAGAATCGAAAAAAGAAACCGAGATGAAAGGTGAATTTGGTGAAGACCTGTGAGACTGTGAAAGTGCCCTAGCATTGACAGCGAAGCAGTATGTACGAGTTTGGGCGCGACAGAGGAAGAGCGAAATGAAATGAAAAGGAAATTGGTTTGATTTTATATGTCTTTACATTTTTTCAAATGAAATTTGGTTTCCCTCCTGTTTATGACGCCGTCAGGATAGCGATTTGTGACCGTTTTTGTTTTTTTTGGTAAAGTTTGTGACCATTTTGGAATTTTGCGATTTCTATTGGGCTGGCCTCGTCTTCCACCCTCCTTTAGTTTTTAAAACCGGTTTAGAACATCTCTCCTATTTTCATTTTTCCAATTTAAAATAAAAACTGAAAAACGTGTTAAATATAATCAGTTTTTAATTCTGTTGTTTGTTTTTTAACAATTTAAAAAATTTTGAAATACTCTACACATTTTCATAAAAAAAATTATTTTGGATAGTTTTCAAAATAATAAATAGTAATTGTTTTTTAAAATGAATGAGTTTTTCATTTTTCAAACATCTTAAAAATATCAAGTGTATGAAAATATTTTTATTCTTAAAATATTTTTTATATTTTTATAAAAAAAATACTTAGGTAACAACTTTGGCCTAATCATTAAGACAAATTGGTAATGAGCTATGAAAATAGAATTATAAAAATAAAAAATTAATATTTCACGTTATTTTAAATAATTACTATTTTGATATACTCAAATTCCTATCGAGCCAACTAATCTTTTTTTATGTTTCGTTAGGTCAATGTTAATTTGGTTAACACAACAGTCAATTAATTAGACACGGATAAATAATATGAATAAGGATGGATCACAATGCTCACATTAGAGGGTAGCAGTGACAAAATGAATGGGGTTCGTCAATCCTTTTATTCATCTTTATTGTTTAATCGTCTATTGTTTTAGGTATACTCAAACTCAATCTATGACTCGTCTATGTTCCTATCTAGTATATTTAACTATGTGAATTAATATATATATATATATATATATATATATATATATGTATTATTTTATATATGTTTTATTCCTTTATATTTTTATTGCAAAATACAAAATAATCAATTAAGGTAAAGAATCTAATTACTGCAAAGTTATTTTTCACCAAATATATTTTAAAGTACATGATCTTGATAACTGGTGAACATACATAATAGTGAGGATGGCCCTCAACTTGATAAGATATAACTAATTATCTTAAAATTTTATATTTTACCCGTTAATTGTTTATATTTGAACCTACTGAAAATGATAAATTTGCATTATGAAAATAGTGAAATTACACTCCCTTATTTTAAAAGACTATAAGTATATTTTATAAATTTTAACATTTTATACCTCTAATTCATTATTTTGAAATCACTAAATTTAAATTAACTAGATTTAAATTTGTTAAAATTAAGTTGCCAATCTTTACATGTTTGAATTTACTTTTTTTTTGGCACAAGTTTGAATTTACTAAACTCATTTAATTGTATATTTAAATTCATTGGGCCGCTTTGGCCTGTTCGGCGTTCTTTAAATTGTATCTAGTTAAAAAAAAATACTCCTTTTATTTTGAATTTTTTTAAAGTTTCTCCTTGATCTGTAATTATATATATCTTATTCAAATTTCTTATAAAATGTACTTGTTAATACCAATATGATATTCAAGAAAAAGAATAATTTCATAAAATCAAAGATAATTTTTAAAATTTAAATCAATTAATACTTTAAGTATACGTGAATTAGTTAAAGTGGTTTTTATTTCCTCCATGTCTCTCACACATTTTATTTTGTTTTATTATAATCGTTTGTCTGTTTCACATACTTAAAGAATTCTTTTTAAAAATATTGTATTTATTATTATAAATCACAATAGAAAGAGTGTTTTGACTGTTTCCGTTCATAATTAAAAATAGATATGTACACTTGCCTTTGGCAATCATATACTTAAAGTAGAAAACAAGAAACATAAAGTTAGTTTTAAAACTAACCTCTAGTTATTTACTTTAAGGTCCGTTTGGTTACCCAACTCGGTTGGTCAAGCCCTAGTTTAACCAATCTCAAAAATAAATCCTACGATCAAACAAAGTTTTGATTGTCTCGAATGGTGTGAAAGATCATTATCAACTTTTAAATTTCTTCAGTTTCTTAACTCTGTTTACCCAACTTGAAACCAAACAGATACTTAACGTGTCAACTAAACTAAAGTTTGATTAATGAAAGAAAAAAAGTTTTGTTAACTTAAAAAAATTAAATTATATTAAACGATATCCAAGTGACTATGAAATCAATTAAGCAGGTAGAGAAATGAGCTAATTAAGGCTCACACAAAATCAACAAAATGCATTAAAGCTTGGAAATCAACAGAGAGATTAGTAGTAGGCTCTATGCTACCAATGAAATGATCTATTGGGTTTTCATCCGTTAAGAATTTCTGACATGTTTGGTCTGTGTTAGAAGGATGTGTAGCATTATTAGCAAGAGGGTTCCCAGTTAGTTGCTGAACAAGACCCATGAATTCTTCAGGCTTGACATGAATAACCTTAGGAGATACTAAATGCACAATAACTGGATGTGAAAGGTGCTGCTGCTTCTTGATCTTGGTGGAGTTCCTGTTAACCATTAGAGCTGCAGGCTTTGGACCCTGCAACTGCATCTGTTTTCTTGCTTGTAATTTATCAGAATCCATCTTTCTGGTGTGAGGAATTAGAACTAACTTGGTATAATTAAGCTACACAAGATGCTGATTATTATTGAGTTTCTATAAATATAGTGTTGGTTATAAAAGTAGACAACAATTAATATAGCACTGTGTGTAGTGTGAATTGGTCTAGCATTTATAGCAGAGTGGATATTCTTCATCTGTTTTGGTGGGGAAATTGCCGTCTTTTCTAGAATATTATTATGGCCGGCGGCCATGCCTGGCAATGGCATGCTACAGAGTTGGTCAAAGTCTTTCTGTATTAATATTCTGAATAACCACCTTTTTCTTAGGCCCCGGATATTTAATTTGGTTGGTCAAACCCTTAAAAATAGATCTTTCAGTCAAACTGTATTGAATAACGTAAAGGATCAATATCAACCCTTAAATTTTTCTATTTTCTTAACTCTGTTTCCTCAATTGCAAATCAAATATATCCTTAATTTCTTTGGCTAAGTATCTTTGGTTTATGTGATTTTAGGAGAAAATGTTCATTTTATAGGAAAAAAATGTATGATGATGAGAAAGGTTCGTCTTTTTTGTAATAAATAAGAATATTTTCAAGTGTGTTTTCAGTATTTTTTTCTCCTGAAAAAATGTGGGGAAACTCACTTGGCTCTTGTAACTACAGTTTCTTTTTTTTTTATCAATAATACTCTTTTTAAAATTTATTATAAAATTGGAGTTTTTTTTAGAAAATTATATGTATGGGTTGTTTTGTACACACATTACAATATAATTGGTGGTTAAAACCACCACAAGAAATAAAATGTAACGATATTTTATATTTAATAAATTGTATGTAATATATATTTATATATTAATGTATGGTATATAATTTATATATTAAAATTATATATGAAAATATTATATATTAATATGTGTGTCCTTTTGTATTAGAACGATTTTAGTGTTAAGTATACACAAAACAGCTAATACGTATAATTTTTCAAAAATAGTTAGTTTTAGGAATTGGAATGTTGTCTATTACTGCAATTTTAAATGGTTAGTTTTAGGAAAATAGTTAGAAATAAAACTGCATAGACATAATGTCTATTATGCAAATTTAAATTATTACTAGTTTTAAGAAAATAGTTAGAAAGAAAACTGCATAGACGCAATTGTATAATTGTACAAGTCATAAACCAAATAAATGGAAACAAATGAATAGCGATAAATATAAGAAAATAATGACAAATGCATAAGACTGTTATTTTAAGGTCAAATGATAATTCATTGTTATGGTGAATCTACGCAAGAAAGAGTTAGTTCAAATAATAATATGTTGGGCTTAATTAAGTTTAACTTTTTTAAAAGAAAATATATATTCCCTTCATTTTTTTTATTTGGCGTAATTTTTAAATAAATGGTTTGTTTTTATTTGTCGTTTTAAAAGTTTAAGTAAATATTTATTACTTGTTTTTTTATTATGTCCTTGATTTTTAATTAAATGAATATGTGAAATAAATGAAGAGAGAAAACTATAAGATTAAACTAGAAAATTAGATGATCAAATCATGTATTCTAAGATTATTTAATAATTTTTTTAATATGTGCATTTTCTAAAATTGCGCCAAATAAAAAGAAACAAAGGGAATAATAAATAATAGTTCACCAATCAATTGTAACTCAGTTGAAAATATATATTAAAATTATAGGAAGAGTCTGAGTTTAATCTCCACTAAATACACCTACCAAAAAAAATAAGAGTTGATAAAACATTCCAATTTTTGAAAAATTAACTAACATTACTGCAATTATTAACTAACATAATATTTTAAATATTGTACTTTTGGGGGCTCATAATTTTTGTAAGCAATTAGTTTTTGTTATTGATACAAATCTTCCAACTAGATTTTATTAGGAGGACTTGTAAGGAGTTTTTGAAGGATTAACCTGAATACAACGTTGGTAGGTTTTGTAGCTAACTAGCTTCTCGTGTTGGTTATGTCATCAATTTCATTATTGCAAGATCATACATATATAACATGCTTTGGTTATAGATTATACATACCATTTTCTAATTAAACATTTTCAAACCAACCACACCGAGTCTGTTTGCAAAAGACTGGGAGGATAAGGATCCACACCATTCGCTTGATGGCTCTGTTTCTCTTTAAAACCCCCAGTATAAATACACACACCATCACTTTTTGAGTTATTTTTTTGTCTTATGATAAGTCCATATTATTAATGAGATGGATCGTGAGAACACGCTCGCTTAAAATTGAACAACCTCGATGTGAATATAAATAGTTAAAAGAAAAAAAAATACAAAATACTAATGAGGTTAGTATAAGTGGTAAATAGTTTATTTGTATGGTATCACTTAAAGTAAGGTATCGAGTTAGAAACTTTGTGTATACAAAAATTTCATGTCGATGATGTTAGTTCTAAAGAGGGAGGGATAGTTGCATTGTAGTTATGAACCACCCGCAAGAGTCAATATACTTTAAAAATTTACATCTTGGAAAACAACACTGCCCAAAGGAACTAGAATGAGATAAAAGAAAGGGAAGGAGCACAAATGCTGCCTCAAAAGTGTGTATCTACTATGTTGGCTGAAGGTCTTTATATAAGCACTAGATGAGACTAAAACGGACAAAAAGTATTAAGTGTAATAAATTGGATTAAAGCAACAAAAAGGCAAAGTGTAATTCAACCATAAACAATGATGGTCATTGATTTTTTGTCTCGTAACAAAAAAAACAATAAAACTTATAAAGAATAAAAAAGTCATTTTTTCAACAATCCCCGTTAATAGCTTTCTAAAGAAAAGAAGTTCTCTGGATAAGAAAGTTATTTTTTGTGCATAAGTGTTAATGTTCAAATAATTGAACTAACACATGGTGAAGTGAGACAACATTTCGTTTAAGGAGTGAATTACTCTTAAACTAGTTGAATTAGATTGAAACCTCTGCTACACACATCTTAACTTTAAATGTATGGTTTTTAAGAAAATTAAATAAAGTCGTTTTTAACCTTGGAAGTCATGTGAGTGTTTCTAGAAAGATTGTCAAAGTCTTTTAAAAAATGACTTTTATCATTCTCGCACACATATTTATTTACATTAGCATGAAATACCTTTATAAAGTACATCTGAAAGACACTTTTTGTGAATTGATCCGGTCTTGATACCGGTACCAGGGCAAGGATGTAATTTTATTCGTCCTCACTATGCTACCAACGTTGCAGGTAGACTTCTGGACTGTAAACCTCGTATCAGGCGCTCTCCCTATACCGGTATGTCTAAGTTGACACCTCGCACATCAGAAAGCATCCACGTCACCCGACAGAAAGTACAGGGTACAGCTACCGAGGGACGTTCGCAGGAGACACGGCCCCTCTCGTGTCGTGTGTCAGAATACGCAGAAAGGTTAGGTTGTTCTTATTCTCTGTATACTATTTCATCGCTCGAGTTCTCTTAACTTGAATCCTCATACTTGTTACTGACTTGAGCGTCGGAGAATATTTTGAATTTAGAGTAATGATATGATTTTGTTTGACCTACTAAAATTAGTACTCATCATACTTACTTTCTGTTGCCCAAGACTTAATTCTCATTACATATCCAACATAATTAATGCCAGTTAACAATTTAATTTTAAAACATATAGATTTGAGCCTCAAAACTATACTATTGTCATTGATTACTCTTTTGTAAAAAAAGTTGATTTTTGAATTTTTTAATTTTTAATTTAAAAATTACAAATTTCAAATTACTAAATTATGAGCATGGTTATAAAAATCAAACTGGGTTGGTTAGTCCGACTGGTCGGACCAAGAATCGGTGCCTATTCTGATCTGAATGGCCCTTAAAATTTAGTCAGAGTGAAAACCGATTAAACCGGTTTAAAACTATGAAAACCAATTAAAACTAACAGTTCAATGTGGTTTTTCTCGGGTTAGATTTGCACTTAGTAAAACGATGTAGTTTTTCCTAAAAACTCATCAAAACGACGTCGTTTTGAATATTATTTAAAAAAAAACTTGGGTCCATTCTTCCCTCTGAGTACGCAATACGCATGCCTCCATAGTGCATTCAATTTCACTTCTCCCTTTTCTTTTCCGCTCTGTAGCTGGCCGTAACAGTGGTGCAACACCCCTGAACGACGAGCCCTCTCTTCTCCTTCAATCTACCTTTGTCTTATTACCGTAACAATCTACCCCCTTGTTGTTCCATTCCCTCTTTGTTTTGATATTGAGGTTAGGTTTCAATTCTTTCCCTTTGTTGCTCCTTTTCCATTTTGGCATTTTCGAACATGTTGTCTTATTGGCATTGCTCCTTAAATGAATAAATGTTATTTCATCTATTGTGTTGTGTGTGAGTTTATAATTATATACAGTGTGGGTGTTTGTGTATGAATTAGAGAATATCCGTGTCAATTGAGTGTAGGATTTTAATTATGTTTATAGGTGAGGGGTAGACAGTGTGAGATAAGCATAGGAATATTAATGTAGCACATGAGTGCTTGTTATTTTTTGTTTTTCAAATAAGCATTAACAATTTCGTTTTTTAGATAAGCAAAAAAATTTCATTTTTTAGATAAGTATAACAATTCGTGTTTTCTGTGGTGTTTTTCTCATCTTCAAAATCATGTGCAATGTGCTTGCTATTTTTCTACATCTTTTCTGCAGTTGTTCTGCATCTTTTTATGCATCTTTTTACCTTTAACTCTGAGCATCACATGGTGGTAGCATTCCAACTTCACAAAAGTTGGCAATTTTCCTTCTTAGTTAAACATCCTATTCTTCTAGGTGTGAGAGAAATTGGAGTTTCTTTGAATGTATTCATACAAAGAGAAGAAATAGACTTGAACACCAAAGGCTAAATGATTTTGTTTATGTTACTTATAACCTGTGTTTGAAGGATAAGTATATAGCTTTCTTCAAGTTAATATCCTATTATTGTTGTTTATAATTTTAAACATAAATGTTATATATTATATGATATTTGATTATTGATATCATAATGTTTCATTTTAGTTGGGCACATCACACTAAATTTTACGATCCAATTGATTATGAATCCATTGATAAAGTTGATTTTGGGGTAACTAAGAAAGAACCACAACCTGAGTTTGGTGATGATGATATGGACATTAAGAATGTTATTTATCAAGATAATGCAATTCCAATAGCAATTCCAATAGCAGGTTATGGTTAATTACACTTAATAATTTCATTTTAAAAACTATTATTTTAGAGCTATGTTTTTATTTTCTCAATTTTTTAATATTTATTTAGGTGGTGAAGTCCCAAGAGCAAGTTAAATTAGATTCTAATGAAATTCAATTTGGAGATGTTAGTATTGGTGCAAGTAGAGAAAACTCAGCTGTCAACACATTAGCATTGGAAGGAATCGACTTTAACGATTATTGTGATTTATGATGATGATTATTGATGTTTACTATATTTGCTTTTTCACAGTTGATATGGATTTGTTTTTCATATTGGATGTAGTAATTATGGATGACTTGATGAATTGTCTTTCAGTTATTTTATTGAACTTAAGTAGTATATATGTGTGATGGAATGTTAGAACTTTTCAAACTCTAGCTTTTATGGCAAGTTTAATGAAGTGTGTTTTTTAAAAAAATGTGTTGAATATGCAAAAAAATATTTAAATTAATATTATATTAGAATCGGTTCAACCATTGAACCTTGAACTAGTGCTTGGACTGGTTCGATGACCGGTCCAATTTTAAAAACCATGATTATAACAAATTACAATCATTTACTTATCATGATAACTAGGGATGCGCAAAAAATCTAGATTTTAGATCCAAACTAAATCTAAGCCCAAACTAGATTAAAAAACTGGATTTTTAAAAGTTGGATCTATATTGTTCAAAAAATAAGTTAGATCTACAAAACCCATTTTCTATGAAATTAAAATAGATTTTTTGAAGTCTGTATTTTAATTTTACAAATCTAAATATCTAAATCCATTAAAAAGTAAACTAGATTAAAATATAAAACTAGATTATTCCAAAATTCCCAAATATCCAACCCCACCCCTCTCCATCTTTCCATTTTTTCTAATTATTCGTCATTTTTTGGTCATCACATCACTATCACACACAGTGTTACCATGATTAAGTCACTGTCGAGTAACCGTTAAGCCATTGTTAAGCAGCCACCACACAACCGTTGAGAAATCGACACCGTCACCAAACCACACCACCGTCAGTGGTCCAAAACCAGTAAGTAGTAACCCTATAGAGGTTGGAATAGTACTTGTATGTTTAGTTCAAACGCTATTGCCTTTGAATAATATGTTCCTCAAAGTTTTGAAGTTGTTTGATCATGCATGGTGCTTTTCTTTGCTTTTCCCCTTCTATGATTTGTTTCAAGCATTTTAATTGAAATACGTAAAGGTATAATAAAGGACCAGTATTTGATCAATGTCATAAGCACCTAACCTGATAACATTCTTCTTGTAAATTACTTTTGCCAAAAAAACAATAGTATTCTTCTTTATTTTTGTGATGTTTTTATTGTCACATTTCAAACACTTCTTTTTCCTTGCATGAAGAATATTGCATTCTTTTAAACCATTAAATTTTTATTTCAACATTAAGAAATGCTTTTATGTTTTTTCACTGCTTTGGAAACTTTTTGTCTAAATACATCAATTTATAGCAGCAACATGATGGTGTTAAGCTTTAGAAGATGTTGGGAAAGTTATAACACCCCTAATTTTCTGGACTCAAATCTGATGTAATCAACATAATTAAATAATAAAAATACAAGTAAATTATGTTCGAAATAATTTCAAAACACCATCATGACTACATTAAGACTCAAACCACGGAAAACCAAAGAATGAGATGTGATAATTTATAACTAGATCGTTAAATAGTTTACCCATAACGGTATACAAAATAACAGAATTTACAGCGAAAGAAAAATGTGTATACTGAGCATACGCCTAGTCCTATATATGAAGATATGAGAAAAGGGCTCGGCAAAGCATGCAAATATACAACACAAGCCCAATAGACCACAATCAACCTTACACATAAATCATAGACATGCATTGCCAATATATATATATATATATATATATATATATATATATATATATATATGGTCATGCAACATACATCTCCAATGTCCACAATTTCATAATTGGCCATATTCGATTCAACCTCAAAATCATATGTCATCAACACTTATACATCCTAGAATGGGCTACATATACAACATCATTTTATTCATCAAGTGGGTATGAATTCAAATACCCTAAACATCGGTACATCATCCACTTATATCATTATTCACAATACACCACCCAATATCAATAGTCATCACATTATTATATACATGTTATTCACAATAAAATAATTTACAACCACTGCCGGCCAAGGCATTCCATTACCACTATTTACCTTCACCAAAGCTTTACTTTTAAAATATCTTCATCCCATGATATTCCTACATCAATGCTAAAAATGGACAACATGGGAGAGTAAGTTATACATTTCAAATGACGAATATGAATACAATTGAGATTATGCGCATATGCATATTAACATCATGTATGCTTTGCTAGAATCATCAACAATCATCATAATCTATTCATTTCAATAATATACATATTATGTATTCATCCATCAACTCATAGTAAAGCAATCAATACACACATCTTTTCTTAATGCCACAACGGGCCAACATCATTGTCATCAACCATAGACAAACAAGCCCTTCATCACATTGGGCCATCACATGCAATGTCATCATATTCAATATCTTTTCATTGTATTCATATTTTACATGTTGTCTTTTAGGTATTCATTTACCCATCTCATCATCATCACATCTCAATCTCAACCATCATCAATCATCATCACCTTTTGGCATATCACCATGCTATATGCAAATGTTCTTAGGCTAATGCATATGCACAATGGAATAACAACAAATGCGGATTCTACTATGGGAATAAACACCAATTGTGGGTCAAGCATGATCGCATACCATGCCACTACTGCAGTAGTAAAATGTGTACACATATATCATAATGCATGCATAATCACCAATTTTTTACTGATACCAAACCGCATCGCCCATAATGCAACACCTGGCCATTTTCACCATGATGTGTTGTGGGCCAACCATGATTCTCAACATGGCAGCTGTGATCCAAAGGACCACCAGGGACACCTGTAACACCCTCGGTTAGATAAGACAAATCCCTCTGTAGGTTCATCCTATTTAACTGAGAGTGTTAACAATTTTCAGAAAAAGTGAATATTTTTTATTTATTTTTTTAAAATAAATAAATACGTGGCAGATCAGCGGAAGTAATATTGTATATATCACATAGTCATTCACAAACTGTAAATATTGTACTCTTAATAGAATGGGGCACGCAGGCACCCTTAAATATTATACAGTCATCCGATGTCTGATTATAAAAATTCTATCCTTAATGACTATTCTTAATGGGTTCAGCGTATTGCTGATCTTCACACTCGGGTTCTTGAGTTTCTAATTCCTCTAAAAAAATGTTCAACAGTAAGGGTGAGTATAACCCGAGACCCTGATTGGTTCCTCCAGTGCGAACATAACCCAGTTAACATACAATGTCACATAGATCATACATTTAGCATATTTATAACAATCAAGCATATTGTCATCATATAATCGTATATTTAGCATGTTCACAATTATAACAATCAAGCATATTACTGTGAAATAATTCATACATATAACATATTCACAATCATAACAATCAAATATGATGTAATGAATGCATGAGTTCGGATCCATTATGATTTATCTTTGATTAAGTCTCATGATGCATGTGGGCCCAAGAATTTATTTCTTCTTCTCTGGAATATCACCATTCCAATTCTCTAGAGCGATCAGGGTCCGCCCAAGCTCTGGTACAAATGAACTCATTGGTTCTTATCATTGATTTATAAATATATTTGAGACTTGGATCCCTACGATCATGGTCACACTCCGTCATTTAGTCAAAGTACACCAGAATTACTCGTCTCACCCGGCTATCAGGGCGTGACTCTGATGCCATTGGGTTGCCGTTCCAGTTGTACTCCCAAGATTCTTCATGGAGATCGAACGTGAGTGTCCTTCACTGTACCAAGTGTGTGCTCTAGAGGTTTTTCTTCTTCAAAAAAATATTTTCATGATGCGAAATGCATTTATCTTATCAATTGATTCATTGGGTATCTTATGTATTTCCAGTCTCATCATATAATTCTCAAGTTCTTTGAATTTCCTCAATCATTTAAACCTTGTAAGATATTCGTTTATTAATTAAAGAAATATATCTATTATATATATTCTTTCATAAAGAGTAAAATAATATATTCTTTATGTAATTACTCATAATATCAATGTATAATAATAATAAAACTAATAATAATGATAACAACATTAAGTTTGTCAATAAATAATGATAATAATAGAGTAAGTATAATAATTATAACTTACCAATAACTTAAAAAGTATTGAAGATTGGTTTTCAATTGAAAATTCAAGTGAAAAACACTAAAAACTGAGTTTTCCGAGTGGAACATGGGCAAATTCGAATGAAATGGGTATGATTCCGAGTGGAATCATACAGAGAAGGGTTCTCCAAGCGTCCTGGCTTAAAATCTGAGTGAAATGATACTGGAAAAGTTGTTTTCCGACTGAAATAGGTTTAAATCCGAGTGAAATGAAGTGGAATGCTGTTTTCCGACTGGAACAGGTCTGATTCCGAGTGGAATTAATTCGAAAGGAGTTTTTTGGGTAAAAATAAGATAAGTTCCGAGTGAAACAGAGGCTGAAAGTAATTTCCTTAACTAGATATCTTAAACCGTGTGAGGTCAGTAGGAAAAATGGTTTCCTAAGTAGCATGGTTTGTAAATCCGAGTGAAATTCATTTTGCTGACTGGAATACATTCAAAGAAAATAAATCCGAGTGAAATAATTCCTGATTCCGAGTGGAATCAGGTTGATACTCTTTTTTTCTGAGTGAAATAAGGTCAAATTCCGAGTGAAACAAAACTTGGGAAGTGCTATCCGAGTTAAACATGATGTTTTCTGAGAGTATTTACTAAAAAAAAATTCTGAGTAAAAGATAAACATACTTTCTGAGTGGAATTAAGTCAAAACCGAGTAAAATAGTATAAGAAGAAATTTTCCGAATGAAACAAGACTTGTAGGATGCTGTCTGAGAGAAATAGAGTGTTTACCGAGTGAAATACTATGTTTTCCGAGTGCAATATAATGTTTTCCGAGTGAAATCAGCTAAAACCGAGTAAAATAAGTGTAAAACCGGTCGGATTATCATAAAACCGAGTAAAATAATCTGTTACCGTATTTATTTTACTGGAAACCACACAGTACCCATGTTTTCTTAGTAATTTCAGTCCATATCATATCATAATTCATCACTCGGTAACAGATATATATATATATATATAAACATGCATATACAATGATAATTTCAAGCATTTCAAACACACTGAATGAGTCATATATATATATATATATATAAACATGCATATACAATGATAATTTCAAGCATTTCAAACACACTGAATCAATCATATATATATAAACATGCATATACAATGATAATTTCAAGCATTTCAAACACACTGAATCAGTCATATATATATATAAACATGCATATACAATGATAATTTCAAGCATTTCAAACACACTGAATCAGTCATATATATATATATAAACATGCATATACAATGATAATTTCAAGCATTTCAAACACACTGAATCAGTCATATATATATATAAATATGCATATACAATGATAATTTCAAGCATTTCAAACACACTGAATCAGTCCTCACTCGGTTTTCCCACAAGGCACCCAAGAATATACCCCCTACCTCGAATGAAGCTCCTGGAGGAGAAGAAAGAGACTCCCTTTACTGTCCTGCCTGAAATCCGAGTGAAACAGAGGGGAAAAGGAGAAGGAAACTTGCTGGAAATGAGAGTGATGAAGGAGAGTGTTGGTCGTGTGTGTGGTGTTCCTTAGGGTCCTGGCACTGGTTTAAATAGGGAGAAAATGAGTGGGTAGACAAGTGGGAGACATCGGTTGGAGAATTAGGTGGGATAATGGAGCCTTTTGACTCCTTTTATAGTCAGCTTTGCATTTGATTGGGATAAAATATATAAAGTTATCATAATGGAGGCAACTTTCTCCTTTGATTGGTTCGTTGTGCCAATCATTCTTGTTTTATATGATTAAGTGGGCTGACCATTTGTCTAAAGTGGAATTCAGTGCTGGCAAAGAGATCGGTATCACTTGTGAGGGCGGTGTTGGATGTGAAGGCGGAGTGAAGTGTGAGGGCGGAGTGAAGTTGTGAGGCGGAGTGTTGTTATGAGGCAGAGTAGTGGACGGTGTTAAGGACACCGTCTGTGTAACTTGGGCGGTGTTGTGATCAACACCGGCTCAGCGTTGTCCGATATGAACTCCTAATTTAAGAACGGATTCGGTATCCATCCGGTGTGCACATATGCTCATTCGGTGTGGAGTAAAGAAATAGAGGACGGTATGTGAGGGATTTGATGGACACCGTCTGTGGAAGAGGTCGGTTTTGATGAATAACTAGCTCGGAATTCTTCCAAAACTGACTCAACACTTGCTTTCTCATTCGGTTTCACCTCTTCAGACCGAGTCCTCTCTTTCTTAGTGAATTTCCACTCGGAAATCCGAGTCTTCCTTCGCTCAATTCACTTGGTTTAGGTCATTTCCGCTCGGACCAAGACACACACAGACTCCTTTCACTCGGTTTTGGTCCAATGGAGTGTATCTCACTCGGTTTTTCACTTAGAAGGTGTTCTCTTGAACATACTTCACTCAGGATTGCATTTCTTGTCAGGATTCCTCTCGGTGGTAGTCCCCTCAGTCATGTCTCACTCGGAAAACATGACACTTACTCGGAATGCCATCCTTCAGTCGGATTTTCTAAGCCTTCACTCGGAATTCTTCATTTTTCACTCGGAACAGGGCATTTTCACTCGGTTTTTGCATCTTTTCACTAGCATTCCATATAAATTCCATTATTAAGTGCAAGAATGATATTTTTGAGGTACCATAGACCATTAACAAGGTATATATTGACTTATTCTTGCTTACAAACCCTCCATAATCAAAATTTACAAGGATAAAATTGTTTCTAAAAACAGGGATGTTACATTCTCCCCTCCTTTTAGAAATTTCATCCCGAAATTTAAAGCTAAAACAATTGAGGGTACAATTCTCTCATTTTCTCCTCAATTTCCCAAGTAGCATCCCCATCATCTGTCTGACTCCAAACTACCTTGACCAAAGGGATTTCTTTGCCTCTTAGCTGTTTGAGACGTCGGTCAGCAATCTTTACTGGCGATGCTTCAAAGGTAAGATTTTCCTTTAGAACAAATTGATCAGGGCTTAGAACATGATCAGGGCTTAGTACATATTTGCGGAGTTGAGAGACATGAAATACATTGTGAAGATTTGTCAGCTCGGGTGGCAGAGCAATGCGGTACGCATGAGTTCCTATCTTTTGCAGAATCTGATAGGGTCCTACGTATCTGGGGCTTAACTTCCTGGCCTTCAAAGCTCTTCCTACTCCAGTGGTAGGAGTAACTTTGAGAAATACATGGTCACCTTCTTCAAATTCTAATGGCTTCTGTCGCTTGTCATAGTAACTCTTTTGTCTATCTTGTGAAGCCTTCATTGCCATCTGAATCCTCTGAACTTGTTCTGTTGTCTTCTGAACAATCTCTGGTCCAATTATTGTCTTTTCACCAGTTTCATACCAACATAGAGGTGTACGGCACTTTCTTCTATACAAGGCTTCATATGGGGCTATTCTGATGCTTGCATGATAACTATTGTTGTAAATGAATTCAATAAGTGGGAGATATTCTTGCCAACTTCCACTATGTTCCAAGACACAAAGACGTAACAAATCTTCAAGAGTCTTGATTGTTCTTTCTGATTGTCCGTCTGTCTGTGGGTGGTATGCGGAACTTAACTTCAGACGAGTTCCTAGAGCTTGTTGCAGGCTCTTCCAAAACTGTGATGTGAAACGAGGATCTCGATCGGATACAATCGCAGTGGGAGTTCCATGTAATCGTACAATCTCCTTGATATAGATCTGGGTGAGTTTTTCTAGGGAATACTTCATATTAACAGGAATGAAGCGAGCGGTCTTTGTTAATCGATCCACGATTACCCAAATAGCATCACATCCAGCCGATGTTCTGGGAAATCCACTCACGAAGTCCATAGCAATCTCATCCCATTTCCATTCTGGAATATCCAAAGGACGAAGGGTCCCACTTGGTCGTTGTTGTTTCGCCTTTACCTTCTGACACATTAGGCAAGCTGTTACGTATTCAGCGATATCCCTTTTCATTCCTTGCCACCAGAATAATTTCTTCAAGTCCTGGTACATCTTGGTTGATCCTGGGTGGATACTGTACTTACTTTTGTGTGCTTCATCCAGGATAGATCTCTTAAGATCTGCGTTGACTGGAATACAGAGCCTCTGTTGATACTTGATCACTCCATGTTCATCTTTGCTAAACTCTGAGACTCCTTCTTTTGTCTTTTCTGCTAAATCTTGTAATTCCTGGTCATTGGCTTGAGCTTCTTTGATTTGTTCCAAGAATTCATTGGAAATCCTTAGCATTCCAACCATAAGGCTTCCCCTTTTTGGTATTACTGCTAGGTTCAAATCGCGAAACTGTTCAATCAATTCTAACTCCTTCGTCATCATGTATGAGAGACGTAAAGCCTTTCTACTGAGTGCATCAGCCACAACATTAGCTTTCCCAGGATGGTATCGGAGTTCAAAATCGTAATCTTTGATAAACTCCATCCACCTACGTTGTCGCATGTTCAACTCCTTCTGATCAAATAGATACTTCAAGCTTTTGTGATCACTGAAGACTTCGAAGTATGTACCATACAAGTAGTGTCTCCAGATTTTCAAGGCAAACACAACAGCAGCTAATTCCAAGTCATGTGTGGGATAATTAACTTCATGGATTCTTAGCTGTCTTGAAGCATAGGCAACAACCTTTCTTTCTTGCATTAAGACACATCCTAATCCTTGTTTTGACGCATCACAGTACACTTCATATGGCTTGGCAGGATCTGGCAAAATCAAGACAGGTGCACTAGTGAGTCGTTGGCGTAACTCCGTAAAACTGCTTTCGCATTTATCAGTCCATTCAAATGGTTGATCTTTACGAGTCAGCTTAGTTAAAGGTGCTGCAATTCGAGAGAAATTCTCGATGAATCGACGATAATATCCAGCCAATCCAAGGAAACTGCGGATTTCCGTCACATTCTTGGGTTGTTCCCAATTTAATACAGCTTCTACCTTTGTAGGATCCATGGCAATTCCTTCCTTAGAGATGATATGTCCTAAGAATTTCACTTCTGTCAACCAGAATTCACATTTTGAAAATTTGGCGTATAATTGCCTTGCACGCAGAGTGTTTAGAATAATTCGAAGATGCTCCTCGTGTTCCTCATGGCTCTTGGAGTAGACGAGAATGTCGTCAATGAATACAACCACGAATTTGTCCAAGTACTCATGGAAGATTCGATTCATGTACCCCATAAAGACTGCAGGTGCATTTGTAACTCTAAAAGGCATAACAAGATACTCATAGTGCCCATAGCGTGTTCTGAATGCCGTTTTGGGTACATCGTCTTTCTTTACCCTGATTTGATGATAGCCTGATCGCAGATCAATCTTCGAGAAGATAGTGGCTCCTCGTAATTGGTCCATCAAATCATCAATCCTTGGAAGAGGGTAACGATTCTTGATCGTAACTTTATTCAACTGACGATAGTCAACACATAACCGCATACTGCCATCCTTCTTTTTGACTAGAAGAACTGGTGCTCCCCAAGGTGAGACACTGGGTCTAATCATTCCTTTTTCTAGAAGTTCTTCTAACTGCTCTTTGAGCTCACTGAGTTCCTTGGGCGACATCCGGTAAGGAGCAATAGAGATTGGTCCCACGCCCGGTACAATATCAATGCTGAATTCAACTTCTCGCTCTGGAGGTAGCTCTTGTGTGTCCTCAGGGAATACTTCTGGAAATTCTTGAACAACAGGAATCTGTTCAAGTTGAGAAGTTGCCTTACTTTCAGTTTCAGCAAGGATCATGTATAGTTGGACTTCTTTTGAGATTACCTTATTTGAGCTAACAAGGCAAGAATCTGTGACTTGATCACATTCAGATGTAGTAGACCCGTGAGAGATGGATTTATTATGACAGTCAATCAGAATATGATTGGCAGCAAGCCAATTCATCCCTAGAACAATGTCTAGATCAATCAAAGGTAAACATACCAGATCTACCTGATAAGCTTTCCCTTCGATATTAAGAGGACATTCTAAACATATGCGAGTAGAGCAAATGGGTTTATTGGCGGCAGTTGTGACAATCATTTGATAGGGCAGAGAAGTTGTAGGAAGCTTTAAATGTTTTACACAATTCTCAGATATGAAAGAATGAGTGGCTCCAGAATCATATAATACATTTAATAGAGTACTTCCTATAAAGCATGTACCTTGCACAAGATCGTTCTCTTGTGATACTTCTGCACCATTCATGGTAAAAACTCTGGCATTTCCCCCTGGCCTTCCGGTTGAGTTGTTTCCGGGCCTTCCAGAATTATTGTTCTGTCTGGAGTTGTTGTTGCGGGGAACATTTTGCATTCTCGGGGCATTGTTGGTAGAGACATTTGCAGTAGATCCTCCATTTCCTTGACCTGTTGGTCGCACTGCCTGTCTTTGGGTTACTTGTTGTTGGTTATTTTTATTCTTGTACCAACAGTCAACATCACGATGCCCGATCCGTCCACAAATTGTGCAGTTTCTACTACTTTGGTTCTCCTGACCTTTAGGAGGAATTCGGTTGGCTGGGTTGAAAGATCGGAAATATGGTCGATCTCCTTGAAAATCCCTTCTTTGTTGTCGATCTGGCATACGTCGCTCTGGCCCATGATTAGACGTTTCAGGTCGTCGAAGATTAGAGGTGTTCTCAAATATGCGGCATCTATCGACCAAAGTAGTGAATTGTGTAATTTGTTGACAACATATGGCTTGATGAATCTCTTGTCGTAGCCCTGCTTCGAACTTTGCACATCTTGATGCTTCTCCCATATGAGTGTAGTAGGGACAACATTTTGCCAGTTCATCAAACTTAGCAGCATACTCCCCAACAGTCATACTGCCTTGTTTCAGATTGAAGAACTCCTGCTCTTTTTGCCTCCTTATGTCTTCGGGGAAATATTTAGCAAGAAATTCTGTCTTAAATCGTCCCCAAGTAATGATATGCCCATCAGTAGCTAATCTGACTCTAGCATGAGTCCACCAGTGTTCTGCTTCTCCAACAAGCATGAAGACAGCAAAGGTTACACAATCCTCGTCAGAACATTGCATAGCGACAAAAATCTTTTCAAGGTGTTCAATCCATAGTTGTGCCCCTTCTGGATTGAAGCCTCCTTTGAACTGCGTAGGGTTGTTCCTTTGAAAATCAGCTAATCCTTGTCTAGTAGAAGCATGAGGTAACTCTTGTCTTTCTATTACCTCCACAATTCTGGTGAGAAGATTCTCCATCACGTGATTGTTGTTTTGGCGTGCCATTGGGAATTTGCTAAAAGAATATCAACAAATAGATTTAGGGTATGTGTTATGTAGAGTATTCCACATAGGATATTTAATCTTAGGAGTGTTATGGACTGTTCAATATTTCTATCAGAGTACGTGGAAACCTAATGGTCCACTCCACAAGCTTAATGAATCGACTATGCTCTGATACCACCTTTTGTAACACCCTCGGTTAGATAAGACAAATCCCTCTGTAGGTTCATCCTATTTAACTGAGAGTGTTAACAATTTTTAGAAAAAGTGAATATATTTTTTTTAAAATAAATAAATACGTGGCAGATCAGCGGAAGTAATATTGTATATATCACATAGTCATTCACAAACTGTAAATATTGTACTCTTAATAGAATGGGGCACGCAGGCACCCTTAAATATTATACAGTCATCCGATGTCTGATTATAAAAATTCTATCCTTAATGACTATTCTTAATGGGTTCAGCGTATTGCTGATCTTCACACTCGGGTTCTTGAGTTTCTAATTCCTCTGAAAAAATGTTCAACAGTAAGGGTGAGTATAACCCGAGACCCTGATTGGTTCCTCCAGTGCGAACATAACCCAGTTAACATACAATGTCACATAGATCATACATTTAGCATATTTATAACAATCAAGCATATTGTCATCATATAATCGTATATTTAGCATGTTCACAATTATAACAATCAAGCATATTACTGTGAAATAATTCATACATATAACATATTCACAATCATAACAATCAAATATGATGTAATGAATGCATGAGTTCGGATCCATTATGATTTATCTTTGATTAAGTCTCATGATGCATGTGGGCCCAAGAATTTATTTCTTCTTCTCTGGAATATCACCATTCCAATTCTCTAGAGTGATCAGGGTCCGCCCAAGCTCTGGTACAAATGAACTCATTGGTTCTTATCATTGATTTATAAATATATTTGAGACTTGGATCCCTACGATCATGGTCACACTCCGTCATTTAGTCAAAGTACACCAGAATTACTTGTCTCACCCGGCTATCAGGGCGCGACTCTGATGCCATTGGGTTGCCGTTCCAGTTGTACTCCCAAGATTCTTCATGGAGATCGAACGTGAGTGTCCTTCACTGTACCAAGTGTGTGCTCTAGAGGTTTTTCTTCTTCAAAAAAAATATTTTCATGATGCGAAATGCATTTATCTTATCAATTGATTCATTGGGTATCTTATGTATTTCCAGTCTCATCATATAATTCTCAAGTTCTTTGAATTTCCTCAATCATTTAAACCTTGTAAGATATTCGTTTATTAATTAAAGAAATATATCTATTATATATATTCTTTCATAAAGAGTAAAATAATATATTCTTTATGTAATTACTCATAATATCAATGTATAATAATAATAAAACTAATAATAATGATAACAACATTAAGTTTGTCAATAAATAATGATAATAATAGAGTAAGTATAATAATTATAACTTACCAATAACTTAAAAAGTATTGAAGATTGGTTTTCAATTGAAAATTCAAGTGAAAAACACTAAAAACTGAGTTTTCCGAGTGGAACATGGGCAAATCCGAATGAAATGGGTATGATTCCGAGTGGAATCATACAAAGAAGGGTTCTCCAAGCGTCCTGGCTTAAAATCCGAGTGAAATGATACTGGAAAAGTTGTTTTCCGACTGAAATAGGTTTAAATCCGAGTGAAATGAAGTGGAATGTTGTTTTCCGACTGGAACAGGTCTGATTCCGAGTGGAATTAATTCGAAAGGAGTTTTTTAGGTAAAAATGAGATAAGTTCCGAGTGAAACAGAGGCTGAAAGTAATTTCCTTAACTAGATATCTTAAACCGTGTGAGGTCAGTAGGAAAAATGGTTTCCTAAGTAGCATGGTTTGTAAATCCGAGTGAAATTCATTTTGCTGACTGGAATACATTCAAAGAAAATAAATCCGAGTGAAATAATTCCTGATTCCGAGTGGAATCAGGTTGATACTCTTTTTTTCTGAGTGAAATAAGGTCAAATTCCGAGTGAAACAAAACTTGGGAAGTGCTATCCGAGTTAAACATGATGTTTTCTGAGAGTATTTACTAAAAAAAAATTCTGAGTAAAAGATAAACATACTTTCTGAGTGGAATTAAGTCAAAACCGAGTAAAATAGTATAAGAAGAAATTTTCCGAATGAAACAAGACTTGTAGGATGCTGTCTGAGAGAAATAGAGTGTTTACCGAGTGAAATACTATGTTTTCCGAGTGCAATATAATGTTTTCCGAGTTAAATCAGCTAAAACCGAGTAAAATAAGTGTAAAACCGGTCGGATTATCATAAAACCGAGTAAAATAATCTGTTACCGTATTTATTTTACTGGAAACCACACAGTACCCATGTTTTCTTAGTAATTTCAGTCCATATCATATCATAATTCATCACTCGGTAACAGATATATATATATATATAAACATGCATATACAATGATAATTTCAAGCATTTCAAACACACTGAATGAGTCATATATATATATATATATATAAACATGCATATACAATGATAATTTCAAGCATTTCAAACACACTGAATCAATCATATATATATAAACATGCATATACAATGATAATTTCAAGCATTTCAAACACACTGAATCAGTCATATATATATATAAACATGCATATACAATGATAATTTCAAGCATTTCAAACACACTGAATCAGTCATATATATATATATAAACATGCATATACAATGATAATTTCAAGCATTTCAAACACACTGAATCAGTCATATATATATATATAAACATGCATATACAATGATAATTTCAAGCATTTCAAACACACTGAATCAGTCCTCACTCGGTTTTCCCACAAGGCACCCAAGAATATACCCCCTACCTCGAATGAAGCTCCTGGAGGAGAAGAAAGAGACTCCCTTTACTGTCCTGCCTGAAATCCGAGTGAAACAGAGGGGAAAAGGAGAAGGAAACTTGCTGGAAATGAGAGTGATGAAGGAGAGTGTTGGTCGTGTGTGTGGTGTTCCTTAGGGTCCTGGCACTGGTTTAAATAGGGAGAAAATGAGTGGGTAGACAAGTGGGAGACATCGGTTGGAGAATTAGGTGGGATAATGGAGCCTTTTGACTCCTTTTACAGTCAGCTTTGCATTTGATTGGGATAAAATATATAAAGTTATCATAATAGAGGCAACTTTCTCCTTTGATTGGTTCGTTGTGCCAATCATTCTTATTTTATATGATTAAGTGGGCTGACCATTTGTCTAAAGTGGAATTCAGTGCTGGCAAAGAGATCGGTATCACTTGTGAGGGCGGTGTTGGATGTGAAGGCGGAGTGAAGTGTGAGGGCGGAGTGAAGTTGTGAGGCGGAGTGTTGTTATGAGGCGGAGTAGTGGACGGTGTTAAGGACACCGTCTGTGTAACTTGGGCGGTGTTGTGATCAACACCGGCTCAGCGTTGTCCGATATGAACTCCTAATTTAAGAACGGATTCGGTATCCATCCGGTGTGCACATATGCTCATTCGGTGTGGAGTAAAGAAATAGAGGACGGTATGTGAGGGATTTGATGGACACCGTCTGTGGAAGAGGTCAGTTTTGATGAATAACTAGCTCGGAATTCTTCCAAAACTGACTCAACACTTGCTTTCTCATTCGGTTTCACCTCTTCAGACCGAGTCCTCTCTTTCTTAGTGAATTTCCACTCGGAAATCTGAGTCTTCCTTCGCTCAATTCACTTGGTTTAGGTCATTTCCTCTCGGACCAAGACACACACAGACTCCTTTCACTCGGTTTTGGTCCAATGGAGTGTATCTCACTCGGTTTTTCACTTAGAAGGTGTTCTCTTGAACATACTTCACTCAGGATTGCATTTCTTGTCAGGATTCCTCTCGGTGGTAGTCCCCTCAGTCATGTCTCACTCGGAAAACATGACACTGACTCGGAATGCCATCCTTCAGTCGGATTTTCTAAGCCTTCACTCGGAATTCTTCATTTTTCACTCGGAACAGGGCATTTTCACTCGGTTTTTGCATCTTTTCACTAGTATTCCATATAAATTCCATTATTAAGTGCAAGAATGATATTTTTGAGGTACCATAGACCATTAACAAGGTATATATTGACTTATTCTTGCTTACAAACCCTCCATAATCAAAATTTACAAGGATAAAATTGTTTCTAAAAACAGGGATGTTACATTCTCCCCTCCTTTTAGAAATTTCGTCCCGAAATTTAAAGCTAAAACAATTGAGGGTACAATTCTCTCATTTTCTCCTCAATTTCCCAAGTAGCATCCCCATCATCTGTCTGACTCCAAACTACCTTGACCAAAGGGATTTCTTTGCCTTTTAGCTGTTTGAGACGTCGGTCAGCAATCTTTACTGGCGATGCTTCAAAGGTAAGATTTTCCTTCAAAACAAATTGATCAGGGCTTAGAACATGATCAGGGCTTAGTACATATTTGCGGAGTTGAGAGACATGAAATACATTGTGAAGATTTGTCAGCTCGGGTGGCAGAGCAATGCGGTACGCATGAGTTCCTATCTTTTGCAGAATCTGATAGGGTCCTACGTATCTGGGGCTTAACTTCCTGGCCTTCAAAGCTCTTCCTACTCCAGTGGTAGGAGTAACTTTGAGAAATACATGGTCACCTTCTTCAAATTCTAATGGCTTCCGTCGCTTGTCATAGTAACTCTTTTGTCTATCTTGTGAAGCCTTCATTGCCATCTGAATCCTCTGAACTTGTTCTGTTGTCTTCTGAACAATCTCTGGTCCAATTATTGTCTTTTCACCAGTTTCATACCAACATAGAGGTGTACGGCACTTTCTTCTATACAAGGCTTCATATGGGGCTATTCTGATGCTTGCATGATAACTGTTGTTGTAAGTGAATTCAATAAGTGGGAGATATTCTTGCCAACTTCCACTATGTTCCAAGACACAAAGACGTAACAAATCTTCAAGAGTCTTGATTGTTCTTTCTGATTGTCCGTCTGTCTGTGGGTGGTATGCGGAACTTAACTTCAGACGAGTTCCTAGAGCTTGTTGCAGGCTCTTCCAAAACTGTGATGTGAAACGAGGATCTCGATCAGATACAATCGCAGTGGGAGTTCCATGTAATCGTACAATCTCCTTGATATAGATCTGGGTGAGTTTTTCTAGGGAATACTTCATATTAACAGGAATGAAGCGAGCGGTCTTTGTTAATCGATCCACGATTACCCAAATAGTATCACATCCAGCCGATGTTCTGGGAAATCCACTCACGAAGTCCATAGCAATCTCATCCCATTTCCATTCTGGAATATCCAAAGGACGAAGGGTCCCACTTGGTTGTTGTTGTTTCGCCTTTACCTTCTGACACATCAGGCAAGCTGTTACGTATTCAGCGATATCCCTTTTCATTCCTTGCCACCAGAATAATTTCTTCAAGTCCTGGTACATCTTGGTTGATCCTGGGTGGATACTGTACTTACTTTTGTGTGCTTCATCCAGGATAGATCTCTTAAGATCTGCGTTGACTGGAATACAGAGCCTCTGTTGATACTTGATCACTCCATGTTCATCTTTGCTAAACTCTGAGACTCATTCTTTTGTCTTTTCTGCTAAATCTTGTAATTCCTGGTCATTGGCTTGAGCTTCTTTGATTTGTTCCAAGAATTCATTGGAAATCCTTAGCATTCCAACCATAAGGCTTCCCCTCTAACTTTCTCATACGAACTTTCTCATACGAACTCCAAATGCTACGAAATTTTAACCCCAATAAATATACATCATTTATGACGCTTGGCCATCAGACTCACTCAAAAATTCTTTAAAATGAGTGACTTATGCATTTAAAGACATTCATACCATTTTAAGACATTTTTATACAACTTAAGGGTCTATTCTCAATGGAATTGACCCATTCTATTTTCTACAAGTCACAATTCATGTATGCATGCTAGTATGACCATCCTAAGCCATTAATCTTTTATAAAACTCGTTTTAACCCCATGAGTTCCTCAATTATGCATAAAAATCATAAAATACAACTTCACACCTTAGAGTAATTCACTCATTCATGGGTTTCTATAAACAACAATCATGTTCATCAAAAGGATCACTAAACATTCATCATCATTTCATATATGTATATAATTCCTAAGCATTTAGCAATTTGCCAAGCCTATTATCCATTACATTATCAAACATCTCAACATTCAAAATAATCATGGCAAGGCAAGCATGAGTGCAATCATACACATCAACCATTAATTATTCACTTATGCAATTGAAATGTAAACTCCTCTCCTACCTTGAGAAAAGAACCGCAATCCAAGCGCTCCGAACGCTCCACTTCATCGTTCGAAGTAGAACCTACATATTGCACACATACACACATGCAATTAATAAGCCATCATAAGACATCATCTCTTAAAACTCATTATCGATTCCTAGAGTTGTCTAAACTCTAATTCATACGCTTAGGTTAGGCTTCGGGAATTCCTTTCCCAAAACCAAGATTCTCTAAGCCTCAAGGGGTTAAACAAATCCAACAACAACAACATCATGACCCTTATCCATAAGGCATCCAATATCTCATGTGAATCACTCAACTATCATAACAATTTATTCAAATCCATTATAAGCTTCTTGGCCCCATTCAAGACCAACATCAATCAACAAACTCTTGAGATATTTATCATGGCCTAACTACTCATCAACTCAAGTATCCCTTATCAATGGGTTTTAACTATTATTGTCACAATAACAACATCTCATATTCATTCTCAACCCAACACCTCAAACCATCATTCCTACATACATGCATATATCATCTTACACAACCTCATGAACATAATTTAAAATATCATCAACCTCATTAATCAATCTCAATGATTCTAAAGATTTATTCCCTTCATATAAATCATTTTAGAGTATTCAAAACCATCAAAATCATCAATTTAGCCAAAAACCCCAAATCACCACACTTAGGGTTTTTCATCAAAACTCAATAACCATCTCTAATAACCATCAATCTCCATCATTAATAACACCCACATACACATTATCATGGGTTTTCACTAAAAATAATTTTCTGTGGCATTATTACTCATTTCCCCAATTCCTATAGTTAGGGTTCCATTGAAATCCAACAATCACTACTAACAATCATCATCTTTCACCTCTAACCATGAAATTTTCGTATACCCCTTTACACCCACACAAAAACACACATAAATCATACCCCACCTTTGGGTTTTTCATGAAAATGGCTCCCATTCCTAAACCCAGTCATAAAGCACTCTCCTAATCAAATAAAACCCAAAACCTAGGGCAAAAAATATCAAAAGAGTGGAGAAATTTTACCTCAAGCTCCAAGCTATCCCAAGCCCTATCATGAACATGAAAATTGGAGGAGAAGAGAAGAGCTTCCAAGCAACAAAATCACCTCCAAGGTTGGTTGGGTATGGAAGAAGACTCATAAAAATGGTGAGTTCCATGAAAGAAGAAGAGAATAGGGTAAGCTTGTGTGAGGGAGAAGGGAAGTGACGAAAATGAAGGAGATGGGAGGAGAGGATGCACGTGAAAATGAAGGAGAGAAATAAGGAATCAAGTTTTAACTTGGTCCTTCATTAAGACATTTCTCGTTTTATAACAAACAGGTTCGGGCTCAATACTAAATCCAAAAATTATTCCGAATATAGATTCAGATTCCCAATAATATTCTTAACAGCCCTGACAAATGGCATCTCAATCGGAGATACTTGGTCTGACACCCATATTTTAATCGGGAATAATTTCATCTCTTAAAGCCTCAATAAATTATAAATAATTCTTATATATCTTAATTTAATATTATTTCAATATTTTTGGGACATTTATTAACGTATTTATAATTATTTAATATTTATTCCTCTCAATTAATCATTTTTATAAAATTCAGGATATTACAAAAGTAACTTTCTCTTTTCCCAAATTTCACTTGGATTGCATTTATGCATGCATAAGCTTAAATCGTAGAGATTTTAGTCCATTTAGTATATTATATGTACTCATCATGAATTATATTGATGGTTTAGATTATGCAGTGAACATAAAAAGGATGACAATTTCTGGGTTGAACTTTGTAGCAAAGGAAGAAAATACTAAGTAGGAATTTTGATATTGTATAAGTAGTTAATATCAGTTAAGCTTACTAAAATGCATGATTAGAGCAAATCCTGATCATTTTGTGGAAAAGTAAGAATCTAAACTTTCCTAAAATATTAGACAACTTGTGTTGTAATTCCTCCATATAGTTTGTTAATGGATTTCAAGTTGTATATGTCTTTTCCTTTGAATTAATGATTCAGACATGATTGGAATATGTTCATTTGAATTGAAAAAAGATAAGTACATGGGGAATTTGCTTTGAAAATCATTATTCTTAATTTATATATGTAGTTTTATGCCGAATTAAAAATTTATTATTTGAGTACTGAGATTGTATTTAAAACCCTACACAGGCAATATTAGCGATTTATGGAAGGAATTAGTCAATTTTGTTGTACCACATGTCCCATTGATCTCTGGTAATAATGTTTAAAATGAATAATTTACTCACAAAATAATAATCCACCAAAACTACGGGGAGAAGCATCATGTGTATAAATAATTATATAATTGTTAAGATCAATTCAATTTGTTTGTTGTAATTAAGTTTTTCTGGGATATTAACAATGGTTTTTGAAAGGAATATGAATTTGGATTTTTCTACATATTGTCAAGTTAAGGTAATCGAGCTTATAAAAAGATAATTTTGGCACTCAACTTTCTAGATAAAAACATCATGTTATTGATTGTTATCGATGATACTGTTGTCTTCCATTTAGAAGGATGGCCCCACACAATAAAAACATGACAAATAATTCCATTGCACACTTATGTATTTCTTAGTATTTCTGTCTTATGATTTCTTAAAAAAATATTTTCACAAGTATGATAAGAAATTCTATAATGCAAATATGGCATTGGCAACCCATTTGGCTTGTAGACTTGTAGTGTATTTCAAGATAAATAATCTAATGGACTATATATAAATGTTGTGTTGGTAACAGAGTTAGAAACAGCCAAAGTGGAAGATTTAACAACTTTTATACAAGGGTCACAATCTTGCTCTCCAAATTATATTCAGCTTAATTTGAACATTTCCATACATTGGTGATACTTTTTTGCTTACTTGGTAAAGGAAGACATGTTACTGCCTCTCATTCTCTTTTTAAATTTGACTAAGAGATTTGTCAGACAGAATTGGTAAAGTTGTTTGTGTCTTTGGTGATTCCTTTTAGATGGGTGGAACATGTAGCTTTGACAGGATTTTTGTACATTTTACAACCAAAATTCTAGATTGTCTGACGTAGTACACTAGTACAACATGTTTTAGTGCTATGGGATGCAGAACGGAAAAGTTTGAAGAGTTTTCTTTCCAAACATTGCTAAAGAGTGTGCCTTACAACTGATACATGGACTTATACTCAAAATTTTAGTTTTATGTGTTTGACTGCACATTTTATTGATAATAATTGAGTGTTGCATAATAAGATTTTAAACTTTTGTCAAATTGATAATCATTCGGGAGAGGTTATGACAAAGAATGTTGAGCACTGCTTGGAAGGTTGAAGATTAAACCGCGTCTTAACCAAGACAGTTGATAAAGCCTCTTTTAATGATATTGGAATTCAATATCTTAAAAAGAAGTTGATGTCTTTTAGTGGGTTAGTTCAAATAGGATATTACATTCACATGCGTTGTTGTGCGCATATTTTGAATTCGATAGTAAAGAAGGGTTTAAATGAGATGGATGACTCTATTTTTAGAATTTGTGTTGTTGTGAAGTACATTAGATCTTCTCCAGGTCGATTGATAAAATTTAAGAATTGTATTGATCGGGACATTAAATACAAAGATCTTGTTTGTTTTGATGTTGAAACATGATGGAATTCAACCTACTTAATGTTTGATGTTGCCCTGAAACATCAAAAAACATTTAAGGAACTTGAGATGCAAGACACAAAGTATATCGAAAAGTTGAGAAAAAGGATGGGTGTTCCCACATAAGAAGATTGGGACTATGTTTACCCACTCTCACCATTTTTGAAGACCTTTTATCAAACTACTTTATGCATATCTGGATCATCATATGTGGCTAGTGATATATATTTGTTTGAGGTTCTTGGAATTAGAAAAAAAGATCAATCAAATGTGTCATTCTAGGGATGTAAACGAGAGAGAAATGACTATAAGGATGAAGAGGAAGTATGATAAGTACTGGAAAAATCATGAAAATTTAAACATGTTATTTATAGTTGTTATATTAAACCCTAGATACAAGCCAAAGTTTGTAAATTAGTTAATTACCCAAGTTTTTGGTCATATACTGCAGCAATTTCTTTGAATGAGAAAGTGGAAGGTTGTTTGCATTCACTTTTTGAGGAGTCTGATGATAGGTTAGGGGGTATAGTGCTAAGTCACATGAATTTTAAGTTACTGAAGATCGTTATGGGTATAGTGAATTTTTCAAGAAGAATTTGTCTTTAATAATTGTTATGGATATAGTTAATTTTACCAATCAAGTGGGTGCAACAATTCTGAGTTGACTAAGTACTTGGATAAATCCTTATATCGTTATGAGAACTTTGATGTTTTAGTTTGGTGGAAGGTGAACTCAAGTTGATTTCCAATTCTTGCTAACATTGCAAGAGAGGTATTGGTCCTACCTGTCTCTACCACGGTCTCTGAATCGGCCTGTAGTATTGTTGGCAGAGTATTAGATCTATATCGTAGTTCCCTGACACCAAAAATAGTGGAAGCAATTATTTGCACTTAATATTGACTTAAAGGATATACTCACCATTTCTCTCAAGTGAGGATTATGCAAAGCTTGAGAAATTTGAGCAAGGTAAGAAAAAGAATATATGATGATGATTATCTTTTGATTTAAAAAGTAATTGTTAATTAATTAAATACATTTCTTCCTTTTGCAGAAGTGGTTTCTTGCCAAGATAGTGATCATGTGCTGCTTGATGATGATTGAAAACTATTATCATAAAGCCATAGTTGTTTAAATTTTGTAAGTTTGTCATGTGAAAGTAGAATTGCTTGAATGCAACATGGAAGGCAGACCCTTTGCAACACGAATATAGTTTTGAATATTCAGTGCAATTGATGAAATTCCTCTTATTTTTATATATTGGTACAAATTTTGTAATGAAGTCTGCCAGCTCAAATCATCTCTTCTAGAGGGAGTTTTAGTGGTAAGCAGTAGATCTAAATGTTATTTTTTCCACTCTTTCTTATTTCTATCTCATTTTTTTCATCCTTATTAATCAAATTTTGTAATGAAGTCTTCCTGTGTGTAGTGCTGTTTCGGCATTCTCAACATCCTGACTTGGGAGGGTCTTAGTTTTATTATGTATTTATTATTTGATCACCCTCAAACCATCCAATTGGTTAAATTTTGTTTGCACATAAACCTCTTGCCAATGTAACATGGCAATTTCCTTGTAGAGTTATTGTTCTTCAATCCAATAGGTGAAACTATGGTCAAAGGTCAATAACAAATTAACAATGCAGTATTGTATTAACTTTGCATATTAAATTTTGCATACCTTGATAAATGTTTGTAGACAAACTATGTTGAGGATTGATGTGCTTGAATTGCATCAATTGAAACTCAATATATTATGTCCTAGGAGGACTCTTTACTTAAACTCTTAAAAAGCTTTGAATCATCTAAGAATTCCCCTTAGACCCCAAGGATCTATATTGAAGTATTACAATGTAAATTTGAGACGCCACTAGAGTCATGATCCGTTTGTTGAAGCTAATAATTGTTTTGATGTCAACTCCGCTGGATTAAAATATTGCTGCTATTTTATTTGCATGTTTTATTTGCATGTGTCGCGACCAGGGTCCCGGCGCGCGACGCGGACTGGTTAAAGACAAATAAAAGAAAATTGAAACTGCATTGAAGTGAGGTTCTTGAGAAGCCTAAAAAATAAAGGGTTCAAGGAGTCGCCACCAATATTTATTAAGGAAAATATTAGGAAAACCTTTAAATAGCACTGGTTTTTTTTGTTTTAAAAAAAATTGAGATTCTGTTTAGTCCGGGAGTCGAATTACAGGTGGGGAAGGTATTAGCACCCCACACTGTCCGTAAAAAACGGTTACCCAAATTGATCATGCGTAATTTAAAAAATGATTATCAAATATTTCATCCTTCATAAAACAATCATAAATAATATACACAATAAAAAAAATATATAAATATGAATAAAACAAAGATAGTAAAAGAATACGTCCCCTAAGTTTGTTGTTTTTTAGTTCTAAAAAAATAAATAAACAAATGATTAAAAGACCATAAAAATAAAAGGATAAAAAAAAATCAATAAGACGTCTTGTCTTACTTATTTTCTAGTAAAAAAAATTGATTTTTATTGAGAAATATAACGTTTAAAACAAACAAATAAATAAAAAAAATAAGAGAAAAAAAAATAGAATTAAACACATCAACATGAAGATAAAGAAATATAATACACTTAATTAATTAAAATTGACAAGGAGTATTATTTAACTATCTCTTAAAAAAAAATTAAGATTAATAAGATGTCTCATCTAAATCAACCTCATCTTAAATTTAAAAGAAAAATGAATGAATAAATAACACACTATTTATTAGTCTTGATTTTTTTTTATGAAAATGATTTTTTCTTAATTATTAAAAGGTTACTAAGAGAAAATAATAGGAAATTATGACCGTAATAAAAATGGATAATTATGTATATATATATATATACATATTTATAAACTATTAAAATGGTCAAACGTAAATAAATGAATAGAAAGTGTAGAAAGATAAAAGCAAAAAGATAAATAACTAAAAATAAAAAGTATAGAGAATAAATAATAATAATAAAATAATAAAAAAAATAAAGGTAGAAAAAAAATAAATAAAAAGTTCAAAAATAAAAATAAAAATAAAAATAAATAAATAGACATAACAATAAATACATAAAAATAAAAGAGCAGAAAAAATAAATACATAAAATAAAGAGGCAGAAAAATAAATAATAAAAAAATAAAGGAGCAGAAAAGTAAATAACAAAAATAAAGCAGCAGAAAAGTAAATAACAAAAATAAAGGGACAGGAAAGTAAATACATGAAAATAAAGAGGCAGAGATGTAAATAACAAAAATAAAGGGGCAAAAAAAGTAAATACATGAAAATAAAGGGGCAGAAAAGTAAATAGCAAAAATAAAGGGGCAGAAAAGTAAATACATATAAATAAAGAGGCAGAAATGTAAATAACCAAAATAAAGGGCAGAAAAGTAAATACATGAAAATAAAGGGGCAGAAATGTAAATAATAAAAATAAAGGGGGAGAAAAGTAAATACATGAAAATAAAGGGGCAGAAATGTAAATAACAAAAATAAAGGGGCAGAAATGTAAATACATGAAAATAAAGAGGCAGAAATGTAAATAACAAAAATAAAGGGGCAGAAAAATAAATACATGAAAATAAAGGGGTAGAAATGTAAATAAAAAAAGGCGGTAAAGTAAATACATGAAAATAAATGGGCAGAAAAGTAAATAACAAAAATAAAGGGACGGGAAAGTAAATAAATAAAATAAAAGGGCATAAAAATAAATAAATAAAGATAAAAATGTAAAAAATAAAAAAAAATAAACTAATGATTGCAGAAATATAAAGTGCGGATAAATAAAGTGCAGAAAAATAAATTAACAATAATAAAAGTGCAGAAAAGTAAATAAAGAGGAATAAAAGTGTAAAAAAAATAAAAAATAAAAATAAAGGTATAAATAAATAAATAAAGATGGAGATGCATAAAAATAAATAAACAGATAAATAACTGCAGAAAAATAAAGTGCAGGAAAATAAAGTGCTTGAATATAAATAAAGAAAAATGAAAGTGCAGAAAAATAAATAACAATTAAATAAGACAAATAAATAAATATAAATAAACAACTTTGTATTAATAAAAAATACCTTGGTACAAGATCAATTACAGAGAAACTAGAACGGAAGTCAGGAAATCAATTTTGTGTAGATTTCCTTTGCTTTTGGCTTTGTTTGGACTTGATTTGAAGGTGTTTGGATACCGGTTACAACACTTGGACAGTATTTTAGCTCACAAAAACTCACATACTAAAACAAACAAGAGTGGTGCACTCATTTTCCTAACTAGAATTATACAAAGAAATTTATGAAAACCCAAACTTCTAAAAATTCTCACAAAAATTTATCACTCTTTCCCCTCTTTTCTTCCTCCTCCTCCCAAAATGCCTCAATATCACCTTCTATTTATAGAAGAAAATTGGCATTGGATCCTCCCTAAAAGATATCACTTTCTTACTTTTCCAATTTGTCCAAATTCCATATCAATTTCCCCAATTTTCTCCAATTATCCAACCAAACCGGGGCCACCACTAAAACCACCGTCACCTTCTTTTCTGATTTTCTCTCTCTTTTTTTTTTTTATTTTCGTTTTTTTTTTTGAACCTTTTTTTTTTGGACTTTTTTTTTGGCCCATTTCTTTTTTTTTGTTTTTTTTTGTTTTTTTGTTTTGTTTTGTTTTTTTTTTGGGGGCCTTTTTTATTATTTTTTTTTATTTGGGCCCTTTTTCTCTCTTTTTTTTTCTTTTTTTTTCTTTTTTTTTTGGCCCTTTTTATTTATTTTTTATTTTATTTTCGTTTTTTTTTTATTTTTTTTTCCGTTTTTTTATTTATTTATTTTTTATTTTTTTTTATTTTTTTTTTGCCTATTTATTTTTCGTTTTTTTTTGGGCCTTTTATTTAAAGGTACAAATGGAAACATAAATTATTTATTACATATATGGAAATATATAAAATATCCAATAAATATAAATTACTACCCACACTATAAGGAGTAAAAAGGTAGTCACAAAACATCGTCTTCCCTCCCTTATTCTTTCCTCTTGGCTTCGGCATCCATCAGCCATTGCTTGAGAGAAATGAAGAGAATTGATGAAATGAGAGGTGTGGTAGGAAATGAAGAGGGATTGGGTATTTATAGAGATGGGGAAGGGTTACTATTCCAACGGTCACTATATAATTTTAATATTATATTTTTTTTTAATATGATCCGGGGTGGCAATCTGGACTGGGCGGGGTTCTAAGCACTGTACCGCGTCACCAACGAGAACTGGTAAGTCATAACCGGGGTCTGAAATCATTGGGGAATCTCCTGCAGGTGTACCTCCGGTGTGTCTTGAAGTTCAAGTACGGATTAACACATCAGTTTTAACTTGAAGAACCTCGGATTCCCTTCAAACTGAGGTGTAAAATACCGTACTCCACTGAGGCTGTACGAGCTTAGAACTAATGAGGTAACACCGGTCATGAAACCGTGCTAGGACCCCGGTTAATGCAGTCAACATTGACTCCGGACTCTAGGACAAAAAAACTCTTTTTTTTTTCTTCTTCTTCTTTTTTTTTTCTTTTTTTTTCTTTTTTTTTTCTTTTTAATATATATCACCGGACAAAAATAGGTGTTCACAGATGCCCCTCTTTACTTCTTTTCATGAAAGAATATGAGACATATTCATATTATTGATGTGAAAAGAAAGTAAAGACGTGAACACCACTAAGAATACCCGGCAATTTTTGACAAGAAGTAAATAGCCGAATGGTGTTGTCCCAATGCTAGACAGTTTAAGGAGAGGCACTTGGAACATGATAGGAAGATAAATGGCATAACCTAGGGGTTAATACCTGAAGCTTTGGAAAAATATGAAGTTGTCTTGACATTTTGAGGAGCCTAAGAATGGGTATTTGAGGCTTCGACATAAAATAGATGACAGGGGGATGCCCCTGAATGATTTTGATTGAGATAGCCTAGGGAAGGATACCTGAAGCTTTGACATGAAACTAAATGACTGGGAAGATGCCCCTGATTTGATTTTGATTGAGATAGCCTAGGGAAGGATACCTGAAGCTTTGACATGAAACTAAATGACTGGGGGGATGCCCTTGATTTGATTTTGATTGAGATAGCCTAGGGATGGATACCTGAGGCTTTGACATGAAACTAAATGACTGGGGGGATGCCCCTGATTTGATTTTGATTGAGATAGCCTAGGGATGGATACCTGAGGCTTTGACATGAAACTAAATGACTGGGGAGATGCCCCTGATTTGATTTTGATTGAGATAGTCTAGGGATGGATACCTGAGGCTTTGACATGAAACTAAATGACTGGGGATGCCCCTGATTTGATTTTGATTGAGATAGCCTAGGGATGGATACCTGAGGCTTTGACATGAAACTAAATGACTGGGGAGATGCCCCTGATTTGATTTTGATTGAGATAGCCTAGGGATGGATACCTGAAGCTTTGACATGAAACTAAATGACTGGGGATGCCCCTGATTTGATTTTGATTGAGATAGCCTAGGGATGGATACCTGAGGCTTTGACATGAAACTAAATGACTGGGGAGATGCCCCTGATTTGATTTTGATTGAGATAGCCTAGGGATGGATACCTGAGGCTTTGACATGTTTACTAAATGACTGGGGAAATGCCCCTGATTTGATCTTGAGTAGCCTAGGAATGGATACCTTAGGCTTGGACATGAAGTAAGACTAATGGGAGATACCTCTACCATAATGACTTATGGTAGAGAATTATATGAGATTTATGCTCAAGAAGAATGTGTCTGAGATTGACTTTTCTGGTTTAGTGTGGGTTCCGAGTGAATACAAGGATTGCATTTTCACATCTTAGTAAACCATCCCGACTGGAGTTAGGTGATAGGCTGAAACTGTCGATCTCGACTCTTCATGGGGAGCGCTTGTCCTTGTTGTACCCTCAAACCTGCATGGAAGAAATAGTCAAGTGGAAAACCAAAGGTCAAAGATCTTGTTTCCTCCAGGTGACTACCACAATCCTTATGGGACTTGTTATTACTCATGGCAGAGCGGAATATCCTGATTACCAAGGTCTGTGTAATTGGGAAGTATCAAGCTTGTTTGAGATTAAAAATATGCCTTTCATGATTTTTTTTAATATTTTCCACAAAATGCATGCAAATGAAACCTGACAAGACCAGGACTGGAACTGAAATTGAGAATTCCATATATTTACTTGGGAAAATTACAAGTTTATATCATAATTTTTAATCCAAACTTTTAGAGGACATAAAGACTACCCTATCCCTTTAGAGTACGCTCAAGCATAATACTTCTTGACTGCATCTGAATTGACCGGGAAAGATAACTCCTCACCATCCATGTTCATCAAAATCAAAGCTCCTCCAGAAAAGGCTCTCTTTACGATGAATGGTCCTTCATAATTTGGCTTCCATTTGCCTCGGTGATCATTTTGATTCGGCAAGATTTTCTTCAGTACCAAATCACCTTCATGAAATTGACGAGGTCGCACTTTCTTTTCGTATGCCTTCTTCATACGCTTTTGGTATAACTGCCCATGACAGAGAGCGGTTAACCTTTTCCCATCAATTAAATTTAATTGATCATACCGGGACCGAACCCATTCAGCTTCTTCTAATTTGGCATCCATGATTACTTTTAAAGACGGAATTTCTACTTCTATTGGTAAAACAGCTTCCATACCATACACCAATGAGAAGGGTGTTGCCCCTGTCGAAGTTCGTACAGAGGTACGATACCCATGTAAAGCAAAAGGAAGCAACTCACTCCAGTCCTTGTAGGTTTCAACCATCTTTTGTATGATTTTCTTTATATTTTTGTTAGCAGCTTCCACTGCTCCATTCATCTTAGGTCTGTATGGAGATGAATTGAGGTGTTTGATTTTGAATTCCTCACAAAGTTCATCCATCATTTTATTATTCAGGTTTGTACCATTATCAGTGATGATCTGATTTGGTAAACCATATCTACAAATCAATTCTCTCTTGATGAATTTGACCACAACATTTTTAGTCATGTTGGTGTAGGAAGCTGCTTCAACCCACTTAGTGAAGTAATCAATGGCCACCAAAATAAAGCGATGCCCATTCGATGCTTTTGGTTCAATGGGACCAATAACATCTATGCCCCACATAGCAAAAGGCCAAGGCACAGTTAGAACGTGCAAAGAAGATGGTGGTGCATGAATGTTATCTGCATAGGTTTGACACTTGTGACATTTCTTGGCATAGTTATGACAATCATTTTCCATTGTCATCCAATAATATCCAGATCTGAGAATTTTTCTTGCCATCGAGTGCCCATTTGCATGTGTTCCGAAAGGCCCTTCATGAACATCCTTCATGATTTTGTTAGCTTCCGTCACGTCTACGCAACGAAGGAGAACAGAATCATAATTTCTCTTATAGAGTGTATTCCCAGTCATAAAGAAATTCATGGCTAGGCGCCTGAGGGTTCTTTTATCATTTTCTGAGATACCAGGAGGATATTCTTGATTTTGAATATAATTTTTGATGTCATGAAACCATGGTTTCCCATCGGGCTCTTCTTCTATCTCATGACAATATACAGGTTTGAGACGCCTTTCAATCTCGATGAAGGGCATGTCACAATCCCTACTTACGTTGAACATGGAGGCCAACGTGGCCAAAGCATCAGCTAATTGGTTATCATCCCGAGGAATATGATGGAAAGAGACTTCATCAAACCCTTTGATTAGTTCCATGATGTGAGCTTGATAAGGAATCAATTTTCCATCTCTAGTATCCCATTCTTCTTTCAGTTGATGAATCACCAAGGCAGAATCTCCGTATATTTGTAGAGATTTCACCTTTGCTTCAAGTGCCGCCTGAATCCCCAAAACACAAGCTTCATATTCTGCAATATTATTGGTACAATCAAAACAAAGTCTAGCAGTGAATGGGAAAAGCTTGTTATCTGGTGAGATTAGGATGGCCCCAATCCCATGCCCCAGTGTATTCGACGCCCCATCGAACATCAAAATCCAAGTTCTATTAGGACAATCTTTCTCTTCTGACAACATCATAATATTTTCATCAGGAAATTCGAATGACATTGGTTGGTACTCTTTTAGGGGATGGTGGGCCAAGTGATCAGCTAAAGCACTCCCTCTTACAGCTTTTTGGGTGACATGAATGATATCATACTCAGTCAAAAGAACCTGCCAACGAGCTATTCTTCCCGTCAGAGCCGGTTTCTCAAAGATGTACTTAATTGGGTCCATCTTAGATATCAACCAAGTAGTATAAGATAACATGTATTGTCTTAGGCGACGAGCAGCCCATGCTAATGCACAACAAGTTCGTTCTACAGTGGAATATCGTGCTTCGCACTCAGTGAACTTCTTGCTCAAATAGTAAATAGCATGCTCTTTTCTCCCAGACTCATCATGCTGCCCCAGTACAGAGCCCATAGACTCATCTATCACTGTCAAATACAACAGGAGTGGTCTTCCCGGTGTTGGGGGAACCAAGATCGGTGGGGATTGCAAGTATTGCTTTATTTGGTCAAAGGCCTCCTGGCAGTCATCATTCCATTGTGATGGTTGATTTTTACGAAGCAACTTAAAGATTGGATTACATACAGCTGTTAGTTGAGAAATGAAACGAGCTATGTAATTCAACCTTCCAAGGAATCCTCGTACTTCTTTTTCAGTGCTAGGAGCAGGCATTTCCATGATTGCCTTTACTTTATCAGGATCCACTTCAATGCCTTTCTCACTGACAATGAAACCAAGCAACCTTCCAGAACTAGCCCCAAAAGTGCATTTAGCCGGATTTAATCTGAGTTTGAATTTTCTCAGGCGTTCAAAGAGCTTTCGTAAGTCAATCAAGTGACCTTCAGCGGATTTGGATTTGGCAATAATATCATCCACATAAACCTCTATCTCTTTATGCATCATGTCATGAAATAGAGTCACCATCGCTCTTTGGTAAGTGGCACCGGCATTTTTCAATCCAAAAGACATCACCTTGTAGCAGAAGGTTCCCCACAAAGTAATAAAAGTGGTTTTTTCCATGTCTTCGGGTGCCATCTTGATTTGGTTGTACCCAGAAAATCCATCCATGAATGAAAAAATGGAATGTTGGGCCGTGTTATCAATAAGAACATCAATATGTGGCAATGGAAAGTCATCTTTTGGGCTAGCTCTATTCAAATCCCGGTAATCAACACACATTCGCACCTTTCCATCTTTCTTCGGGACCGGAACAATGTTGGCCACCCATTCAGGGTATTTGGAGACAGCCAAGAACCCGGCATCCAACTGTTTGGTTATCTCTTCTTTAATCTTTAAGAGCATTTCTGGCTTCATCCTTCTCAACTTTTGCTTTATGGGGACGCAACCGGGTTTCAATGGCAACTTGTGTTCAACGATGCAGTTATCTAATCCCGGCATATCCTGATACGACCAAGCAAACACATCGCTGAATTCGACCAACAATTCTATTAATTCTGTCTTATGTTCTCTACTCAAAGAGGTGCCGATTTTGACTTCTTGTTTGTTTTCTTCACTCCCCAAATTTATGACTTCAACAATTTCTAGATAGGGAGAAATTTCTTTATCTTCCTGATCTAGCAGCCTTAGTAATTCAGGGGAAGGTTCATCGGACTCTTCATCCTCTTCGCTTGTTGGATTAAAATCATGATGGGAGAAAGCAATCTTATTATTTTGGAATTCAATTTCAGATCTGCAATTTATTTAATATAAAAAAGGCAAAATAAGGAAAATGATAATTGAACTTAACTTTTATTTATTTGAAATGATAAAGGAAACATGTTTTGCCCTTATTAAAACTCATCCTAAGGCTTTAGGCATAGCCAAAGGATTTAAACAAAAACCTACAAAGTGAACAATTACTTTGAAATGATCTCTGGAAGCTCAACGGCTTCCCAATTACACAGTTCAGTATCTGAAGGACAAGGGTAAATCAAGTCTTCTTCTCTCTTGGACTCATCATCGATGACTGCCACTTGGTCTGGAGATGTCAAGCCTGCACTCCTGAAGCTTCGGTAAAGGTCACAGATAGGGATCTTCGCAGTTAGGGGTTCTCGATTTTCTAACCGTGCAAGTCGCTTTTCTCTCTTATCTGCGAAAACCTTCGCTCTTTCCATTGGAGATGGATGATACCCCAGCCCAAAGCCGTTCTTATTCTCCTTAACCAATAATGGGTCTACTCCTCCATCAAGCATCTTCCCAAGCCCTTTCCCTGGCTGGAATCCAGATTTCATCATCACTTTAGCTACCATCATAGAAGCTTTAGAAGGACGAGCTAGTTGTAACCCTTCGCTCACATAGGTGGTGTGAGCAATTTCCAATGATTGGAAGGAAGTCTCAAGACTTTCTTCAGCCGCTTCTATATATGGAGTTGACATGGGCTTACTAATAAGGAAATCTCCCTCACCAGAAACAATGATTAGCTTGTTGTTTACCACAAATTTAAGCTTTTGATGAAGGGTAGATGGAACCACACCGGCAGAATGTATCCAAGGCCTCCCCAATAGGCAGCTATAAGCAGGATTGATATCCATCACTTGAAATAATACATTGAAGGTGCATGGGCCCACTTGGATGGGGATCTCAATATCTCCAATGACCTCTCTCCGAGTACCGTCAAAAGCTCTTACTACCATTGAGCTTGGCTTCATATGTGACCCATCAAAAGGTAGTTGATTTAAAGTGGACTTTGGCATGATATTCAGAGAGGAGCCATTATCAACTAGGACCTTGGCTACGATATGATCCCGACACTTGACAGAGATGTGTAATGCCTTATTATGACCTCTTCCTTCAGCAGGTATCTCTTCGTCGGTGAAAGTTAAGTAGTAATTTGAGGCAATATGCCCCACTATCCCTTCAAACTTTTCAGGCGAAATATCTTTCACAACATGTGTTTTATTCAAGACCTTCAATAACTTTCCACGATGTGGTTCTGAGTCCAATAAAAGAGATAACAAGGATATTTTTGCAGGAGTGCGGTTTAACTGGTCGAGGACCTGGTATTCGCTTTGCTTAATGAATTTCAAAAATTCATAAGCATCTTCCTCTGTTATTCCTTGGGGAGGATCTTGTTCTTTACCACGACTTTCTTTTTCACTTACAGGTGCATCCTCCTTTCTCAAGTTTTTAGGAGCATAAACTCGTCCACTCCTAGTCATTCCACTTGTCTCGGAAATATTGGTTACTGAGGATGACGATCCCTTTAGGAGTTGAGGGATTACATCCACTTCATACTTCCAAGGTACTGCATGGGTATCCTTGTATGAAAATGGAGATGGGGTCCTAATTGTCAAGGATTGATGGTTTATGACTGGTTCGGTCAAAGGTTTCTTGGTGTAATAGACCACCAAAGGAACAGGGGTGACTGAGCTTACTGAGTCTGTACCATGCTGCCCATGGATCATGTTGACATCATTGCAAGGGGGACAATGATCACTTCCCAAGTCATGTGTTATTGCATTTACCCCAGTATTTCCATGATTAGGCAAAGGATTTCTAATCACATTTGGGGAGCCTTCTTCGAAATCCAACCACTTGGCATTTATCAAATCACGTACCTTAAACTTTAAGGCAATGCAATTTTCTGTAGAATGCCCCGGTGCCCCAGCATGATAATCACACTTCACATTAGGATCATACCCCTTAGGATAGGGTGGCCCTATGGGTTTTAAAGGACATCGTACAACAAGAGAACTTTTGAGAAGTTGAGGCAAAAGTTCAGTATATGTCATGGGAATTGGATCAAATTGGACAGAAGGACGGTCATTGTTTGGCTTTTTTTGTGGAAGATTTGGGTTGGGATTTTGCATCCATTGTTGGGGAGGAGGTGGTGGTGTATTCTTGAAATTGTGGACGGGTGGGGGTCTATATGATTGAGGATGGGGAAATGAATTTCCAGAAGCAGCAGCTACATAAGGGTAAGGTCCGTACGGTGGATAATGAGGTGGGAAAGGGAAAGGGGAAGATTGAAACATTTTTTGATTATGTTGACCTTGATTTCCCATTACAGCATTTGCTTCCTCACCCTTTCTTCTTCCTGCCCCTGTCATAGGTCTTCCTATTGATGGGGAACTTTGGACAACTTTTCCTGTTCTCAAACCACTTTCAATTCTTTCCCCTATTACCACCATATCAGAAAAGCTTGATGATACACTCCCAAGCATCCTTTCATAGAACGGTGGCTGAAGAGTGTCAATGAACATTGCCACTATCTCTTTCTCTATCAAAGGTGGTTCAACTTGTGCAGCCATTTCCCTCCATCGTTGAGCATATTCTTTAAAGGACTCAGTATTCCTTTTGGTCATATTCTGAAGTTGTAGCCGGTCTGGTGCCATGTCCATATTGTATTTATATTGCTTCAGAAAGGCATCGGCTAGATCCTTCCAACAACGAATACGAGTTCGTTCAAGGTGAGTGTACCAGCTCAACGCTGCCCCAGCAAGGCTATCTTGAAAAAAATGAATCAGCAGCTTTTCATCATAAGCATATCCAGCCATCTTTCGGCAGTACATGGTCAAATGGTTACGAGGACAAGTTGTTCCTTTGTATTTGTCAAATTCCGGCAATTTGAATTTAGGAGGAATTACCACATCTGGGACTAGGCATAATTCAGAAACATTTGTTATGCCTAAGCCACTTCCTCCCTCTACTGCACGCAACCTTTCTTCCAATATCTCCATTTGCCCTTTTGACAAAGGCGCTGCTGGCTGATCAAGATTTGGTGGAGGGACCTGAGCTTTGTGTGACAGGTTTTGGGAAGCACCTGCCTGTGGTATTGGGCAACCATAAGGGAAATAATATGGCACTGCTTGTGGGTTTGGTTGTGTGGCATCATTTGGAGTCTGGTGATTTTGTGGTGGAATTGTATTAGGTGGAGTGACATTGGGTGGAGCCTGAGTGTTTTGGGGGACAGCTGTTGATTGGTTGAAATCTGGAGGGTTAGATATCGGGGGATTGGGAATTTGTTGAGCAGCAGGAGGATTTTCTTGATTAGGATTAGGGTGCATGGTGTAATACCCTTGAGGTAAGCCGTATGGAGGCCAAGCATATGCTTGCTGATCATTCCCGTCTTGGGAAACAAAAGGTGGCAATGGCATACCATAAGGTTGGTGTGAGATGAATGGAGTTTCAGTGACTGGAGCAGGATCATTTAAAGGTATAGGGTTCCCCTCTTGAGCTTGAACTTGAGGGGTGGATGTTTGTTCCCCATTTCCTGCAGAAGATCCCCTTTCTGTACCTCTTCTTTCAAGGAGCTTAAGTATTTCTGCCATCTGCTCCTTGATCTGGCCAACTTCATTCCTCAATTCTTCAACTGCGCTTTCCGGCTCTGCCATGAGTCTTGTTTGCAGTCTGGTTTGATAAGGATACTTTGAGCCCCTTCTCCCCGTGATGTGAATAAATACAAAGAAACCCCCTTTGGTACAAGAACAAGTATTGTTAAATGACATAAAGAGATGTAAAGTAAATACATGATGAATTTAAGATATCGGTAAGCAAAGATAAACCTTTCTTTTAGAATGTCTTTTTCTAAAGTACTAAGTTAGAAGAAAAATGCAAATTCAACATGAGATTTATTCATTGATCAACAAGTTCTGATACATTGTTTGTTACAACAACTCAAAATCAATTCTCTCTTGCTTTAGCAATCCAGACCTTCATTTCATCCAATCGCCCCTTGCAGTATTGGATGAATGTTGTAATTTCCTCCGGTGTAGAAAGCGGATTCATCATCGCTTCAGCCTTCTTCAACAGGTGAGGAATATTTCCAAGTGTTCCATTAGCAAGACCGGCTAGATTAGAAAAACGGTCTCTCCAAGAATAGACAAGACTTTCCAACTCAACCCTTTCTAGGGTCATTAAACGTATAATCTCTTCATATCTATCCTTGTCTTCCATGGCTTGCCATTTTTCTTTATTTATTTCACGCTCGCAAGCACTGACGACATCTCTGACTTGTCGTTCTAGTTCATCAATTCGCGCTTGCATAAGGTTCTTTTCAACTTGAGCTTCTTCTTTTGTCTTGGCTAGAATTCCTCGTAACCGCCCTTTGTCAGCCAATATATCATCCTTTTGTTTCTCTTTGGTCTTCAATTGGCTGTTCGCTGTTTGGAGGCATTGATCCAATTGCATCATATGTTCTCTTTCAATTTGTCGCTTCTTACCCATGTCTTCAAAGGCATTTTCTAATTCACACCTTTTTCTCTTAAGGGAAGCATTGTCTTGTTGAATTTTGATCAAATCATCCTCCAAAGCTTGATTTTTCTTTGTCATTTTAGCCAACTCACTCCTCAAATTTTCAATCTCTTTGCTTTCATTGGGAACTGGATTTCTCACATGAGCACCGTGATCTTTAAAGGGTAATTTAACAATGGCTACCCTATTTGAAATCCACTGGTGGTAACTTTCTTTTGCGGCATGACTTCGGACACCCAATTCTTTTCCTTTACTATGAACCTTGCCCCAAGCATCAATGACAGTTTGAATAACAGGAGCACTATTTCCCTCAATATAATAATGAAGGAAAGGCGTTACTGTTTCTTCTTCTGGAGGTTATATCATAGGATAAGCAAGTTGTCTTTTTGCAATGCTAGGATTGTAATTGATGCATCCTTGAGTTCCCATGAGAGGCACATTCGGAAATTTTCCACAGCAGTAAATAATGGAATCCACGTTCATCCACTGAGGGTACCACCGAATCATGCTAGCAGATAATCCTGCCAGATGTCCTGCCCACTCCCTATTAGTCTTCTTGGTTAACCTAAGGAGCTTCAAATCAGAGATAGGACATTCAACCTTGCCAACTTGATTGAAGACATGAGAAGTAAGCCATAGATACAAGGCGGGTAGACAACAGACAATCTTTTTCCCATTCCGGTTATGACAGGAATCCATTGTACAATAGATATCAGCTAAGACAGCAGTCATGGAACTTTCACCCCTAAGCTTTCTAGCTAGGAAAACATCAATTGCCTTGAAATCAATATAATTATCAAGGCTTGGGAAGAGGATCACACCATAGATGGCCAACGCCAAAATGTCAACAAACACGTCCCATTCTCCTTTCCCTGCCTGACTGAGGAGTTGCTGCTCAAAGAAGCTTAGTGCAAATCCTGAAATTTGGTTCCTGTTTAATTGAGCCTTCTTAAGCATTTCAGGATCCATCTTGAGGATACGAGCTACACTGAAGATTGAAGCATGATGTTCAGTTCGATGATAAGGTTTCAAATCTTCTAACGGCAAGCCGAATATCTGTTCAAACTCCTCCAAAGTAGGAGCTAACTGGAAATCTTTGAATGTAAAACAGCGAAGAGGAGGATCATAAAACTGAGCTAGAGCAGTAAGGGCCCCTTCTTGCACTTCGACCTCTAAGAATTTTAAGATCTTTCCATACTTCCTTGTAAAGGTCATTTTCTGGGTAATATCCATCCTTTTGCTTAAGGACAACAGATTGCTAGTATTTGATCTGATGACTTTGAGGTGTAACAAATTTTTTAAACCAGTTGCCTTCACTTCTTGATCACTTGATCTCATGTTAAATTCCATTTTTAGTGATACTTACCGATGTTTAAATTTCACCTTTAACAAAAGAAATAAATGAATCAGATTAACAAAGAAAACAGTTTGATAAATATCTTCACATAAGAGTGATAGTATTTATCATGACTTGAGTATAGAAAATATACATTTTTGATGATTTTTTTTTTAAAAAAAAAACTTTGTGCAAATGAATAAAAGATAAAAGGAATGTTTGCCCAATTGTGTCTTAGACAAGGTAACCACCTAATTGGCTCTAAGGCTATTTAATCGTGTTTCTTCAAAAGGTAATTGTTCTAATTGGTTCTAAGAAGGTCACCGGAGCTCTGATCTTTAGCTATGAGTCTTATGCAAAAAGTAGGGAATCCTACTTAGTGCGGACATCATAACTAAGATAACACCCCGGCTGAGATTTTCACGCGAATCATGGTAGGACGTCTCGTCCTAAATGACACCGCTAATAATCTCCCCTAGCCTATGTCTTTTGTGGGGCCCGGGAATAGGGTCCCTTCTAATAGTGTGTGCATTATGGTGAATGTGAAGTGTGTGGGGCATTCATACCTGGATTTTTACCCATTCTTCACAATGAACAAACATAAAGCAAAATAAATATCACATGTCTTCTACCCTAAGGTTCTAAATTAAGGCAATAAAGAAGTAAAAAAAACAGTATAAAATCTAAAATTAACGGAAGACTAGATAAACAACAAGAATAACATAACAAATAAATATAAAGGATGAAATAATTAACAATCAACAAAATACACATGATCAATTTAACGGGCTTGACTCTCAAAATGTCCTCAGCGGAGTCGCCATCTGTCGCGACCGGGGTCCCGGCGCGCGACGCGGACTGGTTAAAGACAAATAAAAGAAAATTGAAACTGCATTGAAGTGAGGCTCTTGAGAAGCCTAAAAAATAAAGGGTTCAAGGAGTCGCCACCAATATTTATTAAGGAAAATATTAGGAAAACCTTTAAATAGCACTGGTTTTTTTTGTTTTAAAAAAAATTGAGATTCTGTTTAGTCCGGGAGTCGAATTACAGGTGGGGAAGGTATTAGCACCCCACACTGTCCGTAAAAAACGGTTACCCAAATTGATCATGCGTAATTTAAAAAATGATTATCAAATATTTCATCCTTCATAAAACAATCATAAATAATATACACAATAAAAAAAATATATAAATATGAATAAAACAAAGATAGTAAAAGAATACGTCCCCTAAGTTTGTTGTTTTTTAGTTCTAAAAAAATAAATAAACAAATGATTAAAAGACCATAAAAATAAAAGGATAAAAAAAAATCAATAAGACGTCTTGTCTTACTTATTTTCTAGTAAAAAAAATTGATTTTTATTGAGAAATATAAAGTTTAAAACAAACAAATAAATAAAAAAAAATAAGAGAAAAAAAAATAGAATTAAACACATCAACATGAAGATAAAGAAATATAATACACTTAATTAATTAAAATTGACAAGGAGTATTATTTAACTATCTCTTAAAAAAAATTAAGATTAATAAGATGTCTCATCTAAATCAATCTCATCTTAAATTTAAAAGAAAAATGAATGAATAAATAACACACTATTTATTAGTCTTGATTTTTTTTTATGAAAATGATTTTTTCTTAATTATTAAAAGGTTACTAAGAGAAAATAATAGGAAATTATGACCGTAATAAAAATGGATAATTATGTATATATATATATATATATACATATTTATAAACTATTAAAATGGTCAAACGTAAATAAATGAATAGAAAGTGTAGAAAGATAAAAGCAAAAAGATAAATAACTAAAAATAAAAAGTATAGAGAATAAATAATAATAATAAAATAATAAAAAAAAATAAAGGTAGAAAAAAAATAAATAAAAAGTTCAAAAAAAAAATAAAAATAAAAATAAATAAATAGACATAACAATAAATACATAAAAATAAAAGAGCAGAAAAAATAAATACATAAAATAAAGAGGCAGAAAAATAAATAATAAAAAAATAAAGGAGCAGAAAAGTAAATAACAAAAATAAAGCAGCAGAAAAGTAAATACATGAAAATAAAGAGGCAGAGATGTAAATAACAAAAATAAAGGGGCAAAAAAAAGTAAATACATGAAAATAAAGGGGCAGAAAAGTAAATAGCAAAAATAAAGGGGCAGAAAAGTAAATACATATAAATAAAGAGGCAGAAATGTAAATAACCAAAATAAAGGGCAGAAAAGTAAATACATGAAAATAAAGGGGCAGAAATGTAAATAATAAAAATAAAGGGGGAGAAAAGTAAATACATGAAAATAAAGGGGCAGAAATGTAAATAACAAAAATAAAGGGGCAGAAATGTAAATACATGAAAATAAAGAGGCAGAAATGTAAATAACAAAAATAAAGGGGCAGAAAAATAAATACATGAAAATAAAGGGGTAGAAATGTAAATAAAAAAGGCGGTAAAGTAAATACATGAAAATAAATGGGCAGAAAAGTAAATAACAAAAATAAAGGGACGGGAAAGTAAATAAATAAAATAAAAGGGCATAAAAATAAATAAATAAAGATAAAAATGTAAAAAATAAAAAAAAAATAAACTAATGATTGCAGAAATATAAAGTGCGGATAAATAAAGTGCAGAAAAATAAATTAACAATAATAAAAGTGCAGAAAAGTAAATAAAGAGGAATAAAAGTGTAAAAAAATAAAAAATAAAAATAAAGGTATAAATAAATAAATAAAGATGGAGATGCATAAAAATAAATAAACAGATAAATAACTGCAGAAAAATAAAGTGCAGGAAAATAAAGTGCTTGAATATAAATAAAGAAAAATGAAAGTGCAGAAAAATAAATAACAATTAAATAAGACAAATAAATAAATATAAATAAACAACTTTGTATTAATAAAAAATACCTTGGTACATGATCAATTACAGAGAAACTAGAACGGAAGTCAGGAAATCAATTTTGTGTAGATTTCCTTTGCTTTTGGCTTTGTTTGGACTTGATTTGAAGGTGTTTGGATACCGGTTACAACACTTGGACAGTATTTTAGCTCACAAAAACTCACATACTAAAACAAACAAGAGTGGTGCACTCATTTTCCTAACTAGAATTATACAAAGAAATTTATGAAAACTCAAACTTCTAAAAATTCTCACAAAAATTTATCACTCTTTCCCCTCTTTTCCTCCTCCTCCTCCCAAAATGCCTCAATATCACCTTCTATTTATAGAAGAAAATTGGCATTGGATCCTCCCTAAAAGATATCACTTTCTTACTTTTCCAATTTGTCCAAATTCCATATCAATTTCCCCAATTTTCTCCAATTATCCAACCAAACCGGGGCCCACCACTAAAACCACCGTCACCTTCTTTTCTGATTTTCTCTCTCTTTTTTTTTTATTTTTTTTATTTTCGTTTTTTTTTTGAACCTTTTTTTTTGGACTTTTGTTTTTTTTTGGCCCATTTCTTTTTTTTTGTTTTTTTTGTTTTTTTGTTTTGTTTTGTTTTTTTTTTGGGCCTTTTTTTTTTGTTTGGGCCCTTTTTCTCTCTTTTTTTTTCTTTTTCTTTTCTTTTTTTTTTGGCCCATTTTATTTATTTTTTATTTTATTTTCGTTTTTTTTATTTTTTTTTCCGTTTTTTATTTATTTATTTTTTATTTTATTTTTTTTATTTTTTTTTGCCTATTTATTTTTCGTTTTTTTTTGGGCCTTTTATTTAAAGGTACAAATGGAAACATAAATTATTTATTACATATATGGAAATATATAAAATATCCAATAAATATAAATTACTACCCACACTATAAGGAGTAAAAAGGTAGTCACAAAACATCGTCTTCCCTCCCTTATTCTTTCCTCTTGGCTTCGGCATCCATCAGCCATTGCTTGAGAGAAATGAACAGAATTGATGAAATGAGAGGTGTGGTAGGAAATGAAGAGGGATTGGGTATTTATAGAGATGGGGAAGGGTTACTATTCCAACGGTCACTATGCAATTTTAATATTATATTTTTTTTTAATATGATCCGGGGTGGCAATCTGGACTGGGCGGGGTTCTAAGCACTGTACCGCGTCACCAACGAGAACTGGTAAGTCATAACCGGGGTCTGAAATCATTGGGGAATCTCCTGCAGGTGTACCTCCGGTGTGTCTTGAAGTTCAAGTACGGATTAACACATCAGTTTTAACTTGAAGAACCTCGGATTCCCTTCAAACTGAGGTGTAAAATACCGTACTCCACTGAGGCTGTACGAGCTTAGAACTAATGAGGTAACACCGGTCATGAAACCGTGCTAGGACCCCGGTTAATGCAGTCAACATTGACTCCGGACTCTAGGACAAAAAAACTCTTTTTTTTTTCTTTTTCTTTTTTTTTTTTCTTTTTTTTTCTTTTTTTTTTCTTTTTAATATATATCACCGGACAAAAATAGGTGTTCACAGCATGTTTTACAGAGGTTCTATTAAGTGTCCTATAGTTGTGGAATTATCTGAGGTGCAGTTCCTCTTATTTATGTTGCTGTTTAGGAAATCAATTGATGCATTTCTTCTTATTTTCCAGGTTACTAATGAAACTGTTGAGGATGAATTAATCAATATATTTTTAGTTATCTTATTTCTTTTCGCAATCATTGAAAAGAATATGATAATTCATTTAGTGTTTGGATCTCAAAAGTTTTTTTTTTCTAAAACTTGTGGAGTGCTAATATTTTCCCATAAAATTTGTATTATATTACCATCAAACTAGTGGCTAGTACATTGTTCATGGGTTTCATATGTACAACCTTAAGTAGTTCATTGAGAATTTCCATCCCAATGCTTGATATTTTGTTGTCCATTCATGGTATACCAATTGAACATTGCACTCATTAGTTGTAAACTAATGTGTTGATAAATGTTTGTGCTATAAAAATTGTCAATGACTTTCATCTAGAGTAACTAAGAACCATGGTGTAAAAAAATAGATTTGCCTTAAAAACTAATTTTAAAATTGGAATATAACTAAAAAATTAGGTTTTTAAAACTGGATTCAACAAAAACCAAATTTAAATTTAGGTAAAATACAAATTAAAAAAAAGGATTTAACTAAATCTAAATTTTAAAAAATTAGATTTAGACAAATCTATTTTTAAAAAATTGAATTTGGACCAAATCCAGTTTAACATAAAAAAAATGGATTCATTTAAAAATCCAATCTTAATAAATAGTTTTAAATTAGATTTAGATTAGACTTAAACTTATCCAATCCAATCCTAATGATAGTCACATAATTTGTTGACCAAATTTACACTAGGCAACCCATTGGCACTGAGAAAGTTTAATAAAAATTTCACAAAAAAATATAAGTATATGTTAGATGAAATGATTGTATTTGAGATGAAAGTGAAACAATCCAATATATATTACGTAAACCAGCACAAATTGGTATAAAGAAATTGAATCGGTGTTAAATATTACGCATTTCAATATTTTTTAGGCGAGAAAATAAACACGTTAAGGTTATTTATAAATTTGAAATTAAATTCAAAAATTTGGTGTGTTTTGTTGCGTGCGAATTCTGTTTCTGTCTGTCTTCTTCTGGGTGGCTGACACGAGGATATGTCGGAAAGGCCAAAAAGTGGGTAAAAAAACAAATATTTATATATTTATGTATTCAATAAAAAACATGATAACACAATGCGTCCATGTGGAATAAAATTGGAAATGTGTAGGCCACACAAAACCCACATGACACTGACACCCCCATTTTCCTTTGCTTTTTTAATAATCCTTTTTTCTTATTTCTACATTTATCACTTCCATATTACTTAATATGTTGATTATTTCAGTCCAGTTACTTAAATAAAAAACCTTATCTCAAGACAACACTATTAACCAATAGTTATTATCAGGTTGATTTCCTCAAGAGTTTACGAGAATGTTTCGTCTGATGGTGTGATTAACGGAATGAAAGTTTTGAGAACGAGAAATTTTATCCTACGGCTCAACGGAATTTTAATTGTTTTGAAGGATGTAAAAGAAAAATCTTATTTTAAGAAAACATTATTAACCTATAGTTAATAATAAGCTGGTTTTCTTAAGAGTTCACGTCGACGGGAAGGTTTGACGTCAACTCTTCACCATTTGAGATGGTAATATATTTTAAGAGTTGAGTTGTTCGTCCATTAAAACAGTACACCATGAACATTTGTAGTTGAATTAAAATACATCTACTTACAAAAATATAAATGACTATGAAATTAAACCAACAAGAATAACATATTAAAGAGCTGGTTCTTTGAATATCCTAAGAGGTTCAACTTTTTTTTAGGGTCACCACCTCTTAAATTTATTTATATTCATCTTTTTTTTCCAATAATAATGGTGAATTTGGTATTTAAAATCCCTGAATGAGCAAGTGAGTGAGTGGATGTTATTGAGACACACTGGGGTCCTTGTCACGTGAGTTTCCCTTCAAGGAAGGGCATCGCCTGGTTCACTTGATGAAAGTTTTCATGAACAGTTTTGTAGTAGTGACTGGTAATATCAAGGGAGAGGACCCTTCAACTGGATCCTTATGCCCTCTATTTTTAATTTTATATGAATTTCCCATCCTTATCATCACACGTACAATTGACAATTCTTCACGATCAAAATTTACGTATCAAATTTTTATTTGCCAATGAAGTCTTTTATATATAGCACACTCAACTTAAAATTAAACATTAATCATTTCAACGTGTAGAGATTATCCAAAAAGTGTATATATACATATAGCAGGATTTGAACTCTTTATAACATGTTTAAAGTGTTAAACTATTCATTGATTATGTCAAATTCTGTTGCTCTGTGGTGTTAATTTATATTTTATATATGAATTTATAATCCAATGATATAGATTAGTGAAATTCATATTTTATAATGTACCAAAATGAAAAGTAACTGGTATAGTAATTGCTAAAAATCAACTGTAGCCATTTTTATCAGCACAGAATCCAGAACCAGAAACTTCAATTAAAGTATATTAGATGAAAAATGCCCAGAAAGAGGGAAGAATGAGATGATAATAAACGATGAGGGTTTTTGTTTTTTGGTCAATAAACGATAATGAGGGTTGTTTAATCATGCGTCATGGATCTTTGAGAAAAGTTTCTTGTATATGCCTTCCTGATATAAATTAAGAGCAAAGATTACTTGCAATGGCCAATAGTATATAAAGAATTGTTTCATAGAGATCGAGTTCTATTATGATGATATTCTTTTTTTTAAAAACTCGATGACTTCTTAAAGAAACTTAATTATATATATTGAAGAAGAGGTTTTTGTATGTAGAAGAGAGGAGGTACAAATTTTTTTATAAGCAAAATAGTAAAATTTAAGTATGTCAACTTAACAGATTTTAACAAATTCTAATAGAAACTTAAGTTTGGTAGGAGACTAACAAATTAACATACTTTAACATCCTTTAAGTTGGGCAATGAACATTTTTAAGACTTAACTTGTCTAAGAAATTTATGAAAAAAGTTGAATAATGAGCCTTAGTAAAAACATTAGTTATCCGGTTAGTTGAGGTAATAGGCAACATTCCACAAATATGCTTGCTTTTTTCATGAAAAAACAAGATTGTAGGTTAAAGGAATTGTTGAAACATTACCACACTATAAAAAGGTTGGTTGAGAAATGTTTATGTTAGGACTTTAAAAATATAATTCAATCACTAAATTTTTCATGTAAAAGTAGTCAAAGCTTTATATATTCTGCCTTAGATGAAGAAGATAACATAGTGACTTGTTTTCTGATTTTCCATGAGATCCTGTAAGAAAAATATAGAAATCTAAGATGGATTTTCTTGTCTTTGCATAACTAACCCAATATGAGTTTGGATAAGCAGACAAGTTTGAATTTTGAATTTGCACTGAGAAAATTCTTTGGCCAGGTGAACATTTCAAGTATCTTAACATTCTTTGGGCAGATGAACATTTCAAGTCTCTTAACACTCTAGTAGAAGCTTTATAATGAACATCCTTTAATTTGCTCATTAACTGATTCAATTGCTAGACTAAGTAGGTAATATTTGGCCCAGCTAAAGTGAGATAGGGTATTTTTCCTACTAATCTTCTATATGACAAAACACCAGTTAGAGGAGTTCATTGATCATGTTATAATTTTGTTGAAGGATATTAATGTGTTTTTGCAGGTTTAAATCTTAAATTACCATTGTTTACTAAGGGGCTAAAGGGTGTATTTCTTTTGATTTATAGAAATTGTTGTTTGGCACGTTGCAATTTCAAGGCCTCTAAAATACTTGGGAGGCCATATAAGTCTTTAATTTTGAAGGCTTCATCAAGCTTGATTTTTAATTCATTAATTTCTTTCATGTAGTTATCCACGAGCACAATGTCATCAACATAAATCAAAAGAATAGTGAACTATGAATTCTCAGTTTTGAGGAAAAGGCTTAGTCTACTTGTGATTATATGTATCACAAGATTGAGAGTACCAATGAGAATAATCCATTCCATGCACCAAGAATTGTTTAGTTTGCAAATTTTCTTGGACTTCTATAAGTAGAAAGCTAGGTAGGGGCAGCATATACACTTTTTCGTGCAAGGTGTCATGTAAAAAGGCATTAATTATATCCAATTGCTCCACAAACCACCCTATTACAGTTGCCACAACTAAGAGAATTCTTATGGTTATGATTTTCACAATGGAAGAGAAAGTTCTAAAGTAATGTACTCCCTCCAATTGTGTACACCTTTTGTTACCAATCGGGCTTTGAACCTTTTTGTAGTGTCATCAACCATATATTTGACTTTATAGACCCATTTAATTTGCATTTTATGAGAGTGACTTCCTGAGGTGGAATAACTAAGGTTCAGGTTTGATTTTGCTTGATGCATCCAGCTCAACATTCACAACATCCATCCAATGTTCATCCTTACAGACTTAATACATGTTTTTGCTGATAACATGTTAGCTATTGAATTGAGTTAACCATCAAATAGAAATTATTGTATAAAACGATGTTCATAAAACAAAATAGAAAAATAAAATAATTTTATTAAGTGAAATGTACTTAGTCATAAAATTTTAAAATTTTAAAAGTGATATTCTAAAGATTACTTGCAATGGCGAATAGTATATATAGAACTGTTTCATAGAGATGGAGTTCAATAATTTATGATATCTTTTAGAAAAAAAAAACAATTGGTGGGTCTGTTTAATTTCTAAGTGTAGAAAGGTTTGCTAATCATACTTGCTGCATCACATCAAAATAATTCAACTGGAGCATTATTTGATTGAACAATCAACAATTATGAAGCACATATATAATTTATATGTATTTGAACTTCAACTACATATGTTAATCTTTGGATTCCCAAAAATTTACTTTAATTGTTGGAAAGCAAAAGGCATATATATATATATATATATATATATATATATATATGTGTGTGTGTGTGTTGCAGCAAATCACGAGCAAATGTATGAGTGTTTGGAATGAAGACGTGTATGGCAACAGATTTGGAGGAGTACGTGGCGAGTTGTGGTGACCAACCATCCACCAGAAAAAGATATAAGCAACTTCTTATCACCAAACAAGTCCTTTTGGGCCACTCTTTGTCTCTTTTATGTCCACACAGCTATTCACTATTGCGACCACTCACCCTCCGTCTCCATCGTCCAACCTATTACTCAACTCATCAACAAGGGCCTGTTTTTATCCAACGTACAAACCGTGTTCTCCTCACCAAATACTTTATCTTAGATTCATTTGTTGGGCACATGATTTATTGCAAGTTAAAGAGAAAACTTTAATTATGTATACTTGGAACATGCCAGTTAGAAAACCGTTGCATGGTGACCTATATTGTTCCAAATTATAGTAAATTTGTTTGTAGACAATTTGGTGTGATTTTGAAGAGGTAGCTAGCTACTGATCTTTGAAATTTCCGAACTAAGTACAAATTTGGTCCTATTCAGCGGCTAAAGCTTATAATAATTGTATGTCCTTGTAGCCACATATAAAAACGGTACTGTTGTGTATATACAGTGTCTGAGGTCCATGCAGCTAACATGTAATTATCTCTGTCAAAATTTCAGAAATAACATCTCCTGTTGTACTTCAGGTTATTCATAATTTTTTTATGGATTCTATTTTACCTTATTGTTTTTTTTGGTTTTTCTCTCTGGTATCCGACAAATTAAAAATTTAAAGACTAATTTTTAATCTTAATGGTCATCTATTTACATAAGTCAGAGTTATGTTTAAAAAATAAGGTGTTGAACCACTATATCAATCACGTTGATTTTTACCTTATTTATTTTGAAATTAAAGAATAGTTAATTATTTAATTATTTATATCTCTTAGTAAAATATTTTTTTAAAAATTTATATTGATATATACCAATTTTGTTAAAGTTATACAATTATATTTCTTAATCTTACAGTTGTAAACTTTAAGTTAATTAATATTTGTTTCCTCAAAGGTTTACCTACCATTTTTAATCTGTGCACATTATATACTTAGCTAGAAGTAGTTGACTACGTACCAAAGCTAGTTAATTTCAAAGAAATGTCGAGAAACCAAAACACAACGCATCCTATCCGGTGGTTGTTAGGGTCCCTCACTTTGTCCGTAATATAGCAGCACAATTCTAAACAATTCTCTTCTATGTAGCCACTTACTTAACATTCAAAAACAATGGATATGCTCAAATATTGAGAGGGGCCTGGGAAAAAAATAATGTATACCTTTTCGTATGCAAAATTCCAAAATTCTCACTTCCCTCTTGTGCAAGCAATCTCTCAATCTATCCAGTATAACTACCTGTCCAGATGCCATACAAGTTGAATTTGAGTCAAACGAAGTTATGAAAATAGAAAAATCTAAAGATTAATATTATATCTTTTATATTATTTGAAACAATTAAAACTTCATTTAAATGTATAATTTTTTTAAAATAAGGTTAGACCAACCCCAACTCATCAGCAAACACCCTTTAATTACTTAAGATTTCTTAATTAGGGTTAATCATAAAATGATACTAGCAGTTCCTATTCCAACTTTCCAAGTACATGATAAAACTTGTCCTTATTAGGTGTACTTGATTAGCACACACATCATGTAAGGTTAAATGTTCATTAATACCAAAAGCCTTCTCTTTGAATTTATGCATGCAGTCCAAACTCTAAGGATTTCATGGAAAGTGAGAAAATTACAACTATCCATGTCCCAATATACGTGTACGGCAAAGATGACATCTAATTATACCATTACGTACATATGTCACAAGTGCAGTCCTTAACTTATTCTCATCACAAATTTTGCAATTATATGAACAGGTGATTTTATTTAGCCAGCAATTTAAGACAAGGGTAGTCTGGTAATTCCGTTCATGCTTCTCAACTTACCTCTATAAAAGCGTGAATCAATCCACATGATTGGTTATAGCCTCTAAGTTTGATAACTAACTGTGTCTTCTGCATTTGCTCTTCTTGTTGGTTGTTACCACTTACACCACTCTGTCGCATCAACATAACGGTGCAATCAATAGTGAAATTAACCTCTCTTTATTTAAAGTGCTAATTTTAATTTTGGTTTCTAATTAATGGTGAATTGATTATTACACTTGCAGTGGTGGTTGGTGAGCATGGAGAATGCGAATACGTGTAGCTTAGCGAGGACGAAATCGGATCAACTAGTGGAGTTGGCGGCGGCGGAGGCTACGAAGTTTCCATCACCGTCAAATGAATCCGTTGGAGTGGCGGAGGAAACTCCGTCACGGAAATCGAGCCGGAGGATGATGGCGGCGTCGCCGAGTCGTTACGGTGGTGGGAAGAACACGCACATAAGGAAGGCGAGGAGTGCACAATTGAAGGTTGAGGTGGATGAGCTTAGCAGCGGCGCGGCTCTTAGCCGAGCCTCCAGTGCCAGCTTGGGCCTCTCATTCTCCTTCACTGGCTTCACTGTTCCTCCTGATGAAATTGCTGACTCCAAACCCTTCAGTGATGAAGATATTCGTAAGTTATTAATTTGCTCTATAGTTTCTCTCTCACACACATAATTAACCCATTAATGTCATATTAGTTACACGAAATATATCTAAATTTATTTATGCTTTGAGTATTATTTTTACCACTCGTAATTTAAATTTTGCTTTAGTAATTTGTTTGATAGAAATTGATAAATTTATTGTAATACAAATTTAATTTTAATTAAAAAATCACTTAAATGAATTAAAATAAAATTCATTATGTCAAAAATATCAGTATATTAAGATTTGATTCTCTATGTTCCGATATAATCTAAATATAATTAGCGTACTGTGAAAACATATAGTGGGTTTAATTCAGTATCGTTTTTGTTTTTCTTCTTTTCGATGTTTGTAAAAGAGGAATTTTGGCCATATGTATTAAGCTTTTAGCTAGCTGGCCTAACAGATAACAGATAGAAGGCTTTCAATTTCATACCCTTTCTAAGATGTTCACGAGTTTGATATGGTACGTTTAGTTTGAGATTTGTTTCACTCCTTTCATGAACATAAGGTTAGGAACGCTCCAAACTTGTCTCACGTGTCATCACGGTAACCACAGTATAGAAAAAAAATGTTAAATGAATGCCATGGACACAACTTTTGATATATCAGAAGACAAATAAAAGTAAAGAAAATGAGGAAAGAGAATAAACAGAAAATGTGATAGATAAGAGAGAGTGGTAAAATTGTTTTTTTTTTAAATAATGTTAGATTATGTTTGTTGATGAGTGTATAAATATAAATATTTAAATATATTAGAATATGAGTGGTTATTATATGTAAATTACAGATGTGGGTGTGTTCAGTTGCTTTTCTTTTTTACAAAAATGACATGTATGCATATAATATAGTAACCAGTTAGGATACTACATAGATAGAATATAAACTAAATCGATTATAAAAAAGTAATGTTAATAATGGTACATCAATTTGAAAATTTTATAAAACTAAAATATATTAAATATCCTGTAAACAGAGAATTAAAGAAAGCTTAATCAAAACTTACATATGATTGATGAAAAATAAAAAATAAATAATAAAATCATTTGCAGAAGTTATAAACACTAACAAAAAAAAACAATAGCTACACGTTATCAGATAGAATATATCTTATGAAAAATCTCCTCTTATAAGTAAAAGTGAGAGTGACAAATTTAGTCGTACAACTATACATATATGATCATGATTAAAAAATTTTCAAAGTTAGATGATCACTTAAAAAGTCACGTGATCAATATATTTTAATCTCGATAATCCATAATAAGATCCAACGATTCAGATTTATTTTTCTCATTCTCACTTAAAAAAGTCTTTTTTCTAAGATACATCTTTTCGTTATTTAATGTTGTAGCCTGCAGGTAGTCGTGGTTTGGGCTTCCAGGGCTCCTTTTTTATTTTTTTTAAGCAACGTAATTGATTTAGAAGTCCACCATTAAAATTGTAATAACTTCATCACTTATTTTATATGAATACGTAATTTATCATGAGTTTAATTGTGATATATTTTAAATGTAAACCTCAACCAATTAGACATTACTGTTAACGTGATTTTTAAAATAATTAATTATTATAAAAAATTGTTTATATGGAAAACAATTGGATATCAGTGTTATAAGCTTTTATACAGGCACTGCACACACTCTCTCTCTCTATATATATGTGCTTTTTTAAAATAAGAATATTAATGTATTAAATTATTTTATATCGATCTAAGACGTTATATGAAATTAATTTGAATTCAATGGTGAATGTGCGTGGATTTGTTGTTTTGTTTTCTATAAAATGTGATGACAAATAATAATAGTATGAAGATTCTTGTACTTTGACTTGTTTATAAAACGTTTTCATTAAATATACTAGTATATACCGTTCTCATAATTAAGTTGAACCTCTCTTGACTAGCACTCACTTGTTATGTTTTGACTTTTAAGTTATATATGTAGAGGTCGTGTGTATATGTCGGGTCCAATCCAACCTTAACCACAAACCCCGTGAAAAAGGGTCCAAGGTGACTCCTATAGCAGCTTCCAGAACCGAAATTAGTGGTGCTACCATAATTTGCTTGTCCTTAACTAATTGGTCCTATTCTTATGGTCCCCCCTAGCAGAATACCTTAATTAATTATACCTCTAGAGTGACGTCGTTCTAATTAATGATGGCAATGCCAATTATCCCTTCATGCATGCTCCCTACGTGTTTTCTCCCTTAACGTGCCGTTCATTGTACTATGTTTAAAAGCTTGGGATGTCTTATGCTCAAATTCATTTTTGAATATGGGTAATGGTTTTTGAACAACCAATACATACGTGTTCGTTTGTTGAAAGTAACTCTACTTTTCAATTTTTGAGACTTCATAATATGTGCACGCATTTAATTTACCATAATCATAATTATTATTAATTTCTAAGTTAATAGATAATATTACTTTTATTTTTCAAAATGTATTTTGTGTTCTTAAAGAGTCAAATGTAAAAAAGTTACTATTATATGTTAAACTCTAGTAAAAACAAATTTGTATTCGATTGAGTGATGCATATTTTACTATAGATTTTGAATTCAGGTTAACTTTGTATACGAAAAGAATCTCTATTCAAAGATCTTAGCCCACGGTATTGTGCATGTTCTTAGACTTAAGTGAAAAATACATGAGATATATATGTACACTAAATAAAAACTCTAGTATAAACCCCTAATGTTTTGAACTTGTGAAGTAGGCCAATAATTTGCTAATAAATTTTCAACTTGAACTAATATTATATGCTTATTAATATATTAGTAGAGTATATTACTGTATACTTGATTTCTTGGCTTAGATTCACCAGCTAGGTTTGTATTCTTGAGATGAATTTACTATATAGTATATACTGTGTGCGTGGGGCTGACCCATTACTGTAGGACAACGATCCCGAATGACAATTAACCAGATTGGCCTTGGACCCAGTCTTCCTCTTTTGTAGAGAGCACATTGTCACATTCTTGGGCCCTTCATTAAATTTCGTCTTGACTTTTAATCACCGCTATGTGGAATTAGATTGACTTACGTTGTCAAGTGTCACCATTAGTCCTTATCACTTGGAATTTTCATAAATACTTCCAAAATTTAGGAATCATTCGGTCCAATACAGAGTGGCATATATGTGCATATATACCATATGCAGTTAAGAAAATAAAATTCAACTTTATATATATGCTTGATTATTTTTATATTATCAGCAAACAACATTTATTAATTGGGTGCCCTATATGTTTGATGACGAACAAGCATTTCGATTTATAGTACACAAGTGCACCACTTAATCATCAAGTGAAGCTACGTACTAATTGCGTGGTGCTTCTGCATGAAGGAGCTTCCTTTATCACACTTGTGAATTATATAAAAAAGGTTACTATGTATGTTACAGCGGAGGATATAGAAGCTGGAACTCGTAAGCCAAAATTTCAAACCGAGCCAACTCTGCCCATATATCTAAAGGTACGTAGTTTAAGCATATTTATGTTGTTTGTATACATTTTATGTGTCTAACACGTATATATATGTTCCTCTTCATTAATTAATTAGTTAATTAATGTTCCCTGCCTGCACCCGCCTCTATGCCGGTACTGTTCAAACCTTGAATACAGAATGAGTTTGATTTAGTGCTATGTATTTGGGCAGGCAACGTTGAAGGTTCATTTAGCGATCAAGGTCACCATAGAACATGGCTAGCAATATAGCATGGTCAGGTTCAGTCTTGTACAAAGTTTCATTTCATGTGATGTCAATGTACAAGACTACCCATTCTTTCCAGCTAACAAACATACATACTTAGTGGTTAATTAATTAATTAATTAATTACTTGGTACTAAAATATTTTCTTTTCTTTTTTTCTGATGCCTCCAACAGGGCATCAACACATTAGTAATTATCTCTCATAGGCTTGAATGACCATGCTTCAGCTTGGGACCCTTCTGGCTTTGAGGCTTTATAGCTATATGTGAGGCTTTATAATTTGCTGAGAAAGAAGGGTATGGAGTATATGGATTAGTTAGACATAATTTTTTTCAAAAGTAAAAAATGTGCCTCCGAGCATTGACCTTACTTTTGTGCCTTATTTTTAGTTTTACTGTGTTTGTTACTGATCCCTCTAATTGTGTTAAATTCTGCTATTGTGGAAACTGCAGTTCACAGATGTGAGCTACAAGGTAGTGATTAAAGGCATGACCACAAGTGAAGAGAAGGATATCTTGAAGGGGATCACTGGTTCTTTGAATCCAGGTGAAGTTTTGGCATTGATGGGTCCCTCTGGAAGTGGAAAAACATCTTTGTTAAATCTGCTTGGTGGCAGGCTTAGTCACCCCACGGTTGGTGGCTCCATCACTTACAATGACCAACCTTATTCCAAGTTTCTAAAGAGCAGGTAATAGTCCACCAAATTATTTTCTTATACCACTGTGCGAAGCCAATCCAAAACAGCTAATTCAGCATTGGAATTTTGGAAGAGACTTGAACATACGGATTAAATTCTTAACTAGTCAAAGATAATAAATATAGCAGGATAACTTGTTAATTTTTTTCTATGATCAAAGTTGTTTTCAATCATCAATAAAATGTAATCTGTGGATATAAAGAAATTATTGTATGGTCCTAGACCACCAGTCTTCCAAAGATTAAATGATGCAGTAAAACTTATATTTTATATAATTTTTTCATCTTGAATTGGTTTAAATTTTATCATGTGTATTGTAGAGACTGGTTAAGAGTCATAAGTGATATGGTGGTCGTGTACATCTAATAATATCTCTTGGATATGGTAGCCCCACAAATTTGAAAAAACTGTCTTTTATTTTTGTACTGGCTCAGGCCATGTGAAAAGTTATCTCAATGTATATCATACTTACACACGAAACATGCATTTGGCAGGATTGGATTCGTGACACAAGATGATGTTCTGTTTCCTCATCTTACTGTGAAAGAAACATTGACATATGCAGCCCGCCTAAAGTTGCCGAATACATTAACCAAAGAGCAAAAGGAAAAACGAGCTTTAGATGTCATTGAAGAACTAGGATTGGAGAGGTAAATGATTCCGTCCATGACCCTTAGATTCTCAGACTACAATGAGCATAAATAAGCATAACTTTATCATCAATTGAATATTAGACCGTGAGTGATAAATGTTACATGTTACATGATTAAAAAAGTTAATCAGTATAATTTTGGTGTGGGAAAACAGATGCCAAGACACTATGATAGGAGGCTCCTTTGTTCGAGGAGTATCTGGTGGAGAGAGAAAGAGAGTTTGTATTGGCAATGAGATCATTATCAACCCTTCTCTTCTGTTTCTTGATGAACCAACTTCTGGTTTGGATTCTACAACAGCCTTAAGGATAGTTCAGATGCTACAAGACATAGCAGAGGTATTTGTTCTCATTCTACCTTTTGAGCTTACAAACTAGTATCCGACCACTCCAATTTGAACTTACAAATCAATTTCAAAAGTATCTTTTAGATTATATCATATCAAATAGCCCGAAGTTAAGAAGAGGGAAAGAATTGAACATGCTAAATTTTTGTCATTAAGGTTGCTAGTATTATTGAGCCTAATTGACCATCTTGACAATGACATTCTTTATAAACTCAACTACTTGTCACATCACTGGTGCTTCATGTAGGTGACACAGTTCAGTTAGTCATTAAACTCATGACACGAAGAGAAGATTTCAGTCTTGAATCTGGTTTTATCTAATCAAAGGACTATTTCTATTTACTTGTATGGATGCTTTGGTAAAAACTAGTTAGATATTTTCATCATCACTGATTCAATCAAAACTTTATCACTAACCTTTTAGTCTTTTCTCAGGCTGGTAAAACTGTGGTGACAACAATCCATCAACCATCAAGCAGACTCTTCCACAAATTTGATAAGTTGATCCTTCTAGGAAAAGGGAGCTTGCTTTACTTTGGAAAAGCAACTGAAGCAATGGATTACTTCCAGTTCATAGGGTGCACGCCTCTTATTGCCATGAACCCAGCAGAGTTTTTATTAGATCTTGCAAATGGAAACCTAAATGATATTTCTGTCCCATCAGAGTTAAAGGATAAAGTGCAGGGGGGGAATGCTGAAGCTGAAACATGCAGTGGAAAACCATCACCTGCAGCTGTACAAGAGGTAAGTTCTCATTATTAATCCTCATATCTTTTAATTATAATTTATAATTTATAATTTACTTCCTCCCTTCCTGTTTACAAGACCTTTTAAACCATATTAATCACAGATTAAGAAAAAATACAGTTATTAGTTAATATGATAATTTTAGAAAAAAAAAATACTAGGATTCTAAGTTTACTTTTATAGAGAAGTTAAAAGGATGAATAATTATAGAAGGTATATATTTCTTGTAAAAGTTCTTAACAAAAAGTAACATCAAAAGCTCATAAGTAGGAATTTAGGGGGCACGAGAAAGAAATTGAGAGCAAAATTTTCCATCTGATTAGATTATACTTGAACTTTAACAGTATCTGGTGGAGGCATATGAGAGTAGATTTGCTGGGACAGAGAAAACAAAGCTAAGGATTCCTATCCCCCTTGATGAAGAACTCAAGTCTAAGGTTTGTTCCTGTAGAAGACAGTGGGGAGCAAGTTGGTTTGAGCAATTTTCTATATTATTTTCAAGAGGGTTCAAAGAAAGAAGGCATGATTATTTTAGCTGGCTGAGAATCACCCAAGTTCTTTCCACTGCAGTCATCTTAGGATTACTTTGGTGGCAATCAGATGCTAAGAACCCAAAAGGTCTACAAGACCAGGTAATCATTTCACACCATTATTAATTTCTACCAAGAACTTAACATAATTATCTCTAATCTTAAAGGGTACATAGAGAACCATGACCAAATTAAAGGCCATATATTGTATGCTAACATGTATCACTCTTCACTTTCCTCACTGCAGGCAGGATTGCTTTTCTTTATTGCAGTGTTTTGGGGATTCTTTCCTGTCTTCACTGCAATATTCACCTTTCCACAAGAGAGAGCCATGCTGATTAAGGAGCGAGCCACAGATATGTACAGACTAAGTGCATATTTCGTGGCTAGAACCACGAGTGACCTTCCACTAGACCTTGTTTTACCAGTGCTTTTCCTCCTTGTTGTTTATTTCATGGCTGGATTGAGACTGAGTGCAGGGCCTTTCTTCTTTAGTATTCTTACAGTTTTTCTAAGCATAGTGGCAGCACAGGTATGTGTTGTGATTCATAATACAACCACTAAGAAAATAACATACACCAAAATGGTCTATGGTTGTGATTACTGTTGGTTGTTAAGCAGGGTCTTGGACTTGCTATTGGAGCTACACTAATGGACTTGAAAAGGGCCACGACTTTGGCTTCAGTAACTGTGATGACTTTCATGCTGGCTGGAGGCTTTTTTGTGAAGGTAAATTTAATAAACATTCCTTTTCCTGGAATACTAATCCTCATCTCCTGACGTAAACATTTGCTCACTGAATTTTGGGCTCAAACAAATGGTTTATTGGACTTTAATGTGATGTAACTGAAAATTTCCTTCAACCAAAGTATATCAAATTCTTCATATCTTGTAATCAAGTTGACAATCAAATGAATGACTTGTGATCTTTTTTAATTCAGTAACATGTTCAAATATTCTTAATTAATAAAAGCTAGGAAGAAAAATGATAACTAACTAGTGCCTTTGCGGTAATAGTTAGGGAATCAAATATATAAAGTTTTCATTTAAAATTATCAAATTTTTTACTTCTAAAATCTTAAGAAATATGCTCATGATACTGGTTAACAAAATTCTCAAAAAATATCTTTGATATGAGGAATTTTGTTAAGGGTCAATTCATTGCAGATGATAACTAACACATTCTTCTAAATTTAACAGAAAGTGCCCACATTTATATCCTGGATTCGTTACATATCTTTCAACTACCACACATACAAGCTTCTACTCAAGGTTCAATATGAACACACAACACCAACCATAAATGGGATCAAAATTGACAATGGATTCACAGAGGTCGCTGCTCTGGTAGCCATGGTTTTTGGGTACCGTTTATTGGCATATCTTTCTTTGCGGCGGATGAAACTTCAAGCTGGAGCTTAAGACTATTCTCTATAGCAGGTTTGAGTTGGAGATGCGCTTCCTTTCTTCTAGGAAGAGTGCTATTGAATGAGAGAGAGCTCATAAATATACCAAGTGAAGGGTCAAATATTGATTTGTTGGTAATCTTATGTATATTGTATATTATATAGCATGTTAAAGCAACCAAAGCATGCTGAATGTAAGCTATACAGGCACATTAGTATTTCGGTGTGTGATGTTCAAAGAACTAGAAGAGACGCTTTTTTAGATTATTTAACTCTTAGGAAGGACCTCTTCTTATTAGATTTGTTTTATTAACTCGGGTTCTTAGATTTACCTAAAAAGTGTGTGTGCAACTGCAAGTATTATGAATTTGAGTTGACTATGCCACCTACTGTACCAGTCAAGTTTCGGGAATAAATATGTATCAATGTTAATTTAATATGCTTCAGATATTTATTTTAAGCAAGAACCAAGGTCTAATATAGACTAATACTATCAAACCTGGAAGATTAATTCCTGTGCAATTGCATGATGCTTAATTAGGAATTCATGTTTCCTGCGATTAATAGATCACTACAATATGATTAAAGATATAAAAAATCGGTAATTATTCCTATTCATAAACCCAAAAAATATACTACTAGATACTTGTGACATAGTCTATATTAAGTTTAAGTTAAGACATATTTGTTAAAAGTTTAGGTTAATTAATACGTTTCTGAAAATTACCTGTTCAGTTTAAAACAACCATATTTTGAGCTCTTAAACAAAAATTTATGCTCAACAAACTAATCTATATAAACGAAAAAAATAATATCACGATAAAAACGTAAACTAACATTATTATTATTTTCAATTTTTTTTCAAATGACATGTTTATTAATATATGTAAAAGATTAAATTCACTGGTCTATATATAAATATAATGTCATTTGCCTATTTAAAGGTATGTTTCTAACATTGTGTAACTAACCTTATTGTCTCTCTATGTTGTTATATATAAAACATAATTTTGGAAAAAATAGTTTTTTTATAAGACATATTTCTATGAAGTATTTATTGATTTTTTATTTTTTATCTTTATTATAATTAGTTTAATTATTTAATATATTATTAAATAGGCTAAATGGTAAATTTAGCCCCTAGAATTGTTGGGATTTTGGTTTTGCTCCCTGAAATGATTTTTCTTAGGATTGTCTCCCTAGAAAATTTTTAAGCTTAGAATATAACCCCTTCCGTTGACTGCCTCTGCCAACTGATGAGGTGGAGCCTAGTCACATGCCTGTCATTGCATATGTGTCATGTGACTCATCATATTAGGACCAAGTCACTCATTAACCTTTTTTAATTAAAGGTTAACAAAATGATTAACCTTTTTTAATTAAAACCCTATTGGCCTCTCCATGTACCTTCACAACCCTTCTCAATTCAGATCCAAGCTCTGGTTTCACTCAAAAGCTCTCTGCGTCCTCAACAATTCTTTCATCATTTCCCCTTCCTTCCATCTCATCCATAATGGGCAAGAAAAAACCCAAGGATCCCCAACAAACCCCTCAAAACGATACCGTGTCATCCCCTCCCGGCATTTTCGGCAAGCTCTTCAGCAACACACACAAACAATCCACCGCCACCACCGCTTCTCTATTCTCCGACGACAACCCCTTCAGGAGAAAGCCTCAACCACCTACCCCACTTTCCGACTCCACTAATCACGGTCAGAGCCCTAACAGCGACGACACAAAAAGGAAGGGAAAAAAGAGAAAGATAAAACCCTCGATTTGGATTCCTCAATCGAAGCTTCGGAGAAGAAGAAGAAGAAACACGGTTCAGACGAGAATGGAGGGGAAGGGAAAGGGGTGAACTTGGATGCTGAAGCAATTGAGAAGGGGAAGAGGAAGAGGAAGAGGGATGAGGTTGAAAAGGAGTGGGAGGAGAAGAAGAATGGGGAAGTTAAGGAAAGGATTGAGAATAAAACTGTTGGGAGCAAGAGGAAGGCTTTGGATAATCCTCTTGAAAGACTGTTTTTGTTGGCAATTTGCCTCTCAAGGTGAAGAAGAAGGGTTTTAATTAAAAAAGGTTAATCATTTTGTTAACCTTTAATTAAAAAAGGTTAATGAGTGACTTGGTCCTAATATGATGAGTCACATGCCACATATGCAATAACAGACATGTGACTAGGCTCCACCTTATCAGTTGGCAGAGGCAGTCAACGGAAGGGGTTATATTCTAAGCTTAAAAATTTTCTAGGGAGACAATCCTAAGAAAAATCATTTCAGGGAGCAAAACCAAAATCCCAATAATTCCAGGGGCTAAATTTACCATTTAGCCTATTAAATATACTAAACTATTAATAATATTTAATTAAGTTAATAATGATAAAATTATAATAGAATATTATTTTGTAAAAATTTAATACACTTAACTACTACTTCTTAACTATTTTAATTGATCTTAATGATTTAATTAATTATGTCTTATATATAACACTGAAGATAGTAAAATTTAATATATTATTTGGAGTTTCGGTAAAACTCTTTAAAAAAGAAAAGAGTCGAGCAATCTTTAACTTATATTAAGTAAATAAGTTAGAGAAAGGTGATTATTCCCAATAAAAAATAAAAATTAAGTGACTTAAAAAAAATCCCCTTAAAACAAATCTGCTGCATTTATATTTTTGTTACTATAATATTGTGTGCCATGCTTATATAGAAAGTACTGTCTTCTAAAAAAAAAGAAAAAGAAAACAGAAACATGTTTTAAAGTTAAAGTAATATTTTAAAATGTTAAATAATAGTATGTTTTTGTTTTTGTTTTTATTTTTGTCAATCAATTAATTTAATTTAAAATTACAAAATAATTTCATATTGACAAGGCCCACATAAGATACGGTCTCATTTGGACCCAAAAAGACTGACACTGACGAAAGCAAAGGATAGAAGGGTATTTGCGTCATCTACCATCTTAACGGCTACTTGTATATATATATAACGAACCCCTGTTTTTGTTTTCGTTTTTTCATTTTCACAGTATTTTCTTCATCTTCTTCACTGATGCTTTGAATCTTCAAGCTTTGAAACCGAACCTTCAGATCAACCATCGCATTCTCTACCTTCGCATTCTCTGTTTCTCTTTTTACTTTTTTCTTCCTCTTCTCTGCATTTAATTCTTCTCTCTTTTGCAGGGTTTCTTGAATCATGAACGCGACACCGTGGAATTCTTCTTCTACAAACACCAAAACCCGATCCCCCTTCCAAGATCACTTTATCCGCAGAAAGAATTCTCAAGAAAACGTAAGCCCTTGCATCTCAATTCTCTACATTCAAAGAAAGAACCCTAAATTGAAAAATCGATTTTTTGGAAACAGTTGGACAGGTTCATTCCCAATAGGTCAGCAATGGACTTCGATTACGCACACTACATGCTCACAGGGGGTAACAGGAAGGGCAAAGAGAACCCTCTGCTCACGTCACCATCACGAGAAGCCTACCAGAAGCAACTCGCAGAAGCCCTCAACATGAATAGAACTCGAATCTTGGCCTTCAAGAACAAGCCCCCAACACCTGTTGAACTCGTCCCCAAGGCCATCCTTTCTCCTGCTCCTCAATCTAAATCCTCTAAGCCCAAACGTTACATTCCTCAGGTATCTAATCTTATATCATCTGCATTGCTTTTAATTGGATTTTTATTGGAAATTTTGCTGAACTTGTTACTGTGAAAATGATTCTCAGAGTTCAGAGAGGACGTTGGATGCTCCTGATATACTAGATGACTTTTACTTGAACTTGTTGGACTGGGGTAGCAGTAATGTTCTTAGTATTGCTCTTGGAAACACTGTCTATCTCTGGAATGCTTCTAATTGCTCTACTGCTGAACTTGTTACTGTGGATGAGGAAGATGGCCCTGTTACAAGTGTTAGCTGGGCTCCTGATGGACGCCATTTGGCCGTTGGTTTGAACAATTCTCATGTCCAGTTGTGGGATTCTGATGCTTCTAGGCTGGTAAGTGTTATTATTGTATTTTCTAGAGAGGAAAAAAAACCTTCAATTTAGCCCTCCAAAGATTAAGTTAGTGATCACGAACTTCCCAACTTGGTCCTTGAAAGATTTTGGTCACCCTTCAATGATTCAATTGGTAATCAAGTTAGTCCTCCATCACTGACTATGATAATGTAACAGAGGATTAACTTGATGACCGGTTGAATTATTAGAAAACTTATTTGGTGATCAAAATCTTTACAAGGACCCTAATTGGTGTAATGACTTACTATTTGAAGTATCAAATTAAAGGTTTTCTCTATTTTCTAACAATTTTTGTGTTGTTGTAAAACTGAAACTTTCTTTGTTGTCTGATGTTATATGGTTTGATTTGGTAAATGCAGTTAAGGACTTTAAAAGGTGAACACCAGGCACGGGTGGGTTCACTGGCTTGGAACAATCATATTCTCACAACTGGAGGAATGGATGGTAGAATTGTTAACAATGATGTTAGAGTAAGGCTTCAGGTTGTTGATACATATAGGGGGCATCAACAGGAAGTTTGTGGACTCAAGTGGTCTCCCTCTAGACAACAATTGGCGAGTGGAGGCAATGATAATGTTATTCACATATGGGATAGGTCTATGGTCTCTTCAAATTCACCTACCCGTTGGCTTCACAGGTTTGAAGAGCATAGGGCTGCTGTAAAGGCACTAGCTTGGTGTCCATTCCAAGCAAATCTGCTAGCTTCTGGTGGTGGTGGGGGTGATCATTGTATTAAGTTCTGGAACACTCACACAGGTGCGTGCTTGAACTCTTTGGACACAGGCTCTCAGGTGTGTTCTCTGCTTTGGAACAAGAATGAGCGTGAGTTGCTTAGCTCGCATGGTTTCACACAGAACCAGCTCACTCTTTGGAAATACCCTTCAATGGTGAAGATGGCAGAGCTCAAGGGTCATACCTCCAGGGTCCTTTTCATGGCTCAAAGTCCAAATGGGTGTACAGTAGCCTCTGCAGCAGGGGACGAGACTCTTCGATTTTGGAATGTCTTTGGAACCCCACAAGCTTCCAAACCAGCGCCCAAGACTAACACTGAGCCCTTTGCTCATGTGAACCGTATTCGTTGAGGATGCATCATGTAAAACTTCTGCGATCTTCTGGGTTGCAGATTGCAGATATTATAGATATTGTATTAAAAAGTATAAATTCTTTTAACATTATTACCTTGACCATTATTTTTGTACATAAATTTATATGTGATGTGAAAAATACATAGACATACATTTTTGGACAAAGTTCTCTGCACAGAAAGAAATTATAACTTGAATGAATGTGTATGATTATAATTTTTCAGTGTGTTTTGATCTGGCCTTTCTTTATCTTGTCACTACCTTGTTTTGGTGTCTTTGTTACTTGTGGCTTGTCACTTCAAATGACTGGTGTTAATAAGGGTTTTTTTTATCAGTAATAGGTTGCTACAATTTTTTAACAGAAGTCATAAGTGACAGATGACAAATTGATTGTGCCTAGGATCCTCTTTGGAGAAGAAAAGACCCTGGTTCCCGTTTTGGCTTCAATGCAATTTAGGATCTTCTTGATGAAGAACTGAAAAGGTTCATTGTTATAAGACAAGAAGGGGTAAGCTAGTCAGTCGATAAATCACCCAAGTTGGGTCCCCGTAGTCAATGAGATTCTGTTTAAAAATGTCTCCATTCTGGTGGGGCAGGGACACACGTAGCGACTGCACTAAGTTACCTTTCATAATGTCTATATTATTCTATGCCACTTGCAATTTTAATGGTAATTTTTTTTTAAAAAAAAGTAAAGCCATGTGCTATCAATGTCTCAAAAACTCAGAAATTGAAATGGTGAAATTAATCTTCTGATTGTGATTAAATTAGTTTAACCAGTTAAATTTGTGAACAAATCATGTTTGAACCTCAAGTATAGTCGACTTATGCATGGTTCAATTTCATTGTCATTTATTTTTTGCTTTGGTAACATATGGTCATGTATATGCATAATAAATAAAAATAACAATCTTATTCATTCAACGGTTAATTTATCTTGATTGAGTATAATATCATAAGATTTTTTTTCTTTACGAGAATCATATCCTATTTTTTGATAATAGCAAGTATAAGTCCTGTTGAAAACGTTTCCATGTCCATTGTCTTAATTTATTCATCTTACAAAGACAAATCTATCCGAGAATCTACACGAATGATAATAATTAAGAACAACTTATGGATACAATCAATAGATTCAAGATAGAAAAAATCCAAAGATAAACCCAGCCGTCAAAATTAACAAATTATAAATCAAACACTCTTCACTTTCACTATTTAAGGTAATATTCCTAACTTAGCATAATCACAATGTTAGATTTTCATGGTTGAAGTAAGAAAGGAAAAGAGATTTTTGTGCTGTGAAGGTCGTCCATTTCTCTTCCATCTTTCCATATATAAGCACCAACAACCAACGATCATTAAATATCCTCCATTCTTTCCTTTTTCTCCTTAGTAATCATTTCATTGCCTCTACAAAAATGGTTCTTCTTCTCTTTCTTCCTACCTACCACTTTACATGTTTTCATGCATGATACACAATGTCTATCTATATAATACAAACCAAAGTTTGATAGCCCAAAAACAGAGAGGGTAAAAATTATGGAGAATTCCATGAGATTTGGGTTGATGGCTGTTTTTGCTGTATCGGGAAGCATGGTCTTCTTGGTTCATCAAGTCCATAAGCGTCTACTATCAAACTTCATGAAGAAATTTGAGTTTGAAATGGGTGGTATCTTATACGCACATTCAATTTATCTTCCTTAATTTCAACTATAAATACCATTTTTTTCACTTGAATTGTAAATTCCTCAGTATTTGAAGAACAATGTATGATATATAGTTTTCATTTGTGTTTGCTAGGCTTGGAGAAACATCAATCAAAAAGGAAGGTGCGTTTCGCAAAACAAAGGTTGGAAATTCCATTGGAGAACAAGATTTGTCGTAGAAACGTGACAAGAGTACCACGTGTGAAGGTAGAGGAAATTTTGGTGATGGAGAACATTCAAAACTATTGGAAACGTGGTCCTAAATTAGAGGACATGATGCCTCCTAATAGGGCAGTTCTATACAGGGGGATTATGCAATATAAGAATAGGACCCTTTATGGAAGACGTGGTTTTTAGGTGTCTCAAATTTTATGTGCCAAGATCACTAGAAGAGTAAATAAATACCAACAAAAGAAAAACACTTCAGAAAGGATTTTTATTTTTATGTCTATTTAAACAAGACAGTATGCAACTCATTAGGTCTGTCCAGTGATTAGAGTTCAGTTGGTTTAAAATGATTAAGTTCAAATTTCAGCTTTTATTGATTGTAAACAAGTGAACCTGTATGAGAAATATTAAAAATAAAGTGAACAAGTGATAATACTTTGACATTATGAGAAGAATATAAATCATTAGATTTCATATATGGTAATATGATTCAAAGTATTGTTCTCATTTCTTATAGTAATCTGGTTTTCTTGTTTAAATAATTCTTTTTTAGGGTATTTGGTATATAGATTTTTTTTAATTTTAGGAATTATATTTCTAATAAATTATATCTTCTAAAAATGAAATTTCCCAAAAATGTTATAAACATACTTGGTATGAGTAAAATGTTTTTGGGGGAAATTATACGAATATTTTGAATTTTGATACTCTTGTATTTATAATAATTTTGGATGAGGATTCAATATGTAAGAGAGGTTTAAATACATTTTGTGAACACCTATTTTTGTCCAGCAAAATGTATATTAAAATATGTAAGAAAAAAATATGCAAAAGAAAAAAAAAAAGAGTATAGAATCCGGAGTCGATGTTGACTGCATTAACCGGGGTCCTAGTATGGTCTCCTGACCGGTGTTACCTCACCAACTCTAAGTTTGCATAACCTCAGTAGAGTACGGTATTTTATACCTCAGATTTGTGGGAATCCGAGGTTCTTCAAGTTAGTGAAAACTGATCCGTACTCGAACTTCAAGACACACCGAAGGTGAACCTGCATAAGAGTCCAATGCTTAATTATCGACCGGGGTGGAGAGAAATGTCTATAGTCGACCGATGATTTCAGACCCCGGTTATGACTTACCAGTTCTTATTGGTGACGTGGTGCGGTACGTAGAACCTCGTCCATTCCAGGTTGCCACCCCGGATCATATTAATAAAAAGAATAAAAATAATATTGAAAATTGCATAGTGACTGTTGGAATAGTAGCTTTTCCCAATTTCTATAAATACTCAACCCCTCTTTATTTCCTACCACACCTCTCATTTCATCAACTTTCTTCATTTCTCTCAAGCAATGGCCGATGGATGCCGAAGCCAAGAGGAAAGAATAAGGGAAGGAAAACGATGTTTTGTGACTACTTTCTTGCTTCTTATAGCATGGGTAGCAATTTTTCTTTTTTGGATACTTTATTTCTTGCCACATGTAATAAATAATTTATGTTTCCATAAGAGTAAATGATTACTCACTTGTATTTTAAAAAAAATTAAAAAAACAATTTTTTTCCAAAAAAAGAAAATCAGAAAATAAAAAGGCCCAAAAAAAAAGAAAAAAATGGGCAAAAAAAAAGTCCAAAAAAATGAAAACCCAAAAAAAAATTTGAAAAAAAATAGGCAAAAAAAAGGTCCAAAAAAAACGAAAATCCAAAAAAAAATCAAAAAAGGTTATGGTGGTTTGATTGAGGTGGGACCCAGTTGGTTGGATAATTGGAGAAAATTGGGGAAAATGACATCAAATTTGGACAAATTAGAAAAGTAGAAAAGTGATGTCATTTATGGAGGATCCAATGCCAATTTTCTTCTATAAATAGAAGGTGATATTGAGGTATTTGGGAGGAGAAGAAGAAAAAAGAGGGGAAAGAGTGTTAAAATTTTGTGAGATTTTTTAGAAGTTTTGGTTTTCAAAAATTGTTGTGTAATCCTAGTTAGGAAAATGAGTGCATTATTCTAGTATGTCTTAGTATGTGAGTTTTTATGAGCCAAAATACTGTCCAAGTATTGTAACCGGTGTCCAAACACCCTCAAATTGAGTCCAAACAAAGCCAAAAGCAAAGCAAATCTACACAAAATTGTTTTCGCGATTTCCGTTCTAGTTCCTCTTTAATTGTTCTTGTACCAAGGTATTTTTTATTAATACAAGGATGTTTATTTACATTTATTTATTCATCTTTTATTTAATTGTTATTTATTTTTCTGTACTTTTATTTTTCTTTATTTATATTCGAGCACTTTATTTTTCTGCACTTTATTTTTCTGTAGTTATTTATCTGTTTATTTATTTTTCTATATTTTCATCTTTATTTATTTATTTGTACTTTTATTTTTCTTTATTTATTTTTCTGCACTTTTATTTTTCTTTATTTACTTTTCTGCACTTTTATTATTGTTAATTTATTTTTCCGCACTTTATTTATCTGCACTTTACATTTCTGCAATTATTAGTTTATTTATTTATTTTCTGCATGATTATTTTTATTTATTTATTTTTATGCCCTTTTATTTTTATTTATTTACTTTTCTACCCCTTTATTTTTATTATTTACTTTTTCACCTCTTTACTTTCATGTATTTACTTTCCTGCCCTTTTATTTTTATTATTTACTTTTCTACCCCTTTATTTTTATGTATTTACTTTCCTGCCCTTTTATTTTTATTATTTACTTTTCTACCCCTTTACTTTCATGTATTTACTTTCCTGCCCCTTTATTTTTATTATTTACTTTTCTGCCCCTTTATTTTCATATATTTACTTTCTTACCCCTTTATTTTTATTATTTACTTTTCTGCCTCTTTATTTTCATATATTTACTTTTTTGCCCCTTTATTTTTATTATTTACTTTTCTACCTCTTTATTTTTATTATTTACATTTCTGCCTATTTATTTTTATTATTATTTTTTGTACTTTTATTTTTATTTATTCTGTACCTTTATTTTTTTAAAATTATTTATTTTTCTGTACTTTTATTTTTAGTTATTTATCTTTCCGCACTTCTTTTTTTTTTCTATACTTTCTAGTTATTTATTTATTTATTTTTCTATACTTCTTTTTTTTTCTGCCTAATTATCCATTTTTATTATGGTCATGATTTCCTATTATTTTCTCTTAGTAACCTTTTGATAATTAAGAAAAATCATTATCATAAAAAATGAAAAAACCAAAACTAATAAATAATGTGTTATTTATTCATTTATCTTTTTCTTAAATTTAAAATGAGATTAATTTAGATGAGACATTTTATTAATCTTAATTTTTTTAAAAAATAATTAAATAAGGTTCATTTGTCAATTTTAATTAGTTAAGTGTATATATATTTCTTTATTTTCATGTTGACGTGTTTAATTCTATTTTTTTTCTTTTTAACTTTTTTCATTTATTTATTTGTTTTAAACTTTATATTTCTCAATAAAATCAATGGATTGTTTTTACTAGAAAATAATTAAGACAAGACGTCTTATTGTTTTTATATTTTTATGGTCTTTTAATCATTTATTTGTTTATTTTCTTAGAACTAAAAAAAATAACAAACTTAGGAGATATATTTTATTTTTATTTTTGTTTTATTCTTATTTATATATATAATTATTATTATTATTATCTATATTATTTATCATTGTTTTATGAAGGATGAAATACTTGATAATCATTTCTTTTTTAAAATTATGCATGATCAATTTGACTAACCGTTTTTTTTACGGACAGTGTGGGGTGCTAATACATTCCCCTCCTGTAATTCGACTCCCGGACTAAACAGAATCTCATTTTTTTTAAAAAAAAACCAGTGCTATTTAAAGGTTTTCCTAATATTTTCCTTAATAAATATTAGTGGCGACTCCTTGAACCCTTTATTTTCTTTAGGCTTCCCAAGGGCCTCATTTCAATGCATGTTTCAATTTTCTTTTATTTGTCTTTAACCAGTCTGCGTCGCGCGTCAGGACCCCGGTCGCGACACATTTATACATAGGACATAATTGTATTTTTAATTATAAAAAATTTCAGATTAGGCGAGAATTAGGATTCTCATTTTTTGGTGAAAATTATAAACATAAAAAAAATTCCCAAGCATCCTAATTTCCCAGGAATAATTTTTAAAATAATTACATCAAACGTGAGAATAGAAAATTCCTGAGATACAATTTCTATGAATAAAAAAAAAAGATTGTCTCCCAAACATCTCCTTAAGGTTATATTTGGATGAGGTATTTAAAAATATTAAAATTTTCAGTTATTACTATTATTATTAAAATTATTTATTTGAATAAACATCCACGATAAACAAATTTAGATATCTTTTTTATATATAATTTTAAATTCTTCATTTTTACTTATGTTTCAAATTCATTTGAAAATTCTATGCATTTTAAAACTATTCATATTTCAACAACCAAACAATATATCTTAATTACTACCATTTAACATTATTTGTTAAAATCAATCCTTTCCTTAAATTTCTTCATCCAACACAGTTTTTGATAGTTAAAGTTGCTTTTAAAATTGTTAGAAAATAAATTTATTGAGATTTTTAATGACTAAAACTATATTTTAACTCGCCAGAATTACATGTTAACATTCAATTAGACATTTGAGAACTATACGAAGAAACTAAGGTGTAATTTAGTTACTCATTAATATTTAACAAGTTCAAGCTCAAAGTAATAACTAAAAACAAAATATTCAATAAAAAAATGATGTAAAACAAAAAAAAATTATACGGACCAAAACCAAAAGACTATATCTTACAGGGACCAGAAATATATTTAGTTTATATATTTGTTATTCTATTTAAATGTCTAAACTTGTTGTTTTCTGTTATATCATATTATGATTATGTTTATTAATACATCAGATGTATGTTTTATGGATTTATTTAATAGTTAGTATTACAAATAAATTTTTAAATAGGCTTTGCCAAAAGAAGAAGAAGCAAGTATCAATAAATAGGCAAAACTTATGATCTCTAATATCAAGAAGGCAAAGTTGCACCTTCTAAAATTTAACTTAGCCAATTTTCACTCGTAGTTTTTTTTTAGAAGAAACTCGTAGTTTCGTGTGACCTATTATCCCCCTATCATGATACTAGGCCCATTAGGTCTTTTTTTTGTATGCCGCCCATTAGGTCTTATACATATGATGTGTTTGGTTTGCAATTAAGGAAACAAAGTTAGGAGAATGAAAAAATTTAAGGGTTAATATTGATCTTTCACGCCGTTTGAAAAAGTCAAAACTACATTTGACCGTAAGATCTATTTTTGGGTTGGTCAAACCGGGGTTTAACCTACCCAGTTGGGGAACCAAACGGCCCCATAGTCTCACCACACACATACATAGTGTCTTAAAAGCCCATAATAGATATGGGCCTGCTGAGAAATATCATACTATTTATATACCCGATTTATATAAAAAAATAAATTATCAATCAATAGAAGCCAAATAAATCTTATATTCTAACATACATGTTAAATACGTTGGAATCAATATTTTTAAAATCAGTAAAGATATTGATTTGGTTTTGGCTTCTTCAAAGGTTGATTCAATACAATTAAATAATAAATTAATATAATTTTATTAAAAAATAATTAAATATTATGTTATATAAACTATTACTTTAAATAATGTAGCACACATAAAAAATTTAAAGAATTACATGAAGTTTTTAGAAAAAAAATTTAGGATGCATTTTTCTTACACATCGCTTAATATTTTATGTCTAACGGGAGATATAAAACTCCAATCAACGTGAATCTAATTGGTACACCTCTGCAACTCAATTACCTATAAATGTTACGAAAGGGTCAAATGTCAATTTATGCCCATAAGATTTCTCAATTCATGAAAATGTAAAACCATTATACATACAATTTTCAGCATGAACACCTTGTAGTATTTAGACATAACTTGAGTTATAGAACTCCGTTTGTGGTGAATCAAATATAGAAATGTCTGTAACTCAATTATCTATAATTTTTGTGAAGAATGTAATAGTTAATTCAACCTAGATTAGACGCAGTTTCAAAAACAAGATGATAATCAATTACCAGTACATATGTCATTTTTATGTAGATTTTGGCCTTTAGGCCAACTTTTGCAACCCCTAATTTTCCCATTTGACCTTCGAATGCTACAAAACTTTTATGGCATTACCTACAATTTATTTTGGACCTGTTGCCGCAGTCCATGCTAAAAAATTCCTCTATATGGTGGAGTTATGTGAAAAAATGCATTTAAGTCATTTTCACTCAATTCCAATACCAAAACTCTATCAAACCTCATCCAAATGGTAATCTTATTTCACACATAAGTTTCTAATATGCTTAGGGATCTATTCGCACCTTTCGGGGACTTTAGATCCCACTCGAACTCAAAATCATTTGTTTAGTTAGTTTAATTAGTCATTTCTCTTCAATTATGTATGTATATATATCATTTACACTAATTCACAAGCATTCATCAATCAACACAATAACATCACCATCAATCAAACATATCCTGCCCATGGAACTACAATTTCATCAATGCTTTGACTTGATGTCATTTTACAATATATTTACAAGACGTGGGTATAACATATATAATTCCTCGTCATTATCTAATTGGTTTAATGTCATCTATCAGCAAAACATACATATACTACACTACCATAGTTATTCAACACAACCCATCATGGCTCAGTGCCATTCTCATCTCATGCACACAAGGTGTTCATGCTAATTATATTTATTTTTCTCATATGCTAATTGACGTCGAATAACATTTCTAAATTAACTAGTACTCCAAACACCCTCTTACCTCGATTTCAAACCTCCGACACTTGCTTTTGATATCGAGTATGCCCAATATCTAAAATTTAAGGAATTCATGAAGTAGGTTAGCATTTCAACCTCTGAATCGAAAACCCACTTTACCGAAATAACTCAAAATACATTTTTAAGGCTTTCAAAACTTACCTCGATTAATTCCACTCTTGGTTTTGAGTCCCTCTTCGGTTAACGTCTCACTGATACTTGGTTTATAACCTACATGTACCGAAGTGGAAACCCATTAGCAAAATGGCAACACTCATCGTCCAAGGCTTCCATTTACGAGATTAAATTACAAAATGTTAATGAAATGAAAACCCAATCCTATGTAAAATTTGGTTTTGAGAGAAGATAAACTGGAACTAAAAATTGAAGTTACCTAAATGTTCACCCTACTTCCACGATCCCGAATATGCTATCAATTTTAAGTTTCAGCGAAAGATTAAGCTTCAATCAAGCCCTCAGTGGCACGACCATGGAAGAGAGCAAATGAAAGTTTTATTGTTTCTCACATGTGGAGAATAAAGGAGAAAAAGGAAATGTTTTAAGCCTTAAGGGTATTTTTGTCATTTCACTATTTCTTTTCTGATGGTTCGGAGAACAAACTTATAAGGGGGTTGAATAAGACTATTCTTTTTTTCAAACCAAAAAGTGATATTTAAACATTATGACGTTAAGCACAACGGACCAAACTTTTACTATCAATTTTAACAATAATAATGCACCAGACTTTTGATAGTAAAGAGAAAGAGAGAAAGAGACAATACACAAGCGATTTATACTCGATCATCTCCAACTCGGAGACTACATCCAGTCCCTTCAAATCTGAAGGATTTCCACTATATAAAAACTTTTACATAACCAACCCAGATTGAGCTTACGAGTATTATTGAGTCCAGCCACTCCTGGCTTAAGCACAACCCGTGCTTCAAGTATTCTTGACACTAGCCACTCCTGACCTCAAGTATTCTTAACTCCGGCCACTCCTAGCCTAAGCATATGCTGTGCTTCTGAGTATTCTTTTGCATGCACCCACTCTTAAGGCAGACCCAAGTATTCTTGACTTTGGCCACTCCTGGCCTGAGCACAACTCATGCTCTGAGTATTCTTGATTCTGGCCTAAACACAGCTCGTGCTTTTACACAACAGACCTCTCTTGATTCCTATAAGTATTATTTTACAACACCCACTCTTGAGGCAAACCCAAGTATTCTTTCATGAGCCACTCCTGGCTCGAACCCTGAGTATTCTTTCAAAAGTCTCTCCAGGCCAACAGTGTTTCCCAACCTAATCAGAGTCTAGCAACACACCAGACCTACACTTCAAGAGAGTTAGAAGAATTATTTTAAATGAATAAGCTTTTCTCAACTTAGCAGAGCTAAGTGATCAATTACATGAGGAAAGACTTATTCATTAAGTAGACTCAGTACCTGTGTAGTATGAAAGATAGGTACAAGGGGTACTAAGTCTAAAAGCATGACCAGAGATAATATGCTCTTAAAAGAGTAAAAAGATATGAGCTGGTTACATATCTCTGGTTGCTATGGCTTCTGGGAGAAAAAGGAATGCACATAGCAAACTTTCTTTAACTTCATGACAGTTCTTCTGGATTCGATCTTTTGTTCTACAAGTAGACTATCATCTTATTCTTCTTTATGGGCTGTTGTGTTTGAACGTATAGTGCTCGTTCATATTTCTTCTTCCTTGTTCACACTTTCCTTAGTGTGTCTTTCCCATCTTCTTTTTCTTCAACAAGATTTCTCTCTTTTTGGTTTCATGTCCTCTTTGTAATTTTTTTGTTTAGAGTTTGGTTTTGTGATCTGCTTTTAACCCACCCTTTTCTGAAAAGATTAGTTCAATATATAGAGGATTGTTCTAAAGAGCCTAAGAAGAGGTTGCCATAAGTAAGTCCATTGAAAGATGATATACTTGAGGAGAAGGATGTTGCACAATAGACAAAAGGCTTTCTTTTGTTATAGAGAGACATTCTGAGCACCTAATTATAGGATAGACAGCTTTGAGATGTGTACGATCATAGACATGGTAGAGGTAGCGTAAATTTCACCAAGGAGAAAGCTTTTATTCAGAGATTCTCTAAATCTATTAAGACACAGGTGAAAGACTTGACGTTATTTTGGATAGAGCGTAGACTGTCTTGCTTTTTCGTTCTTCCTTTCGTTGGTTTTTGCTTAAGCGTACTTACAAGAATGTTTTCTTGACCGTTGAGAGATCCTTAAGCCAAACTTGAAAAGAAACTTCCTTTGAAGTGAATTCTGGATCCAATGATTCACAAGATATTCAGACGCCTTTGATAAGTCTCGAAGTTTTTATGAGAAAGACAATATCTGATGTTCAGACTTTGTAGAATGAGATAAACTATTCTGAGCTAAGTCTGATAGGTATTCAGATGTAAAGATCTTTTTCTTTGAGAATGATTTTCCCGACTTCAAGACTTTCCTTGTTCTGGATTAAAGAGGGTTTATTAATGAGACTAGACTTTTAAAGATTCTTTTGGCATGCGTACTCCCCTTATCTTTCTTAACACAATCCTTATATTTTCCTGAAACACTTAAACTCACATATTAAATAATAACATGATATCACTCTATTTAAATTATAATACACAATGTTGATTATCAACAAATCTCATGAAGTTCTGGTTTAAATGATTCGACATTTACTAGACTTTTTCTTCAATATTTTCTATTTTCTTTTATTTCCTTTAATTAAAAACTTAACTTTTTTACTTTCACCATATGGTAACTTATATTTTACCCTCAATCAAAATTTAAATTTTACTAACCAATCACTCAAAATTAATTATTATAATTTCATTACTTCATTAATAACTCTCAATTAATTTATAATAGTTTAGGAAAATTTCTAATTAATCTGAATAAATTTTTATGTGGCAAAAATAATTTTTAATTTAACTTAAGGGTTGTTACACCATTAGTACTTGAGTATCTCAATCGTTGGAAGAACCTTCTAGATCAGAGCATGACGAGGAAGATGCTTGTGTTGTGCATAATCTGGCTTTTTTCGTCAATCCCTTAGTTGTCTTATCTATTTCAAGATTGAACAAAAATTCACTTGCAAAAGAAGGTCGAGGCACAAAGAAGTAAAGAAAACTTAACCACCAACCCTGAAACGTCATCGAAATTTGATGGAGTCAAATCCAATAAGTTTAATCATACTTTCTAAAGAATTATAGGATCGAATCCACAGGGATCGGTAAAGTTTACTTTCTTTAGCAAGAGTAAAAAAATGGTTTTGTAGAAATCAAAGTGAAATAAAGAATAAAACAAGTAAAAGATTTAGAAATTCATTAGATGAAAACCTAGCCCAATGAGTAATTCTGGTATTCATTCTTCGAATTAATCATCGACACACAACTTAATTCTTTTACCAACTTTGATAAATTGCTTATAATTAACAACAAGTCATAATAACCAATCTCTGGTTACTTTCTTGATAACTAGAATAAGCTATTTGATTATTTCCCTTATCAATAAACAACCCTCGAAGCATTGTACCGATTTAATCTAATAATAACATTAAGATTCATAGAGGTCCAATTCTAGCCAACAAACTCGTAAGTTTGGTTTATCTGGACTAGATTGTATAGCCACATAACTATCATGTTATTTGAAAATAGTTATTGAAACCTTTAGACAATTATAAATATAAACTCTTAATTAACAACACTCTACTTTATTAACACTGTAATAGGCCTTTTGCATAAATCAACCAAATAAAAATAGATGAATAGATTCTAAAAGCATACAAATATCAAAGAATAAAGTGAGAGAAACAATTTAGACAAGTCTTTCAATTCTCTAAGAATTAAACCTTAATTATCCTTAAACTAGAAAATTAGTTTAGTTACCTTGGGCTTCCATGAGAAATACAAGGTAAAAAGAAAAAAAGGATTACAATTTTCAAAACTAAGAATGCTTTATTTTTCCTTCTAATTTTCGTCCTACACTTTGCTACCAAAAGATCCCTTTATAAATACCTAACCTAATCCTTTAATTTAGGAAGATTGTGAACAAGATAAGGAGATTACAAATCATAAAATGAGAAGATAAAATCCTAACAATATTATATATATCTCTAAGCAAAAACAATCTCTAATTTAATATATCCTTTTAAAATAGCATGCATCGTAATCTTATAAGTAAACGCAAAAAAAAAGCAAATTTTGCTTTGTTTGTCCATGGTAATGGTATTAGTCATAACATGACTTAATTTTCTTGATTTTGCTTGAAATCTTTGCATTACTCTTCTTCTTTGGTCCAACACTTCAACCTATCATGTAAAACATAAAACTTAACAGTAAAGCCTCATTTTCTAAGTATTTAATCAATTAGTTCAATAGAAATTAGCACAAAAGTATGTACAAAAGACATATTATCAAATGATTGAAGAAAATTTCCCTCCACATGTTATGATGTTCGAACAAAAATCAAAAACATCTTAAAGTTATAAATCACAGTCGCATTCTATCGGACATCAAAGGGTCCATTTGGAAAAAACAAGCTTATAACTTATTACTTTTTTAGTAAGTTATAGCTTATAACTTTTTAAGCAATTTGTTGAAGTAAAGTTGTTTAGTAAAACTATTTTAAACTCTATTAAATAACTTAAAAAGACATATAATATTTTAATTATATGAAAATAAAAGTTGTCATAAACAAAGATAAAAATAATAACTAAATAATTGATAAGAAAACTTATAACTTTTAAAAATCATAAACTACCTCAAATAATTTCTCAAGAATTATAAAAGGTATAAACCCCTCATTTTTAATGTTCAATAAACAATTCTAATAATTATAAAAAATCATAAATTTCTTTTAAAAAACTATAAACTCGTTGGGTTAAAGTTTAAAAAAAAGGGACAAAATTGGGTACAGCAATAGGCAGGGATTAATCTAATAAACGGTTTTAAATATTGAGTTAGGCATGCTTGACCACTAATGTAAACGGCCCCACCTTTTAATGAGACGTGACTTCCATCAATTACTTTACATATTTCTTACCCTTACGTTTCAAACAACCATCAAAATCTTATTTTAAACTTAATAATGATTGGCACAAAATATTAAAAATTATTATTTATTTTATTAATACTACTAAAATTTATATTTATTCACTCATCCCTGTAGTATCTTTAATATATTATTTCTACTTTTAAAAAAATTATTGTTATCTAATTATTTTGATTTGCACACATTATTTGCTCAAACTTGAAATGCCGAATTTGCCCTATATATATATATATAATGCTCAAACTTGAAATAAATTATTTTCTAAAGTGATTATGACACAACTCATGATTGGATTATAGAGTTTTATTTTTGAAAGTGAAATACTATATTAATTTTTGGTTGAAATATATAAATTTATATTTATTTTTTAAATTTAATTTCTTTCCTTATTCTTTATTTCAAATTGTTTTCTTCACAAATCTTAAATATGTTTACTTTATATTAATTTATTTCAATTTCCACATTACGGCTTCCCTGTCCCCCGGGCATTGAGAGAGTTTTGAACTTTGAATTGTTAATTTATCACTTAAAATGTCAACACAGTTTAAATAATAGAATATCTAAGATACACTTAAATCATATTTTAAAATAACTAAAATAATTGTTTTTCCCTTTTAAAATATAACATATTAATTCAAGCTTTAAATATATTTTTAATCATGTAAATATATTTAATTTTTATTTTAACCCCTAAATAATTATCAATTTAATCCTTATGAAATTTAAATATTTTAAAAATAAATATCTATTATCGTCCATAAGTGACGTGTCATGCATTTAAACACGCTACATTGCTTATTATTTTATCATAATTGCTTACAGGAAATACTTAGATATATGACATATCATCACATAGTGATAACAAGAGATGTATTTTCAAAATGTTAACATTTTATTTATAAAAAATGTTTAGATTTATGCCAATAAAAAATTTTTAGGAAGTAAAATCAAAACTAAAAAACTTAGTCGACTCTATATTTAATATCAATCTATTTACTTTTCACATTAATTTAATTAAAATTTTAAAATTGTAATAAATAATAAATATATTTTTAATTAGATTAAACTTGAATTCTAATAAATATCTTTAAAAAATTATCATACAACTATATGCTAAATTAGGTAATTTATAGAGTATAAGTCACATTATCAAATTAGGTACCAAAATTTAGCATCTAACAAATTCTGAATTTTGATATGACCCTAGATTTTTTTTTCTATTTAAGACCCTTGTAATAATGATTTTGTTAGTAATAAACGTCTTCCGTTAACAGATTCTGTTAAGTACTAAGGTGTAACTCCCGTTTTGTTGTTGTTTTTCATCACAAGGGCAAATTTACTAATGGCCCACCAATGGAGTACATAGAGAATGAAATTATAGTTTTCCATAACATTGATATTGATAGGTGGTCTTATTTTGAGTGTAAGTCTCTAGTTAGGGAATTTGATTATAGTAAAGGGAAACTTTAAAATGTGGTGGAAAAAGCCTAATGGGGAGTTTGTTGGGATTACGTGGGACAACCATGCATTGGAAGTGGGTCAGTTTGCTACAAAGAATAGTTGTGAGGTCGATATTTATATTGAACATTTAGTTTTAGATGGTGACTTGGTGTTAAAGTTAGCAAACAAATAGGAAATAAGAGGGGCTGAGAAATAGGTTGTAGGGACCAAAGATGGCCCAGTTCCAAATCTAGGCCCAAGGTGAGGCCATTTGGGTCACCCAAGAAGGTTGTCACTAGAAACAAAATTTACAAAAGTGCTAAGGAAAATTTGTTCGGCCATGGGTGTGGACAAGAAAATGAGGGGAGAAAGAGGGTGGAATCTGAAAGAGTTGTTGATGTTCAGGGTGCTAACACTAGTACTGGGAGGAAAGACGGGGTTGAATCAGAGGAGAATGAGAACTAAGGAAGAAATCAAAATACAGGTGCTGAGGTTCAAGGTGCTACTACTAGGAATGGAGGAAGAGAGAGGTTGGAATCTGAAAAAGGTGATGATAGAGAGGGTGTTGAATCTATTACGGATAGGAGAGAAGGTGTTGAAGTTGTTACTGGTAGGATGAAGAGGGTTGAATTAGGCATGAATGACAACTAGGGGGAGTTAGACTGTAGATATAAGGGCATTGGTTTAGGTAATGATAACCAGAGTAATGAGGATGAGGATGATCATGCAGGAGGAGTTGATGGGGAGAATGGATCTCCATAGCATGATGAGATGTTTGTTTGGGTGCAGATTGGTGTAGTTTTGTAGATAAGGAACAGTGTGGTGACATTGACATAGACTATGAGACAGATGGAGTTAGTAGTTATGTGGATTCAGAAGAGGATGAGGATGATGGTGATTTCCCATTTCAGGCATTTGATGAGGACAGATTAGAGAAGAGGTTTGAACTCAGGTTGGGCACGACGTTCAGTTCAGGCAAACTATATTAGAGTACAATATGCATAAGGGAAAGCAAGTGAAACATGTCAAGAATGAGCCATACAGGTGTAGAGTTGTTTGTAGTCAGGTTGGATGCTTATGGCTGGCCTTTGCAAGTCAGGTTGGGAGGACAAACATTATTAGGATGGTGGTGGAGCAATGCTGAAGAAATTAATGATGGGAGCAAGAAAGGCCACGTATATGCAGGTATGATAACAATGCAGCATGAATGCATTATTTAGGATTTTCAGTGTTTAGGGCTCGGTAGTCTAAACTGTTATAATGTGTTTACAGGCATGAAAGGCAAAAATGAATCAGATTAAGGACTTGGATGAAGGGACTTGGACATAGTTGATGGCTTTTGTCTAAAGATGCTTGGTGTAGACACCAATTTTTACATTACCCCAAATCTGATGTGGTTATAAACAACCTTTGTGAAGCATTTAACATTGTCATCCTACTAGCAAGAGAGAAACTTATTGAGTATGTTGGAGTGGATAAAGACTTATATCATGGTCTGGTTTGTGAGGCTGAGGACCAAAGTTATCAACATCAAAAGGGAAGTCATGCCTAAGTCCATAAAGAGGTTGGATAGAGAGCAAAATTTTTCTACCAGTTGGTTCCTATAGTGGTCTAGAGGTGGGATATTTGAAGTTACACATGCAATATTCAATGAGAAGTTTGTGGTTGATCTTGACAAGATGAGTTGTGCATGTGGATGGTGGGAACTTGTAAGGATGCCATGCAGACATGTCATATATAACATCCTTGATTTTTAAAATAATTTCCAATAAATCAAATAATATTTTTCAAATAATTCAAATTTCCAAAACAGAATTTGAATTAAATAATTTACAATATCCATTTTTACAAAAGCCGACCGGCTCTTTTAAGTTTACTATAAAAAAATAAAAACACTCGGTATTCAGGAGCCGGCCAAGGCTTCTACCCATATACAATCTGAGCAGCGTGAGTGACTTCTCATATCATGGTTGGGCCCTTCATCCACTGAAAAATGACAACTGTAGGGGGTGAGCATAAACATATCAAATAACAGTTATTGAATTGGATTAAAAGACCAATTCATAACTATAAAACAAAACCGATCATAAGTCATTCACAATAATTATATACTCATTTTGCTCACCATAACAATACCACAAAACCGAGACATATAACAAATTTCACTCGGCAAGTATAGCAAACTGCACTTGGCAATTCTAGTCAAACACACTCGGCAAACATCACAAATCATTCATTCTCAAAACTGAGACATATACTCATCATAAAACAGCATGTTCTCTCAATAACACATAAATCAGTGTATGCACATGCTCAATCAAATGGATCCATTAATATGTATCAACATCAGTATACATGACCAACTAAAATGGGATCATTATACTGTTTGTGTTGCAACACTGGCTCCCCGAGCCATAAGTCAGCTCCTCGCTGATCTGGCTATTTTACAGGTACCAAACCGCTCTGCGCCCATAATGTAACACCAAGTACCACTCCCAGAGTGATAGCGATCCTCTACTCAGTGCTACAGGCCGGCCTTGAGTCACACTCAAAGGCGTCCATGGTATATAGGAACCACCACAGGGTCTATGACATCAATAGGCGCGTCCATCTGGACCGGCAACACAGGCCCCCTGCAGTCCTGTGTGCGTCTCAATACAGTTGATATATCAAACAATATCAATCACACATCAACATAATCTCATGCCATCAACTAATCAAATCATCAACATAATCATCATATAAATATCCCATGAAAAGATCATGGAAACCATTCTCATATTATTCCACTCGGTAATACAATAGGCATAACACATAATAATTTCATGCCTATAATTCATATCATATCACCTTCATCAATCTCATGCTATCAACCGATCAAATCACATACATATTCATCATATAAGTCTCTCATGAAAAGTTCATGGAAACCATTCTCATCATCATCACATACATATATATAATCAACATATAAACATCATTAATATGAATGGAAGATATAAAGCATAAAATATGTTATTTAACTGGGGTCTCTAACATTTCACACATGTATCACATATATCATAACAACAACAACACCTCAGATCCATTCATAAACCATATATTTGAGATGTACGCTCCCCCTACCTGGAATAAGAAGTTACAGTAGCTATAATCAAGTCACTGCTCCAGAATACCGACTGGAATTGCACTTATGCACCAGTCCAAGCTTCCTTTGTAAAGAGAAGGAAATGAAGACTTAACTTTCTTCTTGTTCGTTGGTTTCCAGCAAAGTTTGGAAATAAGAGAATTTTAGATAGTAATCTCACTTTCAAAAGTTCTCCATTAATCCAACAATGGAAGTATTTATATATGTCTTTCACGTAGAAGAGACGTGAATGAATATAAGTATTTTGACATACGTCTCTTTCATGATAATGAAAGATTAAGATATTTAAGGAAAAGGGGACAGCACATTAAAAATGGTCCCATACTTAGAAAATATCTTGAAAAGGATCTTGCTAGAACGTAGAAGAACAAGTTGACGTGGAAAGCATCCATAGTAAAATATTTATTAAGTTCCGACTCGGTTTCTGCGTATTCCGACTCGGTTCCAGCTTATTCCGACTCATTTCCATATTCTGGGCATCTCTTTCCGAGAGAACTTATCAAAGCCTCTTTCTGCTCATAATTCCTTTATTCAGAAATACATCAGTCAGACATCTCACTCGGTTATACTTATTTCCGAGTCAAGGTCTTACTCTTTCATCATTCGGAAGTTTCTTAATTGAAAGTTCACCCGGAGTTCGGAATCCGCTTCCTTTCTCATAAATCATTCCTCTTGAAAGGATTACTCGGATATCCCCTCAGAATTATTTACTCAGAAAACTTAATCAGAATCCGAGTCTTTGTCCAGAAGCACTCCTTCTGAAAAGACTCACTCGGTATGATTCCACTCGGAAGTGTCACTCTCAGAGACACTTTACTCGGCAACTCAATCAAAAACGTTCCTCTCGGAGATGTTTCACTCGGATTTGCTTTACTCGAACGTGTCTCAATCGGACACAACGTCACTTTGTTCGGGAATGATTCTCTTAATGATGTTTCACTCGGAAACATCTTAACTTCACTTGGAAACGGTGTTCTGTCTTATTTCACTCGGAGTCAAATTCATTTCACTCGGAATCTGATTCATTTCACTCGGAAAATCTTGTCTCATTTATTTTCCACTCGGAATTTCATTCAGAAATTCTTCTTTAATCCTTTTTAAGTTATTTTTATAAAAATCGGGATGTTACATCATATATATCATACTGGAAAGAGGACAACAACCACTTTATTATGTTAATGGTTATTACTCCAAGAAAACTTATGAAAAAAGTTATGCCAATGTTATTGGTGCAATAAATGGCCCAAAGTTGTGGCCAGCTACTGAACATCTACATACCCTATAACCAACTTATAAGCGTGGACCTGGAAGGCCAAGGAAACTTAGGTTCACTGTAAGCTAGAAGTCCAACATCATTTATGTTAACGTCCATAATTCATTTTACCAAGTGTCCTAAAACACATTATTCATTTTTCCTAAAACATGATAATTTATTATCCCTAAAAAAAATATAATTTAATAGTATGTCATTTATTTAAGATTTTGTTATGAAAAATCGAATTCATGAATCCAATCCAAATTGATATTTATTGGATTGTATTAGATTTCATAGTATATTCTAACCAATCTAAATCAAAGCCAAGATGATTTTTTGATCAGGTAAATGATTTGTTGCCTCAAAATTGATTCAATCCAATCTGTGAATACCATTGTGAATGACTTTTAACATGGGGAGATTAATTAATGTTTCACCCATTCATTGATGATTTGGGTAATTAGGGAATATATACTTATGCTACTCTTATACCACTTTTGTCTCATAATATAAGCAAAAAAAAATTGTTCAAAATATATACGTAAATCTAACTAACTCCAATTTATTACATGTAAAAATATTACTAAATCGTCTTTATTTGATACACATGTTAATTTAAAACGAGGAAATGTTAAGGCTGCGTTTAGTTACAAAAAAATTATTCCAGTTTTCTTGGAAAAGTTTTTCGTTTGTTTTTCAAAATTTTCATTTCCTAGAATAGTTAGGAAAATTTTGAAAATTTGTTTAGATAATGTGACAGTTTTTTAATTTGGAAAACTAGAAAACTTAAAATGTTGTTCAACTGCACTCAGTTTTTCAAATTTTTTTCAAACATTCTTTAATTCAAATTAATTGAGATATATCTTATATATATTATTTATAACAATATTGTATAGTATATGCGTTACATAAAAATTATGACAAAAATTTAAAGTAATATTAAAATGAGAGCAAATGAGTTTGTGTTTAAATATATTTCAAAATAGTAGCAGTAGAACTTTTCGAATTAGTAACAGTTTGTTTCATATTCCTATTTGGTTACAACAGTCTCTATCTTGTAATTCAGTTACCTTATCTTGTAATTCAATTACCTTATCTTATAATTCAGTTACCGTCTTTTCTATTTTTTTACTTTTCTTAGAAAACTTTTTTAAAGAGTTTTCTGATTTTCTTAAAAAAATAGAAAATCAGTTTTCTATTTTTCTATAAAAAATTTAAATAATTCGTAAATAAATAGTTTTTCTATTTTTTAAATTCTTCTAAGAATAATTTTCTATTTTTCTAAGAAAACTTATGAACTAAACGCAGCATAAGTTTCCTTAACAAGTTTCAATAAAGAATATTATAGTAAAACATACTTTTCTTGGATGAAATCTATGATATTAAATAAGATTAATTAATTTTCTTAAAAGGTGTGAGATGGATATTTAATGCCTATATTTTGGAATGGAATTAGTATGTTACTAATTTTGTTGATAGGACTAGGTGTGGATGTGCATAAACAAGTTTTGATGGTGATTAAAGGAAGGTTTTTGAGTGATATTTCCTGTAGAAATTGCTGGTGTATAAGATAACAAATACATTTTTGTAATTAATAGATGAACTATTTATTTTTATGGAGTTATAAGTTCTTTATTTTTAATTTGTTAGCTATATACTACTCATTTAGATATTTTAATTGAGTTATAATTTAGACATTAGTTGCAATTGATGAACTCTGTTATTATAACTGACGATTAAGAAAGTAGTTATGCTAATTTAAATATTATAATTGAGTACTTATTATATTTGTTACTTTTTTTAATACAACTTTAAAAAATATACATATTAAGAAGATTATTAAATGGTATATTTTTACCATTTAATTTTCTAGGTTAGCCTTATGTTTTTCTCCCTTCTCATTTATTATCGTTATTTATCAACATTTTTATTATTGATCTCTGGAAAAAACATAGTTAAAGTTATTTATTTAAAGAGTGAAAGTATAATAGGAAAGCAAGTAATAAATGTTTTTTTGAACTCTTAAAATGACAAAATAAAAAAGATCATTTTTTAAAATTACGCAAAATAAAAAGGAATAGATGAGTATATATTTGGTCCGTTTGTTTAAGTTTATTTTTAAATATTTTTTAAAAAAGTGATTTCTTTATAAACATTTTTAATAAGCTGATTAGAGTGACTTCTTAAAATAAGTAGAAATCAACTTTTTTCAGTTTCTGCTTATTTTTAAAACTTTAAACAAACACATCAAAATTTAAAATAAATATTTTTTAATAAGTGTTTTTTAATAAAAACACTTATTTCTTAAAATAAGTTTAAATAAACAAGCTCATTACCTCATTCATTTCTATTTAACTATCTATTTAAAGATAAAATTGTTGTTTCTATTTAAATTTTCCACTTGAAATTTCAAAAGAGTAATAATTATTTATTTAGAATTTCAAAAGAGTATTAATAGTTGTTCTTTTAACAATATCCTTATGGATATTAAAAGTTAAGATAATTCAAAAAGAAACAAGTACGAGAAATAATATAAAATAGAAAAATAATTAATTATTTTATAAAAATTAACACTATTAATTATATTTCTCAATATACATGTTCTTCTCCTGTTAAATATAAATAGGTTTTGGATGTGAAAATTGAAGTTAAAATTTGAATTAAGTAATCTAACCTAAACTCCAATGATGTGGTTGGATGAAATAAGTGAACCAATGGTAATTTTTATTTGGCTTATCTAATAAATTAAGAGATAAGTAAAAAATATTTATTTAAAAATATTATTAATACTTACTCATAATAATTTTTAAACAATCTCAATATCTATTTTAATAAAATAATTTTATTTTTAATCTTTTATTCTTCTATATCAGATTATATTCATTAAAAAACATTTAAAATCAAATCAAAGTACACCACATATAATTTGATAACATGTGTTTTGGTTTATCCTTCCTTCAATCAATGAGCGTGTCGCTGTTGGGATATAACCGCTGAAGTGTCATTATTGTTAAACGTTGAATACTTTAATTCTTAGTAAAACTCACAAATCCGCGATTCAGAATCACGTTTACTGCTGCTTTATTTTTTAGTTAATCGAATAAAATTAATGACAAATCTTTTGTTATTTATTAATATAAAAAGTTTATAAATAATCCCTCATTAATTTAGTTATTTTATTTCCCTTAATGACGTAAACACAGAGAAACTAGCTTATGTGATATATTAAGAAGGGAGGAAGAAATAAAAAATAACTAAGTGACAAAAACTTGAATTCGAAGGGTTAAAATACATCACAAACTCAACTGGGTCATGCCCCCGTAACTGGGTTAAATTACTCAAATTGTATAAATAAGCACTCATAAATGATTTTTTTTAAATTACATTAAAAAAGCTGAAATTTAGAATTTTAGTTTATAATTCAATTCACAATACAAATTAAGATTAGAAAAAATCTTAAGTTTAATTTTTATTAAACATATTTATTGAGAAAAGATGAGTAAACTTGCTTGGTTTAATGGAATGAAGTAGATTTTAATATATAATTCGAAAAACAGAATTATAAAAATAATTTTTTTATTAATATTAATATTAATATTTCATGTTAAAAAGTTGATATAAAAACTGTATTTGAACGTTAAAATATCATTATAAATACCAATCAAAAACCTTTACGCTCTGTCGCCTGGGCCCCCCAAGATAATAACAGTATCATCATTTATAAAGCTCTGCAAAGGTTTTCTTCTTTCAGGTGTCTATAAAAGTAGAATTTCATCCAAGTCAATAGTTGTTGAAAATTAATAACATCAAGAAAGGTAGGATAAAAAAAATTAAGATAAGATAAATTATTATTTTGTGTGTAGTGAGTAATTGAAAAATTAATATTAATTTTTTACAATTAAAACTCTATTAGATTATAGGATTACTTTTTTTTAACTTCAACAAACAAGCTCTTACAAATACATGCATAAAATGTGTGTGGTAATATTATTGGTTTATCAATCACATGTAAAATTGTACAAGATAATAAATAAAAAAAACTTTTATTTTAAAAATATTATGTGTAAAATTTCATAGGCTTACACAAATTTGACAAACCATTTAAACATTACACAAGTAAAAATGTTTTATTGAAAAATGTTTTATTATGCACAAGTTCCCCTCATATTGTTTGAAATATGTCACAAATTAAAAATACTGATATATTATTGTTATTATTAGCAGAATCAGGCACTATCGCGTGCCTAATGCTTGTCTATGGCTATTATTTGTTTAGAAATTTAAATTTCACATATTATAAATTTTCTATAATTAATATATTATCCTAATTTTTCTATTACTCAACAAATTACACTTAATTTTTTTACATGAGTTTTATTTAATTTTAAAATGAAAAACATATTATAATTAAGTCTTAAAAATTAACTCTAATTAAATAATAAACAAATAGAAGTGAGAATGCATTAGGTTAATTAATTTTTCCACTCCTTCATGGGCAACCATTTCTCTTTAATGTATACAATGAAAAACTTTTTGCAATTACTTATAATGGAAGTAAGAGTAAGCCAAATTTTTAAAATTTATTTATATTTCTTTAATTTATTTTTTTATAGAAACAAAATAGGTTAGTAAAAAAGTCGTCACCACTTTTTCCATTATTATTATTATTATTATTATTATTATTATTATTATACATTAAACACTAAACAAAATGCAAAATTTTCTTTTATCATATTCTATTTTATTTACTTTTTTTATCCTTCTACTAATCTTAAAGTATGAATCCGTTTACTAATTCACTAACCGTTATAAGCCGAGAAAAAAAAAAATAAAAGCGAAGAGTTACATTTCATTTCATTGAATATTTCGTTGCCGATGATTTATTTTTTCTTCATAAAAAGGTTAAAAGCTCAGAAAAAAAAATATTAGCCCCTATTAAAAAAATAGCACCTTTTTTTGCGTGAAAATACATCTAAATATATTTCGAAACTTAGCTAGTTGTATTAAACATTTTTTCAAATTAATTAATTTAAACTTATTTCTTTACGCAAAATATTAAACACAAAAGTCAAATATATTTTGCTTGAAATGAAAAAAAATGAATGGTTTAATCAAATTTGCATTGAAAACAAATTCCGGGCCCGATACGAACGCGTGGATGAGGTGTTAATGAAAATGACGTTATTTGTTAGGGTATTACGTTACACTCCACGTGTGCATTTTATTTTTTTTTTCTTTTCATCTATATATATTTTTTGTTTAATCTATACCATTTTACGTAAATTAAAATTTTAAAAAAAATTATTTTATTAAACTTTATATAAAAATGTTTAAATATTTATATAAGTAAATATAATTAATATTTTTTTATCTTTTAATTTCTTAACCTATATAAAAGTATATATTCCCTTCGTTTTTGGCTCTTAACCAAATTTTATATTTGACGTCACTTCCACTAATGCCCCTCACATCACACCAAAAACTAGTCATCCCCATCTCACTTACCATAAAAAAATAAAAACCTCTTCTTAAGTCGTTCACACCTTCCCCCATATTTGTAGGACTCCACACCCCTAAAAGCTTCACCGTTATCCTCCTTCTCCATCTTCCCATATAAAGTTCAAGGTTTCGCAAGAAGTCAAAGGAGCACCCTCCACAAATCCCAAGACTCGAGACCCACATCGGAAACGCTTCGTTTTGGCGTAAAGTTTCAATCTTTCGCTATGTCGAAGACGATAGTCCTTCGCTCGGCGGCACCGTCAAACCGGCGGCAGCCGCTGCTGCAGCAACAGTCCTCGGCGTCAGCGATGACGCGAGTTGGGGAGGTGGTGGGAAGCACGGCGGCGGAGTGCGTGGCGGTGTGTTGCTGTTTCCCCTGCGGGCTAGCGAATTTCTTGCTCCTTGCAATCTACAAGGTTCCGGCGGGACTGTGCCAGCGAATGCTCAAGAATAGGCGGCGCCGGAAAATGATAAAAGAAGGGTTGTTGAAACCCACGCGCTCCCAGTGCTCGTGCGGGTGCTGCGACGATGTTAATGGTACGAGGATATACCCCATGTGTGCCAATGATGCTTATGATATCAAGCGATTGTGTGCTCCTCAGCCTGATAATGATGATGCTCTTGCTCTCGAGAAGGAGATGTGGGACAAGTTTTACAGCACTGGATTCTGGAGAAGCTCTTCCAGAAGAGAATCATCATCATCATCATCACAAACAAATATTATTCCCATTCCCCAAAGATATGCTTATGCTTGAACCGTCTTTATTCGCACCGATTATTTTGTTTTAAATTGTTACTGGCAATTCGCAGTGCAACTTCTTTACCTTTCGATAAATTGCGCTTTTTGTTTTGATAATAATTCAGAAAATCGTCTCTTTTTGTTTGTTTTTTTTTGGGTGTTACGATTTCCGATGAAATGTTTTGCTTTTACGTCTGGTTCAGGTTGTGTGGAATTGTGTGCAAAAGGGTTTCTCTGTGTCAGATTGTGAGGTAGTATGGGTAATGGAAATGCAAATACTCTCCGGATTTGGAAATTTGGATTCCTTGTTTAAAATCTTGCCGTTATTGTAGTCAAACAGAAAGAATTACTAATTAATTAATGTAATGGTTTGTGTTTGTTTTATTGAATATTGATACATCAGATTTGTAGAGTACAAAACAGTTACACAGTAGATTTGTCTTGGGTGGTTGACTGTACAAAATTTTCATTGCTAGGTGAAAGTGAATAAGAGATGAAGGTGTTTTGATTAATTAATATACGAATTGACGTTCCATTATTGGGTAAGAATAAATGAAATAATTTATGTGGGCCTTGTGGTTTTGATTTACAATTACACATGCACCTATCTTTTACGAACAAGGAAAGGACGCATGTTCATTTTGGTGTATGCAAGTCACAAGACACGGAGAAAGGCGTTGAAACAGATATTCTAACTTGTGAACAAAGTGTCAGTTTCACTAAAATCACGAGCATCTTCTTAAGATGGTTTAACTTTTGAATGGAGTGAGTAATTAGTGGTGAGTGGTGAGTGGTGAGGTAGTACAGGGTCCAGGTGGTTGTAGGGGTGGACCGGGCGTGCTAAACGACCACGTTGGTAACATTTGTCCCTGTTTGAGATGGGGCCATATTAACTTGTCTCCAGACATGGATGCATTCTAATTCTAATTTATCTTTCTTTTTTGTCCTCCTCCCTAATTTCCCTCTCAAAATTATTCTGACATGAATGTCCTGGGATGAAAATAATGCAAGAGGTAGATCTTGTAGAAATAATTCAAGTACTTTGGCTCATAAGAGATGCCAAGTACAGTGGTCCACTGCTACTACATGTCTAAACACACTCAACATTAATTGCTTCATTCAGTTCTTGAAAGTTGAAATTACTAACACACAAGGGAATTCAACAGAAGAAAAGTAAGCTTCGCGCTTATTTTCTCCGTGCATTTCGTCTAAATCAATGCCATACACTTGGGTCGAATTTCTCCTCTCCTTTCTCCACTCATCTCACTCTCAGCTACTCCAATGCTTCACTCTCTTTGTACCGGGACCCAGCCGTGCATGCATGCCCGTGCTTTTATTTTTATGCTATTATTACTATTTCAAAGTTCTAATCAATGTTTTTCAATTCGTCTCTTCATTAAACCAATGAAATTAACATTCAAACAAATTGAGATCAAATTTAAGAATTCGTCTGTGTAAGTTGAATATAATATAAAATTAAATCAACCTGATTAATTTATTAATTCACAGTTCAATCGGTTAGACCAGTCAATTTAGTCTGATTTCAATAATAATGATTTAAACTATCCATTATAATTATACTTGCATCTTTTAAGAAGTTACTCACTAATTTTGTTTTGAAATTTGATATTGAATATATGTATATTAGAGTTGTTAAAATATACAGAGTTGAATCAACTCGTAAAATGAGCGGGTGAGTTTGAAAAGGAGACCCAAATAAAAACTAAGCTAATTCAACCCGAACCAAATTAAGCCTTTGTTTGATTTTTTTGTTGGGTTGACCAGAGCCCAAACAGGTACCTATCACATAGGTATGTTACTTTTTTAATTGTTTAATAAGATAGTCAAAAGTATTTGGAAGAAGTAAAATCCTAAAAAAATTATTTCCATCCTTTTAAAGGAACCCACACCTTCTTCCTTAATTCATACTCTTTATCTCTGTTAGTCTCAAAGTCATATAACCAAACACTCACCCTCTCCCTCACCCTTACAAACGATCCATTTGTTGCCCTTCCTTATCTCATGTTGTTTATGATTTATGCCCCCTTCGTGTCCTCTTATTTATGATTTCTACCCCCTCACTCTCTCTCTCTCTCTCTCTCTCTCTCTCTCTCTCTCTCTCTCTCTTCTAATTTCAACCCCCTCACCCTCACACACACTCACCTTGTCCTTCACCCTCTCTTGGTCTCACTATCTATTTCTGCCACATATAAGAGACAGCCACACACATACTTTGTCTCTCTATTGGCGCCCACTCTCCCCCTCTTGAGTCTTGACTGTAACATCCTGATTTTTATGATTTTTATAAAAATAACTTAAAAAGGATTAGGAAAGAATTTTTGAATGAAATTCCGAGTGGAAAATGAATGAGACAAGATTTTCTGAGTGAAAAGGATCAGATTCCGAGTGAAATGAATCTGACTCCGAGTGAAATAAGACAGAAGATTAATTCTAAGTGAAGATAAGATGTTTCCGAGTGAAACATCATTTAAGAGAATTATTTCAAATGAAGTGACATTGTGTCCGATTGAGACACGTTTAAGTAAAGCAAATCCGAGTGAAACGTCTCCGAGAGGAACGTTTCCGATTAAGTTGTCGAGTGAAGTGTTTTGTGACACTTCCGAGTGATACATTCCGAGTAAGTCTTTCCAGAAAGAGTGCTTCTGGACAAAGACTTCAACTCTGATGGAGTTTTCTGAGTAAGTAATTCCGAGGAGATTTCCGAGTAACCTTACAATGGAGAAATTTCTGAATAATGAAAGAAATAAGACTCTGACTTGGAAAGAGGCAAAAACCGAGCGAGATGAGTCGGTTCTGAATAAACTACCGAGTGAAAACCCGAGTGCAGAATCAAAGGACAGCCTCTGGTTGGATTTCGCTTAAGCGAATGGATGTCTCGCTCAAGCGAATGCCAGTGGAATTCGTTACTGGACAATTCTCGCTCGAACGAGCAGCTAGTAAGAGGGAGTCTCGCTCGAGCGAAAGCATGGAAATTAGCTATTGGGTGATTCTCGCTCAAGCGAGAGTGGTTCGCTCAAGCGAAGAATCAGGTCTGATGGAAGCTGTCCATGTCATTATGTTCTTCTACCTTTTAGCAAATTCCTTTCTTAGATATTTTCTGAATTTGGGACCCATTTTGATGTGTTGTACCCTTTTTATTAAATATCTTAACCCTTCATTAATTATTAAAGCAACGTGTGGCAGAGTACTTCAAGTTATTCACGTCTCTTTCATGTGGGAGGTATATAAATACTTCTGCCATTGAATTAATAGAGAAGTTGTTGAAAGTGAAATCGTCATAATCCTTTTCTCTCTAATTCACTATTGGGAGCTGTTAGGCAACAAAGATAATTTAATCTTTGTTCTTTCTCTTTACGAAGAAGAACTTGGACTGGTGTAGCAGTGTCATTCCAGTCGGTATTTGTGGACAGTGACTTGGTTAAGCTTTTAAAAGCTGCTGGAAGATTTTATTTCCAGGTAGGGGGAGCGTACATCTCAAATACATGGTTTATGAATGGATTTGGGATGTTATTGATATGCTATATATGATATATGTATGAATTGTTATGAGACCCCAACTATATGATGATTTATGTTTCATATTTTCCATTCATTTTGAGTTTATGTATATTGTTATTATGCTGAGTGGAATGATATGAGTTGATGATGTTATAAATGATGATTCATGAACTTTTCATGATATTTATATGCATGAGATGCATGTGTAATGTTTGAATATGAATTATGATGGTGTGGTTCCTATATACCACGGACGCCTTTGAGTGTGACTCAAGGCCGGCCCGTAGCACTGGGTAGAGGACCGCTATCACTCTGGGAGTGGTACTCAGTGTTACATTATGGGCGCAGAGCGGTTTGGTACCTGTAAAACGGCCGAATCAGCGAGGAGCTGAATTATGGCTCAGGGAGCCAGTGTTGCAACACAAAATTTGATAGACTTAATCATGATCCCGTTTTGGTTGGTTATTGATTAAGTATGTGACTTAATGGATCCATTTGGTTGAGCATGTGCATACACTGTTTTATGTGTTATTGTGAGAACATGCTGTTATGATGAGTATATGTATATGTCTCAGTTTTGAGAATGAATAATTTGCTATCTGCCGAGTGGATTGTTATGTTACCGAGTATGATGTGATGTTTCTGCCGAGTGAAATGTTTTACTCGTCGAGTGCAGTTTGATTGAATTACCGAGTGATGTTTTATTTACCGAGTGGTAACATGGCTGTAATTGCCGAGTGGAAATTTAAATATTTACCGAGTGAGTTAGAATTGCCGATTGTAATCAGTATTGGTTTTATAGTTATTAATAAGATTTTTATTCCAATTCAATAACTGTTATTTGATATGTTATACTCACCCTCTACATTTATTTTTCAGTGAATGAAGGGCTCAACCATGACATGTGAAGATGTTCATGCAGCTCAGAGTTTATGTTAGTAAAAGCCTTGGCCGGCTCAGGAATACCGAGTACTTTTATATAATTAGTTGTACTTATTTTTGTTTTAAAGAGCCGGTCGGCTTTGTAAAATGAATATTGTAAAATATTTATTTCAAATTTTGTTTGGAAATTTGAATTATTTGAAAAATATTTTTCATTTATTGAAATTTATTTTAAAAATTAAGGATGGTATATTGACCACATTTGTGACTCTTTGATGCCAGTGTATGGTTTGTGGCGGCTCTAAATGATGCATGCGACGTGCTCCCTATCTCGTTGGTTCGTGCTTTGCACACTCTACTCCCCTACTAGGTTGTAATTTTTTTAATAAAAAGCCTTTTATCTAAGAAGATAAAACAGAAAGAAAAGGTAGCCCACCAAACCTAAAGGCCTGTGGTGGGCCGGGTCCAGACTACAAAATTAGGTCCTGAATAAGAGCTGAGTCTTTTGAGTCTGACTCGAAAAAAACTTAAAACCATTACAGGTCAGGCCTGATAGTCCTTTTGACAACTCTAATATATATGTACTCATACATTATTATAACTTTTTTAAAAACAACACAAATTTATATATACAAATTATTATGTGCAAGAGGTACACAGTCCAAATACAAACTTCACACTAATAAAAAAAAGGTAAAATTTAAGGGATTTATGAATGGTACAAAGTATCATTACAATGCACTGTGAAGGTTTCAATATGTTTTTCTTGCTTTTAACAAAGGTCACTTTCTATACCACTATTTTTGGGTGAAGAAAAGAGGGGGGGGGGGGGGAACTTGGTTACATGTGTGCTTGTTAGTGGTATAGACTTTATGACCACTTTGTAGTCATTTGATTTTATAAAAATATTGATTAAAATATGTGTTTTTTCTTTATCTTCTGATCCGGTCTAGATACCGGCCCCCATACTTGTGACGTCAGACTGATCTCATATAAGGAAAACCGGTGTCCAGGTTCAACGTTACCACACCGGATATCCGTTGTCTGGTCATCCGCCCTCACTCCATGACAGTATCATTCATTTTCGCTGTAACGGTTCTATGTTCATTTATACAGGATATTTATATAATTGTTAGCTTTTCCCTCATAGCAAGAGAAGAGCCTTTTGATAACTTATCAACGAAGACACTGTTTGTAGCAAAATACGTCACATCAATGGCTTCAGAAAGTAAGGGGGCGTGTTAGCAGATTATGCGGAAAAGGTGATTATCCTCTCCTCTCTCTAGAGGATTGTACTCTGATAATTGACCTACCCTCCTGACACATTCTGAAAGTTGAGCCACCTTGATTGACACAATATACACGCAATCAGAGACAAGGGACCCACCTGTATCCAACGTCTCATTTTTTCTCTTACGTTCAACTATAAGAGGCCATATCAACACACATGTATGGTATCGTTATTCTATCTCACATTTTACTGTTATCACGCTTGAGTATTCATTCAGTTCATACACTCTTCTAACTTGAGCGTCGGAGAATCTTCGCAGGTGGCACCACCTTTCGCCCTCCTACAACGCGAATCGTTGGTGTGAAGGATCTCCAGGACAACAAGACCGGCCTCTCCCACTGAGAGACCGGATTAATACATCGGATATACACAGTTCCGGTGTGCAAACCCTAAAAACACCTGCATCCTTGTGGCTGGTCCCACACCGGATCCTAGACCCCGGTCCAGACCAGTTCATTGGCACGCCCAGTGGGACTCGATAGAGTTATCCCCATTTTCGCAGAAGTTAGGTTAGCACAATGGCAGGTGACGGGAGAGATTTCGTGGAAGGTCACGTGGAGGATGTGACCCATCAACATGCTGGGAGGAGACTCGTCTTCGAATCTCCTGTAACTCAAACCCGGAGGATGGTGCAAGTGCAGACGCCTGACCCTCGCGATGAGGTTATCAGGCAACTGAAGGAGGAGTTGATGGAACTGAGGCGAGAGAGAGGAAGAGCTGGGGACAGAGTAGTATCCCATGCAGAGGATGCTCACCATGCATCAGCGAGGGATAGATCCACCACCCTCCAGTATTCGAAGATCCCCACATATGAAGAGAGGGAGCAAACGCAGGACTCTGGTGATAGAGTCAGTATCAGGAGAAGGGAGCAGGCGGTGGTAACTTCAGGGACATACAAGCTCAATGTCCCTTTCTCAAGGAGGTTGATGAGTATTGTTATTCCAAAACATTTACAAACAACTCAGCCATTGTCGATTGGGAAGTATAATGGAGAGACCGACCCTACTAAGCATTTGGATGCTTATGTCTATGAAGCTATGTATCTGGGAGCAGACGAAGATGTCATGTGCAGAATGTTCCCAAGGACGTTGACGGAGGAGGCTCTCAGCTGGTTTAAAAGTTTGCCTTCAGGATCTATAGACTCTTGGGAAGAAATGGCTGCTGCATTCGAAAGCCATTTCGTCATCTCCAGGGATATCCCAAGAACTTCTCACACCCTGGCCCAGATAAGACAGGGAGAGACTGAGACTCTTAAGGAGTTCCTGAAAAGGTTTTACAAGGAGGCTGCGTTGGTCCCTAACCTCACGGAGGCCATACAACTCCATATTGTAGTGGAAGCTCTTCAGCCAGGTTCAGCCTTTGCCCTATCTTTGGCAAAGATCCCACCTACAACCTTCGAGGAGTTTCGAAGGAAAGCTTCCAAATATGTGGGCATAGAGATGCATCTAGAGGCAACTGCAGCAAGAGTAAAGCCTTCTGCACCCGCTCAGCAGCCACGGAGAGAAAAGGAGAGAGCGAGGCCCGAGAAACATGCCTTTAGAGAAGACTTTGTGAATGCTCGTCAGCATCCACGAGACAGGCGCGTATCATCGTTCGATCACTATGCTCCGTTGAACACCAGGCACTCACAAATCATGAGGGAGGTTGGTTGGCCAACTCTGAACGTCTTTGGTATAAGGAAGCCAGCCCCAGCCAAGAGGGGTGGTAACCCACGTAAATACTGCACTTTCCATGAGCAGACAGGGCACAACACTGATGAGTGTAAGGCGTTAAAGAATACGGTGGAAACTCTCATTCGGGAAGGAAAGTTGAAGCAGTATTTGTTTAAGGAGAAATCTATGGATGAGCCTCATAGGATGGAGAAAAGGAATAGAGATCCTGATGATGAAGATGATAATACGCGCAACCCAGCAAGGAAGTTCACTGCGGCTGAGAAGCAGAAAGGGGTAGTGATTGCTGAAGGTGCCCAACAAAGTAATATGCCCCAGCAGCAGAGACAGGGCAGACGTGAAGTGATTGAGATGATAGCTGGAGGATTCGCGGGAGGAGGAACATCAATCACAGCACGAAAGAACCACCATAGGATGATTCTGTCAGTCCAGGGTAAACCGAGGAATAACCGCCCTTTCAGGGACGGAGTGACAGCCCCGACGGTGTCGTTTACAGATGATGACTTTGGCCCGACAATTCCAGGAGGTGATGATGCAGTAGTGATTGTGGCCGTCATAGCCAATAAGGACGTCAAGAGGATCCTCGTCGATCAGGGAAGTTCTTGTGATGTTATCTTTTATAATTGTTTCAAACGAATGGGTTTCAGTGATGCAGATTTACAACCATACACACAAGAACTCACAGCGTTTAACGGAGCCAAGCAACCTACTAAGGGATACCTCGACACTTTGATTTCTTTTGAAGGGGAGCCCGGTGCAAGAACAGTCAAGTCAAGAATTCTGGTGATTGATGTGGAATCCCCGTACAACGGTATCATAGGCCGTCCAACATTGAACGCTATGGAAGCAATAGTTTCCACCCCTCATCTCCTGATCAAATTTATCGACAAGGACAATGGTGTGTCCTCACTCCGCGGAGATCAGGAGATGGCTCGATATTGTTATAATCTGAGCCTCAACATGGTTAAGTTGGATGCATTTAACAAGAAGAGGAAGTTGAACGACGGAGGAACAGCGGCAGGATCTGTCAGTCTTATTGACTTAGACCCCAGAGCGGAATTGAAGATTGATCCACTCAATCCATCTAAGCCCACACCGGATGGTGGCTCCAGGGATGTCGTATTGGGAGATTCCCCAGAGAAGGTCACGCACATCAACGATAAGTTGGAGTCTGCTATGGAGCAGCGCTTATTAACCCTTTTGCAGGAATTCAAAGACCTTTTCGCATGGACAGCAGCAGACATGCCGGGGATGGATCCTGATTTCTGTTGTCACAAACTTGTAGTGTATCCTGAAACCAGACCAGTGGCTCAGAAGAAGAGGAGGTTGGGACCGGAGAAGCAGAGGGCGGCCTGTGAGCAAACAGAGGAGTTGTTGAAGGCAGGTTTTATAAGGGAGATACGCTATTCATCTTGGCTTTCTAATGTGGTCATGGTGCAGAAGGCTAACGGCAAATGGAGGATGTGTACTGATTATGTGGATCTTAACCGTTGCTGCCCTAAAGATCCATATCCCCTGCCCAACATCGATCGCATGGTGGATGATTCATCTGGTTACCAATATCTCAGTTTTATGGATGCTTATTCGGGGTACAACCAGATTCCGATGTGGGAGGGAGACCAGGAGAAGACTGCATTTATCAACGACCGCGGTGTTTTCTGCTACACCGTCATGCCTTTTGGACTGAAGAACGCCGGCGCTACCTATCAGCGCATGATTAACAAAGTCTTTGAAGGGATGCATACAAAGCTGGTCGAAGTTTATATCGATGATATCATAGCCAAAACGCCCGCTGGAGGAGACCACATTGAAGATCTACGCCAAGTTTTCACTAGGCTTCGGCAGTACAACATGAGGTTAAATCCTTTAAAGTGCACATTCGCCGTTCCAGCAGGAAAATTCTTAGGATTCATGTTGACTCAACGAGGCATTGAAGCTAACCCCGGGAAATGTCAAGCAATCCTGGACATGCAGAGTCCTAAATGTTTGAGGGAGGTCCAGTCATTGAATGGGAAAGTGGCCGCTTTAGCTCGTTTCATGCCTAAGATGGCGCACAGGTCCCTCCCCTTGTATAAGGCGTTGAAGAAACACAAGAGTTTTGAATGGGGAGAGGAACAAGAGCAAGCCTTCCAGCAGCTCAAAGCCGTTCTCTCGAGCCCGCCAATTCTTGTTAAGCCTGATCCAAGCGAAACGTTAATCTTATACTTGGCAATATCCGATGAAGCTCTTGGCGTGGCCTTGGTGAAAGAAACCCCTGAAGGACAGAGACCGGTGTACTTTACTAGTAAAACGTTTCAGGGGGCTGAAGGAAGGTATCAGAAGATTGAGAAAGCCGCCCTGGCAGTTGTGTGGGCGTCACGACGGCTGAGGCCTTATTTCCATGCGCACCCAGTATTGGTGAGAACGGATTTGCCACTCCGTTCAGTGCTCAACAAACCCGACCTCGCTGGAAGGATGATAAAATGGTCCATTGAGCTATCTGAATTTGAGATTTCATATGAGCCTCGAGGAGCCATCAAGGCACAAGTGTTGGCCGATTTTGTAGTGGAAATGACTGGGGCAGACCCGGCTACCCCTCGAACGCATTGGACCATCTACGTTGACGGTTCGTCAAACAGCAAAGGATGTGGAGCAGGTGTGGTGGTAGAAAGTGATGACGGCGTACACTTAGAAATTTCCCTCCGATTCAATTTCAAGACCTCCAACAATCAAGCTGAATACGAAGCATGCTTGGCCGGTCTCCGTGCGGCAATTGATATCGGAGCATCAGCAGTTACCCTCTGCAGTGATTCTCAGCTGGTGATTTCGCAAATCCAGGGAGAGTACCAGGCAAAGGAACCACAACTTCAATTGTACTTGAATTGTGTTAATGAGCTGAAGGGAAGATTTGAAGTTTTAGAGTTCAAGCATGTGCCCAGGGAAGAAAATACCAGAGCAGATATCTTGTCAAGATTGGCAAGTACAAAGCAGCCTGGTAGCACAACAACGGTGGTTCAGAGCACTTTGACATCACCCAGTATACCTCTGTATCCTTCTCTGAATGCCGTCATGGTGAGTTATCCCTATGAGGATTCTTGGGTCATCCCCTATATTCGTTATCTGGCTGATGGTCAACTTCCCACTGACGAGAAGGAAAGGAGACGAGTAAAGAGGGAGTTGCCATATTTTACTATGGTCGATGGTGTTCTCTACAGAAGGGGATTCTCTGTCCCATATCTTTCATGTTTAAGAGAAGACGAAGTTCAAGCGGTCTTGACTGAGGTACACGAGGGGCAATGTGGGCACCACGCTGGAGGCCGAAGCCTAATGAGAAAAGTCCTCAGGGCTGGATACTGGTGGCCCACTGTGAAGCAGGATTCCGCAGACTTCGTGAGGAAGTGCGACGCTTGCCAAAAATTCTCCAATCTCCACCATACATCGGCCCAAGAGTTATCTTCATCTGCTGTGCCCTGGCCGTTCTACCAATGGGGCCTTGATATTCTGGGTCCGTTTCCCACGGCGCCAGGAGGTATCAAATACTTGATTGTGGGGGTAGACTACTTCACCAAATGGATCGAGGCAGAACCAGTAGTGCATATCACTTCTGCACGTACAAGACGTTTCATGTACGAAAATATCATTGCTCGGTTCGGGGTGCCAGGGCAGATTGTGACTGACAACGGCACCCAGTTTACAGACAAAAAGTTCACGGACTTACTTGAAGGACTGGGGATAGTCCAGATATTTTCATCTGTTGAACACCCCCAGACCAATGGGCAAGCAGAGGTAGCTAATCGAGAGGTGCTAAAGGGGTTAAAGAAGCGTCTGGGAGAAGCGAAGGGAGGATGGACTGACCAGTTATGTCATGTTTTATGGGCATACCGCACTACGCCTCATTCTTCAACTAACGAATCCCCATACCGGTTGGTGTACGGGGTTGAGGCGATGATCCCAGTGGAGTTACAAACAAGATCGGCCCGTGTTGAGTATTTTTCAGCAGAAGATAACAACGCCAACTTAGCATCAGAGCTGGATGTCCTCCAAGAGTTGAGGGAAAAGGCTTTCGTTAGAGATCAGGCAATAAAAGCAAAGGCTGCACTCCGGTACAATAAACGTGTCCAGTACAGAGCTTTTAACACCGGAGACCTTGTTCTGAGAAAGGCCAGTGTGGGGAATAAGTTCGCTCACCAAGGAAAGCTAGCACCAACGTGGGAAGGACCTTATAGAGTTTCGGAGGTGACTGGAAAGGGATCATACCGATTGGAAGAACTTGATGGAGCCCCAATCCGCAACAAATGGAACACTCAGAATTTACGAGTGTATTACAGCTAGTTGGTAAGACGGCGTGTACTCTTTTTCCTTACTTGAGTTTTTTCCCACTGGGTTTTCTCAAGAAGGTTTTAACGAGGCATAGCCCCAACGATGCTCTTTGTGTAATCTATATTCAGTTTTAATAAGAATACGCTTTCACCGCCCTATCATTCTCACTTTTCTTATGTGTTATGATTTAAAGCCGTAGTTTAATACGCATACACCTCAGGACGGATGAACGCAACTACCTATGTTGTAGTTGATGTGATAATTCCTCGAAGAACGGAGGGAGACCCCCCAAGTCAGACGATGTAATTCCTTAAGGTGGAATGGGTTGTAGGGCTGGTCCTTCTTCAAGGCCACAAACCGAACCCCATTCGAAGACTACATGGGTTGTAGGGCTGGTCCTTTTTCAAGGCCACAAACTGTAACACCCTCTGTTACACCTTAATAAATTCTAGAAAAATTTGTAAATTTTTTTTTTTACTAAAGATATGATTGTTAAAAAGAAACTATCGGAATAAATTATATACATTATTGCTGAAATACCTCATAAATATTATTAAAACTTTATAAAGTAATTTTACATTCATCCAACGGAAATAAATATTAAACATTATAAGAAAGAGAGGAAACTCCATGGCCCAGAAGCAGTTACTTATTAACATTATTTAGTCATTGGACCACGGTATTCATACCGAGCTCCCTTTCTAGAACGTGCTATATTTACTGCCGATATTCTTCGATCCTTCCCTCTGAATCATCAATTTAAAACATGTGAAACAAAAACACGGAGAAAGGAGTGAGAAACAGAATATAATATTTCCGAATAAGACATAAGCAACAAAGGGTTTTCACAAACCAATACTTAATAATATCAATCACAATCACACACACAATCAATTATGAATGCATGAATGTTATGCAATATCTTCATCACAACTTACCTATATATGTGGGCCCTTAAATTTTAATTTGCACTGGGCCAACCAGGAGTTTACACTGTTCCATAAGTCCGGATAATAATAATATGAACAGCTCAACTGGCATGGAAACACTTAGAGACTAGTCAGATTGAGAAAGTTTTTATTGTGAAAGTACCCGACACTAGGGAGCTACCCCAGGTCCCCTGAAGCACCCTTTCACACCCTCTCATCCCAAGGCTCGTAATTAAGCCTCCTCTAATGTATCCTCGGTTTCTATAATCCGTCCCCAGACAATATTATTTCATTTCACTTTAATGATTCATGATGCATGAACTACTCGCGTATTGAGTTGGTTAAGGCTTTTAGAAACTCAATTATTAAATCCCTTAAAGGTTTACAACATTATTTCAATAAACTGTACATTTTCTCTAAATTTCTGTCCCACAGAAATAAATTTGGTACAGTTTTCGAATCTCACTGAAATTGAGTTTCTAAGCCTTAAATATCTAAAAACTTTATCATATAAAACTTTACATAATCTTTCTCAAATTAAATCTTAACAAAATCAAATTTAGGAATCTCAATTATTTCCAAATATATTTAGTTATTAATTTGGAAAAAATAAAATAATTTTCTTTCAAAAATTTTGTTTTATTAAAAGAGAATAATTATTAACCAAAAATACTTAAAATTACAAAATTTTTCTTTAACTCAAGATTTAATTAAATAAATTCTAATAAAATATTTTCTTTCTAAAATAAATACTAATTTTTTTATTCTAAATATTGAAAATAAAGTTAATAAAAATAATTTCTAAGAAGAATTAAAAGATAATAAAATTTAAAGAGTAAGGTAAGAAATTCTTACTGAATTTTAGCTTTCCGTCATGCTCGCTATATGCTCAAACTCCACATTACAATATCATCAATCAAAATTAAACAATATCAATCATAACTAAATATCATCAATCAATCAATCATAATCAAATCAATTAAATATCATTAATACATATCATAATACAAAATTTAATGATTATTAATATAGTCAATTTTAGTCCTTTTGGTCAATTCCTCGCATAGGTATATGTAAGTCCATATAATCCAGTCCTTGCATAGGTATAGTTCAGTCCATATGGGTCATAATGGTCCAAGTCCTTGCATAGGTATTGTCCAGTCCATATAGGTCATAATGGTCCAAGTCTTTGCATAGGTATGTTAGAGTTAGTTAAACCGGATATTTAATTTAAAATTTATTATAAATTTTAAGTTAAAAAGTTAATATTTTAATAATATTATCAGATTTAAAAGGAGTAGGGGACTCCTCCCATTATTCTTATGTCTTTTCATATTATACTCTTATCTCACTCCCCCTTACCTTGAGTCGTTACCAAAAAGAGATTTGCTTTGCGCCTCCGATTTCTAGAAATATTAATATCAATTTTATTTCAGTATAAGCATAAGACGAAGATTAAGATTACTACTTAAAACATAAATGGTAAATTTTGAATAGTGAATAGTGAATAGTAAATAGTGAATAGTGAATCGTGAATAGTAACAGTAAATAGTAAAACGTGAATAGTAACAGTAAATAGTAAAACGTGAATAGTAACAGTAAATAGTAAATCGTGAATAGTAACAGTAAATAGTAACAGTAAATAGTAATTTACTATTTGAATAGTAATTTACTATTGAAATAGTAATTTACTATTGAAATAGTGTTTACTATGCAGAATAGTAACTTAAAATAATATTATTTTCAGTATAATAACAGATTTCTAAAAACGATATAAAAATAATCTAAAAAAATATAAAAGAGAAGTATTCTTACCTTAGGATTTTGGCAGAACCTTCTCTCCAAAAACTTTTCTTCTCTCTCTCACTTCCACCACTATCTCACTAGCACTACTGTATTAAGAAAACTTAATCTGAAATTGTGAATTCTAAAGAAGAAATCCTTCGGTATTTATAGGAAAAAATTTTACTATGCATTCCATTATTTTAATATAAAAGTACTATGCATTTTTGAATTTTTTATTCTAGGTTACTATGCATTCTTTGAAAATTTCGTACATGCACAGTGTTTTGCATAGTAACTGTCGGTAGAATTATTAAGCCAAATAGTAACCTTTCACTCGGTATATTTTAAATATTCAAAATGAGTCCTTTTTGAAATTTAGCGATATTATATCAGTCCTCACTAATTTTATAATAAGTAATATAAAGTTGAAATTTTAAAAATCTAAAATTTTCTGTTACTAAAAATTTATTGATACGTTTTTAATTTTTTTAACGATTGGAAAAAATCAAGATTTTTCTCAAACCGATAATTTTTAGATAAGTCTACTTGAAATGGATTTTAGAAAATTTTCTTATAATTTAAATTCACTTTCTTATAAATATTTTTAATTTAAGTCACTTATATGAATTTAAAATTATTTAAAAAATATTATTTTTATTAAAAAATTCCAAAAAAAATTCCAAAAAATCATAAATAATACGTAGATTAAAAAGTTCTAAAGAACCATAATTTAATTCCTTCAAAATTTTAATATAAAAATAAAAATAGGGGTGTTACAACTCTACTCCCCTTAGAAAATTTCGTCCTCGAAATTTACATTAATCAGTAAAACAAATGAGGATGAGACTCTTTCATCTCAGTTTCTAGTTCCCATGTAGCATCTTCTCCTCTCGTTTCACTCCAAATAACCTTTACAAGCGGAATTGTCTTGTCTCTTAATTGTTTTATTCTTCTGTCACTTATTCTAACAGGTGGTGCATCATATGTAAGATTATCTTTAACTTGTATGACATCAGGTTCAATAACATGTGTAGGATCAGATATATACTTTCGCAAGTTTGACACATGAAAAACATTATGGATATTAGAAAGAAAAGGTGGTAATGCTATTTGGTAGGCAAGGGGACTAACTTTATGAATTATTTGGTATGGACCGATAAATCTAGGGGTTAGTTTTCGAGATTTCATTGCCCGACCGACCCCAGTCATAGGTGTGACTTTCAAGAATACATGATCGCCTTCTTGAAATTCGAGCGGCTTTCTTCTTTTGTCATAGTAACTTTTCTGCCTGCTCTGTGTTGCCTTCATCTTTTCCTGAACTATTTTGATTTTATCCGTGGTTTGTTGTACCAACTCTGGTCCTAGCATCAAGTTTTCACCAGTCTCAAACCAACATAGCGGGGTCCTACATTTTCTTCCATATAATGCTTCAAAAGGTGCCATGCCAATGCTAGCATGGAAACTGTTGTTGTAGGTAAACTCCACATATGGTAAGAATTGATTCCAACTTCCTTTATGCTCTAACACACAAGCTCGTAACAAGTCCTCTAGAGATTGGATTGTTCTTTCTGATTGTCCATCTGTCTGAGGATGATATGCTGAACTCAGACGCAGTCTTGTTCCCAAAGCCTTGTGCAAGCTCTTCCAGAATTGTGATGTAAAACGAGGGTCCCGATCAGAAATGATACTTGAAGGAATTCCATGCAATCTCACAATCTCCTCGATGTATAATTTTGCCAGCTTCTCCATAGAGTAACGAATGTTGATGGGAATAAAGTGGGCAGATTTTGTTAGTCTATCAACTATTACCCATATTGAATCATGTCCTAATGGAGTTTTGGGTAAAGAAGTCACAAAATCCATGGTAATGCTATCCCATTTCCATTCTGGTATTTCCATTGATTGTAGCATTCCAGGGGGTTTTTGGTGTTCTACTTTAACCTTCTGGCAAATTAGACATGCAGCCACGTACTCTGCCACTTCTTTCTTCATTCCAGGCCACCAAAATAACTTCTTCAAATCTTGATACATTTTAGTAGCTCCGGGATGAATGCTCATATAACTTTTATGGCCTTCTTCCAGAATTGCTTTCCTCAACTCTTCTTGATTAGGGATACACACTCGATCCTTATACCTTAGCAATTGGTCACTTCTTACATTGAACTCGACTTCTTTTCCTTGTTTCAAGAGTTCTTTCTTCTCTTGCAGGAATTCATCCTCTCTTTGAGCCTCTAAAACTTGTCTCAGGAATTCACTTGTCACTTGCAACGCTCCTAATCTGTAGCTGTTAGCATTAACCTTTACTGCTAGGTTAAGATCTCTGAAGTTCTCTATCAATTCCAGCTCTTTAATCATCATCGTGGACGCATGTAGAGACTTTCGACTTAAAGCATCAGCTACTACGTTCGCTTTTCCAGGATGGTATTGCAACTCAAAGTCGTAGTCCTTTAAGAACTCCATCCATCTCCGTTGCCTCATGTTTAACTCCTTTTGGTCGAATAAATACTTGAGACTCTTATGATTACTAAACACATCGAATGTTGCACCGTATAGATAATGCCTCCAAATCTTTAAGGCAAAAACTACAGCGGCTAACTCTAAGTCATGGGTAGGGTAGTTAATCTCATGTTGCCTTAATTGACGCGACGCATAGGCTACAACCTTCTTGTCTTGCATGAGTACACTTCCTAGTCCTTGTTTAGACGCATCACAGTAAACTTCAAAACTTTGATGTGGATCAGGGAGTACTAACACCGGCGCAGACGTAAGTCGATCTTTCAGCTCTTGGAAACTATTCTCGCATTGTGTCGTCCACACAAAAGGTTGTCCTTTCCGTGTTAACTTGGTCAATGGGTATCCTAGCTTTGAAAATCCTTCAATGAATCTCCTATAGTATCCAGCCAAGCCCAAGAAACTTCTAATCTCAGTGATCGTGGTTGGTCTCTCCCATTTTAAAACCGCCTCCACCTTGGAAGGGTCTACAGCTATTCCTCCTTGACTAATTACATGTCCTAAAAAGTTCACCTCTTCCAACCAGAATTCACACTTCGACAGCTTTGCATACAGTTGTTTCTTTTTCAGGATTTCCAACACGACCTTCAAATGTTCAACATGTTCTTCTCTGCTTTTAGAGTACACTAATATATCATCAATGAACACCACTACAAATTTATCTAGATATGGATGAAAAATCCTATTCATGTAATCCATGAATACGGCTGGTGCATTAGTTACACCAAAAGGCATTACTAGATATTCGTAATGGCCATAGCGTGTTCTAAAAGCAGTTTTCGATACATCTTCTTTCTTCACCCTTATTTGATGGTATCCAGACCTCAAATCAATTTTGGAGAACACCGTGGCACCACGCAGCTGATCCATCAAGTCGTCAATCCTTGGCAGAGGGTATCTGTTCTTGATCGTCACCTTGTTCAGTTGTCGATAATCTACACACAACCTCATGCTACCATCCTTCTTCTTAACCAACAACACTGGTGCACCCCAGGGGGATACACTGGGTCGTATAAACTGCTTCTCTATCATCTCTTCAAGTTGTTTCTTCAACTCTGCTAATTCTAGAGGTGACATTCGGTATGGTGCAATTGAAATGGGTCCAACTCCAGGTACTAGATCAATGGAAAATTCCACATCTCTTTCTGGGGGTAAACCAGGGATATCTTCAGGAAAAACGTCAGGAAATTCACACACAACCGGCAGATTTTTGATTTTTGATTCTTGCTCTCCTTTCGTTGAAAGCAATAGCATGAATCCTTGAGCCCCTCCTTTTAAAGAGGCACTCACTTGGTTGGCGGTTAGAAATCTCGAATCCTCAGGATTCAAATTCACTGGTTCTTTAAACATTATGGTTTTATTATGACAATCTATTAGAACATGATTGTCAGACAACCAATCTAGCCCAATAATGACTTCTAAGCCAGAAAGGGGTAAACAGAAAAGATTAGCCTTAAAGTCCCTACCATCTATGACAATAGGGCATTTCCAACAAGCTTTAGAAGTGACAATGGGATTGTTTCCAGGAGTATGTACAGATAAGTCAAATGGAAGTTCTATCACAGGTAATTTTAGTTTTTCTACACAGTCATTGGCAATAAAGGAATGTGATGCACCCGAGTCATACATAACAGTTAAAGAAATCTTATTAATGATACACTTACCTTCTACCATGGAATCAGCATGAGATGCTTCTTCTCCAGTGATTGCAAAAACCTTTCCTTTTGCTTTCGGCCTTCCGACTGCACTGTGCGCGCCTCCTTGAGTATTTATGCTTGTACTTGCACCTTCAGGGTTTTCTCTCTTCATCTCTGGGCAATCCTTGATGTGATGACCTGGTTTGTTACACTTAAAGCAAACATAAGTGTTTTTAGGACAATCCCTTTTCAAATGGGGTCCTCCACAGATAAAACATTTAAAATTTGGTGCAGATGTTGGGTAATAGCTTCCAGTTGAAGCTTGGGGTCTGTTAGGAACAGATGCTGTTCCAAACCGGCGAAATGGTGCTTGGTAAGGCTTATTCCTTCTGAAATCTCTTCTTTGGTGATGGTGAGGTCCTCCACTTCTTATTTCTCCTGCCTTGTGAATGGGCTCACGACTTTTGGTCATTCTATCCTTATGGTCTTCTTCAAAGATCCTGCAGCGATTTACCAATACAGAAAATTCACGGATTTCCTGCATTCGTATAGCTTCCTTAATTTCTGGCCGCAGTCCATTTACAAACTTTGCACACCGATCTCTTTCATTAGTAGCATCATTATAATGAGAATGAAAACGAGATAGCTCTTCAAACCTGGATGCGTACTCTCCAACGGTCATATTTCCTTGGGTCAGCGACAGGAATTCGAATTGTCTTTTCTCTTTAACATCAGCTGGAAAGTATTTTTCCAGAAACATATCCTTGAAATAGTCCCAAGTGATCTCCACGTCGTTGACTTCGAATTGTTTACGCATGCTATCCCACCAATGTTCGGCATCCTCGGATAAGGCATAAGTAGCGAAGACTACCTTATCAGCTTCATTACATTGCAATGCTCGAAAGATCTTCTCTATCTCTCGAATCCAGATTTGTGCTCCATCAGGGTTATATCCTCCCTTGAAACGAGGTGGATTGCGCTTTTCGAATAGGTCCAGTCTTCTCAAGGCATCATTACCTTGACCTTCACGTGCTCCCATTGCATTGATTAAGCGTTCTACAACTCCAGCAAGATCGTTTCCAGCCATTAGTTTCCTGTTTCACAGTAACTGAGATTTGTCACATCAATCACAGTTACTACCAAGTCAGATATTCTACCTATACAGAGTTTACAGACAAAGCAAGATAGACCTTTTCCCCAGGCCTATTGGATTAACTGCTCTGATACCACTTTGTAACACCCTCTGTTACACCTTAATAAATTCTAGAAAAATTTGTAAATTTTTTTTTTACTAAAGATATGATTGTTAAAAAGAAACTATCGGAATAAATTATATACATTATTGCTGAAATACCTCATAAATATTATTAAAACTTTATAAAGTAATTTTACATTCATCCAACGGAAATAAATATTAAACATTATAAGAAAGAGAGGAAACTCCATGGCCCAGAAGCAGTTACTTATTAACATTATTTAGTCATTGGACCACGGTATTCATACCGAGCTCCCTTTCTAGAACGTGTTATATTTACTGCCGATATTCTTCGATCCTTCCCTCTGAATCATCAATTTAAAACATGTGAAACAAAAACACGGAGAAAGGAGTGAGAAACAGAATATAATATTTCCGAATAAGACATAAGCAACAAAGGGTTTTCACAAACCAATACTTAATAATATCAATCACAATCACACACACAATCAATTATGAATGCATGAATGTTATGCAATATCTTCATCACAACTTACCTATATATGTGGGCCCTTAAATTTTAATTTGCACTGGGCCAACCAGGAGTTTACACTGTTCCATAAGTCCGGATAATAATAATATGAACAGCTCAACTGGCATGGAAACACTTAGAGACTAGTCAGATTGAGAAAGTTTTTATTGTGAAAGTACCCGACACTAGGGAGCTACCCCAGGTCCCCTAAAGCACCCTTTCACACCCTCTCATCCCAAGGCTCGTAATTAAGCCTCCTCTAATGTATCCTCGGTTTCTATAATCCGTCCCCAGACAATATTATTTCATTTCACTTTAATGATTCATGATGCATGAACTACTCGCGTATTGAGTTGGTTAAGGCTTTTAGAAACTCAATTATTAAATCCCTTAAAGGTTTACAACATTATTTCAATAAACTGTACATTTTCTCTAAATTTCTGTCCCACAGAAATAAATTTGGTACAGTTTTCGAATCTCACTGAAATTGAGTTTCTAAGCCTTAAATATCTAAAAACTTTATCATATAAAACTTTACATAATCTTTCTCAAATTAAATCTTAACAAAATCAAATTTAGGAATCTCAATTATTTCCAAATATATTTAGTTATTAATTTGGAAAAAATAAAATAATTTTCTTTCAAAAATTTTGTTTTATTAAAAGAGAATAATTATTAACCAAAAATACTTAAAATTACAAAATTTTTCTTTAACTCAAGATTTAATTAAATAAATTCTAATAAAATATTTTCTTTCTAAAATAAATACTAATTTTTTTATTCTAAATATTGAAAATAAAGTTAATAAAAATAATTTCTAAGAAGAATTAAAAGATAATAAAATTTAAAGAGTAAGGTAAGAAATTCTTACTGAATTTTAGCTTTCCGTCATGCTCGCTATATGCTCAAACTCCACATTACAATATCATCAATCAAAATTAAACAATATCAATCATAACTAAATATCATCAATCAATCAATCATAATCAAATCAATTAAATATCATTAATACATATCATAATACAAAATTTAATGATTATTAATATAGTCAATTTTAGTCCTTTTGGTCAATTCCTCGCATAGGTATATGTAAGTCCATATAATCCAGTCCTTGCATAGGTATAGTTCAGTCCATATGGGTCATAATGGTCCAAGTCCTTGCATAGGTATTGTCCAGTCCATATAGGTCATAATGGTCCAAGTCTTTGCATAGGTATGTTAGAGTTAGTTAAACCGGATATTTAATTTAAAATTTATTATAAATTTTAAGTTAAAAAGTTAATATTTTAATAATATTATCAGATTTAAAAGGAGTAGGGGACTCCTCCCATTATTCTTATGTCTTTTCATATTATACTCTTATCTCACTCCCCCTTACCTTGAGTCGTTACCAAAAAGAGATTTGCTTTGCGCCTCCGATTTCTAGAAATATTAATATCAATTTTATTTCAGTATAAGCATAAGACGAAGATTAAGATTACTACTTAAAACATAAATGGTAAATTTTGAATAGTGAATAGTGAATAGTAAATAGTGAATAGTGAATCGTGAATAGTAACAGTAAATAGTAAAACGTGAATAGTAACAGTAAATAGTAAAACGTGAATAGTAACAGTAAATAGTAAATCGTGAATAGTAACAGTAAATAGTAACAGTAAATAGTAATTTACTATTTGAATAGTAATTTACTATTGAAATAGTAATTTACTATTGAAATAGTGTTTACTATGCAGAATAGTAACTTAAAATAATATTATTTTCAGTATAATAACAGATTTCTAAAAACGATATAAAAATAATCTAAAAAAATATAAAAGAGAAGTATTCTTACCTTAGGATTTTGGCAGAACCTTCTCTCCAAAAACTTTTCTTCTCTCTCTCACTTCCACCACTATCTCACTAGCACTACTGTATTAAGAAAACTTAATCTGAAATTGTGAATTCTAAAGAAGAAATCCTTCGGTATTTATAGGAAAAAATTTTACTATGCATTCCATTATTTTAATATAAAAGTACTATGCATTTTTGAATTTTTTATTCTAGGTTACTATGCATTCTTTGAAAATTTCGTACATGCACAGTGTTTTGCATAGTAACTGTCGGTAGAATTATTAAGCCAAATAGTAACCTTTCACTCGGTATATTTTAAATATTCAAAATGAGTCCTTTTTGAAATTTAGCGATATTATATCAGTCCTCACTAATTTTATAATAAGTAATATAAAGTTGAAATTTTAAAAATCTAAAATTTTCTGTTACTAAAAATTTATTGATACGTTTTTAATTTTTTTAACGATTGGAAAAAATCAAGATTTTTCTCAAACCGATAATTTTTAGATAAGTCTACTTGAAATGGATTTTAGAAAATTTTCTTATAATTTAAATTCACTTTCTTATAAATATTTTTAATTTAAGTCACTTATATGAATTTAAAATTATTTAAAAAATATTATTTTTATTAAAAAATTCCAAAAAAAATTCCAAAAAATCATAAATAATACGTAGATTAAAAAGTTCTAAAGAACCATAATTTAATTCCTTCAAAATTTTAATATAAAAATAAAAATAGGGGTGTTACACAAACCGAACCCCATTCGAAGATTACATGGGTTGTAGGGCTGGTCCTTTCTCAAGGCCACAAACCGAACCCCATTCGAAGACTACATGGGTTGTAGGGCTGGTCCTTTTTCAAGGCCACAAACCGAACCCCATTCGAAGATTACATGGGTTGTAGGGCTGGTCCTTTCTCAAGGCCACAAACCGAACCCCATTCGAAGACTACATGGGTTGTAGGGCTGGTCCTTTCTCAAGGCCACAAACCGAACCCCATTCGAAGACTACATGGGTTGTAGGGCTGGTCCTTTTTCAAGGCCACAAACCGAACCCCATTCGAAGATTACATGGGTTGTAGGGCTGGTCCTTTCTCAAGGCCACAAACCGAACCCCATTCGAAGACTACATGGGTTGTAGGGCTGGTCCTTTCTCAAGGCCACAAACCGAACCCCATTCGAAGACTACATGGGTTGTAGGGCTGGTCCTTTTTCAAGGCCACAAACCGAACCCCATGCGAAGGCTTGGGCGCAGTAGGCCGGTTTACAGAGAAAACCGCGCTGAACCCCGAGTAACGGGCGCAGTAGGTTCAGGATTAGCCCTGATCCGAACCCCGTGTTGAAGGCTTGGATTGTAGGATTGCACCGAACTCCAAGTACGGTTAGTAGGATCGAACCGAACACCGTGTGAAGACTTGAGGTGTAGGACCAAACCGAACCTCAAGAGAAAGGCATAAAGTTTACCCTTGCCAAAGCTATACAAGATTCTAAGGCAATATCCGTCCTCAATTGTGGAATACCCATCCCAGAGCGGTTGAAAGCTAATGCACCCGCTCCACATCTTCGAGGACAGATAAGCATTTCTATCTTGTGAGAATTTAAAAGGTAATCTTTGAGATAAACTCTCCCTTACCAATGAACTTACACTTGGGGACAGGGCGTGCTTTAACTTAATTGTTATTTATTCATTACTATTTGTTGTCTTAATCCGGTGTGATAAGTACGCGTTAAGCAGCTAGGTAACCACACAGAACGGATTCGTAAAGCATTAAAAACAATAAAGTGTTTGGTACAACACTAAGTTATCCAACAATCATACAGTCGACGCAAGCAGTTGAAGAAAAACAACAGTGAATTTCATTTCCAAGAATAAAGAAATTATTCAGGTTACAAGGTAGTTAAAACTGGAGCTGATCCCAGTACACAGCTATGAATGAAGCATAAATTAAGGGGCCGGTGCTTGATCCTCCGCAGTGGGCACTCCTCCCTTTTCCGCTCTGTCCTCCATTCCAGTTGGGGCACCTTCTTGTGCTTCAGCTCCAGAGGCAGCAGTAGACGTTGTAGGCTCCATACTTTGGCCTTCTGGAAGGGGAGGCAGTTCGTACAGAGATGCACGGGGCTCGTGGTGCGATCCGTCCTTGCGAACTTCTACAAGTCTTCCCCCATGGAACTCAAAGAACGGATCTAATCCGTACAAATTCAGCTTTATTCCAGGGTTCCGATAGTAGACTTGACGAAGGGCCAGGCCGAAAGATTCATACGCCACATTTTTGCATATATCCAAGGCTTTGGCAGCCTTGGCCTTGGCAGCAGCTAGCCTTCTTTGAACCTTGGCGTAATCCTCTTCTGAGGGCCCAGCACTCGCACCACCCTTTCTGAGTTCATCAATTTGGGCTTGCATCTCCTTCCGAATAGACTCCCACTCCCTAAGGTCCTTGTTGCGACCATCCTCCATAACTTTGAGATCGTCAGCAAGTTTAGCCGATCTCTTCTTCTCCAGTTGTAATTCTTCTTCAAGGAGGGGTATGGATTTGTTCTTATTTTGGAGGTCGGCAACTTCCCGTTCTAGGGCCTTATTCGCAAAATGAACTTTGCTTGCCTCTTCCGTTTTCCTCTGGAGTGTTTCTTTAGTTCTTTCCAGTTCTGATTCCACTCCCCTGCGAGCTTCAGCTTGCTTGGCTGCCCATTTCTCCTTCACTGCGAGTTCGGTCTCAAGTTTTTCAACCTGATCCATATAATCAGCTTTCTCGCTCAGGGACTCAAGCAGACCAGACAGTTCATCCAGTTGCCAACGCCCAGCCTTGCAAGCACCTCGGACCCCAGCAGCGTCGAGGGAAGGGCGGAGGCAATACCGTGCCTTGGGGAGAGTAGGAGGCATAGATCCTTGAAACCACAAATAAGGAGAAAGGTAGGAGTCACGCGGAGGATCGAACGCCGGAGGAGGACCGTTCCCAGAATCCGGCTCTGAAGCATTTTGAGAAGAAGGTGCAGAGAACTCAGGAGCGGGTTCCTTTCCCTTGTTCTTCTTTAATTCGGTTTCCTCGGCCGTCCTCTGACGCTTCTTCACAGGGTCATCAGAGGAGGGCTTCTCTTGATCGGCCTTCTTTACAAGATGCCTCTTCTTTTTCTTTCTCTCTGGGACGGCCTCCTCGCCACCCGCTCCAGCGGCTTCAGTTGCTTCTTCGGCTTCCTCCTCGTCGAAGAGAGGGACCTCATCTCCTACTGCAGAAGTCAGAGGAATGAGGGGAGTTTTGGTGGCGTTCCTCTTCGCCTGGATTTCATTTTCTTCAGAAGAGGAGTCATCGTCAGCCAGCATGGACCTTAGCGACAACATTTCTGGGCAGGCCTTTTCAATTTGTTCTGCAAAACAAAAAGAGTTGGATAAGCATACAAGAAGGAAAATAACTAGAACGGTATAACCATACAATACAAGGAGAATAAGAGCGAATATTACGGAGGTAGGTGTTTTTGATGTCTTCCTCGGCCAAGAGAAGGCGGCTGGAAAACCCTTTGAGGGTCTTTGAGGCCGTCTGCAGGGCGCTCAAGACCTCGACAGAATGAGGGGAAAGTTCACTCTCATCTGTATAGTAAGCACGGCTCATAAGAAGAAAATGCTCGTGCGTCCAGCTAAGGGGAAACTTGGTAAACCCCTCTTTATTTTGCCATAAGACCGGCTTATTTGGTTGAATCCGGACCCGCGTGTAGTAGTGCTTGAAGGAGCGCCCATCTACCTTTGCGGATTCCGTATAAGACTTGAAATTTACAACCCTTGAGTCACTACGGAGTGTAATGAACCCAAGGCCGCCCTTCTTATTAGCTCGGCGGACCACTTGGCAATAGTAAAATAGCTTGGCCACAGTGGCGGAGAAGCCAAAATGCTCCCCCAAGACTTCCAAAGCCCGGACAAGACTCCAACCGTTGGGATATAATTGTGAGGGGGCACAGTCCAAGAAACGCAGGACGGCCATCTGGAAATCCGTCAGTGGAAAGCGCACCCCAGCTTTAAGAAAACGTAGTCGTACATGTAGACCGACCTCGCATCAGGGACGCTGTGGCATATTCTTTCAGAGGGATGCGGTGCCATCGCAGCGTATCGCGCTTTGTACTTCTTATCCGAATATATCTTACAGCGGAAAGAAACCGTCCGCTCCTCCTCACTTGCATGGTGCGAAGGGATCTCTAGGAACTCCTCTTCCACCCAGCAATAAGGTTTCTCCCTGTTGAGTTTCTCCCAGTCAAGCCGGTGTGCCACAACATTGACACACCCTTCAGCAGAGCGGAGAAACGGCGTTTTTCCACGTCCTGGAAGATCCATGGTTGTGCAGGCGCGGTGGAATGCGTAGGTGCTGTGATAAAAAGCAACATCGTCAGAGAGATAACCCTCAGCACTTGACCCCTCATCAGAGCGGCTGGTAGCCCTCGAACCAAGGGGAACCTCAGAGCGACGAGATGAAGAAGACGCTCGTGAGGAAGAGGCTTCGGCTCTCTCTGAGCGATGGCGCCCAGCCACAGGAGGATTCGCCGGAATCCTCCCACCACGGTGGCTAAGGGGGGCACGAGAGCCAAACCTCCCTCTATTTGAAGGACCAGCGTGTCCAGCTCTAGGGCGCATGATGGAAATAGAATGATTAAAATTGCAAGGAGTTGAAGGGAAGGAAGGTTACCTAAAGGAAGAGGATCTTTGAGAAGTTGAAGACGACAAGGAAATTCCAAGGAAATTTGAGCAGAGTTTCACTAAGTTTGAGAGTTCAAGTGGATTCCAAAATCTGCTAAGAGTCCCTTTTATAGGTAACGAAGAGGCATGGTGTTCCGTCGAAGGTCACAATGCTTGCCTCAAAACGCAACCTTTCAAATCAAAACGACTCCGTCATTTCGTCACGAATAAGCGTGAAAATGGTAACGTTTCAGTAAACGTTTTGGCAAAATGGGCCCCCCTTTCAATTTGAATCCAGGCCCAATAAGCCCAATCGACGGTTACACTCTTGGGTAATGATGTCTCGTGCGTAAAAAATGCATTTAATGTCCAATCATGCCATGCGCATTTAATGCCTCCCAGCCACTTTTCGAATACCAAGGGTTTCGATTTTCAAAGACTCTTAGGATTTCCATTACCTATTTTATATTGTCCGAATCCGTTGTATGCAACGCGAGAAGGGCGGTCACTCGTTTGCTAGAGCGGACGCCACTGAGTTTCCAGAGACTTACAAGAATGTATTACCGGCATCTAGACTTCTCTCGAGAATTGTGTAGCTCATATGAGCAACTGAACAGTCCCTCATACAAGCTAGGGGACAGATGATCCGGTCTAGATACCGGCCCCCATACTTGTGACGTCAGACTGATCTCATATAAGGAAAACCGGTGTCCAGGTTCAACGTTACCACACCGGATATCCGTTGTCTGGTCATCCGCCCTCACTCCATGACAGTATCATTCATTTTCGCTGTAACGGTTCTATGTTCATTTATACAGGATATTTATATAATTGTTAGCTTTTCCCTCATAGCAAGAGAAGAGCCTTTTGATAACTTATCAACGAAGACATTGTTTGTAGCAAAATACGTCACATCAATGGCTTCAGAAAGTAAGGGGGCGTGTCAGCAGATTATGCGGAAAAGGTGATTATCCTCTCCTCTCTCTAGAGGATTGTACTCTGATAATTGACCTACCCTCCTGACACATTCTGAAAGTTGAGCCACCTTGATTAACACAATATACACGCAATCAGAGACAAGGGACCCACCTGTATCCAACGTCTCATTTTTTCTCTTACGTTCAACTATAAGAGGCCATATCAACACACATGCATGGTATCGTTATTCTATCTCACATTTTACTGTTATCACGCTTGAGTATTCATTCAGTTCATACACTCTTCTAACTTGAGCGTCGGAGAATCTTCGCAGGTGGCACCACCTTTCGCCCTCCTACAACGCGAATCGTTGGTGTGAAGGATCTCCAGGACAACAAGACCGGCCTCTCCCACTGAGAGACCGGATTAATACATCGGATATACACAGTTCCGGTGTGCAAACCCTAAAAACACCTGCATCCTTGTGGCTGGTCCCACACCGGATCCTAGACCCCGGTCCAGACCAGTTCATCTTCAAAAACAATAGTTAGAGGAAGGATGATAAATGGTAGAGTGGAAAAATCAAGTTCCAAACCTTGATATTTTATATACATATCATCAATTGTTTTGTCATATGCAAGAAGATATGATGTGTCATTAATCCCAATCCCTTTTATGTGGCAGCTCCACATGTCATATACTTATTTACTCCAACTACTAAACAACAACTTTTTTATGCATATAATTAGCAACTATTATATATATATATATATATATATATATATATATATATTTGTGTGTGTGTGGAATAGTTTGTATTATCTCTAATTCTAAATATAAAAAATAACTACTTTCATATATATATGAATAAGGGTTGGAAGAGGTTATTACATTTATGTTATTAAATATTTAATGTAATTTTCTAAAATACCCTTCATACCATTTATTAGAAAGAACATTGATTGTCTTGGAAATATATAGGGAGAATATAAACATTTAATGACATAGAAAATGTATAATTTTGTTTATATTATGAAACTAAAACATTTAAATTTAAATGTTGTTTATATTTAAAATTGGATGTAGTATATAACATGAGTGGTGTGAATATGTATGATAAAAATATAAATTCATATTATATATATTTTTACACGAAAACCATAATATATTTAAATATATTTTTATTATATGTTTATCAAATATATTTTTAATAACAATATATTTATTAAATATTAAATATATTTATTAAACAACAATATTTTTAATAATAATTAGTAATATATCGTGATATTAATTACAGCAGAAGGCAGGGAAATGAATTCACAAAAGTGCTTTGGTATCTATAAGACAACAAGGAAGCAACAATAATGGATACAAGTAGAGTTCCCAATTCTATTCTATATTTTAAAATTAAAATTTTAGTTCATATAAGTAATTAAAATTAATTAAAAATATGTATGAATTATTATCATTATTATTTAATTATTTGTAATAATTTTTTACTTAAATATGTTTTTAAGTTATTGTAAATATGGTTTAGTTTTAATTTTAATTCTTTTCATTTTTTATTGGCTTTGATGCTATAAAATTTATATATATTGATAATAGTTCATATTATTATTAATTAATGATATAATATGTATTTAGGTATGTTACATCTATTGTTATCTCAATAATTATTTATGTGACATATTTAAATACATGACATGACAAATCATTGGTTAAAGTTAATATATATATATATATAGAAACTATTTTTTAAAATATTTAAATTTTTTAGAAAATCAAACTAATAAAAGTTTTAATAGTGACCAAAAAAAGAGTATTTTTAATTTGGCTAAAAACTTATTTAGGCATGAATTTTTATCTTGTTAAACATGTAATTTTTTTCATATTAAGAAATCAAGATGATATTGTTTGAGATATAATTAAGTTTCTTTACAAATTTTAAAGAGTATATTTAGGGAAAACTGAAGTAGATTCTTTTAACAATCTTAATTTATATTATCAACTAAATCAAAACATTTTTTTTATGATGATTCATATCATGTTTGTAACATTAATTTAATAAAAATATGGGGGAATTTTTTTCAAAAATATTCACATTCATCCTAGGATGTCCCTATATGACTCTACGAGTCCCCTATAATGTATCCTAGGCTTAGGTGTTCCAAAACTATCTAAAGAAAATTTTTCAGTACGCTGGTTCCTTGCGCACTACCCAGTAAATTGAGTCAAATCAGAGTTACACAACTTCAATCGAGATGAATCTGATTTGTACACATCTGCAACTTGAATACCTACAATTGTTATGAAGAAGTCAAGGGCCAATTATGCTTCGAAGACTACCTAATTCGTAAATTTATAAAATCAGCCCTGCTGAAATTTTCAGCCTGAATACCCTTTAGTATTTTGGGTATAACTCGGGCTACCAACCTCCGATCACTACAAATTGGGTATCAAAACGATGATGACGAAATTCTCTACAACTTTCATGAAGAGAGCAAAGGCTAAATCAACTCCTTTGAGTGAAAATTTGACAGTATCAAACCCTGATCAACTCGCTTGAGCAAAAATGCTCTCGCTTAAGTAAAATTTTGGCAGAATCCACTCCTTTGGCACTCGCTTGAGCGAGAATCACCTTGCTCAAGTGACATTTGTCTAGAATGCACCCCCAAACTCATATAAAGGCTCGCTTAAGCGAGATACCTATAAATTAACTTCCAACCTACCTATTTTGCTCGTTTCAACTTCGATTACTATGAAACTTCATGAGCACTATATTTTCACCATTTCAGAGCTGTTGGCATTATCTGTTCGCTGAAGTTCCAACATATGACTAAGATATGCACAAAATTGTAGTTTGCCTGTTTTAAGACAATAGTATGTAACTCAAGGGTCATTTCTCCTTAGATTTGGCCCATTTTAATTCCTACAAGTTTTAAATCATGTATAGAGGCTATTGGAACCATCCCTTGGCATCCAAACCTCACCAAACTCTACATGACCCTACCATTTGCCTAATTATGCATAAAACTTAATATGAACTTCATTTCATACATTTCCCATCAACCATATTCTAATGCATAATCTAATCCAATCGTAACTCATCTACACACATCAATAATTCCTGCCCATCACATTTATATCATGCATCAATCTTATAGTTACAATTCCCAGGCATAACAAGCATCTCGTATATATATGGTGGGACCATCCATGGTCACCACAACAAAATATCAACATTATCATCAATATCATCATCTCATATGGGTACACAAAATATAATTTAGGCTTCTAGTAAAGTCGTCAGCTATCTAGGGTCCACTACACAGTTTATGTACAACATCAAAATAACTATACAAAGAGTCAGTTCAAATATGATGTGTGAAATTGGATAGATTGAAATCTGCTTCAGTAGCTGTCATTTAATATATAATATGTTCACCCCTTTATTGTGGTTATCTTTTCAATGGATTTGGATCGAGATGGTGAATGGCAAGGAATAGCCATGATTGTGCAGGAGGCATTGTGCATATGCATATATATGTGTTGTATAGTATTTTGGAAGTATAGGCATTGGCTACTCCTTGCCATTCACCATCTCGATCCAAATCCATTGAAAAGATAACCACAATAAAGGGGTGAACATATTATATATTAAATGACAGCTACTGAAGCAGATTTCAATCTATCCAATTTCACACATCATATTTGAACTGACCTGGACCGGGGTCTAAGATCCAGTGTGGGGCCAGTCACAAAAGTCAACGGTTTGTGTGTTTTATACACCGGTACAATGGGTATCCGGTGTTATGATCTGGTCTCTCAGTGGGAGAAGAACGGTCTTGCTGTCCTGGAGGTCCTACACACTAGTCCTTCGCGTTGAAGAGGGGTGAAATGTGGTGTCACCTGTGAAGACTCTCCGATGCTCAAGTCAGTGACAGTTTTAGCGTAATGACAGCAAGTATATAGTGCTAGAATGTAAAGAGAAGATAGAGATTCCGAAAGTCCCTTACTGTTTGTGCAATTGCTGTATTTATAGATGATCATGGAGAGTGATAGGTCTGATTGGCCCAGGGGACAAACCTGATTCTCCTCGTGTAATGGGACTTGGGAGTGGAAAATATCCACTTTGTCCTGTCGGAGTATGGGCAAATATATATATTTAATCAGCGTGGGAAGCGAGTATGGGCTAAATGGTAGTGGGTGTGCCCCTCGAGGGCATAGAATCGTTAGGGGTGATTGGGATTGCTGCGCTATTACCAAAACCACTTACAACCGCTTATTGGTTGTTCCAATATGGAGAATGTGTTATATCCGATGTGTTAGGCGTTAACGTGGGCCTGCCGGTATAGAGAGAGCGCCTATACGGTCTAGTCAGTCCGATGTCTTACCTGCTGAATCGGTAACATTAATAGAACGGATGACACGTCATACTTGTCTTGTAGCCGGTATCAATACTGGATCATTTGTCCCCTACCTTGTGTGAGGGACTGGTAGAGTTGCTCATATAAGCTATGCTGTCTGCAAGAGGTATGGATGCCGGTACGTCATGCAAAAAATACTTGTCAGGATGTACGCTGGTTCCGTGCTGCAACGTCGCTTGTGGAACCGTCCTGTGAATGAAGGCATCGTAGTCATAACGTTTCTACTACGGATTTGGACAGAGATTCCCTTAATCACTTTAGCCTCCCTTAATCTCTAATTAGCTTATCTTTACCCCTAATTAATTTAATTCACCCATAATTCTAGATTTATGATGTTACAGGGTTGTTATAAAAATTGTTGGTAAGCAAACTAATAGTTCGCTTATAATTTCAAAATCAGAGTATGAGTGCCAAATTTATAAAAGCTTGTAAGATAACCCGACAATAAATAAAAGATGCTTACAAAGTAACAATTAAAAAGATTATAAACAGTTTGTACAAAAAGTGGTTGGTTGATAAAGTGAGTTTTAAACACTAATAAAAATAAACAAGAGTGTATGGTATCGAAACTAAGTTTCACTTCACTCCCCAAAACATTATGTATATCATATTAAACATACTTACACATTTGATATGTTTATGCAGTAAAATATTTACTAAACTCAATTTTCTAAATAATAGAATTTAGATTCAATCTTCTTCAAGGTGTTAATTTCTTGACAAATTAATAAAAAATACCCTTCATTATTATCAATACTAAACTCTTAAACTTTATTCCTAGACAAATAAGATGGTAAGAGTCTATTTCATGTGTTTCCCACTTGTGACTATCACCTTCTTATCTTGCAATGGTTTGAATAATTACATACACGCATTATCTTAGGAAGCGTTTCCCAACAGCAATTTCCCCCAAATTAAGTTAGTGAATCACCTCAGCAATAAACAAAGGACCATTAATAGTAAAAATTAAATCCAAACAATATAAAAAATTAAGGGTCCTAACATAAAAAATCTAGATTCTAATCCAAAACACACAAATTTTATAGGGATAAAACCTTAGTTAAGTTTTAATATATCTCATAATATTAAAAATATATATTCAACTACAATTAAATTATTAAGCTTAAATTAACTATCAATATTACTCCTCCAAACAAACATCGATGTAATAGTAATAACATAACATGCGCACAATAAATTAGTAAATTATATAATCTATTTTTTATGAAGTTGGTCAAAATTACACTTTGTTTCATTTTAAAAATTTCGAAATGATTTAAATCATCACAAAAGAACATTATCAAAATTAAACGGCGAAAATAATAGTAAAACCACCACAAATTTTAAAAAATGAAGTGGAGTGTAATTGTTTCTCATCAGATTTGTAGTGTGTTATGATTTTGAAAACCTTGGAGATGGTTTATGTAATTTATTTTAGTGTTTTATAAAAGAAAACTGAGATTTAAATCTAAAATCTCAAGCTAAACTACTATAATCCTCTGTCACTAGGACGATTTAGTAGGTTCTGTATTTAATAATAGTTTGAGAAAATAATTTTTGTTTGATATACTCCTTATTTTTATCTTAATTATCACTTTGTTTTTTATTATAAAAAAATTGTATATGGAATAAAAAACATTAAAAAATATTTTCAGTATTTTCTGTATTGAATTTAAAAGGTAATAATTATGTAATTAAAAGTAAAAACATTTTTCTCAAACAATTATTTATATTGTCATAAATTAAATGGTTAGTTGTCTGTTTTCAATTATTACTTTATTTTTTATTTTTCCTTTTCAAAAGTTTGTATAGAAAAAGAAAGCATAAAAATTATTTTAATATTTTATATAGAATTTTAAATAAAATGAAATAAGTATTTTTCTCAAATCAAACGGATAGTTATAACATGATTTGTATTTTAAATTAAACTTAAGTTTTTGTCATCGAAGTTGTTTCTTAGGTGATTGGTTTTAATGAGTAGTTTTTAATAAATTATTAAAAAATGTAGTATATATAATCATAATATATGTATAATATGAAAAAGGTTATCTCATGTGAGAGTGAAATAATTACAAGGAACCAGAAGAAGGTTCAACTGATGAAGATCTAATCGAAAACTGTGGGCCCAGTCATAAATGTATCTACAAAGACTAAAGAAACAAGTGCTGAAAATCTAAATCTTATCTCGAAGTCAAGATCAAGATCAGAAATCTTATCTTGCTTGTCGGCCACCTTATCTTATCTTGCACGTGTCATTGTAATATACTATGTAATCTATGTAATCTTATCACATTATCTTTAACAGTACTCAAGTCCCTACCTATAAAAGGGATCATCTTGTAAGATAGAAGGCAAAGTTCTTATCATAAATAGTTTTTAATAAATTATTGAACTGTTCTTATCATTAATGTTGGCTATGTATATTTTTTAAAAAGTCACATAGCTTTTTAAGTGATCATATAACTTAATTTTTTTTAATTATGATCATTCATATATAATTGTAGGTCTCAAACTATCCATCTCATTCTCACTATAATTGAATGGAATGTGACTAATTCAATTTATATAAGAAATGCTATATGGGTCAAGGTTTCCAAGATTATTTTCCATGTGTCAGTATTGTAAATCCTATCCATTTCTCACCTCATATTTTAATAAGAAAAAAAGTCTTTTACGTAAACTAAAATAATCACGAGATTTGTGTTATTTCATGCATTCTAAAAGGGACGATGATATAGAAACCTTGATTACAAAAACCCAATGACACAAGAAAATAATTGTAAATGATATTGTTAACAATCAAGTTTAATTCTTAAAGTGGTTTGAAAACTACATTTGAGGCAGAAAAATGTCCACCATCTTCTAAGAAAATCAACCTCTTTTTAGCAAAATGCTTCCTTCGTTTATCTTTTTTAATTCTTATTTTATTTCTTTTTTTCTCTTTTTTAAGAATTTTGTTGGAGAAATTAAATGTCATGACTAACATTATTTATACGCACTTGATCCTTTATTTGTTAAGAACTCTATTTTTTTTATGGATATACCAATTTCTAAAATATGACAAGACCACTCCTAAATTTTTTAAGACCTGGGACGTAACAAGTATAAGATATCCATAAAATAAATAAATATTGTTTATCGTTAAATGAAAAAGTTTTATAATTTAAGTAACAATTTTTATATTACTTCAAATCTAAAAATTAACTATAGCACCATAAATTTTAAAATACTTTCCATATATGTAATAATAAGGTCAGAGTGACGAAGTAATATTGAAAATTTTAAAAATTTCACTTGTAGTTAATTGTACGATTTGAATTTGTTTTGTTACTCGATGTAGGCTATACTTTTAAATCTAACATGTCCTATTTACAAGCCTAAATTAGCTTGATAAACTGTATAAAGAACTTAGTCCACATTAAAACCAATAAAAGCGCTAACAAACAAATATTAAATATCAATTAATTTATCTAAAAAAGTTAACAACATATACAAAATATATATTTACTTATCAAATTTACATATTTAAGTTGATTTTAGTATATTTTAATATTATAAATTTAACTTTATATATAGAAAAGATCATGTGTATTTGTAAAGTATAAATTTCTTCTTCAGTGAACGCGAAAATCTTTCCTTTTGCCCTTGGTCTTCCAACTGCGCTATGTATGCCTCTCTAAGTATTTGTGGTAGTGCTCATGCTTTTAGGGTTCTTCTTCTTTATCGCGCAGTCTTTAATGTGATGACTTGACTTGTTACACTTAAAGCAAACATATGTGTTTTTGGGGAAATCCTTTTTTAGATGGAGTCCTCCACAAATCAAACATTTAGAATCTAAAGCATGTGCCAGGTTGTAGCCTCCAAATGAAGCTTGGGTTTTGTTGGGTACAGATGTTGCTCCAAAGTGGCAAAATGGTGCTTGATATGGTTTCTTTTCTCTAAAATCCCTTCTTTGGTGATGATGGGGTCCTAGAATTCTTGTTTCCCCAGCCTTGTGAGCATGTTCACGGTTCCTAAACAACCTATACTTGTGATTGTAACACCTCCTTATATACACGATATATATATATATATTCTTGCTTTTAATTTTTTTAGAAAGATATACATATTTATCACTTCCTATCTCGCGTATACAAGGACGTATATACATATAATTTTCTTTGAATTTTGAAAGTAAAAAGTTTCAAATTATTCAGAATGATAAAATGAACTTTTAGAAAATCATAAGTGATCAAATATTACAATATCATATCCAAAGAATAAGGTTTATTAAAGTTTAACATTTACCTTGAATTACAATCATCCAACTTAATATTGTATTAAGGTAAACTAAAACTAAAGATTTAATACTTCTACTTTGACTGTAACCAATCATTTCCTTATCTTCAAACCATGTGATTTTGAATCCTACTCTTGTCACAAATCTTCTCCTATCCGATTGAGGATGAGACCAATTTACCTCTTGTAATTTCATCCTTTCATCTTGAAATGCTAGCTATATATCATATAACATATATTTTGGACACAAAATTCAAACAAGAAGGTGTAAGAAACAGAATATAATACTTTACAGATAAGACATAAGCATAAGGGTTTTCACAATCTAATAAAATAATATCATTCATAATCTTATACATAATTAATTATAATTGTAAGGTTTTTATATGCATAACAATCATACTTTCATTCACAACCATTCACACAGAATATCACAATTACATGTATGACATGTAATGTTTTTAATACTATCTCATTCAGTTTATGCATGTGGGCCCTTTAAGTTTTAGTTTGCACTGGGCCAACCATGAGTTTACACTGTTCCATAATTTCGGATAATAACATAAATGCCTTCATAGCATATGAACAGCTCAACTGGCGTGGAAACACTTAGAGACTAGTCAGACTGAGAAAGTTTTTATTGTGAAAGTACCCGACACTAGGGAGCGACCCCAGGTCACCTGAAGCACCCTTTCACACCCTCTCATCCCAAGGCTCGCACTTAAGCCTCCTCTAATGTATCTTCGGTTTCTATAATCCGTCCCCAGACAATATCACATCTTATTTCTCTTTAATGATTCATGATACATGAACTACTCGCATATTTAGTTGGTTAAGACTTTTAGAAACTTAATTATTAAATACCATAAAGGTTCACAAAATCATCTCAATAAAGTGTACATTCTCATAAGTTCTTCTTTAAACTTCTGTTATACAAAAATAAATTTAATACAGTTTCTGAATTCAGATCTCACTAAAATTGAGTTTCCAAGTCTTAAATATCTCAAAACTTTCTTTTAAAAAACTTCACATATTTACATAATCTTTCTCAATTTGAATCCTAACTAGATTGAGTTTAGAAATCTCAACTATAACAAAATATCATTTAGTTATTTCATTAGGGAAAACTAAGATAATTTACTTTAAACTTCTGATTACTAAAAGAAAATAATTTTTTTAGAATCATTAACTAAGAATACTTAAAACTATAAAAATTTTCTTTAATTCAAGAATTAATTATCTTAACCTTTAATTTTCATAAAATAACTTCTTTCTAATACTAAATTTTATTCTAGAGATTAAAAATAAAGTTAATGAAAATAATTTCTAAGAAGAAATAAAAGACTAAAATAATTATAAAATACTTTCTCTTAAAACTTTAAAGAGTAAGGTAAGAAAATTCTTACTGAGTTTTAACTTTCTGTCATGCTTGCTATATGCTCAAACTTCATATCACAAGGTCATCAATCATTCATCAACCACAATCAAGTATTATAATGTCATCAATCACAATCAAATATCATCAATCATAAATATTATCAATCATAATTACATATAATCACTCACAGTCTAATATTATAAATCATAATATCATTAATCAAAATCAAATATAGTTAATTATAATTAAGTCAAATTAACTAAATATCACTCATAAATATAATTTAAATTTTAATTGTTATTTAAATTAGTAGAGTTAATTTTGAGTCCTTATAGTCCATTCCTCGCATTGGTTTATATAAGTCCATATATATAATCTAGTCTTCACATAAGTATAGTTCAGTCCATACAGGTCATAATAGTCCAAGTCCTTGCATAGGTTCAGTCCGGTTCGCATAGGTTATCTAGGTATTTGCATAGGTATTCAGATCAAGTTACACAAGATACTCAATTTAAAATTTATTATAAAATTTTTTAAGTTAAACAGTTATTATTTAAAATAATAATATTATTAAATTTTAAAGAAGTAGGGGACTCCTCCTATTATTCTTATGTCTTTTCATATTATATTCCTATCCCACTCCCTCTTACCTCTTGTATACTAATTCGTTATTGAAAATCCGTGCGTGCCTCGTCTCCGAGTTCTAAAACATACCAATTTCATTTTAATATAGTTACAAGATGAAAATTAAGATTACTACTTAAAGCAGAAATGGTAAATTTTGAATAGTGAATAGTAAATAGTAAATCATGAATAGTAATAGTAAATAGTAAAATATGAATAGTAAAAGTAAATAGTAAATCATGAATAGTAACGATAACTAGTAAATCGTGAATAGTAATGATAAATAGTAAAACGTGAATAGTAAAGGTAAATAGTAACAGTAAATAGTAATTTACTATTTAAATAGTATTTTACTATTTAGAATAGTAACTTAAAATAATATTATTTCTAGTATAATAATAGATTTCTAAAAATGATATGAAAATAATCCTAAAAATATAAAAGAGAGGTATTCTTACCTTAGGATTTTAGCAGAACCTTCTTACAAAAAAAATTATTTCTCTCTCTTACTTCCACCACTATCTCACTAGCACTACTAGATTAAGAAAATTTAATCTGAAATTATGAATTCTAAAGAAGAATTCCTTCGGAAGGAAAATTACTACGCATTCCATTATTTTAATATAAAAGTACTGTGCATTTTTTGAAAATTCAATCCTGATTACTGTGCACCTTTTGAAAATTTTGTACATACACAGTGTTTTGCATAGTAAATGTAGGATGAATTATTAAGCTAAATAGTAACCTTTCACTCGGTATATTTTAAATATTCAAAATCAATCCTTTTTGAAATTTAGCAATATTATATCAGTTCTCACTAATTTTATGATAAGTAATATAAAGTTTAAATTTTAAAAATCTAAAATTTTCTGTTAATAAAAATTTATTCGTATGTTTTTGATTTTTTTATGATTGGTAAAAATCAAGATTTTATTCAAACCGATAAATTTTAGATAAGTCTACTTGAAATGGATTTTAGAAAATTTTCTTATAATTTAAATTCACTTTTCTATAAATATTTTTAATTTTAAGTAACTTTATATGAATTTAAAATTATTTAAAATATATTATTTTATTAAAATATTTCAAATAATTCAAAAAATTCCAGAAAATCATAAATATTATGTAGATCAAAAAGTTCTAAAGAACCATAGTCTAATTCCTTCAAAATTTTATTTTAAAAGTCTAATAAGAGTTAAATCACAAATATGTAAAAACATAAATATAAAAACATAAAATAAAAGTTGTGAATAATAAATATATTTAAAATTCTTAATATAATTTCGTTAATCAATGAATACTAATTAAGTCATTTTAAAATTCTCATTCAAAATACATAAATATTTTTATTTTTATTATTTTATTTTATTTTAAAAAATAATAATTAAATATAAATACCAAAATTTCATAAAAAATGATAATAATAAACTAACTAATAGTAAGTATTTCTCATTAAATATATATTAATATCTATTTTCTATTTGTGTTGAAAATGAGATGTTATAGTGATCCTCTTCAAAGTTCCTACAACAATTCAATAATACTAGAAAATTCATGAATTTCCTGCATTCGTATTGCTTCCTTAGTCTCTGGTCACGGTCCATTTATACACTTTGAGCATCGATCGCTCTAGCATCATTGTAATGAGAATAAAAACAAGACAACTCTTTAAACTTAGACGTGTATTGTCCCACAGTCATATTTCCTTTACTCAATGATAGAAATTTGAATTGCCTTTTTTCTTTTACATCAACAGAAAAATATTTTTCAAGAAACTTATCCTTGAAACGAGTTGAACTGGTGTGGGTCGGGGTCCAACAACTGGCATCGTGACAGTCCCTAAATCTCCCGTTTACTCTCAAATATTACACTGGTTCAGTGGGGATTCAGTATTGTATCCTCGATTCTAGTGGGAAATAAAGGTCTTGGAGTGATTCCTTGTACCAAATCATTAATCTTTACGTCGTTGTAGGATGAAAGGGAGTGTCACCTACAAGGACACTCTGACGCTCAACTTAGTGAAAGTTCTAAGGAATTTCAGAGCTCGAGGATAAGGTTAGAGGGAATGCTCTTACATGTTACTTTGATGCATGAGTATTTATACCTGGAGGGGATAGAAGAGTCTTCTTGCTCTCGAAGTCTTCTGTATATGGTGTCAGTACTTACTATGTTATTATGCTATAAAGTTGACTTGTAATGGTGACGTTTCGTAACAACTCTACCTACCCATCAGTCACTTAGCAGACAACTTGTTCAGTAAGCTCTATAATCATAAAAAAATACAAAAGAAAAATATTATTACCTTACACCTTGGTAGAATCTCTTTTTACCAAAAAATAATTACTTCTCTACACTTCTAATTTCTTTAGCACCACCTTTGTAATTTCTCTATCTAAGTTAGTGCCTTGAACTCTAGAAATGAGCCACCCGAAAAATAATTTTACTATTTAAGGATTATTTTTATTATTTACTTTACTATTCTGGATGTAAGTCATGAAGTAAGGAAGCAATGTAAGCATGACATTAAAATGATGTATGATGGAAACATGGCATCAAAATGATGTAGGCAAATAGTGATTTAAGATAGATTGGTAAATAATTAAAAGGTTAGGGATCTTTTAGTCACTTATAAAATATTTTAAAAAAATCATAATTTTTTTTAAAAAATAAAAAGTACTCCAAAGGATGATAGTCAAATTCTATTAAAATCTAAGATTTAAAAATTAAATAAAAACTTGAAAACAAATAAAAAAGTAAAAAATATGGGTATTAGTCAGTTGTGGCTCCTACTAAATATAACCATGGTGAAACTGCTTCTTGTCTGTATGACAAAACTTTTCAAAAGGAAAGAAAAAAAACAAAACTAATGACGAGTCACCACAACATCTTCACGCTTCATCACAAACAATAATGGTTTTATGTTTGTAACTTGTAAGCTGTGCCTAAAAAAGCAAAATATTATTCGATAAGTTTTGACTTATCGAATAGTGCCAACAATCTCCGACCCTTGATTTCACAAAACCTCAATGTCGCTCGCACTTCAAAACAACCTGAAAAAAATCCTAAGCCATGGAAATAACAAGATTAAAATCTGAATACGCAATGAGGCACTAAACGAAGCAACGAGTTTTCATGCACTTACTTGAAACCAAAAATTTAAGAAACCCCAAATGTCCCAAAGCTTCCTACAATTTGTATTTGGCGTCAAACCACTTAAATTCATGGAATTTGAAGGACTTGGAGAGTGGGGGAATAAGAAGCTTTGCCAAAACCGAAATAGGTTCAAGAACCCTTACCTTTGGGAGATGGAAATGGAGACCCTAAACTTTGCTAAGCTGCCAATGTGAAGAGATGGAGGAAGTGATGCTTGGTTTTTGCTTGATTAAGAGAAAAATGAAGAGAATGGTAGAGGAAGACGATGGTGCTCGTGATGGATGAAGAAGAGAAAACAATGATCTATGTTTTTCCTTTCCATGCAAAATGCGGGAGAAAGAAAGTGAATTGAGAATGAAATGGCAATTGGAATTTTAGGGGCAATATAGTTATTTAATGTGTCTAGTTAGTTTCTGAAATCAATCGGTATCTCCGGTTACCCGAAATGTACCTAAATTAATTCCAAAATTAACACAACTGTCTTTAATTAATTTACGCTTCTAATTTAATTATTTAGTTAATAAAATTAACTAATAATTAAATCTAGGATGTTACAATAAAAAAACAATTCGCTTAACTCCTGGTTAGTCACTGTTTATTAGTAAAACCAAACACTGCTTTTAGAATATGTCGTTATGTTAGTTCATTAGTGGGATGAAGTGTAAGGTCCAATACTTAAAGGGTGTTTTTGTAATTTTATCAATTATTTAAAGGAGTAAAATTAGATGGATGATGATAATTTACTCTAAATTAAAACTACATATTAATAGATAGAAAGAAGCTAAAATCACAATTAAAGGTATAATATAAAGAGTTTGATTGAAATATGTGTTGGTATATATAAAAAAATTTATAACAATTTTTAGATAATGCTTGCATAAATAAACAAAGAATTCTTACTTATATGAAAATTTACAATTGGGAATTAATGTTTAAAACTTGATACTGAGTAGAGATAACACTTGCGTAGGTTTAAGTGGGGTACTGTAATACTTTTTCCTGTATTTACATTTTAAAAAAATTATCTATACTTGTCTTCATATACGTGTAGGTAACAACCCCATTCCTCTAATCCATGGTTACCTCCAGACTTGTTACCCATATTTTAATTAAACAATCACTTTATATTATTATTATAAAATATAATAAGTAAAATAATTTTATACAACAAAATAAATAACTAAATCTAAACATTATGGTAAAACATAGTCTTTTTTAACTAAATTAAAACATAAAGAAATCTAAAAACCTAAAACAGTCTTTTTACAAAATACTACTTTCGTCTCTAAATATAAGACCTTTTTACCTAATTTACATATATTAAAGAAGTTGATTAATTTAGTTAAAATCATTACTTTTTTAAAAAATTTGTAATAGTTTTCCAAAATTGTCCTTAAAGTGATTATCATTCATCATTAAATTTTCTTCACATATTCTCTCACCTTTTAGTCTCTCTCCATTTTCTACCCAATTATTATGTGAAAGATAAATAATCTAATTGAGGCATGTCATTTATTATTATATTGATTACAATAAAAGTTATACATTAAAAAAGGTATTTAGGTCAAAAAATAATTAATGACATTAAAATTTAAAAAATAGTCTTTTATTAATGGACAAAAAAATTTCTAAAAAAGATGTTATATTTAAATACAGGGATAATACAACACAACTAAATCCTAACAAGCATAACATAATAAACCCTAATATAAGGCTATTATTAAGATATGTTATACATAATGATATATAGAATAGTATCTATGATTACCCTAAAAAATATAGGATAATATATTAATATACAGAATAGTATATTATATTATTACATAGATATATTCGATTTTAACAAAATATATAGATATATTAGATTATGATTATGAAACCTCCGTATTCGGCGTTATTATAGTATTAATATAATATATGAAGTATATGTTTTAATTTTAAATTTAAAATCTAAAATTATATATTATTATAAAAATGTTTAAACATATATAAAAATAAAATTAATAGATATATTAAAAGAGTGTGAATAAGGTAAAATCAACAATATAATACTTATCTCTATACTCGTATCTATACCCATAGATTTTTACAAGTAATTCCCATTTTTCATCCTTCTTAAGCTATTAAGTACCTTCCCATTAGGATGATTTTTATGGGTACCCTATGACTATGAATATGAGTCCATTGCTATCCCCTAGGTGTATTTTAATTTCTTTGAACTGTAACATTTCCCCCCCTTTTTTTTTTGGTGAAAGTAACATTTTCTTTTTTTTTTTTTGGTGAAAAGTAACATTTTCTTTAAAAGTTGTAAGTATTAATGCATAATATTCAACCTTACCGGGACCAGTTTGGGCTCAACAAGATTCCAATAGACAACTTAGCCCATTTTTAGACCTGAGAGTTAAATATTTTTGGGCCCATTGGACAATTTTAAAGGATCGCACTTCAAATGAGAAATGAAAATTCTGCCTCTGGGCCTAAATTACCTATGTATTTTCCTTTTTTGGTACATTTAACTAATTAAGGATATAATGGGAGGGTGACAGAAAAAAGGATATAGTGACAGTGACCAAAAATAATATGGTGACAAAAAAAGCCATTTAAGGATTTTTTTCCTTACCAAAACTAACCCTAAAAAAGAAAGATACCCAATTGGACAAAAAAAGAGAGGGTTATTTCTTACCATGAGCCCATATTGAAAGATTATTTTGTTACCAAAAGAAAACAAGGAAAGATTATTTTTTTTTATTTTTTAACAATATTTTTATACAAAAGATAGAGAATAAACCTAGTCAACATATAACAAACTTAAGGGGCCCATTTATTCATCAATAATGTTGAACTTTATTAGAGTGGTTCCCATTAAAGAGAAAGACAAAAAGGGTAATTTCAAGTTTTCAACAATCTCCAAAAACAAAATAAGATTTTGTCATGAATATAGAACACCCTATGTTTAATCGTGAGGATTAATGTATTGATAAGCTGATTAAAATAAAAATAGAAATAAAAAATTTAATTATTATGTACTAACAATCAATTAAAATTCATCATAAACATGATATTTAAAGTGATTATTAAATAGATCAAAGTTAATTGCTTATATAAAATGGATTATTGGATTTTTTTACTGTTAAAATTAAATTTATAAAAAAAGTGACAAACTTTGCATGTGAAGTGTGAACATGTGGAATATCTTTTTAAACCTTAACTTATTTTCTGCAACAATTCGTCATTGTGAAAATGTGTGGATATATTATAGTCAAAGGGAAGAATAGTGGATAATTTTGACTTTTGAGTACTAAATCATTAGAGGGTGCTAATTCTTATATTTTTCATTAGAAATAAATATAAATAATATATATAATCACAAATGTATAGTTTTTTTAAAATAAATATGTTAAAATAACAATTAGTTATATTATATTATATTATATCAATTACCTTGTGTAATAAAACACCACGTGTTCATTTCAAATTTATGAAAAATTAATATAGTTATATAGCTATATACTTAACTTTTAAAACTATTATAAAAATAGGAAAATGGATAAAAAATTAAAAATAAAAAAATTAATAAAAACAAAGTAATGTAATTATAGATTAAAAAATTTAAAAATAAAAAATACTGCAAATATTTAAATGAAAGAAGTTTTAAATATCTATAAAGATACAGATATAGATGAGAGTGATAATTGGAAATACAGTTGGAACCTTTGAATGACACAAAATAATTAACTGTTCCAATTTAATCCACTCCATAAATCATAATCTATAATTCCATGTGTATAAAGATGGAGAAATTGTTATTTTTATTTTTATTTTTTTAATGTTCTTGGTGGGGACAGGGGAGGGTTTGTGAAGGTAAAAGCACAAAAAGTAACATTCCCTTTTTTAATTTATTTTTTGTTTTATTATCTCTGAATTGATTCTTTGTCTTTCTTTCCCTTTCCCTTTCCCTCTCCCTTTCTTCTCTGCAATGGATCTCTAGCATTCAGCCCTCTTTCTCAATGCAGGTATCTATCTATTCTTCTTCGTCTTTCTCCTTTTTTTTTTCTTCTTTCAATTTTCCTTATTCAACTTTCTATTCCTTCTGTTTGCATGATCCCCTTTCTTTGAAATGTTACAGTTTTTGTTTTTTTTTTCTGTTTCTTTGGATGATGAATGAATATATGAGAATGATTAACCACGGTTTTTTGCCACCAAGATATTCCATCTTATATTTTTATGGATAATTGTTAAAGAATGATCAAATGTTTGAGTCGCACTTCAGAAACGGGGATGCCCTTTTTTCCTAAAAGAAAAAAAAAATCATCAATAAATTCGAACTTTATGAAAAAGATCAGAGTTTTGAAGTTTGTTTATCAACCCATGGAAGCCTTCCATGAAGAATTCATATACCCCCTCTGTTTATATCTATTGTGGCTTTGGCCTTTATTTTTGTCCCGAAACTATTGTCATTTTAAGAATGTCATTTTAAGAATTCAAGATGTTGTGATTAATTTATTTTTTCCAATTGTATTATTCTATAATTAGTTTATCTCTTTCCAATCACCTCTTATTTTGACTAATGGATGAGACTTACAAAGTTGAGATACTATTCATTATTAATATAACAATAGAATCAAATGAGCATAAGTTATTCCATGTTTACTCAAATAGCTACACATTTAATGATTTCTATGTGAAAATGACTAAAGTGGCAATAGGTATTGGATGGAAGAGTAGCTAATTAGGGTGTATATTGCTGGTAGACACTTCGTTTATTATAATTATTTTGGTTAATGTTGGGATTATTCTTTTTGTTTTTTAAGAAAAAACTTTTTTATGTGGTCGTTTTGTTTTGTTTTTTGTTTACAATCTATTATTTGTGCTAGGCTAACTTAGTAGAATAAGACTTTGTAGTTGTTTTTGTTGTTCTATTATTTGTGCTGGTGATTGTGTTGGAATAAATAATTGAGAGGAAGAGGTTATGTACTTAGCTCAAAGTAGTGGGGAATTAGGGGAAGTAGAGTTAATGTCATGTGATGTTTCCTTGTCTGTTTCCATGTGATTTTGGATAGAATCTGGAATTTACATTTACTTCATTGAAATGAATTTTGGATAATGACTCTAAATGAATTTCCTTTTGTGTTTGTTCGCGATGCTGTGCATTCGAATTTCAAGAGCACTACTTGCACAAGCAAAATACTGCATCTGATTGTGAGGTTGTGGGCTGATATGTAGAAGGTTCCAGAGATGGAAGGCAACACTGAAGGTCATATGTCATCAGCTGTAGCCTTTGTTGAAGGGGGGATTCAAGACTCCTGTGATGATGCTTGCAGCATATGCCTTGAGGAGTTTTCTGAAAGGGATCCTTCAACTGTAATATTTTACAATTGTTGTTTCGTAAACATATTGATAAGCAAATATAGTATTATAGTTTATTTGAGGAACATTCACTTCTTTTCATTTTTCAGGTCACAAACTGCAAGCATGAGTTTCATCTGCAGTGCATTCTTGAATGGTACATCTTGATTTCCACTAGTTCTTCATGTGTGTGTCTCCCAACATTCAGATTTTTATTTGTGTATATTTTTCTCTTTTTGTTTCCATGGGCTAATATTTGTTATGTTTCACTTGGTCACTATGGATTTTGCTCAGTATCAAAATTTAGCATGTGCCAATGAAAACAAATGATTAAAATGGTTCCAGGCTTTCGCATTGTCAAATACCCCTCGCCCCCCTCCCACAGGATAGGAAGATCGAGTATATTGGTATAATTGTTTGACATTTCTTTCATTCCTGTTTCACATTTTTGGGGGTGTTTGGAGGGGTGGATGGTTGAGGGTGGGAGATCACGAAAATAGGGTGGAAGGGAAAATAGCTCAACCTGTGTTGATGTGGGTCCCTGCATAAAGGAGGGGAGCCCAAATCACTTGACCCAATTAAGGGATCCTTGCTTCTGGTTTCTTTTCTTGACAATAGGTTGTTAGAAGCCTTTTTCATAGAAGGAGAACTAAATAGCATCTAAATAGGTTTTACTTCCACCAATGCCCCACAATACCTTCCTACAATTTTAATTTTTAATTGAATTTCCTCTAATGCCAAAAATCGGTTTTTCCCACCTTTTTTTTATCCTGTTCAGTCCAAGGCGCTAAACATAGTTTAAACTACAAAACATATGTTGAAGGGAACTAGTTCAGTTGGTTGAATATGATGTGTGAGTTTTATGAGCTCCTTGACATACCTTAGGATAGGAAGATTGAGGAACATTCACTTACTTAAGGAACATCCTACTGAAACAAAAAAAAAGAATTACAAAACATATCCTAGACCCTTCAAATTTATCTTCATCAGTGTTGAGAGAGGGAGAAAAGAGAGATCATAGGATGAATTCTGTGTGTTAGGTAACAGTGGAGCTATTGAATAATTACAAGATATACCTATTTAGGCTAATTACATAATTACAGAATCAATCTAATTATCCTAATAATACACATGGTTACTATATTTACAGGATTCTAACAACCAGAAACATATTCATGCAAATCATATTTTCTTTGCAATAATATGAATTGGAATTCTGTTCTATGATTTGGTTCTCCTGACTTGACTCTTGTCAGTGTCAAGGTCATTAACACTCACTGGTTATGACTTGTGATCTGAGAATTGGATGTTGCTGACTGTTTTGGCTGGAAAATCAGTCAACTGGCCTCTTGTCAATGTGTGTAGTCTGGACTTTTGAGTGGCAGGAGGGTCGTTAAACTGTTGAAGATATTGTTATTTCTGTATATCCTAGTAATTAGTATGTTACAAGCTTCTATTCTCAATCAAAATTGAAGTGGAAGGATATAGTCTAACAATTGTTACTGGCTTTTATTTCTAGGTGTCAGAGAAGCTCACAGTGTCCTATGTGTTGGCAACCTATTAGCTTGAAGGATCCTACTAGGTTGGTTATGATTTTTCTCTCACGATCTAAGTTATCAATCTCTTGTTGATTGATATTAAACTTTTATGCATATTATCGCAGTCAGGAATTGTTTGAGGGAGTGGAGCAGGAGAGGAAGTGGAGGACTACCCCATCAAGAAATGCTGCTATTTTTCGTCACCCTACCTTTGGGGATTTTGATTTGCAGCATGTCAGTTATCAGTCTGAGTGTTGATTTGGTTGTCTTATATCTTAAGCACATCTTACTCTTCCATTTGTTTATGTTAATACTTTTTGTTTTCTCATTCTGCAGTTACGCATGAGTGTAAATGATGCTGATTTTGAAGAGCGAATTATTCAACATTTAGCTGCAGCAGCAGCAATGAGGAGAGCACACCAACGTGGTCGGAGAGAAGGGCAGCGAACTCGTTCTTCAGCTCATGGTCAACCACACTTCGTAGTGTTCTCAGCTCAGCCCATTGCACCTTCATCAAGTCCTGATTCAGTTGCTGAAGGGGAAAACGAACCTGCTCCAATTCCGAATGGAAGTCCATCTACTCCAATAATATCTGACAGAGTTGAACCATCCCAACAGATCCCGCTTCTTCAAACTCAAGGCTCTTCAGCTTCTGGATCTACCATCAGGGCAACAAATCGTCAAAGGATTTACTCTAATAATAGGTAGGTATGGCCATATTATTTATTTGCATAAATCATTATCCTCTCCTCTGTATTTTGCATTTACTAGGCACACCTGCTCTTTATCATGAAAAGCTACTAGAAGTTTATTTGTATTTATATTCAATGCTATTGCTAAATCCAAAATTTTGTCATGAGTGATGGGTTCATTATCTGAATTTGGAACTGTTAATCTGTTAACTGTGAGTTAACAAATTTATTAGAGCTTGCTCTAAGCGTCTAACAATATTCTGGAGTTAACTGTAATGTTTTTCTGTAAATCTACGAGTTTTATGTAGATTTTCATAATAGATGTAATGTTAGCTATGCACAATGAACATAAAGTGCAAGAGGGAAGAGTAATTTATTCTCTACTGTTTACTTTCGTATGAATCATTGCTGGTTGCATCAGTTAGCGAAATTACATATGCTGCATTTATTTGCTTGCAGAAGGTCTATTGCTCATTCTTCACCAGCAAACCATGATAGTGCAGGGCCATCAGAGTTACAATCATTTTCTGATTCTCTGCGGTCCAGGCTTAATGCAGCGTCCACAAGGTTTTTTTTTTTTGTTGAAAAATAATAAATACGCAAACAAACTCTATATTTATTTATTTATTACCAAATCAACTTATCTGATATTAGCCTATGCTGTGACTTAGATACAAAGAGTCAATCTCAAAAGGTGCAAGGGGATGGAGGGAGAGGCTGTTTTCTCGTTGTACTTCCATGTCAGAAATTGGTTCTGAAAGTCAGAGAGATGCAAATGCCGATATTGCTAGTGTATCCCGATTGATGGAATCCCTTGAAACTGATGAAAGTAATAGAACTTCGGGTACTTTGCCAAATCATTTGGAGGATTGTTCCATGGCAGATGTGAGCAACGAGAACAATGTTGAAGCTAGTGGGGAAAACCTTCCAGCTGAAAACAATACTCCAGCTGCTTGTTCTGCTAGCTCACATTCAAATTAAGCTTGTCATTTGCTTATTAATGAACCTTTCCTCAGATCTCATATTTGAAGGTAAGCTTTGACTAAACCTTTAAAATATTTGAATGGTGGTAAAGAGGGAGGGGATAGGTGTCCATAAGCGGGAGAACTAAAGTTTGAACCCAAGTCTCAGCATTTTATGACCATATCATGCACTAACTGTGCTGATCTTACAGGAGAATAAATCTTTAGAATATAATTAAACAAATCCTGCATTGCCTTCCATTTACAAACTAACTAGCTGTTGTGGTTCTTATGAGATACCGACTTAGTAGGATTGAGCCGTCCCTGGTACAAGTACAAGTGGCCTTAGATGCGTGTCACATATTTGGACTGATCATTTTCATGCGTGTTTGTTTTCCCACCCCTCAGGCTCAGGCTAACTTGTTCTCCAGACATGACATGCTGAGGAGCAGATGATGCTTTGGAAAGAGTAATGGAAGTTATGTCCTGGTTTGCAATAAAAATTAGGATCTCAAAAACAGCTGTGCTTATAGCCAAAAATGATTGTTTCTATGTGTATATATTATAATTATCATATGCAGGGAACATTGAAGAGTTGTTGGTATCTAAAGTGTGTCGGCGTTGAACTGGCATGTAATCTGGACATAAGTGTTTTGTAATTGAACGAAACTTAAGCCCCTCATTTGTTCTCATTCCTTTACTATTTTTCTATCAAAATACTCGAGACGGTGGCAACATTGCATACTGTATATGCAACATTCCAACTTTTGGTATGTAATCTATATTCTATTTCCCATGCACAGTGCCTTCGGTGCGGTGAGGAATGAAAGGATTGTTACTTGTTACTGTTTAGAAACGTTATGTAGAGAAATGTCAATGTGTAAATTAGCCTAATAGATGATTGCGTTAAAAGGAAAGTCTGGTTAAGTTAATGATCCTTGGGAGAGCTAGCTCACTTTAATCATTTTGATGCTTGAAAGAGATTAATTTTTAGTCGTCGGTGGGAGGATATCGTGGGTTTAAAAGGAATGGTTTTGTCCATTGCTTATTTAGATTTGATCGTGATATGCCAGCGGCATGTATAGTTAACAAAGTTGATGTTAGCAAAGTAAAATTTACGTATCCCATCCCACCAGGCTTACTACTTATACTGATATCAACATACGGATGTCATATGCTAACATTGCACACAACTATTAGCAGAATCTAGAAATTTTTAGAAGATTCTTGACACGTAATGAAATTGGGTTCAAAAACAATCATCACGGATTAATGTGCAAAGTGCTTTTCTTTGGAGAAACTCTAAAAGCTCAACCTCAATTTAGTCTCTTAAAATTCTTTTACAAGTTGAAAAAAATCTTGAAGATATATCAACTTTAAATGTTGAATTTTGACATATTAGAGTATAATGGAACAATATCAATTCATGTGAAAAAAGAAATTCTGCTAAATGAAATATAGTTGAAGAATAACTTGAGTTTCTGAGATAAAATATTCTGGTGAAATTACGTGGGAGCGTATACAAAATTGAATAGTCAGATGTTGGGAGGTAGGTCAGTAGTAGCATTGTAAGGAGTTTCATATTACGTTATTATCACAGACATCAGATGGGAAACATGAATTAAATTAAACATTTTTATTTGAAGAAAGCAGTATCAAATGTTTACAAAGTGAAAAAAACATGGTTAGGAAGACGTGTTAATAAATAATAATCGAAGTGGGTGGTGAAAATGAGAATTGACAGAAGAACAACCAGAAGAGGGGTAGAGGATCACGGGTCAGGTTGAGAGAAAGGGAGCGTAGAAACTAAATAACCCTCGACACCGACACTCTGCCACACAACATTCACGTTTCCTCTACCCCTCCTTTAATCAATTATAAACAAAATTGGAACACCAACAATAACTCAACTTTACCTCAATTACTTCATTTATTATAACTAGTAAAAAAAAAGGACATGGCGTGGGTTTGAGGATTGTGAAAAAGAAACACGAGTGTGAGAAAACAGCACAGCAAGTTCCCGTGTGGTCCCTTCATACAGCCTGTCAAACAAGTGCTATTTCTATTTCATTTCACATATCTTTGTTTGTGCTGTGAAGCTGAACCATTAAGCAAAGCAAAGCAAAGCGAAGCCACATTGAAACCGAGTGAGAGTTTCAGTTTCAGACAGAGACTCACCAACCATACCCCACACCCTTCTTCTTCTCAGTATCATTATTCATTACAATACCATAACCACAAAACACACACGCATTCACTCTTGCTCCATGAGCACCATGGATTCCTCTTCCATCTATGGTGTCTCTTCCTTCCTTACGTTTTTCCTTCTCTTCCTTCTACCGCTACATTCCTATTCCGCACACAATTCTTCCACTTCTTCTGGCCAGATTAACTCAAACTCTATCCTTGTCGCACTTCTAGATTCCCACTACACCGAACTCGCTGAACTCGTTGAGAAAGCCCTTCTTCTTCAGAACCTCGAGGATGCTGTCGGCAACCACAACATCACCATCTTCGCCCCCAGAAACCAAGCTCTCGAACGCGACCTCGACCCCGAATTCAAACGCTTCCTTCTCGAACCTCGCAACCTCAGGTCCCTCCAGACCCTCCTCATGTCCCACATTCTCCCGGCACGTCTCGCCTCCCACCACTGGCCCACCGGTGAACGCCGCCATGCCACGCTCTCCGCCGACCACCACCTGCATTTGACCTCAAAACCCTCCGGTGAAAAAACCGTCGACTCCGCCGAGATCCTTCGCCCGGATGACGTTGTCCGCCCCGACGGAATCATCCACGGCATCGAACGCCTCATCGTCCCCCGATCTGTCCAGGAGGACTTCAACCGCAGAAGAAACCTCGCCGCAATCTCCGCCGTGTTGCCGGAGGGAGCACCGGAGGTCGATCCCCGAACTAACCGCCTCAAGAAACCGGCTCCGGTCCCCGCCGGCGCCCCGCCGGTACTCCCAATCTACGACGCGATGGCTCCGGGACCTTCCATCGCGCCGGCGCCGGCTCCGGGACCGGGAGGAGCGCGGCACCACTTCAACGGCGAGCGACAGGTGAAGGACTTCATTCACACGCTGTTGCATTACGGCGGTTACAACGAAATGGCTGATATTCTGGTAAACCTAACGTCGTTGGCGACCGAAATGGGAAGGTTGGTTTCGGAGGGTTACGTTTTGACGGTTTTAGCGCCGAACGACGAAGCGATGGCGAAGTTAACGACGGACCAGTTGAGCGAACCGGGAGCACCGGAGCAGATCATGTACTACCACATCATTCCCGAGTATCAAACGGAGGAGAGTATGTATAACGCCGTTAGGAGGTTCGGTAAGGTCCGTTACGATACCCTTCGCTTGCCGCATAAGGTTCTTGCTCAGGAGGCTGACGGCTCCGTTAAATTCGGTCACGGCGATTCCTCTGCGTATCTTTTCGACCCTGATATTTACACCGACGGTAGGATCTCCGTTCAGGGAATTGACGGCGTTCTTATCCCTCCTGAAGAGCAAGATGAATCTCTCCCTAATCGCAGGACCACTCCCCTTGTTAAAGTTGCCGCTAAACCAAGGAGAGGTATAATATATTTTTTTCTTTTTTAATTATTATGATTGCTTTCTAATTATTGATTATAATTATGATGATTAATTGTTATAATTGTTAGAGATAGATTTGATTAACAACAGGTTCCAGCTCTAATTATTATTAATTTTATCAATAAGCTCTAGCTCTAGCTCTGTGTCGGTTGAACATGATAGTTAATTTTTGTAAATTTCTGAACCATGTCTTTGATTCTTACCGGAGAAAAAAGATGGATTTGATTATGGTAAGTGAGTGAGAAGTGTTTGGAATTTGGCTGGAGTGGGATGAAGGAAAAGTGTTTTTGGTTAATTAATAATTAAGGGGTTTTTGTTTAATTTATTATTGTTATTTTGTTTTTTTGAGTTTTTTTCTGGAAAGGCAACACACGAAGTAGAAACCTTTAACTTGGCCTTACAGAACGGGGCCAGCTGTGGAAGGCTCAATAACACGTGTGATACTCATCATGCGTCATACCTAGGCTATGTATGAGTAATGAGTGTGATGGGTATCTCTTTTCTTACTAGTTTTGGGTTAAAATTCTTCAAGATTTAACTATTTTTGTGTGAATAGAAGCTTTGCATTTGTGGTAGCATTCTGCTGGGTTAAAGAATTATGTGTATGCTTAGTGATGACTGATGAGGATTAAGAATAAGAATATAACAGAGATGTTTAGAAAACGGATTTCATTTCTCTTTACCTGAACTACATCATTGTTAACAAAATTAAACTGAACTGGTCAATCTGATTGGTTGAATTATAAATCAGTTAAATGATTAATTTTAGTTAATTTTTTATTTTTATCAGTTTAATCGTAATTTGATTTCTATTTTAACCATAATGTAAATTTATTTAAACTGGTATCTATGGATGAGTCCGGTTTTCTAAAAGCCTTACATTGAATGATATAAAAGAATACGGTAATGGCAAGCTGTAAGCCACAGTCTATTTCCCTCCACCTAGCCCAACTTAGATGCTACCTGTCCCTGTCTGACTATTATTTTTGTGTGTGTATATACATACCACACTGCACCCTTCATTTCATTTTTGTTGTTTCATAATTGTTTTTTACACACTCCTACCATAATTTTAGTCAACTAATGTATATATTATTTTGATACCTTTTTATTACAATTTAATTGTTTGATACGCATTCAGGAGGGATATAAAATTCATTGATTTCAATCACCCTCTGAATTCATAACTTGTTTTTTTAATTGTATGCATGTGAAAATGTTATAGAATTGCCTTGGTATTAGTTGACTTAACGTTTCCTTTCACCTAAATGCATGTGGCAGGGAAATTGATGGAACTCGCCTGTAATATGCTTGGAGCTTTTGGACAAGCCTGCCAATGAAATCGCTTTCTCAGCTAATCACAAAAAAAAATAATAATAAAGAGTGAATATGTAAACTTGATGAAAGGTAAAGTTCATCCACTGTACGCTGCTTGGTTTATTTCATCATCTCTTCAGGTGACAGTCATATCTGATCCATACACTTTTCTGGGATGCATCATGCAGTTGTAGAGTAATCATTTCAATACAAAGGATGCACGATGCACCGTGAATCTATCTATAATCAGAGAGCGATTACACAGAAGATAACAATTTTCTGTCATTTTGTTTCATACTGTAATTACATACAATTTTTTTATTGAATTTTTATTTTATGTCGGTTCATTGTCTCTATGCGTAAATAACTTTGGAATACGACGCCCCTTCTTGGTTGCCTTTCTTTTTCCTTCCTTGCTTTGTATGTATGTGAATCAAATTCATAGCATAATCTACTTTATTATTATTGTCAATATGCAACCAATTTCCAACTTGTTTTCTTTGCCAACTATAAATACTAAAATACAAGTAACCATGAAATGGACCTGCCATCAGAAGAATTTTTTTAAAAATAAACAAATGAATAGGACTTGTCAGCAGAAGGGTTTTTATTTTATAAAGAAAGAAAGAAAGAGATGTACTGTTGAAGGGTTATTTCATGGTGGCAGGGAAGAAAGGAAGTAGTTGTGGGATTTAATTATTTGGCGAAGAGGACAGAGCAGCTAATGGTTTTGCTCTTCATTGGTGTCGGTCATTATATAAAATTGAAAATAAATAATAAAAGCCTCTTGATGTAATGTCATGTTTGTGCTTTTGTAGAAAAGGAAAAGCTGGCCCCAACTCTCATTATTCCTTGATTACCCTATTCCCTCTTCCATACATTCCTTCCTTTACATTCGTTGCAAGTAACAACCAACAACAATTCAATTCTTGGTAAAATAAGACGCTGCAAAACATATCAAGAAAGGAACTAAACAGAGCAGGAATCCTTTAAAAAAGAACAAAAAGATTTTGTAAATCTTTGTGTACTTCACATAACTGCCTTGCCTTCATGGTTATATATTGTAATTACCTTCCTTCCGTATAACATCACACTTCATATTTGATATTGCTTATGGAGCTTATATTCGGATTCTGATTTTGTCTTCTATTCTAGTGACTGCCAATATTTGTGAGTCAGATCAGATTCCAACACACGAATAATCTTTTATGCTAGACCACAATGCAACATAGTAGCACCGATTATCATCCAACAAAGAATATAGAGCAAAACATTTTCTTTCCACACCTAAAGGGTCCGATTAGTTTTTAATTGGAGAAACGGAGTTATAAAGTCGTTCAAGACCGTTAAAATTTCGTTTGATCATAAGATTATTTTTAGGTTGGTCAAATTGAAAAACCAAACATTGTACTCACCTACTAGTATACTCGATCAAACATTACCACAAAGGCGAAGCAAAGGATTGTGGCACAGTCAATAGCCATAGATTTTGGTGGTGGACCATTCAAGGAGGGACAGTTGCAGTTTGAAAAAAACATCATTCACAGAAAATTGGTTGGTCTTTTGAAATTGGACCAAAGTTTTCAGAACAAATAATTCGGGGACGTTTGGTTTGCAGTTGGGGAAACGGAGTTGAGTTGAAGTGAAAATTTAAAGATTATATTAATTCTTCACGCCGTTAGAAATAATCAAAACTCCGTTAAAACGTAAGATCAAAAACCTCCTTCCACTCAACGGAGTTTTCTCCGTTGGAGGAAGACCACCAAAGAAATAATTCATCATATGTACAAAAAAAAATTACTATATTATGCTAGAAGGTAAATTCTAGAAACAAGGGGAAAAAAGAGGGAGGAGAAATTCTATGATTGTACTCCTCAGGCAATAACATATCAGAAAAACAGGATTGTGCAGAGGTGGATCTACTTGTAGTAGATTGGGGCTGTTGTCCCCTCAAAGCTTTAATTTTTATTTTATAATTTTTATATAGTTTATACTAATTGTTCCTACAATGTATGTGTGGAGAAATATTGCTTCCACATTTTTTTAATAATAGTTGTACATTGATTTGATTCGGTGACACTCTGGACAAAACAATTCTATTTATGTTCAATGCTCGTTAGTTTCTAAATCAATAATTTCCAGAAGACTAGAGCCCCTAACTTTCCGTAGAATTCGCAAATGAAATAATTGTACAGAGAAGGGAGAAGAAGCCGGAATCAGATTTCCAACCTAATTACTGAAATTTTAGATCCATAATATATCAAACACAAACTTTGCCAATTTTACAGCATAACAAACATGGCTTTTTATTTGAAGTGCTATCAAGTTTATGGTTCTCACACATATTATTCCCCAATTTCTAGAGTTGTGAGAGGAAAAAAAATCAAAGTAAGTTCAAAATTTAAATTATATCACTCACCAAAGCTCATATTTCATTCGATCATCCAATTTTTATCTGATGATTCTCATCCATTGACTCCATGAGTGCATACACTTGACGGATGCAATAAATCCATTTCCATAATTATGAAGGTGTCTCTTTGGTGATTGGTGCTCGACTTCTTTTTTATGTTTTTGTTCTTTGAAATGACAATAAAAAGAGTTCGAATCTCACTTCTAACTTAGCTTCATACTAAACACCAACCAATTAATCTTAACTTTCATCTATTTCACTTGGGTAAAATACTCTATTATGGGGTGTTTGGTTTGTAGTTGGGAAAACGGAGTTGAGTTGAAGTGAAAAATTTAAAGGTTGATATTAATTTTTCACGCCTTGAGACAATCAAAACTCTATTGATCCGTAGGATCAAAAAGCTCCTACAACTCAACGGAGAAAACCTCCGTTGCAAGAGCACCAAACATGCTATATGTATATGATCATAGCTCAGTAAACAATTGACCTAAGTGTTTATGTGAGACAACCTCCTTGTACGAGGATAGCTAGTTAAGGAGTGAGAGTTAATACCCATTTCTTAACCGATTGTAAAAATAGAGTTGTAAAAAAAAGTTATTTAATGATCAATATTAATTATATATATCGTTAAATATTTGTTAAGCAAATTTAATTAATGGATAAAAAATATGTTTTAATCAACCTTAGTTGAAATTTCCCAACTAACAATTAAGATCTTTTTGTTTGGTCTAATGAACTCTTAATTTTGAGCTAATAATGTGCCTTGGTGCTATTATTAGTTATGAAAAAAACCTATCTAAAGGTATCTATCTAGGAGTGATGCTCCATATGATGGTCAACTAACCTTTTAATCTTGAGTCAAACATAATTAAAAAATCATTTATCTCAAGTATAATGTTTTATTCCTTCAATTATAAAATAACACCTTACCAAAATAAAGTTACAACTTATAGAAATAAGTTGTTACTCAAAAGAGAGATTTTTCTTTTTAATTAACTTATGCTAGAATTTATTGAAAACCGTAAAAACAAATTAATTCATGAACAATATTCTTAGATCTAAGTTATATATGTATTTAGGACACCGATTATAAAAGTATAGGTTAGAGAGCTTACTTGTATGTGTAATATTAATTCTTGTCAACTCTTTAATTATCTAATATGCCTTAGTTATATAGGTTTTCCTTTCCTTTTTCCAGAATTGATAGGTTTTAATTGTAACATCTCCGGTAATTTAATATTGAGAAAGGTAAATTAAATATTTGATTGAGTTGAAACTAAAGGAAATAGGATTTTATGATTTAAAATGGTATTCTAGAGGGTTAAGATACATTAAAATGAATGTTTTAAGGAATGGGCATCAGGGGCCCTGACGCGCAGCGTGGCCGTGGCGCGTAGTGTCAGGTGCGAGTTAATGAATTGACGCGTAGCATCAGCGTCGTGAATCAGAATTAAAACCTTGAGACAGAACAGAACCGAGGCATGCAAAAACAGTCCTCCTTCTCCATCTTCTTCCCTCTCAAGCTGTGGGAGCTCAATCCAAGGGGATTGTTGGTGGATTTTTAAGGTTAATCGCCTATGTGGCTTCGGGGAAGAGAGGTATAAAACATCATAACCCTTAATATAATTATCCCAATATAATTAATTAGAATAATAAAATTAAAGGTAAATTTTTCACGGTTTATAATAATCATTTAAACAATACCCCTGGACCAATTAAGTAAACCTTTCCTATATATGGCGATATGAAAAGGTATGAAAATGATTAATACATAGCTTGGATAATCAAAATGAAGATTATCACAAGAACCAGCGGAAAGCGTATATTAAATTGTTAAATATAAGAAAATATGATTTTATAATAAAAGTAATAAAATCATATTAAGGTAAATAAAGAAAATGAAGAATTTAAAGAAAATGACTTCCAATTTCTGTATATGCAATATAACATACATATATTTATATACTTTTTCAAATTTTAAACTTCAAAAAGAAGTTATTCAACATTAATTCTCAAACCTTTAAACATATACAACAACGTATATTATCAAGAGCCGGCCAAAGCTTTTACATACTATCACAAGATATTATGTATTAATATATACATAATACTTTAGTTTCCACTGAGTGCGTTCTCATATGCCTTCACTGCGCCCTGTATCCACTGAAAAAGATAACCACAATAGGGGTGAGCATATACATATTAAATGAAAGGTACTGAACTGGATTCAACGTAATTTACTATTTAATTATCCAGCTCCAACACAAATCGATAATTCATTATAAACATTACCATACACCTTGTCATTTAACAACAATTATAATACCTCAATTGCAACAACACAACAGTACATATCATGAGCTATCTCATAGCTTCTCAACCTCAATAATTATATGCAAATGCATATGCATGCGGATCCGACTCTAACGATGAGATTTACACAATATAATAATATATCTCAGCTCTCAGCTGATTCGGCCGTTTTACAGGTACCAAACCGCGCACCCATAATGCAACTACAGTCACTCTCAGTGACAGCGGTAACTCAACTTGGTGTTACGGGCCGGCCTTGAGTCCAACTCGAAGGCGGCTGTGGAATCCGAAGAAACCACCACAGGGTCTATGCCTTATCATCAGGCCGCCCTCCCATCTGGGCCGGTATCACATGCCCCCTGCAGTCCTGTGTGTGTCTGAATACAAATGCTATGCCAAATAATGATCAATCATCAATAGACCACCTGATTACCATCATCAGGGGCTACCACTCGGTTACCATCACCAAGGGTCTCAACTCAATATAACAACAAGCATAGCATGCAGTAGTTAATCACAACCACATATACTAAGCTACTTCAAGCTTAATAATCATTAATATTATCAATCATTATCATAATCATCACAACATATATGAACGATATCAATCAATTCATTTCAAAAACAGTTAGCTAAGGGGATATAGCACACTCAATAATTCATGCAATCACAATCAATCCATAAATCAACCTACATCCCCTCATCCGTTCATAATCTATACATTTAAGATATAAATGCCCCCTACCTGGAATAAACGATTCCAGAAGCTCCTCGAGCTACTAAATACAATCAGCTCGTTATTCACAAGCTCCGAATCAACTCTTAGTTCTGAAATCTTCCACAACTACCTTGAACTAAGGAATTTAGAGTTCTTTCCACTCTCAAAATTTCAAACCGATCCAACGGTGGAATTGACAGAGATCGTTGATGGAAAAAGACGTCAACGAAGTGAGGAAGTGCTGATATATATGTATTAAGAGATAAGGAAGAAACAAGATAATAAAAGAAAAGAGGATAGGACAATAGAGAGGGTCCCATACAGAAAAGAGAATCTGCTAGAGTTTAGAAGAATAGAGCGACGTGGAAGAACCTCGATGATTGAAGTAAATATCAGTTCTGACATTGTTTAGATATTTTGGCATATCTCTCTCATACCTTAATGAATTTTAATAAATTTGGTCTTGTTGGAAAGCTAAGACAATAAGGAATAACTTTGTAGTTGACCATATTTCCAAATTCAGACTCTAACATGGTAAAAAGATTAAATTGAAAATCCTCGGGAATATCTCTTTCCGAGAAGGATTCATCAGAGTCTCTTTTCGTTCAGAATTGCTTCACTCGGAGGGAATTCACTCAGAAATATTTCTGCTTGAAACACTCAGTCATAGCTTTTCTTTCCTCGGAAGTGACCCACTCGGAAATGTCTTACCCGGAGACACCTCATTCAGAAATATCTCACTCGGATATATCTCTTCCCGAGTCAAAGCCTTTCTTCACTTGAAAATATTTCTCTCGGAAGTGTGTCACTCGGAAGTCTTACAACCGAAAGGATCATTCGGAGTCGAAGTTCAGTCCTCTCGGAAATCTTTTCACTTGGGAATATCACTTGGAGTCAAAGACAATCTCGAAGACGAATCCGAGCACAAGCTCTCGGCAACTTTGAATATGGGCCCGAGCACAGGCTCTAGGCAATCTTTAAGACACCCAAGCACGAATTGAATGAAGGGGTTCACCACTTGGATATTTACTTCCCCTGGGAACTATTCACTCAGAAACGTACTCATTCGAAGTTAAAGTCTTTCTCTGTCCAGAAGTACTTCCCCTGGAAAGACTCACTCGGTATGTCTCAATCGGTGCCATACCACAGGGAATCGGAAATATCTCACTTGGTGCCATCCTACTTGGAAATGTCTCACTCGGTGCCATTCCACATGGAAGTGTCGCACTCGGAGACATCCCACTCAGGAAAGTTACACTCAACTCTGAGATACCCCACTCGGGAATTCACTACTCAGAAATATCTTGGCCCGAGAAGTACTTATTCGAAATCAAAGCTTTTCTTCGCTCAGAAATACTTCTCTCGGAAACGACCCATTTGGAAACGTTTCACTCGGATTTACCTCACTCAAAAGTGTCTCATTCGGACACAGTTTTTCTTCACTCAGAAGTGATTCTCTCGGTCATGCTTCACTCGGAAACATCTTAACTTTACTTCACTCGGAAGTAGTTCTCTCACTCAGAAAGATCTTACTCGAAATCAGATCCCTTTCTTCACTCGGAAAGTCTTATCTCAAACATGATTCACTCGGGAACGTTTCGCTCGTCTGGAATCAGACTCAGAAATTATTCACTGATAATGGATGTCTGACGCTTTTTAATTAAAAAGAATCTCCACCGATCCTTAATGAATTATTTTCTAAAATTCTCAATTTAGGATGTTACAAGGTAAGCACTTGGGAACCCCCAACTTTATAGTTTCTTTCTCCTTCCCTTTGCCTTCTCTCTCTAACCGAAACCAACATGCATGATGGGGGTTAATTTTTGAGTTTAATGGTTGCCAGAACTTGGATGAGAACCTTGGAGTATCGGGTGTAGCAGAAAGTTAACCAATTTTGTATTCCGATGTTTGTAGGTTCGAATTTAAGGATTGGAAAGCCGTTTGATACAGAGGAACTTGGAAACAAAGGTCGGAAATAGAAATGAGTTTTGAGGATTCAGGAAAGGACCCATCAAGTAATTTGAAGCCTTGGAAAGCTTCGAATCGAGGTAAGGGGGTGTGCTGGGTTAAAGTTAATATAGAAATGTGTGATGCCAACGGAGTATAGGAAAATAGTATGTTATAGCTGCTTTTAATCATTTTAAATAGTTTAGACAGTCTATGATGAATTATCAAGTATACAAAATGAAAGTAAATGAGATTGTTAGAGTAAATAAGGTAGAATAACTGATGAATTGTTAAATGGTTAAGTAGTATCTTAGGATTATGTCAATGAGCGACCTAAAAATGAGGAAATAAGGATGAATAATAAATCTTGAGACGATAACTATGAAATAAATAAATAGATGAACTGGTAATTAAATAAGTTGACATGTGTCAATCGTAAAATTATAGAATAGCCTATATGAACTAAGTAAGATTTGTAAAGTATCGTGATATGGGGTAAGCATATGTGTATATTAAGTGCGTGGAGTGAAATCAGTAATGGAAAATAGGATGATTGGTAATTGACAATATATGCATAAATGATGTTGGTAGACAGTATAATAAATAGTTTGCTAAAGAACTGATATAAAATGAGATACTTGTCGTGAAGTTATGTAATAGATGGTATTGATGTATTATTATCATTGATGGTTGTATCAATATATATAATATATTGAGATTGTGTAGTGTTGGCGTTGATTGTGTCACTGTTATATCTACTAATGGAGAATGATGAATTATGGATAAGATAAGTATAGAGGCATTAAACGTGACTTAGAAAAGTTGGATTGTGTGACCGCCCCGCAAGGTAAGTATATATCAACTTTTGATATTATACCTGAGATTAAGGATGTTTAACTGTATTGAGATAAGTTGTGATAGTATGTTGATCATGTGATATGTGTTGTATGATGTGGCATAGTCGGTAATTGAGATAATGGGATATTGCACTGTATATGTGATGAGATGATTTATGAGTATGAATTATGACAAGTATTTGCTATGTGTAATATGACTCGTGTTGATGGGCTTGACAAATAGGCTGTAACATCCCTGTTTTTAGAAACAATTTCACTCTGGTAATTTTTGAATTATGGAAAGTTTGAAAGAAGAATAAGTCAATATATATACCCTGTTGATGGTCTGTGGTATCTCATAAGTATCATTTTGCGCATAACAATGTAAATTATAAGGATCATTAGCGAAATTATGCAAAAAACCGAGTGAAAAAGACTCTGTTCCAAGTGACAGGAAGCAATTCCGAGTGATAGAAAGAAAATCCGAGTGAGGAATGATTTAGTTAAGTATGAAATAAATAAGAATAGGTTGTTTACTGAATGGAAATCCTGAGTAAAAAGAATCCGATTGAATCCAGAAGAAATCCGACCTAGAGAGGGGAAATCCGACTAGATGTTTTAAGAAGAAATAATCAAGAGTAAGGACCAAGAAAAACGAATCAGTTTTTGAAGATTCCCGAGCCATGAAGGGCGGACTCGCTCAAGCGAATCGGATTTCGCTTAAGCGATCCGATGTCAGCACTCCACACCAGTTAGCTAAAATAGGTCGTCCTTAGAGCAGGAGTTCACACCGGATAGCTTTGAGCCGGTGTTCATCACAACACCGCCCCTTTCCACAGACGGGGTCCCTGAACCCCTTAACACACCGTCCTTCCCTACTTAACACTCAACACCGCCCACTACACACCGCCTGTCACTACACCCGCCCATCACTACACTCCGCTTTATATTCCACACCGCCCTAACACTCCATACCGTTTCACAATCCACACCGCCCTAACACTCTATACCGCCTCACAATCCACACCGCCCTAACACTCTATACCGCCTCACATTCCACACCGCTCTAACACTCCATACCGCCTCACATTCCACACCGCCCTAACACTCCATACCGCCTCACAATCCACACCGCCCTAACACTCCATACCGCCTCACATTCCACACCGCCTAACACTCCATACCGCCCTCACACAGCACACCGTTTCATACTCCATACCGCCCTCACACAGCACACCGTTTCACACTCCACACCGCCCTCTCTTAATACCGTCCTCATACTACACTCCGCCTTCACACACCCGATACCGCCTCGCATGAGATGACGACCTTACCAGCACTAAATATTTTTTTTTATTATTTCACATCAGATAGTGGTCAGCCCACTTAACCATATAACGCCAAGAATGATTGGCATAATAAACCAATCGAAGGAGAAAGTTGCCTCCATTACAATAACTTTATATATATTATTTCTATTTAATGCTACGCTGACAGTGAAAGTGAGTCAAAAGTTGCCATTATCTTCACCTAATCCTCCAATCGATGTTCCCCATTTAATTTCCACTCACTCTCTTCTTATTTAAACCAACGCCAGGACTCTTAGAGGACACACATATACAAGACTTAGCAACAGACACACCTCTGTTATCATTTCCCTTTCTTCTTTTTCTTCTACAAACAAGCTTTCTCTCTCAATTCCATTCCTCTCTCGCTCAGAATTGGTGTAGGACAGTGAAGGGGAAACCTCTTTCCTTCCATCCAAGAACTTCATTGAGGTAAGGGGGGTATATTCTCGGGTATTCTGGGGAAATCTGAGTGAAAGGAAAAATCTGGTTGTTGTGATTTAAATGTTTAATTGTTTGTTATATTTGTATATGTAATGTATTGAACATGTTTAATTACAGCGTTATTTATTATTGGCCATGAGAATTCAGTGAACCTGTTGATTTTATTGATTAATATGAATGAATAAGTGTATATGTTTGATGCTGGACTGTTAAAATATTAAAAGTATCATGGGTATTTATGAGGACTCCAGTGAAGAGATATGAACTGACATCGGATACTATGTTATTAAGCTCGGTATTGTACCAATCAACCAGAGCAGTTAAGAATACACAAATTCACTCAGAAATTACAGTAATCTGACCAGTTATATATATATTAATCCGATTGGTTATCTGAAGAGTACAAGCTTCTTATTTTAAAACTTTCAAACAAGATTATATTACATTGATAAACACCTTAATTTCAGTCGGAAAACATCTTTTCAAGTTGATTTCACTCGGAATTCAGTATGTCACTTAGAAAGCTCTTTCCAATTGATTTCATTTGAATTCATATTTGTTTTATTCAGAAAATTCTCCCAGTTTGATTTTATTGGAAAAACCTATTTGTCACTCGGTATTTAACTCCTTCTCCTCGGAAAAGCAGTCTTAATGTTTCATACTTGGATTTTTCAATCAGAATTCCTTCTATACTCCTTACTGAATTATTAAAATGTTATAAATACCATTATTGGTCTTTTACCTATTATTATTCTTAATATTATTATTATTATTTACATTATTATTTTTATTATTGTTATTCTTATTATTATAATTAGTATTATTGCTATAAATATCTTATTTTATTAACTATGAGTAAATAAATATGAATTATATTTTATTATTTATACAAAGCATAATTTCAACTAAGTTATAAACGATGTATTTTGTCAAAATAACCTGCAACATTTGATCCATTAAATCAAAAGCTTGTGAACGAATATGATGAGGCTGGAATCACATAAATACCCATGACTCAAAAGATGAAAGAGAATGCATTTCGCATCATGAAAATATTTTGAAGAAGAAAAACCTCTAGAGCATACACTTGGTACAGTGAAGGACACTCACGTTCGATCTCCATGAAGAATCTTGGGAGTACAACTGGAACGGCAACCCAATGGCATCAGAGTCGCGCCCTGATAGCCGGGTGAGACGAGTAATTCTGGTGTACTTTGACTAAATGACGGAGTGTGACCATGATCGTAGGGATCCAAGTCTCAAATATATATATAAATCAATGATGAGAACCAATGAGTTCATTTGTACCAGAACTTGGGCGGACCCTGATCGCTCTAGAGAATCGGAATGGTGATATTCCAGAGAAGAAGAAATAATTTCTTGGGCCCACATGCATCATGAAACGTAATCAAGAAATATCATAATGGAACAAACTCATGCATTCCCTGATGACATATTTGATTGTTATAATCTTTGAAATGTGAATCGTATGATTACATGTTATTACTTGTTAGCTGGATTATGTCCGCACCAGGTAACCTACAGGGTCTTGGGTTATACTCACCCTTACTGTTGAACATTTTTCAGAGGAATTAGAAACTCAAGAACCCGAGTGTGAAGATCAGCAATACGCTGAACCCATTGAGAATAATCATTAAGGATAGGATATTTGTTATTAATAATCAGACACCGGATGACTGTATAATATTTAAGGGTGCCTGCGTGCCCCATTCTGTTAAGAGTACAATTATTTACAGTTTGTGAATGACTATGTGATATATACAATATTACTTCCGCTGATCTGCCACGTATTTATTTATTTTAAAAAAAAATAAAAAATATTCACTTTTTTCTAAAAACTGTTAACACACTCAGTTAAATAGGATGAACCTACAAAAAGGATTTGTCTTATCTAACCGAGGGTGTTACAAAGGTGGTATCAGAGCATAGTCGATTCATTAAGCTTGTGGAGTGGACCATTAGGTTTCCACGTACTCTGATAGAAATATTGAACAGTCCATAACACTCCTAGATTAAAAATCCTATGTGGAATACTCCACATAACGCATACCCTGAATCTATTTATTGATATTCTTTCAGCAAATTCCTAATGGCACGCCAAAATAACAATCACGTGATGGAGAATCTTCTTACCAGAATTGTGGAGGTAATAGAACGACAAGAGTTACCTCATGCTTCTGCCAGACAAGGATTAGCTGATTTTCAAAGAAACAATCCTACGCAGTTCAAAGGAGGCTTCAATCCAGAAGGAGCACAACTATGGATTGAACACCTTGAAAAGATTTTTGTCGCGATGCGATGTTCTGATGAGGATTGTGTAACTTTTGCTGTTTTCATGCTGGTTGGAGAAGCAGAACACTGGTGGACTCATGCTAGAGTCAGGCTAACTACTGATGGGCATATCATTACTTGGGGACGATTTAAGACAGAATTTCTCGCTAAATATTTCCCCGAAGACATAAGGAGGCAAAAGGAGCAGGAATTCTTCAATCTGAAACAAGGCAATATGACTGTTGGGGAGTACGCTGCTAAGTTTGATGAACTGGCAAAATGTTGTCCCTACTACACTCACATGGGAGAAGCATCAAGATGTGCAAAGTTCGAAGCAGGGCTACGACATGAGATTCGTCAAGCCATATGTTGTCAACAAATTACCCAATTCACTACTTTGGTTGACAGATGCCGCATATTTGAGAACACCTCTAATCTTCGACGACCTGGAGCGTCTAATCATGGGCCAGAGCGACGTATACCTGATCGACAGCAAAGAAGGGATTTTCGAGGAGATCGACCATATTTCCGATCTTTCAACTCAGCCAACCAAATCCCTCCTAAAGGTCAGGAGAACCAAAGAAGTAGAAACTGCACAATTTGTGGACGGATCGGACATCGTGATGTTGACTGTTGGTACAGGAATAAAAATAGCCAACAACAAGTAACTCAAGGACAGGCAGTACGACCAACAGGTCAAGGAAGTGGAGGATCTACTGCAAATGTCTCTACTAACAATGCTCCAAGAATGCAAAATGTTCCCCGCAACAATAACTTCAGACAGAACAATAATCCTGGAAGGCCCGGAAACAACTCAACCGGAAGGCCAGGGGGAAATGCCAGAGTTTTTACCATGAATGGTGCAGAGGTATCACAAGAGAACGATCTTGTGCAAGGTACATGCTTTATAGGAAGTACTCTATTAAATGTATTATATGATTCTGGAGCCACTCATTCTTTCATATCTGAGAATTGTGTAAAACATTTAAAGCTTCCTACAACCTCTCTGCCCTATCAAATGATTGTCACAACTGCCGCCAATAAGCCCATTTGCTCTACTCGCATATGTCTAGAATGTCCTCTTAACATCGAAGGGAAATCTTATCAAGTAGATCTGATATGTTTACCTTTGATTGATCTAGACATTGTTCTAGGGATGAATTGGCTTGCTGCCAATCATATTCTGATTGACTGTCATAATAGATCCATCTCTCATGGGTCTACTACATCTGAATGTGATCAAGTCACAGATTCTTGCCTTGTTAACTCAGAAAAGGTAATCTCAAAAGGAGTTCAACTATACATGATCCTTACGGAGACTGAAAATAAGGCCACTTCTCAACTTGAACAGATTCCTGTTGTTCAAGAATTTCCAGAAGTATTCCCTGAGGACATACGAGAGCTACCTCCAGAGCGAGAAGTCGAATTCAGCATTGATATTATACCGGGCATGGGACCAATCTCTATTGCTCCTTACCGGATGTCACCCAAGGAACTCAGTGAGCTCAAAGAGCAATTAGAAGAACTTCTAGAGAAAGGAATGATTAGACCCAGTGTCTCACCTTAGGGAGCACCAGTTCTTTTAGTCAAAAAGAAGGATGGCAGTATGCGGTTATGTGTTGACTATCGTCAGTTAAATAAAGCTACGATCAAGAACCGTTACCCTCTCCCAAGAATTGATGATTTGATGGACCAGTTACGAGGAGCCACTATCTTCTCGAAGATTGATCTGCGATCAGGTTATCATCAAATCAGGGTAAAGAAAGACGATGTACCCAAAACGGCATTTAGAACACGATATGGGCACTATGAGTATCTTGTTATGCCCTTTGGAGTTACAAATGCACCTGCAGTCTTTATGGGATACATGAATCGAATCTTCCATGAGTACTTGGACAAATTTGTGGTTGTATTCATTGACGACATTCTCGTCTACTCCAAGAGCCATGAAGAACACGAGGAGCATCTTCGAATTGTTCTGAACACTTTGCGTGCAAGACAATTGTACGCCAAGTTTTCAAAATGTGAATTCTGGTTGACAGAAGTGAAATTCTTAGGACATGTCATCTCTAAGGAAGGAATTGCTGTGGATCCTACAAAGGTAGAAGCTGTATTAAATTGGGAACAACCCAAGAATGTGATGGAAATCCGCAGTTTCCTTGGACTGGCTGGATATTATCGTCGATTCATCGAGAATTTCTCTCGAATTGCAGCACCTTTAACTAAGCTGACTCGTAAAGATCAACCATTCGAATGGACTGATAAATGCGAAAGCAGTTTTACAGAGTTACGCCAACGACTCACTAGTGCACCTGTCTTGATTTTGCCAGATCCTGCCAAGCCATATGAAGTGTACTGTGATGCGTCAAAACAAGGATTAGGATGTGTCCTAATGCAAGAAAGAAAGGTTGTTGCCTATGCTTCAAGACAGCTGAGAGCGCATGAAGTTAATTATCCCGCACATGACTTGGAATTAGCTGCTGTTGTGTTTGCCTTGAAAATCTGGAGACACTACTTGTATGGTACATACTTCGAAGTCTTCAGTGATCATAAGAGCTTGAAGTATCTATTCGACCAGAAGGAGTTGAATATGCGACAACGTAGGTGGATGGAATTTATCAAAGATTATGATTTTGAACTCCGGTACCATCCTGGAAAAGCTAATGTTGTGGCTGATGCACTCAGTAGAAAGGCCCTACGTCTATCATATATGATGACAAAGGAATTAGAACTGATTGAACAGTTTCGCAATTTGAACTTAGCAGTAACACCAAAAAGGGGAAGCCTTATGGTTGGAATGCTAAGGATTTCCAATGATTTCTTGGAACAAATCAAAGAAGCTCAAGCCAATGACCAGGAATTACAAGATCTAGCAGAAAAGACAAAAGAAGGAGTCTCAGAGTTTAGCAAAGATGAACATGGAGTGATCAAGTATCAACAGAGACTCTGTATTCCAGTCAACACAGATCTTAAGAGATCTATCCTGGATGAAGCACACAAAAGTAAGTACAGCATCCACCCAGGATCAACTAAGATGTACCAAGATTTGAAGAAATTATTCTGGTGGCAAGGAATGAAAAGGGATATTGCTGAGTACGTAACAGCTTGCCTGATGTGTCAGAAGGTAAAGGCGGAACAACAACAACCAAGTGGGACCCTTCGTCCTTTGGATATTCCAGAATGGAAATGGGATGAGATTGCTATGGACTTCGTGAGTGGATTTCCCAGAACATCGGCTGGATGTGATGCTATTTGGTTAGTCGTGGATCGATTAACAAAGACCGCTCACTTCATTCCTGTCAATATGAAGTATTCCCTAGAAAAACTCACCCAGATTTATATCAAGGAAATTGTACGATTACATGGAACTCCCACTGCAATTGTGTCTGATCGAGATCCTCGTTTCACATCATAGTTTTGGAAGAGCCTGCAACAAGCTCTAGGAACTCGTCTGAAGTTAAGTTCCGCATATCACCCACAGACAGACGGACAATCGGAAAGGACGATCAAGACTCTTGAAGATCTGTTACGTCTTTGGGTCTTGGAACATGGTGGAAATTGGCAAGAATATCTCCCACTTATTGAGTTCACTTACAACAACAGCTATCATGCAAGCATCGGAATGGCCCCTTATGAAGCTTTGTATGGAAGAAAATGCCGTACACCTTTATGTTGGTACGAGACTGGTGAAAAGACAATAATTGGACCAGAGATTGTTCAAAAGACAACAGAACAAGTTCAGAGGATTCAAATGGCAATGAAGGCTTCGCAAGATAGACAAAAGAGTTACTATGACAAGCGACGGAAGCCATTAGAATTTAAAGAAGGTGACCATGTATTTCTCAAAGTTACTCCTACCACTGGAGTAGGAAGAGCCTTGAAGGCCAAGAAGTTAAGCCCCAGATACGTAGGACCCTATCAAATTCTGCAAAAGATAGGAACTCATGCGTACCGCATTGCTCTGCCACCCGAGCTGACAAACCTTCACAATGTCTTTCATGTCTCTCAACTCCGCAAATATGTACCAAGCCCTGATCATGTACTAAGTCCCGATCAATTTGCTCTGAAAGAAAACCTTACTTTCGAAGCATCGCCAGTGAGGATTGCTGACCGACGACTCAAACAGCTAAGAGGCAAGGAAATCCCTTTGGTCAAGGTAGTTTGGAGTCAGACAGATGATGGGGATGCTACTTGGGAAATTGAGGAGAAAATGAGAGAATTGTACCCTCAATTGTTTTAACTTTAAATTTCGGGATGAAATTTCTAAAAGGAGGGGAGAATGTAACATCCCTGTTTTTAGAAACAATTTCACTCTGGTAATTTTTGAATTATGGAAAGTTTGAAAGAAGAATAAGTCAATATATATACCCTGTTGATGGTCTGTGGTATCTCATAAGTATCATTTTACGCATAACAATGTAAATTATAAGGATCATTAGCGAAATTATGCAAAAAACCGAGTGAAAAAGACTCTGTTCCGAGTGACAGGAAGCAATTCCGAGTGATAGAAAGAAAATCCGAGTGAGGAATGATTTAGTTAAGTATGAAATAAATAAGAATAGGTTGTTTACCGAATGGAAATCCTGAGTAAAAAGAATCCGATTGAATCCAGAAGAAATCCGACCTAGAGAGGGGAAATCCGACTAGATGTTTTAAGAAGAAATAATCAAGAGTAAGGACCAAGAAAAACGAATCAGTTTTTGAAGATTCCCGAGCCATGAAGGGCGGACTCGCTCAAGCGAATCGGATTTCGCTTAAGCGATCCGATGTCAGCACTCCACACCAGTTAGCTAAAATAGGTCGTCCTTAGAGCAGGAGTTCACACCGGATAGCTTTGAGCCGGTGTTCATCACAACACCGCCCCTTTCCACAGACGGGGTCCCTGAACCCCTTAACACACCGTCCTTCCCTACTTAACACTCAACACCGCCCACTACACACCGCCTGTCACTACACCCGCCCATCACTACACTGCGCCTTATATTCCACACCGCCCTAACACTCCATACCGTTTCACAATCCACACCGCCCTAACACTCTATACCGCCTCACAATCCACACCGCCCTAACACTCTATACCGCCTCACATTCCACACCGCTCTAACACTCCATACCGCCTCACATTCCACACCGCCCTAACACTCCATACCGCCTCACAATCCACACCGCCCTAACACTCCATACCGCCTCACATTCCACACCGCCTAACACTCCATACCGCCCTCACACAGCACACCGTTTCATACTCCATACCGCCCTCACACAGCACACCGTTTCACACTCCACACCGCCCTCTCTTAATACCGCCCTCATACTACACTCCGCATTCACACACCCGATACCGCCTCGCATGAGATGACGACCTTACCAGCACTAAATATTTTTTTTTATTATTTCACATCAGATAGTGGTCAGCCCACTTAACCATATAACGCCAAGAATGATTGGCACAATAAACCAATCGAAGGAGAAAGTTGCCTCCATTACAATAACTTTATATATATTATTTCTATTTAATGCTACGCTGACAGTGAAAGTGAGTCAAAAGTTGCCATTATCTTCACCTAATCCTCCAACCGATGTTCCCCATTTAATTTCCACTCACTCTCTTCTTATTTAAACCAACGCCAGGACTCTTAGAGGACACATACATACAAGACTTAGCAACAGACACACCTCTGTTATCATTTCCCTTTCTTCTTTTTCTTCTACAAACAAGCTTTCTCTCTCAATTCCATTCCTCTCTCGCTCAGAATTGGTGTAGGACAGTGAAGGGGAAACCTCTTTCCTTCCATCCAAGAACTTCATTGAGGTAAGGGGGGTATATTCTCGGGTATTCTGGGGAAATCTGAGTGAAAGGAAAAATCTAGTTGTTGTGATTTAAATGTTTAATTGTTTGTTATATTTGTATATGTAATGTATTGAACATGTTTAATTACAGCGTTATTTATTATTGGCCATGAGAATTCAATGAACCTGTTGATTTTATTGATTAATATGAATGAATAAGTGTATATGTTTGATGCTGGACTGTTAAAATATTAAAAGTATCATGGGTATTTATGAGGACTCCAGTGAAGAGATATGAACTGACATCGGATACTATGTTATTAAGCTCGGTATTGTACCAATCAACCAGAGCAGTTAAGAATACACAAATTCACTCAGAAATTGCAGTAATCTGACCAGTTATATATATATTAATCCGATTGGTTATCTGAAGAGTACAAGCTTCTTATTTTAAAACTTTCAAACAAGATTATATTACATTGATAAACACCTTAATTTCAGTCGGAAAACATCTTTTCAAGTTGATTTCACTCGGAATTCAGTATGTCACTTAGAAAGCTCTTTCCAATTGATTTCATTTGAATTTAGATTTGTTTTATTCAGAAAATTCTCCCAGTTTGATTTTATTGGAAAAACCTATTTGTCACTCGGTATTTAACTCCTTCTCCTCGGAAAAGCAGTCTTAATGTTTCATACTTGGATTTTTCAATCAGAATTCCTTCTATACTCCTTACTGAATTATTAAAATGTTATAAATACCATTATTGGTCTTTTACCTATTATTATTCTTAATATTATTATTATTATTTACATTATTATTTTTATTATTGTTATTCTTATTATTATAATTAGTATTATTGCTATAAATATCTTATTTTATTAACTATGAGTAAATAAATATGAATTATATTTTATTATTTATACAAAGCATAATTTCAACTAAGTTATAAACGATGTATTTTGTCAAAATAACCTGCAACGTTTGATCCATTAAATCAAAAGCTTGTGAACGAATATGATGAGGCTGGAATCACATAAATACCCATGACTCAAAAGATGAAAGAGAATGCATTTCGCATCATGAAAATATTTTGAAGAAGAAAAACCTCTAGAGCATACACTTGGTACAGTGAAGGACACTCACGTTCGATCTCCATGAAGAATCTTGGGAGTACAACTGGAACGGCAACCCAATGGCATCAGAGTCGCGCCCTGATAGCCGGGTGAGACGAGTAATTCTGGTGTACTTTGACTAAATGACGGAGTGTGACCATGATCGTAGGGATCCAAGTCTCAAATATATATATAAATCAATGATGAGAACCAATGAGTTCATTTGTACCAGAGCTTGGGCGGACCCTGATCGCTCTAGAGAATCGGAATGGTGATATTCCAGAGAAGAAGAAATAATTTCTTGGGCCCACATGCATCATGAAACGTAATCAAGAAATATCATAATGGAACAAACTCATGCATTCCCTGATGATATATTTGATTGTTATAATCTTTGAAATGTGAATCGTATGATTACATGTTATTACTTGTTAGCTGGATTATGTCCGCACCAGGTAACCTACAGGGTCTTGGGTTATACTCACCCTTACTGTTGAACATTTTTCAGAGGAATTAGAAACTCAAGAACCCGAGTGTGAAGATCAGCAATACGCTGAACCCATTGAGAATAATCATTAAGGATAGGATATTTGTTATTAATAATCAGACACCGGATGACTGTATAATATTTAAGGGTGCCTGCGTGCCCCATTCTGTTAAGAGTACAATTATTTACAGTTTGTGAATGACTATGTGATATATACAATATTACTTCCGCTGATCTGCCACGTATTTATTTATTTTAAAAAAGAAATAAAAAATATTCACTTTTTTCTAAAAACTGTTAACACACTCAGTTAAATAGGATGAACCTACAAAAAGGATTTGTCTTATCTAACCGAGGGTGTTACAAAGGTGGTATCAGAGCATAGTCGATTCATTAAGCTTGTGGAGTGGACCATTAGGTTTCCACGTACTCTGATAGAAATATTGAACTGTCCATAACACTCCTAGATTAAAAATCCTATATGGAATACTCCACATAACGCATACCCTGAATCTATTTGTTGATATTCTTTCAGCAAATTCCTAATGGCACGCCAAAATAACAATCACGTGATGGAGAATCTTCTTACCAGAATTGTGGAGGTAATAGAACGACAAGAGTTACCTCATGCTTCTGCCAGACAAGGATTAGCTGATTTTCAAAGAAACAATCCTACGCAGTTCAAAGGAGGCTTCAATCCAGAAGGAGCACAACTATAGATTGAACACCTTGAAAAGATTTTTGTCGCGATGCGATGTTCTGATGAGGATTGTGTAACTTTTACTGTTTTCATGCTGGTTGGAGAAGCAGAACACTGGTGGACTCATGCTAGAGTCAGGCTAACTACTGATGGGCATATCATTACTTGGGGACGATTTAAGACAGAATTTCTCGCTAAATATTTCCCCGAAGACATAAGGAGGCAAAAGGAGCAGGAATTCTTCAATCTGAAACAAGGCAATATGACTGTTGGGGAGTACGCTGCTAAGTTTGATGAACTGGCAAAATGTTGTCCCTACTACACTCACATGGGAGAAGCATCAAGATGTGCAAAGTTCGAAGCAGGGCTACGACATGAGATTCGTCAAGCCATATGTTGTCAACAAATTACCCAATTCACTACTTTGGTTGACAGATGCCGCATATTTGAGAACACCTCTAATCTTCGACGACCTGGAGCGTCTAATCATGGGCCAGAGCGACGTATACCTGATCGACAGCAAAGAAGGGATTTTCGAGGAGATCGACCATATTTCCAATCTTTCAACTCAGCCAACCAAATCCCTCCTAAAGGTCAGGAGAACCAAAGAAGTAGAAACTGCACAATTTGTGGACGGATCGGACATCGTGATGTTGACTGTTGGTACAGGAATAAAAATAGCCAACAACAAGTAACTCAAGGACAGGCAGTACGACCAACAGGTCAAGGAAGTGGAGGATCTACTGCAAATGTCTCTACTAACAATGCTCCAAGAATGCAAAATGTTCCCCGCAACAATAACTTCAGACAGAACAATAATCCTGGAAGGCCCGGAAACAACTCAACCGGAAGGCCAGGGGGAAATGCCAGAGTTTTTACCATGAATGGTGCAGAGGTATCACAAGAGAACGATCTTGTGCAAGGTACATGCTTTATAGGAAGTACTCTATTAAATGTATTATATGATTCTGGAGCCACTCATTCTTTCATATCTGAGAATTGTGTAAAACATTTAAAGCTTCCTACAACCTCTCTGCCCTATCAAATGATTGTCACAACTGCCGCCAATAAGCCCATTTGCTCTACTCGCATATGTCTAGAATGTCCTCTTAACATCGAAGGGAAATCTTATCAAGTAGATCTAATATGTTTACCTTTGATTGATCTAGACATTGTTCTAGGGATGAATTGGCTTGCTGCCAATCATATTCTGATTGACTGTCATAATAGATCCATCTCTCATGGGTCTACTACATCTGAATGTGATCAAGTCACAGATTCTTGCCTTGTTAACTCAGAAAAGGTAATCTCAAAAGGAGTTCAACTATACATGATCCTTACGGAGACTGAAAATAAGGCCACTTCTCAACTTGAACAGATTCCTGTTGTTCAAGAATTTCCAAAAGTATTCCCTGAGGACATACGAGAGCTACCTCCAGAGCGAGAAGTCGAATTCAGCATTGATATTATACCGGGCATGGGACCAATCTCTATTGCTCCTTACCGGATGTCACCCAAGGAACTCAGTGAGCTCAAAGAGCAATTAGAAGAACTTCTAGAGAAAGGAATGATTAGACCCAGTGTCTCACCTTAGGGAGCACCAGTTCTTTTAGTCAAAAAGAAGGATGGCAGTATGCGGTTATGTGTTGACTATCGTCAGTTAAATAAAGCTACGATCAAGAACCGTTACCCTCTCCCAAGAATTGATGATTTGATGGACCAGTTACGAGGAGCCACTATCTTCTCGAAGATTGATCTGCGATCAGGTTATCATCAAATCAGGGTAAAGAAAGACGATGTACCCAAAACGGCATTTAGAACACGATATGGGCACTATGAGTATCTTGTTATGCCCTTTGGAGTTACAAATGCACCTGCAGTCTTTATGGGATACATGAATCGAATCTTCCATGAGTACTTGGACAAATTTGTGGTTGTATTCATTGACGACATTCTCGTCTACTCCAAGAGCCATGAAGAACACGAGGAGCATCTTCGAATTGTTCTGAACACTTTGCGTGCAAGACAATTGTACGCCAAGTTTTCAAAATGTGAATTCTGGTTGACAGAAGTGAAATTCTTAGGACATGTCATCTCTAAGGAAGGAATTGTTGTGGATCCTACAAAGGTAGAAGCTGTATTAAATTGGGAACAACCCAAGAATGTGATGGAAATCCGCAGTTTCCTTGGACTGGCTGGATATTATCGTCGATTCATCGAGAATTTCTCTCGAATTGCAGCACCTTTAACTAAGCTGACTCGTAAAGATCAACCATTCGAATGGACTGATAAATGCGAAAGCAGTTTTACAGAGTTACGCCAACGACTCACTAGTGCACCTGTCTTGATTTTGCCAGATCCTGCCAAGCCATATGAAGTGTACTGTGATGCGTCAAAACAAGGATTAGGATGTGTCCTAATGCAAGAAAGAAAGGTTGTTGCCTATGCTTCAAGACAGCTGAGAGCGCATGAAGTTAATTATCCCGCACATGACTTGGAATTAGCTGCTGTTGTGTTTGCCTTGAAAATCTGGAGACACTACTTGTATGGTACATACTTCGAAGTCTTCAGTGATCATAAGAGCTTGAAGTATCTATTCGACCAGAAGGAGTTGAATATGCGACAACGTAGGTGGATGGAATTTATCAAAGATTATGATTTTGAACTCCGGTACCATCCTGGAAAAGCTAATGTTGTGGCTGATGCACTCAGTAGAAAGGCCCTACGTCTATCATATATGATGACAAAGGAATTAGAACTGATTGAACAGTTTCGCGATTTGAACTTAGCAGTAACACCAAAAAGGGGAAGCCTTATGGTTGGAATGCTAAGGATTTCCAATGATTTCTTGGAACAAATCAAAGAAGCTCAAGCCAATGACCAGGAATTACAAGATCTAGCAGAAAAGACAAAAGAAGGAGTCTCAGAGTTTAGCAAAGATGAACATGGAGTGATCAAGTATCAACAGAGACTCTGTATTCCAGTCAACACAGATCTTAAGAGATCTATCCTGGATGAAGCACACAAAAGTAAGTACAGCATCCACCCAGGATCAACTAAGATGTACCAAGATTTGAAGAAATTATTCTGGTGGCAAGGAATGAAAAGGGATATTGCTGAGTACGTAACAGCTTGCCTGATGTGTCAGAAGGTAAAGGCGGAACAACAACGACCAAGTGGGACCCTTCGTCCTTTGGATATTCCAGAATGGAAATGGGATGAGATTGCTATGGACTTCGTGAGTGGATTTCCCAGAACATCGGCTGGATGTGATGCTATTTGGTTAGTCGTGGATCGATTAACAAAGACCGCTCACTTCATTCCTGTCAATATGAAGTATTCCCTAGAAAAACTCACCCAGATTTATATCAAGGAAATTGTACGATTACATGGAACTCCCACTGCAATTGTGTCTGATCGAGATCCTCGTTTCACATCATAGTTTTGGAAGAGCCTGCAACAAGCTCTAGGAACTCGTCTGAAGTTAAGTTCCGCATATCACCCACAGACAGACGGACAATCGGAAAGGACGATCAAGACTCTTGAAGATCTGTTACGTCTTTGGGCCTTGGAACATGGTGGAAATTGGCAAGAATATCTCCCACTTATTGAGTTCACTTACAACAACAGCTATCATGCAAGCATCGGAATGGCCCCTTATGAAGCTTTGTATGGAAGAAAATGCCGTACACCTTTATGTTGGTACGAGACTGGTGAAAAGACAATAATTGGACCAGAGATTGTTCAAAAGACAACAGAACAAGTTCAGAGGATTCAAATGGCAATGAAGGCTTCGCAAGATAGACAAAAGAGTTACTATGACAAGCGACGGAAGCCATTAGAATTTAAAGAAGGTGACCATGTATTTCTCAAAGTTACTCCTACCACTGGAGTAGGAAGAGCCTTGAAGGCCAAGAAGTTAAGCCCCAGATACGTAGGACCCTATCAAATTCTGCAAAAGATAGGAACTCATGCGTACCGCATTGCTCTGCCACCCGAGCTGACAAACCTTCACAATGTCTTTCATGTCTCTCAACTCCGCAAATATGTACCAAGCCCTGATCATGTACTAAGTCCCGATCAATTTGCTCTGAAAGAAAACCTTACTTTCGAAGCATCGCCAGTGAGGATTGCTGACCGACGACTCAAACAGCTAAGAGGCAAGGAAATCCCTTTGGTCAAGGTAGTTTGGAGTCAGACAGATGATGGGGATGCTACTTGGGAAATTGAGGAGAAAATGAGAGAATTGTACCCTCAATTGTTTTAACTTTAAATTTCGGGATGAAATTTCTAAAAGGAGGGGAGAATGTAACATCCCTGTTTTTAGAAACAATTTCACTCTGGTAATTTTTGAATTATGGAAAGTTTGAAAGAAGAATAAGTCAATATATATACCCTGTTGATGGTCTGTGGTATCTCATAAGTATCATTTTACGCATAACAATGTAAATTATAAGGATCATTAGCGAAATTATGCAAAAAACCGAGTGAAAAAGACTCTGTTCCGAGTGACAGGAAGCAATTCCGAGTGATAGAAAGAAAATCCGAGTGAGGAATGATTTAGTTAAGTATGAAATAAATAAGAATAGGTTGTTTACCGAATGGAAATCCTGAGTAAAAAGAATCCGATTGAATCCAGAAGAAATCCGACCTAGAGAGGGGAAATCCGACTAGATGTTTTAAGAAGAAATAATCAAGAGTAAGGACCAAGAAAAACGAATCAGTTTTTGAAGATTCCCGAGCCATGAAGGGCAGACTCGCTCAAGCGAATCGGATTTCGCTTAAGCGATCCGATGTCAGCACTCCACACCAGTTAGCTAAAATAGGTCGTCCTTAGAGCAGGAGTTCACACCGGATAGCTTTGAGCCGGTGTTCATCACAACACCGCCCCTTTCCACAGACGGGGTCCCTGAACCCCTTAACACACCGTCCTTCCCTACTTAACACTCAACACCGCCCACTACACACCGCCTGTCACTACACCCGCCCATCACTACACTGCGCCTTATATTCCACACCGCCCTAACACTCCATACCGTTTCACAATCCACACCGCCCTAACACTCTATACCGCCTCACAATCCACACCGCCCTAACACTCTATACCGCCTCACATTCCACACCGCTCTAACACTCCATACCGCCTCACATTCCACACCGCCCTAACACTCCATACCGCCTCACAATCCACACCGCCCTAACACTCCATACCGCCTCACATTCCACACCGCCTAACACTCCATACCGCCCTCACACAGCACATCGTTTCATACTCCATACCGCCCTCACACAGCACACCGTTTCACACTCCACACCGCCCTCTCTTAATACCGCCCTCATACTACACTCCGCATTCACACACCCGATACCGCCTCGCATGAGATGACGACCTTACCAGCACTAAATATTTTTTTTTATTATTTCACATCAGATAGTGGTCAGCCCACTTAACCATATAACGCCAAGAATGATTGGCACAATAAACCAATCGAAGGAGAAAGTTGCCTCCATTACAATAACTTTATATATATTATTTCTATTTAATGCTACGCTGACAGTGAAAGTGAGTCAAAAGTTGCCATTATCTTCACCTAATCCTCCAACCGATGTTCCCCATTTAATTTCCACTCACTCTCTTCTTATTTAAACCAACGCCAGGACTCTTAGAGGACACATACATACAAGACTTAGCAACAGACACACCTCTGTTATCATTTCCCTTTCTTCTTTTTCTTCTACAAACAAGCTTTCTCTCTCAATTCCATTCCTCTCTCGCTCAGAATTGGTGTAGGACAGTGAAGGGGAAACCTCTTTCCTTCCATCCAAGAACTTCATTGAGGTAAGGGGGGTATATTCTCGGGTATTCTGGGGAAATCTGAGTGAAAGGAAAAATCTAGTTGTTGTGATTTAAATGTTTAATTGTTTGTTATATTTGTATATGTAATGTATTGAACATGTTTAATTACAGCGTTATTTATTATTGGCCATGAGAATTCAATGAACCTGTTGATTTTATTGATTAATATGAATGAATAAGTGTATATGTTTGATGCTGGACTGTTAAAATATTAAAAGTATCATGGGTATTTATGAGGACTCCAGTGAAGAGATATGAACTGACATCGGATACTATGTTATTAAGCTCGGTATTGTACCAATCAACCAGAGCAGTTAAGAATACACAAATTCACTCAGAAATTGCAGTAATCTGACCAGTTATATATATATTAATCCGATTGGTTATCTGAAGAGTACAAGCTTCTTATTTTAAAACTTTCAAACAAGATTATATTACATTGATAAACACCTTAATTTCAGTCGGAAAACATCTTTTCAAGTTGATTTCACTCGGAATTCAGTATGTCACTTAGAAAGCTCTTTCCAATTGATTTCATTTGAATTCAGATTTGTTTTATTCAGAAAATTCTCCCAGTTTGATTTTATTGGAAAAACCTATTTGTCACTCGGTATTTAACTCCTTCTCCTCGGAAAAGCAGTCTTAATGTTTCATACTTGGATTTTTCAATCAGAATTCCTTCTATACTCCTTACTGAATTATTAAAATGTTATAAATACCATTATTGGTCTTTTACCTATTATTATTCTTAATATTATTATTATTATTTACATTATTATTTTTATTATTGTTATTCTTATTATTATAATTAGTATTATTGCTATAAATATCTTATTTTATTAACTATGAGTAAATAAATATGAATTATATTTTATTATTTATACAAAGCATAATTTCAACTAAGTTATAAACGATGTATTTTGTCAAAATAACCTGCAACGTTTGATCCATTAAATCAAAAGCTTGTGAACGAATATGATGAGGCTGGAATCACATAAATACCCATGACTCAAAAGATGAAAGAGAATGCATTTCGCATCATGAAAATATTTTGAAGAAGAAAAACCTCTAGAGCATACACTTGGTACAGTGAAGGACACTCACGTTCGATCTCCATGAAGAATCTTGGGAGTACAACTGGAACGGCAACCCAATGGCATCAGAGTCGCGCCCTGATAGCCGGGTGAGACGAGTAATTCTGGTGTACTTTGACTAAATGACGGAGTGTGACCATGATCGTAGGGATCCAAGTCTCAAATATATATATAAATCAATGATGAGAACCAATGAGTTCATTTGTACCAGAGCTTGGGCGGACCCTGATCGCTCTAGAGAATCGGAATGGTGATATTCCAGAGAAGAAGAAATAATTTCTTGGGCCCACATGCATCATGAAACGTAATCAAGAAATATCATAATGGAACAAACTCATGCATTCCCTGATGACATATTTGATTGTTATAATCTTTGAAATGTGAATCGTATGATTACATGTTATTACTTGTTAGCTGGATTATGTCCGCACCAGGTAACCTACAGGGTCTTGGGTTATACTCACCCTTACTGTTGAACATTTTTCAGAGGAATTAGAAACTCAAGAACCCGAGTGTGAAGATCAGCAATACGCTGAACCCATTGAGAATAATCATTAAGGATAGGATATTTGTTATTAATAATCAGACACCGGATGACTGTATAATATTTAAGGGTGCCTGCGTGCCCCATTCTGTTAAGAGTACAATTATTTACAGTTTGTGAATGACTATGTGATATATACAATATTACTTTCGCTGATCTGCCACGTATTTATTTATTTTAAAAAAATAAATAAAAAATATTCACTTTTTTCTAAAAACTGTTAACACACTCAGTTAAATAGGATGAACCTACAAAAAGGATTTGTCTTATCTAACCGAGGGTGTTACATAGGCCGCCCGAGTGATAATCACATGTTAGTTTCTGAAATTTGTGTATGTGAATGATGATGTTGTAATCATATTAAGTTGTATATTATGGATGAGATACCCTGGATACTGTTGAGGGCGGGGAGTGATCGTCGGTGCGTTGCATGGTCAAGGAGCGGCTCCTGACAGACTTCCAGTAAAGGGATTGTCTGATTATGTTTATGATGATTATATGGTGGAGGACGACCGACGGTATACGTTACCCTCATTTCTGGCTCCCGTGGTTTTTGTGCCCAGTTAAGCTACCCAGTGGTCAAGTAGGACCCAGTGGTTGAGGGGGAGTCAAGTAGGACTCGGTGAACCAAACAGGGTTCACGGGGTGTCAAGTAGGACCCCTAGCTGAAGGTCGATCCTTTTAGTATCCGGATACTAGGAGTCCATTATATATGAGAGTCAGTTGTGTTTTACACTCATTGACTGATATGTATGTTGTTGATGATACTTATGAGATGTACTCCATATTGTTGAATTGAAATGATAGTGATATGAATAGAATAATGAATTATAAAACGAATGGCTGGGCATGTATGCTTGGAATCAATTCATCATGATGTGATAACAATGGTATTGGTTTAGTCTAATCAACTTGATTATATAGTATACCATTAGAAATAGTAAGATAAGAAAGTAATTACTATATTGGAAGATTGCACCTAAAAGCGTATCTATATCATACTTTTCCTAGTTTTGATATTGATTTCTGCATTAATTCTTAATTCCAGTCACTCATCCCCTGTATTGTGGTTTTAGTGACTGTTTGTAGGTATGGATGCACACCGCGGAGGCGAGAACTAAATGAGGCCAGGGCAACAGGGAAAAGAATATATTTATATGGTTATGTACTTGTGTGCCGATTTATAAGATGTTGAATTATATTACTTTATTGATGAGGATGGGTAATGATGTTGTGTGGTATTAGTTTATGTTGTGCATCGTGTGGCACTAAGCCGTTGTGTGATATATATATATATATATATATATATATATGTGTGTGTGTGTGTGTGTGTGTGTGTGTGTGTGTGTGTGTGTGTGTAGAATGAGAATGGAATGTGTGATATGATGACGATCTGGGTGAGTTAGGGATGTTGTTGGTTAGTGCGTAGATTATTGTGAATTTGTGGCACGGAGCCATTGTATGACTGAGTGTTTGGCAGGTACTGTGTTATGCATGATTGTGGTGTGTATGTCTAGTTTATAATGTATGTATAAGGTAGTGGGAAGATATAATGGTAAAAGGATGGATTTTAGCAATTATGCTTATAGTTAGTTTTGTGAATATAAGAAATTGGATAGGTGATTTGGAGATCCGGTGGGTTTCGGGACCCTCGGAGGGTGCCAATAAGTCCTCTATGACATTTAGAAGTTGTATGCATTGGCTTTGAGCATTTTGGAACCCATTTAGGGTGTTTGGTGCAAGGGTTTTGCACATAGAAGGATAAAATTGCATTTCGCGCATAACTTTTGCATATGTTAGAATTTTGGCGAACGGACGGCGTCAACAGTTACGGAATAAGGAAAACATATGGCCCGTAAAGTTTCGTGACAATCGGACTAGAAACGGGCCAATTAGGTAGGTTAGAGTTGACCGATGGGCCTAGAATGTGCAGCAGCATCAGGTGCTACTACTGATGTCCTGACGCATAGCGCTAGGGCTGCGATTAGGAGCTCACGCGTAGCGTCATACCCCTGTTTCAATTTTCATATTTCTTTTTAACTTAAGTAATTTTGAAACTTATAAATAGGTTATTTAATTCATATTTTGGCACTGTCAATTCAAAATACATGTTTTCTAACTGTTGTACAATTTAATTATTTAAAAGTTAAAAAATTTATTGTGAAAATTATTAAAACGGGTAAAAATTAAATATAAAATGACGAAGGACATCACATTAATAACACTGGAATCACATGTTCTTAAAACATATATTTATAGAAAAAAATAGAGATGAATTTACCTTTTTATTAAGGATCACAATAATTTATATCATGTTTATTCATTAAGAGTTATAACTCTTTAAATATACTTTTACATAAAAAGTTAAAACAGTTTCAACCTATCAATAATCCGTTTAATTATAAACTACATTTATTTAAATATATTTTACATTCAGTTTTTAATATTTATTATCATTAGATAGATATTTCAAGGAAATATCAAGATACCCTTTCAAACGATAAATAGCATCCGAAGAAAATAAATTTTTCTAACAACTTGTTGAATTAAAGAAAAGGAGATAATTTCAATCAGTCAATCACGTGAATGATTTGCTAAATAATGAATTATATAGGCATTTTAACAATGTACATGACAGAGGGGTAATAGCTCAACATGAAAAAACAACTCATTTGCTAAATAATACACTTTTATGATGAACAAGAACCAACCTCTATATTCACAATAATAATGAAATAATTAATAACATAATAGAGCCCTACATAATTATAAAATCCGACGACATAAATCTACACTCCAACAGTAACCTCGTATGAAACAAGCTCGGGTGTAGTTGCATTTAGGAGGCATGCACTATTTGGAGGATGGTCTGTTTCAGAGTGTCGCTCCATATCAATTTTGCATTCAGACTTGTTAACATGTGGATCCTGGCATTCTTCTTTGCTTGCTATGGTTGCATTTTCCTGAGATCTCAACTTGGCTTGGACTTTCCGGATTGATTTCTTTGGGTTCACATCTTTATGACCCTTTTCCTTAGTTGAATCATTGTTCTGTTGTTTCCCACGTGGACTGGAACAACACTTATCTTCTCCTGCATTGTTGTTCATAGCAGATCCTTTGTGCCTTCCAAGCTTTGGAGATTTTGCACGGGTAGTTGGTATCTAATTGGTAGATAAAATACATCATTATATATATATATATAAGGAAGAGAGAAAAAATATATATTAAAAGAGTAAGTCCCATGAAAATAGATAAAAAGTGGGGCCGAAACAATAGCAATGTGAATTAATATTTATTAGTTATTATATTACCCTAAAAATTTAATGATCATAGATTATGAATTAGACAAGAATTTCATGACCCCAATTTGAAGTCAACATTTGGATTGGTTACCTTCTTAAGCTCAACTTTTGGAGGGGGTTCCTTATAGAAACTTGGCATTGGAGTGGCTTTGAATGCCATGCTCTTCCTCAATAGCTTGATCTCTGCCTCTTGGTTTTCCTGAACCAAACATGGAGAGAACAAGGTAAAAGTTAATAAAACTCAAACCACACATGGAACAGAAATATATTAAGTTATTGGGGGTGATGATATATACCTTTGATTTTGCTTGTTGGTTAGTTTTCTCTGCTTCCTTGGCTAGAATTTTTTCCTCCAACTTCGAGAAAAACTGAGGAAAAAGAAATAAAATAACATAAATATCTGGTTTGGAAATTTGCAACAGTAAAAATTAATAAGGAGTGAGGTTCCAGCAACCACCTCCTTCCGCTTTTCAGCTCTTTCTTCCAATCTGGATGAGAATCCTGAACCACTGTTTCTCTGACGAGGAGTAGTACTTCTGATAACATACATATAAGAAAGTTTTCATGAACATTCTTGCCAAAGAAAAAGAAGAAATGAAGGTAATAAATATATTGAACAATGTCAATGCAATAGACACTAGAACATAACATTAAGAAATAGATGAGCAAGGAAGAGAAAATGTTCTCAAATAGGGTATAATATAATTCATACGAAGTTGTGGAGTGAGAATCATCATCCTCTTTATTTGGTTTTGCAGTTTTTGCTGGGCTTGACATTTGATCAACGGGTCTGCAATAATGTGATAAACTTAAGATGGCAATCCATGATTTCATTCATCAGAATATGCAAAACAATGTATAGAAGTAACATATACTTTCAATTTCAGGCACATAAGAGTAAAACCATTTGTAAACAAGGATTTGGCAAATCTTATGAGAATGTGACTTACAAGGATGCCTGAGATGTATGGCTCTTAGTGACTGCAGTAACTAGAGTAGACCTTCCAAACTAGTTGACAGAATTAATGTGAATATGTCATGAAAACAATCATTGATAAGAGGCAATGAAAATACAAAAAGAAAGGAATTGAGGAATGAAAATTCTATACCACAGAGCGTTTAAAACCAGGTGTGCCAGTGTTGGTTTTTGCCAGTGAGTTTGTTGCCTTAGCTTTTGTTCTCACAAGAGACCCATCAATGCTTTTCTGCAAAGGATCTTCACCAGCTGATCTGGCTGGGAAAGAAAGGCTTTGAGAAAGTATTGGCTTCTTTTTCTGAGATATTGTAGCTGAACCCTTCAAAATGGGTTTATCTTTGGAAGATTTGTTGTTCTTGGATGCAGCACTTGCTCTGCCACCGGGTTCCTAACCACATCAATTATTATTAGAGTTCCCTACCGTGTGTTGTATTATAAGTTGTAATTGTAACCATAAATGATCATCATGATCAATAGTTTAGTTTAAACAAATCATTTTTAGTTTAAATATGTTTGAGGTTCCTGTATGTTATTATCTAACTGAGATTAGTTTAAAAGACAACGGAAATTTACATATATTTTAGGCTATTTTTGGAATAGAGGAAACAAAAGATAGTGAAAATTTAATATAGTAATCAAATCTACTTTGGATAAAATAATGTATGGTACCTTGGCATGTTTTGAGTTTTTACTTGCAGAGGTTTTGGAGGTTTCAACTGATGCAACATTGTCACCAGCAGCTTCCACTTTGGGTTTAGGCTTTTCATTGTTGGTCTGAATTTCTGCACCGATATTACAATCGTTTTCAACTTCATTCTTTATGTTCTCCTTGGTTGTTTCCCTGGCAATAACACGTTTCTCTACCTCCACAGCAACTCCATTTTCAGATTCCATTGTGCTAAACAATTACACCAGTAAAGTCCAGTAGAAGGATGATCAACTGTAAAATAAAAATGAAAAATACTTTTCTCAATTTACAGTACTATATAATTACGTAATTGAAGATAAATGAATAACTTTCCCTTTTTGGGTCTTTAATAAGTACTCTCCTAATTAATTTGCCATAGTTTTAAATTAATTCTCAAAGTTATTCTTTGGTTCCGACTTGATTCTTTTTATCAAGTCCATTTCTCAATTTAATAGAACATTCTTAATAAAAAAAATAACAGGAAAAAAGTTACGAAGCCAAGTTGACGCTATATATATATATATTAGAAGACTAAAATAAAATAAAAAATATTAAGAGATTAAATTAAAAAAGTAAACTTAAAGAACTGAAAGGATAACTTTACCTTATTTTTAATGATACAACAGTTAACAATTAATTGTATTATCTTAATTAATAATTACTTGTATCAAATTTTGTAAAGAAACAAATAATAATATTAAGGAATTCTTATTTTAATGAAGTATTAAGCTCGTTTGTTTAAACTTATTTTTAAGTGTTTTTTAAAAAAACGTTTTTTTGATAATCACTTTTCTCAGTTTTTATTTATTTTTAAAACTTTAAACAAATACATCAACATTTAAAATAAATATTACCTCTTAAAATAAGTTTAAACAAACGAACCCATGATTAGAGATACTCTCTAACATTGAGTTATAAGATATAATTAACCAAATAAATTTTGGTAATATATAAATTCATCATTTTCTGTATTTCACTTTCCTCTCTGTATATAACAAAATATAATTGGGGAGAGAGAAAGAGACTTATTATTCTATCTGTGTCTGTATCACAATATGTACTACTATTACTTCATCCCCACCAATCTCTGTATAATTTTCTTCCGATTAAAGTGCAAATCTTTGCATTAACAGTCATTTCGAGGGAACGAATGAGCATGTAAACTGTAAAGTGTACAAATAAGACAAGTTTACTTTTCATAATTCATACTAAATTAAGTCTCCCCCGTGCTCTGCCATTATTCCACAACACAGAACCAAAATGAACCTTCATTCGCACATAACAATTCACTTGATCCAAATCTAAAATACACATATAATAATTCAATAAAACGGAAGCAAGACAAATTAAATGAATTCATCTCCAAAACTAACATGAAGATGAAAATTCAGAATTAATTGGATTTAAAATATAGAACTTATATGAATAAATGTTACCTCTAAAACTTTGTTTTGTTGAGTTGTGGACTTGATTTATTAACAAAGATAACCAAAGTAGAGATCAGAGGCCGTAATGTGATGACGGATATGGTGGTTTGGTTTTGGAATAGAATTGCGGTACAAGAAGAATAAGAAGAAGAAGAAGAAGAAGAGGTTTTCAAGAGTGACACTTTACACTTTGATCTTTCATTGAACGGGATAGATGGATTAATAGGAACTGCCACAATGACCTTTCTACCACTCTGTAACTGTCATTACAACCAAACTATTGTTTAACTGTCACTGCAACCTTAATTGGTACAGTGAAAATACACGGGTGGGGAAACAACACTGTGTCTTCCCTTATTAATCACCAAGATTTTTATTTAATTAATCAAATCATTTCATTCATATTCATATCTTAGTATAATATTATTATTTTCAATTCCTGAGGCCTATTTCAACAAGAGTCTCTATCTGCCAGCAAGATTTTAGTTTATAAAATTTAAGTTCGGAGATTTTGTCATACAACCATAGACAAAGAAGATTTTCTACAAATGTTTAACACAAGAAAATTATAAGCTAGTCACGTCAAATGAAAAAAAACTATTTTAAAAATTAATGTTTTAAGAATTGGATCAATTATTAAACTGATGAAGATACAAATTTAAATAAACTATAATCAAATTGAGATTAAATCGTGAATAAATTGATTCGGACTAATTGCCTGTCTATTTAAGTAGTTGGATTTTGATAATAATAATAATAATAGAAATAATGGTAAAAGGAAAGAATGGTCGGAAAAAGGGCAGGAAAGTAAATAGAAGGAAGCAAGAAAACAATGGTGACTGTTGAAGAACATGGGGATGACATGGCAGGAACAAGGAACATGATTGGTCGCACGTTAGGCCAACCTTGACAAGTACCCCACCACCTCCCACCAACCGCGCGTGAGCTGTCAGAACGTGCCGCATTGCATTCCTTCTTCTCCTGTCTTTATCTGTAATTTAATTCAGATATTACCTTTTTTCCCCAAAATATTTTACAATAAAATAAACCCTTGGAATGTTACCAAAACAGTATTTGGTTATTGCTATGTGTACATTTCGTGAGTATAGAAGTTATTTAGTTGTTTGTTTAAGTTTATTTTTAAATATTTTTTAAAAATAATTTTTTATAAGTATTTTTATAATAAGTAAATTAGAGTTGTTTTTTAAAATAAGTAGAATTTTGTTTATATTTTGTTTCTGTTTATTTTTAAAACTTTAAATAAATATATAAAAATTTAAAATAAATATTTTTTAATTAAAAACACTTATATCTTAAAATAAATTTAAATAGATGAGTTTATTATCAGCTAAGTATAGTTTGTAAGGACTATTGGTTTGAGATTGAAGGTCCATTTCTTATTTTTAATATATTTTTGGAGCAACTTATACCAAAATGAAGTTGATCAGTTTATATTTTAAAATTTTAAAAAACTCTAATTAAAATTAATTTATAATAAAATTAATTTATTAAAAATTTTATAATAATAAAATTATTAGTGTAGGTGTGATCAAATTATAGTTTATTTCTCGGGCCACCTTGTGAGAATTTTGTGGGAGGTGGTACATTGGATTCTAGTTGTAGACAAGAGCAGGGCTAGCTACATGTATCCTTTTCGTTAGACTTGTATTTTGTCTTGTACCAAAAGACTAAAAGCTAGCTTCTTTACTTTTATATATATATATATATATATATATATATATATATATATATATATATATATATATATATATATATATATATATATTAAATAATAAGTATGATATTGTTAAACAACAACAATAATAATAATAAATATAATTTTCTTAAAATATAATATAGTTGTTAAGTTTATTATTTATTTAGATTTTTAAAATTTATTTTTACATATTAATTTGATTATAATATATTAGATTTAGATATATATAAATTAGTATTAAAATATTTTTATTTATGTTATTTAATAAAAACATATATTAGATTCGAGCCTCATCTAGGTTTTATTGTCCTTTCTCTTTTGTTTATTTGATGTACCTAAAGTTAGTCATCACAATTATGTGTAACTAAATCTCTCTTTTGATGAAATTGGATAAACACATTTTTATTCATGACTTTATAGTAAATATTTATGTATGTTTATCCATTAATATCATGTTAGCATTTCATTTCTAAGATCTAATGCTTATTAATGTTATTTGCATATGTTTGGGTTATCGATGAGTTTTGGAATTGAAACGTCCATTAAATTCTCACTCTAGGAATAAAATTAATTCTAATGGTTGTTAAAATATTTTCTTAACGTAGGTCTTAACATTAAATTGTCTAAGGATTGAGACTTAATATTAGGGTAAAGAATATATTCATTAAAAGATTATGTTTAGTAACTTTTATCTCATAATAGAATGAAGAAGTCTAATCCCAATATCTTTTATTACTTGCTAACTTTGTTTTAGTGTTTTTATTGCTTAAGACAATCAATTTCAAATCAATCAACTTATGAACAAACCTTGAACATAATGTATACATAATCATTGTGATTTACAAGCAATTTTTGTTTTATTGGTGAATATCTCACAAGTCTAAATGAATTTCACAATTTTAAAATACTTATCGAAACTACAAGTTGATTTACTACATTTGTTAAATGACCAACAACCCATAACCTCTTTTTAGCTAGTTAAGTTTCCAATTTTTTTTGCTAGTTAGGTCTCTTCCACCCAATTTTCACTAATAAGACTCATTAATAGAATCATAATATGACAAATGAATATCATAAATGATCATGTCCTCATTTGTTGACTATGCAATATTAAGCAACTCTATGTCAAATATTCATTGATTGAAGTGTAAATGACATGTGGTGTTGTCAATAAACATTTAACACATACAATTTTTATATCAGTATAGTTAATGATTCGTATAGTTAATGATTCGTCAAATCTTTATTAATAAAATTAGTAAAAAAATAAATTGAAAAGACCTAATTAAAACATTCAATTTTAAAAAAATAAAGGACCTAACTAATTACAAATAATTAAGAGTCTAACTTAAAAGTTACTGAAAATATAAATAATTAAAATAATAATTTACTCCTTTTTAATTTAAATTTGACCTTCATAGGACTGAGGCGGGAGACTTTGTTGTGACCTTGTGGACAGGAGGTGTGCAGCACGCGCTAAGATGTTGGTGGGGTTTGCATTTGCATGACGCGTGCATGAAAGGGAGTCTCTAGGGCACACCCACATCCCCTACGGAAGAGAATGTCACAATTATTTCTATTTCAATAAATGCACACTTTACTTTACTTTTCACCTATTTTGTAATCTTGTAAATGTTTTATTTTCATCTTTTATCTACTTTTTAAGTCTTTAACCTTTTATATTTTAAATATTTCATCTTCATCATTTATTTATCATAACAACTCTAAACTCTAAATCTTAAATATCCACGTGAACAAAAGAAGTTAAATACTTATTAATCAATATTCAATTAATCTTAAAAGATGATGATGAGGATCAATTTAAATTTAAAATGCTAAAGTCTAGATAAAATATCTTATTTTTCTATTCAAGTTACTTTTTTCCTCTACCAAAATTCATCACCCCAAAATTCTAATCAATTTTAAAAGGTGAAAATTCATATTTAAGATACAAATATATCAATTTGACAAGCCCTAAGGTGTTGATCACTTGTTGAACCTTTTTAAATTGATTTTTTTATACCGATTATTTTTTTTACAATCAAACAAATATTTATATATCCAATGAAAGAATTGAGTACAAGATATACTCAATACAAACATATAAATTGTGAACACATTGGATCACAACCTTCCCATCGGATCATTACCAGAGTCTCTATCTAACAGTACATAAAATAACAAAAAGAAGATTTCCACGTCTTTAACTATAACTAAACTCGAACTTGGACAAAATCAAACACTTTATCTAAATCTAGTTATCATTAAAAAACTACTTTAATTCTTTCTACATATAAGGATTAAACCACAACAAACCAAATGACACCCTATATTTTTTGTTGTGCCTTATTATTAGAGAACATCCCAATGAAACTCATCAAGTGACTATCATCATCGTCGGGTAAAGCATCCGATACCCCACACCATTATAAATATTTAGACATACCTTATATGCCAATTATTTTAATAACCAATATAAAAAATAACTTTTACAATAATTATAAAATTAACCGTTATAAAATATAGATATAAAATGAAACTATATTAATTATTAACATTAATTTTAACTTTTTTATTAACTATAAAAAATACTTAAAAGAAATAACCAGTTTAAAAAGGCTCGATCATAAGTAATAGTAATTTGAATATTCTGCTCTTATGCCACCTCCTGGGGCCAATCTCCATGTCACTGAGCTATATAGTTGTGACTCAACAACAGATGATTCAGAAAGTAAAGTTTGTGTGAAATCCAACAAAAGTCATATGTAAGTTTTTGGCATTTGAGAATTAAGTTCATAATCCTGCTTAAACTATCTAATTCGATTTTATAAAACATGAAATGTACGTAAAGGCAAAATGAAAAGAAAGGTTGAACTTACCTTTGAAAGTAACAAGTCTAATGACATAAATGTGTTTTGATTATCAAGTTAATTTTGACCAAGTGATAGACGACACTCACCAAATCCATAATTCCCACTTACTTAATTAAGAACTTCATATTTAACTCATTGATGTGCCAAGAGAACTCCATAGCCAACCTCTGGATAATGAAAGCATTTCTTTCAATTCTCAAAATTAGTATGAGGAAACAACACCCAAAATTGTCCCAGACGAGCGCATAAGTCCTATTCCCCCAAATCTAATTTTTTGGAGTACTTTAGACTTAATTAATCTAAACTTAATTAATTTGGTTAATTAAGTGTTGCACTCTCTAATTTTTAACTTGAAAGTTTTTTATACATGTTTACTATAATATATACTATCATGTTTATTATTTTTGACTATGATGATATGTGGCTAGTAATTTAAGATATTTATTCTTAATTTAATTGAAAATGAAAATTATACTAACAACTTTTTTTTATATTTTACAAGGTAATTAAACTTTTGATTTCTTTTATTTACAGAGAAAACACTTCTGAAATTTTGTTAAATTTTTAACTTTAATCACATAGTTAACTAGTATTTACTATATGAACTATGAAAGAGGCCTATCGGGCGAAGATGGTTTAAAAAGAGGCCGGACTTACAACGCATACGAGAGTGAGGTGGATAAGGATGCACCGGCTATTTCTTTCGTTGATAACAACACTCTATATAGAGGTTGTCAAAGGTAAGAACAGAGGGAATATGCACGACTTTGAACACCTCACAATGAGTTCGTTGTATGTCCCAAGCACCTTAGCTCCTTGACTCCACCACCAGACTATGTTCAAGTCATTGTGAACATGAACAAGGAGCTTGCATAGAAGACCGTGAAGATTGTGACACTTCGGGAGATGAGCAAAGGACTAAGGCTTGGTGCTAGAGCACTCAAGACCTTGCCCAGTTCATGTATGCCACAGGGTACCAGCCTCAACAATAACAGGATTAGGCTTGTCAAAAAAGAAACTCATGCCCGTAGATACTCATGGGTATATCCGTAATGGGTACCCATAAATTTACTAAACAAGTATGCACGAGTATTGTATACCTACCTCGTGGGTACCCACATATAAACATTTGTTTTTTATTAAATATATTTAAATCTTAAGATTTTTTTTTATTTTATAATGAGATAAAATTTATATTTATTGATTCATGATAATATTTTTAATATATTAAGTTGTAATTGTGTTATACTTTACTAGTTTATATTAATTCATATTAGAATAATATGATATTTAGTACATTATGTACTATTTTCTTCTTTATTATTATATTTTTTAAATATTAAATGGATACTTGTAGATACCCCTTATACCCACACATTTTAACGGGTACATGCATAAATAGTATACTACCTTCACCCACCCTGTTTACATATCAAATAAGCCAGATACATCTTCTCAATAGCATGATTAGGACCAATAGTAGCCCTCTCCCCCTTTCCTTATCCCCTTCTTGACATTGTATTTACTTTTTACACATATTGTATATATTTGATTAGACTATTAATTATATATACTTGATTAGACTATTAATTGTATCGTATATATAAAGTTTTCCACATTTAAGTGTTAATATTTTATTTAACGTCATAAAGTAGTTAATTTAATTTGTGAATTTGAATTTAGGGTTAATTATTATTTATCAGGTTGTCTATAAGTTTAGGCTTTTATTAATAAGTAGTCTAAGGGAATAAAAAATAAAAAATAATTAGCGACAAACTTATCCTACCACTAATCTGCTAACATAAAGCAACATTAGTGACAGGTTAGGCGACGACATAAAAGGAAACTCATTTAGCGACGATTATACTATGTTGCTAATGACAAGATTGACAACGAAATCACAAACCCCATTTGGCGACGACATAGTACCTATCGCTAAATCTTGTAACTACTAATAGTTTGCAGACTTAGTTTTGTCACTCCCATCTAATAAACATGTTTGCCACCAATTTAATGACGTTGGTAAACCAAAGCTTTAATGACAAATGTGGTTATGGATTATGGTCATCACTACTCACATTGCTTTTTTTAAAAAAAAGACATGGTTATAGATTATGGTTGTTGTTACTCACGTCGCCTTTGAAAAAAAGGCGATGTGTAAGTGAGGATGTCGGGGACAAACAATGTTTATGTGCTATGTATTTTTTTCATGGCTATTGGTCACAAAATTATGGTTCACGTTACTAAACTGTTTAGCGATACGAGGTTTAGTGACGAGATCCTTGACCCACTTACATCTATCGCTAAACTTTTTAACAATGAATTTTCTAAGTTTAAAGATGGACAAAATCCATCTCTAACCCAGTTTTTGTTGTTGTTGTGAATTAACCAATTAATAAAAATTAAACTTTAGATTATCATATTAATAAATCGTGATGAGTTAAATTATTAAATTAAGGTCCATTAAGAGGTTCTTGGTCTCATTAAGAAAGTAAGTTCCTCACCATCCCATCATGCGTACATGTTTATCCTTTTTTGGGAGGAATTCCCTCTCAACTTTTTAACTTTTGATAGAACTGGAGACAAAATAATCTTGTAATAATGTTGGATACCAAATTTTAATTAATTATTTTCTTTAAAAACATGTTATAATTTTATATCTTTGATTATGTATGTATTTAGATTAAAATGAAATTCTCACATTATGTCGTCCAATCTAATGAGATCCAAAGGTGTTAATAATGAAAGATTGAGCATCGAATATTTATACGGTAGTATTTAAAAACGGTATAAAGATCCTTGCAACAATGATAATATCAATAGTTCTTGTAATTTATGAAAAAATTGTCATCTAATAGGATACGATATGTGATGTATGCTCGAGTATGAAACTAAACTTTTAGGGATACCAATCCTTCGCTTCTGCTTTACAATTAATGTTAATTGAATTGTATCGCATGAGCATCAGAGTTCAGTGAATCTTCTATTTTCCTCATCAAATGTTTGAAAGCAAACGTGGGAGTCAAAACCTTGTGCACCTGGTATGTTTCTCGGTATAAAAGGGGTTAAGTTAAGACATTCAAATTTCTATGCTTCTAAAATTTGTATTTTTTTATATGGAGTCATTAGAGAATTTTTAAATCATGCAAGAACTAAGCTATTCAAATGGTGTAGTTACAAAACTTTTTAAAAAGTACATTTAATAACACTTAATGTTTTCATGTTGTTACAATATCCTACAATGATCTCTAGATCCCAAAAGGATTATTTTTGGTTTTTGGTTGGGTTCAAAAAAAATACTTACAATTATAGAGTGTTCTATTTAAAAGATTTCAAACAAAATGGAGATTTATTGATAAATTAATTTAATTTGGATCTAAATTACAAGTGAGGAGTGATGAATAAACAGAAGCTTAAGAGGTGACTAAGCATTTTGGGCAAACAAGAAATTAAAGGCAACCGTGCGAATGCACATCCTCCTCTTTGGCTCATAATTCAAACAATTTCCATTCCTATTTTTGTGTTTTCTTCTTCATGAACTACAACAATATATACACAAACATGTTAAAATAATCACATGTGCACGTCCTCAAAACGTCAAATATAATTAAGATTAAAAGTTAGTTAATAAAATATTATGAGCATTTCAACATCTTTTTTCTCCTTTCTCTTTAGTAATTCTCAGGATTTTCCCCAAAATTATTCACTAGGATCTTTCATGAGGACGTAAAACAAACCATTTTGCTTTTGGTTTCCAATTCATCAATTTTGTGCCTTTTCTTGATAATGGTTTCAGTTCTGAGATTGAGAAGATGTTTTGTCTAATGGTGTTGCCAATGGAAAGGAGGTTTCGAGATGAAAATAATTTATCCTTAAGTGAAACTAAGTTTTAACTGTCTCAAAAGTAGAACCTATTTTTCCATTTTTCCAACTCCGTTTCCCCAACTACAAACCAAACATCCTCTGATTATAATGAATCAACATGCTTAAGCCTCAGTTTAGTTCTCCATTAGAGTTGGTCAAACATCGAGTTGACCAACCTAAAAAAGATCACACGGTCTGACTGTAATATTAACTTTTAAATTTGTTTATTTTTATAGTTTTATTTACTAATTGCATATCAAACAGACACTAAATTATGTGTTATGAAATATGTGAAAAAATAAAAGGCATTTAATGTTAAATGGGCAAGTTGGAAAGTGAAGAAACAAGTCACGTGGTTAGGTATTAGAATTTGGTACGACTATAAAATTTAATCAATGAGATTATGAGATTGCGCTCATTCTTTTTTATATCTATTTATTATATAGAAGGCATAGAATAATATAGATTAACAAATAAAGTATATATTAAACTTCAATAAGCGTTAATAAAAATATAAATTCACCAGTTAACAAACTAGTAAAGTTCTCTCGGCAATTTGCAACTTTTCCTTTCCTTTTATTTGGACTTCTGTATCTAAATAAATAAATTTTGGCCTTTGGCCTTAAATGCTAAATTGCAGAGAATTCAGAATTGAATTGGTTTTATTTTCTCTCTTTTATAGATAGGTTGTTTTGCATCAATATTCATATATTGTAACATTCAGAGGCGAGACAGAAATAAAATCTAGACAGTGATATTTTTGACATTATAATCCTTTGACCCCCAAGTGCAAAGCATGACAGGCACCACTTGAAAAGCTCCCTCTACCAACTCCATAATCAAGTCACTCTTTGATCAATTCATGTTAAACTTGTTTTGTTGGTACAATGTATTCTACTATAATGTTAATGTACATAAGATGGCAAAAACCATCAAGTAAAACTATCAACATTTTTACAGAATAACAGCCCCTGACAAAGTTAACAAAAGCATGCCCACTTTTTATCAGCATACTGATAGTGCCTCCCTATACCCAAAGCTAAAACTAGTGCTACCCTTTACATCGCTCTTGCCTAAATCTGCATTGCCTCTCTGCATCATTGCCACGAATTCATTGTAGTCTATTCGGCCATCCTGGACATGTACATAACAACATCATCAAAAAGATGCATTTAAATTGGAATATCTGCACAGTATAAATTTAGTTTAACATTGCTAAAAATTATAAAGGTCACTTATGCTTCACCTCTAGCACATTATATGAAAATTAAAAATCAAACATAATTAAGTTTCAATTTGATCATGAAACCAAGTCATCAACACATAACTCACAATAATGTTAACTGTTAAAACATTTACATGATATATATCGAGTTAAAAAAAATCCAAATTAAATTAGAGCCTTAAACCCATAAAAACTTGATTTTTTAGGGGCTTAGCTCGTATTGGACTTTGTCTGGTGTAAGTTAAAAGGTCCAAAAGTAATTTGGGCTAGTAATTTATAACAAAAACTTGCCCATTTTATGGGCTAGACCAACGCACCAGATCTGACTCGTTTTGACACCTCTACTTCTTAGATTGGAGATCGTATTAACACACTAATATACAATAACAACCCGACCTTTTTCCCACTAGGTGAGAAGCATTAATATCTTGATCTAACCAAAATTTCTAGTACAATCCTTAATCTGCAAAGTTACATATTTTTCTGAATGAAATAAAATAGATGGGTTTCCTCATCATAATCTCTGAGGTATCATATTCTTTAAGCAATTGTGTTTCATTCATCATATACCAAGCATTAAATTATGCAACCATAAAATGTACTCACATTATTCTGATCAGCTTCTCGGATCATTTCCTCCAAGCAGACATTCTCCATGCCAAATTCTTCACAAGCTTGTTGAAGTTCATCCTGAGTGATGTAGCCACTTCCTTTCTTATCAAAATACGAGAAAGCTGCAACTAAATGATCATCCCTATCAACTTTGTTTAAATGCAATGTTGCAGCTATGAATTCTCTGTCGTCAATTGTGCCACTGTTATCAACATCTGCCTGCAGTCACAAACAAAATTGAGAAAAATGTATTATAACAATGTGCTACTAAAAATGATCAATACTAACTTTACTATTTTACTTATTCCTTCTTTGTAGAAGAATGTTTCACTAAATCTAAATGATACCAAAAGAACTTCCCCTCACATATCTAGTTCAAGTCAAAACTAGAACAAACCAGGTCCAATAGGATTACTTTAACTTAATAAGTATAAAATGGAGAATATGTTTGGCCAAACAAAAAAAAGGATAAAATGTAGGTTGATTTTGTGATAATTAGGAAATTGAAGATAGTTATGAACTAGTACTTACAGCTTGCATTAGATCCAAAATTTCAGATTCATTGAGATTAGCTCCAAACATTTTTAGTCCAACTTTGAGTTTTTCAAAAGTAATTTGACCAGTATTATCTGTGTCGATCATCTTAAACATTTCTCTCAATCCTGAAATTTCTTCTTCGGAGAGATTCTCAGCAATAACCTGCAGGGAACAATATGGAAAATATTAAAGAGCCCAATTTCACAAGTCCAAGATGAAACATGAAATTAAGATGTTGAATTATTCAAGTTTGAAAGTAAAAGTAAATAATAAAAATATAATAGTATGAGGCAGTTTATGTGATAGAAAAATTACTTACTCTAAGAGCCATTTTCTTGAGCTTGTTCATTGCAGAAAACTGCTTCAGGCGACTCAAAACTGCAGAATCAAGAGGCTTATCTGGCGCTACCCCATCAACCTGAATCCAAGGGTGACCTGCAAAGAATAGGAACATTATAATTTATCAAAATGGTAAGAGAACTTCAACTTCTATGATATTGTGACAATGATTATTAGTACTCCCAATTCAGAAAGTCTAACAATAAAATGTCTAATATTTTGTCCAACATCTTTTAAAAAACCATAAATTGCTTCTCAATGCATGTTTGATAAAGCTGAAAAGATTTAACAGTAGAGCAATTTTAGTGATAAAAAACAAAGCACTAAACATGAAAATTTTAAAATCCATTGCAAGTTCTGATGGTCTATAAAAGAAAGTTATCAGCAATTAAAAGGAATTAGATTATGCTAAAGAAAATACAACGTAGGTAAATTACATGCCAAATGTGGCATCGAAATGTGCTCACTAGAATCTCAATGGAATATGCATACAGAAACTTACAAAGAACTTCATGTGCTGTTATCCGTTTTCTAGGATCTCTAACAAGCATCTTCCTAACCAAGTCTATGGCACTATCCGAGATATTCGGCCAAGGATCTGAAGAGAAATCAAGATCACCATACAAAACCTCCTGAAATATCTCTTGCTCCGATTCTATACCAAAGTAAACCAAATTTCTCAATTGTTAGAACCAAGAGAAACCTATAAGCAAATACAAATGAAGCAAAATAACATGACCATTCAAGGGTTAGGTATGTTAAGAACACTCACCACCCCAGAATGGAGGTGATCCACATAAGAGAATGTATATGATCACACCAGCACTCCACACATCAGCTTCTGGGCCATAACACTTGCGAAGAACTTCAGGTGCAATATAGTAAGGACTTCCAACCACATCACTGAAAATGTCTCCTGTAAATGAAGCTTGTTAGTCACAATCATTCAGAGCAATCAAGTAAGTAGAACAGTATAAAAAAATTTAAGGGAAACAACAACAACAACAACAACAACAACAAGATGTTAATTTTTCAAGAAAGCTTCGCATGATCTCATAACAGATTATCTGGCTGTTTGCTGTTTTATTTCAACAGGAAGGTAAATTAATCAAGTATATCTTACTACGACAAATATCGTTCACATCATTATGGAAAAAAGACTGAACATGGATAGTAAAATGTAGTTAATCGCTGATGGAAACTAGAGGTGAGATCAAAATAGTCCCCAATGAGTGGTAAATGCATGCAAACAGTTGCCTAACCAAGGTGAATCTATATGATATTTATCACTATATCTTTGGTAGTAACTAGTAAGAATAAGAAAGGCCCATCACTCTGTCAAAGAGGCTTAAGTAACAACTTCTATAACTGATAATTTAAGTTAATTACACACTATACTATTGAATACCAGAACAAATAGCCACTGAAAGAATTGAAACTTTCCCAAGGGTATGTTTGGTAAATATTCTCTAATTTGATAATTTTTTAGAGTTTAATTTAGGATACCCTGTTGGTAAAGAGTTTTGCCCTCTCAACCGATTCAAAATCATCCTAAACTTGACTTTTAAAATAATTATTTAGAGAAACAACGATTCTTGTTTATCTAACAATCTATGATTAGATTCAGTATAAAAAAATTTCACACATTGACACTATATTCTTATTAAATTCTTTTCCAAAATAAAAGAAATAAAATGGTATATTTAATGTTCTACTATTTTGTTTTTTATTGTAAAATTCCTTCCCCCCACCCAAACATACCTTGAAGAAAAGTGTGCGAAAAAGAAAACAACCAGAGATAGACGTTAAATGGAAGAGGGAAAGAGAAACTTAATATCCAAACCTGGTTTGAAGAAAACAGACATTCCAAAGTCAATGGCCTTGAGGGTGGAGTCTTCATGGCCATCAAGGAAAAGAAAATTCTCAGGCTTAAGGTCACGATGAATGACTCCAAGGGAGTGGCAAGACTCTACAACACTAACTATAGTCCTTGCAAGTTTAGCTGCCTTTCTTTCTGTGTAATGCCCTCTTTCCACAATCCTATCAAACAGTTCCCCTCCTGCACACAATTCCATGACAACATAAACAGCGACAGCATCCTCATAAGCCCCTTTAATTGATATCACATTTGAAGACCCTACCAAGTGATGCATTATCTCAACCTCCCTCCTCACATCCTCCACATCATCATCTGTCACCAATTTCACTTTTGGGATGGACTTGCAAGCGTACTTTCTCCCACTTGCTTTCTCTGTGCAAAGAAAAGTTGTTCCATATTGCCCTTTCCCAAGCTCTTGTCCCAAATTATAGTACTCCTTAAAATGACCACTTTTTCTTAGCAAAATTGAATCTGCTTGAAGCCCAGCAGCTTTCATTGCTACCCTCTTAACATTTTGGGGCATTTTTGGTATTGCTGGTTCTGTTGGTCTAACCACTTCCCTTTGCCTTGGTGCTGGTGTACTAGTCAGTTCCATGTGCCTTATTTGTTCCTCTGAAGTCTTGTTAGTATCAATCTCTTTGTTCTGTTTACTTGGTTGAATTGGCTCAATCTCCATGTTGTCAATTTTCATTACCTCTGGAGGCTTTTGTTGAACACTCTCTAGAGCATTTGTGTTTGGAATTTTGCTCACAGGTGAAGGTGCATAGGAATTTTCTATGCCCCTAGTTTGGTGAAACCACCATAATGATGAACTCGGAAGAACATAGGGAAAAAGTCCATCTTTTGAGGCTTTGGATCCAACACAATTGTTTCCCATCATGCACTAGTCACTGCTTGTTTATGAGTTATGACATTCAATGTTCTTCACCTAATAAGAGTGGAAAAGAAGGAAGGAACGAATTTCTATTTTACCTTATTAGCTTAAAAGGACAAGTAATAACAACACAATGTGTGATGAACAAGAAGCTTAGTGTTTTTGCTGTCACATAGCTTGTGTGAAAGAAGAGAACATGGAAAGAAAAATTAGAGAAGTCATATATGAAAAAAAGAGAGTAGGAAAATTGTTTGCATTAATGAATGGAGGAAAAAGGGTGTAAAGGGGTGATTTTGAAGGCAGAAAAGTGGAAAGTTTCGTAGGAAAAGACCCTTGTGTGACAGAGTCGAAGTAGAAATGGTTGATGGTTGAAGAAGTAAAGAGAAAAGAGAAAGAAATGATATTATATAGATGGAAAAGGTAAAGGTCGTGTGAGTGACGAGTGACAAGAATTAGGTACTAAAACGAAAACAAAGAAGGAAATGTTACCGGTTTTTTCTGTTAAGACACAGAACAGAATGTTTCAATACGCGTGCGGGTGAATCCGACGGTTATTAAGCGTTAACACGTGTTGAGTGGACGTCCCAGATTTCATTGTTTTACTCGAGTGATGTTCGCCAGCGCCTAACGCGCTTGCGTGAGGGAGGCCGCACTGGAATACGCTAAACCGCCGGCACTCGCCGGTACTATATAAACTTTCATTTTTTTTTAAAAATCTGTGTAATACTGTACATTAAAAATGTTTTTAAAAAAATCATTTAAAGGTAACTTAAGTGAAGTTATTCAAGCCCTTTTGCTTATTCTTTTAAAAAAGAACATAAGTAGTGTGTCATCATCATTTTTTTAAGATTAATAAAATATATATACATGTAATGTAACACTTTTATTAAAACAACTCCGTAACATTACCATAATAATAATAGTAAAAAAAATGGATTGAAATTTTATGAGAAGGTGCCCTCACTTATGATCTGAAGAGTTTTAGACTTTAAATCCAACACTAAGTCAAAAGATAATGTATAAGTAAAAAAAAGGATATTTCTTCCCTAACGTGTTTTTTTATTCAATATATCTTATTTAGATGTAAGGAAGATAAAATTATTGGATGTGAAACCAAGAAAAATTGGACGCAATTAGAAGATAACCAAGTCCTTTAAATATATTTAATTCTCCTATATGTATAATAAATATTTTATTGAAAAATATAAGATTCATTTCTATACTTGCAATTACATTTTTTTACTTAAATTTAATATCATTAGTTAAGTAAAACATGTTATTTATATATTGATATAGATATATATACACATATGACGTTTCGTCTAAATTCTTAGAATTAATCTTCATAGTTTAATAAAAATTAGAGAAAAATTTTCACGAATAAAACAACTCCAACGAATTAATCATAAAAAACTTAAGCGACACACAGCTTAAACAATGAAAATAAAAACTATAAGCCCACAGACTTAAGAACGTACCTACCTGAGCTACAGGTCCCTAACAACTAACTTGTCTAGAAGTTTCAAAACCCCACGGATCAAAAATATGACATATCTAATTCTTGGACATAAGAGGAATCAATTCCTCCTTTCAACATAATCACAATTATATGATCTAAACCTAGTTATCTATCCACTAGCAGTCATGTAGATATATTTCACACCTCAACATATATATATATACACACATAATAGTGTTGTTGTACCCTCATAATGGAGGGCATAAATAATAAATAATTATAAAGGTGGCAATGTGTGATGTATATTAATTTGCATTGGTGGATGAATTGAGACCACATAAATTCATTGGTGCACATTGGTTCTCATGGCCTATAAATACGCATTGGAATTCAACATCAAAGGCATCAGAAGAAGCAAACACAATACAATCTAGTGAGTGGTGTTTGTGAGCCAAAGCAATTAACTAAACCCTAAACCCTAAACCCTAAACCCAATTGCTTTGATGAGTTGTTGAGTGAGGGAGAAATAATTAGTGAGTGATAAAAAAAAATAGCGAGGTTAATCGGGGTATTGGGAAACACTTAAGTGCCACTATTTGGGTTAATCTCGGGTTTGTGCCTCTAATATTTTATTAGAGAAGTCCCTCTCGTACGCCTACTAATTTTATTAGCGGAAGAAATTTCGGAGTTTATCCTGTGGACGTAACCCAAATCAAAAGGGTGAACCACGTTAAATTGTTGGTGCCATTTTAATTATTTATTTACTTTGCTCGTATTTAATTTATATTACAACCACCTATTTTACCAGTCTGCCATTCCACTGCACCGGGGAAAATATCAATTAATCTGTACCTGGTTTTTCCCAACAACTGGTATCAGAGCGGTAACAGGGGGAATTAATATCTACTTATCGTATGCTCTGTGGTTGCCACTAAAGTGGACCCTCTACATCAGAAAATAAGTTAGATTATTATTTACCCTTAAAAGTCTAGTTGGGGCCATGGAGGTGAAGACGAACAAAATGATTAATTTAAATGACATAAATTACCACATATGGAGAAACAAGATGAAGGATCTCCTATTTGTGATGAAGATGCATCTACCAGTGTTTAGTACAACTAAACCTAAGAATAAGACAGATAAAGAATGGGAATTTGAGCATGAACGAGTCCGTTGCTTTATCCGACAATTCGTCGAAGACAATGTGTACAATCACATTTGTAGTGAGACTCATGCTCGAACATTATGGAACAAACTAAAGGAGTTGTATGCTTCTAAAACTGGAATTAATAAATTATTTTATTTGACAAGGCTACTCCAGATGAAGTACCGAGAGAGTACATTAATGGCAGATCATTTGAATAAGATACAGGGGATCGTGGAGCAGCTGTCAAGGATGGGCATTAAATTTGACGATGAAGTACTTGCTCTTTTGGTGCTGGCTTCCCTACCAGAGTCTTGGGAGACTTTGAAGATTTCAATCATAAATTCTGCACCAAATGGTGTAGTAAATATGGAAAATGTCAAAAGTGGTGTCCTAAATGAAGAAATGAGAAGAAACACACAAGGATCCACATCATCGCAACAGGATGTTCTTGTTGCAGAGACAAGAAGGAAGAATCAGACCAAAGGTTCAAAGTTCAAAAGTAAAAGCAGAGGAAAGTCAAATAAATATGCAAATGTAGAGTGCTATCACTGCAAGTAGAAAGGCCATATAAAGAGGTTCTGTCGGATACTCAAGAGATCTCAAAAGAAGAACAAAGGCAAAGAGAAGGTCCAAGATGACAACAGTGATGATGAACAAATTAATTCTGTCGAGGAGTTCCACATAATCTATGAAGAAGACATTGTCAACCTTGCAACCCATGAGAACACTTGGGTAGTTGACAGTGGAGCTACTATTCATGTGACATCTCAGAGGGAATTATTCTCCTCTTACACACCAGGTGATTTTGGTGTTGTTAGAATGAGCAATGAAAATTACTCAAAAGTTGCAGGAAAAGGAAATGTTTGTTTGGAGACACATAATGGTACGCGGTTAGTCCTGAAGGACGTCAGGCATATTCCAGACATGCGCTTGAACTTGATCTCAACCGGAAGGTTGGATGATGAAGGTTATTGCAACACCTTTAACAACGGCCAGTGGAAGCTCACCAAAGGATCGTTGGTGGTGGCCAAAGGAGATAAGTGCTTAAGACTGTACATGATGCAGGCAAAGGCTTTGCTGGATACTATGAATACATAGAGAATGATGGTACAGTTGAATTATGGCACAAGCGGCTCGGTCATATGAGTGAGAAAAGTATGACCGTTCTAACCAAAAAGAATATATTACCTGGATTGGATCAGGTCCATCTAAAGAAATATGTTGATTGTCTGGTGGGAAAGCAAAATAGAGTTGCCTTCAAGAGTTCCCCTCCTTCCCGAACGAAGAATGTATTGGACCTACTACATTCAGATTTGTGTGGGCCAATGCCAAAGTCCCTTGGTGGTGCTCAATACTTTGTGAGTTTCATTGATGATCATTCCTAAAAGACTTGGGTGTATCTTTTAAAGACTAAAGACCAAGTGTTGGGTGTCTTTAAATAGTTCTTATCTATGGTGGAAAGGGAAACAGGCAAGAAGCTTAAGTGTATTCGTACAGACAATGGTGGAGAGTACACAGGACCATTTCACGCTTACTGTGAAGAGCATGGTATTCGACATCAAACGACACCGCCAAAGACACCACAATTGAATGGTTTAGCTGAGAGGATGAACAGGACTTTGATGGAGAGAGTCAGATGTATACTCTCACATGTAAAGTTATCAAAGATGTTTTGGGGTGAGGCTCTACAAGTAGTTGCTCACGTATTGAACCGTTTACCTTGTGTTCCTCTCCAGTATGACACTCCAGAGAAGGTATGGTCAAGAAAGAATGTTTCCTAAGATCATTTGCGGGTGTTTGGCTACAAGGCCTTCGTGTATGTGCCAAAGGATGAAAGATTTAAATTTGATGTCAAGACACGACAATGCATGTTTGTCGGCTATGGTCAAGATCAGCTTGTATGATGACTCGCGTCAATTTACCATTTAATTATATCCTTTTTATTATTTTTCGCAATAAATTTATAGCGTTTAATAAAAAATAATTAGGTTTTTAATATAAAATAATATTTATTTTTCTTAAACGTACTCAAAATAATAACCGATCGAAAATAAATCAATTAATAAAATGGAGTTAACTACAATCAGCGGAAGAAAAATGAAGACAGGGGGTCATTCGCCTGAGCGAGACCCTAATTCGCTTAGGCGAAACTCGAAAAGGTCGCTTAGGCGAGTTCTGACTCGCTTGGGCGAATGCTACACTTTAAACCTGAGCGAACAAGACTTACAAGGAAAGTCAACAAGTCGGGTTTCACTCGAAAATGGGTCCATTCGGTTATCTCTCACTCGGGAACAGCTTAACCTTACTTCACTCAGAAAAGGTTCTCTCGGTCATGTATTACTCGGAAAATACCCTAACCTTACTTTACTCGGAAGAGGCTCTCTCGGGTATAACTCACTCGAAAATATTCTCACCTTCACTCGGAAGCACTCTAATCTTCACTCGGAAGAGGCGAGGGAGACTCGCTTGAGCGAAACAGACACCAAATCAACCGACCCTCGCTCGGACAAGAATGAATCCGCTCGGGCAAGATTCGCCCGGTAATCGACTTTTCTACAGCAAACACACTCGTGAAAATTAATACCGATCATATAACAACATAAATTCACATCCGATTAATTAGCATACCGATTCAAATTTAGTTCACATACAGGCAACATGTTTTAGCATCACACACTCGGAAAACTCATTATATATATATATATATATATATTACACAATTCATTCAAAATCACTCGGTGCCTTGGTATCAATTCTCCGCTTGGCGCACCTCCAGGGCTCCGACCTCTTCCCTGTCACTGGTTACTAAATTGAAAACCACAGCAAGGGTGAGTGTTTAGCATCATAATTAATCTAGAACGGAATTTAAATAACAAAATACGAGTATAAACTCCGTCCGATTGCTTTATCATCAAAATGCAAGTCACACTTGGCAATTATAGCAATTCACACTCCGCAAACATAGCTAATCACACTCGACAAATATAATAATTCTCACTCGGCAAGTATAACAATTCATACTCGGTAAATACAACAAACTGCACTCGGCAAATATGGCAAATCATACTCTGCAAATATAACAAACTGCATTCGGAAAATATAGCAAATTGCACTCAGAAAATATAATTAATCACATACACATCACAACTAATAATTCATCAATTGTCACCACTGACTCTCAGACAAAATTGACACCTAGTATCCGGATACTAAAGGATCGACCTTCAGCTGGGGGTCCTACTTGACACCCCGTGAACCCTTCTTGGTTCACCGAGTCCTGCTTGACTCTCCACCTCGACCACTGGGTCCTGCTTGACCACTAGGTAGCTCAACTGGGCACAAAAACAACAGGAGCCGGAAATGAGGGGCTATACATATCGTCGACCGTCCCATACCACACAATCATACATATTCACATTTCTCATCATAAGTGGCCATTAACAACATCATATACTCATCACACGGGTGACCTGCTTGTCAAGCCCGGCATCACATTGCCACTATACACCAATTATCACAGCATCAAATATTTCAAACTCAATCATCTTAAGCCACACACACACGATCCTAAACCGATCGGTGTCCATATACATACATGCATACACATACAACTCATTCACATACAACTTTCATCCAGCATCATTTCTTACCATGTTCACAATCAGTTCAATGACTCAGACTCAAAGTATGTCCTATTCTAATTAATTATAACCCGAACACCCCCTTACCTCGGTTCCAAGCTTCAACGATCTGCTCTTGGTGTCGATTACATCTTCTAAGCGCTGGGTTCATAGTTCCACCTCCGGATCCAGCACCAGCTTCGTCAATCAGTCCTCCGGTGTTCGTTTTGCTACCTACGGGGGTTGGAATGCGAAACTCGTTAACGTTGTACCACCCTTATAGTCAAAAGACTATTTTCAGGCTCATCCACCCAAGAGGAGTGGAGATCTGGACCTTACCCCGCCATGTATGACCATTCGGTCCAAAGGAGGAAATGAAAGAGACGAGGTAACACAAATTTAAACGATTCAATGGACTCACCTTGAAACCACGGTCACGGAAATATAATTATCTCAAGGTTTTGATGCGAAATGAACCTCCCCTCAGAGCATACAGCTCGCAGCGATGGAGGAAGAAGAAGAAGAAAAGAAACAGACGAAGAAGAAGAAGAAGATTCGTGTAAGAGAGTGAATGATTGAGTGAATAATTGAGGAAAGAGAAAGAAACCTTTATTTAAAGCTCAGGGGTAACCGGTCACTTCCCCAACCAGTCACTTCTCATTTCCTTTACAATTTCATTAAAAGTTTTAATTAAACTTTTATCTTCTTCTAATCACACCTCATTTAACCCTTTTATAATTAACCAATCAATAAATTTATTTACATTTACAATATTTAATTATTTATAATTGCCCAATAATTCATAAAAATATCAAAAAATCCCTAAAACAATTATTAATATTTTCCACTACACATAAGTTTTCTACAAATATCCGGGATGTTACAGCTTGGCTATAGATTTAACGATCCAGTCCATAAGAAGCTTGTCAGAAGCTGTGATGCAGTGTTTGTTGAAGATGAGACCATTGAAGATATAGAAAAAGCCAAGAAAAATGCTTCCAAATCCAATAATGGTTCAACAAACATAGAGCTAGTTCCTTCAATGATGGTGCCAAGAGAAGTTGAAGATGAAGCTCTGAATAATCAACCTGAGGCAAGTGATCCGATTGCTCCCTTTGAGATACCATCAGATGATTTCGATGATGAAAGTGTTCATGATCAACCACTAGCTCCAGCGGGTTCTCCAAATCTAAGGAAATCTAATAGAGTCAGACGATGCTCTACAAGATATCCCTAAGAACAGTATGTGTTACTAACTGACGGGGGAGAACCAGAAAGTTTCCAAGAAGCTATGAATGATGAACACTATAAAAGGTGGATTGAATCCATGCAAGATGAGATGAATTCCTTACATAAGAATAAGACATTTGAGCTAGTGAAGCTGCCAAAAGGCAAGAAGGCTTTGAAGAACAAGTGGGTGTTCAGAATCAAGCATGAAGAACACAGTCCCCAACCACGATTCAAAGCTAGATTGGTTGTCAAAGGATTTAGTCAAAGAAAGAGGATTGACTTTGATAAGATTTTCTCGTCAGTGGTGAAGATGACATCCATCATAACAGTGCTAGGGTTAGCAGCAAGTCTCGACCTTGAAATTGAGCAGATGGATATGAAGACTGTAACATCCCTATTTTTAGTAAGCAGCCTTAACCTTGTAAATTTTCAAGTATAGAAGTTTTATAAGTGATAATCAGGGCAGAAATATTTTTTTTACAAGAGTAATAATGTAAATGGGTTGAAAACTCAATAAAAGAGATAAAAATATAAAATTATACTTAACAATAAATAATACTATAATATTAACGAAAGTAAATAAAGGACCCCGCAGGTAGTCAAGAATTGACTATCCGATCCCATATCTAACACCGATATAATAAACTAGTTAGACTAGTACCATCGTTCATCAGGTCAGTTCCTGGACACCCGATTCATACCGAAAAGAGGTCCACAATTGTTTGTTTCTACACTTTGGGATGTTCGATTCCAGCACGGACAATCCCTAATGAACTATTTTGACAAATCAAACACTTTTCCTGAAGAGCCCAAACTCTAATTCGGACCCCATCAACCTCGTTTCTTAGAAAAATTATCTAGTTAAATAGGAACCTCTGAATTCAACTCAAATATTTTTCTGTTTTGGGCATAACTTTTTCATAAGAGGTCAAAATTAAGAAATTTTCATCTCGGTTTCGTCATTATGAAAAACCTAACAAACTCTATTTCTAGCCTCGAACTCTATTCGTGATCTATCATCACCAACTTGAAGAACCAAGAATTTGTATTCTGAAAAACCTTCAATCTCATTTAATTCTTAGAAAAATCATAACTTTCTTATACGAGCTCATAATCAGTTCGTTGTAATTTCCTTGTTCTCGTATTGAACCCTTCTACAATGCTCGTGCAGAACCTGAAAGCTAGTTCTTGCTTGATCATCCCCGAAAAGCAAAATTTTTCAGAGAAATAGTGATTTTCGTCACCCAATAGTACCATTATAGAAAAACACAAATATCTCTTTCATACGATGTCAAAATGACTTTGTTTTTTTTCGTGGTTTCGTATCGAAAAATCCAACAACTTTTGTGAAGAAACCAAAAGCTAATTCACAACGGATTTTACGCGGCAGATTTATCTTTCAAAAAAGAACTATTATGGGAACTCCAAAAACATTGATTTTTCTTTGTTTCTGGCGTAACTTTTGCTCCGGGTGTCAGATTTTTGCATACCATGTATTGTTTCGAAGAGAAAGAGCTGAATCAACAACTTTCATGTTGGAAATGTTTTCAGATTCTAACCATAACTATAAGTAACTTTTTATTTTCTTTTAAAATTAACTATTTAAAACTAGTACCGATTAAATCTAGACCTAGTGGCCAGATTTTCCTACAAATATGCCATCACCCCTCTTCAAAATCTGCACCACTCTTTCTCTCCCTCTTCATGCAGCTTGGTGTAACACCCTCTGTTACACCTTAATAAATTATAGAAAAATTCGTAATTTTTTTTTAAGATATGATTGTTAAAAGAAACTATCGGAATAAATTACATACATTATTTCTGAAATACCTCATAAATATTATTAAAACTTTATAAAGTAATTGTACATTCATCTGAAGAAAATAAACATTAAACATTATAAGAAAGAGAGGAAACTCTATGGCCCAGAAGCAGTTACTTATTAACATTATTTATTCATTGGACCATGGTATTCATACCGAGCTCCCTTTCTAGAACATGCTATATTTACTGCCGAGATTCTTCGATCCTTCCCTCTGAACCATCAATTTAGAATATATGAAACAAAAACACGGAGAAAGGAGTGAGAAACAGAATATAATATTCTCAAATAAGACATAAGCGGGTTTTCACAAACTAATATATAATAATATCAATCACAATCACAATCACATACACAATCAATTATGAATACATGAATATTATGCAATATCTTCATTATAACTTACCTATATATGTGGGTCCTTAAATTTTAATTTGTACTGGGCCAACCAGGAGTTTACATTGTTCCATAAGTCCGGATAATAATAATATGAACAACTCAACTGGCATGGAGACACTTAGTGTGACGACCCGCGTCAATTTAATCATTTTTCGCAATAGATTTTCGCGTTTAATAAAAATTAACTCGGTCTTAATATAAAATAATATTTACCCTTCTTAAATACATTCAAAAATAATAAAAGCATACTCAAAATAATAATAACCGATCGGAAATAAATCAATAATAAAATAGGATTCAATTATAATCAGCGGAAGAAAGAAAACAGAGTCAGGGGTCATTCGCCTGAGCGAGACCCTGATTCGCTTAGCGAGATCCGACTCGCTTGAGCGAATGCTACTCTTTAAACCTGAGCGGACAAGACTTACAAGGAAAGTCAACAAGTCTGGTTTCACTCGGAAATAAGTCCACTCGGTCATCTCTCACTCGGGAACAAGTTAACCTTACTTCACTCAAAAAAAGGTTCACTCGGATATACCTCACTCGGAAACACTGATCTTTCTTCGCTCGGAAGCATTCTAATATTTACTCGGAAGCACTCTAATCTTTCTTCACTCAGAAGTGGATCTCTCGGTTATTCTTCACTCGGAAAGGGACGAGGGACACTCCCTTGAGTGAAACAGACGCCAATTCAATCAGCCCTCGCTCGGACAAGACTCGCCCGGTAATCGACTATGCTACAGCAATGCAAATTCACTCATAAAATAAACACCGATCACATAACATCAAGAAGTTATACTCACGGCAATCAGCATACCGATTCAAATTTAATTTAACATACAGGCAACATGTTGTAGCATCGCACACTCGGGAAACTCATTATATATATATTACACAGTTCATTCAAATCACTCGGTGCCTTGGCATCAATCCTCTGCTTGGCGCACCTCTATGGCTCCGACCTCTTCCCTGTAACTGGTTACTAAAATTGAAAACCACAGCAAGGGTGAGTGTTTAGCATCATAATTAATCTAGAACGGAATTTAAATAACAAAATACGAGCATAAACTCTGTCCGATTCCTTTATCCTTAAATTGCACATTACACTCGGCATTTAACTCTCACTCGGCAATACACTTACACTTGGTAATTAGAACAATTAACAGTCGGCCATATAGTAATTCACACTCGGCAATATAACCAATTATACTCGGTAAATATAACAATTCTTATTCAGTAATTTTAGCAAATCACTCAGGAAATATATGAAATTGCACTCGGAAAATACATCAAATCATCAATTGTCACCACTGACTCATACAAAATTGACGCCTAGTATCCGGATACTCACAGGATCGGCCTTCAGCTGGGGGTCCTGCTTGACTCCCCGTGAACCCTGCTTGGTTCACCGAGCCCTGCTTGACTCTCCACCTCGACCACTGGGTCCTGCTTGACCACTAGGTAGCTCAACTGGGCACAAAAGCCACGAGAGCCGAAAATGAGGGGCTAAATATACCGTCGGCCGTCCCACATCACATAATCACATAATCACATTTCTCATATATCACAAGTGGCCATTAACATCATATACTCATCACTCGGGCGACCTGCTTGTCAAGCCCGGCATCACATTGCCACTATACACCGATTGTCACAGCATCAAATATTTCAAATTCAATCAGCTTAAGCCACACACACACACACGATCCTCAATCGATCGGTGTCCACATACATACATCATATACATTCACAACTTTCATCCAGCATCATCTCTATTATCACAGCATCAAATATTTCTTAAGTCACACACACACCCGATCCTAAATCGATCGGTGTCCACATTCATACGTACATTCATACACATATTCACATACTACTTTCATCTAGGATTATTTATTACCATGTTTCACAATCAGTCCAACGACTCAGACTTGTCCTATTCTAATTAATTATAACCCGAACACCCCCTTACCTCTATTCCAAGCTTTAACAATCGTTGGGTTCATAGTTCCACCTCCGGATCCAGCACCAGCTTCCTTAATCGTTCCACCAGTGTTCGTTCTACTACCTACGGGTTTGGAACGTGAAACACGTTAACGTCACACCACCACCCACATGGTTAAAGGACCATTTTCAGGCTCACACAGCCAAGAAGAGTGGAGATCGGAACAGTACCCCACCATACATGACCATTCGGTCCAAAAAAGAAAATGAAAGAGATGAGGTAACAAATTTAAATGGTTCAATGGACTCACCTTGAAACCACTGTCACGGAAATGTAATTATTTCAAGGTTTTGATGCAAAATGGACCTCTCTTCAGAGCATAAAGCTCGCAGCGATGAAGGAAGAAGAAGAAGAAGAAAAGTAACAGATGAAGAAGAGGAAGATTCACATGAAAGAGTGAATTATTGCGTAAATGATTGAGGAAAGAGAAAGAAACCTTTATTTAAAACTCATGGCAACCGGTTACCTCTCCAACCGGTCACTTCCAACCGGTTACTTCCTCAACCGGTCACTTCTCCATTTCCTTTACAATTTCATTAAAAGTTTTAATTAAACTTCTCTTCTTCTAATCACACCTTTTATAATTAACCAATAATTCATAAAAATATCAAATAAATCCTTAAAACAATTTTTAATATTTTCCACTACACAAAATTTTCTATAAATATCCAGGATGTTACATCCACCCCCCTAAAAAGGGATTTCGTCCCCGAAATCAACACACTTATTGAAAAAGATTGGGGTACACTCGTCTCATGTCCGATTCCAATTCCCAAGTGTAAGTTACCCCATTCAAATTTTGCCACTTCACCTTTACCAATGGCACTTCCTTGTTCCTTAGCCGTTTGGTCTAATATTCCTCAATACCGATCGGTGTAACTTCCACCGTCAGGTTCTCCTTCAATTCGATAGAGTCACTCGGCACAACCATCGAATCACACGGAATATACGCTCGGAGTTGTGACACATGAAATACATTATGGATGTTAGTTAACGACTGGGGAAGATCCAGTCGGTATCTCCAATATTTGATACGGTCCAATGTATCTCGGATTAAGCTTGTGACTCTTCAATATCCGACCTACACCTTTAGTCGGTGAAACCTTCAGAAATACCCAGTCACCCGCCTGAAACTCAAGTGGTCTATGCCGATTGTTATAGTAACTTTTCTGTCGGTCTTGGGCAATCTTCATTTTCTCTCGGATCAGAGCAACCTGATCATTCATTTCTTGGATTAACTTGGGCCCCAGATGAATGACATCGCCATTTTCATTCCAACACAATGGTGTCCGACACCTCCGACCATATAGAGCTTCATACGGAGCCATTCCAATGCTACTATGATAGCTGTTGTTGTATGCAAATTCCACCAAGGGTAAATATTTTTCCCATGAGCCACCCTGCTCCAATACACAGGCTCTCAGCATATCCTCAAGAGTCTGTATAGTCCGTTCCGACTGACCATCAGTCTGTGGATGATAAGCTAAACTCAGTCTTAGTTCAGTACCCAATTCTTGTTGCAGACTTCCCCAAAATCTGGAAGTAAAATGAGGATCCCGATCGGAAATAATACTCGAGGGTACCCCATACAATCGTACAATCTGAGTAATATACAGCCTAGCCAATCGGTCCAATGACCATTTCATGTTCATGGCCAAGAAGTGAGCACTCTTGGTCAATCGGTCTACAATCACCCAGATTGCATTACACCCGGATTGGGTACGAGGTAACCCAAATATGAAATCCATGGTAATACTTTCCCACTTCTAAATCGGAATCTCTAGAGGTTGAAGTAAACCTGGGGGTCTCTGATGTTCAACCTTGCATTTCTGGCATATCACACACGACTTCACATACTCGGTTATTGCCTTCTTCATTCCCGACCACCAGAATTCCTTCTTCAAATCGTGGTACATCTCGGTAATACCGGGATGAATACTCAAAAGAACTCCTATATGCTTCAGTTAGCACAGCTTGCCTAAAATCACCCTTTTACAGGCACCACCACTCGATCTCGGAATCTCCAAATTCCATCATTACCTTCGGTTAATTCCATATCTTTACCTCTTGAGAATATCACTCGGAGTCGAAGACGATCCCGAAGACGAGCCCGAGCACAGACTCAGCAACTCTAATTATGGACCCGAGCATGAATTAAATGAATTCACCACTCGGATATTTACTCCCCTCGGGAACTATTCACTCGGAAACATACTCATTCTAAGTTCCTCTTTCTCTGTCCAGAAGTACTTTTCCTAGAAAAAGGCTCACTCGGTATATCTTAATCGGTGCCATCCACTCAGAAGTGTCGCACTTAACTCAGCGATACCCCACTCGGGAATTCACCACTCAGAAATATCTTGGCCCTAGAAGTACTCATTCGAAATCAGCTTTTCTTCACCCGGAAGGTCTTGTCTCAGACATGATTCACTCGAAAATTCTCCACTCAGTGTACCTTAGTAGAAACTCAAATCATCAGATTTCTTTTTAAGGTTATCTCTATTTACTCCTCATCTCTAATCACTTATCAATTTCAAAAATATGACTCATACACTTTTCTTCCTAAATCTGATTACCCAAGATTGGCTAAAACACGTCTGTCTCCTCGACTTCACACGACCTCAACCACTAGTGCAACTACCTGAGGTGATCAGTCTCAGTAGTTCAACACTTCGTAGTTAATCCAGGTGGAAGTCGGGTATACAGTCCAACCATTCACGTCATTGATCGATATACAAGTTGTTTACATCCTAATCCATTCACCTATTATTCGTCCATTCCCTTTTCGATTTATTTTATAATCCTTTCTATTTACTTATACCACTGATGTTTCCACATCTTTGGTTGCTCGACGTTACTAGCATACCATCACTTGCTTACTAACCTTAAGCTCGATACATGACAGTTTATTGCAATAGTTTATTCCTTTACTTAAAGAATTTTTATACTATCCATCAATTACGTTCAACACCCGAATGAACAACTAATATCTATCGTCATTCTTACCAGGTAGAAATGTATAGGGGATTCATCCTTCCTAAGAATAATCATATCAGAGCATTCGTCCACTTATTTCATTCTATGTAATATCAAACCCCATTATTCAAACAAACTTATAGCTACCAACGCACTTACTATTCTCATTTCACCACAGGATTTAACCTCCTCTCGGAAAATTAGCACCCCGAGTCCCAGAAGTGTTGGCTCGGTTTCCATGCCCACTCGGTTACTGCCTTTGTGGGCAATCGAGCCTAAGGCGTCCCGGTTGTCCACGTTGGAAACAACAATATGACCAGCCAGTGTTTCGCAATATGGCTCTCCTGGCCATAATTATAGCACGCTCAGCTACCCAACTGACTACTAGATCGGCCAGTAGAACTCCGACCAGATAAGGAAGAAGACGTAGCGGAAAACTTACCGCCACGAAAGAACTGACCCATTTTCTTGAAACTGGATCCTCTTACCTTCACGACCTCTTATCTTCCGACTAAAAGGTCCTCTGTAATTGCACTTCCTCGGTCAGCCTATCCTTGTTCACCAGAGTCGGATAATCCCGAATCTCAATCAGCATAATCACACTGCGAAGTCCAATTCACAATCCCACTTCATACTTGGCACACTTACTGCTCTCAGTTCCTTCCAGTGAGAAAGAATGATAGAAGTCACACAGCTCGTCAAACTTAGTAGTGTGCTCGGCCATTGACACTCGGCCCTGTTCCAACCTCAAATTCCATTTCCTTTCGGATTTTAGAATTATTCGGGAAGTACTTAACAAGAAGCCTCCTTCAAAAATTCACCCACACCAGTGGTTCACTCGCCGTATTCATTTGTACCTTGGTCCTAGACCACCATATCCTAGCCTCGTCCTTCAATCGGTAAGTCGCAAACTGTACTTTCTGCTCCTCCGAGCACTCGAAATACTCGAGTTGATTCAGTTTTTCTTATCCAAACATACACCCCACCGTAGTCATGCCCTCCTTTATAAGCAGGGGGTTCCTTTTCAGGAATTTATCAAGAATGGGACCAGATTCGGTCCTACTCATCAATTTGGAAAACCTCAAGAAGAAATCATCTCCTCCACCAGAATTAGTTTCCCGGCCATAAAGTAATTCTATAATGAATAAACACATCACCATTAATAACCAATGCTCTACCAGGGAGTCGGATATTTACCTCATACTCATAATACAACGCCGCTGGAGTGCCAAGGGAATGATGCCAAGCTGCACAAACAACCACAAGCACAATGCAATAGAATGCAAAACAGCCCAGTGTAGGACTCACACAAATCACTGGGTTCACCCATACACTCGGCTCTAGAAAGAACCGCTCTGATACCAACTATGACGACCTGCGTCAATTTAATCATTTTTCGTAATAGATTTTCACGTTTAATAAAAATTAACTCGATCTTAATATAAAGTAATATTTACCCTTCTTAAATACATTCAAAAATAATAAAAGCATACTCAAAATAACAATAACCGATCGGAAATAAATCAATAATAAAATAGGATTCAATTAAAATCAGCGGAAGAAAGAAAACAGAGTCAGGGGTCATTCGCCTGAGCGAGACCCTGATTCGCTTAGCGAGATCCGACTCGCTTGAGCGAATGCTACTCTTTAAACCTGAGCGGACAAGACTTACAAGGAAAGTCAACAAGTCTGGTTTCACTCAGAAATAAGTCCACTCGGTCATCTCTCACTCGGGAACAGCTTAACCTTACTTTACTCATAAAAAGGTTCACTCGGATATACCTCACTTGGAAACACTGATCTTTCTTCGCTCAGAAGCATTCTAATATTCACTCGGAAGCACTCTAATCTTTCATCACTCGGAAGTGGATCTCTCGGTTATTCTTTACTAGGAAAGGGACGAGGGACACTCCCTTGAGCAAAACAGACGCCAATTCAATCAGCCCTCGCTCGGACAAGATTCGCCTGGTAATCGACTATGCTACAGCAATGCAAATTCACTCATAAAATAAACACCGATCACATAACATCAAGAATTTATACTCACGTCGATCAACATACCGATTCAAATTTAATTTAACATACAGGCAACATGTTGTAGCATCACACACTCGGGAAACTCATTATATATATATATATATATATATATATATATATATATATATTACACAGTTTATTCAAATCACTCGATGCCTTGGCATCAATCCTCCGCTTGGCACACCTCCATGGCTCCGACCTCTTCCCTGTCACTGGTTACTAAAATTGAAAACCACAGCAAGGGTGAGTGTTTAGCATCATAATTAATCTAGAATGGAATTTAAATAACAAAATACGAGCATAAACTCCATCCGATTCCTTTATCCTCAAATTTCACATTACACTTGGCATTTAACTCTCACTCGGCAATACACTTACACTTGGCAATTATAACAATTAACACTCGGCCATATAGTAATTCACACTCGGCAATATAACCAATTATACTCGGTAAATATAACAATTCTCATTCAGTAATTTTAGCAAATCACTCAGCAAATATATGAAATTACACTCGGCAAATACATCAAATCATCAATTATCACCACTGACTCATACAAAATTGACGCCTAGTATCCGGATACTCATAGGATCGGCCTTCAGCTGGGGGTCCTACTTGACTCCCTGTGAACCCTGCTTGGTTCACCGAGCCCTGCTTGACTCTCCACCTCGACCACTGGGTCTTGCTTGACCACTGGGTAGCTCAACTCGGCACAAAAGCCACGGGAGCCGGAAATGAGGGGCTAAATATACCGTCGGCCGTCCCACATCACATAATCACATATTCACATTTCTAATATATCACAAGTGGCCATTAACATCACATACTCATCACTCGGGCGACCTGCTTGTCAAGCCCGGCATCACATTGCCACTATACACCGATTGTCACAGCATCAAATATTTCAAATTCAATCGGCTTAAGCCACACACACACACACGATCCTCAACCGATCGGTGTCCACATACATACATGCATATACATTCACAACTTTCATCCAGCATCATCTCTATTATCACAGCATCAAATATTTCTTAAGTCACACACACCCGATCCTAAACCGATCGGTGTCCACATTCATACGTACATTCATACATATATTCACATACTACTTTCATCCAGCATTATTTATTACCATGTTTCACAATTAGTCCAACGACTCAGACTTGTCCTATTCTAATTAATTATAACCCGAACACCCCATTTACCTCTGTTCCAAACTTTAACAATCGTTGGGTTCACAGTTTCACCTCCGGATCCAGCACTAGCTTCCTTAATCGTTCCACCAGTGTTCGTTCTACTACCTACGGGTTTGGAACGTGAAACACGTTAACGTCACACCACCACCCACATGGTTAAAGGACCATTTTCAGGCTCACACAGCCAAGAAAAATGGAGATCGGAACAGTACCCCACCATACATGACCATTCGGTCCAGAAAAGGAAACGAAAGAGATGAGGTAACAAATTTAAACGGTTCAATGGACTCACCTTGCAACCATTGTCACAGAAATGTAATTATTTCAAGGTTTTGATGCAAAATGGACCTCTCTTCAGAGCATAAAGCTCGCAGCGATGGAGGAAGAAGAAGAAGAAAAGTAACAGATGAAGAAGAGGAAGATTCACGTGACAGAGTGAATGATTACGTAAATGATTGAGGAAAGAGAAAGAAACCTTTATTTAAGACTCATGGCAACCGGTTACCTCTCCAACCGGTCATTTCCAACCGGTTACTTCCTCAACCGGTCACTTCTCCATTTCCTTTACAATTTCATTAAAAGTTTTAATTAAACTTCTCTTCTTCTAATCACACCTTTTATAATTAACCAATAATTCATAAAAATATCAAATAAATCCTTAAAACAGCTTTTAATATTTTCCACTACACAAAATTTTCTATAAATATCCGGGATGTTACACTTAGGGACCAGTCAGATTGAGAAATTTTTTATTGTGAAAGTACCCGACACTAGGGAGCTACCCCAGGTCCCCTGAAGCACCCTTTCACACCCTCTCATCCCAAGGCTCGTAATTAAGCCTCCTCTAATGTATCCTCGGTTTCTATAATCCGTCCCCAGACAATATCATTTAATTGCACTTTAATGATTTATGATGCATGAACTACTCGCGTATTTAGTTGGTTAAGGCTTTTAGAAACTCAATTATTAAATACCTTAAAGGTTTACAACATCATTTTAATAAACTGTACATTTTCTCAATTCTCTAAATTTCTATCCCACAGAAATAAATTTGGTATAATTTTCGAATCTTACTGAAATTGAGTTTCTAAGCCTTAAATATCTCAAAACTTTTTCATATAAAACTTTTACATAATCTTTCTCAAATTGAATCTTAACAAGATCAAATTCTCAATTATTTCCAAATATCTTTAGTTATTAAGTTGAAAAAATAAAATAATTTTCTTTTGAAAATTTTATTTTATTAAAAGAGAATAATCTTTAAATCTTTAACCAAAAATACTTAAAATTACAAAATTTTTCTTTAATTCAAGATTTAATTATCTTAATTTGTTATAAATTAATTTCATCAAATGTCTTCTTTCTAAAATAAATACTAATTTTTTATTCTAAATATTGAAAATAAAGTTAATAAAAATAATTTCTAAGAAGAGAAGATTTAAAGTAATAAAAATTTAAAGAGTAAGGTAAGAAAATTCTTATTGAGTTTTAGCTTTCCGTCATGCTCGCTATATGCTCAAACTCCACATCACAAAATCATCAATCAAAATCAAGCATTATCAATTATAACTAAATATCATCAATCACATCAAATATTATTAATCACAATTAAATATCAATCAAAATCAAATATTATCAATTATAAACAATTCAAATAAATTAAATATCACTTATAATGTAATTCAAATCTTAATGGTTATTTAGATTAATAAGGTTGATTTTGAGTCTTTATAGTCCATTCCTTGCATGGATATATGTAAGTCCATATATTTCAATCCTCACATAGGTATAGTTCAGTCCATAAGTCCATACAGGTCATAATAATCTAAGTCCTTACATAGGTTCAGTCCAGTTCGCATAGGTTATCCAGATATTTGCATAGGTATTTTAGAGTTAGTTACATCAGATATTTAATTTAAATTTTATTATAAATTTTAAGTTAAAAGTTAATATTTTAAAATAATAATATTATTTAATTTAAAAGGAGTAGGGGACTCCTCCCATTATTCTTATATCTTTTCATATTATATTCTTATCTCACTCCCCCTTACCTCTTGTATACTGGTTCGTTATTGTAAATCCGTGCACGTCTCATCTCCGAGTTCTAAAACATACCAATTTTATTTTAATATAGTTACAAGATGAAAATTAAGATTACTACTTAAAATAGAAATGGTAAATTTTAAATAGTGAATAATGAATAGTGAATAGTAAATCATGAATAGTAACAATAAATAGTAAAACGTGAATAGTAATGGTAAATAGTAAATCGTGAATAGTAACAGTAAATAGTAAATCATGAATAGTAATAGTAAATAGTAAAACGTGAATAGTAAAAGTAAATAGTAACAGTAAATAGTAATTTACTATTTGAATAGTAATTTACTATTGAATAGTATTTTACTATTCAGAATAGTAACTTAAAATAATATTATTTCCAGTATAATAATAGATTTCTAAAAATGATATAAAAATAACCCTAAAAATATAAAAGAGAGGTATCCGTACCTTAGAATTTTAACAGAACCTTCTTCTAAAAAATTATATTTCTCTCTCTCACTTCTACTACTATCTCACTAGCACTACTATATTAAGAAAACTTAATCTGAAATTGTGAATTCTAAAGAACAATTCCTTCGGTATTTATAGGAAAAAAATTACTATGCATTCCATTATTTTAATATAAAAGTACTGTACATTTTTTGAAATTTCAAACCTGGTTACTGTGCATCTTTTGAAAATTTCGTGCATGCACAGTGTTTTGCATAGTAACTATCGACAGAATTATTAAACCAAATAGTAACCTTTCATTCGGTATATTTTAAATATTCAAAATCAGTTCTTTTTGAAATTTAGCGATATTATATCAGTCCTCACTAATTTTATAATAAGTAATATAAAGTTTAAATTTTAAAAATATAAAATTTTCTATTAATAAAAATTTATTGATACGTTCCCAATTTTTCAATGATTGGAAAAAATCAAGATTTTTCTCAAACCGATAATTTTTAGATAAGTCTACTTGAAATAGATTTTAGAAAATTTTCTTATAATTTAAATTCACTTTCTTATAAATATTTTTAATTTAAGTCACTTTATATGAATTTAAAATTATTTAAAATATATTATTTTATTAAAATAATTCCAAAAAATCATAAATAATACGTAGATTAAAAAGTTCTAAAGAATTATAATTTAATTCCTTCAAAATTTTAATATAAAAAATAAAAATAGGGGTGTTACACTTGGCATGCACCAAGAAAAGTATGAGCTGTTTTGTGATAGTCAGAGTGCAATTCACCTTGGGAAGAATTCCTCCTTACATTCTCGATCATATCACATTGATGTGAGATACCACTGAATTAGGGATGTATTGGAGAAGAAGTTGCTACAACTTGAGAAGATCCACACAAATGAGAATGGATCTGACATGATGACAAAGACTCTTTCAAAGGAGAAGTTGGAATACTGTCGACAAACAGCATGACTGGTAGAACCCTCCATGTAATCGGGAGAGGGAGATTGTTGATGTACTCTCATAATGGAGGGCATAAATAATAAATAATTATAAAGGTGGCAATGTGTGATGTATATTAATTTGCATTGGTGGATGAATTGAGACCACACAAATTCATTGGTGCACATTGGTTCTCATGGCCTATAAATAGGCATTGGAATTCAACATCAAAGGCATCAGAAAAAGCAAACACAATACAATCTAGTGAGTGGTGTTTGTGAGCCAAAGCAATTAGTTAATTGCTTTGATGAGTTGTTGAGTGAGGGAGAAATAATTAGTGAGTGACAAAAAAATAGTGAGGTTAATTGGGGTGTTGGAAAACACTTGAGTGCCACTATTTTATGTTAATCTTGGGCTTGTGCCTATAATATTTTATTAGAGAAGTCCCTCTTGTACGCCTACTAATTTTATTAGTGGAAGAAATTTTTGAGTGTGTCCCGTGGACGTAACCCAAATCCAAAGGGTGAACCACGTTAAATTGCTGGTGCCATTTTAATTATTTATTTACTTTGCTCGTATTTAATTTATTTTGCAACCACCTATTTTATCGGTCCGCCATTCCGCTACGCCGAGGAAAATATCAGTTAATTTGTACCTGGTTTTTCCCAACAAATAGAACTTTATGTCAAAGTATTAAAATCATTATTTGGCATCACAAACTCATAATTACCAACTTCATGCCAAACAAAGGGCTATACCGTGATCTTCATACATCAACAAAACTATACTATGTTCTTGTCCACAACAAACACCATCATAAAATAGACAAAAACAAATACATCTTTAGCATTGCATTGCTTCCACTCTCAAGCTCACCAAATGATATCATCACCCTAAAAACTCACTAAAATGAAGGTTAAATAATGAATATCACTCAAAGTAGTAAATGATAATTCATAATTGTAATCAAGTGAATCATATAATTCAATATATTACAACAAAACACAATAACATATAATTCAGTAAATTATATACCAATCATTATTTCAATCCCAAACATCAATAGTTACCTCCTTGTAAGTAGATGCTACTTTTTTTATTACAATAATATTTAATAAATATTTCTTCTGATAAATTCTCTCACTATAATTAACTTCTTGGTTTTGGATAAAAAGTAACAATTGACTAATGACTAATAAATAGTTTTATTTTATATAGTTTCCTTTCCATGTAGGGCCTTTCTTATTTTATATCTTTTAAACTTTTATATCAAAATAAAATAGAATCCAATGGAAAAAATAAGTTAATATAGTTGTTAGATAATTAAATTATTTACTAATGTTAATAAAGATTCTAGTTTTAATCATATTTACATTTATAAAGAGAAAACTTATTTCAAATCTATACAAATTTAAAGAGGTTATTTTTTACTATTAATCGAAAGATATCTTAAGATACTCGTATAATAATAAAATAAAACCTGACTTAAAAAGGGGTATTTCCCCCTTTTTCTTATTACTCTTCACACAAAAATTATTATTATTATTACAGTAAAACAGCCTTCCTCAATTGAACTAATATTTTTAAAATTTACATTTGACAACAAATAAAGCAAATTACACTTACACTATTAGGTTTGATGAAATTATTACTTTGACCTCCCTCCCAGGGTCAGAATAAATTTTTAAAAAAAAGCTATTCAAAATTATGAAAGATTTATGTACTGTCTGTAAAAGGGCATTTAGTAAATTTTGTTAAATTTTAGGTGTCAATGCAATTTGCTCAAATAAATATTCATGTATATGATGAAGGCAATATTTATTAGTTATGAATTAAAAATGTGAAAAATTACTTGGTCCTCGATGTTCAGTGTGATGAATTCAAATATGATATCCATGTGAAGGGTTGAACAAATCCATCTGGACCCATTCAGTAGGTATTTTATATTTGGAAAAATAAATGCATAATGATGAAAAGAACACTTGATAACTCTATGAAGATGTGACAACACATTGTGAAATGGAAATATGTGAACCAATCGAAAATAAGAATTTGGTTTTTAACAGAGAAAAGGGTAAAGGAAAAAGCAGATAAGTGGTGGCGCACTTGGTTTGCTTTCATTAGCGTTCTGAAGAAAGCAATGGATTCAGAATCTTGTTATGCTCCTAAACCTATCTACCTTTGTGTTGTTTTGACCAAGGCATGAAACCCAATAAAACTCATCGTTCAGTATGGTATCCCCTTCCATAGCAAGAGTCAAAAAGTTTCAAAACACAACTAGTGTCTCTTTTGTTTTTCTGGTAACAAACAAAAAAATTAATACAAATTCATTCAGAAAGTGATTTTCAAAGAATAAATGTCAATGTACTTTTAATCATTTTTTTATTTTAGTCTGTTGATTTGTTATTAGTTTTGATATTTATGTTATTTAATATGTTCAAATTAGTTTTTAAAGATGTTAATAGAGAGAAAGACATGGTCAATTTTGTGAAGTTAAATAAGTTGCAAAGACTTAATATAAAATAAATGATATTAGATTAATGTTTGTTTACTTAGCATTTAACAATTATGTTGACTCTATTATATTGTAAAGATCAAACTCAATACATTAGGGACTTAAGTTAAAAGAATACTATAACTTCTACGTAATTAAAAAAAAAATATTTTCACATTTATCAAAATGAAGAAAGTTCACCATTTAATGAGGATCAAGTTTAGGAAACTCTTCACATAATTTTAACCTATATTTGCTACCTGAGTTACATATGATCTTGACCCAATCCTAAGGTGTGATATCAGTTATCTGAGACACCTGATTGCTAGGTTATGATGGTAATCAATATGGCACCCTCGAGCACACCATGTTCCATGAAATCCCTCATATCGAGGCTATTTAGGTCGATGTTAAGAAGAGGTTAAGAGACAAGGCTAGAGGCATACTAAATCAATAGACCTGTGATAGTGTCATTGTGCTTCCAGCAGTCTTTTCTGCATTGGAAAAACGGGTTCTGACACATGCCATGTAAAGAGCAACACCTGTAAATACTTGCATTCATCACATATAAGGAAACATATTTAATACTTGTTTTACCTTCAATCTCCTTCATTTTTCTAACTTAAGTGTCAAAATATGTTCACAAGTAACTCCTCATTTTTCTAACCAGATCCTCACTAGACTGGAATGAAACGTGAGAGAGCATATATCAGTCTCAAACCGGAGATCCTATCCCCCCGTACCGAACAAGTCAACATTGATGGGTGAAAGATAATTTATTTAAAAGTCTATTCAAGTGTTTGTTTGACCAATTTGATTTTAAATTTTATTTAATTAGTTTTAAAAATAAGAATGATTTAAGATTTGAAATTTGAGTTATTTTATATTTTTTTACTTTATTTATATTATAATTTATTTATTATACATACACTATATTTTTTTACTTGAGAAATATATACTTCAAATTTTTAGGATATAGTTTATTAAAAATTTGTTGACAATAATGATTGGATCATTTATATTTCATAAAATGGAGTACAATAATATATATTTATTAATTTATATTTTATTATCATATAAAGGAAACATACATAATAGAAGGGTACCAAACCTATTAAACATATCGGCCTTTTATTTCAAAATCTGACATCTAACATACTTAATTAAATAAGCTTCTCACAAATCACAAACACAATGATTTTAATTAAAAAGAGACAAGCCTTGAACCGGTCATATCATAAGCTCCTATGAAATATATGCAACTAGAAAATCATTCTAGAACAAATTAACCCCGAACCTGACAAATTCAATCATCCAGTATATATATATATTAGGGAGTTTGAGAAACCAATGCAAATGCAATACCTTAAGGTTAATCATTCATGTTGCCCATATCAGTCTCAGCTTACAAATAACATGTAAAACAGCTGCCAAAGACGCAGAGATACACATCACTATAGAATATGCTTGTAGTCCATATGTCTCTAATCTAATCGAATGTAAAACTGAGACACTTATTTATATCCAGCAGGGCACATCTAAAGTTTAAACATCTTTAGCCAATGCAGTGAAATCTCTATCTGCTGATTCCTTCTCCTCGGATTTAGGAATAGCTTCAGGCCGACGATGTTCTTCAATAGGTATCCCTCCCCTCGTAGAGGGTGTAGATGACTCTTCACCAAAGATATGAGGGGTCTTCGCAAAAACATCAAAAAAGCCATTCTTCATTTCTTCAGCTGCTTCAAAGAAACGACCTAGACCACCGAACAGATGCTGTTCCATGTCTTTAAGACCCCGCTCCATGACTTCAATATCATTTCTTAGCCCAGGGAAGCCAAACACATCACGGTCTGATGAGCTGTTGGGTGAGTTATATGGAACAGACCCTCCTTTAAGCACCTCATCAGTGATATCCTCTTCAGTATACTCTTTGTTTGATTGCAACACTTCAACAGGCCTACAAAGAGTGAAACGTAAATATGAGATTGAAATTTTAGATGCATTTAATTATTTAAAGAGGGTGGGAGTAATACAATCGGTAGAAAAGGTAACTGGATAGTACAGCCATTACTCCTAATCAACTAATGCCCAAAAATTAAAATCAACTTATAAAGAACAGAATCTTTAAAATTAAGAAAGCTGCATCATATCAAAATACTTCAATGGAGCACCTCCAAAGGGCTGAGCTGAACATATAATGCCTGAAACTGAAATCAATTAAAGCACATGCATGTACACGCACAGAGAGCTTTGTCTTCATCATAAAGTTCAGTACATCTGAAATTGTGGTGTATCTCCATGTCCATGCTTCTTCAAAATCAACCCCATAGAACATCTAACCAAACCTAAACCAAATATGTAGGGCACTAAGGTTTTGAAAATTCAAGCTACTTTGCCATCACATATCAACTATGGAGTATGGACCAATTCACTGACAAAAAGCTCAACTGCAAGAATGCAGTTTGTGCATGAAAGTGTGTGACCCTAATAATTCCCTTTCCCTCCATGTTACCAAATGGCACATTGTAGCAATTAAGCAATTTCCTTTTCAGTTGAAGCCACTGACAATAAGAAAATTGCATTTTTCTTCTAATATGGTCATGTGTCCTCCATGTGTACGAGTCATAATAAGAAAATAATTTGCTTTCCAGCAACCTAACAAACACTGATCTATAGCTCTATATCATTAAAAGGCCAATTATCTGGTTTGTCAACCATGATTTAAAATAAAAAAAAATAGTCAAATCATATCTTAAAAAAATTTTTAAAAAACCATATTTTAAAATTAATCTGACTGTTGCATATTACCCATTTTTGTAGTCATACTAAACAAAAAGCTATTTGTCACCTGGTTTTGCATGAATGCAGGACAAAGGAGGGTCCTTATTATTTTTTTTGTTGCTTGGATTTTTAAGACAATCTTAATCATCCACATTGGTGCTTGGCTTCTTTTTTTGGTAGAACAAGGAAAATAAATGTCCATTTAGTTCCCAATTGAGGTTACCAAAATGTGATTGTCAAAAACAAATTTTTGATCCATAGTAGTCAATCTCGGATTGCGTCGCGACGTGGCCAACTCCTAAACTGGGATCGCGGCATCGCCGAGCAAATCACGGACGCTATTTGATTCTATCGCAGGGGAAACACACATAAACATGTATACATGCAGAACCACTTAAAAAAACACAGAAATATAACTAAAAACACTCCAAATTCTTAGTAGATAATTAAAAACCAACATTGTCCAAATGATAACATTGTCTAAAATCTAAATGATCCAAAACATTACTGAAACAAAAAACATAAGAAAAGAAACATAATAAGCTATGAGGTGAAGTAGTGAACTAGAAATAGAGGTATTGATGGAGAGGTATTGCTGGAGATACTTGGAAGCAAAATAGAGAAGACAAGAGAGTGGGAGATGATGGAGAGGTACTTTCAAAGGCCAACAACTGTTGTTTGGAAGTGGCAGCAGGTGGTTGGGGGTGGCAGCAGGTAGTTGGAGACTTGGAGGTGGCAGTTTCAAGGTCGCTGGAGCTGCTACAAGGTCACAGAGGGATGTGCAGGGCTGCCAAAGGTCAGAAAAGGGTCGTCGGAAGTCAGAGAAGGTTGTCAGAGTGTTAGGCAGCAGTGGGTGTGGTTATCAGAGGGTGGGTGAGTAGAGGGTGGGCGAGCAAAGGAGAGAGTGGGAGAGATGTTAGATGCAGAAGAGTGAGCTTTCGAGGAAAAAGAGAAGGTTATTAGAGAAAACCTAAAGAAACGGGAGGGAAGATGGGAACTTACGGTTTTACCCTTAAAAAGCATGCAAAATGACGTAGTTTTGGAAAACACACATCATGGCCGTGACAACCCACGACCCGATCGCGGCCCACGATTTGAATCTCCACTCAACACGGGCCGCGAGAGGGTCGTCCCAGGGAGGCGCCGCTCCGCGACGGCCGCGATTAACTACTATGTTTTTATCCATTGATCAAACGAAATTAAGCTATGTCTCAAATATGAGAACACCACTGACCATTGGTTGGTGCCTCCAACATAACTCTATCTCAACAAACGGGTTACCAAACAGATACTAAAAGACAAAGGAGAACAAAGTTACATCCCCCATGAGCCTAACTCCTCTTGCATCACTTAATAACAAAGAATTAAGAGCTTTAGGAGGTGAGAAGAGAGCTCACAACAGTGCAATTCACTTCTGCATCAATGGAAGGACAGCATTCACATATAAGGCCTTAATTAAATATCAAAATATCCTAAGTCATCTTTTAAAACTCAATATATTTGTTAGGGCAAGAACCTGCACCCAAGGCCTAAGATACCTATCGTTATAAAATCGCACCTGGCACACTGCGGGAGCTATTTACTTATATCCTATTCCATTAGGAAAGGATATGCCATAGCCAGACATAGCTCTATTCCAGATTAACAGTTCTGATGAAACGAAATAACAGTTTCAGTAGGTTTTCCCTAGAAAATCTGTATCTCCGCTGTTCCCCCAAATTTTTAAACGTATTCAATGAAGCCGCTGCTAATTCAATTTCAAACATTATAGATTTGGATTCATCAAATTCAGTTAACGATTGTTGGCTAGAATTCATGGCAAAACTACAAATTAAGAGCTAATGAATGAATCAAAATATTTTGTAGGGAATCTGATTGGAAATATGAAAGAAGTTAGAAGGTGGAAATAGAAGAATTACTTTCCGACGCAGTTGCGGAGAAGCTCTTCGGTTTTCTCGCATTTTTTGATGAACTTTCCAGTTACGACCGCTTCTATTCTGCACTGAGATTTCACGACCTTCGTTGTGGTGCATCGTTCCGAGCCATCGAGTCGGTTATCGTCCTCCGAAACCCACCCCATTACTGAGTTCTATTTGTTTCCAACTTTCTCACCAAGATTTCCTTTCCTTGTACTTTTCGACTCCAAGGTTTATTTATTAAGCGGTGCGTTCTTTTTTTCCACGTCATTCCAATTTACTGTTGGAAATATTACAAGTTTAAGTTATACAATATTTTTTCTTAATCAAATTTTAATGAAAAATATTAATGTGATTATATTAAATGAATCATATATAACGCATTCGAATCAACATACTATATAAAAATATATTATTTTAATCTTAAATTAATAAATTTTAGAATTATATTATATTTTAAAAAATTATAAACTTATTCTTGTTATTTAACAATAGTTTCATCATTTGTATTATCAAAATTATTCCATTAAAATTGATGCGGAATGGATACCGACCCCCATTTTGCATACTCACAGGTAAAGGCCTATTGAACTATCATAAAGTATACAGACTTATCACATCGTTCCTATCCATTTATGAATCGATGTGATGTGAATGTTTAGGCTTAGGCTGAATTTAGTTGATATATATATTTTTGTGTGCGCGCGCATGCATGTGTGTGTTAGAGGCTTGTCTAATAAAATAATTAAGTGCAAGAGAAACTGTTACAATGTGTGGCAATCGATGCGGTAAGTTGTATGATTGGTCTGAGTAACTATTGAGATGGGGAATTGGTGGTGGTCTTAGTAAGTTTTGAATATCTGAGTGATACCTGTAGAGAAATCAGAATAAATTTTGTACCTGTTTGTGATTTGTATGTGAGTGTATTTTACCGATTTTGGCCAGGTGATTACCACAAGTACCTGATTTAAGTCATTCTTGTTTGAGTGTTTGTTTTGAAACGTATAACATTTCCCGTGAAGAACCCGAAGTCTGATTCCAAATGATCTGATCCCTAGAATTTATTTGAAGAGTTTAAGTCTAATAACTTGTTTGTTTCTGCGCACCCTTCAGTGTTTTTGGTTTATCTCTCTCTACCGTTATTAGAATTAAATGATTCTTGTCCTTAATTTTTTGTATCGAAATTTTCTGCAACTCTTATGTTGACCACGAAACCTAGTTCTTGCTCATTCAATCCCAGTTTTAAAAATAACAGACTAATTCAAGAATTCCCTGATTCAGTTTGACCCTTCTTTAGTATTTTCAGCTTTTCTCTTTCATAGAAATTAAATGATTCTTTTTTTGATAACTTCTAGACTTGTATATCTACAACTTTGATGAAGAGCCCAAAAACTAATTCCTTACACATTTTTCCTAGTAATTTTTCTAAGAGTGCTGATCCATAATTTGTTGCCACCTCGAACAGCTTTTACTAATCGGGGCATATCTCTCGGTCCGGAGACACGAGTGGTGTAACATTCCGATTTTTATGATTTTTAGAAAAATAACTTAAAAATGGATTAAAGAAGAATTTCTGAATGAATTTCCGAGTGAAAAATATCAACGGCAAGATTTTTCGAGTGAAAATTATTCAATTCCGAATGAAATCAGACTGAAGAGACTACTTCTCAGTAAAGTTAAGATGTTTCCGAGCGAAACATCATTAAGAGAATCATTTTTGAATGAAATAACGTTGTGTCTGATTGAGACACATTCGAGCGAAGTAAAACCGAGTAAAACGTCTCCGAGAGGAGTGTTTCCGAAAGAGTTGTTGCCGAGAGAAGCACTCCTGAATAAAGAGAAGTTTGAATTTGAATAAGTATCTCTCAGGCTGAGACATTTTCGAATAGAGACCGAGTGGCATCATACCAAGTAAGTCTTTCCAGGAAAGGTGTTTCTGGATAAAAGACTCTAATTCCGAATGAATGTTTTCTGAGTGAATAATTCCAAGAAGAATAAATATCCGAGTAATTTCCGAGAAAGGAAGTGGACTTCGAACTCCGAGTGGCCTTTCAATTGAGAGATTTCTGAATGACAAGAATAAGACTCTGACTCAGACAGAGGTATAATCGAGTGAGATGTCTGATTGGTATTTCCGAATGACATTTCTGTGTGGGTTATTTCCGAGGAAGGGAAGCTGTGTTTCATGGGATGAACTCCAAATGAAGGAATTCCGAGCGGAAAGAAGCTCTGATGAGTCCTCTCGGAAAGAGATGCCCAGAATGTGGAAATGAGTCGGAATAAGCTGGAACCGAGTCGGAATACGTAGAACTGAGTCGGAAATTAATAAATAATTTACTATGGATACTTTCCACGTCATTCTGTTCTTCCATCTTCTAGCGAAATCTTTTCTTAGATATTTTCTAAGAGTGGGACCTGATCTGTCCTGAACCGGGGTCTAGAGATCCGGAGTCAAGTCAATCACAAATAGTATGTAAATACTGTATAGAAGACCGGATGTATGAGTATCCGGTACAAATATCCGTTGTCCTTGCGTGAGGAGAGCGGATTGGGCGTTCTGGAGATCCTTCACACCGACCTAACGCGTTGATGTGGGCGAATGGTGGTGTCACCTGCAAAGATTCTCCGACGCTCAAGTTAGTGATAATATTCCAAGTAAGGAATGTATTTCAGAGAGTAATCGTTTTTTTTAGTTTAAGTTCAGAATCCCCCCCTTCATTGATGAAGAGAGTTCATATACCTGATTGGCTCGTTTTATGAGGACTCGTTAGTGGGGAACCACTAACTTCCATTAGCATTATTTTATTGCGCACTTACCAGTATGATTGGGTCAAGTGGCTATTTTATATTTAGCATGGAGAGTATAGACTAGGATTAGGGAACAAGTTGACCATCCCCGTGAGCAGAATTTGGCTTGTAGTGCTGGGAATTATTGATCGGTCCCTGTAGCAATGATTCTTGTCTTTTGCATAGTGACGTGTGTGTTATCCGGTGTCATGGTGTTATCCTGAACAACCGGTATAGGGAGAGCGCCTGATACGGAATTACAGTCTGGATGTATACCGATGACACCGGTTACACATTGATGTCTTGACAAAGACGTTGAAATATGTCTTGCAGATCGGATACCGGTATTGAGACCGGATCATATGTCCTCTAGCTTGTGTGAGGGACTGAGTGGTTGTTCACATAAGCTACTCAACCTGCGAGAGGTCTGAATATCGGTAGGCTTACGCGTATAACAGTTCCTTAGCATTTGTTATTATATTGCAAATAACCGTTCTTAAGTCAAAAGATCCGATGTGGTGATGTTATCACAACGGATTCAGACAAAGATTCGCTGTATTAGAATTTCAAGAGTTTATTGGAATTGAAGGCTCTTGAAGTTCGCGTAATGGCTGTAAAGCGTGAATTGCGTCACATGATTAGACATTAAATGCTTTTAACCACGTGGGCGAGCAATTATTACGTCTGAGATGGAAATCTCAATAACCTTCGTTTAGGGCTTAACGAGCCTACATTTTTTGAAACTTTTGGGCCTAGTAGATAGGCCCTTCGTCGAATGGATATTGTTTTGGCGCCCATGAATTTGGAACGGTTGTGTCGTTTCACTTGTGAACCAACGCGTTTAGTTGAGAGCGTCACAACTTCAAGAGGTGGTAACTCAGCCTTTTCATTTCCTATAAAAGAAACACTTAGTGGATTCTGGGTTCCACTCGTTTCTGATTTCTTAGCAACACTCTGCAAAAATTTCATAAGGAAGTTTGTCGCTTATTCTACGAGATTTTTCTCAGTTTTTGTCCTTATCATCATCTGAGGTAACTTTCCCATGCTATTTTCATCTTGTTTTGGTATACTATTTTTGCTTGAAGAGAATGTGCTTTATTTAGAGGGAGATTAATTTCTCGCAACCCTAATAGTCATGGGGAAGAATCCTTGTGATTCTTCCTAAGGCTGAGTCATGTCGCTCAGAAAGGGGATCTTACTCACTATGGAAAGTGACTTTTCCCTTCTCAGAGCCGTCCTCTGATTGTAGTCGCTTTAAAAAATGAAGTGAGTAATGGTTATCACCTTTCTGACAATATGATCTTTTATCGTAGATTAAAGAGTTCGGTCTAGGTGATTCAGATGGCTGCTGGAGAAGGGACTTCCGGAGATAATACCATTCTGAAGACAACAGAAGGTCTTTACAGCGTTGCTGTTTCTAGGTTGAATTGGGAAGAACTTCAAGCTAAATGGCCTTTCTGTTGGGTAGCTAGTGAGTTTAAGAACTTGGCTTCCCGTCATGCAGACGAGGATGGACCCCGAATTCAACCAAGGTTCACGCTTCATGCAGAAGAAGAAATGAAGAAGTGGTTTAGGGTATTTGCACCACTTCCTACAGAGCGGATATGTCATGCCGTACCCAATGATCGTTCTGTATACATGTACGATTTCATATTTCATTACCTGGGAGTTCGTTTTCCCTTATCCGAGCTTCAGATGGGTGTGTTGAGGTTCTTAAACTGCGCACCCTCTCAACTTCATCCCAACGGTTGGGGCCTCATCCGTGCTCTGGAGGTTCTGGGGGATCATTTCAACTTCACGCCCACAGTAGCGATGCTGTTTTATTACACTCAAGTAGTTCGGAGGGCTAACAAGCAGGGCGGTATTGGCCTAGTGACACTCCGAACTCTCTGTTCTTTTGTAAACTTTGAATCTTACACCGATTCGGCCAAAGTCGATGGAAAATCATTTAAATCCTACTTTACTCGGATATCTGTTAGGAAGAAGAAACCAATCTTTTGGAGGGATGAAGATGGTCTTAACAAATTTCCTTTGAGTTGGACCCATAAACATTTTCTTTTAAACTCCCAAGCATATTATGCTGATCAATCCGAGCTATCCCCTGAATCATCGAAAGTGTTGTTCGCACTTGAAGCGCACACTACACGCTCTAAAGTATTTTCGTGTAGGCGTCTTTTAAGTAGTTCAAGCGGAGTCCGGGATGAATATCTACGTAATTCTCGTTTTATTTCTCTTTTTCTCCTTTGCCAAATGTATCGAGCATTTCGTGGTTGTCAATATCTTGTGTTTGTGCATGCAGGTGAGATAGAACAAGAATCTCCAGAGATGAATAAGTTAAAGGGATTTAAAGCGGCAGGTAAATCCATAGCCCATGAAAATGAAATTCAGGCCAAGCCCTCTGCAAGGGATCGTCCTGAATTGATCATCCTGACTTCGGATGTTGAAGGGGAGATTCCGCTGGTGGAGGGCGGTTCAACAGGTGTTGGCGCAGCTACGGGTCAGCCCCCAATAACTGAGAGGAGGAGAAAAATCAAGAATGATTCTTTCGGGGGTCCGTCAAAGAAACGTAAGACTCCAGAAGGTAAGGCTGTAGAAACCTCGGATGCAGCTGATGTTTCCTCCGGATTCCATAAGGGGATTGCTGCCGGGGTTCCTAGGCCTAATCCGATCTCCTACCCAACAACTTCATTCCTTACCCCCCTTCCTCTCAATATCGGGGAGCAACCCCAGCGATTCTTCGTCAACCGATGTATGAACTCCGGCCCACGCTTAACACTAAAGAAATCAAGGAAGCGTGTGAGGATGGAAAATGGCAATTAGCAGAACTGACTGGAATGCTTCACTCGTTCAGTTTGTTAGCTGATAATGTTGATAAGGTTGATGAGCTGAGTGATAAATTAGAACAGCTCAACCTCTCGTCAGGGAAGGATAAAGCCACTATAAAATTAATGGAAGACCGTCTTGCCAAGTCTAAAGAGTTCGGGGATATTATGAACAAAAAGAACCTTAAGCTTAAAGGTATTCTCAAAGACTTGGAAGATAAATTGGCAGAGAGGGAGGAAACGCTTAACAAATCAAAGGAAGAACTCCGTAGCAGCCAGGCTAAGCAGGTTGAGCTCGAGGATAAGAGCAAAGTTGCTGCTGAGGAGTGGTCCCGAAAGGAGAAGAGGATCCTTCTTGAGATCGAGGGACTGAAGGCTGGGAGAACGGAATCTGGAGGATCAAGTGGGGAGCTATCGAGGTTGCGGGAAGAATTGGCTATAGTGAAAGCTGAGAAGCAGGAAGCTATTGATATATGCAACCAGGCGGTTGAAGAATCCTTTTGCCTAGCTATACGCCAAGTTTTCTACCGCAACCCCACTGTGAAACTTAGCCTCTATGGAATGGATCCGTTCTATGAATTCCATGGAGGAAAGTTGTTCACCGTGGTTGATGGTCGTCATGAAGATCCTCCGACGTCCTTGTACGGTTTGCCTCCTCTTCCTAAGGGTCAAACTATGGGACCGGATTACGTTCTTCCTACGTCTGAGGTCACCTCGTCTGCGGAAGGAACTGAGGCTCCCGGAGGGGGAATTCCTGAGGAAATCCCAAAGGAAGGGACACAAGAGCCTGGAGCTGAGGAAGCACAGAAAGCTGAAGAGCAAATTCCTCCTCCGTAGTCTTGTTTTTATTTATATGTAGAGTTGTATTCCGGGATCAACTCCGGTTTTGAACAGTTATGTGTAATTTCGTTTTTCATGAATAAAATTCATTTAAGAAATTTGTCTCCAACATTTCATGCATATATGTCATTTAAGTCGTTGTTAATCCGTTCTATATGATTAACCTTGAGGTCGAACTGAAATAATTGCCTCGGAAGATTAAACAACAAATGAATTTAGAACGGAGAAATATATACATGTCCCCAAGTGTGTGTTAAGAAAAGGGTGCCTGTCTTTAGGGCATGATCCTTAATTCTTTTGGGGAAAGGAGGAGCTGATCCGTCGTTTAGTAAAATAGTGTAACAGGACGGATGACTATTCTTAATCCGTGTTACTCTCACTGGAGAATCAATGTTGTCCATTGTAAGAATATTGTTCCAAGTTTGGGGAACTGCAAAGGTGTAAGAAAGTGGTGTTTGAGTCTTCCATCATAAGGATGATGATGGGAGTTTGTTTACGCCAGGAGTTACGTCATTGTACCACAGAGTAGGTGATAAAGAGTATTCGTCCTGGGAGAATACCACTTGAGAGCGAAAGCACAGATTAACTTTCAAAATCTTCCATCATAAGAATGATGATGGGGATTGTTCGTACCAGGAGTTACATCATCAGATCACATAATAGGTGATTGAGATCATCCGTCCTGGGGATATGTACGGCGCCAGGAGTTACATCGTCAGATCACAGAATAGGTGATTGAGATTATCCGTCCTGGAAAAGTTCACATCGTCAGGAGTTACATCGTCAGATCACATAATAGGTGATTGAGATCATCCATCCTGGGGACGTTTTTTCAATCGAAGGAGTACGGATTGAGATGAATGATTCTCAATCGTACGGATTGAGTGTTCAATTTTCATATCCGAAATCGGATTTCAGTAGTACTCTACTAGCCCCCTAGCTTATGTGAGGGATTAGTAGATTTGCTCATATAAGCTATACCGATCGTACTGTTGTGTAAATATCCGCTCTTGTAACAAGGTTCCGTTATGATGAAACTCTTGAGGGCGGATTCGAACAATGAGAATCTCAGAAGTTTATTGAATTTTGTAACCCTTGGTATTCGAGTAATGGTGGCCACGTTTCTCATGATTGGACATTTAATGCCTTTACTCACGTGGGCGAGCCATTATTGCATTAAATGCGCATGTCTTAATAACCGTCACACAGGAACTTGGTGGGCCTAGAATTTGGATTTAATAGGCCCATTTAGAAGGCTCTGTGACGAAACGATGGCATTTTCGCGCCTTTGGGTTCAAAACGACTATTTTGATCCGCAAAAAGGGAGAGTCGTTTGAGAGTAAACGACAGGTTGCTTGAATCGGTATTTGAGAGCTTTCATGCCCTAAAAAAGACATATTTGGCAATTCCAGTAATCACTTCTTCTTGCTCCCTTGACGAAACCCTACAAAAGTTTCGAGAAGATCTTCGTGTTTGCCTCTGTGAATTTTGATTCACTATCCTCCTTCATCCTTAGGTAACCATTTTCGTTCGACTTTTCGTATCTTCTTTCAGTATCTGTAAATGTCTAGGAGAGGTTTTAGCTCTAGGGGAAGAGGTGGAAGGGCCTCAACTCGAAATCCCTCAGTTTATGGTGGGAGGATCCCAGTGATATTCCAATCGAAGCCACTATATTCAGAGAGGGAGGCGTCGCCGTATCAGAGGCGGAGGGTGATAATACCCTCTTCAGAATCCTCCTCTAGTGAGAGTGCTGAGAGTATTGATTTGTACCTCTCTGATGATGTGGATTTTTACCGCAGCGTAAAAGCTTTTACGATGGCAGTAAAGAAGACGACTGGAGGAAGAACATCTGGTGGGGAAGCACCCTCTCAACAGTACATAATGAAGACAGCTTCCGGCTTGTGCAATGTAGTTGCACACCGGATTGATTGGGTGAAGTTCCAACGGAAGCGTCCATTCAGTTGGGTGGCTGAGGAATTTCGTGAAACACCGTCCATTCACGCTCGGGAGGACGGAGCAGAATTAGAGCCGCGCTTTACAGTCTTCAAGAAGGAGGAGTGCAGGTTTCAATTTATGGTGTTTGCTCCGCTTCCAACAAAACGGATATATCATACACCGGATGAAAGGTCCATATATATGTATGACTTTCTGTTTCTGAATCTAGGTGTGCGCCTCCCCTTCACGAAGTTTCAGATGGGGGTTTTGAGATTTTTGGACTGCGCCCCTTCGCAGCTTCACCCCAACGGATGGGGGTTGGTCCGTTCTCTTGAAGTGCTTGGGGAGCACTTCAACTTTAAACCGACGGTGGCTATGCTCTTCTATTTCTCCCAAGTGGTCCGTCGTGCGAATAAGGAGAAGGGGGGAGTGAGTTTGATAACCCTCCGGACTCTTTCCAAGATCATCAACTTTGAGTCTTACACTGACTCCGCCAAAGTTGATGGTCGTTCTTTTAAATCTTACTTTACGAAGATCAGTGTCCAGCCTAACGAACCAGTTTTTTGGTTAACTGAAGATGGGATTCCAAAATTTCCTGTAGCCTGGACGCATGAGCATTTCTTATTAACCTCCCAGGCGTATTACACTGAGGAAGATGAATTGAGCCCATCTTCAGTTTCTGTTCTTTCCGCTCTTCAGTCATATACCGCCTCGCATAAATTTTTCTCCTGCAGGCGTTTGTTAGGGTCAAAGTCTACCCGCGAGGAATATTTACGTAATCTTCCTGCCATTTTTCATGCTTTTATATATCATGCTTCGAAATCTTTGATCTCTAATTGTGTTATTTGGTTTTGCAGTTGAAATCGAGACGAAGTCACCAGAGATGAATAAGTTGAAAGGGCTCAAAGCTGGAGAGAGCTCCGTTGCGGCTGAAAATGACATTCAGGCAAAACAGAATTCTAAGAAGGCTACCGCTGAGACCATAATACTGACTTCGTCTGCTGGTGACGATATTCCCTTGCTAGAGGGCGGATCTGAGAAACCGACCCCTGATGTGGTGGTTAAGAAGGGCGGAGAGAAAAGGAAAAAGGCAAAAATTGATTCCTCCAGGACCTCGGAACCTCAACCTTCTCCCAAGAAACCAAAAACTTCGAAAGGGGCTGCTGATCCGGAGCCTTCTAAGGGAAAGAAAGTGGAAGGGCATACTCCGGATGCCCCAGGCAACGTGATTACTTTTGGTGCAAAACCAATAACAACTTACTTTGCACCTAAAGCTCCCTGCCCTCCTGAAGGTAATTCCGGTCTTGCTCAATACCTTGTATATGAGGGTTCTGTTCCTGAGAGCGTTCCTGAATCTCCGTACAAGCTGAAGCCTTCATTTGAGAGCGGAGAAGTAATCAAAGCTTGCGATGCCGGACAGAAGCACTTGGCAGAGTTATCCGGTCTTCTAAAGTCGGTTCACAAGCTTTCATAAGACAATGAAAGGCTCAGTTCATTGGTTGGCAAGGTTAACGACCTTAGCATTGCTGCTGCTAAGGATAAGGCAAACATCCTCTGTTTAGAAAGTAGATTAGAGGCTTCCAAAGAGGAAGGGTACAAAAAGGATGAGGAAATTACCAGACTGAAGTATCTTGTCAATGAGCTGGAAGTCCAAGTATTTGACCAGACGAAAATCAATTCCGACCTCCATGCCAGCTTTTGTACGGAGAAGGAACGTTCTTCGAAGCTGGGAGAAGAGCTGAAGGAGGCTAAGATTGTCTATTCTCAAGGAGCAGAAGATTGGTCGTGTAAGGAGAAAGAGCTGCTCTTAAAGTTGGCGGATTCGACTGACAAAGTCAAAACCTTGAAAGCAGAATTGGCTGAGGCTGTAGATATGTGTGATCAAGCAGTCAAGGAATCTTTCGGGTTGGCTGTTCGTCAAGTTCAATACCGGAATCCCAAAGTAGAACTTAATTTGAATGGTATGGATCCGTTCTATAAGTTTCACCAAGGGAAACTGGTGGCCGTTGTTAAAGACCGTCATGAGGATCCGCCTAACACCCCGTACAAGTTCGCTCCTCTACCTGAAGGCCAATCAATGGGACCTTCTCTTCTGAAGCTTAGAAGTGAAGGAACTAGCTCTGGTGCTAATGAAGGAAAGGCCGGAGGTAAAGGCAAAGGGAAGGAAGGAGATACAAGTCAGAAGAAATAATGCCTTCCCTGTCTTTGTCTTTATTGATTCAAATTCGCTGTGTTCCGGGATCAGCTCCGGATTACTAAACGAATTTCTTCATGTAATCTTCCATTTGATCAATAAAAGAACCATTTGCCTTTATATGCTTATTTAGTTGAAAATAACTTTAATAGAAGGATTGCATGTGTATTGAATCATTCCGGATTTTTACATGCGGGATGAAGAACGGATAGAGACATATAGTTATCGTTTTTCATGTATAGGCGTTTTGATAGCCAAAGACTTGATTTGACAGAAAAGATAGAGTATCTTTTTGTCAAGTATGAACAATTTGATATAAAAGCCTGGTAGAAAGCGTATCTTGCTTCTTGAAAATCAGGCCTTTTGGTCATAAATAACATAGTATGGATTGCCGTTGTGAGTGAAAATGCTATTGTCATGAGAACGGCTTGAAAAGTTAATTCTTGAGGGGAAATGATTGTGAGAACGTTTCACTAAGAGTTCGTTCCCCAAAATATTCGTTAAACTGCTGATACTGTCCCCCAGTATTATTAGGTGATCAGTACCTTGAACAAACTCTGAGTGATACTTTCACGTGAGAGTTCTTAAGAGTGAGGACTTCGAGTAGAAATCCCTTTGTTTGATAATTCCGAATGTAAATATTTCCGACTGAAAGGTTTCGGGTGAATGTGCCTAAGATTGTGGCGTACCCGAATGAATTATTTTTGGGTCGGAGTTCATGAGTCAGGTTTTAATTGAGCATTTCTGACTGAAGAATTAATGATTCAGAATTTAAAGCTATAAAACTCCCAGATAAGGAACTTCAAAAGAGAGTATTAATTTGGAGTTCAGTATAACTTACTTGTATTTGGAGTTCGGTTTAACCCTACAATCCACTCGTTTAATTGGTCTTTGGTTTTACCCATTAACGATTCTTCACCGACGTTCGGTCAATCCTACTAGTCGTACTCAGAGTTCGATTTAATCCTACAATCCGAGCCTTCAACACGGGGTTCAGATCAGGGCTAATCTTGAACCTACTGCGCCCGTTACCTGGGGTTCAGCCTGGTCTTGAAGAAGAACCAGCTTACTGCGCCCAAGCCTTCAATACGGTGTTGGGTTTTACCCTTTTACCGTTCTTGGAATGGGGTTCGGTTCAATCCTACAACCCATTTCCTGAGGTTCGGTTTAATCCTACAGCCCAGGTCTTCACCGGTGTTCAGCCAAACTTACTAACCGTACCCAGAGTTCGGTTTAATCCTACAATCCGGGCCTTCAGTTTCTTACACATACTCGAGGAGTTACATCGTCAATTACAGAATGGGTAATTGAGATCATCCGTCCTGAGTATGCTCTTGTACGCTGCACATGTTCGAGGAGTTACATCGTCAACTACGGAATAGGTAGTTGAGATTATCCGTCCTGAACATGCTTCTGTACGCTGGATAAACTGAAAATCACAGCATAAGAAAAACTCGAAAAGAGTTAAATTGTTGTATGAGATTCTTATTAAATCAAAAATAAGAATTACAATGAAAGCATAGCCGGGAAAATAATTTCTCCAGTATTCAGTTTAAAATGAGGATAGGAGAGTATGTATCGTTCCAGCAGCTAGCTATAATAGATGCGCAAGTTTTGGGTGTTCCACTTATTTCGGATTGGAGTGCCATCAAGGTTCTCAAGGCGGTAAGAGCCTTTGCCAGCAACCTCGGATACCCTGTATGGGCCTTCCCAGTTTGGGGCTAGTTTGCCTTGATGAGGGAATTTGTTCCCTACACTTGCTTTCCTCAAAACCAAATCTCCAACGTTGAAAGTCCTTGATTGAACTCGTTTGTTGTATTGGAGAGCAACTTTGGCTTTGATAGCCTGATCTCTGATGAATGCATCTTCTCTGAGTTCTTGTATGACATCTATTTCTGACACCAAGTTAGCGTTATTGTTGTCTTCAGAGAAGTATTTGACCCTTGTGGAAGCAATTTGCAATTCCACGGGTATCATTGCCTCTACCCCGTATGTAAGGCGATATGGGGATTCGTTGGTGGAAGAATGAGGCGTTGTCCGATATGCCCACAGGACGTGACACAACTGGTCTGTCCATCCTCCCTTGGCTTCACCAAGGCGTTTCTTTAGTCCTTTCAGCACCTCCCTGTTGGCCACTTCAGCTTGGCCGTTGGTTTGGGGATGTTCGACGGATGAGAATATTTGGGTTATTCCTAACCCTTCGAGTAAATCTGTGAATTTTCTATCCGTGAATTGGGTGCCATTATCTGTGACAACTCGTGCTGGGACCCCGAATCGTGTTATAATGTTTTCGTACATGAAATGACGAGTTCGGGCTGAAGTAATATGTACCACCGGCTCTGCTTCTATCCACTTAGTGAAATAATCGACCCCTACAATGAGATATTTGATGCCCCCAGGAGCAGTTGGAAAGGGGCCCAGAATATCCAATCCCCATTGGTAGAAGGGCCATGGAACAGCGGATATGAAAAGTTCTTCCGCCGGTGTGTAGTGAAGATTAGAGAACTTTTGGCAAGCGTCGCATTTTTTGACGAAGTCAATGGAGTCTTGTTTCATCGTGGGCCACCAGTAGCCTGCCCTGAGGATTTTTCTCATTAAACTTCTTCCTCCGGCGTGGTGTCCACATTGTCCTTCATGTACTTCCTCCATTACACCTTGCACCTCATTCTCTTTGAGACAAATCAAATAAGGCACGGAGAGTGCCCTTCTGTAAAGATTACCATCGATCATGGTGAAGTATGGTAATTCCCTCCTTATCTTTGTCTTTTCCTTCTCATCCGTAGGCAGCTGCCCATCGGCCAAATAACAGATGTAGGGGGCCATCCATGTGTCTTCATAAAGGGAGTTGGTCATTATGGCATTTAGAGAAGGGAAAAGAGGAATGCTGGGCGACGTCAGTGTGCTTTGAACCAGTGTGGTGGTGCTACCTGGTCGTTTGGTACTTGCTAATCTGGAGAGTATATCAACTCTAGTATTCTCTTCGCGTGGAACATGTTTAAATTCCATTTTCGAGAATTTCTCTCTCAACTCCTTGACACAGTTCAAGTATAATTGGAGTTGAGGTTTGCGAGCCTGATAATCTCCCAAGATCTGTGAAATCACCAGTTGTGAATCGCTACAGAGCGTCGCTTCAGAAGCCCCGATGTCAATTGCAGCTCTCAGTCTGGCCAAACAAGCTTCGTATTCAGCTTAGTTGTTGGATGTTTTGAAATTAAAGCGAAGAGAGATTTCCAGGTGCACTCCATCATCACTTTCAAGGACTACACCTGCTCCAGAGCCCCTTTGGTTCGATGAACCATCAACGTAAATAGTCCAATGGACACGAGGGGTATCTGGATCCGTCCCTGTCATTTCCACAATAAAATTAGCCAGGACTTGAGCTTTAATAGCGCTTTGAGGTTCATAGGATATATCAAACTCAGAGAGTTCAATAGACCACTTGATCATCCTCTCAGCGAGATCGGGCTTGATTAATACAGAGCGGAGTGGTAAATCCGTTCTTACTATGATTGGATGGGCGTGAAAGTACGGACGTAGCCGTCGAGAGGCCCAAACAACAGCGAGGGCGGCCTTCTCGATTTTTTGATACCGGATCTCAGCACCTTGTAAGGTTTTGCTAGTGAAATAGACCGGTCTCTGTCCATCGGGAGTTTCTTTTATCAAGGCAACGCCCAAAGCTTCATCTGAAATAGCCAAGTATAGGATGAGTGTGTCTTCGGGGTCAGGCTTCATGAGAATGGAAGGTTTAGACAACACCTCCTTAAGCTCTTGGAATGCTTTCTCTTGTTCCTGTCCCCACTCGAATTTCTTGGACTTTTTCAGTATTTTATACAGGGGGAGTGACCTGTGAGCCATTTTTGGCATGAACCGTGCCAAAGCTGCTACTTTGCCATTCAGGGATTGGACTTCTCTCAGATCCTTTGGACTCTGCATGTCTAGAATCATTTGGCACTTCCCTGGATTGGCTTCAATACCGTGTTGGGTTAACATGAAACCCAAGAACTTCCCAGCAGGGACAGCGAAAATGCATTTCATTGGGTTTAGCCTCATGTTAAATTCTCTCAAGCGGGTAAATACTTGGCGTAGGTCTTCAATATGATCGCCTCCAACCGGTATCTTGGCTATTATGTCATCAATGTACACTTCAACAAGTTTGGTGTGCATGCCCTCAAAAACCTTGTTGATCATGCGCTGATATGTGGCCCCAGTATTTTTCAGGCCAAAGGGCATAACTGTATAGCAAAAGACACCATGATCATTTATGAAAGCTGTCTTTTCTTGATCCTCTTCGCACATCGGAATCTGGTTGTAACCCGAATAAGCATCCATGAAACTCAGGTATTGATAACCAGAGGAGTCATCTACCATCCGATCTATATTAGGAAGAGGATAAGGATCCTTTGGACAGCAGTGGTTGAGGTCCACATAGTCAATGCACATTCTCCATTTACCATTGGATTTACGGACCATCACCACATTCGATAGCCAAGAGGAATAACGGATTTCTTTGATAAATCCGGCCTTCAGCAATTCCTCAGTTTGCTGGCAAGCTGCCTTTTGTTTCTCTGGTCCCAATCTTCTTTTCTTTTGGGCAACCGGTCTCGTCTTTGGATAGACGGATAATTTATGACAGCAGAAAGCAGGGTCTATGCCAGGCATATCGGCTGCAGTCCATGCAAAGAGGTCTTTAAATTCTTGCAGGAGCATCAGTAGTCGCTGCTCCATTTCTGTATCTAGCTTGTCATTAATATGGGTGATCTTTTCTGGAGAATCTCCCAAGACGATGTCCCTGGAACTCCCATCCGGTGTGGGCTTTAATGGGTTGGACGGATCAATGTTCAAATCCGCCCTAGGGTCCAGGTCGACAAGGCTTACAGATCCAGCGGCTGCTCCAGAATCATTGAGTTTCCTCTTTTTATTAGAGGCTTCCAGTTTTGTCATGTTGAGGCTTAGGTTGTAGCAGTACCTAGCCATCTCTTGATCACCTCGGATAGATGAAACAGCATTATCCTTATCAATAAACTTGACAAGGAGATGTGGAGTTGATACAACTACCTCCACGGCATTTAACGTAGGACGGCCTATGATGCCATTAAATGGTGATTTAACATCGATCACCAGCACTCGGGATTTAACCGTTCTGGCCCCTGGTTCGCCTTCAAATGAAATAAGGGTGTCAAGGTACCCCTTTGTTGATTGCTTTGCTCCATTGAAAGCTGTTAGTTCCTGCGTATAAGGCTGTAAGTCTGAGTCTTTAAAACCCATTCTTTCAAAGCAATTATAAAAAATAACATCGCAGGAACTTCCCTGGTCAACAAGGATTCTTCGGACGTCCTTGTTGGCTATTACTGTAGTGATGACCACAATATCGTCACCACCAGGAACGGTTGGGCCAAAATCCTCATCGGAGAAAGAGATTATTGGAGCTTCAACCCCACCTCTGTAAGGGCGATTGTCTTTGACTTTCCCTTGCACAGACAGAATCATTCTACGATGATTCTTACGGGCTGTAATTGAAGCTCCTCCTCCTGCGAATCCTCCAGCAATCATGTCAATGACTTCACGCCGGCCTTGACGCTGTTGCTGAGGCATGCTATCTTTATGTGTTATTTCATCAGTCATCACACCCTTTTGTTTCTCCAAAGCAGAGAATTTTCTAACCGGATTACGGTTATTGTCATCCCCGTCGTCTGGATCCCTTTCTCTTTTCTCATTCCGCTCTACTCTATCAAAGGATTTCTCTTTGAATAGGTATTGCTTTAATTTGCCTTCTCTAATTAGCGTCTCAACCGCGTTCTTTAGAGCTTGGCATTCATCAGTGGAATGACCATTCTGCTCATGAAAATCACAATACTTACGGGGATTTCCTGGTCTTTTCATAGGGGCTGACCTTCTAACACCATAGATGCTAAAAGTTGGCCATCTGACCTCTCTCAAAATCTGAGATGGCTTGGCAGATAGTTGTGCATAGTGGCTGAAGGAATTAACCTGCCTTTCTCGAGGTCGAGGAGAGTGGTTATTAACTTTGGGATTGGTGAATGGTCTCTCCATGCGTTCTGACCTCGTTTTCTCCTTACCCTTCTGAGTTTGGGAAGGTGGTGTTGGTGGCTTTTTCTTTGCAGCTATAGCTTCTAAGTGCATCTCTATACTCACGTACTTTGAGGCTTTTTTCCTGAACTCCTCAAACGTTACTGGAGGGCTCTTTGCTAATGAGAGGGCAAAAGCTGATCCTGGCTGCAAAGCCTCAATGACAATATGCAGCTTAATGGACTCTGTGAGGTTAGGAACCAAGGAAGCTTTCTTATAGAACCTCTTCAGGAAATCTTTTAAGCCTTCGTTTCCACCTTGCTTAATCTGAGCCAAGGTGTGAGATGTCCTGGGCACATCTCTAGAGATGACAAAGTGAGTTTCAAAAGTAGCTGCCATTTCAACCCAAGAATCTATAGATCCAGAAGGTAGACCTTTAAACCAACCCAGGGCCTCTTTTGATAATGTTCGTGGGAACATCCGACACATTACATCCTCATCAGCCCCCAAGTACATAGCTTCAAATACATAAGCATCAAGGTGCTTGGTAGGATCGGTTTCGCCATTGTATTTTCCAATGGAAAGTGGCTGAGTAGTTTGAAGGTGCTTGGGGATGTGGATGCTCATGAGTCTCCTTGAAAAAGGAACTTTTAACTTGTAAGTTACTGGGGGTGCTGTCGTTGACTCCCTCTTCCTTCGGGCAGTTTCAACTTCAGAGTCATGAGTTTATTCTCTCCTCTCAAACGTAGGGATGTTCGAGTATTGGAGAGTGGTGGACTTTTTTCCGTCAGTTGTATGGGGAGTGTTTCGTGTGCGAGATGATTCCTTGTCCTCGCTTTGCCTTCTTTCTCTTCGCAGTTCGGCGAGTTCCCTCTGAAGTTGACTGATCAGCTCATCACGAGGATCAGGATTAGACACTGTTACTATCTTCTTTGAGCTGCCCCATGAGAATCAAAGTTGAGTTTCCTGAAGATGTTGGGGTTGGTTCTGCCTTCAGGTTGATTCTCCACGAAATCTTGTCCTTCGCCTTCCATCGAGGATCACTCGTTCTTTCAATGGATATGGGAATAACTTTATCGAGTCCCACCGGGCGTGCCAATGATCTGTCCTGAACCGGGGTCTAGAGATCCGGAGTCAAGTCAATCACAAATAGTATGTAAATACTGTATAGAAGACCGGATGTATGAGTATCCGGTACAAATATCCGTTGTCCTTGCGTGAGGAGAGCGGATTGGGCGTTCTGGAGATCCTTCACACCGACCTAACGCGTTGATGTGGGCGAATGGTGGTGTCACCTGCAAAGATTCTCCGACGCTCAAGTCAGTGATAATATTCCAAGTGAGGAATGTATTTCAGAGAGTAATCGTTTTTTTTAGTTTAAGTTCAGAATCCCCCCCTTCATTGATGAAGAGAGTTCATATACCTGATTGGCTCGTTTTACGAGGACTCGTTAGTGGGGAACCACTAACTTCCATTAGCATTATTTTATTGCGCACTTACCAGCATGATTGGGTCAAGTGGCTATTTTATATTGAGCATGGAGAGTATAGACTAGGATTAGGGAACAAGTTGACCATCCCCGTGAGCAGAATTTGGCTTGTAGTGCTGGGGATTATTGATCGGTCCCTGTAGCAATGATTCTTGTCTTTTGCATAGTGACGTGTGTGTTATCCGGTGTCATGGTGTTATCCTGAACAACCGGTATAGGGAGAGTGCCTGATACAGAATTACAGTCCGGATGTATACCGATGACACCGGTTATACGTTGATGTCTTGACAAAGACGTTGAAATATGTCTTGTAGATCGGATACCGGTATTGAGACCGGATAAGGACCTTTCTTGATGAGTTATCCCTTTCCATTAAATACCTTAAATCTTCCTTATCATTTAAAGGAGACGTGTGTCAAAATACTTCTAATCATTCACGTCTCTTCTGCATGAATCATATGTATAAATACTTCCATTGATTGATTAATGGAAGAACTCTTAATCATTAGCCTTTCTTTCCAAACTTTATTGGAAACCAACGAACGAGGAAGAACATTAAGCTTTCATTTCCTTTTCTTTACAAGGAAAGCTTGGGACTGGTGCAGAAGTACAATTCCAGTCGATATTTGGGAGCAGTGACTTGATTATAAATTTTAAAGGCTACTGGAACTTCTTATTCCAGGTAGGGGGAGCGTACATCTCAAATATATGGTTTATGAATGGATCTGGGGTGTTGTTGTTGTTATGATATATGTGATACATGTGTGAAATGTTATTGAGACCTCAGTTAAATAACATATTTTATGTTTTATATCTTTCATTCATATTAATGATATTTATGTGCTGGTTATATATATATATATATATATATATATATGATGATAATGAGAATGGTTTCCATGAACTTTTCATGAGAGACTTATATGATGAATATGTATATGATTTGATCGGTTGATAGCATGAGATTGATGGTTATGATATGAATTATATTCATGAATTTTCATGATATATAATTGTATGCTATGTTGGTTATTATGCCGAGTGAAATGATATGAGATGGTGATGATGTGTGATTGATTGATGATTGATATATCAACTGTGTTGAGACGCACACAGGACTGCAGGGGGCCTGTGTTGCCGGTCCAGATGTGGACGGCCTGTTGATGGCATAGACCCTGTGGTGGTTCCTATATACCACGGACGCCTTTGAGTGTGACTCAAGGCCGGCCCGTAACACTGAGTAGAGGACCGCTATCACTCTGGGAGTGGTACTCGGTGTTACATTATGGGCGCAGAGCGGTTGGGTACCTGTAAAACGGTTGGATCAGCGAGGAGCTGGATTATGGCTCGGGGAGCCAGTGTTGCAACACTAAATTTGAAAGACTTAATAATGATCCCGTTTTGGTTGATCATTGATTAAGTATGTGTAAAAGACTTAATGGATCCATTTGGTTGAGCATGTGCATACACTAATTTATGTGTTATTGAGAATACATGCTATTATGATGAGTATATATGTGATGTTATTTTGATCGGTTTTGTTTTATAGTTATTAATTGGACTTTTATCCAATTCAATAATTGTTATTTGATATGTTGATGCTCACCCCCTACAGTTGTTATTTTTATAGTGAATGAAGGGCCCAACCATGATATGTGAAGACACTCAGCAGCTTGGAGTGTATTTTGGTAGAAGCCTTGGCCGGCTCCTGAGAATACCGAGTGAAATTATGTATTTATATATTTTAAATGAGCCAGTCAGCTTATGTAAAACAGATATTGAAATTATTTAATTCAAAATTTGTTTGAAATTTAAATAAATCATTTGTATTTTTAAATAACCGGTCGGTTTGATGTAAAACCAAGCTTGTTATTTATTGAATCCGACTTCTGTTTTTGGAAATTTTATTTGATTTATTGAAATTTATTTTAAAAATTAAGGATGTTATAAGTGGTAAGGGTGATTGGGGTTCAAGAAATTCAAAAGAGGGTGATTCCAGGTTTAGGGGCAAACCGACCGAGGTTTCCAAATCTCTATCCTGACCGCCCCAACTTCCCGTCCTCACCCACCTGTGAATATCCATTTGAATGAACCACAGCTCATGGTGAAACCTCAATTGGCCAAGAAACTAAAGGGTTTGAAATTATTTCAACTGAACTATCATAATCTTGCCCGTTGTTAGAAGAAAAAGAAGACATTTTTCAAATAAAGAAGCGGGCCGGTATAGAAGGCTACCTGTATGGATGATTTTGGTAGTTCTTCTAGTTTGGGCCAGGACGAGGTCAAAAATTTGCTTGATGTCTGAGCAGAGTTTCGGTAAGAAGAGAAACACAAAGTGTGGCAACCATCAAGACTAAATTCCTTTTATAGGCATCAAACTAACATGGCCCGAAGTTCAAACGGCGCGATCCATGGACAGGATGAAAGATGAAGCGTCGCGGCCCACTGAGCAGAATGACATGATGGCGTATGGACGACACACACCAATTGGGACTCACCACGTCAGCAGTCCGAGTGAAATGACAGTTTTCAGGGAATTTTAGGCGGCGCGCATTAAATGCTACGTCCCAACCACCAGCTCAAGTTCGTCTAGGTAAACCCTCCACTTTAAACAAAATTGCTAGTCTGATGCAAAACACTCTTTGGAAGTTTGGAATATAATTCCCATTGGTAAAGTAGCTCATTATTGTGACACCCTTATAACAACAAGCTAGGGGCAAATGATCCGGGGTGCATACCGGACCCCATGACCTATGGATAGAATGCCCATTGTTATACGCAGAGGGAAACTACACAGAGGAAAACTAAATTACTTAAATACCGGATTGTGAGTCATAGGAATCAGACTTTGACGCTTAGAACTGATGTCTTAAACGCACATCAGTACATATATTAAATCATGATACCGGTCAGGACAACTGACATCTGAACGCCAGTCAGACAAGGTATGGGCAACATGTCCCTGCCAATATTGTAGCTACAGTATGTTAGGAAGAGGGTCAAATCAACTCTTCTATCCAGGGAATTTCTATAAATACAACTCATTTATTAACTTGAAATGGATTCTGAACACGTTCTTAAGAGCTTCCGTAATCTCTTTATTTTCTGTAATATCCGTACTAACTTAAGCATCAGAGAATCTTTTGCAGGTCCACCTTCGATGTGTTTCTCCATAACGGTTCAGATCAGACGTCATTCTATCTCCTAAACATGAAGAACTTAGGTCCCCACTGGTCCTAGGTGCATAATACCGCACTCCACTGAATCTGTGTAAAATAAAGAGCTAGCGAGGCTATCTTGGACCCCGATCTGAAGAGGTTGAACCTCAACCTCGGACACTGAACAGATCAAAAAGAAAGGTTTGATTCAAGGATCTTTAGAAGTTTCACTAAAATGAAGCTCCTCGAGTATTACAAAGCAAAAGTCCTTTTGTTGAGTATCAACTATCATCAACTTTTGCAAAAACAGGCTTGGTTGACCTTCTAAAGCATTCCAACTTAAGTACTGATTTGTGTCAGCTTTTTGGGTAACGTAGAGTAGCTTCCTCGATTTTTTTCTTCATGCAGGCCTTGGTTTTCTGAAGAGTTTGTCTTCTTGTCCATTTCAGTGATAAGAGTAGTTTAGCTTTGAATGAAGCTAGGTCTAAGGAATCTTCAAAGTATCCTTGTGTAGATCGATGCAAAGTAAGAGTAATGTTTTTATACACCAAGGGTCTAAGTCTAATTACGTGAAGTACGAATTATAACATCCTTAATTTTTAAAATAATTTTTTAGTAAATCAAATAAATTTTTTGCAATTAATTTAAATTTATAAAACAGGAGTCGGATTCAACCTTAACAGTACCGGTTGTACATCAATCCGACCATCTCATTTTAAAAATACAAATGAATATAAATAAACCTTTCACAAATAATTCCAAGATTAAAACAAAATCTGATATAAATAATATTATTGTCACTTTACAAAAAGCCAACCGGCCATTTAATGTATAAAGAAAATTACAACACACGGTAATCACAGGAGCCGGCCAAGGCTTCTACCAAAATAACTATGTACATTATGTATTGTGCATGCTAATACATAATGCTCCAGTCGGTTGAGTGACTTCAAACGCCATCACTGTGCCCTCTCTCTACTGTAAAAATAATAAGTATGGGGTGAGCATAAATATATCAAATAATAGTTATTGAATCGGATTAAAAGTCCAATTCATAACTATGTATATAAAACATCACCGAGTCATATAGCATAACAAAAATAGCATACCATTCTCAATAACATATATATCAGTACACACATGTATTCAATCGGATAAATCCATTATTAAGTCTTTTAATTGTGTTGCAACACTGGCTCCCCGAGCCATAACTCAGCTCTCAGCTGAACCGGCCGTTTTACAGGTACCAAACTGTTTACACCCTTATGTGACACCATCACTCTCAGTGACAACGGTGAGTGCCACGGGCTAAAACCCCGAGCCCCGCTCAAGAGGTTGCCTTGAGTCCCACCCAAGGTCTTTTGTCTTTTGCCTTGAGTCCCACCCAAGGTCTTTTATGAAAATCACATCATATTTCATATTCATTCATCTCACAAGCATCACATACTGATCGATATGCATCCCATGCATTTATATTCATCATGAAAAATTCATGAATAACATTCATATACTCATCATCAGTCTCATATCAATAATATGAATGGAATATATGAAAACATAAAGTGTCATATAGTCGGGGTCTCAATAACAATTATGCACGCTACATGAATATAATAATATCACCCCACATCCATTCATAAATTATCTATTTGAAATGTAACGCTCCCCCTACCTGGAAATAAAGAGTTCTTGCAGCTCTTAAAATTATATCCAATTCACAGCTTGTAAATTCCGACTAGAATTTCAGCTTTGTACCAATCCAGAGTTTTCTTTGTAAAGAGAAGAAATGAAGTTTGATTTCTGCTTCGTTAATGGCTTTTCAGCAAGGTTTGGAAGAGAAGGATTATAAGTGATATTTTTACTTTCAAAAGTTTTCTAAACTCATTCAATAGTAGAAATTGGTATTTATATCGTTCATGCAAAAGAGACGTGAACAATAGGAAGGAATCTGACACACGTTTCTTCTGCAAATGATAAATAAGGAATAAGCATTTAATGAAAAGGGACAACACATCAGAAAGGGTCCCATACTTAGAAAAATATCAAAAAAAGACTTTGCTGGAAGGTAGAAGAACAGAGTGACGTGGAAAGCTAAAATAATTATTAATTTTGACTCGGTTTCAGCATTCTGAGCATATCTTTCCGAGAAAGCCTCTACCCGTTCAGACTTCTTTCATTCGGAAGGAATTCACTCGGAAGGGTTTTATCCCATGAAACACTCAGCTTCCTTCCTCGGAAATGTCTCACACGGAAAGATCTCACTTAGACAGCTTACTCATTTATATATTTCCGTCCGAGTCAATTCTTTTACTTACGTCACTCGGAAATCTTCCATCTAAAAGTCACTCGGAGTTTGAAGACAATTCTCTCTCTCGGAAGTCTTTCCACTCGAAGGACTCACTCGAGGTCAAGGATAATTCCGAAAACAAACCCGAGCACAAGCTCTCGGTAATTATTAAATATCGACCCGAGCTTAAATTAAATGAAGGGTCCACTACTTCAGGAATAAACCACTCGGATATTTTACTTTTCCCGAGAATTGTTCACTCGGAACCTAGTCAACCGGAGTTGAAGTCCTTTGTCCAGAAACACTTCCTGGAAAGTCTCACTCGGAGCCGTTTCACTCGGAATTTCCTTATTCAGAAGTGTCTCATTCGGACACCGTTTTCTTATCTTAGAAATAATTCGCTTAATGATGTTTCACTCGGATACATCTTAACTCCATTTGGAAATATCTTCCTCGGTCTTACTTTACTCGGTATCGCACCATTTTCACTCGAAATATCATATTTCAAACAGTATTCACTCAGAATTTCATTTGGAAATTCTTCATTAATCCTTAATGAATGAATTTTCTAAAAATTACAAATTTTGGGATGTTACATTTCTCCCCTCCTACAAAAATTTCGTCCTCGAAATTTAAATACAAAAATCATACATCAATGAAATAACTCAGGATATTATTCCCTCATAGTGTCTTCTCGTTCCCAAGTATGCATGATACTCTGATCCTGCTGCCATGCAACCTTGACCAATTAGACATTCTTGTTTCTCAATCGTTTCACCGATCGGTCCACTATACTAGTGGGCTCGGCTATAGTGGTCAAGTTCTCTCGGATTTCAACATCCTCATCTGGCATTTCATCAGTAGGATCCGGTAAGTACTTTCTCAATTGAGAAACGTGAAATACACTATGTAAATTTGCCAAATAAGAAGGCAATGCAATCTGATAAGCTACAGGTCCGACTCTCTTCAATATTTCATACGGACCAATATACCTCGGGCTCAACTTCTTACTTTTTAATGCTCTCCCAATGCCTTTGCTTGGAGAGACTTTCAGAAAGACTTTATCACTGACCTGAAATTCAATTGGCTTCGTCCGTTTATCATAATAACTCTTTTGACGGTCCTGGGATGCTTTCATTTTGTCTTTGATCATTTGCATTTGCTCGGAGGTCTGCTGCACAATCTCTGGTCCTAACATTAGACTCTCACCCGATTCCGACCAGCAAAGAGGAGTTTGGCATTTCCTTCCATATAAAGCCTCATATGGAGCCATACCGATGCTACTATGATAGCTATTATTATAAGTGAATTCGACCAGTGGAAGGTATTGCTCCTAGCTACCTCCATACTCTAGCACACAAGACCTCAACAAGTCCTCTAAACTCTAGATAGTCTGCTCAGATTGCCCATCTGTCTGAGGATGATAGGCTGAACTCAATCGGAGCTTCGAACCTAACTCCTGATGCAGACTTCCCTAAAACCGGGAAGTAAACCTTGGATCTCTATCCGACACAATTGAAGATAGAACACCATGCAGTCGGACTATCTCACTAATATACAATTGTGCTAGTCTCGGCAAGGAATAACTTATGTTGATCGGCAAAAAGTGTACAGACTTTGTCAATCGGTCCACGATAACCCAAATGGCATCATGACCACTCCGAGTCCTTGGTAATCCCATTACGAAATCCATAGTTATAGTATCCCATTTCCACATGAGAATTTCCAAAGGTTGTAAACCACCGGTCGGTTTTTGATGCTCAACTTTCGGTTTTTGACAAATTATGCAATGGGCCACGAAGTTGATTACATCTTTCTTCATTCTGGGCCACCAGAAATGCAACTTCAAATCATGATACATCTTAGTAGTACCCGGATGAATACTCAACATGCTTCTATGTGCCTCATTAAGCACTGATCGTCGTAAATCTCCTGAATTAGGTACATAAATCCGACCTTTCACTCGGTAAATACCGTCAGAGCCCTCGGTTAGGAATAAATCTTTACCTTTAGCCTGAGTTTCTTTCATCTCGGCTACATAAGAATCTGTTATTTGCTGTACATAAACAACATTCAAAAATTCATTAGCTATCTTTAATGTATCGAGAGTCACTTTCCGAGACGAAGACACATCTACTTGCAGGTTCATGTCTCGAAATTGTTCAAGCAACTCCATCTCTTTAACCATCATTGTTACCATGTGAATGGACTTCTGACTCAAGGAGTCGGCTATAACATTGGCCTTTCCTGGGTGGTATTTCAAGTCGAAATCATAATCTTTCAAGAATTCAATCCACCTCCTCTACCTCATATTCAATTCCTTTTGATCAAACAAATATTTCAGAATCTTATGGTCACTATACACTTCGAACTTAGAGCCATAAAGATAATGCCTCCAAATTTTTAGTGCAAAGACCACTGCTGCCAATTCCAGATCATGAGTAGGGTAGTTTTGTTCATGTGGTCGTAATTGACCGTGAAACATATGCAATCACTCGACCATTCTGCATCAGTTCACATCCTAAGCCGAGTCCGGATGCATCACAGTAGACCACAAAACTTTCCTGCAGACTTGGCAAGGCCAATACAGGTGTAGAAGTCAGTCGGGCTTTCAATTCTTGAAAACTCTGCTCGCACTCGGAGGACCACACAAAAGGAACATCCTTTCGGGTTAGCTTGGTCAATGGCAGGGCAATTTTGGCGAATCCCTCAATGAATCTCCGATAGTAACCAGCTAAACCCAGAAAACTTCTGACCTCGGTAATCGACTTAGGTCTCTCCCAAGTCATCACAGCTTCAATCTTTGAAGGATCTACCGAGACACCTTCTCTGGAAATGACATGACCAAAGAATTGAATCTTATCCGCCCAGAATTCACACTTAGACAATTTGGCAAACAATTGCTTCTCCTTCAACACTTAGAGTACCGATCGAAGATGCTCTTCATGCTCTTCATAAGACTTTGAATAAATTAATATATCATCAATAAATACCACCACAAACCGATCCAAGTAAGAATGAAAGATGTTGTTCATATAATTCATGAACACTGGCATTACCACATATTCATAGTGACCATACCGGGTCCTGAATGCCGTCTTAGGAATATCAGTAGATTTCACTCGGATCTGGTGGTATCCCGACCGCAAGTCAATTTTTGAAAAAACCGACGCATCACGTAGCTGATCAATTAAATCATCAATCCTAGGCAATGGGTATTTATTTTTGATGGTCAGCTTATTCAATTGGCGGTAATCAACATATAACTGCATGCTACCATCCTTTTTCTTGACGAGTAACACCGGAGCACCCCTCGATGATACACTCGGTCAGATAAATTGTTTTTGGAGCAACTCATCAACTTGTTTCTTTAACTCAGCCAGCTCAATTGGGGACATTCTATAAGGAGATCTAGAGACTAGCTTGGCTCCAGGAATTAAATTAATAGAGAATTCAATCTCTCTATCGGGAGGAACACCAGGTACATCCTCCGGAATCAACTCAGGAAAATCACAAACAATAGGAATATCTCGGATGCTAGACTCACTCTTCCCATCAACCATACAAAATAGCATAAGTAGTTGAGATATACCTTGGATTTCATAATCATCGGCTTTTTGTTTAGGAAAAATCACTTGCCGATTCTGACAGTCAACTAGGACTTTATTGGCTGATAGCCAATCTATACTGAGAACGATATCAAGACCTCTCAAAGGTAGACATATTAAATCAGCAGTAAAATCCCTATCACCAAAGGTGAAGGATACATTTTCACACATCATGGAAGTCCATAATTGAGCACCAGTCGGACTAGATACATTTAATGGCCGATTCATAGTAACAACAGGCAATCTCATACGCATGACACAATCATTAGAAATAAATGAGTGAGTAGCACCCGAGTCAAACACCACATCAAGAATAGTATTCCTGAGTAAGCACTTACTTTGAACCAAATCGTTGGCTTGAGCAGCTTCCTCAACAGTGGTAGCATACACTCGGCCTGCTGCCGATGAACTAGAACTCCCAGCCCGATCGTTCCTCGGAATGACAGAATTGTTGCCGCGTCCACCATTGCCTCTACCCCCTCGGTTACCGTTTCCACGGCCTCGTCCTCGGAAGCCTCCACGGTTTACACTGGTATTCGATTCAGTCGGTTGAAGAAGAGGACAGTTAGGATGAACATGCCCTTTCTCATTGCAATGATAGCAATGACTTCTTCATCCTTGTCACAATTCCGAGCATAGTGATTGCCCCCTTATCTAAAACATTTGATGTCCTTCGGTCTATTCACCGATCGGCCACCAGCATTCCCTCGACCTCGAGATTTAGAGGATGATTCTCCTCTAACAGACTTTCCTTGTTTCTTAAAGCTAATTAGTGGTAATCTTGAAGAACTGTCCGACTTACTGCTCGAGCCGGTTGAAGCTTTATCGTCCTCCTCATATATTCTGCATTTATTAACAAGGATCGGAAAGCTCCTAATCTCTTGGTGTCGGAAAGCTTTCTTAATCTTTGGGTTCAAACTACTTTCAAATTTGATACATTTTGAACCTTCGGTGCCCGGCATTTGGAAAGGAGGATAGAACAGGCACAGCTCCTCAAATTTTGTTGCATATTCCTCAACGCTCATATTACCCTATCAGAGTTCCATGAATTCTAACTCCTTCTGACTCCTGACAGTGTTTGGGAAATATTTTTCAAGAAAACATTCCTTGAAATTCTCCCAGTTCAGCTAGGTCCCAAGAGCTACTAGTCGAGCTTTGGTTATTCTCCACCAGTTTTCAGCTTCTTTCCGAAGCATGAAAACAACATACTCCATCTTCTACGCCTTAGTGCACTGCAAACTGCCAAAGATCCGTTCAAGATTCTGGATCCAGGCATAAGCTTGATCAGGCTGAAATCCTCCATGGAATTCAGTCGGTTTTCTTTTCAAGAAACAATCAATGCTTTGATTGTCACTCGGCTGAGGTTGGTTCTGCCTTTCTAAGATATCAGCCACACGCTGAAAGGCAGCAGCCATTGCGTCCATACCATGAGGGTCCATTTCTTATCCAGAAATAATCATCATACTTTATTACCACTCATGGATATGAAAGCAATTTATTTATAGTTGATTTCCTCAACTATATTACACAACAACAACAGTGATATGACTTCACTCAATCATAGCATTTAGTAGCTTAACCTTGGCCTTGGACTTTTCAAGTCTGCTCTAATACCAAAATATAACATCCTTAATTTTTAAAATAATTTTTTAGTAAATCAAATAAATTTTTTGCAATTAATTTAAATTTATAAAACAGGAGTCGGATTCAACCTTAACAGTACCGGTTGTACATCAATCTGACCGTCTCATTTTAAAAATACAAATGAATATAAATAAACCTTTCACAATAATTCCAAGATTAAAACAAAATCTGAAATAAATAATATTATTGTCACTTTACAAAAAGCCAACCGGCCATTTAATGTATAAAGAAAATTACAACACACGGTAATCACAGGAGCCGGCCAAGGCTTCTACCAAAATAACTATGTACATTATGTATTGTGCATGCTAATACATAATGCTTCAGTCGGTTGAGTGACTTCAAACGCCATCACTGTGCCCTCTCTCTACTGTAAAAATAATAAGTAGGGGGTGAGCATAAATATATCAAATAATAGTTATTGAATCGGATTAAAAGTCCAACTCATAACTATGTATATAAAACATCACCGAGTCATATAGCATAACAAAAATAGCATACCATTCTCAATAACATATATATCAGTACACACATGTGTTCAATCGGATAAATCCATTATTAAGTCTTTTAATTGTGTTGCAACACTGGCTCCCCGAGCCATAACTCAGCTCTCAGCTGAACCGGCCGTTTTACAGGTACCAAACCGTTTACACCCTTATGTGACACCATCACTCTCAATGACAACGGTGAGTGCCACGGGCTAAAACCCCGAGCCCCGCTCAAGAGGTTGCCTTGAGTCCCACCCAAGGTCTTTTGTCTTTTGCCTTGAGTCCCACCCAAGGTCTTTTATGAAAATCACATCATATTTCATATTCATTCATCTCACAAGCATCACATACTGATCGATATGCATCCCATGCATTTATATTCATCATGAAAAATTCATGAATAACAGTCATATACTCATCATCAGTCTCATATCAATAATATGAATGGAATATATGAAAACATAAAGTGTCATATAGTCGGGGTCTCAATAACAATTATGCACGCTACATGAATATAATAATATCACCCCACATCCATTCATAAACTATCTATTTGAAATGTAATGCTCCCCTACCTGGAAATAAAGAGTTCTTGCAGCTCTTAAAATTATATCCAATTCACAGCTTGTAAATTCCAACTGGAATTTCAGCTTTGTACCAATCCAGAGTTTTCTTTGTAAAGAGAAGAAATGAAGTTTAATTTCTGCTTTGTTAATGGCTTTTCAGCAAGGTTTGGAAGAGAAGGATTATAAGTGATATTTTTACTTTCAAAAGTTTTCTAAACTCATTCAATAGTAGAAACTGGTATTTATATCGTTCATGCAAAAGAGACGTGAACAATAGGAAGGAATCTGACACACGTTTCTTCTGCAAATGATAAATAAGGAATAAGCATTTAATGAAAAGGGACTGTGACATCCCCCTTCAAATAATATTTATTTTATTCAATTTATTGATTTTCACAATAAATTTTTCACGTTTCTAAAATTAAATTACATCATAAAAATAATAAAAAAATGAATCTTATAAAAATTACCCAAATTATAATTTAAAATAAATAATTTATAGTCCTCAAAATCATTTAAGTTGAAATAATCTCAAAACCTGAAACAGGGGTCTGACGCTACGCGCCAGTCCCACGCTAGGCGTGAGAGTGCATTCGTAGCCCTGACGCTGAGCGCCAGGATGACGCTACGCGTGGGCTTATCAGTGACAGCACCTGATGCTGTCACACATTTTAGGCCTTTTGACCAATTACTAACTTATCCAATTAGCTCATTTCAGGTCTAATTGCCACAAAACTTAATGGTCCATATGTTTTCCCCATTCTGAAACTATTGGCGATGTTCGTTCGCCAAAATTCTAACATATGCTCAAGTTATGCACGAAATACAACTTAACCACTTTATGTGCAACACTCTTACACCAAACACCCTAAATGATTCTTAAATGATCCAAATCCAATGCATACCACTTTTAAATATTCTTATGGACTTATTGATACTTAGCAAAGGTATTGAAACTCACTGAAACTCAAATTCACCTATCCCGTTTCTCAAAGTCATAGGGATGGCTACTAATTCAAATCTCTAAATCTACTCAATTCATCGATACAACATTCAATCATCTCAAATAACTATTACAGCACAAAGACATCCACAGAACCTGCCTATAATGCATGATTTACTACAGTATAGCTCTATGCCATAACCATAGTCATCCAACAGTACCTGGTCATCACAGATGCATAATATCTAATGGCTCAATGCCATTACATAATCACATCACCCAAACTACACACATATTATACTATGCATAAGTTCACACTCCCACAGATTTACACACATATCTACATATATCTACTGACGGCTCAGTGCCATTAGGCATCACGAACAAGTAACAACAACACATACTTCTACAAATCTACGAGATAATATATTCACATATAAATATATACAAGATATACATTCCAAACTCCTCTGGCATTACTCCTTGCTCATTTTTGTACTGGTTTCCGCAGCATCCGCAACATCCTTGGGTTTATTCACTGTGAACATAAAATAAGGGTGAGTATATATCACAAGAATGATACAACTACATAATCAGAGTTGATATCACTTGGAGAATCTCATTCTCCTGCCTGGGTTATTGATCCACTAAACTCTTCTCATATGAACCCAACATATCATAATCCATCATAATCATCATAAATTCATTATGTTCACATCATAACAAATATCTCGTAACATTGAGATAAATTAATTTTGAGTACCCATACTTAATCAATTCATTTCACAATTCATTATTTCAATCATATCATTATCATATCAATGCAATAATCTGCATATCAGTCAAGGAGTATAATTCACAACTGACTCTCATATACATCAGACACCTAGTATCCGGATACTAACGAATCAGCCACCAGCTGGGAGTCCACCGACATCCCGTGAACACATCCTGGTTCACCGAGCCCGATATCATAAACCGTCTCCCCACCTCAACCACTGGATCTCTTCCTGGATCACTAGGTAGCTCAACTGGGCCTCTACATGGACCACGGGAGCCAAAAGCGAGGGGTAATCTATACCGAATGGCTGTCCACAATACATATCATGCATACACAGCATCTAACAATATATCTCATCATATACACATTATTCATTTTAAATCATGAATATAAATTATACAATCATTAAATGATTTTGGCATACAAGCCAACTCACAACATAAGAATCGCATCTCAGCATAAGAGCCACATCTCAACATAAATACCATATTTCTCGGCATAAAAGCCATATCTCGGCATAAAAGCCACATCTCACGGCATAAAAGCCATATCTCAGCATAAAAGCCATATCTCTCGGCATAAAAGCCATATCTCGGCATAAAAGCCATAATCTTTAAATATCATAATCATACTTTACATTCGTAATATTCACATAATCAAACATAACTTTATATCTTCTATATCACGATAATTCAATATTTCATCACTCTCCATCATGCATATTCTAAACATACTTTATACATTATTTTCCATCTTATTCACAATTCACCTCTCATTCATTTCCATTCTATTTTCCATAATTGTTAAATACAACGTATAACCACATACATAATCTAATCACATATTCTCCTATATATATATATATATATATATATATATATATATATATCAATCTCATACTTTCACAGATTTAATTTTTCCAATATAATTATCACAAATCTGTAATCAAATATATACTATAATACTCCCCTTACCTCACTTTCGACGCTCTAAACTCAATTACCAAGATCAATGCGCCGCAACCACTAAAAGATAAAATTACAAAAAGGTTTAAGGTTTTAACCGTTCAAACCTTAATCCAACTCAAGAATATGCTCAGAAATTACTTTCTAAAGCTTTAGAAGCTTACCACAACTGAAACCACAAGTTCTCCGAGAAACCCCTTTTTCCGCTAATCTTTCAACGGCTCTTTCGCAACCTATATAAAGCGGAATTCAAATTCGTCACTCAATCCTTCTTTTGAACACCATAAGGAAACTTTTAATCGGTTTAGAATCTTAAAATTCAAAGTTCCCTTATTTTCCCCAAAAATGGATAAAGATAGAAATTCTCCATGGAATTCAAAATTGAAAGATCCCATGCATTAATCTTAAGTTTCTTACCTCTAATCCGCAATTAATTTCAGATTCTAACCTCTTGTTGGCCTTTAATTGTCGCAGGGAAAAGAGAGAAGAAGAAGAACCCCAAAACTTATGCTTTTAACTTCTGCTCTGCAGGCTGTCATCTTGGGTCTTTATTCTGCCCGCGACACTGACGCTACGCGTCAAGTCTAAATTTTTATATGGACGCTACGCGTCCACTAACGCTACTCGTCAAGTTTTACCCTGACGCTACGCGTCAGGTCCCAAATCAAAATTTTCTTTTTATTTTAATTTTACATCTTATAATAATCTTACTTTATTAAATATCCAAACTCATGAATATAAAACATAGGGATGTTACACTCACCCCCCCTAAGAATAGATTTTGTCCTCGAAATCAACATACCTCTGTAAATAGATCTGGGTATTGTTGTCGCATCTCAGATTCTAATTCCCACGTGTGTGAAATTTCATTGAAATTCTGCCATAAAACTTTCACTAAAGGAATATTCTTATTCCTTAATTGTTTGGTTTGATAACCATCAATACGAAGAGGAATAACCGGTACCGTCACATCTTCTCTGATTTCAATAATGTCATCTGGAACCACCATATCATCTCGAGGGATATACTTTCGAAGCTGGGAGACATGAAAAACATCATGCAACTTTGACAAGACTGTATGAAGCTCAAGTCTATAGGCAACATTGCCTATTCGCTCTAAAATACGATAAGGTCCAATATACCTGGGACTCAACTTTTTACTACCAATATCTCGACCCACACCTTTCGTAGGTGAAACTTTCAAAAATACTTGATCATCAACTTGAAATATCAGAGGTCTATGTTTAGCATCATAATAGCTTTTCTGACGGTCTTGAGCAACTTTCAATTTATTTCTGATCAATCTAATCTGTTCTGTCATTGATTGAACCATTTCAGGCCCCAATACAAGGACGTCACTACCATCAGCCCAACATAAAGGAGTTTGGCATTTTCTACCGTATAAAGCCTCATAAGGAGCCATACCAATACTGCTATGGAAGCTATTGTTATAAGTAAATTCAATCAAAGGTAAATACTTCTCCCAACTCCCTCTATGTTCTATCACACATGCCCGAAGCAAATCTTCCAGAGTTTGTATTGTACGTTCAGATTGTCCATCTGTTTGAGGATGATATGCGGAGCTCATTTTCAACTCAGTGCCTAGCTCACGTTGTAAACTTCTCCAAAATTTAGAAGTAAAACGAGGATCACGATCTGACACAATACTGGAGGGTACACCATGCAACCTTATAATTTCTTTCACATAAATATTAGCAAGCTTTTCCAAAGACCATCTCATATTAATAGCAAGAAAATAAGCATTCTTCGTTAATCGATCAACAACAACCCATATGGCATCACATCCAGCACGAGAACGAGGCAAACCCGATACAAAGTCCATAGAAATACTATCCCACTTCCATATCGGAATATCAAGTGGTTGTGCTAACCCTGAAGGTTTCTGATGCTCCACTTTAGACTTTAAGCACACTATACAGGATGCCACATATTCAATTATCATTTTCTTCATCCCCGGCCACCAAAATTGTTGTCGTAAGTCTTGATACATTTTCGTCACACCTAGATGAATACTTAATGAACTCTTATGAGCCTCTGATAGAATCTGTGTTCGAAATTCACCATTGGAGGGCACTATAATACGATTTTTAAACCGCCACAGCCCATTAGAATCTCTATTCAAAGGTAGATTCTTGCCCCGATCTTGGGCATCAATCAACTGTTTTACATCAGTATCATCCTCTTGACATTCAGACAAAGATTTTAAAAACTCATTAGTAATTTTTAGCATCCCAATTAGCATACAACCAGGAGAATAAACCACTACAGCTAGATGCATATCACGAAAACTTTCTAGCAGTTTATATTCTTCTATCATTAAAGATGCAATATGAAGAGATTTCCTGCTCAAAGCATCAGCAACCACATTCGCTTTGCCTGGATGGTATTTTAATTCAAAATCATAATCTTTTAAATATTCCATCCATCGCCTCTGCCTCATGTTCAATTCTTTTTGATCAAATAAGTACTTCAAACTCTTATGATCACTAAACACAACAAAACGGGAGCCATAAAGATAATGTCTCCAAATTTTCAATACAAATACAACCGCCGCTAACTCTAGGTCGTGAGTAGGATAATTCTGCTCATGAAGTCTCAACTGCCTAGAAGCATAGGCTATAACTCTATCTTCTTGCATTAACACACCCCCCAAGCCAGATTTAGAGGCATCACAATATACAACAAATTCTCTGGCCACATCGGGTAAAGCAAGCACAGGGGCAGAAGTCAATTTCTTTTTCAATTCATTAAAACTTTGTTCACATTCATCAGTCCAAACAAAAGGACATCCCTTCCTAGTTAATTTGGTCATAGGAAGTGCAATACGAGAGAAACCTTCTATGAAACGTCGGTAATACCCAGCTAAACCAAGAAAACTTCGAATTTCAGTAATAGATTTGGGCCTCTCCCAATTCATAACTGCAATTGTCTTGGAAGGATCAACAGAAACTCCATCACTAGAAATTACATGCCCCAAGAACTGAATACTTTTAACCCAGAATTCACATTTTGACAATTTTGCATATAATTGTCTCTCTCGCAAAATCTGTAAAACAATACGGAGATGCTGAACATGTTCACCCTCGGATCTTGAATATACTAGTATATCATCAATAAACACTACTACAAACTGATCCAAGAAAGGATGAAAGATTCGATTCATATAACTCATGAATACCGCCGGAGCATTAGTAACTCCAAATGGCATCACCACATACTCATAATGACCGTATCTTGTTCGAAAAGCGGTTTTCGGAATATCCTCAGGTTTTACTCTAATCTGATGATATCCGGATCGTAAGTCAATCTTAGAAAAGATACATGCGCCCCGTAACTGGTCAAGTAAATCATCAATCCTTAGTAAAGGATATTTATTTTTAACTGTCAATTTATTTAACTGACGGTAGTCAATACACATTCTCATACTCCCATCTTTCTTTCGTACCAATAGTACAGGAGCACCCCAAGGAGAAGCACTAGGTCTAATAAAACCTTTACTTAACAGTTCCTCAACTTGCTTTTTCACCTCAGTTAACTCTATAGATGACATACGATACGGTGCACGTGACACTGGCTCGGCACCCAAAACTAAGTCAATCACAAAATCAATTTCCCGGTTTGGAGGTAACCCAGGAATATCTTCCGGAAACACATCCGAAAATTCACTTACAACAGGTATATCAGCAAGAATCAAATTACCTATCCCTGTAAAATAACAATAACAAAAAGAAATATTAACATACCAAATCATTAGGAGTGGATTCAACAGGAAAAACCACCATTTTACGATAGCAATCCACCAGAATCTGATTGGCAGACAACCAATCCATTCCCAGAATAATATCCAGATTTTTCAAGGGCATAGAGATTAAATTTGCATTAAAAGTTCGACCTTCAATAGATAAATTTACTCCTTCACACATAGTCATAGTCTTAACCTCAGAACCAGTGGGTGTAGACACAATTATAGCATTATTCATCAATACCATAGGTAATTCAAGATCTCTAGCACAACTTTCAGCAATAAACGAATGAGTAGCTCCAGAATCATATATCACATCTACAAGATTACCAAAAAGAGAACACTTACTGTGCACTAGTTGATCATTATGAATAGCATCAGAAGCATCAAAAGCAAACACTCTCCCAGTAATAACATTCTGAGCACTAGCAGACTGTGTGGTATCAGATTGTCGGATTGGGCCTCCTCGAGCCCCACTACGTCCACCCCTCTGAAACCTACCACCCTGATTCATGGGAGTAAAACCCCTACCCCCTTGTACATTCTTGTGTTGCCTCATAGGACAATCGGGCCTAAGATGCCCAGTCTGACCACAATGATAGCATATAGGCAATTCAAATCTACAGTTTCTAGCCAAATGTCCTTCTCCACCACATTTAAAACAAACTCGATTGTCAGGACGAGTACTGCCTCGACCTCTAACTGGAGAAGAAGATGAAGAAGAAGATCCACTTCGACTAAATCTCTGCTTTTTAAATTTAACTCCTTTAATTCTCAACTGAGATTTATCTTTTCTGAAAGAAACCCTCTGCATCTGAACATTTTCAGTCAACTGTGCTTTATTAACAAGTTCAGCATAGTCCCTAATCCCCAAAGGTACAATAGCAGTACGAAGCTCTATTCTCAAACCAGACTCATATTTAGCACTTTTGTTACTTTCAGTACCTTCTAAGGAAAAAGGGTAATAAAAGTCACATAACTCATCAAATTTAGCTGTATATTAGCCTACAGACATCCTTCCCTGTTCAAGATGTAAGAATTCCATCTCTTTTCTAGTTTTATAATTATCAGGAAAGTATTTTGCCAAAAACCTCTTTTTAAAATTGACCCAGTTTAAGGCCTCATTAGCATTGATCATCTGAGGTTTGGCACGTGTCCACCAGACCCTAGCTTCATCACGCAACTGATAAGTAGAGAATACCACTTTTTGTTCCTCAGTACATTCAAAATAATCAAACATTTGTTCCATTTCTCTGAGCCACATATAAGCTCCATCATAATCACGTCCACCCTTATACACTGAGGGATTTCGCTTTAGAAATTTATCAAGGGTTGGGCCAGATTCAGCCCTTCCCATCAGCTGAGAAAACTTTTCTAAGAAGTCACCCTCAGGGGTTGAATTAGAAGTACCAGCCATTCTACAATTAACATATCACACCATTAATAATCAAACAAATTAAATATAATCCATAATCAATACCTCAATACCAGGAAGTGCAGCTAACGGATAACCAGTGAGCACAATGCCAGGATTCCTGAAAATTCACCTTTTACACATATATAATTCCATACATACAAATGAATACACAAACAAATCTCATTACTTTCTATCATTTCTACCCACAAGGTTTACAATCCTGAATAGTCTTGCTCTGATACCAATTGTGACATCCCCCTTCAAATAATATTTATTTTATTCAATTTATTGATTTTCACAATAAATTTTTCACGTTTCTAAAATTAAATTACATCACAAAAATAATAAAAAAATGAATCTTATAAAAATTACCCAAATTATAATTTAAAATAAATAATTTATAGTCCTCAAAATCATTTAAGTTGAAATAATCTCAAAACCTGAAACAAGGGTCTGACGCTACGCGCCAGTCCCACGCTAGGCGTGAGAGTGCATTCGTAGCCCTGACGCTGAGCGCCAGGATGACGCTACGCGTGGGCTTATCAGTGACAGCACCTGATGCTGTCACACATTTTAGGCCTTTTGACCAATTACTAACTTATCCAATTAGCTCATTTCAGGTCTAATTGCCACAAAACTTAATGGTCCATATGTTTTCCCCATTCTGAAACTATTGGCGATGTTCGTTCGCCAAAATTCCAACATATGCTCAAGTTATGCACGAAATACAACTTAACCACTTTATGTGCAACACTCTTACACCAAACACCCTAAATGATTCTTAAATGATCCAAATCCAATGCATACCACTTTTAAATATTCTTATGGACTTATTGATACTTAGCAAAGGTATTGAAACTCACTGAAACTCAAATTCACCTATCCCGTTTCTCAAAGTCATAGGGATGGCTACTAATTCAAATCTCTAAATCTACTCAATTCATCGATACAACATTCAATCATCTCAAATAACTATTACAGCACAAAGACATCCACAGAACCTGCCTATAATGCATGATTTACTACAGTATAGCTCTATGCCATAACCATAGTCATCCAACAGTACCTGGTCATCACAGATGCATAATATCTAATGGCTCAATGCCATTACATAATCACATCACCCAAACCACACACATATTATACTATGCATAAGTTCACACTCCCACAGATTTACACACATATCTACATATATCTACTGACGGCTCAGTGCCATTAGGCATCACGAACAAGTAACAACAACACATACTTCTATAAATCTATGAGATAATATATTCACATATAAATATATACAAGATATACATTCCAAACTCCTCTGGCATTACTCCTTGCTCATTTTTGTACTGGTTTCCGCAGCATCCGCAACATCCTTGGGTTTATTCACTGTGAACATAAAATAAGGGTGAGTATATATCACAAGAATGATACAACTACATAATCAGAGTTGATATCACCTGGAGAATCTCATTCTCCTGCCTGGGTTATTGATCCACTAAACTCTTCTCATATGAACCCAACATATCATAATCCATCATAATCATCATAAATTCATTGTGTTCACATCATAACAAATATCTCGCAACATTGAGATAAATTAATTTTGAGTACCCATACTTAATCAATTCATTTCACAATTCATTATTTCAATCATATCATTATCATATCAATGCAATAATCTGCATATCAGTCAAGGAGTATAATTCACAACTGACTCTCATATACATCAGACACCTAGTATCCGGATACTAACGAATCAGCCACCAGCTGGGAGTCCACCGACATCCCGTGAACACATCCTGGTTCACCGAGCCCGGTATCATAAACCGTCTCCCCACCTCAACCATTGGATCTCTTCCTGGATCACTGGGTAGCTCAACTGGGCCTCTACATGGACCACGAGAGCCAAAAGCGAGGGGTAATCTATACCGAATGGCTGTCCACAATACATATCATGCATACACAGCATCTAACAATATATCTCATCATATACACATTATTCATTTTAAATCATGAATATAAATTATACAATCATTAAATGATTTTGGCATACAAGCCAACTCACAACATAAGAATCGCATCTCAGCATAAGAGCCACATCTCAACATAAATACCATATTTCTCGGCATAAAAGCCATATCTCGGCATAAAAGCCACATCTCACGGCATAAAAGCCACATCTCAGCATAAAAGCCATATCTCTCGGCATAAAAGCCACATCTCGGCATAAAAGCCATAATCTTTAAATATCATAATCATACTTTACATTCGTAATATTCACATAATCAAACATAACTTTATATCTTCTATATCACGATAATTCAATATTTCATCACTCTCCATCATGCACATTCTAAGCATACTTTATACATTATTTTCCATCTTATTCACAATTCACCTCTCATTCATTTCCATTCTATTTTCCATAATTGTTAAATACAACGTATAACCACATACATAATCTAATCACATATTCTCCTATATATATATATATATATATATATATATATATATATCAACCTCATACTTTCACAGATTTAATTTTTCCAACATAATTATCACAAATCTGTAATCAAATATATACTATAATACTCCCCTTACCTCACTTTCGACGCTCTAAACTCAATTACCAAGATCAATGCGCCGCAACCACTAAAAGATAAAATTACAAAAAGGTTTAAGGTTTTAACCGTTCAAACCTTAATCCAACTCAAGAATATGCTCAGAAATTACTTTCTAAAGCTTTAGAAGCTTACCACAACTGAAACCACAAGTTCTCCGAGAAACCTCTTTTTCCGCTAATCTTTCAACGGCTCTTTCGCAACCTATATAAAGCGGAATTCAAATTCGTCACTCAATCCTTCTTTTGAACACCATAAGGAAACTTTTAATCGGTTTAGAATCTTAAAATTCAAAGTTCCCTTATTTTCCCCAAAAATGGATAAAGATAAAAATTCTCCATGGAATTCAAAATTGAAAGATCCCATGCATTAATCTTAAGTTTCTTACCTCTAATCCGCAATTAATTTCAGATTCCAACCTCTTGTTGGCCTTTAATTGTCGTAGGGAAAAGAGAGAAGAAGAAGAACCCCAAAACTTATGTTTTTAACTTCTGCTCTGCAGGCTGTCATCTTGGGTCTTTATTCTGCCCGCGACACTGACGCTACGCGTTAAGTCTAAATTTTTATATGAACGCTACGCGTCCACTAACGCTACTCGTCAAGTTTTACCCTGACGCTACGCGTCAGGTCCCAAATCAAAATTTTCTTTTTATTTTAATTTTACATCTTATAATAATCTTACTTTATTAAATATCCAAACTCATGAATATAAAACATAGGGATGTTACAGGGACAGCACATCAGAAAGGGTCCCATACTTAGAAAAATATTAGAAAAAGACTTTGCTGGAAGGTAGAAGAACAGAGTGACATGGAAAGCTAAAATAATTATTAATTTCGACTCGGTTTCAGCATTCTGAGCATATCTTTCCCGGAAAGCCTCTGCCCGTTCAGACTTCTTTCATTCGGAAGGAATTCACTCGGAAGGGTTTCATCCCATGAAACACTCAGCTTCCTTCCTCGGAAATGTCTCACACGAAAAGATCTCACTCAGACATCTTACTCATTTATATATTTCCGTCCGAGTCAATTCTTTTACTTACGTCACTCGGAAATCTTCCATCTAAAAATCACTCAGAGTTTGAAGACAATTCTCTCTCTCGGAAGTCTTTCCACTCGAAGGACTCACTCGAGGTCAAGGATAATTCCGAAAACAAACCCGAGCACAAGCTCTCGGTAATTATTAAATATCGACCCGAGCTTAAATTAAATGAAGGGTCCACTACTTCAGGAACAAACCACTCGGATATTTTATTTTTCCCGAGAATTGTTCACTCGGAACCTAGTCAATCAGAGTTGAAGTCCTTTGTCCAGAAACACTTCCTGGAAAGTCTCACTCGGAGCCGTTTCACTCAAAATTTCCTTATTCAGAAGTGTCTCATTCGGACACCGTTGTCTTATCTTAGAAATAATTCGCTTAATGATGTTTCACTCGGATACATCTTAACTCCATTTGGAAATATCTTCCTCAGTCTTACTTTACTCGGTATCGCACCATTTTCACTCGAAATATCACATTTCAAACAGTATTCACTCGAAATTTCATTTGGAAATTCTTCATTAATCCTTAATGAATGAATTTTCTAGAAATTACAAATTTTGGGATGTTACACGGATAAAGTTGTGAGACAGATGTGTATGTTGAGTCTGAAGAGTGAAATTGATGAGGAATGTGACTCAGCAGTCTTAAGTCTAAAAAAGGCACACTTAATAGATTTTCTTTTGAACATTGCCTTGTAAGAAACTTAAGCTAGGATAGACTTGGATAAAAAATTGATTTAGTCCCATACAGACTCGGTCTTAAAATATTTTGCATTGCTCAAAACAAACTTTAAGTGATGGACTCCCCCTTTCAGTTATAACATTTGCATCACAAACTTTGTAACCTGAAATACTCAAATAGAGAGGTTAAATAACACGTAAGAAGACCTTATTTAATCAAAGGCCTTGATATGTGTTATTAAAAAATCTTAGGGTCTTTAAATAATATCTAAAAACTCAAAAGTCCTTTATGAAATAGACTTGGTTCTAACAAGCTTAAATGGAATTTGGAATCTCGCTGGTGTCTCTCTAATAGTTTGTAAAAATTAAGAAACTCCAAAGTTACAAAATAGGGCGTTAGCTACTGCTTGACGGACTTTGTCTAAGATATTCCCAGAGTAAGGGACATTGTCCTAATCAAAGTCGAGACTGGAAAATCCAGCTTCCTATAATATTAGCTGGCCTTTACTATTTTTTCAACCCGGTGTGTAATTTCCTTCCCGGTACGTTTTTTTCCTTTCATTTGATTTCCAGCATCCTCTGAAGTCAAATTTAACGAAACAACCTTCCCAGCCGAAATGCTCACAAGTTTGTTACAAATTTGGCCCTAGCCCATTTTGGAGAAACCCAATTTTCAACATCGGCCGCAACAACATTCCGAGCTTCGGCTTATTCCCTTAACTTTTTCAAGAGATCAATACGAGTTATTTCCCCTGCAAACATAAAATAAGAAAGCATAAGAACATCAGACAAAAGAAGAAATGGTTGACATCGGATAAAAGAACGACATACTTAAATAAGCATCCTGGCATAATGCTTCCCCTAGCAAGGCTTTGTAAGAGATTTTTGAAAAAGTTGGAAACGCCTTCAAGGCTTCCAACACCACTCTCGACTCTGGAGATAACACATCCTCATTGACGAAGTAGGCATTGTTGGTAAGCAAAAAATGCTCATGTGTTCATCCGATGTAAAATTTCCTGGAAAAATCTGAGTTCTCCCAGAACACTTGCTTGTCATCATTCACCTTGACCTTAACAAAAGAATACTTGAAGCCCACCTCGTCCGTCTTGGCTGATTCCGTGAAAGACTCAAAATTGACATTTTTGAATTACAACAGAGGTTAAGGAAGCCGAGGCCACCTCCATGGTTACCCCGACGCATCACTTCATGGTAGGAGAAAAACAAGGTAAGTGTGGGGACGAAGTTGAAATACTCCCCCAGAACTTCTAGAGCTTTAACTAAACCCCAGTCAAGGGTTGAAGTTGACTTGGGGCACAATCCATAAACCAGAGTGCTCCAATTTTGAACTTCGTCAAGGGAAACCAGATCCCAATCTTTGAAAATAACATCTTATACAAGAAGATATATCTTGATCCCGACTGATGAAAAATGTGTTTTGATAGTAAGGGGCAAAGTACGATGAAGTGATCCTCAAAATCTGCATCGGAGTGAACCAATACATCTTCTATTATGACATTGTCTGAATCCTCGGCATACTGGGAGGCAATACTTAGAGGTTCTTCATGAACCCAGAAGTAAGGATCTTTCAGTTTTTCAATGAGCCAATCTATCTGGTAGTTTCTTGTATATTGGTTGTGGCAATGAGAGAGTTGGTGTCAAAGTTACCATCAGATGTCATCGAATGAATAACATGGTGAAGAAACGGTATGCAGCTGTAAAAAACCATACCGTCGATTAAATATAAGTTGGCACTGCTACCGAGGTCACTAGTAGAACCCATGTCAAAGCCAAACGATGTAGGGGATGGTGTGGAGGAGTAAGAGGGCGTGTCTAATTCCCTTTACTTCATACGTTGACATCTATGAAGGACACCAAGTCCTTGGATTTCCCTGATGATGTCATGCTAACCTAGAGGTAGCCCCATCAGTGCGGTAAGGAAACCAGTATAATCCTTCCCTCTATGGCTTTCACCAGGATCGAATTGACGGAGCCCCAAACAACACCTCAATGGAGTCACTGCTTAAGCCGCCGTCCCTCATACCTTTCTATGTGAAAATACTTAAAATTTGAGTTAAGGAAATGATGGTATAGAGGTACCTACTGTGGTGATGTAGCTCTTCCTTTTTGTGCGCACCAGACTCCTTTGTTCACACCGGACAAGCAGCTGCACTTCGGTATGCAAAAACAAGTGAAAATGACGGGCTTTCACACCTCCTTTTATAGAAAAGGTTGGGGGAACGAAGGGTTAGGAAAACTGTTGCGTCCCATTTATGATGACGCTTCACATTCCGTCTCTGAGCGTAAAACAGTTGTCCCAATTATGACGACACTTTGCATTCCATCTAATGACGTGAAGGAATCACAACGACACAGCAAATTTAAACGCGGCACATGTCACAACCTTCGCCTACAAAATGATGTGACTCCGTCCACCTAAAGGAGACACCGGTAAGGTTAAAATTTTAGTTTTTATAAGCTAGCATTTTTTTGCACATCGGTCATTATGATGCAAGATCCAAGTAGCTCATTGAAGCAACTCCCAAGTCACTTCAACAGGCGAGGGGGCATATAATCCAGAATGGATACCGGTCTCCCTTCCGCATACCCACAGGTATAGGTCTCTTGAACTATCATAAAGTATATAGACCCATCACAATGGTCCTATCCATTACCGGTATTTGCATTTCACTACCCTGACCAAAGGCAGTGCCTTCAAATGACTTACTGACCAGAGTCATGATATGATAAGTAACTAACAACATCGGCCCGAACCTGTAAAATGTCAGTCTTACACGTGATGTACGAACCTACTCTGGCCTACGAAACGAGGAATAACATCACACTCCTTCACTATAAGTATCACAATCACATAAGTGGTAAGCTCTTTGGTACTCGACTTAATACCCCGTTATTGCTTCGATGTTAGAATCCGAACTGACTTTAGTGTCAGAGTGTCTTTGTAGGTAACATTTCCCTTTGCCCCTCAACGCGTTAAGCCGGTGTGAGAAGCTTAACAACATCAACATATGACGCCTATATATGCCTTAACTTAGCTTAACATTGGCGGTAAACCAGGCTTACCTAGAACCTAGAACACGTTCCACACCTAATAGGGACCGGCTTACAACACCAAGTCCTATACCCCGGTAACTGGACAAATCAAAAATCATGATGTTGTGGGAAAATTTTCCTTAAAATTGGATAAAACTAGTTTTCCTTTTTCAAAATTGAGACGATAATAGATTGGTATTTATAAGTTTTAAATATAAATGTTATATCTACTAGAGAGAGAAAAGATGATTATCTTTTAGGTAGAGGTTAATTTCTTCAAATTATTGGACTATCTAAAATGAATTTTACCTTTTTCTATAAAATATTTATTTTACATAATTAAGATAGAAACAAATGGCAAAAGCTATGCATCTAACAATTTTTTTAATACATTTAACTTTATTTGTTTCATTGTTGTCTACTTTATATTGTTTTTCGTGGACTGGATTCCTCTCTCCTCTTCTTCGGCTTTCTACAAGTTTCTATTATTCTACAGCAGCTTCTTCCTTTTCGCCATTGTCAGCCACCGAATGTGTGGCTGAAATTCACTTCAAAAAAGGGATTAAAAGGATGAACTGACTATTAGCTAGAACACTTTCAGTAAAAAGAAAAACTATCAATTAATCTTAGACAATTACATGCTTTATTGTCATCAAATTAGTCACTAAAAGATTTAATATCCCTTAATTAATCACCTATAAATCTCGTCACAACTATAGATTTTCATGAAGACAAAGTGATATTATAAATCTTTAAAGCGGTTATGTAATGACAATATACTAAATGATTCACTTAAAGCTGATACAAGCTTGAGCACATAATAGAAGACATAGTGTTATCTTCTCTAATTCTCTTCTCTGACTTCTGAATCATAACATAAAGCTTTCGAAGTATCAATTTGTAGGTAAGGCTTGTATTGAACAGGAGCTTCTTAAACAAAGAATTGATCAACACTCAAAAGAATTAAACAAAGATAACCAAACTCAAAGTAAAGCAACACTCAAGCCTTCTATCTGTAGCCAATACTCTCTCTACTTAAAACAGTTTTGATAAACTGAGAGGAAAAATTGCAATTTAGCAGCTGGGAAAAATTAACTGGCGACAACACAACAACTGCAATTACTTTGCCATGAACAGTTTTAAGACTGAAGTGCCTAAAACTAAATCTCTCCCTGTGTTGGATAACATAAAACACACTAATCTCGTACGCATGGAAAATTCACAAAATTGAACAAATTTACATCAGCAATGCTATATAAATTGAGTCACCTCCCCCATACAAACCACTTCCAAGCTGATCAAACTACTAAAAACAGTCTGGCCAGAATTCTGACTTTACCTTCATCAGCATGCATCCCAATATTAGTTTAGATACCTTGCTTTATATCAGATGGTAATTAATCCATCTAATTTACAACCCTTGATTTGAGTTCTTATTTCTTTTCTTGGATGCTGCCTTGCTTCTCTCATCTCTTGATGCGGTCTTCTCATGTGCACCATTTTCTTCAGACTTCTTGCGTTCTTTACTTGTCTTAGATTTCTTCTTTCTTTCACTACCATCTAGTATGTTTTCCTTGTTTTTAGAAGAATTTTTTCTCTTTAAAGGTGATGCTTCAACTTCTTCCGTGACTATGATCTCAGTCGGAGTTTGTTCCTTGCTTGGTAGCAAATCCATTCCTGAGGATATATTTGCTTAGATGAAGTTAGAGGTGTAGAAAAATTAGCCATACCGGACACGAATTGTCAATGACATCATAGTAATAATGAAAAATATATAAAATAACATTGTGCATACTGGGCGAAAAAAAATAATAAACCAGGAGAAATAACAGAAAAATAAAATATTAAAGCATTGTGACATTTTGCTGAAGGAGTATGACATCCACCAGCTAACATTGTGACATAAACCCTTTATGTCCATTTAAAAATTTACAGTTCAAGGCATGAATTAGTCTCTTTAGCATTTCATTGTTGAGGACATCAGTGTAAATCCCGTGTAAAAAATTCGTTAGCCTTTTCGGTAGAACATTGCATAGAATTTCATTATGCAATCATTATGATTCGTATTTCAGAATCAGCCAATCAGGTCTATCTTTCGTGCAGTTGTATGATGTATAGTAGTCAATCACTGCTGATAGGAAGGCGGAGTTGTCATTTGTATTTGTCCTCTGAGAAAAGGAAAAGACTCTAGTGTACCACTTGTACTCAAATAGAATAGTAAGTACCTAAACTCATTAATCAAACTACAAGTGATATACTAGAGTCTGAATTCATTGATCAAACCACTTGTACCACTTTCTGAGTTCAGATACTTTCACATGCTACACTTTGCAAGTTTCTTAATTCTGTCACATTCAATGACAAATCTATTTTAGCCCATCTTACTAAATTCTACAGGTTCCCCTATCAAGTTGTTTAATTTAATATATCAGAATGTAGTTGTATGCTGACAGCTGTCTCTCCCAAATCATTATTTATTTCAGACCCAAGTTTTTTGCTTTACAATGTTTTCTTGTTTCAGTTTTTTGTAATTGACAATTGATGATATCTTAAAAATAATATATTAAAAACAAGAAAAACACTGACCTTCAACATTGAAGCTGGAGTCAAAAAGAACATGTAAAATATGTTGCTTAAGAAAAACCTGCAACCAGTACAAAAATATAAATTATTATGACTACACAAATACAGACTTATTTAAAAAATGACAAACTTTACAGATACTGAAAACTATAAGCAGAAAATAACTACAAACAATTCTGAGTTCTAACAGTCATCATGAGATTCGGGGCCCAAGTAGTTCAAATTTAGAAAGGCTCTATTGCATGTCAAACCCATTTAAAAAAATCTTTCATAATATACCAACATTTTTCCTTGGCCCTCAAAACTATTTTCAGTAAGGAAATAAGGAAAAAAATACGAGAGTCCCTATCAGAATATAGATTTAATCCTAACAGATTAATGGGCTCTAGTTCATAAATTTCATAACAAGGTCACCGTATTTGATATTCAAATAAATTGGATAGGTAAGGATTATAAATTATAATGGACAAATATCATCAAATTATTTTAGTTCCCATTTTCCAAGCCTATATATCCCAATTATATACAGCATGTGGCAATGGAGTAAGAAAAAAGGGTATAAAACCTACAGCAGAAAGAAGTTGTCTTGTATTTGTATCCCATAGGCGTAAATAGCCATCCAATCCTGAAAAAAAAATCATGATGAGAATTAGGGTGGCATGGCAAACTAAACTAAATTGACAATAGGAACTTAATATATTTTTATCAGAGAACAATAAATAACTTTTTGTCCAGAAAGAGGTGATGGAGTAACTACAGGCCCTATAGTTTTGAATGAGCTTCAGGAATAATCATGCAAAAGGTAGATAACAGAAGATAAAATATGAATTCACTGCAGATACCAGAAAACGAAAATTATTTTAAAAAAACAGCTAGAAATAACTTTCAATGTAATTAAAAGAAAAAATGAATTTTACTTATCCAAAGATTGCATCAAATAATCTTCAATGTAAATAAAAGAATATACAAATGTATGAAGGGAAAACATAGAGTAGTGCTCACCACATGAAGCTACCACAGGTAGCTCAGGATGCCTGACTATGGATCTGATGCTTCCAGAGCATTTTCCAGTAAAACATCCTACCATTTTTCCTGCAATAGAACTATTTGTTAAAATAATGAAAGAAAGAAACTCATTCAAAAAGGTCAACAAAAAGATGACAACAACAATTAAGCCTTTCCAACTCAGCAGGTTGGCAGTTGGCTACATGGATGGATCAAACAACACCATAATTGTTCTGAAGTAAACCACTCCTATAGACAAAAAAATATTGACCTATAAATCTTTCCCAATTGTTTCACCATCTTAGTCTCCCTCTACATTCAGTAATAACTAATAAGGCTACCCTCCAGGTCAACATATTCGTCTACTCTTCTTACCAGGACTTCTAAAGGTCTTCTTCATATATACCCAAACCACTTAAGCTGAGTTTCTACTACTTTTGTTTTACAATAGGTGTTACTCCAACTAAGAATCTAAGATTATCGCAGCAAGATAAAACAAAATAAAGTTTGTAACACATAGAAGCCAAGCTTAACTCTATTGCAACATTTGATTGTCAAAAGACTAAAGAGTAGTAAAACACTACTAACACATGCCAATAGAAAAGCCACTAGACCACATAAGCATCTCATCTTAACTATATATACAAAAGCAATCAAATGTTGAGGTAACTGTTAGTATGGAAATTCTGACATTTTCAAACTCCCTCTCCCTCTCTTCATCAATGAAATGAAGAATACTATAACTGTCCCTAAGAAATAATTAGAGCCCATCTCCTAATATTTATGATATTTAAATAATCATGCTTAAGCTCTATGGGGAATAGTTCCATTGATGAGCTTCAATGGGTGGCCAAACCCAACATGCACACAAGAAAACCCCTTTTCTTGGAACAAGTAGGGGAAGCTTGATTAAAGAAAATATAACATTCACCAGCATAAATGTTACATGGTGATTGATGAGGCATAAAAAAGATACTTCAAGAGGCCAAATTAAAAACTCAAAAAAATGTAAGCTTTGTTCCTGAGACAGGCCCTTAATTATCTTAAGCGTAACCTAAATTAGAATTCACACAGAAATTGCATGCAGTCACAAACTAAAATATGAAATGCTCAACAAATTACAAATTTGACTCATTACCCAGTTTTTTAAGAACAAATCAAGACATGGATTAACCCTTTGTGGGGGACATTAACTATCAAACATTTGAAGATCACGCCTTCCATATTCATATCAAGTGCCACACAAAAGTGCATTTAACTCTCCCATGTGAAGTACAAGGAGCATTTTCTAAGAGACCTGATGCAACTATTGTTGGTATCAAATAACTAATAGCTTATCATAACATAGCTCAAAACAAAACAAAAGAATAGAATTGACACAGATATGAGGGTAAAAAAACAAGCCTCCAATCAAGTAAATAGCATCCAAAAAATTCAGTCACAAATGGAAGGTAAGGAATATCAGTGAAGAAATAGTCCAAACCTCACTGTATAACATGAGAGAAATTTAAACATTGCTATGATTATAATCACTGTTCTTAAGTTTATGAAAACTTCTCATGACACTGGGATACCTGTGCGTGTATCAACAGAAGCCATGTCACCCGACCCATTCCCTATATATATTGAATAGCCATCTATATCTGCAGCCAGTGCTTTAATTGGTGTCTCACGGAAATCAAATGAGAGAACAGGCCTCCTCTGAGCAGATATGTCATAAAGGCGAACCTGTTCAGAAGACCAAGGGTTTTAGATAAAGAGTAATGTGAAAATGTGGAATTACATAGAGCAGCTAAAGAAAAAAAAAACAATTTTTTCCTTTTTTGAATTTAAAAGTTAGGCACAAAGCAAATATGCAGTTTGAAATCATATTACTCAATTTATATTGCTAACAAAATGGGACAGTTTGAAATCAACTTTTTTTTTGTAAAAAAGGTAAAATATCATTTCTGTTCTCTGGAATTCCAGATTAAGAGAAGATTATTAATCCTTCTCAACAGTCTCTAGCACACCTTGTTCAAGGATATCAAAGAAGAACACTTCACGTGTTATTCGACATTAAAAAATATGTTTCTTTGTGATCTGGGCTTGAATTGAAGAATGATCTGCTAACAAAAATTACCTGATGGCTGTTGGTGCCACCAACAAATTTTCGATGGTCATCTTTCTTAAGAAACGTAGCAGATGTGAACCAAGTAGGCGTAAATATACCAAGGCTATCCTTAGGAGGCTGCAAGGGTTAAAAGGATTAGTAAAGCAATAAAAAGAAAATTATACACTGGTAAAAGATAAACTGGGGGAAGATAAATTAACAATTAACAATTAATAACAAAGAGAGAAGTAGGGGATCAAAGTAAGACTCACGGATTTGGAAGTCCAGATTTTGGTAAGGTTGTCAAGATCCCAAATATTAATTTCAACACCTTTCCTACAGATAAAGTGCTTATTTCATTATTTCTCAGCTCAACATATTTAGAGAAAACAGTTATATGTTGGTGACAGCCAGTTTAGATTCTCAAAGGTTTTCTTGTAACAGGTGCCCATTTTTGTGTTGTTTAAATTCGCTATACTAAGCTTGAAACTATTCCATGATATATATATACATCATTTTTTTGCAGCAAGGAAGGTCGAGCATTACTTTAACTTCTTCACTTTATAAACCCTTCATAAAAAAGTGCCACTAAAGATTCTTTGGCTTCCTCAAACTCACGACAATCTAATTCAACATATATTTAAGTAATTGGATGTGTAGGTTGTGTAAAATGCCACCCAGAATCAATATCCACAAAATAGACAGAGGTCTAGCTGTCAAAAGCTTTCACGCCCTCTAGTACTTAATTTAGTTGATTGCATTATCACAAATAAACAGCAGGGATGGCAGAGGCCAGATAAGGTTTTAATTTCAAATATTACACATTTAGGAAGCTCCATACTCCAAAGGTAATGGTTATTTATTTTCCCAATTGGTTAAGTCAAGTGTTACCTATTAAGAAGAATTTTCTCAGAATTCTTATATGAAACAGGTTTTCCCTCAGAGTTGGCCATAGTTTCGGCAGACTTATAACAGGGTTCTTGACTATATGGAAAGGCAGCCTATAGGGCTAAAGCCCAATGACAGGATTATCATGAAGTTTGTTCCATAGTGTAGAAGAAGACAGTTTTTAAAAGGGAAGGAAATTTCTTTGTTAATCATTATTGTGGGGAGTGGCTACCTCTGACTGATCTTTGAAGCATAATAACCCACTGCCCACTCTTGGGATGTCCTTTCCTCTTTTTGGTTCCCAGGTTTTACCACATTAGGTGATTTGTCCTATCTTTTGCTCATCATTTTTGTACTCACAAAATGTTCTACTACCAAAGTTGATTAAATAATTGCTTGGAATTATTCAACATTTATTTGCATTCAACTGAACTTCCAAGTTCTGTGCCACACTTATGCAAATTGTAAACACTCACCCTCCAAATAAAGCAAACTTCTCATTTCCATCCACCTTGGAACACAAGATGTTACCACCAGAACATACATTCCATGTTTTTGAAGAGCCAATACAGGAAGATCCAGTGGATGAATCAGCAAGTTCAATGGACCTTATGCTTGCATTTCCTTTCGTTGTGCATGTAAGCAGAGTACAATCCCTAAAAATAATCACCACGTTTGAATGATTTTGGAAGTATACAAAGAAAAAATCAAGTTGCTGCTACGGGAGTCACGCACATACAAGAGCATATACATTTGTATGAGCATAATGCAATCAATTAGTGCATTTGAACATGAATGAAGTTAACGAACAAGTGCATGCACACAGAGACTGAAGATATACTTCTGTGTACATACTAAAAGATACAGGTTCGGAATATAGAGATTAACACAAAGAAACTAAGAAAGTGAAGAAATTTGCTTTGAATACACTCCTCCTGCTTTGTAACAATGACTATCCAGGGTCAAGAAGAGCATGACTGATATACCATGGTGTCTTCCCCAGGAATTTGAGTGCCTGATCTCCCCAACCCAAAACTAACAGAGCAACTAACTCCAGCATTCGCTGCCTCTGTTTACAGCAACCTAACCAATCAACTGACGCTAACAGCTTTACTAACAAAGTCTACTCTCAACTAGCAATGCCTAATTGACATAGGCTAGCTAGCTTGATCCCAGTTTCATTCTTATTCTTTCCTAGTTCCTAGTGACTAGTGTAAACATTTCTAATTGGGGATGGGCACTAGCATACTAAATGCTTGAACTTTGAGTATTATTTGTGATAATCACATTATGCAATCATCCAAAAGGACCAAAACTATATTAATGAATAGATAGTACCAAACTACAAATCCTTCAGTCTGCTATAAAGGTTCCATGGCATAAAGCATTTGTGAAGGTAGGCAACTTCAAAACAAGAAGAACTATGTTTGACTTCTGAACACTCCCTTGCCCCACTTCCTCTTTCTCTCCTCTCAAACCCTTAGGCTTTATCTATTATGTAAAGCATTCATACTACTAGTACAAGTCCAAACCCACAAACCTACTAATAAAATTATTAATTAATCTAACATTATAATAACTACCAAGAAGGATTACATGTAGAATCTAAACCCACAAAGCAATCTAAACATACAAAAAAATGTCTCATACCATATGTTTCCTGTTGCACTTACACAGTTGCATTAGAAAAGGTCAAAACAATTCAATCATTCAAAAAGAAACTTGCACTGCCGTTATTGCTATTCGAGACTTCAACTTAATTAAGCACAGAATCAAGAACAAAAGACAAGCCTAATTTAACCTGTCAAACTCAAACAGCAGTGATTTATATATACCTGGAATCTGACTCTAAATTCTGTTTTGTAAACAAATGCAAACCAGTAACATCATTCTCTTGAGATGGAATATCTAAACCATCGGCATTTGAAATCGAAGCCTGAATATCTCCATTAACAGGGCTCAAAACCTCAATCTGAAAAAGGGGGGATGTATATAGAGTTAAGCGCCAAATGTTCAACAACAAATATTAGTAAAGCCGAAGGTTATTCCAGTAAAAGTGTATCTACCTGGCCATTTTTCCTTGCTACAGCTAATAACTGCACCAGCAGAAACACAATGAGAATCGCATTTTTGCGTTAGATATTATTTATTATGGTAAAACTAAAAGGAAGGTGTAGGAAAGCAAGGAGATACGGGGTTAGAGTTGCGATCAATCATAGAAACAGCGATGAATGATTTGGATGATTGAGGGTCGCCCCATCTCTCTACAACCTGGGGAACTCCACGTTGCTTATCACGAACTTCCACAGCTGTGGAAAACACAGGAAAATATGAGAGGGCATGTAAAGGGAAAAAGTGAGAAGAGGGTGTTGGTGAGAACCTTTGATGAGACCAAGTGAGTCAAATGTAAGGGCACGGAACGGAGGGCAACCGGGGCAGACGAGGGTTGTAGTGCGAGGCATCTTTCACAACCAAAACCCCTGTCCCCTGCGGCGCTTCCCTCAATTTTAGAAGACAGGTTTTGAGGATGTCATGTTTTCTCTCACGTCTACGGTGCTTTCCAAAATTAATTTACCCCCAAAAAAATATTATAATGTGTTTTTTCCCTTTCTACAGAGACGGTGAATGGATTGGTTTTTTTTCTTTTCGGTACCGTTATTATTTTTTAAGTTTTTTATGTTGGGTATGTATTTATAAAATATTGTTTGATTTTTGTTTTTACTATTTTTAGTTTTAATTATAAAATTGTCTTTTATTTTAAAAAATATATATAGAAACAAGAAAGATTTTATTTTTAATATTTTTGAGACAAAATTTTAAAAAGAAAAAATAGGATGATAATTTTGTAATTAAAATTGAAAATTAAAAATGAAAATAGAAAGCAAGCACCATCTAAGGGGCCATTTGGATTCGAAAAAGTTTCTTATTTTTAAGTTTTAATTACAAAATTGGCATCGTATTTCTTATTTCTAAAATTTTATACAAGAAAATATGGAAATATAAAATAAAAACAGAAAAAGGTTGTTTTTTCAGTGTTTCCTAGATAAAATTTTAGAAACAAGAAATGAAAGTTTTGTAATTAAAACTTAAAAACAAGAAACGATTTTGAATTCGAACGGCTCTTAATTTCTCAATTATAAGGGAGCTTTAGTTATCCTTAAAGAAGGGATGTTCATGAAATGGATTTGATTGGTTTTAGAGCAAAAGGCTATCTCATCCACTCCTAAAATTCTATTGCGATTTTGGTTGAATCAATTTAAATAATTTTTCAAATTCAATTCAGTTTGATTCGATAAAATACAGTTTAGATTGGATAATTCAGTTTTTATATTTTTATTTATTATTTAATTAGAAAATAATAAAAATAATTTTCATTAATAATCATTAGCATTGATACAAAATATAAAACTTAAATAGTAAAAAATAAAATGAGACATAAAATTAAGTCTGAATGGAAGTTAAAAATGATAAAGTTGTAAATAAAAAAAGAACATTAAGGCATATGTCTTATGAAAAAATAATAAAAACATATAACTTTAAAAGTAAATTTGAATAATTAAGTAATACAATTTTATGAATATATAATTACATAAATATAATTATGAAAAGTTTATTTTATAAATAAAATTATATATATAAACAAACATTTGATTAAAATTAGATTGGATTGTTTCAAAAAATATATCTAAATTTTGATTCGATCCAGTAAAATAAAGTTATAGGGTTTGACATTCGAAGTTGAATCAGGATCGAGATTATATTTTGGAAAACCAGATAACACCCAAGGTACGTGTTGACGTACGAGGGGGTTTATCACTCGAGTAGCAAGTAGGGATTTTATTTCTTGGGTAGGTTTTTATAATTAAAAAGTTTACTACAAATGCCGATATCTAGAAAATATTAATTTTATAAAATAAAAATATAATTACTATTGTGATGTGAAGTATTATTCTAAATAAGAGTCTGATGCTTGATAAATAGTGATGTTAATATTATGTTAATACGATTCGTGAAGTTCTATCTTAATATATTGCTTGATATAAGTTGCTGGTAATGGCCCATTGAGGGTACTGATGATATTTTATAAATGTGTTGTAAATCGCCATTGGTGCTGTTGGCAGGCATATGTTATTGATATATGGTAGCATAGAAATTTCTTTGTTTAATTGCATGTTGTGAAGTAACTTAATAGCTTATGTTGATTAAATTGATAAATATCAATGTGGTAGTTAATGATTTGGAATATATTGCTTGGTATGCGTCGTTGTCAATAGCTTATGTTGATATTTATGATATTATAAAATTAAATTTATGCTATAAAATAATATACATAAATGATGCCTAGTATTTGATATTGTTGGTGATCTATTGTTGATGATATATTGATTATTATGTTAATTATGGTATTGTTGCGTTGGCTATGTGTTGTTGAAAGCTTATTGATAATTAGGCCATAAAATACCATTAAATATGTTGGTTGGCATGTGTTACTAGTAATAAGTTACGTTGATATCGATGATATTGTGGAAATTAAATTTTGTGCCATGAATTATTATTTGTAGAATAAAAATTAGTGCTTGATATTGTTGATGATTATTTGATATTAAGTCTATGGTAATATTATTGATTACGCCTTGTGGTGGCGCTAAATATTTGTTGAAGTCTGGTGTGCTAGCTGAGTGTGTTATTGAAAGCATATCGATTGGTGATGTGTTATGGATTGTTAAGTGTTAATGATATGTATTGCTAAAAATAACCCATTTGGGAGAGTTTGAGTTTCATATTTTAAATGCATGATACATAATTATTGATAATATATATTGAAGATATATGTCACATTTACCTTGAATGGAATATGTTTCCCTTGTTTGTATATATGGATGGTTGATGGTTGATCTGTGTTGATTAATATGTAATTAAATGTATTTAGAATATGTGTGGTGTGCTATATATATATATATATATATATATATATATATATATATATATATACACACACACACATATGTGATGATATAGTGGCATTGATGAGGCTATATATTATATACGTTAATTGATATGAATTTATGTGTGAAAGAACCATTGCTTGACTACCACGAATTCATTGATAGATGATGTTGATTTTGATTTGGGTATTGAACCTTATGCACACCATATAAAATGTATTGATGGGTTTGACGATGCCTTGTTAATTATTATTTTATAATGAATGTGAATTGATTGATGATTGTGTGTCACTAACCACTTAGTATGAACTTAGAGATCCACTGTGGATTGGTGATGTTGAGTGTGGGTAAGACCCTGAGAGTTAGTAGTTATTAAATACTTAAGATATTAATGTTGGAAGACATATCATAGTTGCTTCTCGATTTAAAATGTTAGGGGTTTCGCAATGAGGCCCAATAGGAGGGCAACCCTATACATGGGATTTGTTATTATTTACTCTAGTGATTAAGTGGTTGAATTATAAAGCTTCTCACAATAGTGATTGGAGGGGAATTCTATGAGGAGGCTCGGTGTTAGGGTGGCTCGATGAGTGAACGTACCCCTAGTGATTTCTGTATGGATCACGTCTTCCTTTATATATGTTCAAGGGAGGTCCACAACACGTTGGTAATTATGGATGTGCTTATACCGCATGTCACCTTGGGTGGCTGTTAGTGTTGTATATGGACAAGGCGGTTCGATATCGATAAAAGGGATATACATTGGTATCGATATATGTACACACTGTTATTGATTATACTGCAGTATATATGTAATAACACACTTACGTATAATTATCACACTTTGTTATATTCCTACAGTCGAATTCGCATTAGCATTGTTGCAATTGGTATTGTTGTGATGAACATATGCCTTGGTATATGGGTTTGTATATGGTTCAGTGATATGCCAATGAGTATTAATGAGAAATAGATGTCCATGTGTGGCCAATGAGTATTAATGAGAAAGAGATGCATATGTGTGGTGAACGAGTATTAATGAGAAAGAGATGTTCATGTGTGGCCAATGAGTATTAAGGAGAAAGATATGCCCATGTATGGCGAATGAGTATTAATAAGAAATAGATGCCCATGTGTGGCCAATGAGTATCAAGGAGAAAGAGATGTCCATGTGTGGTAAATGAATATTAATCAGAAAAATATGTCCATGTATGGTGAGTGAGTATCAATGAGAAAGAGATGTCCATGTGTGGCGAATGAATATTAATGAGAAAGAGATACCCATTTGTGACGAATAAGTATTGACGAGAAAGTGAGAGAAATGGTCAAACATTTATTATTATTGATTGATATATTCCTAGGGATATGTGATGTTGAACTAATGATTGATATATATATGTGTGTGTGTGTATATATATATATATATGATGTTTGTGATTGAATTAATGATTGATATATATTTGGTGATGTGTGATGTTAAATTGATGATTAATATATTTTTGGTAATGTTTGGAATTTAATTAATAACTGATATGTAATTGGTGATATTGGAAATTGAATTGATGATTGAAGTATGGTTTGTTGGTGTATATGTCATTATGTTGTGGTTGTAATAGTTTAAAGGTTAAAATACAAACTAAGCTATTTTAAAGTTTAGGGTTTTGAAAAAAACCTTTAAAAAATGCCTAATTTTAGTCCTTTTAAAATTTTAGGGGTTTTAAAAATAAGAAACCGTTAGTTTTGGGTGTTAACCAATGAGGTGGCTAAGGTCTGTGTCACCTCATCAGTGTCACCTTCTCTTAAAGTTTAGGGTTTTGGAAAAAAACCTTTTAAAAAATGCTTAATTTTGGCCCTTTTAAAATTTTAGGGTTTTCAAAAATAAGAAACCGTTAGTTTTGGGTGTTAATTGATGAGGTGACTAATGTCTGTGCCACCTTATCAGTGTCACATAGTTGACATGTGTTAATTTTTTAAAAAATAAAAAATCCACATCATCTGTGCCCTTTTGCTGCCATCGTCTTCCTCTTCGTTTCCCTCACTTTCTCTCTCTAAATCTTAACCAGATCTTGTTTTCTCTCTCTACCACACAACAATAGCGCCCGTTTCCATGCTTGTCAAAGAGAACATATACATGACGAAACTTGCTAAACAGACCGAGTGTTACGAAGAAATGGTAGAGTTCATGGAGAACGTCTCTTCATCTCATCTAACACCTTTCTTCTTCTTTTTATTTGTGCATTAATTTTTTTTAGAGCATAGTAGAAAAAATCCCCTTTCTTTTGTTGTTGTCACCCCATATCCTTCTCATCTAACCCCACTACCTATTGATTCACGTTCAACTCTTGTGCGTAAAGAAGGGGAACAACATATGGCTCTGTTATAGAACAACGGAAACATGACGATGGTGCATAGTCTATATTGTACCTCATATTCCTCTATCGTTCCGCCGTTTCCGGAGATTCGCCGGCACGACGAGCCAGATCTTCCTTGGATGGTTGTCCCTTCTTCTTCCTCCTCACAATCTGACCCATCTATCATTATTTTCTCTCTCACACTCTCTCTAAAACCTTGTTTCACTTTCTTTCTCTTGTTTTGCTTTAGGGTTCCATTATTTTCGAATGAGGTACCCTGGTTTTTTTCGCGAGGTCCGAGCCTGGCTGTCATCACCCGAGCCTCAGGTTCGGTGGTAGGGTGCGTGTGAAATGACGTCCTTGGTTGGGAATGACGTCGTTTTCTCCCATTTGTTGATCAATCTTGGTTCAGTTTTTTGCTTGGCTGGTTGATGCCACTCAAGGTTTCACTTCTCAAGGTGATGTTATAAGAAATTGTTACCATGAAATGCATGTTATCCAGGACATGCTTATTCCTTTGTACAAGGTCAAAGATGCATTGGAATGGGTTCACCGTGAGATGGAGGTGCATTTTCTTCTTTACTAATTTATTCGAAATGTTGCTTTATTTTATGTTTCCAATTCAAGCCAATAGATCAGTTAGTTGTCTCTATCTCTGGAATTGAGTTTTCTTATACAATTCAGTTGATGCAATTGAATTTTTTTTTCTCACATTATTGATTGTCAATATAATAGGTATACCCCATTTGGCTCTTCCCTCACAAAATGTTCTGGCTGCCAATTAACACCATTATTTACCCAGAACCATGCTTTAGGGAGACACACAAATAATGGATGTTTCTTTGAAAGTTGGTGTTGTTGAGTGCTGAATCCATGCCTTGTATCTTTGCTTGGAATTGTAATATTTGGCAATGATTGTGTTCTCTTTCCTGTCTTATTGTCTGAGTGGCTAGCTACATTTATGAGGATTCATTGTTTGCATAATTATCTATTTTAAAAAAAAATAATGCAAATATATAGAATTTTTTTTAAAAAAATTGACACATGTCAACTACGTGGCACAGACATTAGCCACCTCATTAGTTAACACCAAAAACTAATGGTTCCTAATTGAGTATTTTTTTAAAGGTTTTTTTTCAAAACCTTAAATTTTAAGAGAGCTGAGTTTGTATTTTAGCCTAGTTAAAATTACTTAACCCAATAGGTGCTTTAATTGTGGATTGCTATGTACTGCTTTGAGTGGTACTCACCCTCAACTTTCAATTTAGTGAGTTTTTAGGGTGATAATGTCGCTCGGTGAGCTCAGAGGCGAGAGCAATGCAATGCCGAAGACGGATTTTGTTTTTGTCTATTTTGTGGCGGTGCTTGTTATTTTATTGGTATGTAAAGTTCGGTATGGCCTTTTGATTAGCCTGAATTGACAACTATATGTTTTGATGTCATGGTTGTTATGTGAAAATATTTATGTCACTACTAGTGGATAGGTAACTAACACCTCACCAGAGGTTTAACTTTTGCTTTATAACAATATTTTGATTAAGGATATGATCCTCCATATGTCCAAGGATTGTCTGAATTGCCATGATTGTGCTAAGTATGTCATGTCCTCACATAAGTACTCCTTGATTCCCGACTCATATCTTTATATACGGGAAGGGAATGGTACCTTGTGAAGGACCTATAGCTTGGTAGGTTCATCCTTAAGCTTGTTGTGGACTTCTAGTTTATGTCTTCTATTATGTATATTTTTAAAGTCGTGTGTCACTTAAGTTCTTAGGGTTAGCTTGTTGGGTGTGTGTTCTTTGACGTGAAAAATTTTCTCTAATTTTAGTAAACCCTGAGGATTAATTCTGGGAATTTAGGTGGGATGTTGCAGTTTTCACGATTTTTTATTTGTTTAAATCTTGATTTTTATAAAATCGATTTTACGGGTTGCATTAGATTAGATCAAATTATGAACACTCTTGACTTCAAGAATATTCCCAATAAACTTTTGAAATATCCCAACCTAAATAAAAACAAGTTCGAGACTAGGGGAAAATTTTTCGCGTTTAAATTCCGAGTCGGGGAAAAGAAACGGGTCAGGGTGCCACTCGCTTGGCAAGTCCCAGAATTAGATACGTGAAATTGGCAGAAGTCGCTTAAGCGAGCCTCATTCTCTCTAGAGCGAGAACCCACACTCGGCGTGTTCTTTCACTCGGAATTGGAATCACCACTCACTCAGAATGATCCCTCCAAGTGATACTTCCCTCGGAAGTTCTTACACATACCCTTATTCTTCACCTGGAAGATCCCATCTCAGGCATGGTTCACCCTAAGGCGTTTTAACCTTCATTCGGAGTGATTCACTCAGTCATTCCTCACTCGGAACCTTTTAACTTTTCTTCTCTCTGGAGTAGTTTTCCACGGTTATATTTCACTCTGGAGTAGCCCTTAGCACTTCTCCCATAACAATATTTCTCAGATAATGCAACAACCTCGTAACCATATATATATATATATATATATATATATATATATATATATATACATACAGGTGTTCTTAATACTGGGTAGTTCAATACATATATAAATATGTTCAACAAAACGATGTTCATAAGAGCCGGCCAAGGCTACATCAAAATATATACAAGATGTACCATATGTACACTACATCAGTACAAAATACTCATCACTCGGACTTGAGGAGCACTCGTCATCCTCCATCCCGACCTATATCCACTGTAAATATAGCCACAAGTAGGGGTGAGCACTTTACATATTAAATGACAGTTAATGACTCGGATTAGTCATTACATTCTCAACTATACAATATCATTTTGCAATCAAACATTAACATACACTGCCATTCATTATGACCACTCACTCGGCATCAATCGGTCAGAAGTCTCTCAACTCATTCATGGCTATATTATTCATGCTATTCTCTATGACATATACACATAAACATATAAGACACTTTGCACTCGGCAACAGTTTCAGTGTGCACACATTTATTCAGTCGGATCCGATTATTCATTATTAGATTTTTATGTTGCAACATAGGCTCTCAGCCTTTTGTTCAGCTCTCAGCTGATCCGGCCGTTTTACTGGTACCAAACCGTTTGCCCTCTCAAGTAACACAAACGCTCTCAGCGTCAACGGTAGTGTTACGGGCAGCCCTGAGTCCCACTCAGTCGGCTTGTCTTGAGTCCCACTCAAGGTCTTTGATTACATCTCATGCATTTATATATATTAAATTACCGATTCATAATTGAGCGTCTCACGCTAAATGCTCTCAGCATTTTCAGTGGTGCATCTCATGCATAATATCATTATAAAATCATAAACAGGAATCGGCATAACAATTTCACACTGTCATCACATGCATCTCATGCATTTTAATATAAAAACCACACACGGAGATCATCATAGCAGACTCATACATATACCCTCGGTTTTCTCATTAACAACCACATGCATCTCATGCAATTAGTATTAAAACACAAACGGAACTTAACATGATAGTCCCACATCACATGCACTCGGCATTCACATTTACAGCAACAAGCATCTCATGCTATCTCATATAAAATCACACACGGGAATCGACAACAGTCCCTTAACACTTGCACTCGGCATACACAATAATATCGACATTTACATGCATCTCATGCGAGCACTAAACATTTTATTTTTACCATCATGCATCTCATGCATTCATTCAGCATTCTCATGGACGGAAATCAACATGCACTACACAATTCATAGTCATCACAAATCCGGGTGTTACATAAGCTATCACTCAATCGGAATACAACAATCAACACATTTCAAGTCATAAACACTCAACATAGCATTTTCACCCGGAACCCGTCCATAAACCATGCATTTGAAATATAAAACACCCCCTACCTACTGTGAAGTCCCTCGGACTTTCAACGTTGATCGGTTGCTCTCCGATTGCACCTTCAGTCACTCCCTCTTGCTCAACGACCTTCGAACCCAGTAAAAACTCTACACTCAGCTTTGAGAAATCGACAACTGTCTTCTCAAGGCTCTGTCTCACCAACAGTGGAGTACTTCCACAACTCCAAGATACCACAACGTCGTTGACGAAGAAGAAGGAGAGGACGGAGAAGAAGGAGAAGAAGACGAAGAAGAAAAAGCTTGGGAGGAGAAAACAGAAACAGCCCACAGTACGCACGAAGCAGAACGCCCAACTCTCTCTGACTTTTCTAACTCAATGTGAGTGGAAAGTGAAACCGAAGCCCTTTATATGGCCAAGAAGGGCACATACGTCTTTTCTGTGCCACCTTTAGTTAACCGGCCATTAACTTCAATCTGCAATTAATCTAAATCAGCAATCAATCTTAATCAACAATAACTCTTAATTAGGATGTTACAACTTTTATGTATAACAAATACATTTTAATTTGCCTGGATGATTATTATTGAAACATAACTCCCGACCAAACTAAAAACATTCAGTAACTTTTGTTAAATTTAGATTATAATTCATAGGTTGAAATTTTGAATTTATAATTATAATTTAACAAATTATTTTAATTAATTTTTGTTTTTTATTTTTATCAATTAATTAACTTAAACATAAATTATTTTAAACCATCAAGTTAGAAAAAATCCTTGGATAATATACATGGTGATTAACAAATCCTATCTTAGCTAAGAATTTAAATTAAAAAAATATTGATTCACTTTCATTACAATCATACTTTTTTAAGTATGTTTTAACGTGATTTTGAAGTTCATTTGGTAAAAGAAAAAAGGTAAAAATATTTTTTTTAAAAAAATGCAACAGTCATGAAAAGAATAACCAAATTTATACCTTTTCTGCTTTAGTTACTCTCATCTCCAAAAGAAATTCATAAATGTGAGAATTTCTTAAATATGTTTCACTAGGGTGATTAGGCTGATGTTTAGTAAGCGGTTTTTTTTAAAAAAAAATTAATAATTTTAATTCAGAAATTTTATATTTTATATTTTATGTTTGATAGGATTGTTTTTATAAATATTTTGAGGAAATTAAGATATTTAGGAATTTAATTATATTTTTCAATAAAAGTTTTTCATTGAGAGATGGTGGGAGTCTTGATTTTTGTGTGGGAAGAAAACATTTTTATATCTTTCTCTAAATCTTTTTTGATACTAAATGAATTTATAACATTCATTTAAAATACGATTATCAAAAAAATATAATTCTTGATAAACATGATTATTGGGAATTAAAAAATATCCGTATATCAAACACTCCCTAAAGTCTATGTTATTTCTTTTGGGTCCTCGACCCCGTTGGTAATTAAAAATAAAAGGTTAAAATATAAAATTCACCCCCCTTAAATTTTAGGGTTTAGGAAAAAACTTTATAAATAAAAATGATAATTTTTAACCCCTCAATTTTTACGGGTAACTAAAAAACATTCACATCATTCATTATTAGCGATTTCGTCTATATTATTGTTCATGATTGAATCACAAACAATAAATAGCAAGAGTTAAAAGCAATTATTTTACTTATAGAGTTTTTTTCCCTAAACCTGAGATTTTAAAGGGTGTGAATTGTATATTAATCAAAAGAAAAAGCCTATTATTTATATTTATGACTAATTAGGGGAAGAGTTAGATGGACTAGAGATAACTCATATCCAATAGGTACCTATGAAAATGACTTACGATGAGTGTAATTATCTACATAATGGGTACAGGATTAGGTAAGGGAATTCCCTTTAAAAAGTTACATGAATGATTTCATATATTTTTAATATATTTATTTTTTATTTTTTATAAATTTTTATTTACTAATACATATAATTTTTAAAAGTTAGAAATTTAGATAATTGATTATTCACACTAAACATGTATGTAGTATTATTTGAAATGAATATTTTATTATAATTAATGTTTATTTTAAAATTTATTAAATATATTTTACATTGTGAAGTTTTATAATAATAATAATAATAATAATAATAATAATAATAATAATAATAATAATAATAATAATAATGGGTTTGGATATGGATATTTACAAGGACGAATAAATAGTTACTCTTGTTGGGTAGGGCAATTTTTTGAAACGCATGTATAGGACGAATATTATAATACCTTACCTAAACTCTTGCAGGTATTATCCCCAAATTGTTTAGTTTTGTTTCATTTCCTATTTATGTTTTTTGTTTTTATTTTAATTATAAAATTGTTATTATATTTCTTATTTTAAAAGTTTTGTAAAGTAAACACTTAAAATATTTTTTTACTATTTCCTATTTTTACTTTTTTTTTCATGTAAATTTTTGAAAACACGAATTAAAACTAAAATCAAGAAGAAAATGAAAATACAAATCAAAAGAACTTAGGTTTGACCCAAGGAGATGAGTTAGTTTCTCCATGCATATAAAAAAATGATAACTCCCTTTATTTTTTACAATAATTGAAGACTAACATCAGTAAAATACAACTTCATGACTTTTAAAGATCTGTTTTTTTTAATAACATTCATAGATTAGACTAATCTTTTCTTAATATTAAACTCACACAAAATGATTGTCAAATAATTATAAAATATCATTCTAATTTGTGTATAAACTTGATCATAGAGATGGATTTAGCATGACAAAAACAAAATAAAACATTGCATAAAAAGCTTGAAGAATAGTAAAGGACAAAAATAGTCCAACATAAATGACCATTTCCACTATATAAGTGATCATCGGGTCATATACACCAAATTAAGCTGTACGTGCTTGGGTTGCAAGTTGACCAGAAGCCTTTAGATACTCTAATTTCTTCTGCTCTATGCCTTAAAAATTTTCACATTTTAGCTAATACAGAAAACAACAGAATCGATACTTTATATCCCTGCTTGACCTGTTCAGGTCATCTGAAGAGATATCATGGTTTGCCTCACTGTTTATCTCATCCAATGTCGTCCCATTTTTCAAAGAATATGAATCTACCTGGCAAGCTTCTATTGATCTTGAAAGATTCTGCTCTGGTGAAGCTGGTACCACTTTGTTATAATGGTTTACTTCCTTCAAGTTTGGATTTTGTCCCCTGAAAAAACCAAAATGGTAATTAAACTACAACAGCAATGTAAAGTTTTAACACAATTGACGTGTATCAAATTTAATTGACTTATGTGATGCTTACATTAAAAGTATCTTTGATCTAATGTGTTCTAATTTACAAAGAAAATATATCAGAAATAAATCCCTACACTATTTGGTTTATATTTATTTGCAAGCAAACAAGCAAATTATTGAAGATGATGGTTATGTTTCATAAGGTTATCGATATCGACTTATATTAATTTATAGTTTATTTTATCAACTTAAATTTCTCATGTAAAATAATACTATCTAGTAAAAGAAATTATTTTAGTAGCTTGTAGTATTTTTTGAAATGTTACTAAGTAACATTTAAGGTTATAAACTCTGAACTTATTTTATTTTTTTATGTTTTTATCCTTACTTTTAGAAAAATCACTCTTATCTATTTTAAAAAACATATCTTTTATGTCATTTTATATTTAATCAATAAGTTAACTTACCAATTTTCAACCACTAACTTTAAATTTTTCAACTAGTTTATCCCCTAATTTCGATAAAAATATCTCATATCATCAAACTATGAAATCAGTCTCTTATAAAGGTAAGGTTGACTGCATTAGAGCCACTAAGTGGACTCAACCCTTCCATGCCCTATGTACAGCAAACGCTCTTATAGTATGAGTTTTTTTTTTATTACAAGCAAATTATACAGAGAAGAGTGAAAAATCATATACCAAAATGAAAAACTTATTTTCCTATAGAAAATCAAAGAAAGGCTAACATAATCACCTGAACTTTTCTTCTTCTGAAGTTTCCTCCAGTACATTGCGGCTTGAGACTTGGAAACTAACTTCATTTTCCAAACATAGCTGAATAAGTCTTGCAGAATGTGAATCAACTGTGCCACCTTTTTCCATGCAGTGTGACTCTCCATCAGCAAAATTTGGAGTGGACCTGAGGGTCTGAAGTCCACATTCCCGAACCACTGAAATAACCTTCTCTATTGTTTCTACAGCCCTTTTCACATCTGAGCGGATATAAACATTCCTTGTGTCCATCAGTATACTCCTTGCATCATCTCCCTTAATTGGAATGCCATGCTCATGCACTATTTTGATGACATCCTTCTCAATTTGTACAATCTCTTCATTATTTGCCTCTGCAATCTCTTCATTAATTGATTCTGCAATCTCTTCATTACCTGCTTCAACAATCTCTTCATTATTTGCTTCTACACTCTCTTCATTATTTGCTTCTACAATCTCTTCATTATTTGTTTCTACAATTTCTTTATCACTTATTTCTACAATCTCTTGATTATTTGCTTCTACAATTTCTTTATTATCTGCCTCTACAATCTCTTGATTATTTGCTTCTGCGATCTCTCCAATATCTGCATCTAGAATCTCACCATCCTTCTTGCCCATCACTACACTCAATGAATCACCTTCCTCAATTGGATTGCCATGTACCTTGTTGACATCTTCCTCAATTTGTACAATCTTTTCGCTACCTGCATCTAAAACCTCACCATTGTAATTATCTGCATATTGGTTGTTGCTATCCTCCAAGTGTGTATCTTTTGCCTCATCTTGTTTATTTGGAATACATTCTTCAGCAGGAACAAAGCGAGCAACTTGCTTAAGCTCTTCCCAATCATCCATAGTGTTTGATCCACTATTGTTCAATATAGCTTCCCGTATTCTAACATACAATGTGTCCTCCAAGGCTTTGCTGAATTCTTTATCATGGCCCATCTTAGAAGCCACAGCCTATAACAATATCAAGTATTGGTTAGCGTCAATAGATGATAGAAAATGATATAGAAACAAAAGCATTTAATGGACAATATTAAATAATCCATGAAGCTGATGATTTGGATAGAGTGTGAAACATGATTCCACATTACATTCAATTATTATAACTTGTTCTTTTGTTTTAAAAGAATTTGATGAATTTAGTAGAAGTACGCCAGAAAATAAAAACAAAGTACATGCTGTTAGCAAGAGAATTCAATTGGAATACACTGTCAATGTAAAGTTTGTTTAAACTAACATAAAAAAATCATAAATTGTCATATAAACAATAATTCTTGATTTCTAACATGATTTTCAATTGGTTGAAAATGCACAAATTTTTACATTGACAATATAAGCCAATTAAACTCATTAATTGGATGCCTAGTAAAAGAATAAATCTGAAAATAATCTACAACACAACCTTCTGATAAAGTTTGAAACCACTGCCGAGGATCTGTCTTGAAATAAAATTTATGAGGGATGCAGGTACCAAATCCAGCTTTATATCCAAATTTGCTATAATCCTACAAAATTTGACGAAAATTTAAGTCTTGGAATAAGAGTTGCTAACCAATATCCTTTTCTTCTTTCATGTTGGAAGTCAATTCACATAATTAGTCTATAAATTAAAGCCAGTTCAATTACACATTTCAGTTAATGTCCAGTAACTATCATAACAATTACATAATATGTAACTGTTCTTAGATACATCAGCAAAGTCAAGGTTGGAATACGGAATATATCAGTGAAGTTGCATGTTTTAAATTTATAGTTTTAAGAAATGAGACTATGAGAGACCTCACATAGCTATCAGAGAGACAATACAATCCCCTACTCATCATAATTTTGCTATAGTACAAAAATATTATTAACAGTTCATTTGCAAAATTACCTGTTGCATTCAAACACTTCTTTCAATAACTTTGCACCTTCTTAAGGGTCCATTTCAGGTTATGGTTTTACCTTTGAGTACTCAGTTAAAGGTTAAAACTCACCGAAAGTAACTTCTTTCTGATGACACCTTTTGCATGACATAGCCCCCCACTACATCCATTCTCACCACATCCTTTGCTTCAGGAATTGCATCCTTCAAACCATCAATGTTCTTTGACTCAGGGACCTGAGAGCAAATTCAACACAAATTTCTTGAACCAGTTTAAAGTTAACTTTCTCTAGAATAATAGAAAGAAAGAACGATCTAGGGGACTACCGATTTCAAAAGAACCACTACTGAGTCATCTTGAAAGTACTCAAACAAATAATAATTCACTATAGCCTCCCTTGTAGACAGTGGCCATGGAACCTTCATCCTTTCTTCCAAAAAAAGCAATCTTGTGAGCATTCAAAAGTATAGGCATTTAGCATGGTCATGGTTAGTGACACCAATAGGTTCTTTTTTTAATTTTAGTTTTAGTCATCTGAAAAAAAAATGATTAGTTCTGATCCTTAAAATTTATAAAATTTTTCATAATGGTTGAAGTACCATTTAGGGGCAATATGACATGCATTTTGACCTATCATGTCAATGATCATATTGAAACATAATTAGATGCATGACATGTTATCAGTATGTCGTCATGTAGTACATATTCAAAAATTTAAAGTTTTTGAAGATAGAGTAAAATTGGATGATTAGAACCAAAATTAAATATGATTATATTATAGGGATTTAAAACATAATTTAGTCATTTTTTCCTTTAATGGGTGCGAGCAAGACAAACCTAACTAGTGCTATTTGCTCCCAAGTCTGGACCCTCTGCAAACAGTCAGATACTAAAACCTTGAAACTGGGAATAGTAAATTGAGGCCACCTGAGAAATGAAAATTAAATTATGAAAATTAAATTGTGAAAATAATATCAGCTATGAATGTCACTAGATTTTTATACTGTCCTAAGTAATTCCTATGCTATACTTCCTGGACCACATCTCATAATAAAAACATTGTCAAATGGATGCAAAAAACATGGCTTGTAGCTGCAATTTTCATTGATTGGTTTAACTTCCAACCACACATGGAAATTCATGAGTGAGAAATGACATCATGTTCAATGTTGGACTAATATACATAAAATTAAAATCACACATTACAATGTGATTCTCACCATTTCTTGTAGAGGGATGAGTCCCATGAGAGGCATAAAGCTGTAATTGTAATGAAGAAAATGGTACATTAAAATTTCAAACTTTAAAATCCATATTATGGCCATTGTTTTTAAACTTAAAAAGAGTTATGCTACAAAATTTGGCTGATAACTCACCAACATCAAGAGGCCCCTCTACATAACCTTCAACTAGCAATGTATGAAAAGGAGTTCCTGCTGGTCCTTCACGATACATAACACGGCACTCTTCCTTATCCTGTTTTATCTGTTGCGAGAAAAGTAAAATTATAAAAAATTCCTAAAGAATTTGACTGAACAAGCCATTATCTAGAATACAAATGTTACACAAGATTACATTAGTCCATTGAATTCAGCCAATTTAAATTTCCTGATTTCTATTCAAAGAAGCCATCAAATACATAAGAAAACCAGAAATTTAAAAATTAAGTCAACATAGGATAGAAAACATAACACGGCTAAATAAGAGAGAGAGAGAGAGAGAGAGAGCTTATATATATATATATATATATATATATATATAATATATATAGCTTACTTTCCAATCAGATTGTGATGCACTAGATCCTCCACTATTGTCTACAGAAGCACTTCTCAACATATCAAGAAGGTTACATAACTCTACAGTCCTGGTTTCAACTAGTTTCTCTTCATTTCCTGCAAAAACCAAATATAGAATTTCATAAAATAATAACAATGGCCCACATAAAGTACCGATTCTTGCCAATGAGCTTAAAGCAAATTAGAGAATTATATTATTACCTTCTATAGCCACATTTGAAGAACGTTTAAGTTGACTTTTGACATGTGTTTTGAGTATCTGTTCATCGGTCAGATCAGGTGAGGAAAGAGTCTTATCCAACCTCTCCCTATACTGCACAATGTTCCCTTTTTTCGCCATTCTTCTCTATATCTCGAGGCTTCTATATCAGAAAATCATGTGACAAAGACAAACAACCATTTTATAAGATTCTGAAAACAAACACTATTCACTCATGATCACATCCCATGATTCCTTCCCATCATCACACTTGAATTGTTTTGTTTGTGCAGGAAGCAGAACAAAAATAGCATATTTGTATTGTAATTGGCCACACAAATTATCTCCCACTGGCCTAATAACTAATATTAACAAAAAGGAAAAGGGGCCATGAAAATCATTGCTAGATATAACTCTTCTGACACAAGGTACAAGTGTATAGTGAGTCTGAACAACACAACATAAAACCAAAAAAGTGAAGAAATTTCTAAGCCACTCGATATATACCCAGAAAAATAGGTGACAGAATTTAATGTAACCACGTGAGCAAAGCCAGACTCCAGGTTTTGAGTATACATCACTTCTTAATTCATAGCTAATACAGAGGCCCTAATAACTAATCCAATCCAATAACTGATTAAATTGTATTAAAATAAACAACCCCACTTACATTACATGAAACTTTCGGCACCTTAACAGTGCTCTTTTAAAAGTTCTTTAAAAAAAAAAACTGAAATTTGTACCTATCCAAGAATGCAAATCTCAGTTAATGATTGCCCCCATACTGAGAGGGGACAGAACCATCTGATGTTAGAGCACCCATGCGGAATGAGAGAGAACAATCAAACCAAGCTATTGTTGATTATTAGTGTTGTTGTTTCTTATTTATTTAATGTTTTAATATTATTATTATGGCTATATAATTAGAAATGGACCAACAAGATTAATTAAAATGATAAATAATTTGATATCGTTTAAATAAGATCGTGAACCTAAGATGCCGTGTGCATGAAAAAACCCTTTTAAAAGTCTCACTTGTCATATCCAATTATACAACCTGAAAAGACAAGATTACCTATTGATGTGGAAAACCAAAACTCAGAGGAAGAAAGAGATAACCGTTTTTGGTAAAAGAAAAGGACTTGGAGAAGAGGCATACGTGGGGGTAAGTTTGGAGACATGAGAGTGAGTGGTTAGGGACCACGTGTGACGATGGATGATTTATTGGTACAATCAATAAAGTTCTAGTATGGTTATTGGTTAGGTTGGTAGTTACGAGTAAAGATAGGACTCAGCCAAAGTGGTGAATTAATGCTGTGGGGTTGCTGGTGGTGGTAAGTAATAGCATCAGAATTGATATTTGTCACAGTAAAATATTGTAAGGAGAAAGATATAAAGAGAAAGAGACATTTATAAAGGATGGATGATATAGCAAATGTTATAAAACAGATAGAGAGAAAAAAAAGTAGTATTGAGTAAATCGCCTAATCCTCTCTCAGATTTTGTTTATAATGCCAACTTTTGTAGTATCAACTCAGTTTACATTAGTTAAAAACAGTCTTTTCTACTGCTTTACTTATCTTTTCAGGGATTAAAATGTTGTTTTGTTGGGACCAAGTTAAAATTTAAGCAAGCAAAGGAAAGATATAAGTGTTAGGTAACTTTTAGACAAATTCTGATTTTAATAAATCTCCATGTAACTTAACTCATCTAATTTTTTTTTAAAAAAAATTATTCAACATCAAAATATTTTTGGTTACTAATACTAGTCAAGTATATAAGAAATATATTAAATTAATTTTTTAATGAATGAATTGATTCGTTCATAACTTTAAATATAGAATTTAAAGATATCAAATAGAAAATGATCCTCTAAATCATAATACTATAATAAAATACAAAATCAACCAATATTTATCAACTTTGAAATAAAATTAAAAGAGATGATTCGATCATTTCTTTTCTATATTTCTTGAAGGAAGAGATCCATAAGTGAATTTTGATGCATGTAGATACAAATAATCCTATGAGAACAAGAATTTTTAGAAACATTTGGATCATTTCATTTATAAACATAACAATCATTTTTAAGTAGTGTTTGATGAATTATATATTAATCAATATTTGATTCATTATTCCGAGGTTATGAACAAATATGATTTGAAGATATTCCTATTTGTAGATTCAAAATTCGTACCTATTAGTATTAGGGAGTGTTTGGTTTCTGTTAGATTTGACCAATCCTAAAAAAAAAATCTTACAATCAAACAAAATTTTAATTATTTTAATATGTGTGAAGAATGAATGTTAACTTTTATTTTTATAGTTCTATTTCCCAATTATATATCAAACTAACACTTAATATTATCACAGTGGCTGGTTTATAAATCAGAGAAAATTGAGAAGTATCTAAGGCCAAGGCTTCACGTGTCTGTCTCTCAACTTAATGCTACAATCTCGTTCTTCCCTCCACTCGTGATGTTTGCCATCATAGCAATGCTTTGGTCGGTGCTTGAAAACTATCTATCATTTCGAAAACACGTTACCTTAATTTTGTTCGAACTACATAGATGTACATTCAACATTTTTGTCAGAGTTAAAAGCTTTACACTAATTTGATTATAAAAAAAATTAAGAAAAGATTGCATCTGGGTCTCAACCATAACAATGGAAGGGTTACGAACGTTGAAAAGATTGCATCCTAAGCTATGTGCCATTTGATTGGCTAGAAATTTAGGAGAAAAGAAAAGTATGACAAATGAAAAGAGTTGGAAAAGTATGAGGTTTTTTTTTTTTCATAAATAAAAATACGAGGTTTTAATTTTAAGCTTTAGTTAGTTTAATAGAAAATACAGTGAAAAATTATTGCATGAAATCTTTTCTGATGTTTGGTTTTTCCCCCCATAATAAATGCAGTAAATAATACCATAGACATAGTGACAAATCAGGTTGACTTAAGGTAATGGGGCCTAGTTTTATTATGTGAATAAATGTACTGTAACATTGCTGGTACATCTGTCAGTACTGAATAATACACCTCATTTGTTTATGTACATTTTGATATGTCTTTATAATTTTTATGACTTCTTTTCTCTATCATTGCCCCACCATTTTAAAAAATTTCCACCTATTGATTATTTTTGCTTTTACCAAACTCACTTTTTATTTCCTTTGTTTAGGGTGGTTTGGATTTTCTGAACTTGAATTTCAAAAATTGTAACTCTTTTTACATGAAAACCGTATGTTTTGATGAATAATTTTTAAAGTTTAGAATTCTTAAATAAATAATAAGTTATGATAATAAAAAAAATTGTAAATGATAATTTAAGATAGATTTTTTAGAAAAGGACAAATTTCAAAATTATCTCTTGATATATTATTTGAAATTCTTTCTATTTGTTCTAAAACTTATATACAAGTAGTATATATTTTCTAATATGTAATTGAATACTTGTCTTTTTTAACATGCAATAATTATTATAGTAAGTTTTGTTTCTTCAAGTATTTTCTAGGCAAATGTATGTTTTAGTTAAATTTTAGTTTAGTCTTGTATGTTTAAAAAATTTCAATTTAGTATATGTTTAAAAAATTTTAATTTAACCTTATAGATTTGTTATTGATTTCAAGTTAGTTCTCACTACAAGAAAAAAATATTTTTAGTAGAAGTTTTTTTTTGGAGTTTAAACCCTCACTAAAAGTATTATCTATAGTTCTCTTTTCCTCTACAAAATCATGTATAGTTAACGATTTATCTATGGTTTTAACCAACCATGGGTGGTTGTGATGCTTATCCATGGTTCATAAACCTCTATAAAATACCTATAATTCTTAAACCTCTACTAATTATACTTGTTCCCCAACTATTTCAATTTTACCTTTTAAGTAAATTTTCAAATTTAAATTATGTACGAAATTTTTTTCTTCTAAGAACTTATCATAACATTAAAAAATGATTGTTAGTATGAATTTTTTAAAAAGAATATTCAAGTGGAAATTACCAAAAAACAAAAAGGAATATACAAGTACAAACAAAAATACCAAAGACCTTTCTTTAATGGATTTTATGACTTAAATTGTCTAATTTAGCTACTAGAAAATGGATGACTAATCAAAGAAATCTAAAATAATACTCTTAATGGATTTTTTGATTTTCCTCACATTTCAATCAACAAGTATCATCTTCATATTGTCACATCATCCACCTAACATGTAGAAAACATTATGTAGTATTAATTATGTTCCTAAATTGAAATTTCACATTGCTAGTTTCTCTTGCAGCATGCCTAAATTAAATTGGCTTACTCTTCATGTCCAATATTTATTGAAGAATGATTAGTCCCATTAGTTGGGTTTGCACTCCCTTGATCAGATGCCTAAAATCAATAGATCAATATAAACTATAGTTAAAAACATTGACATTGCACTAAAATATTTAGAAGAGAATATTGAACTTATAACTAGTACCTGTGAAGTTTGGAACATAGCTAGATCAGGGGGTAGTTGTTGTAGCCCTTGAATGTTTTACACAAGAAAATATAACCACTCAATTGTCTTCATAAAATTTCTCTATATTCCCTATACAGAATATATAAAATAAGCTATGTAGTTACGAAAGAAATCAATATTATATTAAATTATAAATTAAGAGACTTACTGAAGAAATGAGTAAACTTTTTTACAATTAGTCAATACATGATGATGGGCTTGTAGCCTTTCATTTGTAGAGAGGGTGAAGTAATTAAAACCACCAACTAGTTTTCCAACTAGAGGAAATAAAGTGTATGAACTAGTTGGCACAATATTAGGTTCATCATCAACACGACCCAATTGATTGAACACATTCTCAATCCCATCTAAATACCTAGAGCAAAAAGTCAGAACTTCTTCGGCCAAGTAGCTCTTTGTTATTAAGCCTTCAGGTTGAGCCCTATTGCGCACATAAGACTTTAATTTGCCTAAATATCTCTCAATAGGGTACATCCACCGATATTGAATAGGTCTTCCGAGCCTAGCTTTTTCAACTAAGTGCACTATCAAATGAACCATGACCGTAAAGAATAAAGGTGGAAATAAAATTTTCATACGACATAATGTGAAAACAACTCTACTCTGTAATTGGTCTAGTTCATTGACATTTAAAACTTTGTCACACAACTACCTGAAAAACAAAGACAAATCTATCAAAACCATTGCCACTTTCTTAGGAAGTGTCTTTCTTATTGCTAAAGGTAGAAATTGCTCCATCAAGACATGAAAGTCATGACTTTTTAACCCTCCAATCTTACATTGCCTAAGATCAACACATTTACTAATGTTACTTGAGTAGCTATCAGGAATATTAATGTTCTTCAAAGTCTTAAGTTAGATATCCTTATTTGTATTTGTCAATGTGAACAAAGTAGGAACATATTTATCATTTTCATCAGGCTAAAGATCACATCTAACACCCTATTTTTGTAAGTCTTTTCATGCATTTAAATAGTCCTTTGATCTTCCCAATTCATTCAGCAATGTAAATAGCACATTATCACATACATTATTTTCAATGTGCATAACATCAAGATTATGACGTAATAAATTATTCACCCAATATGGAAGTTGAAAAAATATACTCTTCTTTCGCCATTGTGGAGTGTCTTTATCAATATCACTAGCTCTCCTTGGTCTTTTTGCCTTCCTTTTAACTTCTGGTCATTTCCCAAATACAACATTGATGTTATTTACTTGTTGCAATACATTTATGCCTGTTACTGCCATAGGTGCATTTCTATTTTCAATACTTCCATCCAATCGCCTTCGAGCCAATCTAAATTTATGCCCAACATCCAGAAAAGCGACGGTGACCCATGAAACATCATTTTTTGTTATGATAAAGGCGATTAGATGTTGTGTCAAAATTACAAACAAGATAAGCCAACCCGGTATGTATGTTCCATCCAGATAAGTTTCCAAGTATGGGAAAATCACTAATAGTCCATAAGATGGCAGCATACATATTGAAAACGTCATTGCTGTAAGAATCAAAAGTTCTTATGCCAATATTCCATAACTCCGTTAATTCTTCTATTAGTAGTTAAAGATATACATTGATACCAATTCCTGGTGTTTTTTTACCAGGAATAATCATAGAAAGAATGAACGAACTTTGTTTCATACACATCCATGGTGGAAGGTTGTATAGCACAAGTACAATCGGCTAAATGTTATAACTTGTGCTCAAATTGCCAAATGGATTAAACTCATCAGTAGCTAACCCCAAGTGCACATTTCGAGGGTCCGAAGCAAATTGAGGATGTATTAAATCAAATTTCTTCCATGCTTCAGAATCTCTCGAGTGCCTTAACACGCCATCACTAGTTCTTTCCAATGCATGTTATCGTATATGCTCAACTGTTTTAGAAGACATAAACAACCTTTGTAAACACGGCTTGAAAGGAAAATACCTCAAAACTTTTTCAGGAACTTTCTTTTGTTTTCTAGCACTTGTACCCTTAGTCATACCTTTACTGTTTAGTTTCCATCCGGATGTATGACATGTCTTGCAAGTATCTTTGTCTTTGTCCTCCCCAAAGTATAACATGTAATCATTTTTATATGCATCAATTCTAGTGCAATTAAGGCCGAGTTTACTAATAATTTTCTTTGCTTCATAGAATGAAGGCAGAAATTTGGCATGTCTGAAAGCATCTGCTAATAACTCCAATATCATTGACATTGCTTTGTCACTTATCCTACATAAAATTTTGATGTGATACAACTTGACCAAGAAGGAAAGTTTTGAGTATTTCTCACAACCTTAATACAAACTTTATTGTTCATCCTTAATTAATTCCAAAAAATCTATGTTATCATCAGACGTAACCTCATCTTCCTCTTCATCTTCCTTTACATCTTCATCCACACCCAAATTATTAGGGTGATGCCCAAATGCATCATTAACCATGTCACATATATGATCACTAATAGGATGTCTATCTTGAATCCCTTGGGACATTAATGGTGTTTCAATTAATGTATCTACATGACTTGTCTCCCCATGTCTAATCCAAATAGTATACCTATTTGAAAAAGGTTTAAGAATCAAATGGTCAGACACTACAGCTTGAAGTTGCCAATTGTCAAAATTGCATTTAGGACATGAACATATTATCCTACCCTCAATATTTTGATTAGCAAATGCAAAATCTAAGAATTTATTCAATCCTTCCATATATTGAGAAGTATTTCGACACATATCAATCCAAGACTTATCCATTTCTGAAACAAAATAATAAGTAACTTAAGTAAAGTAGTATTTATTAAACAAATATATATTCATAAGTAACAAGGGGATCAACATCCAAGGGACTATGCTTCAACAGTTAAAAATTTTTGCAAAATGAAATTTCTACTGATTTGTAGGAAAATGAAAACAAAACAAATGAAAATTTTCTATAAAATAGTAAAATAGAATAGAAAAATAGAACCAGTAGTGATTTTTGTTAAACTTTGCAGTGCAGTGCAACAGTCAAACTAAAGCCAAAAATCAAGAGCTAAACAGAATATCAACAAAGTAAACTAGGATAAAATTCAACATGATTCTACAAAGATACAAGATATCATTAAACCCAGAATTTAATGACAGTACTACTACTAAGTACAAAATCAGTAAACCAAAGAAGAACTTTGAGTTCAGAGCTCTAAAACATAATTAAAAATCATAATTCAAAGTCTATATAGAAAATATAAACAGTAAACCAGAATTTTAAGAGATTTTTAGAACAGAATTTAGCTCTAAGTTTAAAGTTTACACAAACACACATAACATTAGAGATTAAGGCATAACTTAACGACTTTCTTTTTCTTATACAACGTTGAACCGGAGTCTGAATGAATATTTGCAAACATACTTTGGATGGTAAAACTGTATGATTATAGATGAAGAAATACCTATAGCATGCCTAATCTAGCATTTGATATTAAGAATAAAAAAATTCAAAACTAACAAATGCACTTGTTAAAAAGAATTTAATTTAAATACATGATCAATGTAAATTTAATCATAAATTGATATTAAATAATTATCTTTAATTTCTGTAATAATCATTTTAATAATCATATCTAAGATAAATTTTGATTAGTTGATAATGTAATTAAAAAATATAAAGTCATTTTTATCTAGAGTTATGGACCCATTTATCTAATTTCAACTTACCTTCAAAACTTCAAGAAGCTAGGGAATAATCTTAGATAATTCCTATAAAAGAAAAGAAGCATAGTAACAATGCTGAAACTATTATCAATGTGTGCATTTGAAAAAAAAAAATAACAAAGGAAATAACATGCAAACATAAATACACATGCAAAAAGAAAAAGAATTTCACAATTGCTAATATTTTGACATGACTGGTACTCTAGTGGCTTACTCGTGGGATAGTCTTAACTGTAATACGCTAGATCTGGTTCACCAAGGATCGATCATATACTTGTAAGTTAAAAGTTTGGCACAAAATACTCATCTCATCAAATTTCATAATAGGACCATACTTATTGTTTTAAATCATGCTTCGAACATATATGCTACCCCGTAGACTCACGGTAAACCCAACGTCTATATAACCATTTACTTAAAAATAAATCTATTATGTATCCAAAATCATGTTACAATGAAAGAAGTCATAACTTATATCCATAAACAACTGCAAATATCTACCAATACTTATTTAATAAGATACAAGTAAATATAATAAGACGGGACTCTACCTATGTTACAACGGGACAAAGTAGTTCATGATACAAAAAAAGATGGCAATATCATCTCATGGTTTATAATGCAAAAACTCACAATCAATTCTCATTTCTCGCCTAACATATTGTAATTAAAATCAAATTAGGCAATGTAAATTGGAGCGACAATTCATCATTCAATGTATGTAGCACTAATAATTGTAAAATAGGAAAACACTATCAAAATAACAATTGCTATATATATCTGTCAAAAGACTAAAAATCTGTGTAAATTGTTGCTTGACTACTTAAATCAACAGACTTAACAGTAAGTTAAAATTTTGTATGGCTGAGTTTAGGTACAACCAAGGTAGTAATGCTAAAGTTGGACCACTGATTATAATTAACTGGAACTTTGAACTTGTAGTTGTGGTGATGAATTTTCTAACACGGGCATAAAATGTGACCCCTCTATCACCACTAAAAAAACAACCTTTAGCGACGGACAAAATTGGTCGCTAATCAATGGAACTCCCGTCGCTAAAACAATTAGCGACGGCGTCACAGACGGGAACGTGGGCGTCGCTAAAACCCTCGTCGAAAACACATCAGCGACCACATACATGCCGTCGCTAACTTATTGACGGCGTAAGGCCGTCGCTAAAATCATCCCTGCCCCAATAACTGCTGCCGTCGCTAAGTGTTGCCATACAGCGACCTCGGGACCCCGTCGCTACTAATAGACACCAGCGACCACCCCGTGCCGTCGCTAGAGGTAGTGATACAGCGACCAATACATTCCGTCGCTAGTGGTTGTCAGGTCGCGACCACAACTTTCCGTCGCTAGTGGTTGCGATGTAGCGACCAAGGCGTACCGTCGCTAGTGTTTGTCAGGTCGCGACCACAACGTCCGTCGCTAGTGGTTGCGATGTAGCGACCAAGTATTCCCGTCGCTAGTGGTTGTCAGGTAGCGACCACAACGTCCGTCGCTAGTGTTAATAAGTCAGCGACGGACGGGTACCGTCGCTAACGAGAATTTTTAAATTTTTTTAAAATTGATCCAATATTGACTGGTTTTGTTAATTTAGCTTTAAAAATAACTTTATTGGCTGATAAAATTTTATAATTAAATTAAAATAATTTTTTTGAAGCAATGAATTATTATTAAAAACCAAATAATAGATTAAATTAATTTATGAAATAGGTTGAATTATTAATGATAGGTAGAAAGGCTTTGTGATTTGAATGTAATTACCATTAAATATTGACATAATAAATAAAGAATGACAAACTAAATACTGAATGAAAATATAACATAACTAAAAATCAAATATACAATGTGTATAAATAAAAGAACTACAATCAAGGTGGTGGGGGATCCTGGGGTGGTGGTGGGGGCGCCTGGGAAGTGGGGGGAGGTAGCCTCGCCATCAACTGCATCAGTAGCTCCTGCTGCTGAGCAAGTTGCCGACGAGTCTCGGCGTGCTGCTCCTCGGCCCGCTGTCGGTCCGCCTCGGCCTTCTGTCGGTCCGCCTCGTGCCGCTCCAACAGCAACTGCCTCTGACGTCGCTCCTCCTGTAGCTCATCGTTCAGGTTTTGAATTACCTGAACGACCTCAGTCGGAAGACCAGAGGAAGACGAAGAGGAAGGGGTCTTCCCCTTTTTCGCCAGCTGCGTGCCGACGCCACCCAATCCAAACACCCTCCCTTTCTTGTTCACACCGCCAACAACCTCCATATAGATGGCGTTGTCGTCAGAACAAGATAGGGTGGGAGGAACCTCCCCTTCAGGAGTGGAAGCCACCAGGTCCGCCTCCTTCTCGGCCCTCCTGGCCTGATACGCCTCCTGTAAATTCAAAAACAACGATAGGATTAGTAAGTTGATTTGTAAATTATAAGCATATGTCAGTTAAAAGTAAATACCGCTAGCTCCGTAGTCTTCTGGTTTACCCATGCACCGGCTTTGTTCTTCTTGGTCATTTGCATGACCTCAAACAAAGAAGGCTCCCGGTGCTCCCTCTGCTCCTGTGGTGGACAAAAAACATTGAGATTATTATTTGTAAACATGTAAGACGAATGATAATAGAAATGTTTAACATAAATATACTTACAAATCTTTTCTTGTGCTCGAGGGTTGAAATGCTACCCCCAGTGTAAACCGAGGCTGCAGCATCGGCGGCTCTGTTGGCCCTATTCCGAGCACTCGCCTGCTGGAATGGGACCCCGCCCCACTTCTGGACCATCCCGTCCCAATGGTCCTCCGGGATCCAACGAGGGCGCTCACCCTTGTCCCTCACCTTCCAAAGGGTACTCTTGATGATTTTGGAGGTCTTTGTGGCAAAGACCTTCCTAATCTCATCAATCATACCCTCCGCCCACTGGTAATCACGCTGTAAAATGAATTGAGAAATCAAAATTAATAACAGGTCTATTTTACAAATCAAGTCACAATAAATGAGCTAGGAACTTACCGAGAAGGTGTCAAACCACCTATCTTGCACAACCTTCCCAGCATCTGTCCAAGATATATATGGACCATCCCACTGGGCCTTCAAAACCTTAGTAATCGCTTTGGTAGTGCGACTACTATCAACAAAGCTGTAATGACAACAATTATATCAGGAGTAAAACAACACACAATCTAGGGAGACACCCAAAATTTCGGCAGAGTCTCCCCTGTAAATGTAACATTTCCAAGTTTACATAGTTACCCTGTTACAAACAGAAGAGTGCCCAGTACAATTCAATCTATACAAGTACTAATTAAAGTAACATCCAATAAACCAACAAGTCTTTCTACTAAAGTTTAATATAAAGTGTCATACAAATAACATAAAAGTATTTGAGGTTTAGTCACTTACTCGTCTCCGGCCGGCACGGGTACCAACATGGGCAGAGGGGATGCCGGAGGTGGGGTCGCCTGATGGCCATGGTCCTCCATGCCACCAACTCCAGGAGTCTGCTCTGGGGTGGTCAGCTGTGGGGGTGATGGGGTGGTCTGCTGTGGTGGTGGTGATGGAGTGGTCTGCTGTAGTGGTGATGGAGTGGTCCGCTGTGGTGGTGATGGAGTGGTCTCCTGCCCTGGGGTAGGAGTCCCCAGGCGGGAAGCCGGGGTCCTGGACCCACCACCCCTACTGAAGGGCAGTCGACGTCCCGTCATCTGTGGATAAAATAATGAACAAAAAAGGTTAGTCTCAGGATATATATAAACCTATGCATATATGTTTAACAAGTACATACTCTGTGTCTGTTTCAGTTTCAAATTCCCCCTCAGTTTCAGTGTCACTGTGGTAATCTGTTTGAACAAGTTCATCAGTATCCAAATCAGCCCTAGACCGTTTTGATCGAGAGACAAGGTCTTTGTCAATGTGTTCACCCCCCGTAGTGGCGAGTGTCTCATCCATTATGACTGGATCAATGTTGAACAACAAAGAGGCATCGTTGAGCTCGTGTGGTGCAAGCTGATAAGCGTCATCAACCTCCTCGGAGACATTGTCAGTGATCTGACTTCGGGCCTTGGCCTTGATTACTGCATACCAGTCCCGATGTCCTCCCGGGAAGTCGGTGTAATAAACCTGCTCAGCTTGTTGGGCAAAAATGAAGGGATCAAACCCTTTATATCTACCATTCTTCTTGACCTCAACTAAGCCGTAGTTGTTGTCAACCTTTGTTCCAACACCGATTGTGTTGTCGAACCAATCACATTTGAATAGAACAATATCTCTTCTTAGTCGTCCAGAGAATGAAACTTCAACAATCTCCGTCAGCACTCCATAAAAGTCTTCTTCCAACTGACCGGCGGTGCCTTTAACACAAACCCCGTAGTTATGGGTGCGCATCCCTTCACTCCATTGAAGAATATTAAACTTGTAGCCATTTACGTAGTAAATAGGCCATTTTTTAACAGTCTTCACCGGCCCCCAAGAAAGGGCTTGGAGTAAAGAATCTTCAATATGGTTGTTAGGGTCTTGTATCTATGTACAACATAAGAAGTAGGTCATTGTTACCACATTGACGGGAGTTAGAAGCAAATAGGCTTAAAAACACTTGGAATACGGGTCTTACATGTTGCGCGAACCAACCAACGAACTTGGATGACACCTCACTATGAATTTGGTCATCAGTTAAATCATTTTGCTCAAGTTTTAGCATATCTGTGTATAAGCTATTGAAAGAAACAAATAAGTTTAATATAAAAGCTACGTTAAGAATGTATAATATAACTTCTATGACTTACTCAATAAAGGGTTCCACTTCTGGGCAATTGAGAAGAATGTACAAATGAGCCGCCTTTCGATCTTTCTCATCAATGTAACATTTTGTGAGCCTGCCCCCCGGGGTGACCAGGATAGTTGAAAATCGACGTTTGTTCATCAAACCCTGTGCGGCTGGCTACCCCAAGATTGCGGGGAATTCTACTCATTCTAGTTTCTATCTCCGTTGGAAAATAGAAAGAAGCAAAGGTTGTCATTTCTTCGACTAAGTATGCCTCACAAATTGAAGCTTCAACGCAGGCTTTGTTCGACACTTTATCTTTTAAAGAGCGTAAGAATCTTCAACATCATTAACAACATGGTGTTAAGTTAGAAAATGCTATTATAAGCACGATTTGCAAGTAAATTAAAGAGTTCACCAAGCATTCACCTTTCGAATGGATACATCCAACGATACTGCACTGGGCCACCAACCAAGGCCTCGTACGGTAGATGGATAGGCAAATGCTCCATGGAGTCAAAAAAACTTGGTGGGAAAATCTGCTCCAACTTACAAATCAACACCGGGATAGTTTCTTCCATCTTCACAAGTTTCTCCACAGTCAACGAAGTAGCCGTCAACTCCTTAAAGAAGTGACTCAACTCCACTAACGGTTTCCAAATAGGCTTCGGTAAGGCATAAAACGCGTACGGGAGTAGTTGTTGCATAAACACATGGCAATCATGACTTTTCATGCCAAACACCCTGCCCTCCTTCACGTCGACACATCTACTCAAGTTAGAAGCGAATCCGTCAGGCAGGGTCAACCCATTCATCCAAATACACACAGCAATCTGTTGTGGTCTAGTTAAAGCATACTTTGCATGGGGTTTAAACATTCTTCCACGTCCCGCATCCCTCAACTCCAACTCCTTCCTAGAACACCAAATCGGAAGGTCTAGACGACTCTTCTCGTTGTCCTTTGTTCTCCCTTTGATGTCCATAACAGTGTCAAAAATATTCATGAAAACATTACGTTCAGTGTGCATGACATCAATGTTGTGTCTTAACAACAAGTCTTTCCAATATGGCAAATCCCACAACACACTCTGCTTCACCCAGTGGTGTTCCTTACCGTAACCCGCAAACTCCTTAACACTTTTGTCCCAGATGTAAGGATACTCTTCGACCCTCTGCCAAACCCGTGCACCAGATAACCTACGGGGTGGAGGTTCATTGACAACCTTGTTTTTCTTAAAAGCGGTTTTGTTCCTCCTAAACGGGTGATCCAACGGTAGAAACTTTCTATGACAGTCAAAGAAACTTGTCTTGCCACTAACAGGGAGTGATTCCCCCCCGGTATGTTCCATGCATACAGGGCAAGCTAGCTTCCTAGACGTGGACCATCCAGAAAGCATACCATAGGCCGGGAAGTCGTTAATAGTCCACATCAAAACAGCACGCATCATAAAGTTGTTCTTCAAAGACGCATCGTATGTCATTACCCCGACATCCCATAACTGTGATAACTCTTCAACCAACGGTTGCAAAAACACGTCTATGTTCGCCTTTGGATTTTTGGGTCCTGGAACCAGTATAGATAGAAACATGACCTCCCTCTTCATACACATATCAGGTGGCAGATTGTATGGGGTCAGGATGACTGGCCAACAAGAGTAAGCCCTTCCGTACTGACCGAAAGGGTTAAACCCATCAGTACATAAGCCAAGTCTTACATTTCGCGGCTCGCCAGAAAAGTCCGGATATAGCTCATCCAAACACTTCCATGCTTTCCCGTCGGAAGGATGGCAAAGAAACCCCTCTTGTGTTCGGTTCAGAGCATGCCAACGCATGTGTTTTGCCGTGGACAATGAGGCATACAGGCGTTGAAGACGCGGTGTTATAGGGAAGTACCACATTTTCTTCCTGGCCGTCCGGGTTACCTTCCCTCTCCTTTTAACGGTCTTGTAGCGTTCCTCATTACAATGCAGACATTTTGTGACACTCTCATCTGCAAACTCATTTCTGAACAGCATACATCCACCAACACAACACTCTATCTTCACACAACCCAACCCCAAGTTTGCCACTTGTTTCTTAGCACGGTACAGGTTTGCTGGCATTCTGTGATGACTAGGCATGGTGGAACCCATCAGACTGACCATCCTATCAAAACAACCTCCAGAAAGATTATAATCTGCCTTTAGGCTTAAAGCAGCTAGGGAGGCGGATAACTCAGTGTGACTGTTGCACCCGTCCCACAATGGAGTCTGAGCCGCCGCCAACAAATCATAAAATCTCTTCACCTCCGGATTAGGATCCTCCTCTACATTGTCAGAGTCCCCATGACCTGCTTGGTCATTATGTTCCAGCATACGCCCGGTGGAGGGTCCAACATGATCCATCACCATTTGTTCTATGTTGTTGTACGTATCCCTGTTTCCTCCAACCTCGTAGTAAGACTGTTGCACGGTTACGTCTGACGGTCTACGCGGTAACTGCTCACCATGGTTGTACCAGCAGTGGTATGTTTCCATGAACCCTTTCTCAGTTAGGTGGCACATGACATCATCCGCGTATTCAAAACTCATGCATTTGCACCTTGAGCACGGACAACGGATCTTCTGAGTCACTTCAAATCCAGGCGTGTTTGCCGTAGCGAACTGAATAAACTCCAACAGCCCCATCATAAACTCCTCAGTCACTCGCCGATTGCGATCTAGTCGGTTGTACATCCATCGCCGATTTGCCGATACCTCCATTTACAATATCTAACAAGCACGATTTCTGTTACTTTAAATTATTGTAATTTTATTTGACTATCGGTTGTGATTCACTTTCTATCTCTTTGATGTTGCAAATTGGTGGGGCCCTATCCCATTCGGGATGAATATGCAACCATCCGTAACCCATCCCATAATTGTATGCGGTCTATCTTGAGTTGAACGAATGTTCATTTGAAATTTCGGCAGCATTTCGCATTGGTCCCCGAGTACACAGAGATACGTACGGTATGAAACTCCGCACGCAGACATGCACCCTGGGGACAATACGAAATACCATAGCCAAAATTTCAAATGAACATTCATTCAACGTCTCCAGATAGACCACATACAACATTGATGGGTTACGCCCTACAGGTTACAAATTCATACCAAACTGTCCAACCGGGACAATTCAAGATCCAACACAACACGGTACATCAACCAGTTGTTTTGAAACTTGAACAGGAATCTAATGGGTACACACACGACTAAACCCTACATTATTAAATCATGAGTGTTATTTTTTAAGTTCCTTAAGAAAGGGAGCCTGTCAAAATTTTGGCAGAGTCTCCCCTGTAAACTAGACATTTCCCAAATTTACGAATGACCTGTTACATACAAAAAACTTCCCAGTATAGATAAATAAACATACCATACGCATTGTATATGATATTCAGAGTTATGAACACCAAATCATGTTATCACTACATAAAACCAATGCCTAATGAGCTCTGCTCTCCACTAACAAACAACATTACACATGTATAAAGAATCATGTTATCAGCACACAAAACCAATGCCTAATGAGCTCTGCTCTCCACTAACAAACAAACATTACACATGCATCTTCAAATCATGTTATCAGCACACAGAACCAATACCTAATGAGCTCTGCTCTCCACTAACAAACAACATTACACATGCATATAAAATCATGTTATCAGCACACAAAACCAATGCCTAATAAGCCTTGCTCTCCACTAACAAACAACAATCCACATGCATACACATAACGAGCAAGTCAGTGTTAGGGGATTACCTCAAGGAAAAAAGTGAGCGAAGAATATGAGGCTGTCGACAAACGATCACAGCCCACGCGTAACGTGTGCTAGTCTGCATGACAAACCAATAACTGGTTGGATAGTTAAGAGTAGCAAGGAAACTAAACAAAGAGAGACACGTAAAGCAGATTATAGATTAAGTACATTGCAAGGAAACTAAACAAATAGAGACAGTCAAAGCAAATTGCAGCTAAGGTGGCATTGTATAAAGTGCTCAATTAGAAAATTGATTACTAATTACTCAGTTTTATACTCAGTTTCAGAGTTTAAGAATTTGGGCGCAAAAAGAACTGTGAGGTTGCGGAGAGAGAATGTATATCTGAAGGATTACGAGCATTGAAGGAAAGGCTGCTGGTATAATCTCATTCCTGAACATTCTTCTTACTGAGTCTTCTTTTCCTCTCATCTGCTTCTGTTCTTCAATTTGCTTAACCGTTAAAATGATCCTTTTCTCAGGTTGATCAAGATGATTCATCTCCCGAATGTGTGGCTGAACGTTTCTAGTTTGTTCTATCAAGTAGATCTTCATCCTATTTTTTTTAATGAAAACATTGTGGGTGTATTATCTCCCTGTTTGTCTTCTGTTATTTGATATTGTTTCAGTATGCGATATGTTTCCTGCCCCAAATTTTAGGTTCATGTTGTTAATAATGGTAATTCTGAAAAATGCACTCTGGTTCTCACTGGTTATGTTCATGCTGGAAACCTATCAGTCATTCAACTGGTAATTGGCAAGGTCATGGATTTCCTATAATAGTTATGTTGTTTTTTCAGTAGTCTTAACATTATTTCTGCCAGGTTCATGTTTCAGGTGCAGGAGATTTTCAATTGTTAAACATACAACTTCTTAAGGGACTAACAAATAACAAATAACAAGGGACTAATACAAGAAACCCAACACAGTTTCAATAACCAACAATACAGAGACAACAAAAATAGAGGGAACGATGTACGTTACCTGCAGTCACGAAGGATTCAGAGTAATAGAGAAATAGGAATGTGTAACGAGTGACAGAAGAAAATAAGAGATGAGAAACTACGGGTATTAGTAAAAATATTATAGGTATTAGAAATTAATTGTTAATGACTAGTTACCTTGTTAAACTATGACCAATTGCTTAATTACCCTTTAATGATTTATGCTTAGAATAATAGATTAATTAGGAGTAATTAATGAAGATTTAATTAAAATATATAACTATAATATTTAATAATTATTCAAATATATATATGTATGTGTATATATAATATTAAAATAATAATCACAGATTGGTCAATTGGTCACTGCATTGGTCATTCATCAATATAATCACAGAACTTCCACAGGTTCTATTTGGTGGTTCATTGTATAGACTCATACATAACTGCATTGTGATTCATCAATATAAATGAAACATCGCATGGACTCTACCAATAAAAGCTTTAAAAGACCATTAATTTAAACTCCAAAACTAAAATAAAAATCATACATCAAGGCTTCTAATGAGCATGTTTTTGTACATGAAAATATTTCAAAGTTAAAACACTGCATATACCATTTAACTTGGAACAGAAAACGTGATCAACAGCTAACACCATTATATTTCACTTAACATTTAGCACTCCTTGGTCCTTGCTTTAGCACATAGCAGTGCCACTTAAATCTTTGAATTTCAGAATCATAACCACTTCCAGACCATAAAACTAAGTAAATCACAACCTCTTGAAACTCAAATAAAATTTTAAGTCTTTGTAGACACATGAAGTAGTGGCCAAAAATGTAATCATGAAAAATAGTTGTAGAAAAAAATTAAAATACAGAGAGAAGACATACTATCATTTTTTTTACTATCTAAACATAGAAATCTATTGATAGGTTATAGATTTAAAAAGTAAGAAACTCATATTTCTTATAGCAACCATATAACCAAATAGAACCACAATACACCAAAATCTACCCATTTCAATAAACCACAGGACCCTATAATTAATGCATAACAAAATCAGTTATTCATGACTCATATTTCTTAAAAAAAGCTATATGGTACACACAGGACCCTATGATTAATGCACATGCAACTGATTTCCACCCAATAAACTCAAAAAACTTGCAAATTCACCCAAAACCTTCCATAACATACAATCTTAAAAAATCAGTTGCATAATGTGGAACCAAAATCCTATTACAGAATCAAGATTTTTACTTTTTCTTATATTATTTAAAAAAATCCATTCCTGTTCTTGACAGAAAAATTGCACTCTCATGATAAGGTTTTTCTTTTTGTTTTATTTTACCAAAAGCTTAATGTTGAATTGTATATTTCTGTCTTTTAGCACTTCTAGATTTCAATATCCATGGTCTTCCTTATTGCTACCAGAGTGTTCACCCTTCTAAAGATATATGGTAAGTTTAACTTTCTCTTGAAAACAATTATTGGTCATGTAATGAGTTTTTTTTAAAAAGAGGCTAAAACAGAACATGATCCCTACCAACCTAAACCAGAATTCACAAATTGTGTGATCCCCTGTCCTCATTTGATACCATTTATCCACTCCCCACCCACCATGGAGCCTTCCTGTCACCACCCTAAGCCACCCACGACCACCACGAAGCCATCCTAAACCACCCACCACCAGCCACAAAACCCTTCTATCTCAACAATCACCCACCACCACCCAACAGGCAAATCAACAACCCAAATAACAAAATAAAACCAAGACAGAGTGAGGATTCTTATTGTTTGCTGCAGATCGGGATAATAATGGCATACGAATGACGGATCAAGAGAGCACATCCTACCCCATGAAATCAAAAGGTACACATGTATATATTTACCAGAAAGCTATCCAAAAATACTATAAGAGGATCAGTTCATATTAGAAACATAAAAAAAATTAGCATCACAAATAGAAACATGAAGAAAAAATCAAAGCCAACACTGCACATAATGAGAACTGACTTGAAGGGTTCAATGTGAGGGCCTCGACGTTGATAGAAGAAGCTCCACGGTGAGAGCAGATTCAGGCACGTTGCTCAGTGGTGATGGCGCGATGCTTGACGGTGATGGTGTGATGTTTGATGGCGAGGACGGTGCACAACGATGAGCCAACAATGGAGCGCTCCGGATTTCAGAGGGAGAAAAGATGGAGAAAGAAACAGGAGGGAGGGAAGAAGGGAAGGAAGCACGAAGGAAGGGATGCAAACGGAGGGAGGAATGGCACGGAGGGAGGAGGGACGACGGTGGCTGAGGGTGGAAGGCAGATGAACATAGGGAACGAGGGAGGAGAGGGAGACGACGGCTGGTTAGGGCAAGGAGGAGAGGGAGACGGCGGCTGGTTAGGGAAGGAGGCAAGGAAGAAGAAGGGGAAGGTTAGGGCGAGTGAGAGGGAAAGGGGTGACTGTCGAGTTAGATTAAAATATTAGCGACGGCTGAGAGCCGTCGCTAACAACGTCACTATAATTAAAAAGATTAGTGACGGTCAAACAACACCGTCACTAAACTCCTGAAGAGTAGCGACGGCAAAACTAGTTCCGTCACAAACCTACTGAACCTTAGCGACGGTCCCATACCACCGTCACTAACTTAAAGAAAAATATGGAGGGAAGGCGAAAACTATGGCGACGGATACGATAGTCCGTCGCTAGACTCCTGAACAGTAGCGACGCTATCTGCCCACCGTCGCTACCCTCCATTATTAAAAGAGGGAAGCCAAAATATTAGCGACGGTCCCATACCACCGTCACTAACTTAAAGAAAAATATGGAGGGAAGGCGAAAACTATGGCGACGGATACGCTAGTCCGTCGCTAGACTCCTGAAAAGTAGCGACGGTATCAGCCCACCGTCGCTACCTTCCATTATTAAAAGAGGGAAGCCAAAATATTAGCGACGATGACAGACTTCCGTCACTAGTACAACCCATAGCGACGCAATGTTACCGTCGCTACTATTTAGCGCCAACTGATAAACTCTGGCGGGAAGCAAAACAAGGTGGAGCTACAAAATAGCGACGCCACTAGCGACGGTGCTTATAATTTCTAGCGACCGGGTCCCCTTTCCGTCGCTACATGAGTCGCTAACATCTTTTTGGTCCCTTTTCGTACAAGGAGGTCGCTAAGTCGGTCGCTAATTAGCGACGGGGTGATGTGGTCGCTAATTTGAGGTAGCTGTTTAGGGTTTTTTTAGTTGTGTATCCAAGCTCATTTGAATAATCCACAACAAAATAACCAACTGAAGACACTGGATATCCCTCCCATTAAAGACCAAACAACAATTCCTCCAATGCACACATACACACAGTGCTTGCAATTAGATGAGGAACACTTAACAACAATTTAGGGAATATTTAGGTATTATATACCACACTATTTTTAATCGCACACATTCACGAATTGCAAAAGAGAAACAGAGTGAAAGGTAAATTTAGGCCAACATAAGAAACAAAGTGAAAAGCATATATACCACACCTGTTTCAAAGATCATATCTCTATTTAAACTCTGGAACATAGTAAAATAAAAAACTGAACATAATTGACATTTCATCAAACACCTAACATGCACTGATCATAACATAACATATCCTAAAATTTCACAAAAATATCAAAGAGGAAACATGCAAAGGTAAAATTAAACCAGGAAGTCTGAATATGCAAATAGATGATGAACAAGGAAGTTTCAAAAATTAGAAAAAACCAGGATCTATAAACTTGAGTGATTGAGTGAGACTAACCGAGTGAGAGCAAGATTCAACGCAGTGAGAATGAGAGTGAACAGAAAGTGAGCGAGAGTGATCCGAGAGTGAGCGATTGAGGTTGAGCGCAGGAGAAAAATCACAAGGAGCTATTGAGTTTGAGTGTGAATGAGAATGAACGAGAGTGAATGAGAGTGAACAGCGTAAATGAGAGTACGCGAGAACGAGAATAAAGAAGTGAGAAAAATGGGGAAAGTTACAATGGGCCTTTATTGGGGTAAGTGAAACACAAGTAATTTTTTTAAAAATTTAAACAAACATAGATAAATTTACTAGGGTTTAGTGAAACACAAGTACAACTGGCAATTTGGGCGGGCGACCCTAAACAGGCAGGGTTTTATCGGGCTGCGGGACACTTAGAGCTGGGCTAAAAAAAGGCCCACAAAAATTTGGGTCTTAAGATTAAAGGCCCTAGCCCGACCCTCAATAGGTCGTGGGCCACTTTGGATGGCCCACTTTTAAAAAAGTTAAAAAAATAAATTTATAAAAAAATTAAAACTCTATAAAAAATTAAAACTACATAACATTTTTTTTACAAAACAACTACGAACATTTGTAATTTTTTTAAAACATTTCATAAATATTTACTATTAAAGTTCATAACAAAAGTCTACAAAAGTCTATATTCTATACATACGATGAAAGGGGAAGTAGAAAGAAATGAAGAAAAATACTAACTAAAAGAGAAACTCTCAATAATTTTTTATTTTTATAAAATACTCGGGCAGGCCCGCACTCGGCCTTTTTGGGCTTTTTAGGGTCGAGCTCTTTTTCCTACTTATTAATTTTAGATTTTGTTTTTAGACCCGCGCACTACATTTCTTTTGGGCGGGTTTAGGCCGGCCCATACGGGCTAGCCCATTTTGCTAGTTCTAAACTAAAGTAAATTTTATATATTTTTAATGGTTTTATCAACCTCTACTAAATAACCTTAGGAATAAATGATTTTTTGTAGTGTCTTTTTTAGACAAAATTAATTATTCGACCAACAAAAGTTGGTGATGTGACATAAACAATGTTTGGTTAATGTTGATGGCATATCATTTAATAGATGATGTTGTTTTGTTATTTGGAGAGGGGAAAGAATAATTTTCAATTTTCTTTTTTGAATCAAAGGCAAAAAGCCAGAAAGTAGTGTTGAAGATGGTGAGGGAGTAAGTGATAGAAGATCACATCATCATATATTATTTATTTATTTCACTACAAAATCACTCATATACAAATTCACTCTCAATCATAATTACAATTACAATTAAAAATTCTCATGCATATACTAATTTCATCATAATTCATTTATTCATTTCATTTCGAGTCACTCGGGCATAATCACTATAATAATTTTATAAGCATCACTTAGATTCAATCTCATATACACACACATTCACCGTTACAATTTATAAATTTCATAACACCTGTCTCTTCACTTTACTATTTGGAAACTTATTCCAATACATATACATGAACTTATAATACACATTATCGACTAAATCTCATTAAAATTTTATCATCAATCTTCTTATTCATCACTATACATAATCATTATTAATCTTTCACTATCATCAATACTAACCTCCAATCTCTTTACCATTCCAATATTAGAAAATTATAATTCATACATAATACCTAAATTTAACCTTAAAGCAAATTCTCATTCCTTTTTCCGAACACCATTCGATGTCGATAACTATTTCTATATTAATTAAGACTCCAAACACCCCCTTACCTCGATTTCACGTTTTTAACACTTGCTTTTGATGCCGATTATGCACGATATCTATAATTCCAACAAATTCGAGAAAAAGGATTAACACTTCAGCTTACAACTTCACAACCCACTTAATTGAAATAACTTCAAACTCACTTTTAAGGGTTCCAAAGCTTACCTCAACTAGTTTTGAATTTATTTCCAAGTCCCACTTCAAATAATACTTTTCCGACGCTTAGTCCGCAACCAACGAGTATCGATATCTATAATTCCAACAAATTCAAGAAATGGATTAACACTTCGGCTTCCAACATCACAACCCACTTAATTGAAATAACTTCAAACTCATTTTGAAGGGTTCCAAAGCTTACCTCGACTAGTTTTGAATTTATTTCCATGTCCCACTTCAAATAATACTTTTTCGACGCCCAGTCTGCAACCTACAAGTATCGAAATGAGAACCCATTAGCAATTTATCAACACCTATCATCCAAGGTTCCTATTTACAAGCTTAAATTACAAAATCTCATTGAAATGGAACCCCCTCAAAGTGGTGAATTTTGATTTTAGAAGAAGATAGTCAAAACTAGAAATTGAAGTTACGGGTGTGCTTACCTCGTTCCTATGAATCCAAAAATGCAATATCGAGCTACAATCAAGCTCCTACATGAACGACCATGGAAGAATGAAGTCTCTGCCTTTGGTTTCCATATTCATGCCATGGAAGAAGAGAGAAAGGAAATAAAGTTTTAATTTTATAGGTATTTTTTGTTATTTCACCATTTATTTTCTATTTTCTTTTATTTCCTTTAAATAAAATCCACTTTTACCCTATGGTAATTCATGTTTTACCATCACCATTTAATCTAAATTTAAATTTAATAATTAATCACTCAAAATTAATTATTTAAATTTATTACCTTAATAACAACCCCCAATTAATTGATAATAATTTAGGGAAAATCCCTGATTAAATCTAAAAATTTTTAATTTAATCTCTAATAATATTTAATTAACTTCATGTAGTAAAATAAATTAAATTTTTACATCAGGGATGTTATAGGGACGATAGTGGTGGCAATAACGAGAGAGTGGCAGTGACAACTTTGGTGGTGGTGATGACGGCGAACAAGGGGGTGTTGATGGTAAAGACGGTAATGATGGTGACAGCAACAGAGGGGTGGTAATGGAGGTGACGGTCTAGATGACAACCATGGTGACCATGGCGGTGGCGATAATGGTGTTAGGGGGTGGTGGTGATAGTGATAGTGGCTACGAAGGTGGTGGTGGCTGCAACAATTCCAGTTGTGGAGAGAATTAGATTTTTCTATTTTTATAGAATTTTAAATTTCTTATTTTTAGTTATATTAAAATTTCCTTAGAAATTTTATGAATTTTAAAATTATTAAAACTTGAAATCCTAACAATATATTATAATTACTAGTATTTAAAATCATTTGTTAAACTAAATTTCTCTATTAAATTGCTCCTTCATAAGTTATAGTTGATGGACTTGAAATTCTGGTATTCAAATTGGAAAAAATGATAAACGTAGATCTTACTAATCAATTTGAGAACTGTGCAGGGAGGAAAAACAATATCATTGGACGACAACATAATTAAAGAAGGGTGGAGGCTAAAAAACCATGATTAAAGAAATATCCAAACATGTGGTAGAGAAAGAACCAAACACAGATAATAACTAGCTCAATACTTAATTGATCAATCAAATATTGAATTGTTTCGAAAATAATTAATTGATTCAAATTTTAAATTTAAAATCAAACAACGAATCCTGTTGTCTGTGGGGAATATTATGCATTGTGAAAGGAAAGAAAATTAGTTAATTGATAAAGTTAACTATTCAGAATCATCCCACTCTCTAAATTTACTTATGTCTCATTTCAGAAATTGACACCTAAGAAAATATATGAAAAATATGCTTAACTCAACTAATTACATATTTGGATGTCATTATGGTAAGATCATGAAAATTCGTTTTTGTGTTATGAGGAGGCTATACTGCTCTCTCCTTGGTATAGGTCGGAGTGACACCAAGTTTGGCAAAAAGTGCATCATGGTATGAAATGTTGTTGGTCACTTTCATGTTGATAAACAACAATTAACAGTCCATAATACCATTCCTTAGTAGTTATTAGTTGCAAGCAAGTTCTTGCAGGTTTATCAGTATCACAACTTTCTGCTTCATATAAGATTGAGGGTGTTGCAACTTAAAATATTGAAAAGAGATTTTTTTGGTTACATGGGTTCTTTTGTTTAAACTTACTTGAAGATATAAGTGTTTTTTAATTAAAAAAAGGACTAAACACCTGAGTTAGTCCCTCACTCCAACAGAGTCGGACACTTAGGTCCTCCAATTAATAAGTGAGTCTCGTTAGTCCTCCACGTCCGTCATCGTCGGACAAATAGATCCCTGCCGTTAATGAAGTGTTAACGTCCGTCAGAGTTAGGTGACGTGGATCGTTAAATTCCAACAGGGATACCACGTCAGAGTCGGCGAGGATCTATTTGACCGACGATGACGGACGTGGAGGACTAACGAGACTCATTAACTGGAGGACCTAAGTGTCCGACTCTGTTGGGGTCAGGGACTAAGTGGGGGTGTTTACTCAAAATATTTTACCTTCCATATAACTATAATATATGTTCTTTAAAAGTTATTTAACACAAATTATATAAGTTTTGTCAAACTCTTCTATTTCAATAACTATCAAGGTTATCAGAGTCTTAACTCTTCTATTCCAAGGAAGTGAAACCAAGTTAGTTCCATTGCTGATAGCATTGTCATAACTATCAAGGTTATCAGAGTCAGGACACACTTTCCAACTCTCTTAGCTTGTGCTTGAAGCTGCTTAAATCATCGGTTATGCAGGATCCACTCATTGGAGAGCCATAGTTATTTTCAGGGGAGTGATAATGGTCAGTTGGATATGACTGTGAATCTTGCTGCGACACGGGGCTATTATTAGGTGAGAAACTAACAGTTGAAGGGGAGTTATAAACAGTGAAACTTCTAACTGCAGAGGAAGACTCCAATGTGTAATTAAGTTCAGAACTTGGATTGGAGAAGTGAGTTCCATGGCCTCCATCATTGTAGTATAGCTGATGATTTAGAGTCTGATGCTTGCATTATAGAACTAACAATGAAAAATCCAATCAGTGTGTCAAGTGCAATATAGTAGTCTCCCTGGTGTCTTTCAGCAGATTATATTTAGATGATGAACAACTGACGATCAAAGTGATAATTTCTTGCAGAATAGTGCCAATATATTTGAAACCCTTGAATCTAGTCAAACAGCTGACCCAACCCACACCCGTAGCCTCCCCACAACCATAACCGAAACCCAAACCACCACCAACACCTACACACCAACACCCAAACCCCACCACCCTTAACTCAACAAAACACAAAATCCATACAAAATAGAGAACCACCAAATAGAAGAAACTCAAAGAATAGAAAATCAAAGATGCAAAAACAGGGAGAGGAATGTTACCTACGAGATCGACCCTTCAAAGCTCCTTCCTTTATGCAATATGGACCCTTTTAACTGGCGAAGCCACTTCATTTTCGTGGAATAGATGCTATCTCAGTGTGAAGCCGCCACAGTTGGGTATATGGGGCTCATGCTTTAGCCCTAATCGCAGGGGCATGCAAGACTTTTTCCCCAAACCGCGTTGGCAGGGAGCACCGGGGAGCAGCCTCTATGAAACCTCCAACGGAGCTTCGATGGACGAAACGGAGAAGGAAGCCAACCAAACGCAACCACTTAATAGTTGTTGAGAAGGAGAAGAGAACAGAGACAAGAGAAGAAGCTAGTGGGGGAAGATGAAGAAAACCAGAAAATGCAAAAAGACAAGAAGAAGAAGGAGAACGATGAAAATACTTAGGGTTACCATCAAAACGACGTTGTATTGTTTTTATTTGTGTCACATGGCTTTCAGAGACGAAATATTTTGAGTAAACACTCTCACTTAGTCCCTGACCCCAAAAGAGTCGGACACTTAGGTCCTCTAGTTAATAAGTCTCGTTAGTCCTCCACGTCCGTCATCGTCAGACAAATAGATCCTCGCCGACTCTGACGTGGCATCCCTGTTGGAATTTAACGATCCACGTCAGCTGACTTTGACGGACGTTAACACTTCATTAACGGCAGAGATCTATTTGTCCGATGATGACGGACGTGGAGGACTAACGAGATTCACTTATTAATTGGAGGACCTAAGTGTCCGACTCTGTTGGAGTAAGGGACTAACTGGGGTGTTTAGTCTTAAAAAAAGTATTTATTTTAAATTTTGATGTGTTTATTTAAAGTTTTAAAATAAACAGAAGTTAAAAATAAAATTTTGATGTGTTTGTTTAAAGTTTAAAAAATAAGCAGAAGCTAAAAATAAGTAGATTTTTGCTTATTTTAAGAAGCAACTCTGATCTACTTATTAAAAAAATACTTTTTTAAAAAAACACTTAAAAATAAGTTAAACAAACAGACCCATTAACTTTACCCACACACTCTTCAGCAACTCACATAATAATGCTCTCACCGCAATATTTCTGTTGTGAATAATCCAAATTAATTGCATAGTTGATATAGTTTGCCAAACTTTCATCTTCTAGTAAGCGAGAGAAAGAGAGAAAAGACTAATGGTGTACTGAAGGAAGAGTCGTGATACTTTTGCATCAAATGGAACTTGAACAAATAAAAATTCTGCAGCAGTAAATTTTGAAGTTCTAGTCTTTCAAATCGCTTCTGCTTCTGAGAATCTCAACGCCTAAGTAATCAACTGGACCCCGAACTGCCACATGAGGCTTTCCAACCTTCACACGAATAGCAGAAATCTGTTGATGATTTTTCAGAGTAGTCATTGCAATTTTATGAGCCACTGACTCTAGAAGGTTATGAGGTGATCCTTCAATAACATCCTTAGCTATTCTGCAACACCAATTATTGATATGTTACTTACACTGAAGCTACTAAATTAGTATATACTCTATTCAGTCTTATATTTAAGCAACCTTTGAAAGAGTTTTTAGTCTCGAATTATAAACAAAACTATCTTTTCCCAATATCACTAAATGGTTATATATCGGATATATATATCATTCTTGAGTATATTCTCAAGACAACCATTCTTTGTATAATAAATGAAATTAAAGGTACTTTCGAAAAATACATCAAACATGAAGTTTTTTTTTTGTTTATATTCAAGATCCAAGAGAGTAGCTAATATGAAGAAAGTAACTAGAAGTTTATCCAGTCAAACAATGAAAACAGAACAATTACACACTGAATTTGTGGGTCACTCACCTATATATTTCTGTGTAACTTACTGTGTCTGGTAAGTGATCAGATTTACCAGCTACTCTGAGATCCATCCAAGCATCTACATCTATGACGAACTTCTGGCCCAGCTTTCTTTCTTCAGGCTTTGCTCCATGAAAACCATGGAATGACAATCCCCTCAGAATGAGCTTGTCTCCCCATATCAGTGAATCAGTTTCCATCTATGCTGAAATCAGCAGCAAGCAGAAATCCAAAGGCATATTTGGTTTTACAAATAAAATCAAATATAACAAGTGTTCTTTGTCTAAAATAACTGTCACCCAAAACTCCAAAAATAAAACTTGGAATCACGAAAGGAACAACTTGATTTACAAAACCATCTTATATTGACTCATGTAATAAGAAAATCCAAAAACAAATAGAGAAGCACACATGGCTAAGCAGTGACTGAAACCTACAGCAGCATTAAAGTACAAAACTAGTATATCAACAATTTTCCAGCCACAATTTAGTTAATGCCTAGCTGCTAAACAACAAGGGAAAACTTTGAACCTTGATGTGCTCCGTACTATAAACAAGCACACCATGCACATTTCAGCCCAATGTAATCAATAAACCATACATTATGATTATCAAAGCAGGATTCAAATCGTGAATCGGGCTAATTTTTTTAATTGTAAATCAAACCGTATTGTAAATCATATCACGAACAACAATAAAACTAACACAAACATTAAACTAAGTCATACAAAAGCACAAAATCATTATCTATAACAAGAAGATTTAAATTGGAGAGCACTTCAATATAACAAAACCTATAAAAGCATTTGTATTATATGTTAGTACTTTAAATAGCTACAAAGTGACATATAAACTTCTGGATGAATTAAGATCCAAATCATATTACTCACTTCGGCAAAAAAGGAAGGACCATACTTAGGCATTCTGGGCATCATTTTGTATCACATGAATATCAAGATTCATGCGAGACTTACAACCAAGGTTGAAAAAACCGGGATTACACTTAGAATTGGAAGGGGGAGAAAAAATCACAAATCGTAGAATCATAAATGGAATCCTAAGATTTTACAAATTATGCACATATATTTTATATGCATATAAATTCATATATTTATGCATATAAAAGCATAATTCAAAGACCATAAATCTATTAAAAAGACTTCTTAAACTTACATAAAACATTTATAACTCATAATTCATAACATAAGTCATAAGCAGGTCATAACTCATAAGTACTTACTCTTAACAATTACAAACACAACAAAAAACAATGTAAACACATCCAAAGCATAATCCTAGAGGGGTGTGAGAAGCTAGTTGCTAGCCTTAGAGGATGGTCTTGCAAAAGTCTCGGTGCTGAGTATGGTCTTGATTTAGCAATTGGGTCTTTTATTTTACCAAATGGGTCACCTGGGTCAAAACAGGCCATGCTTGAGATCGAACCATTTCAGAATTGAAAATCGTAGGATTTTACAGATTTGAATCGGGATTTTACTCAGATCTCACTCATTTGGTATCTCAGCTACGATCTAAATCGTTTGACGCCTAAAAATTGCAAAATAATAGGATTTTAGGATTTTAATCAGGATTTTGTCAACCTTGCTTACAACATACAACAAATATTAGTTGATTCACACTTTCAGTTCCCTGAAAAAGGTTGCTTGTTTGAATATATACGATCATATCCTTATCAACCAAACAGAGAAAACCATTGCCCTCCATCTCAAAGCCCAATAGAAGAAACAATAAAACAAAAACTCCATCCTGAGGCCATATCAGATCCACTTCCAGCCAAACCAAAATTCCAAAATCTCACACCCGATACAGAAAATGCTAAAAAGTACACATTTTTTTTATTTTGTCTTAGAGAAAATCAAAATCCATATGGATCATTAGTACGCATCATTATGGTAAGCAAAGAATAAAAGAATGCTTGTGGCAAGCACAACTAAATTGCTTACATGAATAAATAACGAAATTTCAAACCAGGATAAAGAAGCAACCATAGAGGCATAACTTCATAAATTCTCTACACTTGAAAGGAAATTAACTGGTATCAAGGCCTTAAATTATTAGAAAGCAATCGCAGCAGATACTTACACAAAACAACGAATAAGGAGAGAAAAATGAGAAACCTAGATAGAACAAGAAGGCACCCTCTGGAACACGCTGGGGAGGAGAAATGACAGACTCTTGAAATCAATGTGGGATTTTATATATCCAAAAGAAAGAGACCCAGATGATTTTTAAATATGTACTCTATTATTGATTAAAAAAACACTAATGCTTGCTTGCTGAAATTAACAACAACTAAAAAATGCTTGACACTGACAGCATGAAGAAGTCCTCAAACTTGATTGGTAGACTAAACCAATCTCTACTTTCTTACTTCAAGCAATTTCACCGAATTGCTTGCTTCATCAACATGGCACAGCTGTTTCACAGAGTTAAAACATGGAAAACATTTTGTTTTGTGCTCAAAGCATTGTTGTGCCAATTCAAAAAATATTTTTTAACAAAAAATAATTTAAAATTCAATTAAATATATTTCAAACTTTAATTTTTTATTTAATTAATTAAAAAAAACAAAACCAAATGAGTCCTAAGTTACATGGTAAGTGAGACAAATTCCAAGAGATGCAAGCAACATTTTGACTCCAAATTCATATCATCATATGCAATAACCTGAATAGTACACAAATTTATCATGAGCAATAATTCAAAAGATAAATATGAAAGGCCTATAATTAACACATGCGTCTATGTACACGGCAGAGGTAAGGAGAAGAAGACGTTAAGCAAATACAAAATTCAATAAAATATATGAAAAGTGAAAGGAAATGGATGGAACTCACTCACCGCCGAGACGAGTGCTTTCTTGGAGGCCCTGCGAAATTTTGGGATATTAAAATATAATTATTCAAAGTATTATTCTATCTTTTCCTTTCACCAATGGGGCTTCTCTTAGGCCCACTTATAGCCCAACCCACTTATAGCCTTTCCTTTTTTAAAAATTCTGGTTTATCTCTTAACTTATCTGTAACAATATTCAATCAAAGATGAAAAGATTTTAAATTTTTTGGTCCAACAAAAAATGCGGGCTGGGCTATAAGTGGGCCTAAGAGAAGCAATACAGTTCTTCACCAAAAATAAAACAATACAGTTCCTAAATGCAATAGTCCCCAAGACCCTTAATTAATTTATTAACTTATATACTCTTCCACACGAAAAGTTATTATATAAAATTAATATATACTTCCGGAGCAATATCAAAATTTTAGACTAATTATTTTATCTATTGAAGTGTTTCAAGTTTAATCAACCGGGTTATCTTAAAAAATATATATTCTATACACAAGTTTGTGGGGTTCAATAGAATAAAAAAATAAGCAAAAAACTGGGGAAGCATGCAATCAGCAACCAACCCATTGAAACATAAAAGATGGGTCAACAAAGTCACAATAAATACCAAAGCACAAAATTACAACAATCAAACACCAGATCAATAGATCAATATCCCAGCATGCATGAATGACAAATTGTATAATAAAACTAACAGATAAAACAAATCCAACGCCCCTATCAACTGGTGACCACTGCCACTGCTCCAGTGGCAGTGATATAGGGGCAGTAAATTTGATTTTGCAATTTCCCAACCGTATGTTATATGCACACTCGCTGGGTAGCACTGAAATCTGACACTTAAAATGTATTGGGCATACCTAAAGTAGCATTAACATGTGAATAAAAAACTAATTCATACTTAGAACAGATTTCATTTGGTCTAAACCTGAGTTATTCTGTTGCAGGCCTGATGGCACCAAGAAGGCCTATGTCAGGTTGACACCTGATTACGACGCCCTGGATGTGGCAAACAAAATTGGCATTATCTAAATGATACTTGGCTTCACCAAAGTCATTTTCTATTCAGAATTTTAGATGTTAGTTGCTTTTATGGTGATCATTGAGGGAGACGTTCGAACGAAGGTTGAATTCTAAAATTTGCGGTTTGTTATATGGTGTATTTTAGTTTCTTTGGAATTAGATTTACTTGTGTTACAGGTTTCAATTTGCATTGCAGCAGAAAAAAACATTCTACAGAGAATGAACAGAGAAAAACAAACTGTGACCATGCTGAACAGAGAATGAACAGAACCAAATTGTGTTAGTAGATAACTAGATATACTCCATGTGACCATGATGAACAGAGAATGAATAAAGAAAAACACAGAATCAACAGAGAAAAACAGTATAGTGAGTGAGCCGGGGAGAGACAAACCTTGAGTCACCAGAGACGAGAGACGAAAGACGAGTGTGTGGCGGCGGGAGATGGCACCGAGCGAGTGAGAGACTGTGAGGGAGGAAGGGAGGCACTAAGGGAGGAGTGACGAGTGAAGTGTGTGTGAGAGGGAGAATTAGATTTAGAAACCGTAACTTAACTAAAAGAAACTCTCAAAATTGCTTATTTTTTTAAAAAAAATACTCAGGTCATGTGTGGCCTATCACACTCAACCCATTTTTATTGGGTTTTTTTAGTATTAGGTTTTTTTTATTAATTTTGATTTTTTTAAACCTACGCAATACATTTTTTCAGACAGGTTTGGTTGGTCCATTTTACCAGCTCTAGACTAAGCTTCCAACTTATTGATTTTAAAAGATAATTAACTCCCAACTATAAAAAAAACGTAGTTAAAACATGACTTTTAAATATTATAGTGTAATCTAATGTAATCAATTTACTCTTGTAAAAAGAATACGAGATATAATCCTTATAATATAATTCTTCCTTAGTATTATTTATAAATCACATTTTAAAAAGATTCTTTGATTCTATTATAAGTCATCAACTATAGGTATAATTACATTTTCTCAATCTTATCCTTTTATACACTTCTCGATAGCTTTATTAATTATTGGGTTTCACTAACTAGTTTGTAACCAAGATGATTTATTTATTGCAGTTTTTTTTACTCATATACTTTCCCATGCATGTTTAAATGGGAGAAATTCTTCAGTTTTCTTTAGATCTACTAGGATATTAGTGAGGAAAATAATAAAAGAGGGTGTGTAAGAAGAGAAGAGAGACAATACATTTATTAGAACATTAATAAAGTTTGTTGGGTACAAGGGTATAGTTAAAAAATCAATTAGTATCTCCTCCATAAATATAAGACCTTTTTACCTAATTGACGAGTATTAAGAAAATTTATTAGTTTAGTTAAAATCATTAACCTTGTATGAAATTAGGGGTAATTTTTTAAAATCACCCTTAAAATCATTAGGAATACCATTTTTCCTTCTCACTCATTCTCTCTCAATTATAGTTAATTACTTTATTCCATATGAAAAGACAAAGTCAACAAAGAAAGAAATCAATATTTGTGGCAGCCAATTATAATAGAAGAGTTCAACTAATGTAATTCATTTATTGTTTTTTTAAACTCCAATAAGAAGTACTCAATTAATAAAGGTATTTTTGTCTAAAAATAATTAATGACATAAAATTTAAAAGAGAAATTGATATTAAGGGGAAAGAATCTTAAAATAGTTTTATATTTAAAGCTGGGGTAATATATTTTTATATAGATTTTATCCAAGGTTTTAAAAACTGAACCGGTGATTGAACCAGTGAAAGTACTTGTTCACGGTTCATTGGTTCAACTGGTCATAATAAAATATATATTTTTAATATAATACTTGATATATTAACAATAAATTATATAAAAACTAATTTAACTAAAGATCATATTACATAAATTATATAAAAACTAAATTAACTCACAACTAAAAAAACCCTAAACAGCTACCTCAAATTAGCGACCACATCACCCCGTCGCTAATTAGCGACCGACTTAGCGACCTCCTTGTACGAAAAGGGACCAAAAAGATGTTAGCGACTCATGTAGCGACGGAAAGGGGACCCGGTCGCTAGAAATTATAAGCACCGTCGCTAGTGGCGTCGCTATTTTGTAGCTCCACCTTGTTTTGCTTCCCGCCAGAGTTTATCAGTTGGCGCTAAATAGTAGCGACGGTAACATTGCGTCGCTATGGGTTGTACTAGTGACGGAAGTCTGTCATCGTCGCTAATATTTTGGCTTCCCTCTTTTAATAATGGAAGGTAGCGACGGTGGGCTGATACCGTCGCTACTTTTCAGGAGTCTAGCGACGGACTAGCGTATCCGTCGCCATAGTTTTCGCCTTCCCTCCATATTTTTCTTTAAGTTAGTGACGGTGGTATGGGACCGTCGCTAATATTTTGGCTTCCCTCTTTTAATAATGGAGGGTAGCGACGGTGGGCAGATAGCGTCGCTACTGTTCAGGAGTCTAGCGACGGACTATCGTATCCGTCGCCATAGTTTTCGCCTTCCCTCCATATTTTTCTTTAAGTTAGTGACGGTGGTATGGGACCGTCGCTAAGGTTCAGTAGGTTTGTGACGGAACTAGTTTTGCCGTCGCTACTCTTCAGGAGTTTAGTGACGGTGTTGTTTGACCGTCACTAATCTTTTTAATTATAGTGACGTTGTTAGCGACGGCTCTCAGCCGTCGCTAATATTTTAATCTAACTCGACAGTCACCCCTTTCCCTCTCACTCGCCCTAACCTTCCCCTTCTTCTTCCTTGCCTCCTTCCCTAACCAGCCGCCGTCTCCCTCTCCTCCTTGCCCTAACCAGCCGTCGTCTCCCTCTCCTCCCTCGTTCCCTATGTTCATCTGCCTTCCACCCTCAGCCACCGTCGTCCCTCCTCCCTCCGTGCCATTCCTCCCTCCGTTTGCATCCCTTCCTTCGTGCTTCCTTCCCTTCTTCCCTCCCTCCTGTTTCTTTCTCCATCTTTTCTCCCTCTGAAATCCGGAGCGCTCCATTGTTGGCTCATCGTTGTGCACCGTCCTCGCCATCAAACATCACACCATCACCGTCAAGCATCGCGCCATCACCACTGAGCAACGTGCCTGAATCTGCTCTCACCGTGGAGCTTCTTCTATCAACGTCGAGGCCCTCACATTGAACCCTTCAAGTCAGTTCTCATTATGTGCAGTGTTGGCTTTGATTTTTTCTTCATGTTTCTATTTGTGATGCTAATTTTTTTTATGTTTCTAATATGAACTGATCCTCTTATAGTATTTTTGGATAGCTTTCTGGTAAATATATACATGTGTACCTTTTGATTTCATGGGGTAGGATGTGCTCTCTTGATCCGTCATTCGTATGCCATTATTATCCCGATCTGCAGCAAACAATAAGAATCCTCACTCTGTCTTGGTTTTATTTTGTTATTTGGGTTGTTGATTTGCCTGTTGGGTGGTGGCGAAGGGGTTGTTGGTCATGGGTGATGGTTGTCGGTGGTGGTGGGTGATTGTTGAGATAGAAGGGTTTTGTGGCTGGTGGTGGGTGGTTTAGGATGGCTTCGTGGTGGTCGTGGGTGGCTTAGGGTGGTGACAGGAAGGCTCCATGGTGGGTGGGGAGTGGATAAATGGTATCAAATGAGGACAGGGGATCACACAATTTGTGAATTCTGGTTTAGGTTGGTAGGGATCATGTTCTGTTTTAGCCTCTTTTTAAAAAAAACTCATTACATGACCAATAATTGTTTTCAAGAGAAAGTTAAACTTACCATATATCTTTAGAAGGGTGAACACTCTGGTAGCAATAAGGAAGACCATGGATATTGAAATCTAGAAGTGCTAAAAGACAGAAATATACAATTCAACATTAAGCTTTTGGTAAAATAAAACAAAAAGAAAAACCTTATCATGAGAGTGCAATTTTTCTGTCAAGAACAGGAATGGATTTTTTTAAATAATATAAGAAAAAGTAAAAATCTTGATTCTGTAATAGGATTTTGGTTCCACATTATGCAACTGATTTTTTAAGATTGTATGTTATGGAAGGTTTTGGGTGAATTTGCAAGTTTTTTGAGTTTATTGGGTGGAAATCAGTTGCATGTGCATTAATCATAGGGTCCTGTGTGTACCATATAGCTTTTTTTAAGAAATATGAGTCATGAATAACTGATTTTGTTATGCATTAATTATAGGGTCCTGTGGTTTATTGAAATGGGTAGATTTTGGTGTATTGTGGTTCTATTTGGTTATATGGTTGCTATAAGAAATATGAGTTTGTTACTTTTTAAATCTATAACCTATCAATAGATTTCTATGTTTAGATAGTAAAAAAAATGATAGTATGTCTTCTCTCTGTATTTTAATTTTTTTCTACAACTATTTTTCATGATTACATTTTTGGCCACTACTTCATGTGTCTACAAAGACTTAAAATTTTATTTGAGTTTCAAGAGGTTGTGATTTACTTAGTTTTATGGTCTGGAAGTGGTTATGATTCTGAAATTCAAAGATTTAAGTGGCACTGCTATGTGCTAAAGCAAGGACCAAGGAGTGCTAAATGTTAAGTGAAATATAATGGTGTTAGCTGTTGATCACGTTTTCTGTTCCAAGTTAAATGGTATATGCAGTGTTTTAACTTTGAAATATTTTCATGTACAAAAACATGCTCATTAGAAGCCTTGATGTATGATTTTTATTTTAGTTTTGGAGTTTAAATTAATGGTCTTTTAAAGCTTTTATTGGTAGAGTCCATGCGATGTTTCATTTATATTGATGAATCACAATGCAGTTATGTATGAGTCTATACAATGAACCACCAAATAGAACCTGTGGAAGTTCTGTGATTATATTGATGAATGACCAATGCAGTGACCAATTGACCAATCTGTGATTATTATTTTAATATTATATATACACATACATATATATATTTGAATAATTATTAAATATTATAGTTATATATTTTAATTAAATCTTCATTAATTACTCCTAATTAATCTATTATTCTAAGCATAAATCATTAAAGGGTAATTAAGCAATTGGTCATAGTTTAACAAGGTAACTAGTCATTAACAATTAATTTCTAATACCTATAATATTTTTACTAATACCCGTAGTTTCTCATCTCTTATTTTCTTCTGTCACTCGTTACACATTCCTATTTCTCTATTACTCTGAATCCTTCGTGACTGCAGGTAACGTACATCGTTCCCTCTATTTTTGTTGTCTCTGTATTGTTGGTTATTGAAACTGTGTTGGGTTTCTTGTATTAGTCCCTTGTTATTTGTTATTTGTTAGTCCCTTAAGAAGTTGTATGTTTAACAATTGAAAATCTCCTGCACCTGAAACATGAACCTGGCAGAAATAATGTTAAGACTACTGAAAAAACAACATAACTATTATAGGAAATCCATGACCTTGCCAATTACCAGTTGAATGACTGATAGGTTTCCAGCATGAACATAACCAGTGAGAACCAGAGTGCATTTTTCAGAATTACCATTATTAACAACATGAACCTAAAATTTGGGGCAGGAAACATATCGCATACTGAAACAATATCAAATAACAGAAGACAAACAGGGAGATAATACACCCACAATGTTTTCATTAAAAAAAATAGGATGAAGATCTACTTGATAGAACAAACTAGAAACGTTCAGCCACACATTCGGGAGATGAATCATCTTGATCAACCTGAGAAAAGGATCATTTTAACGGTTAAGCAAATTGAAGAACAGAAGCAGATGAGAGGAAAAGAAGACTCAGTAAGAAGAATGTTCAGGAATGAGATTATACCAGCAGCCTTTCCTTCAATGCTCGTAATCCTTCAGATATACATTCTCTCTCCGCAACCTCACAGTTCTTTTTGCGCCCAAATTCTTAAACTCTGAAACTGAGTATAAAACTGAGTAATTAGTAATCAATTTTCTAATTGAGCACTTTATACAATGCCACCTTAGCTGCAATTTGCTTTGACTGTCTCTATTTGTTTAGTTTCCTTGCAATGTACTTAATCTATAATCTGCTTTACGTGTCTCTCTTTGTTTAGTTTCCTTGCTACTCTTAACTATCCAACCAGTTATTGGTTTGTCATGCAGACTAGCACACGTTACGCGTGGGCTGTGATCGTTTGTCGACAGCCTCATATTCTTCGCTCACTTTTTTCCTTGAGGTAATCCCCTAACACTGACTTGCTCGTTATGTGTATGCATGTGGATTGTTGTTTGTTAGTGGAGAGCAAGGCTTATTAGGCATTGGTTTTGTGTGCTGATAACATGATTTTATATGCATGTGTAATGTTGTTTGTTAGTGGAGAGCAGAGCTCATTAGGTATTGGTTCTGTGTGCTGATAACATGATTTGAAGATGCATGTGTAATGTTTGTTTGTTAGTGGAGAGCAGAGCTCATTAGGCATTGGTTTTGTGTGCTGATAACATGATTCTTTATACATGTGTAATGTTGTTTGTTAGTGGAGAGCAGAGCTCATTAGGCATTGGTTTTATGTAGTGATAACATGATTTGGTGTTCATAACTCTGAATATCATATACAATGCGTATGGTATGTTTATTTATCTATACTGGGAAGTTTTTTGTATGTAACAGGTCATTCGTAAATTTGGGAAATGTCTAGTTTACAGGGGAGACTCTGCCAAAATTTTGACAGGCTCCCTTTCTTAAGGAACTTAAAAAATAACACTCATGATTTAATAATGTAGGGTTTAGTCGTGTGTGTACCCATTAGATTCCTGTTCAAGTTTCAAAACAACTGGTTGATGTACCGTGTTGTGTTGGATCTTGAATTGTCCCGGTTGGACAGTTTGGTATGAATTTGTAACCTGTAGGGCGTAACCCATCAATGTTGTATGTGGTCTATCTGGAGACGTTGAATGAATGTTCATTTGAAATTTTGGCTATGGTATTTCGTATTGTCCCCAGGGTGCATGTCTGCGTGCGGAGTTTCATACCGTACGTATCTCTGTGTACTCGGGGACCAATGCGAAATGCTGCCGAAATTTCAAATGAACATTCGTTCAACTCAAGATAGACCGCATACAATTATGGGATGGGTTACGGATGGTTGCATATTCATCCCGAATGGGATAGGGCCCCACCAATTTGCAACATCAAAGAGATAGAAAGTGAATCACAACCGATAGTCAAATAAAATTACAATAATTTAAAGTAACAGAAATCGTGCTTGTTAGATATTGTAAATGGAGGTATCGGCAAATCGGCGATGGATGTACAACCGACTAGATCGCAATCGGCGAGTGACTGAGGAGTTTATGATGGGGCTGTTGGAGTTTATTCAGTTCGCTACGGCAAACACGCCTGGATTTGAAGTGACTCAGAAGATCCGTTGTCCGTGCTCAAGGTGCAAATGCATGAGTTTTGAATACGCGGATGATGTCATGTGCCACCTAACTGAGAAAGGGTTCATGGAAACATACCACTGCTGGTACAACCATGGTGAGCAGTTACCGCGTAGACCGTCAGACGTAACCGTGCAACAGTCTTACTACGAGGTTGGAGGAAACAGGGATACGTACAACAACATAGAACAAATGGTGATGGATCATGTTGGACCCTCCACCGGGCGTATGCTGGAACATAATGACCAAGCAGGTCATGGGGACTCTGACAATGTAGAGGAGGATCCTAATCCGGAGGTGAAGAGATTTTATGATTTGTTGGCGGCGGCTCAGACTCCATTGTGGGACGGGTGCAACAGTCACACTGAGTTATCCGCCTCCCTAGCTGCTTTAAGCCTAAAGGCAGATTATAATCTTTCTGGAGGTTGTTTTGATAGGATGGTCAGTCTGATGGGTTCCACCATGCCTAGTCATCACAGAATGCCAGCAAACCTGTACCGTGCTAAGAAACAAGTGGCAAACTTGGGGTTGGGTTGTGTGAAGATAGAGTGTTGTGTTGGTGGATGTATGCTGTTCAGAAATGAGTTTGCAGATGAGAGTGTCACAAAATGTCTGCATTGTAATGAGGAACGCTACAAGACCGTTAAAAGGAGAGGGAAGGTAACCCGGACGGCCAGGAAGAAAATGTGGTACTTCCCTATAACACCGCGTCTTCAACGCCTGTATGCCTCATTGTCCACGGCAAAACACATGCGTTGGCATGCTCTGAACCGAACACAAGAGGGGTTTCTTTGCCATCCTTCCGACGGGAAAGCATGGAAGTGTTTGGATGAGCTATATCCGGACTTTTCTGGCGAGCCGCGAAATGTAAGACTTGGCTTATGTACTGATGGGTTTAACCCTTTCGGTCAGTACGGAAGGGCTTACTCTTGTTGGCCAGTCATCCTGACCCCATACAATCTGCCACCTGATATGTGTATGAAGAGGGAGGTCATGTTTCTATCTATACTGGTTCCAGGACCCAAAAATCCAAAGGCGAACATAGACGTGTTTTTGCAACCGTTGGTTGAAGAGTTATCACAGTTATGGGATGTCGGGGTAATGACATACGATGCGTCTTTGAAGAACAACTTTATGATGCGTGCTGTTTTGATGTGGACTATTAACGACTTCCCGGCCTATGGTATGCTTTCTGGATGGTCCACGTCTGGGAAGCTAGCTTGCCCTGTATGCATGGAACATACCGGGGGGGAATCACTCCCTGTTAGTGGCAAGACAAGTTTCTTTGACTGTCATAGAAAGTTTCTACCGTTGGATCACCCGTTTAGGAGGAACAAAACCGCTTTTAAGAAAAACAAGGTTGTCAATGAACCTCCACCCCGTAGGTTATCTGGTGCACGGGTTTGGCAGAGGGTCGAAGAGTATCCTTACATCTGGGACAAAAGTGTTAAGGAGTTTGCGGGTTACGGTAAGGAACACCACTGGGTGAAGCAGAGTGTGTTGTGGGATTTGCCATATTGGAAAGACTTGTTGTTAAGACACAACATTGATGTCATGCACACTGAACGTAATGTTTTCATGAATATTTTTGACACTGTTATGGACATCAAAGGGAGAACAAAGGACAACGAGAAGAGTCGTCTAGACCTTCCGATTTGGTGTTCTAGGAAGGAGTTGGAGTTGAGGGATGCGGGACGTGGAAGAATGTTTAAACCCCATGCAAAGTATGCTTTAACTAGACCACAACAGATTGCTGTGTGTATTTGGATGAATGGGTTGACCCTGCCTGACGGATTCGCTTCTAACTTGAGTAGATGTGTCGACGTGAAGGAGGGCAGGGTGTTTGGCATGAAAAGTCATGATTGCCATGTGTTTATGCAACAACTACTCCCGTACGCGTTTTATGCCTTACCGAAGCCTATTTGGAAACCGTTAGTGGAGTTGAGTCACTTCTTTAAGGAGTTGACGGCTACTTCGTTGACTGTGGAGAAACTTGTGAAGATGGAAGAAACTATCCCGGTGTTGATTTGTAAGTTGGAGCAGATTTTCCCACCAAGTTTTTTTGACTCCATGGAGCATTTGCCTATCCATCTACCGTACGAGGCCTTGGTTGGTGGCCCAGTGCAGTATCGTTGGATGTATCCATTCGAAAGGTGAATGCTTGGTGAACTCTTTAATTTACTTGCAAATCGTGCTTATAATAGCATTTTCTAACTTAACACCATGTTGTTAATGATGTTGAAGATTCTTACGCTCTTTAAAAGATAAAGTGTCGAACAAAGCCTGCGTTGAAGCTTCAATTTGTGAGGCATACTTAGTCGAAGAAATGACAACCTTTGCTTCTTTCTATTTTCCAACGGAGATAGAAACTAGAATGAGTAGAATTCCCCGCAATCTTGGGGTAGCCAGCCGCACAGGGTTTGATGAACAAACGTCGATTTTCAACTATCCTGGTCACCCGGGGGGCAGGCTCACAAAATGTTACATTGATGAGAAAGATCGAAAGGCGGCTCATTTGTACATTCTTCTCAATTGCCCAGAAGTGGAACCCTTTATTGAGTAAGTCATAGAAGTTATATTATACATTCTTAACGTAGCTTTTATATTAAACTTATTTGTTTCTTTCAATAGCTTATACACAGATATGCTAAAACTTGAGCAAAATGATTTAACTGATGACCAAATTCATAGTGAGGTGTCATCCAAGTTCGTTGGTTGGTTCGCGCAACATGTAAGACCCGTATTCCAAGTGTTTTTAAGCCTATTTGCTTCTAACTCCCGTCAATGTGGTAACAATGACCTACTTCTTATGTTGTACATAGATACAAGACCCTAACAACCATATTGAAGATTCTTTACTCCAAGCCCTTTCTTGGGGGCCGATGAAGACTGTTAAAAAATGGCCTATTTACTACGTAAATGGCTACAAGTTTAATATTCTTCAATGGAGTGAAGGGATGCGCACCCATAACTACGGGGTTTGTGTTAAAGGCACCGCCGGTCAGTTGGAAGAAGACTTTTATGGAGTGCTGACGGAGATTGTTGAAGTTTCATTCTCTGGACGACTAAGAAGAGATATTGTTCTATTCAAATGTGATTGGTTCGACAACACAATCGGTGTTGGAACAAAGGTTGACAACAACTACGGCTTAGTTGAGGTCAAGAAGAATGGTAGATATAAAGGGTTTGATCCCTTCATTTTTGCCCAACAAGCTGAGCAGGTTTATTACACCGACTTCCCGGGAGGACATCGGGACTGGTATGCAGTAATCAAGGCCAAGGCCCGAAGTCAGATCACTGACAATGTCTCCGAGGAGGTTGATGACGCTTATCAGCTTGCACCACACGAGCTCAACGATGCCTCTTTGTTGTTCAACATTGATCCAGTCATAATGGATGAGACACTCGCCACTACGGGGGGTGAACACATTGACAAAGACCTTGTCTCTCGATCAAAACGGTCTAGGGCTGATTTGGATACTGATGAACTTGTTCAAACAGATTACCACAGTGACACTGAAACTGAGGGGGAATTTGAAACTGAAACAGACACAGAGTATGTACTTGTTAAACATATATGCATAGGTTTATATATATCCTGAGACTAACCTTTTTTGTTCATTATTTTATCCACAGATGACGGGACGTCGACTGCCCTTCAGTAGGGGTGGTGGGTCCAGGACCCCGGCTTCCCGCCTGGGGACTCCTACCCCAGGGCAGGAGACCACTCCATCACCACCACAGCGGACCACTCCATCACCACTACAGCAGACCACTCCATCACCACCACCACAGCAGACCACCCCATCACCCCCACAGCTGACCACCCCAGAGCAGACTCCTGGAGTTGGTGGCATGGAGGACCATGGCCATCAGGCGACCCCACCTCCGGCATCCCCTCTGCCCATGTTGGTACCCGTGCCGGCCGGAGACGAGTAAGTGACTAAACCTCAAATACTTTTATGTTATTTGTATGACACTTTATATTAAACTTTAGTAGAAAGACTTGTTGGTTTATTGGATGTTACTTTAATTAGTACTTGTATAGATTGAATTGTACTGGGCACTCTTCTGTTTGTAACAGGGTAACTATGTAAACTTGGAAATGTTACATTTACAGGGGAGACTCTGCCGAAATTTTGGGTGTCTCCCTAGATTGTGTGTTGTTTTACTCCTGATATAATTGTTGTCATTACAGCTTTGTTGATAGTAGTCGCACTACCAAAGCGATTACTAAGGTTTTGAAGGCCCAGTGGGATGGTCCATATATATCTTGGACAGATGCTGGGAAGGTTGTGCAAGATAGGTGGTTTGACACCTTCTCGGTAAGTTCCTAGCTCATTTATTGTGACTTGATTTGTAAAATAGACCTGTTATTAATTTTGATTTCTCAATTCATTTTACAGCGTGATTACCAGTGGGCGGAGGGTATGATTGATGAGATTAGGAAGGTCTTTGCCACAAAGACCTCCAAAATCATCAAGAGTACCCTTTGGAAGGTGAGGGACAAGGGTGAGCGCCCTCGTTGGATCCCGGAGGACCATTGGGACGGGATGGTCCAGAAGTGGGGCGGGGTCCCATTCCAGCAGGCGAGTGCTCGGAATAGGGCCAACAGAGCCGCCGATGCTGCAGCCTCGGTTTACACTGGGGGTAGCATTTCAACCCTCGAGCACAAGAAAAGATTTGTAAGTATATTTATGTTAAACATTTCTATTATCATTCGTCTTACATGTTTACAAATAATAATCTCAATGTTTTTTGTCCACCACAGGAGCAGAGGGAGCACCGGGAGCCTTCTTTGTTTGAGGTCATGCAAATGACCAAGAAGAACAAAGCCGGTGCATGGGTAAACCAGAAGACTACGGAGCTAGCGGTATTTACTTTTAACTGACATATGCTTATAATTTACAAATCAACTTACTAATCCTATCGTTGTTTTTGAATTTACAGGAGGCGTATCAGGCCAGGAGGGCCGAGAAGGAGGCGGACCTGGTGGCTTCCACTCCTGAAGGGGAGGTTCCTCCCACCCTATCTTGTTCTGACGACAACGCCATCTATATGGAGGCTGTTGGCGGTGTGAACAAGAAAGGGAGGGTGTTTGGATTGGGTGGCGTCGGCACGCAGCTGGCGAAAAAGGGGAAGACCCCTTCCTCTTCGTCTTCCTCTGGTCTTCCGACTGAGGTCGTTCAGGTAATTCAAAACCTGAACGATGAGCTACAGGAGGAGCGACGTCAGAGGCAGTTGCTGTTGGAGCGGCACGAGGCGGACCGACAGAAGGCCGAGGCGGACCGACAGCGGGCCGAGGAGCAGCACGCCGAGACTCGTCGGCAACTTGCTCAGCAGCAGGAGCTACTGATGCAGTTGATGGCGAGGCTACCTCCCCCCACTTCCCAGGCGCCCCCACCACCACCCCAGGATCCCCCACCACCTTGATTGTAGTTCTTTTATTTATACACATTGTATATTTGATTTTTAGTTATGTTATATTTTCATTCAGTATTTAGTTTGTCATTCTTTATTTATTATGTCAATATTTAATGGTAATTACATTCAAATCACAAAGCCTTTCTACCTATCATTAATAATTCAACCTATTTCATAAATTAATTTAATCTATTATTTGGTTTTTAATAATAATTCATTGCTTCAAAAAAATTATTTTAATTTAATTATAAAATTTTATCAGCCAATAAAGTTATTTTTAAAGCTAAATTAACAAAACCAGTCAATATTGGATCAATTTTAAAAAAATTTAAAAATTCTCGTTAGCGACGGTACCCGTCCGTCGCTGACTTATTAACACTAGCGACGGACGTTGTGGTCGCTACCTGACAACCACTAGCGACGGGAATACTTGGTCGCTACATCGCAACCACTAGCGACGGACGTTGTGGTCGCGACCTGACAAACACTAGCGACGGTACGCCTTGGTCGCTACATCGCAACCACTAGCGACGGAAAGTTGTGGTCGCGACCTGACAACCACTAGCGACGGAATGTATTGGTCGCTGTATCACTACCTCTAGCGACGGCACGGGGTGGTCGCTGGTGTCTATTAGTAGCGACGGGGTCCCGAGGTCGCTGTATGGCAACACTTAGCGACGGCAGCAGTTATTGGGGCAGGGACGATTTTAGCGACGGCCTTACGCCGTCAATAAGTTAGCGACGGCATGTATGTGGTCGCTGATGTGTTTTCGACGAGGGTTTTAGCGACGCCCACGTTCCCGTCTGTGACGCCGTCGCTAATTGTTTTAGCGACGGGAGTTCCATTGATTAGCGACCAATTTTGTCCGTCGCTAAAGGTTGTTTTTTTAGTGGTGACTAAAGATCATATAAAAACTAAGTTAACTAAAGATCATATAACATATTTTATAGGATTAAAAAATTATAATAAATAAAAATATGATGTAAATATTATATATAAGTTTTTTATTTATTTAAAAATATTTAATATTTTTTTATGAAAATAGCAAAAAAAGTAAAAACAAAATCTGACTGGTTCAACCGCTTTTGACCGGTCTAAGATGTCCCAGTTTTTTCACTTGTCCGGACCAATTCCGGGTCCACTTATCCAATTTTTAAAACTATGATTTTATCACTTAATTATCATTCCTTGATTTTAAGAATTCAGTTAAAAATAACTAATAAATAAAATCAAAGAGTGTAAAGTGTAATCAAGACACTTTTAATTATAATATGTATTTATTATATTATATGAATAAACATTTGTTACAGATATTCTCTCTTGATATCAATATAAAGTTCACTTTTTTAAAGTTTAAGTTTATTAATATTGTGAATTGTGAACAATTTTAATATTATAACAAATATAATTAATAAACTTGACGTAATTAACTAAACCGACTAACCTTATTTACTAAAACACAAACGGCAGTTTATTTTTCTTTGGGGATGAACCTAAGGTATCCCTGACCAAAAGCCAAAAATAATTCCTCTAAAAAGTAAAGATCATTAAAATAAATTTTACATTTTCCAATAATGTATTTTTTATATATAATGAGAAGATTTAAACCCTAATATACTTTAAAAAAAAAAACTCAATTATCTGATAACTATACCGGACTCTTTTTAATAGTACCGATTTCTTTAGGCTCAAAAGGAAGGGGAAAGTTGACCAAAAAAGGGAACTCTTACAAATTTTAGATTTGGTAATAAACAGGCCACACAAACACACTATCGACCAAAAAAATAATGCCATAAATAATTCACAATCCTTTCAGATGCTGCTAATGCAAAAGTTGTCTTCTAGACTTTTACACATTAGTGGGTACATAACTAAACACAAAACAGGGGGAAAAAGGTAACAAGTTAGAAAATATATAGAATTAAACTGAACAAATCAAATGTACAACTTAAAAGCACTGGAAAAATTGGCCTGGCCGAAGAGCACTAAGAAGAATGAGATGAACCAAAGGAGCAAAAAATGTGTAATTTGGTATTTTTAACCATGGTTTAAAAAGAAAAACCCAACCTACATCTGCTAAAATAAATTGGTGAAATATTTTCAGGATGCATATGTACATGTCTCACATGTATGACAATCTATCCTGCGGGTTTAAATATTTAAGATCTAACCTCCTTTTCCTGTAGCTTCTAAAAGCTGTACAATATTAAATTCCGTCTCTTCACTTGTCTCAGTAAAACCCATACGCTTAAGCAGCAACTTTGAGGAAGTCAAACGACCGTATAGGCAAATGGTTGGAAAAGCCTCAAGCATTTGATGTTGCTATCACTTATTACACAATTGCATCTAAAATTTTCTTCTAAACTTTCCTATAGAAAAGAACATATGCGGCAGGAGTCTTTATCATGTCCTCACTGACAGAATCAACCCTGCTGTCATCAAAATCAAACCATTTATCATGGTCATACTGCAAGGAAACAAACAATTGGGTAAGCATAATTATTAAAATAAATATGATATGTATAGAGTAAACTGATCTTTGAGAAACAAAGGTGTAACGAGAAACAAAAGAAAAAACCATATTGTCTCAACTAAAAGAATATATAAATTAAGGACATCAAGGATGTCAAGAAAAATTTATGATACTGTGCAAGCAACTTTCACTAGTTAAGAGGTAAAAGTACTACATGATATTTATAAAATTATATGTAAAGGGGGTGCACTGGAACAAACTAAAAAATTAAACTAAAAAAACATATTTCACCATCACAGGTACTCCTGGCAAAGCTCTCCCTTTCACTAGTCACAAGTCATAGCCTTGTTTGACACTATCCCTCAAATAACGTAATATCTAATATATGTAATACGCTAACAGAATACTTGGGACATGTTTGGTGTGAAAAAAAATCTTCATTTCATTTTTCAATAATTAGAGTAATGTCACTATTTTCAGACAGTTTCTTGGTTTTAAGTATTTTCATTAAAAATTTTGAGAACAGATTTTTGGTAATTATTAGTAAAAGCAGTACATAAAACCAAAAATATTTCCTCAAACCAATAGGGCTTTTTAGATATTTTATGGGTAAACAATTACCCACCCAAGGGGGAGAAATGGAGAAGAATCAATAGAATTGAAATGTTTCAACAAAGCAAGAAACATTACAAATTGTGAGGTACTTACACGAACAAATGCTGTATAGTGACCTCCTCCCAGCCCTCCATAATGACAACTAATTGCGTACAACATATAGCGATTGGATGACTGACTATTCCTGTGGGCTACATACGTAGATAGGTCCAGATCATTAATTGGGAAATCAACAAATGTTTCCAGCTTGTTCTTGAAGAATCGGCTGTATGAGAACCTCTTCAAATGAACAACAAGGATTTCAGGCAATCTCCAAAGATCTAGTTTTTTAGTTGCTGGCTGAGGCTTTTTGCATGTGGGGCAGTACCTTGTGAATACCAAATTGCAATTTCGAAACATCAGAAAAACTGTGTCTGTAATTGTAATATATGTCTGACTCTTTAGAACACAAGGACACTGCTCTTGATAAACATAAAATATGATGACAAATTGTCATAATAAAGATATGAAGTTCTCAAAACAAGAAAATATTCAAAGATAAAATAACAGACTTAATATATCAACTAACCACATGTCTTCTGGCCCAAGAGGTTCCTCTTTCAAGAAGGCTTCAAGGCACTTGTAAATAGAAATAGATTCTTGAGTTCTCTTGGTGAATAGTTGGGGCCTGAAAACCTCAGGCAATGAATCAAGCAAGTATGTATCATACTTTTTGAGCACCTTATCTGACCATAAGACAATCACTTCATCCGGCTTTCTGGACAACATTGTGAAAGGTAATGGTTTGTTCAATGTCATCTTGACATTCTCTACGTAAAATTCAAAATCATTAGTCAAATGTGCATCGTCCTCTGTTCCAATGTTGTCTGCGTCAATGTTTGAGTCTGCATCGCTTCCTATTGCTGCAGAGTTAGTAGTATCACCCAATTCATCATCTTCACTTAGTCTTTTATTAACAACATCATCCTTGTCATACCCATCTAATATATCTTCAGTAGGTAATAGAAATGCATTGATTAACTTCAGAAACTCCCTTTGAGCATCATACCCACAAGAAATACTGGACAACCTTGTTACAAGTGGAATACCAAACGATCTGTCCTTCCCAGAACTGGAATACATGAAACAAAGAATTTAGTGCACTGACTAAGTGTATGTTTGGGAATGTTTATTTTAAATACTTATTTTCTTGATTTTCAGCAAAAGTACTTATTGGTATGCTAGGGTAATTTTGTAAAAAGTAAATTACAATCTATTAGATTATTTTTTGTAGAAGGAAAATGATTATAATCAGAATCCGAGTTTTTTAAAATTCTGATTATAAGGAGGTACTTATTTCTATTATACACTCATTTTTTTCTTATTTTACCATTTGTATCTTCTCAAATTCACAATTCTCATATCTATTTTAATAATTTTAAACTAAAAAAGTATTTTTTCAACACAATCCAAACAAAATAGATTATCTAAATAATCTGTTTTTCATAACCACATCCAAACATCAAAATTGATTCTAACATAATCGATTTAATTATTGAAATAAATACTTTATCAAAATAAAATACTTTTTAAACATTATCAAACGCACTCTAAGAGCTAAAAGGTAAGCAAATAGAGAAATCAAGGAAAAAGTATAACAATTCCAAAAACAGACTCATTTACTTAAGACTCATGACGTTTTAACACCAAAATTTGCTTACATAACCAATTCAGAAAAGAAAATTATTGAAGATGACCAGAGCAGTGTATATCTGTTTTATACACAAGGCATATAAACCCAACTTGTATGAGCCAATCATTAGCACTCTTAGATAACTAGGTAGTTTTTTTGCAAAATACAATTATGACAAAATCAAGTTACTTTCTATGCAAATCCTGGGAGGTAAAAAATCTGAAATAATTAGATACTTTAGGAGTATGTGCTTCTAACGGTCAAAGTAATGCCACAAAATAAAAATATTCCACTGTGCCCACATGTGTGGGTGTATGTATTTCAGGCCATATACATAAGTGTCATGCAGAAGGTATTGTAGGAATAAAACTGAGAAATTACTCCAATCCATACTAGGAGTGGAATTACACGCAAAGCATATAGAAGCTTACCTTTCCACAAGACGTTCATGCACAAAAACAACCAAGTGACTAGCTTCATCACACTTCTGCAATCGATATGCAACAAGTTTGTCTTGATCTCTAATATCAACTAATGAATCAGATGGATCCTCAAATACTCGAAAAATTTTATTCTTGTATATCTGTATGAGAAAACACACATGGTTTGTATTAGTTAGCCTAATAAATTATAGTTCAAACATCTTGCATAACATCACATTTTAATTTGTAACTTCTGCAACACACCTCAGCAACCAAGAGGGTTTCATCATCTCTCAAAGAACAAGATGCCCTTAAGGCCTCAGTAAGATCCTTAAGTGTTCCACATTCAGGCACTGTTACCGTAATTTTAGAAGGCAATGTAATCCCATCAGTGCTTATGACTGTCAAGGTCATGGTCCGTATTGTAGTAGAAGGTAACGGCAGTGACAGATACATAAAAGGGTCAAATGTGATAGAAACTTTCCTGCAAATAGGGCAAACCAATGTCGACCGAAACTGCCCCTACAACATAATGGAACAAGGTAGAGATATAATTACAAGTGAAGTTTATTTAATTATAGACAATATTGAATTGTTATTGCTTCCTAATTACTAGATTGCTTCTTTCTTTAGAAAATTATTGAAAAATGTTTTAAACCTCATATTCAATGTGATTGTTAAGCAGTCAATAAAAAGTGAGTTTGTAGGTAACTAGTAGCCAGGTCACCATGAGTCCATGACAATAACTACTGATATTGCAATCCCTTCATTCTTTAATAGTATTCTCATAATCTGATATAATATAAGCAAATTAAAGTCTCTCTTTGGGATATCTATTTAACCATTTCCATCAAAATCTGCTATCCTTCACGGTTACAGAAAAGGTCTGGGAGATATTGAACACAGAATTATGTTAAAAAGCTATTGAGATTTAAAAGTATAAAATTCTCATATCACAGGAAAAATAATTCAGTGATACTCACTTGGCACAGATCAACTACTATGGAGTCATTTCGAGCAAGGTGATTTCGCCAATACTCTTCTGCCACTTCTTCATCTGGACGACCATCTGCATTCTTAACTTCATGATATGGCTTGCGTTTTACACGATTAAGGTCCTCATGCAGCCCATCCAACAAAAAGGCAAGAAGTTCCTGCATGTCAGAAACATCACTGTTTTATACAAATACAATATTACATCAAGAAAATTTCATCAATGATGAGAGATGCCCATGAAGCTCTGCTATGGTCTCATAGCCAATCTCAAGATGAGGAGGGTTGTGTTAGGCCTTCAACAGCCAATATAAGAGTTCTCGAATCAATATGCAAGGATTTATCACAATGGTGCTCATACTAGATCAGTGGACCAAGTTCAGAGATGTTGTGTAAGAATAAGGCTATTGTTGTTGTTGTTGATAAGAGGTGCATGCCCATGGAAACTACAATTGATACATGAATGTTTTCCAGTGTTGTTGACGTGTTGTTATCATAATTGTTAAATCGCGGAAGCGTGGAAGCACGGCCGCGATTGTGCTGCATCATCGCATCGCAGCTGCCGCCGTGAAACCTCAGTTGCAGCATATGATGCGAGGAGGAAAGGGTCGCAGAAGATGCAGCCAAGATCGTGGAATCACACTTAGCGGCCTGTCGCGGCCAATAGCGGACGTGATTCATCCCTGGGCCAGGCCCAAAACAGCATCATTTTGGCGTTTTTAGTGGCAAAAATGTAAGGTTCCCTCTTCTCTCCCTTTCCTTTATGGTTACTCGAAAAACCCAACCCCACTTCTTCCTCATCAAATTTCTACTTCTTCTTCATCTACAACTTGCTCCCTTACTCAGTCACCCTCGATTCGAAGTCCGGCAACCTCACCCATGGCGTTAGCAACCTCCGCATAATCTCCGGCATTCCTGCAGCAACTTCGAAGACCACTATAGAGCCCTCCCCCAACAGCCATTGTTGACCTCTGAAAGTACCTCTCCATCATCTCCCACTCTCCTGTCTTCCCTTTTTTGCTGCCAACTTTTGGCTTATGTTTCTTTTCTTGTTATGTTTTTGGTTTTAGTGCTGCCTTAAGGACTTAGGAGATTTGTTGGTTTTTAATGTTTTGGACCATGTTTTCATTTGGATAATATTGGTTTTTAATTATCTACTATGAATTTGGAGTGTTTTCAGTTATATTTCTCTATTTTTTAAAGTATTTTTACATATATGCATGTTTATGCGTTTTACCCCCCAATAGTGTCAAATTGGGTCTGCAATTTGCTCCATGACACCACGATCCCAGCTCAGGGGTCAGCCACGATACGACATGATTTGGGATTGACTACTATGGTTATTATTATAAAAAGATAAAAAGATAAAGGTATTAACTTGAGAGTCATGCTGGCTATAACCACTAAACTGGGGAGCAAAATTAGCCAGTTTCATCTTGAATGTTCTTGGTGCAACAGGCCTTGCTCCAGGAACCCACAGCTTTCTAAGTAAATCTCCAAAAGCTAGAGCAAGTTCTCCCTGAAAAATATTTTTAACAAATGAGAAAATAAACAAAGTAAATTAATAATACAAAAAGGAAACATGCTTAGGAACGTAACTTTATAAATACAGAAAATAAATAGCATACATTCATTCCCAATGGATTTTCATAATTTATCTCCTTACGGTAATCTCCAAGAAAAAAATCAACAAGCTTTGGGGTGTGGGCCAAACACTGAATGGCACTATTCATAAAACAAGTATTTCCAAGATTCTGTAATCCTGTCAAGCCTAAGGATTGAACTGCTCTATAGCGACTGCCTCGAAAATAGTTGGTTGTTGTTACGTAAGGGATTACATTCTCGGTGCATCCATTCATTTTAACACAGCCACTATGAGAACATTCCATTTGAGACCTATCTAAAATCATCACATTGCTCCCATTACCCATAAAAGAATTTGGAAGTCCATGAACTTGTAACTCCAGAAGAACCTGAAAAGACATGGAGCAGCAGAAATGATATAAACAGACAGAATAACTGAATTCATGTTTTCGGAACAATGGATCTTAAAAACAAATGCGTAAAAAATTCGAAACTATATTCTATACCCCACCATCAATTGCCAAGCATTTAGTTCTTAACTAGGTCACCATAAAATCGAAATTTCTAAAGCAAAATTATATATATAAAAAAAGATGGATCAGCAACTACCTCTTTTCCAGCTTGACCTGGAGAATCATTTGGCAACCTTGCTTTGTCATTCAAGAAGAATTGGGTTGTCTGCCCTGAAAAGTCCCAAATATGCACCTGCACCATCATCAACACAGAACTACACATAATCACATTAAAGCACACAACCTATAAATAAAATAAATCATTAGATAGCTAACTCACTGGGTTATACGCAGAATTGAAAATTTCACAAGCTTTCCCATAAAAGTCAGCCACGTTATCCTGAAATCATGCCACATAATATTAATAACAGATTATACAACGCTGCTTTAAATATAGCAGAAAATAACACCATCCATTAGAAGAAAACAAGCAAATTATTAATTCAACCTTTTGGCTTATCTTTGCTAGCAGTGAACTGGTTTCCCATGAAACAAATATCCTAACTTGCAACGGGAACAACTCTAGCAAACAGTACTCTGAATTGGGGTTGGAGAGGCTTCCAAAATCTTTCATTGCATTATTAAAATCACCATACCTACAAAATGAGTAAGATGAACAACGAATCAAATTTCCATTTTTGTAAATTAAATGTGCTTGTAAGAGCCATCTACAAATATTTCTAACTTGAAATGGAAACAAATCCAGCACATGATCTTCTACCGGTAAAAGACCTTTTAATCATTCATTGCTGTTAAAACCAATGTTAATAGAATCATTCGAAAAAGGCAGAATCACTATAAAATTTTCATGCAGAAAACAATGAGAGTCAAGGGGTGCTAAAAGTAGAAAAGCATACAAGCACCATGGCTTCCCATTTTGAATTAAACATAATGGCTTGTGCATTTAGTGTCATCACAGAGGCATTAAAGAAAGACAAGCACTCTGATGTTCTTGTGACCATTGCTGTCAACATAAAATGATAATAACCCGGAGGTGGGATTGGTGGAACATTTATTAGCACAACCACAGATTCTTACACTGTTCACCACTATTTTTATTTGCTTACCAGCAATCAAGGCAGGCGAGGGCAAAGGATGTGAACTATTTGGCTAATGTTTCAACTCCAAAAGGATCAGTGCAGCTTCTAGTGTTTACCTAGTATCAGAGTCAGACATATCTGATGTTGTTTGGAGTGCTGGGGTCTCCAATGAAAACTTAACGAAGCAGGTCAGCAGGCACGGCCTGGGGACACATGTTTGGGGCAAATGGAAGGAGACTACATCCTAGAGTTGCGATAGAAATATGACCACGGTGGCACAGGCATGCCCTAAAACTGGAAGAGAACCTTGTGCAGTTTGACCTAACAAGGTCAGGGCTAGGATTTAACTCTTCCTTTATCATCATGCATGAAACAAAATGGTCTCATGGAAGGACATGCCAACCAACCAAGCAGGCTACTCCTAAGCCCTAACATGCCATGACATTCTGTAACCTAAAATACCCTTTTACTTACAGAGGAATCAGCATAACTATTTCAAATGAACCATCCTCCCATATATATAACCCCTAGACATTGAATTCGAAACAAAACACTGTCTAATACCTAAAAACCACAATTCCTATGGATAATTTCAATAAAACTGTACTACACAAGTTACAGCAATTTCAAAAACGGGGGGAAAGAAAGGAGCAAACCGTTTGAGAGCACGCAACCAAATTCCTTCGGGAACCAATGCATACTGAGGGCGAGAAAACCCTTCCTCGAAACTCTTGAACTTGTGGCGGTCCTCTTCCTTTCTGAGATGGAGCAGAATTTCGTTGTCGGAATCGGAATTGCAGGAAACGGTGTACAAAACCCCCTCGACAGGATCACCGTCGCTTTCCACTTCCATCCACCATCCGAAGGGAAGTAAATAGATGCGTTCGTGGGCGAAATCGCGGTGGTCGTGGTCTTGGAGGAAGCGGCGGTGGGGGGGGAGGTGAAGGGGGGAGGAGGAGGAATCGAAGTCGTCGGAGAAGAGGTTGTCCATGGGGAGAAGTAGGAAGCGAGAGAGGGACTTGAAGAGATGGAGAGTGGAGAGAGAAAGAAGAGAGAGAAAGCGGGTCGGTTTAAGGAGCAAGGAAGACAATCGGAGCTTCTCCGAAAAACGGGTCATAGCCCTCTCTTTAACTCTTTCCGTTGCTCTCCCATAGTTTTAAAACACACTACTCAAAAAAAAAAAAAAAACAGTTTTTGCCCCTTTAATTAATTACCCAGATAAAAAAAACAGTTTTTGTCCTTTTTGTGATTTTCCTGAACTATAGTGTGCTTGAGTAAATTTACTTCTAGATATTATTTTGATGATTTGATTATCACAAAAGTTAAATTACCATTATAGGTCGATGATGTGTATGGTTAACTTCCATGTGTCATCCCATATGGGTATGAAATAACACCATTTTTGCCATATAAGTAAATGGTAATAAAAAAAATTGGATATAAAAAATTACAAAAATCAAAATTTCGGGTATTGAAAAAGGAATAGACCCAATCAAAACCTTAAATTGACCTAGTGTGACTTGTAACTTCCCTTTATGTTTTCCTTTGAACAATGATGAAGGTTAAAAGACAATTGGAACCTTGGTTGTCCATTTCCCCGTCGTGCTCAAAGCTTTTGTAAGGATCAACACTGATGTTGAAGGTGCACATCACTATCAACAGAGAAGGAAGATCCTATGGAGATAAGTAATCGATCTCCTTCTTCCTTGATACAGTTAGTTAGGGTTTCAAAAATCTGATCTGTTTAAGATTTAGGATTTGTTGTTCATTTTGTGGTTGGGGTTTGTAGGGAGTAAAGTTTATGTGGTCTCTATGAACATGCATTGGATTCCATTATTTACTTTACTTTTTTGGTTGTTACATGATTCCCTATTTACATGTATGTGTTTGTGGTCTTGTGATTCTCATTGATCACCATTGTTAATTTGTCATTTATCTGCATGCTTGTCTTTTTTTCAAGGGTATGGAATCTCATATGTGCTTGCATTGTTCTTTCTACTAAAGTATTACATTTAATTATTATTTTAATAAAAATAAATTTTTTATTTATATGGTATGGGTAGGATGTCAGGATTAGACTTTATTATGGTGGTAGGATTTTGGTTGATGATCAAGATGAAACAGAATACAAATGTGGGAAAGTCAAAAGGTGGGAGAAGTTTGATCCTGATTTTATAGATTTTTTGTTTTTAATAGATTTGCTAAGAACTGTGGGTAGATGGCCTCAATACTCAAAATTGGAGGGTGAATCGAGTATTCAAAAAGATTCACAAGAATGCCTTTGAACACGATTACTTTTTCAAATAAATCTATGAAATTAAAACTATATTCAACTGAAACTTAACGCTTGACCAAGATATGCACAATAATTTGATTAAACTGTTTTAATCTATACAACTCCAAATATAATGTGCTTGAAAATAAAGAGTTCAAGGAAAAGGAATGTGCAAACCGATATACAAGTTCCGCCACTTCCACTGTGGTGTATGTCTCGCTTTAAGCCAACCATAAAGAAATTCACTATAGAATGATTTGAGTATAAGTGGAGCAATTACAACTTCTCGATGTCCTACACTGAAAGCTTAACCCTCATATTCAAAGGATGTTCCTCACCTTTCTCACAATCACTCTATTTATAAACCCCAAAGGTTAGAACTTAACCTTTGTGACAAGTTTGAGACAAAGGTTACAACTTCTTTAAGTCTAACCTTCTCTTAATTACAAACAATATTAAAAGAATGATTGAACAGAATTTTCATTTTCCCAAAGAGTAGATAGTACAATTTAAAATTCTAGAAATTAAGGGAAAATGATAAAATTGAGCTTAAATAATTCTAATGATCAAAGTGTGTTTCCCTTTCTTTTTTCTTGTTAATGGAACCCAAAAACCTTGTTATAGCCTCCTAAGTCGAAAATGAACATTGGAGATCTTTGGGTTCAAGTATATGGTCTTTCAACTACTTTATACAACATTTAATGTGCAATCCAACTCAAATTACTCATAACAATCGATCATGTAATGGATTATCAACATGTGTAATTGATTAGCCAATACATTACTGAAGGGTGTAATCCATTAGGCAATCCATTACTTCGATTCATTTTTCAACGCGAAAGGATTCTTAAAATTTTGATATATGGGAATCGATTATAAAAATAGAGTAATCGATTTTTCTTTATTAAAAACATTATGTTTGATTTTCCAATCATTCAAAACCTTTTCTGAACATGATTTAACTATATATAAATATCCCAAAGGTTTGAATTACCCTTTTTTTGAAGAGAAACTATTTAATAGATATGTTCCTTTCAAACTTGGTTTTCTTCTAAAAGATGTTAATTGATTTTAGAATCTAGAGAGCTCATTTCTTTTTTCTTTTAATTTTGACAAATAATTCATAAGCATATAAAAGATTTAGAGACCTTGAAATTCTTTGGCTTGGAATTTCATGGTTTGATCTTAAAGAGATATTACCATTACACTTGAACACCAATTTTCATATGTTTGTTAAGCCTCGTTTGGCATTATCAAAACACAACATCCAAATAAATATATAACATTTTTGGCTTGACCCATAGTTTAATCTAAATGAAGGGTTGAAGGTGCTTGAATGTGATAATGATATATTAGACATGGTTGCATGTACTAAGGTTAGTCAGGAGTTAATGGATATGTGTTTTCAACATGTTGATAAGATAGGGATGATGGATGTTGATGGGGGGACCTATATTAAAGTTGATAACAGTGAGTAGGTGGTGGTTCAACAAGAGGAGTTAGTAGGTGTAGATGAAATTATAAGCCATAATGAAACCGTGATTCCCTATTTACCACTAATGAAGAGGTTGACATAACTTCTGAAGAAACCGATGGGTTGTTGAAAAAGTTATAGAGGGAAATAAAATGGGTAGGAAAGAAGGAGTTATTGAAAAAACAATGGCTAAGATTCAATAGTAATAGATAGATTACGGGGTTGTGATCTTGTTAAATAGAAAGATAAAGGTGTGAAGGAAATTGACATTGTGGGGGAGAAAAAATTGTTGGAGAAGGACGTAACTATGGTTGAGGTTAAAGTACATATGGGTTTGAGAATGATAGTTATGAGAACGTTAATGTGAATGAGATTAAGGTAGATGAGACTTCAAGGAAAGGTGAAGACACTAACAATAATGTGGCATATATGGAAATAAGGGAGATTTCCAAGTAGTGCAATAGAGGAGGAAGTAAGAAGTCCAAAGGAAAAAAGAAGAGTGGTCATAAAGGTAGTAAGATAAAGAAGAAGAAAATAAATTTAACCAAACCAAGGAAACTACAAGAGAATAAGAGGCTAGTTGTTCCTACTATCTTTGAGATTAATATAAAGGACGTTGATGAATTTGATGTTGCTAGTCATGTGGCTTATGGAGAAGGTAGAGGAAATAATGGTGTCAGTCAAGACATGTGGGTTTCAAAACAGCTAAGGACTCCTCCATGTTCAACGGATAAGGGTAAGTATAAATAGGTGTATCCCCGGTTTAATGAAATAGCCATTTTTAGTCATGTAAGGTTGGAATCTGATATGGAGTTTCCCTTACTTGAGGTGTTTAAACACACTTCCAAATATTACACTATGAATTTAGAAAGGTAGATTAAATGGGTAAAAATTGATAAGATTAGAGTAAGGGTAAGATGCAAGGTGAAAAATTGTGGATGGGAAATCTCTTACGGTCTAAACCTTATTAGGCATTCTCATCATTTCAAGACATTCATTTATCATTATTTCTATGTTACGGTCTTCAAAAACTTAGCATGTGACTAATAATAGGTTACAAGCAAGCTTGTTAAGTTTATAAGAAGGCATCATAATGTTAAATATTTTGAAGTGTATGAGCTTTCCAGAGAAAAGTGCAAGGTGAAATTAGAATATGAGATGATTTACAGATTAATGGAAAGGTCTAAAAAGGTTATTGAAGGGTCTAAAAACTACTATGCGTAACTCTTAAAGAGGAATCATGGGTCCACTGTGAAAATGGAGTGGCATCCCCAACCTGAAGGTCCACCCGTGTTTCATAGGTTGTCCATATGTTTGAAGGGATGTAAAGATGGCTTCATATCATGTAAAAGACCTTTGGTGGGGTCAGACAGATGCTTCCTTAAAGATACTACAAGGGTTAACTCTTAACTATTGTTGGTCAAGATGAAAACAACCATATATGGCCCATTTCATATGGTGTATGTAGATTGAGAACAAAGATAATTAGAAATGGTTTCTAGAGTCACTCGGTAGCATCATAAAATTTTTTAAAATTGATAATTTAATTAATACAATTAATAAATTTAATTGGAGTGTGGATATTAGAAAATAATCTAAAAATGTATTTGATAACCAATTAAATTGGGTCTAGTAAATTAAATTCTTACTAGCTAAAAATTATAGGTGTATAATTAAATTATCTAAATTAGACTTATTAAAATCCTAAATTCCAAATTCTAAAAACTAAATTCTAATGCTTCTTAAATCCTAATGTCATTATCAAAAATTCAATTATCTAAAACTAATTCCTTTTTTCTTCTTCATGTGGCAGTATTCATATTTCCCTTTTTTCTCTCGTTTTTTTTCACGCTATCACCATTGTGCCCTATTCTTCTTCTTCTTCCTTAACATTTGGTTCCAATTCATCGCCCTTGTTGAATGCCTTCACAAATTCGTGGCCAGGGTGAGTTAATGGCGGCTTCAATTTTGCTTTCCCTTCTCGTATTTCCTTATGCAAATATGTACATGATCTTCCTCTTTTCTTTTAGGGCTGAACCATGTCTACCCATGGCCACTGTTAGGAGTTGATAAGCTTGGGTCTTCATTCTAAAGCGTTAAAAGGTAAGCCCTTGTGCCTTTTTCCTATTTTCCCACTCTCGACCATGAAGGGTGAAATACCCATGGCTTAAATTCTTCTCCTTTGCTCATAGGTTTGTATGATAGTATCTTAAAGGATCATTTGAAGTCATTTGAGTTCAATTGCGAAACACCGGAAGTTATCAGAGTACGACTAAAAGGCTTAATGGTAAGTCAAATTTGTTATTGGTGTCGGTTACTACTCGAAAACTAAATTGAGTTGTGTGCATCGCATAGTTGACATTTGGAATTTCGTAACTAATGGATTGTTGATTGGAAGTGGAAAACCAAAGCCATATTAGATTCAGGTACGTTTTTAACGTATGAAGGGGTTTATTATCTGAGTGATAGATAAGGGTTTCCAAATAAGCGGCTCATTGGGCTTTGAGACGTTGCTTATATGTTATTGCTATATTCAAAGAATTATTTATAATTGCTTAAACTCAATATGAAATTGATTGGTGGATGATATTGACATTAATTCATGAAAATAATTATAAGTGTGACATTCATGAATGAGAATATTGCTTCCAGTTGATGGATTTTGTTGGTAATTGAAAAGTAAAGGTTGATAATTTATGCCTTTGGAAAATTTATATATTATGAAATGATCGATGATACAAATAAATATTATGATTGTATTGTGATGTCATGATGATTATATTGCACTAAGATTCGCACATTTCATGCACTATTGCATTTCATGACATCATATGCATTTTTGGTGCTTTGATTCACCAGGAGACTACCGTTATAATGCTACGATTCACCGGTAGTTCTCGAGCATGTTGTCTTTGAGGCTGTCGCTTATAGTGCTACGATTCACTATGCAGTTCTCGGGTACCCTCGACTATAGTGCTACAATTCACTAAGTGAGTTATCCTGACATTTGCTATATTTGTTGTTGAGGTGGATCCACATGGCATGCTTTTATGCATTGAGAAATTTAATTAAAGATCATGGCACAGCATGAGCATATTGCATTATTTATACAGTGTCTAGGTGAAATTGATGAAGGATATGGTATGAGTTATGGAGGTTGATGTTATTGCAATTCTATGTTAATTAAAGTGACTATTAAGAGTAAATTTGAAATTAAGTTATTAAAATTAATTACTATATGAACATGTATAAAAGTGCTTATCAAGTTGTTTGGGATGATTTGGATAGTACCCACCTCCCCAAATTACGGTTATAGTGAGTCAACAGGGAGATGGTGATGCTGGTGTCTGATTCTAGAGGCGGGGAGTATGATGATGATGCCATATGAGTGTCCTTAAAATATTTGTATCTTGCATATTTATAGATAATGTTTATGTTTTGAATGATGTTTATAGAACATATAGCCTTTGAATGTAAAATGAAATGTTTTGTGAATGGTTGTATTTTGATGGTTATATGTGTATGGGTTTGTAGGTGGTTGAGATGGCACTTGAGCTATCTTGAATGGTAGTTGAGAACTACATGATAGCAATGGGACTATATATACATATAATTATGCATGATGAATGTAAGACTATTATTTACGTTGATAATGTGGATTTGATATGAGTTGTGCATATCATGAGATGGATAGGTCTTGTGAAACTAGTTAAGGTCTTGGATCACTCATATATGTGTTTTCATGAAGCATAAATGACATGCACAGGTTGTGAATTACAATGATTTGGAAATTGACATGATTATATAGTGTTTATATGCATAATATGCATTTTTAAGGAACTTACGTGGCTACATTTTGAAGTGGAAGGATTTTGAGTCTTTGGTTTGGTGTTATTAGGCATATGACAAGTTTGAAACTTGTTTGCAATGATTTTGAACCAAAGCCATTGAGTTTGATGGATTTGTGATGACCATTTGGTCTAAAAATGCCTAAAACCTGTTTTATCACATAAGTCTTCCGTTTCTTGGAGTTTTGAGTTGAAACCACCTATAATAGCTTATATTCATATTTTTGATATTGTATATAAAGTTTGGTGAGGTTTGGATTCCATTGGAGGAAGTCGGGGGGTCTAGAAGTTCGATTGCATGACATTTTCTACATAAATCTGCATAATACAGAGTTTTGATATATAGCTCTATAATCGATAAGCTAATTGATTACTTGCTCTTTATTTGTCTTCTAATCAATTAGGATAATCCATTACAAGCTCTTTGTATACCCTCTCTATTTGCATTGTAATCCTAATCGATTAGGGTAATCGATTGCAAGCCCTAGATTATTCTATAATCGATTGGGGTAATCAATTACTGGGACTCAAGATTCATGTTTCTCCTACCTTAGTTTATGGTGACTCATCTGTAACCATCTATTTCTTCTTAGGCTGCATGTCTTATATAAATATTTGCTTCCATATACGTATATATATATATATATATATATATATAGATATTGGTAACTTATTGGTATAATTAAAATATGATTTTCATTTAAATTAAATTGATTGATAAATAACCTAGACATTAGTGTGTAGCATGTTTGATTATTTATTGATATGAAAGTGATCGAGATAGTATACCATATCATTGAATTGTGAAAAATTTTCTTGAAAATTTAAATAAATTAGGAAAAGATTTTACACACTCCATGCTAATATTGGTGACTATAGGAAAATGAGTTTGCTTTTATGAGTGACATGCAAAAGTATTTAAGTTAGACTCACTTATGTTTTTTTAAATCAATACTTTATTGTTTCCTGATGTTGCTTCCAACTTTATTGTTTATAGGGATTAATTCCAACACTTCAAGAAGTTATGCCTAGTGTGCCACACAGATTATGTGTGGCACTTATGACAGAAATTCTCAAAATAATAGAAGAGGAGGAAAGAGCTAAGGTCCCTTCCATGGCAAGCTGCTAAGTCAACTACATCAAACCAACTTGTAGGAAACATGGTGAAGACAAGAAAAGTGAATGAAAAGACTTGGACATATTGGTCAAAGTTTCCAAAGGAATCTTGGAGCAAGGCATTTTTTTATGAGAACTACAAGATGGATAACATAACAAACAACAACTGTGAGGTGCTGAACTCAAAATTGGAGCATGCCCAGTGCAAGCCTGTTGTGACAATGCTTAAGGAAATAAGGACATGTATTATGGTCACAATAGGTAATTACAAGCTCGAGTTGACAGGGCATGTTAGGTAGCTACACCAATTTAACAAAATAGATTAAAGAAGGAAAAAATGCAAGTAATACTGGACTTAAAAATTTGATTATGAATTATATTGACTAGGTGATGGTGGGATTGAAAAGTATTAAGTCAGTTGTTATCTTGAAAAAATTGTAATGAACATGGGAACATAAGAATGTACTTACAGACTATGGCAGCTATCAAGTATGCATTTTCCTAAAACTCTAAACTTATTTTACCGTAATCAGGCGTAAGCCTTTTGAATGACCTATATCGTATGGTTTCTTTTTAAGCATGCACTGTAAACATGTTTGTGTAGCAATAACCGATAAAGGAGAAAAACCAGAGGACCATTGCTATGTTGGACTTACAATGGCAGCTTGGAATGCCACTTATGAATATTACATTGAGTAAGTCCTTGGGTTAGAGTTTTGGGGGGAAACTCTATTTATTCCTTTAGTTTCTCCTATTATAAAAAAGACTATTGGTAGGCCGAAAAATAGAACAAGAAAGTAGGTGAGAAAAGTTGGGAGGTTAACCTTAAAGGTAAAAAGAAGAAGTTGATGAAAATGAAGCTAAAGCCATAGAAATATGGTGAGTGTGGTAAAGTAGGTCATAACAAGCTATCATGCCTAGTAGCCAAAAAGAAAAGAATAATATAGCAAGAGGCAAGCAAAGAAGTAGCAGAAATAGCAACCCCACACCTTAATTTAGCTAAGATGTAATTGATGTCACTTCTTCGCAACCAATATCTCAACCAGAAATCACAACCCATGTTGGAAGGAGTCTAGGGTTGACAACTCCTACAAATTCTCCAAAAGATGCTCAGTCAAAAACTATGCCATCACCAAGGAGCAACAACTATAATTTGATAGGGAAGCTCCCTATCAGAAAACTAGGAGACATGGTTTTCATTTAAACTCCCATATTAAAAATAAAATGATTTTTTTTAGGATTCAGTAATTAAGGGTTTTCCTTGGATATGCTAATATGTAGTCTTTTGGCCAGTAACCAAGCATATTGGTTACCTTATTTTGTATTTGTCTTGTAGCACTTTTTAGATAGTAATGACATTTATGTTTCTTTGATGAAGTCAACATTGAACTTATTAAGTGAATGAAGTAATGTTATATTATTGTTATTAACAGGTGTGAAATGTGTAACATCCTGATTTTAATTATTGATTAATTTTATTAATCAAATAATAAAATTGGGAAAGTTAAATTAATTAACAACAGTTATGTTAATTTTTGGAACTCATCGGGGTAGGTTTTCAATAACCTAGAGTTACCGGATTGATTTAAAAAATTAACTGAACGCGAGAAAGGACAATATTGCCCTTTAGTTCATTAATTCAATTTCACTCTCCCCCACATTCTCTTATTCCCGTACATGTGAAAGAAAAGAAAAAGGGCCATTGTCTTCCTCCTCACCTGCGACAACCACAACTCTATTCCATCACCTTCTTCTAAATTCTTCATCAAGGCAAGATCCCATTGTCATTTCTCTTCATGGGTAGCCCCTGCAAGGCCTTGGGGGTCTTCCAATTTCTTTAATTCTAAAGTAAAGCTCCATGAATCCACCTCAGTTTTTACTTACTTCTTGAACTCCCACTCTCTAATTCCCCTAATTCAATGAATTTCAAAGGTTGTTTAGAACCATTTGGGCGAGTGGGCGGCACCTAGAAACTTGGGGGTTCTCAAATTCTCAATTTCAAGTAAGTACATGAAGATCTACGGTACCATTTGGCTTCATTTAATGAATTTAGGTTGTAATCCTCTCTTTTCATGGCTTAGGGATCATTTTAGAACCATTTTTGTGAGTGGGCAGCGTTGGCATTTTCAAAAATCAAGTTTCGGAAGCTTTCGTTGATATTCGGTAAGTCAGAAACTCCGAATCTTTATGTTTTCATCAAATTATTAACATATATGATGTTTTGGGTTTCCGACAAGCTAGGAAATAATTAAATTATGTAAGTTCGGTTATTGATTTATTAATTAAAAGGTTTCAATGATTGTTCCAATGTTGGCATAATTTAGAAAAATGATTCAGAATCTTGGATTCTAGGTAGAGGGAGCATTATATTTTAAATGTATGGATTATGAATAGACATAGGATATAGATGGGTTATGTATTTATGTGATGATTTATTGATAAATTAGGTGAAATTTGATAATTGTTGATGATTGATTAGATTGTGGATATATCCTCTGGTGTAATTTGTTAGGGAATCCCATTAGGGTCAGGCAGCGGAAACACAAAGGATTCCCAAAAGAATTACAAACACAAATGTCTCAAGGCATTCTGCTAAATAAAAATTTCGGCTAGGGTTTACCTCTTGTAGATGTAGAACGAGTTCCTCGATCGAAGCAATTGTAGCTTCGCCCTTAGGAGTTATAACATCCCGTATATTTTTAATAGGATTATGTGTAGGGAAAATATTAAAAATTGTTTTAGGAATTTATTTGACATTTTTAGAAATTTTTGGGAATTTATAAATAATTAAAGGCTGTGAAAGTAAATAAAAATTTGATTGGTGGATTAATTATAAAAAGGAATAAATGGAAAAGGAATAAATGGAACGTGATTTGAAGGAGAGAAGAGTTGGCTTAAATGACGGGGAAGGTAACCGGCTGGGGAGGTTACCGGTTTCCCTAGGTATGGAATAAAAGGTGATTTCCTTTTCTTATTCCGCAATTTCTCGCGAGGCACCGTTCCTTTCTACTTCCTCTGCTTCTCTCCTTTCTTCTTCGTCTTCTCCATCCTTCATCGCTGGTTGCATGCTCTAGGAGAGGACCCTGCTTGCATCGAAACCGAGTGCTAAGCTCATTTCCGTGACCATGGTTTCAAGGTAAGTCCTTTGAACCATTTAAAATTGTCACCTTACCCCTCTCGTTTCTTTTCTGGACCGAATGGTCATGCATGTGGGGGTACTTTTCCGATCTCCGCTTCTCTTGGCCGTGAGCCTCAAAGTGGCCCTTTAATCGGGTGAGTGGTGGTGTAACGTTGATGTGTTTCACGTTCCAATCCCGTGGGTGGTGGAACGAACGCTGGTGGAACGCGTTAGGAGGCTGGTGCTGGAACGGTGGTGGAATTGTGGACCCAACGGTTGTTAAAGCTTGGAACTGAGGTAAGGGGGTGTTCGGGTTATGATTAATTAGAATAGGACTTACTTCGTATCCGAATCATTAAACTGTGTGAACAGAGTAAGAAAATGTTATTGAATGATGTTGTGTGCGTATGATTATGCATGTGTGACTGTGGACACCGATCGCTTGAGGATCGGGTGTGTGTGTGGCTTATGATAATGATGATTTTGAATGGTTGATGTTGTGACAATCTGTGTAATGGCAGTGTAAAGCCGGGCTTGACAAGCAGGTCGCCCGAGTGATGAGTATGTGTTGATAATGGCCACTCGTGATATGATGAGAATTGTGAATGGTATATGTACGATAAGTAATTGCTATGTGTGGCATGAGATTGACAATGTTTGTTATATTGAGTTACATATTGTGTATGAGATACTCCGTATACTGTTGAGGGCGGGGAGTGGTCGTCGGTGCATTGCACGAGCAAGGAGCGGCTCCTGACAGGCTTCCAGTAAATGGATTGTATGATTATGATACGTGATTATATGGTATGGGATGACCGACGGTATATATAGCCCCTCATTTCCGGCTCCCGTGATTTTTGTGCCCAGTTGAGCTACCCAGTGGTCAAGTAGGACCCAGTGGTCGAGGTGGGGAGTCAAGCAGGACTCGGTGAACCAAGCAGGGTTCACGGGGTGTCAAGTAGGACCCCCAGCTGAAGGCCGATCCTTTAGTATCCGGATACTAGGCGTCGATTTCATGTGAGAGTCAGTTGTGACAATTGTTGAATTGTTAGTTGTTTGATTAATGATATTTGCCAAGTACAACTTGATGTGTTTGCCGAGTGCAGTCTATTATAATTGCTGAACGAGTTGTTATATTTGCCAAGTTCAAATTGCTATAACTGCTGAGTGATTTGATGTAATTACCGAGTGTAATTTCACATATTTCCGAGTGATTTTTATATTCATCGAGTGGTAAATTGTTATACTTGCCGAATGTTACTTGTTAAAATTATCGAATGAGAACTGTCATAATACTGAGTGTGAATTACCATAATGCCAAGTATTAATGAGTAAATTGCCGAGTGAAAATTGATGAGTATGATGTTGTATTTGCCGAGGGCCAATCTGTTGTATTTGACGAGTGTAACTTGTTGTATTTGCTGAATGAGGTTGAATATAATTGCCGAGTATGAAGTATTATAATTGCTGAGCATGAATTGTCGTGATTACCGAGTGTTAAATTGATTATAATTGCTGAATGAAAGTTTAAATCATTGCTGAACGATTTGAGGTAATTGCTGAGTGTAATTTCATATCTTTGCCGAGGGATTGATATATTTTCCGAGTGGAAAATTATTATATTTGCTGAGTGGAAATTACTTGCTGAATGTTACTTGTTAAGATTGTCGAAGTAGAACTGTTATACTGCTGAGTATGAATTACTATAAAGCCAAGTGTGAATGGATATATTGCCGAAGGTGAGTAAAGTGCCGAGTGTGAGTGTAATGCTGAGTGTGAGTTAAATGGCCGAGTGTAATGTAAAATCTAAAGATAAAGAATCGGATAGAGTTTATACTCATATTTTATTCCGTTCTAGATTAATTATAATGCTAAACACTCACCTTTGCTGTTGTTTTCAATTTAGTAACCAGTGACAGGGAGGAGGTCGGAGCCCTGGAGTCGCGCCAAGCGGGAGATCGATGCCAAGGCCGAGTGAATTTGAATAAATTGTGTAATACACACACACACACATATATATATATATATATATATATATATACAATGAGTTTTCCGAGTGTGGAACTAAGTGTGAGTTGATGTGTTAATTGAATGAATGTGAATTTATGTTGTTAAATGATTGGTATTAATTTTCATGTGTTTGTTGTAGCAAAGCCGATTACCGGGCGAATCTTGCCCGAGAGGATTTATTCCTGTCCGAGCGAGGGCCAGTCGGTTTGATGTCCGTTTTATCTTTGGGAATTCCTTGTTCCTTTTCTGAGTGAAGAATAACTGAGAGACCCCCTTCTAGGTGGAAGGTTAGAATGTCCCGAGTGAGGTTGGCCGGGAGAATGTTTCGAGTGATGAAGAGTAGAATACTTCCGAGTGAAAATAGAGTGGAATACTCCCGAGTGAAAATAGAGTAGAATATTTCCGAGCAAACATGGAGTATAATATTTCCGAGTGAAGAAAGAGCATAACTATTCCGAGTGAAGAAAGTGTATAACGATTCCGAGTGAAGAAAAGTAGAATGTTTCCGAGTGAAAATTTGAGTGCTCCTGAGCGAAGGTGAAAAGGTTTCCGAATGAATTGTGGCCGTGAGAGCTTCTCCTGAGTGAAGTAAGGATAGGGTATTTTCCGAGTGGGGATACCCGGAGAAACTCTTACCGAGTGAAGGGGGTTATGTTATCCCCGAGAGAGCGGTGACCGAGCGGACCTTTCTAAGTGAAGCGTAGGAATGAGTCAAGCGTGGTATGCCCGAGTGAATGAAAGTTAAGTGTTTCCCGAGTGAAACCCTTTTGCCGAGTGAAACCCCGACTTGAGTCTCCCGTGTGCGTCTTGCTCGCTCAGGTTTAACGTGTGGCATTTGCTCAAGCGAGTCGGCGCTCGCTTAAGCGAATGACCCCCTGTCTTCTTCTTCTTCTTCTTCTTCTCCTTCTTCTCCTGCTGCTTTCAACTCCACTTTATTAAAGGATGTGTTTCCGATCGGATATTATTTTGTGTATGCTCTTATCATTATTTTGAATATATTTAAGCGAATACTATTTTATATCAAGACCAATTTGAATCATTTCCGATTGGTTGTTACTTTTAACATACTTTCATTAAAGGATTTATTTTCGATCGGTTTTGTTTATACTGAGTATGATTTTATTATTTAGAATGTAACTAAAAGAAGTAAATATTATTTTATATCAAGGCCGAGTGGGTTCTTTATTAAGGGAAGTAAATATTATTTTATATTAAGATCTAAATTTTTATTAAACGCAAAAAATTTATTGTGGAAATAATTAACGGGTGTAAATAAAAAGGTAAATCGACCTAGGATGTTACAGTTGGTATCAGAGCGGTTCTTTCTAGAGCCGAGTGGACGGGCGAACCGAGTGATTGTTTGAGTCCTATACTGGACTGTATTTTGCATTTTATTGCATTGGATTTCTGGTTGTTTGTGCAGCTTGGCATCATTCCCTTGGCACTCTAGTGGCGTTGTGTTTTATGTAAGGTAATTATCCGACTCCCTGGTAGAGTATTGGTTGCTAATGGTGAAGTGTTTATTCATTATAGAATTATTTTATTACCGGAAAACTAGTTTTGATGGAGAAGATGGCTTTTCTCGGAATTCTCCAAATTGATGAGTAGGACCGAATCGGGTCCCACTCTTGATGAATTTCTGAAAAGGAATTCCCCCTGTTTATAAAGGAGAGGCTAGAGCATGATGGTCTTGGACTAAGGTACCGATGAAGATGATGAGTGAGTCAGTAGCGTGGGTGAATTTCTGAGAGTGGTTTCTTGTCAAGTACTCCTTGGATAGTTAGAAAATTTGAAAGAAAAAAATGGAAATTGAGGTTGGGACTGGGCCGAGTGTCAATGGCCGTGCACACTACTGAGTTTGATGAGCCGTGACTTCTATCACTCTTTCCCATTGAGAGGAACCGAAAGTAGTAAGTGTGCCAAGTATGAAGCAGGATTGTGAGTTGGACTTCACAGTGTGATTATGCCGATTGAGATTCGGGATTATCCGACTCTGGTGAACGAGGATAGGCTGACCGAGGAAGTGCAATTACAGAGGATCTTTCAGTCGGAAGATAAGAGGTCGTTGAAGGCAAGAGGATCCAATTTCAAGAAAATGGGTCGGTTCTTTTGTGGTGGTAAGTTTTCTGTTACGTCTTTTCCCCCTTCTGGTCGGAGTGTCAGTCGGACAACTCGTATGTTTCCAATGTGGACAACTGGGATACCTTATGGCGAGTGCCCACAAAGGCAGCAACCGACTGGGCATGGCAACCGAGCCAATACTTCTGGAACTCGGGGTGCTAGTTTCCCGAGAGGAGGTTAAATCCTGTGATGAAATGGGAATAGTAAGTGTGTTGATAACTATGAGTTTGTTGGAGTAATGGGGTTGATATTACATAGAATGAAATAAATGGATGAATACTCTGACATGATTATTCTTAGGAAGCATGAATCCCCTATACATTTCTACCGGGCAGAGTGACGATTGATATTAGTTGTTCATTCGGATGTTGAGCGTACTTGATGGACAGTACGAGAATTTAAGTAAAGGAATGAAATTATTGCAGTAAATTGTTCTGTATCGAGCTTAAGGGGCAAGTGATGGTATGCTTGTAACGACGAGCAACCAAAGATGTGGGAACATCAGTGGTACAGGTACATAGAAGGGATTATAAAATAAATCGAAAAGGGAATGGACGAGTAATAGATGATGCAAGATAGCAACGTTGTGAACCTTCTAGGAGGTGTGAGTCCCCTGTAGAGATTTTATAAGGTGGTTTAAATAAACGTTACCCATATGTTATGTCCAAGTTGTTAGACGATTGATTAACGGATATTGGGAGAAATTCTGAGTAGGTGATGGAGGACGGTGTAATAATGCCGAACAAGTTGAAGGTAAGAGTCGAAGGGAGGTTAGTAATAATTTTCAGTGAGATAATTGATGAGGCGAGAATTCACTCGGAATAATTAGGAGAATGAATTGTGTGAATGACGGTCGAGTGAGGTATATATATTGGACTATGGTGTACATGATAAGGAGTAGTGAATGAAGGACGTGTGACGAAGTAATTAAAAAGTAGTTGAATAAGAATGAAGAGAAGTTTTACTGAGTCGTTTGGACTTTGCATTGATATTAGTGTTACATGGGAATCATAATGGCTGGCCACCATGGGTTCCTTTTAACATTAATTCATTGTGAAGTTGCCAATAGGCATGGGTAAATGGATTATGATGTAAACAGCTTGCATGTCGATCGGTGATATGGATAGTTGGACTGTATACTCGACTTTCACTCGGATTAACTATGAAGTGTTGAACTCTTGAGACTGATCACCTCAGGCAGATGCACTAGTGGTTGAGGTCGTGTGAAGTCGAGGAGACAGATGTGTTTTAGCCAATCTTGAATGATCGGATTTAGAGAAGAGAAGTATAAGATTTGTATCTCTGAAGTAGGTGAATGATTAGAGATGAGGAACAAATAGAACTGAGATTTGGTAACTGACGAATGATGAGTATAGAAAAGTAAATATTGTAATGTGGCAGTCGGTATGAATTACTATTAGATTTTGGGGAGAAGAGATGACCTAAAAAGGAAATTTGATGAATTGAGTTCCTGCTAAGGTACATTGAGTGGAGAATTTCCGAGTGAATCATGTCTGAGAGAAGTGCTTTCGGGTGAAGAAGAGCTGATTTCGAATGAGTACTCGGGCAAAGATATTTTTGAATAGTGAATTCCTGAGTGGGATATCTCCGAGTGGAGTACAACACTTTCCGAGTGGAATGGTACCGATTAAGATATATCGAGTGAGCCTTTCTCCAGGAAAAGCATTTTCGAGAGGAAAAATTTTTAGTAAAGAAAAGCTTGGACTCGGGCAGAGATATATCTGAGTGATATTCTCGAGGTAATAGGATTAACCAAAGGTAACAATGGAATTTGGAGATTCCAAGACCAAGTGGTGGTGCATGCAAAAAGGGTTTTTGGAGCATGTATTTTGGTATTACCGAGTAAGAAAGGATTCTAGTGGTCGGGAATGAAGAAAACAATAACTGAGTATGTAAAGTCTTGTAAGGTTGAACACCAGAGTCCCCTGGAGTACTCCAACCATTGGAGATTCCGAGTTAGAAGTGGGAGAGTAATACCATGGATTTCGTGTCCGGGTTACTTCGTAACCAATCCGGGTGTAATGCAATCTGGTGATTGTAGATCGATTGACTAAGAGTGTTCACTTCTTGGCTATGAAGAGGTTGTCTTGATCCGAGAGAAAATGAAGATGGCCCAAGACCGACTGAAAAGTTACTATGACAGTTGGTATAGACTGCTTGAGTTCAGACGGGTGACTGGGTATTCTTAAAGGTTTCATCGACCAAGGGTGTAGATCGGATATTGAAGAGTCACACGCTTAATCGGTAATGTTGCTTACCGACTGGATCGGTGATGTTGCTTACCGACCGGATCTTTTCAGTTCGTTAATTAATATTTAGTGATTCACGTGTCACAACTCCGGGTGTATATTCCGTGTGATTCGATGATTGTGCCGAGCGATTCTATTGAATTGAAGGAAAACCTGACGGTGGGAGTTACACCGATCGGTATTGAGGAGTATCGAACCAAGCGGCTAAGGAACAAGGAGGTGCCATTAGTAAAAGTAAAGTGGCAGAATCTGGATTGGATAACCTACACTTGGGAATTAGAATCGGATATGAGGCGGATGTACCCCAACCTTTTTTAGTCGGAACGTTCATTTTGGGGACGAAATCCCATTTTAGGGGGTGGATGTAACATCCCGTATATTTTTAATAGGATTATGTGTATGGAAAATATTAAAAATTGTTTTAGGAATTTATTTGACATTTTTAGAAATTTTTGGGAATTTATAAATTATTAAAGGCTGTGAAAGTAAATAAAAATTTGATTGGTGGATTAATTATAAAAAGGAATAAATGGAAAAGGAATAAATGAAACGTGATTTGAAGGAGAGAAGAGTTGGCTTAAATGACGGGGAAGGTAACCGGCTGGGGAGGTTACCGGTTTCCCTAGGTATGGAATAAAAGGTGATTTCCTTTTCTTTTTCCACATTTTCTCACGAGGCACCGTTCCTTTCTACTTCCTCTGCTTCTCTCCTTTCTTCTTCGTCTTCTCCATCCTTCATCGCTGGTTGCATGCTCTAGGAGAGGACCCTGCTTGCATCGAAACCGAGTGCTAAGCTTATTTCCGTGACCATGGTTTCAAGGTAAGTCCTTTGAACCATTTGAAATTGTCACCTTACCCCTCTCGTTTCTTTTCTGGACCGAATGGTCATGCATGTGGGGGTATTGTTCCGATCTCCACTTCTCTTGGCTGTGAGCCTCAAAGTGGCCCTTTAATCGGGTGAGTGGTGGTGTAACGTTGATGTGTTTCACGTTCCAAACCCGTAGGTGGTGGAACGAACGCTGGTGGAAGGCGTTAGGAGGCTGGTGCTGGAACGGTGGTGGAACTATGGACCCAACGGTTGTTAAAGCTTGGAACCGAGGTAAGGGGGGTGTTTGGGTTATGATTAATTAGAATAGGACTTACTTCGTATCCGAATCGTTAAACTGTGTGAACAGAGTAAGAAAATGTTATTGAATGATATTGTGTGCGTATGATTATGCATGTGTGACTGTGGACACCGATCGCTTGAGGATCAGGTGTGTGTGTGGCTTATGATAATGATGATTTTGAATGGTTTATGTTGTGACAATCTGTGCAGTGGCAGTGTGAAGCCCAGTTTGTAAGCAGGTCGCCCGAGTAATGAGTATGTGTTGATAATGGCCACTCGTGATATGATGAGAAATGTGAATGGTATATGTACGATAAGTAATTGCTATGTGTGGCATGAGATTGACAATGTTTGTTATATTGAGTTACATATTATGTATGAGATACTCTGTATACTGTTGAGGACGGGGAGTGGTCGCCGGTGCGTTGCACGAGCAAGGAGCGGCTCCTGACAGGCTTCCAGTAAACAGATTATATGATTATGATACGTGATTATATGGTGTGGGATGACCGACGGTATATATAGCCCTTTATTTCCGGCTCCCGTGGTTTTTGTGCCCAGTTGAGCTACCCAGTGGTCAAGTAGGACCCAGTGGTCGAAGTGGAGAGTCAAGCAAGACTCGGTGAACCAAGCAGGGTTCACGGGGTGTCAAGTAGGACCCCCAGCTGAAGGCCGATCCTTTAGTATCCGGATACTAGGCGTCGATTTCATGTGAGAGTCAGTTGTGACAATTGTTGAATTGTTAGTTGTTTGATTAATGATATTTGCCAAGTACAACTTGATGTGTTTGTCGAGTGCAGTCTGTTATAATTGCTGAACGAGTTGTTATATTTGCCAAGTTCAAATTGCTATAACTGCTGAGTGATTTGATGTAATTACCGAGTGTAATTTCACATATTTCCGAGTGATTTTTATATTCATCGAGTGGTAAATTGTTATACTTGCCGAATGTTACTTGTTAAAATTATCGAATGAGAACTGTCATAATACTGAGTGTGAATTACCATAATGCCAAGTATTAATGAGTAAATTGCCGAGTGAAAATTGATGAGTATGATGTTGTATTTGCCGAGGGCCAATCTGTTGTATTTGACGAGTGTAACTTGTTGTATTTGCTGAATGAGGTTGAATATAATTGCCGAGTATGAAGTATTATAATTGCTGAGCATGAATTGTCGTGATTACCGAGTGTTAAATTGATTATAATTGCTGAATGAAAGTTTAAATCATTGCTGAACGATTTGAGGTAATTGCTGAGTGTAATTTCATATCTTTGCCGAGGGATTGATATATTTTCCGAGTGGAAAATTATTATATTTGCTGAGTGGAAATTACTTGCTGAATGTTACTTGTTAAGATTGTCGAAGTAGAACTATTATACTGCTGAGTATGAATTACTATAAAGCCAAGTGTGAATGGATATATTGCCGAAGGTGAGTAAAGTGCCGAGTGTGAGTGTAATGCCGAGTGTGAGTTAAATGGCCGAGTGTAATGTAAAATCTAAAGATAAAGAATCGGATAGAGTTTATACTCATATTTTATTCCGTTCTAGATTAATTATAATGCTAAACACTCACCCTTGCTGTTGTTTTCAATTTAGTAACCAGTGACAGGGAGGAGGTCGGAGCCCTGGAGTCGCGCCAAGCGGGAGATCGATGCCAAGGCCGAGTGAATTTGAATAAATTGTGTAATACACACACATATATATATATATATATATATATATATCTATACAATGAGTTTTCCGAGTGTGGAACTAAGTGTGAGTTGATGTGTTAATTGAATGAATGTGAATTTATGTTGTTAGATGATTGGTATTAATTTTCATGTGTTTGTTGTAGCAAAGCCGATTACCGGGCGAATCTTGCCCGAGAGGATTTATTCCTGTCCGAGCGAGGGCCAGTCGGTTTGATGTCCGTTTTATCTCTGGGAATTCCTTGTTCCTTTTCTGAGTGAAGAATAACTGAGAGACCCCCTTCTAGGTGGAAGGTTAGAATGTCCCGAGTGATGAAGAGTAGAATACTTCCGAGTGAAAATAGAGTGGAATACTCCCGAGTGAAAATAGAGTAGAATATTTCCGAGCAAACATGGAGTATAATATTTCCGAGTGAAGAAAGAGCATAAGTATTCCGAGTGAAGAAAGTGTATAACGATTCCGAGTGAAGAAAAGTAGAATGTTTCCGAGTGAAAATTTGAGTGCTCCTGAGCGAAGGTGAAAAGGTTTCCGAATGAATTATGGCCGTGAGAGCTTCTCCCGAGTGAAGTAAGGATAAGGTATTTTCCGAGTGGGGATACCCGGAGAAACTCTTACCGAGTGAAAGGGGTTATGTTATCCCCGAGAGAGCGGTGACCGAGCGGACCTTTCTAAGTGAAGCGTAGGAATGAGTCAAGCGTGGTATGCCCGAGTGAATGAAAGTTAAGTGTTTCCCGAGTGAAACCCTTTTGCCGAGTGAAACCCCGACTTGAGTCTCCCATGTGCATCTTGCTCGCTCAGGTTTAATGTGTGGCATTCGCTCAAGCGAGTCGGCGCTCGCTTAAGCGAATGACCCCCTGTCTTTTTCTTCTTCTTCTTCTTTTCCTTCTTCTCCTGTTGCTTTCAACTCCACTTTATTAAAGGATGTGTTTCCGATCGGATATTATTTTGTGTATGCTCTTATCATTATTTTGAATATATTTAAGCGAATACTATTTTATATCAAGACCGAGTTGAATCATTTTCGATCGGTTGTTACTTTTAACATACTTTCATTAAAAGATTTATTTTCGATCGGTTTTGTTTATACTGAGTATGATTTTATTATTTAGAATGTAACTAAAAGAAGTAAATATTATTTTATATCAAGGCCGAGTGGGTTGTTTATTAAGGGAAGTAAATATTATTTTATATTAAGATCTAAATTTTTATTAAACGTGAAAAATTTATTATGGAAATAATTAACGGGTGTAAATAAAAAGATAAATCGACCTAGGATGTTACAGGAGTCCACACGAGCACTCCCACCAAAAAAAACAGAGCTCCGAATGCTAGTACGGAATTTTGTTTATGGTATGATTTCTGAGCAGCAGCCTATGAGCATCTCATGCTCTATATATAGGCTTAGGTCTTGACCTGAACTCTCATTAAACATTGGGCTCCTGACTCATTCTAAATGAGTTAGGCCCAAATAGTTTTATTTTCAGTCCATCTAAAATAAAACTATCCTCTGGTGGGCTTACTCTATGTGTGTGACCCTATAGGTAAAATATTCGGTTATATTAATAATAAACTATTTTATTATTAATATAAAATAAGAGCGGTATCTAGCAATACATCATTATGTCCGAATATTATTTATCATCGACATGACCTATACGTGATAATTATTTTATATATTTATTCCTTTTGTCACGATATCTAATTGGGCCCAAGGCATGGTCGTCGTCATCCTTGTATGGCCCAATTCATTTTACTTGATACCAGAGTAGACTTTACAGAATAAACATCTAATATTTATTCGTCCTAGCATGGTCATGCATTTCATTAGTCTCACTCCATCAAGTGGCCCATAGATATCACTTCTGTCACTTAGGAGAGACAAATTCCATATACATCACTCACATCCCTCTGCATAATTTATCTATTGCCTAATCACAATCTTTATGGTCATCTTATTACAGATAACGTTTGATTGTATTAAAACAATAAACTCCTTATGTAGGAATCGTAGTGACTTTAGGTCGAAGGACTATATATCATTATCATATTGAGAACCGTTTATGACACTCATGTAACGATCCATGCAACATTCTCATGGTGGGTCTGTCCAGTACAACATTACTCTTAATGTGTACCCGTGTAAAGACTTGATATCATATATCCATGATTTGTGAGATCAAATCATCAGTACATTCACACACTAATCTTAATGTATTTACATGTCCCCATGTAAATACTTCATTAGGGACGTTTTAGGAATAATTCTAATATGACTATGTAACATCCCAAATTTTGTAATTTTTAGAAAATTTATTCATTAAAGATTAATAAAGAAATTCTGAATGAAATTCCGAGTGAATGCTGTTGGAAATATGATATTCCGAGTGAATATGGTGCGATACCGGGTGAAGTAAGACCGAGGAAGCCATTTCTAAAAGAAATTAAGATGTTTCCGAGTGAAACATCATTAAGCGAATTATTTCTAAGTTAAGTAAACGGTGTCTGAATAAGACACTTTTGAATAAGGAAAATCTGAGTGAAATGTTTCCAAATGAAACATTTCCGAGAGAAGCACTCCTGAGTAGGGAAAAACGTTGAAATAGAATAAGTATTTCTCAGGATGGATTGTGAGAAATGACCGAGTGGAGTATCTCCGAATTGAGATTTTCAGAGTGAAATGTCTCCGAGCACGACATTTCCGAGTGGAATGATACTGAGTGAGACTATTCCAAATGGAAAGGTGTTAAGTGAGAAATTATTAATTTCTGAATGACGTGGCACCGAATAGGGTATACCGAATGAGTGTGTTTCTAAATGAATAGTTCTGAGTGAACAATTCCCGAGGAAAGTAAATAACCGAGTGGTGAGTTACCGAGCGGTGAACTTCGTTAAATTTATGCTCGGGTCGATATTTAATAATGACCAAAAGCTTGTGCTTGGGTTTGTCTTCGGAATTGTCCTTGACCCCGAGTGATTCGTTCGAATGGAAAGACTTCCGAGAGAGAGAGAGAGAGTTGATTTCAAATTCCGAGTGATTTTTAGATGGAAGATTTCTGAGTGATGTAAGCAAAAGATTGACTCAGACATAAATATACCCGAGTATGTTTGAATACGATATTATCGTGTGAGATACTTCTGAGGAAAGAAAGCCGAGTGTTCCATGGGATGGAACCTTTCCTCCGAATGAAGGAATTCCGAGCAGACAGAGGCTGTGATAAACCTTCTCAGAAAGATATGCTCAGAAGGCTGAAACCGAGTCAGAATATACTGAAAACTGAGTCGGAATTAATGATTATTTTAGTTACTGAAGCTTTACACATCAATCTGTTCTTCTACTTTCTAGCAGCTTCACTTTTCAAGATATTTTCTAAGTCCGGGACCCTTTCTTATGTGCTCCCTTTTCATTAAATGCTTATTCCTTATTCATCATCTGAAGAAACGTATAGCAGAGATCTTTTTATTGTTCACGTCTCTTTTGCATGAACAATATAAATATCAACTACTGTTAGATCAATTAAAGACTTTGGAAAAGTGAAAAACACCTACAATCTTCTCTTCCAACTCTTGCTGAAAGCTATTTACGAAGAATAAGTAAATCTTCCTTTCTTCTCTTTCGCGTGAACGTTTGGGTTTCACAAATAAGAGGTTTCTAAAACTGTAATTCCAGTCGGAATTCTTGAAGCTGTAACTGATAACGATTGAAGAACAATTGAAAACTCCTTATTCCAGGTAGGGGGAGCGTTACATTTCAAATAGATAGTTTATGAATGGATATGGGGTATTATTTTGTGTACATGTGATATGTGTATGAATTATTGTATCAGACCCCGATTATATGACGTTTTATGTTTTCATATTTTCCATTCATATTGCTGATATTAACATGAGATTGATGATGATGATATGGATGATGATTCATGAATTTTTCATGATATCTATGTATATTCTTAAGATGTATGTGTGATAGTTGAATATGAAATATGATATGGTTTCACAAAAGACCTTGGGTGGGACTCAAGGCAACCTCTTGAGCGGGGCTCGGGGTTTTGGCTCGTGGCACTCACCGTTGTCACTGAAGAGTGATGGTGTCACATAAGGGTGTAAACGGTTGGCCCGTGGCACTCACCATTGTCACTGAGAGTGATGGTGTCACATAAGGGTGTAAATGGTTTGGTACCAGTAAAACGGCCGGTTTAGCTGAGAGCTGAGTTATGGCTCAGGGAGCCAGTGTTGCAACACAATTAAAAAACTTAATAATGGATTTATCCGAGTGAGTACCTGTGTGCATTGATATATATGTAGTTGAGAATAGCATACTGTTTATGTTGTTTTATATGGCTCGGTATATGTTATTTGTATAGTTATGGATTAGACTTTTAATCCAATTCAATAACTATTATTTGATATGTTTATGCTCACCCCCTACTTATTATTTTTACAGTGGATAGAGGACATAGTGATGGTACTTGAAGTCACTCGACCGACTGGAGCATTATGTATTAGTAGTATGCACAATACATAGTGTACATAGTTATTTGGGTAGAAGCCTTGGCCGGCTCTTGTCATTACCGAGTGATGTATTTTATTTGTATTATAAAGTGGCCGGTCGGCTTTTGTAAAGTGATAATAATCTTATTTAATTCAGATTTCGTTTTAATCTTGGAATTATTTATGAAAAGTTTATTTGTATTTATTTGTATTTCAAATGGGTCGGTCGGATTGATGTATAACCAGTATTTTAATGCTGAATCCGATTCCTGTTTGGGGAAATTTAAATTATTTGCGAAAAAATTACTTGATTTATTGGAAATTATTTTTAAAAATTAAGGATGTTATAACCTAATATTCCAGGATAAATAGCATTAGTCTAAAACTGAAAATACTAATTTATTGATAAGTTAAAATTGATACATTAATAGCTCGTAGTGCATACACCAACATAATTATGATTCATATGATTGATGTTTAGTTCGATGTCATTCATATGTCTTTGCTTGATAAATTGATGATATAGATAATGATGCATTGGACTGCAATGGTTGATGATGATGTAAATTAATGATGTTATGTGATTCATGATGAATATAATGATTGAGTAAGCTTTCGATAGCTTAATTGAATTTGTGAATGTTTATTGTGATTAAATGATGTTGTTGCATGCTATGCATATTGATGATTTGAAATGAGAACCCTTGGTGATAGTAATCAAGTGGTTTATGGATGACTGTTGTTTGTTTGGCATAACATATGCATTAAAAGACATATATAGGACTGCAGGGGCCTATGATGTCGACCCAGATGGGAGGGCAGCCTTTGGATAGGCACAGACCTTGTGGTAGTTCCCTTTGGGATTCCACAACCGCCTTGGATTGGGTTTAAGGTCAACCTACAACACCTAAGTTGAGCTGCCTCTGCCACTGAGAGTGCCTGATGTTGAATTATGGGTGAACGATTCGGTACCGTTTAAAAGGATCAGATGTGCGTAGACTTCACCGAGTTAAATAAGGTATGTCCTAAAGACCCTTACCCTTTACCTAGTATTGATCATTTGGTAGATGGTACTTCAAGTCATCAAATACCGAGAAAGATAATGAAAAGGCCGCCTTCATCATTAGAGGGGCAACCTACTGCTATCGAATTTCATTTAGGCTGAAGAACACTTGTGTTACCTATCAATGTTCGGTAGACAAAATCTTCGCTAATCAGATCGACAGAAACATGAAAATGTACGTGGATGACATGGTCATAAAAACCAAAGAGGTGCGAAAACATACGAAAGATCTGGAAAAAATATTCTCTAAACTGAGAAAGCACAATATGCGTCTCAACCCCAACAAGTGTTCATTTGGGGTCCAGGGTTAAAAATTATTGGGATACATGCTAACATATAGAGGAATAAAGGCCAACCTTGGCCAATGTCGAGCCATCCTAAAGATGAAGAGCCCCCATAATATCAAAGAAGTACAACGCCTCACCGGGAGGATTACTGCCCTTTCACGTTTCTTATCCAAGTTTGTAGAGAGGTTCATACCTTTCTACAGGGTTCTAAAGAAAACAAACACTTTTTAATGGACTCAGGAGTGCCAAAATCAAAGAGCTGAAATCCTACTTAGCTTCGCCGCCCTTATTTTAACGAAGCTGACCCCAAGGGCGGAGCTAATCATCTCTTTATCTGCCAGAGAAAATGCTGTCAGTGCAACTTTGGTACAAGAAGAAGGAGCCATCCAATAACCCGTATACTTCACAAGCAAAAATTTACAGGGTGCGGAGGTACAATACCAAAGAGTAAAGAAATTTGCATACAGTCTGGTAGTAGCCACTCAGAAATCGAGGCCTTACTTCCAAAACCACTAAATCATTGTGAGGACAAACCAACCAATTAAATAAATTCTTCAAAAACCATAACTCATGAGGAGAATGGTCGCATGGGTAGTGAAGCTTTTTTAGTACGGGATCCGATATGATCCCCAAGGGGCTATTAAGGCATATTTCTTAGTAGACTTCATAGCAGAGTTGACAGATGAAAAGAAGAATATGATGCTGAACATGCTTTATGAACTCTCTCAGTGGACGGATCGTTAAACAAAAGGGGCAGCGAAGCAAGCGTGTTACTTGAGTCACCTATTGGGTTGGTCAAAGAGGAATCACTTAGGTTTCTGTTCAAAGCAAGGAATAACCAAGTAGAATACGAGGCACTCATAATAGGGCTGCGAATGGCATTGGACCTAGGAGCTCAATGTGTACAAGTAAAGATCGACTCACAGCTAGCGATGAGACAAATGGAAGAAACGTATCAGGTAAAGGACCCTACTCTTACTAGATACCTCTCTGAGGTGAAAATGTAGATGAAGAGTTCAAACTTTTCAAAATAATACATGTCCCTAGGCCATAAAATAAGAAAGCTCTATTCTCTAAGCTAGGCAACACTAAAAAAGCTAGAAATTTGAAGACGTTTGTATAGGTCACCTTGGAAGAACTTACTATCAAGGATGTAGAACATATAAACAAAGTCACCATTACACTTTGAGAAAACACGTGGATGACCCCCGTAATGGATTTCTTGACTAGAGGCGATCTGCTCTCAGATACCTTTAAAGCTAGGAAAATTCAGATACACTTGGCCAATTACATCATAATTAAGGGGCAGCTCTATAAAAGGGGGTTCACTTTACCCCTCCTCGAGTGTCTTGGTAAAGAGCGAGCAGAATACGTGATGCAAGAACTCCATTAATATTTGGGGATCTATAGACATCATGGAGGATGTAACGCCCTCTGTTACACCTTCAATTCTAGAAAAATTCATAAAACTTTTTTTAAAAGATATGATTGTTAAAAAGAAACTATCAGAATAAATTACATACATTATTTTGAAAATACCTCATAAATATTATTAAAACTTTATAAAGTAATTTTACATTCATCCAAAGAAAATAAACATTATAAGAAAAAGAGGAAACTCCATGGCCCAGAAGTAGTTACTTAATAACATTATTTATTCATTGGACCATGGTATTCATACCGAGCTCCCTTTCTAGAACGTGCTATATTTACTGTCAAGATTCTTCGATCCTTCCCTCTGAACCATCAATTTAAAACATGTGAAACAAAAACACAGAGAAGGGAGTGAGAAACATAATATAATATTCCCGAATAAGACATAAGCAACAAAATGTTTTCACAAACCAATACATAATAATATCAATCACAATCACATACACAATCAATTATGAATGCATGAATGTTATACAATATCTTCATCATAACTTACCTATATATGTGGGACCTTAAATTTTAATTTACACTGGCCAACCAGGAGTTTACACTGTTCCATAAGTCCGGATAATAATAATATGAACAGCTCAACTGGCATGGAAACACTTAGAGACTAGTCAGATTGAGAAAGTTTTTATTGTGAAAGTACCCGACACTAGGGAGCTACCCCAAGTCCCCTGAAGCACCCTTTCACACCCTCTCATCCCAAGGCTCGTAATTAAGCCTCCTCTAATGTATCCTCGGTTTCTATAATCCTCCCCAGACAATATCATTTTGTTTCACTTTAATGATTTATGATGCATGAACTACTCGCGTATTTAATTGGTTAAGACTTTTAGAAACTCAATTATTAAATACCTTAAAGGTTTACAACATCCTTTCAATAAACTGTACATTTTCTCAATTCTCTGAATATCTGTCCCACAGAAATAAATTTGGTACAGTTTTCAATTCTCACAAAAATTGAGTTTCTAAGCCTTAAATATCTCAAAACTTTTTCATATAAAACTTTTACATAATCTTTCTCAAATTGAATCTTAACAAGATCAAATTCTCAATTATTTCCAAACATCTTTAGTTATTAAGTTGGAAAAATAAAATATTTTTCTTTTGAAAATTTTATTTTATTAAAAGAGAATAATCTTTAAATCATTAACCAAAAATACTTAAAATTACAAAATTTTTCTTTAATTCAAGATTTAATTATCTCAATTTGTTATAAATTAATTTTCATAAAATATCTTCTTTCTAAAATAAATACAAATTTTTTATTCTAGATATTGAAAATAAAGTTAATAAAAATAATTTCTAAGAAGAGAAGATTTAAAGTAAAAATTTAAAGAGTAAGGTAAAAAAATTCTTACTGAGTTTAGCTTTCCGTCATGCTCGCTATATGCTCAAATTCCACATCATAAAATCATCAATCAAAATCAAGCATTATCAATTATAACTAAATATCATCAATCATATCAAATATTATTAATCACAATTAAATATCAATCAAAATCAAGTCAATAAAGCATCATTTATAAATATTATAATTCAAAGTCTAATGGTTATTAATATAGTCAATTTGAGTCCTTTTGGTCAATTCCTCGTATAGGTCTAAGTAAGTCCATATATTCTAGTCCTTGCATAGGTATAGTTCAGTCCATATGGGTCATAGTGGTCCAAGTTCTTGCATAGGTATAGTCTAGTTCATATAGGTTATAAAAGTATAGGTCCTTGCATAGGTACGTTAGAGTTAGTTACATCAGATATTTAATTTAAAATTTATTAAAAATTTTAAGTTAAAATGTTAATATTTTAAAATAATAATATTATCAATTTTAAAAGGAGTAGGAGACTCCTCCCATTATTCTTATGTCTTTTCATATTATACTCTTATCTCACTCCCCTTTACCTCTTGTATCAGTAATAGCAAAGGTAAATAGTAATAGTAAATAGTAATTTACAATTTGAATAGTAATTTACTATTGAAATAGTGTTTAACTATGTAGAATAGTAACTTAAAATAATATTATTTTCAGTATAATAATAGATTTCTAAAAACGATATGAAAATAACCCTAAAAAATATAAAAGAGAGGTATTCGTACCTTAGAATTTTAGCAGAACCTTCTTCCAAAAAAATTTATTTCTCTCTCTCACTTCCACCACTATCTCACTAGCACTACTATATTAAGAAAACTTAACCTGAAATTATGAATTCTAAAGAAGAATTCCTTCAGTATTTATAGGAAAAAAATTACTATGTATTCCATTATTTTAATATAAAAGTACTATGTATTTTTTGAATTTTTATTCCTGGTTACTGTACATCTTTTGAAAATTTCGTACATGTACAGTGTTTTTGCATAGTAACTGTCGGCAGAATTATTAAGCCAAATAGTAACCTTTCACTCGGTATATTTTAAATATTCAAAATCAGTCCTTTTTAAAATTTAGCAATATTATATCAGTCCTCACTAATTTTATAATAAGTAATATAAAGTTTAAATTTTAAAAATCTAAAATTTTCTATCAATAAAAATTTATTGATACGTTTTCAATTTTTTAACAATTGGAAAAAATCAAAATTTTTCTCAAACCGATAATTTTTAGATAAGTCTACTTGAAATGGATTTTAGAAAATTTTCTTATAATTTAAATTTACTTTCTTATAAATATTTTTAATTTTAAGTCACTTATATGAATTTAAAATTATTTAAAAAATATTATTTTATTAAAAAAATTCAAAAATTCCAAAAAATCATAAATAATACATAAATTAAAAAGTTCTAAAGAACCATAATCTAATTCCTTCAAAATTTTAATATAAAAATAAAAATAGGGGTGTTACAACTCTACTCCCCTTAGAAAAATTTCATCTTCGAAATTTACATTATTCAGTAAAACAAATGAGGATGAGACTTTTTCATCTCAGTTTTTAGTTCCCATGTAGCATCTTCTCCTCTCGTTTCACTCCAAATGACCTTTACAAGTGGAATTGTCTTGTCTCTTAACTTTTTTATTCTTCTGTCACTTATTCTGACAGGTGGTGCATCATATGTAAGATTATCTTTAACTTGTATGACATCAGGTTCAATAATATGTGTAGGATCAGATATATACTTTCGTAAGTTTGACACATGAAAAACGTTATGGATATTAGAAAGAAAAGGTGGTAATGCTATTTGGTAGGCAAGAGGACTAACTTTATGAATTATTTGATATGGACCAATAAATCTAGGAGTTAGTTTTCAAGATTTCATTGCCCGACTGACCCCAGCCGTAGGTGTAACTTTCAAGAATACATGATCACCTTCTTGAAATTTGAGCGGCTTTATTCTTTTGTCATAGTAACTTTTCTGCCTGCTCTGTGTTGCCTTTATCTTTTCCTGAACTATTTTGATTTTATCCGTGGTTTGTTGTACCGACTCTGGTCCTAGCATCAAGTTTTCACCAGTCTCAAACCAACATAGTGGGGTCCTACATTTTCTTTCATATAATGCTTCAAAAGGTGTCATGCCAATGCTAGCATGAAAACTATTGTTGTAGGTGAACTCCACATATGGTAAGAATTGATTCCAACTTCCTTTATGCTCCAACATATAAGCTCATAACAAGTCCTCTAGAGATTGGATTGTTCTTTCTGATTGTCCATCTGTCTGAGGATGATATGCTAAACTTAGATGTAGTTTTGTTCCCAAAGCCTTGTGTAAGCTCTTCCAGAATTGTGATGTAAAACGAGGGTCTCGATCAGAAATGATACTTGAAGGAATTCCATGCAATCTCACAATCTCCTCCATGTATAATTTCGCCAGCTTCTCCATAGGGTAACGAATATTAATAAGAATAAAGTGGGCAGACTTTGTTATTCTATCAACTATTACCCATATTGAATCATGTCCTAATGGAGTTTTGGGTAAAGAAGTCACAAAATCGATGGTAATACTATCCCATTTCCATTCTGGTATTTCCATTGATTGTAGCATTCCAGGGGGTTTTTGATGTTCCACTTTAACCTTCTGGCAAATTAGACATGCAGCCACGTATTTTGCCACCGCTTTCTTCATTCTAGGCCACCAAAGTAACTTCTTTAAATCTTGATACATTTTAGTAGCTCCGGGATGAATGCTCATATAACTTTTGTGACCTTCTTCCAGAATTGCTTTCCTCAACTCCGCTTGATCAGGGATACACACTCGATCCTTATACCTCAGCAATTGGTCATTTCTTACATTGAACTCGACTTCTTTTCCTTGTTTCAAGAGTTCTTTCTTCTCTTGCAGGAATTTATCCTCTCGTTGAGCCTCTAAGACTTGCCTCAGGAATTCACTTGTCACTTGCAACGCTCCTAATCTGTAGCTGTTAGCATTAACCATTACTGCTAGGTTAAGATCTCTGAAGTTCTCTATCAATTCCAGCTCTTTAATCATCATTGTGGACGCATGTAGAGACTTTCAACTTAAAGCATCAGCTACTACATTTGCTTTTCCAGGATGGTACTGTAACTCAAAGTCGTAATCCTTTAAGAACTCTATTCATCTTTGTTGTCTCATGTTTAACTCCTTTTGGTCGAATAAATACTTGAGACTCTTATAATCTCTAAACACATTGAATGTTGCACCGTATAGATAATGCCTCCAAATCTTTAAAGCAAAAATTACAGCGGCTAACTCTAAGTCATGGGTAGGGTAGTTAATCTCATGTTGCCTTAATTGGCGCGACGCATAGGCTACAACCTTCTTGTCTTGCATGAGTACACTTCCTAGTCCTTGCTTAGACGCATCACAGTAAACTTCAAAACTTTGATGTGGATCAGGGAGTACTAACACCGGCACAGAAGTAAGTCGATCTTTCAGCTCTTGGAAACTATTCTCGCATTGTATCGTCCACACAAAAGGTTGTCCTTTCCGTGTTAACTTGGTCAGTGGGTATCCTAACTTTGAAAATCCTTGAATGATATAGTATCCAACCAAGCCCAAGAAACTTCTAATCTCAGTGATTGTGGTTGGTCTCTCCTATTTTAAAACCGCCTCCACCTTGGAAGGGTCTACAGCTATTCCTTATTGACTAATTACATGTCCTAAAAGGTTCACTTCTTCCAACCAGAATCACACTTCGACAGCTTTGCATACAGTTGTTTCTTTTTCAGGATTTCCAACACAATCTTCAAGTGTTCAACATGTTCTTCTCTGCTTTTAGAGTACACTAATATATCATCAATGAACATCACTACAAATTTATCTAGATATGGATGAAAAATCCTATTCATGTAATCCATGAATACGGCTAGTGCATTAGTTACACTAAAAGGCATTACTAGATATTCGTAATGGCGATAACGTGTTCTAAAAGCAGTTTTTGGTACATCTTCTTTCTTCACCCTTATTTGATGGTATCTAGACCTCAAATCCATTTTGGAGAACACCGTGGCACCACGCAGCTGATCCATCAAGTGGTCAATCCTTGGCAGAGGATATCTGTTCTTGATCGTCACCTTGTTCAGTTACCGATAATCTACACACAACCTCATGCTACCATGCTTTTTCTTAACCAACAAAACTAGTGCACCCCAGGGGGATACATTGGGTCATATAAACTGCTTCTCTATCATCTCTTCAAGTTGTTTCTTCAACTCTGCTAATTCTAGAGGTGACATTCGGTATGGTGCAATTGAAATAGGTCCAACTCCAGGTACTAGATCAATGGCGAATTCCACATCTCTTTCTGGGGGTAAACCAGGGATATCTTCAGGAAAAATGTCAGGAAATTCACACATAACCGGCAGATTTTTGATTTTTGATTCTTGCTCTCTTTTCATTGAAAGCAATAACATGAATCCTTGAGCCCCTCCTTTTAAAGAGGCACTCACTTGATTGGCGGTTAGAAATCTCGAATCCTCAGGATTCAAATTCACTGGTTCTTTAAACATTATGGTTTTATTATGACAATCTATTAGAACATGATTGTTAGACAACCAATCTAGCCCAATAATAACTTCTAAGCCAAAAAGGGGTAAACAGAAAAGATTAGCCTTAAAGTCCCTACCATCTATGACAATAGGGCATTTCCAACAGGCTTTAGAAGTGACAATGGGATTGTTTCCAGGAGTATGTACAGATAAGTCAAATGGCAGTTCTATCATAGGTAATTTTAGTTTTTTTACACAGTCATTGGAAATAAAGGAATGTGATGCACCTGAGTCATACAAAACAGTTAAAGGAATCTTATTAATGATACACTTACCTTCCACCATGGAATCAGAATGAGATGCTTCTTCTCCAGTGATTGCAAAAACCTTTCCTTTTGCCTTCGGCCTTCCGGCTGCACTGTGTATGCCTCCCTGAGTATTTATGCTTGTACTTGCACCTTCAGGGTTTTCCCTCTTCATCTCTGGGTAATCCTTGATGTGATGACCTGGTTTGTTACACTTAAAGCAAACATAAGTGTTTTTAGGATAATCCCTTTTCAAATGGGTTCCTCCATAGATATAACATTTAAAATTTGGTGCAGATGTCGGGTAGTAGCTTCCAGTTGAAGCTTAGGGTCTACTAGGAACAGATGCTGCTCCAAACCGGCGAAATGGCACTTGGTAAGGCTTATTTCTCCTAAAGTCTCTTCTGTAACATCCCGGATATTTTAACAAAAATTACGATGAGTGGAAAATATTAATAAATGATTTGGGATTTATTGGACATTTAATCCGTTCTGAGCCGGGGTCAAGAGATCCAATGTCGGGCCGGTCTCTGATATTGAAGAGCGAACGAGGTTGAAGATCGGGTGCACGTTGGGAAGCAGTCGAAGATGTACTGTTCTGCAACTAATGCTTATCCAGTGTAGGGAGAATTCCTGACTCGGAATTAGATTCCGGATATATGTAACGAGGATGTGAGAACGGATGTAGTGTCTGATCTCTCAGGAGTTAGCTCGGATTAACGATATGTGGGTATTATGCCAGAATACCGGTTGGTCGGTATCCAGATCGGATCGATACCTTTATGAGGTATTAAACAATTTCGAATAATTAAAATGTTGGGAAAGTAAATAAACTTAGTTGATTAAAGGGGATAAATGATGTGTGATTAGAAAAGGGGAAAAGGCTGTTTTACCCTGAGCCTTATATAAAAGAGGTTTCTTCTCTCTCCCTCCTCATTATTCACGCGAGTCACTTATTCTTTCTCCTCCTTGATCTGTTTTCTTCTTCTTCATTTTCTCCTTCTCGCTGCTGTGTTGCATGTCCCAGGGGAGGACTCCATTTGTGTCAAAACTTCGATCGAACCCCATTTCTGTGATCGTGGCTTCAAGGAGAGTCCATTGGACCGTTTAAATTGAGTTATCTCATTTATTTTGATTTCTACTCAATGACCGAATGGCCATGCACGGTGGGGTAAGGCTCTGTTTTCCACTCCTTGGTAGCAGAACACACGTCAAAAAGCTGAGTGACAAAGCTGGTGTTGGAATCGGAGATGAAACTTGGAACCCAGCGCTTAGAGGGCGTAATCGGCACCAGGAGCAGTGATGAAGCTTGGAATAGAGGTAATGGGTGTGTTTGGGTTATGATTAATGAGAATAGGACACGTTGAGTTGTTAGAATGACTAAATCGGGTAAGAGATGATGCTGAGTGAAAGTTTTATGGATATGTGTATGAATGTGTGGAGGTGCACACCGATCGGTCTAGGATCGTGTGTGTGTGTGAGTCACTTAAGAAATATTCGATGTTGATGTTGTAATATAGTTGTGAATGTATGAGTATGCATGTATATATATATGTGAATCCCGATCAGTTTCTGATCATGTGTATGTGATTTGAGAAATAATTGATGCTGTGATATTTGAGATGAAGCCGAATGAGTGTATATGAATGTGTAAGGATGTGTGTATATGAACACCGATCGGTTTCTGATCGTGTGTGGCTTGAGCCGATTGAAATTAAAATATATAATGCTGTGACAATCGGTATTTGCTGGCAATGTGATGAATGGGCTTAATAAGCAGGTCGCCCAGTGGCAATGAGATGAATGGGTTTGACAAGTCGGTCACCCTGTGTTGTGAGCACATGCCAGTTTCTGGTAGTTGCACTTGTTGATTGTGATAATATGAAATGGAATGTGTGATTATGTGGTGGAGGACGACCAACGGTATGAATCACCCTATTTTTGGCTTCAGTGGTCAAGTCGGACCCAGTTAAGCTACCCAGAGGTCTTTGACCCAGTGGTTGAGGGGGAGCCAAGTCGGGCTCGGTGAACCAAGTCGGGTTCACAGGATGTCAAGTCAGACTCCCAGCTGAAGGTCGATCCTTTTAGTATCCGGATACTAGGCGTCAATTTTTATATAGAGTCAGTTGTGACAATTGATGAATTTAGTATTGTAATGAGTATGCGTTTAGTTATATTTTCTGAGTGCAGTTTGTCATAATCACCGAATAAGAATTGTTATATTTGCTGAGTATACTTTCAGGTATTTGCCGAGTGAAATCTGTGTTAATTGCCGATTGATTATTATAATTACCGATTTTTAATTATTATAATTGCTGATTGATTGTTATAATTGCCGAGTGATTGTTATAGTTGCCGGATGTGACTTGCGTTCTGATGGTATACTTGCCAAGTAAGATGTCATATTATCCGAGTGAAAATTGATGAGTAAGATGTTGTATTCGCTGAGGGCCAATTTGTTGTATTTGACGAGTATAAATTTGTTATATTTACTGAACGATTTGATGTAATTACCGAATGTAATCTCATATATTTGCCGAGTGGAGGTCATTTGTTAAGGTTGTTGAAGAACTGTTATGCTGCTGAGTGTGTATTACAAGAATGCCAAGTGTTAATGGATATAGTACTGAATGGGAGTAAAGTGCCGAGTGTGAGTATGATGCCGAGTGTGAGATAAATGGCCGAGTGTAGTGTACAATCTGAAGCTAAAGAATCGGATAGGGTTATACTCGTATTTTAATTCCATTCTAGATTAATTATATTGCTAAACACTCACCCTTGCTGTTGTTTTCAATTTTTTTTTAGTAACCAGTGACAGGGAAGAGGTCGGGGCCACGGAGGTGCGCCAAGTGGAGGATTGATGCCAAGGAACCGAGTGCTTGAAATGAATTCCGAGTAAAATACATACATATATATATATATATATTAATTTTCCGAGTGTTTGATGCTATCTGTATGATGAATCGGTATACTGTGAAGTGAGTATAAATTCTTGATGACTATATGAATAGGGTTTATTTTGAATGAATTTGTATTGTTGTAGTATAGTCAATTACCGAGTGGATCATTCTTGTCCGAGTAGGGGTCCCTTGCTTTGGTATCTGAGCATCCTTCATATCTTTCTGGGAGAAAAATAACTGTGGGACCCATTTCCGATTGGACGATTAGGATGTTCCGAGTGAGATTTCCCGGGAGAATGTTCTGAGTGATGAAGAGTAGTATACTTCCGAGTGAAATTAGAGTGGAGCACTTCCCGAGTGAGGAAAGAGTAGAAAGCTCCTCAGTGAAGAAAGAATAGAAGGTTTCTGAGCGGATAAGAACCAAGAGATCCACTTCCGAGTGAAGTAAAATCAGAATGTCTCCGAGTGAGAAGTAGATTTTCCGAGTGAAGGTGAGTAAAATCCCGAGTAAGGGGAAAAAGAAGAATAATTCCGAGTGAAGAGAAGTTAAGCTTTTCTGAGTGATGAAAAGACCAGTGGTTCCGAGTAGACTTATCTTCTGAGTGATGTCAGAACGAGGAAGCCTTGTTGAGCAAAGATTAAGCTGTTTCCGAGTGAGAGATACCCGAGTGCACCTATTTCCGGGTGAGATCCGACTTATTGGCTTTACTCGGATGCCTTGTGCGCTCAAGTGAAGAGTAGCACTCGCTCAAGCGACTCGGCACTCGCTTAAGCGAATCAGGGGTCGCTCAGGCGATTGACCCCTGACTCCGTTCCCTTCTTTCGTTGTTCCTAAATAACTAATTTAATAATGGAGGTAATCCCGATCGGCTTCAGTCGGAATTCACTATTTGAAGTATTATTTTACTATTTGAAAGGTATTTAAGAAAAATAAAAATTATTTTTATTGAGACCGGGTGGATTTTTATTTAAACACAAAAAATTTATTTTGGAAAAATGAGAAAATGACGAGGGATGTCACATCTTCTTTGTTGATGGTGAGGTCCTCCACTTCTCATTTCTCCCGCCTTGTTAATGGGCTCATGACTTTTGGTCATTCTATCCTTATGATCCTCTTCAAAGATCCTGCAGCGATTTACCAATACAGAAAATTCACGGATTTCCTGCATTCTTATAGCTTCCTTAATTTCTGGCCGCAATCCATTTACAAACTTGGCGCACCGATCACCTTCGTTAGTAGCATCATTATAATGAGAATGAAAATGAGATAGCTCTTCAAACCTGGATGCGTACTCTCCAACGGTCATATTTCCTTGGGTCAGTGACAGGAATTCGAATTGTCTTTTCTCTTTAACATCAGCTAGAAAGTATTTCTCCAGAAACATATCCTTGAAATAATCCCAAGTGATCTCTATGTCGTTGACTTCAAATTGTCTACGCATGTTATCCCACCAATGTTCGGCATCCTCAGATAAGGCATAAGTAACGAAGACTACCTTATCAGCTTCATTACATTGCAATGCTCGAAAGATCTTCTCTATCTCTCGAATCCAGGTTTGTGCTCCATCAGGGTTATATCCTCCCTTGAAATGAGGTGGATTGCGCTTTTCAAAAAGGTCCAACCTTCTCAAGGCATCGTTACCTTGACCTTCACGTGCTCCCATTACATTGATTAAGCGTTCTACAACTCTAGCAAGATTGTTTTCGGCCATTAGTTTCCTGTTTCACAGTAATTGAGATTTGTCACATCAATCACAGTTACTACCAAGTCAGATATTCTATTCTCTATCACCTATACAGAGTTTACAGACAAAGCAAGATAGACCTTTTCCCCAGGCCTATTGGATTAACTGCTCTGATACCACTTTGTAACGCCCTGTGTTACACCTTAAATTCTAGAAAAATTCATAAATTTTTTTTTAAAAGATATAATTGTTAAAAAGAAACTATCAGAATAAATTACATACATTATTTCTGAAATACCTCATAAATATTATTAAAACTTTATAAAGTAATTTTACATTCATCTAAAGAAAATAAATATTATAAGAAAGAGAGGAAACTCCATGGCCCAGAAGCAGTTACTTAATAACATTATTTATTCATTGGACCATGGTATTCATACCGAGCTCCCTTTCTAGAACGTGCTATATTTACTGCCAAGATTCTTCGATCCTTCCCTCTAAACCCTCAATTTAAAACATGTGAAACAAAAACACAGAGAAGGGAGTGAGAAACATAATATAATATTCCCGAATAAGACATAAGCAACAAAATGTTTTCACAAACCAATACATAATAATATCACTCACAATCACATACACAATCAATTATGAATGCATGAATGTTATGCAATATCTTCATCATAACTTACCTATATATGTGGGACCTTAAATTTTAATTTGCACTGGGCCAACCAGGAGTTTACACTGTTCTATAAGTCCGGATAATAATAATATGAACAGCTCAACTGGCATGGAAACACTTAGAGACTAGTCAGATTGAGAAAGTTTTTATTGTGAAAGTACCCGACACTAGGGAGCTACCCCAAGTCCCCTGAAGCACCCTTTCACACCCTCTCATCCCAAGGCTCGTGATTAAGTCTCATCTAATGTATCCTCGGTTTCTATAATCCTCCCCAGACAATATCATTTTGTTTCACTTTAATGATTTATGATGCATGAACTACTCGCGTATTTAATTGGTTAAGACTTTTAGAAACTCAATTATTAAATACCTTAAAGGTTTACAACATCCTTTCAATAAACTGTACATTTTCTCAATTCTCTGAATATCTGTCCCACAGAAATAAATTTGGTACAGTTTTTAATTCTCATTGAAATTGAGTTTCTAAGCCTTAAATATCTCAAAACTTTTTTATATAAAACTTTTACATAATCTTTCTCAAATTGAATCTTAACAAGATCAAATTCTCAATTATTTCCAAACATCTTTAGTTATTAAGTTGGAAAAATAAAATATTTTTCTTTTGAAAATTTTATTTTATTAAAAGAGAATAATCTTTAAATCATTAACCAAAAATACTTAAAATTACAAAAATTTTCTTTAATTCAAGATTTAATTATCTCAATTTGTTATAAATTAATTTTCATAAAATATCTTCTTTCTAAAATAAATACTAATTTTTTTATTCTAAATATTGAAAATAAAGTTAATAAAAATAATTTCTAAGAAGAGAAGATTTAAAGTAAAAATTTAAAGAGTAAAGTAAGAAAATTCTTACTGAGTTTAGCTTTCCGTTGTGACATCCTAAGTCGATTTACCTTTTATTTTCACCCAGTTAATCATTTACAAATAAATTTTTCACGTTTGATAAAAATTTCGGTATTAATATAAAATAATATTTACTTTTCTTAAACATATTGAAAATAAAAATCGATCGGGAATGATTCAACTCAGTTTTAATATAAAATAGTACTTAAGTACATTCAAAATAATAAAAGCATATGCAAGTAATATCCGATCGAAAATACATCTTTGAATAAAGTGAAGTTGGAAACAGTGAAAGAAAAAGAAGAAGAAGAAGGAGAAGACAGGGAGGTCACTTGTGACATCCCTCGTCATTTTCTCATTTTTCCAAAATAAATTTTTCACGTTTAAATAAAAATCCACCCGGTCTCAATAAAAATAATTTTTATTTTTCTTAAATACCTTTCAAATAGTAAAATAATACTTCAAATAGTGAATTCCGACTGAAGCCGATCGGGATTACCTCCATTATTAAATTAGTTATTTAGGAACAACGAAAGAAGGGAACAGAGTCAGGGGTCAATCGCCTGAGCGAGCCCCTGATTCGCTTAAGCGAGTGCCGAGTCGCTTGAGCGAGTGTTACTCTTCACTTGAGCGCACAAGGCATCCGAGTAAAGCCAATAAGTCGGATCTCACCCGAAAAAAGGGTGCACTCGGGTATCTCTCGCTCGGAAACAGCTTAATCTTCGCTCAACAAGGCTTCCTCGTTCTGACATCACTCGGAAGATAAGTCTACTCGGAACCACTGGTCTTTTCATCACTCAAAAAAGCTTAACTTCTCTTCACTCGGAATTATTCTGCTTTTTCCCCTTACTCGGGATTTTACTCACCTTCACTCGGAAAATCTACTTCTCACTCGGAGACATTCTAATTTTACTTCACTCGGAAGTGGATCTCTCGGTTCTTATCCGCTCGGAAACCTTCTATTCTTTCTTCACTCAGGAGCTTTCTACTCTTTCCTCACTCGGGAAGTGCTCCACTCTAATTTCACTCGGAAGTATACTACTCTTCATCGCTCGGAACATTCTCCCGGGAAATCTCACTCGGAACATCCTAATCGTCCACTCGGAACATCCTAATCGTCCACTCGGAAATGGGTCCCACAGTTATTTTTCTCCCAGAAAGATATGAAGGATGCTCAGATACCAAATCAAGGGACCCTTACTCGGACAAGAATGATCCACTCAGTAATTGACTATACTACACCAATACGAATTCATTCAAAATAAACCTCATTCATATAGTCATCAAGACTTTATACTCACTTCACAATATACCGATTCATCATACAGATAACATCAAACACTCAGAAAATCAATATATATATATGTATTATACTCGGAATTCATTTCAAGCACTCGGTTCCTTGGCATCAATCCTCCACTTGGCGCACCTCCGTGGCCCCGACCTCTTCCCTGTCACTGGTTACTAAAAAAAAATTGAAAACAACAGCAAAGGTGAGTGTTTAGCATTATAATTAATCTAGAATGGAATTAAAATACGAGTATAACCCTATCCGATTCTTTAGCTTTAGATTGTACACTACACTCGGCCATTTATCTCACACTTGGCATCATACTCACACTCGGCACTTTACTCCCATTCGGTACTATATCCATTAACACTCGGCATTCTTGTAATACACACTCAGCAGCATAACAGTTCTTCAACAACCTTAACAAATGACCTCCACTCGGCAAATATATGAGATTATATTCAGTAATTACATCAAATCGTTCAGCAAATATAACAAATTTATACTCGTCAAATACAACAAATTGGCCCTCGGCGAATACAACATCTTACTCATCAATTTTCACTCGGATAATATGACATCTTACTTGGCAAGTATACCATCAGAACGCAAGTCACACCCGGCAACTATAACAATCACTCGGCAATTATAACAATCAATCAACAATTATAATAATTAATCGGCAATTATAATAATCAATCGGCAATTAACACAGATTTCACTCGGCAAATACCTCAAAGTATACTCAGCAAATATAACAATTCTTATTCGGTGATTATGACAAACTGCACTCGGAAAATATAACTAAACGAATACTCATCACAATACTAAATTCATCAATTGTCACAACTGACTCTCATATAAAAATTGATGCCTAGTATCCGGATACTAAAAGGATCAACCTTCAGCTGGGAGTCTGACTTGACATCCCGTGAACCCGACTTGGTTCACCGAGCCCGACTTGGCTCCCCCTTAACCACTGGGTCAAAGACCTCTGGGTAGCTTAACTGGGTCCGACTTGACCACTGAAGCCAAAAACAGGGTGATTCATACCGTTGGTCGTCCTCCACCACATAATCACACATTCCATTTCATATTATCACAATCAACAAGTGCAACTACCAGAAACTGACATGTGCTCACAACACAGGGTGACCGACTTGTCAAACCCATTCATCCCATTGCCATTGGGCGACCTGCTTATCAAGCCCATTCATCACATTGCCAGCAAATACCGATTGTCACAGCATTAGATATTTTAATTTCAATCGGCTCAAGCCACACACACGATCAGAAACCGATCGGTGTTCATATACACACATCCTTACACATTCATATACACTTATTTGGCTTCATCTCAAATATCACAGCATCAATTATTTCTTAAATCACATACACATGATCAGAAACTGATCGGGGTTCACATATATATATATATACATGCATACTCATACATTCACAACTATATTACAACATCAACATCAAATATTTCTTAAGTGACTCACACACACACACACATGATCTTAGAACGATTGGTGTGCACCTCCACACATTCATACACATATCCATAAAACTTTCACTCAGCATCATCTCTTACCCAATTTAGTCATTCTAACAACTCAACAGTGTCCTATTCTCATTAATCATAACCCGAACACACCCATTATCTCTATTCCAAGCTTCATCACTGCTCCTGGTGCCGATTACGCCCTCTAAGCGCTGGGTTCCAGGTTTCATCTCTGATTCCAACACCAGCTTCGTCACTCAGCTTTCCGACGTGCGTTCTGCTACCAAGGAGTGGAAAACAGAGCCTTACCCCGCCATGCATGGCCATTCGGTCATTGAGTACAAATGAAAAGAAATGAGATAACTCAATTCAAACGGTCCAATGGACTCACCTTGAAGCCACGATCACAGAAATGGGGTTCGATCGAAGTTTTGACACAAATGGAGTCCTCCCCTGGGACATGCAACACAACAGCGAGAAGGAGAAAATGAAGAAGAAGAAAACAGATCAAGGAGGAGAAAGAATAAGTGACTCGCGTGAATAATGAGGAGGGAGAGAGAAGAAACCTCTTTTATATAAGGCTCAGGGCAAAACAGCCTTTTCCCCTTTTCTAATCACACCTCATTTATCCCCTTTTATAATTAATCAACTAAGTTTATTTACTTTCCCAACATTTTAATTATTCGAAATTGTTTAATACCTCATAAAGGTATCGATCCGATCTGGATACCGACCAACCGGTATTCTGGCGTAATACCCACACATCGGTAATCCGAGCTAACTCCTGAGAGATCAGACACTACATCCGTTCTCGCATCCTCGTTACATATATCCAGACTCTAATTCCGAGTCAGGAATTCTCCCTACACTGGATAAGCATTAGTTACAGAACAGTACGTCTTCGACTGCTTCCCAACGTGCACCCGGTCTTCAACCTCGTTCGCTCTTCAACATCAGAGACCGGCCCGACATCGGATCTCTTGACCCCGGCTCAGAACGGATTAAATGTTTAACAAATCCCAAATCATTTATTAATATTTTCCACTCATCGTAATTTTTGTTACATCCACCCTCCTAAAAAGGGATTTCGTCCCTAAAATCAATGTACCGATTGAAAAAGATTTGGAATACATCTGTCTCATATCCAATTACAATTTCCATGTACAAGTTATCCCAATACCGATTGGTGTATTTCCATCATCAGGTCCTCCTTCAATTCGATAAAGCCACTCGACAATATCCTTGAATCACTCAGAATATACAGTCGGAGTTGTGACATTAAACTCGTGAATGTTAGTTAACGTCTGGGGAAGATCCAGTCGGTATCCAACCTACACCTTTAGTTAGTGAAACTTCCGTAAATATCCAAAAGAACTTATGTGCTTCAGTTAGCACGGCTTGCCTGAATTCACCTTTTGCAGGCTCCACCACTCGGTCTCGGAATCTCCAAATTCCATCATTGCCTATGATTAGTCCCACCCCTTTACCTCTTGAGAATAACACTCAGACCGAACAAAGACTCGAAAACTCAGATTATGGATCCGAGTACGAATTAAACGAATTCCCCACTCGGATACATACCCCCTTGGGAACTATTCACTCAAAAACTTACTCATTCGAAGTTCCATTTTTCGTCCAGAAGTTCTCTCTCTCTGGAAAAAGACCCACTCGGTATGCACCAATCGGTGCCAGACCACTCGAAAATCAGTAGTGGCTCCCGATGCCATCCTCCTGGAAATGTCTCACTCTGTGTCTTCCCACTCAGAAGTACCACACTCAGAGACACTTCACCCGAAAAGTCGCACGACTTGGAGATACTCCACTCGATTTTTATTGAGAACTCTTCAACCTGAGAAGCACTTATTCAAACTCAAGCTTTCCTTTGTCGCAACCTGGATCGCGACGGCGCGGCCGACCCTTGAAAAGATTTTTTTTTGTTTCGAAGAGAAAACAGGGAGTCGCCACCAACGTTTTTATCCATAGGAAACACATTGGGAAAAAACTAAATTCAGTGAAAGCACTGGTTTAAAAATGAGATTCAAGTTCGGGAGTCGGTTACGAGTAGGGAAGGTATTAGCACCCTACATCGCCTATCAGAAACAGTACCAAGATTGAAAGCGCAATATAAATAGCCTTAAATAAAACATGGTTTCTTCCCTTTTTTTGTATTTTTTATTTGATAACGACGGAATGGAGTAAGAGAACTGTACAAACATAGAATGTCGAAGCGAGGTCAACGGGACGTTTCATCCGAATTAAACTCGACTTCGATATGAGATAGAGAGGGAAAGAGAATGCTAATAAGACGTCACGCCTAAATTAAACATCTTCGAATAAAAAAAGGACAGGGATAGGAAAGAGATAAGCGGGACGTCTCGTCCTAAGTATCCCTTCCCTATGAATTATGGCGAGGCTTGAACAAAACTAGGGGGAAATCAACAAGACGTCACGTCTAAATTGATTTTCACGGAAGCGACAAAAAAAGAACACTTATGAAAGAAACGCGAAAGCAAAGAAATAAAACAGTAAAAAAAAAGAAATAAGAAAGATGGGCCCGACAGGAGTTGAGTCCCGCTCCTACGTATTCTTGAATTATCAAGAAATCAGGGTTACGTAGTTCTGATTGTTTTTCTTTTAGGAAAAGATTGGGAAAATGTTGGTGGGTATCATTTTGGTGGTGAACTCATACAAGACGAAGTTCTTCGTACGTGTACGGATCCTATAGAGGTTGTGTAGACGGAAGCATTTTCTGTACGACACTGACTAAAAATGATTTTTTTCTTTTTTGATTTTTGATTTTACTTAGATTTGAAAGAAAACACATGAAACATCCATTTCCCTTTATTAGTTTTTTTTAAAAAAACTACGAAGCAAAGGATGGAGGGTAGCAGAAGCTACAAGAGAGAAAGTGAAATAGTAAATTCGGGAAAGAGAGGGGAAAATGAGTGAAAACCGAGTGGGAGAAGAGAAAACCGAGTGAGAAAAAGGAAAAAACCGAGTAAAAATGGAAAAACCGAGTGAAAAATAGAAAACCGAGTGAAAAATGAAAATACCGAGTGAAAAGTGGAATACCGAGTGATGGAGTAAGAGACTGCCAAGTGGGTCAGAAACTGACTGAAGGTGGAAGAGACCGACCGAGTGAGAAAGGGGCCGACCGAGGGAGAAAGGCAGTGGGGGGTTGAGAGGAGTTTGAGGAGAACGGTTGGTGGAGAAGGAAATTGGGACGGTGTGTGGGAGAGGATGTACAGTGTGGGTGTGGAGAAGGAGGAGTGGGGCTGTTGGAGAGGAGAGGGAGGAGTGGTGCTATTGGAGAGGGCTGTGAAGAATGAGGACGGTGTGTGGGAGAGGATGTACGGTGTGGGTGAGGAGAAGGAGGAGTGGGGCTGTTGGAGAGGATAAAGGCAGAGTTTCAGTTCCAAGGTGAAAGGATCCAACCCCCTGAGCCTCTTCAGCCTGGGCATTTATAGGGGGTCCAAGACATGGGATGAGTGCTTTGACAGCGCGAGTCTCCACTCACTTATGCGCCTAGTGGAGACAGCCTGGCTGTTAAAATAATGGGGGGACAACGGCTGGTGGAGAATTTTTAATTTCTTCACTTCCGCCCCCTTGTCTGCCACTCCCAGGATTCCTGGATCCACTGGGATCGTGGGAATCCAAATCAGCACGTGCAATCCGAGAGAGCATAGTGGAAATCCGAGAGAGGATATTGAAATCCGAGAGACAATATGGAAATCTGAGAGAGGATGACTCGGATTAGCCTCTCAGTCAGCATTCATCCTCAGTTCGAGTCAATTCCGAGTGAAAATAGTCCTTTCCGAGTGAGAATTCTTCTGGGAGGAGCTCTCCTATGGAAGGCCGAGTGGAAGTTTTGCTCGGTATTGGGTCGCTGTGAGGAGAATCTGAGTGAAAAAGTGTGCAATTGGATTGAGGGGACAAACAAGGCAATTCTGATTGGAACAATCAATCAGACCGAGTGAAAATTGACTCAGAACTGATTGAAGAGGACTCAGTGCTGATTGAAAAGTGTCACTTAGAATTGGTGAAAAGTGTCTCAGAATTGATGAAAATGGGGGCTCGGAATTGGTTTGAGGAGGGATGACACGGAATTGGTTTGAAGATGGCTGACTGACTGAAGTGTCACTCGGTTCTGACTGAAAATTAGGTCGGGAATGGGTGAAAGGATAGCTCGGATTTGAGTGAGAGTACTCACTTGGGAGTCGGTGAGAAAGGAATGACTCGAAACTGACCTTGGAGATTCTTCACCCGGAAAGAGCCTTCTCACTCAGAATTTAGTATCTTGGCAATTTTCACTCGGAAAGAGCATTTCTTCTCCTCACTCAGAATTTTCATTCAGTCATCAATTGTTCAATACACTCACTTGGGAGTCGTCTTCAGAAGGATTTCACACGGATTTGCCTTTCTTCAGTCCAATCGGACACATTTATTTAGAAATCCTTTCATTCAGTCGTTGTCACTCGGAAACCGATTGAAGATTGTCAACGAAGCTGATTGAAGAATGGCTCAATCGGCAAATATTCATTCGGAGTTATCACTCGGATTTGTCACTCGGACTTGACCTTCTTTGCAATAAAGGCTTGGAAACTTTTACATTTTCACTCAGAATCGGTTTTCTTCCCATCAAAATCTGACTACCCAGATATACTCACAATCGGACTTCTGTTCCAATCGGAATCTGACCACCCAGATCCACTGAGAGTCGGATTTCACACTTCAATCAGAAGGTTTCAATCAACATTTCTCCTTCGGATGTGCTTACTCGGATGTTGGGATTATTTATGAGGAGAATCCAAGTGAAAAGCAAAGCAATTGGATTCAGGGGACAAAGCAATTTTGATTGAAACATTCAATCAGACCGAGTGAAAAGTGACTCGGAATTGGCTGAAGAGGACTCCTGGCTGACCGAAAAATGTCACTCGGAATTGATTGAAAAAGTTGCTCAGAATTTGGTGAAAACGGTGGCTCGGTAATGGCTAAAAGGATAGCTCAGAATCAGTGGCTCAGAATTGGTTTGAAGAGTGATGGCTCGGGATTGATTTGAAGGGATTGACTCGGAATTAGTTAAAGGGTGATGACTCGGCATTGGGGCAAATGATTCAGTCGGCCCCTTATTTAAAGGATGAGTGAAGATTGGCTCGGAAATCTAACTGAAAAGGACTCAGAAATGGTTGTAGAATAGCCCACTCGGCAAATATTCACTCAGACTCGATCTTCTTTCCTCTCAGAAGTTGGTACTTAAGAGAATCTGACCACTCAGATAGATTTAGAGTTAGACTTTTCTTCCAGTCTGAATCTGACCACTCAGTTACACTCGGAGTCGGTCTTTTTTACTTCAGTCAGGAGAGCTCCATTCAACATCTTACCCTCGGATGTGCTCACTCGGACTGGGTTATTCAGACTCAGTTTTGCCCAGAAAAACACACTCCTCAATCAGATTCACTTCAATCAGTATTCTTTCATTCGGATTTCTCGCATTCAGAAAGCTCCCACTTGGAAATGACTCATTCTGAGTAATTCTACTCGGATTGGATCATTTATGGGTCATTCCGCTCGGATTCCCTAACAGGAGCCTATTCCACTCGGAAATGCTTCATTACGACTCAGATTTGATCATTTTTTGAGTCATTCCACTCGGATTTCTCTTCAACAGGGACATACTCCACTCGGAAAAGCTTCCTTCAGGGCCATCCTGCTCGGATCTGATCATTTTGGAGCCATTCCACTCAGATTTGCCCCCAACAGGTCATACTCCACTCGGTAATGCTCCAATCTGAGTCATTTCATTCGGATTTGCTCTAATCTAAGTCATTTCACTCGGATTTGCCTCCAACAGGTCTATATTCCACTCGGAAATGCTTCCATCAGAGTCATCTTGCTCGGATCTGATCATTTTTTGAGTCATTCCACTCGGATTTATCCCAACAGTGGTTATGTTCTACTCGGAAGTGCTCTATTCTCAGTCATTCTATTCGGATTTGATCATTCTAAGTTGGAATGCAGTATAAAAGAAGATTCTTTCCACTTAGACCGGACGAAAAGAGGTGTTCACATCCTTTATTCGGCAATACCTCCTTCGGAGTAACTCATTCGGAAACGTTTCAACCGGAGACGTTTCACTCGGACTTCGCCTTACTCACAAGTGTCATTCAGATAGTTTTCTTAACTTATTAACGACTCTCTTAATGACGTTTCACTCGGAACATCATAACTTCACTTTACTGAGTGGTTCTTTCTCCGAGAAAGATTTTACTCGGAATCATATTCCTTTTCTTCACTCGGGATTATCTCCTCTTTCTCACACTCGGAATATACTAATCTTTCCTGAGCGAATTCTCGCCTCATCCATTATCTCAGCTCAAGGTCATGACCTCCTCACTAAATCCTCAATATCACCCGGTTAGACCCATAAGACTTCCGATCCCAGTGATAGGTTTGGGTCTCATATATGCCATCACTACTCCACACCTTAGATAACCGACAGCAATACTATCTTTGGAGATCATGATTTCCAGACATTGGGTCTCATCCGACCAAAAATCATACATTAATGACTTGGTAAATAATTGCTCCTCCTTCAGTACCACAACACTGCGTAGAGATGTTCTTCATGCTCCAGGTATGACATCAGAATAAATCTGATCATCACCAATGAATACTTTTATGAACCGATCCAGGAAAGGTTGGAGATATTGTTCATATAATGCATGAATACCCCCTGAACATTTACCACACCGAATGGTATTACCACCTATCCAAAGTGGCCATAAGTCCTGAACGCCATTTCAGAGATATCAGAACCTTGATCCAATTTAATAGTATCCTGACTGCAAATTGATCCTGGAAGACTGAGTCACACCTTAGTTGATCAACCAGATCATCAGCATTCGGTAGTGGGTATTATTCCCTATAGTTAACTTACCCACTTGGTGGCAATCAAGTCATAACCGCTTACCACCATCTCTCTTCTTGACCAATAACATCAAGCACCCTTGTCTGAAGGATCACCCTTCTATTCCGACAATCAACCATCACTTAATAGCCAATTCACACCGGAATACCCTCTAATCCGGTCGGAGGTAAACACACAAGGGTTTAAAGTAAATCTTCTGTTCTCATCTGATACGTTATCACCTATTATCCACTCAACACAACTCTCATCTTTTCCTTCCAGAATGTCTAGACAGACTCAGAACATCACCATGAGTAGCTACAGCCTCACCTGCCCGACCTATGAATTGCTGCATCCGACATATAGGATGACGTCTCATCCCTATAGGGTTACAACAATTACATAGAGTCGCTGTAAAAGTGTATGCTGCCACAATGCCTATGGTATGTAGAGTCATTCCGGAACAGCATACCTTACACTCTTTTCGTTCACATCGACCACACTCACTCAACTAACACTAATCCACATGAGGATTAGTGGCAATCCTCTCAAGTCTATAATCAACATATTTACAACAACACCGTCAATATGCATCATCTAGGGTACATCTCGTAATATCAATCATTAAATACTAGTTACCACTACTGTAAAATGGTATAATAGCAATAGACTTCCGACCCTCACAGGGTACATACCTCGTTGTTGGATCTCATCCATCATAAAACCATAATCTGACAGTCTATTAATCCTTCATGTCATCACTCATCACCGGCCATCAATCAACTAAAGCCTAGATGATTCACTAAACTCACTTAGGTATACAACTCAAGGTCACAATATGATTTCCAATCACATAACAGGTTTCAGCATCAGTGAGCCTTTTCACCAATCATAAGCACAATCCACCAGGGGCGTACAATCGTCATCATCATATTGTTCCTACCATCACCATACTCAATACCAAAACGTACCCAGAATTCGGCATTACCATTCTCTATCCACCCGGTACCACATTCAGTATTTGCATTTCATCTTATGACGGTTCAAGTCTCAATGATCTATTACCAATTATCTTACTAAGGCTCAACCATTAACAAGGTTCAACAGATCCTCCAACTCAAAAATCTCAGGGGTCACTTAATGCCCATCGTGGGGCACTCCCACAACATCCAATCATACAAGATCATGCCTAATCAATGGGGTTACCACACCTAGTGGCCTATCATTAATTCAATCATTCACTCGGTTTTCACACACCCAAGACCGAGACACTGCCCCAATTAACATGTATCCAACTTCACATTTATTCACTTATCACATACTCAAATTCCCAACCTAGGGAACTACAACAAATCACTCATACCATATATCACATAGGGTTCTCGTGCCGAAGGATATAAAACTCATCAATTTAGAAAATTCCGAGAGGAAACCATCTCCTATATCAGAACTAGTTTCCTGACCATAGAATAACTATATAATGAATAAACACTTCACCATTAACCAATACTCTACCAGGGAGTCGGATATTTACCGCATAAAACACAACGCCACTGGAGTGCCAAGGGAATGATGCCAAGCTGCACAAACAACCACAAGTACAATGCAAATAAATGCAAAACACAGTCCAACATAACATTCACGCAATCACTCGGTTCGCCCATCCACTCGGCTTTAGAAAGAACCGCTCTGATACCAAATGTGACATCCCTCGTCATTTTCTCATTTTTCCAAAATAAATTTTTCGCGTTTAGATAAAAATCCACCTGCTCTTAATAAAAATAATTTTTATTTTTCTTAAATACCTTTCAAATAGTAAAATAATACTTCAAATAGTGAATTCCGACTAAAGCCGATCGGGATTACCTCCATTATTAAATTAGTTATTTAGGAACAACGAAAGAAGGGAACGGAGTCAGGGGTCAATCGCCTGAGCGAGCCCCTGATTCGCTTAAGCGAGTGCCGAGTCACTTGAGCGAGTGCTACTCTTCACTTGAGCGCACAAGGCATCCGAGTAAAGCCAATAAGTCGGATCTCACCTGGAAATAGGTGCACTCAGGTATCTCTCGCTCAGAAACAGCTTAATCTTCGCTCAACAAGGCTTCCTCGTTTTGACATCACTCAGAAGATAAGTCTACTCGAAACCACTGGTCTTTTCATCACTCAGAAAAGCTTAACTTCTCTTCACTCGGAATTATTCTGCTTTTCCCCCTTACTCGGGATTTTACTCACCTTCACTCGGAAAATCTACTTCTCACTCGGAGACATTCTGATTTTACTTCACTCGGAAGTGGATCTCTCGGTTCTTATCCGCTCGGAAACCTTCTATTCTTTCTTCACTCAGGAGCTTTCTACTCTTTCCTCACTCGGGAAGTGCTCCACTCTAATTTCACTCGAAAGTATACTACTCTTCATCGCTCGGAACATTCTCCCGGGAAATCTCACTCGGAACATCCTAATCGTCCACTCGAAAATGGGTCCCACAGTTATTTTTCTCCCAGAAAGATATGAAGGATGCTTAGATACCAAATCAAGGGACCCTTACTCGGACAAGAATGATCCACTCAGTAATTGACTATACTACAGCAATACGAATTCATTCAAAATAAACCCCATTCATATAGTCATCAAGAATTTATACTCACTTCACAGTATATCGATTCATCATACAGATAGCATCAAACACTCGGAAAATCAATATATATATATATATATATATATATGTATTATACTCGGAATTCATTTCAAGCACTCGGTTCCTTGGCATCAATCCTCCACTTGGCGCACCTCCGTGGCCCCGACCTCTTCCCTGTCACTGGTTACTAAAAAAAATTGAAAACAACAGCAAGGGTGAGTGTTTAGCATTATAATTAATCTAGAATGGAATTAAAATACGAGTATAACCCTATCCGATTCTTTAGCTTCAGATTGTACACTACACTCGGCCATTTATCTCACACTCGGCATCATACTCACACTCGACACTTTACTCCCATTCGGTACTATATCCATTAACACTCGGCATTCTTGTAATACACACTCAGCAGCATAATAGTTCTTCAACAACCTTAACAAATGACCTCCACTTGGCAAATATATGAGATTACATTCGGTAATTACATCAAATCATTCAGCAAATATAACAAATTTATACTCGTCAAATACAATAAATTGGCCCTCGGCGAATACAACATCTTACTCATCAATTTTCACTCGGATAATATGACATCTTACTTGGCAAGTATACCATCAGAACGCAAGTCACACCCGGCAACTATAACAATCACTCTACAATTATAACAATCAATCAGCAATTATAATAATTAATCGGCAATTATAATAATCAATCGGCAATTAACACAGATTTCACTCGGCAAATACCTCAAAGTATACTCAGCAAATATAACAATTCTTATTCGGTGATTATGACAAACTGCACTCGGAAAATATAACTAAATGCATACTCATCACAATACTAAATTCATCAATTGTCACAACTGACTCTCATATAAAAATTGACGCCTAGTATCCGGATACTAAAAGGATCGACCTTCAGCTGGGAGTCTGACTTGACATCCCGTGAACCCGACTTGGTTCATCGAGCCCGACTTGGCTCCCCCTCAACCACTGGGTCAAAGACCTCTGGGTAGCTTAATTGGGTCCGACTTGACCACTGAAGCCAAAAATAGGGTGATTCATACCGTTGGTCGTCCTCCACCACATAATCACACATTCCATTTCATATTATCATAATCAACAAGTGCAACTACCAGAAACTGGCATGTGCTCACAACACAGGGTGACCAACTTGTCAAACCCATTCATCCCATTGCCACTGGGCGACCTGCTTATCAAGCCCATTGATATACACACATCCTTACACATTCTTATACACTCATTCGGCTTCATCTCAAATATCACAGCATCAATTATTTCTCAAATCATATACACATGATCAGAAACTGATCGGGGTTCACACATATATATATATATACATGCATACTCATACATTCACAACTATATTACAACATCAACATCAAATATTTCTTAAGTGACTCACACACACACATGATCCTAGACCGATCGGTGTGCACCTCCACACATTCATACACATATCCATAAAACTTTCACTCAGCATCATCTCTTACCCGATTTAGTCATTCTAACAACTCAACAGTGTCCTATTCTCATTAATCATAACCCGAACACCCCCTTACCTCTATTCCAAGCTTTGTCATTGCTCCTGGTGCCGATTACGCCCTCTAAGCGTTGGGTTCCAGGTTTCATCTCCGATTCCAACACCAGCTTCGTCACTCAGCTTTCCGACGTGCGTTCTGCTACCAAGGAGTGGAAAACAGAGTCTTACCCCATCATGGATGGCCATCCGGTCATTGAGTACAAATGAAAAGAAACGAGATAACTCAATTCAAATGGTCCAATGGACTCACCTTGAAGCCACGATCACAGAAATGGGGTTCGACCGAAGTTTTGACACAAATGGAGTCCTCTCCTGGGACATGCAACACAACAGCGAGAAGGAGAAAACGAAGAAGAAGAAAACAGATCAAGGAGGAGAAAGAATAAGTGACTCGTGCGAATAATGAGGAGGGAGAGAGAAGAAACCTCTTTTATATAAGGCTAAGGGCAAAACAACCTTTTCCCCTTTTCTAATCACACCTCATTTATCCCCTTTTACAATTAATCAACTAAGTTTATTTACTTTCCCAACATTTTAATTATTCGAAATTGTTTAATACCTCATAAAGGTATCAATTCGATCTGGATACCGACCAACCGGTATTCTGGCGTAATACCCACACATCGGTAATCCGAGCTAACTCCTGAGAGATCGGACACTGCATCCGTTCTCGCATCCTCGTTACATATATCTGGACTCTAATTCCGAGTCAGGAATTCTCCCTACACTGGATAAGCATTAGTTGCAGAACAGTACGTCTTTGACTGCTTCCCAACGTGCACCCGATCTTTAACCTCGTTCACTCTTCAACATCAGAGACCGGCCCGACATCGGATCTCTTGATCCCGACTCAGAACGGATTAAATGTCTAATAAATCCCAAATCATTTATTAATATTTTCCACTCATCATAATTTTTGTTAAAATATCCGGGATGTTACATCACTCACCTGAGCGGGACCCTGATGTGCTAGGAGAAAATCGAGGGAGTCGCTTAAGCGAGTTCCGACTCGCTTGAGCGAATGCTACCTGGGCGAGCCAGGCTTTCCCGGAAAACTCACAAGTCGGGGTTTCACTCGGTAAAAGGGTTCTCTCGGAAACAGCTTACTCGTACATCACTCAAAAAAAGTTTATTAAATCTTACATTATTCAGGAAAACACCCTAACCTTCCTTTACTTGAAAAAGGCTCTCTCGACCACAACTCACTCGGAAGCATTCTCACTTTTACTCGGGAGCAATCTACTCCTCTTCGATCGGAATATTTCATTCTTTCTTCACTCGTAAACCTTCTACTCTTTCTTCACTCAGAAAGTATTCTACTCTTTCTTCACTCGGAAAAGAAATGAGGGATAACCACATGAATGAAATATACACCAAACCGCCTGGTCCTTGATCGGACAGTAATAAATCCTCTCGGGCAAAATTCGCTCGGTAATTAGCTTCGCTACAGCAAACACGTGAAAATGAATACCAATCCTAATACAACAGAAATCCACTTCCGATTGATTAGCAAACTGATTCACACTTAGTTCCACCCACAACATGAAGTATCACACATTCGGAAAACTCATCATACATATATATATTACACAATTTATTCAAGATCACTCGGGCCTTGGCATCGGTTCTCCGCTTGGCGCGCCTCTAGGGCTCCGACTTCCTCCCTGTCACTGGTTACTAAATTGAAAACAACAGCAAGGGTGAGTGTTTGGCATCATAATTAATCTAGAACGGAATTTAAATAACAAAAAGGAGTATAAACTCTGTCCGGTTGCTTTATCATCAAAATACGAGTCACACACGACATATATAGCAATTTACATGCACTTAAACTCTGTTCCATTTCTTCATTAACAAATTGAAAATCACACTCGGAAATTTACTTCCACTCAACAAGTATAATAGTTCACTCGTTAAACTTAACAAATGCATCCAGCACATATAGTATAACATCCTTAATTTTTAAAATAAATTTCAATAAATCAAATAAAATTTCCAAAAACAGAAGTCGGATTCAATAAATAACAAGCTCGGTTTTACATCAATCCGACCGGTTATTTTAAGTACAAATAATTTATTTAAATTTCAAACAGATTTTGAATTAAATAATTTCAATATCTGTTTTACATAAGCCGGCCAGCTCATTTAAAATATACAAATACATAATTTCATTCGGTATTCTTAGGAGCTGACCAAGGCTTCCGCTAAAATAAACTCCAAGCTGCTGAGTGTCTTCACATATCATGGTTGGGCCCTTCATTCACTGTAAAAATAACAACTGTAGGGGGTGAGTATCAACATATCAAATAAAAGTTATTGAATTAGATTAAAAGACCAATTCATAACTATGTAAAACATAACCGAATACAAATCTCATCACCAGTTATTTAGTAAACAAAACCGAGACATATACATAGTACTCATCATAACAGCATGTCATTCTCAATAACACATAAATCAGTGTATGCATATGCTCAACTAAATGGATCCATTAAGTCTTTTACACATACTTAATCAATGATCAACCAAAACAGGATCATTATTAAGTCTTTCAAATTTTTGTGTTGCAACACTGGCTCCCCGAGCCATAATCCAGCTCCTCGCTGATCCGACCATTTTACAGGTACCAAACCGCTCTGCGCCCATAATGTAACACCGAGTACCACTCCCAGAGTGATAGCGGTCCTCTACTCAGTGCTACGGGCCGGCCTTGAGTCACACTCAAAGGCGTCCATGGTATATAGGAACCAACACAGGGTCTATGCCTTTATCAGGTCGTCCACAACGGGACCGGCATCACAGGCCCCCTACAGTCCTGTGTACGTCTCAATACAATTGATATATCAAACAATATCAATCATCAAATCACATATCCACATCATCAACTCATATCATTCTACTCGGCATAATAACCAACATAGCATGTAATTATATATCATGAAAATTCATGAATATAATTCATATCATAATCATCAATCTCATACTATCAACTGATTAAATCATCAACATAATCATTATATCATTATGAATGGAAATAAGAAACATAAAACATCATATAAGTGGGGTCTCACTAATTTGCACATAGCATATAGGCATCATAATATCACCCCAAATCCATTCATAAACTATCTATTTGAGATGTACGCTCCCCCTACCTAGAATTAAAGAGTTCCAGCAGCCTTAAAATCAAGTCTCTATTCACTAATTCTGACTGGAATTGCTCTTCTGTACCAGTCCCAAGCTTTCCTTGTAAAGAGAAGGAAATGAAGACTTAATGTTCTTCCTCGTTCGTTGGTTTCCAATAAAGTTTGGAAAGAAAGGCTGATGATTAAGAGTTCTTCCATTAATCAATCAATGGAAGTATTTATACTTATGATTCATGCAGAAGAGACGTGAATGAATGAAAGTATTCTGATACACGTCTCTTTCATGATAATGAAAGATTAAGATATTTAAGAAAAAGGGACAACACATTAAAAAGGGTCCCATATTTAGAAAATATCTTGAAAAGGATCTTGCTAGAACGTAGAAGAACAGGTTAACGTGGAAAGCATCCATAGTAAAATATTTATTAATTTCCGACTCGGTTTCTGCGTATTCCGACTCGGTTCCAGCTTATTCCGACTCATTTCCATATTCTGGGCATCTCTTTCTGAGAGGACTTATCAAAGCCTCTTTCTGCTCATAATTCCTTTATTCGAAAATACATCAGTCAGACATCTCACTCGGTTATACTTATTTCCGAGTCAAGGTCTTACTCTTTCGTCATTCGAAAGTTTCTCAGCTAAAAGATCACTCGGAGTTCTGAAGACTAATCCGAGCACAAACTCTCAGAAACTGAAGACCAATCCGGGCATGAATTTAAATGGAGTTTATCACCCGGATATTTACTCTCCTCGGGATTATTCACTTGGAAAACTTAATCAATCGGAGTTTAAGTCTTTGTCTAGAAGCACTCTTCCTGGAAAGACTCACTCGGAATGTCTTACTCGGAAGTGTCTCTGTGACACTTCACTCGGCAAAGTCCTACGACTTGAAAGTACTCCACTCGGTCTCTATTCGATAGCACATTTAGAAACGTTTTCTCTCGGAGACAAATCCCTCGGAGGCATTTCACTCGGATTTGCCTCATTCAGAAGTGTCTCATTTAGACAGAGCTTTTCCTCACTCGAAAATGACTCTTTCAATCATGTTTCACTCGGAAAACATCTTAACTTCACTGAGAAGGTCTTCTCAGTCTGATTTCACTCGGAATCATATTTATTTCACTCGGAATCATACTCATTTTACTCGGAAAATCTGGTTTTTGACATTTTTCACTCGGAATTTCATTTAGAAATTTTTCTTTAATCCTTTTTAAATTATTTTTCTAAAAATCATAAAAATTAGGATGTTACATATAGCAACTCAATCAGCAAAGATATCAATTCATAATCAGTGAATATATCAAATTTCACTCGACAATTTATCAAATCACACTCAGAAAATATAGCACATTGCACACGGTAAACACATCAACTCAACCTTAGCAATTATATTAAATTCATCAATAGTCACCACTGACTCTCATACAAGACTGACGCCTAGTATCCGGATACTAAAAGGATCGACCTTCAGCTGGGGGTCCGACTTGACACCCCGTGAACCTGACTTGGTTCACCGAGCCCGACTTGGCTCCCCCTCAACCACTGGGTCAAAGACCTCTGGGTAGCTTAATTGAGTCTGATTTGACCACAGAAGCCCAAAACAGGGTAATACATACCGTTGGTCATCCTCCGCCACACAATCACATTCCAATATATGTATAAACAGGCACATTATTTGCAACTGTCAGAAACTGACTTGTTCTTACCACGTAGGGCGACCGACTCATCAAGCCCATCAATATAACATTCTCATAAGCCACACACACACGATCTTCAAGCGATCGGTGTCCACAGTCACACATGCATAAACATACGCACACAACATCATTCAATAACATTTTCTTACTCTGTTCACACAGTTCAACGACTCGAATACGAAGTAAGTCCTATTCTAATTAATCATAACCCGAACACCCCCCTTACCTCGGTTCCAAGCTTCTATAATCTGCTCCTGGTATCAGTTACGCCCTCTTAGCACTGGGTTCACAGTCTCTCTTCCGAATGCAGCACCAGCTCCTTCACTGCCACCTTGAGGCCACGGTCACGGAAATGAGCTTAGCACTCAGTTTTGATGCAAACATGGTCCTCTCCTAGAGCGTGCAACTTAGCGATGGAGGAGGAAGAAGATAAACAGGAACAGAAGCAAACGAAGAAGAAGGGAGAGAAGCAGTAGCTCGCGCGTGTGAGTGATAAATGAGAGAGAAGGGAAAAGAAGCCTTTTAAAGTCTAGGGGTAACCGGTAACCTTCCCAACCGGTTACCACCCCACTTTCCCTCACCCATTCGCTCAAGCGTTTTTCCCCCTCAACTCTTCTCTTCTCTCAATCGATCTTCACTTTATTATTAACCAACCAAATGATTTTATTTATATTCATAATATTTAATTACTCATAATTGTCCAGTAATTCATAAAAATACTGAATAATTTCAAAAACAATTAATAATATTTTCTACTACACATAATTTTCCTAAATTGTCAGGGATGTTACATCCGTCATGCTCGCTATATGCTCAAACTCCACATCACAAAATCATTAATCAAAATCAAGCATTATCAATTATAACTAAATATCATCAATCACATCAAATATTATTAATCACAATTAAATATCAATCAAAATCAAGTCAATAAAGCATCATTTATAAATATTATAATTCAAAGTCTAATGGTTATTAATATAGTCAATTTGAGTCCTTTTGGTCAATTCCTCGTATAGGTCTATGTAAGTCCATATAATCCAGTCCTTGCATAGGTATAGTTCAGTCCATATGGGTTATAGTGGTCCAAGTCCTTGCATAGGTATAGTCCAATTCATATAGGTTATAAAAGTATAGGTCCTTGCATAGGTATGTTAGAGTTAGTTACATCAGATATTTAATTTAAAATTTATTAAAAATTTTAAGTTAAAATGTTAATATTTTAAAATAATAATATTATCAATTTTAAAAGGAGTAGGGGACTCCTCCCATTATTCTTATGTCTTTTCATATTATACTCTTATCTCACTTCCCCTTACCTCTTGTATCCTGATTCGTTATTGAAGATCCGTACACGTCTCGTCTCCAAATTCTAGAACATACCAATTTCATTTTAATATAATTACAAGATGAAAATTAAGATTACTACTTAAAACAGAAATGGTAAATTCTAAATAGTGAATAGTGAATAGTAAATCATAAATAGTAATAGTAAATAGTAAAAGTGAATAGTAATGGTAAATAGTAAATTGTGAATAGTAACAGTAAATAGTAAAACATGAATAGTAAAGGTAAATAGTAACAATAAATAGTAATTTACTATTTGAATAGTAATTTACTATTGAAATAGTGTTTTACTATGCAGAATAGTAACTTAAAATAATATTATTTCCAGTATAATAATAGATTTCTAAAAATGATATGAAAATAACCCTAAAAAATATAAAAGAGAGGTATTCGTACCTTAGAATTTTAGCAGAACCTTCTTCCAAAAAAATTTATTTCTCTCTCTCACTTCCACCACTATCTCTATAACACTACTATATTAAGAAAACTTAACCTGAAATTGTGAATTCTAAAGTAGAATTTGTTCGGTATTTATAGGAAAAAAAATTACTATGCATTCTATTATTTTAATATAAAAGTACTGTGTATTTTTTGAATTTTTATTCCTAGTTACTGTGCATCTTTTGAAAATTTCGTACATGCACAGTGTTTTGCATAGTAACTGTCGGCAGAATTATTAAGCCAAATAGTAACCTTTCACTGGTATATTTTAAATATTCAAAATCAGTCCTTTTTGAAATTTAGCAATATTATATCAGTCCTCACTAATTTTATAATAAGTAATATAAAGTTTAAATTTTAAAAATCTAAAATTTTCTGTTAATAAAAATTTATTGATACGTTTCCAATTTTTTAACGATTGGAAAAAATCAAAATTTTTCTCAAACCGATAAATTTTAGATAAGTCTACTTGAAATGGATTTTAGAAAATTTTCTTATAATTTAAATTCACTTTCTTATAAATATTTTTAATTTTAAGTCACTTATATGAATTTAAAATTATTTAAAAAATATTATTTTATTAAAAAAATTCAAAAATTCCAAAAAATCATAAATAATACATAAATTAAAAAGTTCTAAAGAACCATAATTTAATTCCTTCAAAATTTTAATATAAAAATAAAAATAGGGGTGTTACAGAGGAGTCCAACCTCTGGTAGCCCAAGTCCTCTGAGTCGGATATTTCTAGCTCACAATACAAACAAATTGTTCAGACTTCATCAAGAAGTGTGAAATCTGTTAGAAGAATGCCCATCAAATACACAGCCACCCCGAGCCGTTGCATGGAATCCTCTCCCCTTGGCCTTTCAACACTTGGGGCATAAACATTCTTGGACCTTTTTCCCCAGGGAAAGGACAAGTGAAGTACCTCCTTCTCACAACAAATCTCTTTACAAAACGGATAACGACAAACATTGTTACGAATTACGTTAAGTCCTAAAACCCTAAGTGAGAATTCACTCACTTAGGGGTAACGACAAACATTGTTACAAATTACGTTAAGTCCTAAAACCCCGAGTGAGAATTCGCTCACCCGGGGGTAACGACAAACATTGTTACGAATTACATTAAATCCTAAAACTCCGAGTGAAATATCAATCACTCAGATGCGACAACAATTCCATCTTACAATCACATTAAGTCCTAAAACTCTGAGTGAAATATCGATCACTCAGAGGTAACAACAACTCCATGATTACGTTAAATCCTGAAAAAGCTTACAACGATTCCATTTTTCAATTACGTTAAGTCCTAAAACCCCGAGTAAGAAGTTGCTCACCCGGAAGTCTTAAAATTTTGAGTGAAATATCAATCACTCAGAGGCAACAACAATTCCATCTTAGAATCACGTTAAGTCCTAAAACTTCGAGTGAAATATAAATCACTCAGAGGCAACGACAATTCCATGATTACGTTAAGTCCTAAAAGAGCTTACGATGATAACATTTTACAATTACATTAAGTCCTCAAAATTCTGAGTGAACAAAAAATAAACAGAGGCAATAGACAAAGCAAAAAGGTATAAATTTTTCATTTCATTAAATAATAGATAGATCCAACAATAAAAAAATTACAAGGAAAAAAGCTAGGGGGAAAGAGTAGCATTAGGCTCGGACAAGGTGAAAACAATAAATTTTTCCGCATCCTCGAACCTTAGAACCCCAATTTGCTCCTTTTTAAGAGACTCATCCGCCTCCATATTCTTTACGGCTAACTCTCGTCGGGCATCTTTAGAACACATCAGCTTCGCTTCAGCATCCTTCAGTGATGCCTCAGATTTCTCTGATGCTGCCTCGCGGGCCTTCAGCTGTTCCTCTAACTCAGTCACTTTTCTAATGCTACCTCACGAGCCCATAGCTGCCTCTCCAACTCAACAAATTTATGGATGGCTTTTTCAACCTCTTTCAGCTTAGCGGCTCCCTGGTTAGGGTGATCAAGGCTTTTCCTGACTTGCCATGTAGTTATCCAAGTAACAACTTATAGAAGCCACTCAGGTACTAAACATCTCTATAGCCCGGGACAGCCATGGGGTTAACATCCAAGTATCTCGCCCTGTCCCCTTCTAACATTAGGGTGCGATCGATGAATCAAGGAATTGAAAAATGGGCATCCTATAAGGACCAGGCAGAATAACTATTTGAGACAAGACTCTGATTTATAAACTGTCCCCACTGCCTAGAGGCGGTATCATAATAACACTAAAGGGTAACAACCATACATTCGACTGTAATCTTCTCCCGAGTCATCAGGGGCACTTATGGAGACTCTAAACTTTATCACCTAGGTACGGGAGTCTTAGGATGCATATCTCTAGCAAATCCTGCCCCACCAAAGGAAGACCCTGACTGAATGTGTCACCTTTTTTACGCTTGGGCCCAATGCCTGCCTCGCCAGTAGTTGAAGTGAAGGGGAAGACTCAACACAGGAACAATAGAGAGAGGGATAGATGATGGAGTAGGAGTCGACACAGTGCGTGATCCTCTTTTTGATGCAACCCCCTTTTGGTAGGCTTTTTTCATGTTCTTAGTAGACATTTTGTTGAGACACATATCACCTAAAAAAGAAAGGACAACAGTTAATATGATATACCAAGGAGCCAAAATACACCTTAAGAATGGTATACTTACGCATTTAGGAGTTCAGAGTACCCGGGTTGGTAAATAATGAGATTAACCCTTGGGAACTAAAAAAATGCCCCACATCTTTCATGAGAAACCTCACATCATCTTTCTCGGTGAGAGATAAATCTTCCCAATTGATCTGGTATTGAATGAGTTCCTGAATCCAATACCGCGGAACAGTAAGGCGGCCATCTGGATGGTGGAGAAAATCTTCCCCGGGCACGTTTGGACTCACCCAGATTTTGAAAAATAAACCCTTGAAGTTTCTATATGACTGGTCAAATACCTCTATCAAACATCGACCAAAAACCCCGCTTAACGAAACCTAGCCCACCAGGACCCCTGCTTTGAAGATTTTTGCTTGAAAGAAATAGAAAAAGACAGGAATAGAAGAGGTCCTCTTAAAGTATTCACATAAAATTTCAAAGGCTTTTAAGAAAACCCATCCATTCGAATGAAGTTGGGTAGGGCAACATTTAGAGCATTCAAAACCCCCACCTCGAAGTCGAAGAAAGGAAACGACAAATAAAGACGAGAAAAAAAAGTCTTGTACACATAAAAATAATCTAATTTGCTAGGGTTTGCTCAAGCGTGACAAACCCTCTTTTCAAAAAGAGCAACACAAGCACTGAACATTCGGTGCTAAAAGGGAGCCATTAAAGGCATCCCCTTGCCACAAACGAGCAATAGCCTCATCACTTTGGAGGGAAAAGGATTTTGATAGAACTTTCTCTCTAACCTATAAATAGGAGTCTGAAAAGGAACAGGTCATGTTCAAACACAGAGGCAAGATATGCAATAGAAGAAAAAGAAGAAGGTGGTGAGAGGGAAAGGGTCAATAACCTTTCTTAAAGGAAAAAACCCAAAAAGCAAAGAGCTTAGGACATTTTTGGGTAAAGGCAAAAAGCAAAAACAAAAGAAACAACAAAAGAAAAGATGGAAAATAAGGAAGATAAGTACTATATATAGAGACTTAGAGTAACCTTCAAGCAATGGATCTAACGATTGGGAGCAATCTAGCCACCTTGACGACCACGATGTCATTATGACTCTTCAAGGAGCGGTTATCTTCAACATGTGGCATTGAAATCCCTCATTTTTGAAATGACGCGCTTGAACCTAATGGACGCATTTAAGAACTTAGGGATATGAAATGCTTCATCACTGTAAAGACAACTAGGTTTAGACACTCCATGAAAAAAAATAAAACAACGGTTAATCACCATGCGACACGTGTTCCCCTCTAGGACGTTCTCAATAATCACTTGGAGTTGTCACCTCACTCAGAGTAATCATATCACTTGGAGTTGTCATCTAGCTCGGGACTCAGAACATCCTGATGCTCGGAAAGGGTTGCTTAGCGACAACCAATATGGAAGCACCTCAACTCGATACCTAGTCACTCGGCTCAGTTCTACACTTAAAGCTCGTGACTGAGGGGTCTCGTTCCCCCCGGATTAGGAGGGGGTCCCACAACACCCCCCTTTCTCCCTCTATTTTGGCAAGAATAATGAAGATTCTTAACCCCTTTTGATCTTAACAAGAGGCGGTTATACTCGTGCCTATTGGGCCTAGATCGGAGGCCCCTTTATCAATACTTTTCTATTGTTTTATCATTGTATAAATGAAACCTAGGGAAGTCTTTATAATTCAAGTGACACATTATTGAACAAATACAACCCTAATTTTCCTAGAGTAATTCTCTAGGATTTTGTGTGTTATAAAGCTCTTGTTGTGAACAACAACAAAAGATTAATTACGAAATTGTCTAGGCATTGTGTGACTCCCGCCTTCGAGCTCACCGAGCTGCATCATCACCCTGAAAAATCACTAAATTGAAAGTTGAAGGGTGAGTAACACTCCAAGTAGTAAATAAGAATCAACGCACAAAAGCATTTATGCCAATAAACCATATCTTAAACATCAATTAGATTTCCAATATTATCAATTTCATATCAGTCATTAATTTAATTTCTAAATATTACCAAATACCTATTAATCATCAATTCAACCTCAAGCCCTATTAGGAGCATATATGTATATCGATCATCATATCAACATCAAACATCACCAAGCACAGTATCAAACATCAACTTAATTTCAAACATTATCAAATACATATTAGTCATCTGTTCAATCTCAACATCACTAGTCTCAATTTTAGATATCAATTCAATTCCAATATTATCAAATACATTTGAATCATCAACTCAATTTCAAACATCATTATATATATTAATTCTCAATTCAACTTCAACACCACTAGGTATACACATATATTTCAGTCATCATTTTAACATCAATTATTACCAAACACAATATTAATCATCAATTCAATTTCAAATATTACCAAATACATATTAATTATCAACTCATCCTTAACCATCACCATATATATTAGACATTAATTCAACATCAACACCAACATAATACGGACAACCCTGATATCCACGACGAACTGAAGCACCATAAAAGTGGATATCCTCGATACTTGCAACGAATCATAGTGCCATACTTACAAAAATCCTAAAGCAAACCGAAGAGCTAGGCAAATCGAAGTGTCATATGTCAAATACCAATGAGCGATCGGTAAATCGAAGTGCCATATAGCAAATATCTATGAGCGGATCGAAGCGCTCGACCATGAGTAGGGATGAGAATAGGTCAGGCTAGGCCAAACTTTGCAAGGTCTGAGCCTGGCCTGATTCATAGTTGTATGGCCTGAGTCTGGTCTTTTAACTGACATAGGCTAACATTATAGGCCTGACATAGATTATTTAAAAGCCTACCTAGGCCTAATAACCTATATAAAGGCTTGATTTTATAAGGGTCAACAAATAAGCTGACAAGCTTGATTGAAATAGACCAATATAGACTTATCCTTGACAAACTTATTATAAATAGGCCGACAGACCTATATGTTCTAAATAGGCCAATAGGCTCTCTTTTAAATAGGCTAAGTAGAATGTAAAAGAATGCAATTTGTATGTAATTATGGTAGCAAAATGGAACACGTAGTTACCAACTAACAAAGACAAAAATAGTTTGTACAAGATTTAATATTCAAGTGATTACAAATACAATTCACAATAAAGATATCATAATCTCAATTAATACCATAAATCATAATATTAATAATTATTATAGGTATCAAATTATCCAAAAGCCAATATTTAATATATAAAACACCCTAAGCCTAAATTACCAAACAAACAATAAATTCATCAAGTCTAAAACATTCCAGAAGATAATATCTAAATCCTAACATATAGAAAATGCATCAAGCCTAAATTACCAAACAAAACATAATTGTTTTCTAAAACCCCCCATAACATTGTAGTATTGAAGAAAACCACTTGGAACAAGTCATCAATCCACAAGAGCTAAATCATGCATCAAATTTTTAAGAAGATCTCATCAATTTGTCCATTCACCTTTAAAATAAGGGGAAAATGTAATTAGAATATAAAGATAAACCTTTTAGTGATAAATATCAATAATAAATAAATAGAAATAATGAAATAAAAAATAATTATAGAATAAACCTTTGCCTTTTCCTTTAAACCATATTTATGACGGAGCCAATCTCCACCACAAATAAGTACTTCAATGGATCCCTCACTCAATCTAGATCAATACTCATCAATAACTCGATCTTCGGCACTAAATGTAGACCCTGAAGCCATAGTAAAGACAGGAATTGCTTGTATATCAACAACCATCTTTGACAAGATCTTATATTTTAAACTATTGTTCATCCGCCATTCCCAACAATTAAATGAGTTAGTTTCATCAAGAACATAAACACTTTCATCAAGGTAAGCATGTAACTCTAATTTCATTGTTGGAACTCCTTTCTTTTGGCGCATAATGTTCATAATATGATCAAATCTAGTAAGGAATAAAGATTGTTTTGAAACAAAAGATGAAGAGTTATTATAATTGTTGTTAGCATCATCTCTAACAGTGGATGTAAAACATTCTTAAGTTTAAAATAATCATAAAAATCCAAAGAAAATTTTTTCACAATTTAATTCAACCGCAAATTGGTTGTTCAGAACTTCACAACATTCATTTAGAAAGGTTATGTAGAAGTTAGGTGGGTCTTCATAAGGCAAAACATGCAAAACATGAGTTCAGGGTGCTCACTAATCGATTACAACATCACTGTAATCAATTACCCACGTATCAGTTAAACATGTGTGAGTTTAGGTCTTTGGTAATCGATTACCAAACAGGGGCAATCGATTTAACTCGAGAGCAAACAATATTTCCTGCACAATTTGCTCTCTGATAATCGATTACCTAACAAGTGTAATCGATTACGCTTGAGAGCAAAAGGCTATTTCCTGCACAATTGCTCTTTAGTAATCAATTACAACATAGCTGGTAATCGATTACTTACAGAACAGAGTCCAAAATCCAACTTCCAAGCACCTATAAAATTATATTTTCTTCTATATCTAGCTTATATTGAATATCTTATTTTTATTATTTATTATTAAATTAAATTCATTAAGTACTGTTGAAGTAACTAGTAGATATAATCATCTATTTATCCATATAGTTCTGACAAGTCCAACTTGTTATTAAAACATGACTCTCACGACTCCAAATACATTTCTAACCATTAAAATTGCTTTTAAATTTGTCAAAAAACCACCATAAACTATATTTTAGTAGTCAAAGTCACATGTTAGTGCTAAACTAAATCAAGTGGTCGTTGGTTGATGAACTAGTATAAAATCTCAAAAACAATAAGTGTAAAAAGCTACTATTGTATTGGTACGGTTACATAAACATAGAACATATTTAACTTAATAGTAAGGACTTAAAATGAAAATATCCAACATAGTAACTAAAAGAAAAAGTAATTTTATAGAAAAAATAAAGAAATCTCTATTTTATAGGTATCAAAAACATGTTTGAGATTTGATGTTAAATTATTTTTTCCTTTGCATGTTTTTTTCATCGTAAAATTTCATAGTTCAGAGTAACTTCTATTAAGAATATCTTGTCTAGCCTATGTAAATTTAAATATGATGAAATTTTAAATAAAAATTATTTTAAAATACTATAATATCTATTCATCTTAATTTCTAAACAGTTTTTTATAATTTTTAATAAAAAAATCATTTTTAATTTCTTATCTTATAGATTGATGCCCAAACATGTTACACAAACTCATAAGAGATTTTTAACAGGGTTTGTATAAATGCCGTGGTAATTCACCCCCTAACTTTTCAGCTTCAATGAATGCATGCTTTAGATTAAGACCGTTTTTTGGGTGGTTGCTTTAGATTAAGACCTTTGACATTGAGAGGGTTTTGGTAATAGGCACGTGCTTTAAGTTATTCAAGGACAACCTTTCTCTTTAACAAATAATAATCATGAGATTCCCTACGAACGTTGAAAGCTTGAAAACTTCCCCTTAATATTCATTTCCCGTAAACCAAATACAATTAATTAATCCTTACTCCCATTCTCGATCTGCCATGGCAAATTCCTATAACATACTACTATTACCCTCATCTCTTATTTCCAATACCATTTAAAACAAACAAAAAAAGTCTAGTGGTACCCTAATCCCCCAAAGTTTTCGAAAAATTGTTCCACCTTTTGATTTTATATATACCTGTTTGGTATTAAAAATAAAGTTATAGAAACAAAATAATCTAATAATTATTATTAATCTTCAACGGCATCTAAATTTGGTTTGGTCAATGGATTGAAAAAATTACTTCTAAACAACCTTAATTGAGGGCATGAAAACTAAAAAAAGTATTTATGTATGATTGATATAGTGAAAAGCAAACTTACCATGACAACACTCTTTTAACATTTGTGATTTTTTTTATTACTTTACCATTTCTTATTATATCATAGTTAGGGATGACAATGCAGCTAGTAGAGCAGGCTGGGTCTGAGCCCATCTAAATATGGGATGAGCCCAAAAGTAAAACAGACCAACAAAATACGTCTGACTCGTTTAGATGTGGACTGACGGGTTGATAGGCCAAACCACTTTTCCTCTTCCCTCTTTTTTTTTTTGTTTTTAAAGGTTTTTTATTAAAAAACTTGTTTTAAATTAAAAAATAAAATTTTTAATGTTTTTTATGGTGGTTCATTTTATGATAGTCCATTAAAAGAATAATACTTTTTTAAAAAATTATACAAAAATATTAAAATAATTAAAAAATTATTTATTATTATTAATATGATGAGCCCTAAAAACCCACCCGTTTTGACCCATATTTTTGACAAATCTAAATGGATTTACGGATAAAAAACTTGTCCCAATTAATATTCTAATTCATTTTTAATGGGTTGGGTTGATAAGATATATCTATTTTATCATCCTAATAAAGTGTCACCTACACATTAATTTTTCTCAACCCAAAAAAAAAGAAGCTAAGACATACGTAAATATTCACTGTGACAAATATTATTGTTTATTTTTTTAAATGGCAAATACTATGTCACACGACAAAATTCTTAAACAAATTGATAGATTAAAATAGGAGGAGTAATAAATCAGAAGAACAACAAAATTTCCTCAAATCCAATTTGTAAGCATAAATATTTTTCCACACTTTCACGTAGCATGCATCTTTCTTTCTGTTTCTCTTGTTTTTTTACCCTCACATCATATCGCATATCATATTTTTTAAGAAAATTATCTTTGTCATTTTTTTCTTTTCTTTCCATCACCCTTGTCAAACACCTTATAGACATTTAAAATGAAACAAAATAAATTGTATATCAAAACTCTTTATGTTTAAAGTTACCAAACAATAGTACAGTATTTTTCACGACAAATAACTTTTATTAAACATTTATTATCAACTGTAAATAAATATTTGTATGTTATTATTTAATTGGATTATTTGTGAACAAAAATGCAAATAATTTGATCTTAAGTTTAATTATCTAAATCTCGCACTATTGAACCAACCTTAGTAAGTTATAAATATAATTTAATTTTTATAAATAAAGTTAAACATAGTTTAGCATTTAAATAAATTGTAGGTTTTATTTATCAAAAGTTTAATTTTTGTAAATAATTCCTACTACTATGTTTTGATAATATCACGACATAAACTTTGAATTTGGATTTGTTTGGTTAATGGATGGATTTAGTAGGTGAGATAAAAGGGAAATAGTGAGTGGTGAGATTCAATATGTATTCAGGTTGAGGAAAGACCCAGTGCATATTTAGGTGAGAGAACAATATAGAAAAATAAAGAGATAAGAAAATAAAGACAATTCTAGTTCATAAATTTTCCTTTGTTATGTCAACAATTATCATAAAGAAATATATGACGTGGGATGTTAAAACATATATCAAGTACCACCAACCAATAAATCCATTGATAAATATTGTTATCATAGAAAAAAATTGTCACTTGAGTAGTCATTCATAATAAATGGTAAAAAATTATATCAAAATTTTGCAAATATAGACATAAAAATTAAAATTAACACTAATTGCCTTTTTTACAGTAATTATGCTTTTAAGAACTAAATTTATGTTTTCGTTTGAAGAAACCTACAAGCCTGTATACACCTTATTGAATGGTCCAATTCCGTTCATGCTTCTCATTTCGAATTACCCATCACATTTACATAATTGATTATCAAACGAACATTAAGTCTCATGTGAAGGCTTCTGTGCCTTATACGGGTCTCTCGCTTTATGTAAGTTTTTTTCTTCCTTTTCTTTTATAGTATATTAGTTTCAATTTCTTTTTCCTTCTCATATCTATGGTTTTCTCTGCTACTCCTCCCTCCATCATTCTCATTCCATTCCATCATTTTATTGTATCAAATCACTTTCTTTCTCTGTATGTCTTCGTGTGAGTTTTCCTGTTAAAGAAATACTCTAAGTTTAATTTTAACTCAAGTCTCGAATTTGAATTATCTTGATGGGTTACATGCTACGATGCTTTAGAGAATCTTTTGGTTGCAATACTGGCCAAGTTGATACAATTGAAAAGAAGGAAGATAAAGCTACATACAAAGAATTTTTGTTTTAGTAAATTTTAGTTTCACTATATTGGTTTGATGTTATATGTAGATTTTACTTTAAGCCTTTTTAAGATTTATTTTTATGTATTTGATGTTATGTTACATTTTAAGTGAATATGTTAGGGTTTAGGGTTTTATTTATGACATTATTATATCGCTTTTATTATTATTGTGTAATCGTTGTTAGGTTGCTTCTATGAGTTAAAATCAATCTTCCTATTCAGTTACACATGTTTGGTTGTTTTGATGACTTGACGGTGAATAGCAGTTGCTCTTTTCTTTTCATTTGTTTGTTATTAGTAAAACTAAATTTTATCATAACCATAATCATAAGAATAAAAACTAAAATTATTATGGCATGTAATAGTGCCTATTATACAAAAGTGTTAATTTTATGTTGTTTATAAGTATTTATTGCACAAGTAGAAATTTCCACAAGAACAATATATCTTAGATCTTAGGCCCTGTTTGGATATCAGAAATAATAAGGTTATAAGGTTAGAAACATGTGAGAAAGAAAGTAAGGGATTAGAATAGAATCTAAGTATAAAGTGTATACATGGAGAGAGAAATAGGGAGAACTTGAAGTTTCTCCAAATTTGTTTAGTTAGAGTAAAAAAAGGTTATATATATACAATATAATTATGTTAAACAAAATTTAAATACTTATAATAAAAATGTAATTGAAATAATAATATTTTATTTATAAGCTTAATTGAGATGCACGTAAATATGTTAGAAGTTCGAGTCATACTCCATATATTTGAGCTTGATATTGACCTTGGTATCCAAAGGTCAATACTGATGTCAAGAAGTACACTTCCAGTATGAAGCATGCCCAATCACTACTATGAGGGACCATATCTAGTATCAAGATGACCTATGCAATGTTGTTCTCGAATAACACCCTTCAAAATCAATATCAACAAAATCTGGTATTGAACAGAGGTTAAAGAACACGTCGGAGGCACACTGGCCAATATCTACAAGGGTGTCATAAATGTTTGCATCTGTGTTAGTGTCCCCCAAACTTTACATAAAAGATGCTGATAGAGGCTATATGTAGAAAGTAATCACCATCTAATTCTATTAATACTACTCATTTACTATAGTTCGAGATACGTTCAACTAACCTTAATGTTTGATCTCTGATATTGATATTGTAGTTACTTGAGCGTTAAAATATTTTCACAGGTGATACCTTATTTTGTTTCACAACACAAGATATCAGTTTGTTGGACAGAAAAACACTAAGACAATGGACTCAAAGATGTGAAACTAGATCTCCCAAACTGGTGTAGAGAGTAAGAATCTACATACCCAATGCCCATACCAAAAAATTGATTCTTATACCGAATAGAACAATATATAATATAATATAATACTGGGGATGATATATACTTCAGTGATGTTTAGGTGTAGAAAAAAGCATGCATTATATTTCAATTAATAGTTTTATACGGTCAACTAATAATGAATTTGAAATATCATTAAAATAATTTTAAATTTGCAATATTTAGTTGAAAGTCGTAACTTGTATTTATTTATGATTCGTATATGTTGCTTGAATTGTGAAGTAATTGCATATACAAAGATGAGGTAGCAAGTTAATTAGCACATGCAAATCTGTTGGATTGCAGTTCTTTTCGTGCAAAGAATATGTTCCTGCCTTTAGTCGTCGCATTCCAATACGTGAATCATTTCAACTCCTATATGCTTGCTTAACACAGAATATTCCACCGCGGTAATCATTATTATTTCTATTAGTAACTTTTAAATTAGATGATTAGTAAGATAATTACACGACACATAGGCACAAAATTTGTTGTGCAAATTACACGAACAGGAAAATAATAATATAAAACAAACTAATTAAATTAATAAGAAACTATTTTCGAATATTTTATATCAATGAATGATGAAAAATACAACATAAAAAGAATAAAAATTTATAAGAGAAAAACTAGAATTTGCTTTATAGGGATGAAAAAGATATATTTAACCCTTTTAAGTCTTATTAATTGTGATATTATATCTTAATTAATTATATTTGACATAATTTAATAGAATTTAGGTTGAATTTCAGTGGTAATTAACATATTTTATCATCACCAAACAAGTAAATTAGATGGTAGAAGCTATTCTAATTCAATTGATTGTTGTGAGTTTAAGTCTTAGAGGTGGAGAATATAATATCATTAAATATTGATAGAGAAAACTTTATCATTCATAATGATATTATGTAGTTGAAACCTGAATACGATATATAGAATATAATTAAATTAATGTATTAACATTAGGTAGATTACTTGATGTAAAAAATAGGGGTGAGCATAAACCACTCACCCGACCATAAACCGTGAAAACTGAATAAAAAAGAGTTTGGTCAGTTTCAGATGGTTAAACAGGTAATCGGATCTAAAAATTGACTAAGTTTGAACAAATTTAGTTTTATATTTTTATCAACCGAATTAACCATACCTGACTCAAACTGTTTTTATTACAGTTATATTTTAAGTCTTTTATCATATGATTATTGAGATATATATAATACATACTGTGATAATGTGGTAGGTGTTAAGTTATTTTTTCCTATCGAATTGATAAGGAAAATGTGTAAAAAAAGTTTAAAAAATAAATTTAAGTCACAAAAAATTCAATTCATTATAAATTAAAACCAAAATTATCACCACTTACTCAAAACCCGATGAAACTGTAAGGTTATTTGATCAAATTTAATTAGAAATAAATTACATTGGTTTAATATTGGTTAAACTATTCATTACCTGAACCCGTTTAAACCTGATCGATGATCACCTTAAAAATATAAGAAAATAATTATAAATAATATAAAATTAAGGTTGAACATGTTCATCTCGTATTGGTGATAAATAATATAATATTTTATACTCAGAAAAAAAATGTTTTCCGTACAAATGTACGGGAATATTCCTAGTTTCATTTTAAAGAAACAGTTTCTTACTCTAAAAAAAGCCTTCTTATGAAAAAACAAGAAAAAAATCTGCATCTGTGAAAAGTAAAAAAATTAATTTCGTATTAAAATAGAAAAAATAAAGTCAGAGTGGATATTCGTCTAAAATAGTAAAATATCATGAATTCGATTCTGAAAACACGAGTAGAATTAAATTCGTGATTTGATTTCATTCAGATTTCGAGATTCTCCCGCAGATCGATGGAATGGATATACTGGTGGGTAGTTATTGTTATTTGGATAAAACATAGCAGTTTGGATACAAACTTGTTCGGTGAAACTTCAGTTTGGTCAATCCAAAAACTAAATTTTATGGTTAAATTTAATTTTGACTATCTTAAATGATGTAAAAAATCAGTATTAACCCTTTAATTTTTTTATTTTTTTAATTCTATTTTTATAATTAGAAACCAAACGGACACGAGAACAATATTTTGTTCTGTCAAAAAATAAAAAACCGAAAAAAACTAAAAGTCCTATGTGGGAAAAGAAAGAAAGGACAGAGCCACATCATTTCAGTGCCTGCAAAATGAGTTGTGCCAACAAAAATAATTTTTTTAATTCCATAAAAATTCAATTTTAGTAAACATGGTCATATAAATAATTATTAATTTTTTATTTTTATAATTTTATTTTAATAACCGATAAAACTAGCATTTTAATAGTTTGTTAAAACCTTTAAGTAAGCATTGAGACTTTCATTTCATCTTTTATTAAGTAATATAATATAAATTTAAAATGTTTCTAAGGAAGGTTAATAAAAATTAAGGAAAGAAAATTATAAAAAAATCTAATAATTAATATTAATATTAATTTCATTAAACCAACACATCTTTTCTTTTTCTCAAAACTCGATTTGGTGGCTTCATATGATAAATAAATAAGTTAGTAGTTTGTTAAGAAATGGTAACTGATTTATCTTATCCTAATGACAATCCAAGAAAGAAGTAACGAGTAACCTTAACTCTAACTAACCCGAAAACACACGCTTTTTAACCCAAGTTAGTTCACACCCCATCCTTCTCTCCCTCAAAAACCAACGGCATATTCTTCTCTATGATCGACCAAGTCACCATTCTCTCTTTTCCTCCCGGATTTCCCTCAGCCTTAACCAAATCAAAATAACCTTAACTCTTTTTTGTTTTCTCTTATTTTTTTGTCACCTTTTTTTTTCTTCTAATTGGGGTCAGCGGGAGAGAGAATGGTGGTGAAGATGATGAGGTGGCGCCCTTGGCCCCCTCTGGTGTCGAAGAAGTACCAAGTGAGGTTGGTGGTGAAGAGGCTTCAGGGCTGTGATCTGCTTCCAGACACTGCCTGGAAAGGTTCTAGATTGTTCCTCGAGGTGAGGTGGAAGGGTCCTAAGTTGACCCTTGGCTCTTTCCGACGGAACCCTCTCGCCAGAAACTTCACCAAAGAGGTTGATGTCCACGTCGACGAGGCTGGCTTCGCCGTTGCTAACTGGGACGAGGAGTTTCACTCCTTGGTCAATCTCAATGCTTGCAAAGACGATGCCTTTCATCCTTGGGAAGTCGCTTTCACTATTTTAAATAATGTAAGTCTCCCTCCCCCCTGTCTCTCTATATCTCTCTTTGTCTATCTTTGATTTTCAAATTGAATTGGTGTAATGTTGTTCCTTCTTGAACATAATTTCTCTGTTAGAAGTATTTGGTGAATTTCCATTGAACAAAACAAAAGGGGTTCTTATTTTTTTTTTCCTTTGAATTTTTATAGGTTGGAGGAATCTTGAAATTTTGGATGATTGTTTCTATTGGGTTGTCACCGTCTTTTTTTTTTCTCCCTTGGGTTGTCACTGATTTACATGTGTCTCTGTCTTGGGGTCGGGATTTTGTTCTGTCTTTTATTTAATCTGTTTTTTGAAATTAAAGTCATAATAGGGGGTTAATTTGTGTTTCTATGTTACTGATAACATATTAGCATCGCTGTTGATATTATTTTATTGTTTTCTGATTAAAGATTGCGGATTTTTATTGGGAAAAAAATTGATTTTTTTTTCTTCGAGTGAGGTTTTTCTTTTTTGTGAAGTGGTTGAATCTTTTGTTAGGATTTTTGTGATTTTTAATTTTTTTTTTGTCGTAGTTTGATTGAATAGTTTGAAATAATTGGCAAGGGCATTGCGTTATTCTTTTTGTCTCAAAAGAATTTGGATTCTTTCTCTGTTGCAGGGGTTGAATGAAAGATTGAAAAGCAAGGTTCCTCCTATTGGAAAGGCATCATTGAATATTGCTGAATTTGCATCTTCAACTTATCATGATGATTTTGATTTAAACATTCCACTGACTTTACCTGGGGGTTCTACAGAGCATTCTCCTTTCCTTTCTGTAAGCCACTTCCAAGATTCTTTTCCTTTTGTTTTGTTTTTAAAGAAAAATCTCATGCCATACTATTAGGCATCTCTGTATATAGGCTAGTGTAAATTTTGGTTATAACTATTAGCATTTTGGCTTGCAATTTTTTTCCTTTGTTCTTGTTATAATAGATTTTGATTGTATGCAGATATCGATTAGCTTGGTGGAACTGAGAGCTGCTCAAGAAAGCATGGAGACAGTTCAAAGATCCATAGTACCTATGCCATCACCCTCGACCAAGCCAGGAGAAACATCATTGGCAGGAAAAGATGAGATTTCTGCAATTAAAGCTGGACTCAGGAAAGTAAAGATTTTTACTGAGTATGTATCCTCCAAGAAAGCAAAAAAGGCATGCCGTGAGGAAGGGGGAAGTGAAGGTAGGTGCTCTAGGAGTGAGGATGGTGAGTACAGTTACACTTTGGACACTGAATCACTTGACGGTTCCGAGGAAGGAGATTCGGATGAGGGAAATGAGGATTCCAGTGTTAGGAAGTCATTTAGTTATGGAACACTGGCCAATGCAAATGCTGGAGGGTTATTTTATTCCAACGTAAGGGTAAATTGTGAGGATGAGGATTGGGTTTACTACAGCCATCGCAAGTCAGATGTTGGGTGTTCGCAGATGGAGGATTCTTCTGCTTCTTCTTCTGAACCTTATTTATCACAAAGTTCAAAGCGCAGCATACTACCATGGAGGAAGAGGAAGTTGAGTTTCAGATCTATTAAATCCAGTAAAGGTGAACCATTGTTAAAGAAGGCCTATGCAGAAGAAGGTGGTGATGATATAGATTTTGATCGTCGTCAACTTAGCTCTGATGAGTCCCTTTCTTTGAGAGTAAGAATAATTTCCTTAAACTTGTTTCCTTTTCATTGAGTAATCTGGTGGCAAATCGTTAGTGTATTCTCATTTACAGTTTTAGCCTAGCCCTCATTTGTTTGTTGAAGATTGTAAACCAAGTATGCTACACAGTACATGTACCATTTATTTACCAAGGAATTTATGACATAAACTTCTGAATGTGTCTATAACTTTTGTTGCACACTGTTATTAGTTTATGTATCAATGTAAGTGATTTATTTTTTCTACCAGCTATACAAGACCGAGGATGATTCCTCTGCAAACCGATCATCGGTCTCTGAATTTGGGGATGACAGTTTTGCCGTTGGGAGTTGGGAGCAGAAAGAAGTCTTGAGCCGTGATGGTCACATGAAGCTTCAGACACAGGTATTCTTTGCCTCAATTGATCAACGAAGTGAACGTGCAGCAGGGGAGAGTGCATGCACAGCTCTTGTTGCTGTAATTGCTGACTGGTTCCAAAACAATCGTGATCTTATGCCCATCAAGTCACAGTTTGATAGTCTAATTAGAGAAGGCTCCTCAGAATGGAGGAACCTATGCGACAACGAAATCTATAGAGAGAGGTTCCCTGATAAGCATTTTGATCTTGAAACAGTCATTCAGGCAAAAATACGCCCACTTTCTGTGGTTCCAGGGAAGTCCTTCGTCGGTTTTTTTCATCCAGAAGAAATGGAAGAGGGGAGATTTGACTTTCTGCATGGTGCCATGTCATTTGATAGCATCTGGGATGAGATAAGTTCTGCTGAACAAGAGTGCCCTAGCAACGTTGAACCACATGTTTATATTGTTAGTTGGAATGACCATTTTTTCATCCTCAAAGTTGAATCTGATTGCTACTACCTCATTGACACTTTGGGGGAGAGGCTTTATGAAGGGTGCAATCAGGCATTTATCTTGGAATTTGACAGCAAAACAGTGATATGCAAAATGCAAAATGTTACTCATTCATCAGATGATAAAACATCCAACGAGCAGCAAACTGTTGGAGAGGAAGTATTAGAGCCAAACAAGAAGCAAACTCAACAAGTAAATGGTGAGGGGAAGGAAGAACAGTTGAGGAGTGAGGAAGAAGAAGAGGTCATATGCAGAGGGAAGGAAGCATGCAAAGAGTACATTAAGAGCTTCCTAGCTGCAATCCCTATCAGAGAATTGGAAGTAGATGCCAAAAAAGGTCTCATATCTTCAACACCCCTTTTTCATAGACTACTACAAATTGAGTTTCACTACACCAAACTTTTAGTAGAGAACAACAACCTTGCTCTTGCTATAACTGAGGCTTCTACATAACCAACCGTATAGTAAACTGAAGGGAGTGCTTAATAATGCTAACCCGTCTTACTAGTAATTCAACCATTGGTGTTTCTATAATTTAGATGTGAATTTAACAAATGGTAATGGAGGGTCTTTTTAATGAGTGATGATGTTACTTTTTCCTGTAATATTTTCTTGGGAAGGGTATACTGTAAATGGCTTCTCTGATTTCCTTTCCAAGTGAGTGCAGACTTTTGGTATCTGACATGGTAGTTGTGGACAGGTTCCAGTCGTAAATGACTTTAACTTTTTATAGATTCCATAGGCATGTTGCATTCATTTGTTTTGCTCTCTGATTCCGATGTGTTCTATATGTTGTCGTCACGAGATGATTATAGTAAGTATATATATATTTGGATTTTTTCCCCTCTATTTCTTGTTGGGTTAATGTTTATCAATACATTTGATTTTCAGTTGGGAAATTTCAACCCAATTAGAATTTAATCAAAGATTATTTTTTACAAGTTTGACTAACCTCTGATAGTGTGCATGATAGTTATTAACCACTAGATTATCTTGTTTTTATAATTCCATTTATACAACCGATTACCAAACAAAATCATAATGGATTTGGATCCTCTTGCAGTAGTACATGTAGGGTGCAATTATTTTCTTTATGTATTTTTTATATAATTTATTTTAATAATCAGTATAAAATAGTATTTTTTTTACATAATTAGCTAAACAAACGAAATAAAAAGTCTTAAAAAATGTTTTACCCCAGTTATTGAAATAACCGGTTAAAAAACATGAAAAAGTAACTGCACCCTACCCGCTCTTTGTCATACAATGGTTTTTTGGGATGCTCTGTTTTTCTTAAAATTGTTAGCAATTTTTATTATAAGGTATTATTGTTATTTACAAATTTTGATATTCAGCTGAACTGATTGGGTTTTAGGGGTCACAAAAATATTCCAACGTTTTAACAAATCACTAAAAAAAATGATAAGATATTCCAACTTTTTATTTTGGTCAAACAGGTATTCCAACTTTTATCATTTTATAATGTAACATGTTTTTGGATTAAAATGATATATGTAATAAAAGGTTTTTGTTTTGCTGACAAAGGAAAAAATAAGGATAAATAGCAGTGTTATTAAAACCGGACCGGTGATCGAACCGGTCTAGGTACTGGGTCAATGGGTTAATGGTCGAACCGGTTGATTCATTGGTTGAACCGGTTGACTTAGTTTATTTAAAAAATAAAAAATAAAAAATACTATATATATATATATTTTAAGTTTTAAGTATTTCATACTCCAAATGAAAATACCTAATGAAAGCAAAGTACCAAATTTCATAAAATAATTTTATTCTCCCAAATTAATCACATTTTTAAAATATAGATACATAGATATATTCATTCAATTGAATAATAAAGAGGCGATTTGTAGTTTGACGTTATTTGCTGGAGAAATGAGAAAAGAAAAGTTTACTTTGCTCTGCTGAATCCTAATTGTCTTTCGTGAAATAAGTTGATAATATAAAAAGAAATACAAAAGAAAGATTAAAAATTGATAAAAAGAAAGAAAGTTAAAGTGCACCTGCTGTAACACGTGAAATAGGCATTGATTTTTCAATTTTTTAATTAAGCATTGCGAATTGCACAAACAATCATTTATATGCTATATAAATAAAAAATAAAAAATTTATTAGACCGGTTCAACCACCGGGTCACCGGTTTTTTAGAAAACCGGCCGGTTCAACCCGGGTCACACCGGGTCAACTACATTTCCGATCTGATTGAGGGTTCGGACCGGTTGGGTCACCGGTTACCGGTCCGACCGGTCCGACCGGCCGGTCCGAACCGGTTTTTTTAACACTGATAAATAGTTTACAAATGGGTATTGGGTCGAGATAGATTAACTAGTGGGGCCCAATACTTGGCTGAAGAAATTCTACTTTATGGTTGTTAAAAAAAGAGAGAACATATGGTTGGTTGTTGACTTTGATAAAAGAAAAATAAAGAACATACCAACCTGATTTTTAGGTTAGGTCGTGTTTGTCAATCAGAATTTATTTTTAAAAATGTAACAAATAATGTGTGTAAAATTTACAATTTTTAAAATATATATAATTTTAGGACAGTTTTATTATTTCATATAATTTATATTGTTATTATTTGGTACACATCAAATATTAAATAGAAAATAACTTATTAAGCGCATGTTTATTCTACTCACCAGTCTCATCCATCTATATTTTGTGTTGATTACCGAGTTCAAGATGAGGATGGACTGATAACCACTTAGGCTTTTTTTTTTGGGATTTAAATGTGAGATTCAAAAATCTCACTGAAAAATATTAAGTTTACAAAATTTTAACAACTATCAAGGGCTCTTTGGTTTTCATTTCCCAGTTTAATTATAAATTGTTATTTTGTTTTCTCTTTTTAAAAATTTATCTAGGAAAAAATAAAAAAATAAAAAATAGAAAAGTGTTGTTTTTAATATATCAATAAGAAATGAAAACAAAAAATAGAAATCAAAATGGAAACTAAAGAGGCCCAATATTTTCACTCAATAGCTTTAATTTAGGAAGTGTGTGGTAGACAGCTCTTTCTTGATTCTTGGAAATTATAATCCGAGAATTTTCTATTTCTACGTTTGGTGTCATTGTTTTTTAAAAAATTCTCAGGAAATTAAGATTTATGGGAATTCACTTTTATTAATAATTTCCACCAAAATGTTCCCATGAAAAGGTGGGAATCTTAATTCCCACTTAAAAGTTTATTATAATGTAAAAATACAATTATGTCCAAACCTTATATATAACCTTATTTAAATTTCTTTTGTAAATTGAATCATCATTTAAAATTACTAAAAATATGAAAGTCATCGAAATTCGAAAGATCCATAAAATTTTTTTAAGAATATTTTAATCATACTAGACATATTTATAACATTCTCAAGAAATATAATTCTCATAAAGGAATTTTAATTCCTAGGAAGCATAGCTCCTGATATTTAAAAAATATTTGTGTACCAAACACTTCCTTAATATATAATGCATCTTTTAACATATAAGTAAATGTCAACTACACGAGTAAATATCTATGAACATCTAATTGATTTAAATTGGTCATATATGAAGATATTGTGTCATTGTCACATTATTATTGTGACACACTGCTTAAATTCCTAAAATCTCCTGGTGACATTGCTCCATATGATTCATCTGGTACCAACCTGTGTAATATCAACATGATCCCAATCTCCAGTCACCAATCAACAAAGGTGAGTGACTAACAATAACAAATTAATGGAATAATTCATAATACAGGAAAAACATAAAACATAAATCAGCTTATGTTTAACACCCTATCACTATTCATTTAAAATTAACACTTGAATTCATCGAAATTCTCAGAATTCAACAACATTATCAAGACATTTAAATTCACATACCACACTCTCAACAATATTACTCAATTTGTTAAATATTCACAATAAAATCAATTTCATACACCCCTGACTTTCAGTCTATATAATTAAGACTCCCTAGTATCTAGATACTAAACTGAATCGATCGTCAACTGGTGGTCCTTTCTGACCAACTGTGAAACCTGCCTGGCTCCCCACCTCATCACTAGGTCCTACCTGACCTTTGGGTAACTCAACGAGGTCCCACTCAACCACTCGAGTCAGAACAAGGGGTAAAATATATTGATTGACTGTACACACCACACAATTATGCACATAAAGTAGGTATATCTCAATATAATTTAATAAATTCTCAATATATTATCCCAACACTGCAACCATCATCCTAAGACCATAATTAGACCACTCTGGCATATTCTTTTTTTTTTTTTTATCTCAGTTCATATCATATTCTAACTTTTAAATTAATAACAAATCACCATCTAAACTCATTGTTCCACATTAAAATGTCATTAATTCCATATAAAACTATGATTCATCATTTTCACACTCCAAACATGTAATTTCACAACTATAATTTCCTCGAGGCACACATACATATAATTATAATTTATCATCTCAACATATCAGAACCTATGTTTTCACATCATATATCCTACTCACACGTCATTAATTAATTCACCTCATATTTTTATAACACAATCATATATTTTTCTAAAATATATAAAGAATTTATTCGCACACAGACTATTTCTATCCTTTTCCTATACATCAAATTTGACATTAATTATTATTTTCGTTAATCTATAAAGTACACCATCTTACCTCGTTCCCATGTCTTTGCGACTTGTCCTCAATGTAGGGTACACTCAATATCTAAAATTTAGGGAATTCAAGAAATGGGTTAATGTTTTGACCTTTGAAACCAAAACTCACTTTACCGAAACAACGTCGAATATATTTTTAATGCTTCCGAAGCTTACCTCGACTAGTTTCGTTCTTGGTTTCAAGCTCCGCTTCAACTAACACCTCATCGATGCTTGGTTCACGACCTACGGGCACCGAAAAAGAAACCCATTAACAAAATACCAACACCCGTCACACAAGGCTTTCATTTACAAGCTTAAATTACGAAAATTCAATGAAATTGAAACCCCCATCATGGGTGCATTTTCGGTTTTGGAGAGGACAACTGAAACTAAAAATTGAAACTACCTTAATGCTTACCTCGCTTACACGATTCTAAGTATACGATCAATTTTGAATTTCATTAAGAATCGAGCTCCCACTCAAACCTAGAAGCAGACGACCATATAGAGAAGAAAGAAAAGGCTTTTGTTTTTCCTTTTGGCGTGAAATGATGAAGAAGAAAGAAAATGAATATTGTTTTAATTTCAAGACATTTTGGTCTTCTTGGCCATTTATTTTTCTTTTCATTTTCTTTTATTTACTTTAAGTAAATAAAATTTACTTCCACCTCATGGTACTTATATTTTACCACCACAATTTAATTCAACTTTAAATTTTACAAATTAATCACCCAAAATTAATTATTCTAATTTTATTACTTTATTAACAACTCTTAATTAATTTATAATAACTTAGCAAAATTCTTAATTAGATCTAAATTAATTTAATTTAAACTCAATAATACTTAATTAATTTTATACAGTAAAAATAAATTTTAATTTACCATAAAAGATGTTACAATTATTATCACTTTTGTTAATTATTTTCACATTATTTATTTGCCAAATATATAAAGCTCTACATTTATAACAAGTTATTAAGAAGAACTTTATTAAGAATTATTCATGTAATAATCCTATCACTATATAGATAAATAGGAAACACATCACCAAAAAGATTTTTTTACATGTCATTAAAAGGAACAAGTATTGCCTATTAGATGTTATGATCAAGATTGTAACACATTACTTGTATAAATTTTTGAAAAAAGTCACATAACTTCTTAAAATAATTACGTAACAAACTCACAATCATATGGCTTTTAAAAAAATACTTCATAAGAATCACATGTGTATATTTACATGATCCATACTTATTCATCTAACTTTCAACAATAAAATTTCACAAACACAAGGTACAAGATGTTATTATTGTTTTAAAGTCAAAAAAAATGTTGAACTATTCAATCACGATTTAGTTGGTTTAATTAATTAGTGAAATTTGTGGTTGAACTATACTTAAATTGAATAACGTTTAAGTCAAAAATATATATTAATTAATCTAACTGTCTAACCACTACAACCAACTAGTCAAGCTAATTTGATTTTAAGAACATTGGCTAACTATTACTTATTATATGTATAAATTCACAAGAGATAGTTTAGGAATGGGATGAAAATTACAGAGTGTAACTTACTTTTTTACCATACGGTTGAAAACACAGAACCCCACATTGGAATAATTTCTAAGGATAAAAGATAAATTCTTCCGAACACATAAGAAAAACATTACAAACCCAATTTTCCTTCTCATTGATATTTTTCCCCCATACTTTTACACCAGACAAACTGCCCATAAAGTAATTTAGGATTACCATATATCATTCAGAATCTCAATTCCAAATTATTCTGTATGAGTGTATCATAAGCAGTAAAATTTTAGCTCATTCAAGAATGATAATATCTATAAATATTATAATATGCTATTGTTGATTTACATATTAATTTGGACCAAAACGATACAATATTTTGCAAAACCAAAGCTTTCGAGCTGGTTGCCTTCTGGGCTTTGAGGTTGCATTCATTGGGCCTAATTCTCATTTGAGCCCATGAGTTCCATTCTATTGTTGCCTCTACTTAAATTTTGTTTCCATCTGTTGTATTTCAGTTTCCATATATATATATATATATATATATATATATATATATATATATATATATATATATAAATGGTAGCAAAACCTCTTGTGTTCTCTCCCATATTTCTAACAGGAATAACTACTGTTTCTTACAAAATTTTGCTTCAAAAGTGATGGACCCTCCCCTAAATTAGCAACTTCTTGTCACGGAAACATCGAATTCAATATAGTTTTCCAATAAATCACCACACAGCACTAATAACAAACGAGTAATTAACAAGTTAATTTAGCATCAGCTTGTAGTTTTTGCATCTAAACGAGTTCGGCACACTGTCCAATATTATAAAGACTCTTCGAGACAAACAAAACTAATATGTTACATGCCAACCAAGAAAAGTCAAGACGAACGAAGAAATTTAGATATAGTACAAGAAGAATGATATCAAACCAAGGGTGACCTTTGATTTCTTTTCTCTTTTGCATTTTCAGTTGGCACCAATAATCATAAAAACATCACTTCACTTTTACTTTTCTTCCTTATTTTCATAAATTTGTAAAGAAAACGATGAAACCATGTTCTCATCCATTCCTTCACAAATTTCTGAAAATAAGATATCAAGCAAACACAAGGTAATGTTTTTTTATAATTATATATAAATATACACCAACTAAAAATGAAGAATCAAACGCAATCTATGTGTCAATCGATCTAGTTCAATTGTTGAACGGACAGAGTATATGAGTTGTTATACACTTCGTGACACTTTGTTTGATTCCCAGTGAAAAAAACAACCAAGTGAGATAATGAATTTCTAGCAGCAAATGGGGCATTTGACAAGGCCGTTCTCATTGCAGTCGGGGCACCTGAGGAACAATTCATGGTTGTTGTCCCCTTTGGCTTTGAAGACTTTGCAACTGCCACAACAGTTAGAACAAATAGAGAAGCGCATGTTGGCACAGCCAATGCAAGTACAATGATCAGTGGAATGTGTTGGTGTCCCTTCTAGAAACTTTCCAAGCCAACCCATCTCATGCAACCCAACCACTTCATCGGCACCTCCAATGTACTTTCCCTTGATGAAAAGCTTAGGGGGAATCACTTTCCCTCCCAAGATCTTCCAAAGCTCCTCTCTGTATTCCAAGTGCAGAGACACATCCCTCTCATGGTACATGATTTTGAAGCTCCTCAACAAGAAACGAACTGTGTTGCAATCCTGAAAGGTTTTTCTTATCCCCCTCAAGCTTGTTGTGTAGAGAATGATTGTATGCCTCCCTCCTGGGGGACACATCTCTTTGAAATCATTGAGAGATGGGCATTCAATGCTACATGTTGTTATTTTGGTCTCTAACTTTTGTTCTCCAAGTTTTAGAGTCTTTTTGGTGGTGGCTTCTTCTAATTCTTCTTCTTTTTCTTCCTCAAAATGGTCATGGTCATCGTTAGCCTCTAGCTCAGCCAGGTTGTTACCTTTGTGATTGTGATCATCGTAGGTTGGTGGTGGAGTTGGAAGCTTTTGGATGCAGAACACGTCTGGGGTGGTGGTGGTGTTGAGATGAAGAACTAGGCCTTGTTGTTTGAAGTTGGTTATGGTTGGCATGAGTTTCAATTTTCTAACAAACCTTCCTCTCATTATTCCTTTCATGTCCTGGATGGCATGTGATGTGGTGGTGTTGGCCACTTAAGGATTGAGGAAAAGAAGAGAGTGAGAATGACTGGTCAAGGGGGATTCTCAATAGAGGAGGGACAGTGGGGTTGAGAATTGTAACTTCACTTCACTCTTTTAGTTTCCAGAGAGTATATAAAGTGTAGCCAGAATGATAACTGGTAGGCAGAGGAAGAAAAGGAAAGCAAGATATAAAAAGTAAAAAAACAGTATTGAGGATGTCATATGGACTCATAAAAAGAAAGAAAAAAAAAAAAGAGAAAGATAAGAAGTAAAAAGTAGTATTAAATGATAGTAAATGATGTACAAGGTTCACCACAATAATTATAGAATAGTAAAGGAAAAGAAGAGAAAGGAAAGGTGCTAATAAAACTAATAAATTAACATTTCGGATTAGCTAAAAATGGTAGCAGTCTAGCATATATAGTTGAGATGAAACTGTAAAGCTGTGTTGTGTTTTTTGTTGGACTAAACTTGATCATAGTTTTTTAATTATATTGGACTAATTTTGATTACGGTTCTTAGATATATTTAGATTTGAAGTGAATTCTAAAATAAAAGTCAACATTACTAACGTGTGAAATTTACTTAAAAGTGGAGAGAGAGAAAATTGAAGGCAAAGTAAATTGATTTTCTTGGCATGATCAGTGCATGGTGTGGGGACAACACAGTCTGACCCTTTACCCAATCCTCATCTGTTATGAGATTAGAGTGGACTGACCCTTTACCTACCATTTGGTGGCTCAATCATGGTGTGGAATATTTGTTAATTGAAAACAATAAAGTGGCCAAATCCCCCTTAGTTATTTGATGGTGCAATTATTCCAGCCTTATGTAATTTATCTCCATTTGGCACATGATACCAATATTTACTGGGCAGTGTCCTTGGACCACTGCTAAATGCGAAGGAGACAAAGTGTGCCAATGATCATGATGCCACACCATTCCTGTTAAAGCCCCCTCCCCCTCAATCTCTTATCTTTCACATAATTATTTAGTTTGATAATCGGTTGGAAAAATAAAATATAAAAATAAATTTATTTAATGGTTAATATTAGTTACATCTATTGTGTAAGATTAGTCATTAATCAACAAATTAAACAATAATTTTCCGTGAGCTTCATCTAAAAACCCCCAACTGAAAAATATATAGGCCTCTATTGGGAACACCGTGAGAAGATAATTGTAAATTTAGTTATTCAATATATGTTTTCTTTATGCACTTTTCAATACATGTTTGCTAATGTTAATATGTAAACAAGCAATGATTATTTTCAAAAATAAGATTAACTAAATATGCAATGGATGGTGATCCGGTCTAGATACCGGCCCCCATCTTTGTGACGTCAGACTGACCTCATATAAGGATAACCGGTGTCCTGGTTCAATGTTGCCACACCGGATATCCGTTGTCTGGCCGCCCGCCCTCGCTCCACGACAACATCATTCATTTTCTCCATAGCGGTTCTAAGTTCATCTTTACAGGGTGTTTATATAATTGTTAGCTTTTCCCTCATAGCAAGAGAAGAGCCCTTGATAACTTATCAACGAAGATACTGTTTGTAGCAAAATACGTCACATCAATGGCTTCAGAAAGTAAGTGGGTGTGTCAGCAGATTATGCGGAAAAGGTGATTATCCTCTCCTCTTCCTAGAGGATCGTACTCTGATAATTGACCTACCCTCCTGACACATTCTGAGTGCTGAGCCACCCTGATTGACATAATGTACACGCTATCAGAGCTGAGGGACCCACCTGTATTCAACGACTCATTTTCTCACGTACAACTATAAGTAGCATATTTCAACACACATGCAGGGTATCGTTATTCTATCTCACACTTTACTGTTACTACGCTTGAATATTCATTCAGTTCATACACTCTTCTAACTTGAGCGTCGGAGAATCTTCGCAGGTGGCACCACCTTTCGCCCCCCTACAACGCGAATCGTTGGTGTAAAGGATCTCCAGGACAACAAGATCGGCCTCTCCCACTGAGAGACCGGATTAATACATCGGATATACACAGTTCCGGTGTGCAAACCCTAAAAACACCTGCATCCTTGTGGCTGGTCCCACACCGGATCCTAGACCCCGGTCCAGACCAGTTCAGATGGTAACTTTGAGATAAATCTTATAATTAATAAAATGTGAATAAGTTAATAATATAAATTGAGATTATAAGAATAATTTTGAGTTTGATCTTATACACATTTATTAGAAAAGACAAAGAATCTTAATAGTAATTAAGCCCTTCAAAAAAAGATATTTATGATTAACACAAATTTTTTATAACCTTATAGTAATTAGTCACCCTTTTATCAATTTAAGTGAATTGTTGCATGATATTTAAAATGATATGAGTAATCAATAGGTATTGATTCAAATAGTAAACGGTTTGATATTCGTTTAAGTAAGGTCTTAGATTCAAAATATTGTATATATAAAAAATCTCGACAGAGAGTCTTATCATATTCAATTATGTGACATTAATAGACATGATTACCTGTAAATAGATACTTATGGGAAAACAATGAATGAAGCAAGATAAAAAGAGATAAACTTTAGAAGTTTTTTCTCCTCTAAACTCTGGTTAGTAGAAGATTAAAGACCGGGTATTCTAAAAATTTAGCAACATACGCATTAGTCCTTGGTTAAAAATGCAAATAACAGAGTTATTACCCCCTTGTATCATTCTCTGAAACTAATATGTGTAATGATAGTTGCATCAATTGAACTTACGTTTATTGCAAAATTTTATCATAAAATAAATGTAAGGATTGATTCCTGATTTTAGAAAGATTAATTTGTATGAAATAGTTGTTGAGTACAATGGAATATCATTTTATCCTGATAAATAAGGATAGAGCCTCACACGTATGATTAATTAAGGAAGAAAGTGACTAATTAACTTAATCTCGTGGTTTTATTACTTAAAAGTGAATCTATTCATTTCATCCCTCCCTATCAAATGAAGTTTACATGACAGAACCTTTTCTGCAAAGAGACCGCATATTTTTAATCCTTTCATCCGCAATCAAATGCAGCTATCACGCATATAAAGTGGCACATCGGAAAGACACACCTACAAACAAAGATTGTTACAATAAGCACACAAGCACCAAAGATTGCAAGATTATATGTCTATTCCCAAAAGGTGCATCAACATTATTTGTCACCAAATTATGTTAAAAAGTTGAAACACGTTTGTGGCTAAGCATATACACACACTGTCACGTCCCTGTATGATGGATATATATTGACACTGGTTAAGATTCTAGGTGCACTTTAGCACTTATAATGAACCAAGCAAATGCAACTCACCTTGATATGTACTCACATCAAAATAATCACACAGTAACTTTAAAGCACAGTACACTACATTATACATGTAATATTTATTAAGAAACTTATCACCATGTGTCCCATTTCTTGGTGTACGAGTGGAGAGAATAATTAAAGAAATAAAAAGGAAGAGAGGAAAGTTATTGATATTTCATTAAGGAATATATATAGCCATTGCATGCAACATATACCTCCACCTTCTGAGTGTGATTAATTAGCGCACACGAATTAAAGAAGTACCAAGTTTGTAGTTTAATAACTGTAAGTACTAAAAATATAAATTTATGATTTGAATACTTCAAAATACAAGTCAAGTTGGTACAATAGGAAGGAACTAATTAAGTATTAAAAAGACATATACTTTGCAGGTAGTGCAAATAATTTTTATGAACTTGATAATAGTTTTTTGGACCCATGCTTAGAGTTAGAGTTCACTCAGCTATCAGCTACCGCATAAATAAACCCAATATGATCAAAATGTTAAAACCAAAACCCATGCAAGTCAAATAAACCTTTGTTTGTTTCCATCAAAACACCATTTTCAAAGAGTACGTACGAACCCTGCAAACGTGACACATATATGGTGAAACACATGATATAGCAAATAAAAATAACACAATATCTATTGTAAAATGGTTTTCTTGCATATATCTATGATTACAGCAGTACAGGAGGATATATTTCTGGAAAAAACAATCCAATCCCTGTAATTAAGCTAATTCTTATGACTATACCTGACAACTAGCTAATGCAGCAAATCAATCTATATTTGGTAATTTACAATATAGTGAATCAATCAGAAATCTCAATAATATCTTCCAAATTCCAATGATCATACAAGAAATCAACAACATAGCTTCTAAAATTTGGGACAGCAGTAAAATCACTTACAAGTGGAAAATCTAGGGTAAAACCTGTGTATGAGCAACAACAAAGTCATCAATGGAAACAGGGCAATATGCCATCCAAATACGACACATCAATCACCAGCTTGCCTATGGATTCACGAAGAGAAGTTATCTTTAAATACAATTTCTTTGGTGGATGTCCAGTCTCAAATAGAATTCATTTCGAATGAAGACATACGTGATTTAAAAAAAATATAATTTCTTTATATAAGTTTTTGTACAATCAAAAAAATGTTATTAACAAGAGAGGAAAAAATTGAAATAAAATAATTGATATAATGGAGAAAGATAAATAAGTTATATAGTGTTTCTGCAGTGATTTATTAGGAAAAAAATAGCTTCTAAAAAATACTACCAAATAGGAAAGACTTAAATCGTGTTTAGTTCGTAAGTTTCGTAAGAAAAATGAAAAATTATGTTGGAAAAATAGAAAAAGTGTTTGTTTACAAAATATTTAAAGAAAACTTATAAAAAACTGAAAATCGAGTTTTCTATTTAAAAAAAAATAGAGAAATCTTTAAAGAAGTTTTTCAAGAATTTTTTTTATCTATTCTAGGAAATAAAAATTACGAAAAATAAACAGAAAACTTTTCCTAAAAAACTAAAATAATTTTATGTAACTAAACGCGGTCTTAAATATTTTTTTACATCCTCTTATATTTAATATTTTATTTTCAAACCTCATTAATTATTGATATGAGTAATTAAATTACACATTAAATTGTTTAAATGGTTCTGATATGCCCAATCGGCTGTTAACATATGACTTAAATAAGTTAAAATAATATAGATATTGGTCATTAGAAACCTTAACAATTTTTTGACAATTAGAAAACAACTTTAACTGTTAAAAATTATATTTTAACTCATTATAGTCACGTGTTAACATTCAGTTGTATCTATTAAAACTATAAATAAGTTAACATATAATTTAATTATTCATATCAATAATTAATGAATTTACATTTAAAATAAGGATAAATGACAAATTATTCAAGAGAGATGTAAAAAAAGAAAGAAAATTCTTTTTAAAAGAACCAAAATTTAAAATCCTTTGTTTTACGATAACAAAAATATATAATTTTTTTAATGATTTTCTTAATGATTTTCTTAGGGGGAGGAAATTTGACAGGTGATTTTATTCATCGTCCATGTTTGCTTGTCTCCTTTCCTATCCTTCCAAACTAAAGGACACCTTAGCCAAAATAAAAAGAGATGTTTCTTTTCTAGTGTCATTTTTCTAGGAAAAGAAAAATGAGGATAAAGGATTCTATTCATGGTCTAGATTTAAATCACTAATCTATATTTTGTGTCCTTTGCATGTGATTAGTTAAAGATAAAGCACATATATGCTATAAATACAGTAAATATATTCTTTATAAGATTTGTAACCATCTTTAATTTATAAATTAATTTTTAAGTTAAATTAGGTTCCATTTTTTAAAATGCTCTAATAAAAAAATTGACACCACGATTGATTTAACAAACACATGAATGTTTTTTAAAAAATAATTTTAAATTTCACACTAATGTTTAATTAAATCTCAATGAATATTCCTCTATCCTATTTTATTTATCGTTTAATATTTAAATTTTAAAATTATTAATTACAAAAATTATTAAAATAAATAGTTTTGTTTGAAAAAAGATGTTCACATAAAATGACTTAAAATACAGTTGAAGCATATAGATATGATATCGATAAATGAGAGTTTTGTATTTATATAATTTCATAAAGAGAAAAATATTTAAAAATAAGTAAAAAAATATAAAATAACAAATAAAATAAGGGTTTTAATTTTTTATAATGAAAATAAAGATTTTATTCATAACGTCCAGATTTTAAATATCGGGTTAGATTAAGTTTCCTTTAGGATTAAGTATATTAATTATTCTATATCTACTAAATTCATTTAACTAAAATTATTTTATTTTCATTTCTAATTCTTAATTCTTTTCTTTTAATCTTTTCCCCTCTTTCTTCCGAACTTACACTACTAAAAAAACTCTATTAGCTATTAGAAAATAATGACCGACAACAGGCGTCGCTAATTAGCGATCGCATCAGCGACCGCCAAGGCAAAATGGACCATTAATACAAATTTAGCGACCCAATCAGCGACGACACAGTACACCGTGTAACACCCTCTGTTACACCTTAATAAATTCTAGAAAAATTTGTAAATTTTTTTTTTTTACTAAAGATATGATTGTTAAAAAGAAACTATCGGAATAAATTATATACATTATTGCTGAAATACCTCATAAATATTATTAAAACTTTATAAAGTAATTTTACATTCATCCAACGGAAATAAATATTAAACATTATAAGAAAGAGAGGAAACTCCATGGCCCAGAAGCAGTTACTTATTAACATTATTTAGTCATTGGACCACGGTATTCATACCGAGCTCCCTTTCTAGAACGTGCTATATTTACTGCCGATATTCTTCGATCCTTCCCTCTGAATCATCAATTTAAAACATGTGAAACAAAAACACGGAGAAAGGAGTGAGAAACAGAATATAATATTTCCGAATAAGACATAAGCAACAAAGGGTTTTCACAAACCAATACTTAATAATATCAATCACAATCACACACACAATCAATTATGAATGCATGAATGTTATGCAATATCTTCATCACAACTTACCTATATATGTGGGCCCTTAAATTTTAATTTGCACTGGGCCAACCAGGAGTTTACACTGTTCCATAAGTCCGGATAATAATATGAACAGCTCAACTGGCATGGAAACACTTAGAGACTAGTCAGATTGAGAAAGTTTTTATTGTGAAAGTACCCGACACTAGGGAGCTACCCCAGGTCCCCTGAAGCACCCTTTCACACCCTCTCATCCCAAGGCTCGTAATTAAGCCTCCTCTAATGTATCCTCGGTTTCTATAATCCGTCCCCAGACAATATTATTTCATTTCACTTTAATGATTCATGATGCATGAACTACTCGCGTATTGAGTTGGTTAAGGCTTTTAGAAACTCAATTATTAAATCCCTTAAAGGTTTACAACATTATTTCAATAAACTGTACATTTTCTCTAAATTTCTGTCCCACAGAAATAAATTTGGTACAGTTTTCGAATCTCACTGAAATTGAGTTTCTAAGCCTTAAATATCTAAAAACTTTATCATATAAAACTTTACATAATCTTTCTCAAATTAAATCTTAACAAAATCAAATTTAGGAATCTCAATTATTTCCAAATATATTTAGTTATTAATTTGGAAAAAATAAAATAATTTTCTTTCAAAAATTTTGTTTTATTAAAAGAGAATAATTATTAACCAAAAATACTTAAAATTACAAAATTTTTCTTTAACTCAAGATTTAATTAAATAAATTCTAATAAAATATTTTCTTTCTAAAATAAATACTAATTTTTTTATTCTAAATATTGAAAATAAAGTTAATAAAAATAATTTCTAAGAAGAATTAAAAGATAATAAAATTTAAAGAGTAAGGTAAGAAATTCTTACTGAATTTTAGCTTTCCGTCATGCTCGCTATATGCTCAAACTCCACATTACAATATCATCAATCAAAATTAAACAATATCAATCATAACTAAATATCATCAATCAATCAATCATAATCAAATCAATTAAATATCATTAATACATATCATAATACAAAATTTAATGATTATTAATATAGTCAATTTTAGTCCTTTTGGTCAATTCCTCGCATAGGTATATGTAAGTCCATATAATCCAGTCCTTGCATAGGTATAGTTCAGTCCATATGGGTCATAATGGTCCAAGTCCTTGCATAGGTATTGTCCAGTCCATATAGGTCATAATGGTCCAAGTCTTTGCATAGGTATGTTAGAGTTAGTTAAACCGGATATTTAATTTAAAATTTATTATAAATTTTAAGTTAAAAAGTTAATATTTTAATAATATTATCAGATTTAAAAGGAGTAGGGGACTCCTCCCATTATTCTTATGTCTTTTCATATTATACTCTTATCTCACTCCCCCTTACCTTGAGTCGTTACCAAAAAGAGATTTGCTTTGCGCCTCCGATTTCTAGAAATATTAATATCAATTTTATTTCAGTATAAGCATAAGACGAAGATTAAGATTACTACTTAAAACATAAATGGTAAATTTTGAATAGTGAATAGTGAATAGTAAATAGTGAATAGTGAATCGTGAATAGTAACAGTAAATAGTAAAACGTGAATAGTAACAGTAAATAGTAAAACGTGAATAGTAACAGTAAATAGTAAATCGTGAATAGTAACAGTAAATAGTAACAGTAAATAGTAATTTACTATTTGAATAGTAATTTACTATTGAAATAGTAATTTACTATTGAAATAGTGTTTACTATGCAGAATAGTAACTTAAAATAATATTATTTTCAGTATAATAACAGATTTCTAAAAACGATATAAAAATAATCTAAAAAAATATAAAAGAGAAGTATTCTTACCTTAGGATTTTGGCAGAACCTTCTCTCCAAAAACTTTTCTTCTCTCTCTCACTTCCACCACTATCTCACTAGCACTACTGTATTAAGAAAACTTAATCTGAAATTGTGAATTCTAAAGAAGAAATCCTTCGGTATTTATAGGAAAAAATTTTACTATGCATTCCATTATTTTAATATAAAAGTACTATGCATTTTTGAATTTTTTATTCTAGGTTACTATGCATTCTTTGAAAATTTCGTACATGCACAGTGTTTTGCATAGTAACTGTCGGTAGAATTATTAAGCCAAATAGTAACCTTTCACTCGGTATATTTTAAATATTCAAAATGAGTCCTTTTTGAAATTTAGCGATATTATATCAGTCCTCACTAATTTTATAATAAGTAATATAAAGTTGAAATTTTAAAAATCTAAAATTTTCTGTTACTAAAAATTTATTGATACGTTTTTAATTTTTTTAACGATTGGAAAAAATCAAGATTTTTCTCAAACCGATAATTTTTAGATAAGTCTACTTGAAATGGATTTTAGAAAATTTTCTTATAATTTAAATTCACTTTCTTATAAATATTTTTAATTTAAGTCACTTATATGAATTTAAAATTATTTAAAAAATATTATTTTTATTAAAAAATTCCAAAAAAAATTCCAAAAAATCATAAATAATACGTAGATTAAAAAGTTCTAAAGAACCATAATTTAATTCCTTCAAAATTTTAATATAAAAATAAAAATAGGGGTGTTACAACTCTACTCCCCTTAGAAAATTTCGTCCTCGAAATTTACATTAATCAGTAAAACAAATGAGGATGAGACTCTTTCATCTCAGTTTCTAGTTCCCATGTAGCATCTTCTCCTCTCGTTTCACTCCAAATAACCTTTACAAGCGGAATTGTCTTGTCTCTTAATTGTTTTATTCTTCTGTCACTTATTCTAACAGGTGGTGCATCATATGTAAGATTATCTTTAACTTGTATGACATCAGGTTCAATAACATGTGTAGGATCAGATATATACTTTCGCAAGTTTGACACATGAAAAACATTATGGATATTAGAAAGAAAAGGTGGTAATGCTATTTGGTAGGCAAGGGGACTAACTTTATGAATTATTTGGTATGGACCGATAAATCTAGGGGTTAGTTTTCGAGATTTCATTGCCCGACCGACCCCAGTCATAGGTGTGACTTTCAAGAATACATGATCGCCTTCTTGAAATTCGAGCGGCTTTCTTCTTTTGTCATAGTAACTTTTCTGCCTGCTCTGTGTTGCCTTCATCTTTTCCTGAACTATTTTGATTTTATCCGTGGTTTGTTGTACCAACTCTGGTCCTAGCATCAAGTTTTCACCAGTCTCAAACCAACATAGCGGGGTCCTACATTTTCTTCCATATAATGCTTCAAAAGGTGCCATGCCAATGCTAGCATGGAAACTGTTGTTGTAGGTAAACTCCACATATGGTAAGAATTGATTCCAACTTCCTTTATGCTCTAACACACAAGCTCGTAACAAGTCCTCTAGAGATTGGATTGTTCTTTCTGATTGTCCATCTGTCTGAGGATGATATGCTGAACTCAGACGCAGTCTTGTTCCCAAAGCCTTGTGCAAGCTCTTCCAGAATTGTGATGTAAAACGAGGGTCCCGATCAGAAATGATACTTGAAGGAATTCCATGCAATCTCATAATCTCCTCGATGTATAATTTTGCCAGCTTCTCCATAGAGTAACGAATGTTGATGGGAATAAAGTGGGCAGATTTTGTTAGTCTATCAACTATTACCCATATTGAATCATGTCCTAATGGAGTTTTGGGTAAAGAAGTCACAAAATCCATGGTAATGCTATCCCATTTCCATTCTGGTATTTCCATTGATTGTAGCATTCCAGGGGGTTTTTGGTGTTCTACTTTAACCTTCTGGCAAATTAGACATGCAGCCACGTACTCTGCCACTTCTTTCTTCATTCCAGGCCACCAAAATAACTTCTTCAAATCTTGATACATTTTAGTAGCTCCGGGATGAATGCTCATATAACTTTTATGGCCTTCTTCCAGAATTGCTTTCCTCAACTCCTCTTGATTAGGGATACACACTCGATCCTTATACCTTAGCAATTGGTCACTTCTTACATTGAACTCGACTTCTTTTCCTTGTTTCAAGAGTTCTTTCTTCTCTTGCAGGAATTCATCCTCTCTTTGAGCCTCTAAAACTTGTCTCAGGAATTCACTTGTCACTTGCAACGCTCCTAATCTGTAGCTGTTAGCATTAACCTTTACTGCTAGGTTAAGATCTCTGAAGTTCTCTATCAATTCCAGCTCTTTAATCATCATCGTGGACGCATGTAGAGACTTTCGACTTAAAGCATCAGCTACTACGTTCGCTTTTCCAGGATGGTATTGCAACTCAAAGTCGTAATCCTTTAAGAACTCCATCCATCTCCGTTGCCTCATGTTTAACTCCTTTTGGTCGAATAAATACTTGAGACTCTTATGATCACTAAACACATCGAATGTTGCACCGTATAGATAATGCCTCCAAATCTTTAAGGCAAAAACTACAGCGGCTAACTCTAAGTCATGGGTAGGGTAGTTAATCTCATGTTGCCTTAATTGACGCGACGCATAGGCTACAACCTTCTTGTCTTGCATGAGTACACTTCCTAGTCCTTGTTTAGACGCATCACAGTAAACTTCAAAACTTTGATGTGGATCAGGGAGTACTAACACCGGCGCAGACGTAAGTCGATCTTTCAGCTCTTGGAAACTATTCTCGCATTGTGTCGTCCACACAAAAGGTTGTCCTTTCCGTGTTAACTTGGTCAATGGGTATCCTAGCTTTGAAAATCCTTCAATGAATCTCCTATAGTATCCAGCCAAGCCCAAGAAACTTCTAATCTCAGTGATCGTGGTTGGTCTCTCCCATTTTAAAACCGCCTCCACCTTGGAAGGGTCTACAGCTATTCCTCCTTGACTAATTACATGTCCTAAAAAGTTCACCTCTTCCAACCAGAATTCACACTTCGACAGCTTTGCATACAGTTGTTTCTTTTTCAGGATTTCCAACACGACCTTCAAATGTTCAACATGTTCTTCTCTGCTTTTAGAGTACACTAATATATCATCAATGAACACCACTACAAATTTATCTAGATATGGATGAAAAATCCTATTCATGTAATCCATGAATACGGCTGGTGCATTAGTTACACCAAAAGGCATTACTAGATATTCGTAATGGCCATAGCGTGTTCTAAAAGCAGTTTTCGATACATCTTCTTTCTTCACCCTTATTTGATGGTATCCAGACCTCAAATCAATTTTGGAGAACACCGTGGCACCACGCAGCTGATCCATCAAGTCGTCAATCCTTGGCAGAGGGTATCTGTTCTTGATCGTCACCTTGTTCAGTTGTCGATAATCTACACACAACCTCATGCTACCATCCTTCTTCTTAACCAACAACACTGGTGCACCCCAGGGGGATACACTGGGTCGTATAAACTGCTTCTCTATCATCTCTTCAAGTTGTTTCTTCAACTCTGCTAATTCTAGAGGTGACATTCGGTATGGTGCAATTGAAATGGGTCCAACTCCAGGTACTAGATCAATGGAAAATTCCACATCTCTTTCTGGGGGTAAACCAGGGATATCTTCAGGAAAAACGTCAGGAAATTCACACACAACCGGCAGATTTTTGATTTTTGATTCTTGCTCTCCTTTCGTTGAAAGCAATAGCATGAATCCTTGAGCCCCTCCTTTTAAAGAGGCACTCACTTGGTTGGCGGTTAGAAATCTCGAATCCTCAGGATTCAAATTCACTGGTTCTTTAAACATTATGGTTTTATTATGACAATCTATTAGAACATGATTGTCAGACAACCAATCTAGCCCAATAATGACTTCTAAGCCAGAAAGGGGTAAACAGAAAAGATTAGCCTTAAAGTCCCTACCATCTATGACAATAGGGCATTTCCAACAAGCTTTAGAAGTGACAATGGGATTGTTTCCAGGAGTATGTACAGATAAGTCAAATGGAAGTTCTATCACAGGTAATTTTAGTTTTTCTACACAGTCATTGGCAATAAAGGAATGTGATGCACCCGAGTCATACATAACAGTTAAAGAAATCTTATTAATGATACACTTACCTTCTACCATGGAATCAGCATGAGATGCTTCTTCTCCAGTGATTGCAAAAACCTTTCCTTTTGCTTTCGGCCTTCCGACTGCACTGTGCGCGCCTCCTTGAGTATTTATGCTTGTACTTGCACCTTCAGGGTTTTCTCTCTTCATCTCTGGGCAATCCTTGATGTGATGACCTGGTTTGTTACACTTAAAGCAAACATAAGTGTTTTTAGGACAATCCCTTTTCAAATGGGGTCCTCCACAGATAAAACATTTAAAATTTGGTGCAGATGTTGGGTAATAGCTTCCAGTTGAAGCTTGGGGTCTGTTAGGAACAGATGCTGTTCCAAACCGGCGAAATGGTGCTTGGTAAGGCTTATTCCTTCTGAAATCTCTTCTTTGGTGATGGTGAGGTCCTCCACTTCTTATTTCTCCTGCCTTGTGAATGGGCTCACGACTTTTGGTCATTCTATCCTTATGGTCTTCTTCAAAGATCCTGCAGCGATTTACCAATACAGAAAATTCACGGATTTCCTGCATTCGTATAGCTTCCTTAATTTCTGGCCGCAGTCCATTTACAAACTTTGCACACCGATCTCTTTCATTAGTAGCATCATTATAATGAGAATGAAAACGAGATAGCTCTTCAAACCTGGATGCGTACTCTCCAACGGTCATATTTCCTTGGGTCAGCGACAGGAATTCGAATTGTCTTTTCTCTTTAACATCAGCTGGAAAGTATTTTTCCAGAAACATATCCTTGAAATAGTCCCAAGTGATCTCCACGTCGTTGACTTCGAATTGTTTACGCATGCTATCCCACCAATGTTCGGCATCCTCAGATAAGGCATAAGTAGCGAAGACTACCTTATCAGCTTCATTACATTGCAATGCTCGAAAGATCTTCTCTATCTCTCGAATCCAGATTTGTGCTCCATCAGGGTTATATCCTCCCTTGAAACGAGGTGGATTGCGCTTTTCGAATAGGTCCAGTCTTCTCAAGGCATCATTACCTTGACCTTCACGTGCTCCCATTGCATTGATTAAGCGTTCTACAACTCCAGCAAGATCGTTTCCAGCCATTAGTTTCCTGTTTCACAGTAACTGAGATTTGTCACATCAATCACAGTTACTACCAAGTCAGATATTCTACCTATACAGAGTTTACAGACAAAGCAAGATAGACCTTTTCCCCAGGCCTATTGGATTAACTGCTCTGATACCACTTTGTAACACCCTCTGTTACACCTTAATAAATTCTAGAAAAATTTGTAAATTTTTTTTTTTTACTAAAGATATGATTGTTAAAAAGAAACTATCGGAATAAATTATATACATTATTGCTGAAATACCTCATAAATATTATTAAAACTTTATAAAGTAATTTTACATTCATCCAACGGAAATAAATATTAAACATTATAAGAAAGAGAGGAAACTCCATGGCCCAGAAGCAGTTACTTATTAACATTATTTAGTCATTGGACCACGGTATTCATACCGAGCTCCCTTTCTAGAACGTGCTATATTTACTGCCGATATTCTTCGATCCTTCCCTCTGAATCATCAATTTAAAACATGTGAAACAAAAACACGGAGAAAGGAGTGAGAAACAGAATATAATATTTCCGAATAAGACATAAGCAACAAAGGGTTTTCACAAACCAATACTTAATAATATCAATCACAATCACACACACAATCAATTATGAATGCATGAATGTTATGCAATATCTTCATCACAACTTACCTATATATGTGGGCCCTTAAATTTTAATTTGCACTGGGCCAACCAGGAGTTTACACTGTTCCATAAGTCCGGATAATAATATGAACAGCTCAACTGGCATGGAAACACTTAGAGACTAGTCAGATTGAGAAAGTTTTTATTGTGAAAGTACCCGACACTAGGGAGCTACCCCAGGTCCCCTGAAGCACCCTTTCACACCCTCTCATCCCAAGGCTCGTAATTAAGCCTCCTCTAATGTATCCTCGGTTTCTATAATCCGTCCCCAGACAATATTATTTCATTTCACTTTAATGATTCATGATGCATGAACTACTCGCGTATTGAGTTGGTTAAGGCTTTTAGAAACTCAATTATTAAATCCCTTAAAGGTTTACAACATTATTTCAATAAACTGTACATTTTCTCTAAATTTCTGTCCCACAGAAATAAATTTGGTACAGTTTTCGAATCTCACTGAAATTGAGTTTCTAAGCCTTAAATATCTAAAAACTTTATCATATAAAACTTTACATAATCTTTCTCAAATTAAATCTTAACAAAATCAAATTTAGGAATCTCAATTATTTCCAAATATATTTAGTTATTAATTTGGAAAAAATAAAATAATTTTCTTTCAAAAATTTTGTTTTATTAAAAGAGAATAATTATTAACCAAAAATACTTAAAATTACAAAATTTTTCTTTAACTCAAGATTTAATTAAATAAATTCTAATAAAATATTTTCTTTCTAAAATAAATACTAATTTTTTTATTCTAAATATTGAAAATAAAGTTAATAAAAATAATTTCTAAGAAGAATTAAAAGATAATAAAATTTAAAGAGTAAGGTAAGAAATTCTTACTGAATTTTAGCTTTCCGTCATGCTCGCTATATGCTCAAACTCCACATTACAATATCATCAATCAAAATTAAACAATATCAATCATAACTAAATATCATCAATCAATCAATCATAATCAAATCAATTAAATATCATTAATACATATCATAATACAAAATTTAATGATTATTAATATAGTCAATTTTAGTCCTTTTGGTCAATTCCTCGCATAGGTATATGTAAGTCCATATAATCCAGTCCTTGCATAGGTATAGTTCAGTCCATATGGGTCATAATGGTCCAAGTCCTTGCATAGGTATTGTCCAGTCCATATAGGTCATAATGGTCCAAGTCTTTGCATAGGTATGTTAGAGTTAGTTAAACCGGATATTTAATTTAAAATTTATTATAAATTTTAAGTTAAAAAGTTAATATTTTAATAATATTATCAGATTTAAAAGGAGTAGGGAACTCCTCCCATTATTCTTATGTCTTTTCATATTATACTCTTATCTCACTCCCCCTTACCTTGAGTCGTTACCAAAAAGAGATTTGCTTTGCGCCTCCGATTTCTAGAAATATTAATATCAATTTTATTTCAGTATAAGCATAAGACGAAGATTAAGATTACTACTTAAAACATAAATGGTAAATTTTGAATAGTGAATAGTGAATAGTAAATAGTGAATAGTGAATCGTGAATAGTAACAGTAAATAGTAAAACGTGAATAGTAACAGTAAATAGTAAAACGTGAATAGTAACAGTAAATAGTAAATCGTGAATAGTAACAGTAAATAGTAACAGTAAATAGTAATTTACTATTTGAATAGTAATTTACTATTGAAATAGTAATTTACTATTGAAATAGTGTTTACTATGCAGAATAGTAACTTAAAATAATATTATTTTCAGTATAATAACAGATTTCTAAAAACGATATAAAAATAATCTAAAAAAATATAAAAGAGAAGTATTCTTACCTTAGGATTTTGGCAGAACCTTCTCTCCAAAAACTTTTCTTCTCTCTCTCACTTCCACCACTATCTCACTAGCACTACTGTATTAAGAAAACTTAATCTGAAATTGTGAATTCTAAAGAAGAAATCCTTCGGTATTTATAGGAAAAAATTTTACTATGCATTCCATTATTTTAATATAAAAGTACTATGCATTTTTGAATTTTTTATTCTAGGTTACTATGCATTCTTTGAAAATTTCGTACATGCACAGTGTTTTGCATAGTAACTGTCGGTAGAATTATTAAGCTAAATAGTAACCTTTTACTCGGTATATTTTAAATATTCAAAATGAGTCCTTTTTGAAATTTAGCGATATTATATCAGTCCTCACTAATTTTATAATAAGTAATATAAAGTTGAAATTTTAAAAATCTAAAATTTTCTGTTACTAAAAATTTATTGATACGTTTTTAATTTTTTTAACGATTGGAAAAAATCAAGATTTTTCTCAAACCGATAATTTTTAGATAAGTCTACTTGAAATGGATTTTAGAAAATTTTCTTATAATTTAAATTCACTTTCTTATAAATATTTTTAATTTAAGTCACTTATATGAATTTAAAATTATTTAAAAAATATTATTTTTATTAAAAAATTCCAAAAAAAATTCCAAAAAATCATAAATAATACGTAGATTAAAAAGTTCTAAAGAACCATAATTTAATTCCTTCAAAATTTTAATATAAAAATAAAAATAGGGGTGTTACACACCGTCGCTAAGTTTTGCCATAATTTGTCGCTAACTCCGTCACAAGACACATTCCGCTGAGACGGTCGCTAACTTTCCCTCCATCAAGTTCTTTTAGTTTCCCTCCACTTTTTTGTTGGAGCCAAACCTAGCGATGACGCCTCAACCGTCGCTACGTAATATGAAAAATGCACTATTGTTAAGACTGTCACTTAGGTCACCTCCTTCCTTTTTAACCAACCCTTTTTTTAACTAAACCTTAAACCCTAAACCTAGCGACGGTGTGGTTATTAGGAATTATCAAAGTAAAGAAAACTATGATCGAAGGCGTTTTATTTTTTTATAATGAAAATAAAGATTTTATTTGTAACGTCCAGATTTTAAATATCGGGTTAGATTAAGTTTCCTTTAGGACTAAGTATATTAATTATTCTATATCTACCAAATTCATTTAACTAAAATTATTTTATTTTCATTTCTAATTCTTAATTCTTTTCTTTTAATCTTTTCCCCTATTTCTTCTGAACTTACACTACTAAAAAAACCTCTATTAGCTACTAGAAACTAATGATCGACAACAAACGTCGCTAATTAGCGATCGCATCAGCGACCGCCAAGGCAAAATGGACCATTAATACAAATTTAGTGACCCAATCAGCGACGACACAGTACACCGTCACTAAGTTTTTCCACAATTCGTCGCTAACTCCGTCACAAGACATATTTCGCTGAGACGGTCGCTAACTTTCCCTCCATCAAGTTCTTTTAGTTTCCCTCCACTTTTTTGTTGGAGCCAAACCTAGCGATGAAGCCTCGACCGTCGCTACGTAATATGAAAAATGCACTATTGCTAAGACCGTTACTTAGGTCACCTCCTTCCTTTTTAACCGACCCTTTTTTTAACTAAACCTTAAACCCTAAACCTAGCGACGGTGTGGTTATTAGGAATTATCAGAGTAAAGAAAATTATGATAGAAGGCGTTTCGATGTGGTTTAATAGTTGTTTTGTCTCCTGGTGAGTTTTAATTACTCGAAGTCATGATGAAAATGAGCTTTTGCCATTGTTTCAACAATTAGTAGTTAGAATTATGGCTAAAAGTAATGATTTAGTAATTTTAGGCAATTTACTTTGAGGTTTCAGTTGGTCGGAAGCTTGCTTCGGAAAGCCAGATCGTTGAGAAGTACATTTTATGTACAGGGGGGCTTACTGCTTGAGTAATGAATAGGAAATTAGATTAGGGGTCAGGTCTATATTTGAAATAGATGATATTATTTGTGAGTTATATCGTGAACTGCTTTTAAATTGCATGGCTTGAATTGTACCTTTGTAATGGGACATGATTTGACATTGAACGACCCATAGTGGCAAATGATGTTGATGACTGATAAATAATGTTTGATTTCTCCATTGAGTGAGCTTTTATGTGGGATTGTGTTGTTAGCCTTCATGTTAATCTAATGAATAATAAGTGATGAATGATGATTGTTGGATTGAGAATATGAAATGGTTTAGTGGAACTAGGTTGTGATGTCAGTCTGAAATTAATTATATATGCTACGATTCACATCATATGTATTATTGTATCTCATGACATCATATGCATTTATTGGCGCTATGATTCACTCGGTACTGTGATTTACCAATGAGACTGCCGCTTATAGTGCTATGATTCACTGTTCTCGAGTACCACTGTTTATAGTGCTATGATTCACTGTGTGGTTACCCAGATACCCATCGATTATATTACTATGATTCACTGGGTGGGTTATCCTTGGCACTATGATTTGCCATTGTTTAAGATGGATCCACATAACATGCTTTTATGCATTGAAATAAGTGATTTTTAAAGTCCGTGACATTTATATATACATTTGGAACTCTTAGAGTTGCACTTAGTGATGGAGCACTGATGGTATATTGAAGATGTATGATTATGATCTTAGAAGCCATTGTGCTTACCATATTTGAAGATGGAAGACTAAATCGGTTTTGAAAAGCTTTAATACTTACTTGATGTAAATATATGTATGGTTTGGTTATATGTTACCGTTGTTAAAAATCTTATGTTAAAGGGTTTGTTGTTATTGTGGTAAGTATTAAAACTATTTATAAACCCATGTGGTGCTCCTATTTACTACTTTAAGTGATACTCACTCCTCTACTTGTGGTTTCAGTGAATTTTTAGGGGGATGATGACATGCCAATTAGTGAGCCTGGAGTGTGGAGTTCCATGCAATGCCATGAGGGGAAAATTGTGTAGTTGATGACCTTGATGATGATGATGTTATTTTGTGGAGCCTTGTAATGGCAAGTGTGTATATGTATGTTGTGCATAGTTGATCAATGATTTTGATGCCTAGAGTTGGTTGGTTTGTAGGTGTTTTATGACATGTTTTAGAATATGAAATAATGTCATTACTATAAATGTATATATATGTGTATGTGTGTGGATAAGATGTTGTGTAATGAATGATAATTATTCTTATGTATTGGTTAGAAGCGTTTAACTTGATTTGCAAAAGGTTTAGGGTGCTTATTGATGTGTTAGTATGTTATAGTGATGTGGTATGATTAAATTGTGTGAATTAAGTGATTTTTGAGCAACTGAAAAGGTGATAACTGAATCTGTAAGGTATCAAGACCTCTGGACCAATTGTATATCTTGAATGTTACATATGAAATGTGCTTGAGGTGTCATGGTCCAAATTCGAAGTGTTTAAGTTGGTTTTATGAGGCAGAATGACTTAGAAATGGTCTAGATGCTTTCTGTTGCATATTTATTTCATTACTTAGAATCTTTTAGTACTAATAGTTCTGGTAGATCTTAAATAGTATGAATATACTTGTATTTGAATTCGGTTTCATTTGAAGTTAAAATGGATGAGTTAGGAGGTTCAAAAGTTGGCCTGAGCATGATTTTACATTTCTCGCCCAAGCGAACCTTCCCTCACTAGCGAGAATCCTTATATGTGATTTTGTCACTTTTTTGCTTGAGCGAACTACCCTCGCTCAAACGAAGGGGCCCCTCACTCAAGCGAGCATTCTCTCGCTTGAGCGAGACCCTGAGTATGGGTTTTTACAGGTTTGGTTATGGATGTCTTTTCATGGGTCCATGTTTAAGAATTTTGCACAGTTATGAATGATGTAACTCTTGTATTTCTATTGTTTACTGTTAGGGTATCAAAATGTGAAAAATTTACCCTTTTTATTTTACATCAGAAATAAACTCTGGAAATCATAAGAGGATGTCGTATTATTAACTAATGTCGTTGGAGTAATGTTTAAGGATTAAAAGTGGATTTTTTTTTGGTTAAAAGTTAAGTTGAGATTCCTCTCTGACTTTCTCATATAGAGCTTCCTCTTCAACTTTACTAGGGTATTGTTGACTGCCACAACTACAATCTTGATAATCTCGTAATCCCTTAATTGAAATAGTTGTAGATGATCTCCCTTGGAATTTTTTAATGGTCTTGGCATATATCATATTGTCCTAATTACAGCCTGAAGAGGAAAAACAAGATGTGCATGATATGTATGGACAAAAAATTAGTCTTAGTTTTATACCAAGAATTTGTGCAAGACTTTATTAGTCTTTAGATTTTAAGCAAATTTTGTTGTGATATCTTTTTTTATTAATATGTGCAAATTTTAGACTAGATGGTAACCTCTTTGTTGTCCAAGACATTATTAGTCTTTACTTTAAGAGTATTTTGTTTTTGACTAAAAAATATTTTATTTTAAATTAATTATGATTTAAAATTGAAGACATAATATAAAAGCTAGTATAGCTTAATGTGTAATTATATTTTTTGGAATGTCAAAAAGTAAAAGTATAATCGTCACTAAACCTATTCATGAAAATATTTGGCTTAAACCTATGACCATAATTTAGGAACCATGACTTAAATTAAAACAAAAAAAGCATGAGGAGAATATGGCTTAAAATGGCCACGATCTAGAAACCATGGCCTCAACTCACACTTAAAAATAGTGGCCTAAAACCATTGAGAAAAAATATAGGTTAAAATGTAGCCATACCTAAAAAATCATGGTCTAAACTAAAATAAAAAAAATCATGGCTTAAAGATTAGTTTTGTGTCGCGACTTGGATTGCGGCAAGAGACTAACCGTAAAAAAAATAAAAGTTTTGAAATCCTTTCAAAAAACGGAGTCGTCACCAATACTTATTTAAATGTAAAATATCGAAAAAACCTTCGTTAAAACACTGATCATAAAAATGAGATTCTAAATTCGAGAGCCAAATTACAGGTGGAGCAGATATTAGCATCACACTTGTCCGTTATAAAACGGTTACCCCAAATTTGATCACTCGGATTTTAAATAGCCTTATAAATTAACTCAACCCCTTAGAAAGAAAATAAACGACATAGACATGGAAAAAATTTGAAATAAGGTTAACATGACGTCTCTTCCAAAATAAGTTTAAATCGAATAAATAAATAAATAGAAAATAATAATAAATAAAAATTAAGATTAACAAGACATTTTGTTCAAATTAATCTTTTCACAAGAAAACTTATTATTTTTAAGAGATGAAGAAAAGATTAAAAAATACAACAAGATTAACAAGACATCTCGTCTAAATTAACCTCGTCATAGTAAAATAATATTTTCAAGTTAAGTAGTAACAATGTAAAATTGATTGGAATAAAAAAAAATATGGCTTAAAATTAGTTTCGATGCATGACCACAATTTAAAACCGCCACCTGAAATTAAAATTCTAAATCACGGTCATAAAGTGATTTAGAAAATTGTGGCCTTTTCTATAGTCAAAAAAGACGATTTTATTAAACGTGTGGCCTTAAACAAAAAATTGTAGCTTTTTACTTTAGATCATGACCACCTAAATCACTGTAGGGAAACTGTGACAAAACTATAACTTAACATTATGACCAAAGTTTTTTTACTTTAGACAATAGTTTTTAGTAACGACCTAAGTACTTAAATATTGTAGAGATAATAATGTCAAAGTGAAATCTTGAAAATATTACTATATATATTAAAACACATCATTATTAGAATTAGTATGTCATCTAAATGCATGTATGTTGACGGGTACTTTTATGGCCAACCGGTTGGCACCTACTTCCTGTGGCGTTTCTTAGTTTTTGGATGATTGTATTGTATTGTATTGGCCTTTCTTGGTTCTGTCATTTATCTTTTGGCTAATGCAGAGTTTTGTTGATTATTAAGCGTTAAGCTGGTTGAATAATGAATATGATGTGCGGTGGTTTGAATTTAGGATCACATAAGCTGTCATTTAAGTTATGGATCTCTCTTTTGGTTGTTTTGGCTTTCAAAACATTGATATGTATCTACATGACTTTTCATGCTTCTGTAGATTTTGTTTTCTCTTCGAGTTACACAAGTCTTTTTGGGTTGTTGAACCTTTTTTCCCCCAAATATTTCTCAAATGGTTTTATCTTTTAGTGTCACCTTTCATTTAAATATGATAGGAGAGACTTTGAATAAAAATGTTTATATTAACAAAATCTTAAAGTATATTAAACCACTTCTTAATTGGATGAATCCCAATTGATTTGGGTTGCTATACTTATGCAGACTTGTAACTGGTTTTCTGTATTTAAAATTATTTTATTGTGTGTTGTAATGAATTTTGTTTTCCTATTGATCAAGAATATCCCTTCTAGGATATGGATTTGATTAGGAGGTAATTCTATTTCTATCCACAAATCATAAGGATATTCACATTTTAAATTTGGTGATCAGTATTCAAAGAAAATAATTTCAACTAAATAAAAAAAAATCCATTAAAATTATATAGAAATTGCTTATATTAGAATGAACCAACATTAAGAATGTTATTAAAAATGATTTTTTTCATTTCTTTTCTTATGTAAAATTATAAAAGTTTAAAACCCATAAAATAAATATATTATTTAATTTAAATGTAAGATAAAAATGGAATCAAACTAGCTAAATATTTTTCACAAATTATTTTATTTAGTCTTAACTATTTATTTAGTACGCACTTTTAATGTTTTAGGTTATTTGACTATAGTATGCGTGCCAAACACACCCATAATTTTTTTCTAAAGAAGAAATTGACTATTTTTTTCTTTTGAGATAAGCTCTTATTAAAAAGAAGTTTATATTTAAAAAAAGAAGAAGCTTATTTTTATACATAGAAAAATTTAAAATAAATTGAATAAAAACTATTAGGACTAATTTCTTAACAGTTTTCTATTCACAATTTTCTCTTCAACTAGTAATTTACTTACCAACCTCCAAATTTTACAACTAATTTTTAGCTAAAAACTTTTAGAAATATTAAACAACTTTGCATCATTTAAAAAAATTCTTATTTTCCCCTCCGGTGTAAAATTATTTTTAAAGCATGAAAACGTTGGGTCAAATGACCTCAGTTTTTTTTTTTTTTTGACCAAAATGACCTCAGTTGATGCAACACTCTTTTCTCTAATGAAGGTTGTTTGACCTCCGTTGGGTGAAATGGATCCAATCAATCTAACTATTGGTAATCCATTATATGATTGGATCAAATTATTTATTAAATTAATTATACAATTGAATGGTTGAAAACTAATGGTTTATCGGTAGAATTGGTTGAATTAACTAAGTTTTTTAAATAAATTATAATCGATTTGATCTATGATATTAAATTTTCACTTTCTAATAATAGTTGAAAGTCATATATTATAAATGTAATAATTTCAATGTAACAATACATATGCCATAAATCCCGTTTAAAAAAATTATTCCGCATGGTTAGTTAAAATGTCACAATATAAGTTAATTTGTGAAGGATTTAGAATCTCATTAAAAATAACCTTTACAATTTACTTGTTTTTTTAGTGTGTATTTTCATTCTCCAAAGTTTAAAATGCTGATAAAATTTAATAGTTATATCAAATTCCAATGTAGTTTTGAGATAGGAGAAAACACGTAATATTTATAAAGATTTATATCACAAAAGATAAAATAACAATGTATTCTTGTAAATTTACTATAAAATATGTATTAAATATTCGTAAATATTTATAAGTTATTGTTACTATTTTGTGAAGGCTATGGTGTCGTATTAAAAATAAAAATAAAAATAAAAAATGTTAAAATTAAGTTTTACCATCCTCCTTTTCATCCATATGTTATTCTATTTTGTATATTTATATACATAAATATCAAGTCAATTAATATGACATAAATATCACTAAACCTGATTTTTTGATGAATAGATCCTCCAAATATCAATCTATTGACTATTTGATGAAACCTTTGTATTACCCAATTTGGCCTTAAGCAACAAATACACTATATCTTATGTCTAAGCGCACAACTCATTAGGTGGCCAAATTCATTTCTTATTTCGGAGTGCATTACATAATGACAATCCAAAACATAAAATCTAATAATGTTTTCTCACTCAAAACAAACATAGAATATAGAAAAGAGTTATCAACGTTGATACAAATATATAAATCATACAAATTGTATAATACATAATTACAAAAAGAATGAATTATAGTTGAACTCAATCAAAAAAAAAAAGTTGTGACTTATTTTTATGAAGACTACCTAAAGATGAAAGGAAGATGTTTGTCTTCAAGTCTCACCACAATGTACTCCTTGCCCCCTTGTACCCCAAGATGTCATAAAATGAGTGCTTTGGCCTCTTAACTTACCTATAGTTGAAGATGGGAGCATAAGAATTTTGCAATTTTGATTAGGCGGAAATAATTTCATCCGGGTGGAATTACATATTTTGGATATTCAACTTTTCCAGATTTGCGTGAGAAAATTCCATTTCACCTTAGCGAAAAACCAAAAGTCTAGTTTTAGTTCACAAATTTTCTAAAAAAAAATAGAAAACTATTTTTAAAAAAATTAAAAAAATAGAAAAGGTGTTTGTTTATAAAATATTTAAAGAAAACTTATAGAAAACTGAAAACTGGATTTTCTATTTTTTAAATAAAAATAGAAAAGTCTTTAAAGAAGTTTTTCAAGAAAACTAAAAAGTGGAAAAAATTTTCAAAAATTTTTCTAACTATTTCAGGAAATGAAAATTTTAAAAAACAAATAGAATTTTTTTTTCAGAAAACTAGAATAATTTTCTGTAATTAAACACAACCCTAATTTCTTCATTTTAACCTCCTAACATTTTTTCCTAAAAAAAAAGAAAAACCCTATTTCTAGTTAACAATTTTCTCTTTTATTAATATTTACATTTACAATAGTGAAAAATAAATGAAACACAAACAATGATTATTAAATATAAGCGATTTTTACTCTATATACAAATACTAAAGTTAAGGGAAAAAAATGTTTCATACAGGGCATGATGGGAAAAAACTATATAAATGATTTAAAATGTGTAGTACGATTTAGATCAATTTTCACCATAAAAACTTATGTTTAAGCCAAATAAAAGTTTTCTTTTTGCCGATTTCTTCATGTGTTTGATCGTATTCTTTTTAAGCATTTCTTATTCTTGAGGGGAAGAGACCAAATTCATTAGTGATTTTTACTATTTGTAAGTAGCGTTATATTATTGTATGGTCTATAAAAAATATATTCTTGAAATTCGCAATTCACATATCCAACGGAGAAATACTTCCCTTACAATTTATTATTTTTCTTGAAATGCATACTATGTTGTATTCTTGTATTATTCAAGATCATGTATGAAAATGAATATGGTTACTCACTTATTGGGTTGAAATGTTGAGATGCATGTTCCAATTTAGGAACACTATTTTTCGCACATCCATTTAATATTCTCTTTTAGTATGTTTCTAAACTTTGTAGGTTATACAAGGAAACTGTTTGCCTCAAGGTGAGGATAGCCTCACGTGAAGATTATATGGCATGCGAGTGTTTTAGAAGATTTGAACTTCTACTATGACAGTTTGGAAATCTTCATCAGCAAAGCAAAATTTGTTATAAAGGATACCTGCAGATTGTTGTCGAACATAGAAGAGAATCTAGGAGTGAAGAGGTATATGGATGAGCTTAGTTTAGATCTCTTTTATTTGTATATTCTTAGGTTTAACTTCATAGATTTTTGAACTTATTAGATCTCTTTATTGTTACAAGCTTATTGCTAATTAGGATTGAGCCTTGCATTATCATATTTACTATTTTGGATCATTTTTGGGTATTGTATAATCATATAGTTGTTTTGAGTCACTTTTAGGTTATGTACCTTTAAGTTTTGAGTCTTGGGTGAAGTTTTGACAAGCACACCCAATTAAGTTCGAAAATACATCACTTAGGAAGAGTATAGATGTATTTTGTAAAAGTCAACTTTGAAGTTATAATTAAGATTTTTAATGAGAATGAGAAATTCTCTCTCTAGAATTTTGAGAGCATCAAGCTGTCTCATGCTTTATCCTTTGGACTTCTCCAAAGGTGGTGAACACTTTGCTCATCTATCTAGCTCTTAGAGAGTGGCACAATCCACTTCTCTTCCATTGTCCATTCCTTCTTTCTTCCATTCAACTCATGTTAATATGTATTTATTTCATTAATAAGTATTACTAGTTTAGTTATCTCATTAATTAGTAGTTAGTTAGAATTAGTTAGAGTTAGTTTTAGTTTTGAAAACTTATGTGTTTGTGTGTGTATGTGTGTGTGTGTGTATATATATATATATATATATATATATATATATATATATATGTTTTCCTTTCCTTATTAGTTGAAGAATGAATCACATTTTCTATATCTCTTTCTTTCTTCTCAACCTACTCCTCTCTTCTCTTCTCTTTGTTGTTTGGTTCATGTTGATAGCAGATGCGGATTCTAGTTATAGAGATTGAGAGGTCATGGATGTGTGGTTCATCCATAAGCTTGGAGAGTTCTAACATGGTATCAGAGCCCCTTTCCTAGGGGCTTTGCTACGCCTGTGGACTCGAAGATTTTTTGAGATTGAGGCCTTCTGTAACATCCCAAATTTTATAGAAATGAATAATTGATGAGAATAAATAGTAAATAATTGTATATGTGTGGATTTGTGTCCCAAAAATATTGGAAAGATTAAATTGGAATTTATTTTGGAAAATTATAATTTACTGGGACTTTAAGAGATAAAATTGTACCCGAAGAGAATATGGGTGTCGGACCAAGTATCTCCGATTGAGATGCCGCTGGTCAGGGCTGTTAAGAATATTATTGGGAATCCGAATCTATATTCGGAATAATTTTTAGGATTAGTATTGAGCCCGAACTGAGAGCCTATTTATTGTAAAACGGTGAAATTTTAATGTGAAGCAAAATATTAAAACATAAACCCTTCTACCTCTCTTATGCTTCACGTTACTTCTTCTTCTCCTCTTCATTCGTTTTCTTCATCTCTTCTCCTCTTCTCTTTCTCCTTCTTCCATTCTCCAAAGAAATCCAAATGTGGTGTACTCTTCCTCTTTCTTCCATTTTGGTTGCTTCAAGCTTGAAGGAGACAACGATGGTGGTATGGAGCTCTCCTTCTCCCACTCTATTTTGTGCTCCCTCTCTCCCTTCCTTGACTCCATTTTCGTTTTAGGGTGAGGTAAGCTCTTCTCACCATCTTTGATGAAGTTAATATCATTATTATGAGTTTTATGGCTTGGGGGAGTATTTATGGCATATGGGTTGTTGGGAGAGCATTAATGTGGAAAACCCTAAGGTGAGGTGGCTTAAATGTGTGCCTTTATAAGCATTTAATGAGGTACTTAAGATTAATGTTGGAAGGTGATGAGAAATAAATGGGTATTAATGAGTGTTGTTGGGTTTTTAGTGAAACCCTAATTTTAATAAATTGGGGAAAATGTGAAATATGAGTAGAATGTAGGTTTAATGATATTGGAGAATGATATTAATGATGAAAATGGCCAATGGTGGTGATTAATGAGCACAGGTAAATGTTGTTGGGTTTTGATGAAAACCCTAGCCTTTTGAATTTGGGGAAATGGATATAATATAGCTTGAAAGGTTGAATTGAATGTTAATGGGTGATATTTAATGATGAGTGTTGTTATGAATGTGAAATGTGAGGGATTGGTGTGAAAAGATTGTAACTTGATGAGGTTCTAAACCATTGTGGTTATTGAAGGATATGAGAGCTAAGTTGAATAGTGAGTAGTAATGATGATGTTTGAAGGATTGAGGTGATTTGAGACTACATTGTGTAATGGGTAAGATGATGATATTGTTGGGTCTAGTTGGCCTTTTATGATCTAGAGGATCTTGGCTTTGGGAAAGGAATTCCCGAAGCCTAACACAATTGCATAACTTGGTGCTTAGCAAGTTTAGGACTTGGGGTTGAGCTTTATGATAAGCTAGCAAGTATTTAAAATTATGATGGTTATTAATTATGTGAATATACTTGCATATGGTATGTAGATTGTATTCCGGGTGATGCAATGGAGCATTCGGAGCATTGGAACCGTTTGGCTCTTCCCTCGAGGTAGGAGAGGAGTTAACATTCAAATTGCATGAGTAAATTTAAGAGTGATTTGATGTATGTGTTAAATACTCATGCTTACCTTGCCTTGTGTATGTATTGAATTAATTGAATTAGCAAGTTGATGATTATTGAGGATGATGCGTGAGAATATGTGGAATTGTTGTGGCAAGGTATGAATATATGTATATAAGATGATGATGAGTTTGAATTCAACTTGAATAATATGTTTGGATGTAAATCTATAAGTATGAACATGTGAATAGGTGGTATATACCTTTTATAATGTGTAAGAACGTTTGATAGGTCTAAATTTGACTTATAATGAGAACTTCCGAGTGAGAGTGCTTGGAACGAGGTGTATATGCCTTACCTGTTGTATATGATGGTGTATAATTTCGTATTCCTACAGGGATTCTGCAGAACTCGCTCAAGCGAGTGAGAATCTCGCCCGAGCGAGATTGTTGTAGTATATAGGATTTGCTACTGGCCCGAATTCGCTCAGGCGAATGGCCATTTCGACCAAGCGGGATTGTTAATAGAAGCAGGGGTAGCCACTGGACAAAATCCGCCCGAGCGAAGGATCTTAGGGATAGTATTCGCCCAAGCGAGATGAGTGAACGGAGAATGGGTGAGATCCTGGACAAGTTCTGTCCGAATGGGAGTTTTGAAAACAAATTAAGTTGTGGTGAATTTCCGAGTGACCTATGTCCGAATCATGACCTTCTGAGTGAGGAAGTGGACATAATCCGAGTAAGAAGGCTTTTGAGTGTGACGATCTGGGCAGTGGAGTCCCGAATGGGGAATTTTCGAGTCCAATATAACCTGCTCCGAGTGATGAGTCTACGATTGTGCAATTCCGAGTGGGAAGGCACCGATTGGGGATACTCGGTGTGAGTTTGTCCAAAAGTACTCTGGAATAACTCCGTTTGAGTGAAAAAGAAAGGAATTCAGATTTGGAATGAGATGCCGAGTCAGTGACCAATTGGGTGGTGAGTCGGTTTCTGGAATGTTTTACCGAGTGGAACACCGTGTTAGTGGAGACTCGGATTTGGAATGAATTTACCGAGTGGAAGTCTGAGTGAGAGAGGACTCGGTCTGGACTGATTTTGCCGAGTGGAGGACCGAGTGAGTGATGGTCGGTCTTGGAATTAATTTGCCGAGTGAAAGACCAAACGAGAGGAGTCGGTTCTGGAATGAGTTCACAGAGTGAAAAACCGAGTGTTGGGAAGCCTCGTCGAGTGAGCGAGTGTTGAGAAGAAGGACGACCTCTAGTCGGATTCCGCTTAGGCGAGTGGATTCCTCGCTCCAACGAGTAAATGTGGAAATGGCTACTGGTGTAATTTCACCCGAGCGAGTGGCCGGGTATGTAGTGTCTCGCCCAAGCGAGCAACCTGGAAATTAGATACTGGCTTGTTTTCGCCCGAGCGAGCTGAGGCGCTCAAGCGAGATGGGCTGTCTCGCTCAAGCGAATGTGGGCCTCGCTTGAGCGAGTTACCCCCTGATGGAATTTCCTCTTCCCTTCTCGGTTCTGATTGTATTGGCCCTTCTTTTCTCGGTCCTGATGGCTTTAGGCCCTTTTCCCCTTATATTATTTGATACTTGAGGGAATGTATAAAGATATATATGCCTACGACATAATATGGTGGTGATGGATAACGAATAAGATATTGAGATGACAACCATAATGGGTAAAAAACGAATGACGTTGTGGATCATTTCCTTAAATAAGGGATGACCGTTATTATTAATGATTCTGTGGCAAAAACATTGTGGTTGAATATGGATATTGAATTCACTATATGATATGGAATATATATATACATGTGATGTGTTGAATGTAAAGTCAAGAACATGATGGTGATGGACATAAGTGTAATTACCATGTATGTGAGGTGATGAATATGCCTCGAATGATTCTATGTGTGGATTGATATTATGATGTTTCCTATGCCTTTTGATATCCATGTGTGGGTTGTTGTGAATGATGTTTGTGGCCATTGAATGCCAATTATATGAATGATATGCCTTGAGGGGCTTGTAAATAATTATATGATTATTGAAAATGCCAGATTAAATTATATCCCTAATTGAGAGGGTGAGATATCCTTGCGAGGTTGTTGGGCACATGCATTATTGCATTGTTGCATTCATGGCATAACATGGCATTGATATGTATTAATGTTGAATATATCACCTTGCGGGGTGCCACGAAGGGTATATCCCGGAGTGAAAAGGATGTTATCCTATTATTGTTGTTGAATATATCACCTTGCGGGGTGCCACGAAGGGTATATCCCAGAGTGAAGAGGACGTTGTCCTATTGTTGTTGAATAATGTTGAATATATCACCTTGCGGGGTGCCACAAAAGGTATATTCCGGAGTGAAGAGGACGTTGTCCTATTGTTATTGAATTATTATTAAAGAATCACCTTGCGGGGTGCCACGAAGGGTATATCCCGGAGTGAAGACGATGTTATCATAATTATTGTTGAATATATCACCTTGCGGGGTGCCACGAGGGGTGTATCCCTGAGTGATGATGGTATTGTGATAATTATTGTGAAGTGAATCACCTTGCGGGGTGCCACGAAGGGTATATCCCGGAGTGAAGAGGACGTTGTCCTATTGTTGTTGAATAAATCACCTTGCGGGGTGCCACGAAGGGTGTATCCCTGAGTGATGGTGATAGTTTAAGTGATTGTGATTATTGTTGAATTTGAAAATCGGATCCGTTGCATATACATTAAACAGTTGACATATACATTGGCCTTAAGACCATGACATTTGAGATGGGATGACCACGAGTGATGAGAAACCCCTTGCGAGGAGGTATTGAGCAAAGCCATAATGAAATAATGATGATAATGATTATGAGTGCCCTTGTTGATAAGTGGCAAAGAGATTATGTATATGATTGTGTATATGTTGTGCTTATTTATGATATGAATTGCGATTCATGAGGCTTGTATGCCTATTATAATAATGAGATGATATATAAATGATAATTTGATGATTTGATAGTAAAGCACACATGACGTTTGTATGCATATACACATGATCACAATATATATATATATATATATATTATTCGTCATTTTGAATGTATAACTCACTGGGTGAAGGTAAATAATGGTAGAGGAAGTGCCTTGGCCGGCATCATTTATGGATTCTTGTATAGTGAATGAATTGTTTATGAGAATATAGATAATTTAGAGATTTTGGATATGTATAAAGATAATCCCTTTGAATTGTGGATGGTGAATATATATGTAGAATGTGAGAGATGACTTGATATGTATTAGAAGGATTAAAATTGAATGATGTTCATTGATGATTGAGATAGTCGGGTGAATATCCCCGAATGTAGATGTATATGTATGTATATATATGTATTTATCTTAGGCAGTGCATGCGATTGCGGAATATGCATGAATGTGATAAAGTAATAGGTTTGCATGCTTGCCTAGCCTTTTCTCATATCGTCATATATGGGACTAGGCGTGTGCCCGGTATACACCTTCTTCCGTTGTATACTCTATTATTTTTTGTATACCGTTATGGGCAAACTATTTATCGATCCAGTTATAGGTTATTTAATCTCACTCTTTAGTTTTCTGTGATTTGGGTCTTGATGTGATCATGGTGGTGTCTTGGAAATATTTTCAAACGCGAAAAATTTGTTCGCATTTTTATTAATTATAACGATTACATCGGGATTCGAGTACAGAAAATCAGGGCTGTTATACCTTCGATTCTTAGTTTTAAAGGATTGATTCTTAAAGGATTGATTCTTTGCCTAGATTCGGTGATTTTGTCTTCTCTGATTGGTGTCAATTTCCTATTCTTTTCGTCGATCTATTCTTCTTCATGATTCTTTGGAAAGTTTCTTTTCCAATATGTTCGATCGTAGATCTAGTAATCGCTTGTCGATCTCGCTGTGTGTTCTTCTTCTTCGTTGAGTTTTCTTCTAGCTGTTTGTTCTTTTGATTGATGGCGAATTCAACAATAGATATCTCAAGTCCATATTACTTGTATGCGAATGAGAATCTAGGTGCGTCTATAGCTCCTTCGACTTTGAATGGAGCAAACTATCACAGGTGGTCCAAATCTGTAGCTGTGGGATTAAGATCCAAGAGCAAGATGAAATTCATTTACGGTACTTTACCGGAACCTAGAGAAGGGGATGCAATGTTTGATGCGTGGGAAAGGTGTAACAATGTGGTTTTCTCCTAGCTATTGCATTCTTTGAAAACTTCGATAGCACAAAGTGTGCTAAGAATGGACACTGCTGCAGAGGTGTGGAAAGACTTAAAGGATAGATATTATCAAGGTGATGTGTTTAGGATTTCTAAATTGCAAGAGGAAATTTATGGATTGAAATAGGGACACTTACCCATTACTGAAAATTACACACAACTGAAAGGTCTTTGGCAAGAGTTTGAAAATTTTAGGCCTATTCCTACTTGTACTTGCCAAGTTGCTTGTGCTTGTCAGCTTGTGCCAACTATTAAGAAGTATAGTGAGAGTAACTATGTGATTTGTTTCTTGAATGGATTAAATGATTAGTTTGCCACTGTTAGGTCTCAAATTATGCTGCTTGATTCGTTACCAGAAATTGGTAAAGTGTTTTCACTCCTTGTACAACAAGAAAGACAATTGGTTGTCAATGTTTCTGAGCCTCAGGTCCTTAATACTACAGCTCATGAAGAGAATAATTCTCAAACCTCACCTGTCTTGATAACTTTTGGTGGTGGACAGGGTCGAGGAAGTTTTAGAGGAGACCGAGGTGTTGTACAATCATATACTTGCTTTGTAACACTTTTAGGTCATGTACCTTGGGTGAAGCTTTAACAAACCCACTCAAGTTAAGTCCGAAAATACATCACTTAGAGGGAGTATATATTGCTCATTTACTTTGTAAAAGTCAACTTTGAAGTCATAATTAAGATTTTTAGTGAGAATGAGAAACTCTTTCTCTAGAATTTGATTTTGAAAGCACCAAAACTCTCTCATGTTCTTGTCCTTTAGACTTCTCCAAAAGTGGTGAACGTTATTCACTCCTTCCATTGTCCATTCCTTCTCTCTTCCATTCACCTCACCTTCCTCTCTTTTAGATCTAGAAAATCCGAAATTTCTTTAGTATTTTAGGGACCTATTACATTCTGTCAAGGCTTCATTACATGCATTGAGAAGCTAAAAATGGAAAAAGCTTAAAGATCTTTGGAGAATTATAAGACTAGATCTTTTCATGCCTAGAAAGGTCTACATCAAGGAGGGTAGTTAGATTTATCTCCTAAATATTATGTATGAATTGAAGAACTGTAATGCAGTTTTGGGATGTCATAACACTTTTTGTGCACAGAAGTAGTAATTTTTTAATTTCTTTGACTCTGATATAAGCTTTGTGAAGGTCATAACACTATTTGTATTGAAACCCTGAAACCAGCTATTAATGTCTAGCAGTTTATAACCATCTCTTATTCAGGTTATCGTTTTTCCTTTCATTTTTATTTATCAAGTTATAGGGAAAATGTGACTAATTTTAATGGTTGCAGCCATTTCCTGTTTTCAGCAGCCATATGTTGCAGCCCAGCAATGTTTCTAGTTGTTTCTTTGGTGATAGTTTCATAATTAAAGACTTAAAGTTGGCATTAAACACTCCGAAAGATTTAATTTTCTGTATACATACAAACCTCCTTGAAAAGGAGAAATTGAGGCATTCCTTGAGTTTGTACTCCTTAAAGGTCAATATTTGAACCAGCCTTTTCTTTTACCTATATGAAAGGTGCAAGAGAACACAAAATAAATAAAGGACCAAGCAAGCAAGCTAGTACCTAAATTTTTTTAAAAGAAAAAAAAAGGAAGAAAAGAATCAAAAGATCCTCTATGTATAAATGCAACTTTAATATAAGAATGGTATGCATCAGTCAAGTATTTTGTGAATCATTGATGACTTGAATCAAAATTCTGGTGCTGTTGAACCTATGAACCCTGTCTGGTAGATAATGGAACGACTTCAGCCAGAGGAGTTGAGAGTGGTGTTGGGATAGGAGATGTTCTACAAACTGGACAAGTAGGATGCAATCTCAACCAAGGGTCTATGCACTTGATGTGGAATTGGTGTCCACAATCAGGTAGAACCCGAAGCATATCAGTATCCTTGTAATCTGCCAGACATATGGAGCAACATGTTGCAGTTGAATCAGATTTGTGAAGCCTGGTTTCAGAATACAACAGTGTTGGATAACTCAGAATCGTGGCTTCATCTAGACTACTCACATCAACTACAGAGTGTTGTGGATTATTGTGTCTCCTCCTATTCCTAATTGGTGGTGGAGCACTTGGCACACGTCTTCTTGTGCAGAAGTAGGAAGTTAGAGTGATTGTTACAACGAGCAAGAGAATTCCAATGGAGATTCCTATGCCATAGCTGTAGCCCTTGATGTTGCTGGAGCCAAGAAACCCCGCGGAATTATCAGCTGTGTTGTTGTTGCTCATGATGCTTGTTATGGAATCAAGGAGAAATGGCTTTCTGAATCATTGTGAAGGAGATTATGCTAAGTCAGCGGTTAATGAAAAGAGAAAGAAAAATACTTAGGATGATTACGTTTGCTTCATGGAAAATTTATAATTTGGGCAGCAATTATCAAGAAATTCAACGCTTTATAATTGTAAAATATTAAGATTTTGAATTGTATTATGATGTGTAATATTTATATGTTTGTTTTCTTAGTTTTTTTATCGTTATTATACACTTCAGTTAATTTTAATAGATTCAATTAAAAATTTAAGTATGACATAATGTCACATCAAATAATTTAAATGGTTTATAAGTATAAAAGAATATCTATTTATTGCTTTTTTTAAGTAGTAGATGTATCTCCCATTGAAAGAGAATCTTATATTTACCAAAAAGAAAATCGCACATTAAAATTTAGATTTATGTCAACAAAAATTGCTTTAGTAATGATTAAATTTATAATTATAAGACGTTATGTTCAAATCTCATCGATAAGAGAACTTCATTAATAAATGATCCATAAATATATTGATATTTTGTTTAGAAAAGGACATTGAATTATTATATGCATATTTGTTTAAGGATTCAATTATCAAGTAATAATTAGTAATATAAACATCATTGTGTGCGTACTTAGTAATTACAATAATCATTAGTCAACATCAATGAGAGAAGACTTAAAGAATTATTTTGACGAGCGACCAACAAATTTTCTGTAGTTTGCTCATGATATGTTTTTTTTGGTAGTGTCTGTATTAGTTCTAGCTATATATTGGGAAATTTCTTGTTCACTATTATTGAATTATACAACGTCAACTTAAGATGCTACATTTTTATTCCGTATTATATATAGGAAAATTCTCAGTACAAAAACTTGTAAGAGTTTTTCTATTCCATATTAAAGAAACAAAATAGCAAGTCACGCGACAAGATGATTGTCCTCATTCACTTGTTCTCGGTTGAAAGCCGCCACCAATCAGATTTGTACTATAATGTTTGATTATGAGTATCTTTTATACAAAGTTGTGTTGAAAGCAACTTGAGTTAAAATGAGGTGAAAAATTCAATCTACAGTTAAATAAAGTTTTAATTATTTAAAAAAAATGAAGAATTAATATCAAATTTTAAATTTTTCTATTTCTTCAACTACAAACTAAATATTCCTTATGTAATCAATTTCAGAAGATTTAGAGAAGAAAAATTATATCAAACCCACTTGAGATATTAAATCATATTTCAAATGGATAATATCTTGTATTAATTAAATTAAATCGCAGAAAAACCTTCCTATAGTGTTATTTATCGTTCGTGTTTACCAGCTTGCGTTAATCAATTTGATTCAACTACGCTTTCGTACGTGATGCCCTTCTTTAATTTCCCCAGGGAAGGTGGGAATCCGGAGAAGTTACTTATATTCATTCATTTCCCTGTTATATGACCAAACTTTTAAAACTATATACATTAAAAATTATTAAATAGTTTTATAATCACATAATTTTATCATTAAATTTTTTAGTTTAGCTTTATACAGGTTGTTTTTGACGTTTTTGGAACTTGGGACATAATAAGTATAAAAGGCCTGAAAAATAAATATTTTTTTATTGTCAAGTAAAAAAGTTTTATAATTTAAGTAACAATTTTTATATTACTTATGTAACATCCTAGGTTATTTTTGCATTTATTTTTATTCAATTGATTAAATCTTATGATAAATTTTTTTTTCTTTTCTTGAAAATTAATCGAGATTTAGTGAAATAGCATTTAGTTTTACTGACTTATTCAAGTGACAGCAGTCGCAGTTAAATTAAATAAATGAGATCTAGAAAGAAGAACAAGTTAATCTAAGCACAACGGATGGGGAAAAAGGGAATTAGGGCCTCCCGCTTGAGCGGGGCCCCTACTCGTCTGAGCGGGATTCCGGACTCTCGCTTGAACGAGGTTTCTATTAGCTTGAACGAATACCTTTCGCACATCGGATTGGGCAAAACATGCAAACGGACTCCCGAAAAATCTCACCCTAAAAATGATTCTCTTAACCAAAGGGTTGTCATAGCTACCATGAGAGCATATGTAAATGACAGTGATGTATTTTAAAATATAGATTTGCATTCGGTCCGGTCTTGGTTAAACACAACTAATAATAATGCTCGGAAGTTCTTATACACACATATAACTCTATAGAGAGTCACTCAAAGTCACTCGGACCCTGGCACCGATCTCCCCCTTGGCGCGACTCCATGGCTCCTTCCCCCTCCCTGTCACTGGTTACTAAAAAAAAAGGGCAAGGGTGAGTGCTTGGCATTGTAATTAATATAGAATGGAACTTAACAAATATACATACATAATTATATATATATATATACATCAAGCATCATTCGAAAGTAAGCACAGTTTACTCAACAAGTATATCATTTGCAACCATCAAGGGGTTAGCCCATACTTAACAAGATATCAATTTTTCACTCGGAAATCTATCAAATTACACATAGAAACACAGTGTATTACATACGAAAACTATATTAACCCAACCAAGCAATTCCATCACATTCATCACAATCACCACTGACTCTCATATAATCTGACTCCTAGTATCCGGATACTAAAGGATTGGCCTTTAGCTGGGGGTCCTACTTGACACCCCGTGAACCCTGCTTGGTTCACCGAGTCCTGCTTGACTCTCCACCTCGACCACTGGGTCCTACTTGACCACTGGGTAGCTCAACTGGGCACGAAAACCACGGGAGCTGGAAATGAGGGGCTATCATATACCGTCGACCATCCCACACCACATAGTCATTCAACAATTTACCTTTCACATAATAATATCAATTCTTCATCACTCGGGTAGCCTGCTTGCTAACCCGGCGTCACATAACACTGATCATTTCAACATTAGATATCACAAGATCATAACATGATAAACTCAACCACACACTCGATCCTCAACTAATTAATGTACACAGTCACGCATGCACAAGCATAAACACACAACTACGTTTAGTAAAATTTTCCTTAACCTGCTTACACCATCTCAATGACCTGTATAAGAAGCGAGTCCTATTCTAATTAATTATAACCCAAACACCCCCTTACTTTGGTTCCACGCTTTGATAATCTGCTCTCTGTGTCGATTCCTTCCTCTGAGCACTAGTTTCGCAGTCTCAGCTCCGTCACTCAGTCTTCCGTTGCTTAACCTACTACCTACGGATCATAAAGTACAGCTCGTCACTTCAACGCCCCTTAGTTCATGGACTGTATTTGGGCTCACACTCACCAGAGGAGTGGAGAACAGCCTCGAATATAGCCATGCATGGCCCTTAACCGCCAAAGAATAAAAGGGATAAGGAAATCACAATTGGAACGGATCAGTAGACTCACCTTGAAGCCTCGATCACAGGAATGGGATTCAGTTGAAGTTCAGACACAAATGGAGTCCCTCCCCAGCGCATGCAACTCAGCGTTAAGAGAGGAGAAAACGAAAGAGAAGGGACAGACCAGCAGCAGAGGTAACTCGCAAATAATCAAGAGGGAAGGAAGAGAATCTTCTTATATATATATAAAGCTCATGGGAAAGATCGTCTTTTCCTTTATTTTATTTGTATTCTCACTAAATTTTAATCAATTTCACCATATTAAACTATTTCATAGTTATCAAATCAATTACACTTATTTATTCCCTCAACGTTTAATTATTCACAATTCTCTAATACTTCGCAAGAGTATAGGCCCAATATGAATATCGGCCCCCCGGCGTCCTAGCTTAGTGTTCATACCTCGGAAATCCGAGCTACAACCTGAGAGGTCGGATATCTCATCCGTGCTCACCTCTTGGTTACCTACACCCGTTGTTTCAGTCATTATGAGGTTAATCCTGGCTATGACCCCGAGTGAGGCGCTCTCCTCACATCGGTTTGGACCAAACCACCTGGCCCTGTCCGCTCTTCTCTTACACTCCCGATCTTCAACTCCGCCTGCCCGCTCTTCTGAGACCGATCTCGACACCGGCTTTTCTGTCTCTGGCTCAGACAGAACAAATATTAAATAAAACTTCTAAAACATTTACTAACATTTCCCATTTCTTATAATTCTCATTAAAACATCAGGGATGTTACATCCACCCCCCCTAAAAGGAGATTTCGTCCCCGAAATCAGTGTTCCGGTTGGAAAAGATGAGGGTACATTCGTCTCATATCGGATTCTAACTCCCAAGTGTAGTTCATCCAATGTAAATTCTGCCACTTCACCTTCACCAGCGGTACCTCCTTGTTCCTTAACTGTTTGGTTTGATGCTCTTCAATGCTGATCGGTACCGCCTCCACCGTCAGGTTCTCCTTCACTTCAAGGGAGTCACTCGGTACAATCATGGTATCACACGGAATGTAGGCTCGAAGTTGCGATACGTGGAACACGTTGTGAATGTTAGTCAACGATTGGGGAAGATCCAGTCGATAAGAGACTTCACCAATCCGTTCTAGTATTTGGTATGGTCCAATATACTTCGGATTAAGCTTTTGGCTCTTCAAAATTTGACCTACACCCTTAGTCGGTGAAATCCTTAGGAACACCCAATCACCCACTTGGAATTCAAGGGGTCTGTGCCGATTGTCATAATAGCTCTTTTGCCGGTCTTGGGCAATTTTTATCTTCTCTCGGATTAAAGCGATTTGTTCGTTCATCTCTTGAATCATCTCAGGCCCCAGATGAAGGGCATCGCCGTTCTCATTCCAACATAATGGAGTACGACATTTCCGACCATAAAGAGCTTCGTATGGAGCCATCCCAATGCTGCTATGGTAACTGTTATTATATGCAAACTCTACCAAGGGCAAGTATTTCTCCCATGATCCACCCTGTTCCAGTACACATACCCTTAACATATCTTCAAGAGTTTGTATAGTCCGTTCTGATTGGCCATCGGTCTGGGGATGGTAGGCTGAGCTCAGTTTGAGCTCAGTACCCAGTTGTTGTTGCAAACTCCCCCAAAACCTCGAAGTGAATCAGGGATCCCGATCGGAGATAATGCTTGAGGGCACACCATGCAGTCGTACAACTTCCACAACGTACAACTTAGCTAATCGATCTAGCGACCACTTCACATTTATTGCCAGGAAATGCGCACTTTTGGTTAGTCGATCAACGATCACCCAAATTGCGTTGTATCCGGTTCGAGTGCGAGGCAGTCCGGATACAAAGTCCATGATGATACCTTCCCACTTCCAGATCAGAATTTCTGGAGGTCGAAGCAAACCTGGAGGTCGTTGGTGCTCAACTTTGCACTTCTGGCATATCACACAGGATTTCACATACTCGATTATTGCCTTCTTCATGCTTGGCCACCAGAATTCCTTTTTTAAGTCATGATACATTTTTGTCACTCCTGGATGTATACTCAGAGAGCTCTTGTGTGCTTCTGATAGCACCGCCTGCCTGAAGCCTCCATGTGCAGGCACCACCACTCGGTTCCTGAATCTCCATATACCATCGTTACCCCGAGTTATCTCCACATTTTTGCCTTGGGTCTGAGTATCAATCAGCCTCAGTAACTCTTCATCGTCTTTCTGTGCAGCTACCACAGACTCCAGAAATTCGTTGGAGATTTTTAACATTCCGATTGTCATTCGATTTGGCGCGTCCATAACAATTCCAACATTTATATCTCTAAAGCTTTCCAGCAATTCATGTTCTTTACCCATCAGGTAAGCCACGTGTAATACCTTCCTGCTTTGTGCATCTGCCACAACATTCGTTTTGTCCAGGTGATACTTTAAATCGAAGTCGTAATCCTTCAAATACTCCACCCATCGCCTCTGTCTCATATTTAGCTCCTTTTGATCAAATAAGTACTTTAAACTCTTGTGATCATTGAATACTATAAAGCGAGCTCCATACAGATAATGGCGCCAAATCTTCAGTGCGTACACCACTGCTGTAAGTTCCAGATCATGAGTCGGGTAATTCTCCTCATGTGACCTCAATTGCCTTGAAGCATAGGCAATTGCCCGATTAGCTTGCATCAACACACACCCCAATCCAAATTTGGATGCATCACAATATACTTCAAATTCCTGTGTTACATCGGGCAGTGCAAGCACAGGGGCAGTCGTTAAACATCGCTTGAGAGTTTGGAAGCTTAATTCACACTTTTCTGACCACACGAAGGGGTTTCCTTTCCTCGTTAACCGAGTCAGAGGGAGTGCTATCCGAGAGAACCCCTCAATGAAGCGTCGATAGTATCCAGCTAATCCGAGGAAACTCCTGATTTCAGTTACTGAGTTCGGCCTCTCCCAAGCCATAACCGCCTCAATTTTTGTCGGATCAACTGAGATTCCCTCTTGGGAAATTACATGCCCCAAGAATTGTACACTACTCCCCCAGAAATCACACTTAGATAGTTTAGCGTACAACTTCTTCTCTCGGAGTACTTGTAAAACAAGTCGAAGATGTTGAGCATGCTCCTCGTCCGACCTCGAATATACCAAAATATCATCAATGCATACTACCACAAACTGGTCCAAGTACGGTTGAAAGGTCCGATTCATATAGTCCATAAAAATGGCAGGAGCGTTCGTTACTCCAAAGGGCATTACTACGTACTCGAAGTGCCCATACCGAGTCCGAAATGCTGTTTTTGGGGTATCCTCCGACCTCACTCGGATTTGGTGGTACCCCGACCTCAAATTGATCTTAGAGAACACAACGGCGCCTCGCAACTGGTCCAGTAAATCGTCAATCCGAGGTAGTGGATATTTATTTTTGATTGTCAGTTTGTTCAGCTGTCGGTAATCAATGCACATTCGCATACTACCGTCCTTCTTCTTTACCAGTAACACCGGAGCGCCCCAGGGTGAGGCACTGGGTCGGATAAAGCCCTTTTCTAGTAGTTCGTTTACTTGTTTCTTCACTTCGGTCAATTCCACCGAAGACATTCTATATGGCGCTCGGGACACAGGTTCTGCCCCGGGAATCAAGTCAATAGAGAAATTAATCTCCCGACTGGGAGGTAGCTCTGGAATTTCTTCCGGAAAAATGTCAGGAAATTCGCAAACAATTGGAATATCGCTCGGCAGGAGGTTATTCCTACCCTCCGAAGCGAATAAAACAACATACGTGGTTAGGACATCGCTCACCCCGTCCTTCATGTCAAGTTCCTGAGATAAAACAATATTCTTCCGATAACAATCGACCAACACATGATTAGCAGCAAGCCAATCGAGACCTAGAATAACATCTAAGTCCTTCAATGGCATACAGATAAAATTCACTCGAAAAGTACGGGCTTCGATTTGCATCGGCAGTTCTCTACACACTGTAGTTGCACGAAAAGTGGAACCAGTTGGAGTGGAAACAATAAGAGCGTTCTCCATTAAACCGATTGGCAGACCAAGCCGTCGCACACAACTTTCCGAAATAAAGGAATGGGTGGCACCCGAATCATAAATTACATCAACCAGATAGCCACAGATGAGGCACTTACCCTGTACCAAATTGTCATTCCTCGTAGCTTCCGAAGCGTCAAACACAAATACACGCCCGGTCATGGCGTTCTGGGCACCGCTAGATTGGGCATCATATCTTCCCGATTGTTGATTCCCTCTACCAGCTCCATTCCGGCCTCCCCTCGGAAAGTTGGAACCCCGGGTCCTAGAAGAATTAGTTCGGTTGTCCTGCCTGCCCTGCGGCTACCTCTGAGGGCAATCGGGCCTGAGGTGCCCTGGTTGTCCGCACTGGAAGCACACAATTTGGTTGGCTTGGCAATGTTTGGCAATGTGACCTTCCTGACCACAATTGTAGCATGCACGGCTACCAGAAGGATTACCCGATCGACCAGTGGAACCCCGACCGGAAGAGAATGAGGAGGTAGCAGAAGACTTGCCGCCCCGGAAGAATTGACTCATCCTCTTGAAGTTGAATCCTTTTGCCTTCAGTGGCTTTTTATCTCTCGGCTGGGACGTCCTTTGTAACTGCACCTCTTCAGTCAGTCTTGCTTTGTTCACCAGGGTTGGGTAGTCCCTAATCTCCATCGGTACGATTACACTACGGAGTTCAATCCGTAGTCCAGCTTCGTATTTGGCACACTTGCTACCCTCAGTCCCTTCTAACGAGAAAGGGTGGTAAAAATCACACAGCTCGTCAAACTTGCTGGTGTACTCGGCCATAGACAGCCGGTCTTGCTCCAACTTCAGGAATTCCATTTCTTTCCGGATTTTGTAGTTGTCCGGGAAGTATTTAACAAGGAACCTCCTTCAGAAATTTACCCATACCAACGGCTCATTTGTTGCGTTCATCTGCACCTTCACTCGGGACCACCATACTCTAGCCTCTTCTTTTAGTTGGTAAGTAGCAAATAAAACCTTTTGCTCTTCTGAGCACTCAAAATATTCAAAAACCTGCTCGATATCCCTGATCCAGATGTATGCCCGTCATAGTCATGTCCCCCTTTGTAGATCGGAGGATTCCTTTCCAGGAATTTATCCAGAGTGGGACCGGACTCGGTCCTACTCATCAGCTGAGTAAATCTAGAGAAGAAATCATCTCCTCCCCCAGAACTAGTTTCTTCGGCCATTTAGTAATTCTACAATGAGCAAACACATCACTATTAATAACCAAGGTCAGCCAGGGAATCGGAAATTTACCTTATATACATAGAATACTACGCCAGTGGAGTGCCAAGGGAACGATGCCAGACCACACACACAATCATGGTACAACGAAATACAATCAACCTTCATAAGACTAACACAATCACTAGACCGACCCATACACCGGCTCTAGAAAGAACCGCTCTGATACCAAGTGTAACATCCTAGGTTATTTTTGCATTTATTTTTATTCAATTGATTAAATCTTATGATGAAATTTTTTTTTCTTTTTTTGAAAATTAATCGAGATTTAGTGAAATAGCATTTAGTTTTACTGACTTATTCAAGTGGCAGCAGTCGCAGTTAAATTAAATAAATGAGATCTAGAAAGAAGAACAAGTTAGTCTAAGCACAACGGATGGGGAAAAAGGGAATCAGGGCCTCCCGCTTGAGCGGGGCCCCTACTCGTCTGAGCAAGATTCCGGACTCTCGCTTGAACGAGGTTTCTATTAGCTTGAGCGAATACCCTTCGCACATCGGATTGGGCAAAACATGCAAACGGACTCCCGAAAAATCTCACCCTAAAAATGATTCTGTTAACCAAAGGGTTGTCATAGCTACCATGAGAGTATATGTAAATGACAGTGATGTATTTTAAAATATAGATTTGCATTCGGTCCGGTCTTGGTTAAACACAACTAATAATAATGCTCGGAAGTTCTTATACACACATATAACTCTATAGAGAGTCACTCAAAGTCACTCGGACCCTGGCACCGATCTCCCCCTTGGCGCGACTCCATGGCTCCTTCCCCCTCCCTGTCACTGGTTACTAAAAAAAAAGGGCAAGGGTGAGTGTTTGGCATTGTAATTAATATAGAATGGAACTTAACAAATATACATACATAATTATATATATATATATATATATATATACATCAAGCATCATTCAAAAGTAAGCACAGTTTACTCAACAAGTATATCATTTGCAACCATCAAGGGGTTAGCCCATACTTAACAAGATATCAATTTTTCACTCGAAAATCTATCAAATTACACATAGAAACACAGTGTATTACATACGAAAACTATATTAACCCAACCAAGCAATTCCATCACATTCATCATAATCACCACTGACTCTCATATAATCTGACTCCTAGTATCCGGATACTAAAGGATTGGCCTTCAGCTGGGGGTCCTACTTGACACCCCATGAACCCTGCTTGGTTCACCGAGTCCTGCTTGACTCTCCACCTCGACCACTGGGTCCTACTTGACCACTGGGTAGCTCAAATGGGCACGAAAACCACGGGAGCCGGAAATGAGGGGCTATCATATACCGTCGGCCATCCCACACCACATAGTCATTCAACAATTTACCTTTCACATAATAATATCAATTCTTCATCACTCGGGTAGCCTGCTTGCTAACCCGGCGTCACATAACACTGATCATTTCAACATTAGATATCACAAGATCATAACATGATAAACTCAACCACACACCCGATCCTCAACTAATTAATGTACACAGTCACGCATGCACAAGCATAAACACACAACTACGTTTAGTAATATTTTCCTTAACCTGCTTACACCATCTCAATGACCTGTATAAGAAGCGAGTCCTATTCTAATTAATTATAACCCGAACACCCCTTACTTTGGTTCCACGCTTCGATAATCTGCTCTCTGTGTCGATTCCTTCCTCTGAGCACTGGTTTCGCAGTCTCAGCTCCGTCACTCAGTCTTCCGTTGCTTAACCTACTACCTACAGATCATAAAGTACAGCTCGTCACTTCAATGCCCCTTAGTTCATGGACTGTATTTGGGCTCACACTCACCAGAGGAGTGGAGAACAGCCTCGAATATAGCCATGCATGGCCCTTAACCGCCAAAGAATAAAAGGGATAAGGAAATCACAATTGGAATAGATCAGTAGACTCACCTTGAAGCCTCGATCACAGGAATGGGATTCAGTTGAAGTTCAGACACAAATGGAGTCCCTCCCCAGCGCATGTAACTCAGCGTTAAGAGAGGAGAAAACGAAAGAGAAGGGACAGACCAGCAGCAGAGGTAACTCGCAAATAATCAAGAGGGAAGGAAGAGAATCTTCTTATATATATATAAAGCTCATGGGCAAGATCGTCTTTTCCTTTATTTTATTTGTATTCTCACTAAATTTTAATCAATTTCACCATATTAAACTATTTCATAGTTATCAAATCAATTACACTTATTTATTCCCTCAACGTTTAATTATTCACAATTCTCTAATACTTCGCAAGAGTATAGGCCCAATATGAATATCGGCCCCCCGGCGTCCTAGCTTAGTGTTCATACCTCGGAAATCCAAGCTACAACCTGAGAGGTCGGATATCTCATCCGTGCTCACCTCTTGGTTACCTACACCCGTTGTTTCAGTCATTATGAGGTTAATCCGGGCTATGACCCCGAGTGAGGCGCTCTCCTCACATCGGTTTGGACCAAACCATCTGGCCCTGTCCGCTCTTCTCTTACACTCTCGATCTTCAACTCCGCCTGCCCGCTCTTCTGAGACCGATCTCGATACCGGCTTTCCCGTCTCTGGCTCAGACAGAACAAATATTAAATAAAACTTCTAAAACATTTACTAACATTTCCCATTTCTTATAATTCTCATTAAAACATCAGGGATGTTACAACTTAAAATCAAAAAATTAACTATAGCACTATAAAAATCAAAATGTTTTTCATATTATAATTTAACAATAGCATAATAGTGCTAGATTAACTTTAATTCGATTATCCACTAATAGTAGAAAAAGAGACGACATAGCAGTTTAACAAAATTAATATTAGGGCGATGTGTAAATTAAAAATTTATCACATAGTTAATTGTAAGGTTTGAGTTTATCTCGTTACCTAAGGTTCACTATATTTTTAGGTTTGATTTGTCCTATTTAGAAGTTTGAATTATCTTGATTTACATTAAAACTAATAGAAATACTAACAAACAAATGTTAAATATCAATTAACTCATCTTAAAGAAAAAATGAGCCTCTAAAAAGTTAACCATTGATCTGGCCAGTATGCGGGAGGCAAAGTACTCTATCCGCAACTAGTGTCCAAAACTGTTATCTAACGTGTAAGTAAACTTTTAGGTCAGATGGTTGTCCCGATCCGATCTCATGAATTGAGTCTGGTCTCATGGACTGGACCGGTATCATCAGATGACGTTGTCAAGCTCTACCCTGGCCCAACGCGTTGAGGGAGAAAGGGAGCGGTACCTGCAAAGACACTCCGACGCTCAAGTCAGTTCATATTCTAACATCAGAGTAATCGATTACAGCTCGAGGCCTAATCGATTACTATCGTGCCAGAATTTGGGGAAAGTGCTTTTTAAGTGGGAAACCAGCTCACTTCTCCATGATTCACAGATGCCCATGTTATGCAACGGCTATGAAGACCATTGAGCACCTCTCCAAGGCCTATAAATGTAGGATTCATTGAAGCTACTAAATGCAACCAACACCATCAAAGATAAATCAAATCTTGTGCCTTGTGAGTTCCATTTTTCATTCTATAGTTTCATTTTCTGAAACTTAGAACTAATACTTGTAAATCCTCTCTTGTGAGAGTTTAGAATTTGTGAGAGCTTTCATTTGTATATCAACTCTATTGAGAGAGTACATTGCTTGTAAACACAAACACCAAACATCAAAGTTAACTCTAGGTTGAGTGGTTACAAAGGTTGGGGTTCAATCTTTGGGATATTGAGAGATTGTGAGATTGGGTGGGTTGCCCTTGTGCTTGTGAGAATTGATTTCTTGAGTGTGGGACACTAGGAGATAATTACTCAAAGCTTGTATCTCAAATCTTCAATAGTGGAATCCTTCAAGTGGGTTGCTTGAAGATGAGACGTACACCGGGTTTGTAACATCCCAATTTTTATGATTTTTAGAAAAATATTTTATTAAGGATTAAAGGAGAAATTCCGAATAAATTTCCGAGTGAAAAATGTCAAAAACAAGATTTTTCGAGTGTAAATATATCTGATTCCGAGTGAAATGGATGTGATTCCGAGTGAAACGTCTCTGAGTGGGTTACGTTTCCGAATGAGTTGTTGCCAAGAGAAGTACTTATTCGAATAAGAGAAATTTTGATTTAAAAAGGGTACTTCTCGGAAAGATATTTCTGATTGGTGAACTCCTGAGTGGAGTATATCCGAGTTGAGTGACTTTCTGAGTGAAGTGTCTTTGTGATACTTCCGAGTGAGATGGCACCAAGTGAGTCTTTTCAGGAGGAGTGCTTCTGGACAAAGAGAGACTTCAACTCCGATTGAGTATGTTCTGAGTAAATAATTCTGAGGAGAGCAAATATCCGGGTGATGAGATCATTTAAATTCGTGCTCAGATCAATCTTTGGAGTTTTCGAGAGCTTGTGCTCGGATTTGTTTTCAAAATAGCCTTCGACCCCGAGTAATCCTTTCAAGTGGAATGATTTTCGAGAAAGGAATTGGACTTCAAAACTCCGAGTGATCTTTTAGTTGAGGGACTTTCGAATGACGCAAGATAAAGACTTTGACTCGGGAAGAGGTATAACCGAGTGAGATAAGTTTGACTGATGTATTTTCGAATAAGACAATTGTGAATGGGTCATTCCGAGGAAGAAAAGCTGTGTTTTATGGGATGAAACTTTTCCGAGTGAATTTCCTCCGAATGAAGGAATTCTGAGCGGAAAGAGACTCTGATGAATCCTCTCGGAAAGATATGCCCAGATGCTGAAACCAAGTCGGAATTAATAATTATTTCAATTATGGAAGCTTTCCACGTCAATCTGTTCTTCTACCTTCCAGTAAATTCTTTTTCTGATATTTTCCTAAGTATGGGACCCTCTCTAATGTGCTGTCCCTTTTCATTAAATCCTTCATTATCATTAAAGAGACGCGTGTCAGAATACTTCAATTCATTCACGTCTCTTCTACATGAAAGATATATAAATCCATCTATTGTTGGATTAGTTTAAGACTTTTGAAAGTGAAAACATCTATAATCCTTTCTTTCCAATCCTCTACTGGAAACCATTGAACAACAAAGATAATTAAATCTCCATTTCTTTTCTTCACGAAGAAAACTTGGGACTGGTGCAGAACTACAACTCTAGTCGGAATACGTGAGCAGTGAATTGAATACTGCTTGAAGAGTTGCTAGAACTCCTTATTCCAGGTAGGGGGAGCGTTACATCTCAAATTAATGGTTTATGAATGGATTTGGGGTGTTAATATGATATATGTATGATATGTGCGTGAATTGAGACCCCAATTGAATAACATATTTTATGTTTACTTATCTTCCATTCATATTAATAATATTGAGTTTATATGAGATGATGTCGGTATGTGATTGATGATTATGATATGAATTATATTCATGAAATTTTCATGATATATAATTGCATGCTATGTTGGTTATTATACCGAGTGGTAGCCTGATAGTTGAAATCAGGTAGTTTGTTGATGCATGATTATTATATGGCATAGCATGTGCATTCAGACGCACACAGGACTGCAGGGGGCCTGTGATGCCGGTCCAGATGGGAGGACGGCTTGATGATAAGGCATAGACCCTGTGGTGGTTTCTTTTGATTCCACAGATGCCTTTGAGTTGGACTCAAGGCCGGTCCGTAACATCGAGTTATGTTACCACTGTCACTGAGAGTGACCGGTGTTACATTATGGACGCATGCGGTTTGGTACCTGTAAAACGGCCGAATCAGCTGGGAGCTGAGATATTATGTTGTGAATATCCCATCATTAGAGTCGGATCCGCATGCATATGCATTGATATATATGCAATTGAGAATACATGCTGCTTTATGATATGTATGATTCGGTTATAGTTTATATAGTTATGAATTGGACTTCTTAATCTGATTAAATAACTGTTATTTGATATGTTTATGCTTACCCCCTACTGTTGTTATTTTTCAGTGGATGTAGGACACGGAGATGATATGTGAAGTCGCTCAGCTACTCAGATTACATAGTTATTTTTGGTAGAAGCCTTGGCTGGCTCCTGAGTATACCGAGTCATTGTATTTATTATTATTTTAAATGAGCCGGTCGGATTTATGTAAAATAGATATTATTATTGTTAAATCAGAAATCTATTTTAGAAATTTAAATTATTTGTGAAATTTTATTTGATTTATTGAAATTTATTTTAAAAATTTAGGACGTTATAGGGTTGGTGGAACTCATTAAATTGGTTTGCAAGCACTTATCCCTTACTCTCTTGCATTTACATATTGCATCTGGCTGGATTGTTATTATTGATTGTGATTTCCTCTCTTAAACTTGCTTGAACAACTAGTCTTAAAGTGCTGCACACCAAGTGTTTGATAAATTGCCTTAGTAACATTTACACCTTGTTTGCATTGTATCTTCCACAATATTTTCTATCACTTGCATATTCACTTAACTTGTGTAAAATAAATCAATTTCAAAGGCATTCCAACGAAAAGTTTAAAAACTCAATTCACCCCCCTCTTGAGTATTGAGGCCATTTGAATAACAGTAAATACATAAAAATAAAGGGGTAGGAAAGTAAATAATAAAAATAAAGGGGCAGAAAAGTAAATACATAAAAATAAATGGGTAGAAAAGTAAATAATAAAATAAAGGGGGCAGGAAAGTAAATACATGAAAAATAAAGGGGTAGAAAAGTAATTAATAAAAATAAAGGGGGCAAAAAAATAAATACATAAAAATAAAGGGGTAGAAAAGTAAATAATAAAAATAAAGGGACAAAAAAGTAAATATATAAAAATAAAGGGGTAGAAAAGTAAATAATAAAAATAAAGGGGGCAAGAAAGTAAATAATAGAAATAAAAGGCATAAAAATAAATAAATAAAAATAATCATGCAGAAAATAAATAAATAAACTAATAATTATAGAAATGTAAAGTACGGATAAATAAAGTGTAGAAAAATAAATTAACAAAAATGAAAGTGCAAAAAAGTAAATAAGTATGAAGAAAAGTACAAATAAATAAATAAATAATGATAAAATGTAAAAAAATAAATAAACAGATAAATAACTGCAGAAAAGTAAAGTACAGGAAAATTGTAACGCCCCGAAACGTGGATTAAAATTTTCTAGTAAATTTTTCGCTTTTTCGAAAGATCATTTTAAAAATTATAAATTTAATTCAGAGTTTATATAACAATTAATAACAGCGAAAAAATTATCATACATACTAGTCGTGAATAATTAAATTCAAGAAAATATTTAAGTAGCGGAAACGATTGTGAAGATAATGGTACATGACATATTATATTTATTACAACCCATAAATTCAAAGTTCAGGTAATAAAACAAATAGACATCCATCATGGCATCACTCTGCATTCTGCGTGTCATTCACTGTAAAAATTATGTAAGAGTGAGACAGAATATAGAATAAATATAAAATAGATAAAATTGCACAAACACAATCAACAATTCATAATGATATGATGAATATGCCAAACAAGTCCATTAATAGATCTTTAATTAGTCAAATGATGTCATGCTGGATCCATTTGGTCTTGGTGGGAATACTGCAGTAAAAGTCTCATAGAGACACAAATAGGGCTTTAGCATATACCATGAATCCCTATACTTCATGGCGCTTAAGTACTGAAGTACACAATATCATAAGTAGGACTTCTGCATAAACCATGAATCCCTACACTCCATGGCACACAACATAATAGGGCTTAACTCATCATAGAGTAACCTCCCACCAGGGTAGGCAATCATGGAACCCCTAAATTCCATGGTGCGTCCGACTGCTTATGATGCATGAATGCCTTTAATTCTTTTAACATACCATGATATCCACATTTCTAAAACCTCTTGGATACTACAAGTCCTCAAGGAACACAATACACATAATAATTCACAAAATCATGGATTTACTGTTTCAACCACATATGTCAATAACCACAAGGCATTCATGCACATATATATTAATTATGTCATTCATAATTATTCACCATCACAATATACAAACTGTGTGATACTCAACAACATTTATAATAATTCATAATCACTCAATAATTTAATAAATAATTTTTATACATAGAGAAAATATCATTTTCTTTCAAAATAGCCATTCTAAGTGACTTTCAGCATCCCCAACAGCAACATACATTAGCAAAACAGTCATAACATGGGCAAATCAACTCCTTTTTAGGTGATTCCACTTTCTATAGCTCAATAATACAATTATCTACAACTTTTATGAAGAACACAGTTTCAAATTCCGAACAGAAATATTACTTATTCACAAAATACCACACTGCCTCAAGGTGAGTTTTTCAAAACGTACATATATTAGTAATTTCAGTGTTTCTGGAGTTACAAAAATGATTTTTGAATGAAACCAGTTCTAAAATACTCTTAACATAATTATCTACAACTTTCATTAAGACTCAAACAACTAATTCATACTACAAAATTCCCAGTATTGAAAACAAGATTCGGATTTCCAAAATTCCAGAATTTCCGAATTTCAGAATTTCAGCTTGCACATACTTCAGTAATTTGAGTATAACTTGAACTACAAAAATTATTTTGATGTGAAACCACTTTCTAAAAATCCACAACTTAATTATATACAACTTTCATGAAGACATCCAAGGCTGATTATGCATGTATAATTCCCAGCATATCAAAATATACACTAAACATGAAACAAATCTTTCACTCAGACATACAGTAGTATTTTGGCTATAACTTTTGCTACACATACTCAAATCAATCGGTTCAGGTCTCAAAATTCACATAACAAAAATATTTACAACTTTCATGAAGACACTGATTACTAATTCTTACTACAAAATGCCCAATTTTAACAATAAGATATGGATTTCAAGTTCACAGATTTACAGCTTGTACATACTTCAGTATTATGAGCATAACTTGAGCTACAAACATTATTTTAATGTTAAACCACTTTCTAAAGATCCATAACTTAATTATCTACAACTTTCATGAAGACATCCAAGGCTGATTATGCACGTACAGTTCCCAGTAAATCAATATATACACAAAACAAAGGATAAATCTTTCACACGAACATGCTGTAGTATTTTGGCTATAACGTTTGCTATACTTATTCAAATTACTTGATTCAGGTCTCAAAATTCAGATATTAAAAAGATCTAAAACTTTCATGAAGAAGTCAGAGTCAAATTCACACGTTTTCAATATCAAAAAGGAGCAACAAGTTACGAATAAATTCTGGAATCCTAGAATCAGCATACAATTCTACCCATTTCACAAATATTCACAACTCTGTCCCCTCTTACCTTAATGGAGGTTCCTAAAGTGGTTGAAAGTGTTGTATTATTGTCCTAGCTTCAGATCAAGAGTGAAATTGATGGAGAAAGTGAAAGAAAATAAGAGAGAGACTTCACTAACTTTAGCTTGTTCTAAGAATTCAGACTTGGGAACAAGATGTAGTGTTGATTTAATGATGTAAATGACAAGTGGGGGACAAGATTTTCATAATAGGATTGTAGTGGGATATTAGGTGCATGAATTATGGTGATAATGGAGATTTTAGGTGAGAAAAATGAGCTGGATTGTTGACCATTTCCGCAGCCTACATAATGTAGTTTGTTTGATTGAAGTAAATATCAATTCTGACACTGTTTTGGTATTTTAGGAATATCTCTCTCATATCTTAATGGATTTTAACAAATGAGATCTTGTTGGAAAGCTAAGACAACGAGGAACAACTTTGTAGTTTACAAATTTTTCAAATTCGGACTCTAACAAGGTATTAAAATATGTACAAGATGATATGATTGAAATAAAATATCAATTCTGACACTGTTTCGATATTTTGGACATATCTCTCTCATATCTTAATGGAATTTAACAAATTTGGTCTTGTTGGAAAGATAAGAAAAATAAGAACAACTTTGTAGTTGGACACATTTCCAAATTCGGACTCTAACTAAAAATTAAAATGTGTACAAGATGATGCATTTTGAGTGGAGTATGTGGCAATTTGATGAGAGTAATTGGAAAAGCCAAGGAAATTAATAACTAAGGAAATAGGTAATAAATTATTTGATTAACTTTTACCAAAGGTATAAAGTTAAAATTATTTACCATGGTAAAAGGTTAAATTGAAGATGTTGCCCTAACCAAAAATTTATGTAGAAAGTTGAGATAAAATGGATAATATCATTGATGGTCTAAATCAAAATGATTATACATGAGAATAAAATTTTTAGGATGTTACAATTCTCCCACCCTAATAAAAATTTCGTCCTCGAAATTTAATCATTACGTACTCCTCAGTGAAACAATTCTGGATACTGTGTCCTCATAGCATCTTCACGCTCCCAAGTCAGAGTTACATCAGTTCCTTGTTTCCATGCAACTTTTACCAGTGGTACATTCTTGTTCCTCAAGCGTTTATTTGATCTTTCTAGAATCTGTGTAGGTTCTGTGGAGATGGTCAGATTTTCTCTAACTTCAATATCATCGGCAGCAATCACATGGTTGGGATCTTGTACGTACTTCCTTAGCTGTGATACATGAAATACATTGTGCAGATTTGCCAGGTGAGGGGGAAGTGCAATCTGATATGCCACTGTACCAACCCTCTTTAGGATCTCATATGGTCCAATGAATCTCGGACTCAATTTCTTACTCTTCAATGCTCGACCAATCCCCTTGTGAGGTGAAACCTTCAAAAATACATGCTCACCAATTTGGAATTCAAGTGGTTTCCTCCTCTTATCATAATACTGCTTCTGTCTGTCCTGAGATGCCTTTATCTTTTCTCTGATCATTTCTATCTGTTCAGTAGTCTGCTGCACAATTTCAGGTCCTAACGCCAAACTTTCACCAGTTTCTAACCAACAAAGTGGCGTTCGACACTTCCTACCATACAATGCTTCGAATGGAGCCATACCAATACTGCTGTGGTAGCTATTATTATACGTGAATTCAATCAATGGAAGAAACTGCTCCCAACTACCACCATGTTCAATCACACAAGATCGCAGTAAGTCTTCCAAACTTTGTATGGTACGTTCTGACTGTCCATCTGTTTGGGGATGATAAGCTGAACTCAATCGAAGCTTTGAACCCAATTCCTGATGCAAGCTTCCCCAGAATCGGGAAGTGAATCTTGGATCTCTATCTGACACAATACTTGATGGTACACCATGTAGTCTTACGATCTCCTTCACATATAACTGTGCCAACTTTTGTAAAGAGTTCTTCATATTCATTGGGAGAAAGTGAGCAGACTTTGTCAATCTATCTACAATAACCCAGATTGCATCATTCCTTGAACGTGTTCTTGGTAACCCCGACACAAAGTCCATTGAGATGTCATCCCATTTCCAGATAGGAATATCTAATGGTTGCAGTTCACCAGATGGCTTCTGGTGTTCTACCTTGGCTTTTTGACACACCAGACATGAAGCCACATATTCAACTATCTCTTTCTTCATCCTTGGCCACCAAAAGCTTTTCCTCAGATCTTGATACATCTTAGTTGATCCAGGATGAATGCTCAACATACTTTTATGCGCTTCTTCTAGAATCGTCCTTCTCAGATCAACATCATCTGGTACACAAATTCTATTCCTGATCCTCCAAATTCTATCTGATCCTTCTTGTAGTCCCATATCTTTTCCATTCGCCTGTAATTCTCTCAACTCCTATAATGGCAAATCTTCTTTCTGTCTTTCACCTAACAGTTTCAGGAAATCATTGGTTATTTTCAAAGTTCCCAAAGTCATACTCCTTGAAGATTTTATCTCTACACCCAAGTTCATGTCTCTGAACTGTTCTATCATCTCTATTTCTTTTATCATCAAAGATGCCATATGAATGGACTTTCGGCTTAGTGCATCTGCCTCCACATTTGCTTTTCCTGGATGGTATTTCAAATCAAATTCATAATCTTTAAGAAATTCCATCCACCTTCGCTGCCTCATGTTTAATTCTTTTTGATCGAACAAATACTTCAAGCTCTTGTGGTCACTGAACACTTCAAACCTGACTCTATACAAATGGTGTCTCCAGATTTTCAGAGCAAATACCACTGCTGCCAATTCTAGATCATGCGTTGGATAGTTCATCTCATGTGGTCTCAACTGTCTAGAAGCATAGGCAACCACCTTTCGTTGCTGTATCAAAACACATCCTAAACCCATTTTGGAAGCATCACAATAAACCACGAAATCTTCTTGTGGGTTAGGTAAGGTTAAGACTGGAGCAGATGTAAGCTTCAACTTCAGTTCTTGGAAACTTTTCTCACATTCTGGCGTCCAAGAAAAAGGTTGATTCTTCCGGGTTAGCCGAGTCATTGGTAGGGCAATTTGAGAAAACCCTTCAATGAATCTCCGATAATAACCAGCCAATCCCAGGAAACTTCGTATCTCAGTGACTGAAGTAGGTCTCTCCCAGTTTACCACAGCTTCTATTTTAGAAGGATCCACAGATACTCCTTCGTTTGAGATTACATGGCCTAGGAATTTTACCTCTTTCAACCAGAATTCACATTTTGATAACTTTGCATACAACTGCTTCTCCTTCAAAATCTGCAATACCACTCGAAGATGCTTTTCATGTTCCTCTGCAGTTTTTGAATAGATCAGAATATCATCAATGAAAATGATGACAAATTGATCCAAGTAGGGATGAAATACTCGATTCATGTAATCCATGAATACGGTTGGGGCATTGGTCACTCTGAAGGGCATCACAAGGTACTCGTAATGACCATATCGTGTTCTAAAGGCTGTCTTTGGAATATCCTCAGACTTGACACGAATCTGATGATACCCCGATCGTAGATCAATCTTGGAAAACACTGCAGCACCTCTCAATTGATCTATCAGATCATCAATTCTGGGCAAAGGATATCTATTCTTCACTGTCAATTTATTCAGTTGACGATAATCTACGCATAACCTCATGCTTCCATCTTTCTTCTTGACGAGCAATACTGGCGCTCCCCATGGTGACACACTCGGTCTGATGAAATGCTTCTCCAGCAACTCTTCAATTTGTTTCTTCAGTTCCGCCAGTTCAATTGGTGCCATACGGTATGGAGCTTTAGACACTGGTTCTGCTCCTGGAATTAAATCAATGGAGAATTCTACCTCACGTTCTGGAGGTAAACTTGAGACATCTTCAGGAAATACTTCAGGAAATTCAGAAACAACCGGCATCTCGATTGCTTTAGGTTCACCATCTTCTTTGTAAAGAGTGAATAAAGCAAACAATTGACTTTCACCTTGTAATACATAGGTCTTGAGGTTGTCAGAATTTAGATTTTCTAATGGAAATATCACGGTCTTGTTGTGACAGTCCACCAAGACTCGATTTGTCGATAACCAGTCCATCCCCAGAATCACGTCCAGATCCTTCAAAGGTAAACAAACAAGATCGACAAGAAAGCGTCTACCTTCTATGAGTATAGAACATTCGTTACACACCTTAGCAGTTCTAAGTTGTGTACCGGTGGGAGTAGAAACAATCAGATCATATGTCATAGGCTTCACAGGTAATTGAAGGCGTCTAACACACTCATCAAAAATGAAAGAATGTGTAGCACCAGAATCAAATAACATAGATAGGATTGTACCATTAATGTCACACTTACTTTGTACGAGGTCATCAGCTTGGTCTGCCTCTGAACCGCTGATGACATAGACTCTCCCAGCTGTTTATTGCAACCTCTGATCTGTGGACTCCCTGTTCTGTCTTAGAGGTTAGGCAGTACGTGTGTCTTCTCCTCGGCCTCTCTGATAATTAGAGCCTCTTGGTTCACTCATAGTGTTCCTGTTGTTGTTTTGATTGTTCTGCGGACAATTTGGACTGATGTGTCCTTTTTGGTTACATCGGAAGCAAGTGACCTCTTCAAGACGTCTGTTACAATCACGTACATGATGATTACCTCCACACTTAAGACACCTCATGTTATTGCGTCTATCAAAAGATGACGATGATGATGATCCGCCTCTAGAGCGATTTGGATAGAACGATCCTCTTCTTTTGAAATCAACTGACTGAGGTTTCAGTTGTCTATTGGCCTTTTCATGTGCCAGTCTGGCTTGATGATTCTCTTCAAAAATTCTGCATTTGTTGATCAAAATGGGAAAACTCCGAATTTCTTGGTACCCTATCGCTTCTTTGATTTCCAGATTCAGTCCGTTCTCAAATTTAACACATTTCGATTCTTCGGCACCAGCCTGTTGAAAAGGAGGGTAAAAGAGAGATAGTTCTTCAAACTTTGCAGCATATTCTCCAACGGACATCGAGCCTTGTTTCAACTCCATAAATTCCAGCTCCTTGCGACTTTTCACACTTGCTGGAAAATATTTCTCCAGGAAACAGTCTTTGAAGTTGGCCCAGATCAAGGGTCTGTCAGTCTCGATCATACGGATTCTAGCATGAATCCACCAGTTCTCTGCCTCTTCCACCAACATATAGGTGGCATACTCCACTTTTTCGTATTCTGTGCAGGGCAATGCTCGAAAGATGCGCTCCATTTCCTTGGCCCAAAGATATGCTCCTTCTGGATTATAACCTCCTTTGAATTGTGAAGGCTTTCTCTTCAGGAAGTGGTCTAACCCATGGAGTCCTCCAGTGCTCCTTGGTTGATTTTGTCGTTCTATGGCTTCAGCTAAACGGTTGAAAGCTGCTGCCATATCGTGGTTGTTGTTGTTGTTGTTTCTTGCCATCCTATATTCGTAGTTTGGTTTATACCAATTCTAAGGGATAATATATCATATATAAATACTATATAACTATCATTATTCTACAGTTTATCAGTTAAGCAATCAATCATATCACACATTTATCATATCATCAAGCGGTAATCAAAATAAATCTTTTTTTTTTTGCAATTAATCAGTCAGGCATAAGTCATATAGTATACATTTAGCATGTTATCAAGCAATAAATCAAACATTTTACATATTATGTCGAGAAACAGTACATGTCATAGCAATTGGTCCTGAATTTTTGAAAATGCTCTGATACCAACATGTAACGCCCCGAAACGTGGATTAAAATTTTCTAGTAAATTTTTCGCTTTTTCGAAAGATCATTTTAAAAATTATAAATTTAATTCAGAGTTTATATAACAATTAATAACAGCGAAAAAATTATCATACATACTAGTCGTGAATAATTAAATTCAAGAAAATATTTAAGTAGCGGAAACGATTGTGAAGATAATGGTACATGACATATTATATTTATTACAACCCATAAATTCAAAGTTCAGGTAATAAAACAAATAGACATCCATCATGGCATCACTCTGCATTCTGCGTGTCATTCACTGTAAAAATTATGTAAGAGTGAGACAGAATATAGAATAAATATAAAATAGATAAAATTGCACAAACACAATCAACAATTCATAATGATATGATGAATATGCCAAACAAGTCCATTAATAGATCTTTAATTAGTCAAATGATGTCATGCTGGATCCATTTGGTCTTGGTGGGAATACTGCAGTAAAAGTCTCATAGAGACACAAATAGGGCTTTAGCATATACCATGAATCCCTATACTTCATGGCGCTTAAGTACTGAAGTACACAATATCATAAGTAGGACTTCTGCATAAACCATGAATCCCTACACTCCATGGCACACAACATAATAGGGCTTAACTCATCATAGAGTAACCTCCCACCAGGGTAGGCAATCATGGAACCCCTAAATTCCATGGTGCGTCCGACTGCTTATGATGCATGAATGCCTTTAATTCTTTTAACATACCATGATATCCACATTTCTAAAACCTCTTGGATACTACAAGTCCTCAAGGAACACAATACACATAATAATTCACAAAATCATGGATTTACTGTTTCAACCACATATGTCAATAACCACAAGGCATTCATGCACATATATATTAATTATGTCATTCATAATTATTCACCATCATAATATACAAACTGTGTGATACTCAACAACATTTATAATAATTCATAATCACTCAATAATTTAATAAATAATTTTTATACATAGAGAAAATATCATTTTCTTTCAAAATAGTCATTCTAAGTGACTTTCAGCATCCCCAACAGCAACATACATTAGCAAAACAGTCATAACATGGGCAAATCAACTCCTTTTTAGGTGATTCCACTTTCTATAGATCAATAATACAATTATCTACAACTTTTATGAAGAACACAGTTTCAAATTCCGAACAGAAATATTACTTATTCACAAAATACCACACTGCTTCAAGGTGAGTTTTTCAAAACGTACATATATTAGTAATTTCAGTGTTTCTGGAGTTACAAAAATGATTTTTGAATGAAACCAGTTCTAAAATACTCTTAACATAATTATATACAACTTTCATGAAGACTCAAACAACTAATTCATACTACAAAATTCCCAGTATTGAAAACAAGATTCGGATTTCCAAAATTCCAGAATTTCAGAATTTCAGAATTTCAGCTTGCACATACTTCAGTAATTTGAGCATAACTTGAACTACAAAAATTATTTTGATGTGAAACCACTTTCTAAAAATCCATATACAACTTTCATGAAGACATCCAAGGCTGATTATGCATGTATAATTCCCAGCATATCAAAATATACACTAAACATGAAGCAAATCTTTCACTCGGACATACAGTAGTATTTTGGCTATAACTTTTGCTACACATACTCAAATCAATCGGTTCAGGTCTCAAAATTCACATAACAAAAATATTTACAACTTTCATGAAGACACTGATCACTAATTCTTACTACAAAATGCCCAATTTTAACAATAAGATACGGATTTCAAGTTCACAGATTTACAGCTTGTACATACTTCAGTATTATGAGCATAACTTGAGCTACAAAAATTATTTTAATGTGAAACCACTTTCTAAAGATCCACAACTTAATTATCTACAACTTTCATGAAGACATCCAAGGCTGATTATGCACGTACAGTTCCCAGTAAATCAATATATACACAAAACAAAGGATAAATCTTTCACACGAACATGCTGTAGTATTTTTGCTATAACTTTTGCTATACTTATTCAAATTACTTGATTCAGGTCTCCAAATTCAGATATTAAAAATATCTACAACTTTCATGAAGAAGTCAGAGTCAAATTTACACGTTTTCAATATCAAAAATGAGCAACAATTTACGAATAAATTCTGGAATCCTAGAATCAGCATACAATTCTACCCATTTCACAAATATTCACAACCCTGTCCCCTCTTACCTTAATGGAGGTTCCTAAAGTGGTTGAAAGTGTTGTATTATTGTCCTAGCTTCAGATCAAGAGTGAAATTGATGGAGAAAGTGAAAGAAAATAAGAGAGAGACTTCACTAACTTTAGCTTGTTCTAAGAATTCAGACTTGGGAACAAGATGTAGTGTTGATTTAATGATGTAAATGACAAGTGGGGGACAAGATTTTCATAATGGGATTGTAGTGGGATGTTAGGTGCATGAATTATGGTGATAATGGAGGTTTTAGGTGAGAAAAATGAGCTGGATTGTTGACCATTTCCGCAGCCTACATAATGTAGTTTGTTTGATTGAAGTAAATATCAATTCTGACACTGTTTTGGTATTTTAGGAATATCTCTCTCATATCTTAATGGATTTTAACAAATGAGGTCTTGTTGGAAAGCTAAGATAACGAGGAACAACTTTGTAGTTTACGAATTTTTCAAATTCGGACTCTAACAAGGTATTAAAATATGTACAAGATGATATGATTGAAATAAAATATCAATTCTGACACTGTTTCGGTATTTTGGACATATCTCTCTCATATCTTAATGAAATTTAACAAATTTGGTCTTGTTGGAAAGATAAGAAAAAGAGGAACAACTTTGTAGTTGGACACATTTCCAAATTCGGACTCTAACTAACAATTAAAATGTGTACAAGATGACATATTTTGAGTGGAGTATGTGGCAATTTGATGAGAGTAATTGGAAAAGCCAAGGAAATTAATAACTAAGGAAATAGGTAATAAATTATTTGATTAACTTTTACCAAAGGTATAAAGTTAAAATTATTTACCATGGTAAAAGGTTAAATTGAAGATGTTGTCCTAACTAAAAATTTATGTAGAAAGTTGAGATAAAATGGATAATATCATTGATGGTCTAAATCAAAATGATTATACATGAGAATAAAATTTTTAGGATGTTACAAAAATAAAGTGTAGGAATGTAAATAAAGAAAAATAAAAGTATGAAAAAATAAATAACAATTAAATAAAGACAAATAAATATTCTTGTATTAATAAAAAATACCTTAGTACAATAACAATTAAAGAAGAACCAGAACGGAAGTTGGGAAATCAATTTCGTGTAGATTTCCTTTGCTTTTGGCTTCGTTTGGACTCGATTTGAAGGTATTTCGATACCGGTTACAACACTTAGATATTATTTTGGCTCATAAAAACTCACATACTAAGACATACTAGAGCAATACACTCATTTTCCTAACAACATTTCCATAACATAATTTTTGAAAACCAAAACTTTTAAAAAATCTCATAAAATTTTAACACTTTTTCCTCTCTTTTTCTTCTTCCTCCCTCGAATACCTCAACATCACCTTCTATTTATAGAAGAAAATTGGCATTAGATCCTTCATAAATGACATCATTTTTCTACTTTTCCAATTTATCCAAATTTGATGTCAATTTTCCTAATTTTCTCCAATTATCCAATTAAACTAGGCCCCACCTCCATTAAACCATCGAATTCCTCTTTCTCTTTTTTTTTAAATTTTGATTTTTGTTTTTTTGGACTTTTTTTGGCCCATTTTCTCTTTTTTTAGATTTTTTTGGGCTTTTTTGGCCCATTTTTTTTTTTTTAGATTTTTTGCCCATTTTTCATTTTTTTAGATTTTTTTTTGCTTTCTTTTTTTTGGGCCTTTTTTAAAGAAAATTTTTTTTTGATATTTTTTTAAATTGAATACAAATGAGTAATTATTTACTCTTATGTAAACATAAATTATTTATTACACATGTGACAATAAATAAAGTATCCAATAAAAAAAATTGCTACCCATGCTATAAGGAGCAAGAAGGTAGTCACAAAACATCGTTTTCCTTCTCTTATTCTTTCCTCTTGGCTTCGGCATCCATCAGCCATTGCTTGAGAGGATTTATGGAAGAAAGTTGATGAAAGGAGAGGTGTGGTAGAAAATGAAGAGAGATTGAGTATTTATAGAAATGGAGAAGAGTTGCTATTCCAACGGTCACTATTGCAATTTTTTATTATTTTTTTATAAAATAAAATATGATCCGAGGTGGCAACCTGGAATGGATGAGGTTCTAAGCACCGCACCACGTCACCAATAAGAACTGGTAAGTCATAACTGGGGTCTAAAATCATCAATTGACTATGGACATTCCTCTCAACCCCGGTCAATCACTCACAACCTGACGATCAGTCAGAAGAGGTGCGAGCAACCTGACCCCGCAAACACTCCATAATCATATGTTGATTTAAGCATTGGAGAACCTTCTACAGGTTCACCTCCGGTGTGTCTTGAAGTTCGAGTACGGATTAAGACATCAATTTTCACCTTAACTTGAAGAACCTCGGACTCCCACTAAACTGAGGTATAAAATAACATACTCCACTGAGGCGGTGTAAACTTAGAGTTAGTGAGGTAACACCGGTCAGGGGACGGTGCTAAAACCCCGGTTAATACAGTCAACATTGACTCCGAATTCTAGGACAAATCTACTCTTTTTTTTCTTTCTTTTTTCTTTTCTCTTTCTTCTCTTTTTCTTTTTTTTCTTTTTTCTCTTTCTTTTTTTTCTTATATATTTTAATATATATTTTGCCAGACAAAAATAGGTGTTCACAGATGCCCCTCTTTACTTCTTTTCATGAAAGAATATGAGATATATTCATATTATTGATGTGAAAAGAAAGTAAAGACGTGAACACCACTAAGAATATTAGGAATACTTGACAACTTTTGGCAAGAAGTAAACAGCCGAATGGTGTTGTCCTAATATCGGATAGTTTAAGGAGAAGCATCTGGAACATGGCAGGAAGATAAACGTGGTTTCGACATAACCTAGGAGTTGGTACCTGAAGCTTTGAAAGAAAATAAATGATATATGAGGTTGCTTTGACACTTTGAGCAACCTGAGAATGTGTATCTGAGGCATTGACATGAAATAGATGACCAGGGGATGCCCCTAATTGATTTTGATTGAAATAGCCTAGGGAAGGATACCTAAGGCTTTGACATGAAATAAATGACTGGGGGGATGCCCCTGACTGGTTTGACTTGATGACATAGCTTAGGAACGGGTACCTGAAGCTTTTGAAGAAAAATAAATGACTGGGGGGATGCCCCTGACTAATTCTGATTGAAATAGCCTAGAGAAGGATACCTGAGGCTTTAACAAGAGATAAATGACTGAGGGAATGCCCCTGACTGGTTTGACTGGACGACATAGCTTAGGAATGGGTACCTGAAGCTTTAGAAGAAAAATAAATGACTGGGGGGATGCCCCTGATTGATTCTGATTGAAATAGCCTAGGGAAGGATACCTGAGGCTTTAACATGAGATAAATGACTGAGGGAATGCCCCTGACTGGTTTGACTAGACGACATAGCTTAGGAATGGGTACCTGAAGCTTTTGAAGAAAAATAGATGACTGGGGGATGCTCCTGACTGATTCTGATTGAAATAGCCTAGGGAAGGATACCTGAGGCTTTAACATGAGATAAATAACTAGGGAATGCCCCTAACTAGTTCTGATTGAAATAACCTAGGGAAGGATACTTGAGGCTTTAACATGAAATAAGACTCAGGGAAAATATCTCTGCCACAGTGACTTACGGTGGAGAATTATATGAGATTTATATTCGAGAAGAATGTGTTTGAGGTTGGGACTTTTGAAGGGCTGAGATTGACTTTTCTGGTCATATGACTCACTGAGGGTTCCAAGTGAATACAAGGATTCCCTTTTCATATCTTAGTAAACTATCCTTACTGGAGTTAGGTGATAGGCTGAAACTGTTTATCTTGACTCTTCGCGGGGAACATTTTTCCTTGTTGTAACGTCAATCCTGCATGGAAGAAATAGTTAAGTGGAAAACCAAAGGTTAAAGATCTTGTTTCCCCTAGGTGATTACCATAATCCTTATAGGACTCGTTATTACTCATGTCAGAGCAGAATATCCTTGATTACCAAGGTCTATGTGATTGGAAAGTATCAAGCTTGTTTGAGATTAAGAATATGCTTTTCATGATTTTTTTAATATATTTTCACAAAATGCATGCAAATGAAACCTAACAAAACAAGGATTGGAACTGAAATTGAGAATTCCATATATTTACTTGGGAAAATTACAAGTTTACATCATAATTTTTAATCCAAACTTTTAGAGGACATAAAGACTACCTTATCCCTTTAGAGTATTCTCAAGCATAATACTTCTTGACTGCATCTGAATTAACCGGGAAAGATAACTCCTCACCATCCATTTTTGTCAAAATCAAAGCTCCTCCAGAAAAGGCTTTCTTTATGATGAATGGTCCTTCATAATTTGGCCTCCGTTTGCCTCGGTGATCATTTTGATTCGGCAAGATTTTCTTTAGTACCAAATCACCTTCATGAAATTGACAAGGTCGCACTTTCTTTTCGTATGCCTTCTTCATACGTTTTTGGTATAATGGCCCATGATAGAGAGCAGTTAACCTTTTCCCGTCAATTAAATTTAGTTGATCATACTGGGACTGAACCCATTCAGCTTCTTCTAATTTGGCATCCATGATTACTTTTAAAGACGTAATTTCTACTTCTATTGGTAAAACAACTTCCATACCATACGCCAATGAGAAGGGTGTTGCCCCTGTCGAAGTTCGTACATAGGTACGATACCCATGTAAAGCAAAATAAAGCAACTCACTCCAGTCTTTGTAGGTTTCAACCATCTTTTGTATGATTTTCTTTATGTTTTTGTTAGCAGCTTCCACCGCTCCATTCATCTTGGGTCTGTATGGAGATGAATTGAGATGTTTGATTTTGAACTCTTCACATAGTTCATCCACCATTTTATTATTCAAGTTCATTCCATTACCAGTGATGATCTGATTTAGCAAACCATATCTGTAAATCAATTCTCTCTTGATGAATTTGACCATAACATTTTTAGTCACGTTGGTGTAGGAAGCTGCTTCAACCTACTTAGTGAAGTAATCAATGGCCACAAGAATAAAACGATGCCCATTCAATGCTTTTAGTTCAATAGGATCAATAACATCTATGCCCCACATAGCAAAAGGCCAAGCCACAGTTAGAACGTACAGAGAAGATGGTGGTGCATGAATGTTGTCTGCATAGGTTTGACACTTGTGATATTTCTTGGCATAGTTATGACAATCATTTTCCATCGTCATCCAATAATATCCAGATCTGAGAATTTTTCTTACCATCGAGTGCCCATTTGCATGTGTTTCGAAAGGTCCTTCATGAGCATCCTTCATGATTTTTTTACCTTCCGTCACGTCTACGCAACGAATGAGCACAGAATCATAATTTCTCTTATAAAGTGTATCCCCAGTTATAAAGAAATTCATGGCTAGGCGCCTGGGGGTTCTTTTATCATTTTCTGAAACACCAGGGGATATTCTTGATTTTGAATATAATTTTTGATGTCATGAAACCATGGTTTCCCATCGGGCTCTTCTTCTATCACATGACAATATGCAGGTTCGAGACGTCTTTCAATCTCGATGAAGGGCATGTTGTTATTCAAGTGGCCTCAATACTCAAGAGGGGGGGGGGGTGAATTGAGTTTTTAAAACTTTGCTTGGAATGCCTTTGAACTTGATTCTTTTATTACAAGTATAGAGATTAGGCAAGTGAGATCAAGTAAGATACAAAAGACAATGCAGAACAAGAGGTAAATATGGATGAGGCAATTTGTCAAACACTTGGTGTGCAATATTCAGAGTTACTTAATTCAAGCAAGCTTAAGTATGTAAATCATAATCAACCAACACAAATCAATAAAATGCAGTATATGAATGTAAAAGAGTAAGGGAGAAGAGCTTGCAAACCAATTTAACGAGTTCCACCAACCCCGGTGTACGTCTCGCCTTCAAGTAACCCACTTGAAGGATTTCCACTATTGAAGTTTAGAGATTACAAGCTATGAGCAATTGCAGCTTCCTAGTGTCCCACACTCAAGAACTCAATCCTCACTAGCACAAGGGCAACCCACCCAATCTCTCAAACTCTCAATACCCAAAGGTTGAACCCCAACCTTTGTGACCACTCAACCTAGAGTGAAAACCTTTATGTTTGGTGTAGTGTTTACAAGCAAGTAACTCTCTTAATAGAGTAGATATACAAGTGAATGCTCTCTCAAATTCTAACTCTCAACAAGAGAGGATATACAAGTTGAAGTTCTAAGTTTCAGAAAAATGAAACTATACAAGGATAAAACTCACAAGACTCAAGAATTGATTTCCTTTGATGAATGTAATTGATGCATTGAGTAGCTTGAAGGAGTCTTGCATTTATAGGGCTTGGAGATGAGCATAAGGGAGTTCCTAGCCATTGCAAGTTATGGGTGCCTGAGATCTATGGAGAAATGAGTTGGTTTCCACTTAAAAAGCACTTTCCCCAATTTCTGGCACTACCGTAATCGATTACGCCTCGAGCTGTAATCGATTACACTTTGAATTCTTCAATGTAATTCGTGCTATAATCGATTAGACTATACCCGGTAATCGATTAGCTTCAACTCAGAACCTTACTAATCAATTAAGTCTTGTGTCGTAATCGATTAGTACTGGCACCTGATGTATTTAATTTGATTACGCTGCTTCGTAATCGATTGTCCTTGTATATAATCGATTAGTGGTTATTCCAGTAGCTTTGTAATCGATTAGCTGATGTCTTGCAATCGATTAGCTCAAATATCTGATGCATTTAATTCAAACAGAAGTTCAATAATCGATTAGCCTTGTTGGTGTAATCGATTAGTGTAAAGACAGAAGCTGTCTAATCGATTATCCTGATGTGTTTAATCGATTAGTGTATAGACAGAAGCTTCCTAATCGATTATTCTTGTTGTCGTAATCGATTAGCCTACGTGTTTTTGTAGGTCTGATGCTGTTTCTTGTTTCTCCAAGAGTTTCTTCAATATTCCTTTATCATTATCAAAATCTGTGAACCTAAAAGCATATTCAAACACATTCTCCCCCTTTTTTATGATGACAAACAGTGTTCATCTCTTGAGGGTTGTTAGTTCAAATAACTTTATCTATCATTTCTAATTCTATCTAAAAAAAATATTCAAAATCTACACAATGTTATCTCTTTATCTAAACTGTTATCTCTTGAGCATTATCTCTATTTTCAGCTTCTATATTATCTCTTAATCAAAATTTCAAATTTTTACTTTATCTCTTAGTACTTCAAATCTCCCCCTATCTAAAGGAATATATGCCTTAGAGATAATTATCCAATTTAACCACTTGTTATTATCACTTATTTTTAGCAGTCAATCTTTATTATTAGGAACTCAATTCTTATTATTAGGAAGTAGATGAACAAATACTTCTCCCCCTTTGGAATCATAAAAAAAATAATAAAGCAAATAGAGACATATAATGAAACTCAAACTTTATTCATAGTAGAAAAGGAAAGTTACATAAGGAAATTGTGCAGAATTTAAAAGAAATAGAATGAAAGTAACTTGAACAAGGCACAATAAAAACGGATCTAATTATCCGGATTGAAAAAGCGAAGCTCAGAAATTTGGTAAGACAGCTCTTCATAGCGTTGTTGCATGAGTTCATAGTGTTGCTGCTTAGTCATTTGGAATCGTTGGAGGGAGTTTTCAAGCCGATCAAAATGGTTATCAAGATGAGCATACAAGGCAGTGAAGGGATCAGGTGAGTGGATGATTCTCCTTGAGGTGCAGGAGTAGGAGTAGGATCAACAGTGGGGGTGGGATGATCTTCCTCAAATGGACTGCTTCCATGAATTCTGTCACTTTCGAGGATCCATCTTCCAGCTACACAAACCATACCCATTTTGTTTAGATGATGAATACCAATGCAAGCTTGATAGGGCACTTTTTCAGCAAGTTCTCCAGCCAAGTCTACTCCATATGCCTTGAAGATTTTTGTGAACAAGATGCCATAAGGCAGTTTGTGTTGCTCCTTGGATTTTAGTATGTGGAGCTTGATGAGTTGAAGCCAGTTAATATCCTTTTAGTTGATGATGGCCCACATGAGTAGAACATCATCTTCCTCAACCAAGGCATAATTTCCACCGCGAGGGATAAGCATTTTAACCATAAAGAAGTGGAGAAGGCGACTGTTAAGAGTTAAATGGCCTACCAATTTGTGATTACTGAGGGGACGGTTGGCCTTCCAAAGAGATTGGCGTGCTGGAATGGGATTGAAATCCCACTCATCCTCAGGATTACCCCTTGCAAATTCAGCAGTAGAAAGGGGAATTTGAGTGATTTGAGAGAGTTGCTGGTTGGTGATTTTGAGAGTCACATTCTTGACTCTAGCTTCTAAGGTGCCATCAACCAATTTCACATTGCTGAAGAATACCCTCATCAGTTCAGGGTAATAAAACTCTTCCTTGAGAGTTAGGAATGGAAGGAGATTATAGTGGTGAAGGAGTTGGGTGAAGGTAAAACAGGGGTTTTCAAAAGTTGGGGCATCAATAAAATAGGGAGTAATGATGTCTTTCTCTGAAAATTTCTTTATGAAGTTTTGGATGTCTCTTGGTGAAGTGAAGAACCTAGAGAAATCTAGAGGATTTGTGGGTTGGTTCATGGAGGACCTAGCCCTCTTAACTTGTCTTGAGGAAGACATGGCAATGGAGGGTAATGCAGAGAAGAAGTAGAAGAGAATGAGAAAGTGGAAAAGCTCTTAGGAACTTGGGAGAGTGGAAGAGGAGTGGTGTAAGATGAAAGAATGAAAGGGGGTTTATTTATAGGGAAAAGTAGGGTTTAGAGATGAGAGAAGGAGTAATAATGGTGATGGATTATTGGCCCAAACGCATATCACACAGATTCTACATTAAAAATTTGCACTTGATATGATGCTAATCGATTAGGTAACTGATGCTAATCGATTAGAGTGTGTATTCTAGGGAAGATGAAACATTGTTGCACAGAGCTAATCAATTATAGCCGGTGGGATAATCGATTATGTTAAAAATAGGAACTTTGTAATCGATTAGGAGGAGATGTTAATCCATTATCTGGAAGGCAAAATGTCAATAATCGATTTTGTTGAATGACTACTCGATTATACAAGAAACAGAGACTTAGTAATCGATTAGATATGAGATTCTAATCGATTATTGATGAACCAGAAGATGGCTAGTCGATTGTTGAAGAGTCTGTAATCGATTATCAAGGAAACAGAAGGTTTATAATCGATTATACTGATCATGCTAATCGATTATGTATGCTTAGAAATGGTCTAAACTAACAGATTTCAAGTGGAATGGCAATCAATCAATATATCAAACATCAACACATTGTAAGTCAAGAAATTATCAAAATTATTTAGCATTCAAACACAATTGGAAATGTCTAAGATTCCTAATTCTCTTCTAATGTGTATGAATTGTTCCTTTGCCAAGGGTTTTGTGAAGATATCCGCAAGTTGTTTAGTGGTTTCAACATGTTCAAGCACACAATCACCCTTTAATACATGATCTCTAATGAAATGTTGTCGTATCTCTATATGTTTGGTCCTTGAATGCATGATAGGATTCTTTGAGATATTAATGGCACTTGTATTATCACATTTAAGAGGCACATGGTCTAACATAACACCAAAATCCAGGAGTTATTGTCTCATCTATAGGATTTGAGCACAACAACTACCAGCTGCAACATATTCTGCCTTAGCTGTAGATAGTGCAACCCTTACTTGTTTCTTGCTATGCCAAGAAACAAGAGAACTACCAAGCAAGTGACATGTTCCACTAGTGCTTTTCCTATCAAGTTTACATCCTACAAAATCTGAATCAGAATAACCAACTAGAGTGCATTCAACCCCTTTGGAATACCATAAGCCAACATTTTGAGTTCTAACAAGATATTTCATTATCCTTTTTACTGCAGCTGGGTGTGATTCTTTTGGGCATGCTTGATATCTTGCACACATACAAACAACAAACATGATATCCGGTCTACTAGCGGTTAAGTAAAGTAAGGATTCAATCATACCTCTATATTTTGTGAGTTCAACATCCTTACCCTTCTTATGCTTGTCCAAATAACATAAAGTTCCCATAGGTGTGGCAATGTCATTTGCCTTGTCCATGTTGAATTTCCTAAGCAATTCCTTCCAATACTTTGACTGACTAATGAAAGTGCCTTCATTAGTTTGCTTAATTTGCAGTCCAAGGAAGAAAGTAAGTTCCCCCATCATGGACATCTCAAATTCTTCTTGCATTAGCTTAGCAAACTCTTTACACAATGATTTATTAGTAGCACCAAAGATTATATCATCAACATATACTTGAACCAATAGTATGTCATTCTTTTTGTGCTTAATGAATAGTGTTATGTCAACCTTCCCTCTTTCAAAGTTGTTTTCTAAAAGGAATTTACTTAATCTTTCATACCAAGCTCTTGGAGCTTGCTTTAAACCATATAAGGCTTTCTTTAGTTTGAAAACATGATTTAGAAATTGGAAGTTTTCAAAACCTGGAGGTTGATCAACATACACTTCCTCTTGAATGTATCCATTCAAGAAAGCACTCTTAACATCCATTTGGTATAATTTAAAGTCCTTACAACAAGCAAAGGCTAATACTAATCTAATAGCTTCAAGCCTAGCTACGGGAGCATATGTTTCTTCATAATCAATGCCTTCTTCTTGGTTATAACCTTTAGCTACTATCCTAGCTTTATTCCTACTAATTATACCATTTTCATCTAATTTATTCCTAAACACCCATTTTGTTCCTATTATTTGGTGATCATTGGGTCTTGTCACTAGTTCCCAAACTTCATTTCTTTCAAATTGATTCAATTCTTCTTGCATGGCCAACATCCAATGTTTATCAATTATAGCTTCATCAATGCATTTGGGTTCTATTTGTGATACAAATGCTAAATGATTACATGTATTTCTAATGGCGTTTCGAGTACTTACACCTTTAGTCATTTCACCTATGACTTGGTCCAAGGGATGATCCTTCAAGGTGATCCATTGTTGTGGTTCCTCATGTTGTGTTGTTTCTCCTTCATTGTTGCTTTCCTCTTTATTCTCCAAGCTTATTTCTTGGAATGTACCTACAAGATCATCGACATCTTTCTTTCTCGGGGAGATATGGCTATTTTCATCAAATTTAACATGAATAGACTCCTCAATGGTATTGGTTTGTTTATTGAAGATTCGATAAGATTTACTAGATTGTGAATCTCCTAGGAAGATTGCCTCATCAGCTTTTGCATCAAACTTTCCTAGATTATCCTTTCCATTGTTGAGTACAAAACATTTACATCCAAAGATATAAAAATATGAAATATTGGGTTTTCTTCCTTTGTAAAGTTCATAGGGGGTTTTCTTTAGAATAGGCCTTATTAAACATCTATTCATAACATGACAAGCGGTATTTACCGCGTCGGCCCAAAAATGTTTTGCAATGTTATTTTCATTTAACATGGTTCTTGCAAGCTCCACTAAAGATCTATTTTTCCTTTCAACTACTCTATTTTGTTATGGAGTTCTTGGAGCTGAAAAATTGTGATTGATACCATGTTTTTCACAAAAGTTTTCAAAAGATTGGTTTTCAAATTCTCCCCCATGATCAGTTCTAATGGATGCTATCTTTGAGTTTTGCTCATTTTGGATAATCTTAGCAAGTTTCTTGAATGCATGATATGCTTCATTTTTATGAGTAGGAAACAAGGTCCATGTATATCTTGAATAATCATCTACAATCACTAGACCATAGTAATTACCACCAAAGCTTTTAATTTTGGAAGGTCCAAATAGATCCATGTGCAAAAGTTGTAAAGGCTTTTAAGTAGAAACAATGTTTTTAGCTTGAAATGATGCCTTTACTTGCTTTCCCTTTTGACATGCATCACAAAATTTGTTTTCAAATTTAAGCTTTGGTAAACCATTTACTAATTCTTTAGAAACAAGTTTACTCAAATGGTTTACATGTATATGAGCTATTCTTCTATGCCATAGCCATGTTTCATCCTCTCTAGTCATAAAGCATTGTGCATCATTTGAGGACAAACTATCCATATCAATCATGTAAATATTATCAATTCTTTGACCTACAAACTTGATTTCCTTATTAATCTTGTGTTCAATTATGCAACAGTTTGATTCAAACAAAACTCTATATCCTTTGTCACATAATTGACTAATGCTAAGTGAATTGTGTTTGAGGCCTTCAACATATAGTACATCACTAATAGAAGTAGAAGAATTCTTACCAATGTTTCTAATGCCTAGTATTCTCCCTTTGTTGTTGTCTCCATAGGTAACACTTCCTTTCCTTTTGGGAGTGAATGATGTGAATTTCTTTATGTCTCCCATCCTATGCTTTGAACACCCACTATCCAAATACCAATGGGTGTTGCTTGCCTTGAAGCATACCTACAGAACAAGATTAATTTAGAGAACTAGGTACCCATTGTATGTTGGGTCCTTTTAGGTTAGTTTGTGGTAATGTTCCTTTGGGAACCCACACCTTTCTAATAACCTTTGGTCCTAATTTTCTAACATTATAATTTAAAGAGTTATGTCCTTTAAAACCACAATGATTGCATCTCATGAAAGGTGATGATGATCTCCTAGGTGGTACAAAGAAGTTTTTGTAATATTTTTCCTTTTTGGTGGAGTTGTATCCTAAACCGGTTTTATCAAGCATACATAGTTGGTTTCCAAGTAATATATTTAAGTTATCTCTACCATTTGTAAATTTTTCTAATGTTCTAGTTAAATCTAAAACCTTGGTTTCTAGAATGTTGCATTTCTTTACAAATTCACACGGTTTGGTCCTAGAGCATGCTTGAACATTTTCTAATTCATCTTTCAAACATTTATTTTCTTTACAAACTTTTATAAGATCCTTCTCAAGAGTGTCAATGGTTTTTCTTAATAATTTGTATTTACTAGAAAGCTTGATAAATTTATCATACAACTCTTCAAAAGTATCTAGTAATTCATTCTTATCTAAATCAAGAAGACTTACCTCATTATCTTCTTCTTGGTGATTTGCCATTAAACAAAGATTCGCTTCTTCGTTTTCAGACTCATCAGAGCTACTTACATCGTTTTCATCCCAAGCGATGTAAGCTCTTCTTCTTCCTCTTTTCTCATCGTTCTTTTTCTTTAGATTTGGGCAATCTACTTTAAAGTTCCCTTCTTTTCCACATTCAAAACAATTTGGTAAAGAAGAGGATTCATTAGAGATTGGTTTCTTACCTTGGGGTTTGAAGTTCTTTTGGAATCTTTTGTTTTTCATGAATTTTCCAAATCTCTTCACAAACAAACCAAATTCTTCTTCTTTGTCAAGGTCACTACATGATTCTTCTTCATGTGTAGAGGTGGCCTTGAGAGCTAAGCCTTTCTTCTTGGAGGATTTTTCTTCTTCCTTAGCTTGCTTCAAAACTCTTAGTTCTTGCTCTTGCTTTTGTAGTTTTCCAAAGAGTGTGGTAAGTGACATCTCATTGATACTTGGGGATTGTATGATGGCGGTGACGAGCGGTTGCCATTCCCTACTAAGACTTTTCAAAACTTTATGCACAAGCTCTTTGTTAGTATATACTTTTCCAAGAGTAATAAGGTGATTTATTATAAGTGTAAATCTCTTTTGCATTTCTATTATGGTTTCCCCTGAATTTATTCTAAAGCTTTCATATTGGCTAGTTAAGGTACTGATCTTGGAGTCTTTTACATCACTAGTACCTTCGTGAGTTACTTGTAAAGTATCCCACATTTCCTTAGCGGATTGACAAGTCATTATTCTAAAAAATTCATCGGGACCTAATGCCATAGTGATGAGATTTTTAGCCTTATAGCCATATTGCACTTTCTTCTCCTCATCACTAGTCCATTCTTCCATAGGTTTTTCAACATTTTTATCATTGACAGTATGCATGGGTGTATAAGGACCATTTTTAATGGCATTCCAAATTCTTAAATCAATAGATTAAATAAAGATTTTTATTCTTTCCTTCCAAAAGGCATAGCCTTCCCCATTGAAAGCGGGAGGTCTATTTATGGCACCACCCTCGGGAAAAAGGTTTAGAGAACTTGAGGCCATCTTATCTCTTGAAGCTGTTAAGCTTAATCTACTAAGAGTCAAGCTCTGATACCACTTGTTATTCAAGTGGCCTCAATACTCAAGAGGGGGGGTGAATTGAGTTTTTAAAAATTTGCTTGGAATGCCTTTGAACTTGATTCTTTTATTACAAGTATAGAGATTAGGCAAGTGAGATCAAGTAAGATACAAAAGACAATGCAGAACAAGAGGTAAATATGGATGAGGCAATTTGTCAAACACTTGGTGTGCAATATTCAGAGTTACTTAATTCAAGCAAGCTTAAGTATGTAAATCACAATCAACCAACACAAATTAATAAAATTCAGTATATGAATGTAAAAGAGTAAGGGAGAAGAGCTTGCAAACCAATTTAATGAGTTCCACCAACCTTGGTGTACGTCTCGCCTTCAAGCAACCCACTTGAAGGATTTCCACTATTGAAGTTTAGAGATTACAAGCTATGAGCAATTGCAGCTTCCTAGTGTCCCACACTCAAGAACTCAATCCTCACTAGCACAAGGGCAACCCACCCAATCTCTCAAACTCTCAATACCCAAAGGTTGAACCCCAACCTTTGTGACCACTCAACCTAGAGTGAAAACCTTTGTGTTTGGTATAGTGTTTACAAGCAAGTAACTCTCTTAATAGAGTAGATATACAAGTGAATGCTCTCTCAAATTCTAACTCTCAACAAGAGAGGATATACAAGTTGAAGTTCTAAGTTTCAGAAAAATGAAACTATACAAGGATAAAACTCACAAGACTCAAGAATTGATTTCCTTTGATGGATGTAATTGATGCATTGAGTAGCTTGAAGGAGTCTTGCATTTATAGGGCTTGGAGATGAGCATAATGGAGTTCCTAGCCGTTGCAAGTTATGAGTGCTTGAGATCTATGGAGAAATGAGTTGGTTTCCACTTAAAAAGCACTTTCCCCAATTTCTAGCACTACCGTAATCGATTATGCCTCGAGCTGTAATCGATTACACTTTGAATTCTTCAATGTAATTCGTGTTGTAATCGATTAGACTATACCCAGTAATCGATTAGCTTCAACTCAGAACCTTACTAATCGATTAAGTCTTGTCTCGTAATCGATTAGTACTGGTACCTGATGCATTTAATTTGATTACGCTGCTTCGTAATCGATTGTCCTTGTATATAATCGATTAGTGGTTATTCCAGTAGCTTTGTAATCGATTAGCTGATGTCTTATAATCGATTAGCTCAAATACCTGATGCATTTAATTCAAATAGAAGTTCAATAATCGATTAGCCTTGTTGGTGTAATCGATTAGTGTAAAGACAGAAGCTGTCTAATCGATTATCCTGATGTGTTTAATCGATTAGTGTATAGACAGAAGCTTCTTAATCGATTATTCTTGTCGTCGTAATCGATTAGCCTGCGTGTTTTTATAGGTCTGATGCTGTTTCTTGTTTCTCCAAGAGTTTCTTCAATATTCCTTTGTCATTATCAAAATCTGTGAACCTGAAAGCATATTCAAACACATGTCACATTCCCTACTTACATTGAACATGGAGGCCAATGTGGCCAAAGCATCGGCTAATTGGTTATCATCCTGAGGAATATAATGGAAAGAGACTTCATCAAACCCTTTGATTAGTTCCATGATGTGAGCTTGATAAGGAATCAATTTGCCATCTCTAGTGCCCCATTCTTCTTTCAGTTGATGAATCACCAAGGCAGAATCTCCGTATATTTGTAGAGATTTCACCCTTGCTTCAAGTGCTGCCTGAATCCCCAAAGCACAAGCTTCATATTCTGTAATATTATTGGTACAATCAAAACAAAGTCTAGCAGTGAATAGGAAAAGCTTGTTATCTAGTGAGATTAGGATGGCTCCAATCCCATACCCCAGTGTATTCGACGCCCCGTCGAACATCAAAATCCAAGTTCTGTTAGGACAATCTTTCTCTTCTGACAACATCATAATATTTTTGTCAGGAAATTCGAATGACATTGGTTGGTATTCTTTTAGGGGATGGTGGGCTAAGTGATCAGCCAAAGCACTCCCTCTTACATCTTTTTGGGTGACATGAATGATATCATACTCAGTCAAAAGAACCCGCCAACGAGCTATTCTTCCCGTCAGAGCCAGTTTTTCAAAGATGTACTTAATCGGGTCCACCTTAGATATCAACCAAGTAGTATAAGATAACATGTATTGCCTTAGGCGACGAGCAGCCCGTGCTAATGCATAACAAGTTTGTTCTACAGTGGAATATTGTGCTTCACACTCAGTGAACTTCTTGCTCAAATAGTAAATAGCATGCTCTTTTCTCCCAGACTCATCATGTTGCCCCAGTATAGAACCCATAGATTCATCTATCATCGTCAAATACAACAGGAGTGGTCTTCCCGAGGTTGGAAGAACCAAGATCGGTGGGGATTGTAAGTATTGCTTTATTTGGTCAAAGGCCTCCTGGCAATCATTATTCCATTGTGATGGTTGATTTTTACAAAGCAACTTAAAGATTGGATTACATACAACTGTTAGTTGAGAAATGAAACGAGCTATGTAATTTAACCTTCCAAGGAATCCTCGTACTTCTTTTTCAGTGCTAGGAGCAGGCATTTCCATGATTGCCTTTACTTTATCGGGATCCACTTCGATACCTTTCTCACTAACAATGAACCCAAGCAACTTTTTAGAGCTAGCCCCAAAAGTGCATTTAGCCGGATTTAACCTGAGTTTGAATTTCCTTAGGCGTTCAAAGAGCTTTCATAGGTCAATCCAGTGACCATCTTCAGATTTGGATTTGGCAATAATATCATCCACATAAACCTTTATCTCCCTCTCTTTATGCATCATGTCATGAAATAGAGTTATCATCGCTCTTTGGTAAGTGGCACCGGTATTTTTCAACCCAAAAGACATCACTTTGTAGAAGAAGGTTCCTCACAAAGTAATGAAAATGGTTTTTTCCATGTCTTCGGGTGCCATCTTGATTTGGTTATACCCAGAAAATCCATCCATGAATGAAAAAATGGAATGTTGGGCCGTGTTATCAATAAGAACATCAATATATGGTAATGGAAAGTCATCCTTTGGGCTAGCTCTATTCAAATCCCAGTAATCAACACACATTCATGCCTTCCCATCCTTCTTGGGGACTGGAACAATGTTGGCTACCCACTCAGGGTATTTAGAGACAGTCAAGAACCCAACATCCAACTGTTTGGTTATCTCTTCTTTAATCTTCAAGAGCATTTCTGGCTTCATCCTTCTCAACTTCTGCTTTACGGGGACACAACCGAGTTTCAATGGCAACTTGTGTTCAACGATGCAGTTATCTAATCCCAGCATATCCTGATACGAACAAGCAAACACATCACTGAATTTGACCAACAATTCTAATTCCCTTCTGTGTTTACTACTCAAAGAGGTGCCGATCTTGATTTCTTGCTTGTTTTCTTCACTCCCTAAATTTATGACTTCAACAATTTCTAGATAAGGAGAAATTTCTTTAGCTTCCTGATCTAGCAGCCTTAGTAATTCAGGGGAAGGTTCATCAGACTCTTCGTCCTCTTCACTTGTTAGATCAAAATCATGATAGGAGAAAACAATTTTATTATTTTGGGATTCAATTTCAGATCTGTAATTTGTTTAATATAAAAAGGCAAAATAAGGAAAATAACAATTGAACTTAATATTTATTTATTTGAAATGATAAGGGAAACATGTTTTGTCCTTATTAAAATTCATCCTAAGGCTTTAGGCATAGCCAAAGGATTTAAACAGAAACCTAAAAAAGTGAACAATTACTTTGAAGTGAAATTTATGATCTCTGGAAACTCAATGGCTGTTGTTCAAGTGGCCTCAATACTGAAGAGGAGGGGGTGAATTGAGTAATAAAACTTTTGCTTGGAATACCTTTGAAATTGATTTCTATAACCAAGTTTATGAGATTATGCAAGTGAAAGCAAGTAAAAATGATATGCAATGCACTACAAGAGGTAAGTGTAGCTGAGACAAATTAGCAAACACTTAGTGTGCAATATCTAAGATATAACAAATTAAGCAAGTTCAAGTATGCTCTTCTCAACCAAACAATACCAATCAACAAATATGCAGTATATGAAAGTAAAAGAGTAAGGAAGAGAAGCTTGCAAACCGATGTAACGAGTTCCACCCAATCCGGTGTACGTCTCACCTCTAAGCAACCCACTTAGAGGATTTTCCACTATTGTAAACTAGAGATACAACTTTGAGCAATTGCGGCTTCCTAGTGTCCCACACTCAAGAACCCAATCCTCACAAGTATAAGGGCAACCCACCCAATCTCTCAATCTCACAATATCCCAAAGGTTGAGTCCACAACCTTTGTAACCACTCAACCTAGAGTGAACAACCACTCAACCTAGAGTGAAATAGCTTGTGTTTGGTATTTGTTTATAATCAATACACTCTCTCAATAGAGCAGATATACAAATGAAAAGCTCTCCCAAGTTCTAACTCTCAAGATGAGAGGATATACAAGTGAAGTATAAGATGCAAGAAATAGGCTTACAAAGCACAAAATAGAGCTAAGGATTTTTTGCTTCTTGGTTCTTGTTGGTTCCTTGTTGTGCTTGTGTTCTTCTTGCATTTATAGAGCCAAGATAACTGTTGAGGAGTCCCCTAGCCGTTGCAAGATGATGGCTCTACGTATAGTGGGATTTGAGTGCTTGTTTTCCACTTAAGTCTGTCTATTTAGTGGTGTTTCCCACTATGTGAATCGATTCGTAGATCCTTGAATCGATTCAGAGTATTCTGTTTTATGCATTTTGGAGTTCCAGAGTCGAATGAATCGATTCGAACCTTGTTTGAATCGATTCAGAGCATTCTGTTTTGGGTTCCTGGTCTGTCAGCATCGTGTGAATCGATTCAGGGTCCTTGTGAATCGATTCAGGGCATACTGTTTGCAATCTTAGTGACTTCCAGGGCTGTGAATCGATTCAGGGTCATGGTGAATCGATTCAACCCATTCTGTTTCTCATTTTTATGACTTCCAGGGCTGTGAATCGATTCACTTGTGCTTGAATCGATTCAGGCTCTTCATTTTGACATTTTCTCATGCTTGTTGGTCATCCATTTGAATCTAATGATGCATGGTTGCTTTCTTTTTGTTTGATTCATTGGTTTCTTCATCTCTTGAACCTTTGTGAGATTATTTTCTTCTTTTGTATGATATCTCTAATTGTTTTTGATTCTTTGAAGACTTCACATTGCTTGTTTCCTTTGTCATTATCAAAACCTGTTATCACATGCAAATACATTCTCCCCCTTTTTGATGATGACAACCAATGGCCATCTCTTGGGGTTTTTATTAGCCAATAACAAGTTATGAAAACTAATGCCTCTGTTTTAAATAGTTATTTCTTTTAGGGAAAAATGTCTCCCCCTTTGTGTTTCAATAAAACCATCAAATTATCTCAATCGTTGAAATAATGTCGCACATGTATCACATTCACATATATCGCACATATATCATATCGCACATGTCGCACATGTATCACATTCACATATATCATATCGCACATGTCGCACATGTATCACATTCACATATATCGCACATATATCATATCGCACATGTATCGCACGTGTATCTCTCTATCTCTCTATCTCTCTATCTCTCCCCCTTTGTCATTATCAAAAACAAAAGTTGGGAGTATGCAGTAAATCGAGTAATAATCGCAGGCAATGCAGTTGAGATAAACCAAAATAATTAACCAAACGAGATAATTGTTCAACCGACATAGCAAAGTAATAAACTAAGACGAGATAATTGTGCAAATAAGTGACCAAAATAGAAACCAAAGTAAACAACCAAGTCTGAATGTGAAATAGAAATAAAGAAAAGTAAAGATCAATCATGGATGTGGGAAGTGGATGCTGGATATCTGGGTGGCAAGCTCCGTGTATCGCTCTTCCATGTTTGCTTCAATCCGGTCCAGTCGAGTGTGGATGTTTGCTTCCATGGAGTTGAGGCGCTGGTCCAGGTGGGCAGTGAGTCTTGTGAAAAGATCATCAGTAGGAGCGGGTGGAGGAGGAGGAGGGGCATCATCTTCAACTTCGTGACGGGGACGTCTAAGAAATTGCCACCTACCATGGTATTCCACAATATTCATCTTGGTGAGATGAGATTTGCCAATAGGTGCTTTGGGACCGACCACTTCCTTGATTTCATTTTTCAAGTCCACTTTAAAATGGTGGAGCAATTTGGTAATGAGTATGGCATATGGAAGATGAGCGAGGTTTTGGGCTTCAATCATGTGATGCCTAACCAAGTCAATCCAATTTATGTCTTTCTCATTGACAATTGCCCAGAGCAGCAAGATTTGGGCCTCATTTAGCCTTGCATAATTTCCACCGGAGGGGAGGAGAATTTTGACAAGGACAAAGTGCAAGAGGCGGTGATGGAGACTTAAGGTGCCAACCGTGCTCGAGGGACCTGCAAGATTAAAGAAGGCTCTTGCCTCCAATGGATTATAATTCCATGCAAGGGGAGGTTCTTTGCCATGGAAGGAAGCGTTGCTAAGAGGGAGTAAGCCAACTTGATTCATTACCTCATTATCAAGAATGATAGTCTTACCTTTCACTCGGGCAATATAGCGAGCATCTTGAAGGTGTAAAGTGGAGTAGAATACACGAATCAGTTCGGGGTAGATTGCTACTTCCTCAAGAGCCATGAAGCCAACTATCTCTTGTTGATGTAAGGTGGTGAGTAGAGGAAGTCCAGATGCTTCAAAGAATGGGAGATCAAGCCAATGAGGAGAAATGAGATTTTTCTCAGAGAATGAAGATTTGTACCTTTCAAGATCCTTTTGGGTAGTGAATAATCTAGATAAATCAGAGTGTTGAGGCATGGAGGTTGCAGCAGTGTTTGCACGTTGCTTCTTGCGAGGTTGAGAGGAGGAAGCCATGGAAGATGAAGGATTTGAGTGGAAGGTTTGGAGAAGAAGTTGAGGAGATTAGAAGTTGAGCAGTTTGAGAGGAGAGAGTGGGAGATAGTGACATGAGGAAGTGTGTGATTTAAAGACTTGAATTAGCGTGAATATGCATTAACTGACACGTGAATCGATTCGAAGGATGGGTGAATCGATTCGAGCGTTACTGATTTGAGAGAAATGGAAGGGTCAGGTGCGTGAATCGATTCGAGGATGATGTGAATCGATTCGAACCTCTCTGTTTGAGGGAATATGGACCATCAGGTGTTTGAATCGATTCAAGGGGAGTGTGAATCGATTCGAACAATACTGTTTTGAGGATTTTCGAACCAACAGGTCTTTGAATCGATTTGAGGGGGTGCTGAATCGATTCGAAGGGCTGTTTCACTCCAAAATTCATTTCTTTTCATTCCAATATATTCAAGGCATGAGGAATTCCATAAAGGATCATTAAATCTCCATTTCCATGGTGTTCTTTTGCATTAATCAATACTAAAGGTGTCATGCAATCAATACACAAGATGAAGTGATCATTCAAACACAATTTGTCATATCAAGAATGCCCAATTCTCTTCTAATGTAAATAAATTGCTCTCTAGCCAAGGGTTTTGTGAAAATATCTGCTAGTTGCCTAGAGGTTTCAACATGTTCAAGCACACAATCCCCTTTTAACACATGATCTCTAATAAAGTGATGCCTAATCTCAACGTGTTTGGTCCTAGAGTGCATTACTGGATTTTTCGAGATATTAATGGCACTAGTGTTTTCACATTTAATGGGGACTTTATTCAAGGTAATACCAAAATCAAGAAGTTGTTGTCTCATCCAAAGAATTTGAGCACAACAACTACCAGCTGCTACATATTCTGCCTCAGCCGTTGACAATGCAACACTTGCTTGTTTCTTGCTATGCCAAGAAACAAGGGAACTACCAAGCAAATGGCATGTACCACTAGTACTTTTTCTATCAAGCTTACACCCCGCAAGGTCAGAATCAGAATATCCTAAAAGATTACATTCAACGCCTTTGGGATACCATAAACCAACATTTTGAGTACCCACAAGATATTTCAAAATTCTTTTTACGGCAGTCAAATGTGATTCTTTAGGACATGCTTGATATCTAGCACACATGCATACCGCAAACATAATATCAGGTCTACTCGCAGTTAAATACAGTAAGGATCCAATCATACCTCGATATTTGGTGATTTCAATGTCCTTACCCTTTTCGTCTTTGTCTAGATAGCAGGATGTGCTCATGGGTGTAGCTATCTCGTTTGCCTTGTCCATTCTAAACCTTTTAAGTAGTTCCTTACAGTATTTAGTTTGGCTAATGAACGTTCCATCGATGGCTTGTTTTATTTGTAGTCCAAGGAAGAAGGTGAGTTCTCCCATCAAGGACATTTCAAACTCATTCTGCATAATCTTGGCAAATTCTTGACAAAGATTTTCATTAGTAGCACCAAATATTATGTCATCTACATAAATCTGTACCAAGAGGATGTCATTATGCTTGCGTTTTATAAACAATGTAGTATCAACCTTTCCTCTTTCAAAGTTGTGTTCTAAAAGGAATTTGCTTAATCTTTCATACCAAGCTCTTGGAGCTTGTTTCAACCCATATAAAGCTTTTCTCAATTTGAAGACATGGTTTGGAAATTTATGATTTTCAAAACCGGGAGGTTGATCTACATAAACTTCTTCTTGAATGTAGCCGTTTAAGAACGCACTTTTGACATCCATTTGATACAGTTTGAAATCCATACAACATGCAAAAGCTAGCAATAATCTAATGGCTTCTAACCTAGCTACGGGAGCATATGTTTCTTCATAGTCTATTCCTTCTTCTTGGTTGTATCCCTTTGCAACTAGTCTAGCTTTGTTTCTAGTTATTATACCATTTTCATCTAGCTTATTTCTAAAGACCCATTTGGTGCCTATTATTAGATGATTATTGGGTCTTGGCATAAGTTCCCAAACTTCATTTCTTTCAAATTGGTTTAACTCTTCTTGCATGGCCAACATCCAATGTTCATCAATAATAGCCTCATCTATGTTCTTGGGTTCTATTTGTGATACAAATGCTAGATGATTACAAGTATTTCTAATAGCATTTCTAGTACTTACGCCTTAAGTCATTTCACCTATGACTTTGTCCAAGGGATGATCCTTCAAAGTTACCCATTCTTGTTGTCTCTCAATTTGTGCTGCACCTCCATCATTGTTGACTTCTTCTTCTTTGTCTTGCAAGTTCAATTCTTGAAAAGTACCTACAAGATCATCAACATCTTCCTTTCTCGGAGGGTTATGGCTATTTTCATCAAATTTGACATGAATAGATTCCTCAATGGTATTTGTTTGTTTGTTGAAAATTCTATAAGATTTACTTGATTGAGAATATCCTAGGAATATTGCCTCATCAGATTTTGCATCAAACTTTCCTAGATTATCCTTTCCATTGTTGAGCACAAAACATTTACATCCAAAAATATGAAAGTATGCAATGTTGGGTTTTCTGCCCTTGTAAAGCTCATAGGGGGTTTTCTTTAAAATAGGCCTTATCAAACATCTATTCATAACATAACACGCGGTGTTTACCGCATCAGCCCAAAAATGTTTTGCAATATTGTTTTCATTTAGCATGGTTCTAGCAAGCTCCACTAAAGATCTATTCTTTCTTTCAACTACTCCGTTTTGTTGCGGAGTTCTAGGAGCTGAAAAGTTGTGATTAATACCATGTTTTTCGCAAAACTTTTCAAAAGATTGATTTTCAAATTCTCCCCCATGATCGGTTCTAATGGATGCAATTTTTGAGTTTTGCTCATTTTGGATAATCTTTGCAAGTTTCTTGAATGCATGATATGCTTCACTTTTATGAGCAAGAAACAAAGTCCATGTATATCTTGAATAGTCATCTACTATAACTAGACCATAGTAATTACCTCCAAAGCTTTTGATTTTGGATGGTCCAAATAAGTCCATGTGCAAAAGTTGTAAAGGCCTTTGAGTAGAAACAATATTTTTGGATTGAAAAGATGCCTTTACTTGTTTTCCTTTTTGACATGCATCACAAAATCTATTTTCAAATTTGAGCTTTGGTAGACCAATTACTAAATCTTTAGAAACAAGTTTGTTCAAGTGGTCTACATGTATATGAGCTATTCTTCTATGCCATAGCCATGTCTCATCTTCTTTTGAAATGAAGCATTGTTCATCATTTGTAGACAAGCTATCCATATCAATCATGTAAATATTATCAATTCTTTGGCCTACAAACTTAATTTCCTTATTAGTCTTATGCTCAATTATGCAACAATTTGATTCAAATAACACTCTATATCCTTTGTCACATAATTGACTTATGCTAAGTAGATTATGTTTGAGGCCTTCAACATACAATACGTCGCTTATGGAGGTGGAAGAATTCTTACCAATATTTCCAATGCCTAGGATTCTTCCTTTAGTGTTGTCTCCGTAGGTGACACTTCCTTTCCTTTTGGGAGTGAATGATGTAAATTTGGTTATGTCTCCCGTCATATGCTTTGAACACCCGCTATCCAAGTACCAATGGGTGTTGCTTGCCTTGAAGCATACCTACAAAACAAAATCATTTTAGAGAACTAGGTACCCATTTTATGTTGGGTCCTTTAAGGTTAGCTTGTGGAGATGTTCCTTTGGGAACCCACACCTTTCTTAAGACCTTTGGTCCTAGTTTCCTAACACTACACTTATAAGCACTATGTCCTTTGGAGCCACAATGATTGCATTTCATAAAAGGTGAGGAGGATTTGCTTGGTGGTGCAAAGAAGTTTTTATAGTGCTTCTCCATTTTGTGATTACTATGTTCTTGGTCATATCCTAAACCGGTTTTACTAAACATGCATTTTTGTTGCCCAAGTAGGATATTCAAATTATCTCTTCCATTTGTGAATTTCTCTAGTGTCCTATTTAGGTCTTCAACCTTGGTTTCTAATACAATGCACTTTTTTGCAAAATCACATGGTTTATCCTTAGAGCATGTTTGAACTTTCTCTAGTTCTTCTTTTAAGCTCTCATTTTCTTTACATACTTCCATGAGATGCAATTCAAGGGTATTACTAGTTTTCCTAGACACTTTGAGTTTACTAGAGATTTTTGTAAATTTATCATATAATTCTTCAAATGCATCTAACAGCTCATTTTTATCTAAGTCAAGAAGATTTACCTCATTATCTTCTTCTTGATGATTTGCCATTAAGCAAAGATTGGCTTGCTCATCTTCAGAGTCGTCGGAGCTGCTCACATCGTTCTCATCCCAAGCAATATAGGCTCTTCTTCTTCTTTGTTTGTCCTTGCCCTTCTTTTTGAGGTTTGGACAATCGGCTTTGAAGTGCCCTTCCTTGCCACATTCAAAACAACTTGGTGAAGAGGAAGTTTCATTAGAGGTAGGTTTCTTACCTTGGGACTTAAAGTTCTTTTGGAACTTTTTGTTCTTCATGAATCTTCCAAATCTTTTTACGAATAGCCCAAACTCTTCTTCTTCATCTAAGTCACTGCATGATTCTTCCTCATGCATGGAGGTGGCTTTGAGGGCTAGTCCTTTCTTCTTGGTGGATTTCTCCTCTTCCTCGGCTAGCTTCAATGCTTTAAGTTCTTGCTCTTGTTCTTGCAATTTTCCAAAGAGTGTTGCAAGAGACATTTCATTGATGCTAGGAGATTGTTTTATTGCTGTGACAAGAGGTTGCCATTCCCTGCTAAGACTTTTCAAAATTTTGTGCACAAGCTCTTTGTTAGTATATACTTTGCCAAGAGTAATAAGATGGTTGATAATAAGTGTAAACCTTTTCTGCATATCTACAATAGATTCTCCTAAATTTATCCTAAAGCATTCATATTGGCTAGTCAAGGTACTAATTTTGGAGTCCTTTACATCATTAGTGCCTTCATGGGTTACTTGAAGAGTATCCCACATTTCTTTAGCAGTTTGGCATGTCATTATCCTAAAAAATTCATCTTGACCTAAAGACATAGTAATGAGATTTTTGGCCTTGTAGCCATATTGGACTTTCTTTTCTTCCTCGCTAGTCCATTCATCTATAGGTTTTTCAACATTTTTGTTATCTATAGTTTGCATTGGTATATAAGGACCATTTTCAATGGTATTCCATATTCTCAAGTCAATTGATTGAATGAAGATTTTCATTCTCTCTTTCCAAAAGGCATATACCCTTCCCCATTGAAAGCGGGAGGTCTATTTATCGCACCACCCTCGGGAAAAACATTTTGAGAACTTGAGGCCATTTAATCTCTTGAAGCTGTTAAGCTTGATCTACCAAGAGTCAAGCTCTGATACCACTTGTTGTTCAAGTGGCCTCAATACTCAAGAGGGGGGGTGAATTGAGTAATAAAACTTTTGCTTGGAATACCTTTGAAATTGATTTCTATAACCAAGTTTATGAGATTATGCAAGTGAAAGCAAGTAAAAATGATATGCAATGCACTACAAGAGGTAAGTGTAGCTGAGACAAATTAGCAAACACTTGGTGTGCAATATCTAAGATATAACAAATTAAGCAAGTTCAAGTATGCTCTTCTCAACCAAACAATACCAATCAACAAATATGCAGTATATGAAAGTAAAAGAGTAAGGAAGAGAAGCTTGCAAACCGATGTAATGAGTTCCACCCAATCCGGTGTACGTCTCGCCTCTAAGCAACCCACTTAGAGGATTTTTCACTATTGTAGACTAGAGATACAACTTTGAGCAATTGCGGCTTCCTAGTGTCCCACACTCAAGAACCCAATCCTCACAAGTATAAGGGCAACCCACCCAATCTCTCAATCTCACAATATCCCAAAGGTTGAGTCCACAACCTTTGTAACCACTCAACCTAGAGTGAACAACCACTCAACCTAGAGTGAAATAGCTTGTGTTTGGTATTTGTTTACAATCAATACACTCTCTCAATAGAGCAGATATACAAATGAAAAGCTCTCCCAAGTTCTAACTCTCAAGATGAGAGGATATACAAGTGAAGTATAAGATGCAAGAAATAGGCTTACAAAGCACAAAATAGAGCTAAGGATTTTTTGCTTCTTGGTTCTTGTTGGTTCCTTGTTGTGCTTGTGTTCTTCTTGCATTTATAGAGCCAAGATAACTGTTGAGGAGTCCCCTAGCCGTTGCAAGATGATGGCTCTGCGTATAGTGGGATTTGAGTGCTTGTTTTCCACTTAAGTCTGTCTATTTAGTGGTGTTTCCCACTATGTGAATCGATTCGTAGATCCTTGAATCGATTCAGAGTATTCTGTTTTATGCATTTTGGAGTTCCAGAGTCGAATGAATCGATTCGAACCTTGTTTGAATCGATTCAGAGCATTCTGTTTTGGGTTCCTGGTCTGTCAGCATCGTGTGAATCAATTCAGGGTCCTTGTGAATCGATTCAGGGCATACTGTTTGCAATCTTAGTGACTTCCAGGGCTGTGAATCGATTCAGGGTCATGGTGAATCGATTCAACCCATTCTGTTTCTCATTTTTATGACTTCCAGGGCTGTGAATCGATTCACTCGTGCTTGAATCGATTCAGGCTCTTCATTTTGACATTTTCTCATGCCTGTTGGTCATCCATTTGAATCTAATGATGCATGGTTGCTTTCTTTTTGTTTGATTCATTGGTTTCTTCATCTCTTGAACCTTTGTGAGATCATTTTCTTCTTTTGTATGATATCTCTAATTGTTTTTGATTCTTTGAAGACTTCACATTGCTTGTTTCCTTTGTCATTATCAAAACCTGTTATCACATGCAAATACAATGGCTTCCCAATTACACAGCTCGGTATCTGAAGAACAAAGGTAAATCAAGTCTTCTTCATTCTTGGAATCATCATCGACGACTGCCACTTGGTCTGGAGATGTCAAGCCTGCGCTCCTGAAACTTTGATAAAGGTCACAGATAGGGATCCTTGCAGTCAGGGGTTCTTGGTTTTCTAACTGTGCAAGTCGTTTTTCTCTTTTATCTGTGAAAACCTTCGCTCTTTCCATTGGAGATGGATGATATCCTAGCCCAAAGCCGTTCTTATTCCCTTTAACCAATAATGGTTCTACTCCTCCATCAAGCATCTTCCCAAGCCCTTTCCCTGGCTGGAATCCAGAATTCATCATTACTTTAGCCACCATCATAGAACCTTTGGAAGGACGAGCTAGTCGTAACCCTTCACTTACATAAGTGGTGTGAGTAATTTCCAATGATTGGAAGGAAGTCTCAAGACTTTCTTCGGCTGCTTCTATATATGGAGTTGACATGGGCTTGCTGATAAGGAAACAATGATTAGCTTGTTGTTTACCACAAATTTGAGCTTTTGATGAAGGGTAGATGGAACCACACCGGCAGAATGTATCTAAGGCCTCCCCAATAAGCAGGATTGATATCCATCACTTGAAACAATACGTTGAAGGTGCATGGGCCCACTTGGATGGGGATCTCAATATCTCCAATGACCTCTCTTTGAGTATCGTCAAAAGCTCCTACCACCATTGAGCTAGACTTCATATGTGTCCTATCAAAAGGTAGTTGATTTAAAGTGGACTTTGGCATGATATTCAGAGAGGAGCCATTGTCAACTAGGACCTTGGCTAAGATATGATCCTGACACTTGACAGAGATGTGTAATGCCTTATTATGACCTCTCACTTCAGCAGGTATCTCTTCATCGGTGAAAGTTAAGTAGTCATTTGAGGCAATATGCCTCATTATCCCTTTGAACTTTTTTGGTGAAATATCTTTTGCAACATGTGCTTTGTTCAAGACTTTCAATAACCTTCCACGATGTGGTTATGAATCCAATAAGAGAGATAACAAGGATATTTTTGCAAGAATACGATTTAACTGGTCGAGGACCCGGTATTCGCTTTGCTTAATGAATTTTAAAAATTCACAAGCATCTTCCTTTGTTATTCCTTGGGGGGGTCTTGTTCTTTACCACAACTTTATTTTTCATTTACAGGCGCATCGTCCTTTCTTAAGTTTTCAGAAACATAAATCCGTCTGCTCCTAGTCATTCCACTTGTCTTGGAAATATTGGTTACCGAGGATGACGATCCCTTTAGGAGTTGAGGGATTACATCCGCCTCATACTTCCATGGTACTGCATGGGTATCCTTGTATGAAAATGGAGATGGGGTCGTAACTGTCAAGGACAGATGATTTACGACTAGTTCGGTTAGAGGTTTCTTGGTGTAATAGACCACCAAAGGAACAGGGGTGACTGGGCTTACTAAACCCATACCATGCTGTCCATGGATCATGTTGACATCATCGTAAAGGCGACGATAAACTTGTACCAGATGTGTGTCAAGTAATTTTTGAAGTACTTCAATAAACTTTGCATCAATGGACATTTGATTATGAACATCCTCATCAAAATTCTGAGTTTCAGATATTAATCCTTTCCTTAAAAGTTCCTTATAGATCCATGGGAGAGGAGTTTTGATATCTGAAACATTCCTAACACGATCACTTCCCAAATCATGTTTTATTGCATTTACCCTAGCATTTCCATGATTAGGCAAAGGATTTCTAATCACATTTGGGGAGCCTTCTTCAAAATCCAACCATTTGGAATTTATCAAATCACGTACCTTAAAATTTAAGGCAATATAATTTTCTGTAAAATGCCCGGTGCCCCAGCATGATAATCACATTTTACATTGGGATCATACCCCTTAGGATATGGTGGCCCTACGGGTTTTAAAGGACATCATACAATAAGAGAACTTTTGAGAAGTTGAGGCAAAAGTTTAGTATATGTCATGGAAATTGGATTGAATTAGACAGAAGAACGGTCATTGTTTGGCTTTTTTGGTGAAGGATTTGGGTTGGGATTTTGCATCCATTGTTTGGGAGGAGGTGGTGGTGTATTCTTGAAATTATGGATAGGTGGGGGTCTGTATGATTGAGGATAGGGAAATGGATTTCCAGAAGTAGCAGCTACATAAGGGTAAGGTCCGCATGGTGGATAATGAGGCTGGAAAGGGAAAGGGGAGGGGTGGAACATTTTTTGATTATGTTGACCTTGATTTCCCATTACAACATTTGCTTCTTCACCCTTTCTTCTTCCTACCCCTGTCATAGGTCTTCCTATTGACGGTGAACTTTGGACAACTTTTCTTGTCCTCAAACCACTTTCAATTCTTTCTCCTATTACCACCATATCAGAAAAGCTTGATGATACACTCCCAAACATCCTTTCATAGAACGGTGGTTGAAGAGTGTCAATGAACATTACCACTATCTCTTTCTCTATCAGGGGTGGTTAAACTTGTGCAACCATTTCCCTCCATCGTTGAACATATTCTTTAAAGGAGTTAGTATTCCTCTTGGTCATATTCTGAAGTTACAGTCGGTCTAGTGCCATGTCCATGTTGTATTTGTACTGCTTTAGAAAGGCATCGGCTAGATCCTTCCAACAACGAATACGAGTTCGTTCAAGGTGAGTGTACCAGCTCAATGTTGCCCCAGCAAGGCTATCTTGAAAAAATGGATCAGTAACTTTTCATCATAAGCATATGCAGCCATCTTTCGACAGTACATGGTTAAATGGTTATGAGGACAAATAGTTCCTTTATATTTATCAAATTCTGGCAATTTGAATTTAGGAGGAATTACCACATCTGGGACTAGGCATAATTCAGAAACATTTGTTATGCCTAAGCCACTTCCTCCCTCTACTACACACAACCTTTCTTCCAATATTTCCATTTGCCCTTTTGACAAAGGCACCGCTGGCTGATCAGGATTTAGTGGAGGGACATGAGCTTTGTGTGACAAGTTTTGTGAAACACCTGCCTGTGGTATTGGGCAACCATAAGGGAAATAATATGGGATTGTTTGTGGGTTTGGTTGTGTGGCATCATTTGGAATCTGATGGTTTTATGGTGGAATTGTATTAGGTGGGGTGACATTGGGTGGAGCTTGAGTGTTTTGGGGAACAATTATTGATTGGTTAAAATTTGGAGGGTTAGATATCGGGAGATTGGGAATTTATTTAGCAGCAAGAGGATTTTCTTGATTAGGATTAGGATGCATGGTGTAATATCCTTGAGGTAGGCCATATGGAGGCCAAGCATATGCTTGTTGAACATTCCCGTCTTGGGAAACAAAAGGTGGCAATGGCATACCATAAGGTTGGTGTGAGATGAATAGAGTTTTAGTGACTGGAGCAGGATCATTTGGGAGTATAGTCAAAGGTATAGGGCTTCCTTCTTGAGCTTGAGCCTGAGAAGTGAATGTTTGATCCCTGTTTCCTGCATAGGACCCCCCTTCTGTACCTCTTTTTTCAAGGAGCTTAAGTATTTCCGCCATCTGTTCCTTGATCTAGCCAAGTTCATTCCTCATCTCTTCTCCCCGTGATGTGAGTAAATACAAAAAAACCCTCTTGGTACAGAAACAAGTATTGTTAAATGACATAAAGAGATGTAAAGTAAATGCATGATGAATTTTAAATATCGGTAAGCAAAGATAAACCTTCTTTTAGAATGTCTTTTTCTAAAGTATTAAGTTAGGAAAAAAATGGAAATTCAACATGAGATTTATTCATTGTTCAACAAGTTCTGATATATTATTTGTTACAACAAATCAAAATCAATTCTCTCTCACTCTAGCAATTGAGACCTTTATTGCATCCAATCGCCCCTTGTAGTATTAAATGAATGTTACAATTTCCTCCGGTGTAGAAAGTGGATTCATCATTGCTTCAGCCTTCTTCAACAGGTGAGGAATATCTCCAAGTGTTCTATTGGCAAGACCGACTAGATTAGAAAAATGGTTTCTCCAAGAATAGACAAGACTTTCCAATTCAACCTTCTCTAAGGTCATTAAACGTAGAATCTCTTCATATCTATCTTTATCTTCCATGGCTTGTCATTTTTCCTCATTTATCTCACGCTCGTAAGTACTGGCGACATCTCTGACTTGTCGTTCCAATTCATCAATTCGTGCTTGCATAAGGTTCTTTTGAACTTGAGCTTCTTCTTTTGTCTTGGCTAGAATTTCTCGTAACTGCCCTTTCTCAGCCAATATATCATCCTTTTGTTTCTCTTTGGTCTTCAATTGGCTGTCTCTATTTGGAGGCATTGATCCAATTGCATCATATGTTCTCTTTCAATTCGTTGCTTCTTACTGACATCTTCAAAGGCAGTTTCTAATTCATACCTTTTTCTCTTAAGGGAAGCATTGTCTTGTTGAATTTTGATTAAATCATCCTCTAAAGCTTGGTTTTTCTTTGTCATTTCAGCTAGCTTACTTTTCAGGTTTTCAATCTCTTCACTTTCATCGGGAACTGGATTTTTCACATGAGCACCATGATCTTTGAAGGGTAATTTGACAATGGCTACCCTATTTGAAATCCACCGGTGGTAACTTTCTTTTGCAGCACAACTTCAGACACCTAATTCTTTTCCTTTCCTATGGACCTTGCCCCAAGCATCAATGACAGTTTGAATAACAAGAGCACTATTTCCCTCAATATAATAATGAAGAAAAGGTGTTACTATTTCTTCTTCTGGAGGTTGTATCATAGGATAAGCAAGTTGTCTTTTCACAGTGCCAGGATTGTAATTGATGCATCCTTGAGTTCCCATGAGAGGCACATTCAGAAATTTCCCGCAGTAGTAAATAATGGAATCCACGTTCACCCACTAAGGGTACCACCGAATCATGCTAGCAGATAATCCTACTAGATTTCCTGCCCACTCCCTATTAGTCTTGTTGGTTAACCTAAGGAGCTTCAAATCAAAGATAGGACATTCAACCTTGCTAACTTGATTGAAGACATAAGAAGTAAGCCATAGATACAAGGCAGGTAGACAACAGACGATCTTCTTCTCATTCCGGTTGTGACAGGAATCCATTGTACAATAGATATCAGTCAAGACAGCAGTCATGGAACTTTCACCTTTAAGCTTTCTAGCTAGGAAAACATCAATTGCCTTGAAATCAATATAGTTATCAAGGCTTAGGAAAAGGATTACACCATAGATGGCCAACGCCAAAATGTCAATAAACACGTCCCATTCTCCTTTCCCTGCCTGACTGAGGAGTTGCTGCTCAAAGAAGCTTAATGCGAATCCTGAAATCTGGTTCCTGTTTAATTAAGCCTTCTTAAGCATTCCAGGATCCATCTTGAGAATGCGAGCTACACTGAAGATTGAAGCATGATGTTCGGTTCGACGATAAGGTTTCAGACCTTTTAATGGTAAGCCAAATATCTGTTCAAACTCCTCCAAAGTAAGAGCTAACTGGAAGTCTTTGAATGTAAAACAGCGGAGAAGAGGATCATAAAATTAAGCTAGAGCAGTAAGGGCCCCTTCTTGCACTTTGACCTCTAAGAATTTTAAGATCTTTCCATACTTTCTTGTAAAGGTCATTTTCTGAGTAATATCCATCCTTTTGCTTAAGGATAACAGATTGCTAATATTCAATTTGATGACTTTGAGGTGTAACAAATTTTTCAAACGAGTTGCCTTCACTTCTTAATCACTTGATCTCATGTTAAATTCCATTTTTTTGTGATACTTACCAATGTTTAAATTTCACCTTTAACAAAAGAAATAAATGAATCAGATTAACAAAGAAAAGGTTTGATAAATATCATCCTCACATAACAGTATGATAATATTTATCATGACTTAAATTTAGAAAATGTACATTTTTGATGATTTTTTTTTAAAAAAAAGAAAGGAAAACTTTGTGTGAATGAATAAGAGATAAAAGGAATGTTTGCCCACTTGTGTCTTAGACAAGGTAACCACCTAATTAGTTCTAAGGCTCTTTAATCGTGTTTCTTCAAAAGGTGATTCTTCTAATTGGTTCTAAGAAGGTCACCGGAGCTCTGATATTTAGCTATGAGTCTTATGCAAAAAGTTAGGAGTCCTACTTAGTGCGGACATCATAACTAAGATAACACCCCGGCTGAGATTTTCACGTGAATCATAGTAGGACGTCTCATCCTAAATGACACCGCTAATAATCTCCCCTAGCCTATGTCTTTTACAGGGCCCGGGAATAAGGTCCTTTCTAATAGTGTGTGTATTATGGTGAATGTGAAGTGTGTAGGGCATTCATACCTGGATTTTTACCCATTCTTCACAATGAACAAACATAAGGCAAAATAAATATCACATGTCTTCTACCCTATGGTTCTAAATTAAGGCAATAAAGAAGTAAAAAACAATATAAAATCTAAAATTAATGGAAGATTAGATGAACAACGAGAATAACATAACAAATAAATGTGAAGGATGAAATAATTAACAATCAATAAAATACACAAGATCAATTTAACGGGTTTGACTCTCAAAATGTCCCTAGTGGAGTCGCCATCTGTCGCGACCGGGGTCCCAGCACGTGACGCGGACTGGTTAAAGACAATAAAAGAAAATTTGAAAGTTGTAATGAAATGAGGCTCTTGAGAGGCCTAAAGAAAATAAAGGGTTCAAGGAGTCGCCATTAATATTTATTAAGAAAAATATTAGGAAAACCTTTAAACAACACTGGTTTTTTTTTTAAAAAAAATGAGATTCTATTTAGTCCGGGAGTCGAATTACAGGAGGGGAAGGTATTAGCACCCCACACTGTCCGTAAAAAAAACGGTTACCCAAATTGATCATGCATAATTTCAAAAAAAATGATTATCAAATATTTCATCCTTCGTAAAAACAATGATAAATAATATATATAATAATAATAAATTATATATAAATAAGAATATAACAAAAATAATAATAAAACATATCTCCTAAATTTTATTATTTTTAGTTTTAAGAAAATAAATAAACAAATAATTAAAAGACCATAAAAATAAAAAAAACAATAAGACGTCTTGTCTTAATTATTTTCTAGTAAAAAATCCATTGATTTTATTGAGAAATATAAAGTTCATAAGAAAAAACAAATAAATAAATGAAAAAAGTAAAAGAAAAACATAAAAAAGAAAAAAAATAGAATTAAACACATCAACATAAAAATAAAGAAATATATATACACTTAATTAATTAAAATTGACAAATAAACCTTATTTAATCATTTTAAAAAACTAAGATTAATAAGATGTCTCATCTAAATTAATCTCATTTTAAATTTAAGAAAGAGATAGATAAATAAATAACACATTATTTATTAGTCTTGATTTTTGTCATTTTTTTATGATAATGATTTTTCTTAATTATCAAAAGATTACTAAGAGAAAATAATAGGAAATCATGACCATAATAAAAATGGATAATTATGCATATACATATTAATAAACTATTTAAACATGGTCAACATAAATAAATAAATAGAAAGTGTAGAAAAATAAATAAATAAATAAGTGTAGAAAGATAAATAACTAAAAATAAAAGTGCAAAAAAATAAATAATAAAAAAATAAAGGTATAGAAAAATAAATAAATAAAAATAAAAGTGCAAAGGAAAAAAATAAAATAAAAATAAATAGGCGAAACAATAAATACATAAAAATAAATGGGTAGAAAAATAAATACATTAAATAAAGGAGTAGAAAAGTAAATACATAAAAATAAAGAGGTAGGAAAGCAAATAATAAAAATAAAAGGGTAGAAAAGTAAATACATGAAAATAAAGGGGTAGAAAAGTAAATAATAAAAATAAAGGGGTAAGAAAGTAAATACATAAAAATAAAGGGGCAGAGAAGTAAATAATAAAAATAAAGGGGCAGAAAAATAAATACATGAAAATAAAAGGGTAGAAAAGTAAATAATAAAAATAAAGGGGACATGAAAGTAAATAAATAAAAATAAAAGGGCAGAAAAGTAAATAATAAAATAAAGGGGCAGGAAAGTAAATATATAAAAATAAAGAGGTAGAAAAGTAAATAATAAAAATAAAGGGGGTAGGAAAGTAAATAATAGAAATAAAAGGGCATAAAAATAAATAAATAAAAATAAACATGCAGAAAATAAATAAATAAACTAATAATTGCAGAAATGTAAAGTACGGATAAATAAAGTGCAGAAAATTAAATTAACAAAAATAAAAGTATAGAAAAGTAAATAAATATGAAGAAAAGTACAAATAAATAAATAAATAACGATAAAATGTAGAAAAATAAATAAACAGATAAATAACTGCAGAAAAGTAAAGTATAGGAAAATAAAGTGCAGGAATGTAAATAAAGAAAAATAAAAGTGTGGAAAAATAAATAACAATTAAATAAAGACAAATAAAGATAAATAAATATTCTTGTATTAATAAAAAATACCTTAGTACAACAACAATGAAAGAAAAACCAGAACGGAAGTTGGGAAATCAATTTCGTGTAGATTTCCTTTGCTTTTGGCTTTGTTTGGACTCGATTTGAAGGTATTTGGATACCGGTTACAACACTTAAAAAGTATTTTGGCTCACAAAAACTCACATACTAAGACATACCAGAGCAACACACTCACTTTCCTAACAACATTTCCATAACATAATTTTTGAAAACCAAAACTTCTAAAAAATCTCACAAAATTTTAACACTCTTTCCCCTCTTTTTCTTCTTCCTCCCTCAAATACCTTAACATCACCTTCTATTTATAGAAGAAAATGGGCATTGGATCCTCCATAAATGACATCACTTTCCTACTTTTCCAATTTGTCCAAATTTGATGTCAATTTCTCCAATTTTCTCTAATTATCCAACAAAACTGGACCCCACCTCCATTAAACCACCGAATTCCTCTTTCTCTTTTTTTTAAATTCTGATTTTTGTTTTTTTGGAATTTTTTGGCCTATTTTCTCTTTATTTTCAGATTTTTTAGGCTTTTTTTTGGCACATTTTTCATTTTTTTCCAATTTTTATGGCTCATTTTTCATTTTTTCAGATTTTTTTGCTTTCTTTTTATTTGGCCCTTCTTTTAAGAAAAAAATTATTTTTTTTGAATTTTTTAAATTGAATACAAATGAGTAATCATTTACTCTTATAGAAACATAAATTATTTATTACACATGTCGCAATAAATAAAGTATCCAATAAGAAAAATTGCTACCCATGCTATAAGGAGCAAGAAGGTAGTCACAAAACATCGTTTTCCTTTCCTTATTCTTTCCTCTTGGCCTCGGTATCCATCGGTCATTGCTTGAGAGGATTTATGGAAGAAAGTTGATGAAAGGAGAGGTGTGGTAGGAAATGAAGAGGGATTGAGTATTTATAGAAATAGAGAAGAGTTACTATTCCAATGGTCACTATGCAATTTTTTTATTATTTTTTTTATAAAATAAAATATGATCCAAGATGGCAACCTGGAATGGACGAGGTTCTAAGCACCGCACCACGTCACCAATAAGAACTGGTAAGTCATAACCGGGGTCTGAAGTCATCAATTGACTACGGACATTCCTTTCAACCCCGGCCAATCACTCACTACCCGACGATCAGTCAAAAGAGGTGCAAGCAACCTGACCCCGCAAACACTCCATAATCATATGTTGATTTAAGCATTGGAGAACCTTCTATAGGTTCACCTCCGGTGTGTCTTGAAGTTCGAGTACGGATTAAGACATCAATTTTCACCTTAACTTGAAGAACCTCGGACTCCCACCGAACTGAGGTATAAAATACTGTATTCCACTAAGGCGGTGTAAACTTAGAGTTAGTGAGGTAACACCGGTCAGGGGACGGTGCTAAGACCCCGGTTAATACAGTCAACATTGACTCCGGATTCTAGGACAAATATACTCTCTTTTTTTCTTTCTCTTTTCTTTTCTCTTTCTTCTCTTTTTCTTTTTTTCTCTTTTTTTTCTTTCTTCTTTTTCTTATATATTTTAATATATATTTTACTGGACAAAAATAGGTGTTCACATGCATCGTAGCAACCCTGGAGGAGGCCTTGGCTTCATCAACCTCTGATGTAATTCAAAGATCACTAACTTTGAATCTTTTACGGAGTCGGCAAAGACGGACGGGGTGAGCTTTAAGCATTTCTTCATCAAACTTAAAGTGAACGAAGAAAAACTGGTGTTCTGGGAAAACACTGACTTCTCCTGGAAGTTCTACACCGGCTGGTCGTATGAACACTTCCTCCTGACTAGTAATGTCTACATTGTCAACGAATCCGTTCTCTTTCCGGAGTCCAGAGCGGTGCTGGAAGCCTTGAAGGCTTTTTCTACTTTGTCGAAATCACGTTGAGATACCTATCTACATATGCCTCCACTATTTTTTTATCATACCATCTTTTAATCGACATGCTCAATCTTTGTTTCTTGTGTTTCAGAGGAAATGACACGCATTGATTTGCTAAAAAAACTAAGGAAGCAAGCTAAAGCCCAGAATGTTGCTGTGGCTGAAGTTGAGAATCGTGTTACTTCCAAGTGTACATCGACCAAGTTTTTGAGCATTCTAGCAGAGAAGGTAGGTTCCCTAACCCTAATCCCGGAGGAAACAGGAGCTAGGGATAAAGAGAAAAAACATGGCAACAAAGACGTTTCACATCGAAAGATGAAAAGAAACAAGGGTCAATAGAGGTTGGACAAAGCTGGGGCCAGCCGGAATCAGGGCGTGGTTGACCCTTCTGAAAACATGTTAGATGAAGTTAAGCCTATTGTTGTTGATGCAACCTTCTGTAACTCTGGAATCTCTGAATTTCTTTAGGCTATTGGGGAAACTCTGGCTAGGTTTCATATCCCTTTCAAGCTGAAGAAGGATCTGCCTGCTAAAGAGGTCCAGAGTGCGACCAAAGGGCTATCTTCAATTTGGTTGATGTAGTCGGGGTCCTACACTCTCTAGGACAGTTACTCCACCATTGAGGCTCAACAATGCCTAGACCAGATGCTGAAAGCTGAAGCCTTAAGAGTGGAGGCTCAGGCGGCATCGACCAAAAAAGAGGAAGACCTTGCAGACTTTATGACGACATTCACATTGACTAATAAGAGGGCGGATGAGGCCGAGGTGCAAAAAAGACAATAGAGAATGCTTTGAAGGTCGTGTAAGTCAAATATGATGAAGCCATTGCTACACAGACTATTGTTGAAAAGAAAAATAAAGACTTGGAAGCCGAAGTACCATCTATGAAGGAAGCTCATGCCCAGGAACAAAAAAGCTAGGATGAAGAGATAACCTAGTTTGAAGAGTTGGCTGATGTCTCTTTCAACACTGCGATTCGGCAGGTTGTCCATCAAAACCCCGACGTTAAGCTTAACTTGAATGGTATAGGTTTCTTTTATGATTCCATGGCGGGCACCTGTATGCAATGGACCGTGGGAAGTAGAACCCGACGATGTGCCTTATGAGCCTCTGCACTTGCCTCCTAATTAAAGCATGAAACTAAGGACAATGTCAAAGGAAGACTCTGAAAAGATAACTGATATTGCTCGCTCTGATTCCCCAGTTACCGTGGTTGCTCCAGGGTCACCAACTTCATAAACCATTAATTTTCATTACCTTGTACCGGAATGGCCTCCGGTGTTGACAATTCGCCTTTAAGGCTGTAGTGCCTTAACTTTAAATTGTGAATTTCCTTTGTGCTTGTGTTTATTACTTTTATAACTTTTGAACCGATATACCTGTTCTCACAAACAACAATGAATAGATAAAATCAACTTAATAGAATTCTTACCAGTGTTAATAATCTTTGGCTTTTTTCGGTGTCGATCATTGTTAGTTTGAATGACATAGTTATTTTCGTGTGGGATTAATTATATCTAGCCCGATGTATTTTCTTTGTCTTTGCCATTCTTTGTTGGGGTTCAAAATAATCTTAGGGACATTTAGGCTTATGTTCCGCTTTTGGGATTTGCCTGTAAAACTTAGCAATTCCTTAGGTATTAGCTTCTATGAGCGGGGTCAAGCTACCAATCCCATATTGAATTCATCGCCAGTTTGGCTTTTATAGAAATTGTATTTTATCTTGTCTTTGACCCCATCCAGTCTCGACCATTACTTGTATCTTGCCTTAATCTGGGCGCCTGTTTTTAAGGACCGATGTACACATCGGCCCATTCTTGCATCTAGCTTATTGCGGCTGTAGCCGTGATGAGCTGTTCTTGTGTTTTGATACTTAGCCATTTTGGGATTTAACCATTGTAAATGTATAACCACTCTGGGGTTATCAATTTACAACCATACTGGGATTTATCCTCTCCAGGGCATAAATGCGTAACTGCTCTGGGGTTTCTCAACCACTTTGGGATCATTAATTTTATAGTCACTCTGGGTTTAACCTCTCTGGGGCGTAAATGCGTAACTGTTTTGAGTTTCTCAACCACTTTGGGGTTATCAATTTTACAGCCACTCTGGGGTTTAACCATTCTAGGATGTAAATATAACTGTTCTAGGGTTTCTCAACCACTCCGAGGTTATCAATTTTACAGCTATTCTGGGGTTTAACCACTTCAGGGCGTAAATGTAACCGTTCTATGTAACACCCTCTGTTACAACTTAATAAATTCTAAAAAAAATCATAAATTTTTTTTAAAAGATATGATTGTTAAAAAGAAACTATCGGAATAAATTACATACATCATTTCTGAAATACCTCCTAAATATTATTAAAACTTTGTATAGTAATTTTACATTTATCTGAAGAAAATAAATATTAAACATTATAAGAAAGAGAGGAAACTCTATAGCCCAGAAGCAGTTACTTCATAACTTTATTTATTCATTGGACCACGGTATTCATACCGAACTCCCTTTCTAGAACGTACTATATTTACTGCCGAGATTCTTCGATCCTTCCCTCTGAACCATCAATTTACAACATGTGAAATAAAAACACAAAGAAAGGAGTGAGAAATAGAATATAATATTCTCGAATAAGACATAAGCAACAAAGGGTTTTCACAAACCAATACATAATAATATCAGTCACAATCACATATACAATCAATTATGAAGCATGAATGTTATGCAATATCTTCATCATAACTTACCTATATATGTGGGCCCTTAAATTTTAATTTGCACTGGGCCAACCAGGAGTTTACACTGTTCTATAAGTCTAGATAATAATAATATGAACAACTCAACTGGTATGGAAACACTTAGAGACTAGTCAGATTGAGAAGGTTTTTATTGTGAAAGTACCCGACACTAGGGAGCTACCCCAGGTCCCCTGAAGCACCCTTCCATATCCTCTCATCCCAAGGCTCGTAATTAAGCCTCCTCTAATGTATCATCAGTTTCTATAATCCGTCCCCAGACAATATCATTTTATTTCACTTTAATGATTCATGATGCATGAACTACTCACGTATTTAGTTGGTTAAGGCTTTTAGAAACTCAATTATTAAATACCTTAAAGGTTTACAACATTATCTCAATGAACTCTACATTTCCTCAATTCTTTGAATTTCAGTCATACAGAAGTAAATTTGGTACAGTTTTTAATTCTCATAAAAATTGAGTTTCAAAGCCTTAAATATCTCAAAACTTTCTCATATAAAACTTTACATAATCTTTCTCAAATTGAATCTTAACAGGACCAAATAAAAAAATTTCCAATTATTTTCAAATATCTTTAGTTATTAAGTTAGAAAAATAAAATAATTTCTTTTGAAAATTTTATTTAATTAAAAGAGAATAATCTTTAGATCATTAACCAAAAATAATTAAAATTATAAAAATTTTCTTTAGTTCAAGGTTTGATTATCTCAACCTTTTTATAAATTAATTTTCATAAATGACTTCTTTTTAAATAAATACTAAATATTTTTATTCTAAATATTAAAAGTAAAGTTAATAAGAATAATTTCTAAGAAGAAATAAAATATTTAAAATAATAAAAATTTAAAGAGTAAGGTAAGAAAATTCTTACTGAGTTTTAGCTTTTTGTCATACTTGCTATATGCTCAACTTCATATCACAAGATCATTAATCATAATCAAATATTATCAATCACAATATCATCAATCACAACCAAAAAATATCAATCACAATCAAATAATTTCGATCAAATTAAATATCATCAATAATAATCAAATACTAATAATTATAATCAAATCAATTAAATATAATTCAAAATTTAATGGTTATTTAAATTTTCAAAATTGATTTTGAGTTCTTATAGTCCATTCCTTGCATAGGTCTATGTAAGTCCATATAATTCAGTCCTTGCATAGGTATAGTTCAGTCCATATAGGTCAAATTAGTCCAAGTCCTTGCATAGGTTCAGTCCAAGTGATATAGGTTAGTCCAGGTCCTTACATAGGTATGTCAGAGTTAGTTACATCAGATATTAAATCTAAAATTTATTAAAAATTTTAAGTTATAAAGTTAATATTTTAAAATAATAATATTATTAAATTTAAAAGGAGTAGGGGACTCCTCCCATTATTCTTATGCTTTTCATATTATATTCCTATCTCACTCCCCCTTACTTCTTGTATATTGATTCGTTATTAAAAATCCGTGCGCGTTTCGTCTCCGAGTTCTAAAACATACCAATTTCATTTTAATATAGTTACAAGATGAAAATTAAGATTTATACTTAAAACAGAAATGGTAAATTTTGAATAATGAATAATAAATCATGAATAGTAACAGTAAATAGTAAAATATGAATAGTAATAGTAAATAGTAAATTGTGAATAGTAACAGTAAATAGTAAATCATAAATAGTAACGGTAAATAGTAAAACATAAATAGTAAAGGTAAATAGTAACAGTAAATGATTCGGTCTTGATACCGGTATCCGATCTACAAGACATATTTCAACGTCTTTGTCAATTTGCCAACGTGCAACCGGTGTCATCGGTATACATCCGGATTCTAATTCCGTATCAGACGCTCTCCCTATACCGGTTGTCCAGGATAACACCATGACACCGGATAACGTATATGTCACTATACAGAAGACAAAAGGCATTGCTACAGGGACCGATCAATAATTCCCTGTACTACGAGCCAAAATCTGCTCACGGGAATGGTCAATTTGTCCCTTAATTCTAGCCTATACTCCCTACGCTCAATATAAAATGGCCACTTGACCCAATCATACTGGTAAGTGCGCAATAAAATAATAATTTAAGGTGTTATTGGAGGTTAGTGGTTCCCCACTAACGGATCCTCGAATATCGAGCCAATCAGGTATATGAACTCTCTTCATCAATGAAAGGAGAGATCTTTTGACTCTATCAACTTATAATTACTCTCTGAAAACATTCCTCACTTGGAATATCACCACTGACTTGAGCGTCGGAGAATCTTTACAGGTTACACCACCTTTCGCCCACATCAACGCGTAAGGGCGGTGTGAAGGACCTCCAGGTCGCCCAATCCGCTCTCATCATACAGCGACATCGGATATGTAAACCGGATACTCATATAACCGGTCTTCAGAGACATAATCATCTAACTATTTATGACTGACCCGACACCGGATCTCTTGACCCCGGTTCTGGACAGATCAGTAAATAGTAATTTACTATTTGAATAGTAATTTACTATTGAAATAGTATTTTACTATTTTGAATAATAACTTAAAATAATATTATTTCTAGTATAATAATAGATTTCTAAAAACGATATACAAATAACCCTAAAAGATATAAAAGAGAAGTATTCGTACCTTAGAATTTTAGCAGAAGCTTCTTCCAAAAAATTTATTTCTCTCTCTCACTTTCACCACTATCTCACTAGCACTACTATATTAAGAAAACTTAATCTGAAATTGTGAATTCTAAAGAAGAATTCCTTCGGTATTTATAGGAAAAAAATTACTATATATTCCATTATTTTAATATAAAAGTATTGTACATGTTTTGAAATTTCATTCCTGGTTACTGTGCATCTTTTGAAAATTTCGTACATGCATAGTGTTTTGCATAGTAAATGTCGACTGAATTATTAAGCCAAATAGTAACCTTTCACTCATATATATTTTAAATATTCAAAATTACTCATTTTTGAAATTTAACGATATTATATCAGTTCTCACTAATTTTATAATAAGTAATATAAAGTTTAAATTTTAACAATCTAAAATTTTCTGTTAATAAAAATTTATTGATACGTTTCCAATTTTTTAATTATTGGAAAAAATCAAGATTTTTCTCAAACTGATTATTTTTAGATAAGTCTACTTGAAATAGATTTTAGAAAATTTTCTTATAATTTAACTTCACTTTCTTATAAATATTTTTAATTTTAAGTCACTTATATGAATTTAAAATTATTTAGAAAATATTATTTTATTAAAATAATTCAAAAATTCTGAAAAATTCCAAAAAATCATAAATAATACGTAGATTAAAAAGTCCTAAAGAACCACAATTTAATTCCTTCAAAATTTTAATATAAAAATAAAAATAGGGGTGTTACAACTCTACTCCCCTTAGAAAAATTTCGTCCTCGAAATTTACATTATTCAGTAAAACAAATGGGGATGAGACTCTTTCATCTCAGTTTCTAGTTCCCATGTAGCATATTCTCCTCTCGTTTCGCTCCAAATGACCTTTACAAGTGGAATTGTCTTGTCCCTTAGCTTTTTTATTCTTTTGTCAGCTATTTTGACAGGTGGTGCATCATATGTAAGATTATCTTTAACTTGTATGACATCAGGTTCAATAACATGTGTAGGATCAAATATATACTTTCGTAAGTTTGACACATGAAAAACATTATGGATATTAGAAAGAAAAGATGGTAATGCTATTTGGTAGGCAAGAGGACTAACTTTATGAATTATTTGATATGGACCAATAAATCTAGGAGTTAGTTTTCGAGATTTCATTGCCCGACCGACCCCAGTCATAGGTGTGACTTTCAAGAATACATGATCATCTTCTGCCTGCTTTGTGTTGCCTTCATCTTTTCCTGAACCATTTTGATTTTATTCATGGTTTGTTATACCAACTCTGGTCCTAGCATCAAGTTTTCACCAGTCTCAAACCAACATAGCGGAGTCCTACATTTTCTTCCATATAATGCTTCAAAAGGTGCCATGCTAATGGTAGCATGAAAACTGTTGTTGTAGATGAATTCCACATTTGGTAAGAATTGATTCCAACTTCTTGTATGTTCTAACACACAAGCTCGTAACAAGTCCTCTAGAGATTGAATTGTTCTTTCTAATTGTCCATCCGTCTGAGGATGATATGCTAAACTCAGATGAAGTCTTGTTCCCAAAGCCTTGTGTAAGCTCTTCTAAAATTGCGATGTAAAACGAGGGTCCCGATCAGAAATGATACTTAAAGGAATTCCATGCAATCTCACAATCTCCTTGATGTATAATTTCGCTAGTTTCTCCATAGGGTAACGAATATTAATGGGAATAAAGTGGGCAGATTTGGTTAATCTATCAACTATTACCCATATTGAATCATGTCCTAATGGAGTTTTGGGTAAAGAAGTCATAAAATCCATGGTAATGCTATCTCATTTCCATTCTGGTATTTCTATTGATTGTAGCATTCCAGGTGGTTTTTGATGTTCCACTTTAACCTTTTGGCAAATTAGACATGCAGCCACGTACTCTGCCACCGCTTTCTTCATTCCAGGCCACCAAAATAACTTCTTCAAATCTTGATACATTTTAGTAGCTCTGGAATGAATGTTCATATAACTTTTGTGACCTTCTTCTAGAATTGCTTTCCTCAACTCCTCTTGATTAGGAATACACACTCGATCCTTATACCTTAACAATTGGTCGTTTCCCACATTGAACTCGACTTTTTTTCCTTATTTCAGGAGTTTTTTCTTCTCTTGCAGGAATTCATCCTCTCGTTGAGCCTCTAAAACTTGCCTCATGAATTCACTTGTCACTTGCAACGCTCCTAATCTGTAGCTGTTAGCATTAACCTTTACTGCTAGGTTAAGATCTCTGAAGTTCTCTATCAATTCCAGATTTTTAATCATAATTGTGGACGCATGTAGAGACTTTCGACTCAAAGCATCAGCTACTATGTTCGCTTTTCCAGGATGGTATTGCAACTCAAAGTCGTAGTCCTTTAAGAACTCCATCCATCTCCGTTTCCTCATGTTTAACTCCTTTTGGCCGAATAAATACTTGAGACTCTTATGATCACTAAACATATCGAATGTTGCATCGTATAGATAATGCTCCAAATCTTTAAGGCAAAAACTACAACGGCTAACTCTAAGTCATGGGTAGGGTAGTTAATCTCATGTTGCCTTAATTGACGTGACGCATTGGCTACAACCTTCTTGTCTTGCATAAGTACACTTCCCAGTCCTTGCTTAGACGCATCACAGTAAACTTCAAAACTTCGATGTGGATCAGGGAGTACTAACACCAGCGCAAAAGTAAGTCGATCTTTTAACTCTTGGAAACTATTCTCGCCTTGTGTCATCCACACAAAAGGTTGTCCTTTCTGTGTTAACTTGGTCAGTGGGTATCCTAGCTTTGAAAATCCTTCAATGAATCTCCTATAGTATCCAGCCAAGCCCAAGAAACTTCTGATCTCAGTAATTGTGGTTGGTCTCTCCCATTTCAAAACAACTTCCACCTTGGAAGGGTCTACAACAATTCCTTCTTGACTAATTACATGTCCTAAAAAGTTCACTTCTTCCAACCATAATTCACACTTCAGCAGCTTTGCATACAGTTATTTCTTTTATAGGATTTCCAACACAATTCAAGTGTTCAACATGTTCTTCTTTGCTTTTAGAGTACACTAGTATATCATCAATGAACATCACAATAAATTTATCTAGATATGGATGAAAAATCCTATTCATGTAATGCATGAATACGGCTGGTGCATTAGTTACACCAAAAGGCATCACTAGATATTTCTAATGGCCATAGCGTGTTCCGAAAGCAGTTTTTGGTACATCTTCTTTCTTCACCCTTATTTGATGGTATCCAGACCTCAAATCAATTTTGGAGAACACCGTGGCACCACGCAGTTGATCCATCAAGTCGTCAATCCTTGGTAGAGGATATCTGTTCTTGATCATCACCTTGTTCAGTTGTCGATAATCTACACATAACTTCATGTTACCATCCTTTTTCTTAAACAATAACACTGGTGCACCCTAGGGGGATAACTGGGTTTATAAACTGCTTTTCTATCATCTCTTCAAGTTGTTTCTTCAACTCTGCTAATTCTAGAGGTGACATTCGGTATGGTACAATTGAAATGGGTCCAACTCCAGGTACTAGATCAATGGTGAATTCCATATCTTTTTCTGGGGGTAAACCAGGGATATCTTCAAGAAAAACTTCAGGAAATTTGCACATAACTGGCATATTTTTGATTTTTGATTCTTGCTCTCCTTTCATTGAAAGCAATAGCATGAATCCTTAAGCCCCTCCTTTTAAAGAGGCACTCACTTGTTTGCGGTTAGAAATCTCAAATCTTCAGGATTCAAATTCACTGGTTCGTTAAACATTATGGTTTTATTATGACAATCTATTAGAACATGATTGTCAGACAACCAATCTAGCCCAATAATAACTTCTAAGCCAGAAAGGGGTAAACAGAAAAGATTAGCCTTAAAGTCTTTACCATCTATGACAATAGGGCATTTTCAACAGGCTTTAGAAGTGACAATGGGATTGTTTCCAGGAGTATGTATAGATAAGTCAAATGACAGTTCTATCACAGGTAATTTTAGTTTTGCAACACAGTCATTAGCAATAAAGGAATGTGATGCACCTGAGTCATACATAACAGTTAAAGGAATCTTATTAATGATATACTTACCTTCCTCCATAGAGTCAGAATGGGATGCTTCTTCTCTAGTGATTGCAAAAAACTTTCCTTTTGCCTTTGGCCTTCCGACTGCACTGTGTATGCCTCCCTGAGTATTTATGCTTGTACACGCACCTTCAAGGTTTTCCCTCTTTATTTCTGGACAATCCTTGATGTGATGACTTGGTTTGTTACACTTAAAGTAAACATAAGTGTTTTTAGGACAATCCTTTTTCAAATGGGGTCCTCCACAGATAAAACATTTAAAATTTAGTGTAGATGTCGAGTAATAGCTTCCAGTTGAAGCTTGGGGTCTGTTAAGAATAGATACTGCTCCAAACCGGTGAAATGGTGCTTGGTAAGGCTTATTTCTCCTGAAGTCTGTTCTTTAGTAATGGTGAGGTCCTACACTTCTCATTTCTCCCGCCTTGTGAATGGGCTCATGACTTTTGGGCATTCTATCCTTATGATCCTTTTCAAAGATCCTGCAGCGATTTACCAATACAGAAAATTCACGGATTTCCTGCATTCGTATAGCTTCTTTGATTTCTGTTCGCAATCCATTTACAAACTTTGCATACCGATCACCTTCGTTAGTAGCATCATTATAATGAGAATGAAAACAAGATAACTCTTCAAACCTAGATGCGTACTCTCCAACAGTCATATTTCCTTGGGTCAGCGACAGGAATTCGAATTGTCTTTTCTCTTTAACATCAGCTGGAAAGTATTTTTCCAGGAACATATCCTTAAAATAATCCCAAGTGATCTCCATGTCGTTGACTTCAAATTGTCTATGCATGTTATCCCACCAATGTTCGGCATCCTTAGATAAGGCATAAGTAGCGAAGACTACCTTATCAGCTTTGTTACATTGTAATGCTCGAAAGATCTTTTCTATCTCTCGAATCCAGATTTACGCTCCATCAGGGTTATATCCTCCCTTGAAACGAGGTGGATTATGCTTTTTGAAAAGGTCCAACCTTCTCAAGGCATCAGTACCTTGACCTTCACGTGCTCCCATTGCATTGATTAAGTGTTCCACAATTCCAGCACGATTGTTTTAGGCCATTAGTTTGTTGTTTCACAATAACTGAGACTTATCACATCAATCACAGTTACTACCAAGTTACATATTCTATTCTCTATCACCTATACAGAGTTTACAGACAAAGCAAGATAGACCTTTTCCCAGGCCTACGGGATTAACTACGTTGATATTACTTTGTAACACCCTCTGTTACAACTTAATAAATTCTAAAAAAATTTGTAAATTTTTTTTAAAAGATATGATTGTTAAAAAGAAACTATCGGAATAAATTACATACATCATTTCTGAAATACCTCATAAATATTATTAAAACTTTGTATAGTAATTTTACATTCATCTGAAGAAAATAAATATTAGACATTATAAGAAAGAGAGGAAACTCCATGGCCCAGAAGCAGTTACTTAATAACTTTATCTATTCATTGGACCACTGTATTCATACCGAGCTCCCTTTCTAGAACATAATATATTTACTGCCGAGATTCTTCAATCCTTCCCTCTGAACCATCAATTTAAAACACATGAAATAAAAACACAGAGAAAGGAATGAGAAATAGAATATAATATTCTCGAATAAGACATAAGCAACAAAGGGTTTTCACAAACCAATACATAATAATATCAGTCACAATCACATATACAATTAATTATGAATGCATGAATGTTATGCAATATCTTCATCATAACTTACCTATATATGTGGGCCCTTAAATTTTAATTTGCACTAGGCCAACCAGGAGTTTACACTGTTCTATAAGTCTAGATAATAATAATATGAACAGCTCAACTGGTATGGAAACACTTAGAGACTAGTTAGATTGAGAAGGTTTTTATTGTGAAAGTACCCAACACTAGGGAGCTACCCCAGGTCCCCTGAAGCACCCTTCCACATCCTCTCATCCCAAGGCTCGTAATTAAGCCTCCTCTAATGTATCATCAGTTTCTATAATCCGTCCCCAGACAATATCATTTTATTTCACTTTAATGATTCATGATGCATGAACTACTCACGTATTTAGTTGGTTAAGGCTTTTAGAAACTCAATTATTAAATACCTTAAATGTTTACAACATTATCTCAATAAACTCTACATTTCCTCAATTCTTTGAATTTCAGTCATACAGAAGTAAATTTGGTACAGTTTTCAATTCTCACAAAAATTGAGTTTCAAAGCCTTAAATATCTCAAAACTTTCTCATATAAAACTTTACATAATCTTTCTCAAATTGAATCTTAACAGGATCGAATAAAAAAAGTTTCAATTATTTTCAAATATCTTTAGTTATTAAGTTGGAAAAATAAAATAATTTCTTTTGAAAATTTTATTTAATTAAAAGAGAATAATCTTTAGATCATTAACCAAAAATAATTAAAATTATAAAAATTTTCTTTAGTTCAAGGTTTGATTATCTCAACCTTTTTATAAATTAATTTTCATAAATGACTTCTTTTTAAATAAATACTAAATATTTTTATTCTAAATATTTAAAGTAAAGTTAATAAGAATAATTTCTAAGAAGAAATAAAATATTTAAAATAATAAAAATTTAAAGAGTAAGGTAAGAAAATTCTTACTGAGTTTTAGCTTTTTGTCATACTTGTTATATGCTCAACTTCATATCACAAGATCATTAATCATAATCAAATATTATCAATCACAATATCATCAATCACAACCAAAAAATATCAATCATAATCAAATAATTTCGATCAAATTAAATATCATCAATAATAATCAAATACTAATAATTATAATCAAATCAATTAAATATAATTCAAAATTTAATGGTTACTTAAATTTTCAAAATTGATTTTGAGTTCTTATAGTCCATTCCTTGCATAGGTCTATGTAAGTCCATATAATTCAGTCCTTGCATAGGTATAGTTCAGTCCATATAGGTCAAATTAGTCCAAGTCCTTGCATAGGTTCAGTCCAAGTGATATAGGTTAGTCCAGGTCCTTACATAGGTATGTCAGAGTTAGTTACATTAGATATTAAATCTAAAATTTATTAAAAATTTTAAGTTATAAAGTTAATATTTTAAAATAATAATATTATTAAATTTAAAAGGAGTAGGGGACTGCTCCCATTATTCTTATGTCTTTTCATATTATATTCCTGATCCGGTCTAGATACCGGCCCTTAAGTTAAGACATCATCTTGGTCATCCCATAAGATCAACCAGTGTCACAGGTCAATGTCCGTACTGCAAAGACACGGTGTAAGAGTCTCTCTTACACCGGTCATCCAAATTTGCGTCCAAGACACCAGATACCTCATCCATTCTCATTCCTCCGTCACATATAACCGTTTGCCTCAGTATCACGATAAGATAAGAGGAGTTATTACTTATCAAGATAGATACTCTGCATAGCGAAATATGTCTATATCATTCCATAAAAGGAGTAAGTACGATTACAGACGTGATATACGGAAAAAATAGATTATCCCCATCCCTATGTCAGAATCGTACACTGACCATTGACCTACCCACTGTCACTCTCTGAACACTGAACTACTCTGATTGATATTTTGCACACGGCATCAGAGCCACAGGGCCCATATATACCCAACGATTCATTTTCCACGCTCAACTATAAATAGCATCTTTTCCTACACATGCAAGGTTACGTTGTTCTTACTCTAACTTTACTATTGCATTGCTTAAGTGTTCTCTGAGTTCTTATTTACTCTTCTAACTTGAGCGTTGGAGAATCCTTGTAGGTGGCACCACCTTTCGCCCCTTATTAACGTGAAACTTTGGTGTGAAGGATCTCCAGGACAATAAGACCAGCCTTTTCCACTGAGAGGATGAATTATAATACCGGATACCCACTGTACCGGTGTATAAATACTCAAAACATACACTTTTGTGGCTGGTCCCCACACCAGATCACAGACCCCGGTTCAGACCAGTTCATTGGCACGCCCAGTGGGACTCGATAAAGTTATTCCCATTTTTTATAGAAGTTCAGTAGTTTGCCATGGAAGAAGATGGACGTGATTTTATGGATGGTCACGTGAAGGATGTGACCCATCAGCAAGCTGGTAGGAGACTTATTTTCGAGTGTCCTGTAACCCACACAAGGAGAATGGTACCCATTGCAACCCCTGACCCTTGAGATGAATTTATAAGGCAACTCAGGAAGGAGTTGATGGAGTTGAGAAGGGAGAAAATGGGAGCTGGGGACAGAGTGATGTCTCAGGCTGAGGATACTCACCATGCATCTACAAGAGAGAAGTCTATAATTCTCCAGTATTCGAAGATTCCTACCTATGAGGAGAGGGAACAAACTCAAGATTCTGGAGATAGAGTTAGTGCAAGGAAGAAAGAGTAGGTAGTGGTGACCTCTGGGGCATACAGACTCAACGTTCCTTTCTCAAGAAGGCTCATGAGTGTTCTTATCCCCAAGCACCTGTAAACAACCCAGCCACTTTCGATCGGAAAGTATAATGGGGAGACTGATCCCACTAAGCATCTTGATACTTATGTGTATGAGGCTATGTATTTGGGAGCTGATGAGGATGTGATGTGCAGAATATTCCCAAGAATATTAATGGAGGAAGCTCTTAGTTGGTTCAAGAGTTTACCCTCAGGTTTGATAGATTCCTGGGAAGAAATGGCAGCTGTGTTTGAGAGCCATTTCATTATTTCTAGAGATGTTCCAAGGACTTCTCATACCTTGGCCCAGATAAGACAGGGGGAAAAGGAAACTCTAAAAGAGTTTTTGAGGAGATTTTATAAGGAGGCTGCTTTGGTGCCTAACCTCATGGAGGCTATTCAACTTCATATTGTTGTTGAAGCTTTACAACCTGGATCTACCTTTGCTTTGTCTTTGGCAAAGAGTCCTCTGACGACGTTTGAGGAGTTCTGGAAGAAAGCTTCAAAATATGTAGGCATAGAGATGCACCTGGAAGCTACTGCAGCTAGATTGAAGCCATCAATACCCTTGCAGCAACCGCGGAGAGACAAGGAAAGGGTAAGGCTAGAGAAGCATGCCCAGAGAGAAGATTTCCTGAGCACTCAACCTTAACAGTGGGATAGGTGCATAACTTATTTCAGCAACTACGCTCCACTGAACTCCAAACATTCTTAAATCTTGAGGGAAGTTGGTTGGCCCACACTTAGTGTTTATGGGATAAGGAAGCCTCCGCCGATGAAAAGACCTGGTAATTCTTGAAAATACTGTGCTTTCCACAAGCAGGTTGGCCATACCACCGATGAATGTAAGGCGTTGAAGAATGCAGTAGAAACTCTTATCAGAGAGGGAAAGCTGAAACAGTATTTATTTAAGGAGAAATCCTTAGACGAGCCAGATAGGATAGAGAAGAGAGGGAGAGACCGTGATCATGAGGGCAACAATATTCGTAATCCGGTCAGGAGGTTCACAGCTGTTGAGAAACAGAAGGGAGTGGTGATCAGTGAAGGAGCTCAGCAGGACAGCATGCCTCAGCAGCAAAGGCAAGGTCGGCGTGAGGTGATTGATACGATCGCTGGAGGATTTGCTGGAGGGGGAGCGACAATCACAGCTCGTAAGAACCACCACCGAATGATCCTATCAGTGTAGGGGAAGCCCGGGGATAACCGCCCTTTCAGGGATGGCATGGCAGCACCAGTAGTGTCGTTCACAGATGATAATTTTGGCCCAACAATGCCAGGAGGTGATGATGCAGTAGTTATCATCGCTGTCATAGCCAACAAGGACGTTAAAAGGATCCTCGTCGATCAGGGAAGTTCTTGTGATGTTATTTTTTATAATTGCTTCAAAAGAATGGGCTTTAATGATGCAGATCTGCAGCCATATACACAAGAGCTCACGACGTTCAATGGAGCGAAGCAGCCCACCAAGGGGTATCTTGATACCCTCATTTCTTTTGAGGGTGAACCTAGAGCAAGAACGGTGAAGTCCAGAATCCTGGTGATCGATGTGGAATCTCCTTACAACAGGATTATAGGCCGCCCTACTCTGAATGCCATGGAAGCAATAGTGTCTACTCCGCACCTCCTTATCAAATTCATTGACAAGGACAACGGTGTGTCATCCCACCGAGGCGATCAGGAAATGGCTAGGTATTGTTACAACCTGAGCCTGAATATGGTAAAGTTGGAGGTGTTTAGCAAGAAGAGAAAGTTAAACAATGGAGGAACAGCGGCTGGGTCTGTCAGTTTGATCAATCTTGATCCTAGATTGGAGTTGAAGATTGATCTACTCAATCCTTCAAAACCCATGCCAGATGGAGGTTCCAGGGACGTTGTCTTAGTGGATTCCCCAGAGAAGGTCACACACATTAATGACAAGCTAGAGTTTGTTATGGAGCAGCGTCTGTTAGCACTTCTCCAGGAATTCAAAGACCTTTTCGCATGAACTGCTATAGACATGCCTGGGATGGACTTTGATTTTTGCTATCATAAATTATCTATCTATCTAGAGACGAGGCCGGTTGCCTAGAAGAAGAGAAGATTGGGACCAGAAAAGTAGAAGGCAGCTTGTGAGTAAACAAAGGAATTGTTGAAGGCCGGTTTTATTAGGGAAGTTCGATATTCTTCTTGGCTTTCCAATGTGGTGATGGTACAGAAGGCCAACGGCAAGTAAAGAATGTGCACTGACTATGTAGACCTTAACCGATGTTGCCCGAAGGACCCATACCCGCTCCCAAATATTGATCGTATAGTGGACAATTTATCTAGTTACCAGTACCTCAGTTTCATGGATGCTTATTCAGGGTACAATCGAATTCTGATGTGGGAGGAAGACCAGGAGAAAATAGCTTTCGTCAATGACCGCGGTGTCTTCTACTACACCATCATGCCCTTCGGTTTGAAGAATATTGGAGCCACTTACCAGCGTATGGTTAACAAGGTGTTCGAAGGCATGTACACCAAATTGGTGGAGGTGTACATTGACGATATCATTGCCAAGACTCCAGCTAGAGATGATCACGTTGAAGATTTACGCTAGGTGTTTACTCGGTTAAGGCAGTATAACATGAGATTGAACCCGTTGAAGTATACCTTTGCAGTCCCAGTTAGGAAGTTTTTGGATTTCATGTTAACCCAGCGCGGCATCGAGGCTAATCTAGGTAAATGTCGAGTGATATTGGACATGCAGATTCTGAAGAACTTGAGGGAGGTGCAATCTTTAAATGGGAAAGTGGCAGCTCTGGCTCGATTCATGCCCAAAATGGCACATAGGTCCCTTCCTTTGTATAAAGTGCTAAAAAAGTCTAAGAAGTTTGAGTGGGGACAGGAGCAAGAGCAAGCATTCCAGCAACTCAAGGAAGTATTGTCAAGTCCTCCGATCTTGGTAAAACCCAACCCTGGTGAATCCCTCATTTTATACTTGGCAATTTCAGATGAAGCCTTGGGCGTAACATTGGTCAAGGAAACCCCAGAGGGGCAGAGGCCAGTGTATTTTGTAACATCCTAATTTTTATGATTTTTAGAAAAAAAATAATTTATTAAGGATTAAAGGAGAAATTTCGAATGAATTTCCGAGTGAAAAATGTCAAAGACAGAATTTTCCGAGTGAAACATGGCTCAGAAGATCAATTCTAAGTGAATTTAAGAAGTCTCCGAGGGGGAACGTTTTCGAACGAGTTGTTGCCAAGAGAAGTACTTATTCGAATAAGAGAAACTTTGATTTAAAAAGGGTACTTCTCAGAAAAGATATTTTTGATTGGTGAACTCCCGAGTGGAGTATATCCGAGTTAAGCAACCTTCTGAGTGAAGTGTCTCTATGACACTTTCAAGTGAGATATTCCGAGTGAATCTTTCCAGGAAGAGTGCTTCTGGACAAAGAGAGACTTCAACTCCGATTGAGTATGTTCTGAGTGAATAATTCCCGAGGAGAGTAAATATCTGAGTGGTAAATTCATTTAATTCATGCTCGGATCGATCTTTGGAGTTTCCGAGAGCTTGAGCTCGGATTCGTTTTTAAGATAGCATTCGACCCCAAGAAATCCTTTCAAGTGGAATGATTTCTGAGAAAGGAGTTGGACTTCAAGACTCCGAGTGATCTTTCAGTTGAGAGACTTCTAAATGACGAAAAAGTAAGACTGACTCGAGAAGAGGTATAACCAAGTGAGATGTCTGATTGGTGTATTTCTAAATAAGCCAATTATGAAAGGGTCATTCTGAGGAAGAAAAACTGTGTTTTATGAGATGAAACCATTCCGAGTGAATAACCTCTGAATGAAGGAATTTTGAACGAACAGAGGCTTTCTCCGAGTCGGAATTAATAATTATTTTAAGCCTTCCACATCACTCTGTTCTTCTATGTTCTAGCAGGTTCACTTTTCAGATATTTTCTAAGTATGGGACCCTTTTTGATGTTCTGTCCCCTTTTCATTAAATATCTTATTCCTTTCATTATCATTAAATAGACGTGTGTCAGAATACTTCCATTCATTCACATCTCTTCTGCATGAACCATATATATAAATCCTTCCATTGTTGGATTAAAGGAAGAACTCTTGAAAAGTGAAATCCTCAGCCTTTCTTTCCAATTCTCTGAAAACCATTGAACGAAGACAATTAAATCTTTATTTCTTCTATTTACAAAGAAAGCTTGGGACTGGTGCAATACTGCAACTCCAGTCGGAATACGTGAGCAGTGAATTGAATACCGCTTGAAGAGTTGCTGGAACTCCTTATTCCAGGTAGGGGGAGCGTTACATCTCAAATAAATGGTTTATGAATGGAATTAGGGTGATATTGTTATGATGCCTATATGCTGTGTGCAAATTAGTAAGACCCTAATTATATGATGTTTATGTTTTCATATTTCCATTCATATTGATGTGCTGATTGTATTTATATGTGACTGATGATTGGATCGGTTGATGGCATGAGATAATGCTGGTATGTGATTGATGATTATGATATGAATTATATTCATGAAATTTTCATGATATATAATTGCATGCTATGTTGGTTATTATACCGAGTGGTAGCCTGATAGTTGAAATCAGGTAGTTTGTTGATGTATGATTATTATATGGCATAGCATGTGCATTCAGACGCATACAGGACTGCAAAGGGCCTGTGATGCCGGTCCAGATGGGAGGACGACCTAATGATAGGCACAGACCCTGTGGTGGTTTTTTTTGATTCCACAGATGCCTTTGAGTTGGACTCAAGGCCGGCCCGTAACACTGAGTTATGTTACCGCTATCACTGAGAGTGACCGGTGTTACATTATGGGCGCAGAGCGGTTTGGTACCTGTAAAACGGCCGAATCAGCTGGGAGCTGAGATATTATGTTGTGAATATCCCATTATTAGAGTCGGATCCGCATGCATATGCATTGATTTAAATGTTATTGATAATAACGTGATAAATTGACCATTGTTGATATGAGATTGTGTGATTCGGTTATGTTTTGTATGTATATAGTTTTGAATTGGACTTTTAAATCTGATTCAATAACTGTTATTTGATATGTTTATGCTCACCCTCTACTGTTGTTATTTTTCAGTGGATGTGGGGCTAACCATGATATGTGAGGTCACTCAGCTGCTCGGAGTGTATTTTGGTAGAAGCCTTGGCCGGCTCCTGTGAATACTGAGTGTTTTATTTATTTATTGTAAACTTATTGAGCCGGCCGGCTGATGTAAATTTGTGAATGTTATTATTAAATTCAAATTCTGTTTTGAAATTTAAATTACTTGCAAAATTTTATTTGGATTATTGAAATTTTATTTTAAAAATTAAGAACGTTATATTTTGGTATCAGAGCAGACTTGAAAAGTCCAAGGCCAAGGTTTAGCTACTAAATGCTATGAGTTGAGTGATAACATATCACTGTTGTTACGTGTTATAGTTGAGGAAATCAACTATAAATAAATTGCTTTCATATCCATGAGTGGTACTAAAGTGTGATGATTATTTCAGGATAAGAAAATGGACCCTCATGGTATAGATGCAATGATTGTTGCCTTCCAGCGTGTAGCTGACATTTTAGAAAGGTAGAATACCCCTCAACCTAGTGACAATCATAGTATTGATTGTTTTCTCAAACGAAAACCGACTGAATTCCATGGAGGATTTCAGCCCGACCGAGCATATGCCTGGATCCAGAATCTTGAACGGATCTTTGGTAGTTTGCAGTGCACTGAGGCACAGAAGGTTGAATACGCTGCATTCATGCTTCGAAAAGAAGCTAAAAATTGGTGGAGAATGGCCAAAAGCCGACTGACGACTATGGGAACCAAGTTGAACTGGGAAAATTTCAAGGAATATTTCCTTGAAAAATATTTTCTGAACACTGTTAGAAGCCAGAAAGAATTAGAATTCATGGAGCTCAAACAAGGCAATCTGAGTATGGAGGAATACGCAGTGAAATTTGAAGAATTGTGTTTGTTTTACCCTCCTTTTCAATTGTCGGGCACTGAGGGCTCAAAGTGCATCAAATTTGAAAATAGACTGAGACCAAACATTAAAAAGGCTTTCCGACACCAAGAAATCAGGAGTTTCCCGATTCTTGTCAATAAATGTCGAATATATGAGGAAGACGACAAAGCCTCTACTGGGTCGAGCAACAGATCGGATAATTCTTCAAAACTACCACCGATTAATTTTAAAAAGCAAGGGAAGTTTAATAGAGGTGAATCATCCTTTAAGTCTCGAGGCCGATTGAATTCTGGAGGCCGATCAGTGAATTTTCCGAGAAACATTAAATGTTTCAAGTGTGGTGGTAATCATTTTTTGAGTGACTGTAACCGAGACGAAATTATTTGTTTCCAATGCAATGAGAAAGAACATATTCGTCCTAATTGTCCTCATTTGTAACCGACCGAGTCTAATGCTAGCATAAACCGAGAGGGCTTCCGAAGACGAGGCCATGGAGTCGGAAATAGAGGAGGAAATAGTGGGCGTAGTAATTTAATGATTAGAAGAAACGACCAGGATAGGAATGCTAATCCACAAGTTGCTGGCAGAGTGTTTACCATTCACGTAGAAGAGGCCAAACAAGCTGGTGATATGGTACAGAGTGAGTGAACTATTTATGGTTCTAAACTCTTGAAAATCTTTAATCCGGGTGATATACATTCCTTTTATTTCTAAAATGTATGTTAGACACCTAAAAATACTCGTTGGTATGTTAAACCGAGAGATTATATAAGTTTTATGTATATATATAAGTTTTGTATAAGTGTTCACTCGGGAACACCAATTCTTAATGTGAGGTTGACTTGGGTATAACTTATTCTTTTATTTAAATGATGTGTGTTCTTTTATTTCTAATAATGTGTGAGCTATTAAATTTCAAGGATGAAATTTTTATAGGGGGAGAAATATAACATCCTAATTTTTATGATTTTTAGAAAAAAAAATTTATTGAGGATTAAAAGAGAAATTCCGAATGAATTTCCGAGTGAAAAATGTCAAAGACAGAATTTTCCGAGTGAAATGGATGTGATTCTGAGTGAAACATGGCTCAGAAGATCATTTCTAAGTGAATTTAAGAAGTCTCCAAAGGGGAACGTTTCCGAACGAGTTGTTGCCAAGAGAAGTACTTATTCGAATAAGAGAAACTTTGATTTAAAAAGGGTACTTCTCAGAAAAGATATTTTTGATTGGTGAACTCCCAAGTGGAGTATATCTGAGTTAAGCAACCTTCTGAGTGAAGTGTCTCTGTGACACTTCCGAGTGAGATATTCCGAGTGAATCTTTCCAGGAAGAGTGCTTCTGGACAAAGAGAGACTTCAACTCCGATTGAGTATGTTCAGAGTGAATAATTCCCGAGGAGAGTAAATATCCGAGTGGTAAATTCATTTAATTCATGCTCGGATCAATCTTTGGAGTTTCCGAGAGCTTGAGCTCGGATTCGTTTTTAAGATAGCATTCGACCCCGAGAAATCCTTTCAAGTTGAATGATTTCCGAGAAAGGAGTTGGACTTCAAGACTCCGAGTGATCTTTCAGTTGAGAGACTTCCGAATGACGAAAGAGTAAGACTGACTCAAGAAGAGGTATAACCGAGTGAGATGTCTGATTAGTGTATTTCCGAATAAGACAATTATGAAAGGGTCATTCCGAGGAAGAAAAACTGTGTTTTATGAGATGAAACCATTCCGAGTGAATAACCTCCGAATGAAGAAATTTTGAACGAACAGAGGCTTTCTCCGAGTCGGAATTAATAATTATTTTAAGCCTTCCACGTTACTCTGTTCTTCTATGTTCTAGCAGGTTCACTTTTCAGATATTTTCTAAGTATGGGACCCTTTTTGATGTTCTGTCCCATTTTCATTAAATATCTTATTCCTTTCATTATCATTAAATAGACGTGTGTCAGAATACTTCCATTCATTCACGTCTCTTCTGCATGAACCATATATATAAATCATTCCATTGTTGGATTAAAGGAAGAACTCTTGAAAAGTGAAATCATCAGCCTTTCTTTCCAATTCTCTGAAAACCATCGAACGAAGACAATTAAATCTTTATTTCTTCTATTTACGAAGAAAGCTTAGGACTGGTGCAATATTGCAACTCCAGTCGGAATACGTGAGCAATGAATTGAATACCGCTTGAAGAGTTGCTGGAACTCCTTATTCCAGGTAGGGGGAGCGTTACATCTCAAATAAATAGTTTATGAATGGATTTGGGGTGATATTGTTATGATGCCTATATGCTGTGTGCAAATTAGTAAGACCCCGATTATATGATGTTTATGTTTTCATATTTCCATTCATATTGATGTGCTGATTATATTTATATGTGACTGATGATTGGATCGGTTGATGGCATGAGATAATGCTGGTATGTGATTGCTGATTATGATATGAATTATATTCATGAAATTTTCATGATATATAATTGTGTGCTATGTTTGTTATTATACCGAGTGGTAGCCTGATAGTTGAAATCAGGTAGTTTGTTGATGTATGATTATTATATGGCATAACATGTGCATTCAGACGCACGCAGGACTGCAGGGGGCCTGTGATGCCGGTCCAGATGGGAGGATGGCCTAATGATAGGCACAGACCCTGTGGTGGTTTCTTTTGATTCCACGGACGCCTTTGAGTTGGACTCAAGGCCAGCCCGTAACACTGAGTTGTGTTACCGCTGTCACTGAGAGTGACCGGTGTTACATTATGGGCGCAGAGCGGTTTGGTACCTGTAAAACGGCCGAATCAGCTGGGAGCTGAGATATTATGTTGTGAATATCCCATCATTAAAGTCAGATCCGCATGCATATGCATTGATTTACATGTTATTGATAATAACATGATAAATTGACCATTGTTGATATGAGATTGTGTGATTCGGTTATGTTTTGTATGTATATAGTTTTAAATTGGACTTTTAAATCTGATTCAATAACTCTTATTTGATATGTTTATGCTCACCCCCTACTGTTGTTATTTTTCAGTGGATGCAGGGCCCAACCATCATATGTGAAGTCACTCAGCTGCTCGGAGTGTATTTTGGTAGATGTCGTGGCCGGCTCCTGTGAATACCGAGTGTTTTATTTATTTATTGTAAACTTATTGAGCCGGTCGGCTGATGTAAATTTGTGAATGTTATTATTAAATTCAAATTCTGTTTTGAAATTTAAATTACTTGCAAAATTTTATTTGGATTATTGAAATTTTATTTTAAAAATTAAGAACGTTATATATTTCACTAGCAAGACGTTGCAAGTAGCAGAGGGCAGGTACCAGAAGATAGAGAAGGCCGCTCTCGTAGTCGTATGGGCTTCAAGACAGTTGAGACCGTACTTCTATGCATACCCAATTCTGGTGAGAACAGATTTGCCATTACGCTCCGTGTTAAGCAAGCCAGACCTTGTTGGGAGAATGATCAAGTAGTCTATCGAGCTTTTTGAGTTTGAAGTTTATTACGAACCATGTAGAACCATTAAAGCCCAAGTCCTGGCCGATTTTGTTGTGGAAATGGCAGGGGCAAATCCGGCCTTACCTCGCACCCACTGGACGATTTATGTGGATGGGTCATCGAATAGTAAAGGTTATGGAGCTGGTGTTGTTGTGGAGAGTGATGACTGTGTGCACCTTGAGATTTCTCTTCGATTTAATTTTAAAACCTCTAACAACCAAGCTGAATATGAAGCATGTTTGGCCGGACTCTGAGCGGCAATTGATATCAGTGCATCAGAGGTGACATTGTGTAGCGATTCACAGCTAGTGATATCGTAGATCCAAGGTGAATACCAGGTTTGTGAGCCTCAACTTCAGCTATATTTGAATTGTGTGAATGAGTTAAAAAGGAGATTCAATGTGTTAGAGTTTAAACATGTACCAAGAGAAGAGAATACTAGAGCGGATATTCTATCGAGACTCGCAAGTACGAAACAGCCTGGTAGTACAACAACAGTGGTCCAGAGTATGGTAACATCGCCCAACATTCCTTTGTTCCCTTCTTTGAATGCTATAATGGTTAATTCTTCTTACAAGAATTCTTGGGTTACCCCATATATCCGTTATCTAGCTAATGGACAACTGCCCACCAATGAGAAGGAGAGGAGAAGGGTAAAAAGGGAATTGCTATATTTCACCATGGTCGATGGGGTTTTCTACAGAAGAGGATTCTCGGTGCCATATCTCCTTTGTTTAAAAGAGAACGAGGTACAAAGAGTAATGGAAGAGGTATATGAAGGGCAATGTGGGCACCACACTGGAGGAAGAAGCTTAATGAGAAAAATCCTCAGGGCTGGATATTGGTGGCCCATGATGAAGCAGGATTCCATTGATTTTTTAAGAGGTGCGATGCTTGCCAGATATTTTCTAATCTTCACCACACACCAGCCCAAGAACTTTCTTCGTCTGCGATACCGTGGCCTTTTTACCAATGGGGCCTCGATATCTTGGGCCCATTCCCAACCGCACCTGGAGGCATTAAATACCTCATTGTGGGAGTTGATTATTTCACCAAATGGATTGAAGGAGAGCCAGTAGTACATATCACATCAACGTGAACGTGACGCTTTGTATATGAGAATATCATAGCATGGTTCGGCGTCCCAGGGCAGATCGTAACTGACAATGGCACATAGTTCACAGATAGGAAGTTCACAGAGTTGCTTAAAGGACTAGGGATAGTCCAAATCTTTTTATCTGTCAAACACCCTCAGACGAATAGCCAAGCTGAGGTAGCCAATAGAGAAGTGTTGAAAGGACTGAAGAAGCGCTTTGGTGAAGCAAAAGGGGGATAGACTGATCAGCTATGTCATGTTTTGTAGGCATATTATACTACACCTCATTCTTCTACCAATGAGTCCCCATACCGTCTGACTTATGGGGTTGAGGCAATGATTCTGGTGGAGCTCCAGACAAGATTGGCGAGAGTGGAATACTTTTTCAGCGGAGGATAATAGTGCCAATTTGGCATCAGAGTTAGATGTTCTTCATGAGTTAAGAGAAGAGGCTTTTATTAGAGACTGGGTGCTAAAAGTGAAGGCCGCCCTCCTGTATAACAAACGTGTGCAATACAGAGCTTTCAGCACTGGGGATCTCGTTTTGAGAAAGGCGAGTGTGGGGAATAAGTTCGTCCATCAAGGAAAATTGGTGCCGACATGGGAAGGCCCTTATAGAGTATTCGAGGTGACTGGAAAAGGATCATACCGGCTAGAAGAGCTCGATAGAACACCGATCCATAATAAATGAAACACTCAGAATTTACGTATTTACTATAGCTAGTTGGTAAGACGTCATGTACTCTTTTTCCTTACTTGAGTTTTTTCCCATTGGGTTTTCTCAAGAAGGTTTTAATGAGGCATGACCCCAACTACGCTCCCTCTGTAATATACCTTCAATTTAATAAGAATGCAATTCACAAAATTTTTGTCTTCACTTTTTCTTTCTATGTTATGATTTATAGCCTTAAGCCGTTGCGCTTGAAGACCCTCGGGACGGATGATCTCAATCACCTATTTTGTGAATTGGCGATGTAACTCCTTGAAGGATGAAATGAGTTGTAGGTTCAAGCCTTTTTCAAGGTTGTACCAAACCCCATCTGAAGACTCGGATTGTAGGACTAAACCAAACTCTGAGTACGGTTAGTAGGATTAAACCGAACACCGTCGAAGGCTTGAGTTGTAGGATTAAACCGAACCTCAAGAAATGGGTTGTAAGATCAAACTTTTTGTAAGGTTGTACCGAACCCCATATGAAGGCTTGGATTGTAGGATTGAACCGAACTCCAAGTACAACTAGTAGGTTTGGCCAAACGTTGTTGAATAATCAATCATCGTCATCTTTATTGAAGTAGTTTCCCCAGGACGGATGATCATAACCACCTATTCTGTGAGTTGATGATATAACTCCTGGCGCAGACAATTCCCATCATCATCCTTATGATGGAAGACTCAATCATCATCCCTATGGTTGGAGTATTTTTCTTACAGATTCCTAAGCACAGAATGCTATTCTTAGTATTTGTTAATGATTATTACCCGTTCTGCGGTATCGCATTACAGAGATCGGATGGAATTTCTCACCCCCAAAGGAGTTAAAGGTAACATCTCATGACAGATATTTACTTCCCAAGATACCTATACTTGGGGATAGTACAGGTATGAATGATTCTATGTTCTATAACTTGTCTATTTCAATTTTTGTCATTTTCTCCGGGGTGCATATTACATTTCAACGTCAAGATAATTATACAGAACGGTCTCGCGAATAGTGCAAAGGTAAAAGTGTAGCATATATGCCTAAGTTATGTTATAACGATACATTTCTTGTAAATGTTAAAGGCAAATTCAGGGAAAATCTTATTCATTCAATGGAAATTTTATATATGAGTTAAAATAAAACTGGAGCTGATGCCAGAACACAGCAGTAAAAATAGGAAATAGATATAAGACTAAGAGGAAGGCTTCGGGTCTTCCATTGTGGATGCCTTCTTACCTCCGTCGTCTTCTTGGCTAGTCTGGGTCTTCTCTACTCCGGTCCCATCTTCTTGGGTTCGCTCTTTTTGATGATCCCCTTGATCTGGAGTGGCTTCTGAAGGACCCATGCTCTGACCTTCTAGGAGAGGGGGCGTCTCATATAAAGTTAAAGGGGGTTCCTCATGCTTGCCATCCACTATAGCAACTAATTTCCCTTTGTGAAATTTGTAAAAGGGATTCATACCATATAGATTGAATTTCAAGCCGGGGTTGCGGTAGAAAACTTGGCGGACTGCAAGGCCAAAGGAATCATAAGCCACGGCGGTACATGCCTCTACAGCTTTGTTCGCCCTATTCCTGGCTTTAACCAAGTCCTTTTTCAGTTTGGCATTTTCTTTCTCTAAGGAACCAGTTGCAGTACTCCCCACCTTTAACTCTTCAAGTTGTTTGAGCAACTCCTTCTCCCTAGCGGCAAAATCCTCCTGGCTCTTGAGTTTACCGGCCTCTGAAGTTGCTAGGTCGTCAGAAAGCTTGGAGCTTTTTTGTTTCTCTGCCTGGAGATCCTCTTGAAGTTCAGAAATCTTCCCCTCAAGAGATTTGACTGATGTTCTTAGAGAAGTTAACTCAGCCGTTTGCTCCAGTTCCAATTCCCGAGCCTTTTCCAATTTCTCCTCCGCTGTCTTCAGATGAGCTCTATCTTTTGCAGCTGAGATATTCAGATGCTCAAGCTTGCCCGCTAACTCATCTGCTTCTTTGACGCTATCGACAGTACGGCTAAGGAAGTTCAGGAGACCAGTTAACTCAGTCAATTGCCATTTTCCAGCTGCAATGGCCTCTTTCATTTCATCCACCTCTAAGGTGAGGTGGAGTTTGTAGAGTGGAGGAGGAAGTACGGCAGGAGAAGGCCCTTCGTACACCAAGAAGGGAGAAAGGAAAGAATAGTTGGGCGGATCCATCCTTACCCTTTGAGAAGATGGAGGAGCAGGACGACCAGAAGGTTGAGGGGTCACTCCAGTAGACGTCGTATCCTTCCCCGTGCCGGTATCATGAACAATTTTTTGCCTCTTTTCTGGCATGGCGGTGGAGGTCTTCTCTTTTTTAGAGGCTTTAATAAGCCTAACTCTCTTTTTCTTCTCCTTCTTCTTCCCTTGCGTTTCCTCTTGGGTGACCTCCTCTTTGTCAGCATGAGAATCCAAGAGGGGGATATCGTCACCCACCTCGGAGGACAAAGGGATAATCTCAGTTCTCGCCTTGACGGCGTTCCTCTTCGGCTGAACGTTGTTTTCCTTATTCTCAGAGGAGGAGCCATCTTCAACTAACAAGGACTTTAACGCAAGCATCTCCGAGCTATTCCTCTTTATCCAATCTGCAAAAGTAAAGAGAGAAACATAAGTTGCAATAACACATCAGATTACCACATACATGTATAAAGAGTTAAGCTAATTACCTAGATAAATATTTCTGCTAGAAGCGGACTGCAGGAGACGCTTGCAAAAGATTTCCTTGTGAACAGAGGTAAACGCCCTCAGAGCGCCCAAGACTTCAATATAGTGAGAGGAAAATTCACTCTCGTCTGTGAAATAAGCATGGCTGGCGAGCAAGAAGTGCTCATGAGTCCAGCTTAAGGGGAATTTGGTGATTTCATCCTCACTCATCCAAAAGACCGACTCTTCCGGCTTCACACGAATCCTCGTGTAGTATTGTTTGAAAGAGCGCCCATCAATCTTTGTCGATTCAGTGAAAGATTTGAAATTGATGACTCTCGAATCACAACGGAGAGTTATGAAGCCCAAACCGCCTTTCTTGTTAGCACGGCAAACCACCTGGCAGTAGTAGAATAGCATAGCCACGATGGGTTTAAAATTGAAGTGTTCACCTAGGACTTCCAGAGCGCGGATAATACTCTATCCGTTGGGATGCAACTGAGAGAGAACGCATTCTATGAATCTTAGTACTCCTATTTAGAAATCAGTCATTGGGAAGCGCACTCTGAGGTATTGAAAAATAAAGTCATACATATAAATAGAGCGCTTGTCTGGCACGGTGTGGCCGATTCGTTCCATAGGCCGGGGTGCTAGAACCAAGAACTTCCCACGATTTTCCTTTCCAGCAAAAACTCTAAAGCGTAGGGACGCCGGTCCACCATCTTTGCGAGCGTGTCGAGAGGGGATTTCTTTGAACTCTTCCTCTACCCAGCAATAGGGGTGAGTCCGATTGATAGATTCCCAATCCAACCAGTATGCCACAACGTTGACACACCCCTCTTGAGTGCATACGATAGGAACTTTACCACGTCCCTCAATTTCCATCTCGTCTGTGGCACGGCCAAAGACGTTTGTACTGTGGTAAAAAGCAACGTCGTCAGCAAGGAACCATTCCAAACCCGACGAGCTTCCTGGGGAACCGATAGCCTCAGAACTAGAGGATGGTTCAGAGTCAAGCCTAACCACTGGCTGTCTCGTGAAAGAGGCTCCACCTCTCCCTGAACCACGAGACCCAACTCTGGAAGGACCCATAGAAATCCTTCCACCTTGATAACCAGAGGGCTCGTAAGGGATATTTCCCCTCCTATTCGAAGGACCGGCGCGGCTCTACCTAGGGCGCATGGTTAAAAGTTCAAGAGAAATGAAGATGAATAAGTTAAAAAGAGGGAAAGGACGTTACCTAAAAAGGAGTTAAGGTTGGAAGAAGGGAAGAACTTCACAAAATACCAGCAACAATCTCTTCAAAAATTTCTGCAGAGTTTCATTAAGGTTGAAGGCAAAAGTGACTTTTCAAAATCACTACGTTGTCCTTTTATAGGTAACAAGGAGGCCCAACCACCGGGCAGAAGACGCGTCGTTTGAAGCAAAATGCAGTGTTATCGGGTCAAACGGCATTGTCGTTTCGAACCCCAAAGGCGTGAAACAGCGACGATTCACGAAAGGATTTGATGAAATGGGCCGAGAAATTCAAATTTCGGGCCCAAAATAGTCATAACGACGGTTATCCATTTGGAACAATGATGACTCACGTATTAAAAAGCATTTATTGTCTAAATCATTCAGAAGCATTAAATGCGTTCCAGCAGCCACTTGAATACCAAGAGTTACAAGTTTTGAAAACTCTTGGGATCCCCCTTTTATTACAAAGATTTGTCCAAATCCGTTGTGAGAGCAATTTAGGTGCGGTTCCTTCGCCCATAATGGTGAGACGGGCAGAATATCGGTATGAAGCCTATAGACTTTTTTGTGAGATTACTTACGTACCACGCCGACATCCAGACTTTTTATAGATAATATAGCTTATATGAGCAACTTAACAGTCCCTCGCACAAGCTAGGGGACAAATGATCCGGTCTGGATACCGGCCCTTAAGTTAAGACGACATCTTGGTCATCCCATAAGATCAACTGGTGTCACAGGTCAATGTCCGTACTGCAAAGACATGGTGTAAGAGTCTCTCTTACACCAGTTATCCGAAGTTGCGTCCAAGACACCGGATACTTCATCCGTTCTTATTCCTCTATCATATATAACCGTTTGCCTCAGTATCACGATAAGATAAGAGGAGTTATTACTTATCAAGATAGATACTCTGTACAGCGGAATATGTCTATATCATTCGATGAAAGGAGTAAGTACGATTACAGACGTGATATACGGAAAAATGGATTATCTCCATCCCTGTGTCAGAATTGTACACTGATCATTGACCTACCCATTGTCACTCTCTGAACACTGAACTACTCTGATTGATACTTTGCACATGGCATCAAAGCCACAGGGCCCACATATACCCAACGATTCATTTTCTACGCCAACTATAAATAGCATCTTTTCCTACACATGCAAGGTTACGTTGTTCTTACTCTGACTTTACTATTGCATTGCTTAAGTGTTCTCTGAGTTCTTATTTACTCTTCTAACTTGAGCGTCGGAGAATCCTCACAGGTGACACCACCTTTCACCCCCTATCAACGTGAAACTTTGGTGTGAAGGATCTCCAGGACAACAAGACCGGCCTTTCTCACTGAGAGTACAGATTATAATATTGGATACCCACTGTACCGGTATATAAACACTCAAAACATACACTTTTGTGGCTGGTCCCCACACCGGATCACAGACCCCTGTTCAGACCAGTTCAATTCCTATCTCACTCCCCCTTACCTCTTGTATACTAATTCGTTATTGAAAATCTGTGCGCGCTTCATCTCCGAGTTCTAAAACATACCAATTTCATTTTAATATAGTTACAAGATGAAAATTAAGATTTATACTTAAAACAGAAATGGTAAATTTTAAATAGTGAATAGTAAATCATGAATAGTAATAGTAAATAGTAGAATATGAATAGTAACAGTAAATAGTAAATCATGAATAGTAATAGTAAATAGTAAATTATGAATAGTAATGGTAAATAGTAAAACATGAATAGTAAAGGTAAATAGTAACAGTAAATAGTAATTTACTATTTGAATAGGAATTTACTATTGAAATAGTATTTTACTATTCAGAATAGTAACTTAAAATAATATTATTTCTAGTATAATAATAGATTTCTAAAAACGATATACAAATAACCCTAAAAGATATAAAAGAGAGGTATTCGTACCTTAGAATTTTAGCAGAACCTTCTTCCAAAAAATTTATTTCTCTCTTTTACTTCCACCACTATCTCACTAGCACTACTATATTAAGAAAACTTAATCTAAAATTGTGAATTCTAAAGAAGAATTCCTTCAGTATTTATAGGAAAAAAATTACTATATATTCCATTATTTTAATATAAAAATACTGTATACTTTTTGAAATTTCATTCCTGGTTACTGTGCATCTTTGAAAATTTCGTGCATACACAGTATTTTGCATAGTAAATGTCGACTGAATTATTAAGCCAAATAGTAACCTTTCACTCAGTATATTTTAAATATTTAAAATTAGTCATTTTTGAAATTTAACAATATTATATCAGTTCTCACTAATTTTATAATAAGTAATATAAAGTTTAAATTTTAAAAATCTAAAATTTTCTGTTAATAAAAATTTATTGATACGTTTCCAATTTTTTAATTATTGGAAAAAATTAAGATTTTTCTCAAACTGATTATTTTTAGATAAGTCTACTCGAAATAGATTTTAGAAAATTTTCTTATAATTTAACTTCACTTTCTTATAAATATTTTTAATTTTAGTCACTTATATGAATTTAAAATTATTTAGAAAATATTATTTTATTAAAATAATTCAAAAATTCTGAAAATTTTCAAAAAATCATAAATAATACATAGATTAAAAAGTCCTAAAGAACCACAATTTAATTCCTTCAAAATTTTAATATAAAAATAAAAATAGGGGTGTTACAACTCTACTCCCCTTAGAAAAATTTCATCCTCAAAATTTACATTATTCAGTAAAACAAATGGGGATGAGACTCTTTCATCTCAGTTTCTAATTCTCATGTAGCATATTCTCCTCTCGTTTCACTCCAAATGACCTTTACAAGTGGAATTGTCTTGTCCCTTAGCTTTTTTATTCTTTTATCAGCTATTTTGACAGGTGGTGCATCATATGTAAGATTATCTTTAACTTGTATGACATCAGGTTCAATAACATGTGTAGGATCAGATATATACTTTCGTAAGTTTGACACATGAAAAACATTATGGATATTAGAAAGAAAAGATGGTAATGCTATTTAGTAGGCAAGAGGACTAACTTTATGAATTATTTGATATGGACCAATAAATCTAGGAGTTAGTTTTCGAGATTTCATTGTCCGACCGACCCCAGTTGTAGGTGTTACTTTCAAGAATACATGATCGCCTTCTTGAAATTCGAGCGGCTTCCTTCTTTTGTTATAGTAGCTTTTCTGCCTGCTCTATCCTGCCTTCATATTTTCCTAAACCATTTTGATTTTATTCGTGGTTTGTTGTACCAACTCTGGTCCTAGCATCAAGTTTTCACCAGTCTCAAACCAACATAACAGAGTCCTACATTTTCTTCTATATAATGCTTCAAAAGGTGACATGCTAATGCTAGCATGAAAACTATTGTTATAGGTGAATTACATATATAGTAAGAATTGATTCCAACTTCCTTTATGTTCTAACACACAAGCTCGTAACAAGTCCTCTAGAGATTGAATTATTCTTTCTGATTGTCCATCCGTCTGAGGATGATATGCTGAACTCAGACGAAGTCTTATTCCCAAAGCCTTGTGTAAGCTCTTCCAGAATTGCGATGTAAAATGAGGGTCCTGATCAGAAATGATACTTGAAGGAATTCCATGCAATCTCATAATCTCCTCGATGTATAATTTCGATAGTTTCTCTATAGGGTAACAAATACTAATGGGAATAAAGTAGGCAGATTTGGTTAATCTATCAACTATTACCCATATTGAATCATGTCCTAATGGAGTTTTGGAAAAAGAAGTCACAAAATTCATGGTAATGTTATCCCATTTCCATTCTGGTATTTCCATTGATTGTAGCATTCGAGGGGGGTTTTGATGTTCCACTTTAACCTTCTGGCAAATTAGACATGCAGCCACGTACTCTGCCACCGCTTTCTTCATTCCAGGCCACCAAAATAACTTCTTCAAATCTTGATACATTTTAGTAGCTTTGGGATGAATGTTCATATAAATTTTGTGACCTTCTTCTAGAATTGCTTTCCTTAACTCCTTTTGATCAGGAATACACACTCGATCCTTATACCTTAACAATTGGTCGTTTCCCACATTGAACTTGACTTTTTTTCCTTGTTTCAGGGGTTCTTTCTTCTCTTGCAGGAATTCATCCTCTCGTTGAGTCTCTAAAACTTGCCTCAGGAATTCACTTGTCACTTGCAACGCTCCTAATCTATAGCTGTTAGCATTAACCTTTACTGCTAGGTTAAGATCTCTGAAGTTCTCTATCAATTCCAGCTTTTTAATCATCATTATGGACGCATGTACAGACTTTCGACTCAAAGCATCAGCTACTACGTTCGCTTTTCTAGGATGGTATTACAACTCAAAGTCGTAGTCCTTTAAGAACTCCATCCATCTCCGTTGCCTCATGTTTAACCCCTTTTGTCGAATATATACTTGAGACTCTTATGATCACTAAACACATCAAATGTTGCACCGTATAGATAATGCCTCCAAATCTTTAAGGCAAAAACTACAGCGGCTAACTCTAAGTCATGGGTAGGGTAGTTAATCTCATGTTGCCTTAATTGGCGTGACGCATAGGCTACAACCTTCTTGTCTTGCATAAGTACACTTCCTAGTCCTTGTTTAGACGCATCACAGTAAACTTTAAAACTTCGATGTGGATTAGGGAGTACTAACACCGACGCAAAAGTAAGTCGATCTTGTAGCTCTTGGAAACTATTCTCGCATTGTGTCGTCCACACAAAAGGTTGTCCTTTCCATGTTCACTTGGTCAGTGGGTATCCTAGCTTTGAAAATCCTTCAATGAATCTCCTATAATATCCAGCCAAGCCCAAGAAACTTTTGATCTCAATAATTGTGGTTGGTCTCACCCATTTCAAAACTGTTTCCACCTTGGAAGGGTCTACAACTATTCCTCCTTGACTAATTAAATGTCCTAAAAAGTTCACTTCTAACCAGAATTCACACTTCGACAGCTTTGCATACAGTTGTTTCTTTTATAGAATTTCCAACACAATTCAAGTGTTCAACATGTTCTTCTTTGCTTTTAGAGTACACTAGTATATCATCAATGAACATCACTACAAATTTATCTAAATATGGATGAAAAATCCTATTCATTTAATCCATGAACACGGCTGGTGCATTAGTTACACTTAAAGGCATCACTAGATATTTCTAATGGCCATAGCGTGTTCTGAAAGCAGTTTTTGGTACATCTTCTTTCTTCACCCTTATTTGATGGTATCGAGACCTTAAATCAATTTTGGAGAAAATCGTGGCACCACGCAGTTGATCCATCAAGTCGTCAATCCTTGGTAGAGGATATCTGTTCTTGATCGTCACCTTGTTTAGTTGTCGATAATCTACACATAACCTCATGCTACCATCCTTTTTCTTAACCAATAACACTGGTGCACCCCAGGGGGATAACTAGGTCGTATAAACTGCTTTTCTATCATCTCTTCAAGTTGTTTCTTCAACTTTGCTAATTCTAGAGGTGACATTTGGTATGGTACAATTGAAATGGGTCTAACTCCAGGTACTAGATCAATGGCGAATTCCACATCTCTTTCTAGGGGTAAACCAGGGATATCTTCAAGAAAAACTTCAGGAAATTCACACACAACCGACAGATTTTTGATTTTTGATTCTTACTCTCCTTTCATTGAAAGCAATAGCATGGATCCTTGAGCCTCTCCTTTTAAAAAGGCACTCACTTGGTAACCGGTTAGAAATCTCGAATTCTTAGGATTCAAATTCACTGGTTAATTAAACATTATGGTTTTATTATGACAATCTATTAGAACATGATTGTCAGACAACTAATCTAGCCCAATAATAACTTTTAAGCCAGAAAGGGGTAAACAAAAGATTGGCCTTAAAGTCACTACCATCTATGACAATAGGGCATTTCCAACAGGCTTTAGAAGTGACAATGGGATTGTTTCCAGGAGTATATATAGCTAAGTCAAATGGCAGTTCTATCACAGGTAATTTTAGTTTTTCTACACAGTCATTGGCAATAAAGGAATGTGATGCCCTTGAGTCATACATAACAGTTAAAGGAATCTTATTAATGATACACTTACCTTCCACCATAGAGTCAGAATGGGATGCTTCTTCTCCAGTGATTACAAAAACCTTTCCTTTTGCCTTCGGCCTTCCGACTGCACTGTGTACGCCTCCCTAAGTATTTATGCTTGTACTCGCACCTTCAAGGTTTTCCCTCTTTATTTTTGGACAATCCTTGATGTGATGGCCTGGTTTGTTATACTTAAAGCAAACATAAGTGTTTTTAGCACAATCCCTTTTTAAATGGGGTCCTTCACAGATAAAACATTTAAAATTTGGTGCAGATGTCGAGTAATAGCTTCCAGTTGAAGCTTGGGGTCTGTTAGGAACAGGTACTACTCTAAACCGATGAAATGGTGCTTGGTAAGGCTTATTTCTCCTGAAGTCTCTTCTTTGGTGATGGTGAGGTCCTCCACTTCTCATTTCTCCCGCCTTGTGAATGGGCTCACGACTTTTGGTCATTCTATCCTTATGATCCTCTTCAAAGATCCTGCAGCGATTTACCAATATAGAAAATTCACGGATTTCCTGCATTCGTATAGCTTCTTTGATTTATGGTCGCAATCTATTTACAAACTTTGCACACCGATCACCTTCGTTAGTAGCATCATTATAATGAGAATGAAAACGAGATAACTCTTCAAACCTGGATGCGTACTCTCCAACAGTTATATTTCCTTGGGTCAGTGACAGGAATTCAAATTGTCTTTTCTCTTTAACATCAGCTGGAAAGTATTTTTCCAGGAACATATCCTTAAAATAATCCCAAGTGATCTCCATGTCGTTAACTTCAAATTGTCTACACATGCTATCCCACCAATGTTTGACATCCTCAGATAAGGCATAAGTAGAAAAGACTACCTTATCAACTTCATTACATTGCAATGATCGAAAGATCTTTTCTATCTCTCGAATCCAGATTTACGCTCCATCAGGGTTATATCCTCCCTTGAAACAAGGTGGATTATGCTTTTCGAAAAGGTCCAACCTTCTCAAGGCATCATTACCTTGACCTTCACGTGCTCCTGTAACACCCCAAAAAATTCAATCTCTTGTATAATCATTTTTACTCTAGATTAGTAATGATATTATCCAGTTATATTAACCTTCTACATAATTTTGGCTGTGAATTAAAGCTTCTTTTGATTTGTTCAAGTAGTTTTATTTAGTATTCACCTCTGGTAGCGCTCTGATTGGGTCATTACCGAGTAAAATATTAGTGAGCAAGAAATTCTGAGTGAATCAGGTCAGAAATAAGATTTTCCGAGTGAATAAAAGAATCAGTTTCCGAGTAAGGTTTTGTTTCCGAGTGACCGAGAGAAATTCCGAGTGAAGGTTGAAATTCCGAGTGAAAGTTATGTCTTCCGAGTGAGTCATGACCGAGAGAACCACTTCCGAGTGGAGTCCTGGCCTCGAAGACATTCTAAGTGAAGTGTGTCCGAGAGGACTACTTTTGGGTGAAAAGTCCGGTGACTTGTCTTCGAATTACTCATTTTCGAGTCAAAAATCTTTGAATGACTCATTTCTGAGTCAAACGTCTTCGAGTGACTCATTTCCGAGTCAAATGTCTTCGAATGACTCGTTTCCGAGTCAAATGTCTTCGAGTGACTCATTTCTGAGTCAAACATTTCTGAATGACTCGTTTTCAAGTCAAACGTCTTTGAATGACTCGTTTCTGAGTCAAACGCCTTCGAGTGCCTCATTCCCGAATGAAACATCTCCGAGTGAAATGTTTCCGAGAGAAGTACTTCCAACCGAAGAAAAGTTGATTCCGAATGAGTACTTCTCAGACCAAGATGTGTCCGAGTAGTGAATTTCTGAGTGGGTTAGTTCAAAGTTGAGTGTAACTTTCCGAGTGCAGCACTTCCGTGTGGGATGGCACCGAGTGAGATAACATCAAGTGATACCTTTCCGATTCCCGTGTGACATGTCACCGATTGAGGTTACCGAGTGAATCATTTCCAGTGAAAGTACATCTAGACAGAGACTATAACTCCGAGTGAGAAATATTTCCGAGTGAAGAAATTCAGTCAGGGAAATATCCGAGTGGATCCATTCGGAAAGGAAAAGTGGCTTTGAAAGAACACTTCAGGCAGATATATATAAATCCAAGTGAGATAATTCTGGATGAGTCCGAGTGAGACATTTCTGAGTGAGTCATTCCGAGGAAGGAAAAGCTGACTGAGTGTTTCAGGCGAAAACACTTCCGAGTGAATTCCCTCCCGGGTGAAGCTATACTGAATGAAAAGAGACTGCTGAGACTTCTCAGAAACAGAAATACTGAACCATAAGGACTAGGAGAATGGATGGTTTCCAAGGCCGGGCACGATCCTAACAATTGACCTGCTTCATACCTGTTAGAATCTGACCGATAGAGTTTCAGTCGGAAAATATACTGACTGGCAAAGTTCCAGACGGCAATTGTTCCCAAAATACCGAATCAGCGTTAGAATTAATCTTTTACACCAATCATGTCATTTTGTACATATTTTAATATATTTGCTTCAATCAAACAAAGCTCCAGTAGGTAGACGGCGGTAATGGTCAAAATACAGCTCACTTCTTATCTAAAACCTCTATTATTTCCATAATTGATGCACCTAACCTCCAGTCACGAGAAAGCTTGTCCCCCACTTGACTTGTACATTATTAAATCAATACCACACCTTTTCCAAGTCTGAATTCTCAGAACAATGAAAAATTAGTAAAAGTCTCTCTTTCTCATTTCCTTCTCTACGTACAAGTCACTCTGATTCAAAGCTAGGACAGTAAGAAGAAAACGTTTTTCACCCAATCTAAGACCCTTCATCAAGGTAAGAGGGGATAGGTTTGTGAATAAATATGGAATGGGTAGAATTGTATGCTGTCCTAGGATTTTCCAGAATTATTTTCGTAACTTGTTGCTTAATTTTGAAGCTGAAAACGTGTGAATTTGATTCTGACTTCTTCATCAAAGTTGTAGATCTTTGTGTTATGTGAATTTTGAGACTTGAACCGACTGATTTGGATATGTATAGCATGAGTTATAGCCAAATGACTACAGCATGTCTGTTTGGAATACGTATCTTATATTTTGTGTATATATTAATATTCTGGGAATTATACATACATAATTAGACTTTGATATCTTCACAAAAGTTGTAGATATTTATGTTATGGATCTATAAAAGTGGTTTCAAATTAAAAGGATATTTGTAGCTCTAGTTATGCCTAAAATACAGAAGTATGTTCATGCTGAAAATCTGCTGACATGAATTACGAATTTTATTTTTAAAACTGGGAATTTTGTGATGAGAATTAGTGTTTAGTGTCTTCATAAAAGGTTTAGATATTGGTGTTATGAGTAATTTAGAACTGGTCCCATGCCAAAATAATTTATGTAGCTCCAGAAACTTTGAATATGTATGTTTTGATACTTTCCTTGAGATGGTTTAGTATACTGTGAGTATGTGAGGTTTCTGTTTGGAATTTGAAATTATGGTCTTCATGAAAGTTGTAGATAATTTTTTTATGGAACTACAAAAAGTGGAATTACTTAAAAAGGATTTGATTTGCTCACGTTATGGTCATTTTACTAACGTATGTTGCTGTTGTAAAATTCTGAAAATTACCTATAATGGTTATTATGGATGAAAATGATATTTTTCATATGACTAATGATTTATTATTGAATTATTGAGGAATTATTGATTATTATGGATGTTATTGAGTGTCCTATACATGACATACAGTATGTATATTTTTGTCATGAATAATTATGAATGATTAAATTAATGTATACATGAATGCCTTGTGACTTATTGAGATATATTGTTGAAACAGTAAATCCATGATTCTGAAAATTATTATATATGATGTGTCCTTTGAGGACTTGTTGTTTTCCAAGTGATTATGGAAATATTGATATCATGGTATGTTAAATCGATAAAGAGAATTAAAGGCATTCATGCATCATAAGCATTTGGACGCACCATGGAATTTAGGGGTTCCATGATTGCCTACCCTGGTGAGGGGTTACTCTATGATGAGTTAAAGCCCTATTTTTGCAGGAGCCATGAGGGTGTAGGGATTCATGGTTATGCAAATTCCTACTCGTGTACTTATTTTCACAGGAGCCATGAGGGTGTAGGGATTCATGGTTATGCAAATTCCTACTTGTGTGTTTATTTTCGCAGGAGCCATGAGGGTGTAGGGATTCATGGTTATGCAAATTCCTACTGGTGTCTCTATGAGACTTTTTACTGCAGTATTCCCACCAAACCAAAATGGATCCAGCATGACATCATTTGACTAAGCTAAATATTTATTAAATATAAATGAACTTGTTTGGCATATTCATCATATCATTATGGTTTGTTGATTGTGTTTGTGCAATTTTATTTATTTTATATTTATTCTATATTCTGTCTCACTCTTACATTATTTTTACAGTGCATGCTACACAAAATGATGAGTGATGCAATTAAAGAAGCTTTTATGATTTATTGCTTGGACTTGTCTTTATTTGAATCTTAATGGGTTGTAATGATATTATGTACCATGTACTGTAATTTTATCTATCATTTCTGCTATATAAATGTATTATGTTTTATTCGTTCATGACTAGCATGCTTTATAATATTTCGCATTTATTAATTTTTACATGACCTTAAAATTTAAATTACAAATTTCAAAATGATTCTTTAAAACGTGAAAATTTATTCGGGAAAAAAAATATTTGGGGCGTCACATTGGTGGTATCAGAGCCAGGTTCAAAAATTCAGGACCAAATTGCTATGACATGTATTGTTCTTGATATACTACGTAAATTGTTTGATTACTTGCTTGATAATATGTTAAGTATGTGCTATATGACTTGTTGCTTAAATTGTAAATTACTTATGGTTATGTTATAATCTTGTAATTATATACGATATATATTTTCCCTTAGAGTTAGTATAAACCAAACTATGAATGTAGGATGACAAGAAACAATAACGACGCTATGGCAGCCGCTTTCAACCGCTTGGCTGAGGCCATAGAGAGGCAAAATCAACCAAGAAGTGCTGGAGGACTTCACGGATTAGATCACTTCCTAAAAAGGAAGCCATCACAATTCAAAGGAGGCTATAATCCGGAGGTAGCATACCTATGGGTTAAGGAAATGGAATGCATCTTTCAAGCCTTGCCCTGCACAGAATTCAAAAAGGTGGAGTATGTCACCTACATGATGATTGAGGAAGCAGAAAACTGGTGGATCCATGCCAGAATTCGTATGATTGAGACTGACAGACCTTTGGACTAGGTCAACTTCAGAGATTGTTTTCTGGAGAAATATTTTCCAACAAGTGTGAAGAGCTGAAAGGAGCTGGAATTCATGGAGCTGAAATAAGGCTCAATGTTTGTTGGTGAGTATGTTGCAAAATTTGAAGAATTATCCCTCTTTTACCCTCCTTTCCAATAGGCTGGTGCTGAAGCCTCAAAGTGTGTCAAGTTCGAGAATGGGTTGAATCTTGAAATCAAAGAGGCTATCGGTTATCAAGAAATTCAGAGTTTCCCCATCTTGATCAATAAATGCCGAATTTTTGAAGAAAACCACCAAGCCAGATTGGTACAAGAGAAGATTAATAGACAACTGAGACCTCAGTCAGTAGCCTTCAAAAGGAGATGATCATTTTATCCTAATCGTTTCAAGGGAGGATCATCATCATCTTCTCAGAGACGCAACAATCATATGAATATCAATGTCATAATTGCGGAGGTAATCACTATATACGTGATTGCAATAGACACCTAGGAGATGTCACTTGCTTTCGTTGTAATCAAAAAGGTCACATCAGTCCAAACTATCCGTAGAACCGTCAAAACAACAACAATAACACTATGAATAATCAAAGAGGTTCTGGTTATCAAGGAGGCCGTAGAGGAAACACGCGTGCTGTTCAACCTTCAAGACAGAATAGGGAGTCAACAGACTAGAGATTACAACCAGCAACGGGAAGAGTCTTTGCCATCAGCGGTTCAGAGGCAGACCAAGCAGACGACCTTGTGTAAAGTAAGTGTGAGATCAATGGTACCATTTTATCTGTGTTGTTTGATTCTGGTGCTACACATTCTTTTATTTCTGAAGAGTGTGTTAGACGTCTTCAATTACCTGTGAAGTCTATGATATATGACCTGATTGTTTCTACTCCCACCGGTACATAACTTAGGACTACTAAGGTGTGTAACGATTGTTCTGTGCTCATAGAAGGTAGAAACTTTCTTGTCGATCTTGTTTGTTTACCTTTGAAGGATCTGGAATTAATTCTAGGGATGAACTGGTTATCGACGAATCGAGTCTTGGTGGACTGTCATAACAAGACTGTGATATTTCTGACAATCCCAAGATCTTTGTCTTAAAAGGTGAAATTCAATTGTTTGCCTTGTTTACTCTTTCCAAAGGAGATGGTGGATCTAAAGCAATTGAGATGCTAGTTGTCTCTGAATTCCCTGAAGTATTTCCAGAGAATGTCTCAAGTCTACCTCCAGAACGTAAGATAGAATTCTTAATTGACTTAATTCCAGGAGCAGAACCAGTGTCTAAGGCCCCATATCACATGCCATCTATTGAACTGGCAGAACTGAAAAAGCAAATTGAAGAGTTATTGGAAAAGCATTTCATCAGGCCCAGTGTGTCACCATGGGGAGCGCCGGTATTGCTCGCCAAGAAGAAAGATGGGAACATGAGATTATGTGTGGATTATCGTCAGTTGAATAAATTGATGGTGAAGAATAAATATCCATTGCCCAGAATTGATGATCTGATAGATCAATTGAGAGGTGCTACAGTATTTTCTAAGATTGATCTACGATCGGGTTATCATCAGATTCGTGTTAAGTCTGAGGATGTTCCAAAGACAGCCTTTAGAACACGCTATGGTCATTACGAGTATCTTGTGATGCCTTTCGGAGTGACCAATGCCCCAGTTGTATTCATGGATTACATGAATCGAGTGTTTCATCCATACTTGGATCAATTTGTCATTATCTTCATTGATGACATTCTGATTTATTCTAAGACATGGGAGGAGCATGAAAAGCATCTTCGAGTGGTATTGTAGATTCTGAAAGAGAAGCGGTTGTATGCTAAGTTTTCTAAATGTGAGTTCTGGTTGAAAGAGGTAAAGTTCCTAGGCCATGTAATCTCAAGCAAAGGAGTGTCTGTGGATCCTTCTAAAATTGAAGCTGAACAAACTGGGAGAGGCCTACTTCAGTTACTGAGATACGAAGCTTTCTAGGGTTAGCGGGTTATTATCGGAGATTCATTGAGGGGTTTTCTCAAATTGCCTTACCAATGACTCGTCTGACCTGGAAGAATCAACCTTTTGCTTGGATGCCAGAATGTGATCAAAGCTTCCAGGAACTAAAAATGAAGCTTACATCTGCTCCAGTCTTAACTTTGCCTAATCCACAAGAAGACTTTATGGTTTATTGTGATGCTTCTAAGATGGGCTTAGGTTGTGTTTTGATACAGTAACGAAAGGTGGTTGCCTATGCTTCTAGGCAGTTAAGACCACATGAAATGAACTATCCGACGCATGATCTAGAATTGGCAACAGTGGTATTTGCTTTGAAAGTCTGGAGACACCATTTGTATGGAGTCAAGTTTGAGGTGTTCAATGACCACAAGAGCTTAAAGTATTTGTTCGATCAGAAGGAATTGAACATGAGGCAGCGAAGGTGGATGGAGTTTCTTAAAGATTATGATTTTGATTTGAAGTACCATCCAGGAAAAGCAAATGTGATAGCAGATGCACTTAGCAGGAAATCCATTCATATGGCATCTTTAATGGTAAAAGAGATGGAAATGATAGAACAGTTTAGAGATATGAACTTGGGTGTGGAGATAAAATCATCAAGAAGTATGACTTTGGGAACTTTGAAGATAACCAATGACTTTCTGAAGCTGATAGGTGAGAAGCAGACAAAAGACTTACAATTACATGAATTGAGAGAGATACAGGCGAATGGAAAGGATATGGGATTACAAGAAGGATTAGATGGAATTTGGAGGATTAGAAACAGAATTTGTGTACCAGATGATGTTGATCTAAGAAGACAATCCTAGAAGAAACACATAAAAGTATGTTGAGTATTCATCCTGGATCAACTAAGATGTATCAAGATCTGAAGAAAAGCTTTTGGTGGCCAAGGATGAAGAAAGAAATAGCTGAATATGTGTCTTCATGTCTAGTATGTCAAAAACCCAAGGTGGAACACCAGAAGCCATCTGGTGAACTGTAACCATTGGAGATTCCTGTCTGGAAATAGGATGACATTTCAATGGACTTTGTGTCAGGATTGCCAAGAACACGTTCAGGAAATAATGCAATCTGGGTTATTGTAGACAGATTGACAAAGTCTGCTCACTTCCTTTCAATGAATATGAAGAATTCTCTACAAAAGTTGGCACAATTATATGTAAAAGAGATTGATAAGTCTTGAAAAGACTTAATTATTCCACTAATTATTTAACATAATTTACTAACTATTGATTAGTTTTATTATTATTATTTAATAATTTGATAAGAATTCATATTGTAGTTAATTATTTCAAAAGTATGTTATCTATGTAAGAAACCGATTGAAAATTTTAATTAAATAAGGAATTTTGAAGTATTTACAAATTTACTAAGCAGCCAGTGTATAAATGCTAGGCAAGTAGCTATTTATTGGTGCAGGAACAGGACGGACTCGAGACAAGAAGAAAATTTTGAGTAAAATCTTACAGAGCCGAGCGAGATTTGATGAATCCGAGTGAGACTTCTTCAATTCCGACTGAGTGAGACCTCAAAGACACTGACTCCAAAAGAGAATAAGGGCTCAGAATACTGCATGTAAAACCCGAGTGCCAACTACAGAATACTGATTTGATAATTAATCCGCCCAAAGCAAGTACTCCGTCCAAGTACTCCGTCTAAGACTCCGCCCAAAGCAAGTACTCCGCCCAAAGCAAGACTACGCCCAAGCTTACTTAAGAAGACAACGCCCAAGACACTGGTTATAAAAGAGAAGAAGATTGGAATACTACATAAGAAACCGATGTGCTTAGTCATTATTTAATCCGTCCTAGTAAAATCCGGACTCACTCAAACATAACTTTAAGAGTCCGTCCTCGCCCAAGTTTTGCCATAACGCCCAAGAGAGAAAGAAACACTGCAGTATTAATCCGGACTCAACCAAGCGAAGCTTAATCCGCCCAAGCGAATACTCAGCAGCTGAAGCATCAAGGCAGTAATTTAAACATTGTTCCTTCCCTCCAACAACACACTTGGTGCAGTACTGTTCCGCTCCCATTGCCTTCTTCTCTACTACTGAAACCTTAAGTTAACTTAAGAAGTGAGCTGTCAATTAGCTAGAGCTGAGCTGTACATTAGCTAAGGTTGAGCTGGATCCTGTTAAGAGTTGAGCTGTAAGTAGTTAGTTATTTTGTAAACTATGTAATTAAGTAGTGTTAGTCGTTAGCTAAAGTGGTCGAAAGTTATCAGTTAAGTTAGTTAGGTAGAAACTTATAAATAGGTTGTACATACTCTGTAAAAAAAAAAGCAAGAATAATAGTAGTGTGTGTAGAGACACAGAGAAAAGGAATACAATTTCATTTCTCCATTTCCAATCTCTCACTACATTTTTCATCTCTCTAAACTCTCTCCTCCATGACGTTCCACAATCCTTCGATGGAACCGAAGTCTATGGAGTTCTAAATCCCTAAGGTTGGGATTGTGAAGGTGAACAATGGAATCTTGAAGCTGTGAGCAAGTAGATCGGCTTCGAAGATCTTGAGGCGAACAAGCTGAGGAGTGGAGCAGAATCGCTGGATTGACAAATCCAGAACGGATGAAGAACTTCACCAGTGAGGAATCATGGCTGAAGCTTAGGTAACTTCCAGCTTTCTAACTAGTTCAGGCCTAATCAATTTAGGTGAATAGTTAGAGTTCAACCTCCAATTTCGCATTAGATTCTTAGGTTAATCGAGCACTTAAGGAATTAAGGTTCATTGCTTAAGAATTAGTGTTTTTCACCTAAGGAATTAGGGAATAACCACAAGTGGATTGTCCTCTAGATTGTGAAGTTTGATTATACTTAATTGCATGTTTCTTGAGGAAATTGTGAGCAAAAGCAATCCTGACCTGTTTTCTTTTAATCACTTTTCACATTTCACCTTAACTCTATTTCTCAAAATATAAAAACAACTATAAAACACTAAAACCATAAAAATCGAATGAATTTCATGTATTTTCTGTTGGTTCAGCTTGTACTAGTTCTAGATTGAGGTATTTACCACAATCCCTGTGAGACGATCAAATATACTACAATTTTAACGACTGGTGCACTTGCCATAAGTGTGAATCCGAGAGTCACATTTCATTTTACTAAGATTTTACCATCAATTTAATGACTCAGGATTTCAACATCAAGTTAATGGCGCCGTTGCCAGGGATTGTAGAGTAATATCAACAATCCTTGGACCGGTACTAGACTGAACCATTTGCTTTTGTTTCTGTGTGCAGTCAATATGTATTTTTCTTAGTAGTTATTGTTTCAAGTAGTCGTAGCTGTTAGTTGTTTTTGTTGTGTTAACAATTGTTGTATGCAGTCAAGGAGCAGAGGAGAACCTTTCTTCTTTGATCCTGACATCGATTTGTTAGAACGTAGATTAAGAAAAGAGAAAAAGCAAAAAGAAGAAAAAGAAATGGAACAGAGGAAAGTTACACTAGGTGACTACTCCAGGCCGACTGAAGAAGGATCGCAAGCTAGCATCCTTAGGCCACCGATTGCAGCTAACAATTTTGAATTAAAACCAACCTTACTGCAGTTGGTAAGAAATGAACAATTTGGAGGAAGTGAGGTTGAAGACCCAAATTTACATTTAGCAACTTTCCTCCAAATTTGTGATACAGTAAAAATGAATGGAGTCCCTGAGGAGGCAATCTGACTAAGGTTGTTTCCATTTTCTCTAAGGGACCGAGCAAAAGCCTGGTTGCAGAGTCAACCGAGAGGCAGTATTTCTACCTGGGAGGATTTGCAAAGGAAATTTTTGATTAAATACTTTCCTCCTTCTAAATATGCAAAGCTGCGTAATGAAATCACATGTTTCCAGCAAAGGGAAGGTGAGTCCTTGATGGAAGCATGGGATAGGTATAAAGAAAGTCTGAGGAGATGTCCTCATCATCAGATTTCCGATGTACAGCAGGTGACTATTTTCTATAATGGTGTTAGGCCAGCTACCAGAGTCTTGATAGATACCTCGGCTGGAGGCTCATTAACAACTAAAACTGTAGAAGAAGCTATAGAGCTGATTGATGTGATGGCTTCTAACGAATGCCTGATTAGTGAGAGAAACCAAGTCCCTAGGAGAGGAATATTAGAATTAGAAGCACAAGATGCTTATTTGGCTCAGAGTAAATTGATGACTCAGGCTTTGGAAAAATTAAGCATTCAGATTTCAGAACTTCAAAAGCCGAGCCAAGTTTCTATGATCAGTTGTGATTTTTGTGGTGGAGACCATGAAAATGGAATGTGTGATCCAGTTGTGCCTTCCGAGCAAGTGAATTATATGGGGCAGCAACAGTATCAAAGGAATTATCCTTCTAATTCCTTTAATCCTAATTACAGGAGCCACCCCAATTTTTCCTGGCAGAAAGGTCCACATCTGAATCAGAATATACCACCGAGTCAACCCACAAATAAACCACAACAACCTTCTCACTCTCTTGCTAAAGAAAAATCCGAACTCGAGAATGTACTTTCTCAGTTTATCCAGGCCACTCAGGCCAGTTTTAAGAATCAGGAAGCATCCATAAGGAATTTAGAAAATCAAGTAGGACAGCTTTCTAAACAATTAGCTGAGAGGCAAGTAGGCAATTTCCCTGGAGATACCGAGGTAAATCCAAGGGAACATTGCAAGGCCATAATTACTAGGAGTGGAAAAATTATTTCTCCATCTCTGAGTCAAGAAATAGGTTCAGAAAAAGGAAAAGAAATAATGCAGGAAACCGAGCAGGACAATAAAAATGAAATAGAAAATAAGAATGAATTGGAAAAAGAAAAAGAAAATAAAGTCCATCAAAAGAAAAAGAAAAAGGTTGATTTGATTCTGGAGGAAGCTTCTAAGCTGACTCCTGAAAAACTAAGGAATGCTCCATTTCTGCACAGGTTTAAAAAGCAAATAGAGGAGCAGAAGTTTGCTAGGTTCTTAGAGGTCTTTAAGAAACTTCACATTAATATCCCTTTTGCTGAGGCATTGCAGGAGATGCCTTCTTATGCAAAATTTTTAAAAGAACTATTGTCTAAGAAGAGGAAGCTTAGGGGGGATGAAATGATTACTCTCACTCAAGAGTGTAGCGCAATCATTCAAAAGAAACTTCCCCAAAAGCTAGAGGATCCTGGATCTTTCACAATACCGTGTGCAATAGGGGATATTCATGTAGGAAGTGCTCTCTGTGATCTAGGAGCCAGTATAAACCTGATGCCTTTATCTTTAATGAAAAAACTGGGAATTAATGACTTGCAACCGACTCGCATGTCCTTGCAGTTGGCTGACAGGTCCATTAAATATCCCCAAGGCATGCTGGAAGATTTGTTAGTAAAAGTTGATAAATTTATCTTCCCAGCAGACTTCATAGTGTTGGACATGGAAGCTGACCGAGAGATCCCTTTGATCTTAGGTAGACCCTTCCTAGCTACTGGCAGAGCATTGATTGATGTGGAAAAGGGCGAACTCATGCTGAGAGTTCAGGAGGAACAAGTAATTTTTAACGTCTTCAATTCCATGAAACATCCGACTGAACGGATGGATTGCCTAATGATTGAAGAGGTTGAAAATTACCAGACCCCCTTACTGCTAAAAACTAAGGAAGAGGCTTTACAAACGTTTTTAGAGGATGACTTTGATTCCGAGACCGAGTCAATTGACTCTCACTTGGAAATACTGGACCTACTGGAAGTTTTAGAAGTAGGTGATTTAGAAGAGAAAAATGATTTGGAAACTACTGAAGATGAGAAAAGAAGGGAAGTTTTGGAAGAAAAATGTGATTTAAAACCTTTACCTTCTCATCTAAAATATGTTTTCTTGAGAGGAAATAACACTCATCCTGTAATTATTAATTCCGACTTAAAAGAAGAGGATAAGAATAAACTAGTTGGGGTATTAAAAGCTCATGAATCTGCCATTGGTTGGAACATTTCTGACTTGAAGGGAATCAGTCCATCTTTTTGTATGCATAAAATCCTGATGGAGGATGACTATTCCCCTGTTGTTCAGCCACAACACAGACTGAACCCCATTATGAAGGAAGCAGTGAGAAAAGAAGTGGTCAAGCTCCTTGATGCAGGAATCATTTACCCGATCTCAGACAGCACTTGGATTAGCCCAGTCCAAGTGGTGCCCAAGAAGGGAGGAATGACGACTGTAAGAAATGACCAGGGTGAAATCATTGCCACTCGGCCAACTACAGGCTGGAGGATGTGCATTGATTACAGAAGGCTGAATAACTCTACTCGGAAAGATCATTTCCCCCTTCCATTTGTTGATCAAATGCTCGAGAGGTTATCAGGACATGAGTACTATTGTTTTCTTGATGGGTACTCGGGTTATAACCAAATTGTGGTTGACCCAAAGGATCAAGAAAAGACTGCCTTCACATGTCCCTATGGAATCTTTGCATACAGGCGCATACCGTTCGGCTTGTGCAACGCTCCAGCAACCTTCCAAAGGTGCATGCTGGCAATTTTTGGGGATATGGTAGAAAAATTTATTGAGGTATTCATGGATGACTTCTCGGTATTTGGGAGTAATTTTGACACATGCCTCAGCAACTTAGCTAAAGTGCTGATGAGATGTCAAGAGACTAATCTCGTTCTTAACTGGGAAAAATGCCACTTTATGGTTAAGGAAGGGATAGTCCTTAGTCATAGGATTTCTGCTGAGGGCATTCAGGTGGACCGAGCAAAAGTTGAAATTATTGAAAAACTTCCTCCTCCGATCAATGTGAAAGGAGTAAGGAGTTTTCTAGGATGTGCTGGGTTCTATAGAAGATTCATAAAAGATTTTTCAAAAATAGCTAAGCCTTTGACCGATTTGCTTGTGAAAGATCAGGTGTTTGCATTTAATGAAAACTGTGTCAAGGCATTTGAAAAATTAAAACAAAGTTTGACTTCAGCTCCGATCCTTGCATCACCCGACTGGTCTTTACCGTTTGAATTGATGTGTGATGCAAGTGACTTTGCAATCGGAGCTGTACTGGGTCAGAAAAAAGAGAAATTAACTCATGTGATTTATTATGCTAGTAAAGTGTTAAATGAAAATCAAATACATTACACCACGACTGAAAAAGAAATGCTTGCTGTGGTGTATGCATTTGATAAATTTCGTGCATACTTGATTGGTGCCAAAGTCATTGTATATACAGACCACTCGGCAATCAAGTATTTACTAGCTAAAAAAGAGTCTAAACCGAGACTGATTAGGTGGGTTCTGCTACTCCAAGAGTTTGACTTAGAAATACGAGACAAAAAATGAGTAGAGAACTCGGTTGCAGACCAATTGTCTCGTCTGGAAGCTGAGTCGGATTCTGTCTTGATAAAAGAAGAATTTCCAGACGAAAAGTTGATGGCCATTATGACTGGGCCATGGTACGCTGACATGGCAAACTTTAAAAGTGCCTCAGTGGTACCTGATGGTTGGACATCCCAAATGAGAAAAAAATTCTTTCATGATAGTAAGGCTTTTCTTTGGGATGATCCATTTTTGTTTAAAATAGGCATAGATGGAGTAATCAGGCGTTGTGTGCCTGAATCCGAGCAAGAAAGGCTCCTGTGGCACTGCCACGATTCTTATTATGGAGGCCATCATGGTGCCTCCCGTACCGCAGCGAAGGTATTACAGAGTGGCTTTTACTGGCCAACTATCTTTCAGGATTCTAAGGAATATGTCAAAAGGTGTGACAAATGTCAAAGGAGTGGAGGTCTCTCCGCAAAAGCTGGCATGCCTTTGACGAATATTCTAATTGTGGAATTATTTGACGTTTGGGGTATCGACTTCATGGGACCCTTCCCTAAGTCGTTCTCCAACGAATACATTCTGGTTGTTGTGGACTACGTCTCCAAATGGGTGGAGGCAATTCCGACCAGAACCAATGATGCACAGGTTGTGCTTAGGTTCATTAAGAAGAATATTTTCTCTAGGTTTGGAGTTCCGAGAGTAATTATTAGTGATGGGGGTTCACACTTTTGCAATAAGATAATGGAAAAAGCCCTGCGTCACTATGAGGTTTTACATAAGATATCCACTCCTTACCATCCACAGACTTGTGGACAAGTCGAATTGTCAAATAGAGAGATAAAGAGAATTTTAGAAAAAGTGGTCGGAAAATCCAGAAAAGATTGGTCGGTAAAATTAGACGATGCATTGTGGGCTTACCGAACAGCTTTCAAAACTCCGATTGGCATGTCCCCGTATCAACTGGTGTACGGTAAGGCTTGCCATCTCCCTGTGGAGTTGGAACACAAAGCGTGGTGGGCCACAAAACTATTAAACATAGACTGTGACCAGTCTCAGGAGGAAAGAGTTTTGAAACTCCATGAATTAGAGGAGTTCCGACTCAACGCTTATCAAAGTGCCTCCATTTATAAGGAGAAAACAAAGAAATGGCATGATAAGCGAATTAATAAGAAAGAGTTTTAGAAGGACGATCAGGTTTTGTTATTCAATACCCGACTGAAACTCTTCCCTGGAAAGCTTAGATCTAAGTGGTCCGGGCCTTTTACTGTAAATGAGGTTTTTCCTCATGGTGCAGTCGAACTGAAAGATCTGACTACCGATCGGTTTTTCAAGGTGAATGGCCAGCGACTCAAACTCTACTTTGGAGGAGAGTTTGATAGGCAGAAAACCTCCTTGTTACTGAAACCATCTTCTTAGATACAATAAGGTCAAGCTAGTGACCTTAAAGAAGCGCTCTAGAGAGGCAGCCCTATGTCCCGATTGTTTTGTTTAGAACTTTGAATAAAATAAAAGTGTGAAGTTGAAGAAGGAAATCCGAGTTGTTTTTTCTATTTTCGCTCAGGCGAAGCACTGGTAGCTTAGGCGAGCCAATGCTGATTGTTGTTTCACACTTAGAGGAAAATTATACTAAGTTGAGTGAAAATAGTACAATCGGATAATTGTTACTTCGTCGTAACCCTTCTTCCCGACTGAACTTCACTCGGTATTTTTCAATAAATTTCTGCGAATAAAAAGGAAAACTTGGAAGGATTTCTGATCATTGATGTAATGAACGGGTCAGATAGTGAAAAGTGACTTATTTCAGTCGGTTTTTCACCACTCGGATTCCTCAGTCATCACAATCAGTATTGTATCCATTAGTCTCATTTGCACGCAGCCTTTTATTCATTCATCCACTCGGTTTCTCACTAGATCACTCGGTTTCTTCCACTCGCTCTTGCATTTACTCATCTCCTTCAACCGATCGGTATACCCCTCACTCATCTCCTTCACTCGGAATATTCTTATTCGTTCTCCCATTCATTCTTTCATCCACTGTTTTTTTTTCATCCACCCTCAATCTACTCGTCTTTCTTCCACTCGGTCACTCTTTCTTTTTCATTCCTCACCTATCATTCAGTCTTTCATTATCGCATTCTATCTTTTATCCATTCGTTTTTCCACTTGTTGTTTCATTCACTCAGTTTTGCTCTTAATTTTCCGTTCGTCTTTTATTCATTAGTTCTTCCATTTACTCATTTCTTCTCTGTACTCGTTGTTTTGTTACTCTTCCACTCATCCTTTACCACTTAGTATCTCCATCACTCAGTATCTTTCTCCACTCTCACTCGATCTTTCATTCACTCGGTTCTTCATTCCCTAGTAAATCCTTCACTCGTCTTCATTTTCTTATTTTTCATTCAATCAGTATTCTTTCCATCCAGTATATCATTCACTCATTCTTCATATCTCCGATCTATATTACTCAGTTTCATCCATTTGTCCTTTCTTTCGCTCAGCCTTACTCTCATTCGTTCTTTCTTCCACGCACTTCTTTGTTCACTCATATCTCACGACGGTTGTTCACTCGTCCATTCATTGGCACACTTTTCATCCATTTATCTTCATTCATTCATTCTTTCACTCATTCTGTGATCTATTCGGTACCCTTTTCATTCAGTGTTTTATTCACTTTTTCATCACTCAGTTCCTTATTCACTAGATTTCTTGCTAGTTCATTCGGTTCCTTCATTTACTCATCTCTTTCATCGATACGTATACCCTTTCCTCATTTCCATTCGGTCACCCTCTTTTCCGTTCCTCACCCGTCAGTTAGCTTTTCAGTTATGCATTCATTCTTTCCCTTTTATTTACTCAGACTTGCGTTGTTCACCTCATTCGTTGATCAACTATTCAATCACTCGGTACCTATTTCCATTCTCACTCAATTATCATCCTTTCACCCCTTTCCCTCTTTTTAGTCATTATTTATTTACTTGAGTTTTCATTCATTCGTTCATACTTCTATTCGTTTCTTTTATTATTCGTCTCTTGATTCACTCGTATTCCATTACATTTTTTCACTCGTTTTTCATGTACTCTATTTCAGGTAATTAAATTTTCCATTTACTACGTTATCTTACGGTCTGTTTATTTATCCATCTTCCATTCTCCTATGTCCATTTGGCATCACATTGGTATCATCCCACTCTTCCTCGATCTTCTACCCCTCTAGTAATTGAGTATTCAAAAACAATAATAAATAAAACAATAATAAATAAAAATTAAATAAAATGTAATAAAATAAATAAATAAATAAACATAATAATAATAATAACAGCAGTAATGCATTTAATAAAAGTAATAATTAAAGTTGACCGTATTTACGCGTTTCTGGAAAATTGAATTCTTCGTTATAAAAGAAAAGTCCTTTTAGTTTCCAACCTTCAGTACCTGTGTTGAACTTGAGCTGAAGACGAAACGACACTTTCTGATTTCTGAGAAAGGTATCACCTTTTCACTTCTTTCACTTCGCAGTTCATGGTTATTATCTTCGTGTTTCATTATTATTGTTTTCCACTGTTCATAAGCCATGCATTTCACAGTTTGGTTTGCTGTTTTTCTCTTGGATTTTTGTTCTTATTTTTTGTTTGATTAGGTTGTTTATCATCGTTATTTTAACATTCATCATGAAGAGAAGATCTCAAAGACTTCTACAGAAACCTAGACCAAACTTCGCAGAAGGAAGTGTGCGAAGGAAACAATTAGATACTGAAAGAGAAGTGGCCACCATCACTATTTCTGATTCATCTGTCCAGGTCCCTAGTCGAAGTCAGGACCAAGGGGATGTATCTCCTCTGGTTCAAAGGAATGTCCCTCCTGCCAGTGAGGAAAATGAGTCACCAGAGGTGGAAAGCATTAAAGCTGATGAAAACTGTGCTGAGAACTTTAAAACCGCAGAAATAGAACGTCCCAAGCAATTTGTAGGAGCTGGTTCATCTTCTCCTTCTTCTGACATTCTTTTAATATTACAGGAATTACAGGTTGTGAAGAAGATGCAACTTGAAATTTACGATCGGGTTTTGAACCACGATCAGATGCTCAGGAAGATTGCTTCGAAGCTGAGGGTTGAGCATTCATCAGAAATGGGAGCACCACCTGATAGGGATGCGTGGTTAGCTTCCATTGGATTCACGATTTTCCCCAGCAGGACAAGGACGATGAAGCTCAAAATGTTTAAGCAGTGGTGCCACGTTTTCATAATGTTTCTTATGTATTTAGTTTGAAGCTATTGTAATTGCTTGCTGAACACTGAACTTATCTTATTTTTAATTATGTAATGAAATTTTACTTTTATGTTCAATTTGTTGTTTTATTCGGTTTTTCGTATGTATTGGTAAAATCCATGAGTCCTGATCCGATTATGCGTTTCCAAGCACTGCCATTCAGGTAACAGGGAAGTATTCTAGTATCCCGAGTCTTTATTTAATTGTCTGAGTCTTTAATTGATAAGATATGATAATTATATTTAATTTCCAAATCCATCTTCATAATTTAAAAAGTTTGCTGATTCGTTAAGCTGTAGTCAGATAAATTAATTGATCGGTTTTTGCTTAACTCATGATCTCTGACCATAACTATTATTCATCCTTAGTTAAAATGTTTACTCGGCATGCTAGTTAGCATTCTAGATGTATGATCTTACATTAAGTTTGGGGACAAGGCTGGCTGATTAAATGTTATAATTGTATGAGCTTTTGAGCCTGTTTTATCTTTTCCGAGTGAGCTTGCATGCTAGTTAGTGAGATAGAATTTGCCTCAGTTCTTGCTAATTGTCGTATGTCAACCAATCGGAAATGATGAAGGCCTTCTTTGATTATTTAGCCAAGGCCAAAAATAACCTTCCTAATATATTAATCATCCTTTGACCCAATAACATGTTTGAGCCTGAGACCTTTTCATTCGTTTTATGCACCTAACATTACAAGCCTATTTATCCAAGAAAAACCCGACTAGAGTACCCTGGATGTTCCACTGGTGAAGTACTCGATTTTTGCTTATTGCTAGGGACTAGCAATCTCTAAGTTTGGGGATGAAGAGTGTGCCTAACAGTAATTAAGGACACACTCCGACCTTGATTATGGATAAATATGTAGAAAAATAAAAGGAAGAAAGACAAAGCCGAGAGAAAAATGAACAAAGTACTGAAAAGAAAAAGAGGTGCAAAGCACCAAAAAGAAAAAAAAAATTTTGATCAGAAGAAGATGGAAAAAGAAAAGAAAGAAAAGAAAAAAAAAAGAGAAGTCCAAAGGACTAAAAGAAAAAGGAAGTGCAAAACAGTACGAGTCATTAAGTAGCATCCAGTCGGAAAAGTTAAGAGAGTTGTTAGTAGAAGGCAAGTAAGTTAGAATCGAGGCAAAGCATCAGTGGACACATCTTGTAACCTATCTATGACTCGGAAAAACAATAATTGAGCCTGTAGCTGAGCCCCATTATAAGCTTAAAAAGCCCTTACTGATCCGATTGAGTTGGCATATTTCATGATGTTTAAAACTGTTGCAAGCTTATGTTGATCTAACAAGTATGCAGGTACTGAGTGCATTTTATTTACCCTACACACCGAGAGAAGAGTTAAACACCGACCAGTGAGGAAAGCATCAGCAACTTGTCTTCCAAAGGAGGTGTAAGTATTTATACTTTTAGAGATTGCGAGAAGAAAGCATGATCGGTATTCAATAATTATAGTATGAATTAAGTTAAGGAAAGATTGACTGTGTTGATCAATTACTGATTGATAATTAATCTGAATATTTGCTTGAGGACAAGCAAAGTTTTAAGTTTGGGGATGTGATAAGTCTTGAAAAGACTTAATTATTCCACTAATTATTTAACATAATTTACTAACTATTGATTAGTTTTATTATTATTATTTAATAATTTGATAAGAATTCATATTGTAGTTAATTATTTCAAAAGTATGTTATCTATGTAAGAAACCGATTGAAAATTTTAATTAAATAAGGAATTTTGAAGTATTTACAAATTTACTAAGCAACCAGTGTATAAATGCTAGGCAAGTAGCTATTTATTGGTGCAGGAACAGGACGGACTCGAGACAAGAAGAAAATTTTGAGTAAAATCTTACAGAGCCGAGCGAGATTTGATGAATCCGAGTGAGACTTCTTCAATTCCGACTGAGTGAGACCTCAAAGACACTGACTCCAAAAGAGAATAAGGGCTCAGAATACTGCATGTAAAACCCGAGTGCCAACTACAGAATACTGATTTGATAATTAATCCGCCCAAAGCAAGTACTCCGTCCAAGTACTCTGTCTAAGACTCCGCCCAAAGCAAGTACTCCGTCCAAGTACTCCGTCTAAGACTCCGCCCAAAGCAAGTACTCCGTCCAAGTACTCCGTTCAAGTACTCCTCCCAAAGCAAGACTACGCCCAAGCTTACTTAAGAAGACAACGCCCAAGACACCGGTTATAAAAGAGAAGAAGATTGGAATACTACATAAGAAACCGATGTGCTTAGTTATTATTTAATCCGTCCTAGTAAAATCCGGACTCACTCAAACATAACTTTAAGAGTCCGTCCTCGCCCAAGTTTTGCCATAACGCCCAAGAGAGAAAGAAACACTGCAGTATTAATCCGGACTCAACCAAGCGAAGCTTAATCCGCCCAAGCGAATACTCAGCAGCTGAAGCATCAAGGCAGTAATTTAAACACTGTTCCTTCCCTCCAACAACACACTTGGTGCAGTACTGTTCCGCTCCCATTGCCTTCTTCTCTACTACTGAAACCTCAAGTTAACTTAAGAAGTGAGCTGTCAATTAGCTAGAGCTGAGCTGTACATTAGCTAAGGTTGAGCTGGATCCTGTTAAGAGCTGAGCTGTAAGTAGTTAGTTATTTTGTAAACTATGTAATTAAGTAGTGTTAGTCGTTAGCTGAAGTGGTCAAAAGTTATCAGTTAAGTTAGTTAGGTAGAAACTTATAAATAGGTTGTACATACTCTGTAAAAAAAAAAGCAAGAATAATAGTAGTGTGTGTAGAGACACAGAGAAAAGGAATACAATTTCATTTCTCCATTTCCAATCTCTCACTACATTTTTCATCTCTCTAAACTCTCTCTTCCATGACGTTCCATAATCCTTCGATGAAACCGAAGTCTATGGAGTTCTAAATCCCTAAGGTTGGGATTGTGAAGGTGAACAATGGAATCTTGAAGCTGTGAGCAAGTAGATCGGCTTCGAAGATCTTGAGGCGAACAAGCTGAGGAGTGGAGCAGAATCGCTGGATTGACAAATCCAGAACGGATGAAGAACTTCACCAGTGAGGACCATGGCTGAAGCTTAGGTAACTTCCAGCTTTCTAACTAGTTCAGGCCTAATCAATTTAGGTGAATAGTTAGAGTTCAACCTCCAATTTCGCATTAGATTCTTAGGTTAATCGAGCACTTAAGGAATTAAGGTTCATTGCTTAAGAATTAGTGTTTTTCACCTAAAGAATTAGGGAATAACCACAAGCGGATTGTCCTCTAGATTGTGAAGTTCGATTATACTTAATTGCATGTTTCTTGAGGAAATTGTGAGCAAAAGCAATCCTGACCTGTTTTCTTTTAATCACTTTTCACATTTCACCTTAACTCTGTTTCTCAAAATATAAAAACAACTATAAAACACTAAAACCATAAAAACCGAATGAATTTCATGTATTTTCTGTTGGTTCAGCTTGTACTAGTCCTAGATTGAGGTATTTACCACAATCCCTGTGAGACGATCAAATATACTACAATTTTAACGACTGGTGCGCTTGCCATAAGTGTGAATCCGAGAGTCACATTTCATTTTACTAAGATTTTACCATCAATTTAATGACTCGGGATTTCAGCATCAGAGATCGTGAGACTTCATGGTGTACCATCCAGTATTGTGTCAGATAGAGATCCGAGATTCACTTCCCGATTATGGGGAAGCTTGCATCAAGAGTTGGGTTCAAGACTCCGATTAAGCTCAGTTTACCATCCTCAAACAGATGGACAGTCAGAACGTACCATACAAAGTTTGGAAGACTTACTGCGATCTTGTGTGCTTGAGCATGATGGTAGTTGGGAGCAGTTTCTTCCACTGATTGAATTCATGTATAACAATAGTTACCATAGCAGTATTGGTATGGCTCCATTTGAAGCATTGTATGGTAGGAAGTGTAGAACACCCCTTTGTTGGTTAGAAACTAGTGAAAGTTTAGCGTTAGGGCCAGAAATTGTGCAGCAGACTACTAAACAAATAGAAATAATCAGAGAAAAGATGAAGGCATCCCAAGATAGACAAAATCACTATTACGATAAAAGGAGAAAACCACTTGAATTTCAAGTTGGTGATCATGTATTTTTGAAGGTTTCACCTCACAAGGGGATTGGCCGAGCATTGAAGAGTAAAAAGTTAAGCCCAAGATTCATTGGACCATATAAAATTCTAAAGAGGATTGGCCCAGTGGCTTATCAGATTGCACTTCCTCCTCACCTTGCAAATTTGCACAATGTGTTCCATGTATCACAATCGAGGAAGTATGTACAGGATCCCACTCATGTTATTGCTACTGATGATGTTGAAGTTAGAGAAAATTTGACCATCCCTGCAGAACCCACACAGATTATGGAAAGGTCAACTAAACGCCTGAGAAACAAGGATGTACCATTAGTGAAGGTTGCATGGAAACAAGGAAATGATATAACTTTAACTTGGGAGTGTGAAGATGCTATGAGGACGCAATACCCAGAATTGTTCCACTGAGGGATGCGTTATACTAAATTTCAAGGACGAAATTTTTATTAGGGTGGGAGAATTGTAACACCCCAAAAAATTCAATCTCATGTATAATCATTTTTACTCTAGATTAGTAATGATATTATCCAGTTATATTAACTTTCTACATAAGTTTGGCTGTGAATTGAAGCTTCTTTTGATTCGTTCAAGTAGTTTTATTTAGTATTAACCTCTGGTAGCGCTCTGATTGGGTCATTACCGAGTAAAATATTAGTGAGCAAGAAATTCTGAGTGAATCAGGTTAGAAATAAGATTTTCCGAGTGAATAAAAGAATCAGTTTCCGAGTGAAGGTTTTGTTTCCGAGTGACCGAGAGAAATTCCGAGTGAAGGTTGAAATTCCGAGTGAAAGTTATGTCTTCCGAGTGAGTCATGACCGAAAGAACCACTTCCGAGTGGAGTCCTGGCCTCGAAGACATTCTAAGTGAAGTGTGTCTGAGAGGACCACTTCTGGGTGAAAAGTCCGAGTGACTTGTCTTCGAATGACTCGTTTCCAAGTCAAAAGTCTTTGAATGACACATTTCCGAGTCAAACATCTTCGAGTGACTCATTTCTGAGTCAAATGTCTTTGAATGACTTGTTTCCGAGTCAAATGTCTTCGAGTGACTCATTTCCGAGTCAAACGTTTCCGAATGACTCGTTTTCGAGTCAAACGTCTTCGAATGACTCGTTTCCGAGTCAAACACCTTCGAGTGCCTCATTCCCGAATGAAACATCTCCGAGTGAAACGTTTCCAAGAAAAGTACTTCCAACCGAAGAAAAGCTGATTCTGAATGAGTACTTCTCAGACCAAGATGTGTCCGAGTAGTGAATTTCCGAGTGGGTTACTTCAGAGTTAAGTGTAACTTTCCGAGTGCAGCACTTCCGTGTGGGATGGCACCGAGTGAGATAACACCAAGTGATACCTTTTTGATTCCCGTGTGACATGTCACCGATTGAGGTTACCGAGTGAATCATTTCCAGTGAGAGTACATCTGGACAGAGACTATAACTCCGAGTGAGAAATATTTCCGAGTGAAGAAATTCAGTCAGGGAAATATCCGAGTGGATCCATTCGGAAAGGAAAAGTGGCTTTGAAAGAACACTTCAGGCAGATATATATAAATCCGAGTGAGATAATTCTAGATGAGTCCGGGTGAGACATTTCTGAGTGAGTCATTCTGAGGAAGGAAAAGTTGACTGAGTGTTTCAGGCGGAAACACTTCCGAGTGAATTCCCTCCCGGGTGAAGCTATACTGAACGGAAAGAGACTGCTGAGACTTCTCAGAAATAGAAATGCTGAACCATAAGGACTGGGAGAATGGATGGTTTCCAAGGCCGGGCACGATCCTAACAATTGACCTGCTTCATACCTGTTAGAATCTGACTGGTAGAGTTCGAGTCGGCAAATATACTGACTGGCAAAGTTCCAGTCGGTAATTCTTCCCAAAATACCGAACCAGCGTCAGAATTAATCTTTTACACCAATCATGTCGTTTTGTACATATTTTAATATATTTACTTCAATCAAACAAAGCTCCAGTAGGTAGGCGGTGGTAATGGTCAAAATACAGCTCACTTCTTATCTAAAACCTCTATTATTTCCATAATTGATGCACCTAACCTCCAGTCACGAGAAATATTGATATCATGGTATGTTAAATCGATAAATAGAATTAAAGGCATTCATGCATCATAAGCATTTGGACGCACCATGGAATTTAGGGGTTCCATGATTGCCTACCCTGGTGGGGGGTTACTCTATGATGAGTTAAAGCCCTATTTTCGCAGGAGCCATGAGGGTGTAGGGATTCATGGTTATGCAAATTCTTACTACTTATTTTCGCAGGAGCCATGAGGGTGTAGGGATTCATGGTTATGCAAATTCCTACTTGTGTGTTTATTTTCGTAGGAGCCATGAGGGTGTAGGGATTCATGGTTATGCAAATTCCTATTGGTGTTTCTATAAGACTTTTTACTGCAGTATTCCCACCAAACCAAAATGGATCCAGCATGACATCATTTGACTAAGCTAAAGATTTATTAAATATAAATGAACTTGTTTGGCATATTCATCATATCATTATGGTTTGTTGATTGTGTTTGTGCAATTTTATTTATTTTATATTTTCTGGCTCACTCTTACATTATTTTTATAGTGCATGCTACACAGAATGACGAGTGATGCAATTAAAGAAGCTTTTATGATTTATTGCTTGGACTTGTCTTCATTTGAATCTTAATGAGTTGTAATGATATTATGTACCATGTACTGTAATTTTATCTATCGTTTCCGCTATATAAATGTATTATGTTTTATTCGTTCACGACTAGCATGCTTTATAATATTCCGCATTTATTAATTTTTACGTGACCTCAAAATTTAAATTACAAATTTCAAAATAATTCTTTAAAACGCAAAAAATTTATTCGGGAAAAAAATTTTTGGGGCGTCACAGCTCCCATGGCATTGATTAAGCGTTCCATAATTCCAGCATGATCGTTTCCGGCTATTAGTTTCCTGTTTCACAGTAACTAAGACTTGTCACATCAATCACAGTTACTACCAAGTTAGATATTCTATTCTCTATTACCTATACATAGTTTACAGACAAAGCAAGATAGACCTTTTCCCCAGGCCTACGGGATTAACTGCCCTGATACCACTTTGTAACACCCTCTGTTACAACTTAATAAATTCTAAAAAAATTCATAATTTTTTTTTAAAGATATGATTGTTAAAAAGAAACTATCGGAATAAATTACATACATCATTTCTAAAATACCTCATAAATATTATTAAAACTTTGTAAAGTAATTTTACATTCATCCAAAGAAAATAAATATTAGACATTATAAGAAAGAGAGGAAACTCCATGACCCAGAAGCAGTTACTTAATAACTTTATTTATTCATTGGACCATGATATTCATACCGAGCTCCCTTTCTAGAACGTACTATATTTAATGCCGAGATTATTCGATCCTTCCCTCTGAACCATCAATTTAAAACATGTGAAACAAAAACACGGAGAAATGAGTGAGAAACAGAATATAATATTCTCGAATAAGACATAAGCAATAAAGGATTTTCACAAACCAATACATAATAATATCAGTCACAATCACATACACAATCAATTATGAATGCATGAATGTTATGCAATATCTTCATCATAACTTACCTATATATGTGGGCCCTTAAATTTTAATTTGTACTGGGCCAACCAGGAGTTTACACTGTTCCATAAGTCCAGATAGTAATAATATGAACAACTCAACTGGTATGGAAACACTTAGAGACTAGTCAGATTGAGAAGGTTTTTATTATGAAAGTACCCGACACTAGGGAGCTACCCTAGGTCCCCTGAAGCACCCTTCCACATGCTCTCATCCCAAGGCTCGTAATTAAGCCTCCTCTAATGTATCCTCAGTTTCTATAATCCGTCCCCAGACAATATCATTTTATTTCACTTTAATAATTCATGATGCATGAACTACTCACATATTTAGTTGGTTAAGGCTTTTAGAAACTCAACTATTAAATACCTTAAAGGTTTACAACATTATCTCAATAAACTCTACATTTCCTTAATTCTTTGAATTTCAGTCATACAGAAGTAAATTTGGTACAGTTTTCAATTGTCACAAAAATTAAGTTTCAAAGCCTTAAATATCTCAAAACTTCCTCATATAAAACTTTACATAATCTTTCTCAAATTGAATCTTAATAGGATCGAATAAAAAAAAATTCAATTATTTTCAAATATCTTTAGTTATTAAGTTGGAAAATAAAATAATTTTCTTTTGAAAATTTTATTTAATTAAAAGAGAATAATCTTTAGATCATTAACCAAAAATAATTAAAATTATAAAATTTTTCTTTAGTTCAAGGTTTAATTATCTCAACCTTTTTATAAATTAATTTTCATAAATGACTTCTTTTTAAATAAATACTAAATATTTTTATTCTAAATATTATAAGTAAAGTTAATAAGAATAATTTCTAAGAAGAAATAAAATATTTAAAATAATAAAAATTTAAAGAGTAAGGTAAAAAAATTCTTACTGAGTTTTAGCTTTTCATCGTGTTTGCTATATGCTCAACTTCATATCATAAGATCATTAATCATAATCAAATATTATCAATCACAATATCATCAATCACAACCAAAAAATATCAATCACAATCAAATAATATCAATCAAATTAAATATCATCAATAATAATCAAATACTAATAATTATAATCAAATCAATTAAATATAATTCAAATTTTAATGGTTATTTAAATTTTCAAAATTGATTTTGATTCCTTATAGTCCATTCCTTACATAGGTCTATGTAAGTCCATATAATTGAGTCCTTGCATAGGTATAGTTCAGTCCATATAGGTCAAATTAGTCCAAGTCCTTGCATAGGTTCAGTCCAAGTCATATAGGTTAGTCTAGGTCCTTGCATAGGTATGTCATAGTTAGTTACATCAGATATTAAATTTAAAATTTATTAAAAATTTTAAGTTATAAAGTTAATATTTTAAATAATAATATTATTAAATTTAAAAGGAGTATGGGACTCTTCCCATTATTGTTATGTCTTTTCATATTATATTCCTATCTTACTCCCCCTTACCTCTTATATATTGATTCGTTATTGAAAATCCGTGCGCGTTTCGTCTCCGAGTTCTAAGACATACCAATTTCATTTTAATATAGTTACAAGATAAAAATTAAGATTTATACTTAAAACAGAAATGATAAATTTTGAATAGTGAACAGTGAACAATAAATAGTGAATAATGAATAGTAAATCATGAATAGTAACAGTAAATAGTAAAATATAAATAGTAACGGTAAATAGTAAATCGTGAATAATAATGGTAAATAGTAAATCGTGAATAGTAATAGTAAATAGTAAAACGTGAATAGTAAAGGTAAATAATAACAGTAAATAGTAATTTACTATTTGAATAGTAATTTACTATTGAAATAGTATTTTACTATTCAGAATAGTAACTTAAAATAATATTATTTCTAGTATAATAATAGATTTCTAAAAATAATATAAAAATAACCCTAAAAGATATAAAAGAGAGGTATTCGTACCTTAGAATTTTAACAGAACCTTCTTCCAAAAAATTTATTTCTCTCTCTCACTTCCACCACTATCTCACTATCACTACTATATTAAGAAAACTTAATCTGAAATTATGAATTCTAAAGAAGAATTCCTTCGGTATTTATAGGAAAAAAATTACTATGCATTCTATTATTTTAATATAAAAGTACTGTACATTTTTTGAAATTTCATTCTTTGTTACTGTACATCTTTTGAAAATTTCATACATGCACTGTGTTTTGCATAGTAAATGTCGACGGAATTATTAAGTCAAATAGTAGCCTTTCACTCGGTATATTTTAAATATTCAAAATTAGTCCTTTTTGAAATTTAGCGATATTATATCAGTTCTCACTAATTTTATAATAAGTAATATAAAGTTTAAATTTTAAAAATCTAAAATTTTCTGTTAATAAAAATTTATTGATACGTTTCCAATTTTTTAATTATTGGAAAAAATCAAGATTTTTTTCAAACTGGTCATTTTTAGATAAGTCTACTTGAAATAGACTTTAGAAATTTTTCTTATAATTTAACTTCACTTTCTTATAATATTTTTAATTTTAAGTCACTTATATGAATTTAAAATTATTTAGAAAATATTATTTTATTAAAATAATTCAAAAATTCCAAAAAATTCCAAAAAATCATAAATAATACGTAGATTAAAAAGTCCTAAAGAACCACAATCTAATTCCTTCAAAATTTTAATATAAAAATAAAAATAGAGGTGTTACATTTTAGGGTTTCTCAACCACTCCGAGGTTATCAATTTTACAGCCACTCTGGGGTTTAACCACTTTGAGGTGTAAGTGTAACTGTTTTGAGGTTTCTCAACTACTCCGAGGTTATCAATTTTATAGCCACTCTGAGGTTTAACCACTCAGGAGCGTAAATTTAACCGCTCAGGGGTTTCTCCTTAAATTCGTTAAGCACTCTGAAGATGGCACTTTTAGGGCTAAGTGTGACCGTTGTGCTTATTTCAAGCTGTTGTGATTTTTTGAAACTAAGAACAAATCTTGAATTGACCTGTTACATCGGTCTTTTTGGTGTCTTGTGACTTCAAAGATTGAAAGCAAGTGGGAATTCCTTTAGCAGGTCCCACTGGGTATGCCAATGATCAGGCTGGTATACGGGGGGCTAAGTACTCTATCCGCAACCGGTATCCAGAACTATTATCTGACATGTAAGTGAACTTTGGGGTCAGATGGTTGTCCTGATCCGATCTCGTGAATTGAGTCTGGTCTCATGGATCGGACCAGTGTCATCAGATGATGTTGTCAAGCCCTTGCCCCGACCCAACGTGTGGAGGGGCGAAGAGGTGGTACCTACAAAGACATTCCGACGCTTAAGTCTGTTCAGATTCTAACATCGGAGCTATATCGGGTCAATGAGAAGGGTACCTGAAAGCTTACCACTTAAAAGGGTGTTTGTTGCTATTTATAGCGATGAAGTGTCACTGTCATGTCTCGTTTTGTGTGCCTGAGCAAGTCCGTACATCACGTGGGACTGACATTGTTGCATGTTTGACTGGTTTTGGTTTGGTCTTATCTTCTCGAGACTCCTGTCAATAGCCACTCAAAGGGGCTATGACTCTGGTCGTAGGAAGTGTGAAATGGTTGTTCAAGGTCGATGTGTTGAGTTCGGATTAGGTGTTGTCTCCTCATGGGTCCACATCGACTGCTCTAAGGAAAGAAGAGATTAAGGGCTGGTATCGAGTCCGAATCAACAACCTATACAAAATATATATTTAATTATCAATTTTACATATTTAAATTAATTTTAGCATATCAATAATATAAAAATATTATTGATATTTAAAAATTATATATCATAAATTATGATTTAAATTATAAAATAATATAAGAGTTTTAAAAACCTAATCAGATAAGTTAAAAATATTTTTTTCAAAAGGCAAAACTCAACTTCTTTAATACTCTTCAAAAAGTTCTAGCCTAATCGTATTGTAACATCCTAGGTTAATTTAATCATTTTTTGCAATAAATTTTTCACGTTTAATAAAAATTTAGATCTTAATATAAAATAATATTTACTTCCCTTAATAAACAATCCACTCGGCCTTGATATAAAATAATATTTACTTCTTTTAGTTACATTCTAAATAATAAAATCATACTCAGTAAAAACAAAACCGATCAAAAATAAATCCTTTAATGAAAGTATGTTAAAAGTAACAACCGATAGGAAATGATTCAACTCGATCTTGATATAAAATAGTATTCGCTTAAATATATTCAAAATAATGATAAGAGCATACACAAAATAATATCCGATCGGAAACACGTCCTTTAATAAAGTGGAGTTGAAAGCAGCAGGAGAAGAAGGAGAAGAAGAAAAAGACAGGGGGTCATTCGCTTAAGCGAGCGCCGACTCGCTTGAGCGAATGCCACACGTTAAACCTGAGCGAGCAAGACGCACACGGGAGACTCAAGTCGGGGTTTCACTCGGTAAAAGGGTTTCACTCGGGAAACATTTAACTTTCATTCACTCGGGCATACCACGCTTGACTCATTCCTACGCTTCACTCAGAAAGGTCCGCTCGGTCACCACTCTCTCGGGGATAACATAACCTCCTTCACTCGGTAAGAGTTTCTGCGGGTATCCCCACTCGAAAAATACCCTATCCTTACTTCACTCGGGAGAAGCTCTCCCGGCCACAATTCATTCGGAAACCTTTTCACCTTCGCTCAGGAGCATTCAAATTTTCACTCGGAAACATTCTACTTTTCTTCACTCGGAATCGTTATACACTTTCTTCACTCGGAATAGTTATGCTCCATTTTCGCTCGGAAATATTCTACTATATTTTCACTCGGGAGTATTCCACTCTATTTTCACTCAGAAGTATTTTATTCTTCATCACTCGGAACATTCTCCCGGCCAATCTCACTCGGGACATTCTAACCTTCCACCCAGAAGGGGGGGGGTCTCTCAGTTATTCTTCACTCGGAAAAGGAACGAGGAATTCCCACAGAGATAAAACGGACATCAAACCGACTGGACCTCGCTCGGACAGGAATAAATCCTCTCGGGCAAGGTTCGCCCGGTAATCGGCTTTGCTACAACAAACACATGAAAATTAATACCAATCATCTAACAACATAAATTCACATTCATTCAATTAACACATCAACTCACACTTAGTTCCACACTCGGAAAACTCATTATATATATATATATATATATATATGTGTGTGTGTGTGTGTATTACACAATTTATTCAAATTCACTCGGCCTTGGCATCGATCTCCCACTTGGCGCGACTCCACGGCTCCGACCACCTCCCTGTCACTAGTTACTAAATTGAAAACAACAGCAAGGGTGAGTGTTTAGCATTATAATTAATCTAGAACGGAATAAAATATGAGTATAAACTCTATCCGATTCTTTATCTTCAGATTGTACATTACACTCTGTTAACCAAGTGGCCTCAATTACTCAAGAGGGGGGGTGAATTGAGTATTAAAAACTTTTCTTTGGAATGCTCTTGAAATTGATTCTTTTGTCACTATGTATATTTAAGATAATAAATTAGATAACAAGAAGCAATAAATTATACATAAGACAAACTAATAACTACTTAAAGAGTTTGAATAATGAATCAATTTAGTTACAAAGCAATTTATAGGACTTTTAGAAAGATTGATTCAAAAGAAATGCTTAAGTCCAAGTTCAACAAAGTTATTCAAAAATGGTTTTCAACTTAATATATCATGCACTTAGTTCAATTAATGAAGCAATGAATTAAGCAAACAAGTTAAATGCACAAATTAAATGAGTTTAAGGAAGAGAGATTTGCAAACCGATGTATACGAGTTCCACCACGCCGGTGTACGTCTCGCCTCTAAGCAACCCACTTAGAGGATTTCCACTATTGTAGATTAGAGATACACTTTGAGCAATTGCGACTTCCTAGTGTCCCACACTCAAGAATCCAATCCTCACAAGTACAAGGGCACCCCACCCAATCTCTCAATCTTACAATTACAAGGTTGAAACCCAACCCAAGATTTCTATGAAGTTTAGTGTTTAAGTGTACAAGGAAACTCTCTCACTAGAGTGGATATACAAGTTTAAAGCTTACACAAGATAGTAACTCTCAAAGAGAGGATATGCAAGTTAAGTACACAAATATAATTTCCCCAACAAATTAACTCTCAATAAATATACCAATCAAAGAATAAAGAGAGTAAGTAGAAGAGCAAGAGAATGGAGGAGGAAGAAAGCAAATGGAAATGCTTCAAATGCTTGGTGCAAGTTTTGCCTTCAACTCCTTCTCTATTTATAGGCTCCATGAGGCATGACATGTGTAATATTTAATTCCTTGGGAGCTTGAAGTGTTAGGCATGTGTGTCTCCATTCAACTTGGCATTCCAATTCCAATAAACCTTTTAGTGTCTCCAAGAGAATATTGCATGTGCATCAAGAAGCATGTTTGTCTAATATTCAATTTAATTGCATTTTCAATGTAACACATGCATGTGGAGAGGGACAAGTCATGGAACATTGCCTAGGGTCTTCCAAATTTAGTGAACCAAAGGAAATTGTGAGTCTGCACATGATTTTTGTTCCTGACAGCATGTTGAATCGATTCAGGCAAGGAAAGAATCGATTCATGCACTTTGATTTGCACATTTTGGACCACTGCAGCCGTGTGAATCGATTCACACATGGGTTGAATCGATTCAGCCCTGATGAAAATGCATTTTGGCCACTTAAAACCATATGAATCGATTCATACTTACCTTGAATCGATTCATGCACCTGATCCTTGAATTTTGGTGCATTTTTCACCCCTTTTTGGAACCCTTTTGCATATACCTTGGTTCCTTTGATTCTTAGGCATTTTGATGATCAATTCTCACTTGTTTTGAGCTTCTTTAAATGCCTTTAACATATGTCCTTAATTATTCATCAAATTTAAACATCAACCAATTTAGATTCCACATTAAACATAATCAATTGCTTGATAATATCTTTGATACTTCTTCATTTGTTGTGTCATTATCAAAACCTACATCAACATACAAATACATTCTCCCCCTTTTTGATGATGACAACAAATGTTTGTCTCTTGGGGTGTTAGTATCATAACAATTCATATATATTGCAATAAAGACTCCCCCTATCATATATAATTTGATACCACATGTTGATGAAATCATAGACACAAGAAATCAAGAAAGTATTTAAGAAACAAAGGTCTCTCCCCCTTAATATATGGTTTCTCCCCCTTAATATATGTTCTCTCATTCTTAGTCATCTCCCTTTAATCATACAATACTTTAAATATCTCTTACCTTTTACAAGATATTTTTATAAATTCTTCCCCTTTCTTATAGATATATCTCTCCCCCTTTAAAAAAGTGTATTTCTCTCCCCCTTTGGCATCATCAAAAAGATTTCCTTAACATATACTTCTTAAAGGTAGATGCATACATTTTGAAGTAAGATAACAATGCAATATACATCACGAAATCATTCAAGGCATATAGGCACATAATGTCTCATGGGAATCGATTCATCTAGCTATTTTTACACGATTTTGAAGAATCATGTTACTAGATGGTTGTTTTATGAGGGATATATATGATTTAAATTTTGCAAGTTGCCAATGATTTTGTTTCACAAGAAAGTCAAGAAAATCAAAGGTCATTTGCCATTAATTTTTGAGAACCATGTTGTATATAGGAGATTATCTTTGTGTCAAAATATATTTAAAATAAATGGGGACTCCACGGGGTCTTAAAATAAGACAAGAGATTTGTAGAGCATTAAGTTGATTATTGGAAATGTGAGTATAAATTTTCTTTAAAAATTTGTATGTATATCACAAAGTAAGGTATTATGTTCAAGGAAATGAAAATTTTATGAAAAAGATGAGTTGGAAATCTTTAAGTTAAAGATTTGCAAAATTTTGTTCAAAGAGTAAGAAAGTGTGATAAAATAAATCAATTAGGAAATTTCCAAAATTCCTAACTCTCTTCTAATATTTATAAATTGGTCTTTTGGAAGGGGTTTTGTAAAAATGTCCGCCAATTGTTTTGAAGTTTCAACATATTCAAGTACACAATCTCCTTTCAAAACATGGTCTCTTATGAAGTGATGTCTTATTTCAATGTGTTTGGTCCTAGAATGCATGACCGGATTCTTAGATATATTTATTGCACTAGTGTTATCACATTTAATGGGGACTTTACCCAAGGAAATACCAAAATCAAGAAGTTGTTGTCTCATCCAAAGAATTTGAGCACAACAACTACCGGCTGCTACATATTTTGCCTCAGCCGTTGACAATGCAACACTTGCTTGTTTCTTGCTATGCCAAGAAACAAGGGAACTACCAAGTAAATGACATGTGCCACTAGTACTTTTTCTATCAAGCTTACAACCCGCAAAGTCGGAATCGGAATATCCTAAAAGATTACATTCAACACCTTTGGGATACCATAAACCAACATTTTGAGTACCCACAAGATATTTCAAGATTCTTTTTACAGCGGTGAGATGTGATTCTTTAGGACAAGCTTGATATCTAGCACACATGCATACGGCAAACATAATATCGGGTCTACTAGAAGTTAAATAAAGTAAGGATCCTATCATTCCTCGATACTTAGTTATTTCAACGTCCTTACCCTTTTCATCTTTATCTAGATAGCAAGATGTGCTCATTGGTGTTGCTATTTCATTTGCCTTATCCATTTCAAAACGTTTGAGTAATTCTTTACAATATTTTGTTTGACTAATAAAAGTTCCTTCATTTGTTTGTTTGATTTGTAATCCTAAGAAAAAGGTAAGTTCTCCCATCATGGACATTTCAAATTCTTTTTGCATGAATTTAGCAAACTCTTGACAAAGGCTTTCATTTGTAGCACCAAAAATTATGTCGTCAACATAAACTTGTACCAAAAGAATGTCATGATTTTTACGCCTTATAAATAGTGTAGTGTCAACCTTTCCTCTTTCGAAATTATTTTCTAAAAGAAATTTGTTAAGTCTTTCATACCAAGCTCTTGGAGCTTGTTTCAAACCGTATAAGGCTTTTCTCAATTTAAAAACATGATTTGGAAATTTATGATTTTCAAAACCGGGAGGTTGATCTACATAAACTTCTTCTTGAATATAGCCATTTAAGAAAGCGCTTTTGACATCCATTTGATAAAGTTTAAAATCCATACTACAAGCAAAAGCTAATAATAATCTAATGGCTTCTAACCTAGCTACGGGAGCATACGTTTCTTCATAGTCTATTCCTTCTTCTTGATTATACCCCTTAGCAACTAGCCTAGCTTTGTTTCTAGTTATTATTCCATTTTCATCTAGTTTGTTCCTAAAAACCCATTTGGTGCCTATTATTTGATGGTCATTGGGTCTTGGCACAAGTTCCCAAACTTTATTTCTTTCAAATTGGTTTAATTCTTCTTGCATGGCCAACATCCAATGTTCATCAATAATGGCTTCATCAATATTTTTGGGTTCAATTTGAGATACAAAGGCTAAGTGATTGTATGCATTTCTAATGGCATTACGAGTGCTTACCCCTTTGGTTATTTCTCCAATGATTTTGTCCAAGGGATGGTCTTTTAGGGTTACCCAATCTTGTTGTTTGTCAAGTTGTGTTGCACTTTCTTCATTATTGGCTTCTTCTTTGTCTTCCAAGTTCATTTCTTGGAAGGTACCTACAAGATCATCAACTTCCTTTCTCGGAGGATTTTGGTTAAGTTCATCAAATTTAACATGTATGGACTCTTCAATTGTAAAGGTTCGTTTGTTAAAGAGTCTATATGCTTTACTAGTAGATGAATAACCTAGAAAAATTACTTCATCAGATTTTGCATCAAATTTGCCAAGATTTTCCTTTCCATTGTTTAAGACAAAACATTTGCATCCAAAAATGTGAAAGTAAGAAATATTTGGTTTACGTCCTTTGTAAAGTTCATAGGGGGTTTTCTTTAGTATAGGCCTTATTAAACAACGATTCATAACATGACAAGCAGTGTTTACCGCATCGGCCCAAAAATGTTTTGAAATATTTGCTTCATTCAACATAGTTCTTGCAAGCTCCGCTAAAGATCGATTTTTCCTTTCAACTACTCCATTTTGTTGTGGAGTTCTTGGAGCCGAAAAATTATGTTCAATGCCAAACTTTTCACAAAATTTTTCAAAAGATTGGTTTTCAAATTCTCCCCCGTGATCCGTTCGAATGGATGCTATTTTTAAATTTTGTTCATTTTGGATGACCTTGGCAAGTTTCTTAAATGCTTGATATGCTTCATGTTTATGAGTAAGAAACAATGTCCATGTATATCTAGAGTAATCATCCATAATCACAAGACCATAATGGTTTCCACCAAAACTTTTGATTTTCGAAGGTCCAAATAAATCCATATGTAAAAGTTGTAAAGGCCTTGTTGTTGAAACAATATTTTTTGCTTGAAAAGAAGCCTTTACTTGTTTTCCTTTTTGACAAGCGTCACAAAATTTATTTTCAAATTTTAATTTTGGTAAACCAATAACTAAATCTTTTGAAACAAGTTTATTTAAATGGTCTACATGAATGTGAGCGATTCTTCTATGCCATAGCCATGATTCATCCTCTTTAGTTATGAAACATTGTACATCATTTGAAGCAAGGCAATCTAGATTAATCATGTAAATGTTATCTACTCTTTGACCAACGAACTTTATTTCCTTGTTTAGTTTGTTTTCAATTATGCAACCATTTGATTCAAAAACGATTTTATAGCCTTTGTCACATAATTGACTAATACTAAGCAAGTTGTGTTTTAGTCCTTCAACATATAATACATCATTTATGGAGGTGGAAGAATTTTTACCAACATTTTCGATTCCGAGTATTCTTCCCTTTGTGTTATCTCCATAAGTAACAAATCCTTTATTTCGTGGAGTAAGTGATATAAACTTACTCTTATCTCCCGTCATATGTTTGGAACACCCACTATCCAAGTACCAATGGGTGTTACTTGCCTTAAAACATACCTACAAAACAATTTAAGTTAGAGAGCTTGGTACCCATTTTATGTTGGGTCCTTGTAGGTTAGTTTGTAAAAATGTTCCTTTAGGAACCCATACTTTTCTCACCACTTTTGGTCCTAATCTTCTAACATTGCAATTATAAGAGTTATGACCTTTAAGACCACAATGATTACATTTTATAAAAGGTGAGGAGAATTTGCTTGGAGGTACAAAGAAATTTTTGTAGTGTTTTTCCATTTTGTGATTGCTATGTTCTTGATCATATCCCAAGCCGGTTTTACTAAACATGCATTTTTGTTGCCCAAGTAGGATATTCAAATTATCTCTTCCATTAGTGAACTTTTCTAGTGTCCTATTTAGGTCTACAACCTTGGTTTCTAATATAATGCATCTTTTTGCAAAATCACATGGTTTAACCTTAGAGCATGCTTGATTGTTTCTATCATTTGTAAGTTTTTCAAGAGTTTTATTCAAGTCCAAAACCTTAGTTTCTAGCATATCACATTTCTTTGAAAACTCACAAGGTTTGGTCCTAGAACATGTTTGAACATTTGCTAACTCTTCTTTTAAGGATTCATTTTCTTTACACACTTCCATGAGATGTATTTCTAGAGTATTACTAGTTTTTCTTGATAACTTAAGCTTATTAGAGACTTTGGTGAATTTATCATACAAATCATCAAGAATATCAAGTAATTCATCCTTTTCTAAGTCATGAAAGTTTACCTCATTTTCTTCATCTTGGTGATTGGCCATGAGGCAAAGATTTGCTTCTTCATTCTCGGATTCATCCGAACTACTCACCTCATTTTCATCCCATGCTATGTATGCTCTTCTTCTTTCCTTTCTTTCTTTGTTCTTCTTCTTTAGATTTGGACAATCCACTTTGAAATGTCCTTCCTTTCCACATTCAAAACAAGTTGGTGAAGTAGAATTTTCTTTAGGTATAGATTTCTTACCTTGTGATTTGAAGTTCCTTTGAAAGCGTTTGTTCTTCATGAGCTTTCCAAACCTTCTTACAAATAGGCTTAACTCTTCATCTTCGTCAAGATCACTCTCGGTTTCATATTCAACTATTGAAGTAGCTTTGAGGGCTAGTCCTTTCTTTTTGGAGACTTTCTCTTCTTCTTCCGCCATCTTCAATTCTTTTAGCTCTTGTTCTTGTTCTTGCAACTTACCAAATAATGTAGCAAGAGACATTTCATTGATGCTAGGCGATTGTTTGATGGCCGTGACTAATGGTTACCATTCCCTATTAAGACTTTTCAACACTTTGTGAATAAGCTCTTTATTAGTATAAGTCTTTCCAAGTGTAATAAGTTGATTTATAATGAGTGTAAAACGTTTTTGCATATCAACAATTGATTCATTTGAATTTAGCCTAAAGCACTCATATTGACTAGTTAATGTACTAATCTTAGAGTCTTTAACATCATTGGTACCTTCATGGGTTACTTGTAAAGTATCCCACATTTCTTTAGCCGTATTACATGTTATTACTCTAAAAAATTCATCGGGACCTAAGGCCGAAGTAATAAGATTTTTTGCCTTATAACCATATTGCACTTTCTTTTCTTCTTCACTAGACCAAATGTCCATAGGCTTTTCAACTTGTTTATCATCCACAATATGCATAGGTATAAAGGGACCATTTTCAATAGCATTCCACACTCTTAAATCTATTGATTGTACAAAAATTTTCATTCTTGCTTTCCAAAAAGCATAACCCTCACCATTAAAAGCGGGAGGTCGATTTGTAGCACCACTCTCGGGAAACATGTTATATGAGGTTGAGGCCATTTGTTCTCTTGAAGCCGTTAAGCTTGATTTTCCAAGAGTCAAGCTCTGATACCACTTGTTAACCAAGTGGCCTCAATTACTCAAGAGGGGGGGTGAATTGAGTATTAAAAACTTTTCTTTGGAATGCTCTTGAAATTGATTCTTTTGTCACTATGTATATTTAAGATAATAAATTAGATAACAAGAAGCAATAAATTATACACAAGACAAACTAATAACTACTTAAAGAGTTTGAATAATGAATCAATTTAGTTACAAAGCAATTTATAGGACTTTTAGAAAGATTGATTCAAAAGAAATGCTTAAGTCCAAGTTCAACAAAGTTATTCAAAAATGGTTTTCAACTTAATATATCATGCACTTAGTTCAATTAATGAAGCAATGAATTAAGCAAACAAGTTAAATGCACAAATTAAATGAGTTTAAGGAAGAGAGATTTGCAAACCGATGTATACGAGTTCCACCACGCCGGTGTACGTCTCGCCTCTAAGCAACCCACTTAGAGGATTTCCACTATTGTAGATTAGAGATACACTTTGAGCAATTGCGACTTCCTAGTGTCCCACACTCAAGAATCCAATCCTCACAAGTACAAGGGCACCCCACCCAATCTCTCAATCTTACAATTACAAGGTTGAAACCCAACCCAAGATTTCTATGAAGTTTAGTGTTTAAGTGTACAAGGAAACTCTCTCACTAGAGTGGATATACAAGTTTAAAGCTTACACAAGATAGTAACTCTCAAAGAGAGGATATGCAAGTTAAGTACACAAATATAATTTCCCCAACAAATTAACTCTCAATAAATATACCAATCAAAGAATAAAGAGAGTAAGTAGAAGAGCAAGAGAATGGAGGAGGAAGAAAGCAAATGGAAATGCTTCAAATGCTTGGTGCAAGTTTTGCCTTCAACTCCTTCTCTATTTATAGGCTCCATGAGGCATGACATGTGTAATATTTAATTCCTTGGGAGCTTGAAGTGTTAGGCATGTGTGTCTCCATTCAACTTGGCATTCCAATTCCAATAAACCTTTTAGTGTCTCCAAGAGAATATTGCATGTGCATCAAGAAGCATGTTTGTCTAATATTCAATTTAATTGCATTTTCAATGTAACACATGCATGTGGAGAGGGACAAGTCATGGAACATTGCCTAGGGTCTTCCAAATTGAGTGAACCGAAGGAAATTGTAAGTCTGCACATGATTTTTGTTCCTGACAGCATGTTGAATCGATTCAGGCAAGGAAAGAATCGATTCATGCACTTTGATTTGCACATTTTGGACCACTGCAGCCGTGTGAATCGATTCACACATGGGTTGAATCGATTCAGCCCTGATGAAAATGCATTTTGGCCACTTAAAACCGTATGAATCGATTCATACTTACCTTGAATCGATTCATGCACCTGATCCTTGAATTTTGGTGCATTTTTCACCCCTTTTTGGAACCCTTTTGCATATACCTTGGTTCCTTTGATTCTTAGGCATTTTGATGATCAATTCTCACTTGTTTTGAGCTTCTTTAAATGCCTTTAACATATGTCCTTAATTATTCATCAAATTTAAACATCAACCAATTTAGATTCCACATTAAACATAATCAATTGCTTGATAATATCTTTGATACTTCTTCATTTGTTGTGTCATTATCAAAACCTACATCAACATACAAATACACACTCGGCCATTTAACTCACACTCGGCACTTTACTCATCTTCGGCAATATATTCATTAAACTCGACTTTATAGTAATTCATACTCAGCAGTGTAACAGTTCTCCTTCGACAATCTTAACCAGTACATTCAGTAAGTAATTTCCACTCAGCAAATATAACAATTTTCCACTCGGCATATATAACAATTTTCCACTCGGCAATCATGACGATTCATGCTCAGCAATTATAATACTTCATACTCGGCAATTATATTCAACCTCATTCAGCAAATACAACAAGTTACACTCATCAAATACAACAGATTGGCCCTCGGCAAATACAACATCATACTCATCAATTTTCACTCGGCAAATATGGCAAGTCTTACTCAGCAAGTACAATAATTCATACTCGGCAATTATAATAATTCAAACTCGGCAAATACAGCCAATCACTCGATAAATAAATCAAATCATACTCAATAAATATAACAAATCTCATTCGACAATTATCACAAATTGCACTCGGCAAAATCATCCAATCATCAATTGTCACAACTGACTCACATAAAATTGACGCCTAGTATCCGGATACTAAAGGATCGGCCTTCAGCTGGGGGTCCTACTTGACACCCCGTGAACCCTGCTTGGTTCACCGAGTCTTGCTTGACTCTCCACCTCAACCACTGGGTCCTACTTGACCATTGGGTAGCTCAACTGGGCACAAAAACCACAGGAGCCGGAAATGAGGGGCTATATATACCGTTGGCCGTCCCATACCACATAATCACATCTTAATCATTTCATATTATCAACAATCAACAAATGCAACTACCAGAAACTGGCATGTGCTCACAACACAGGGTGACCGACTTGTCAATCCCATTCATCATATTGCTACTGGGCGACCTGCTTATCAAGCCCATACATCACATTGCCACTGGGCGACCTGCTTGTCAAGCCCATTCATCACATTACCAGCAAATACCGATTATCACAGCATTAAATATTTTAATTTCAATCGGCTCAAGCCACACACACACGATCAGAAACCGATCGGTGTTTACATACATGCATACTCATACATTCACAACTTCACTCAGCAACAACATCAAATATTTCTTCATTCACACACACATACACACGATCCTAAACTGATCGGTGTGTGCATTCATGCGCACATTCATATACATATTCACATAGTTTTCTTCCAACATTATTTATTACTCGGTTTAAAAATGTCTCAACAACTCGGACAGTATGTCCTATTCCAATTAATTATAACCCGAACACCCCCTTACCTCGGTTCCAAGCTTCAATGACCTACTTCTGGTGTCGGTTACGCCCTCTCAGCACAGGGTTCACAGTTTCTCTTCCGAATGCAGCACCAGCACCTTCACTGCTACCTATGGGTCGTAATACAAACCCGTTAGCTTCACACTTTCAGCTCTAAGAGCCTCCATCGAGCTTACACTCACCAGAGGAGTGGAGAACAGACCCACACACAGCCATGCATGGCCACACGGTTACCCAAGAAATGAAAGGGCAGGAAAATACAAATGCAGATGGATTAGTGGACTCACCTTGAGACCACAGTCACAGAAATGGATTTATCACTCGGTTGTGATGCAATCAGGGTCTCCCTTCAGAACATGCAATTCGCAGCGTGAGGAAAGAGGAGAAGAAGAAGACGAAGGAGGAAGAAGATTCTCGAGAGAGAAGATGAATGATTGAAGAAAAAAAAAAGAAACTTTTCTTTAATACCTATGGCAACCGGGCACCTGCCCAGCCGGTCATTTCTCCATTCCTTTATGATTTCCTTAATGATTTTAATTAAACCTCTCTTCTTCTAATCACACCTTTTATAATTAACCAATAATTCATAAAAATATCAATTAAATTCCTAAAAACAATTTTTAACATTTTCCACTTCACCGAATTTTTCTATAAATATCTGGGATGTTACACGTATTATTAAAACTACATCTTAAATAAGCTGGGATTGAGCCCCAAATGGGTAGTTTGGCAACTTATAATAACTGTCATGGTAAATATTATTTACACATGCCTTGAGACTTTTAATTTTATAATTTTTTTATCGGTATACATAATAACTTCTGAAATTGGGTCTCCTTTATTTATGGGCCCTAGGAAGGCACCCACCGTGTCCACCTAAAAGACTTTAGGCAGTGATTTATCATTTTTATTGATTTTTTTACAATAGTAATTTTGTTTTTAAAGTAGTTATTCTTGATTTTATTTAACTGAAATTATACATCTTATATTTGATTTTACAAATTATATAATTAATATAAAATTAAGCAAAGCGATCTAATTCAAACCGTATTTGATCATATTAAATAACATCATACATTCCAACCGAATAATAACTTAATAATGTGTTCGAATCAAATGATAATTTTCTCTAAAAATCGAACCACTCCGGACCGCAAACATGTAGAGCATCCTTCAAATTCATAATCAATTGTCCCACTCATTGTGGTGGTCTACAGGTCCACATAAGATTAATAGCCGTAATTGATGGATATCTTGAGTTATGCCTACATCCAAAAATAATATATGAATTTTCTTACCAACTGTAAGGGTGTTAATTAGATTATCAATTTAACTAGATTTTATTGTATATATTAAATATTAATTATTTATAATATATAATTTATTTATAACAATAGTATATCAAATTAAATTTATAATTAAATTAAGTATATGTTAGAATAAATAAATTATCAATTATTTATTTGAACACAGATGAATACTAATTTTAATTACCTCGCATTTGTAAATCTTAAAATATAAATTAAAATATATAAATTTTTAATAAATTTATTATTCATTAATAAATGTAACCATTATAAAAAAATATTTTCCTTTAAAATTAAAATTAAAGTATCTGGTAAAGTTTTAGACTTCAAAGTAAAACACAATAATTGTATATGATTAGTAAAATTATACAAGTTAAGGCATTCCTATGATATTTAAGGGTGACCAATTTAAGAGGTTAGTATATTATTCTTAAACTTGACTATTATAAATATAACATTTTAAATAACTAAATTAATTTATTGAGTTCAAATGTATAAGCATATCTTCATCTAATAAAAAAACCTAAATATTTATTTATCAAAATCAAGTAAAAAACCAATATAATTTTATTTTTTAGTTCATTAAGTTTACTCATGTTCTTTACAAATTATAACAGTGATTATTTTTTAAAATTTAATTTTAAAAGTTTAAACATATTTAAATATAATCTCTAGTATAATAAACTTTTAAAACTGAAATTTGATACTTAAATTTAAGTTGTTTCATAAGTTTTATATTATTTCTTATTTAAAACAATTGATGATCTATTTAAAAGTTAAATAAAATTCCTTGCATATTACACTAAGAAATATATTTATTTTAAATTCTTTGCATTTAAAAATATTGATGTTGCATTTTTAATATGAATAACATAAAATATATACTTATATAATATTATAGATTTTTTATGTAATAAAAAAATTGCTGCCTCCTATTTTTATTTAATTTTTATATATAATAAAATACTTATTTTCGGCTATTTTTAAATTTTGGTTTTTTTATTGTAGTTATTTTATAAAAATTGAAAAAAAATACTAAAAGATTAAAAGGGTTAAATACTAAGGGATAAGAATTGGATGTAATAAATGAAAAAAGAATGGATAATAGAATCATGTAATAAATAAAAAGGACTTTTAAAAATAGATTAAAACTACAAAAGGTTTAGAATTAAATGAGGTAAATGAAAGTCAATCATAATAAAATTATTTTAAAAAATTAAAATTAGGATGAATTCTACGTGACAAGTTAATGAAAAACTTCTATATATAACATATATTACACATATATCAATTTTATTATACAAAGTCTTTGACAAACTTACATAATAACCATGCCATGTGAGATTACAGTGTATAACCATGACATGTTAGATTACAGGATATAGTTATATAAATTGCTCTTATTATACATTTGGATCGTTGCGTAAATGTCGACGGATTTGGAATATAAATAATAAATAATTCATATTAGTTACGAATATTAGTTTATTTTAAGAAATGTTATTTGTTATTAAATATAATTCTTAAATTATTTTTATTATTAATTATTGAAATAATAAATTTTCTATTCTAAAAGTTATTTATACTATTTCTTGTAATTAGAATAATATTATAAGAATTTTATCATTCAATAAAGTCTAGTTAAATTAAATTTTATTTATATTTTAAATCAAAACATTATAAATCTTTATTGTTCATATTTCAGACAAGATTGAAAAGGTTTTATGCAACAACTATAGTATTGTAAATTCAAGATGTAAAAGACATGGTGACATGTTCTTCTTTTGTCATTATATTCTGGTAAAGCAATTGAGTTAGTCTCCTTTTAAAAACAAACATTAGTCTCAACAAATTAAATTCATATTTACTAGTTTTTTTTGAAGAAAGTAAAGTCTCTTTCTATATATTTTGATATTTAAATCTTTGCTTTGGTTTTGAAAAAGCGCGATATAGAGAGAAAGTAACAGCAATCTTGGTTTTGGATGAGAAAGCAACGCTAATCTGAAAACATGAAAGCAATACAACACACACAAGCATAGATAGATGAATAGGACATGAAACATAGAAACATTTACATGCCAAACACTACAGTATTATTGAAGATCAACAAAGGATGACTTGGCAAGAAATATAAGTTATCCACGGTGAGAAGCAATTTAGCCATGTCTCCATAACATTGCACTTAGATGGTGAAGACACTTTACACATCATTCCCTGCACTGCTACCACTAGAAAAATTTCCATGAAAAGGAAATCCAAGGTTCAAGTTTCTTGCGTTGTTTGTCCCTCCAAAATTTGCAGCAATTGATCCCCCAAAGGCAGCAGCTCCATAATCACTGTTGACACCCAAATTTTCATCAAGCTTTCCTTTTCCCTTGAAAGTTCCATCAATGTTGAAGCTGGGAACCGTCATATTACTTCCACCATCTATACTTCCAAAACTTCCACAAGAGGGCCACATGCCACTGCCTCCAGTGTCACCAACACAGCTTCCATTCACAAGCCCTGGAGCACTATTAACGAGACCCATAAAACTACAGTTAGACATCAACTCGAATTCACCACTCCCATTAACATTGAAACCTCCAAAATTAGTATTGCCTAAAGGCCACACCCCTGACCCAAAGTTATCATTTTCAAAATTGAACAGGCCTTCATAATCGCCTTCAGGCAACACCCCAAAACCACCATTGTAACCTTGAGAATTGATTTGGAGCAACACCATATCAACACCACCAGTACTAAGATGGGTATGTGGTGGAGGTGGTGGTGGAGGTAGTACCCCCAAGTTGGACGCTTTATTAATGTTATCAGAAGTACCAGCACTATTCATCTGAACAGGGTCATTCTTCAATAAGTTCTTGATTGATTCTTGACCGAAAAACTCATCGTTATCATCTATGTTAGCCCAGAATTCTATACCTTCCTTTGAAAAAGGACTCGAAGGCGGTGGAACATTATGAATATTATTACTACTATTTTCATTAGACAAGTTGAGTTCAGAATCTTCAGAAGAGAGAGTTTTAGGCTTAAGAAGTTGCAGTTTTGCCTCCACATATGAAAGCAAACTAATCAAATCATCAGTCTCAAAATCAGACAGGGACTTACGATCATGATGGATCTGATGCATGAGAATTGACATTTGTTTCTGATGATTCCTCTCCTTAAGGGTGTGAAGTTGACCTTGAGCATATTTGATCTTGCGCTGAATATAACCCTGTGGGGTGCAACTTTTCCTTAACCTATGAGAAGTAAGGGTATGCCTACGCATTAGCTGTTGGGCGTCCTCAGGGGAGGGCCACACCGTAGGGACAGTGTCACCAGGACCAAGGATGGTAGCACATGCACCTATGCCACACAGAATGGTGACCTCCCTCATCATCTTCAGCAATGTTGTTCGGTATTTCTCAAAACAAGCTTTTCTACACTTGAAATCCTGAATGAACCTGTTTCTCACTCTCTGTGTGTTTCCCTTAACCATGGCTTAATTTAGGTGGGGCGCACACTTGTTTCTTCCTCTAAACTTGAAGGTGGAAGGGGGCATAAATAATGTGACTGAAACTAATAAGGAAAGAAATCACACTAAAATGAAAAAAGGTGCCTCCTTTCCTTTCTCACTCAATGTTTACACGTTATAGATGCATAGAAGAAAAGTAAAAATTTGAAATTTAAATCGAAAAAAAATAGATCCTAAAATACTAATTTATTAGGAGGGAAATTTTAAGTTTGAAAGATTAGTACACAGATATTAGGTAACTGTAAAAATAAACAAAGGCAGAATAATATACCATCATTGTTAATTGCATATGTATTTATATCGTGTTTAATATTTTTTTCATCTATTTGCAACATTAATACAATAACAGAATCAATTAATATTAATAAATATAATAGTTAATAAAATTAAATAATCTTATGATATTTATTTATTTATTATTAACTATTATTAATGTTATTTTAATTTTATTTCATCAAGATTATTATTATTATTTTAATTTATTACCATCATAATTGTTATTATTACTATTTTATTATTATCATACTTTGTTGTTAATAATATTATTAATTTATTATTATTATATTGTTATTATTATTTTAGTTTTTACATATTTTAAATTTAATAAATTTTGAACATTTTTTAATTTTAACTTTACTCATTGAGAATAATTGTTTGATTAGCCTATTATTACTACTATTTTGCTTTAGTTTAACTAATTAATATAATTAAAATAATATATATTTAATATATTAATTAGTTAAAATAAAACAATATAATAGTAGTAGTAATAATAATAATAGTAAATTTGACAATTGTTACCTAGTAAATATAGTTAAAGAAATATATAAAAATATAATAATTAATATACATAATTTATAATAATAACAATTATATAACTGAATACTATTTATTTTATAGTCAATTTAACTTTGAAATATTATTATTGCAAGTATAACAACAATAATAATATTAATACTACAATATCATTATTTTAATTATGGTTAAGGATATATTTGTCATTAAAAATTTTAGAACACAATTCTATTCCGTTCCCATTTGTTCCACCCCTTTCAAAGGAATAGACATGTTTCACTATATCTGTAAAATATATTGGACCTGGAATTTGTCCTGTTTTCTGACATGTTTACCAAATGTTACGTATAAGGTTTAATTAGCTTTATATTTCACTTAAGGTGGGTCTCAAAATATACCCCTTTCTATAGTTGTGATTCTTAATAAAAATATCAGTTACTATGACTTAAGCCATTGAAAAGAGTCTATTTCAAAAGACTATTAAATGAGATAGTTTCAAAACTTAAAAAGCACTATATTAAGTTTCATATTCCATTCATTGTAGAACCCATAACAAAATAGGTGGAAAAGTTTTGAATTTTTATTTTAAAAAACAAACTTTCCCCCTTTAGAAAATAAATATAAATATTTTTGTTTATATTTTTATATAAACTAATTCAGTCCCTAAATTAAGTATATGTTAGAATAAATAAATTATCAATTATTTATTTGAAGACAGATGAATACTAATTTTAATTACCTCGCATTTGTAAATCTTAAAATATAAATTAAAATATATAAATTTTTAATAAATTTATTATTCATTAATAAATATAACCATTATAAAAAAATATTTTCCTTTAAAATTAAAATTAAAGTATCTGGTAAAGTTTTAGACTTCAAAGTAAAACACAATAATTGTATATGATTAGTAAAATTATGCAAGTTAAGGCATTCCTATGATATTTAAGGGTGACCAATTTAAGAGGTTAGTATATTATTCTTAAACTTGACTATTATAAATATAACATTTTAAATAATTAAATTAATTTATGAGTTCAAATGTATAAGCATATTTTCATCTAATAAAAAAACCTAAATATTTATTTATCAAAATCAAGTAAAAAACCAGTATAATTTTATTTTTTAGTTCATTAAGTTTACTCATGTTCTTTACAAATTATAACAGTGATTATTTTTTAAAATTTGATATTAAAATTTTAAATATATTTAAATATAATCTCTAGTATAATAAACTTTTAAAATTGAAATTTGATACTTAAATTTATGTTGTTTCATAAGTTTTATATTATTTCTTATTTAAAACAATTAATGATCCATTTAAAAGTTAAATAAAATTCCTTGCATATTACACTAAGAAATATATTTATTTTAAATTCTTTGCGTTTAAAAATATTGATGTTGTATTTTTAATATGAATAACATAAATATATACTTATATAATATTATAGATTTTTACTGTAATAAAAAAATTGCTGCCTCCTATTTTTATTTAATTTTTATATATAGTAAAATACTTATTTTTGGATATTTTTAAATTTTGGTTTTTTTATTGTAGTTATTTTATAAAAATTGAAAAAAAAATACTAAAAGATTGAAAAGATTAAATACTAATGGATAAGAATTGGATGTAATAAATGAAAAGGAATGGATAATAGAATCATGTAATAAATAAAAAGGACTTTTAAAAATAGATTAAAACTACAAAACGTTTAGAATTAAATGAGGTAAATGAAAGTCAATCATAATAAAATTATTTAAAAAAATCAAAATTAGGATGAATTGCTACGTGACAAGTTAATGAAAAACTTCTATATATAACATATATTACACATATATCAATTTTATTATACAAAGTCTTTGACAAACTTACATAATAACCATGCCATGTGAGATTACAGTGTATAACCATGACATGTTAGATTACAGGATATAGTTATATAAGTTGCTCTTATTATACATTTGGATCGTTGCGTAAATGTCGACAGATTTGGAATATAAATAATAAATAATTCATGTTAGTTACGAATATTAGTTTATTTTAAGAAATGTTATTTGTTATTAAATATAATTCTTAAATTATTTTTATTATTAATTATTGAAATAATAATTTTTCTATTCTAAAAGTTATTTATACTATCTCTTGTAATTAGAATAATATTATAAGAATTTTATCATTAAATAAAGTCTAGTTAAATTAAATTTTATTTATATTTTAAATCAAAACATTATAAATCTTTATTGTTTATATTTCAGACAAGATTGAAAAGGTTTTATGCAACAACTATAGTATTGTAAATTCAAGATGTAAAAGACAGGGTGACATGTTCTTTTTTGGTCATTATATTCTGGTAAAGCAATTGAGTTAGTCTCCTTTTAAAAACAAACATTAGTCTCAAAAAATTAAATTCATATTTACTAGTTTTTTTTTTGAAGAAAGTAAAGTCCCTTTCTATATATTTTGATATTTAAATCTTTGCTTTGGTTTTGAAAAAGCGCGGTATAGAGAGAAAGTAACAGCAATCTTGGTTTTGGATGAGAAAGCAACGCTAATCCGAAAACATGAAAGCAATACAACACACACAAGCATAGATAGATAAATAGGACATGAAACATAGAAACATTTACATGCCAAACACTACAGTATTATTGAAGATCAACAAAGGATGACTTGGCAAGAAATATAAGTTGTCCACGGTGAGAAGCAAGTTAGCCATGTCTCCATAACATTGCACTTAGATGGTGAAGACACTTCACACATCATTCCCTGCACTGCTACCACTAGAAAAATTTCCATGAAAAGGAAATTCAAGGTTCAAGTTTCTTGCGTTGTTTGTCCCTCCAAAATTTGTAGCAATTGATCCCCCAAAGGCAGCAGCTCCATAATCACTGTTGACACCCAAATTTTCATCAAGCTTTCCTTTTCCTTTGAAAGTTCCATCAATGTTGAAGCTGGGAACCGTCATATCACTTCCACCATCTGTACTTCCAAAACTTCCACAGGAGGGCCACATGCCACTGCCTCCAGTGTCACCAACACAACTTCCATTCACAAGCCCTGGAGCACTATTAACGAGACCTATAAAACTACAGTTAGACATCAACTCGAATTCACCACTCCCATTAACATCGAAACCTCCAAAATTAGTATTGCCTAGAGGCCACACCCCTGACCCAAAGTTATCATTTTCAAAATTGAACAGGCCTCCAAAATCGCCTTCAGGCAACAACCCAAAACCACCATTATAACCTTGAGAATTGATTTGGGGTAACACCATATCAACACCACCAGTACCAAGATGGGTATGTGGTGGAGGTGGTGGTGGAGGTGGTACCCCCAAGTTGGACGCTTTATTAATGTTATCAGAAGTACCAGCACTATTCATCTGAACAGGGTCATTCTTTAATAAGTTCTTGATTGATTCTTGACTGAAAAACTCATCGTTATCATCTATGTTAGCCCAGAATTCTATACCCTCCTTTGAAAAAGGACTCGAAGGCGGTGGAACATTATGAATATTATTACTACTATTTTCATTAGACAAGTTGAGTTCAGAATCTTCAGAAGAGAGAGTTTTAGGCTTAAGAAGTTGCAGTTTTGCCTCCACATATGAAAGCAAACTAATCAAATCATCAGTCTCAAAATCAGACAGGGACTTACGATCATGATGGATCTGATGCATGAGAATTGACATTTGTTTCTTATGATTCCTCTCCTTAAGATTGTGAATTTGACCTTGAGCATATTTGATCTTGCGCTGAATATAACCCTGTGGGGTGCAACTTTTCCTTAACCTATGAGAAGTAAGGGTATGCCTACGCATTAGCTGTTGGGCGTCCTCAGGGGAGGGCCACACCGTAGGGACGGTGTCACCAGGACCAAGGATGGTAGCACATGCACCTATGCCACACAGAATGGTGACCTCCCTCATCATCTTCAGCAATACTGTTCGATATTTCTCAAAACAAGCTTTTCTACACTTGAAATCCTGAATGAACCTGTTTCGCACTCTCTGTGTGTTTCCCTTAACCATGGCTTAATTTGGGTGGGGGGCACACTTGTTTCTTCCTCTAAACTTGAAGGTGGAAGGGGGCATAAATAATGTGACTGAAACTAATAAGGAAAGAAATTACACAAAAATAAAAAAAGGTGCCTCCTTTCCTTTCTCACTCAATGTTTACACGTTATAGATGCATAGAAGAAAAGTAAAAATTTGAAATTTAAATCGAAAAAAATAGATCCCAAAATACTAATTTATTAGGTGAGAAATTTTAAGTTTGAAAGATTAGCACACAGATATTAGGTAACTGTAAAAATAAACAATGGCAGAATAACATACCATCATTGTTAATTGCATATGTATTTATATCGTGTTTAATATTTTTTTCATCTAGTTTAAACATTAATACAATAACAGAATCAATTAATATTAATATAGTAAATTTAGTTCAAGAAGCCTGTTGAAATATAATAATTAATAAAAGTAAATAATCTTATGATATTTATTTATTTATTATCAATTATTATTAATGCTATTTTAATTTTATTTCATCAAGATTATTATTATTATTTTAATTTATTACCATCATAATTGTTATTATTACTATTTTATTATTATTATCATACTTTATTATTAATAATATTATTAATTTATTATTATTATATTGTTATTATTATTTTAGTTTTTACATATTTTAAATTTAATAACTTTTAAACATTTTTTTATTTTAACTTTACTCATTGAGAATAATTGTTTGATTAGCCTATTATTACTACTATTTTGCTTTAGTTTAACTAATTAATATAATTATTCAACCATTAGACCATAATGTCATTAATATAATTAAAATAATATATATTTAATATATTAATTAGTTAAAATAAAACAATATAATAGTAGTAGTAATAATAATAGTAAATTTGACAATTATTACCCAGTAAATATAGTTAAAGAAATATATAAAAACATAATAATTAATATACATAATTTATAATAATAACAATTGTATAACTGAATACTATTTATATTATAGTCAATTTAACTTTGAAATATTATTATTGCAAGTATAACAACAATAATAATATTAATACTACAATATCATTATTTTAATTATGGTTATAAGGATATATTTGTCATTAAAAATTTTAGAACACAATTCTATTCTGTTCCTATTTTTTCCACCCCCTTCAAAGGTATAGACATGTTTCATTATATCTGTAAAATATACCAGACATGGAACTGGACCTGGATTTTGTTCCATTTTCTGACATGTTTACCAAATGCTACGTTTAATTAGCTTTATATTTCACTCAAGGTGGGTCTCATAGTATACCTCTTTCTATTGTTGTGATTCTTAATAAAAATATCAGTTACTATGACTTAAGCCATTGAAAAGAGTCTATTTCAAAAGACTATTAAATGAGATAGTTTCAAAACTTAAAAAGTACTATATTAAGTTTCATATTCCATTCATTGTAGAACCCATAACAAAATAGGTGGAAAAGTTTTGAATTTTTATTTTAAAAAACAAACTTTCACCCTTTAGAAAATAAATATAAATATTTTTGTTTATATTTTTATATAAACTAATTCAGTCCCTAAATTAAGTATGTATATATTTATTAACTTGAACTTACCCATTATGACTTCGAAGCATGTTTAGTAAAATTAGAGGGTAAAGCAGTTAAAAACTGCAGATGAAAAGTGAAATTTGAAGGTTAATAACCTAGTCAATTGGATTAAAAGTGTTTAATAAAATTAGTTGTTAAATTAGTTAATATATGTAAGACATAAAATAAAAAAACTTTGTTCAGACATAACTTGTAATTTAATATACTATTCTTGTATAATTATGAATTTTTATATTTAAATTTATCTTAAGTCATCTATCATCTTAAAAATTATAATAAAGTTTTTAGTTATCGTTAAAAGTATTAATTAATATGTCTGAGAATAAAAGAGTGTTTTAAATTTATAAAAGTATAAAAAGAAGTAAAAAAAACTTATCAAAATAATTAAATGATGGTAATGAAAATAACTTTAAGGGCTAGCTAAAAAGTCAAATGCTAGTTCAAATAAGGTTTGGAAAAATCTTATTCGCGGGATAAAAATGTTACTTACTTAATTGTCTCACTTAGAGATTTTAACCGATAAAATAAGTTTTTAACTAGTTAAAATATATTACCAAACATTAAGTTAATAACGAGTGAAAAAAAGATAAAGGAAACTTTATACATTTTAGATAATTAATTAATAGTGAAATAGCCATGAGTGATTATTTAATAACAACAAACAAAGGGTCGTGTGGTTTCATACTCGAATTCTAAAAGTTATAAGTTGAGGGAGGCTCTATTGAGACCAAAAGATCGTCTTTCACCTTCAAGTGGGAGGATATTCTTAGGAAAAAATGATAGAATTAGTATTATTAGTATAGTAAATTTAATTCAAGAAGCATGTAAAAATATAATAATTAATAAAATTAAATAATTTTATATTATTTATTTATTTATTTATTTATAATTAACTATATTATTATTGTTATTTTAATTTTATTATCATCTAGATTATTATTATTATTATTATTATTATTATTATTATAATTTATTACTATCATGTTTATTATTATTATTATTATTATCATTATTATTTTATTATTAATATTTTTATTACTTTATTTATTATTATTTTAGTTTTTATATATTTTGAATTTAATAACTTTTGAACATTTTTTTATTTTAAATTTATTCATTGAGGGTAATTGTTTGATTAATTTATATTACTACTCTTTATTTAGTTTAACTAACTAAAATAAGTAGGATAATGTATATTTAGTATATTACACGTCTAGAAGTTCATCATGCTTCATCCTGACATTTTTTAGTGGATTTGTACTCATTATGAGGATCAGATACATCATAGGATAGATGACGAGGAGCTACTAGAAGAGGAAGACTCTTAGTTGTATATTTTAGATTTAATTTTCTTATATGTTGAAGCTTGTTTTGAATAATAAAACACTTTCTAACTAGTAAATTTTTCATCCCTTGTGACAATATTGAGTTATATTATATGTATAAATCAATCTAATTTTATACATTTTGCAGGAAAACAAGGCCAAGCAAAGCATGGAAAGAGAGGAATCAAGTTTCTAACCATTCGCCTAGGCGAGAAAGATCTATTTGCCTAGGCAAACCATCCTCGCCTAGGAAAACCATGTTGTGCAACACTTTATCTACTTAATTATTGGACCATATAAAAGGCCCAATTATAAAATATCAAATGGTGGAACATGGGAATAGAAGAGAACAAATTATTCTTGAAGAATTTGTATCAAACCCACCTTGGATCTTTATCATTTTGATTGTTTTGAATCATATGCAAGTGCTTGTAAATCATGTGGGGCTAATTTCTTATCATGTTGGGATTAAACAACCTTAGTAGGTTTATGCGCTTCTAAATATTTTGGTTCCTTTATGTAATTAATTAATATTAGTGATTCAATTTCTACTTCTAATTTTATGTTTCAAACTAGAGAATGATTCATATTTGTGTTTCAATGATTTCAAATAGATTTAGGATTGAATTACTTATTACTATTGATTCTATTATTCTTGATTTTCTAGGAATAGAATCAAGAATAATAACCGTTAATACTCGTTCCTAATGTAACTTTTATCATAATTGTTAGAGGGATCTTTAATTAATGATAAAGTTTAGGATTTGTACTCTAAGGGATCGAGTTCGGTGAATTTGAGTTTTGTTAACTTGATTAATTATATAATTTGACTAAATGTTTGTAATAACATAAATTAAAAATGTATAGTTTAATCTCAATGTCTTTTGTCATATATCTATCTCTTAAAATAATTTTCATCATTTAAAACTTAAGAAAATTTCCAAATCAATCTTCTTTTATGAATTACAAAATTGGAAAATGTTAGTAGTAACTGTCAAGCTGTTTGAATATCTAACAAATCTCAGTGGTTCGACAACCCTTATTTCAAAACTACAACTAATTTGGTACACTTGCCAAAAGGTTAACAAGGACACATATAAGGAGACTGTCGAGGAAATGTCGTAACAAATGCCTAAGTATTATGAGGACCACTTGTAGACTCTAGAAAAGTGAGTATATGACCTCTATGATCACATTAGAACTCAGATGCAAGCATGGATGTACCCCATTGCTAGTGAGATTTAGTGTTTAATTGACCTGTTTTAGGCCCAATTCCCTCCTCAATCATGAACACCATACCCCATCACCTTTTGACTCTCATTTGACTTACCTTTTTGATTTTTTTTATTTTGACTATACATTTTGAATAGTGCCTATAGTGGGAGCTTTTATTATTTTCATATGCATCTTTTACTATTTTTTGTTTTTATTTGTATGACTATTTTTTGTTTTTATTTGTATGACTACTTTCCCTACTTTAGAGTCAAATATTTTCCCTTTTTAAGATTTTTAGTATGCATGCTTAAGACTATTAGGAACTTATTTTTGCTTTTTATTTTGTTTAGGTCCATTAGATAATCCTTTACATGATTAGGTCATAGGTAGAATTTAGGTTCCCCCAGATAAAAGCTCTACTTATACGCATGAACATTCTTTATGGTTAATATACAACTAAAGGTATCATGTAAGTCATTTGATTATGCTACACTCTTTTTAAACTTGGCACATCTCTACAACATCAGGGACAATGTTTGGTGTTAAGTTTAAGGAATGGTGGTTGTAGCCATGGTGAGATTGCTAATACACAAGTGGCATGATGATTGTGACATCTCGGCACTGTTGAGGGCGGGGAGTGATCGCCGGTGCATAGGCACGGACAAGGAGCGGCTCCTGGCAGGCTTCCAGTGGGAGGGACACATGAATGAACCGAATACATACCAGAATGAGAGAGATCCAAAGACTGTATAGGTATGGGACTATACAATCGAGGATAGCTTAAAGGAATGAATTCGCACTACCTATACCAACAAATGCATTAGCCTTTTCGGTGGCCTATCACTTAAGAACTCCAAAGTTAAGCGTGCTTAACTTGGAGTAATTCTGGGATGGGTGACCTCCTAAGGTCTCGTGTTGGTTTGTGAGGGGAGTCGTTCATACCTGAAAAGCCGCCGGGGTGTTACAATGATCATAATTATACACCCACATTGCAGTCTAAGGAGTTCTTTCTTCACCCTTTCTCTTTATTTTTATTCTTTATATTGATTAGCTTTAAGTTTGTGGAGGAAGACACTTTGTTTCCTCCTATTTTACCATGATTTTGCATGTTTGCTTAGTAGGTGACACATATAATAGAATAAGGTGAATGATAAGTTTAAGGAATGAGAAATTTTATTCCTTCCCGGTGGATAACTTGAGTATTGCTTTATTTCCTAATTGTTTTCTAAGAATGCTTGATGACTGACTTTTTGAAAACCTTTAGGTGAATAAGTAAGCAAAGTAATTGAATAATATAGAGACATGTGATTTTGTTTATGCTTGAATGACTAAAAAACAAAATTTTGATAATTTTCTCTCTAACTTATCTTTATATTTATGAGGATTTGAGCCTATTTATGGGTCTTTTGCATGATTTTGAGTGCTTTCATGAATTGCATATTCCAGAACTTGCTCTACAACCTCGTTAAGATGAAATATGAGTAGTTTAATAAGAAAGTATAATTAAGGCAAATTATGTATTTTTGTTAGACCTTTAAATTTAATATTCCTTAGTTTCCTTTTTGAGCCTACTTATATAATTAATTTTCTTTAGTACCCTCATAATTAATTATAATCACATAGGATATCAAACTAATAGAAAGAGCCAAAGTTTAAGGAGAGAAACAATATGTTCTCTTTGAATAAAAAGAAGACAAATAAAAAGAATAAGAAAAAGGGAAAGGGCCTATAAAATCTCAAATTATATATATATATATATATATATATATATATATATATATATATATATATATAAGATGTCAAAAAAGTTTGAAGACGAAGCTTAAAAGAATAAGAAAATATGGTTTGAATTGCATTAGTAATGTGTGGTCCTATAAAATATGTTGATATCCTTTGGATGTTTATTATGATTAATGATATATTTTAAGCATTTTATGAATATCTTTATCTTGATTTCCCTACCTGATTGCATGTATCCTTTGGCCATGTTACAACCTTATAAAGTACCTTATGATTCTTGGGTAGACTAGTTTATTAGCCAAGACTTGAAGTTTATGATATGCAAACCTATGGTAATGTGTTTCTTCATGAAGAGGTTGTCGGTCAAGGTATTCCTACCAATATTTTATCTTCAAAACCACAAAAGCATCAATCTTAAACAAAGGTCATCTGGCTACACCTACATCACAAGCCTAAAATGGTCCACATGGGAGAAGGAGTAACACATTCAAAATGATGGATACATGAAAATTGTGATAGAATATACTTGTGCATATATAATCCATACACTCTCCTTAAAGGGAATCAATTTAACAATTATACAATACAACAACACATTCATTATGTCACAAACACATGTATAGATATATAATCATATTCATAACATTCTCATAAACATCAACTCAAAAACAAATAAATGTATATCAATTAATAATCATAGGTGCTAGACCATTTCTCTCACTTTCTCATCAATACTTATTCACCACACATGAGCATATTTTTCTCATTGGCATATCATTGTACCATATGCAAAATGCATTTGTTCATTATAATAATATCAATAGCAATAATGTTAGTGCAGATCCGACTATAGAAATATGACAAAATATGGTAATTATACGTAAGTGTGCTATTACATATATACTACAGTATCGTCAATAATAATGTGTACGTATATCCATATACCAATGTATATCTCTTTTTACCGGTACCAAACCACTCTGTCTATATGTAACACTAACAGCCACCCTAGGTGACATGTAGTATAAACACAACCACAATTGCCAACATGTTGCAGACTTCCCTTGAACACACAAATAAAAACATGATCCATAAAGGGATTATTGAGGGTACGCTCACTCATCGAGCCACCCTACCATTGGTCCTCCTCACATGATTCCCCTCCAATCACTAAGGTAATTAATAACAATGTCTGTGCACAAGGCTGTCTTCCCACCGGGCTTTCTCATGGAACCCTTAACATTCCAGACTGAAAAGCAACTATGATATGTCTTCCAACATCAATATCTCAAGTATTCAATAACCATTAACTCTTATGATCTTATATCCATACTCAACACCACCAATCCATGGTGGATTTCTAATTGTTTACTCAATGGTTAGTGGCACACGATCATCAATTAATTCATATTCGTTATAAAAGCATAATTAATAAGGCATCATCAAGCCCATCAACATATTTCACATGTGTGTTTGAATGATTGTTTCAGGTTATATGGTTTTGATAATGACAAATAACTATCAAACCATTGCAAAAGACTTTCATGAAGACTCTCAGTGTTTTAAGTATTATGCACAAATCGCTGGAAGGTCAAAATAAAGAAAAACAAAGAGCCAAGCATCATTCAAGCATCAGACCTGAAAATATACGTAGTCTAATCGATTACAAGGCCATCCCTAATCGATTACTCGGCTTCTGTTTGTTACATAATCGATTACAACTTGGAACATAATCAATTACCAAACTGAGAAATAGAATGGAAAGTATCAGGTATAACTACTAATCGATTAGAAGACTATACTAATCGATTACCAAGGTTCTGTGTTGTTACTAATCGATTGCAAGACAAGTAACAATCGATTACAAAGTCTCTGTTTGTTTAATAATCGATTGCATATATGTCATAATCGATTATCATGCTGCGTAACAAAAAGAAATACACCAGGTATAAAATACAATCGATTACAAGGGATGTACAATTGATTACCAAGGTTCTGTCTGTTGCCTAATCAATTACAAGAAGAATCATAATCGATTACAAGCCCTTTTACACAGAAGACAAAGAAGCATAATCGATTACAGCTCGAGGTGTAATCGATTACACTAGTGGGAAATGTGTCTCGAAAAGTGTTTTTAGTGGGAAACAGAGACCCATACTCTATGTCAAGCATGGGGAACAACCTGGAGCTCATTTGCAACGACTTGAAGCTCTACAAGGCCTATAAATGCACCATTGATTCAAGCTACAAAAAACACATCAAAAAGAAATCATTCCTAACTTGTATTTATGCATTGTAAGTTCAATTTCTCTTGTACAGTTTCAATTTTCAGAAACCTTGAGCTTAGATTTGTATATCCTCTCTTCTCGTTGAGAGTTAGAATTTGAGAGAGCTATTCATTTGTATATCTACTCTATTGAGAGAGTTATTTGTTTGTAAACACAAAACACCAAACATTAAGTTTCACTCTAGTTATGAGTGGTCACAAAGGTTGAGGTTCAACCTTTGGGTATTGAGAGTTTAAGAGATTGGGTAGGTTGCCCTTGTGCTAGTGAGGATTGAGTTCTTGAGTGTGAGACACTAGGAAGCTACAATTGCTCATAGCTTGTAATCTCTAAATTTCAATAGTGGAAATCCTTCAAGTGGGTTGCTTGAAGGCGAGACGTACACCGGGGTGGTGGAACTCTTTAAATCGGTTTGCAAGCTTCTCTTCCTTACTCTCTTGCATTTACTTATTACATTTGGCTGGTATGTTGATTTGATTGTGATTACATTGCTTGAACTTGATTAATTTGGCTAAGTTAAGTTTTCACAAACCAAGTGTTTGATAAATTGTTAAAGCTATCTCTACACATATTTCATCCTAGATCTTGTATTTTACTTGTTATCTCTTGTATATTATTCTCTTGTGTAAAAAGGAAATCAAGTTCAAAGGCATTCTAAGTGAAATTTTTAAATACCTAATTCACCCCCCCTTTAAGTATTGAGGATACTTGAATAACAACATGGTGTATATAGGAATTTGACATCTAATCTAGAACCAACAGCTAATTCCAAACCAACATTATCTATCAATCACTTCATAGTGGTCAACCAATTGTTCATTCACAGATAAGCTCATATCAATTAACATATATGATTCATAGCCTTATCAATGTCATTATCTCATCACATATGTATATATACACATATAGCACACTACATTCTAAATGCATTTGATCACATATTTATCATCATAGATTAATCATCACATATATATTATCAATAATTTATGTAGCATACATTTAGAATATGAAACTTAAATTCTCCCACCTTAAGAGAAGTAGTCTAGGAAGTTCGATGGTCTTGCCTCGTCAACCGCTAATTCCTACATTTAAACAAATGTCAAAACACATTAATTAGTCTAAGTCAACCTAAATTCTTAATCCAAATCACATAATAAAATTTATATTTGGTCTTAAAAAAATTCCAATATTGTTTTATACCTATATCTTATTTTTACATTAGGTTCCGGGGATTTCTTTCCCTAAAATATCCCTTTCTAGTGTTTAAGATTTCTTCAAAATCCCAACATGTCAACAGCATGAAACCCATAAAAAAAAACCCATGAATTTGTCAAATTTAACATGCATGTAGAAAGAAGTGAAGATGGACATGCATGGAAGAAAAATAGACATGCATGTGAGGAAAACGGACATGCATGCAAAGAGGAAAGAAGATTCTAACTTACTGAAGCCAATTCCGCACCAATTAGCGGCCGAGAACCTACACTTTGGCCTCCTATCGAGCCTCCGTTCAACCTTGATGCAAAAGCTCAAACTTTACCACGATCCATGCATGGATTCCATGCATGTAAAGGAAGAACATGGATAGATCTAGAAGGAGAAAATGGCACATAATGGTGATGTGGAAGAGGGAAAGAGTTCACAGGTTTTGGTGAGGAGTAGGAGGAGAAAATGATGAATGGAAGAGGAAGAATGACGTGGGGTGATAGTGATGGAGAAAAGAAAATGGAGATGAGGGAGAAGAGGTGGTTCGGTTAGAGAGAATGAGAGGAGAATATGGCTTTGTGAGGATGATGATGATGAAGAAAAGAGAAAGTGGAGAGTGGAGAAAAAGAGAGTTAGTTTCAATTTCTAGAGAGGAGAATGAAAGATGATGGCTTTTGGTGGTGATGGATGAGAGAAAGAAAATGGTAGTGATAATAAAGTGAAAGGTGAGATGTAGATGGAGAGTGATCAGAAAGTGAGTGCGTGTGAGGGAGTGAGATAATGAGAAATAGATAGGGTGCCGTGACATATAGAGGAGTGGGAAAAATAAAGAAAAATAATTAATTTGATAGGTTTAGGTTGGCCAATAGTAGCTCGATCCCTTAACCTCTTTGCTCAACGACCAAAACTAACCGCCCCTTAGATTTAGTCCTTGAAAATTATAGGATTAATTCTTTGATTTAATGGGTCGTTCTAAATTTTCAATTTACCTACCATCAATTAATTAATTAATTAATTATAAACCATCAAAAATAAATCGTGTGCATAATTTATTTTCCTAAAATACCAGTTAATTAAAATTGGGATGTTACAATTATTATTAAAAAGGTCTGATAAAAGCATAATTTTATAGAAACAACTTTGAAGCTTGAGTTTTGAGAAATGGAATGAAAAGACCCAAAAAAAGGTGATCCAAAGAAGGCAAGGAGCAAAATCACAAAACTGAGCATGACGAGTACTCGATCAAGCACCACTTGTGTCTGGATTTCAACAAAATGTGTTAAGTTAAGCATGGTTAATGTTCATATGAAAATGGCCCACACTCAAACACATCAATAGGCCAACCCATTGCATTTTGGAAGGTTTTTACATGCCAAAATGACCCTAATTCAAAGAGAAGTGAGCATAGTTAAAACAGGGCATAAGCTAGGATAGAATAAGGAGAGCATGTGAAACCCTAGTTCAGAAGCATTGTTATCCTTTAACTATCTTCTCCACTACTCTAAGTTCTCTTATGGAATCTCACCTCAGGTTGTGGAGCATTAAGGAATCGAGGGTCCTCCGTGATTTTGAAGAGTCACTACCCTTCCATACAAGTCGTGTGTTTAAGGTAATTTTGTAACCTTATGTATAAACATAAGTAGTTGGACTTCATTGCTTTAGGGATTATGGCGAATCTCTTTAATGTAAGTTTCTTACTCATTTTTTTAATATATTATTTATTTTTCTATACTTAATATTATTTCTCTCTAATTAGTGTATTTTTATTTTAAACAAAAGATAATGGTATAATTAACAAATATATATATATAACTTTATCTTAAAATGATATATATATTTAAAAACAAAATCACCTCCCTAAAAATATAGATAAAAAACGAAGGGAGTAATTTTCTTGACGTGGGCTTTATTATAATTCTACTATGATTAAGTCTAGAGATTAAATTCCTATTAAAACGTTCATAAGCCTCCCGTGCCATAGATCCCCCACCCCTGAAAAATCTTTTGTAAGATTTTTTTAGTGGATGTTAGATATTTTGTATTTTAAATTTTGTGAATATCACTAAACTATTTTTGCATCTTCAAAATGTTAATCAATCTCCCCCGTTGTGTGCCTCACAAGAAAATAATCTTCGTACCAATGTTCATAGTCTTGTTCTCCATTTGATTGGGGTGATAATCTACCTACGTAATATTCCAAAATATAATTTCCAAAACTGTGTACAAGTTAAAAATAGGTAAAGTTGTAAAATTGAGCAAAACAATTAATAGTTTCATCGTGAGGGTTCTTGAATGTTCATCTTCATATTCAAGATGGTTCTTGATGTATTAATATCTTGATCTTGTTAAATTTTGTTGTTTATTATTAAATTGTTAATTAAATACTTAATTTGTAGTGACTTTCTTGGTTAGTAATTTATCTTTTCCCTTACAATTTTTTTTTATCTTTTTGTCATTAGGTAATTTATCTTTATCATCAAAGTGTAATTCTATTTGGATATAGAGATAGATATAGATCAAAATAAATCCAAGCTCGAAGCTTGTTTTCTGTTGTTTTCATCATCATGTTTATTTCCTTTTAAGCTTCATGAGATATGAAAGAGAAACAATTTTAAATTTTTTTGAAAATCTAATAATATTTTTTAGAAAATGTTAAAGGAAGTTTAAAAAGGGAAGGAAAAAAAATAAAGCAACTCCGCTGTATCCATTTGCTTTCTAACAAGCCAAAATTAAAAGTCCAATAAACTTTTCTTGGGCTCAAACTAAAGATGAAGAGTACGAGGCCCAAACTCATACGATAGGTTGATTTTTTTTAAGAAAAAAGAAAAGTTTAATGACTTTTTTGGCCAAAAGAAAAAAATGTTGCCTCCTTTTATTTATCAAATTCTTTCTAGGAAAAAAATATAGTTGGCGGGTAGGACTTTTTTTTTTAAAGGTTTTCCCTTTATTCACCGGATTGAAAAGTTAGAGATTAATTTTTAATTTCAACCATTAATGCATTAAACAATAAAAAACTGACTAAATTGTTTAGTCCATTTATATGAGTCAGGAATTAAATCTAGGACCACATGTTGGTGTTGAACGAAATTAGTAGGAAGGAACTTTTTTACATGTTGTATATAGAGAGTAAAGGTTTTCTTATGAGAAAAGCGAATCAGGACTGTATAACCATATAATAGATGATTAAAATTAAAAGTTTTTTAAAGTTACATAATCACTTAAAAAGTCACAACTGTTTTAAAAACTCATATGAATAATCTCAACCATTCATTGTATGGTTGTACAATCTAGATTCATTCGTTTTATTTTCACATAAGAAAGTTTTTCTTATATGATATATCCTCTGTCCTCCTCATATAATATATATATATATATATATATATATATATAAAACTTAATAGCTAATCTTTCTAAATCAATTCTCTTTCCCTTTTCTGTGCGCATTTTTTTTTTGTTGGTTTTGTTTAGAATAAAAATTGTGAAACTTCAAATTTGAACTTTGAACCCATGATAATAACTAGAAAACCCCTCTACCATTAAATTTACACCGGTGAGTTTAGTCAAGCAATAATATATTGACATTCACATGAAAGAATTCGTTTTGGAATGAATAAGATTCATTGATATGCAAGTAACCACCCATCACTGTGATTTGAATTTGTATAAGTGGATACTATTACTAGTCTGACTTGAATAAAGAAACAAATTGATGGCACGAGCACACAAGTGTCCTATTTATTATAATGATATATGTCCCCACGAACACACAAATTAGTGCCAGCGTCCATCAGAAATATACGCTTATTGCTGGAGGAGATTCTACTGCAAACCCTTCAATTTTAAAATCTCTAGAGGGAATCTATTCTTTGTGCTAAGTTAGCACCAAAATTAGTATTAAATAATAACCCTTAGGTGGGAATAACAAACACTAATCCACTCCCTATCAAAGTTTTAGTGCCAATCGCCCATTTTCATTTTAATCTATGCCACTACTATATGAATCTGGATCTCTCCAACTATCCATTTCACGAGAATCCAAATCCCTATTTTATTTTATGCTAAAATTTTTAATATTAGATTTAATCTCATAAAAAATATATGATTTTAACTAAGGATGTCAATGAGGGTTACCCGCCCCGCCATCAACCCGCCAAAATACGGGGTAGGGTGGGTTTGGCCCCCTACTGGAGACGGGACGGGTTAGTCTGCCAACCTTTACAAAATTAAAATTATTTTTAGTATCTAAAGAAAAAGATTTTTAATGAAAGGTTAGTTAATGGTTGGTCTGCTTAAAAATATAAATTAACAGAAATTAATAAAAATTAATCAACTTATTATTTTTAATAAGAAAAAGTCAATTAAATTAAAAAACAAAGTAGTATACAACTAAAATAAAAAATTGAATATAATTATATTAATATTTCTAACTCAAACACTAATCAAAGTAATATGCCATGAAAAAAATTAGAAATTTTTTTATAGGATATTATTAATATTATATTATTATTTTTTAAAATAAAATATTATATAACCCGTCGGGTCAACCCACCCCACCCCGCCAAAAACCTGTAAAAATACGGGGCGGGGTGTGCCAATTTTGAACACACTACAGATTAAATTTTGTCAACTCTCCCCACCCCATTTAGGTGGGTTGGCGGATCGACCCATCGAGCTCAACCCGTTTTGACATTCCTAATTTTAACCCCTCAAATAATTAAGTTAATTGGTTCCATCACTCCTGTTAAGTTCTCATTGTTAACTATTAAGGTTGTAAATGTTTTACCACCTCAATACCTCCATGTATTACTAACTTAGAATTTTCTAAGGTTTAAATATACCATACGTTTTTTTTTAAAAAAAACTTTAGGGTCATACATATTTCTTTTTAAAAATTGTTAGTTTGAAGCTCTCATAAAATTTTTCATTTATAAAATACGTTTCGATTGTCAAATTATCAATGTTTAATTTCACGTAAAAATTAAGGAATATGATAACAACTAGTTAATAACAAGTTGAGCAATTAATGCAAACCAATATCATAGGTAGGACTTTATGTTCGATACTTGTTAAACACACTTATTAGACGAGTATATCATTTTAATTAGGGTTGTCCATCGGTCAGATTCGATTAGTTTTGAGTTCACTCATTATTATCCATGAAACATAAATAATAACTCATTTTAACTCAATACTATGATCGGTTTGCTCAGGTTCGGTTAATTGCAGTTCTCGATTTTTTTGATCGGATTTTTAGGTTAAGTTTATTAGGAAAGTTTGATTTTATTTTTTGCCAAAAACTTTTTGTGTATAAAATAATTTTAGCAAACACCTTGCGTATAAAAACATTTCAAAGCTTTTATCAAGTAAAAACATAAACTCAAAATGAATATATCATTGAAATATACATTTTAATTCATTAATTCATAATTATATATATCACACACTGTTGCTTAGCACTTACAACCGTGACCAAAGGTATTTAATATAGTCCTAATTTTGTTTGATGAATATTTGCATAATGCATCCAATAACTAATATTTAAAACTAAAAACTACAGTATGTTAATGTAGTGTAATCCAGTAACTAACATTTAAAACTAAAAACTACAAAACTACAGTATGTTAATGTAATGTAATCCTACTTTACGCAGGACTTATTCGACCGGGCTTAGGTATGACTAGGTCTCATTTTTTAAAACAGAACCAGTTTGTTCCTAGTCAATATAAACCTTTTAAATGATCTGATTTTACCCAAAGACCGTTACAAACTGACCCATCCTTACCTTTAAATCCAGGCACCACAGGTTCGCATAGGTAAAGCCAAAATTGAACAGGCCTAGTTTTAATGTGAATAAGCACCAAAAAAAAGATATTTGTGATTTTTTAAAAATATATTTTTTCAGATCCTCTCCTTATTTTTTTAAAACTACGGTTAAAAGAATGTGAAACTGATCCGGTCTGGATACCGGCCCCCATTCTTGTGACGTCAGAGTGACCTCATATAAGGAAAACCGGTGTCCAGGTTCAACGTTACCACACCGGATATCCGATGTCTGACCGTCCGCCCTCATCACACGACTGCCCCACTTATTTATTCTATAACGGTTCTTTGTTCATTTTCACAGGACCTTTATATAACTGTTGGCTTTTCAGTCACAGCAAGATAAGAGCCCCTAATAACTTATCAGCGAAGACACTGTATGTAGCAAAATATATCACGTCAATGGCCTCAGAAAGCAAGTGGATGTGTCAGCAGATTATGCAGAAAAGGTAATTATCCTCCCCTCTTCTTAGAGGATCGTACTCTGATAATTGACCTACCCCCCTGACACATTCTGAGAGTTGAGCCATCCTGATTGACATAATATACACGCTATCAGAGCTAAGGGACCCACCTGTATCCAACGACTCATTTTCTCACGTACAACTATAAGTAGCATATTTCAATACACATGCATGGTATCGTTGTTCTATCTCACACTTTACTGTTACTTCGCTTGAGCATTCACTGAGTTCTTACACTCTTCTAACTTGAGCGTCGGAGAATCTTCGCAGATGGCACCACCTTTCGCTCCCCTACAACGCGAAACGTTGGTGTGCAGGATCTCCAGGACAACAAGACCGGCCTCTCCCACTGAGAGACCGGATTAATACATCGGATATACACTGTTTCGGTGTGCAAACCCTAATTACACCTATACTCTTATGGCTGGTCCCACACCGGATCCTAGACCCCGGTCCAGACCAGTTCATTGGCACGCCCAGTGGGACGCGATAGAGTTATTCCCATTTTCGCAGAAGTTTGGTTGTCACGATGGAAGGTGATGGGAGAGATTTCATTGATGGTCACGTGGAGGATGTGACCCATCAACAGGCTGGAAGGAGACTCGTCTTCGAGTCCCCTGTAACTCAAACCCGGAGGATGGTGCAAGTGCAAACGCCTGACCCTCGCGATGAGGTTATCAGGCAACTCAGGGAGGAGCTGATGGAGTTGAAGCGGGAGAGAGGAGGAGCTGGGGACAGGGCAGCGTCCCATGCAGAGGATGCTTATCATGTATCAGCGAGGGATAGATCTACAACCCTCCAGTATTCGAAGATCCCCACATATGAAGAGAGAGAGCAGACGCAAGACTCTGGCGATAGAGTCAGTACCAGGAGAAGGGAGCAGGCGGTGGTGACTTCCGGGACGTACAAGCTTAGTGTCCCTTTCTCAAGAAGGCTGATGAGCATTATCATCCCAAAACATTTGCAAACAACTCAGCCACTGTCGATCAGGAAGTATAATGGAGAGACCGACCCCACTAAGCATTTGGATGCTTATGTTTATGAAGCTATGTATTTGGGAGCAGACGAAGATGTTATGTGCAGAATATCCACAAGAACGTTGACGGAGGAGGCTCTCAGCTGGTTTAAAAGCTTACCCTCAGGATCTATAGACTCTTGGGAGGAAATGGCTACTGCATTCGAAAGCCATTTTGTCATCTTTAGGGATATCCCAAGAACTTCTCACACCCTGGCCCAGATAAGGCAGGGAGAAACTGAAACTCTTAAGGAGTTCTTGAAAAGGTTTTACAAGGAGGCTGCTTTGGTCCCCAACCTCATAGAGGCCATACAACTCCATATTGTAGTGGAAGCTCTTCAGCCTGGTTCAGCCTTTGCCCTATCTCTGGCAAAGAGCCCCCCTACAACCTTCGAGGAGTTTCGAAGGAAAGCTTCCAAGTACGTGGGCATAGAGATGCATCTAGAGGCAACTGCAACAAGAATGAAGCCTTCTGCACCCACTCAGCAGCCACGGAGAGAAAAGGAGAGAGTGAGGCCTGAGAAGCATGCCTTTAGAGAAGACTTTGTGAACGCTCGTCCGCATCCACGAGATAGGCGTGTATCATCATTCGACAACTATGCTCCATTGAACACTAGGCATTCACAAATCATGAGGGAGGTTGGGTGGCCAACTTTGAACGTCTTTGGGATAAGAAAACCAGCCCCAGTCAAGAGGGGTGGTAACCCACGTAAATATTGCGCGTTCCATGAACAGACAGGACACAACACTGATGAGTGCAAAGCGTTAAAAAATACGGTGGAAACTCTCCTTCGGGAAGGAAAGCTGAAGCAGTATTTGTTTAAGGAGAAATCTATGGACGAGCCTCAGAGGATGGAGAAAAGGATTAGAGATCCTGATGACGAAGATGATAATACACGTAACCCAGCAAGGAAGTTCACTGCAGCTGAGAAGCAGAAGGGAGTAGTGATTGCTGAAGGTACCCAACAAAATAACATGCCCCAGCAGCAGAGGCAGGGCAGACGAGAAGTGATTGAGATGATAGCTGGAGGATTTGCGGGAGGAGGAACATCAATCACAGCACGGAAGAATCACCACAGGATGATTCTGTCTGTCCAGGGCAAACCGAGGGATAACCGCCCTTTCAGGGACGGTATGACAGCCCCGACGGTGTCATTTACTAATGATGACTTTGGCCCAACAATTCCAGGGGGTGATGATGTGGTAGTTATTGTGGCAGTCATAGCCAACAAGGATGTCAAGAGGATCCTCGTCGATCAGGGAAGTTCTTATGACGTTATCTTTTATAATTGTTTCAAACGAATGGGTTTCAATGATGCAGATTTACAACCCTACACACAAGAACTCACAGCGTTTAATGGAGCCAAGCAACCCACCAAGGGGTATCTTGACACTCTGATTTCTTTTGAAGGAGAGCCTGGTGCGAGAACGGTCAAGTCAAGAATTCTGGTGATTGACGTGGAATCCCCATACAACGGTATCATAGGCCGTCCAACACTGAACGCGATGGAAGCAATTGTATCCACTCCTCACCTCTTGATCAAATTCATTGACAAGGACAACGGTGTGTCCTCTCTCCGTGGTGATCAGGAGATGGCTCGATATTGTTATAACCTGAGCCTCAACATGGTTAAGTTGGAAGCATTCAATAAGAAGAGGAAGCTGAATGACGGAGGAATAGCGGCAGGGTCTATCAGTCTCATTGATCTAGACCCCAGAGCGGAATTGAAGATTGATCCACTCAATCCCTCTAAGCCCACACCGGATGGTGGTTCCAGGGATGTTGTATTAGGAGATTCCCCAGAGAAGGTTACGCACATCAACGATAAGCTGGAGTTTACTATGGAGCAACGCTTATTAGCCCTTTTGCAGGAGTTCAAAGATCTTTTCGCATGGACAGCAGCAGACATGCCTGGGATGGACCCTGATTTCTGTTGCCACAAGCTTGCAGTGTATCCTGAAACAAGACCGGTGGCCCAGAAGAAGAGGAGGTTGGGACCAGAGAAGCAGAGGGCGGCTTGCGAGTAGACAGAGTAGTTGTTGAAAGCAGGCTTTATAAGGGAGATACGCTACTCATCTTGGCTTTCTAATGTGGTCATGGTGCAGAAGGCTAATGGCAAATGGAGAATGTGTACAGATTATGTGGATCTTAACCGTTGCTGCCCCAAAGATCCATATCCCCTGCCCAACATCGATCGCATGGTGGATGATTCATCTAGTTACCAATACCTCAGTTTCATGGATGCCTATTCGGGGTATAACCAGATTCCGATGTGGGAGGGAGACCAGGAGAAAACTGCCTTCATTAATGACCGCGGTGTTTTCTGCTACACCGTCATGCCTTTTGGATTGAAGAACGCCGGCGCTACTTATCAGCACATGATTAACAAAGTCTTTGAAGGGATGCATACAAGGCTGGTCGAAGTTTATATTGATGATATTATAGCCAAAACACCCGCTGGAGGAGACCACATTGAAGATCTGCGCCAAGTCTTCACTAGACTTCAGCAGTACAACATGAGGTTAAACCCTTTAAAATGCACCTTTGCCATTCCAGCTGGGAAATTCTTTGGATTTATGTTGACCCAACGAGGCATTGAGGCTAACCCTGGGAAATGTCAAGCAATCCTGGACATGCAGAGTCCTAAGTGTCTGAGGGAGGTCCAATCGTTGAATGGGAAAGTGGCCGCTCTAGCTCATTTCATGCCCAAGATGGCGCACAGGTCCCTCCCCTTGTATAAGGCGTTGAAGAAACATAAGAGTTTTGAATGGGGAGAGGAGCAGGAACAAGCCTTCCAGCAGCTCAAGGCCGTTCTCTCGAGTCCACCAATTTTGGTTAAGCCTGACCCTGGTGAGACTTTGATCTTGTATTTAGCAATCTCTGATGAAGCCTTAGGCGTGGCGTTGGTTAAAGAAACCCCTGAAGGGCAGAGGCCGGTGTACTTTACTAGTAAGACGTTTCAGGGGGCGGAGGGAAGGTATCAGAAGATTGAGAAAGTTGCTCTAACAGTCGTGTGGGTGTCACGACGGTTGAGGCCCTATTTCCACACGCACCCAGTACTGGTGAGAATGGATTTGCCTCTCCGTTCAGTGCTTAGCAAGCCAGACCTCGCTGGAAGGATGATAAAATGGTCTATCGAGCTGTCTAAATTTGAAATTTCATATGAGCCTCGAGGAGCCATCAAGGCGCAAGTGTTGGCCGATTTTGTTGTGGAAATGACTGGGGCGGACCCGGCCACCCCTCGAGCGCATTGGACCATTTACGTTGATGGATCGTCGAACAGCAAAGGTTGTGGAGCAGGTGTGGTGGTAGAAAGTGATGATGGTGTGCACCTAGAAATTTCCCTCCGATTCAATTTCAAAACCTCCAACAACCAAGCTGAATACGAAGCATGCTTGGCCGGTCTCCGTGCGGCGATTGACATCGGAGCATCAGCAGTTACACTCTACAGTGATTCCCAACTGGTGATTTCACAGATTCAAGGGGAGTACCAGGCAAAGGAGCCGCAACTTCAATTGTACTTGAATTGTGTTAATGAGTTGAAGGGAAGATTTGAAGTTTTAGAGTTCAAGCACGTGCCCAGAGAAGAAAACACCAGAGCGGACATCTTGTCTAGATTGGCAAGTACAAAGCAGCCTGGCAGCACAACAACGGTGGTTCAAAGCACTTTGACATCGCCCAGCATACCTCTGTATCCTTCTCTGAATGCTATCATGGTGAGCTATCCATATGAGGATTCTTGGGTCATACCCTATATTCGCTATCTGGCTGATGGTCAACTTCCCACTGATGAGAAGGAGAGGAGACGAGTGAAGAGGGAACTGCCATATTTTACTATGGTTGATGGTGTTCTCTACAAAAGGGGATTCTCTGTCCCATATCTTTTGTGTTTGAGAGAAGACGAGGTTCAAGCGGTTCTAGAGGAAGTGCACGAGGGGCAATGTGGGCACCATGCTGGAGGCCGAAGCTTAATGAGAAAAGTCCTCAGGGCTGGATATTGGTGGCCCACTGTGAAGCAGGATTCCGCAGATTTTGTGAGGAAGTGCGACGCTTGTCAAAAATTCTCCAATCTCCACCATACACCGGCCCAAGAGCTATCTTCATCTGTTGTGCCTTGGCCGTTCTACCAGTGGGGCCTTGATATTTTGGGTCCATTCCCCACTGCGCCAGGAGGTATCAAATATTTGATCGTGGGGGTAGACTACTTCACCAAGTGGATCGAGGCAGAACCAGTAGTGCACATCACTTCTGCACGAACAAGACGTTTCGTGTATGAAAATATCATAGCTCAGTTTGGGGTGCCAGGGCGGATTGTGACCGACAATGGCACCCAGTTTACAGACAAAAAGTTCACGGATTTGCTTAAAGGACTGGGGATAATCCAGATATTTTCATCTGTTGAACACCCCCAAACTAATGGACAAGCAGAGGTAGCCAACCGAGAAGTGCTAAAGGGGTTAAAGAAGCGTCTGGGAGAAGCGAAGGGAGGATGGACTGACCAACTGTGTCATGTTTTATGGGCATACCGCACTACGCCTCATTCTTCAACTAACGAATCCCCATACCGACTGACGTACGGGGTTGAGGCGATGATTCCAGTGGAGTTACAAACAAGATCGGCTCGGGTGGAGTATTTTTCAGCTGAAGATAACAATGCCAATTTGGCATCAGAACTGGACGTCCTCCAGGAGTTAAGGGAAAAGGCCTTCGTCAGAGATCAGGCAATAAAAGCAAAGGCAGCACTCCGGTATAATAAACGTGTCCAGTTTAGAGCTTTCAACACCGAAGATCTTGTTTTGAGAAAGGCAAGTGTGGGGAATAAATTCGCCCACCAAGGGAAGCTAGCACCGACGTGGGAAGGTCCTTATAGAGTTTCTGAAGTGACTGGAAGAGGGTCGTACCGGTTGGAAGAACTTGATGGAACTCCAATTCACAACAAATGGAACACTCAGAACTTACGTGTTTATTACAGCTAGTTGGTAAGACAGCGTGTACTCTTTTTCCTTACTTGAGTTTTTTCCCATTGGGTTTTTCTCAAGAAGGTTTTAACGAGGCATGACCCCAACTACGCTCTTTATGTAATGTACTTCCAATTTTAATGAGAATACATTTTAACCGCCCTATCATTCTCACGTTTCTTATGTGTTGTGATTTATAGCCGTAGTTTAATACGCATACACCTCAGGGCGGATGAATTCAACTACCAATTCTGTAGTTGATGATATAACTCCTCGAGGAACTGATGAAGACCCCTCAGGACGGATGATCTCAATCACACATCGTGTGTTTTGACGATGTAACTCCTTGAGGGGGAATGGGTTGTAGGGTTGGTCCTTTTTTAAGGTCACAAACCGAACCCCATTCGAAGACAACATGGGTTGTAGGGCTGGTCCTTTTTCAAGGCCACAAACCGAACCCCATTCGAAGACAACATGGGTTGTAGGGCTGGTCCTTTTTCAAGGCCACAAACCGAACCCCATTCGAAGACAACATGGGTTGTAGGGCTGGTCCTTTTTCAAGGCCACAAACCGAACCCCATTCGAAGACAACATAGGTTGTAGGGCTGGTCCTTTTTTAAGGCCACAAACCGAACCCCATTCGAAGACTACATGGGTTGTAGGGCTGGTCCTTCCTCAAGGCCACAAACCGAACCCCATGCGAAGGCTTGGGCGCAGTAGGCCGGTTCATACAGAAAACCGCGCTGAACCCCGAGTAACGGGCGCAGTAGGTTCAGGATTAGCCCTGATCCGAACCCCGTGTTGAAGGCTTGGATTGTAGGATTGCACCGAACTCCAAGTACGATTAGTAGGATCGAACCGAACACCGTGTGAAGACTTGAGGAATAGGACCAAACCGAACCTCAAGAGAAAGGCGTAAAGCTTACCTTCGCCAAAGCAATACAAAAATTCAAAGGCAATATCCGTCCTCAAATTGTGGAATATCCACCCCAGAGCGGTTGAGCGCTCACGTACCCGCTCTACGTCTTCGAGGACAGATGAGCATTTTTATCTTTTTAAGAAGTTAAAAGGTAATCCGTGAGATAAAATTTCCCTTCCCAATGTACTTACACTTGGGGACAGGGCACGCTTTAACTTAATTGTCACTTATTCATTACTATTTGTTATCCTAATCCGGTGTGATAAGTACACTTTAAGCAGCTAGGTAACCACACAGAACGGATTCGCAAAGCATTGAAAATAATAAAGTGTTTTGTATAACACTAAGTCATTCAACAATCATACATTCGACGCAAGCAGTTGAAGAAAAGCAACAGTGAATTTTATTTCCAAAAAATAAAAATTGTTCAAGACACAAAGTAGTTAAAGCTGGAGCTGATCCCAGTACACAGCTAAGAATAAAGCATAAATTAAGAGGCCGGTGCTTGATCCTCCGCAATGGGCACTCCTGCCTTCTCCGTCTTGTCCTCCACTCCAGTTTGGGCACCTTCTTGTGCTTCAGCTCCAGAGGCAGCGGTGGATGTTGTGGGCTCTATACTTTGACCTTCTGGAAGGGGAGGCAGTTCATACAGAGATGCACGGGGTTCATGGTGCGAGCCGTCCTTATGAACTTCGACAAGTCTTCCCCCATGGAATTCGAAGAACGGATCTAATCCGTACAGATTCAGTTGCACTCCAGGGTTATGATAGTAGACTTGACGAAGGGCCAGGCCGAAGGATTCATACGCCACATTTTTGCATATCTCCAAGGCTTTGGAAGCCTTGGCCTTCGCTGTAGCTAGTTTTCTCTGAACCTTGGCAAAATCCTCTTCTAAGGGCCCAGCACTCGCACCACCCTTCTTGAGTTCATCAATTTGGGCTTGCATCTCCTTCCGAATGATCTCCCACTCCCCAAGGTCTTTGTTGCGACCATCCTCTATAATTTTGAGATCGTCAGCAAGCTTAGCCGATCTCTTCTTCTCCAGTTGTAATTCTTCTTCAAGGAGGGGTATGGATTTGTTCTTATTCTGGAGGTCGGCAACTTCCCGCTCTAGAGCCTTGTTCGTAAAATGAACTTGGCACGCCTCTTCAGTTTTCCTCTGGAGCGTTTCCTTAGTTTTCTTCAATTCTGACTCGACGCCCCTATGAACTTCAGCTTGCTTGGTCGCCCATTTCTCCTTCACCGCGAGTTCGGTCTCAAGTTTTTCAACTTGGTCCATATAATCTGCCTTCTCGCTCAGGGAATCAAGGAGGCCGGACAGTTCATCAAGCTGCCAACGCCCGGCCTTACAAGCACCTCGGACCCCAGCAGCGTCGAGGGAAGGGCGGAGGCAATACCGTGCCTTTGGGAGAGTGGGAGGCATGGACCCCTGAAACCACAAGTAAGGGGAGAGAAAGGAGTCACGCGGAGGCTCAAACGCCGGAGGAGGACCATTCCCAGAGTCCGGCTCTGAAGCATTCTGTAAAGAAGGGGTGGAGGATTCAGGAACGGGTTTCTTTCCCTTGTCCTTCTTCAATTCAGTTTCTTCGGCCGTCCTCTGATGCTTCTTCACAGGGTCATCAGAGGAGGGCTTCTCTTGATCTGCCTTTTTTACAAGATGCCTCTTCTTCCTCTTCTTCTCTGGGACGGCCTCCTCGTCGCCCGCTCCAGTGGCATCAGCTGGTTCTTCAGTTTCCTCCTCATCGAAGAGAGGAACCTCATCTCCTACCGCAGAGGTCAGAGGAATAAGGGGAGTTTTGGTGGCGTTCCTCTTCGCCTGAATCTCATTTTCCTCAAAGGAGGAGTCATCGTCATCCATCATGGTCCTTAACGACAACATCTCTGGGCAGGCTCTTTCGATTTGTTCTGCAAAACAAGAAAGGTTGAATAAGCATACAAGAAGAAAAAATAACCAGTTCATTAATAACCATACAACAGAAAGAGATTAAGAGCGGATATTACGGAGGTAGGCATTTCTGATGTCATCCTCGGCCAAAAGGAGCCTGCTGGAAAATCCCTTGAGGGTCTTTGAGGCCGTCTGCATGGCACTCAAGACCTCAACAGAGTGAGGGGAAAGTTCGCTCTCGTCTGTATAATAAGCACGGCTCATAAGGAGAAAATGCTCGTGTGTCCAGCTAAGGGGAAACTTGGTAAACCCCTCCTTGTTCCGCCAGAAGACCGGCTTATTTGGTTGAATCCGGACCCGCGTGTAGTAGTGTTTGAAGGAGCGTCCATCCACCTTCGCGGATTCCGTATAAGACTTGAAATTTATCACCCTTGAGTCACTACAGAGAGTAATGAACCCAAGGCCGCCCTTCTTATTAGCCCGGCGGACCACTTGGCAATAGTAAAATAGCTTGGCCACAGTGGCGGAGAAGTTGAAATGCTCCCCCAGAACTTCCAGAGCCCGGACAAGACCCCAACCGTTGGGATGCAGTTGGGTGGGGGCGCAGTCTAGGAAGCGCAGGACGGCCATCTGGAACTCCGTCATGGGGAAGCGTACTCCCAATTTCAAGAAGACGAAGTCGTACATGTAGACCGACCTCACATCAGGGACACTGTGGCATATTCTTTCAGAGGGATGTGGTGCCATCACAGCATATCGTGCCTTGTACTTTTTATCCGAATATATTTTGCAGCGGAAAGAGACCGTGCATTCCTCTTCACTTGCATGGTGCGAAGGGATCTCTAGGAATTCCTCCTCCACCCAGCAGTAGGGTTTCTCCCTGTTGAGTTTCTCCCAGTCAAGCCGGTGTACAACAACGTTGACACACCCCTCAGCAGAGCGGAGAACCGGTGTTTTTCCACGTCCTGGAAGGTCCATAGTTATGCAGGCACGGTGGAACGCGTAGGTACTGTGGTAAAAAGCAACATCATCAGAGAGGTAACCTTCAGCACTTGACCCCTCATCAGAGCGGCTGGTAGCCCTCGAATCAAGGGGAGCCTCAGAGCGACGTTGGGAAGAAGACGCTCGTGAGGAAGAGGCTTCGACTCTCTCTGAGCGACGGGGCCCAGCCACAGGAGGATTCGCTGGAATCCTCCCACCACGGTGGCTAAGGGGGGCACGAGAGCCAAAACTCCCCCTGTTTGAAGGACCAGCGTGGCCTGCTCTAGGACGCATGGTGGAAATAGAATGAACTAAAATTGCAAGGAGTTGAAGGAAAGGGAGGTTACCTAAAGGAAGAAGATCTTTGAGAAGTTGAAGACGACAGAGAAATTCCAAAGAAATTTGAGCAGAGGTTCACTAAGCTTGAAAACAAGAGTGGATTCCAAAATCTGCTAAGAGTTCCTTTTATAGGTAACGAAGAGGCACTGTGTTTCGTCGAAGGTCACGAGGCTTGCATTAAAACGCAACCTTTTCAAATTGAAACGACTCCGTCGTTTCGTCACGTACGGGCGCGAAAATGGTAACGTTTCAGTAAACATTTTGGCAAAATGGGCCCCCATCCAGTTTGAATCCAGGCCCAATAAGCCCAATCGACGGTTACACTCTTGGGTAATGATGGCTCGTGCGTAAAAAACGCATTTACTGTCCAATCATGCCATGCGCATTTAATGCCTCCCAACCACTTTTCGAATACCAAGGGTTTCGATTCTCGAAGGCTCTTGGGATTTCCATTATTTATTTTATGTTGTCTGAATCCGCTGTACTCAACGCGAGAAGAGCGGTCACCCGTTTATTAGAGCGGACGCCACAGAGCTCCCAGAGACCTTCCGGAATGTATTACCGGCATCCAGAAATCTCTAGAGTTGTATAGCTCATATGAGCAACTTAACAGTCCCTCATACAAGCTAGGGGACAGATGATCCGGTCTGGATACCGACACCCATTCTTGTGACGTCAACCAGTTTGTTCCTAGTCAATATAAACCTTTTAAATGATCTGATTTTACCCAAAGACCGTTACAAACTGACCCATCCTTACCTTTAAATCCAGGCACCACAGGTTCGCATAGGTAAAGCCAAAATTGAACAGGCCTAGTTTTAATGTGAATAAGCACCAAAAAAAAGATATTTGTGATTTTTTAAAAATATATTTTTTCAGATCCTCTCCTTATTTTTTTAAAACTACGGTTAAAAGAATGTGAAACAAAAGTTGTTCTAACCTCCCAAGGCAAATTTACTTTGAAACATGAGAGGATCGTTTTAACTTGCATCAATAGAGCTTACTTAAAGTTTTATAAATTTTGTTTTAATTCAATCGTATAATTAATTAATACTATTTTTTATTTTTTATTAGGAGGTTCCGTGTTTGAATATCAACTAATAATGTAATGTATTTGTGATAAAAAAAATTTAATATTTAAGTCCAAAAATAAAAACTTAACTCTTGATTTTCCTTTTCCTTTTAAATGAAAAGAATTTTTTTTATATATGAATTTCACATGTTATCTTTTATTCCTTCAATTTTTTTACTTAAATAAATAAATAAAATATACTATTTGTTGGTTAATTAAGTCTTCCTTATCTTTTTTTTTTAAATTTCCATTCCAAATAAACAAAGATAACGGTAATGTATTCTCGCGTGATTCCACTCTCCGGTAGGTGCACACGTCAGCAAAAGGTTCAATTAAGCATTAACATTAATTGGTCTGTATTCAATTCATCTCACGAATTAGAAAACATAGCTTAGGCCAAAAGTTATCTTCACAAAGGTTAGTTTAATTAAATTTTTGTATTCATATAAATGAAATGAAATCAAATCAATCCACTAAAAAAATATAATTCTAAATACGAAAAAGAAAAACATTAAATTGATTTAAAAGAACACCCTCATGTTAATTGAGTAGTTTTCTATTAAATGTTTTCACCGCAAGCCAAAAGATTAATGTTTCCCTCATATGTTGCTCTTTATTTCCTGCCATAACAATGTTTATCCCAACATAAAGACCAAATATTATATGCTATTGGAAAATACAAAAAGTAAATGTTCTGATGTTTCATCTTGTTCACAACAGTACACATCTTTTCTCTTCTAATCAAACTTACCTTTGAATTTTATTTTGCAAAGCCTTCCAACAGAAGGTGGTGACTTTTGATGGAATATACTTTGACCAAATCCTCCAAACATCACAATTTTTTTTTCGTTTTAAAATATTTAAAGGTGTTGTTCTAATCATGAAAATTGAGTTTATCTGTTCTTAATAATTAAAAAATAAATGTATAATTTTAATACAAGACTGAAACTAATATAAATTTGTAAGTTTTTAAAATCTAAAAGCGTTTAATAATGTAAAAGTATTTTACAAACTCACAACTGCTATTGTTGTCACTGTTATATTAATGTTCCTATATTATTATTATCACATACATGACATAACATGATTACTGCTAGAGGAATTAGTGCGACTACATTTTATGGGATCATCGTGATAAATATTACCACTAATTATCACTACACTAGTGCAAAAAATAGCTATGAGGACAGGATACGAGCACGGTTATCCCAAAACCGTGCTTAAAACAACGCGGTGGCATTTTTGTAAATACGAAGAAACGTGTTTTATTTTTAAAAGTCATATACGAGCACGGTTGAGACGCGACCGTCCTTAAAAGCCATCTATGAACACGGTTACGAATGGACCGTGCTTAAACGTTGGTATAATTTTTTTAAAAAAAAAAATTAAAAGACTTACAAACACGGTTGCAGGGAACCGTGCTTAAAGGTTGGTATAATTTTTTTAAAAAAAAAAAATTTAAAATCCTACGAACACGATTGAGGGGAACCGTGCTTAAAGGGTAAGATACTAACACGGTTGTCAGGGGACCCGTGCTTAAAAGTTTTAAAAAATTAATCTATTAACACGGTTAAGCAATGGACCGTGTTTATAGATGGGAAACAAACACGGTTCCCTTACAACCGTGCTCATAAGTGTTTAAAATTTAAAGCGAAAACTTTCCCTCCTTCTTTTCTCCACTGCGCGAAGACCATAAGAGTACCCAAAACCTTTCCCTCTTCTTCTTTCTTCACTGCACCAAAACCCATTAAGAACCCCATTTCCCTCTTCTTTCTCTACCATGCCAAGTACCCAAAACGTGTTCTTGGTCTTTGTTGTTGCGAAGTGGTGGTGAGGCTTGCGAAGTGGAATTGAAGAGCCAAGGATAAAAATAGAAAATGGAATTGAAGGTCCGAAAAATTGTATTGGTTAGTTCCATTTCATTCTTTAAGCTTTATACTAAGTTAATGCATTTTAATTCATTATTCATTAGCCATGCATGATTTCCTTTTTCATTGAAATTAATTCATTATTCATTAACCACGCCTGATGCTTGTTTGCTTCAATACGCTTGAGCGCAAGGCTCAAGCTCAAGTCTCTGATGCGTCACGCCCAAGCGCCCCGTGTCACGCTCAAGCGTGAGAAGAATCTGATGCAACTGACTTGTTTTTGCTTACCTTTCACGCTCAAGCTCAAGCTCAAGCTCAAGCTCAAGTATTGATTATGATTTCACGCTCACGCTCAAGCTTTACCTTTCACGCTCAAGCTCAAGCTCAAGCTCAAGCTCAAGCTCAAGCTCAAGTATTAATGAAGAACCTTTCTTTCTTGATGCTTTGTTTTTCCAGGAACGTAACAATGGCAACCTGCACATGCTATCATGGAATTGACCAAACAAATCTCAACATTATTAAACACAAATAAATAATCAGCTTCTTATAATTCTAAGACCAATTTCACGTTTAACTTCCTTTGATTTCTCTGTTTACAAATTCAACAATGGCTCCCTGCACCAACCCTGAATGTGGTTTTACAAAAACACCCTCTATAATTTAACCACGGTTCAGAACAACCGTGTTTATATGTCACTTTTAAACACGGTTAAAAACCGTGCTAAAAAACTCTTATCTACAATCACGTTGGCAACAAGCACGGTTCTAGAACCGTGCTTAAAGGGTAATTTTAACCGTGCTTAAAAGGCCAAAATGCACTAGTGCTATTACATTATTATTAGTATCACTCTCTTTCCCACATTTTATAAAGATATATAATGTTTTTTTATTTATAATCAATTACGTTTCTCTCTCTACATACATTAAGTTATTTTGTATTGTACCAAATTAGAAGATAAAAGATATACATTTATCTTACTATATTCGTATAATCTTATTTACACTTATTCTATTTAGAACCTTAACGAGTGTCTGTAGATAGGTAATTGTTTTTTTAGACAAGAGTACATGCAAGGTGTATCCCAACTGTTTTCATCACAACTGATATATTAAAATTGTTTATTATATAGATGTGTGTTTTTGCTTTTGTTTTGTCAAACTTTATATTACATAGACGTGCTTGAGTTGATAAATAATGATAAGTTGTGAAAATAATAGTAATACTTTTGTAGGGGTACGGACAAATTTAACGTACAAACAACAAATGTGATCAGCATGGCCACTTGAATTGATGGAAATAACTTTAAGGAAAATGGAGGTCTTTGTCTCCACAGCACAACATGTTTTTGTTTTTATTTAAGTTGGAAAACATGGTAGTCTTCTAATCTTTTAGCAAGAAGGATCCACATCCGATCTGGAATGCAAATGCAACACCTCTTTTTCATACGTGCCCTTACATTACATGTCCAATGTGCTTTATTGGGTCACCACTACCACTTCACTTTCAATTTCTTTTCAAAACAAGTTACTTACTCTCAAAACTCACATATTTCTTGAATAAAAATAAAACCCTCTCATATTTTACAAAACATAATAAAGAGTTTTTTGGCTACATATACAAGGTTTTTGGGATTATGAATTTGTTAATAAGTAGGAATAAAGCTCTCCCACGCACCTCCAAGGATGAGAATGAAACATCCATATGGTAATTGATTTAAACTTTATTGTAAAGATGAGTGATAGTAAACATATACTCTCAGTTGAAAAATAACCAAGCACAATTCTTGAAGTTTGTTAATCCTATATTGCTAAAACTCTCATTCTCAAAAAAAAAAAAAAACAACAACTAGAAATAAAATGTTCTTGATATCAAATATGCTACCAAATGTTACTCCAGATTTAAGATAAGTGTATATGATGATATTTTTAAGTGCTTATATAACTAGTGACTAACTTTTGATTTCGTGCATTCATATATAATTATAGGACATATAAATTTATATTTTTCATAATTTTAAACTGATATCCGTTGTCCTATGAAATGTAACAATGAAATATTAGGCACCGTTTAAATTGTAAAACGTTTATACTGAAAATAATTTTTTTTATTTTTATCTTTTTTAGTATAAGTTTTTAAAAATAAAAAATATGGTGACAGTTTTATAATTAAAATTAAAATAAAAAATAAAAACAGAAATTATATGTTTTCACAATTCAAATAGAAGTATATATCCAAGAATGATGGGATATATATATGTAAAGTTTAATTAATTGTCACTTTATTGATTGCGTGGGTTATTTGGAAATTAAATACTCTAATTACTGAATTGATAAATTCTTTTCTCCTACTAGCACAGTTGAATCATTCTTCTAAAAAAATAAGTCTAATTTAAAAATTAGACTATGAATTAAAGGTGGTTAAAAATCTTATAAAAAGTATATTTAATAATATTCTTGATCGGAGTTATTTCATGTTCACAACTTCTGCTCGTTGTCATTGAGAAAAATCATCCTACAACTTCTTATTACAAGTTTAGCATTACTGTATAGACAAAGATGCATAAAAAGTAGTGAAAAATATGGATGAAGAGACAAGAATGTGAAACGCAGGCTGTACAACGGATCTGATCTGATCCAGTTATAGATTTGTTGGATCTAACGATGAAATCTTCTTGGGATAATTTCCATTGCGACATGCGTTGCGTTAAGCCGAAATATATTCTCTTTCCATCTTGTATCTAATGACGGTTTATATGAGAAATGTTATGGTAAGTGAGAGTATCATAAATAAATTTAAATTGTTAAATTTTATTATAAATGATCAAAATTAAAAAAGTTACATGACTTTTAAAGTGATTATATAACTTTAAAATTTTTTTAATCATAATTATCTATATATGGTTGTACAACCTAGATTTGTCCATCTCACTCTCATACAAGACAACTTTTCTCATAAGATACATCTTATATATATATTCTATTAGTAATAGATAATATCTCAAATTCTTAAATCTTAGTCATTAGTCAAAATAAAATATAATAGGAGAGAGATACATTAATTATAAGAGGAGACCATCAGAAAAAAAAATTAATTATACCTTAAACTTTCAAAATAAAAATAATTTTGAGATAAAAATAATTTCAAAACAACAATAGACATGAGAGTGGGGAAGTATCCTTCTGCCACAGCTGCATCTACATAATATTTTGATGTTTGAGTTAATAATAAATTTCAAAGCTTGAAATTTTTTATTAGAAGAGTGTGCGTTGGTGGAAGAAATACCCTATGATACAAAGTCTAGTATTGTGATTTGGTGTCTATTTGGTAACCAATTAAAAACAGAGTTGGGAAAATAAAAAATTTTAATGGTTAATATTAATCTTTAACGTTGTTTGAAACAGTTAAAACTTTGTTGAACTAGCGAGGTTTTTTTAATTAGTCAAACCTTAATTTGGTTGGTGACACACCGCAAGGGTATAGGGTTGTCGCGCAATATAAAAAAAATATCGTCTACACAGGGACTATGTTCTCAAGTACTCAGAATAATGATCCTATTTATCTAAACAAGCGAGAATAAAGATTTTTGTGCAAAAGAATTAAAAATAAAGTAATTAAAAATCGCAAATCAGAAGTTCTCTGGGAACGAAATCAATTAAAATGTATCTTGGGATTTTCAGGTAATGAATTGTTTTGCAATGGTGTTTAAAGATTTTACCTTATGTTTTACTTTCAAGTTAATCGGGACCAACTTCCCAAGGTTTTAACTTTCCTCTTTCAAAGCTCCGTTAGATTACTCAAAAATCAAACAAACCGTCGTTTAATTTTAAAGCAGAGTTATAAATAATAATGGAAATCTTGAGCCAACACAACAATTAAAAAGGTTCACTTTTCAGTCTCTCCCAAGTTTAATCACTATGAAAAACTCTGGTCCTCAAAAGATTTAAATAAAGTTCACTTTCCAGTCTCTTCTAGTATCCAATCTTAAGTTCAATTCTTGAATTAGATTAATTAGGTTCACTTTTTAGTCATTCCCTAGAATTAATTAAACACAACTCATGTCTATGTCTAGATCAATAAGCGAATAAGGTCATCAATTAATTAAACACAACTCATGTCTATGTCTAGATCAATAAGCGAATAAGGTCATCAAGAATTAAAGGTAAACATAGATCTCATTAATAAAGCAATAAGGATTACACCAAATACATCACAAATCACCCCGTAAATCTCAAGAATAAGGATTATAGTCACTCATGGTAAACAAGAAATCACAAATATTCATTGAATCCATATAACTTAGAAAACAAGGATTACAAGGGTTCAAACAAAAGGCAAAACCAAGAATCTAAAACCAACCATAAGATGTGTAGAGTCTTCAATTCTTTATTCCCTTCACGTTCTCCTCCTTGAGAATCTTGAAAGAGTCCTCCCGAATCAGTGCCCATCTCCCCTTTAAATAGATGCAAAAACGCAATCCTGATGGGCCAGACACGAACCACAACCGTGGTGAGCTCCATGACCTGGTCGTGGTTCACTTTGGTTCCCCTAACTCAATTTTTATGCGTTTTGCTCAATGGCCATGATTCCCACCAAGGCCTGGCCATGGAGTTCTCTGTCTAGGGCATTATTTTTCTTTGTTTTTCATTTATTTTGGCATATGCGGTTGCTTTGTTATGCGTTGCTTTCCATATTTAACCCAAAAGTAGCCCTCAAACTTATAAATTCCTACAAAACTAGCAAACCAAGTAGCAAATGAGAGAAAGAACAAAATATAGTAGGGATTCAGGGGGGATTTATTCAATTTATCCTAAAAATGCCTGTAAAATACAACTTAAAATGATGTGTTTTAGAGACACATTAAAATACCTCAAACTAAAACATTACTTGTCCTCGAGCAATCATTGTACTTAAAGTTAAAGAAAAATAAGTAAAGAACTAACATACAAAGGAATCCAAACAAATTATGATCTCAAAATTAAATAAGGAGGGATGAAGTATGAATGTCAAACAATTCATGTTTTATTTTAAACCATGTTTCCAATGACTCAATAGGTCCATTCTCTCACCAATCCGCTTAAGTGTTTCAAGGAAATATTTAGTGTCACTCAAGTCAAAGCAACTAAAGTATTACTATAGGCTTGACAAGTGGCCCTAGTTCTATAGTACTAAGAAAACACACCTAAATCAAAAGGTCTTTTTAAAGGTTGTAATGGGATCAGGGGATAAGATTTAAGATATGGAAATCAAAGAAAGGATAAAACAAAGAGCTTATAAACAAAATCAAAGAGGTTACTTATTTAGTTTATAGTAACTAGGAAGAATAGAATTCCAAGCTCTAACAATATTTTTAAGGACCTTGTAATTTCTTTCTTTTCAACCCCTTTTTATATATTTCCAGTTGTTTCAATCATCCCAGCATGAGCATACAATAGAAGTCATTAAGTTTTGGATGACAGATACCACTATAAATATATTTTTTTTCTTTTTTTCCACCAGTGCAAAAAGTAGCTATAATGACGGGATATAAGCACGGTTCTAGCAAATCTGTCTTTGAAACCAGGCGGTGGCAATTTTGTAATTATGAGAAATTTTATAAAATTTTTAAAACGAATATATAAGGACGGTTAGGAGAAAACCGTGTTTATAGGGACACTATAAAGATGGTTATTCCATGTCCGTGGTTAAAGCTTTTTAATTTTTTTAAAAAATTTTTATTAAATTGAGAAACAAACACGGTTATCTTATGTCCGTGTTTAAAGCTTTTTATAATTTTTTTAAAAAATTATTTAAAACTGAGAAACAAAGACGGTTGGTTGGGGAACCGTGTTTATAGGCCATCTATAAACACGGTTGGTGGTGAACCGTGCTTAAATGTTGGATATCAACACGGTTACTCGTCACCCGTGCTTAAAGGTTGCACACTCCCCAATGTTAAACTTCACCTTTTGGCTTTTGGTTTTCCGCCTCTCCCTCCATCTCTCTTCGTGCATTGCCTCTGTCTTTTCCTCATTGCAACTTTTCACTTTCCCTCTCTTCTTTCATCTTCCCTCTTCTTTCTCTTTCACACAAACAGCTCCCTCCCTCCATTTCTCTTCCTCCTCCTTCCTCCATTGCATTGAAGAACGACGCACGACGGTTGAACGACGCACGACGGTTGACGTAGGGCTGTTCGGCTTCCCTCCTCCTTCCTCTATCTCTCCATTTTGACGCACGCTTGTTTCCAGGTTGGTCTCCTTCGAGTATATCTCAAAGATTCATTTTTTGGCTTAAAATTGAATACTTAGTTTTAGATAATTTGATGAATAATTATAATTTTGGTTTTAATTGAAATGGAATGTAATGTTATTAATTGGAATGAAATATAATGTTAGTTTTAGATAATGTAATGTTAGTTTTAGATAATGTAATGTTTCTTGTGAGTTATTAATTAGAATAGAATGTAATGTTAGTTTTAGATAATTTGATGAATAATTGTAATTTTGGTTTTAATTGAAATGGAATGTAATGTTATTAATTGGAATAATCTTAGTTTTAGATAATGTAATGTTAGTTTTAGATAATGTAAAGTTTCTAATTTTGAATGTTGTTGGGTTAAATTTTAAATATAAAAAACTTTATCTTGTCTCAAATGGAATGTAGTTAGTACTAGTAGTAGATTTAGATTTTTAAATTAAGATTCTTACATAAGACAAATGGAATGTAGTTTAATATGTTTTTTAAATGTAGTTATTACCTATACTAGTACTAGTAGTAGATTATTTTTTATTTGTTATTTTTTAGTTTTTGATAAGTTGATATAGTCCCTTTGAATTGTGATTTTTTAAATTGTAAATAAGTGAACCATAGTTTCCCGTTTGAGATTCGACACAAATGGTAATTAAATTAATTGATTTCATCATTTGTGTTGAATCTTGAATTGTCTGTTTAGACAGTTTGGGATGAATAATTTTTTTATGCATCATTGCTATGTACAAGTTAGGACTTATTTTAAAATTTGATCAAGTTTTGGTTAGTTAAGTTTGTATTATTCTCTGGGTGCATATTTGATTGTGGTTGAATTTGATTTCACCACTTTCATTTCGTGTACTTAGAGACCAATGCGAAATGCTGCCAAAATTTTATCAAATTTTAAAATAACTCCTAAGTTGTATGTGGTTATGAGGTATAGAAAAATGTTCATCCTGAATGGGTAGGACCACCACCTTTGTGAAGAAAGTAACATTCATAGCACCGTTAAATTTACTGGTATTGTAAACAGTGAGTATGGATCGAAGTTGGATAACTGCATCACGTATAAGTCCAGAATATGAGGGTGGAGTTGAAACATTCATAGAGTACGTGATACGAAATGCTGAAGAGGTGAATGGAATGTATTTTTGCCCTTGTGTTAAATGCTTAAACATGCGCCGGCTAGAACTGGCAGAGGTGCGAGAACATCTGTTGTGTGATGGATTTCTTCAGAGTTATACGCGATGGATATGGCATGGTGAACATGTTGAGGTGCCAAGTACTAGTTTTCAAACAAAAGACCAAAGTTTTACGCATGAGGTTGATGACGACATGGATGACCGACTTGAGGATATGATCCGTGATGTGGGGGTAGAAAGTTTTAAGAGAGCTCACGTATATGCGAGTCTATGTGAGGATGCTGAAAAGCCGTTGTATCCGAATTGCTCTAATTTCACGAGGTTGTCAGCAGTTTTACGATTATTTAATTTGAAAGCGATAAATGGGTGAACAGATAAAAGCTTCACTGACTTGCTTAAGTTGTTGAAAGAAATGCTCCCAGTTGGTAACACTTTGCCAAACCGTAACTATGAGGCTAAAAAGGTGTTGTGTCCTATGGGCTTGGAGTATACGAAGATACATGCATGCCCAAATGATTATGTATTATACCGTGGTGAGTACGAAATGCTGCATCGATGTCCTAGGTGTGGGGTGTCACGGTATAAGAAGAAAGAGGTTGATTCTGATGATTTCTGCAAAAAAGGGTCTCCTACGAAGGTGTTGTGGTATCTCCCCATAGTTCCAAGACTAAAGCGTCTATTTGCCAATGCAGATGATGTGAAGCTTATGAGATGACATGTTGATGAAAGGGTTGTTGACAGACTAGTTAGGCATCCGGTAGATGGATTACAGTGGAAGAAAATGGATACGATGTTTCCAGATTTTGCCCGTGACCCAAGAAATGTTAGGCTTGCACTAGTCACAGATGGCATGAACCCATATGGGAACCAAAGCACAAACCACAGTTCGTGGCCTGTTTTGTTGTTTGTTTACAACTTGCCGCCATGGTTGTGCATGAAGCGGAAGTACGTTATGTTATCAATGATGATTTCTGGTCCACGAAAACCAGGGAACGACATTGATGTATACTTATCTCCATTAGTTGAAGACCTGAAAATGTTATGGGAAGAGGGGGTTGATGTGTTTGACAGGCTAACAGGACAATCATTCAATTTGAGGGCCATGTTATTCTGTACGATCAATGATTTTCCAGCGTATGGTAACCTCTCGGGCTATAGCGTTAAAGGACATAAAGCGTGTCCTGTATGTGAGGAGGGAACTAGTTCTGATCGACTACGTCATGGAAGGAAAAATGTTTATCTTTGACATCGTAGGTTTCTCACACCTAATCATCCACTTCGTAGGTTGAAGAAGTCGTTCAATGGTGCACAAGAGTTTGAAATGCCTCCCCCACCATTGTCTGGTCGTCAAGTATATGAAAAGGTGAAAGAAGTTAATGTGGTTCTTGGTAAGTCTGAGAAGCAGTCTATCTCAAAAAACACGTGGAAGAAGAGGTCAATATTTTTCGATCTTCCATATTGGAAAGAGCTTGATGTGAGGCACTGTATTAATGTGATGCATGTGGAGAAAAACGTGTGTGATAGTTTGGTTGGAACCTTGTTAAACATACCTGGAAAAACGAAGGATGGCCTGAATTCGCGTCTAGACTTGGAGTTGTTGGGTATACGTGAGGGGTTGCACCCACAAGTAAAGGGCAAATGAACATATTTGCCGCCAGCATGTCATACCTTGTCTAGAAAAGAGAAATAAAGTTTATGTGAATCGTTGTGTGGTGTCAAAGTTCCATCTGGGTACGGTTCCAACATCAACACTTGTGTTTCCTTGAAGGATCTAAAGTTAGTTGGTTTGAAGTCATATGATTGTCATATGCTGATCCAACAATTTCTACCCATTGCCATTCATGGCATTCTCCCTCAAAATGTCAGACATGTGATAACAAGGTTGTGTTTGTTTTTCAATGCCATATGTGCCAAAGTAATCGCCCATGATGAGTTAGAAGCGTTGGAACAGGAAGGGTTTCTTATACTATCCCAGTTGGAAATGTATTTCCCTTCTTCATTCTTTGATATAATGGTACATTTAATCATCCATTTGGTGAGGGAGGTCCGTTTGTGTCGGCAAGTGTTCTTGAGGTGGATGTATCCTGTTGAGCGATACATGAAAATTTTAAAAGGCTATATGAAGAACCAATGTCGTCCCGAAGCATTAATAGTAGAAAGGTACATTGCAGAGGAAGCAATTGAGTTCTGCACAGATTATATGTCACAGGCTGAAAGCATTAGTATTCCGAAGACTCGTCACAAAGGGCGATTGGATGGGAAAGGTACCATTGGGAAAAAAATTAAAAGCATGTCACGTGATGAAGTACTCCAAGCACACTTTTATATTTTGAACAACACAGATGCTGTGCTCCCGTATTTAGCTGCACATAAAGATATAGTCAAAAGAAAGAACCCTAGAATGGCTGAAAAGTGGGTGTTGAACGAACACAACAAAACGTTCATGCAGTGGTTCAAAATGACCCTTCTTAAAGATACATCTGCTTCTAAGACATTGCATCGACTGACACTAGGACCCAACTTTGATGTAATTACTTATTGTGGCTACAACATAAATAATTATTCTTTCTATACAAGGATGCAAGATGACAAGAGTACGGTGTAGAACTCTGGAGTTATGGTTATGGCCGAATCAATGCATTTTTCCACTTCAAAGGACAAAAACCCTGTCATGGCTGAGTTATGTTATTTTGGTGTCATCGAAGATATATGGGAAGTTGATTATGGTCGTTTCACAGTTCCTGTTTTTAAATGTAAATGGGTTGATAGCAAAAATGGTGTCAGAATAGATGACTTTGGTTTTACGTTAGTGGACTTAAACAAGATTGGTCATAAGGAGGAGCCTTTCATTATGGCAGCTCAAGTAAAACAAGTTTTCTACGTTGTTGACCCATCAGATAAAAGATGGTCAGTTGTTCTCCAAGGTAGACACAACATTGAGGATCCATGTCTTGATGTCCTAGACATACCTTGTCTAACAACACGTACACCAACCGACGTTGTGGAAGATCTCATAGATGATATAGTTGCGACTCGTAATGACCACCAGGAGGGTCTGTGGGAAACATAGGGTATGGTTGGGATATCATTCATCATGTTTATAAATTGATTCTTGTTTGCTAAAGCTGGTTTATTATACTCACTAATTATATTTTTGTTTTTTTGAACAGATACCTATGGCTGATCAGGATTCACATGCGAGATCTGACTCCCAGAGCACAGATTCCTCAGCTAGGAGGAGAGGTGTTACCCGGATGACCAGTGTTGCACTTAGGCGCCATCAGGGTCAGAGGACCCATATTGACATTGATATTTGCACCGGGAGGACTTCAGGACCCAACGCCGCCAAGTTTCAGAGTTACTTAGGTGTCTTGGCACGGTCGAAGGTGTCCATCATTATCCCTGATTGGGATAGTGTTGAGGAGGTCGTGAAGAATGCAATTTGGGATGATGTTGTTGTAAGTACATTTATCTGTATATTTATTTACTCGTATTGTAATTTGTTATGCGTAATAATCTCATCCTTGTTTATTTGGCACTTGTAGGATGCTTGGGATATTCCTACAGTTGATACACTACGTAGGAAGATCATGTCTGAGATCGCTGACCGATGGAGGACATTCAAGAGCAACCTGACCTCCACGTATATTTTAATATTTAAAATATAAAGTTAGTTTAAAATCATCATGTTTTAAGTTATCAATTACTTAATTCAAATATTTTAAATGTTAGGTATGTCTACGGGAAAAAGCAGGGTGAGTTCCCTGGACATAAATACACATCCATAGATCGGCAGACTTGGGATGTGTTTGTGGCATCCAGGCACACAGACGACTTTATTGTATGTATCTTTTACTAATTATGTTTTTATAGTTATCAGAGAATGTATAACCCATATGTGTCTTTTAATTGTGTTGGATGCAGGGCAGACGCATGAAAGCACAGGAAATTCAGGGGAAAAATGACTGCCCTCATAGGTTGTCACGTGGGGGTTACTGATTGTTGGAGGATTGGATAGTGGAGGAGAAAGCTAGGCAACGTCAAGGTAGCCACCCTGACGCTACTATTGTGGATCCCCCCTCCCCACCCGCACGACATGAAAATGGAAGCGTGCTAGGACGAAGAAGAATGGTCAGTACACTTCATCACATGTTGAGGAGGTTGTCTCAAGGATTGTAAGTACAAAGCTTCTCAATACTTTTTATGAAACGTTAATTGTCCATCAAACCCTAACAATACTAATCATTGAGTTTTGGTTGCAGGATTCTTTGGTTGAGCAGTCGACCCAAGGGTCGTTTGTGTCACATGGTAGGGATGATATATTGACCACCGCCATCGGCCGACCAGAGCACCCTGGACGAGTACGTGCAGTTGGTCGAGGTCATGGTACGTTTACATTAATAGTCTTAGATTCTGTATGATAACATTTTTATTTCTAATTATTCTTTCTCCGTATGCCTTCGAACCTATTTCGGCCGTCCCGCCACCCCTTCGCAATCCATATCTGATTTGGAGAAGACCTTTGAGGACAAGGTTGCCGCAATGAAGGCAGAGGCAAAGGAGGAAATGCAGAGGCTGCTTCAGGAGGAGATAGCACGGTTTTGGAGTGAGATGATGGCATCATTCAGTCAACAATGTCAACCTACGCCACCGGTGGTGGACCCACAGGTTACATTGTACATTATTTAATCCATAATCACCTATGATTCGTTATCATTATTTATTGAATGACTTTAAAATGTTGTGTAATTATGCAGACTAGGCAGGTCAGCACAAAGGGGTCATGTGCTGCACCTAACGGTGATGATCATGACGTAAATCTTAGAGACTACCATCAGTGTGACCTATTTATGGATGGAGTGGAAGAGCCAATTGCCATTGGTTCAGTATATAACCTAGGCCCTTTGGTTCACCATCAGAAATTGCCTGATGGTGTGTTAAGGATTTCGGTTGTACAGGTCCTCGAGGCAGATGCAGTTATTCCCATTCCAACTTCTGAGGTACGACTCATCGGCCAGGCTATAGGATATTTCCTTATGTGGCCGACCAGACTTGTGTTAGATTCTGGACCCCAGGTATGCTCTTTACCCAAGCATCAATTATATAATAAGTTATGGTTTCAATAATCAAAAATTGCTTCTAATTTTTAAACTATTTTAGCCATCAAAGAAGCCAGAGCCCTCATTGATCCGATTAAACGACTATGGGACATATCGGCTGGGCTACGTAATTGTACTATCCCGGTCCCATGGGAGGAATCCGTTTTTGGTCTCCCGAGTGAGTTGCCAATGTACATTACACGACCTGACTTGTGTGAGGTCCTAATGGGGAACACGATGTTGAACATTTCTGTGATTCAGTGTTGGGAGCTGTAAGTATAATGTTTTTCGTTCAATGATAGTGTCAATTAAATTGTTATTTTTTACAACACTAAACGTCTGCAAATTTGATTAGGTTTTTACATAGACTTTGCATAGAGAAAGGTGTCGATGACACTTATGGTTTCCTGGAGCCCTCTCTAATACAACTTCGTGGGAACAGCAAGGAGGAGATTCAGGCATACATCCAGAATTGGATGCATGCCTCGGACAAGACTGTGTACCTTGCGCCACTTCATAAAGAGTAAGAGTCTAATAAATATTTAGTTATTGTTGTTAATTTAATAATGGATTGCGTTGTTACTATTCAACAGTACATTGCAGCCTTCACTGGAAACTGTTGGTCATTTGCCCGAAGGATGGCATTGGTGCATGCTTTTGTTCGTTGCATGGGAGTCCTGGTGCGGACTACATGAAAATACTCGACGGGTAAGTTGATTTTTTAAAATAAAACAACTTTACATATTTGATTAAGTCATTCTATTAACTAAACTGGTGTTTTATTCTCTTACAGGGCTTTAATTAGGTACCATCTACTACGCGACAAAGTGACCAAGAAAAGACTAGAGTGGGTCTTCCCAAAAGTAAGTACTTCAATTAATAAGCATTACTTTTAAAGTTACCTTAGTTAGTAACAAAAACAATAACCAATTGTGAAATCAATGTATGGTACCTTGTAGTCTTATCGGCAGAATGACACCTTTGAGTGTGGGTATTTCATGATGAAGATGATGCTCACCATTGTCCAATCTGGTATAGTAGATGGATGGACAACTGTAAGTTTTTGCTGCCTACTTTAATTTAATTGGTTTTTACATATTACTATTACAATTTGTTGCTCACCTATTAATGATTATGTCTTTACAGCACTTTCGAGACTCCTCCTCGATGTTTCCTGAAGGATACATTGACGAAATCAGAAACCAATGGGCCACCAGCCTTCTTCAACTCAAGGAACGACTCCAATAGAATTCTGTCATTTATTATATTATTACTGTGTAGTTATATACCCATTAGTGTAGCTTAATTACTTATTGTGCATTTTATGTACCATATTTGATGTTTATGTACCATATTTGATGTTTAGATAGTTTGATTGAAATTTATTCATTTTCATTATTATTCATCATTGGGCTGTCTGGTTATTGTTTGCAGGTTCTGGGAAAGAATAAAAAACAAAAAAAAATTTTAAAAAAAGTGTTTTAAGCATGGTTATGGTGAAAACCGTCTTTAAAAGTCACCTTTTTTAAGCACGGTTATGGTGAAAACCGTCTTTAAAAGTAATACCCTACAAAGACGGTTGTGACAGAACCATCCTTAAAAGCCACCTACGAAGACGGTTATTCCCAGAACTATCCTTAAAAGTCACATACGAAGACGGTTTTTCCCAGAACTGTCCTTAAAGGTCACATACGAAGACGGTTGTTCCATAACCGTCCTTAAAAGTGAGCTACGAAGACGGTTGTTCCCTGAACCGTGCTTAAAAATCCCCCTACGAAGACGGTTTTTCTCAGAACCGTACTTAAAAGTTCCCCCCTACGAAGACGGTTAAAAATAACTGTGCTTAAAAGGTACTTACAAACACGGTTCATAACCGTCCTTAAAAGTCCTCATCTACAAGCACGGAGGGAACAAGGACGGTTCTGGAATCGTGTTTAAAAGTCCCCCAGAACCGTGCTTAAAACCCTTTTTTCTACTAGTGTTCCTTTTTCTCTTTTTCTTTTCTATTAGAGGTCCCTTATTTTCATTTTATCATTTGTTGCCTTCATATTTCCTTTCAATATGCTTAACCTTAAAATGCTTTTTAAAGAAAAAGGTTCCAAAGAAAGTAATTAAAATTTTTAGGCTCAAAGGGGCAACTAATGGAAAACAATATTTTCAAAAATATGGGCTTCAAGAATGCCTAAATTTGCCTTTATCATTCTAAGGTACAAAATTCAAACACTATTTTGCGTAGGTCACAAGCTAAGTTCTAGAATACTAAGAAAGAGATGACAATTATTCAATAGAGAAGAAATAAGGGTTTAAAATATTTTGTAGTAAAAATATCCTTTTAAAAGGCTCAAAAGCTCACCAAGGGAATATTAACTCAAGAGAAACATAGCAAAAAAAAAATTTCATCATTTATTTGGCAAACATAATATCACCTTATAAAAAATGTTAAGATCATTAAGAAATTTTTTTCAATGAGGGTTCCAAAGTTGTTTTTTTGTTCAAGTACTCATAATCAATAACTCAACTTATATAATAATTACAAGAAAAATAATCAATACTTGATCCTAGAATGCAACAGAAAGAGAAACAGGCTTAAGAAAACAAAAAGAGTATATTCAAAGAATCTTGGATTGTAGGGATAAGGAAAAGATAGGGAAGAATGTAACCAAAGATTGCAGGGATTAGAGGGTGATGAATGTAGAGGGGATATGGTGAGGATGGTGGTGGATATGGATGGGTAGAGAAATAGTGAAGTGTTAAAGTAGTGGGTATAACATCCTTATTTTTAAAATTAATTTTCAAAAATCCAAATAAATTTTTTGCAAATAATTTAAATTTCAAAACAGGATTTGGATTAAATAATGACACTATCATTTTTACATCAACCGACCGGCCCATTTAAGTATACAAATAAATACAATAACTCGGTATGCACAGGAGCTGGCCAAGGCTACTACAAAATAACTATGCGCACTATGTACCATACATATAAATACATAATGCTCTAAGCGGCTGAGTGACTTCATATACCATCGTTGTGTCCTATATCCACTGTAAAAATAACAATAATAGGGGTGAGCATAAACATGTCAAATGATAGTTATTGAATCAGATTAAGTATCCAATTCATAACCACATATAAATCAAACTTATATCACACAATCTCATCATATATCATCATGTTATTCTCAATAACATATATCAATGCATTCATATGCACAATCAAATGGATCCATTATTAAGTCTTTTAATCTGTGTTGCAACACTAGCTCCCAGCCATAACTTAGCTCTCAGCTGATCTGACCGTTTTACTGGTACCAAACCGTTTGTCCTCTCATGTGACACAATCACTCCCAGCGACAACGGTAGTGCCACGGGCTAAACCCCGAGCCCCGCTGTCGCGACCGGGATCCCGGCGCGCGACGCGGACTGGTTAACGACAAATAAAAGAAAATTAAAACTGCATTGAAGTGAGGCCCTTGGGAGGCCTAAAGAAAATAAAGGGTTCAAGGAGTCGCCACTAATATTTATTAAGGAAAATATTAGGAAAACCTTTAAACAGCACTGTTTTTTTTTTAAATGAGATTCTGTTTAGTCCGGGAGTCGAATTACAGGAGGGGAAGGTATTAGCACCCCACACTGTCCGTAAAAAAAATGGTTACCCAAATTAATCATACATAATTTCAAAAATGATTATCAAGTATTTCATCCTTCATAAAACAATCATAAATAATATACACAATAAAAAAATATATAAATATAAATAAAACAAGGATAATAATAAAATACATCTCCTAAGTTTGTTGTTTTTAGTTCTAAGAAAATAAATAAACAAATGATTAAAAGACCATAAAATAAAAAGATAAAAAAACAATAAGACGTCTTGTCTTACTTATTTTCTAGTAAAAAAAATTTGATTTTTATTGAGAAATATAAAGTTCAAAACAAATAAATAAATAAATAAATAAAGATAAGAGAAAAAAATAGAATTAAACACATCAACATGAAGATAAAGAAATATAATACACTTAATTAATTAAAATTGACAAGGAATATTATTTAATTATCTTTTAGAAAAAATAAGATTAATAAGATGTCTTATCTAAATTAATCTCATCTTAAATTTAAGAAAAAAATTGAATGAATAAATAACACACTATTTATTAGTCTTGATTTTTTATTTTTTATTTATTTTTTATGAAAGTATTTTTTCTTAATTATTAAAAGGTTACTAAGAGAAAATAATAGGAAATCATGACCATAATAAAAAATGGATAATTATGTATACATATATATACATACTTATAAACTATTAAAATGGTTAAACGTAAATAAATAAATAGAAAGTGTAGAAAAATAAATAAATAAAAAAGTAAAAAGATAAATAACTAAAAATAAAAGTACAGAGAATAAATAATAATAAAAAAAAAAATAAAGGTACAGAAAAATAAATAAAAGTTCAAAAATATAAAAAATAAAAATAAATAGACATAACAATAAATACATTAAAAATAAAAGAGCAGAAAAATAAATACATAAAATAAAGGGGTAGAAAAATAAATAAATAATAAAAAATAAAAGAGCAGAAAAGTAAATAACAAAAATAAAGGGGTAAGAAAGTAAATAACAAAAAAAAGGATAGAAAAGTAAATACATAAAAATAAAGGGGCAGAAATGTAAATAACAAAAATAAAGGGGTAGAAAAGTAAATACATGAAAATAAAGGGGCAGAAAAGTAAATAACAAAAATAAAAGGGATAGAAAAGTGAATACATGAAAGTAAAGGGGTAGAAATGTAAATAACAAAAATAAAGGGGTGAAAAAGTAAATACATAAAATAAAGGGATAGAAATGTAAATAACAAAAATAAAGGGGTAGAAAAGTAAATATATGAAAATAAAGGGGCAGAAAAGTAAATAACAAAAATAAAGGGACAGGACGGTAAATAAATAAAATAAAAGGGCATAAAAATAAATAAATAAAGGTAAAAATGTAAAAAAAAATAAACTAATAATTGCAGAAATATAAAGTGCAGATAAATAAAGTACAGAAAAATAAATTAACAATAATAAAAGTGTAGAAAAGTAAATAAAGAGAAATAAAAGTGTAAAAAAATAATAAATAAAGAAAAATAAAGGTACAAACAAATAAATAAAGATGGAGATGCATAAAAAATAAATAAACAGATAAATAACTACAGAAAAATAAAGTGCAGGAAAATAAAGTGCTTGAATATAAATAAAGAAAAATAAAAGTGCAGAAAAATAAATAACAATTAAATAAGACGAATAAAAAAATATAAATAAACAACTTTGTATTAATAAAAAATACCTTGGTACAAGATCAATTACAGAGAAACTAGAACGGAAGTCGGGAAATCAATTTTTTGTAGATTTCCTTTGCTTTTGGCTTTGTTTGGACTTGATTTGAAGGTATTTGGATACCGGTTACAACACTTGGACAGTATTTTAGCTCACAAAAACTCACATACTAAGACAAACAAGAGTGGTGCACTCATTTTCCTAACTAAGATTACACAAAGTAATTTTTGAAAACCAAAACTTCTAAAAATTCTCACAAAAATTTAACACTCTTTCCTCTCTTTTCCTCTTCTTTCTCCCAAAATGCCTCAATATCACCTTCTATTTATAGAAGAAAATTGGCATTGGATCCTCCATAAATGACATCACTTTTCTACTTTTTCAATTTGTCCAAATTTGATATCAATTTCCTCAATTTTCTCCAATTATCCAACCAAACCGGGGCCCACCACTAATAAACCACCGAAACCTACGTGACTTTTCTTTTTTTAAAAAAAATTCTTTTTTTTAACTCTTTTTTTTGGACTTTTTTTTGGCCCATTTCTTTTCTTTTTTTTTACCCATTTTCCTCTCTTTTTTTTCAATTTTTTTTGTCTTTTTTTAGGGCCCATTTTTTTATTTTTCTTTTTCTTTTTCTTTTCTTTTCTTTTTTTTTGCCCTTTTTTATTTGATTTTTATTTTATTTTTTAATTATTTTTTTATTTTTGTTTTTTTATTTTTTATTTATTTATTATTTTTTCCCATTTATTTTTTTTCTGATTTTTTTTGAGCCTTTTATTTAAAAATACAAATGGAAGCATAAATTATTTATTACATATATGGAAATAAATAAAATATCCAATAAATATAAATTACTACCCACACTATAAGGAGTAAAAAGGTAGTCATAAAACATTGTCTTCCCTCCCTTATTCTTTCCTCTTGGCTTCGGCATCCATCAACCATTGCTTGAGAGAAATGAAGAGAATTGATGAAATGAGAGGTCTGGTAGGAAATGAAGAGGGATTGGGTATTTATAGAAATGGGGAAGGGTTACTATTCCAACGGTCACTATGCAATTTTTAATATTATTTTTTTTTAAATATGATCTGGGGTGGCAATCTGGACTGGACGAGGTTCTAAGCATTGTACCGCGTCACCAATAAGAACTGGTAAGTCATAACCAGGGTCTGAAATCATTGGTCAAATATGGACATTTCTCTTTACCTCGGTTAAATATTAAGCATTGAGGAATCTTCTGCAGGTTTACCTCCGGTGTGTCTTGAAGTTCAAGTACGGATTAAAACATTAGTTTTAACTTGAAGAACCTCGGATTCCCTTCGAACTGAGGTGTAAAATACCGTACTCCACTGAGGCTGTACGAGCTTAGAACTAATGAGGTAACACCGGTCATGAGACCGTGCTAGGACCCCGGTTAATGCAGTCAACATTGACTCCAGATTCTAGGACAAATAAACTCTCTTTTTTTTTACTCTTTTTTTTTCTACATGTCTAAATATATATTTTGCCGGACAAAAATAGGTGTTCACAGATGCCCCTCTTTACTTCTTTTCATGAAAGAATATGAGACATATTCATATTATTGATGTGAAAAGAAAGTAAAGACGTGAACACCACTAAGAATACTCGACAACTTTTGGCAAGAAGTAAATAGTCGAATGGTGTTGTCCCAATGCTAGACAGTTTAAGGAGAGGCACCTGGAACATGACAGAAAGATAAATGACATAACCTAGGGGTTAATACCTGAAGCATTGGAAAAATATGAAGTTGCCTTGACATTTTGAAGAGCCTAAGAATGGGTATTTGAGGCTTCGACACAAAATAGATGACAGGGGGATGCCCCTGAATGATTTTGATTGAGATAGCCTAGGGAAGGATATCTGAGGCTTTGTCATGAAAATAAATGACTGGGGGGAATGCCCTGATTTGATTTTGATTGAGATAGCCTAGGGAAGGATATCTGAAGCTTTGACATGAAACTAAATGACTAGGGGGATGCCCCTGAATTGATTTTGATTGAGATAGCCTAGGGATGGATACCTGAGGCTTTGACATGAAAATAAATGACTGGGGAAATGCCCCTGATTTGATTTTGATTGAGATAGCCTAGGGATGGATACCTGAGGCTTTGACATGAAAATAAATGACTGGGGAAATGCCCCTGATTTGATTTGAGTAGCCTAGGAATGGATACCTGAAGCTTTGACATGAAACTAAATGACTGGGGGGATGCCCCTGATTTGATTTTGATTGAGATAGCCTAGGGATGGATACCTGAGGCTTTGACATGAAACTAAATGACTGGGGGGATGCCCCTGATTTGATTTTGATTGAGATAGCCTAGGGATGGATACCTGAGGCTTTGACATGAAAATAAATGACTGGGGAAATGCCCTTGATTTGATTTTGATTGAGATAGCCTAGGGATGGATACCTGAGGCTTTGACATGAAAATAAATGACTAGGGAAATGCCCCTACTATAATGACTTATGGTGGAGAATTATATGAGATTTATGCTCAAGAAGAACGTGTCTGAGATTGACTTTTCTGACTTAGTGTGGGTTCCGAGTGAATACAAGGATTGCATTTTCACATCTTAGTAAACCATCCCTACTGAAGTTAGGTGATAGGCTGAAACTGTTGATCTCGACTCTTCATGGGGAATATTTGTCCTTGTTGTAACCTCAACCCTGCATAGAAGAAATAATCAAGTGGAAAACCAAAGGTTAAAGATCTTGTTTCCTCCAGGTGACTACCATAATCTTTATGGGACTTGTTATTACTCATGGCAGAGCGGAATATCCTGATTACCAAGGTCTGTGTAATTGGAAAGTATCAAGCTTGTTTGAGATTAAAAATATGCTTTTCATGATTTTTTTTAAAATATTTTTCACAAAATGCATGCAAATGAAACCTGACAAGACAAGGATTGGAACTGAAATTGAGAATTCCATATATTTACTTGGGAAAATTACAAGTTTACATCATAATTTTTAATCCAAACTTTTAGAGGACATAAAGACTACCCTATCCCTTTAGAGTATGCTCAAGCATAATACTTCTTGACTGCATCTGAATTAACCGGGAACGATAACTCCTCACCATCCATGTTTGTCAAAATTAAAGCTCCTCCAGAAAAGGCTCTCTTTACAACGAATGGTCCTTCATAATTTGGCTTCCATTTGCCTCGGTGATCATTTTGATTCGGCAAGATTTTCTTCAGTACCAAATCACCTTCATGAAATTGACGAGGTCGCACTTTTTTTTCGTATGCCTTCTTCATACGCTTTTGGTATAACTGCCCATGACAGAGAGCGGTTAACCTTTTCCTATCAATTAAATTTAATTGATCATACCGGGACCGAACCCATTCAGCTTCTTCTAATTTGGCATCCATGATTACTTTTAAAGACGGAATTTCCACTTCTATTGGTAAAACAGCTTCCATACCATACACCAATGAGAAGGGTGTTGCCCCTGTCGAAGTTCGTACAGAGGTACGATACCCATGTAAAGCAAAAGGAAGCAACTCACTCCAGTCTTTGTAGGTTTCAACCATCTTTTGTATGATTTTCTTTATATTTTTGTTAGCAGCTTCCACTGCTCCATTCATCTTAGGTCTGTATGGAGATGAATTGAGGTGTTTGATTTTGAATTCCTCGCAGAGTTCATCCATCATTTTATTATTCAGGTTTGTACCATTATCAGTGATGATCTGATTTGGTAAACCATATCTACAAATCAATTCTCTCTTGATGAATTTGACCACAACGTTTTTAGTCACGTTGGTGTAGGAAGCTGCTTCAACCCACTTAGTGAAGTAATCAATGGCCACCAAAATAAAGCGATGCCCATTCGATGCTTTTGGTTCAATGGGACCAATAACATCTATGCCCCACATAGCAAAAGGCCAAGGCACTGTTAGAACGTGCAAAGAAGATGGTGGTGCATGAATGTTGTCTGCATAGGTTTGACACTTGTGACATTTCTTGGCATAGTTATGACAATCATTTTCCATTGTCATCCAATAATATCCAGATCTGAGAATTTTTCTTGCCATCGAGTGCCCATTTGCATGTGTTCTGAAAGGCCCTTCATGAACATCCTTTATGATTTTGTTAGCTTCCGTCACGTCTACGCAACGAAGGAGAACAGAATCATAATTTCTCTTATAAAGTGTATTCCTAGTCATAAAGAAATTCAGGGCTAGGCGCCTGAGGGTTCTTTTATCATTTTCTGAGATACCAGGGGGATATTCTTAATTTTGAATATAATTTTTGATGTCATGAAACCATGGTTTCCCATCGGGCTCTTCTTTTGTCTCATGACAATATGCAGGTTCGAGACGCCTTTCAATCTCGATGAAGGGCATGTCACACTCCCTACTTACGTTGAACATGGAGGCCAACGTGGCCAAAGCATCGGCTAATTGGTTATCATCCCGAGAAATATAATGGAAAGAGACTTCATCAAACCCTTTGATTATTTCCATGATGTGAGCTTGATAAGGAATCAATTTGCCATCTCTAGTACCCCATTCTTCTTTCAGTTGATGAATCACCAAGGCAGAATCTCTGTATATTTGTAGAGATTTCACCTTTGCTTCAAGTGCCGCCTGAATCCCCAAAGCACAAGCTTCATATTCTGCAATATTATTGGTACAATCAAAACAAAGTCTAGCAGTGAATGGGAAAAGCTTGTTATCTGGTGAGATTAGGATGGCTCCAATCCCATGCCCTAGTGTATTCGACGCCCCATCGAACATCAAAATCCAAGTTCTATTAGGACAATCTTTCTCTTCTGACAACATCATAATATTTTCGTCAGGAAATTTGAATAACATTGGTTGGTATTCTTTTAGGGGATGGTGGGCCAAGTGATCAGCCAAAGCACTCCCTCTTATAGCTTTTTGGGTGACATGAATGATATCATACTCAGTCAAAAGAACCTGCCAACGAGCTAATCTTCCCGTCAGAGCCGGTTTCTCAAAGATGTACTTAATTGGGTCCATCTTAGATATCAACCAAGTAGTATAAGATAACATGTATTGTCTTAGGCGACGAGCAACCCATGCTAATGCACAACAAGTTCGTTCTACAGTGGAATATCGTGCTTCGCACTCAGTGAACTTCTTGCTCAAATAGTAAATAGCATGCTCTTTTCTCCCAGACTCATCATGTTGCCCCAGTACAGAGCCCATAGACTCATCTATCACCATCAAATACAACAGGAGTGGTCTTCCTGGGGTTGGGGGAACCAAGATCGGTGGGGATTGTAAGTATTGCTTTATTTGGTCAAAGGCCTCTTGGCAGTCATCATTCTATTGTGATGGTTGATTTTTATGAAGCAACTTAAAGATTGGATTACATACAGCTGTTAGTTGAGAAATGAAACGAGCTATGTAATTCAACCTTCCAAGGAATCCTCGTACTTCTTTTTCAGTGCTAGGAGCAGGCATTTCCATGATTGCCTTTACTTTATCAGGATCCACTTTAGTGCCTTTCTCACTGACAATGAAACCAAGCAACCTTCCAGAACTAGCCCCAAAAGTGCATTTAGCCAGATTTAATCTGAGTTTGAATTTTCTCAGGCGTTCAAAGAGCTTTCGTAAGTCAATCAAGTGAACTTCAACAGATTTGGATTTGGCAATAATATCATCCACATAAACCTCTATCTCTTTATGCATCATGTCATGAAATAGAGTTACCATCGCTCTTTGGTAAGTGGCACCGGCATTTTTCAATCCAAAAGACATCACCTTGTAGCAGAAGGTTCCCCACAAAGTAATGAAAGTGGTTTTTTCCATGTCTTCGGGTGCCATCTTGATTTGGTTGTACCCAGAAAATCCATCCATGAATGAAAAAATGGAATGTTGGGCCGTGTTATCAACAAGAACATTAATATGTGGCAATGGAAAGTCATCTTTTGGGCTAGCTCTATTCAAATCCCGGTAATCAACACACATTTGTACCTTCCCATCTTTCTTCGGGACCGGAACAATGTTGGCCACCCATTCAGGGTATTTGGAGACAGCCAAGAACCCAACATCCAACTGTTTGGTTATCTCTTCTTTAATCTTTAAGAGCATTTCTGGCTTCATCCTTCTCAACTTCTGCTTTATGGGGACGCAACCGAGTTTTAATGGCAACTTGTGTTCAACGATGCAGTTATCTAATCCCGGCATATCCTGATATGACCAAGCAAACACATCGCTGAATTCGACCAACAATTCTATTAATTCCCTCCTATGTTCTCGACTCAAAGAGGTGCCGATCTTGACTTCTTGTTTGTTTTCTTCACCCCCTAAATTTATGACTTCAACAATTTCTAGATAGGGAGAAATTTCTTTATCTTCCTGATCTAGCAGCCTTAGTAATTCAGGGGAAGGTTCATCAGACTCTTGGTCCTCTTCGCTTGTTGGATTAAAATCATGATGGGAGAAAGCAATCTTATTATTTTGGAATTCAATTTCAGATCTGCAATTTATTTAATATAAAAAGGCAAAATAAGGAAAATGATAATTGAACTTAACTTTTATTTATGATAAAGGAAACATGTTTTGCCCTTATTAAAACTCATCCTAAGGCTTTAGGCATAACCATAGGATTTAAACAAAAACCTACAAAGTGAACAATTACTTTGAAATGATCTCTGGAAGCTCAACGACTTCCCAATTACACAACTCAGTATCTGATGGACAAGGGTAAATCAAGTCTTCTTCTCTCTTGGACTCATCATCGATAACTGCCACTTGGTCTGGAGATGTCAAACCTGCACTCCTGAAGCTTTGGTAAAGGTCACAGATAGGGATCTTCGCAGTTAGAGGTTCTCGGTTTTCTAAACGTGCAAGTCATTTTTCTCTTTTATCTGCGAAAACCTTCGCTCTTTCCATTGGAGATGGATGATATCCTAGCCCAAAGCCGTTCTTATTCTCCTTAACCAATAATGGGTCTACTCCTCCATCAAGCATCTTCCCAAGCCCTTTCCCTGGATGGAATCCAGATTTCATCATCACTTTGGCCACTATCATAGAAGCTTTGGAAGGACGAGCTAGTTGTAACCCTTCGCTCACATAAGTGGTGTGAGCAATTTTCAATGATTGGAAAGAAGTCTCAAGACTTTCTTCAGCCGCTTCTATATATGGAGTTGACATGGGCTTGCTGATAAGAAAATCTCCCTCACCAGAAACAATGACTAGCTTGTTGTTTACCACAAATTTGAGCTTTTGATGAAGGGCAGATGGCACCACACCGGCAGAATGTATCCAAGGCCTCCCCAATAGGCAGCTATAAGCAGGATTAATATCCATCACTTGAAATAATACGTTGAAGGTGCATGGGCCCACTTGGATGGGGATCTCAATATCTCCAATGACCTCTCTCTGAGTACCGTTAAAAGCTCTTACCACCATTGTGCTTGGCTTCATATGTGACCCATCAAAAGGTAGTTGATTTAAAGTGGACTTTGGCATGATATTCAGAGAGGATCCATTGTCAACTAGGACCTTGGCTAAGATATGATCCTGACACTTGAAAGAGATATGTAATGCCTTATTATGATCTCTCCCTTCAGCAGGTATCTCTTTATCGGTGAAAGTTAGGTAGTCATTTGAGGCAATATGCCCCACTATCCCTTCAAACTTTTCTGGCGAAATATCTTTTACAACATGTGCTTTATTCAAGACTTTCAATAACCTTCCACAATGTGGTTCTGAGTCCAATAAGAGAGATAACAAGGATATTTTTGCAGGAGTACGATTTAACTAGTCGAGGACCTGGTATTCGCTTTGCTTAATGAATTTCAAAAATTCACAAGCATCTTCCTCTGTTATTCCTTGGGGAGGGTCTTGTTCTTTACCACGACTTTCTTTTTCACTTACAGGTGCATCCTCCTTTCTCAAGTTTTCAGGAGCATAAACTCGTCCGCTCCTAGTCATTCCACTTGTCTCGGAAATATTGGTCACCGAGGATGATGATCCCTTTAGGAGTTGAGGGATTACATCCATTTTATACTTCCAAGGTACTGCATGGGTATCTTTGTATGAAAACGAAGATGGGGTCCTAATTGTCAAGGACGGATGGTTTATGACTGGTTCGGTCAAAGGTTTCTTGGTGTAATAGACCACCAAAGGAACAGGGGTGACTGGGCTTACTGAGTCTGTACCATGCTGCCCATGGATCATGTTGACATCATTGCAAGGGCGACGATAAACTTCTACCAGATGTGTGTCAAGTAATTTTTGAAGCATTTCAGGCATCTGATTATGAATATCCTCATTAGAACTTTGAGTTTCAGATATTAATCCTTTCCTCAAAAATTCATTATAGATCCATGGGAGAGGAGTTTTGATATCTGAAACATTCCTAACATGATCACTTCCCAAGTCATGTGCTATTGCATTTACCCCAGCATTTCCATGATTAGCAAAGGATTTCTAATCACATTTGGGGAGCCTTCTTCGAAATCCAACCACTTGGCATTTATCAAATCACGTACCTTAAACTTTAAGGCAATGCAATTTTCTGTAGAATGCCCCGGTGCCCCAGCATGATAATCACACTTCACATTAGGATCATACCCCTTAGGATAGGGTGGCCCTACGGGTTTTAAAGGACATCGTACAACAAGAGAACTTTTGAGAAGTTGAGGCAAAAGTTCAGTATATGTCATGAGAATTAGATCAAATTGGACAGAAGGACGGTCATTATTTGGCTTTTTTTATGGAAGATTTGGGTTGGGATTTTGCATCCATTGTTGGGGAGGAAGTGGTGGTGTATTCTTGAAATTATGGACGGGTGGGGGTCTATATGATTGAGGATGGGGAAATGAATTTCCAGAAGCAGCAACTACATAAGGGTAAGGTCCGTACGGTGGATAATGAGGTGGGAAAGGGAAAGGGGAAGGTTAAAACATTTTTTGATTATGTTGACCTTGATTTCCCATTACAGCATTTGCTTCCTCACCCTTTCTTCTTCCTGCCCCTGTCATTGGTCTTCCTATTGACGGGGAACTTTGGATAACTTTTCCTGTTCTCAAACCGCTTTCAATTCTTTCCCCTATTACTACCATATCAGAAAAGCTTGATGATACACTCCTAAGCATCCTTTCATAGAATTGTGGCTGAAGAGTGTCAATGAACATTGCCACTATCTCTTTCTCTATCAGAGGTGGTTCAACTTGTGCAGCCATTTCCCTCCATCGTTGAGCATATTCTTTGAAGGACTCTGTATTCCTTTTGGTCATATTCTGAAGTTGCAGCCGGTCTGGTGCCATGTCCATATTGTATTTGTATTGCTTCAGAAAGGCATCGGCTAGATCCTTCCAACAACGAATACGAGTTCGTTCAAGGTGAGTGTACCAGCTCAACGCTGCCCCAGCAAGGCTATCTTAAAAAAATGGATCAGCAACTTTTCATCATAAGCATATCCAGCCATCTTTCGGCAGTACATGGTCAAATGGTTACGAGGACAAGTTGTTCCTTTATATTTATCAAATTCTGGCAATTTGAATTTGGGAGGAATTACCACATCTGGAACTAGACATAATTCAGAAACATTTGTTACGCCTAAGCCACTTCCTCCCTCTACTGCACGCAACCTTTCTTCCAATATTTCCATTTACCCTTTTGACAAAGGCGCTGCTGGCTGATCAGGATTTGGTGGAGGGACCTAAGCTTTGTGTGACAAGTTTTGGGAAACACCTGCCTGTGGTATTGGGCAACCATAAGGGAAATAATATGGCACTGCTTGTGGGTTTGGTTGTGTGACATCATTTGGAGTCTGGTGATTTTGTGGTGGAATTGTATTAGGTGGAGTGACATTGGGTGGAGCCTGAGTGTTTTGGGGAACAACTGTTGATTGGTTGAAATTTGGAGGGTTAGATACAGGGGGATTGGGAATTTGTTGAGCAGCAGAAGGATTCTCTTGATTACGATTAGGATGCATGGTGTAATATCCTTGAGGTAAGCCATATGGAGGCCAAGCATATGCTTGCTGAACATTCCTGTCTTGGGAAACAAAAGGTGGCAATGGCATACCATAAGGTTGGTGTGAGATGAATGGAGTTTCAGTGACTGGAGTAGGATCATTTAAAGGTATAGGGTTCCCCTCTTGAGCTTGAACTTGAGGAGTGGATGTTTGTTCCCCATTTCCTACAGAAGATCCCCTTTCTGTACCTCTTTTTTTAAGGAGCTTAAGTATTTCTGCCATCTGCTCCTTGATCTGGCCAACTTCATTCCTTAATTCTTCAACTGCGCTTTCCGGCTCTGCCATAAGTCTTGTTTGCAGTCGGGTTTGATAAGGATGCTTTGAGCCCCTTCTCCCCGTGTTATGAATAAATACAAAGAAACCCCCATTGGTACAAGAACAAGTATTGTTAAATGACATAAAGAGATGTAAAGTAAATACATGATGAATTTTAAATATCGGTAAGCAAAGATAAACCTTTCTTTTAGAATGTCTTTTTCTAAAGTACTAAGTTAGAAAGAAAATGCAAATTCAACATGAGATTTATTCATTGATCAACAAGTTCTGATACATTGTTTGTTACAACAACTCAAAATCAATTCTCTCTCGCTTTAGCAATCCAGACCTTCATTTCATCCAATCGCCCCTTGCAGTATTGGATGAATGTTGTAATTTCCTCCGATGTAGAAAGCGGATTCATCATCGTTTCAGCCTTCTTCAACAGGTGAGGAATATCTCCAAGTGTTCCATTAGCAAGACCGGCTAGATTAGAAAAATGGTCTCTCCAAGAATAGACAAGATTTTCCAACTCAACCCTTTCTAGGGTCATTAAACGTATAATCTCTTCATATCTATCCTTGTCTTCCATGGCTTGCCATTTTTCTTCATTTATTTCACGCTCACAAGCACTGACGACATCTCTGACTTGTCGTTCTAGTTCATCAATTCGCGCTTGCATAAGGTTCTTTTCAACTTGAGCTTCTTCTTTTGTCTTGGCTAGAATTTCTCGTAACCGCCCTTTGTCAGCCAATATATCATTCTTTTGTTTCTCTTTGGTCTTCAATTGGCTGTTCGCGGTTTGGAGGCATTGATCCAATTGCATCATATGTTCTCTTTCAATTCGCTGCTTCTTACCTATGTCTTCAAAGGCATTTTCTAATTCACACCTTTTTCTCTTAAGGGAAGCATTGTCTTGTTGAATTTTGATTAAATCATCCTCCAAAGCTTGATTTTTCTTTGTCATTTCAGCCAACTCACTCCTCAAATTTTCAATCTCTTTGCTTTCATCGGGAACTGGATTTCTCACATGAGCACCGTGATCTTTAAAGGGTAATTTAACAATGGCTACCCTATTTGAAATCCACTGGTGGTAACTTTCTTTTGCGGCATGACTTTGGACACCCAATTCTTTTCCTTTACTATGAACCTTGCCCCAAGCATCAATGACAGTTTGAATAACAGGAGCACTATTTCCCTCAATATAATAATGAAGGAAAGGCGTTACTGTTTCTTCTTCTGGAGGCTGTATCATAGGATAAGCAAGTTGTCTTTTTGCAATGCTAGGATTGTAATTGATGCATCCTTGAGTTCCCATGAGAGGCACATTCGGAAATTTTCCACAGCAGTAAATAATGGAATCCACGTTCATCCACTGAGGGTACCACCGAATCATGATAGCAGATAATCCTGCCAGATGTCCTGCCCACTCCCTATTAGTCTTCTTGGTTAACCTAAGGAGCTTCAAATCAGAGATAGGACATTCAACCTTGCCAACTTGATTGAGGACATGAGAAGTAAGCCATAGATACAAGGCGGGTAGACAACATACGATCTTTTTCCCATTCCGGTTATGACAGGAATCCATTGTACAATAGATATCAGCTAAGACAGCAGTCATGGAACTTTCACCTCTAAGCTTTCTAGCTAGGAAAACATCAATTGCCTTGAAATCAATATAATTATCAAGGCTTGGGAAGAGGATCACACCATGGATGGCCAACGCCAAAATGTCAACAAACACATCCCATTCTCCTTTCCCTGCCTGACTGAGGAGTTGCTGCTCAAAGAAGCTTAGTGCGAATCCTGAAATTTGGTTCCTGTTTAATTGAGCCTTCTTAAGCATTTCAGGATCCATCTTGAGAATGCGAGCTACACAGAAGATTGAAGCATGATGTTCAGTTCGACGATAAGGTTTCAAATCTTCTAATGGCAAGCCAAATATCTGTTCAAACTCCTCCAAAGTAGGAGCTAACTGGAAATCTTTGAATGTAAAACAACGGAGAGGAGGATCATAAAACTGAGCTAGAGCAGTAAGGGCCCCTTCTTGCACTTCGACCTCTAAGAATTTTAAGATCTTTCCATACTTCCTTGTAAAGGTCATTTTCTGGGTAATATCCATCCTTTTGCTTAAGGACAACAGATTGCTAGTATTTGATCTGATGACTTTGAGGTGTAACAAATTTTTTAAACCAGTTGCCTTCACTTCTTGATCACTTGATCTCATGTTAAATTCCATTTTTTAGTGATACTTACCGATGTTTAAATTTCACCTTTAACAAAAGAAATAAATGAATCAGATTAACAAAGAAAACAGTTTGATAAATATCCTCACATAAGAGTGTGATAATATTTATCATGACTTAAGTATAGAAAATATACATTTTTGATGATTTTTTTTTTAAAAAAAACTTTGTGCCAATGAATAAAAGATAAAAGGAATGTTTGCCCAATTATGTCTTAGACAAGGTAACCACCTAATTGGCTCTAAGGCTATTTAATCATGTTTCTTCAAAAGGTAATTGTTCTAATTGGTTCTAAGAAGGTCACCGGAGCTCTGATCTTTAGCTATGAGTCTTATGCAAAAAGTAGGGAATCCTACTTAGTACGGACATCATAACTAAGATAACACCCCGGCTGAGATTTTCACGCGAATCATGGTAGGACGTCTCGTCCTAAATGACACCACTAATAATCTCCCCTAGCCTATGTCTTTTGCGGGGCCCGGAAATAGGGTCCCTTCTAATAGTGTGTGCATTATGGTGAATGTGAAGTGTGTGGGGCATTCATACCTGGATTTTTACCCATTCTTCACAGTGAACAAACATAAAGCAAAATAAATATCACATGTCTTCTACCCTAAGGTTCTAAATTAAGGTAATAAAGAAGTAAAAAAAAAGTATAAAATCTAAAATTAATGGAAGATTAGATAAACAACAAGAACAACATAACAAATAAATATAAAGGATGAAATAATTAACAATCAACAAAATACACAAGATCAATTTAACGGGCTTGACTCTCAAAATGTCCCCAGTGGAGTCGCCATCTGTCGCGACCGGGATCCCGACGCGCGACGCGGACTGGTTAAAGACAAATAAAAGAAAATTGAAACTGCATTGAAGTGAGGCCCTTGGGAGGCCTAAAGAAAATAAAGGGTTCAAGGAGTCGCCACTAATATTTATTAAGGAAAATATTAGGAAAACCTTTAAACAGTACTGGTTTTTTTTTTAAAAAAAATGAGATTCTGTTTAGTCCGGGAGTCGAATTACAGGAGGGGAAGGTATTAGCACCCCACACTGTCCGTAAAAAAAACGGTTACCCAAATTGATCATACATAATTTCAAAAATGATTATCAAGTATTTCATCCTTCATAAAACAATCATAAATAATATACACAATAAAAAAATATATAAATATGAATAAAACAAGGATAATAATAAAATACATCTCCTAAGTTTGTTGTTTTTAGTTCTAAGAAAATAAATAAACAAATGATTAAAAGACCATAAAAATAAAAAGATAAAAAAACAATAAGACGTCTTGTCTTACTTATTTTCTAGTAAAAAAAATTTGATTTTTATTGAGAAATATAAAGTTCAAAACAAATAAATAAATAAATAAATAAAGATAAGAAAAAAATAGAATTAAACACATCAACATGAAGATAAAGAAATATAATACACTTAATTAATTAAAATTGACAAGGAATATTATTTAATTATCTTTTAGAAAAATAAGATTAATAAGATGTCTTATCTAAATTAATCTCATCTTAAATTTAAGAAAAAAATTGAATGAATAAATAACACACTATTTATTAGTCTTGATTTTTTATTTTTTATTTATTTTTTATGAAAGTATTTTTTCTTAATTATTAAAAGGTTACTAAGAGAAAATAATAGGAAATCATGACCATAATAAAAAATGGATAATTATGTATACATATATATACATACTTATAAACTATTAAAATGGTTAAACGTAAATAAATAAATAGAAAGTGTAGAAAAATAAATAAATAAATAAGCAAAAAGATAAATAACTAAAAATAAAAGTACAGAGAATAAATAATAATAAAAAAATAAAAAAATAAAGGTACAGAAAAATAAATAAAAGTTTAAAAATATAAAAAATAAAAATAAATAGACATAACAATAAATACATTAAAAATAAAAGAGCAGAAAAATAAATACATAAAATAAAGGGGTAGAAAAAAAAATAAATAATAAAAAATAAAAGAGCAGAAAAGTAAATAACAAAAATAAAGGGGTAAGAAAGTAAATAACAAAAACGAGGACAGAAAAGTAAATACATGAAAATAAAGGGGTAGAAATGTAAATAACAAAAATAAAGTGGTAGAAAAGTAAATACATGAAAATAAAGGGGCAGAAAAGTAAATAACAAAAATAAAAGGGACAGGAAAGTAAATACATGAAAGTAAAGGGACAAAAATGTAAATAACAAAAATAAAGGGGCGGAAAAGTAAATACATAAAAATAAAGGGACAAAAATGTAAATAACAAAAATAAAAGGGCAGAAAAGTAAATATATGAAAATAAAGGGGCAGAAAAGTAAATAACAAAAATAAAGGGACAGGACGGTAAATAAATAAAATAAAAGGGCATAAAAATAAATAAATAAAGGTAAAAATGTAAAAAAAAATAAACTAATAATTGCAGAAATATAAAGTGCAGATAAATAAAGTACAGAAAAATAAATTAACAATAATAAAAGTGCAGAAAAGTAAATAAAGAGAAATAAAAGTGTAAAAAAATAATAAATAAAGAAAAATAAAGGTACAAACAAATAAATAAAGATGGAGATACATAAAAAATAAATAAACAGATAAATAACTACAGAAAAATAAAGTGCAGGAAAATAAAGTGCTTGAATATAAATAAAGAAAAATAAAAGTGCAGAAAAACAAATAACAATTAAATAAGACGAATAAATAAATATAAATAAACAACTTTGTATTAATAAAAAATACCTTGGTACAAGATCAATTACAGAGAAACTAGAACGGAAGTCGGGAAATTAATTTTTTGTAGATTTCCTTTGCTTTTGGCTTTGTTTGGACTTGATTTGAAGGTATTTGGATACCAGTTACAACACTTGGACAGTATTTTAGCTCACAAAAACTCACATACTAAGACAAACAAGAGTGGTGCACTCATTTTCCTAACTAGGATTACACAAAGTAATTTTTGAAAACCAAAACTTCTAAAAATTCTCACAAAAATTTAACACTCTTTCCTCTCTTTTCCTCTTCTTCCTCCCAAAATGCCTCAATATCACCTTCTATTTATAGAAGAAAATTGGCATTGGATCCTCCATAAATGACATCACTTTTCTACTTTTTCAATTTGTCCAAATTTGATGTCAATTTCCCCAATTTTCTCCAATTATCCAACCAAACCGGGGCCCACCACTAATAAACCACCGAAACCTACGTGACTTTTCTTTTTTTTTAAATTTTTTTTTTAACTTTTTTTTTGGACTTTTTTTGGCCCATTTCTTTTCTTTTTTTGGCCCATTTTCCTCTCTTTTTTTTCAGATTTTTTTTGTCTTTTTTTAGGGCCCATTTTTTTTATTTTTCTTTTTCTTTTTCTTTTCTTTTCTTTTTTTGTCCCTTTTTTATTTGATTTTTATTTTATTATTTTATTATTTTATTATTTTTGTTTTTTTATTTTTTTATTTTTTTTCCCATTTATTTTTTTTTGATTTTTTTGGGCCTTTTATTTAAAAATACAAATGGAAGCATAAATTATTTATTACATATATGGAAATAAATAAAATATCCAATAAATATAAATTACTACCCACACTATAAGGAGTAAAAAGGTAGTCATAAAACATCGTCTTCCCTCCCTTATTCTTTCCTCTTGGCTTCGGCATCCATCAGCCATTACTTGAGAGAAATGAAGAGAATTGATGAAATGAGAGGTGTGGTAGGAAATGAAAAGGGATTGGGTATTTATAGAAATGGGGAAGGGTTACTATTCCAACGGTCACTATGCAATTTTTAATATTATTTTTTTTTAAATATGATCCGGGGTGGCAATCTGGACTGGACGAGGTTCTAAGCATTGTACCGCGTCACCAATAAGAACTGGTAAGTCATAACCGGGGTCTGAAATCATTGGTCAAATATGGACATTTCTCTTTACCTCGGTTAAATATTAAGCATTGAGGAATCTTCTGCAGGTTTACCTCCGGTGTGTCTTGAAGTTCAAGTACGGATTAAAACATTAGTTTTAACTTGAAGAACCTCAGATTCCCTTCGAACTGAGGTGTAAAATACCGTACTCCACTGAGGCTGTACGAGCTTAGAACTAATGAGGTAACACCGGTCATGAGACCGTGCTAGGACCCCGGTTAATGCAGTCAACATTGACTCCGGATTCTAGGACAAATAAACTCTCTTTTTTTTTTACTCTTTTTTTTTCTACATGTCTTAATATATATTTTGCCGGACAAAAATATGTGTTCACACCCGCTCAAGAGGTTTGCCTTGAGTCCCACCCAAGGTCTTTTGTGGAATCCTCGAAACCACATAATATTTCATATTTGTTCAATACACAAGCATCACAAGCTTATCAAATGCATCCCATGCATTCGTACATCATGAATATCATTCATATCATCAATCACATATTCTATAGCGTCTCATGCATAGAATTTATCACAAACACATACGTCACATATACAAATCATTTCTCATACCAAATTCAATATCATATGAATGGTAACATCATAATATATCACATGTAACACATATATATATTCAGGATTTCATATTAAATACAATAATATTATCCTGAATCCATTCATAAACCATGCATTTAAAATGTAAACGCTCCCCCTACTTGGAATAAAGACTTCCAGCAACTCTTCAGGCTATATCTAATCACAGCTCACAAATTCTGACTGGAATTTCCAGCTCTGAACCAGTCCAAAGCTTCTTCGTGAAAGAGAAGAAGTGAAGATTGATTTCTTCTTTGTTTGATAATTTCTAGTAAAGATTGGAAAGAAAAGGATAGAAGTGATGTTTTACACTTTCAAAGTTCCAAACTGATTCAACAGTAGAAGCTGATATATATGTCGTTCATGCAAAAGAGACGTGAACGAAATGAAAAAGTCTGCCACACGTATCTTTAAATGATAAGGAAGAAACAAGATATTTAAAAGAAAAGAGGATAGGACAAAATAAAGAGGGTCCCATGTTTAGAAAAGACAAAAAAAGAATATGCTAGAATGTAGAAGAATAGAGTGACGTGGAAGAGCATTAATGACTGAAGTAATTATCAATTCTGACTCGGTTTCGGTATCTTGGGCATATCCTTCTTTCCGAGAAAGATTCATCATAGCCTCTTTCCGTTCAGAATTAATTCACTCAGAGGAAATTCACTCGGAAAGGTTTCCACATGAAACACTCAGGTTTCCTTCCTCGGAAATGACCCACTCAGAAATATCTCACCCGGAAATACCTCATTCAGACATATCTCTGCCCAAGTCAAAGCCTTCACTTGCGTCACTCAGAAGTCTTATAACCAAAAGATCACTCGGAGTTCGAAGTTCAATACTCTCTCGGAAATACTTCCACTCGAAAGGATCACTCGGGATCGAAGACTATCTCGAAGACGAACCCGAGCACAAGTTCTCAGCAACTCTGAATATGGACCCGAGCACGAATCAAATGAATTCACCACTCGGATATTTACTTTCCTCTGGAACTATTTACTCAGAAACATACTCGTTCGAAGTTAAAGTCTTTCTCTGTCCAGAAGTACTCTCCATGAAAAAGACTCACTCGGTATATCCCAATCGGTGCCACACCACACGAAAATTAGAAATATCTCACTTGACGCTATCCCACTTGGAAGCATCTCACTCGGTGCCATCCCACTCGAAATATCGCACTCGGAAATACCCCACTTGGGAAACGTTACACTTAACTCGGGAATTCCCCACTCGGGAATTCACTACTCGAAAATATCTCGGCCTGAGAAGTACTTATTCGAAATCAAAGCTTCTCTTCATTCAGAAGTACTTCTCTCAGAAATGATCTATTCGGAAACGTTTCACTCGGAGATGTTTCACTCGGATTTGCCTCACTCAAAAGTGTCATTCGGACACAGTTTTTCTTAACTCAGAAATGATTCTCTCAATCATGCTTCACTCGGAACATGTTAACCTTCCTTCACTCGGAATTATATTCATTTTTCACTCAGAAGGTCTTGTCTCAGACATAATTCACTCAGAATTTCTCCACTGATTCCTTAATGAATTATTTTTCTAAAAATTCTAAATTTTGGGATGTTACATTTCTCCCCTCCTACAAAAATTTTGTCCTTAAAATTTAAACATAAGGACATACCTTAACGAAATAACTCGGGATATTATTGCCTCATAGCGTTTTCACGTTCCCAAGTATGCATGATACACTGATCCTGCTGCCATGCAACCTTGACCAACTGAACATTCTTGCTTCTCAAGCATTTTACCGATCGGTCCACTATACCAGTGGGCTCGGCTATAGTGGTCAGGTTTTCTCGGATTTCAACATCATCATCCGGCATCGCATGAGTAGGATCCGGCAAATACTTTCTCAGCTGAGAAACATGGAATACACTATGCAGATTTGACAAATGAGAAAGCAACGCTGTCTGATAAGCTACAGGGCCGACTCTCTTCAATATTTCATACGGGCCAATATACCTCGGGCTTAATTTCTTGCTTTTCAATGCTCTCCCAATGCCTTTGCTAGGAGAAACTTTCAGAAAGACTCTGTCACCGACCTGAAACTCAATCGGCTTCATCCGCTTATCATAATAACTCTTTTGACGATCCTGGGATGCTTTCATTTTATCTTTGATTATTTGAATTTTCTCGGAGGTCTGTTGTACAATCTCAGGTCCTAACATTAAGCTCTCACCCGATTTCGACCAGCAAAGAGGTGTTTGGCATTTCCTGCCATATAAGGCCTCATATGGAGCCATACCTATGCTGCTATGATAGCTATTATTATAAGTAAATTCACTCAGTGGAAGGTATTGCTCCCAGCCACCACCATGCTCTAGCACATAGGACCTCAGCAAGTCCTCTAAACTCTGGATAGTACGCTCGGACTGCCCATCTGTCTGAGGGTGATAGGCCGAACTCAATCGGAGCTTCGAACCTAACTCCTGATGCAAACTCCCCCAAAATCGGGAAGTAAACCTCGGATCTCTATCCGACACAATAGAAGATGGTACACCATGCAGTCGGACTATCTCACTAATATACAACTGTGCTAGTCTTTGCAAAGGGTAACTCATATTGATCGGCAGGAAATATGCAGACTTTGTCAATCGGTCCACAATAACCCAGATAGCATCATGACCACTCTGAGTCTTGGGTAATCCCATTACAAAATCCATAGCAATAGCATCCCACTTCCACACGGGAATCTCTAAAGGTTGTAGACCGTCAGACAGTTTTTGATGTTCAACCTTTGCTTTCTGACAGATTATACAATGAGCCACGAAGTCAACTACATCTTTCTTCATTTCGGGCCACCAGAAATACAATTTCAGATCATGATACATCTTGGTAGTTCCCGGATGAATACTCAGCATACTCCTATGTGCTTCATTGAGTACCGATTGTCGTAAATCACCAGAATCAGGTACATAAATTCGACCTTTCACTCGAAAAATGCCATCAGAACCCTCAGTTAAGAATAAGTCCTTGCCTTTAGCCTGAGTTTCTTTCATCTCGGCTAAGTAAGAATCAGACATCTGCTGTATATAAACAAGCTTCAAGAACTCATTGCTATTTTCAAAGTACCGAGAGTCACTTTTCCGGGTGAAGAAACATCCACATGCAGGTTCATATCTCGGAATTGTTCAAGCAACTCCATCTCTTTAACCATCATAACTGCCATATGAATGGATTTCCGACTCAAGGCATCATCTACAACATTTGCCTTTCCCGGGTGATATTTCAAATCGAAATCATAATCTTTCAGAAATTCAATCCATCTCCTCTGCCTCATATTCAACTCTTTCTGGTCAAATAGATATTTCAAACTTTTATGGTCACTATACACTTCGAATTTAGAGCCATAAAGATAATGCCTCTAAATTTTCAGTGTAAAGACCACAACTGCCAGCTCCAAATCATGGGTAGGATGGTTTTGTTTGTGGGGTCGTAATTGACGCAAAGCATAAGCAATCACTCGGCTATTCTGCATCAATACACATCCTAGGCTGAGCCCGGATGCATCATAACAGACTACAAAACTTTCCTGCAGATTCGGCAATGCCAATACAGGAGTAGAAGTCAGTCTAACCTTCAATTCTTGGAAACTTCTTTCACACTTAGAAGAACACACAAAAGGAACATTCTTCCGGGTTAGCTTGGTCAATGGCAGTACGATTTTAGAGAATCCCTCAATGAATCTCCTATAGTAACCAGCTAAACCCACAAAACTCCTGACCTCGGTGACCGACTTAGGTCTTTCCCAAGTCATAACAGCTTCGATCTTTGAAGGATCAACCAAGACACCTTCATTGGAGATAACATGACCCAGAAATTGAATCTTGTCCATCCATAATTCGCATTTAGATAATTTAGCAAACAATTGCTTTTCTTTCAGCACTTGAAGTACCGATCGAAGATGCTCTTCGTGCTCCTCATGAGACTTAGAATAAATTAAAATATCATCGATAAATACCACCATAAACCGATCCAAGTAAGGATGAAAAATGTTGTTCATATAATTCATGAACACAGCCAGAGCATTAGTCACTCTGAACGGCATTACCACATATTCTTAATGACCATACCGGGTTCTGAATGCCGTCTTAGGAACATCAGTAGCTTTCACTCGGATCTGATGGTATCCCGATCGCAAATCAATCTTAGAAAAGACTGATGCACCACGCAACTGATCAATCAAGTCGTCAATTCTAGGCAATGGATATTTACTCTTGATGGTAATCTTATTTAATTGGCGGTAATCAACACATAACCGCATGCTACCATCCTTTTTCTTAACAAGTAACACCGGAGCACCTCACGGTGATATACTCGGTCGGATAAACTGTTTTTCTAGCAACTTGTCAACTTGTTTCTTTAACTCTGCTAACTCAGCAGGAGACATCCTATAGGGAGCACTGGAGACCAGTTCAGCTCCAGGAATCAGATCAATAGAGAACTCAATTTCTCTATCAGGAGGAACACCAGGTACATCCTCTGGAAACAACTCAGGAAAATCACACACAACAGGAATATCTCGGATTCTAGACTCATTCTTTCCATCAGTCATACAAAATAACATAAATAGTTGAGATATACCTTGAATTTCATAATCATCGGCTTTCTGATTAGGAAAGATCACCCACCGATTCCGACAATCAACTAGGACTCTATTGGCCGATAGCCAATCCATACCGAGGACAATGTCAAGACCTCTCAAAGGTAGACATATCAAATCAGCCATAAAACTCCTATCACCCAAAGTGAAGGATACATTTTCACACATTATAGAAGTCTATAGTTTAGCACCAGTCGGGTTAGATACATTCAATGCCTGATTCATAACAATAACAGGTAATCTCATACGTATCACACAATCATTGGAAATAAATGAATGAGTTGCACCCGAGTCAAACGCCATATTAAGAATAGTATTTCTGAGTAAACACTTACTCTGAACAAGGTCATTGGCTTGAGCAGCCTCCTCAGCAGTGATGGCATACACTCGGCCTGCAGCTGGTGAACTAGAAGTCCCAACTCGGTCATTTCTCGGCATCACAGAACTATTACCACGTCCACCATTTCCTCTGCCAGCTCGATTTTCTACGGCCTCGTCCTCAGAAACCTCCATGGTTTACGCTGGCATTTGATTCAGTCGGTTACAAAAGAGGACAGTTAGGACAAACATGTCCTTTCTCATTGCAGTGATAGCAAATAACCTCTTCTTCTTTATCACAATTCTGAGCATAATGATCACCACCACATCTGAAACATTTAATGTCTCTCAGACGACTCATGGATCGGCCACCAGAGTTCACTCGGCCTCGGGATTTAGAGGATGATCCACCTCTAGCAAACTTCCCTTGCTTTTTAAAACTGTTCGGTGGTAACTTTGAAGAACTATCCGACCTACTGTTTGATCCAGTAGAGGCTTTGTCATCTTCTTCATATATTCGACATTTGTTAACAAGAATAGGAAAACTCCTAATTTCTTGATGTCGGAAAGCCTTCTTAATTTTCGGTCTCAGACCACTCTCAAACTTAATACACTTTGAGCCTTCAGTACCCGACAACTGAAAAGGAGGATAAAATAAACAAAGTTCCTCGAATTTTGCTGCATACTCTTCCACACTCAGATCGCCTTTTCTGAGCTCTATAAACTCCAGTTCCTTTTGGCTTCTGACAGTATCTGGGAAATATTTTTCAAGGAAACATCCCTTGAAATTCTCCCAAATCAGCTCGGTTTCCATAGCTATCAATCGGGCTTTGGTCATTCTCCACCAATTTTCAGCTTTTTTTCGAAGCATGAACATAGCATACTCAACTTTTTGTGCTTCTGTGCACTGCAGACTATTAAAAATCCTTTCTAGATTCTGAATCCATGCATAGGCTTGGTCAGGATGAAAGCCTCCATGGAATTCAGTCGGTTTTCGCTTTAGGAAACAATCAATACTATGATTGTCAGTCAGTTGGGGTTGGTTCTGCCTTTCTAAAATATCAGCAACACGCTAGAAGGCAGCAGCCATTGCATCCATACCATGAGGGTCAACCGTTTTCTTATCCTGAAATAATCATCATACTTTAGTACCTCTCATGGATATGAAAGCAATTTATTTATAGTTGATTTCCTCAACTATAATACTTAACAACCATGATATGATTTCACTCAATTCATAGCATTCAGTAGCTTAACCTTGGCCTTGGACTTTTCAAGTCTGCTCTGATACCAAAATATAACATCTTTATTTTTAAAATTAATTTTCAAAAATCCAAATAAATTTTTCGTAAATAATTTAAATTTTAAAACAGGATTTGGATTAAATAATGACACTATCATTTTTACATCAACCGACCGGCCCATTTAAGTATACAAATAAATACAATAACTCGGTATGTACAGGAGCCGGCCAAGGCTACTACAAAATAACTATGTGCACTATGTACCATACATATAAATACATAATGCTCTAAGTGGCTGAGTGACTTCATATACCATCGCTGTGTTCTATATCCACTGTAAAAATAACAATCATAGGGGTGAGCATAAACATGTCAAATGATAGTTATTGAATCGGATTAAGTATCCAATTCATAACCACATATAAATCAAACTCATATCACACAATCTCATCATATATCATCATGTTATTCTCAATAACATATATCAATGCATTCATATACACAATCAAATGAATCCATTATTAAGTCTTTTAATTTGTGTTGCAACACTGGCTCCCAGCCATAACTTAGCTCTCAGCTGATCCAGCCATTTTACTGGTACCAAACCGTTTGCCCTCTCATGTGACACAATCACTCCCAGCGACAACGGTAGTGCCACGGGCTAAACCCCGAGCCCCGCTCAAGAGGTTTGCCTTGAGTCCCACCCAAGGTCTTTTGTGGAATCCTCGAAACCACATAATATTTCATATTTGTTCAATACATAAGCATCACAAGCTTATCAAATGCATCCCATGCATTCATACATTATGAATATCATTCATATCATCAATCACATATTCTATAGTGTCTCATGCATAGAATTTATCACAAACACATACATCACATATACAAATCATTTCTCATACCAAATTCAATATCATATGAACGGTAACATCACAATATATCACACGTAACACATATATATATTCAGGATTTCATATTAAATACAATAATATTGATCCGGTCTCAATACCGGTATCCGATCTTCTATACATATTTCAACGTCTTTGATAAGACATCTACGTGTAACCGGTGTCATCGGTATACATCCGGACTGTAATTCCGTATCAGGCGTTCTCCCTATACCGGTTATCCAGGATAACACCATGACATCGGATAATACACACGTCACTATGCAAAAGACAAGGATTGTTGCTACAGGGATCGATCAATAATTCCCTGCACTACGAGCCAAATTCTGCTCACGGGAATGGTCAACTTGTTCCCTAATCCTAGTCTACATTCTCTACGCTCAATATAAAATAGCCACTTGACCCAATCATGCAGGTAAGTGCGCAATATAATAATGCTAATGGGAGTTGGTGGTTCCCCACCAACGAGTCCTCGTTAATCGAGCCAATCAGGTATATGAACTAACTTCATGATTGAAGTTAGGGATCTGGATCTTCCTCCTCAGCTCTTTACGACTGATTCTTCTCTGAATACATTCCTTACTTGGAATATAATCACTGACTTGAGCGTCGGAGAATCTTTGCAGGTGACACCACCATTCGCCCACTTCAACGCGTTAGGTCGGTGTGAAGGATCTCCAGAACGCCCAATCCGCTCTCCTCATTCAAGGACAACGGATACCTACATCGGATACACATACATCCGGTCTACTAGACGGTATTGACATACTATTCGTGACTGGCTTGAGATCGGATCTCTTGACCCCGGTCCAGGACAGATCATTGGCACGCCCGGTGGGACACGATAAAGTTATTCCCATATCCTTTGACAGAGCAGGTAATCCACCATGCAAGGCGAAGCACAAGACTCCATGGAGAATCAAGCTGAAGGCAGAACCAATCCTAATGCCTACAGAAAGCTCAACCTTGATTCTCATGGGGGCAACTCAAAGAAGATAGTAACTGTGTCTGATCCTGATCCTCGCGATGAGTTGATCAGACAACTTCAGAGGGAACTCGCTGAACTGCGAAGAGAAAAAAGGCAAAGCGAGGATAAAGAGTCATCTCGCACGCGAAACACTCCCCACACAACTGATGGTGAAAAGTCCACCACTCTTCAGTACTCAAAGATCCCAACCTTTGAGGAGGGAGAACAAACTCGCGATTCTGAGGATGCAGCTTCCCGAAGGAAGAGAGATTCAACAACAGCACCCCCATTGTCTTACAATCTTAAGGTTCCTTTTTCAAGGAGACTTATGGGCATCAGCATCCCCAAGCACCTTCAAACCACTCAACCACTTTCCATCGGAAAGTATAATGGTGAAACTGATCCAACTAAGCACCTTGATGCTTATGTGTTTGAAGCCATGTACTTGGGGGCTGATGAAGACGTGATGTGCCGAATGTTCCCTCGAACATTGTCTGAGGAAGCCCTCGGGTGGTTTAAAGGCTTGCCTTCTGGATCCATAGATTCTTGGGCAGAAATGGCAGCTGCCTTTGAAACCCATTTTGTCATCTCCAGAGACGTACCCAAGACGTCTCATACCTTGGCTCAGATTAAGCAAGGTGAAACAGAGGGCCTAAAAGATTTTCTGAAGAGGTTTTATAAGGAAGCAGCCCTGGTTCCTAACCTCACAGAATCTATCAAGCTGCATATCGTGATTGAGGCATTGCAGCCAGGATCAGCTTTCGCTCTTTCATTAGCAAAGAGCCCCCCGACAACTTTTGAGGAGTTCAGGAAAAAAGCCTCAAAGTATGTGAGCATAGAGATGCACTTGGAGGCAATGGCTGCAAAGAAAAAGCCACCAACACCATCTCCCCAAACCCAGAAGGGTAAGGAGAAGACGAGGTCAGAACGCATGGAGAGGCCATTCACCAATCCTAAGGTGGATAACCGCCCTCCTCGACCTCGAGAAAGGAATGTCAATTCTTTCAACCATTATGCACAGTTATCTGCCAGACCATCTCAGATTTTGAGAGAGGTCGGATGGCCAGTCTTCAGCACATATGGCATCAGGAGACCAGCCCCTATGAAAAGACCAGGAAATTCACGAAAGTACTGTGAATTTCATGAACAAAATGGTCATTCCACTGATGAATGCCAAGCTCTAAAGAACGCGGTTGAGACGCTAATTAGAGAAGGCAAATTGAAACAATACCTGTTCAAAGAAAAATCCTTTGACAGGGCAGAACGGAATGAGAAAAGAGAAAGAGATCCCGACGATGGGGATGACAACAACCCCAGTCCGGTTCGAAAGTTCACTGCTGCAGAGAAGCAAAAAGGTGTAATGACCGATAATGCAGCACAGAAGGATAGCATGCCCCAGCAACAACGTCAGGGCCGACGTGAAATCATTGACATGATTGCTGGAGGGTTCGCTGGAGGAGGAGCTTCAATTACAGCCCGTAAGAATCATCATAGAATGATTCTATCTGTGCAAGGGAAAGTCAAGGACAATCGCCCTTACAGAGGAGGGAATGAGGCTCCCATAATCTCTTTCTCTGACGAGGATTTTGGCCCAACCGTTCCTGGTGGTGACGATGCTGTAGTCATCACTGCTGTGATCGCCAACAAGGACGTCCGAAGAATCCTTGTTGACCAGGGAAGTTCCTGCGATGTTATTTTCTATAATTGCTTTGAAAGAATGGGTTTTAAAGACTCAGACTTACAGCCTTACACGCAGGAACTAACAGCTTTCAATGGCGCAAAGCAATTAACTAGAGGGTATCTTGATACCCTTATCTCGTTTGAAGGCGAGCCAGGAGCCAGGACGGTTAGGTCTCGGGTGCTAGTGATTGATGTCAAATCACCATTTAATGGCATCATAGGCCGTCCTACTCTGAATGCAATGGAGGCAGTTGTATCAACCCCACATCTCCTTATCAAGTTCATTGACAAGGATAATGCTGTGTCTTCTATCCGGGGTGATCAAGAGATGGCTAGGTACTGCTATAACCTTAGCCTCAACATGACAAAGCTGGATGCCTCCAATAAAAAGAGGAAACTTAATGATGCTGGAACATCGGCTGGATCTGTAAGTCTTGTCGACCTGGATCCTAGAGCGGATTTGAACATTGATCCGTTCAACCCATCAAAGCCCACACCGGATGGAAGTTCCAGGGACATTGTCTTGGGAGATTCTCTAGAAAAGATCACCCATATCAATGACAAGCTAGATGCTGAAATAGAGCAGCGACTGCTGGCTCTCTTACAAGAGTTTAAAGACCTCTTTGCATGGACTGCAGCCGATATGCCAGGCATAGACCCTGAATTCTGCTGTCATAAACTTTCTGTCTATCCAGAGACGAAACCTGTGGCCCAAAAGAAAAGACGATTGGGCCCAGAGAAACAGAAGGCAGCTTGCCAGCAAACTGAGGAATTGCTGAAGGCCGGATTCATCAGGGAAATCCGATATTCCTCTTGGCTTTCGAATGTGGTGATGGTCCCTAAATCCAATGGTAAATGGAGAATGTGCATTGACTACATGGACCTCAACCGCTGCTGTCCAAAAGATCCTTATCCTCTTCCTAATATAGATCGGATGGTAGATGATTCCTCTGGTTACCAATACCTGAGCTTCATGGACGCTTATTCTGGTTACAACCAAATTCCGATGTGCGAAGAGGATCAAGAGAAGACAGCTTTCATTAATGATCGTGGTGTCTTTTGCTATACAGTCATGCCCTTTGGCCTGAAAAACGCTGGGGCGACATATCAGCGCATGATCAACAGGGTTTTCGAAGGTATGCACACCAAACTTGTTGAAGTATACATTGACGACATAATAGCAAAGACACCGGTTGGTGGCGATCATATTGACGACCTGCGCCAAGTATTCACCCGTTTGAGACAATTTAACATGAGGCTGAACCCAATGAAGTGCACATTTGCTGTCCCTGCTGGGAAATTTTTGGGTTTCATGTTAACTCAACGTGGTATAGAAGCCAATCCAGGGAAGTGCCAAACGATTCTAGACATGCAAAGTCCTAAGAATCTCAAAGAAGTCCAATCCCTGAACGGCAGGGTAGCAGCTTTGGCACGGTTCATGCCGAAGATGGCTCACAGGTCGCTCCCTCTGTACAAAATACTGAAAAAGTCCAAGAAATTCGAGTGGGGACAGGAACAAGAAAAAGCTTTCCAAGAGCTTAAGGAGGTGTTGTCCAAACCTCCCATTCTCACAAAGCCTGACCCCGAAGACACACTCATTCTGTACTTGGCTATTTCAGATGAAGCTTTGGGCGTTGCCTTAATAAAAGAAACTCCTGATGGACAAAGACCGGTCTATTTCACTAGCAAGACCTTGCAAGGTGCTGAGATCCGGTATCAAAAAATTGAAAAGGCCGCCCTCGCTGTTGTTTGGGCCTCACGACGGTTGCGTCCGTACTTCCACGCCCATCCAATCATAGTGAGAACGGATTTGCCACTCCGTTCAGTCTTAGTCAAGCCCGATCTTGCTGGGAGGATGATCAAATGGTCTATTGAACTCTCTGAGTTTGATATATCCTACGAACCCCGCAGCGCTATTAAAGCTCAAGTCCTGGCTGACTTTATTGTGGAAATGACAGGGACTGATCCGGATTACCCTCGAGTCCATTGGACCATTTACGTTGATGGTTCATCAAACCAAAGAGGCTCTGGAGCAGGTGTAGTCCTCGAAAGTGATGACGGAGTACACCTGGAGATCTCCCTTCGTTTCAATTTCAAAACATCCAACAACCAGGCTGAGTACGAAGCTTGCTTGGCCGGGCTAAGAGCTGCAATTGACATCGGAGCTTCTGAGGCGACACTCTGTAGCGATTCACAGCTGGTGATTTCGCAGATCTTAGGAGATTATCAAGCTCGCGAACCTCAACTCCAATTATACTTGAACTGTGTCAAGGAGTTGACTGAGAAATTCTCAAAGGTGGAATTCAAGCATGTTCCACGTGAAGAGAATACGAGAGCGGATATACTCTCCAGGTTAGCAAGCACTAAACGACCAGGTAGCACCACTACGTTGGTTCAAAGCACGCTAACGTCGCCCAGCATCCCTCTTTTCCCTTCTCTAAACGCCATAATGACTGACTCCCTTTACGGAGATACATGGATGGCTCCTTACATCCGTTATTTGGCTGATGGACAGCTGCCCACAGATGAGAAGGAAAAGACGAGGTTAAGGAGAGAATTACCGTATTTCACTATGATTGATGGTAATCTCTACAGAAGGGCACTCTCTGTGCCCTATTTAATTTGTCTCAAAGAGGATGAGGTGCAAGGTGTAATGGAGGAAGTGCATGGAGGACAAAGTGGACACCACGCCGGAGGAAGAAGCTTAATGCGAAAAATCCTCAGAGCTGGATACTGGTGGCCCACAATGAAGCAAGACTCCATTGACTTCGTCAAAAAATGCGACGCTTGCCAAAAATTCTCCAACCTACACCACACACCGGCGGAAGAACTCTTCACATCCGCTGTTCCATGGCCCTTCTATCAATGGGGATTGGATATTCTGGGCCCCTTTCCAACTGCTCCTGGGGGCATCAAATATCTCATTGTAGGGGTCGATTATTTCACTAAGTGGATAGAAGCAGAGCCGGTGGTGCATATTACTTCAGCCCGAACTCGCCGTTTCATGTATGAAAACATCATAACACGGTTCGGGGTCCCAGCACGGATTGTCACAGACAATGGCACCCAGTTCACGGATAGAAAATTCACAGATTTGCTTGAAGGGTTAGGAATAACCCAAATATTCTCATCCGTTGAACATCCCCAAACTAATGGTCAAGCAGAAGTGGCCAACAGGGAGGTGCTTAAGGGATTAAAGAAGCGCCTTGGTGAAGCCAAAGGCGGATGGACAGACCAGCTGTGTCACGTCCTATGGGCATATCGGACAACGCCTCATTCATCCACCAATGAATCCCCATATCGCCTAACATACGGGGTCGAGGCAATGATACCTGTGGAACTGCAAATTGCTTCCACCAGGGTTAAATACTTCTCTGAAGAAACCAACAATGCTAACTTGGCATCCGAAATGGATGTCATACAAGAACTCAGAGAAGACGCTTTCATCAGGGATCAAGCCATCAAAGCCAAAGTTGCTCTCCGGTACAACAAACGAGTCCAATCAAGGACTTTCAACGTTGGAGATTTGGTTTTGAGGAAAGCAAGTATAGGGAATAAATTCGCCCATCAAGGCAAACTAGCACCAAACTGGGAAGGCCCATACAGGGTATCCGAAGTTACTGGCAAAGGCTCTTACCGCCTTGAAAACCTTGATGGCACCCCTATCCGAAACAAATGGAACACCCAAAACTTGCGCATCTACTATAGCTAGCTGTTTCTACACTCTCCTATCCTTATCTCGGATTGAATACTGGAGAATTTATTTTCACAGCTACGCTCTCCTTGTAATTCTTATTTTTGATTTAATAAGAATCTCTCATAACAATTTAACTCTTTCGAGTTTTTCTTATGCTGTGATTTTCAGCTTATCCGGTGTACAAAAGCATATTCAGGACGGATGATCTCAGCTACTTATTCTGTAGTTGACGATGTAACTCCTCGAATGTGCGCAACGCACAAGGACATACTCAGGACGGATGATCTCAATTACCCATTCTGTAATTGACGATGTAACTCCTCGAGTGTGTATGCATTGAAGGCCCAGATTGTAGGATTAAACCGAACTCTGGGTACGGTTAGTAAGTTTGGCTGAACACCGGTGAAGGCTCAGATTGTAGGATTAAACCGAACTCTGAGTACGACTAGTAGGATTAAACCGAACGTCGGTGAAGACCTGAGTTGTAGGATTAAACCGAACCTCAGGATATGGGTTGTAGGGCTGGTCCTTCTTCAAGGCCACAAACCGAACCCCATTCGAAGACTACATGGGTTGTAGGGCTGGTCCTTCTTCAAGGCCACAAACCGAACCCCATTCGAAGACTACATGGGTTGTAGGGCTGGTCCTTCTTCAAGGCCACAAACCGAACCCCATGCGAAGGCTTGGGCGCAGTAAGCTGGTTCTTCTTCAAGACCACGCTGAACCCCAAGTGACGGGCGCAGTAGGTTCAGGATTAGCCCTGATCTGAACCCCGTATTGAAGGCTCGGATTGTAGGATTAAACCGAACTCTGAGTACGACTAGTAGGATTAACCGAACGTCGGTGAAGCATTGTCATTGGATAAAACCAAAGACCAATTGAAGAACGGCTGGTAGGATTAAACCGAACGCCAAATATTACATGGACAGTAGGATCAAACCGAACTCCAAACACAACAAGTAAGTTATACTGAACTCCAAATTAATACTCTCGTGAAGTTCTTTATTTGGAAGTTTTATAGCTTATAGTTCTGAGTCATCAATTCTTCAATTGAGACCTGACTCGTCAACTCCGACACAAACAATTCACTCGGGTACACCACAATCTAAGGTATATTCACCCGAAATTTCTCAGTCGGAAATATTTGAAGAGGAGTTTCTATTTTAAATCCTCACTTTTAAAAACTCTCACGAGAAAATGTCACTCAGTTTATTCAAATTCATAATCACCCAATGAAACTGGGGGACAGCATCAACGGCTTAACGAATATCTTGAGGAATGAACTCTCGTCTAAACGATCTCACAATCATTCCCCTTAGGCCGTTCTTAAGACACTGATGTGTTCCCTCACAAGCGGTGGTTTTATTATGGAATTCATTTCGCATGTATATGTCCGGTATAGAGATTTTGTTTTACAATTCGATCTTCATTACTTAAATCCGGGATAATACAATACACATGCAATCCCTCTATTAAAGTTGTTTTTCACTAAACAAGAATGGAGGTAAAAAACTCTTTTATTGATTCAATAAGAATTACAATTCGTGTAATAATCCGGAGCTGATCCCGGAACACAGCGAATTCAAATCAATAAAACGAAAAAGCAAACAAGAAAGGTGCTACTCTTTCTCGCTTGGGTCTCCCTCTTTCCCCTTGCCTTTGCCTCCGGTCTTGCCTCCTTCAGTGCGAGAGCTCGATCCTGTACTCGTGGGTTTCAGGAGGGAAGGTCTCATTGATTGACCTTTAGGTAAAGGAGCAAACTTATAAGGAGTGTTAGGCGGACTCTCTTGACGATTGTCAACGATGGCCACCAGTTTCCCTTGGTGAAACTCATAGAACGGATCAATACCGTTCAAACTAAGTGACACCTTGGGATTCCGGTATAACACTTGACGAATTGCTAACCCGAAAGCCTCCTTGACTGCTTGGTCACACATGTTTACAGCATCGTCCAGGTCTGCTTTCAGGGTCTTGACTTCGCCATTCGAATCCGCCAGCTTTGATAGCAGCTCCTTTTCCTTACGTGTCCAATCATCCACTCCCAGAGAATGGACGACCTTAGCCTCCTTCAACCCCTTTTCCAGCTTTGAAGAGCGTTCCTTCTCCGTGCAGAGATGAGCATTGAGGTCAGCATTGATTTTCTTCTGATCAGAAATTTGACCCTCTAGCTCCTTGGCAAGACTCTTCAACTTGGCAATTTCTTCATCCTTCTTCTGATTTTCTTCTTCGGAAGTTTTTAATTTTCCTTCTAATTGGAGGATGATTGCCTTGTCCTTGCCAACCACCGAGGTGAGCCTCTCATTTTCTTCTGTGAGCTCGCGAACCGACTTGAGGAGCTCGGATAAATCAGCCAAGTGCTTCTGTCCGTCGTCGCAAGCTCTGATCAGCTCTTCGTTCTTTAACGAGGGCTTCACCTTAGGTGAGGATTCAGGAACGCCCTCTGGAACAGAGCCCTCGAACACCGGATGTTGAACAAGACCGGAATTACCTTCAAGAGAGCAGGGGGCTTTGGGCGCGAAGTAAGTCGTTATTGGCTTCGCCCCATAAGTGATTATACTGCCGGGGGCATCCGGAGTGGGTTCTTCCGCTCTCTTCTCTTTAGAGGGCACAAGCTCAGCAGACCCTCTTGAAGTTTTTGGCTTTTTGGGTGAGGATTGACGGTCTGAGGTCTTCGGAGGATCACGCTTAGTCCTCTTCTTTTTCTCGACCACCTTCTCAGATCCGCCCTCAATCAGAGGAATATCGTCACCAGCAGACGAAGTTAATATTATCGTCTCAGCAGTAGCCTTCTTCGAGTTCCGCTTTGCCTGAATGTCATTTTCAGCTGCAACGGAAGTCTCTCCGGCCTTGAGACCTTTTAGTCTATTCATCTCTGGTGATCCGCTCTGAATTTCACCTGCACAATTCAAAGACACAATCAGAAACGAAAAAGTTTCAAGAAATGACATAATAACGCATGAAGAATGGCAGGGAAATTACGTAAATACTCCTCGCAGGCAGACTTTGGTCCTAACAAACGCCTGCAGGAGAAAAATTGATGTGAGGCTGTATAGGACTGCAGAGCCGAAAGAACTGAGATTGAAGTTGGGCTCAGTTCGTCCTCCTCGGTATAGTACGCTTGGGAGGTCAACAAAAAATGTTCGTGCGTCCAAGTCAGTGGGAACCTCGGAATCCCATCTTCGGTTAACCAAAAAATTGATTCACTCGGATGGACGCTAATCCTTGTGAAATAGGATTTGAATGAACGCCCATCAACTTTGGCGGAGTCGGTATACGCCTCAAAGTTGATGATCTTGGAGATAGTCCGGAGGGATATCAGGCTCACTCCCCCTTTCTCCTTATTCGCACGGCGGACCACTTGAGTGAAGTAAAAAAGCATGGCCACCGTCGGTTTAAAGTTGAAGTGCTCCCCAAGCACTTCAAGAGAGCGGACCAATCCCCATCCATTTGGGTGAAGTTGCGAGGGGGCGCAGTCCAAGAACCTCAGGACTCCCATCTCAAACTTCGTCAAGGGGAAACGCACACCCAAGTTCAGAAATATAAAATCATACATGAATAAGGACCTCTCGTCCGGTGTGTGGCATATCCGTACTGATGGAAGGGGAGCAAATACTTTAAAACACCATTTGTATTTATCCTTCTTCCATACAGTAAACCGCGGCTCCAGCTCCCCTTCATCCTCCCGAGCGTGGACGGACTGTGTCTCACGAAATTCCTCAGCCACCCAGCTGAATGGGCGTTTCTGTTGGAACTTCACCCAGTCTATCCGGTGTGCAACCACATTGCAGAGGCCGGACTGGGTCTTCAAGATGTATTTCTCGGAAGAAGACCCCCCTTCAGACGATTTCCTCCCGGTGGCTTTCTTTGTCACCATTGTAAAAGCTTTTACACTGCGGTAAAAATCCACATCGTCAGATACATACAGGTCACCGCTCTCAGCACTCTCACTAGAGGAGGATTCTGAAGAGGGTATAATCGCCTTTCGCCTCTGATACGGCGACGCCTCCCTCTCTGAGCTTAGTGGCTTCGATCGAAAGACCACTGGAATCCTCCCACCACGAACTGTGGGGTTTTGATTGAAGGCCCTTCCTCCTCTTCCTCTAGGGCTGATACCACTAAAACTAACGCCTTTCCTAGACATTTTCAGAAATTGAAACAAGACACAAAGTATGGAAAGAAAGTGGTTACCTAAGGATGGATGAGGATAGTGAATTAAGATTCACAGAGGCAAACACGATAATCTTCTCGAAACTTTTGCAGAAGTTCGTCAAGAGAATTAGAAGAAATGGTAACTGAGATTGCCAAATATGCCTATATCAGGGCACCAAAATTTTTCAAATACCACTAAACATAACCTGTCGTTTACACCCAAACGACTCCCCGTTTAGTGGACCAAAATTGTCGTTTAGTACATCAAGGCGCGAAAATGCCATCGTTTCGTCACAGAGCTTTCTAAATGGGCCTACTAAATCCAAATTTTAGGCCCAACAAGCCCCTACGTGACGGTTATTAAGACATGCGCATTTAACGCAATAATGGCGCGCCCACGTGAATTAAGGCATTAAATGTCCAATCATTAGAAACGTGGCCACCATTACTCGAATACCAAGGGTTGCGAAATTCGATAAACTTCTGATATTCCCATTGTCGAATCCGCCCTTAAAATTTCGCCACTACGGAACATGGTTCCCAGAGCGGATATTTACACTTCGGTACAAACCCGAAATCCAGACGTACTACGATCAATATAGCTCATATGAGCAAGTCAACTGCTTCCTCACATCAGCTAGGGGGCTAGTAGGTAAGACTCGGATTTCGGATGGAGCGAAAATTGGAAATTCAATCCGCACTCCCTTGATTGGAAAAATTCTTCAGGACGGATGATCTCAATCACTTATTCAGTGATTCGATGATGTAACTCCTGGTACGAAGGACTCCAATAATCACACCAGGACGGATGATCTCAATCACTTATTCAGTGATTCGATGATGTAACTCCTGGTACGAAGAGCTCCACTAATCATTCCAGGACGGATGATCTCAATCACATATTTTGTGATTCGATGGTGTAACTCCTGGTGTGAATCATTCCAGGACGGATGATCTCAATCACCTATTTCAGTGATTTGATGATGTAACTCCTGGTATGAACAATTCTCATCATCATTCTTACGATGAAAGTATTCACTCAATCCGTACTCTTACGATTGAAAAATGTCTCCAGGATGGATTATCTAAATCACTTAATCTGTGATCTCACGATGTAACTCTTGACGATGTGTACTTTTCCAGAACGGATAACCTCAGTCACCCATTATGTGATATGACGATGTAACTCCTAACGCGGTGTACCTGCCCAGGACGGATGATCTCAATCACCCATGCTGTGATCTGACGATGTAACTCCTGGCGCAATACACACCCAAAGGACGGATGATCTCAATCACCTAATATGCGACCTGATGATGTAATTCCTGGTATCGTACACATCCCCAAGACGGATGATCTCAATCACTTATGAAGTGATTTCATGATAAAACACCTGGCATGATCAATACTCAATCATCTTTATGATGGAAAATTCTGAAAGTCAGTCCGCACTTTCGCTTTCTAGTGGTATTCTCCCAGGACAGATACTCTTTATCACCTATCCTGTGATACAACGACGTAACTCCTGGTGCAGAAAAAACTCCCATCATCATCCTTATGATAAAGGGCTCAAACACCACTTCCTTGCAATTCCCTAAACTTGGAACAATATTATCATCTCCTGTAAGCAGTCATCCGTCCTGTTACACTACTTTGCTAAACAGCGGATCGACCCATCTTTCCCCAAAAGAATTAAGGATCATGCCCCAAAGACAGGCACCTTCTTCTTAATACGCACTTGGGGACATGTATATATTTATCCGTTCTAAATTTTATTTGTTATTTAATCTTCCTAGGCTATTATTTCAATCCGGCCTTAAGATTAATTACATTGAACGGATTAGTAACGATTTATATATACATGAAACAATGAAGACAAATTTCTTCAACCAAAATTCATTCATTGAAACGAAATTACATACAATAGTTTAAATCCGGAGTTGATCCCGGTACACAACTATACATGTAAATAAAAACAAAACTACTGAGGAGGAATCTGTTCTTCAGTTTTTTGTGCCTCCTCAGCACCAGGCTCTCGTCCCCCTTCCTTTGGGACCTCCGCAGGAGTCTCACCTCCAGGAGCCTCAGCCCTTTCTTCAGAAGAGGGAACCTCGGACATAGAAAAGACGTAATCCGGTCCCATGGTTTGACCCTCAGGAAGAGGAGGCAAACCATACAGGGACATCGGTGGATCTTCGTGACGACCATCCACCACTGCGACTAACTTTCCCCCATGGAATTCATAGAACGGATCCATTCCATAAAGGTCAAGTTTCGCAGTGGGGTTGCGGTAGAAAACTTGGCGTATAGCTAGGCCGAAGGATTCTTCGATAGCACGGCTGCATATATCAACAGCTTCTTCTCTCTCAGCTTTCGCTGTAGCCAATTCTCCCCGCAACTTGGACAGCTCCTCACTAGACACCTCGAACTCCGCATTCCTAGCCTTCAGTCCCTCTATCTCAAGAAGGAACTTCTTCTCCCTTTGAGACCACTCCTCAGCATCAGCTTTATGTTTATCCTGGCTGCTGCGGAGTTCTTCCTCCTTCTCTGCCATTTTGCCTTCCAAATTTTTAAGATCGACTTTGAGTTTGAGATTCTCTTTAGTGATGAGATCCCCAAACTCCTTAGACTTGTGAAGACGATCTTCCATTAACTTCACGGCGGCTTTGTCCTTTTCCGAGGAAAGCTTGAGTTCTTTCAATTCGTCGCTCAATTCCTCAACTTTATCGGCGTTGCTAGCCAACTCGCTGATTGAAGAAAGCACTCCAGCAAGTTCGGCTAGCTGCCACCTTCCGGCCTCACACGCTTCCGTAATCTCTTTAGGACTGAGTGTAGGCCGGAGTTTGTACATCGGAGGAGGAAGAGTGGCTGGAGTAGAACCTTCATAAGAGAGGAAGGGGGTGAGAAACGAGGTAGTTGGGAAGGAGGTCGGTTCTGATCCAGAAACCCCGGCAGCAGGATCCTCCGAAACTTTTTGCTTCTTGGACTGACGCCTTGCAGGATCATTCTGGATCTTTCTTCTCCTTTCAGTAACGGGAGGCTGACCCGAGGTTACACCAACATCGGACTTACCGCCCTCAACCAGTGGGATGTCCCCTTCAACATCCGAGGTCAAGATGATCACCTCAGGACGATCCTTAGTTGAGGGCCTGGGCTTTACTTCATTCTCTCGAGCAACGGATTTACCAGCCGCCTTGAATTTTTTCAGTTTATCCATTTCCGGAGTTTGCTGTTCTATTTCACCTACATGAACAAACACAAGATGTCAGCAACTGCAAATATTCTATATATATTTGATAAAGGAGGAAAGATGAAATAAAACGAGAAGTACGCAAATATTCCTCCCGGACTCCGCTTGAGCTACTTAGCAGACGCCTACACGAAAAGACGTGACGACCTGTAGTGTGCGATTCAAGCGCGAACAACACTCTCGATGTCTCACGAGACAGATCGGATTGATCAGTGTAGTACGCGTGAGAGCTCAAGAGGAAATGCTCGTGTGTCCAGCTCAAGGGAAATTTGTCAACGTCTTCTTCATCCTTCCAAAATTTTGGCTTGCCCTTCTTGATGGAGATGCGAGTGAAGTAAGTCTTGAAGGACTTCCCATCAACCTTGACCGAATCAGTGTAAGACTCAAAGTTCACAAAGGAACAGAGAGTCCGGAGTGTCACTAGACCAACTCCGCCCTGCTTATTCGCCCTTCTAACTACCTGAGTGTAGTAGAACAGCATCGCTACTGTTGGCGTAAAGTTGAAGTGCTCCCCAAGCACTTCGAGAGCTCGGATGAGGCCCCAACCGTTGGGATGAAGTTGAGAGGGTGCACAGTTCAGAAACCTCAACACACCCATCTGGAGTTCGGTTAATGGGAAGCGGACACCCAAATAATGAAAGATGAAGTCGTACATGTACACTGAACGATCGTTGGGGATGACATGACATATCCGCTCTGTCGGAAGTGGTGCGTAAACCCTATACCACTTTTTTGTCTCCTCATCCGTACTCAGCGTGAACCTCGGTTGAATCCGAGATCCCTCCTCATCCGCATGACAAGAGGCCAAGTCCTTAAATTCGCTGGACACCCAACAGAAAGGCCATTTAGCCTGAACCTCCTCCCAATTCAGCCTCGAAGCAACAACGCTATAGAGACCTTCAGTTGTCCTCGAAATAGCGCTATTTCCAGAGGTTCCTTCTCCAGTGGCCATTTGGAAATATGTAGACCGAACTCCTTAATCTACGATAAGGAATAAAATGTCGTCAGAAAGTTGCAATCATTACTCACTGCATTTTTAAAGCAATTACAATCAGAGGGCGACTCTGAGAAGGGAAAGGTCACTTCCCGCAGTGAATAAGATCCCCTTTCTGAGCGACGCGGTTCAGTCTTAGGAAGAATCACAAGGATTCTTCCCCACGACTGTTAGGGTTGAGGGAAACTGATTCCCTCCCCTTAGATGAGGCCTACTTTCTATAACTACGAGTAGCAACTCAAAACGAAACTAAAGCGACAAGGAAGAGATAGTTACCTCAGATAACGGTGATGAATTTGAGGAACAAAGAAACCGTCGCAATGTAGGCGATAAACTTCCTTGCAAAATTTCTGCAGAGTTTCGTTGAGAAAGCAAAAGCAAGTGGAACTCAGAATCCACTAAGTATTCCTTTTATAGGAAACAAAGAGGACCGGTTACCTCCTCTTGAAGTTGTGTCGTTCTCGATAAAACGCACCCGTTCACAAGCGAAACGACACAACCGTTCCAAATTCTTGGGCGCCAAAACGATAGCGACTCAGCAAAGGGCTATCCACTAGGCCCAAAAGTTTCGAAAATTTCAGGCCCATTAAGCCCAAAACGACGGTTAATGAGATTTTCATCTCAGGCGCAATAATTGCTTGCCCACGTGATTAAAAGCATTAATGTCTAATCATGCAACGCAATTTACGCTTTACAGCCGTTACACGAACTTCAAGAGCTTTCAATTCCAATAAACTCTTGAAATTCTCACACAACGAATCTTTGTCTGAATCCGTTGTGACAGTACCGAAAGGTCTTTTCTATTAAATTCAGAGCGGTTCTTTACGAATGACAACAGATGCTAAGGAACTGTTACACACGTAAGCTTACCTATATTAAGACCTCTCGCAGGTTGAGTAGCTTATGTGAACAACTATTCAGTCCCTCACACAAGCTAGGGGACATATGATCCGGTCTCAATACCGGTATCCGATCTTCTATACATATTTCAACGTCTTTGATAAGACATCTACGTGTAACCGGTGTCATCGGTATACATCCGGACTGTAATTCCGTATCAGGCGTTCTCCCTATACCGGTTATCCAGGATAACACCATGACATCGGATAATACACACGTCACTATGCAAAAGACAAGGATTGTTGCTACAGGGATCGATCAATAATTCCCTGCACTACGAGCCAAATTCTGCTCACGGGAATGGTCAACTTGTTCCCTAATCCTAGTCTACATTCTCTACGCTCAATATAAAATAGCCACTTGACCCAATCATGCAGGTAAGTGCGCAATATAATAATGCTAATGGGAGTTGGTGGTTCCCCACCAACGAGTCCTCGTTAATCGAGCCAATCAGGTATATGAACTAACTTCATGATTGAAGTTAGGGATCTGGATCTTCCTCCTCAGCTCTTTACGACTGATTCTTCTCTGAATACATTCCTTACTTGGAATATAATCACTGACTTGAGCGTCGGAGAATCTTTGCAGGTGACACCACCATTCGCCCACTTCAACGCGTTAGGTCGGTGTGAAGGATCTCCAGAACGCCCAATCCGCTCTCCTCATTCAAGGACAACGGATACCTACATCGGATACACATACATCCGGTCTACTAGACGGTATTGACATACTATTCGTGACTGGCTTGAGATCGGATCTCTTGACCCCGGTCCAGGACAGATCAAATATTATCCTGAATCCGTTCATAAACCATGCATTTAAAATGTAAACGCTCCCCCTACTTGGAATAAAGACTTCCAGCAACTCTTCAGGCTATATCTAATCACAGCTCACAAATTCCGACTGAAATTTCCAGCTCTGAACCAGTACAAAGCTTCTTCTTGAAAGAGAAGAAGTGAAAATTGATTTCTTCTTTGTTTGATAATTTCTAGTAAAGATTGGAAAGAAAAGGATAGAAGTGATGTTTTACACTTTCAAAGTTCCAAACTGATTCAACAGTAGAAGCTGATATATATATCGTTCATGCAAAAGAGACGTGAACGAAATGAAAAAGTCTGCTACGCGTATCTTTAAATGATAAGGAAGAAAGAAGATATTTAAAAGAAAAGAGGATAGGACAAAATAGAGAGGGTCCCATGTTTAGAAAAGACAAAAAGAAAATCTACTAGAATGTAGAAGAATAGAGTGATGTGGAAGAGCATTAATGACTGAAGTAATTATCAGTTCTGACTCGGTTTTGATATCTTGGGCATATCCTTCTTTCCAAGAAAGATTCATCATAGCCTCTTTCCATTCAGAATTACTTCACTCAGAGGAAATTCACTCGGAAAGGTTTCCACATGAAACACTCAGCTTTTCTTCCTCGGAAGTGACCCACTCAGAAATATCTTACCCAGAAATACCTCATTCAGACATATCTCTGCCCGAGTCAAAGCCTTCATTTGCGTCACTCGGAAGTCTTAAAACCGAAAGATCACTCGGAGTTCGAAGTTCAATCCTCTCTCGGAAATCTTTCCACTCAAAAGGATCACTCGTGGTCGAACACTATCTCGAAGACGAACCCGAGCACAAGTTCTCAGCAACTCTGAATATGGACCCAAGCACGAATCAAATGAATTCACCACTCAGATATTTACTTCCCTCGGGAACTATTTACTCAAAAACATACTCGTTTGGAGTTAAAGTCTTTCTCTGTCCAGAAGTACTCTCCCTGGAAAAGACTCACTCGGTATATCCCAATCGGTGCCATACCACATGGAAATCAGAAATATCTCACTTGACGCTATCCCACTTGGAAGCGTCTCACTCGGTGCCATCCCACTCGGAAGTATCGCACTCGGAGACACCTCACTCGGGAAAGTTACACTAAACTCGGGAATTCCCCACTCGGGAATTCACTACTCGAAAATATCTCGGCCCGAGAAGTACTTATTCGAAATCAAAGCTTCTCTTCATTCAGAAGTACTTCTCTCAGAAACGATCCATTCAGAAACGTTTCACTCAGAGACGTTTCACTCAGATTTGCCTCACTCAAAAGTGTCATTCGGACACAGTTTTTCTTAACTCAGAAATGATTCTCTTAATCATGCTTCACTTGGAACATGTTAACCTTCCTTCACTCGGAATTATATTCATTTTTCACTCGGAAGGTCTTGTCTCAAACATAGTTCACTCAGAATTTCTCCACTGATTCCTTAATGAATTATTTTTTAAAAAATTCTAAATTTTGGGATGCTATAGTGGGGAAAAAGAAGGTGATATGTAATTAGTTTTTAATTTTATTCAATGATATATCAACAACAACATTAACACCATTAAATTATGTCATCAACTTCTGTGTTTTTTTAGACAAAAAAGATTGCTTAAAAATCTTTTGAAAATATACATAGTGAAATAAAAACTTTTAAAATACACGGGATGGAATGAAAACTAACCTTAAACATCTAGGACCAAATAAATAAGTTAGACACCTTATAATGCAACAATGGTTAATTTTCAAATAGAAATCATTGTCATTGCTACAAATGTCCTTCCATTATAATTTTCAAGAAAGTATATCTATTAATTCAATCTAAAAACAACTGATAAATAAAAACTTTCCTTTTAATGACGGCAAAGTTGCAAAAAAAAATTGAAAGTAATTTTTATATTAAGTAATACATTGGATTTAGTTTGAAAATCATAAAACGCTACATTAATCTTATGTTTGAATGGAGATAGAAGGTGACAAAAAAAATTATATCCATAGATAATCTATGAGTATATCCGTAACAAGCACTTTTATATCTATACATCTAATATATTTAAATATTGAGAATTTTTGTTATATTATATTGTGTTAAACTTTACTTACTAAAATTACTAAATTTAAGTTTTCATCCTTATAAAAATGTTGTTACATTTTTCATCTCTCGTTAATATTTTTGTAAAAAAAATTCATCCATCATTAATATAAATATTTAGAATTAGCCCTTATTAATTTAATCATTTAAGTTTTTACATTACTAAATCCACTTTTGTAACATTCCCCCGTATAATTAGAGTTTAAATCTTGTAGTTAAACCCAATTTATCTCAATTTTATTATAAATAATGTAGTAGATATCAAAAATTTAAACTTGGATGAGGGAAGGTTAAAAGAAAAAATTTTCAGCACTTTATTACCCGCGCACTACTTAGTAATTTACATCAAATCGGAATTACACAACTCCAATCGAGATGAATCTACTTGTTACACCTTTGCAACATAAATACATATAATTGTTATGAAAAAGTCAAGAGCCAATTATGTCCCTAAAACTTCCTAATTCACGAAATTGTAGAAATAGCCTAGCTGAAATTTTCAGCCTGAACACCATGTTGTATTTTGGGCATAACTCGGGCTACCTATCTTCAATTAACGCGATTCTAGTTCCAAAACAACCGTGACAAAATTATCTACAACTTTTGTGAGGAACTAAAAGGCTAATTCTGTGACAACCCGCGTCAATATTACATTTATTTACAGCCATTTAATCATTTTTCACCATAAATTTTTCACGTTTACTGATAGTTAATTAAATCCGAATGTAAAACCATATTTATTCTTCTTAAACCGACTCAAAATACTAACCGGTAAGAAATAAATCAAATAATAAAATTGAATTAATTAAATAAGCAGAAGAAGGAAACAAAGACAGGAGTTAATCGCCTGAGCGAGACCCTGATTCGCTTAGGCGAAACCCGAGAAGGTCGCTTAGGCGAGTTCCGACTCGCTTGAGCGAATTCTACACTTTAAACCTGAGCGAACAAGACTTACAAGGAAAGTCAACAAGTCGGGTTTCACTCAGAAATGGGTCCACTCAGTCATCTCTCACTCGAGAACAACTTAACCTTACTTCACTCAGAAAAGGTTTTCTCTCGGTCATATATCACTCAGAAATTACCCTAACCTTACTCAAAAATAGTTCGCTCGGCCATACATCACTCGGAAACAATCTGACCTTCCTTCACTTGGAAGGGTTCTCAGCCATTCATCATACGGACGACATTCTAACCACTCAAAAAGCACTCTAATCTTCACTCGGAAAGCACTCTAATCTTCACTTCGTCTGATTACTTTATCATCAAATTGCAAGTCACACTCGGCAATTAACTCACACTCGGTGAGTATAACAATTCACACTCGGTAAATTTAACAAATTGCATTCGGCACATATATCAACTCACTCAGCAAATATATCAAACTACATTTGGCAAATATATCAACTCATACTCAGCAAATATATCAAATTGCACTCGGCAAATATATCAACTCATACTCAGCAAATATATCAAATTGCACTCGGTAAATATATCAACTCATACTCAGCAAATATATCAAATTGAACTCGGTAAATATAGCAATTCATACTCATCACAATACTAAATTCATCAATCGTCACCACTGACTCTCAAACAAAATTGACGCCTAGTATCCGGATACTAAAGGATCGGCCTTCAGCTGGGGTCCTACTTGACACCCCGTGAACCCTGCTTGGTTCACCGAGTCCTGCTTGACTCTCCACCTCGACCACTGGGTCCTGCTTGACCACTGGGTAGCTCAACTGGGCACAAAAACCACGGGAGCCGGAAATGAGAGGCTATACATACCATCGGTCGTCCCATACCACACAATCATACATATTCACATTTCTCATCATATCATAAGTGGCCATCAACAACACATATACTCATCACACGGGCGACCTGCTTGTCAAGCCAGGCATCACATTGCCACTATACACCGATTATCACAACATCAAATATTTCAAACTCATAATCATCTTAAGCCACACACACACGATCGTCAACTGATCGGTGTCCATACTCACATGCATACACATACACATACAATTTCCATTCAGTAATATTTTCTTACCATATTCACAATCAGTTCAACAACTTGGACTCAAAGTATGTCCTATCCTAATTAATTATAACCCGAACACCCCCTTACCTCGGTTCCAAGCTTCGAAAATCTGCTCCTGAGGCCGATTACGTCCTTTAAGCGCTGGGTTCATGGTTTCTCCTCCAAATCCAGCACCAGCTTCGTCAATCGGTCCACCGATGTTCGTTCTGCTACCTATGGGGTCGGAATACAAAACCTGTTAACTTCGCACCACCCTCAGCTCTAAAGACCATTTTCGAGCTCACACTCACCAGAGGAGTGGAGAACAGAACCTTACTCTGCCATGCATGGCCATTCGGTCCAAAGGGGAAAATGAAAGAGGCTAGGTAACTCAAATTTAAACGGTTTAATGGACTCACCTTGAGACCACGGTCACAGAAATAGGGCTCTCACGAAGTTTTGACACGGACAGAGTCCTCCTCTGGAGCATGCAACTCAGCAGCGATGGAGGAAGGAGAAGAAGAGAAAGAAATCGAAGCAGGAGAAAGAAGAAGTGGCTCGCGTGAATAATGAATGAATGAGGAAAGAGAAAGAAACCTTTATTTTAAGCTCAGGGGCAAACCGGTCACTTCCCTATTTCTTTTATATTTTCTTTGCAAATTTTAATTAAACCTTTACCTCCTTATAATCACTCCTCATTTAACCCTTTTAAAATTAATCAATCAAATAATTTTATTTACTTTCACAACATTTAATTATTTATAATTGCCTAATAATTTATAAAAATATCAAATAAATCACTAAAACATTTATCAATATTTTCCGATACACATAATTTTACTAAATTATCCGGGACGTTACATCCACCCCCTAAAAAGGGATTTCGTCCTCAAAATCAACGCACCTATTGAAAAAGATTGGGGTACACCTGTCTTATGTTCAATTCCAATTCCCACGTGTAGGTTACCCCATTCAAATTTTGCCACTTCACCTTTACCAATGGCACCTCCTTGTTCCTTAGCCGTTTGGTCTGATATTCCTCAATACCGATCGGTGTAACTTCCACCGTTAGGTCCTCCTTCAATTCGATAGAGTCACTCGGCATAATCATCGAATCACACAGAATATACGCTTGGAGTTGTGACACATGAAATACATTATGGATGTTAGTTAACGACTGCGGAAGATCCAGTCGGTAAGCAACATCACCGATCCTCTCCAATATTTGATACGGTCCGATGTATCTCGGATTAAGCTTTTGGCTCTTCAATATCCGACCTACACCTTTGGTCGGTGAAACCTTCAGGAATACCCAATCACCCACCTGAAACTCAAGTGGTCTATGCCGATTGTCATAGTAACTCTTCTGTCGGTCTTGGGCAATCTTCATTTTCTCTCGGATCAGAGCAACTTGTTCATTCATTTCTTAGATTAACTCGGGCCCCAAATGAATGGCATCGCCATTCTCATTCCAACACAATGGTGTACGACACCTCCGACCATATAGAGCTTTATACGGAGCCATTCCAATGCTACTATGATAGCTGTTGTTATATGCAAACTCCACCAACGGTAAATATCTTTCCCATGAGCCTCCTTGCTCCAATACACAGGCTCTCAGCATATCCTCTAAAGTCTGTATAGTCCGTTCCGACTGACCATCCGTTTGAGGATGATAAGCTGAGCTCAGTCTTAGCTCAGTACCCAATTCCTGTTGCAGACTTCCCCAAAATCTAGAAGTGAATTGAGGATCCCGATCGGAAATGATACTTGAAGGTATGCCATACAATCGTACAATCTCAGTAATGTACAGCCTAGCTAGTCGGTCCAATAACCATTTCGTGGAGCCTCCAGATCCTATAAACTTCTCACTTAGGCGAAATTTACTCGCTCAAGCAAGTCATGATAACACCAAGTCACCTTTTATGAGACTTTCATCCTAATTTCAACTTCTAACCTACCAAAACCCTATCAAATCAATTCCAAACATCATCAAACTTTATACACACCAAAATACACCTTCTATGACGCGTGACAACCGGTCATACCTCAAAATTCTAAAAATTGATTGGCTTATGCATGAAAATGCGATTCTAGCAACTTAGGCTTATAACATGTCATTGGAGCATCAAATTCCATTGGAGTTGGGTCATTCCACTTCCTACAACTTTCAAATGATATTAGCAACCTATTAAATTCATTCGGAGGTCCCACAACCTCATAGAGTGCAATATGGCCCATCTAGTTTCTATTTATGCATAAGACTCATTCAAACTCGTTAACTTTCAATTTCATATCATCAATCTACCTTCAAATGCTTATTCTCTTTAAATGCAATGCATGAACAATTCCTGCCAATATTAATCATGCAAATGCATCAAGTCTTCAAATCACATTTCATGGATATTGTTTACCATACACAAACACAATCATATCTCTTCGTCAACACATATACATATACCACTATATATATCCACCACAATGTCATTAGTTATTAAGAATCATAATAAAAAAACATACTAGCATCATCAACCATAAGTCCACACACACGCACACACACTATACCTACACATCACATAAATTTTATCATCACCATTGATTTTCAACAAGACCTATGTATATACACATATATGCAAATTAACTACCACTTCAAGTACATTAAGCCTGACATTGACATCATCTTGGCCTCATTTAGTACTTGCCTCTGCGGTGTCCATCAACCACTTGCCAATAGTCAGTTAACACAACAACAAGGGGGTGAGTGATTGAAATTAAAGATTAATATAAAAATTAACTCTAGGAAAAGCATAATCTAGATATATTCCTAATTAAATTTCATCTTGTTCATTATTAGCATCATTCATGAGCATTTATTTTAACTTACTCTTTATCTATTATACTTATGTAAAACATTCACCTTCTAACTCTTAATATTGCACATCTACCTTCCATCTTAAATCTCACTCTTTGTTCTCAATATGTTCATCATCAATTCAATTTCACTAATCTTATCATCAATTCTAATAATGTCAAACTCATCATTAATTCATTTAATATCAAGCTCATCATTAATATAATTAGCATTATTCCATCATTAATATAATTAACCTTATCTCATAATAATTAACATCATTTCATCATCATCAATGTAATGCACATCATCTCAACTATCATCACCATTGACTCTTAACCAATCATAATAATACGACTCTAGTATCCGGATACCAAAAGGATCAGCCATCAGCTGGGAGTCCACCTGACATCGTGAACCCACCTAGTCCACTGAGCCCACCTAGCTCCCCACCTTAACCACAGGGTCCTACTTGACCAATGGGTAGCTCAACTGGACCACCACTGGAGCCAAAAACGAGGGGTAAAATATATTGAATGGTTGTCCCCACCATACAATATGCACAAATAACATATAATCACTACAAACCATCATAAAAATCATCCTCGACATAAAAGTCATCACCATGGGATATCAGAATAAGTCACACCTGACATAAGTTTTCATATTATACTCTTCATTTCAAATATTTTCATTAGGTCATCAAATCGTCAATAATTATCAAAACATCAATCATAGCATTTATTTCCATCAAGGTATAATAACCATCTTTATAACCTAATAACAACTCAATTTATCATTTTCAACTCATCATAGTATATTAACATTATAATCTTCATCAGTTAATCATTTTCATATCAATATCATTATTTTCAATATCATCAAACACATTAGATCCAATTTGCCATACATCATTACACCCCTTCAATTTCATACTTATCGCTTGAAGATTCTTACAAATTATAGACTTTCAAAATCTTCGTTCTTTTCACTTCATCAACACCTACTCATCTTATCTCATTATTGCGTATAATTAAGTTATCCTTTTCCTTTACATCAAGGTTCCTATCAAACTCATACCCCCAAATTTTAAATTAACACTAGTTTAATTCATTATTCTATATTTACACATTATATAGTATCTTACTAGTTTTTCACAACATCGCTATTGGTTCATTAATTCGGTTCATCTTTTCACGTCGACATCACAATCATTCTCACCGTATAATATCATCATGTGACTAAATACACCCCATCGAGTATCAACCTTATTCTCTTCATTAATGACTCGTTATAACAATTCGACTTTCCTTTAACTCTTCAAATTATCGCTACAACAATATTCCCATCCATATTCCTTATTAATATTAGACTCGTCCTTTTATATTACACGTTCAATCAGCTTTTATGTTTCTCCATGATTAATACATACTTACCACACTTAATTAAACTAATCGACAATGGCTATAATCTATCATTTTCCCTCAATGCCGAATAGAGTAAACAAAATGCCTACATTAACCTTAACTCAATACACCCCTTTACCTTAATTTCCAAGCTTTGGTTAGTTGTTTGAGATGTTGATCACACCCCAACTCGATAATCCTCTGTTTCTGTTTCGCCTCTAAACAATTTCAATTAATTTATAATCATTTATAAAGATCCCAATGAGAAATTTGATTAATTTATTAATCAATATTTATATATTGTTAATAATTAAATTTAATTACCTGAGATGTTACAATTTTCACTTAAGGTTACAATGTTGTATTATAAAATATTTGTGATACCATCTGTTTTTGAAAATAATATTGAGTTGTCACATTTATCAATGTATCTATAAGTCAATAAAGATATTAGTTATCATGATTGATAGTAGATATCATTCGGGGCAATTCTATTTGTCTCGATTAGGTACCTAGATAGGTATGGGAGACACCCAAACGGTTTTTCTTTATACATAAATTCTTGAACCAAAAACCTTACTTAAACAATACCGAACCAGATACCACTTGTATTAAATTCGTTAGTATTAAAAAAGTATTTTACACAAACATTGCCCTTTTTTAATGAGCTATTCAATTAATGGAACGTATAAAGAAAATACCTCAATTATCCTCCTCAAGAAACTTAACCAAAAAAGAAGAGTGACAATGAAGAATTAAATAAATTGGGACTTGATGATCCAACAAAACTAAGGGGTTGACACACCGATTGCATTCCTGAAAAGTATGAGCAATGACAAAATTAACATGAGTATGAAGAACTTGTCTAATAGCCTCCAGGAAACTGAAAAGGTGATGAGAAAATTGCACCTGTGTTTGATTAAGTGCACGCCCGTTAGAAAAACTGATTCAATAATAAGCTTATCCACTCTCTGTTGAATAGCAATATGAAGGTCATGCCACACATGACCATTTATTCATAATAGTTGATACATCTAATATATTTTTTTAAAAGATATATGCACAAATTTAAAGTGATAAATAAAACGAAACAGATAAAATAGAAAAAGGATACAGTTATAACATACAAAAATATAATAACATTATTTTTAAAATTATTACTTTTAGTATTTTAAATAATGTAATATATTCCTTATCTTAGGGTGGAAGTTAGATTAGCATAGATTTTATGAGCGTTATACTTATTTTAGATTTTGATTTGACCTCGTATATTTTTTTATCACTATTTATTTATTTCATCATATTTCAAAACGGTTTTAAAATAGTCTCCTCCATTAAAAAAAATTACTAAAAGCTTCTTTCTTTAAGCTAACTATTGAAAAATTGATTTTAAATATACTTTTTAAATTGGCTTGCTGTTAACCAATGTAAAAGACTTGATTTAAATATACTTTTAAAATCGGTTCTTAATAAAAGCCTATTTAAAAATATATTTTAAATTTGTTTTAAGGTAACCGATTTAAAATGTTAATTTTTTGTTAGGTTTTTTTAGTGAAAAAGACAATTTTAAAACTATTTTAAAATGTAAAGGAAATTAAGAAAAAAAAACATGTTTGAAGCTAATCTAAGATCTTAAAATAAACGTAAATGATGAAACATATATATAACCAATCTTTTTGAAAGGTCATTTGAGGAGGCTAATTGCTTGCAAGTTCAAAGCTTGTAGAAGTACAAAAAGGGATCAAGAACTTACATTAGGGCAAATAATATTATAAAATGATAAGTTTTACTTATTTTAAAAGTTAGTTTATGAACTACCAGTTACCTTAAATATTATAAAGAATATATGAATCATATTCTTAACTAATGAGACTTATTATCTCAATATTCTAACACGTGAAATTTACAATAATCAAATAAAGTTTGTTGATTGCTTGATAAGTTTCTATTTGATATTAAGAAGAGATATTTATTGGAAAAAGTATGACTGGGGCGTGTGAAATCACACTGGTTTTAAGGGTTTATACGTTAAGTTGGAAATAAACCTGTTAATTAAACTCGTTAATAAGACGTTACAAAATATTTAAACGGGTACTAATTGAAATATTTCACAAGTAGGCTTTTCAAATTCAAAATTCAAATTAATTAAAAAAATTTAAGTGATAAAAAAGTACATCACATAACCATGAAATCAATATTTCAGTCCAAACGTGTTTGCATACAAACCCACTTCTTTTTTATCTTGTTTACCACCATAAATCTTATTTCTATATATAAAGTCTTAGAAGAGTTGAAAGCCAAATAATATAAAACTAAAAACTTTTAAAATATTAACAAAATTTCTAACAATATTAAACGGACTTTTATCCTAAAATTCATAATTCTCTTCGTAGACTAGATGTTATATGCTTTTGAGATTCAATGAATTATTATCTTCCTTAAACCAAAAAAGAGTCCTATAATCCAACAAACGCAGACAATGACTTGGCATCTAAATTAGGGATTCAAAAGACCATGACAATCCCCACACATGGATATTAATGTGTTCGTGGTCCTTTCATCTACTTTTTTCTTTCTGATTTTTTTCCCTTTCCGTTTGTGCATTTCTCTCCTTTTAGTTAGTGGTTAATGATTATATGAGGTCATTGCATTTATAATCTATATAATAATTTGGTGACAAGGTTCTTATCATAAAGGAAGAGAGAAAAGGAATGAAAAAGGAGCCGAATGATGCAACAAATGACCTCTTGGTAAGTAGTAGCAGTTAACTTAGAGAGAGCTACCTTAAATTAGGCAACATTTTCGTAAGTACAAAGAAGTTAGAAAAAACAAAAAAGAGAGAGACTGTTATATATATATATATATATATATATATATATATATATATATATGATGTATCATATGAGAAAAACATTTTTATGTAAGAGTGAAAGGAGCGAATTTCAGTCGTATAACCATACAATGAATGATTGAAATTAATCATATAAGTTTTTAAAAAAAGTTATGTAACATTTTAAGTGATCATGTGACTTTGAAAAACTTTTAATCTTAATCATTCATTATACGATTATATGGTCCAGATTCATTTATTTTATTCTCATTGCAACATAACCTTTATATATATATATAGCCGGCTAATGAGAATGAAGCTCAAGGTGCAAGAGAACGAATCTACACATATCACTAAAATTCAAATGGCTCGTAGAGCCAATCCAAAGTATTATAAACCATTTTTTTTGATTGTTTAACAATTAAAATTTTAAAAGGGTGTGGTGCCGGCTATGAAAACAACCCAAAGTCTAAGCATGAAGGCATTTAGACTTTGATTGAATGCAATTACTGTATAGTGTATATTCCAAAAAGGACTAAAATATTAACTTGTGAGCTGTGACTGACCCTAGACGGGACTTCTACTGTAAATTGGTACTGTTTCATTACTGTACGTCTGCACCAATTAATGGAAATGTGGAATGACTCTATGAGTGTTACATAACTTGTTTAATTATGTATCCATAGGCCATAATGTTTCATAAACTATAAGGCCATTGCTTACTTTCTATTTTGCTTTTTGAAAAATAAAATATAAAAAAGGTTAACTTAAGAGATTAGAAATAAAAAAATAGGTTCAATTATTCTTTTAGTGTTTCACTTTGATCTGGTTAAGTTTTTTACATTCAAACAATTTTCAACTTTGGTATTGTAAGTTTAAGATTTTTTAATTAAGTCAAGTACATTTTAAAATATTCTAGTTTCTTCTAATTAGTTTATAGTGTTTAATATGTTTTAAAAATGTTTCAATTTGGAGGTAGGTTCAATAAAGATATATTGTTGATAAAAAGATGAAGACAAAGTTTTGAGATCACAAAAATGTGTGTCCGAAACAGTGGTGGAGAACATGTCTCACTTCCTATGTTCATGAATTTGAATGACATATATGGATAACATTTTGTTGGGAGAAGTTTTTCTTATTGAATTTTGATATAGTGTTGGAAGTATTAGTACTTAATAATAATCTCATTACTTAATCATGGTTTACTCGATTGTTTCCTTCAATTAAGAAATGTATCATTAAAAGATGAGTAATAAAACTATATAAATATCTAGATGATAAAAATTCTTTGATCTATTTTTATAGTTAATATTAATTTAGCTAACAGTTAGTCTTGATGGATACATAGTTATTAATTTAAAATAAAATATTAACATGAATGATAAGTTTAAAATATACTGAACTTTAATTTAACACTCTAAACTTAACAAAGCAAATTAGAACTTTCAAAACGTAAGACTTGAGTTGAAAAATTTAAACGTCCCAAATCAAAGTGAGATATTTTAAAACAGATGGGACTATAAGTAAGAAAGTTTAAAGTTACCAAATCAAAATAAAGGTAATTTAACCAAAACAACCTCATACAATCAATAAATAATTAGGTACTTTAAACATGTTATAAAGGTTTAAATCTTGTAATTTGTATAAAAAAAGACTTTGTTGAAAAATTTCAGTTTCCACTTTGGTGATTCGCTCTTCTGGCACTTATTAAGTAATGCAAATTATGTTGGGGTTTGGACGCAAATCCTGAAACATGGCATAGCTAAGATGCAATTAACGAAAGTGATGGATAGGAACTTTAAAGTAGTCAAGTCAATTTAGTTTTCAAAGCATATGAACGGTTAAACTTTGAAGTGTTGGAAACAACAATCCTATTCACATAAAGCACCAAATTCCTAGACAATTTTCTTGAAACACCAAATTTCTCAATAGAAATAAAAAAGCGGGTAATTAATTAAAGGTATAATAATGTCTTCTAATGCCACTGACTCCTCTATTGAGCTAATGAGCCAAACTGCCAAAGCCTACTCATCCATTTCTATAGCTAAGTTACCATGCAAACTTAGGACCACATCTCAAATATCTAAGACTTAGCATAAAGTACCTCTCCCACTTGCATTAGTGAGAATATAAAATTAACAAACAATTAAGAGACTTTACCACAAATAGACTAGTGGTTGTTTAAATACTGGCACAGTTTGGTCACCACACCCGACATTTCCCTTGCACCATCCTATTTTGGGTATAGGAAACTTAAACAATTGAACAAAAAGCGAGGCACAAAAGAGCAACTAGTATCCACAGCAATATCATAAATGATAAGAGTTTTAATTTTCTTTATAGTGTAAATGATCGATGTTAACCATTAAATTTTTTATTTTTTTAAATCTGGTTTCTCAAACTACATACTAAATCAGTATTAATTAGTACCAATTTTTTTCCTATTAGAAATTCACCCAAAGTTTATATACATTACTTTAAGATCCATATCTTATCTCCCCTAACTAAATAGTAATATATGAAATTCTATTTTTGTTTTAAATTTAAATAAATTTTTTAATGAAATTTATTATCCCATAATATAAGAAAAATTATATTTTTTATTGTTATTAAATCCTTAATTATTAAATATGTTTTTGTAGTATATATTTTTAAGATAATTTATTCTTTATGTAATAAATAATATTAAATAATTATTAAGAAGATTTTTATATCTTAAAAATATGAATTTTTAATTTTTAAGTTAAATTTATAAAACAAAGTGGTGGTAGTGGTGATGAGAATGAAAAAAAGAGGAAGAGGGAGTGATGATATAATTGATTATAAAAATAATATAAAACAGGTAGCATAGTACTAAAAGGAGGTGGAGGGACCTGGCTATGCATGAAAGGCAAAGGTGATTGGTGTATCATTTCCATTACACTTGTAAGCTTTCATCTCTCATACTTCCACTTTCTCTCTCCTTTGTTGTGTGTGTTTGCTTCATATGGAACCGACATGACTCCAACCTAATGGGGGTAACTCTGCTTCTGCGTAGGTTTCGATGCTGCTACTCCTTCTTCTGCCACTGAGTTTCACATGTGTGTACTCTCTCGTTTTTCTTTGTTTCTCCTTCTTCTTGGAGTTAACGGCTCCTGCCAACTCACTCTATTTCCAGCTTGACTTTTGTGTCTTTTGGTGTGTGTGTGTGAGAGAGAGTTTCTATGCTTGTTCTTGTTTCTCTAGCTTTGGTTTAATGGTTTCTGGTTTTGTCACTTGGTTTATGTATTTGGGTTTTGTATTTCGTATGTGTTCTTTGTTTGTACTTTTGTGTTCGGATAGTTGTTGGGCTATGCCTTTCTTGATTGTAATTCCCATCTTATTTTTGTCTCTTTCTATTTTATCTTCACTCCTATTACGTCCTGCTTTCAAGACTTTTAAAGTCGTCAGTTTTTATTGCTTTTGCTTTCTAGAACAATCTTCCAAGTTATTCTGCGTATTATTATTGATTACTGGTAAGGTATGGGAATTTGAGTTGTATTTTGATGTTTGTTTTAATTCAGCTTCTTTCTGTTGAGGCTTATACGCTCAAGAACTTGATAAAAATCTGAGGTACAACTTACTATTTATATGCTGATTCTCTTCTATTTTTTTTTTAGTTGGAAAGTTTGATCTTTTAAAACTATAAACTGTTTCTGTCCTTCTGCTTTATTGTTTCACTTGTTTTGGTAATTGTTTTTTTCTAATTTTGCTCACAGGAAATTTTTTACTTTTGACGAACAAGATTAGCTTATAGATCATCTTTTGGGTAGTGTATATGGCGATGCAAACTGTTTATCTTAAAGAACATGAAGGAAATGCACACAATTTTGTGGGGCAGTTGTCATCAGCACCCTGGTGGAGTGCTTTTGGATCTCAATCCGTTTATGGGGAGTCCTGTGGCCAAATGAAACCCTTTTCATTGGAACTACCTAACTGCATAGACCAAGTTACTGCCAGTAAAACTTCTGCAAGAGGGGCTGAACAATTGTTGGGTAAAGGCAATATAACTCAGTTTACAATCTTTCCAGGTATATTATTTGCTTTTGCATGTATCTCTTTATTTGAGTTGTATGATTTAGTTACTTGTGTTTTGATCATATAGTCGTTGTTGTCCCCTAAGGCCAGTTGATATGGCATGGACATAAAGTGTTAGGACTCGAATTCGAATTCTGATTCTCTCAGTCCGTAATACTTATCCTTCTTCTCTTTATGGTTGTTTCAAAGGATAAAAAAAATCATATAGCAATTGTTTTCAATTGTTGATTGATATAGTACAAAGATATCACTAAAACTAGTTTCTGTGCATCTGTTTGCCATAAAATTTGATTTTGCATGTATCTCTTTATTTGAGTTGTATAATTTAGTTACTTGTGTTTTCATCATATAGTAGCGGTTGTCCCCCAAGGCCAGGCCATTTGCTCTGGCATGGACATAAAGTGTTGGGACCTGAATTCGAATCTCGGTTCTCCTAATGCTTGATATTTATTCATCCTTTTTCCCTTTATCACTTATCCAAAGGATAAAAAAAATCATATAGTAATTGTTATCAACTATTGATGGATATAATACAAAGATATCACAAAAGCTAGTTCCTGTGCGTCTTTTTGTCAAAAAATTTTGGGAGATGGATATTGTGTGAGGTGGCTTATGATAAAGAGATGATACAAAAGTCTGTCTAGGAAAGTCTAAATGGAGGGAAGCTGCAGATATCAGTGTAGTTGCGCATAGTTTGGGAAATCATAGATAAAACGAACTATATTTTCCCTCTATTTAAGCTTTGGAGGGGGTAGAAATAGGACTAGAGTTGAGTTGAACTTGCTTCAACTTCACCCAATTCAATAAGAATTTGTTCGATTCAAACTCTATCCAGTTTTACATGAATCGATTTTTTCAGCTTAAGTTCAATTAGATTTAAGTTCACAAATTGATTGGATCAACTCATTAACTCACAACTTGTGATTATGTTGTGTTTACTGACTTGTACCGGAGAAAGTAAGATAAAACCACCTTCCTTGAGAACATTGCAGTTGAGACTTCACCCCTTCTCCCAAAGAAATAAAAATGTTCAATCACTCATTTGGGCCTAATAGTTTCACTATAAACTCAATTTAGTTTCTGCGGTTCAAAACCCTTTAAAAAGGCCCCTATAGTTCTCGAACAATGCACAAGTCTCTATTATAGTCCAATAGTTTGACTCTAATTACCAGGGTTCATTGGCATTGTTTGAAAACTATAGGACTTTCTCAAATGGTTTTAAAACATATACTATAGTAGCTAAATTGAATTTTGATTGAAAAGAAAAGGATAGTCATTAATTTAATTTTTAAAAAAATTTCAGTAGAGACCACTTCTGATTTCAGTACTAAATTGGCATGAGTTTTGAGGAATCTGCTTTCCACAGGCACCGATCACAAGATACTTAAGGAGGAAGTAATAGATTTAACCAAGGCAGGTTGAAACTTGAAACATGGTGACAACTCATAACCTTTAGAATAGAGATCATCAATTGGATATATTCACTAAGGCTTTTCTCACACAAAGTCGCAGAAGAAACACACACATTCAAACAGAGGATTAACTTGGTGTACTTACTAGTTATTTGTATTATGGATGAACCCTTTGCCTGCATGAAGAATGATTCCTGTCCCCTTCTTCCTTCTTCCCATACTGTCTTCCAAAGTTCCATAAATATTGTGATCATAAAAATGTTGGTTACTTGATGAAGTTGCAAAACAGATAAAATGATATCATCCTCTTGAGCCCATGTGCCACCTTCTAACACAATTGAGATTGAATTTTTCTTGGCTTATGTTCTGAATCTACTATTATGTCAGGCTCTAGTAGAATTATTGGTTGCTTTATATGGGCTAAGTCATCCTATGTTTGTCTTCTTTCAATTATCTGAACTCTGAAGTGACAGTTTTTGCTACACTTGACACATCAACTTTCCTGTGGGTAACGATTAAGATGTTTCTTTTCAGATGATTGTAAAGATGCACCAAAGCCTCACACAACCATATCACTGCAGTCATCACTTACTGATACCCCCTCTCGTTTTGAGCTAGGATTTAGTCAGCCTATGGTAAACAATTCTCTGAAAAATAATCTCACTTTGATATTTTAGAATTTTCTCTTTAGTAAACATATTTTGCTTATGCTTGTGTCTTTCCCTTTGTAGATATGTGCAAAGTATCCGTATACGGATCAATTTTATGGACTCTTCTCAACATATGCACCTCAACTTGCGGTTTGTCTTTTAATTATACTATGCTTTCAACATGCTTTTGCTTTTAGCTATCATCTGGTGGTGTAGTGTAAATCTTTCTCTATTTACTGAATCATCTATGTAATATGTGTAACAATTAAGGGACGTATAATGCTGCCACTTAACATGACATCTGATGATGGACCAATTTACGTAAATGCTAAGCAGTACCATGGAATCATTAGACGCAGGCAGTCTCGTGCCAAAGCTGTACTTGATCACAAATTGACTAAACGTCGCAAGGTATGATTCTTCATACAAGGGACATCTCAAACTTTTTGTCATCTAAAAACTATTGAATATAATGTGGCCTCATCTTGTTTGAGTTTAATTACGTGATTCAGGCTTGAACGTAGTTAGATTTACTCTCTCTTTCTCAACTAGTGTCCTATTCAGGACTCTTCTTTTAAACAATGTAGTTGTGCTATTTGAGTTTAATGTTTGTCTTACAGCCCTATATGCACGAGTCACGCCATCTCCATGCGATGCGGCGACCAAGAGGATGTGGAGGTCGATTCTTGAACACAAAGAAGTCTGTTAATGGAAATGGTAAAAGTGGAAGAGAAGTGAATAATAAAACTGTTGGTGAACAGTTGCAGTACAGTGGCTCTCAGGGTTCTGAAGTCCTTCAATCTGATGTTGGAACTTTGAATTCATCAAAGGAGACTAATGGAAGCAGTCCAAATATGTGTGGTTCAGAGGTGACTAGCATGTATTCAAGGGGAGGTTTTGACACCTTTTCTCTCAACCATATAGGATCCTCTGTCCACTCTCTGGCAGACATGATAGATGGTGGGCGTGGTATCATCATACCCCCCAAATGGGTTGCAGGTTGCAACCTTAAAGTTTGATTTGGCGAAAAATCAATTGGGCTTGGTGCAATGTTGCACCAACCCCTGTTGATGAGACCAGATGAAAAAAGCTTTGTTTCAGTTACTTTGTGTTGACTATGACAAGTTTGGTTCTGCAGACTTGTCTAACATCTGGTTCTCAGGCAATCCATCCTTGGCTCATGCTTAGGCAACTCATCCTTGGCTCATGTGTAGGCAACTCATCCTTGGCTCATTGTACCTGTAGTAGTACTGTCTTTGTCTTTCTGCACAGGATTGTCTTGGCATGGTGGTAGCTTATGACATGATATATCCTGTGGTTGAAGACAATTATGTGTCTTTGTGTGAGAATAAAATCATGAAATTCTAGTAATGTGTGCTTGTCGATAATGTCTAAATATGGTGTTGTATTTCTGTATTTCTGACTTTGAGGAGCAATGTATCATAGAACCTTGGCCTGTGGTCTTTGTTAGAAAATAATGCATTGGTGTGAGTGTGATTTTCTCCTCTTTAACAATGTCAATCTTTTGTAGACAAATTTTTGAAAATTTGTTTCGTGGAGCCGATAATCACATCAATCCTATCCATTTTTCCCCCCGTATATTCAAATATAATTATTTTTTTAGGACAGATCCAATTAAATGTAATATTTTATGTGTGCTATCATTAAATAGAATAAACTCTATTAAAATTTGTTTATATTTTAGTCTTTCAAATGTTTTTACTTATATTCAATTTTTAAGGTATTATAAAATTTTTAATTTATATAACCTATTATATATTTTGAGGTTAAGAATGGATAATGAATAATACTTTTTCCTGTGCTTTTATAGAAAAATAAATTGATTTTTTTTTTAAAATATTGATCCTATTCTATTTTAGTATGTAATATAAAATTAATAATATAATTAGGTGAGTGTAGAATAATTTATAAATAGTTTATGAAAATAACTTATAATTCTTATAAGTTGTTTTTGATTTATTTTTAACTTATTCTGATAAGTTTTATTATCAAATTAATAATATAAAATGAGAGGAAAAATGTTAATTTATGATCTTAACATAATATATTAAGGATTTTTTCCACACTGTCTTGAACACATTTTAAATAATACAAAAATGGGAGAATCTAGTGGAAGATTATGTTGCATATATATTAAAATTAGTGAAAACAACGCAAATCATAATTTTAAACAAAACTTTTTCACTAGTATAATTTAAAATGTACCGTCAGTTAATATTAGAAAAACTTTTATATATATATATATATATATATATATATATATATATATTAATTAGTCTTTATTTATTTTAAAAAAAACCAAAAAATAGAAGCAAAGGACATTGAAGTATTGAACCGCCCAGACATCAACAAAACCAAACAAATGCGAAGAATGATTTATTGCATTTGGGGTAACATTTGGACGTGTTCCCAGCCGGAAGCAAGGAAACCTTATCCATGTCCCCTATCAATTTGAAAGTCCCAACTCAACAATGGATACCTCACTCTCACTCATTATAATTCCATTCACTTCTCAATTTTGAAACCCCGACACATCATTCTCTCTCTGTCTCTAATTCCCATGGCTGCTACAGCTTCTGTTTCCTCTTCTCTCTGCAACAGAATCTACAACCTCTCCTTCACCCACCCTTCAATTTCCCTCCCCACCAACTTCCCCCAAAGACCCATATCCCACAAACCCCTCAATCTCAACCTCAAGTCCCAAAGTTTCACCCTTTCCTTTCCCCCACTTCACCGTCTTCACCCTCCTTGTGCAGCATTCGATGGATTAGAAGTGGGTCAAGACAGCACAGAGTCTCAACAAGATGAGCCAGAACCAGAAACCTCAGAAAAATCACAAGAAGAGGAAGAGCAGAAGGTTTCACTGTCAGACTCAAACGATGCTGGGAGGCTCTACGTTGGAAACTTGCCATATTCTATTACTAATTCCCAATTGGCTGAGCTCTTTGGAGAAGCTGGCACTGTGTTGTCTGTTGAGGTTTCTTTCTTTCTTTTTCTTTAATTTTTATTTTTTACATTTTGTTTTTGTTAGATCCTTATCACCTTTTTTTTTCTCATTTTACTGTTTGATTGATAAATTTAAGATTTTTGTGGAGCAATCTAATGCTGGTCTGTGTTTGTTTTGGTTGATTGAATTTGTAGATTGTGTATGATCGTGTCACGGATAGAAGCAGGGGATTTGCATTTGTTATGATGGGGAGCGTGGAGGATGCCAAAGGGGCAATTAAAATGTTTGATGGTTCTGTAAGTCTCATACATTAGCTGCTACAAAATTTGATTCATTTTTTACTGCTATTTTTCATAATCGTAGTGATATAAATTTTCCTTTCTTAGTAAGAAATGCTGCCCTGGTCTGATAATTTGCTTTGTGCTGCAACAATTGATTTATGATTCTTTGTAGTATTAGACATTCCAAAGAATATGTTCTGTTATTCCATTGCTGAGTTAGCAAATGATGATGACCAAGTCCTTGTGAGTTATGACTTATGATAATGATTTATGGGCAAATGATTCATTATCCCTTTAAACATGAAATAAATCCAGGTTGCAAAGGAGGTCCTCTTTCTGTTTGCTACATGTAATAATGTTACATGACAAAACAATGCTGATTAATGGGAAGTTGTTTGAAAGTTGCATCTATTTGTAGATGGTGAAGCTGGGAGTGGACACAATCAGAACAACTTAGTGCTTTATGAAAAACTTAGTTATAAATTAATTGGGGAGATAATATTAGTTTACCTTGCCGTAATATTATTTTGGCTGGTAATTTATTCTTCCAGAAGGTTTTTTTTTTTTGTAGTTCGTCTTGTGATCCAGTATATATCTTATGAAAAGCCATACTCTAATGCCACAACCCGCCCATCATATTTACAAAGTGTTTGCTGCAGCTGAGATTTTTAATCTAAATCATCATAATTGATAGTTGGGTGTGTGCAAAGTTCAATGCTAATGTTAGTGTTTGGTGCACAGCAAGTTGGTGGTAGGACTGTTAAGGTAAACTTCCCAGAGGTGCCCAAAGGAGGTGAAAGATTAGTAATGGGGCCAAAAATTCGGAACAGCTTCAGAAGCTTTGTAGACAGTCCTCACAAGATCTATGCTGGAAACCTTGGCTGGGGACTGACCTCACAGGGTCTTAGAGAAGCTTTTGCTGAGCAGCCAGGCATATTGAGTGCCAAGGTCATCTATGAGAGGGACAATGGAAGATCTCGAGGTTTCGGATTTGTTTCTTTTGAAACTGCTGAGGCTGCAGAAGCTGCTTTGAATGCCATGAACGGTGTGGTAAGAACAATTCTGGTATATTCAGAGCTGTTAGGTTTGAGAAAATGTTTCATGTTTTCTTTTTTTGTTTTCTCTTCTAATTATAAACATGTGCTTTCATTTTCATTTTGTTTCCTATGGTCAATAGTTTATGTAAGGAAACAATTTTATATTATTTTTGCTATTATCTTTATAAACTTCTGAAAACAAGAAATGATATGGTACTTTTATGATTAAAAGTAAAAATAGAAATAAAAACTAGAAACATTTTTTCAACTCTCCTTAGTCTTACAACTTAAGTTCATCATGCAATATCTCTAAGTATCTAACTATATAACCACATTCCTTCTAAATGTGATGTAATGTATTTCAGGAGGTTCAAGGCCGGCCCTTACGGTTGAATTTGGCTGATCAAAAGAGGCCCTCATCTTCTATAATTGAGGAAAATTCTGGAAGTAATGTTGATAGCTCGGAATTGCTGACTAGTGCCAGCGCATGAGAATATGAATCAAAATTTTGCCCGCAAATTGCACATCATTTACTTTCACCCTTGAAGGTTCCTCTTGTCATATTTCCTGTCAAACTACTAGTCACATTGGTATACACTAACTAGTCCTTCAGACAGTTATTGAACAAATATTGAATATATTGATCGACAAGGGAGCTGATGCTAATCATATAGCTTGTAATTATGAAAGACATAATTTATTTAAGATTTGTTCTTAGCCTTCTGAGGGGATAAATGATGTTGAAATGGAAGCAAAAGGAACACATATTCAAAACATATATCACACCTTTAGAATTAGATCAATATATCCATAACTGCAAACAGGTTTGACGCCAGAGTTAAATGACATTTTCGAACATAGTTTGATGTTACGAGTAACAGCACCGGGCTTAACTCACGCTGACAGTGAATAAATAAATAAAAAGCAGCAGCAACAATATCCTGAGGCAATTGGTGCTTTGGACTACAGAGTATAGAATGACCAACCAATCAGCCCCCTGATCTTACTTCCAGTAATGAGCGTAGAGCATAAACATAGCAACAGTATCCCTTTGGCTTCTACTTTAATATCATGGTAGTTTTTTCTACATGACATGTTGATTCAAATAGACTGCGATAATGTCACATTCGTTGGACTGACCTCTGGGAATACCTTCTTGATTTTTTAATTCCCCAAAAGAGACAGGCCGACAATCTCAGTTTCAATTCAAGGACTTCCTCCGGAGAATGATGAAGTGGGAAGCCAAACAGCACCAATGAAACCAAATAAAAGAGCCAGGGTCATCAATAGGTTTGTTTATGAAGAATTTCCGCCAGCAAGAAGGGCATCAGCAGCAGAATCCAAATCTTGAGGGAAAAAAACCCTGCAAAAACAATAACTTCATTGGAGCTCCTTAATACATATTTGGTAAGTATCACAGATGCATGCGTGCAAAATACTATTACACAATCCCTAAGCCAACAAACAAGTCTCCAGCAAAATAGTTAAGCAGTACAGCATTCCATTATAGTATATATCGAGTCTAGTAATCTTATCATCTAATAACTTGGAAATTAATTCTAAGTTAAAGAAAAACTATGCATTGGACCAACCCACATGTACAAGTAAATTTTGGTCACTTAAAATGGGGTTGACAATGACACCTCTATTTGTGCCGCTACTAGTTTTTATAATAAGAGACCTTTATTTTGTTTTTCTTGCAAACAAATAAGATCAATAATTCCACAAGTGATCGCTTCCATCAGTAATGAACTAGTCCAGAGTCAAGCTATGTTACCTGCAAGTGTTGTGGTACAATGTTCTGCTTAGATTACCCACATTACTGATGCCTTTACAGCCAGCAACCACCTCAAGAACTTGCCTGCAAAACAACATACATATTATTTGCAGAAGAGACATAATGCTGCACAACAGTTAAACTCAAGAGAGACATATCTGTAGGATAGTCTTGCTAAAACATGAAAGCAGAAATTAATAGAGCAGGTAAAGAGTTCAAACTTTAGCCAACTTGAATAATCCTAACCACAGTTGATACATTTAAATGGCAAGATACTTCTTTTAGCAATAGTACCACAATGATATAGATGCAATTAATAAAACTTAGGGGTTAGGACCCATTTGCTTTAAAAGTTGGGAAAAATTAATTTTAAACTTTTGGATGTAATTGGGATATGTGCCCAAATTGAAAATGGCTATTGATTTTATGTTGAAAAATGCATCACTTTGGTGGAAACTGATTAAGCCAAACAGGAACTCAGCAGTTGATGCAACCCAGCTTAAGCAAAATCATCCCACTTACTTAACTAAACAAGGTTCATTGCGACCTTTAACAATGCAGTCTTGATCATACTTCTCTTTCTTCTTGGAGGGCCATGTGGATTTAACAAAACCAATTCCTGCATGAGTATTCTTAATTTCACAGTATGGTGAGTCTGTCTCAATCATCATTTTCTCAACAGGAATACCCTTCACAACATCTAGGTTCTCAGTTGTCTTCAGAGAGCACCCGTTTATGCCTGTCACAGAACAAAGATGTGTACTTCATGGGACTTCCATTGGAATTTCAGTATTCTACACACCCCAATAGCTAAAGTTGCAAGTTAACTAATAAAGAAAATACAAAACCTTTACATGACAATTCACCACTCATGCTAATCATTGTTCTTTTTAATTTTCTTATATTGAAAACAACAAAACCGATTATGTAAAACCTCAAAGCTTTCCCAAAGTATATATTCATATTTTTATCTTGAGGAACTTCAACTAGCATGAGTGTATGACAAAAGTTTATTTGTTGTTTATGTTTACAGAAAGGAAAAGCCTAAAGTCAAAATACTTAGGTGACTTTAAATAGGTTAACAAATACAATAAAGCTTGAAAAGATACCTATGTACATTTTATCAAATGAGAGAAGCTTCATGCAATCATCCATACTACCAGTAAATGAATGGGTGACTCCCGCTGTGAATCTGACATATAAATGGGAATGGTTAGTCCACTTGACATCTAGAAGTTATTATGCCATCAAAACCAAGCAATAAAACAAATGCAAATTTATGTTCACATTTAAGTTATGGGCTAATATTTTTTTGTTTCTTATTTGCTAATTTTATTTTATTTTTGTATTATGTGTCAAAGCCTCAAGGTAATTTTCTAACCCTTCAAATAATAGATTACAAGTTTGGAAAGAACCATAAATATATCGAAACAAATTCAATGCACTTTGCTTTGGTGGAGCTTGAACCATCTATATCTTTTTCTCGTCAATTCATGCATTTGAAAGCAGAAAAAGCATGGCCAAGGGTGATAACAATACTGCCTAATCCTTATAATTAAGTTCATTTCTCCAAACAAATAAAATGATAGACTAAAAGGAGACACATTAATAAGGATCATTATTTGAATATTATCAACTTCAAAATAGAGAGATCCAGCAGCATACCTGTCCTTATTTTTCTCCACTATTTCACAGAAATCTGCAGCGGCTGCTCGCATGTGCAAAAACATAGGCAGTTTTGTGATATATGCTAATTCAAATTGCTTCTCAAAATACCTTGCTTTCACAAAAAACAAAAAAAACAAAAAACAAAAAACATTTCTTTAATGATTTTAATATATTGCAATAAACACAATATTAGGAAGAGAAAGTGCGAATGAGGCACATTTTTAACAATAATTATGCTGAAACTGCATACTTTTTTTGAGTTTCTGCTGGGCAAAAATGAAGCCTGTCATAGTCCAGTCCACATTCTCCAACTGCAACCACCTTGCATATGAACAAAAGAAAGTATAAAAATTATGTCTAAATGGCTATTTGGGCAGTAGATTCTGAACTAGAACACAAGTTCTCCAGTTAGATGAAAAGGGATACAATTTAGTGGGTATATACATTACAATTTACAAAAAAGAAGGAACACAAGTATTTTTACACAAATGTCATATGTTAAGTGAATAGATCAATGAGATTCCAAACTATGTAGGTCTTAAATATCTAGTTAAAATTAAGAGATGCTTAATAAACTGTCTTCTGCTAGATTATAAATTCACCTTCCCTTTCTGAATTCCCTCTTTAGCTAAAGACAAAAGAGCCTGGAAATGCTTTTCTGGATCTCCACCCTCCTCAAATTCCTGAACCAATACACTACACTTGAGTCATAGTTACAAACACTTCCATTCAAAGTCCAAACCCGCTACTCTCTAAAGAAAGAGCTCATAAAGAAGAAAACCAACCTTGCATCGTGTTGGATGCACACCAACGGTGCAGAAAAGGCGTCCTATGATTGAACAAATCATCAAATTAGTAAAAATCCACATTCTGACTATGAAATTCATCACGAGAAAAAGCGATGGTAAGATAACAAACCATCTGTTTCTGCAATTGCAAGCGCTTCCCTTGACTCCTCAAGGGACCCACCAGTTACCTGCAACACAAAAAGCAAGTCCTGACTAACCACAAACAGAAACCATCCAAAATTAAAACAAATTTTCCTATACAACATTATTCAAACAAATGCTATCATTTTAGCCCCATAATTTATGTCCATGGCTTTATATACCTGAAGCATCTCAAGTTCTGCCAATTCAAGAACACGAACATTCAATTTCATAAACTCATTCTCAACTTAATTTTCTATACTTAAAGTAGAACAAACATTCATAATTAAACTTCACACTATAGATTTGAAAGCTCGGTTGGACAACAGAGCATATTACAATAATTCGGTTGACACCAGCAGCCCAAGCTCTGGTTAGAACGGTTGGTATATCCGAGATGTGACATTGCTTTCCGTTGTAGATTCCTTTGAACATGCCATCTGCACTGTTTCGAATTAGAAAGGGAACAGAACAAGGTAGATAAAAATAAAAACAAGGTGTTCGATAAAATGCCTAACCGGTGAAGTTGACGGCTATATCTGCATTTGTGAGAAAAAAGAGATTATCAATGAATCTCAATTAAATCCAAAAGCGAACGTGAATTAAACTTAAGGTTGTTCTTATTTCTTACCTATCATTCGAATACTCGCCATGCCAGATTCTGATTGAATTTTGCCTCACTCGGGAGAAGAAATGTACCAAATTGTAAGTGGAAGAATACTCATAGCAGTAAGATTGGGCTTTACTTTTCTGGACCTGACCCAAATTTAATTCTATGCATAGTTTATACCACACGGTTTGGGCCATAACAAGAAGACAAAAAACTGGAAGGTAACAAATAATTTTTCAACAATTAATTAGGTGACCCAAAAAGAACACGATTTTACCAAAAAAAAAAGAAAAAAAAGAACACGATTGAATATATTTGTAAATTTATAAATTTAATTGATTTTGATTTTAACCCTTTAAAATAAATTTGTTGAATGCTTATTTTATATTGCTGAAAGCAATCTTTTTCTTCAAAAAGAAAAGAGGATTCATGCTATTATATTGTTGTTCTCTGTATTCTCTCTATTATTATGTTTTTTTAATGGTTGTTTAGTTGACCATTTGACGGTTTTGACATAAAAGATAATGTTAACCATATATTTTATTATGTGTGTTATATATTTACATTATGAATATTTGTATGTCCTGTTATGAAATGTAAGAGATGAATTAAATAAAAAGAATAAGAACCGGAATAGATATTTGATAAATAATAGAATGTCAGAAACCAAAGATAAAAAAAAAATAGTGTTTACACTTTAGATCATCTCCCATTAATTTGGGTGTTTGTAGTATCACAGTAAGTCTGAAAAATCAACAGTGTTTCTATACACAAGCACGTAGGTAAAGTATAGGTCATGCCTACAATACCTATATACACTTGCTTGTTAACATGAACAACATCGATGGTGACCCACCCTTTCTCCCCGTTCTCTTGTGATCTTTTTTGAAACTAGTGCTTAGTGCTTAATTGGTTATAGTAAACTGTGTTAAACTAGGGCAAGGAACAGACACGACACGCCAACTCATTTAATTTGACAGATTATTCTCCCTAGTTAACGGTTCTCAAAACAATAGGGAGAACTATAATCAATATGATGACGAGGAGAATTGCAATGGCAAAACATGTTCCTTTACGAGTACTCTTCTTCTGCTCATCCCTCACAACCTGCAACTGCTGCACCCCTTTAGTCACGAACGAATCAGCTAGTGCCACGTGGCTCTCAATGTCATCGAGTTGTTCACCCTCGGTTTGGACCAACACTGCCATGTCCAAGAACACTTGGTGCAGCTCCTTTAGATTTCTCTCTATCTCTTTCACCGTGTTATGCCTCTCGTCAATCTCTTGCAGTGTGTCCACTATGCTGCCTCTCCCTTGTTGTTTTATGGCTTTCTGTAAAAAAGTTTCACTCTCACCTGCTCATGTGTGAACCATGATGCCATCAGCAATTTGTAGTGCCTCTCTCAAATTAAACATTAACAAAAAAAAAAAGAAGAAGCTAATATATCATCAATAGACACCAGCTATTGAATTTGGTGAAATTACATTTTAATTAACTTAAAACATGACATGATCCGGTAAAAGTGTAACTCAGAGATCCCTTGTTGGACTAAACTAGGATGATTAATCCATACCCAAGATGAATGACACGATCATTTTATATGGATGAATTTAATCTTTATATAAAGTTATTAAAGAATGAAGATGTTATGATTATAAGTCTTAAAAGAAAGAAGCAGCTAAATTACTTCAATGTACCTAGTTCTATATTTGAGTTTGTATACGTAAAAACTAGATTTTTAGCCTTTAACCAAAAGTTACAAACTAGATGTCGTTTCTATACACACCACACTATTTGAATATTAATGTTACACGTTACCGGTAGAGATGAGGAGGTCAATGGTGTTGTCATCAGGATTGTGGCCAGTGACAGCGTAGTATCTACGTTGTACGGTTTCTCTATAGTCGTAGGATATCTGCTCCCTGAGCTTGTTGAAACTCTCCATAGAATCTTTGAGATTCTTCCTCAACCCACACACAAGGGCGGTTCGGCTCCGGTCCGAGTAGGAACCCGGTCCAAAATCAGGCAATGAGCGGGCGGTTCGGTTGGAGCGGTCGAGGGCCTCGAAGCGAGTCTTAATGGTCTTAGCCATATTGAGAGAAAGAGCGAGGTCAAGGTCGATGCGAGAACGAAGGTCCTTGAAGGCCTTTGGACTGTGAAGGGTTTTGCTGTGTTCGTTTGAAGAACGTAGGCTTAGGTGGAGACGTTCTAACTCCTTCAACTCCTCTTTCAGTGACTCAACTTCTTCCAAGAACTTGTCTAGGTTCATCATACCCTCTTCCATCTCCATCATCACGTGATTCTGCTTCTTCTCCTTTGAGAATAACCCCGATAACAGGTCGTTCATTATGAAGGGTTCTGTAATTTGATTTAATTAATGGCTTTTCTGCATTAACTCCTTTTATAGTGAAAGCTTTTCACTGTGCTGCACGTGTTCAAGTTTCAACTCAACTCATCCCTGTTATGTGTATCTGACGATTCATGTTTCATGCAAAAGTTAATTCCATGTACTATTAAGGGTTTGCTGTATAAGATAAGATATTAAAAGTAGAATTATTTTATTAAAAGTTATGTTGTTGTTTGTTAGATAAATTCTATATTTGTGTGTGTAATAATCGGTTGGTTTAGTTGAGAAGAGGAGTTACAAACTTATTGTTTACTACTAATTAATTGCTTGAAAGCTGTTAATCTGAAAACGTAACGGAGGGCTACGGTGTGTACCGGCTGAACATGAAGCTTCCTCTAACTCGCTTGAGTGAAAAAATGTTATCCAAAATAAACTCAAACAAAAATACTTCTTCAACGTGGATAAAATTTTGGAAACTCGTAGTTGTTTAGTAGGGTAAGATATTATTATAAAAGTAGTGGCTACCTAAACCAGTTTTACAATTTCGTAATTGAATTAGTGTTCTTTCATTAAATTATGTTCAAAACAATATGGACAAAGATACTTTACAAGTTTTTGGTAGGGTACATAAATCTAAAGTAGTTGAAAAATAAATTGGATTTGGTTTTAATGGTGTATTATGTTAGTAACTATTAATGCTCATCGTATCCTCTTTGAGATTTCGTTTATTTGGTTTAAATTAAAATATATTACACTTTAATATGATGTTAATTAAAAAGTTAGTTTCTATTTCAATCTTAAATTAGTAAATCATTGTTTCTTATCTTTGTTGAATTGTTAATTTTAGACTAGGGTACTTATTTTCCTATTAAAAGATAATATTCAATATCCTCTTTTTAAGAAGTTCCCTTACCAAAACCATACCAAATGTCATTCAATTGGCAATCTCTTTTCATGCATAAATTTTAAATGTGCCTAGGTTCTATCCGACTGGAACTTAAAATTACCTATTTAGTTAGCTTAATTAGCCATTTCCCCTTGCAAAATATGTTCTTCACGTATGCATCTATCAAATCTCATTTATGCATTTATCTCTATTAATTCTTTAATAAACTTGACCACACTTATACATACTATATAATTCATAGTCACCATCATTCAACACTACATTAGTATTCCACTTCAATTACTATCAACATTTCTAATATATAGTACCATCAATCACTTATTTACATTTGACTTATTGTCATTCACCTACAATAGACATATGCACACACATACAATGTTATCACAATCACCAGTCAAATGGCTCAATGCCATGTTATAGTTCCTGGTCATCAATTATCATTTTCATCATCAACAACATTATATCATCATCTACTCAAACATACTCATTTATAATCCTCGACCATGTAATCAAAGAGATTCCTCAAGCATCCATACCACATCTCAACCGATATCAAAATAATCATAATCATCAACCATACTTATCACAAGCACAAATTATACATCTATTTACACTAATAACAACACTAAATTCTCAAAAAACACACACACACACACACACACACACACACACATATATATATATATATATATATATATATATATCACAAAGTCTACTTGGCATTGCTTCACCAGCTCATCCAGTACTAGTCTCAATGTTATCAATAGGGCCCTTGTCTTCAGTCACCCAGTCACTATATCAACAAGTAAGGATGAGTGACTGACAATATAAATCAATGCAAATAATTCAAAGTTTATAGGAAAAGCATAAAATAGTTAAGTTCTCATTCAATTATACATTTCAATTAATTTATTTTATTTCAATGTTCAATATAACTATAATTCCTCGGTTTCATTAATTTCATAATTAGTAACCAATTTCTAAACATCATATTCAATTCTTTAAATCTGTAATCAATTCAAACAATAACACAATTGACTCTCAGCCAATATTGTGACATCCCGGTCACTGTTGAGGGCGGGGAGTGATCGCCAGTGCATAGGCACGGACAAGGAGCGGCTCCTGGCAGGCTTCCAATGGGAGGGACACATGAACGAACTGAATACATACCAGAATGAGAGGGATCCAAAGACTGTATAGGTATGAGACTATACAGTCAAGGATAGCTTAAAAAAATGAATTCGTACTACCTATACCAACAAATGCATTAGCCTTTTCGGTGGCTCATTACTTAAGGACTCCAAAGTTAACCGTGCTTAACTTGGAGTAATTCTGGGATGGGTGACCTCTTGGGAAGTTCCCGGGAAGTGTGTGTGTGAGGACTAAAAATACTGGAAAGGTCTTGTGTTGGTTTGTGGGAAGAGTCGTTCATTCCTGAAAAGCGGCCGGGGTGTTACAAATATAATATAAGACTCTCTAGTATCCGGATACTAAATTGGATCGGTCGTTAGCTAAGGGTCCTACCCGACCTCCTGTGAATGCTACTTGATCCACTGAGTCATGCCTTGCTCCCCACCTCACCATTGAGCCTTACCTAATCCTGGGTAGCTCAATTAGGTCACGCTCGACCATTAGAAAAAAAATAGGGGGTGAAATATACCGACTGACCGTCCACATCACATAATAAACACATATATCAATTATAACAATTATACATTAGTATCCTTTCAAATAATTCATAATAATTTGTCTTGACATTACAACCATCACCCCGGGACCTCTAATTAAGTCACTCTGGCATATATTTCTCTTTTATCTTGGTTCATATCACATTCTCAAGTTTCAATTCTTAAATCAATGATCTCTTTCATCAATGCACACTAACATTCTGTTAAATTCATACACTTTATAATTTCTCATTCACACTTGTTAGACACAATATTTCCACTCTTCGCTTGCAATTCTCAATAATATTCACATATTTACAACCATAAAATATAACACTCGCATCATCAATCAATTCATTACTTAAGATCATAAATTAATTACATACACCAAACATTATTATATATATATATATGGAATTTAACATACTTAACTATATCATACCCTTTTCATATTTGCTGAAATCGTCGTTAATATTATTTTCATTAATTCATACTCCAAGTACACCCCTTACCTCACTTCCAAGCTTTTAGGATTCCTTTGGCAATGTTAAATTCACCAAATATCTAGAACCAAGGAATTTACAAATCAAATTAATGTTTTGACCTTCAAAATTAAAACTTATTACACTGAAACAACCTTAAACGCATATTCTTAGAGCTTCCAAAATTGACCTTTATTAATTTTCAACTTCCGTTCCAAACTCCGCTTTGCCTAACGTCCCTCCAGCGCTTGGTTCGGAACCTAACAACACCAAAATAAAACCTCATTAGCCGTTTGTCAATACCCACTACACCGAGGTTCATTTTTAGGCTTTAAAATGTAAGAAGCAATGGAAACCGGAAGCCCAAACAAATCATGTCATTTTTAGTTTTGTAAGAAGATAGTCGAAACTAAAAATTGAAGCTACCATTTTACTTACCTCGTTTCCACGATCGCAATGGTGGCCATGGAAGAGAGAAGTGAAGGCTTTGCCTTTTCTTTCTCACTCATGAAGATGACAGAGGAGAAAGGAAATGGAAAAATTAATTTAAGCTCAAGGGAAATTTAATACTTTCACATCCTTTTTTCCATTTTCTTTTATTTATTTCAATAAAAATTTACTTTTACCTTATGGTAAATTATAATTTACCATTGCAAGTTAATTCAAATCTAATTTCATAATTAATCACCCTTTATTTATTATTCAAATTTTATCACTAACTAGAATTTCCCAATTAATTTAATTTTATGGTCAATAATACTTAAATAATTCATTAATTAATTTTCATACGGCAAGAATAACTAATTTTAATAGTAGTGATATTACAACTAGGACTAGTACCAGGGAAGGGTCGCATATGATTTATATCTTTATTTTGTATGGGGATGAGTAAGTAGACTTTTCATGTACTCAGCTTCATTTTCTTTTGTATGCTCAATGGACAAATGACAAAATCCCCCTATCTTTTCTTATGTATATTTTTAATTTTCAATGACATTTGATGTTTCTTTCAAAAATTAAAAAGGAAGAGAGAAATTGTTTAGCTTATATCTTCAAGAAACTTTTAGCTTAAATGTTGCACTAAATTGGGTATAAAAAGACACATCTCCTTATTAACCAAATTTTGAAAACCTTTATGTCCAAGTTAGGGTGTCATAATTTGGTATTAAAGCAATTTAATCTATTAGTCTAGGGAATGACAATGGCCTAAATTATTCCATCCTTGACTCTGCACTTTATTTGAAGGTCTTTTACGATCTAAGTTTTAGTCCATGTACATAAATTAATGTTAAGCTAATGATGTGATGCTTAATGTATAACATCCTTAATTTTTAAATGTTTTTTTTAATAAATCAAGTAAATTTTTCGCAAATAATTTAAATTTCCAAACAGAGATCGGATTCAGCCATTAAAAGTACCGGTTTTACATCAATCCGACCGACCCATTGAAATGCAATTAAATACAAATAAACTTTTTATAAATAATTTCATAATTAAAACGAAATCTGTATTAATAATATCATTGTCACTTTACAAAAGCCGACCGACCATTTTATAATACAAAAAGTACATCACTCGGTAATCACAAGAGTCAGCCAAGGCTTCTACTCAAATTACTATGTACACTATGTATTGTGTATACTAATACACAATGCTCCAGTCGGTCGAGTGACTTCAAGTGCCATCACTGTGTCCTCTATCCACTGCAAAAATAATGAGTAGGGGGTGAGCATAAACATATCAAATAATAGTTATTGAATTGGATTAAAGGTCCAATCCATAACTATGCACTTAACACAAACCGAGTCATATAACACAATATGAATAGCATTTTCTATCAATAATCAGGGCGTACACACAAAAATTAGTGCATACTCATGCTCAAGCAATTGGATCCATTAAATATTTTAATTTTGTGTTGCAACACTGGCTCCCTGAGCCATAATTCAGCACTCGACTGATTTGGCCATTTTACAGGTACCAAACCTCTCTACGCCCCTAATGTAACACTGAGTATCACTCCCAGAGTGATAGCGGTCCTCTACTCAGTGCTACGGGCCAAACCCCGAGCCCCACTCAAGAGGTTGCCTTGAGTCCCACCCAAGGTCTTTTGTAAAAGTCACAACATACCTCATACTCATGCATCTCAAGCATATACATAGATATCTTGAAAAATTCATATACTCATCATCAATCTCCTATCACTATAGATATCAATATCAGAAATATGAATGGTATATATATAAAAACATAAAATGTCATACAAACGGGGTATTAATAACAATTATGCACATAATACACATATACAACATAATAATATCACCCCACATCCATTCATAACTATCTATTTGAGATATAATGTTCCCCCTACCTGGAATAAAAAGTTTCTGCAGCTCTTAAAGTTATATTCCAATTCACAGCTTGTAAATTCCAACTGGAATTACAGTTTCAGAAGCTTCACACGTTCACACGAAAGAGAAGAAAAGAAGATTTACTTGTTCTTCGTAAATAGCTTTTTAGCAAGAGTTTGAAGAGAAAGATTGTGGATGATGTTTTTCACTTTTCAAAAGTCTTTAATTGATCTAACAGTAGTTGATATTTATATTGTCCATGCAAAAGAGACGTGAACAATAAAAAGATCTCTGCTGTACATTTTCTTCAGATGATGAATAAGAAATGAGCATTTAATGAAAAGGGACAACACATAAGAAAGGGTCCCATACTTAGAAAATATCTTGAAAAGTGAAGCTGCTAAAAAGTAGAAGAACAAATTGACGTGTAAAGCTTCAGTAACTAAAATAATCGTTAATTCCGACTCGGTTTTTAGTATATTCCGACTCGGTTTCGGCCTTCTGGGCATATCTTTCTGAGAAGGTTTATCACAGCCCCTGTCTGCGCGGAATTTCTTCATTCGGAGGAAAGGTTCCATTCCATGGAACACTCAGCTTTCTTTCCTTGGAAGTATCCCACACAATAATATCGCATTCAAACATACTCGGGTATAGTTATGTCTGAGTCAATCTTCTACTTACATCACTCGGAAATCTTCCATCTAAATCACTCGGAATTTGAAGTCAACTCTCTCTCTCGGAAGTCTTTCCATTCAAACGAATCACTTGGGGTCAAGAACAATTCTGAAGACAAACCCGAGTACACGTTTTTGGTCATTATTAAATATCGACTCGATCATAAATTTAACGAAGTTCACCACTCGGTATCTAACCACTCGGATATTTACTTTCCTTGGGAATTGTTCACTCGGAACTATTCATTTAGAAACACACTCATTCGATATATCCTATTTGGTGACACGTCATTCAGAAATTAATAATTTCTCACTTAGCACCTTTCCATTCGGAATAATCTCACTCGGTATCATTCCACTCGGAAATGTCGTGCTCGGAGACATTTCACTGGGAAAGTCTCAATTCGGAGATACTCCACTCGAAACTGTTTCACTTGGATTTCCTTATTCGAAAGTGTCTCATTCGGACACTATTTTCTTATCTTAGAAATAATTTGCTTAATGATGTTTCACTCGGAAACATCTTAATTCCATTTAGAAATAGCTTCCTCGGTCTTACTTCACTCGGTATCGCACCATATTCACTCGGAATATCATATTCCAAACAGCATTCACTCAGAATTTCATTCAGAATTTCTCCATTAATCCTTAATGAATGAATTTTCTAAATATTACAAAATTTGGGATGTTACATAATGACTTGTTGACTTAGATGACGAAATCCATTGAATGAAAAAACATGCCTGCCCACAACTAAGGAATTTGAGTTTCACAAGAACAAGCCCATTAAGTTCAAGGAGGACTTCAATTCTGACAAAGCTCTTTTATGGATATAGTGTATGGAATAGATCTTTGAAGAAATGGGATGCACAGACATAGAAAGGATACGATTTATCGCCTTTTTGATGATTAGAGAGGTTGAACAATAGTGTAAGTTTAACCACTAACACCTTGAAACTAAAGAAGTATCACTAACTTGGGAACTCTTTGAGGCAAGATTCTTTGAGAAGTATTTTCCCAATGATTTTAAAAAAGGAAATGGAGTTCTTTAATTTATGACAAGGAAACATAAGATCGAAGAATATTCGACTAAATTTGATGAGCTCTCTAAGTATTATTTTTTATTTTAGAGGAATGGATGATAGGACCAAGTGCTTGAATTTTAAAGGAAGGTTATAACAAGAGATTTGACGAACTGTATATGGCTAACAAACTGAGTGTTTCCTAACTTTGATGGATGGTTACAAAATTTACGAGGACACCACACACCATGAGACACACAAACAGGAACTTTTGGACCGCAACCTGACATACGGCAAAGAATGCCCAACTGAAACAAACCCTACCCTATGCGTATCGTCGAATCACCATAAGCCATAACAACAAGTATAGCTAGTATTAAGAATTTGAAAATCAATTATTTTGCTAGGAAGAAGACCAAATTTGAGGAAGAATCATTGAAATAATGTAAAGATAGAGTGTTATACCCGTGGGAAACCTGAGAACATCAATAGGGATTGTCCCCGGGCTGCGAAAAGTGGTCATGATTAGGAGATAAACCATGAAAGAGGTATAACAACATGACGTGGATATGGAACAACGTTAATTAATACCCTGGTTGCCTATAGCAACCCTACAATACAAGATGAAGGCAACGCTCAGGTGTTCACTATAACGTTCTTATTTTTAAAATAAAATTTCAATAAATCAAATAAATTTTTCAGAAATAATTTAAATTTCTAAAACAGAATCGGATTCAACAATAACATTATCAGTTTTTACATTAATCCGACCGGCTCATTTAAAAAGATACAAATAAATACAAGGACTCGGTATTCACAGGAGCCGGCCAAGGCTTCTACCAAAAATAACAATGTACAATCCGAGCAGCTGAGTGACTTCACATATCATCGCTGTGTCCTACATCCACTGTAAAAATAACAACAGTAGGGGGTGAGCATAAACATATCAAATAACAGTTACTGAATCGGACCAAATGACCAATTCATAACCACAAATAAATCAAAATCATATAACATAATTCTTTATATATATCATTCATTCTTATGTCATCAAATGATCATATACCATCATGTTATTATCAATAACATATATCAATGTATATGCAATACGGATCCGTCTCTAATGATGAGATATTCACAACATAATATCTCAGCTCCCAGCTGATTCGGCCGTTTTACAGGTACCAAACCGCACGCGCCTATAATATAACACCAGTCACTCTCAGTGACAGCAGTAACACAACTCGGTGTTACGGGCCGGCCTTGAGTCCAACTCAAAGGCGTCCGTGGAATCCAAAGAAACCACCACAGGGTCTGTGCCTTATCATCAGACCGCCCTCCCATCTGGGCCGGCATCACAGGCCCCCTGCAGTCCTGTGTGCGTCTGAATGCAAATGCTATGCCAAAATAATTATCAATCATCAACAAACCATCTGATTTCAATTATCAGGGCTACCACTCGGTATAACAACAAGCATAGCATGCAGTTATATATATCATGATAACTTCATGAATATAATTCAAATCATCATCATCAATCACATACCAACATCATCTCATGTCATCAACCGATCAAATCATCAGTCACATATATTCTATAGCATCTCATATAAACTCAATATTATTAATATGAATGGAAGATATGTAAATATAAAATATCATTCAGTCGGGGTTTCAATAATAATTAATACACATATCATATATATCATAACAATAACACCCCAAATCCATTCATAAACCATTTATTTGAAATGTAACGCTCCTCCTACCTGGAATAAAGAGTTCCAGCAACTTTTAAAGCTATAATCAAGTCACTGCTCAAGAATTCCGACTGGAATTGCAGTTCTGAACCAGTCCCAAGCTTTCTTCGTGAAGAGAAGAAATGAAGATTTAACTTTCTTCTTTGTTCGTGGGTTTCCAGTAAAGTTTGGAAATAAAGGATTATTGATGATGATTTCACTTTCAAAAGTTCTCTGATTTAATCCAGCAATAGAATTATTTATATATGGTTCATGCAGAAGAGACGTGATTGAATTGAAGAATTCTGACACACGTATCTTTAATGATAATGAAGGATTAAGATATTGAATGAAAAGGGGACAACACATCAAAGAGGGTCCCATACTTCAAAAATATCTGAAAAGTGAATCTGCTAGAATGTAGAAGAACAGAGTGACGTGGAAAGCTTCAATAATTAAAATAATCATTAATTTTGATTCGGTTTCAGTATGTTCCGGGCATATCTTTCAGAGAAAGCTTCTGTCCGTTCAGAATTCCTTCATTCGGAGGAAATACACTCGGAAAGGTTGCATCTATGAATCACCCAACTTTCCTTCCTCAGAAATGACCCATTCAGAAATTTCATTCGGAATACCTCAATCAAACATATCTAACTTCCCGATTCAAGCCTTCACTTGCGTCACTCGGAAGTCTTCCAAACGAAAGATCACTCGGAGTTAGTAGACAATCCTCTTCTCGGAAGTATTTCCACTTAAAAGAATCACTCGGGATCGAAGACCATTTAGAAGACGAACCCGAGTTCAAACTCAGCAGCTCTAAACATCGACCCGAGCACGAATTAAATGATTTCACCACTCGGATATCTCAATCGGTACCTTCCCTCTCGGAAGTATCACACTCAGAGATACTTCACTCGGGAAAAGTTTCACTTCACTGGAAGATTCCCCATTCGGAACTCACAACTCAGAATTATCTCAGTCTGAGAAGTACTTATTCAAATTCAAGCTTCTCTTCTTTTCGGAAGTACTTCTCTCAGAAATATCCACTCAGAGACAAGTCACTCAGAGGCATTTCACTCGGATTTGCCTCTCAAAAGTGTCTCATTCGGACACAGAGCTTTTCTTTACTCAGAAATGATTCTCAGTCATGTTTCACTCGGAAACATCTTAATCTTTACTTCACTCAGTAGTTCTTTCTCCCAAAATATTTTTTACTCGGAATTATATTCCTTTTCTTCACTCAGAATTATCTCAACTTTCCCACACTCGGAAATATCTTAACTTGGGGGCGTCTTTGCCCGAATGGTCTTCATTCAACGTCAGAGCTCCTTCCTTTTCTCTCGAAATCAATCCACTTGGGATTATTCCCTTCCAACAGAAGCATTCGTCCAAAGTCGGACTCGGGAATATGTCAATCTTTCATTACTCGGAATCACATCCTTTTTCACTCGGAATGTCTTGCCTCGGACATATTTCACTCGAAATTTCTTCACTGATCAAACATTTTTCACTCGGAAACTCTCCACTGAGCTTTAATGAATTATTTTCTAAAATTATAAATTTTAGGATGTTACATTCACCATGAATAACATTGAGGCCAATCAAGTGAAGAAGTCGACTCATGGTACATGTTTCCTTGATAATGTACCTCTTAAGGTTTTGTATGATCTTGGAACCCATTCTTTTATCTCGAATGACTATGTGATACATATGAAATTTCTTATTACTACCTTATTTAGTTATTCAATTGTAACTACTTCAAATGAACCCATAGTTACCATCATGCTTTGCAAAGGACATTAGATTGTCATAGAAGGTATCAATGTTCATCATTCAATCCAGATCGAACTAAACCATTCAATCAATCTAAAATAACCAAAAATTAATCAAACCAAACCCAAAAAACCACATTACGTGTGTGACTCGAATTAGATTTTAATTCTACATCTGAAAATCAAACCAAGCTCAACCAAACCACAATCTTCAATATATTACTCTTATATTTATATTACCTTACTAAATTACATACATGAATTAAACTTTAAAAAAAGATTTAAAAGACTTTAGGTAATGATTTATGATTTTTTTATTATGTTAAAATATTTTACAATCGTTATTTTGCTTTTGAAATAGTTATTCTTAATTTTATTGGGCTAGACTTATATGTCTTATACTTGATTTTACAAAATAAAATAAAATAGAACAATCTAATCCAATCCAAACCAAACCACTTTAGGTCAGATCAGATTGGATAAAATGTCATAATACATTTCAATCAAACTGAATACAACTTAATAATATTATCAGATTGGATGATATTTTTTTTATAAATCAAATTGGTTTAGACCGCAAACACCCCGATAATAGAAGGTAAATCTTTTTTGATGGAACTGTTTGTTTGCCATTATTTGACATAGACATCATGAATTGGTTTGAAGCCAGGCACGTGATGCTGGATTATAGTAATAAAACTTTGATTGTTAATTTCAATCCTAATGACCCTCCGGGCTAGCCAAACACTTTTTAAGGCTAAACATGCGAAAGAAATGTGGAGTAAAAGAGAAATGTTGTACGTAATTATCTTCACGTACGACGAAGTAAGGGATCCAGACATCAAATAATATCCTGATTTATTCCCTAAGAACGTCCCTAGTTTACCGCTAGGTTGAGAAATCATGTTTTGTGTCTTTGTAATTCTTGGAATCGAACCAAGAATACTTTTAATTGATAAACACTTACTTTTAATCATTTAATAGTACTAGTACATTTGTTATCATTTGCTATTTTATTTTTCAATCACTTCCATCATTTAAGATACTTTTTGGTTCTTTTTGGACATTTTTCTTTAATTTTCTTTATAAAAAATTTGAAACATTAATTACTATTTATTATTAATTTTAAAAATTTGTTTTTCATAATTATTGAACTTCTATCTTTTTTGTAATAAATATGATTTATGTTAACCAATGTCAGCATTATTTAAAGAATTAAAAAAACATTTTTATTCAATATAATATTTATTCTGTCTTGAAAATTAAAGAAAAAATATATTAATTATAATTTTGAATAATTTTTTACCTAAGATTGTTTAACTAATATATACCTTAAAAACATTAAAAACCATCTTAATTTTTTTTATTTTAAAAAAAATCTAAAAATCACCTAATTAGTATACCATAATTTTAAAAATCTTTCACTTTAATTTTAATTTCTCTAATCCTGAGCATCAATAAACAAAAATATAAGAAAAAAATAAGGCAGACTCAAAATGGTTGCAATGTTTTTTTTTGTTTTATATTTTTTATTTTGAAATAACATTTTGAAAACTAAATTTGTTTAAATTATATAAATTATTTTTTTGTAATGTATTTATAAAGTGACTTGAAAACAATTTAATTTTTAGTTTTCACTTTTCAAAATAAATTATTTCAATATTTAAAAAATTGAAGAGTTAAAATTAAAACTGCAGAGGACAGAAGCTAAAATTATATGTAGAATCAAATGGTTCCTATTTGAGCTTTATGAGTTTCAGTCTCTTGAGAGTGAGTGGCATGGTGAAGTGTCTTGCTCTGTTCATGTGACCTCTTAGTTGCTACAGAAGGAGGAGGTGGTCGATAACAAGTCTTTCATAACAAGGATTATAGATTTAATGATAGTGATAATAAATAAATACATAAATAAAAGTTAAGTGATAAAAAAGTTAACTAATGGCACAAAAGAGGGGACTAATATTTTAATTAGTTTTTGAATCAGTTGTTGAAACAAGAAAAATAAAGTGAAAGAGAATCTTTCTTTTGACATTTAGATTAAAATATCTTTACAAGTATAAGTTTTTTTTATTAAAAGAAAAAATTATAAAAACTATTTTTTTATGTTAATTAAATAGAGAATTCATACGAAGTATAAAGTTAAAATACTTCTAGGTAAATTGGTAAATTATTTATAAGTATATATTTTCAAAAGTTGACAATCTAGTTCCAGGATAAATTTTCTCATGGTTAAAACTTATTATAAAATGTCATCACAAAACAAAAGACAATATCCATAAAATTTAACACTTGACCTGATAGTAAAATTTTCAAGAAGTTTAGGATAGAGTGTTGTTCCCTCCAGATTAGCTAAGATCCTCATTCTCCCATTATTTTAGGAGATTATCTCTATCTAGGAAGTTATCTCTATATACTATCTTAAGAAATTATCCATATCTGTTAGATATTGAGTCAAGATCATAACTCTTCTTTGATGTATAAATATGACCTCTGAACCCCCTCTCTGATTCAAGTGACATTTTGAGCAATAAGAACCCTAATCCTCCTAAAGTAATTCTTTAGGGTTTTATGTCTAACATACTAAGAGTGAACATTTTAGCGCCCACCATGGGGTTTGATAAAACAGTCCACACATCATATAGAGAAGGACTGACTCTAAAGAAGAAGAAGATGGTGACCACACGTAGCAACCCCAGCAAAAGAGAAGGAAGAGACACCCGAGGAAATCAGGAAGGACACTAAGGCGGTGACAATCAATTGGAGGGGGCTTTAGCAGTCTTCAAAACATTGCAACGTACCGTGGAGAAGTTGAGAAAATAAAACGAAGACCTAAGGAATCGTTGATCAGAGGAGAATAAGGCCAAAACCTTTAGTCCCCTATTCGGCACATCCATTCACAGAAGTTGTAATTACGACCCTCACACCAGTACATTACAAGCCACCTACAATAGGAAGGTATGATGAAAGAGGCGACCCAGAAGAACATATCACCATGTTTACAACCAACCTTTTCATCTCTAGGGCGTCTGGTGTCCTCCTATGTAGATACTTCCCTACCACCCTCACCAAATCCGCTCTGCTCTGGTTCTCACACATTCCCCCGACAAGAGTATCATGTTTCGTAAAGCTCACGACAAATTCCTCACTCAATTCTCCTATAGCCGAGCGGTTCAATACACTTCCCATAGCTTAGTCAACCTCAAGTAGGAACGAAGGGAGACACTTATTCATGGCACGCTTCAACGAGCAAGCCATACAAATCCAAGACCTAAGCTCAGAGGTGGCCCTCCACATGAAACAGGCGGATTGCGTCTAGGTAAGTTTTCCGAATCTTTGGTCAAAAAGCCCCCAACCATGTAATCATTCTCGGAGGCATTCTTTTTCCTACTCGAGGGGTTTTTTCCCACTAGGTTTCCCCCGAAAGTTTTTAATGAGGCCCGATGAAACATCCATAACAAAAAAATGATTTGGCTCAACAATTCTCTACAAATTATATGGTTCAACAATATTCTTCAAATTATAATTGCAATAACTCTTAAAACTCCGAGTGATGGCTCGAGGGTAACAACAATTGATTACTACGTTAAGTCCTAAAACTTCGAGTGACGGCTCGAGGGTAAAGACAAATGATTGTTACGTTAAGTCATAAAACTTCGAGTGACAGCTTAGAGGTAACAAAAATGATTACTACGTTAAGTCCTAAAGCTTCAAGTGACAACTCAGAGGTAACGGCAAATAATTACTATGTAAGTCCTAAAACTCCATGTGATGACTCGAGGGTAACAACAAATGATTACTGAGTTAAGTCCTAAAACTCCGAGTGATGACTCAAGGGTAACGGTAAATGATTGTTACGTTAAGTCCTAAAACTGAGTGACGACTCGGGGGTAACGCCAAATGATTACTATGTTAAATCTTAAAACTCTGAGTGACGGCTCAGGGATAACGGCAAATGATTACTACGTTAAGTCCTAAAACTTTGAGTGACAGCTGGGGGTAATGACAAATGATTGTTACGTTAAGTCCTAAAACTCTGAGTGACGGCTCATGGGTAACGACAAATGATTGTTACGTTAAGTCCTGAAACTCTGAGTGATGGCTCAGACGATAAATTTCCAAGTGCCAACCACGAAACATCATTCCACCCTACCTACGGAGCAAATGCAATGATTATTGTGAAATTAGGAAAGCCCTCTCTCAAAAGAACATCCTACGACGAAGAAGAAAATGACATAAGAATACCCGGCCTTAATCTGGAAGAACGAGACATGGCCTACATCAAGATACAAGTCTCCAAATTGAAATCCGCTCAGAAATGGAACACATTGCTCAGGCCACGACCTTTTCGAAGAGGAGATCTAATACTAAGAGTAGCTGATAACAATAGCAGTCAACTAGGAAGGCCCACACCGAGTGGGAGAACTCATCAGTAAAACATCATACCAGCTTGAAGAGTTAAAAGGAAGAAACATTTTCATTTAAAGGTGTATTACAGTTAAATGTAATGAGGGCACTCTTTTTCCTACTCGAGAGGTTTTTTCTCACTAGGTTTTTCTCCTGAGAGGTTTTGATGAGACCCACCAGAATAGCAATAAGACAAGTGCGACTCAGCTCATCAAATTATGTTAAATCGTAGTATCCTGATCGGAAGAACAACAAAGCTCACGACTAGAAATCACATAGCATACAAACCGCTCGGTGTACGAACGCTCGACATACAACCACTCGTTACATAGTCACTCGGCTCGCCCGATGGCTGAGAGCTCGTGACTGGGGGCTCCTGTCCTTTTGGATTAGCTTCCTCTTATCCCCTTATTTTAGGAGATTATTTCTATCTATTCAATTATAGGAAGTTATCTCTATCTCCTATCTTAGGAAATTATCCCTATCTATTAGATATTAGGTCAAGATCATGACTCTTCTTTGATGTATAATTATGGTCTCAAAGCCCCCTTTGTAATTCAAGTGACATTTTGAGCAATAAGAACCCTAATCCCTCTAAAGTGATTCTCTAGAATTTTATATCTTACGTACTCAGAGTGAACAAGTATAATATTTACAAACCTCATGTAGATAGTTTGTGTAATTTACAGATAAATAAAAAAGTTAACATAATAATGTGAAATTGTAAACCCTTATTTTTTTTTCAAGTTAATTACAATTCCTTGTTAAAATCATTTGCATTCCAAATTCTTTTTTCTAAGCAAAACATTTTATCATAAAATACTTTTATATTACTCCTAAATGAATTTTCCTTTTAAATTTTTAATCCAAACACAAAATTGTTTTTCCTTATTATAATTTCTTTTGTTTACTTGAATCTCACAATGGGCAGTAGATGAGACAATAAAATTACTCTTAATTATAAGATTTAAAGTAGTTTTTATTTGAAAAAAAAGTACTCCTTCCAATGTTTGAGATAAGTAAAATAAATTTTCATACTTATTAAGATATTAATCAAACTTATTTAATTTTTTAAATTTATCCAAAAAAATTTAAATATCAAAATACTTGTTCCCCAGATCCAGGGGGCTCATGATACCCCGCTTTTTCTCCCATTTTAGACAAGAATAAAGGAGATTATGATCCCCCTTCATCCTGGACGGGTTGGAACAAAGATTCCCCCACTTCCCTTTTTTATTGCCCTTATAAATAAGACCTCAAAACCTCCTTTGTATTTTCAAGCGATATACTCAAGCAATACAATCTTAATTTTCTATAATAATTCTTTAAGGTTTTGTGTATTCAATGTATATTGTGAACAATAAAAAAAAACACATTAAATAAGAATACATTAAAGATAATAACATTCAATATAACAAAATTAGTCGATATTTACCCAAAAAAATTGAGAATCCGTTTGTTTAAATTAAAGACCCACCGAAATGTAAGTCAATTAAGGAATAGTCAGACTTACAAGAGACAGAAAACCGTAAGACATTTCGACTTTCGAGTTCGACTCAGTTAATTCACCGTGGAACTTGTATACCAACACTAAATAAAAGAAGTCACATTATTAGAAATTTAGAACAATGAAATTTCATACTTCTAGCTAAAATTATAAAATTGATTCGTAAGTAATTTTACAGTGTAATAAATCTTCCTGTCTTACAACTCGGCAACAGTCGTAAAACTAAAGCACTATGGACTGTTTCCTATTGTCCTGTAGAGAAAATAAGACCACCAACTGCTCCAATGTCTCCTAGGATTACGCTCAAAATATTGATATGGCCAATTTTTGCTCTTGCTACGAAAGCACCTCCAGAATATAAATGAAAAATCTGACTCGATTACCTGTGTTCCACTCTGCCTTCCATCTTTAGTTAACCGAGGTGCAACAAAAAGTGTTGGGACTTGATGTCTCCACAAAAATACTCCCATGTAACTTCCTTTCTCAAACTTGGCCAGTCCAAATACGCTAGCCTGTTCGATGATGTATATTTTCACCATCATTATTGCTCGGACAAAAAGAACTTGCATTCTACCACTTTTCCACCAAACTTTTACACGGTTCCTCGTTCCTATTGACTTTTTAATAATACAAGGAAACGTATATATATACAGCCCCCTGCTGCAATCACATCTAAAATTCCAGCTCGAGATAAATGGACAGCAAAACATTTACGGAGTTACCAACTACTCAGGTAGACTGGAGCACGGTTATATAATATTTATAGCCTTGGCACTTGCCTGAATGCTGCCTCGTTTGATCACTGTTTCCCTGACCATCGGATGGAAGTTTCCAATTCAAAACATAATTTGACAGGTCATACGTCCCAGGAGAGAATACACAAATCTGAAGAGGAATTTCTGCCACGGATACAGGATCGATGTGAAGATTGGTTGAGCTAGATCCAGACCAAATATACGGGGAGACACTTTCCAATGATATTGCCTTTCCTGGTTGAGTGTCAGGGACATTTGATGTGCCTTTGAGTTCACTTACTGGTGTAATATCATGCCACCCTGCTTGATCAGGAGTAGCTGATTGAACTGTATTTGTACTGTTCATCCGTCCACCATTACTAGCAGAATCTAAGGTGTCAATGTGTACAAAAACAGTGGCTCCAGATGAATTGTAAAGATGCATTTTCAGATTTATTTCACAGAAGGATGTGGAGAAGTCATGAAGCAAGGTTTGAGGTCCATCCACTAGCCATGAAATAGGGCCCGTGCTAGCAGTACTATAACATAACAGGAGATTAACATATACCCCCCAAAAGGACAAACATCATGCACATGATAATTTAAAATTTAATATGAGGTCGCAATAAAAAGCATTATGTAGAGAGTGAAACATACCTAAAGTGACATGCATGATGAGACATAATATTTGGAGGATCGGAAGCGCCTGGATTGTTGTTACTCCTGAGTGGCCGGGAGATCAATATAAAATCAACAGTATTTAAGTCACCCTGACCATACAAACAGATGAAACTCGAATCAGTATTCAAGTCACCCTGACCATACTAAATGTTCTATGATGACCCTGGAAAACAAATTTGTCCTTTAAATTTTGGAATTCTGTAAACCTAGAAACCAACCTGTTCCTGTCAGAGCAAAAGTTTGACATTCACATTACACATTAAAATATTCTCATAATCTAGCTGCCTAGAGCTAACGAACAAAATAAAATAAAATCTTGTATCTACTAGTATGAGATATGGATGAAAATACGTTTCCATAGCTATGATAGAATACCCTTGAGCCGGGAAAAAGAATAAAACAAGACAATAAAAAAATGAAGATACTGAGTGCAGTAGAGCAACTCAATTCCTTCACAAATCAGATATGTCAATGCCAAGCAACCAGGACTGAGCCAAAGAGAAGCTATCCCTAACTCTATTTAAGGACAAGGACAATCAATGAAAGGTGCCTGTATTTTAGATTTTGAGAGAATGAAAAAATGGTAAGTGGGTGTTGTTGAGTAGACGGGGAAGTTTGCAGGGAATATCACTTTACACATGAATATCCCCCAAAAAAAGGCAAGAAAATGAATAAATAAATAAAGGTTATGATCACTCTTGATTCAAAAATATTTTCAACACATCATTTGCTTACACCTTCCCATTTTTACCTACACAATCAAGCAATGACAGAATTTGGTTGGACTTCAAAAACAAAATAAATGTCTACCTCATATGAAACTTCCTGCTGAGATCTTTCATTATGGTGGAAATTGATCAAAGGTGTGCTGTTTATATCATAAACTAAATCCTCACTGTTTTGGGAAACCAATCTTACATCATTTCTGATAGGCAATGTAGATATGTTGTCCATCCTTGATTTCTGAGGGCAAACAATAGCCAAATGCAGATAACTCTTAACCATGGATAATTATTAGAAACAATGTCTAAAACCTAAGGATGGATAATTATTAAAATATAGAAAGAAACATAAAAACTACAAATAGCACGAAATTCCAACTCAAAAGAATTACAAAAAAACTCCTTCGTTCCTATACAACAGAAGAATATCCCTTTAACAATATCCCTTTAACAATCTATGAGTTGAACACTCAAGTAAGGCGAAGAACTCTATCCTTGAATGGATGCAAAACATCATATAAAAAGACAAAGTATAGCAAGTTCTCTCAGCTGTACCAGGCTTCATGTTTAAATAGTGAAGTTTGAAGACCTGATTTTCATACATTTTTTTTGCACGTAGCTTCTTTAGCAACTCATCCACCATAAATCATTTCTCTACAGTAATATTAATAATATAGTATGCAAACAATTTAGTAATTGACTAAAAGCATTTGACTCTCTTGTAAACTACAGAAAAAGGATGTGACAGGTAAGGAAATTTTCTTTTTAAATATAAGGAATAAGGAAATAACAGACACGGTAATAGACAATTTGATCAACAACCATATTTTACAACAAAACAACCACTATTATAAAGGTTCATACTGTTCAAAATTTTGTTTCAAATCACCTAAATTATCCCCATAAATTCTATTTTAATGGACATCATTAATTAAAATAGATCAAACCAATTAACAAATAATTTATCTATCTTTCTCATCTCAACAAAACCCAACAAATGAAACCCTGATTGCCATTAAAAAACAATCAAGACCTAAAGTGCGAACCTGTAGTATAAAGAAACATGATATTGCTTGGCCAGCCATCAATGATTGTGAAGGGAAAATAGTATCAGGAGGTTGAAGTAATGATATTTCCCAGTGGGGCCCAACAGATGACAACTGACAGACTTGAAAACTTTCTGAGGTTGTCTTGTTAACAACATCCAGTCGAACGAGAAATTCTTGTAATCTTAATTGAGAAGGACTGATTTTAAACGAGACATCCAATGATGGTAATACCTACAATTAAGTTTGGCACTTTAAAGTTAACTGGGTATATGGCTGGTAAATATGAAAAGGAGTCACTTAACAGATTTTTTTTTTGTTACTAATAATGCAGCAAAAATCATAGTGCATAATTATTCAGTAATCTTCTTCTTATCTAGCCACCAAAGTAAAAGAGGTTACAGTAGTGTACTAAGTAAATAAAGCCAGTGAAGCCCAAAAAGTTTCATTTTTTGTATCATTATACAAACCTGCACATTGTAATGCAGGCGAAGAGTCCGATATCTGATTACACTTGATACATCTCCCATCTCATAATATATGCTCATGTAAAGTGAGATATCACCTGGAACAGCGGCCCTAAACCAAAGAGGCCACAAGAAGGGTGTTTCACCTTGAACTGAAGTACCCTGAAATAACATGTGACCAAGAAGTCAACAGGAACCAAATTAGAATAAAGTGGCAAGACACACATTACATGGAAAATAGTCAAAACTTACGTCGGGAAACAAAAAGACTGTATCAGACATGATATTAGGATGTGCATAACTTTGAATTGAATCTGTCTTTTTTGTTAAGCAAGAAGGAAACTCTGACTTCATATTTTCCTGATTCCCAATAATCAGGAATCTAGGATGACTTATCTTCATCTTCAGATTCTGTCAAAATCACAAATGAATAAGTATTGAGAAAAATAGCACGCAAGAAAGAGAAGGAAGAAAGCAGCTTCTCGAGTTCAAATGAATACAAGGGTCATATGGCAAACTACATCCATCATCCAATCATATCATGCACACCTGACCTACTATGTTCCATAACTCAAAATTACAATATAGTAACCACACCAACCAAAGGTTATCCCTCCCTCCTCCCTACCAAGTTGACAAATCTTAACATACAATAATACAATTCCACATCCTATGGTAAACCACTCACTCAAGCCGACACAAACAAATAGGGGAGCAAATCTTAGCAGTCACATGATCACTTAAAGAAGTCACATGACCTAATGTGTAAAAAAGATGCATGATTTTTATGTTTTAATCATACTAGTCAATCCAAAACGCGTCATGTGGTGGGCGACCCCAAAACTAGGATTGCGGTGTCGCGGAGCAAATTGTGGGTCCTATTTTATACTATCGAGGATAAAGTAAATAAATAAATATTGTATATGCAAAGAAAAATAGGGATAAATAACTAAAAATATTCCAAATGCATAATCCTTCACTAGAAAACTAATATTATACAATGAAAAACAGTCTAAATTCATGAATTCATAATCTAAAGATTAAAATCCCATAAATCAAAGAACTAGACATATGAAGAAGTAGAAATAGGTCACAAAATCAAGCCTTTTTTCTTCTGCGAAAGTGCCTTTGTTTTCTGTTGCCAAAATACAGTAAAACAGAGGAAGAAGATTAGTAACGGGAAATGAGTAAAGAAAGGAAGAGATGTGAAGATGAGATGCAAAGAGACAGGGACTGAAGGTGATCATGGGTGGGGGTAAGGGAAAAAAAAGAGACAAAACAAGATGATAAGCGAGAATTGGGAGTCGTGCATCAGAAGAAGGTGGGGATGGTTACCGGAGTCTGAAATGATGGTGGGGGTGGTCACGGAGTCTAAAAGTAAGGTGGGGGTGGTTGTAAAGTCTGAAACCAAGGTCGGGTAGTCACCGGAGAAGTGGGTTGCCAAGAAAAAGAAAAAGGAGAAGAGAGAGAGCTGTGCGAGGGCGCGACACACCTATCACGCATAGGGGCCGCATGACACAGCACAATCGCAGCCGCGATTGATTACTATGGTTTTAATCTTAATCATCATTCATATTATAATCCTATTTCAATGTCATGACCAACCACGAAATTTTCGCTTTTATGAAGTTTTATCGTATAATATCTTTCAAGTGGTGAGGTTATACATTTGCACTTGTTCAAATTGAGAAATGAACTTTCTATTTTAAGGTCACATACTAAACTTACAAAAATTATCATTTTGAATTCTCACTACTAGTCATAGTAGTCAATCCCAAAAACACGTTGCGTCACAGGAGACCCCAAAACTGGGATCACGGCATCATGGAGCATATCGTGGACGCTACTTTACACTATCGCGGAGTACAATAAATAAACATATATAAACTACAATGCAGAAAAAAAAATTTAAAACAAAAGAGATAAAAATAAAAAAGTATTCCAAATGCATAATCTTGAGTCACAATTTTTGTCAGGGTTAACAATGACTCGGTCTGATAGGATCATTTCCAAAGCCAAGTACTGGGCCCTTCGAGCTCTAGTGTAGAAGCCCATCTAAGGAAGTCTTAGGGAAGTTGTGGGGCTATCTGAAACTTTATTTCAAAGCCCATTTATATATATAAAAAATTAAGCTGTCCAAGTCATTGATTAACCCCAAATCACCAGTTTTTCTCAAAACCGGCCGATTCAGACTGAGTCAAACTGAGTTATATTGGTTCAGATGCATATCTGATCTAATTGATGACTCGAACCGGCTATGGTACCGTTTTCTGGCCCAACCTACCGGGCCGCGCCGAATTCAATAACATTGCTAACTACAGAGAGTGATAGTCTATAATAGAAATAAACACAAAAAAAAAAAGTTGGATATGTTCTCTGTTTAATCAATAATCGAGATTATGGATTCCACCTTGAGATTGAAACAAAATACAACTGTATTGGCAGGAAAATAATCAAAAAACAGAAAAGAGAATCCCTCAGCTTCCAAAGCGTCAGGCCCAAGCCAATGGCCAAAAAAACCCACTTAGTGGAATAAGGCTTTGTTGTTGTTGGGGTCAGCCACTCTACCCCACGATATGGGATTGACCCATGACCACATAATGGCAGAGACCATTTACAGATATTTTAAAATTTATATGGACCCAAACCAGGAAAAGAAATTTGAAGAACCAAAACCACATGAAATCATATTTGTAGATGTAAACATATTTAAGTCTTAAACTTTAGAGCAAGTTAACTCCAAACATGGTACCTTAACAGCACACTCTGATGGATTCCTCAACTCCAAAACAAGTTGCCGTAAATCTCCAGCATATGCCTTTACAGGTAAAGGTTGAATGAGACCCTCCAGCTTGGGTATGCTCTAGTATTTAAGAGAAGAAACAGGTGTTTTAATTCAAACTTAGAGACTAAATGAGAGCGGAGTAAATATTCATGTGAAAAATAGACCATAATAAGATAGGATAGAACAAGAGCATGCACCTTAATCACCATAAATTTAAATTTCTCATTTGGCAAGTTCTTTGCTTTTCTTCTCCCCTTCAGAATATTCTTCTTTGTGTGGCTCAACTCAAAGTTGTGAAAACCAATTATTGTACCTGACAGTTTCCACCTAACACCAAGAATTTCAAGAGTACCCTCTGCCCTAGGAGTAACTGATAGTTGAATCTGGAAAACAAGTACTTGACTACATTAATTTTGCAAAAACAGAACTTGCAAATATAATGCACGAACACATGATTTTGTGAAAAGAATGATCAAGTAATGAGAAAAAGGGGGAAATCAAGACATTCTCTAATTTTGCATTGTCAGGTAGCGACTTTCTTAAAGAATAATCTCTAGAGTTTTAGGAGCATAATGGGTGTCTTTCCACCTTGGAGCAAATATTGTTTTGAAAGTTGAAAAAATATGATAAGACTTTGTGGCAGTATGCCAGTTATGGTATCGATCACTCTGATGTATTTTGGGGCAGAAATGCACACATTTTCAGGAGCTTTTCTTTGCCTATAATTCCTTGTATTCTTGGTCTATTCTCCTATTAAAAAATTTCTTACAAAAAATAATGCACATCTAGACAATGCAGTAGTGTACATGTTAAGCAGCTTATGCTAAAGAATCTGGAAGAGCTTCACGTATAGGAAACTGCTGACTAAAGATTAGAAGAACATTTTAATACAGGACACACCATGGAAACTGAGACAGCTACAGTTGCACACATATTTTATAAACATGTCAGTTATAAAAAGCCATAAATTCCCAATAGATCATCACTGCAAGATCATGAGAAAATATGATTACCTGTATTTAATCAGTTCAATATATAGATTTTTAAACTCATTTTTTACCATAAAAGAAAAAATATCATTTTTCCTTCAAATTTATTTATTAACCTGCTGCATTCACAAGAGCGACAATTTGAACAAAGGATATTCATCATGTAGGAGCCTCATTTCCATGTTGCTAGAAAGACTAACTATCTTCATCTTCCAAGAATGAAGTTTAGTCATTCTACTCAAGCTTCAATTTAACTATCTTCATCTACCCTAACCCCTCTCTTTTTCTTACACCTTCCCTTCCCCTCTTCTCCTTTCTCTGAATTTTGTTGCTTTCATCATATTTTCTATTTACGCTTCTATCTTCCCTATTCTCTGTCTCTGTCTCACATTTTTTGCTCTGAGGTTTACTTTCTGTGTTTCCATCTTCACTCTTCTCTGTTTCTGTTTTGATTCTCTGTGATTATGTTTGTATTCTCACTTCTCTGTTTCTATCTTCCCCATTCCTACCTAGGTGAATATATTGTCTTAAGATTTAACATAAGACTTGTAAAGTTATGGCTTTTCTATCAATAATTTTTTATATGCTATAAATCATGAATTTATGACTATTTTGTAGCATTTTTTGAGTAATTATGTGAATACGTATAGATTAAAGATCTTTATAGAAAAAATTAAAACAGCAGTCATCCTGCTATAGCTGTTTTGGAGTCAGCCGCTCCGCACCGTTATCCAAGATTGATAACTATGAAACTAAGATAGAAAATGGAATTTTTTTATTTTTTTCATGATGCAACTCAATGGGCGTTGGGCACATTGCTAGTTAAAATTTAAGACGCAGGAGTTCTAGATTTTCCACAATCAAAACAACATCTCTTACTGACTTACTCACCATGGTTGTTTCACCGCCTCCTAGTAAGAAATCAACCTCAGACACCAAAAATGAGGAATTGTCTGAGCTTACATTCCTGAAGTGGTCAACCAAATTGTCGCTTTGCACACTAGACTCATTTTCATCTGTAGTAACCATAACAAAACATAGCCAACAAAATAAAAAGGCTACCAATATTAAATGTAAACGAACAAATATCAAAGCAATAAATAGCCAGAAGAAGACTCAAACAAAACAAGCTTACCTGATCTAACTTCATCTGCACTAGCAGAATACTTGCATACAAGTGTAACGCCAGATATGGGAATCGAAATTTGCAGAGGATTTTTGAATTCAATATTCACCTTCACAGCTTCTGCAAATGGATGCAATAAATTAAACAGTGCACAGAAAATAATACATACAAGGAAAAAAACAAGTCTATTGTATCAATTGCTTACAACAACTTTGCTTTTTAAATCAAAATGTAATGATTTTATATAAAATCTAAACTGGTCAGGTCAAAATTTCTTTTGCCCAATTCAGCTTTGTATTTTTACATTTTCACTAATATCAACATGATTTATACTGGTCCAAATGTGTTAGACCCCCAAAGAGTTTAAAAGTGTATTGTAGAAGGAAGAATACAAATATGAGTTAAATCTATTATTGTTAGGATTGTTAGAATTCTGTTTGCTATTTTGTTAGGTTGTTGAGGTGGTTAGTTTGTTAACCAGCCTCTTATAAATAGGCCCTCTGTTTTTCAGCAGAGGAGGGGAGATTATTGTGTAGTTTTACTGGTTTTATCCCAGTGTGAGAGGAGTAGACTCTTTTGTGTAGCTTTCTTTTTCCTAAAAAAAAGTAATGAAATTTAGGAACGAATAAAGCCCTTTCTCTTTCTTGCTAGTGCAAGAAACCTAACAATTGTTCCGACTTGCCGTTTCTTGTCAATGGAGTCACGATTACAGCAGGTTGAGATCAAACTGCAGAATCAGAAGATCAAGCTGGCAGAATTACAAAAAGATGTGGCCTACATCAAAGATAACATGCCAGAATTAGACCAAATTAGGGGGATGATCATGGAATGCCTTACCAAGAAACCTAACCGAGAAGATGAAGGCAGCTCCAGCATGATATGACACTTTCCAGTGACAATGAGGGGACGAAAGTGATGATATGACTCATTCTTGGTTGAAGAAAATACTTGAAGGAAGCGACCCACTGGGTTGGCTCACTCGGGCAGAAAAGTTCTTTGAAGTGCATCAGGTCAAGCCAGGAGAGAGATGGTTCCAGTACCGATGGAACAAAACCAAGAACCCTTCTTGGGAGGAGTTCTCAAGAACCTTGCTAAAAAGATATAGGAAGAATGGTCGTGGTTCAGTATATGAGAGATTAGCAGCTTTGAGACAAACAACAACGGTGGACGAATATGTCCAAGAATTTGAGCTTCTATTTGCTCAAATGAAAAATAGTTCAAAAGAGTAAACGTTGGGATATTTTTTAGCTGGCCTGCATATGGATATTAGGGGTTTCATCAGACCTCATGATCCAAGAGAGTTAAATTGTGCTATGGAAATCACTAGGGATATTAAGGATGCCATGAAAGAGGGTCAATTCCTGAGGAAACTACAAGAACGTACCACGGCAGCAAGGTATCAATTTCAGGGGAACCAGGGATCAGCTTCTCGAATAGAATCCCTTGTTATTTCCACCCCTACCAGCAACAACATCAATCACAAAAATCAAGGAGAAGTTCGTTCTGCACCTACACCTACAAACCCCAACAGATTCAAGGGAACCAGAAGCTTACCATACCAGGAATATATCAAACGTAGAGAAGAAAATCAATGCTTCCACTATGGGTTGGCCTTTGTTCCAGGACATTGCTGCCCAGACAAGAACTTGCGTGTCATTATCTTGGCAGAAGATGATAATATCATCCCTGAAAACGTGTATGGAGAGGAAGAGGACACGCGGACACCGTTCAACCAGATTGCAACTGGTTAGACTCGTCTCTTTGTTCAGCAGGAGGATTAACAACTCCTCAAACCATGAAGCTCAAAGACAGTAGGCAGCCAAACAGTGGAAACACAGCTACCAATATACCTATCAGGGTGGTTGACAGTAGAACCATCACTGAGAATGGGATTAGCAGGTCTCAAGTCCTTATTCGCTGGCAAGGGAAACCTCCGGATGATGCAACATGGGAAGATTCTGCAACTATCCAAGCTCATTTTCCAGATTTTAACCTTGAGGACAAGGTTGTTTTAGGAGGGGAAGGTATTGTTAGACCCCCAAAGAGTTTAAAAATGTATTATAGAAGGAAGGGAAGGGTACAAATATGAGTTAAATCTATTATTGTTAGGTTTGTTAGGATTCTTTTAGAATTCTGTTTGCTATTTTGTCAGACTGTTGAGGTGGTTAGTTTGTTAACCAGCCTCTTATAAATAGGCCCTCTGTTTTTCAGTAGAGGAGAGATTATTGTGTAGAGAGTTACGAACCTTTGTGTACCTTTCTTTTTCCTAAAAGTAATAAAATTTAGGGACGAATAAAGTCCTTTCTCTTTCTTGCTAGTGCAAGAAACCTAACAAAATGTCATCAAATTTTTAAATTAATTTCAAATAAAATCCAGTCACTGTGTAATCTGACCAGTGAAATTTAATTCCCTAAATGAAATGGCATCATTGGTTCTGCTCGAGTCCACCTATCTTACAATGAGTGCATGCCCAAAGTTCTAGGTATAATTTCAACTACATGAATTAGCACAAAAGGAGTACATATATATATATATATATAACTCAAATTCAAAAAATAAACAAATCTCACTTATTCAAGCACATTATTAAATGTATGATGTATCTCAATCCATTAAAAAAAGTTACACAATTGTTAGACATCTTAATAAGAAAAGTGATGTATGTAATTAATTACAATAACATATTAACACTTAGCATCAAGTCATCAACAAAAACATACATTTACAAACTAATAATTCAGAAACAAACCAACTTTTTGCTCTTAAAGTCTTAACAGTAAAAGAACATTTATTGGTAGTAGCAGTAGCGCACAGCTAGAAACTATCAAGCAAACACACGGTTCAATCAAAATTTAGTGGTCCAAAGTTCAGCACCTTTTTTGTTTTTTTCTTTCTTTTATCAAGTCATAGTTTCTAAATACAATCTCCGTCAGAAAATGCACATTTCCTATCCTCCAATAAGAGAATATTGGAAAGACTTTCAAGTAAACTAAAACGAAACATAATTATCAATCTCTAATAAATTTTACCACATACCGCCTGTAACACAAACATTTGATTGGCTATTCTTTTTAGAGATAAGCTTTGATTGCAACTCCAACCAATTAGTCTTTGCAGCAGAGAATGATGGTATCATTTCTTCCTCCAAAGAACGCCACAAGCCTTCTCTAGTATTAGCCTGAAAAGTTAGTTACACAGGGAGTGATGTCACCTCAAGCTATCAAACTACAGCCATCAACTAAATTGGGACTTATGGGCAACAAAATCCATGAAACAAATGCTTCCCCTGAACATTTGAAAAAATTCCAATGAAAACCCATGATACAAAGGTTATAGCAAAAATTGAATGGAGGACAAAAAAATTGAAAAAAACAAAATCCAAGAGTCCCTAATGATAAAGGAGAAGCATAATTTCTAATCTTTGCCAACAACGACCTTAGTAAAGATTTATGCATAGAAACTAACCATCATCTCAGCTTAATGGATTTAGTGTGCCACAAAAGGGTACTCTAACAGTCAACACAGAGTAGCATTGTATTTTTGGGTTCCATTCAATGTTATTGCAAGACACCATTTATATGTGGCCTACTCAATAGCTTGTTTTGAGTTGTTTGAAGCAAACCAGACTAACTTCATAGTAAATCAAGTATATTAGCAACGGCCATAATAAGCAGCTAAGATTGCTAAGGTGCAGGAGCTTTTAGCTAGAAAATTTCTTATTTTCAGTAGTTTAGTCTATGCAACCATAGATCCTAACAATCAGATACAGCCCTTTATTATAAAGATCAGAAAGATGGAAGTCAGTTTGCATGCATTCAAGTAAATAAATTAGACTCAAACATGAAGGGACATGTTAGATAGTCAACCAGCTTAACCTTACATGTTCAGTTGCTTTTTATGGTTTTAACACAGAAATACAAACAAATAAGCAACTGAAAGATAGAAGAGACTTCGCTTGAAAGGGGAAAGGAAAAGGTGTTTCACCAAGGTCCAAGGACAAGGAACATGAAATCATATTAAATCTGAAAATTAAGGAGAAGATACATTGACAAATAAAGATTTACTGGAATGAAGAATTAATCACTCCCAAGGCCAATTGTAATCGGTTAATATGGATTAACTCATTAACAACTTTTTGAATGTATTTAACTACTCAAGTGCTTAGTGGTTCCAAACTACAAATATTTTTCTGAAGAATTCTTTCTAGCAAGTCACTCCCAACACACAGATTAGAGTTATCAAATAGGGGCCTCATCCTAAGAAGCATGGCATGGTGCTGTTCTTGCGGCAGCTCATGGAACCACTTTTCATATGGCAGACATACCACATATTGGGGATGCCAGAAAATGCAGCTCTATTACGGGCAGTTCATGGGTTTTTACCAAAAAAAAGAAAAAAAAAAAGTCTCCACATGTCTGAGCAAATAACCAGTCTGCTATACAATAAAAAGTAGTTCAACACACGAGGAAAAACATTCTGAGAATTAGAATCCCAAAAGAGAAGAATAAAAAAAACAGGAAGCATAGAATTGGATCAACTTACAGCTGAAGGTGACCCATAAGTTCGGTAATCTTCAAAGATGACTTTGAGAGAAGACATGTTGATTACAGGCAATTGAAGTTTTGTCACCTCAAATGTCTGTCCAGTTTTCTATGATATACATGAAAAAAAATAACACAGCTGTCAAATTAATTAGCTTCTGTCCAACTCAGCATTGACACATTAAAACTGAATTCTATTTCCGTGCAAAGCAAACTATTTCAATAATTACAAGTTACAGGCTTGTTCAAAAATATATTATACAAACAATGAGGTTCTAAACATGATATGATATCTGAACAGGAATTAGAGGCACTATCACCTCCACAATTTGAAGAAAGTCACTCAGGAATAACTCCTGCGTTGTCTTGGACTGGTGACTGCAGGATAAGATTTCTGCCATGTGCTTCACAGCCACACCATACATCCCAAGAGAAGCATACCACCTAAAACAATCATCTCATCAGAAAGTTCGAATAATGCAGATCCAAATGGCATTCTAGTTAAATTAGAAAAAAATTACAATAACAATAGTTGAACCAAGTCTAACTTACTGTCCTATATGGAAATGAACATGATCATTGATATAGCTCCAAGTAGTTCCTCTAAAAACAGAAAGAGCACTTCTGTATGTTCGGATTGCATGTTTGATCTGATCATAATAAACTCAAGGAGAGAAACTTAGTAAGGAAAAAAGAAACACATTAAAAAACGAGGAAGAATATGCATTCTGTTGACATTCCAATACCTGCTCACACTTTTTATACTGCTCACCAGAGAGCACTAGATGAAATCCATATTTGCGTAACATGGAGGGTTTAGACAAGTAGCAGTAAGATGCTTGTTCAAGCATCACAGCAGAATGTAGAATATCCTAAGACAAGGAATTGGTCAACAGCAGAAAACAATAATTCTAGATTACTATTATTTTTATTCAATAAAAAAGTACTACCTCACCACAAATACGAAAATAAACAGCAGCTGCCTCATTATATTGATCACGTGCTTTTAACATTTCTATCCACCACAGACCGCATCGTGTAGCATTTTGCTGACCCAATGATCCAAGTTTCTAGATATAACAAGTTCATTAATCAAAAAGAGAAAGTGAAAGGAATATAGCAGTAACAAAGCATTTCTAGAAATACATGTCACCTAATTCTCATGATCCAAAATAAATCATACATACTAAATAAGTGTTAAAAGCATTTTCCATGCAATACTCAGCTTCCTTTCTTGATTGATCCAACATGAAGTATGTAAGTCCCATCATTTCCTGAAAAGGGGGAAAAAAAGCAGGCAAACCAACGGTGATGCACTTTCAGAACATTTCTACAATCAAAAAGCATAATATGGGTGCTAGAAAAATCAAAAGTAAGGAATTGCACCACTAAAAATAGATTATTTGAATGGGAAGACAAATGATAGACTTAGGGTGTGTTTAGAGATTATAATTTGATTTTGCCTTGTCCAGCAACAACTATAAAAATCATATTATAATCCATAGTAGTCAATCCCAAATAGCGGCGCGGAGCGGCCGCCCTTAAAACTGGGATAGCGGAATAGCAGAAAGCGGGATGACCGCTATTTTGAATAAACCTATATAAATATTTCCTATATTTTCTACACATATATATTCAAAAAAAAATCACACAAAAATTAAATAAAAAGAGCTGATTGGTAATATTAAAGAAACACCTACATAAAACATAAATATATCAAACCAAACACCTATATAAAACATGATGTGTAATATTAAAATTAAAGGAACATTAATAATAATAATAATAATAATAATAATAATAATAATAATAATCCTTGTATCTTATAGCCAAATAAAAAAGGTCCAGGCCCTGAAAGTCGTTTTTTTTTTGGTCTTATGAAGGAGAAAGTATGGGCTGAAGAAGTTGTCTTTTGGGCCATTTCAGTGCACTTCCATTCTATTGATCCAAAAAAAAAAGGTATGGTACTCTTGTTGTGACCGTGACTGGTACCATATTTGTACCTCAGATTTAAATACTTGTATCCCACCACTAATTAAGTACCCAAAGTAGGAAAAAAAACAGGCCCTAAAAATTCTAAAGCTAAACCTAAAATAAAAACAAAACACCTTCCACTTCCAAAAAAAAAATAAAACACCTTCCTCCCACTTCATGCGCCGGCCCTAGAGGAGAGAGCATAGAGAGAAGGCTTCAACATCATTTCAACAGCCCGTCGGAGAAGAAGAGAAGAAGAACTGAAGAAGAGAAAAAGAAGTGAAGAAGAAGAGAAGCAGAAACTCGCCGGAGAAGACACAGGCTCGCCGGAGAAGACAGAAGCTCGTCGGAAATGGGTGGGGCGGGCCGGAAATGGGTGGGGAATGCCGGAAATAGGGCGGGGAACGCCGGAACGTGGGTGGGTGTCGCGGAATGTGAGTAGTGAAGTGGGAAACAGCCGAACGTTTGAAGGGGAGGGAGAGTCGCGCGCGATTCTGGCCGCGATGGGCCGCGACCGCTCCCCAGCGATTCTCGCCGCGAAAGCCGCGATCGAATCCTTCCCGCTATTGTTGGGCGCGTCGCGCCCTTGCTCTGCTCCGCCCCGCTCCGGCCGCTATTGACTACTATGTTATAATCATTAGATTACTTTGTTTATAGAAGGAAATAGATTGTAGTCTATAAGCTAAATTTTGGAGATATCATTACAATCTAATACTTCTATTATTCTACAATTAATTTATTTGCATACCCAACCACTATAAATAATTTCATACCCTTTTTTGTAATTTTACTACAGATTTACAAAACAACAAATTATTTTAAACAATCCAAATAAAATAGATCATTTCAAAATCACCTTTCACCTACAACATCCAAACATAAAACATAATTGATTATATCTATAATCAAGTATTGAAATAATCTTAATCCCAATAAATAATCTAACCCAAACACATACCATTCCTCTGAAATAGATCTATATTACAAGGGAAGTTATTCCTTATTTTGGTAAAGATAATAAATCCCACTCAACATCCTTCCACCACTTCTCCACATGACATCCTAATCAAACCTAAACCCAGGTAACAATCATGCATCATCCAAAGGCCCTCAGCATTTGGAATATAAAAGGACAAAGTTACCTGCACACCAGCATAACGCTTCCAGGCTTTATCAATCTTGTAATCTGTGGAAATTAGGCGATAATTTGACAAGGCAAGATCATAATCACGTAACATGAAGGCATAATCACCCAAAACCCGAATCTGGGATTCAATGGAATTATAGTTATACCTTCAACAATGGAAACCAAAAGCATATCAGAAACATGCAAAAAATTGAATGATACACAGCATACATCTATAGTCTATCATAAGATACTAAGATATAATTAATTAAATATAACATACGTAGGACCATTGAGAGAATCTGCACCATCTTCTTTCCCTTTTCTCCACCATAAATTTTTTATTTGGTTTTTAAACCCTTTTCGTGTTGCAGAAACCTAAATAAAAGAAAACATTACAGGAAAAGGTAAAGGAATCTCGGAATATAGATCAAAATAACAAATATTTGATCTTAAATAACAAATTTAAACCATATCAAAGAGAGTTAAACATAAAATACCTGTTGATTGAGTACACGAATCTTTTGCTCCATATTTGGAATGATGTGCTTAGATGATAAATCTTGAATTAGATCTCTGATCTGAACTCAGGCAACAAGAATATGTAGCAATAAAAGCACACAAAATGTAAGTATAACTCCTATAAATGAATATAACAATCATTGATGGTAGCAAAAGCAATAATATACCTCATTGATATCATCATTGTTAAGAAAGAAGCGAACATCTTGACTAGGTGAGGCATCAGTTATCTGTCACAAATTTCAGCAGACAACAGCCTAAATTGCATATTTTCACATGAAGGAAGCCAAAATTACATCTGAAGCCAACATCACATGAAGAAGAAGCTAAAAGTTCTCCCCAAAAAAAAACTTACATATGAAGCCCAAGGATTATCTTGATGTTTGAGTGGAGCATCCAGAGAAGAATTAATGCAAAGCAACAAACAGTCACTTGTACCAAATGTACTCCTCATATCTGTTAAAATTTTACTTGCTCTGTTGAAGAATAAGAAACTCATATAAGTTTAACAATGGATAGTGAATGCCAAGATTGCATTAGGTCCCAGAAAACAATGTCAAGTTTTCGTTCTCTTCCTCTTTTTCATTTTCAGAAAATATTGCTTTAGGATCCAATTGCTAGAACCACAAACTTTGCACAATGCCCCAACTCCCCCATTCCGACATTGCTGCATATTGCCAGAGTAGGACATGCCCACTGTTCTCCAGAAAGGTAGGAACCACATTACCACAAACGGTCAGGGAATGAAAAGGTATCTAAATGATTTTGACCTGGTGTGATAGGAGTCCGACATTGAGTAATTAAGGGAGCTTAATGTAGTACTTAAGCCATGAGACTCTCCCACCTAATGGACTAGTCTTTTGGGTTAGTCTCTCCCCATATGCTTAAGTCCTATCAATTTATGCTTTCGTTGAGAGACATGTCTAAGGAAAGGGCTATCTATTGGTACTGATAGGTGAGTGGAGCTGCCAAAAACGAAAGGGTTACCATCGGGTCAATGTCAATAGAGTGAAAGCTGGCGTTGACATCAGCCCTTAAAGGGGCGGCAATGATAGGTGTCCCATATTGAATAACTAAGGGAGCTCAATGTGATACTTAAGCCATGAGGCTTTCCCACCTAATAGATTAATATTTTGGGTTGGGCTTTCCTTGTGTGTTTAAGTCCTATCATGGCGCAGCAGCACATAATACACATCAGCAGATGGTGTGATGTGAAGCCAAGCCACTACCCTTGCAACAAGTCATTTGTATCCTATCAATAACAGTGTCCATACAATTTTTTTTACAGAATTTGGATTTCCAAACCCGTATATCTCAAAGGAATAGCTCGTGACTAGGAGAATGGGTAAGAATATTCAATGTAGAAGAAAGAATTACAAGAAAACTTTCCAAAAGCGTTAAAGTCCAAGCTTGAAATACTAATCTACCCAAAAAGCAAAATATGCTCCCCTGTGTGACCCACTTGAGATGTGCCCAAACATTTCCAACATAAAGGTCTTATCAAGAAAACATGCCAAGCCTAGCAATCTTCCTTAAACACCAAAACATAGATATCCCATTCTATCAACATACATCTCACAGAAAGGCATAAGTAATAACATCCAAATGGTTACATCTTTTTAGGGAGTGGGGACATGATGAAATCACCATTCCATGTATATGCACTTTTGGCAACCAGTATGATGCCACATGTATATGTCCATAACCTGCTTCTATAAAGTAAAAAATGACAGCATTTATACCTGTCTGCAGGGCCATCTTGATTATCATGCACTAACAAGTAATGCTTTAAAATCTTTGGATCCATTGCACCGTCGTTAAGAAGTGAAGGAAGCTTGGTGGCACTAAAAAGGTCAGCAAATCTGTTAATAGGCTGTTCATCCTTTGAAGAAACAGCTAGAAGACCTGCGAGTAATTTTCAGGAGAAAGGACAATTAAATCTGGAAAGATACAATCTGAAGAAGGAAAGAAAAAGAAAATATTAAAAACAAATTACGTATATATATTACTATAAAAGAGAAAATTAAAAGGAAATGGTGGAAAATAAGAATAAGAGCTCTGACTCATCCTAAAATCTTACATGCCACTGGATGGTCAAAAGCTTCATGGTCTGAAAAGGAAGCCATACGAACAAGCTCTTTATTGAGAAACTGAAACCACGATGGTGTATTTTTGTCCTCGGAACCTACCAAAGTATTTGTCGATCATACCAAGTCTTATACAGTGACAGAATTAAACTACTTTGACATAACACTAACATAAATTTTACAGCACATTCAAGGGTCAAAAACAAGTGAAGCCAAGCAGAGCACTAGTATTTGCACAAGCTTGAATAATTAAATTACCGAAATATATCACGCCCAAGGTTCAATCTAACTAAACATCTGTGTTCAATCTCAGCTTAAACCCAAGCCCGAGCAAGAAAACGGGTATTAAAAATACATGATGTATAGCTGCAATAATGCATCCATATAAAAATTGAACTACTATAAGAAATTAATTTACCAAATAAAGGCATAATATATGAAGGGCAAATACCACTTACTCGCAAGCTCAAGATTCATTTCCGGCACATCTGAACACAACTCAGAAAACATTTTCTCCCCAGACTCCGTGATAACTTGCTTTAATTTCTCTCTGGCTACCTAGTAACAAGGTGCGAGTACACAAATTGAACCACATCACAAATCCTAAAAGATAATTGCACACAATATTCACACAAAAAAATCTAAGAAGCAAAAAATCGTGCGAGCCACGGTCACAACATTCGCAAAAGATCGTGCGAGCAAATACCATCAAATCGGGTTGCTTGACATCAGAAGCATAAAACAAGCGCAATTTGAACTTGTGGAGACGATACGGTTGGTCACTGGCGGTTCTCACAGGCACTAAAAGTGTGAAAAAGAACAATGCAAGTGGTGAATCGAATGCTATTAATAGACGAAGATAAATAGGGGTTGGAGGATGAAGATTACCGTCGATGTCGTTGAAAGAAGAGAATGGCGTGAGCATCTGAAGGAAGGAGAGGCCGTTCTTGAGGCAAGATTCTTCGACGGAAGGAGTGGAAAGGACCATCACCACCGGAGTGATCTCCTCCAATAGCATTTGGCCGAGTGGCGTCATCGCCGGATCCATCGTCTCTTCTCTATGGTTTGTGGTGTGGGAGAATCAATGGGCTCGATGCCAAAGTAGATCGGATCTCTGCCGTCGAAGCTCGATTGGGATTTGGGAACCAACGGGAACCCAGAGAGAGTTGCTTCAGTCGCCAGAAAGAAAGAGGGGACACGTTCTCGAACTCTTTGCCTTCCACGACGTCGTCTCTCGGATTCTAGGCAAAGAAATAAAGAAGGGTAAACCTCGTTTTAATTTTTGACATGTTAAAAATCTTAATTTACTGGGTTCTCATTTTAAGAAACCATCTTTAATTTGATTGTTTTCACTATAAAATGATAGAAAACAAATAATATGTAAAATAATAAAATTAAACTATATTTTAGAATATAAAGAAATAATTTAATATTTTAAAATCTCAAAAATAAAAATTCTCAATTATTAACCATTACAACTATCTAATAAAAAATCATGTATATCTCTACAAGTTCATCCAAAGAATGTTTCATGCTTATGGATATGGAGTGAACATTTTTTGTCAGCTCATCCATGACGATCCAAATGGTATCATGAGTCATGACCCATCATTGTTTTTGGAAATTCTTTTACAAAATCCATAGTTATTTCGTCAGATTTCCACTTTGGTAGCTTTAGCGATTGAAGGGGGTCGTTAGGGTGTCGATGCTTCATATTGACCTTCTGATAGGTTAGGGAAGATGCCATGAATTTCCCTAAAGCCTTCTTCATTTCTAGCCACCAAAAAGTCTTATTTAGACCCTGGTACATCTTAATGGCTCCTAGGTGAATACTCAGATTTCCTTTATATATCTTTTTTTTGAGATCATTACACGTTTTTCTAGGACACGTTTTTCCCTTGTAATGTATTACTCATATTTCATCCTTATATAATTCTGATCCTTTTATTGTTGATCAATGTATCTTGTAGATACATACACATCTCTTTCTTAAGCCTTCCTTACTCCTTCCAAAAACTCATTGGTCACCCTAAGTGTCCCAACAATTACACTTCGAGATCTTAGCTGGACTGATAAGTCCAAGTCTCGAAATTGCTCTAAAGGTTCCAAGAATTTTGCTTGCATCATGGATAGATGCAACGCCTTCCTACTTAATGCATCAACTACCTCTTTCGCCTTCTCGGGGTAATACTAAAGTTCAAAATCGTAATCCTTGATGAACTTCATCTAGATTCTCTATCGCATATTCCGCTCTTTGCAATCGAACAAGTATTTCAAACTTGTGTGGTCGGTGAAAACTCTAAATTTGGCTTCATACAAATAATGTCTTTAAATGTTTAGAGTGGAAACAACGGTTGCTAGTTTTGGGTCGTGCATGGATAATTCACTTCATGGGGGCGAAGTTGTCATGCAGCATATGTCACCATCTTTTGTTTTTGCATTAAAAGACATCCTAGACCTTGCCTCGACGCATTTCATAAAAAGTCATACTTCTTTGTAAAATCAGGAAGGATACGGATTGGTCTTAGTGTGAGTCTTGGTTTGTGCTATTGGAAACTACCTTCACGTTCACCGTTTCACTCAAAAGGCAAATTCTTTCAAGTTAGTTAGGTCAAAGGCTTTGCCAACTTCAAGAAATCATTGAATAAGCGTCAATAATAACTAGCAAGCCCTAGTAAGCTATGTACTTTAGTCACGTTCATCGGTTATTCCCAGTCTAACACTGCTTCAACCTTTGTTTGGTCCATTGTTATCCCTTCTTTTGAGACCACACATCCCAAAAAATTTCATCATCACTAGTTAGAGTTCTCATTTTTTATAGTTTCTTGTATAGTTGTTTTTCTCCAATGATGTCTAGCACAATCTGTAGATGTTAAACATGTTTATCCTTGCTATTTTAATAGATCAGAGTATGGTCGATGAACACAACCAAAAACTAGTCTAAGAGTGAAAGGTTTGATTCATGTAGTCCATGAATGTTGTGGACACATTGGTGACTCCAAAAGGCATCACCAATTACGTGTAATATCCATATCTCATTTGAAAAATGGTCTTTTGTATATCTTCTCCTTTCATCCAAATCTGATTGTAACCATATTTCACATCTATCTGGAAAACACCACATCCCCTCTTAGCTGATCCATTAGATTGTGTGTCCTCGGTAATATGTATTTGTTCTTGATGGTCACCTTGTTCAATTGTAGGCAATCCACAAGGAGTCTCATGCTCTCATCATTCCTTTTCACTAGTAATATTGAAGCTCCCTGCGATGATACGCTAGGCCGAATAAACTCATTGTCTAAAAGTTTCTCTAATTGCTTGTTGAGTCCGACCAACTCAAGAGGTAACATGTGATTCAAGGAGACGGATATTGGTTCGATTCTAAGAATTACAAAGACACAAAACTAGATTTCTCAACCTGGCAGTAAACTAGGGACGTTCTCAAGGAATAAATCAAGATACTATTTGTTGACTGGTAAATTATTGATGTTTGGATCCCTTACTTCATTGTATATGAAGACAATTATGTACAACATGTCTCTTTTACTCAACTTGTATTTCGCATGTTTAGCTTTAAAAGGGGCTTGGTTAGCCGAATGGGGTCATTAGGATTGAAACTAACAATCAAAGTTTTATTACTATAATCCAGTATCACATGCCTGGCTTCAAACCAATACATCCGTTTGATGATGTCTATGTCAAATAATGGCAAACAAACTAGGTCTATCAAAAACGATTTACCTTCTATTATCAGGAGTGTTTGTGGTCTAGATCAATTTGATTTCTAGACAAAATATCATTCAATCTGATAACATTATTAAGTTGCAATTCAGTTTGATTGAAGTATATGATGACATCTAATATGGTCTAAAATGGTTTGGATTAGATCAGTTTGTTCTATTTTATTTTTTATTTTTTTGCAAAATCTAAGTATAAGACATATAAGTCTAGCCCAATAAAATTAAGAATAACTATTTCAAAAACAAAATAACCATTGTAAAATATTTTAGCATAATGAACAAAACCACAAATCATTACCTAGAGTCTTTTAAGTCTTTTTTAAAGTTTAATTCATGTAAGTAATTTAGTAAGGTAATATAAATATATGAGTAATATATTAAAGATTGTGGTTTGGTTAAGCTTAGTTTGATTTTCAGAGGTAGAACTAAAATCTAATTTGAGTCGCACATGTGACATCCCAACACTGTTGAGGGCGGGGAGTGATCGTTGGTGCATTGGCACGGACAAGGAGCGGCTCCTGGCAGGCTTCCAGTGGGAGGGACACATGAACGAACTGAATACATACCAGAATGAGAGGATTCAAAGACTGTATAGGTATGGGACTATACAGTCGGGGATAGCTTAAAGAAATGAATTCATACTACTTATACCAATAAATGCATTAGCCTTTTCGGTAGCCTATCACTTAAGAACTCCAAAGTTAAGCGTGCTTAACTTGGAGTAATTCTGGGATGGGTGACCTCCTGGGAAGTTCTCAGGAAATGTGTGAGTGAGGACAAAAGCACATTGGAAAGGTCTCGTGTTGGTCTGTGGGGCGAGTCGTTCATTCCTAAAAAGTGGCAGGGGCGTTACAGTGGTATCAGAGCCTAGCCTCTCCTAGTACGGTATGGTTCGGGGACGAACCAGGTGGAAGCTGGTGGGTGTGTGACATCCCGGCACTGTTGAGGGCGGGGAGTGATCGTCGGTGCATTGGCACGAACAAGGAGCGGCTCCTGGCAGGCTTCCAGTGGGAGGGACACATGAACGAACTGAATACATACCAGAATGAGAGGGATCTAAAGACTGTATAGGTATGGGACTATACAGTCGGGGATAGCTTAAAGAAATGAATTCATACTACCTATACCAACAAATGCATTAGTCTTTTTGGTAGCCTATCACTTAAGAACTCCAAAGTTAAGCGTGCTTAAAAGCACATTGGAAAGGTCTCGTGTTGGTCTGTGGGGCGAGTCGTTCATTCCTAAAAAGCGGCCGGGGCGTTACAGCACACGTAATGTGGTTTTTTGGTTTTGGTTATTTTAGATTGGTTAAATGATTTTGTTCGATTTGGATCGAATGACGAACACTCATAACTTGTATAACAGTTTCATGTCCTTTGCAAAACATGATGGTAACTATGGGTTCATTCGAGAAGTAGTTACAATTAAACAACCAAATAAGGTAGTAATAAGAAATTTCATATGTATCACACAGTCATTTGTTAGGGAATCCCTAATGCATAAGTAGCGAAAATACAAGGATTCCCATTGGACTTGCAAAACTTTGTGTTTCAAAGCATAAGACAAACATAAAAAAAATATTGTGTTTTAGGATTACCTCTTGAAGAATATCAAAGCATTCGTAGCATCGTCCTTTAGGAGTCCACACAAGTACTCCCACCAGAAACGCTACACCTTCCAAATGCTAGTTTGACGGCGTATAGCTTTTGTAACTTTTGCATATTTTGTGTCTCCTTTTTGGGTGAACCGCCTATGAGCATCTTATGCTCTATGTGTAGGCTTAGGTTTGACCTAATTTGTTCTATCTAAAAAGTGAGCTCCTTACTCATTCTAAATGAGTTAGGCCGAATAACTTTATTTTAGTCCAACTAAAATAAAAGCTATTTTATGATGGGCTTACTCTATATGTGTGACCCTATAGGTAAAATACTCGGTCATATTAATAATAAACTATTTTATTATTAATATAAAATAAGAGCGACATCTAGTAATGCATCATTATGCCCGAATATTATTTAATATCAACATAACCTATAAGTGATAATTATTTTATAAGTTTGTTCCTTTTGTCATGATATCTTAATTGGGCCCAAGGCATGGTCGCGTTATCCTTGTACGACCCAATTTATTTTATTTGATACCGGAGTAGACTTTATCTGAATAAATATCCAATATTTATTATTTCTAGCATGGTCACATAGTTCCTTAGTCTCACTCCATCAAGTGGCCTATAGATATCACTCCTGTCATATAGGAGAGACAAATCTCATCTACATCACTCACATCCCTTTGTATAATTTGTTCATTGCCTAATCACAACCTTTATAGTCCTCTTATTACAAAAGACGTTTAATTGTATTAAAACAACAAACTCCTTATGTAGGAATCGTAGTGACTTCAGGTCAAAGGACTACATATACCATTGTCATATTGATAATTATTTATGACATTTATGTAATAATCCATGCAACATTCTCATGGTGGGTCTGCCCAGTACATCATTACTCTTAATGTGTACCCGTGTGAAGACTTGATATCATTTATATCCATGATCTATGAGATCAGATCATCAGTACATTCACACACTAGTATTAATGTATTTACATATCCCCACATAAATACTTGACTAGAGACATTTTAGGAAAAACTCTCATATGACCTATTACCAAGGATAAATAAAGGCTGTTAAACTATTTAACAAAAAAATATTAAATTTAATAATTTTAAAATCAAAAAATGCCTTATTCAAAATGACGCGTCTTATATAGGCTTTTATTGCATATTTCCAACATCATTTGAGATAAAAGAATAGGTTTCTCCAAGATCATACAAAATCTTAAAAGGTACATTGTCAAGAAAACATGTACCGTGAATCGACTCTTTTACTTGATTGGCCTCAATGTTATTCATGGTGAACACTTGAGTGTTGCCTTCATCGTCTTGCAGGGTTGTTACAGGCAACCAGGGTATTTGTTAACGTTGATCCATATCCATGTCATGTTGCTATACCTATTTCATGGCTCATCTCCCAATCATGACCTCTTTTCACAGCCTGAGGGCAATCCTTATTGAAGTTCCTAGGTTTCCCACAGGTATAGCACTCTATCTATACATTACTTTGGTGATTCTTCTTTAAATATGGTCCTTCTCAGGAAAAATAGTTGATTCTCAAATTCTCAATACTAGCTACACTTGTTGTTATGGCTTAGGGTGATTCAACGGTATGCATAGGGTATGGTTGGTTTTAGTTGTGCATTCTTTGCCGCATGTTAGGTGGGTTCCTTTGTGGTCCAAAATTCCTGTTTGTGTGTCTCATAGTATGTGGTGTCCTCGTAAATTTTGTATGGATTCATCAAAGTTAGGAAATGCTCAATTTGTTAGCCACATATAGCTTGCCGAATCTCTTGCTGTAACCTTCCTTCAAAATTCATGCACTTGGTACTATCATTCATTCCTTTAAAATAAAAGCAATACTTAGATAGCTTATCAAATTTAGTCAAATATTCTCTGATCCTTATGTTTCCTTATCGTAAATTAAGGAACTCCATTTCCTTTTTTAAGATCATTAGGAAAATATTTCTTAAAGAATCTTGCCTCAAAGAGTTCCTAAGCCAGTGATACTTCTCTAGTTTCAAGGTGTTGGTGCTTAAACTTACACCATTGTTCAACCTCTCTAATCATAAAAAAGGTGGTGAAATGTATCCTTTCTATGTTTGTGCATCCTATTGCTTCAAAGATCTTTTCCATACACTGTATCCATAAAAGAGCTTTGTTAGGATTGAAGTTCTCCTTGTACTTAATGGACTTGTTATTGTGAAACTCAAATTTTTTAGTTGCGGGCAGACATATTTTTTCATTCAATGGATTCCATCATCTAAGTCAATAAGTCATTAAGCGTCACATCATTAGCTTAACATTAATTTATGTTTATGGACTAAAACTTAGGTCGTAGAAGTCCTTCAAATAGAGTGCATGGAGTCAAGCATGGAATAATTTAGGCCATTGCCATTCCCTAAACTAATAGATTGAATTGCTTTAATACAAAATGATGAAACCCTAACTTGGACATAAAAGGTTTTCAAAATTTAGTGAATATTAAGGAGATGTGTCTTTTTATACCCAATTTAGTGCGACACTTAAGTTAAAAGTTTCTTGAATACAAGCTAAATAATTTATCTCTTCATTTTTTATTTTTTTAAAAGAAAGATAAGGTAGTATAGTATAAGGTAATTCGATCTTGATGGTTCGGAGAACAGACTTAGAAGGGGGTTGAATAAGTCTATTCATTTTTTAAAACCAAAAAGTGATATGTAAACGTGAATGTGTTTTACAGAGCGGACCAGACTTTTTGAGACAGAGAACGTATAAGAAAGAGCAATATACTTATGTAGAAGATAGGGAAAAAGAAAAGCGCACAAGAGATTTATACTGGTTCACTTCCAACTCAGAAGCTACATCCAGTACCTTCAAATCTGAAGGATTTCCACTATGTAAAAGACCATTTATATAAACAACACAGACCGTGCCCTTGAGCATTATTGAGTCCAGCCACTCATGGCTTAAGCGAAAACCGTGCTTTGAGTATTCTTGACACCAGCTACTCCTGGCTCACCGAGTATTCTTTTACAGCACCCACTCCTAGGGCAAACCCAAGTATTCTTTCACGAGCCACTCCTGGCTTAAACCCCGAGTATTCTTTTAAAAGACTCTCCAGACCATGGTGTTTCCTGATAGGTCTACCAGACCTGTATTTCAAAAGAATTGAAAGAATTAAAGCAAACAAAATAAGCCTTCTAACTTAGCAAAGTTAAGTGTTAACCTAATAAATAGGTTTGTAAAGAAAGAGAATGTCTTATTTTGGAATAAGGCTTAGTACGTGTACAAGATAAGAGGTATAACCTTTACGTACTAAGCTCGAAAACTTGATCAGAAATAATATGCCCATTGAAGGTGTTGAGATGTGAAAAGCATATTTCTGATTTAAGTTTCTATTGCTTTTGAAATGAAAAATGATTGCACATAATGAGCTTTCTTTTTCTTCATGGCAATATTCCTTGGTATTAAGTCTTCTTCTTAAGCTGATTGTCATTTCTTTTTTTTCTTGGGCTCTTGTATGCAAAGGTCTGAGACTTGTTTACATTTCTCTCTATCTTGATCACACTATCGTTTGTGTGATTTACCCATGTCTATTTTTCTTTTTCTCTTTCACAAGCTCTCTCTCTTTTTCTTTTTAGCTCATCTTCTGAATATATCCTGCTCTTCCATTAAAGGTGCTGAGATGTGAAAAGCATATTTCTGATTTAAGTTTCTAGTGCTTTTAAAATGAAAAAGGATTGCACATAGTGAGCTTTTTTTTCTTCATGGCAATATTCCTTGGTATTGAGTCTTCTTCTTGAGCTGGTTGTCATTTATTTTTTTTCTTGGGCTCTTGTATGCAAAGGTCTGAGACTTGTTTGCATTTCTCTCTATCTTGATCACACTATCATTTGTGTGATTTACCCATGTCTATTTTTCTTTTTCTCTTTCACAAGCTTTCTTTTTTTTTCTTTTTAGCTCATCTTCTGAATATATCTTGCTCTTCCATTTTTCTTCTTTTCTACATTTTTCTTGTCTCATATTTTGAGTGGAGAGGATGATTCAATTTATAAGACTTCTCGTTGAACCCAGAGAGAGAAGATAACTGTTGAGTGACCGTTGAAAAAGAATACAACCATTGAAAGGGTTGTTTACACATGGGACAAAAACACTTCTTTTGTCAGAGAGAGACGTTCTGAACAAGTAATATAGGATAAGGTGCTTCGAGACTTGTGAAACCATAGACAGAGTAGGAGTAGCAGAAGCTTTCATATAAAAGGAAGGTTTTTGTACAAAGGTCCTTCGAATACATGATGCTGAAATAAAAACTTAATGTTTTTAGAATGAGGTGAGGTCTGCCTTGCTTGCTCAGTCTTTTAAGATCTTCTTTATAACTTAATCAATAAAGCTCTTTATGCCAGATTTGTATGAGGACGTTTCTTGGAGAGGGTTCAAGGTCTGGTGTTTCATAAAGTGTTGATGATGAGACTCATAAGGAGCAACCAAATTCTTGTTGGAGAGTTCTCAAGAGGTCTGAAGCAGCTACTTTCTTTTCAAAGCATAAGGATAGAGTCTAGTTAGAGCAGTTGAATTAAGAAGAGGATTCTTCCAATGTTTTTGATGTTTGCGGTGTGGCTTGACGAGTTTAGGTCTGGTATGAGTACAGGTAAACTTTTATGTTAAGGATTATTCTCCTGATCTTGATATCTTCTTTACAGACCTGTGTTGCGCAGGAAGCTCCCCCTTTGTTTTATAGCAAATGCTTCTTATTCTGAAACACTTAGACAAACTATCAAATAATAATGAACCATGACTTAGATTAAATTAGAATACTTAATGTTGGTTATCAACAAATCTATGATTTCAGGAATATTCTTGGTTCCAACAGATCTTATCAAACACACATGGGAAAGAAACATCCAATGTCATTGAAAATAAAAATATACATAAGAAAAGATAAAGGGATTTTATCATTTATCCATTGAGCATACAAAAGAAAATGAAGATGAGTACATGGAATGTCTACTTACTCATCCTCCTACAAAATAAAGATAATCATAAATCATATGCGACCGTTCCATGGTACTAGTCCTAATTGTAACATCCATGCTATTAAAATTAATTATTCTTGCCTTATAAAAATTAATTAATGAATTATTTGAGTATTATTAAGCGTAAAATTAAATTAACTAGGAAATTTTAATTAGTGATAATTTGAATAATAATCAAGGGTGATTAATTATGAAATTAGATTTGAATTAAACTTGCAATGGTAAATTGTAATTAACCATGAGGTCAGATTAAGTTTTTATTACAATAAATAAAAGAAAATGGAAAAGGGATGTGAAAGTATTAAATTACCCTTGAGCTTAAATTAATTTTTTTCCATTTCCTTTCTCCTTTGTCATCTTCACGAGTGAGAAAGAAAAGGCAAAGTTTTCACTTCTCTCTTCCATGGCCGTACCATTGCGATCATGGGAACGAGGTAAGTAAAATGGTAGCTTTAATTTCTAGTTTCGACTATCTTCTTGCAAAACTAAAAATGACATGATTTGTGAGGGTTTTCGGTTTCCATTGCTTCTTTACATTTTAAAGCTTGAAAATAAAATTTGGTGTAATGGGTATTGACAAACGATTAATGGGGTTTTATTTCGGTGTCATTAGGTTCTAAACCAAGCGTTAGAGGGATGTTAGGCAAAGCGGAGTTTGGAACGAAAGTCAAAAATTAATAAAGGTAAACTTTGGAAGCTCTAAGAATGCATTTGACATTGTTTTGGTGTTATGAGTTTTAATTCCGAAGGTCAAAATGTTAATTTGATTCGTAAATTCCTTGGTTCTAGATATATGGTGAATTTGGCATTGTCGGAGAAATCTCGAAAGCTTGGAAACGAGGTAAAGAGATGTACTTGGTGTATAAATTAATGAAAATAATATTAATTGCGATTTTGGCATATAGGAAAAGGGTAGGATAGTTAAGTATGTTAAATTCCATATATATATATAATGATGTTTTGTGTATGTAATTAATTTGTGATGTTAGATAATGAATTGATTGATGATGTGAGTGTTATATTTTATGGTTGTAAATATGTGAATATTATTGAGAATTGCAAGCGGAGAGTGGAAATAGTGTCTAACAAGTGTGAATGAGAAATTATAAATTGTATGAATTAAACAGAATGTTAGTGTGCATTGATGAAAGAGATCATTGATAATTGTTAAGATTTGAAACTTGAAAATATGATATGAGCCGAGATAAAAGAGAAATATATGCCTCAGTGACTTAATTAGAGGTCCTAGGGTGATGGTTGTAATGCCAAGACAAATTGTTATGAATTATTTGAAAGGATGATGATGTATAATTGATATAGTTGATATATGTGTTTATTATGTGATGTGGACGGTCGGTTGGTATATTTTACCCCTTATTTTTTGCTTTGGTGGTCGAGCGTGACCCAATTAAGGTACCTAAAGGTCAGGTAGGGCCCAGTGGTGAGGTGGGGAGTTAGGCATGACTCTGTGGACCAGGTAGGGTTCATGGGAGGTCGGGTAGGACCCCTAGCTAACGATCGATCCAATTTAGTATCCGGATACTAAAAAGTCTTATATTATATTGGGTGAGAGTTAGTTGTGATATTGCTTGAATTGATTATGGTATTTAAAGAATTAAATGTGATGTTGAGAAATTGGTTACTAATTATGAAGTTAACGAAACTAAGGAATTAGAGTTATATTGAGCATTGAAATAAAATAAATTAATTGGAATGGAAGGTTGGCCCGTTTTGCCATCCCTAATTGTCCAACTACTTAACTCTGAAATCTCAAGCCTAGGGGCCTTCTGTAACACCCCTATTTTTATTTTTATATTGAAATTTTGAAGGAATTAAATTATGGTTCTTTAGAACTTTTTAATCTACGTATTATTTATGATTTTTGAATTTTTTTGGAATTTTGGAATTTTTTTTAATAAAATAATATTTTTTTTAAAATAATTTTAAATTCATATAAGTGACTTAAATTAAAAATATTTACAAGAAAGTGAATTGAAATTATAAGAAAATTTTCTAAAATCTGTTTCAAGTAGACTTATCTAAAAATTATCGGTTTGAGAAAAATCTTGATTTTTTCCAATCGTTAAAAAATTGGAAACGTATCAATAAATTTTTATTAACAGAAAATTTTAGATTTTTAAAATTTCAGCTTTATATTACTTATTATAAAATTAGTGAGGACTGATATAATATCGCTAAATTTCAAAAAGGACTCATTTTGAATATTTAAAATATACCGAGTGAAGGGTTACTATTTGACTTAATAATTTTGCCGACAATTACTATGCAAAACACTGTGCATGTATGAAATTTTTAAAAGATGCACAGTAACCAGGAATAAAAAATTCAAAAATACATAGTACTTTTATATTAAAATAATGGAATGCATAGTAAATTTTTTTCCTATAAATACCGAAGGATTTCTTCTTTAGAATTCACAATTTCAGATTAAGTTTTCTTAATATAGTAGTGCTAGTGAGATAGTGGTGGAAGTGAGAGAGAAAAGAAAAGTTTTTGGAGAGAAGGTTCTGCTAAAATCCTAAGGTAAGAATACTTCTCTTTTATATTTTTTGGGTTATTTTCATATCGTTTTTAGAAATCTGTTATTATACTAGAAATAATATTATTTTAAGTTACTATTCTGTATAGTAAAATACTATTTCAACAGTAAATTACTATTTCAATAGTAAATTACTATTCAAATAGTAAATTACTATTTACTGTTACTATTTATCGTTACTATTCACGATTTACTATTTACCGTTACTATTCACGTTTTACTATTTACTGTTACTATTCACGTTTTACTATTTACTGTTACTATTCACGATTTACTATTCACTATTCACTATTCACTATTCAAAATTTACCATTTCTGTTTTAAGTAGTAATCTTAATCTTCGTCTTATGCTTATACTGAAATAAGATTGGTATTAATATTTCTAGAAATCGGAGGCGCAAAGCAAATCCATTTTTGGTAACAATTCAAGGTAAGGGGGAGTGAGATAAGAGTATAATATGAAAAGACATAAGAATAATGGGAGGAGTCGCCCACTCCTTTTAAATCTGATAATATTATTATTTTAAAATATTAACTTTTTAACTTAAAATTTTTAATAAACTTTAAATTAAATATCCGGTTTAACTAACTCTAACATACCTATGCAAGGACTTGGACCATTATGACCTATATGGACTAGACTATACCTATGCAAGGACTTGGACCATTATGACCCATATGGACTGAACTATACCTATGCAAGGACTGGATTATATGGACTTACATATACCTATGCGAGGAATTGACCAAAAGGACTCAAATTGACTATATTAATAATCATTAAATTTTGTATTATGATATGTATTAATGATATTTAATTGATTTGATTATGATTGATTGATTGATGATATTTAGTTATGATTGATATTACTTGATTTTGATTGATGATATTGTAATATGGAGTTTGAGCATATAGCGAGCATGATGGAAAGCTAAAATTTAGTAAGAATTTCTTACCTTACTCTTTAAATTTTATTATCTTTTATTTCTTCTTAGAAATTATTTTTATTTTCAATATTTAGAATAAAAAAATATTATTTATTTTAGAAAGAAAACATTTTATGAAAATTAAATTATAACAAATTGAAATAATTAAATCTTGAGATAAAGAAAAATTTTGTAACTTTAAGTATTTTTGGTTAATAACTTAAAGATTATTCTCTTTTAATAAAATAAAATTTTCAAAAGAAAATTATTTTATTTTTCCAACTTAATAACTAAAGATATTTGGAAATAATTGAGATTTCTAAATTTGATTTTGTTAAGATTTAATTTGAGAAAGATTATGTAAAGTTTTATATGAGAAAGTTTTTAGATATTTAAGGCTTAGAAACTCAATTTTTAGTGAGATTCGAAAACTGTACCAAATTTATTTCTGTGGGACAGAAATTCAGGGAATTGAGAAAATGTACAGTTTATTGAAATGATATTGTAAACCTTTAAGGTATTTAATAATTGAGTTTCTAAAAGCCTTAACCAACTCAATATGCGAGTAGTTCATGCATCATGAATCATTAAAGTGAAATGAAATGATATTGTCTGGGGACAGATTATAGAAACCGAGGATACATTAGAGGAGGCTTAATTACGAGCCTTGGGATGAGAGAGTGTGAAAGGGTGCTTCAGGGGACCTAACAATAAAAACTTTCTCAATCTGACTAGTCTCTAAGTGTTTCCATGCTAGTTGAGCTGTTCATATTATTATTATCCGGACTTATGGAACAATGTAAACTCCTAGTTGGCCTAGTGCAAATTAAAATTTAAGGGCCCACATATATAGGTAAGTTATGATAAAGATATTGCATAACATTCATGCATTCATAATTGATTGTGTATGTGATTGTGATTGATATTATGTATTGGTTTGTGAAAACCCTTTGTTGCTTATGTCTTATTCGGAAATATTATATTCTGTTTCTCACTCCTTTCTCCGTGTTTTTGTTTCATATATTCTAAATTGATGGTTCAGAGGGAAGAATCGAAGAATATCGACAGTAACTATAGCATGTTCTAGAAAGGGAGCTCGGTATGAATACCGTGGTCCAATGAATAAATAATGTTAATAAGTAACTGCTTTTGGGCCATGAAGTTTCCTCTCTTTCTTATAATGTTTAATGTTTATTTTCTTCGGATGAATGTACAAATACTTTATAAAGTTTTAATAATATTTATGAGGTATTTCAGAAATAATGTATATAATTTATTCCGATAGTTTCTTTTTAACAATCATATCTTTAGTAAAAAAAAAATTACGAATTTTTTTAGAATTTATTAAGGTGTAATAGAGGGTGTTACACCTTCCCCTTTATCCTTTAAGGGCTCGACATTTAACGTCCAAAGAGCGAGCATATAAGGAAAAGAAATACAAAGAAGATGAGTTTACATTCAAAATTTAGGACGACTTGGCACATACCACAAGGGTTTTACGGACTGAAACATTATTCAATTCATTATGTCATGTTGTTCTTTTCATCTCCACATAGATCATACTAATGTCATGCAAAAGGCCCCTTAATCTAAATAACTACAACAAGCGATCAGAGACAAACCTACTCGATTGAAATTCCTTTTCAATTATTCAAGATGATACCTATTGACAATCATGGTTACACTTCTCTACCTTAGGTTGTCATGAAGCTTTCGGCTCAAGAGTGTGACTCTAGGCCATTTGAAATCTTTGAACCTAATGGTATTCCTAAGGCCTAGCTTTAAGGCCAAAAGCCAAATTGCATCCTTAATGTGCCCACGCTGTAGCTCTCGTCATAAACCATGCTTATGATGCATGTAATGTAACAAGAAGTATATGTGTGTGTTCGTATTCATGATTACTCCATATCCTGAGCACGAGTTCTCCCGAGAGTAACCTTTCACCGTCATATACCAATAATTTCCATACTTAATCAACTAAAACTTTCAACATTCCATGACACTTCCCCATTACTCGTACTATTTCAATCAGTTTTGCTATTTACATGGGTTACTTTTATGAAATAAAACTTTGGAATCTAAACTCATGCTAAGTTTTTATTAATTGTGATAAGTTCTAAAGTTATGGTTTTGAGGAATAGTCATCAATCTTAAAAAGGCGATTAGAGCGTTACAAGGTTTATGTATAAATATTTGAAACTTATATACTCTCAATTTAATATCAAGTAAACATCCATTTCCTAGACTTTTCCTATGAACAACATAAATTTTTTAAACTAAAACATGTTGCAAATTCAAGGAAATATATCAAAGCATTTTTAAAATTAAATCCCTTTTACAGTAAATATTTCAAGATGTCTAAAATCAAACAAATATTTTTCCAAAATTTTAACGAGTTAAAAAGAGTACATAGCAATCACAGAGCAAGTACACCTTGCACGCTAGTTTTCGTACACTCACCCAAAATCCAATTCTTATCCAAAAGAGACCAGACTTGAAATTCCTAGCATTCCAAACTTGAAAACCATATCGAACTTGAGGCAAAACAATTTTGGGTCATTAATAGTTTTCATTTCAATTCACGGTATCAATTTTAGTCATAACAGGGACATTACAATTTAACTCCTACTTAAAGCATTTTTAATTTGCATCAATTGCACTCAAAGATTCAACCAAACTCCAAAATTAAACTTCAACATGAGGACAACACATTGTATATTTTTAAAGCTTCAAAGCAGTATCACAAATAGCCTCTCTGCATCCAAACATTTCATTGCTCAACACAAAATAATCTATCTTGTAAAAATCATATAAAATCGAAATGAACTTCAACTTGTATGAAATTTCCACCTAAGTGTTCTACACACATTACTACGACATATTAAAAAATCACGCATAAACTCACGCGATGAAATATCTAGAATCACAACATATAAGTCTCAGGTCAAAACTACTATAACCATTTATATTGCACATACCCATCATATATTATTATCTTGAAACGATTACTTGGCATTCTCCAACCTTTACAGTAAAGATGATCATTTTTTTAAAATGTTATATCATGGCAAGAATAAGGTTTCATGAGTACGATGATGGCTCCAAGGCAACCATTACCATAGTAATTTTTACAAAGTCTAAGATTATGAATAACTCCCCCAACCATGGTGAAGAACACGAGTTTAGTGAAGATAGAAGAGGGAAGAACTTGTTGCTTCAAGCTCCAAGCTTGTAAGATTCTAGCTCAAAGGAATAATGCTACTCCCATAAGAAAAGAAAGAGTGTTTTGTCTTACTCTCCTAAAGATGAAGATAGTGAAAGCTTTGAAGGAGAGAATGAATGCTTGGTGTGGGAAAAATGAAGTAGTATATAGCCTTTATTTATAGATGAAGAATGATGCAAGAATTGGATGAAGTGTAGACACACCTCCCACACCCACCAACGATGAATTTCCTATGAAAGATGCATGGAAGCAATTGAAGAATGGAAATCAAAATGACGGTGATGTGAAAGGTGGAGTGGCCACGAGGGGGAGCGAAGATGTGGCTTATTTTTGGTCAAGCATGCTAGGAAGAAAGTGTCACTTGTCACACATGGAATTCCTTAGACATATGAGGTTGTAAGAGCTTGGAAGAAGCCATGTGACCCTTGTCATACTCTTGGTGTAGTAGGAAGAACAATGTTGCTTGATTGGGCTCAAGTCTTATGTGACGAAATCTCTGCTTGTATGAGAAAGATTATGGGCATGTGTTGTGTAAGAAGAAATTATGGGTGATGGAGGGAGAAGGTGCCACGTGGCATGCTCTAAGTGTACCTTTAAGATAGCCGTAAACATCGATTTGAACATTTGTTTTCAATATCCAAGCAGAAAAATGCAACTATTTGTAAGTTGAAACTTAGATGACGGTGGAATTACTTAGTTGAAAACAAGAGATGGTTGTATCATTATTGCAAGTTATTCACTCTTTTGGTGGACACAGACGTGTCTACAAGATGATTAGTCAGGATTGGCTGAAACTTCTAGAACATGTTCAGTCCATTTTGCATACAAGTATATTCATTATCATCATGCCGTGTTGTATATACATCTTTTGTCCAATATTTTTTTTGTCTTGTGTGGTTCTACTCAAAGTTGTTGGATTTATTTGATCATATTTAAAGTAAACAAAATTTGATCCGTGGAGGTACCCCTTCTTAATTCAAATGTTTTATGTGTATTGTGTGGCGATCTACCAAAAACAACTTCACACATACTGTTCACTTGCAAAGTGTTTTATTTGTGGCAAAGTGTTATAATTGGTTGGGTAGAATGACAATGTTTCACCATACTTATTTTTCTCATTTTTAAATCATCTTGGGTCAAACAAGTGTAAGTGTATACGGAATGCTCCTATGATTGTTTGGTTTGTTCTTATGAGTATATATAGAAATGATGTTATGTTTAAGGAGGGAAGAGTTTGTTTTAAAAAATATAATGGATCTTAAAAGATATAGGAGGGTATGACTTAGAAGTAGAATGAATAGTTTTTTTGTAATGGTTTTAATAGTCCAAAGTCTTTTCTCTATTTATCATGTATGTAATGAGTTACGTTTTTTAATGTTATTTTTATTCGTTGATAAAGAAAATGATATGTGGTAAATAAAAATGAACTATTTAAAATTTATATGTGTAACATCCTGGTTATTAAATTTAATTAATGGCGCTATCGAAGATTAAAAATATGTATTATTTAAATATGTTGCAAATTGAATTAAATAAATTTGGAAGTAAATTAATTAAATTAAAGGATTGGTTTATAGAAATAAAAGAGATGAGATTAATTAAGTGTGATGGTAAAATAGAAATTGTTGGTGGGTAAAAGTAAAAACATAATTAATTAAAAAAAAGGGAAAAGGATTAAGAAAATGGAAATAAAATTTAAAAGGAGTAAAATGACCATTCTGCCTCCAGCTTAAATGCAAAACAACATTTCCAGTGTCTTTATCTTCTTCACAAGAGAATTGAGAAAAGAAAGGAGAAGTCGAGAGAGGGAGTGCCATTGCCGTGTGCTTTTGTTAGAGGTCGATTGATTGTCAAAAACTGAAATTAATCACGTTTTTAAAATCTCGGGAGCGAGACCAACGCGTAGGTACCGTCAATTTCCCATTCTTCTTCTTTCTCTCTCTAAGGTCGAATGTGCCATGATCATGAGGGTTTCTTATTTTTCAATTTTATAGCATTTGGAGGCATGGGAATGAAGCTAGGTATGATGGGTAATGTCTGATTGCTAACGGGATTTCATTTCATTAATTGTAGGTTGCGGAACAAGTGTCGGAAGATCGTTAGGTGAAGCAAGTTTTCGAAACGAAAGTTGTAAGCAACAAAGCTTTCTAGTAAAGTGGTGACGTTGACGGTTACTTCAAAGCTTTTAAAAAATGGAGTTGAGGTAAGAGGTTGTACGTGGTGTATAGATTAATGGAAATAACAATTAAAACCGAGTCTAGCAAGTTGGGAAAAAGGTAAAATAGTTAAAATAATATTTACCTACATATGTATACATAAATATTTGTGTAAGTGTGTGAGTAAGGAGAAATGTAAGTAAACTATAATGATTGCGTATGATTGCAAATATATATGTGGTATTGATTTATTGCATTTGTTGGTCGTATATGTGTTGATAATTGACATGATGTGGATTGATATTTATGTATCGTATTGCATGATAATGATTATGATGATGTTATATATGATGAGATATATGACGAATTCATGATAATTGAGAAATCATGAGATATTGTAATGATGAGAAATTAAGAAGTATAATAAGGTGTTAATAAAATATTATTGCTTGAGTGGCTTATTTTTAATGTCTCAGGGTGATTACTATAATGTTGGGACCTAGTTGTGATAAATATTTAAATGATGATGAGAAATATTAATGTAATAGAGATATTGGTGATTTATAAATGTTTTATATGTATGTTGTGTGGTATGGATGACTGATCGGTATAAATTACCCCTCATATTTTTACTTTAGTGGTCAGTTATGGCCCTGTTGAGCTACCAAGTGGTCAGGTACGACACAGTGGTGAGGTGGGGAGCCAGACAGGGCTCGGTGGACCAGGCAGGGTTCATAGGATGTTAGGTAGTACCCTTAGCTAACGGTCGATCCTTTTAATACTCGAATACTAAAAAGTCGTATATTATAATTGATTAAAATTCAGTGGTGATATTATTTGAATTGATGATGAGATTAATGTTATACAAATTGATGATAAGATTGATATTATTTAAATTGATGATGAGATTGGCATTATTTGAATTGATGATGAGCGTTGATAAAATACTTGCATTACTATGACTATAATGATTACTGGTGACACTTGTAACATCCCAAAATTTGTAATTTTTCGAAAATTCATTCATTAAGGATTAATGAAGAAATTCTGAATGAAATTCCGAGTGAATACCGTTTGAAATATGATATTCTGAGTGAAAATGGTGCGATCCCGAGTGAAGTAAGACCGAGGAAGCCATTTCCAAAAGAAGTTAAGATGTTTCTGAGTGAAACATCATTAAGCGAATTATTTCTAAGTTAAGTAAACGGTGTCCGAATGAGACACTTCTGAATAAGGAAAATCTGAGTGAAATGTTTCTGAATGAAACATTTCCGAATGAAACGTTTCTGAGAGAATCACTCCTGAGTGGGGAAAAACGTTGAAATTGACTCAGGACGGATTTTGAGAAATGACCGAGTGGAGTATCTCTGAATTGAGATTTTCCCAAGAGAAATGTCTTCGAGCACGACATTTCCGAGTGGAATGATACCGAGTGAGACTATTCCAAATGGAAAGGTGTTAAGTGAGAGATTATTAATTACCGAATGATGTGGCACCGAATAGAATATACCGAATGAATGTGTTTCTAAATGAATAGTTCCGAGTGAACAATTTCCGAGGAAAGTAAATATCTGAGTAGTGAGTTACCGAGTGGTGAACTTCGTTAAATTTGTACTCGGGATTGTCTTCGGAATTGTCCTTGACCCCGAGTGATTCGTTCAAGTGGAAAGACTTCCGAGAGAGAGAGTTGACATCAAACTCCGAGTGATTTTTAGATGGAAGACTTCCGAGTGACGTAAGTAAAGGATTGACTCAGACATAAATATACTTGGGTATGTTTGAATGAGATGTTACTGTGTGGGACATTTCTGAGGAAAGAAAGTCGAGTGTTCCATGGGATGAACCTTTCCTCCGAATGAAGGAATTCTGAGTGGACAGTGGCTTACTCGGAAAAGATGTGCCCAAGACAAAACCGAGTCGGAATTATTGATTATTTTAATTATGAATGTTTTCCACGTCACTCTGTTCTTCTACCTTCCAGCAAAGTCTATTTCTGATATTTTTCTAAGCATGGGACCCTCTCTGATGTGCTGTCCCTTTTCATTAAATGCTTATTCCTTATTCATCATCTGAAGAAACGTACAACAGATATTTCTTATCATTCACGTCTCTTTGCATGAATGATATTGATCCGGTCTGGATACCGGCCCCCAATCTTGTGACGTCAGAATGGCCTCATATAAGGAAAACCGGTGTCCTGGTTCAACTTTACCACACCGGATATCCGATGTCTGGCCGTCCGTCCTCATCTCACGACTGCCCCACTTATTTTCTCTATAACGGATCTTTGTTCATTTTCACAGAACATTTACATAACTGTTGGCTTTTCAGTCACAGCAAGATAAGAGCCCCTAATAACTTATCAGCGAAGATACTGTATGTAGCAAAATATGTCACGTCAATGGCCTCAGAAAGCAAGTGGATGTGTCAGCAGATTATGCGAAAAAGGTGATTATCCTCTCCTTTTCCTAGAGGATCGTACTCTGATAATTGACCTACCCTCCTGACACATTCTGAGTGCTGAGCCACCCTAATTGACATAATGTACACATTATCAGAGCTAGGGGACCCACCTGTATCCAACGACTCATTTTCTCACATACAACTATAAATAGCTCATTTCAATACACATGCAAGGTATCGTTGTTCTAACTTACACTTTACTACTATATCGCTTGAGCATTCACTGAGTTCTTACACTCTTCTAACTTGAGCGTCGGAGAATCTTCGCAGGTGGCACCACCTTTCGCCCCCCTGCAACGCTAAACGTTGGTGTGAAGGATCTCCAGGATAACAAGACCGGCCTCTCCCACTGAGAGACCGGATTGATACATCGGATACACACTGTTCCGGTGTGCAAACCCTAAAAACATCTATACTCTTGTGGCTGGTCCCATACCGGATCCTAGACCCCGGTCCAGACCAGTTCATTGGCACGCCCAGTGGGACTCGTTAGAGTTATTCCCATTTTCGCAGAAGTTTGGTTGTCACGATGGAAGGTGATGGGAGAGATTTCGTTGATGGTCATGTGGAGGATGTGACCCATCAACAGACTGGAAGGAGACTTGTCTTCGAGTCCCCTGTAACTCAAACCCGGAAGATGGTGCAAGTGCAAACGCCTGACCCTCGCGATGAGGTTATCAGGCAACTCAGGGAGGAGCTGATGGAGTTGAAGCGGGAGAGAGGAGGAGCTGGGGACAGAGCAACGTCCCATGCAGAAGAGACTCATCACGCATCAGAGAGGGGCAGGTCTACAGCCCTTCAGTATTCGAAGATCCCCACGTATGAAGAGAGAGAGAGCAGACTCAGGACTCTGGTGATAGAGTCAGTACCAGGAGAAGGGAGCAGGCGGTGGTGACTTCAGGGACGTACAAGCTCAGTGTCCCTTTCTCAAGAAGGCTGATGAACATTGCCATCCCGAAACATTTGCAAACAACTCAGCCACTGTCGATAGGGAAGTATAATGGAGAAACTGATCCCACTAAGCATTTGGATGCTTATGTGTATGAAGCTATGTATTTGGGAGCAGATGAAGATGTTATGTGCAGGATGTTTCCAAGAACGCTAACGGAGGAGGCTCTCAGCTGGTTTAAAAGCTTACCCTCAGGATCTATAGACTCTTGGGAGGAAATGGCCGCTGCGTTTGAAAGCCGTTTTGTCATCTCTAGGGATATCCCAAGAACTTTTCACACCCGGGCCCAGATAAGGCAGGGAGAAACTGAAACTCTTAAGGAGTTCTTGAAAAGGTTTTATAAGGAGGCAGCTTTGGTCTCCAACCTCACGGAGGCCATACAACTTCGTATTGTGGTGGAAGCTCTTCAGCCTGGTTCAGCCTTTGCCCTATCTTTGGCAAAGAGCCCCCCAACAACCTTCGAGGAGTTTCGAAGGAAAGCTTCCAAGTACATGGGCATAGAGATGCATCAAGAGGCAACTGCAACAAGAATGAAGTCTTTAGTACCCACTCAGCAGCCACGGAGAGAAAAGGAGAGAGTGAGGCCTGAGAAGCATGCCTTTAGAGAAGACTTTGTAAACGCTCGCCCACATCCACGAGATAGGCGTGTATCATCGTTCGATAACTATGCTCCGTTGAACACCAGGCATTCATAAATCATGAGGGAGGTTGGTTGGCCAACGTTGAACGTCTTTGGTATAAGGAAGCCAGCCCCAGTCAAGAGGGGTGGTAACCCACGTAAGTATTGCACTTTCCATGAACAGACAGGACACAATACTGATGAGTGCAAGGCATTAAAGAATACGGTGGAAACTCTCATCCGAGAAGGAAAGCTGAAGCAGTATTTGTTCAAGGAGAAATCTATAGACGAGCCTCAGAGGATGGAAAAAAGGAGTAGAGATCCTGATGACGAAGATGACAATGCACGTAATCCAGCAAGGAAGTTCACTGCAGCCGAAAAGCAGAAGGGAGTAATGATTGCTGGAGATGCCCAACAAAATAACATGCCCCAGCAGCAGAGGCAGGGCAGACGCGAAGTGATTGAGATGATAGCTGGAGGATTTGCGGGAGGAGGAGCATCAATCACAGCACGGAAGAATCACCACAGGATGATTCTGTCTGTCCAGGGCAAACCAAGGGATAACCGCCCTTTCAGGGACGGTATGGCAGCTCCGACGGTGTCATTTACTGATGATGACTTTGGCCCAACAATTCCAGGAGGTGATGATGCAGTAGTTATCATGGTAGTCATAGCCAACAAGGATGTCAAGAGGATCCTCGTCGATCAGGGAAGTTCTTGTGATGTTATCTTTTATAATTGTTTCAAATGAATGGGTTTCAATGATGCAGATTTACAACCCTACACGCAAGAACTCACAGCGTTTAATGGAGCCAAGCAACCCACCAAGGGGTATCTTGACACTCTGATTTCTTTTAAAGGAGAGCCTGGTGCGAGAACAGTCAAGTCAAGAATTCTGGTGATTGATGTGGAATCTCCATACAACGGTATCATAGGCCGTCCAGCACTGAATGCGATGGAAGCAATTATGTCCAATCCTCACCTCTTGATCAAATTCATTGACAAGGACAACGATGTGTCCTCTCTCTGTGGTGATCAGGAGATGGCTCGATATTGTTATAACCTGAGCCTCAACATGGTCAAGTTGGAGGCAGTCAACAAGAAGAGGAAGCTGAACGACGGAGGAACAGCGGCAGGGTCTGTCAGTCTAATTGATCTGGACCCCAGAGCAGAATTGAAGATTGATCCACTCAATCCCTCTAAGCCCACACCGGATGGTGGTTCCAGGGATGTTGTCTTAGGAGATTCCCCAGAGAAGGTTACGCACATCAATGATAAGCTAGAGTTTGCTATGGAGCAACGCTTATTAGCCCTTCTGCAGGAGTTCAAGGATCTTTTCGCATGGACAGCAGCAGACATGCCTGGGATGGACCCTGATTTCTGTTGCCACAAGCTTGCTGTGTATCCTGAAACAAGACCGGTGGCCCAGAAGAAGAGGAGGTTGGGACCGGAGAAGCAGAGGGCGGCTTGTGAGCAGACAGAGGAGTTGTTGAAAGCAGGCTTTATAAGGGAGATACGCTACTCATCTTGGCTTTCTAATGTGGTCATGGTGCAGAAGGCAAATGGAGAATGTGCACAGATTATGTGGATCTTAACCGTTACTGCCCCAAGGATCCATATCCCCTGCCCAACATTGATCGCATGGTGGATGATTCATCTGGTTACCAGTACCTCAGTTTCATGGATGCTTATTCGGGGTATAACCAGATTCCGATGTGGGAGGGAGACCAAGAGAAAACTGCCTTTATCAATGACCGCGGTGTTTTCTGCTACACCGTCATGCCTTTTGGATTGAAGAACGCCGGCGCTACCTATCAGCGCATGATTAACAAAGTCTTTGAAGGGATGCACACCAGGCTGGTCGAAGTTTATATCGATGATATTATAGCCAAAACGCCCGCTGGAGGAGACCACATTGAAGATCTGCGCCAAGTTTTCACTAGGCTTCGACAGTACAACATGAGGTTAAACCCCTTAAAATGCACCTTTGCCGTTCCAGCTGGGAAATTCCTAGGATTCATGTTGACCCAACGAGGCATCGAGGCTAACCCTGGGAAATGCCAAGCAATCCTGGACATGCAGAGCCCTAAGAGCCTGAGGGAGGTCTAATCGTTGAATGGGAAAGTGGCCGCTCTAGCTCGCTTCATGCCCAAGATGGCGCACAGGTCCCTCCCCTTGTATAAGGCGTTGAAGAAACACAAGAGTTTTGAATGGGGAGAGGAGCAAGAACAAGCCTTCCAGCAACTCAAGGCCGTTCTCTCGAGTCCACCAATACTGGTTAAGCCTGACCCTAGTGAGATTTTGATCCTGTATTTAGCAATCTCTGATGAAGCCCTAGGCGTGGCCTTGGTTAAAGAAACCCCTGAAGGGCAGAGACCGGTATACTTTACTAGTAAGACGTTTCAGGGGGCGGAAGGAAGGTACCAGAAGATTGAGAAAGCTGCTCTAGCAGTCGTGTGGGCATCACGACGGTTGAGGCCCTATTTCCACGCGCACCCAGTACTGGTGAGAACGGATTTGCCTCTCCGTTCAGTGCTTAGCAAGCCCGACCTCGCCGGGAGAATGATAAAATGGTCTATCGAGCTGTCTGAATTCGAAATTTCATATGAGCCTCGAGGAGCCATCAAGGCACAAGTGTTGGATGATTTTGTTGTGGAGATGACTGGGGCGGACCCTGCCACCCCTTGAGCGCATTGGACCATTTACGTTGATGGATCGTCGAACAGCAAAGGTTGTGGAGCAGGTGTCGTGGTAGAAAGTGATGATGGTGTGCACCTAGAAATTTCCCTCCGATTCAATTTCAAGACCTCCAACAACCAGGCTGAATACGAAGCATGCTTGGCCGGTCTCCGTGCGGCGATTGACATCGGAGCATCAGCAGTCACACTGTGCAGTGATTCTCAATTGGTGATTTCGTAGATCCAGGGGGAGTACCAAGCGAAGGAGCCGCAACTTCAATTGTACTTGAATTGTGTTAATGAGTTGAAGGGAAGATTTGAAGTTTTAGAGTTTAAACATGTGCCCAGAGAGGAAAACACCAGAGCGGACATCTTGTCAAGACTTGCAAGTACAAAGCAGCCCGGCAGCACAACAACGGTGGTTCAAAGCACTTTGACGTCACCTAGCATACCTCTGTACCCTTCTCTGAACGCTATCATGGTGAGCTATCCATATGAGGATTCCTGGGTCATCCCCTATATTCGCTATCTGGCTGATGGTCAACTGCCCACTGATGAGAAGGAGAGGAGACGAGTGAAGAGGGAGCTGCCATATTTTACTATGGTTGATGGTGTTCTCTACAAAAGGGGATTCTCTATCCCATATCTTTTGTGTCTGAGAGAGGATCAGGTTCAAGCGGTTTTGGAGGAAGTGCACGAGGGGCAATGTGGGAACCATGCTGGGGGCCGAAGCTTAATGAGGAAGGTCCTCAGGGCTGGATATTGGTGGCCCACTGTGAAGCAGGATTCTGCAGATTTTGTTAGGAAGTGTGATGCTTGTCAAAAATTCTCCAATCTCCACCATACACCGGCCCAAGAGCTGTTCTCATCTGTTGTACCTTGGCCGTTCTACCAGTGGGGCCTTGATATTTTGGGTCCATTCCCCACTGCGTCAGGAGGTATCAAATATTTGATCGTGGGGGTAGACTACTTCACCAAATGGATCGAAGCTGAGCCCGTAGTGCACATTACTTCTGCGCGAACAAGACGTTTCGTGTATGAAAATATCATAGCTCGATTCGGGGTGCCAGGGCGGATTGTGACTGACAACGGCACCCAGTTTACAGACAAAAAGTTCACAGATTTGCTGGAAGGACTGGGGATAATCCAGATATTTTCGTCTGTTGAACACCCCCAAACCAATGGACAAGCGGAGGTAGCCAACCGAGAAGTGCTAAAGGGGTTGAAGAAGCGTCTGGGAGAAGCAAAGGGAGGATGGACAGACCAGTTATGTTATGTTTTATGGGCATACCGCACCACGCCTCATTCTTCAACTAACGAATCCCCATACCGGTTGACGTACAGGGTTGAGGCCATGATCCCGGTGGAGCTACAAACAAGATCGGCTCGTGTGGAGTATTTCTCAGCTGAAGATAACAACGCCAATTTGGCATCAGAACTGGACGTCCTCCAGGAGTTAAGGGAAAAGGCTTTCGTCAGAGATCAGACTATAAAAGCAAAGGCAGCACTCCGGTATAATAAACGTGTCCAATACAGAGCTTTCAACACCGGAGATCTTGTTTTGAGAAAGGCCAGTATGGGGAATAAATTTGCTCACCAAGGAAAGCTAGCACCAACGTGGGAAGGTCCTTATAGAGTTTCTGAAGTGACTGGAAAAGGGTCATACCGGTTGGAAGAACTTGATGGAACTCCAATCCGCAACAAATGGAACACTCAGAACTTACGTGCTTATTACAGCTAGTTGGTAAGACGGCGTGTACTCTTTTTCCTTACTTGAGTTTTTTCCCTTTAGGTTTTCTCAAGAAGGTTTTAACGAGGCATGACCCCAACTACGCTCTTCATCCGTAGTTTAAGACGCATACACCTCAGGACGGATGAACTCAACTACCAATTCTGTAGTTGATGATGTAACTCCTCGAGGGACTGATGAAGACCCCTCAGGACAGATGATCTCAATCACACATCGTGTGTTTTGACGATGTAACTCCTTGAGGTGGAATGGGTTGTAGGGCTGGTCCTTTTTCAAGGCCACAAACCGAACCCCATTCGAAGACACATGGGTTGTAGGGCTGGTCCTTTTTCAAGGCCACAAACCGAACCCCATTCGAAGACAACATGGGTTGTAGGGCTGGTCCTTCCTTAAGGCCACAAACCGAACCCCATACGAAGGCTTGGGCGCAGTAGGCCGGTTCATACAGAAAACCACGCTGAACCCCGAGTAACGGGCGCAGTAGGTTCAGGATTAGCCCTGATCCGAACCCCGTGTTGAAGGCTTGGATTGTAGGATTGCACCAAACTCCAAGTACGGTTAGTAGGATCGAACCGAACACCGTGTGAAGACTTGAGGTGTGGGACCAAACCGAACCTCAAAAGAAAGGCGTAAAGTTTACCCTTGTCAAAGCTATACCAAAATTCAAAGGCAATGTCCGTCCTCAATTGTGGAATATCCACCCCAGAGCGGTTGAACGCTAACGTACTCACTCTACATCTTCGAGGACAGATGAGCATTTCTATCTTTTTAAGAAGTTAAAAGGTAATTCTTGAGATAAAATTTCCCTTCCCAATGTACTTACACTTGGGGACAGGGCATGCTTTAACTTAATTGACGCTTCTTTGTTTCAATTTGTTATCTTAATCTGGTGTGATAAGTACGCTTTAAGTAGCTAGATAACCACACAGAACGGATTCGCAAAACATTGAAAACAATAAAGTGTTTTGTATAGCACTAAGTTATTCAACAATCATACATTCGACGCAAGCAGTTGAAGAGAAGCAACAGTGAATTTTATTTCCAAAATAAGAAATTATTCAGGTTACAAAGTAGTTAAAGCTGGAGCTGATCCCAGTATACAGCTATGAATAAAGCTTAAATTAAGGGGCCGGTGCCTGATCCTCCGCAGCGGGCACTCCTGTCTTCTCCATCTTGTCCTCTGCTCCAGTTTGGGCACCTTCCTGCGTTTCAGCTCCAGAGGCAGCGGTGGACGTTGTCGGCTCCATACTTTGACCTTCGGGAAGGGGTGGCAATTCGTACAGAGATGCACGGGGTTCATGGTGCGAGCCGTCCTTATGTACTTCGACAAGTTTTCCCCCATGGAATTCGAAGAACGGATCCAATCTGTACAAATTCAGCTGCACTCCGGGGTTACGATAATAAACTTGACGAAGGGCCAGGCCGAAGGATTCATACGCCACATTTTTGCATATCTCCAAGGCTTTGGCAGCCTTGGCCTTCGCAGCAGCTAATCTTCTTTGAACCTTGGCAAAATCCTCTTCTGAAGGCCCAGCACTCGCACCACCCTTCTTGAGTTCATCAATTTGGGCTTGCATCTCCTTCCGAAGGCTCTCCCACTCCCCAAGATCTTTGTTGCGACCGTCCTCCATAATTTTGAGATCGTCAGCAAGCTTAGCCGATCTCTTCTTCTCCAGTTGTAATTCTTCTTCAAGGAGGGGTATGGATTTGTTCTGTTTCTGGAGGTCGGCAACTTCCCGCTCTAGAGCCTTGTTCGCAAAATGAACTTGGCTTGCCTCCTCAGTTTTCCTCTGGAGCGTCTCCTTGGTTTTCTTCAATTCTGACTCCACGCCCCTATGAACTTCAGCTTGCTTGGTCGCCCATGTCTCCTTCACCGCGAGTTCGGCTTCAAGCTTTTCAACCTGATCCATGTAATCTGCCTTCTCGCTCAGGGAATCAAGGAGGCCGGACAGTTCATCCAGCTGCCAACGCCCGGCCTTACAAGCACCTTGGACCCCAGCAGCGTCGAGGGAGGGGCGGAGGCAATACCTTGCCTTTGGAAGAGTGGGAGGCATGGACCCCTGAAACCATAAATAAGGAGAAAGGAAGGAGTCACGCGGAGGATCAAACGCCGGAGGAGGACCATTCCCAGAGTCCGGTTCTGAAGCATTCTGTGAAGAAGGGGCAGAGGATTCAGGAACGGGTTTCTTTCCCTTGTCCTTCTTCAACCCAGTTTCTTCGACCGTCTTCTGACGTTTCTTCATAGGGTCATCAGAGGAGGGCTTTTCTTGATCTGCCTTTTTTACAAGATGCCTCTTTTTCCTCTTCTTCTCTGGGACGGCCTCCTCGTCGCCAGCTCCGGTGGCCTCAGTTGGTTCTTCTGTTTCCTCCTCATCAAAGAGAGGAACCTCATCACCTACTGCAGAGGTCAGGGGAATGAGGGGAGTTTTGGTGGCGTTCCTCTTCGCCTGGATCTCATTCTCCTCAGAGGAGGAATCATCGTCAGCCATCATGGTCCTTAACGACAACATCTCTGGGCAGGCTCTTTCGATTTGCTCTGCAAAACAAGAAAGGTTGAGTTAGCACATAAGAAGAAAAAATAATCAGAGCGGAATAATTATACAACACAGATAGAGTAAGAGCGGATATTACGGAGGTAGGTGTTTCGGATGTCGTCCTCGGCCAAGAGGAGCCTGTTGGAAAATCCTTTGAGGGTTTTCGAGGCCGTCTGCATGGCGCTCAAGACCTCAACAGAATGAGAGGAGAGTTCACTCTCATCTGTGTAATAAGCACGGCTCATGAGGAGAAAATGCTCGTGCGTCCAGCTAAGAGGGAACTTGGTAAATCCCTCCTTGTTTCGCCAGAAGACCGGCTTATTTGGTTGAATACGGACCCGCGTGTAGTAGTACTTGAAGGAGCGTCCATCCACCTTAGCGGATTCCGTATAAGATTTGAAATTTATCACCCTTGAGTCACTACGGAGAGTAATGAACCCAATGCCGCCCTTCTTATTAGCACGGCGGACCACTTGGCAATAGTGAAACAGTTTGGCCACAGTGGCGGAGAAGTTGAAATGCTCCCCCAGAACCTCTAGAGCCCGGACTAGACCCCAACCGTTGGGATGCAGTTGTGTGGGGGCGCAGTCTAGGAAACACATGACGGCCATCTGGAATTCCGTCATGGGGAAGCGTACTCCCAACTTCAAGAAGACGAAGTCGTACATGTAGACCGACCTCTCATCAGGGACGCTGTGGCATACTCTCTCAGAGGGACGTGGTGCCAGAACAGCGTATCGCGCCTTGTACTTTTTGTTTGAATATATTTTACAGCGGAAAGAGACCGTGCATTCCTCCTCACTCGCATGGTGCGAAGGGATCTCTAGGAATTCCTCCTCCACCCAGCAGTAGGGTTTCTCCCTGTTGAGCTTTTCCCAGTCAAGCTGGTGTGCCACAACGTTGACACACCCTTCAGCAGAGCGGAGAACTGGTGTTTTTCCACGTCTTGGAAGGTCCATAGTTGTGCAGGCACGGTGGAACGCGTACGTACTGTGGTAAAAAGCAACATCGTCAGAGAGGTAACCTTCAGCACTTGACCCTTCATCAGAGCGGCTGGTAGCCCTCGAGTCAAGGGGAACCTCAGAGCGACGTTGGGAAGAGGACACTCGTGAGGAAGAAGCTTTAGCTCTCTCTGAGCGACGAGGCCCAGCCATAGGAGGATTCGCGGGAATCCTCCCACCACGGTGGCTAAGGGGGGCACGAGAGCCAAAACTCCCCCTGTTTGAAGGACCAGCGTGGCCTGCTCTAGGGCGCATGGTGGAAATAGAATGAACAAAAATTGCAAGGAGTTGAAGGAAAGGGAGGTTACCTAAAGGACGAAGATCTTTGAGAAGTTTGAAGACGACAGAGAAATTTCCAAGAAATTTGAGCAGAGGTTCACTAAGCTTGAAAATAAGAGTGGATTCCAAAATCTGCTAAGAGTCCCTTTTATAGGTAACAAAGAGGCATAGTGTTTCGTCGAAGGTCACAAGGCTTGCATCAAAACGCAACCTCCTTCAAATTGAAACGACTCCGTCGTTTCGTCACGTACGAGCGCGAAAATGGTAACGTTTCAGTAAACATTTTGGCAAAATGGGCCCCCTTTTTAGTTTGAATCCAGGCCCAATAAGCCCAATCGACGGTTACACTCTTGGGTAATGATGGCTCGTGCGTAAAAAAAAAATGCATTTACTGTCCAATCATGCCATGCGCATTTAATGCCTTCAACCACTTTTCGAATACCAAGGGTTTCGATTCTCAAAGACCCTTGGGATTTCAATCATTTATTTTATGCTGTCTGAATCCGTTGTACGCAACGCGAGAAGAGCGGTCACTCGTTTATTAGAGCAGACGCCACAGAGCTTCCAGAGACCTCCCAGAATGTACCACCGGTATCCAGACTTCTCTAGAGTTGTGTAGCTCATATGAGCAACTTAATAGTCCCTCATACAAGCTAGGGGACAGATGATCCGGTCTGGATACCGGCCCCCAATCTTGTGACGTCAGAATGGCCTCATATAAGGAAAACCGGTGTCCTGGTTCAACTTAACCACACCGGATATCTGATGTCTGGCCGTCCGTCCTCATCTCACGACTGCCCCACTTATTTTCTCTATAACGGATCTTTGTTCATTTTCACAGAACATTTACATAACTGTTGGCTTTTCAGTCACAGTAAGATAAGAGCCCCTAATAACTTATCAGCGAAGATACTGTATGTAGCAAAATATGTCACGTCAATGGCCTCAGAAAGCAAGTGGATGTGTCAGCAGATTATGCGGAAAAGGTGATTATCCTCTCCTCTTCCTAGAGGATCGTACTCTGATAATTGACCTACCCTCCTGACACATTCTGAGTGCTGAGCCACCCTGATTGACATAATGTACACGCTATCAGAGCTAGGGGACCCACCTGTATCCAACGACTCATTTTCTCATGTACAACTATAAATAGCTCATTTCAATACACATGCAAGGTATCGTTGTTCTAACTTACACTTTACTACTATATCGCTTGAGCATTCACTGAGTTCTTACACTCTTCTAACTTGAGCGTCGGAGAATCTTCGCAGGTGGCACCAACTTTCGCCCCCTGCAACGCGAAACGTTGGTATGAAGGATCTCCAGGACAACAAGACCGGCCTCTCCCACTGAGAGACCGGATTGATACATCGGATACACACTGTTCCGGTGTGTAAACCCTAAAAACACCCATACTCTTGTGGCTGGTCCCAGACCGGATCCTAGACCCCGGTCCAGACCAGTTCAGATATAAATACCAATTTCTACTGTTGAAGGAGTTTAGAAACTTTTAAAAGTAAAAATATCACTTATAATCCTTCTCTTCCAAACCTCGATGGAAAACCATTAACTGGACTGATATAAACCATCAACGAAGAAGAAATCAATCTTTATTTCTTCTCTTCACGAAGAAAGTTTTGGACTGATATAAAGCTGAAACTCCAGTCAGAATCTATAAAGTGTGATTCGAATATAGCTTTAAGAGCTGCAGGAACTCTTAATTCCAGGTAGAGGGAGCATACATCTCAAATAGATAGTTTATGAATGGATATGGGGTAATATTATTATGTTATATATATGTTACGAGTATAATTGTTATTGAGACCCCATTTATATGACGCTTTATGTTCTCATATATATTCCATTCATATTGTTGATGTTGTTGTGATAATGATATGAGAATTGATGATGATGGTATGGTTGACGATTCATGAATTTTTCATGATATTTATGTATATGCATAAGATGCATGTGTGATGATTAAATATGAAATATGATGTGGTTTCCACAAAAGGCCTTGGGTGGGACTCAAGGCAACCTCTTGAGCGGGGCTCGGGGTTTTAGCCTGTAGCACTGAGTAGAGTTACCGCTATCACTCTGGGAGTGGTACTCGGTGTTACATTATGGGCGTAGAGCGGTTTGGTACCAGTAAAACGGCCGAATCAGCGAGGAGCTGAATTATGGCTCGGGGAGCCAGTGTTGCAACACAAAAATTAAAAGACTTAATGGATCCATTTGACTGAGCATGTGTATACACTGATTTATATGTTATTGAGAATAACATGTTGTTATGATGAGTATATATATATATATATATCATGGTTTTGTTTAATGAATGATTTATCATGATATAATGTGATCGATTTTGTTTATGAAAATAGTTATTAATTGGACTTTTAATCCAATTCAATAACTATTATTTGATATGTTTATGCTCACCCCCTACTTACTATTTTTACAGTGGATAGGAGACACAGTGATGGCACTTGAAGTCACTCAACCGAGTGGAGCATTATGTATTAGCATGTGAAATGCATAGTGCACATAGTTACTTTGGTAGAAGCCTTGGCCGGCTCCTGTGATTACCGATTATACATTTTTTTATTAAATGGCCGGTCGGCTTTTGTAAAGTGACAATGATATTATTAATTCAGATTTTGTTTAGCTCTTAGAATTATTTGTGAAAAGTTTATTTGTATTTATTGGTATTCTAAAATGAGTCAGTCGGACTGAGGTATAACCGGCATTGGATGGTGGAATCCGACTCCTGTTTTAGAAATTTTAAATTAATTGCGAAAAATTTATTTGATTTATTGAAAATTATTTTAAAAATTAAGGATGTTATATTTTGGTATCAGAGCAGACTTGAAAAGTCCAAGGCCAAGGTTAAGCTACTAAATGCTATAATTGAGTGAAGTCATATCATTGTTGTTGTTGTGTAATGTAGTTGAGGAAATCAACTATAAATAAATTGCTTTCATATCCATGAGTGGTACTAAAGTATGATGATTATTTCAGGATAAGAATGGATCCTCATGGTATGGACGCAATGGCTGCTATCTTTCAGCGTGTGGCTGATATCTTAGAAAGGCAGAATCAGCCTCAGCCTAGTGACAATCAAAGTATTGATTGTTTCTTGAAAAGAAAATCGACTGAATTCCATGGAGGATTTCAGCCTGATCAAGCTTATGCTTGGATCTAGAACCTTGAACAGATCTTTGGCAGTTTGCAGTGCTCTGAAGCATAAAAGGTGGAGTATGCTATTTTCATGCTTCGGAAAGAAGCTGAAAACTGGTGGAGAATTACTAAAGCCCGACTGGTAGCTGTTGGGACCGAACTGAATTGGGAGAATTTCAAGGAATGCTTCCTTGAAAAGTATTTCACAAATACTGTTAGGAGTCAGAAGGAGTTGGAATTCATGGAACTCCGACAGGGCAATATGAGCGTTGAAGAATATGCAGCAAAATTTGAGGAGCTGTGCCTGTTCTATCCTCCTTTCCAGATGTCGGGCATAGAAGGTTCAAAATGTATCAAATTTAAAAGTGGTTTGAACCCAAAGATTAAGAAAGCTTTCCGACACTAGGAGATTAGAAGCTTTCCGATCCTTGTCAATAAATGCAGAATATATGAGGAGGACGATAAAGCTTCAACCGGCTCGAGCAGTAAGTCGGACAGTTCTTCAAGGTTACCACCGATTAGCTTTAAGAAGCAAGGAAAGTCTGTTAGAGGAGAATCTTCCTCTAAATCCAGAGGTCGAGGGAATGCTGGTGGATGACCGGTGAATAGACCGAGGGACATCAAATGCTTTAGATGTGGGGGAAATCACTATGCTCGGACTTGTGACAAAGATAAGGAAGTCATTTGCTACCATTGCAACGAGAAAGGACATGTCCGTCCTAACTATCCTCTTCTCCAACCGACTGAATCACATGCTAGTGTAAACCGTGGAGGCTTCAGAGGACGAGGCCATGGAAACGGTAATAGAGGAGGAAGAGGCAATGGGGAACATGGCAATAACTCTGTGATGCTAAGGAATGATCGGGCTGGGAGTTCTAGTTCACCGGCAGCAGGCTGAGTGTATGCTACCACTGTTGAGGAAGCTGCCCAAGCTAATGACTTGGTTCAAAGTAAGTGCTTACTCGGAAATACTACTCTTGATGTGGTGTTTGACTCGGGTGCTACTCACTCATTTATTTCTAATGATTGTGTCATGCGAATGAGATTGCCTGTTGTTACTATGAATCGGCCGTTAAATGTGTCTAATCCGACTGATGCTAAATTATGGACTTCCATGATGTGTGAGAACGTATCTTTCACTCTCGATGATAGGGATTTTACTGCTGATTTAATATGTCTACCTTTGAGAGGTCTTGACATCGTTCTCGGTATGGATTGCCTATTAGCCAATAAAGTCCTGGTTGACTGTCGGAATCGGCAAGTAATTTTTCCTAAACAAAAAGCCGATGAATATGAAATCAAAGGTATATCTCAACTGCTTATGCTATTTTGTATGGTTGATGGGAGGAGTGAGTCTCGAATTCGAGATATCCCTATTGTTTGTGATTTTCCCAAGTTATTCCCGGAGGATGTACCTAGTGTTCCTCCCGATAGAGAGATTGAATTCTCTATTGATTTAATTCCTGGAGCCGAGCCAGTTTCTAGAGCTCCTTATAGAATGTCCCCGATTGAGCTGGCTGAGCTAAAGAAACAAGTTGATGAGCTGCTCGAAAAATAATTTATCCAACCGAGTGTATCACCGTGGGGTGCTTCGGTGTTACTCGTCAAGAAAAAGGATGGTGGCATGCGGTTATGTATTGATTACCGCTAATTGAATAAGCTGACCATTAAAAATAAATACCCATTGCCTAGGATCGACGATTTAACTGATCAGCTACGTGGTGCATCGGTCTTTTCAAAAATTGATTTGAGGTCGGGATACCACCAGATCCGAGTGAAAGCTACCGATATTCCTAAAACGGCATTTAGGACCTGGTATGGTCACTATGAATATGTGGTAATGTCGTTCGGAGTGACAAATGCTCCGGCTATGTTCATGAATTATATGAACAACATTTTTCATTCCTACTTGGATCGGTTTGTGGTGGTATTTATTGATGATATATTGGTTTATTCAAAGTCTTATGAAGAGCATGAAGAGCATCTCTGATTGGTACTCCAAGTGTTGAAGGAGAAGAAATTATTTGCCAAATTGTCTAAGTGTGAATTCTGGGCGGATAAGATTCAATTCCTGGGTCATGTCATTTCCAGAGAAGGTGTCTCAGTAGATCCTTCAAAGGTTGAAGCTGTGATGACTTGGGAAAGACCTAAGTCGGTTACCGAGGTCAGGAGTTTTCTGGGTTTAGCCGGTTACTATCTGAGATTCATTGAGGGGTTCTCCAAAATTGCCTTGCCATTGACCAAGCTAACACGGAAAGATGTCCCTTTTGTGTGGTCCTCCGAGTACGAGCAGAGTTTTCAAGAATTGAAAATCCGATTGACTTCTACTCCTGTATTGGCTTTGCCAAATTTGCAGGAAAGCTTTGTAGTTTTTTGTGATGCATCTGGATTCGGCCTAGGATGTGTGCTGATGCAGAATGGCCGAGTGATTGCTTACGCTTCACGACAATTACGACCACACGAGCAAAACTACCCGACCCATGATCTGAAATTGGCAGCAGTGGTCTTTGCACTGAAAATTTGGAGGCACTATCTTTATGGCTCTAAGTTTGAAGTGTATAGTGACCACAAGAGTGTGAAATATTTGTTTGATCAAAAGGACTTGAATATGAGGCAGAGGAGGTGGATTGAATTCTTGAAAGATTATGACTTCGACTTGAAATACCACCCAGGAAAAGCCAATGTTGTAGCCGACGCCTTGAGTCGGAAGTCCATTCACATGGCGACAATGATGGTTAAAGAGATGGAGTTGCTGGAACAATTCCGAGACATGAACCTGCAAGTAGATGTGTCTTCGTCTCGGAAAGTGACTCTCGGTACATTAAAGATAGCTAATGAATTTTTGAAGATTATTTATGTACAGCAAATGACAGATTCTTATTTAGCCGAGATGAAAGAAACTCAGTCTAAAGGTAAAGATTTATTCCTAACCGAGGGCTCTGATGGTATTTACCGAGTAAAAGGTCGAATTTATGTACCTGACTCGGGAGATTTACGACAATCGGTACTTAATGAGGCACATAAAAGCATTCTAAGTATTCATCCGGGTACTACTAAGATGTATCATGATTTAAAGTTGCATTTCTGGTGGCCCGGAATGAAGAAGAATATAGTCGACTTTGTGGCCCATTGCATAATTTGTCAAAAAACGAAGGTTAAGCATCAAAAATCGACCAGTGGTTTATAACCTCTGGAAATTCCCGTGTGGAAACGGGATGCTATAGCTATGGATTTCGTAATGGGGTTACCAAGGACTCGGAGTGGTCATGATGCTATTTGGCTTATTGTGGACCGATTGACAAAGTCTGCACACTTCTTACCGATCAACATGAGTTATTCTTTGCCAAGACTAGCACAATTGTATATTAATGAGATAGTCCGACTGCATGGTGTTCCATCTTTGATTGTGTCAGATAGAGATCCGAGGTTTACTTCCCGATTTTGGGGAAGTCTACATCAGGAGTTAGGTTCGAAGCTCCGATTGAGTTTGGCCTATCACCCTCAGATAGATGGGCAATCCGAGCGGACTATCCAGAGTTTGGAGGACTTGTTGAGGTCCTGTGTGCTAGAGTATGGTGGAAGCTGGGAGCAATACCTTTCACTGATTGAATTCACTTATAATAATAGCTATCATAGTAGCATCGGTATGGCTCCATACGAGGCTTTATATGGGAGGAAATGCCGAACTCCTCTTTGCTGGTCAGAATCGGGTGAGAATCTAATGTTAGGACCAGAGATTGTGCAGCAGACCTCCAAGAAAATCCAAATAATCAAAGACAAAATGAAAGCATCCCAGGACCGTCAAAAGAGCTATTATGACAAACGGACAAAGCCGATTGAATTTCAGGTCGGTGATAAAGTCTTTTTGAAAGTCTCTCCGAGCAAAGGCATTGGAAGGGCATTGAAAAGAAAGAAGTTGAGTCCAAGATATATTGGTCCGTATGAAATATTGAAGAGAGTCGGACTTGTAGCTTATCAGATTGCATTGCCTTCTCATTTGGCAAATTTACATAGTGTATTTCACGTTTCTCAATTGAGGAAGTACTTGCTGGATCTTACTCATGAAATGCCAGATGATGACGTTGAAATCCAAGAGAACCTGACCACTATAGCCGAGCCCACTGGTATAGTGGACCGATTGGTGAAACGATTGAGAAACAAAAATGTCCAATTGGTCAAGGTTGCATGGCAGCAGGATCAGAGTATCATGCATACTTGGGAACGAGAAGACGCTATGAGGGAACAATATCCCGAGTTATTTCATTGATGTATGATTTTTGTATTTAAATTTCGAGGACAAAATTTTTGTAGGAGGGGAGAAATGTAACATCCCAAAATTTATAATTTTTTGAAAATTCATTCATTAAGGATTAATGAAGAAATTCTGAATGAAATTCCGAGTGAATACCATTTGAAATATGATATTCCGAGTGAAAATGGTGCGATCCCGGGTGAAGTAAGACCGAGGAAGCCATTTCCAAAAGAAGTTAAGATGTTTCCGAGTGAAACATCATTAAGCGAATTATTTCTAAGTTAAGTAAACGGTGTCCGAATGAGACACTTCTGAATAAGGAAAATCTGAGTGAAATGTTTCCGAATGAAACGTTTCCGAGAGAAGCACTCCTGAGTGGGGAAAAACGTTGAAATTGAATAAGTATTTCTCAGGATGGATTTTGAGAAATGACCGAGTGGACTATCTCCGAATTGAGATTTTCCCAAGAGAAATGTCTCCGAGCACGACATTTCCGAGTGGAATGATACCGAGTGAGACTATTCCAAATGGAAAGGTGTTAAGTGAGAGATTATTAATTACCGAATGATGTGGCACCGAATAGGATATACCAAATGGGTGTGTTTCTAAGTGAATAGTTCCGAGTGAACAATTTCCGAGGAAAGTAAATATCTGAGTAGTGAGTTACCGAGTGGTGAATTTTGTTAAATTTGTACTCGGGTTTGTCTTCGGAATTGTCCTTGACCCCGAGTGATTCATTCAAGTGGAAAGACTTCCGAGAGAGAGAGTTGGCATCAAACTCCGAGTGATTTTTAGATGGAAGACTTCCGAGTGACGTAAGTAAAGGATTGACTCAGACATAAATATACTTGGGTATGTTTGAATGAGATGTTACTGTGTGGGACATTTCCGAGGAAAGAAAGCTGAGTGTTCCATGGGATGAACTTTTCCTCCGAATGAAGGAATTCTGAGTGGACAGAGGCTTACTCGAAAAAGATGTGCCCAAGACGAAACCGAGTCGGAATTATTGATTATTTTAATTATGAATGTTTTCCACGTCACTCTGTTCTTCTACCTTCCAGTAAAGTCTATTTCTGATATTTTTCTAAGCATGGGGCCCTCTCTGATGTGCTGTCCCTTTTCATTAAATGCTTATTCCTTATTCATTATCTGAAGAAACGTACAACAGATATTTCTTATCATTCACGTCTCTTTGCATGAATGATATAAATACCAATTTCTATTGTTGAAGGACTTTAGAAACTTTTGAAAGTAAAAATATCACTTATAATCCTTCTCTTCCAAACCTCGATGGAAAACCATTAACGAAGAAGAAATCATTCTTTATTTCTTCTCTTCACGAAGAAAGTTTTGGACTAATATAAAGCTGAAACTCCAGTCAGAATCTATAAAGTGTGATTCGAATATAGCTTTAAGAGCTGCAGGAACTCTTAATTCCAGGTAGGGGAAGCGTACATCTCAAATAGATAGTTTATGAATGGATGTGGGGTAATATTATTATGTTGTATATATGTTACGAGTATAATTGTTATTGAGACCCCATTTATATGATGCTTTATGTTCTCATATATATTCCATTCATATTGTTGATGTTGTTATGATAATGATATGAGAATTGATGATGATGGTATGGTTGACGATTCATGAATTTTTCATGATATTTATGTATATGCATGAGATGCATGTGTGATGATTGAATATGAAATATGATGTGGTTTCCACAAAAGACCTTGGGTGGGACTCAAGGCAACCTCTTGAGCGGGGCTCAAGGTTTTAGCCTATAGCACTGAGTAGAGTTATCGCTATCACTCTGGGAGTAGTACTCGGTGTTACATTATGGGCGTAGAGCGGTTTGGTACCAGTAAAACGGCCGAATCAGCGAGGAGCTGAATTATGGCTCGGGGAGCCAGTGTTGCAACACAAAAATTAAAAGACTTAATGGATCCATTTGACTGAGCATGTGCATACACTGATTTATGTGTTATTGAGAATAACATGTTGTTATGATGAGTATATATATATATATATATATATATATATATATATATATTGGTTTTGTTTAATGAATGATTTATCATGATATAATGTGATCGATTTTGTTTATGAAAATAGTTATTAATTGGACTTTTAATCCAATTCAATAACTATTATTTGATATGTTTATGCTCACCCCCTACTTACTATTTTTACAGTGGATAGGAGACACAGTGATGGCACTTGAAGTCACTCAACCGAGTGGAGCATTATGTATTAGCATGTGAAATGCATAGTGCACATAGTTACTTTGGTAGAAGCCTTGGCCGGCTCCTGTGATTACCGATTGTACATTTTTTTTATTAAATTGTCGGTCGGCTTTTGTAAAGTGACAATGATATTATTAATTCAGATTTTGTTTAGCTCTTGGAATTATTTGTGAAAAGTTTATTTGTATTTATTGGTATTCTAAAATGAGTCAGTCGGACTGAGGTATAACCGGCACTGGATGGTGGAATCCGACTCCTGTTTTAGAAATTTTAAATTAATTGCAAAAAATTTATTTGATTTATTGAAAATTATTTTAAAAATTAAGGATGTTATAACACTAGTGAGATAGGTGAATTAAGTATTATGTTGTAAAGGAATGGAGATGAATTGATTGGATATGGTTTGCTGCAAGTGAAGTATGCTATACTTTTCCCACTATATATATATATATACCTATATGTTGTTAATTATTGACATTGATTTATATTGTGAGTCACCCACCCTTATATTTGTTTTTAGTGACTGAAGGCAGGGATGCCACGGATGCTATAGAGACTAGAGCCAGATAGGCTGGGAGCAATGCCAAGGGAATTTAGATATTGATGTATATATGTAACTATGATGATGTATGTTTAGTGTTTTGGATATTATGGCTTATGATGGTAATTCTCCATATATGTGTGTATATATATAGGCGATATGATGATTATGGATGATGATTATGCTTGGTGTTGGCATAGTGATGTTTATGATGATGAATGAATGAGATAATGTTCAGGCTATGCTTGATTATGGATATATACTTATATGGGCAGGTTCTGTTTGATTTTTGTTTGGCATTGAGCCATTGATTTTATATATGTGTGATGTTTGCCATGGATGATGATATAATGATGTTATGAAGAATATATTGATTTATGTCCAGGTATTATTAATTTTCATGGCACTAAGCCAATGGTTGTGATATTAAAATGAGTATGGGCAGGTTGTTATAATTATGTATGTGAAATGTATACGTGAATTTATGGTAGTTGAATGGCCTGAGGCTAATTATAGGTCAAAGAGATAGTGGAGTATAAGGCATAAGTGAAAGAAGTGGAACATTATGATGTTAGCCAACTAGAAGGGTGAAAATGAGTTCCGATGAGATCTATAATCCCTGGAGGTTGCCAATAGGTCCCTAAGCGTATTTATAATATGTGCAAGAGCAGAGATTGAAGCTTAAGTTGCAATTGATGTGGTTTGGTGCATCAAGTTACCTAAAACGGTATAAATTACATTTTAGTGCATAAGTTGTTCATATGAAAGAATTTTTGAATATGGACTGCGCCAGTAGATCCAAAATGGGGGAAATATAATGCCCATAAAGTTCCATAGCAATTGGAGTTGAAACGAGCAAGTTAGTTAATGTGGAAGTTGACCTAAAGGCCAAATTCTGCATAATTATATAGAACAAGGTGTTTAGTAATTGATTACGTAATCGATTACCAAAGGGGCATGTTTCTTTCCTGTGCAGTTTGGTCTTTGGGAATTGATTACCAGGGTTATGTAATCAATTACCGGGCCTTGTGTAATCAATTATAGGGTTCTTGTAGTCGATTACCATACCAGAAATTGGAGTTTTAGGTATTTTAAGTGAAATAGCCTTAGATTCTTACTGTCTATTGTCAGGAAAGTTTTAAAAATGAAAAATTTACCTAATTTTAATCAGACTCTAAAATAAATATTAGGAATTACTAAGGGATTAATATAGTAAGGACCATGAATCATGAGGTACTTCTACACTACCTACAACTTTCTTCTACTGTCATTTCCCATTTCATTGATATATTATTGTATTTTGAAGGATGTTAGTTGCATGATCCGAGAAGCCCAAGATTCAAGTAGTAGTACTAACCGAATGATACCAATAATAATAATGATAATAATAATTATTACCGTGAAAGAGACATTCTTTCTTCATAAAGTGTGCTTACTCAATTGAAATCCCATGTGCCTCATTTCTTGAAGTAGAGTCTAGCAATCAGCGAACCGTAAGTATTTTCGAGACATATGAAGCTAGAGTAATGAAGTTGACATAACTTACAAGATCCAACCGCATTGACCAAAAAAATTTCAGTTTGATTTCAAAGTTCAAATTGGCTAATTTCCTTTCCTCGCTTCGTAATTGAACTTTATGTTATCATCGGAAAATAAGAAAGTGAAGTACTTCATATGCATAATCTTATAACAAAAACAATGTCTAAGTCGCCTGAATTTGGAGTATTAACAAGAAATTGAGTTTAAATGAATGGAACAAGGAAGCACTAGTAGTTTATTGCAAAGCAAACAAAATTTAGCTGATAATGTAACCACATGTTTTCAAAATTTACCGTAATAGAGTTTATAATTTTATTTTTTAAATTATATATTAAACAGACACTTAAACCTGAAAAATAAAGAAAGTAAATAATGAGTTTGTTTAAAATAAACCAAGTGGAGGCAGTGCACTACTCCCAAAACTAATGCCAAAAAAATTGTAAACCTACTCAGCAGCACACGAGGGGCACCGCACAATGATTAGCAGGCACGATTTAAAAACTCTAGTTCCAAGTTGTGTGATTTCATTTTCTTATTAGCATGGAGAAACCGAAGATAAGAGAAATTAATATATGCAATTTCCCCTTGAATAAATCAATTAATTAATTGAGCTTGTAAGACTTTCTAACTAATTTCTGTTTTAAAGTATTGAGGGATGAGAGGAAGATTGAGATTGATGCTACCGAGGGGTTTGCTTCCCCATTCACCCTCATATCCACCAATCTGAGCATGCCAAGTACATGGTGAACACCGACACCATGCATTAGCCCACGGAACAGTGACACCACCTGGCCTAAGTTACCACATGCATCCTCATGTGCAACATTGCATGTACACTTAATTTTCCAAGATCACATCCCTCTCACGTCACGTGCCTTGCAAAATAAACTTGACCCCAACACTCAATGTGCTTTAGCTTCATCATTATATATACTACCACACATATATAACTAACTAAAATCTATTAGTCTTTTGCACTTCACAAACTTTGACAAACAGAGAGGAAATTAAAGTTCATTATACTTTTTTATGACCCACATGCAGGCAAAAGTGAGTGGTGATGGAGAGAGGGTGGAAAACTAACACTGTTGAGATTTCACCAAACTGTCCTAGGTGTGGTTCTTCCAATACCAAGTTCTGTTACTACAATAACTACAGTTCAAATCAACCAAGGTACTTTTGCAAGGGCTGCAGAAGATATTGGACCAAAGGAGGATCCCTCCGCAATGTGCCTATTGGTGGTGGCTGCCGCAAAAGTAGAAGGGGCAAATATAACAAGACCATAAGATCACAAGCCAATAATGAACTTGATCATTCTGAAGATGATCTTAGAAGGGGTTCATCTTCATTAGTCCCTGATGGTCCAAATATTGATCTTGCACAAGTTTATGCAAGTTTCCTTAATCAGAAGCCAGATCATGTGCAGACAATGTTCCATAATCCTTCTCCGGAGCATTCAAGCCTATTGAACACTACTCATGATTTAGGACATGGTGTTGTTGCTTTGTCTGACGAACTTGGTCTCGCTGAGTGTTTGCATTTTCATGAACAATCCACAGACTCACAACATTTCGGCACTGAGGATAATATCCAAAGGTACTGTTGCAGGCTCAACTCTGCCCAGAAGAAGCATGATCAAGAATGTAGTTGCATTATTCATAATAATAATACTACCAATTTTGAGTTACCACCTTTGCCTGGTGAAGAGGTAGCAACCTCACATGATGATATGTTATGGTCCAATCCTGAGATCATGATGGAAGATCATGCCTTGCAAGCCGCCCAATCACCCCTTTTTGGAGCTGAAGTTCCTGATGCAGACTTCTTAATGGGCAATTATTGGAGCCAATTCGAATTGCCAAAGGGTGCTTCTTTTTCTTGGCCTTGATAATATAAGATGTTCTCTTCAATATTGTTTTCTTGCTTTGCTTGTTATACATACAGTTTATGTATAGGTTGAATCAAAGTACTATTGAATAATTTGAATGTGTAAGCAAATATACCCTTTATATACCTCAATAATGAAAACCTCTTTCCTATCTTGAAGAGCATACATAATTTCAACGTCGATCTATTCTTCAATCTAGTTCTACACTGAGTCTAAAACATTCTTCTATAGGATAGCCAGGGAATTGAAAAGACCCTCCAAGCCAGATTGCTAGGGATCGTTTAATAAAGAATTAGACATATATAATTCGAATTTGGCTTCTGCAAACATTCATTTGTTATTAATTGAATTTGAACATAGTAGAAATAACGTTACTCAGAAGTAAGAATTATATTGGTTGATTATGACCATCTTAAATGAATTTTATGCTTCTCACAATCAATTGTAGCCCCATAACATACATACATTACCTACATACACTGCAGTAGTGCATTTTATGAGGGGTTTACTTATATAGCAGTCTCATATTTAAGAGTCTACAGCATTTCAATTTGTTATAATTCTATCTGTGGGGGACTTTTCATTTTTCTTTCCTCAATAGAGATGCTAGCGTGGCACGAATTGGTCTCTTGGGTGATCTTGGGCTGCATTTTTGAAGGTTTCCTCTAAAATTTGGGTACTAAGTCTAAATTTAATTTTAAAAAATAGTTAAAGAGTTACATTCATCTCAACATTTTAATACATAACTTTTACATCTAAGACTAGACATCTAAATTAGGGATACGTGGCTCAAAACCACTCAGAACCCCCTAATTTTGCTCATAATTTCGCTTGAGCGAGAATCCTCTCGTTTGAGCAAAAATTCTCGAGAATCCTCACTTGAATTTCGCTCAAGCGAGACCATTTCCATTTGAGCGAGATTTCTCCAATAACCACCCTCTAGTTTATTCAAAATTTTGCTCAAGCTAGCTCAATCTTACTCGAGCAAGATTTGTAGCAATTTGGTCTCCGGGTCAACTTCTATGCACCATAGCTTGTCCGTTTTAACTCTAATTACTACGAAACTTCATACGCACTGTTTAAGACTCATTTCGGACCTGCAGGCATAATTCGTGCTCTAAAATTCCTCTGGATCGTAAAGATATGCGTTAAAATGCAATTGGGCACTATTTCAAGCAACTTCACTACCTAAATCATGTTAAATGCAAGTAAATTGGCAATATCTTTACGCACATATACCTAAAATATGCCTAGGTTCCTGTTAATGTCTTCTAGGGACTCCGAATCCCATTGGAACTCAAATTCACCCACTCAGTTCACTATTTCAACCTTTTTCTCACTCATTCAAAATCTCTAACTACAACTACTTGTGGTTTCATACCACAACAACTATCAAGCCATTCAAAACTCCTATACATCATGTAATTCATCATCTCTGCAATTCCATACTACCTTAACGTTTCTCTCTAATTATCGGTTATATTCGCAACAACATAATTGATATTTACATTAAATTGACTCAATGTCATTCATTCATTCAATCACAACATACACATATGTACATGCTTATACATATCATCACAATGACCTGCCCATATACATATGACATTATCAAAGAAAATGGCTCGGTGCCATATTTCAATCCTTGGTCATCAAACAACATATTCATCATAAACATCATTAGATCATCATTGGGTATATACTAATAGCATCAATCATAACCATCACATATATACTAACATAACCATCGATCAGGGTCTCAACACCATAATCGGGTTATCAAAATAGTCACGCTCATCAACCAAATGACAACATGTATCACAAACTCTAGATACATATATATTTACATCAACCATCATTTTACCATCAACCACTCATAACGTAAACATAAATACATACATACATCAATATGAAAATTTCCTTGGCATTGGTCTCTACGGTGTCGGCAATGTTTCTGTCTTCAGTCACTAACAATAACAATAAGGGTAAGTGACTAACAATACAAATCAATGTAAATAATCAATAATACATAGGGAAAAGCATAGCATACTGACACACCCACAAGTGCACGAGTTTGTTGCGTAATATAAAAAATATTGCCTCCTCAAGGACTATGTTTTCAAGTACTCAGAGTTATGATCCTATTTATCTAGACAAACAAGACTAAAGATTTTGTGCAAAGAAACTAAACACAGTAATTAAAAATTACAAATCAGGGAATCTTCGGGAATAAAATCAATTAAAAACGTATCTTGGGATTTTCGGGTGGTGAATTGCTTTGTAATTGTGTTTAAAGATTTTACCTTATCTCTTACTTTCGTTATAAATAATTATAGAAATCTTAAGTTCACACAACAATCAAAAAGGTTCACTTCTCAGTCCCTCTTAAATTTAATTATTATGAAAAACTTGGGTCTTCAAAAGATTAAAAACAGTTTACTTCTCAGTCCCTCTTAGATTTAATCTTAGGTTCAAATTCTTGAATTAGATTAATAAGGTTTACTTCTAAGTACTTCCAAAATTAATTAAAAACAACTCATGTCTATCTCTAGATCAATGAGCAAATATGGCAATCAAGAATTGAAGAAAAACAAGGATTTCATTGATAAAGCAATTAAGGAATATAACTAATTACATTACAATTCACCTCCTAAATCCCAATAATAAGGATTCTAGCCACTCATGGAGTACAAGAAATCACAAAGGTTAATTGAATTCATACAACTCAGAAAACAAAGATTACAAATATTTAAACAAAAGGTAAAATAAGGAATCCTAAAACCAACCACAACATGTGCAGATTCTTTGAATTCTCGTTCCCTTTTCTTTTTCCTCCTTGAAAATCCTTGAAAAAGTCTTCTCGAGTCACCTCTTATACATGTAAAAAGTGCATCTAGAGTCTAGAATACAGGGTCCTTAAAATAGTGCCTCTCCCCCTTTTTATAGAAGCAAAAACGTGAAAACCATATGTTAGGCACGATCCACGGCTTGGCTGTGGTTCGTTCTGACCTCTCCTCTTTAATTTTTTGTGTATTTCACTCCATGGCCATGGTTCCCAACAGGGCCTGGCCGGGGAGCGCACTGTACATGACACCGTTTTTCTTCGTTTTTCATTTCTTTTGGAATGCGGTTGTTTCGTTATGCATTGCTTTCCACACTTGACCCAAAAAGAGTCTTCAAACCTATAAATTCCTGTAAAACTAGCAAATCAAGTAGCAAATGAGGAAAAGAACAAAATACACTAGGGATTTAAAAGAGTTTTATTCAATTTATCCTAAAAATGCCTAGAAAATACAACCTAAAATGATATGTTTTAGAGACACATCACATAGCTAAGGGTGCATTTAATCACATTCAATTAGTCCATTTTTATTCTGTTTCAACACCATTCAAAATTCTTCAATCTCATCAGGATGGTAATTAACAAACCACACTCATAATGCCACAATGAATTCATTAAATTTCATCATCAATTCAAGTAATTTCATAACTAACTCTCAGCCAATGATAATAAATGACTCTCTAGTATCTGGATACTATATTGAATCAACCATCAGCTAGGAGTCCTACCCAACCACTCGTGAACCCTACTTGGTCCACTGAGCCCTGCTTGGCTCTCCACCTTACCACTGGGTCCTACTTGACCACTGAGTAGCTTAACTGGGCCACGCTCGACCACGGGAGCCAAAAACGAGGGGTAAATATACCGACCGACCATCCACACCACATAAGCAATCACATCATATCTAAATATCATTTCATTAAACTCATAATCTAATGTCTCGGCATAACGACCATCACCTTGGGACCTCAACCAGCCACTCAGGAATATTAATCTCATTTTACATAATCTCTTAATTTCTCAAATCATCAAAAGTTCTTCATTTCATTTCATCATCACACTTCAACATACTTTTTAGCATAATAGAAAAATCCTTGCGCACACAACATGCAATTTCTCATTTACATTAGAATTGTCATCACACAACACATTTATATAACCAACTATCACTCAGTCCGTTCTTTTTAAACATATATGTGAAAGACACATTCGCTACCTATACCATAAATAAGCCACGCCAGTTTCTCATGATTTCAATCACCCTCACTTATCAACCGATTCTTTTCTCATCACTACCATGTAATTAAACACATCTAAGATCATGTATACACACAAATACATATATATGTTAATAACTTATGTTATCCTACTCTTTTCCCCACACGTTAGAACCATCATTATTATTTTTCATTAATCCATACACCGAGTACACCCTCCTTACCTCACTTTCGTGCTTCCAAGGTTTCAAATCAAATGTCGAATTCTCCAAATTCACAACGTATCTAAATTCAAGAAATTTATAAACCAATTTAGTGTTTTGGCCTTCGTAATCAAAACCCATTATATTCGAACAAATTCAAAACACATGTTTAGAGTTTCAAAAGTTTACCTTTATCAATTTCGACCTCCGCTTCAAGACCCGCTTCTCCAACGACCTTCCAACCCTCGGTCCATCACTTAGTGACACCGAAACAAAACCATTAGTTATTCATCAACATCCGCCATATTTAATTCCATTTTCAAGCTTCAAAGTGTCATGAAAAGGAAAAACAAATACCTCTCTATGACATCCCCATGGAACTTAAAATTTCAGTTGTGAGGAGAAGAAAAAGAATTGAGAAATTGACAGTACCCACGCACTTACCTCGGTCCCTCGGTCTCAAAAACGTGTTCAATTTTGGCCTTCAATAACGAATTGACCTTCAATTTTAAGCTCCTAGTCATATGGCCATGACAATGGGGTTTTCTCACATTTTCCGGTCTATTCTCGCGCATAGGGATAAGAAAAGAGTTGAAAATATTTTAAGACCCCAAGAGCATATTTGTCATTTTACCTACTTTCTATTTTCTTTTATTTAAACTTAATTGAAATAATTCTTATTCTTAATTTTCACCACATGGTAATTAATAAGTTACCATCATAATTTAATTTAATCTAATTTCCTAATTAATCACCCTTAATTAATTAATTTAATTTTCTCCTCAATTAAAATTTCCTCAATTAATGTAATTTAATTCATAATACATTTAAATAGTTTATTTATTAATTCTCGATAGAACAATTAATTATTTCCCTTAAAAGAGATTTCATCCCTAAAATCAACGTACCTCGTTAAATAAGTCGGGGTATCGTTGCCTCATCTTTGACTCCAGCTCCAGGGTGTAAGAGGTCCCATTAAAGCTCTGCCACAAGACCTTCACCAAGGGTACCTCCTTGCTACTCAAACGCTTAGTTTGCAAAGTCTCAATACAAGAAAGAATAGTTAGAACTGTCAGATCCTTCTTTAATTCAACGGAATCATCTGGTATCACCATACTATCAAAGGTAATATACTTCTGAAGCTAAGATACATGAAAAACATCATATGGTCAGGATAAAGCTAAAGGGGGCTTAATCCAATAAGCCACATCACCAATCCGCTCCAGAATTCGATAAGGATCAATATACCTTAGGCTCAGCTTTCGACTCCTAATAGTCCTACCCATATCCCTGTTAGGGAATCCCTAGTACATGAGCAGCGGAAATACAAGGATTCCATAGGATTTGCAAAGCGTCGTGTTTCAAAGCACAAGACAAACACACACAAAAATTCATTTTAGGATTACCTCTTGAAGAACACCGAAGCAGTCGTAGCCTCGTCCTTTAGGAGTCCACATGAGCATTCACACCAGAATCACAACACTTGCCAACTGCTAGTTTGATGGCGTGTTACTCTTGCAACTTTTACGAATTTGTGTCTCACTTTAGTGAACGACCTATGAGCATCTTATGCTCTATTTATAGGCTTAGGTTTGACCTAATTTGTTCTCTCTTAAAAGTGGGCTCCTTACTCATTCTAAATAAGTTAGGCCCAATAGCTTTATTTTAGTCTAACTAAAATAAAATAAAACATTTTCTGATGGGCTTACTCTATATGTGTGACCCTATATGTAAAATACCCGGTCATATTAATAATAAATTATTTTATTATTAATATAAAATAAGAGCGGCATCTAGCAATGCATTATTATGTCCGAATATTATTTAATATCAATATAACCTATAAGTGATAATTATTTTATATGTTTGTACCTTTTGTCACGATATCCTAATTGGGCCCAAGGCATGGTCGTGTCATCCTTGTATGGCCCAATTTATTTTACTTGATACCGGAGTAGACTTGATCCGAATAAATATCTAATATTTATTCTTTCTAGCATGCCATGTGTTTCCTTAGTCTTACTCCATCAAGTGGCCTATAGATATCACTTATGTCACATAGGAGAGATAAATCTCATCTACATCACTCACATCCCTCTGCATAATTTGTTCATTGCCTAATCACAACCTTTATAGCCCTCTTGTTACAGAAGACGTTTAATTGTATTAAAACAACAAACTCCTTATGTTCGAATCGTAGTGACTTCAGGTCGAAGGACTACATATACCATTATCACATTGAGAATCGTTTATGACATTCATGTAACGATCCATGCAACGTTCTCATAGTGGGTCTGTCCAGTACATCATTACTCTTAATGTGTACCTGTGTGTAGACTTGATATCATCTATATCTATGATCTGTGAGATCAGGTCATCAGTACACTCACACACTAGTCTCAATGTATTTACATGTCCCCATGTAAATACTTGACTAGGGATATTTTAGAAATAACTTTCATATGACCTATTACTCTAAGGATAAATATGTTTTAAAATAATTTTAAATTGAAATACTTATTTTATTGATAAGTAGAAAAATGATACAAATGAAAAAGCATAAAAGCTCATGTGCATACACCAACAATCCTTTGTATGGGAAACTCTAAGGAATACCCCATCACCAATCAAAAACTCCAAAGGTCAATGCTTGTTATCATAATAAGTCTTCTATATGTCATCGGCTACCTTCATTTTCTTCCTGATCATGACCACTTGCTCACTCAACTGTTGGACCATCTTTGGACCTAACACTAATATATCACCACTATCAGCCCAACATAATGAGGTATGACACTTCCTGCCATGAAGCGCTTCATATGGTGTCATGCCAATGCTACTATGGAAATTGTTATTATAAGTAAATTTAACTAATGGTAAGTATCGCTCCCAACATCCTCCATACTTCAACGCATAAGCACGAAGCAAATCTTCCAATGTCTGAATAGTACGTTCACATTGACCATTAGTCCGAGGATGATATACTGAACTCAACCTCAACTCAATAACCAGCTCACGATGCAAACTCTCCCATAATCTGGAAGTAAAATAAGGGTCACAATCTGATATAATACTAGAATCATGCAACCACACAATCTCCTTCACATATAACTTTGCAAGCTTCTCCAAAGACCATTTCATGTTCATTGCAAGAAAATGGGCACACTTTGTTAATTTGTCTATCACAACCCAAATAGCATTACAACTTGAACGGGTCCAAGTTAAGTCAGAAACAAAGTCCATGGCTATGTTGTCCTACTTCCACACAGGAATATCCCAAAAGGCTTCTAGTGCTCAACCTTAGATTTCAGATACACGACGCAAGAAGGAACATATTTAGTCACTACTTTCTTCATTCCCCACCACCAGAACTACTTTCTCAAATCACTATACATCTTGGTCGCACCAGGATGAATACTCCAAAAACTCTCGTGAGCTTCAAATGGAATCTGATTCCTGAACTCACCACCATCAGGGACAATAATGCGGTTCTTAAACCGCTAAAGCCGATTCTAATTAATGTAATTTAATTCAAAATGCATTTATTTATTTATTTATTAATTCTTGATAACACAATTAATTAATTTTAATAACTAAGATGTTATAATTTTAACTACTACAGTAAACCCATTGCTTTGATTATGTTTTCTAGGTCTCTCAGTCCTTTTAAAAAAATGTTTTTTTGGATAAATATCATTTGAAACAATAAAAGTGACAAAAAGTAATTCTATAAGATAAAAAATTATTTCATTTGAAAATAAGCATATTATTTTAATGTATAAAAATTAATTATTTAATTATAAAATTATATTGTTAAATATTTTAAAATAACAATGTGAGCGGCTGGGGAACCCTTGCCCTGTAAAATTATTTAATTATAATTATAATTGTATCTAGTATAATTTTATCTAATGCTTAGATTGAAGATGTGGGTTTAAATAATTTGGTTTAATTGTATTTTTGTAATGATGCTCTTCCAACATTTAACTTTATTAATTTCTCCATAAATTTATAAATAAAAGGCAAAATTGGTACAATATTAAAATTAATTAAGGTATAAGGGTCAGCAGAAGTACTAACTAATGTTGTTTAAAATTAATATATCTGTGAGAACACTCAAATCCCTATCAAGTCTATCAAAAAGAACTGTCGAAAGGTAAATACATTGTTTAGTTGGGTTTTAATACCATCCCTTAACTTTTTGTGTTAATTTTGCAGCCAACAAATTTTGAATCCTGAATCAGGGGAAATTACTAGATCAAAGCTCATGTTTAATATATTAATGATAGTGTAAACAAGTATAGCATAATGTTTCATATACTCATTAAATTTTTTCTTAATAATATTTATTATTTATATAATATTACTATATACTTTTTGTGAACATATTTAATAAAGTATTAAAAATTATGAATTAAATATATCAATTAATATATTTTAAGTTTATTTAATAAGAATGAAAATTATTAAAATATACATTAAAATAATTTACTAAATATATTCTTAAATAAATTATTATTATATATTGTTGACTATTATACTTTAAAAATTCTTAATTTATTTTTAATAACATATATTTTAAAATATATATTACATATTTTTTATAGAAATATTTTTATTACTAAATAAATTATCATTAAAAATAAAACATATTACTAAATACTACATTTGTCCCTGAATATAAGACTTTTATACTTAATACATAATATTAAGAAAGTTAGTTAGTTTAGTAAAAGTCATTAACTTTGTCTAATATTAGGGGTAATTTTTCAAAATTACCTTTAAGATAATTTAGAATATCATTTTTCCTTCTCACTCTCTCCACTCATTCTTTGTTCATCATAGTTAATAACTTTTATTCCATATGAAAACGTAAAGTTAATAATAAAATAAATTAATTTTTGTGTTACTCAAATATAATATTATAATAAAAGAGATAAATATTTTAAAGAATGTAATTCATTTATTGTCTTTTTAAACACTAATAAGAGTTACTCATTCAATATGAGTATTTGAGTCTAAATAATTAATGACATAGAAATTTGAAAGGTCTTATATTAAGAGATAAAAAAATCTTAAAAATGTCTTATATTTAGAGATAGAGATAGTATATTATTATAATTAGCCAATAATCAATAATATGCCTTTAGACTGAGTAATTAAAGGTTGAATAGGAATCTAAGATAATGATCACAATAATGGGTCTAGAATTAATGGTCCTTTTCTCCTCTATAAGTTAAAGGAAGGAACATTTTGGGAATAAGACAAGAAAAGGAAGAAACTCCATAATCTAAATTAGTAATAACTTATTTTATTAATAATTATAATTGAATTATTCAATATGATAGGATAACTTTTTCAGTATTCATATCAGATTCACTTTCTTTCTTATGTATTACACCGGTCCAGTGGGGATCTGGTATTATCCTTCCTAGTCCAGTGGGAAATCAAGAGTCTTTACCTCAGGCTTTGGTAATCACATCGGCCTTCGCGTTGCAGGGCGAATGGTGGTGCCACCTGCAAGGATTTTCCGACGTTCAAGTCAGTTTAAGTGGTTAATAATGGAGCTTAAGCGGGAATATTACGTGCATACCTCAATAAGTCATAAATGAGGAATATTTATAGAGGTAGGTGATAATTGAGTCTTGCGATGCATTGTGTCAGTACGGGTCCATGAGTTACAGAGAAAATTTGACACCCACACAGACATGTCTGACATGCTTTACAAGCTAGCATTAGTGTGTCCCTGGCAGATGACCGAGCTTGCTGCACTGTAGCATATAGGGGCTCCGATTATCAAGAGGAGACATCTGCCGGGGTGATAACATTGTAGCATATTCCCCAGGAAGCGTACTCTATTCATGTTAGAGGTGATTCGATGTCAAGGATTCAGGTCGATGTACAAACTGGATCATTAATTTATTTAGTAATAATAATATATTGACTTAATTATAAAATTAAGTCTTAACAAAGTTTAAAATTAAGGTCAACCCCTTATGAAGTTTCTTTTTAGGATTTAACCCTAAAATATTTTTTAGTTAGGATTAAGCGTTGTCGTTAACTTCCATTAGTTAAGTACCGACTTAGCACTGACACGTGAATAATTTTTCAATCAACCTCTAGGAAAACCTATTCTCAATGGCTCCTTTGTTAAATCTCTAAAAAAAATTCAACATATTATTATAAAAAACATTATTGTCAACATTTCTTTTGTTTAACCACAGATAAAAATAGAAACACTATTACATAAGAGCTTATTGTCAACTATAGATAAAACCAACTGTAGATATTAATGAACACATCCAACATGTAACATCCCAGATAATTAATTATTTATTGGCGATACATATATAATTAATAAATAAATTTATTGAAATTAAATTGGATTTTTCTAATTATTATAAATTAATTAACACTTGCTTGGAGTAATGAAAAAACAATTAAATTAATTTTGAACGATTGATAAGTAAACTTAAATAAGATTAAGAGGTGGGGGTAAATTTTAATTTACCAAACAGTAAGAGTAAATAGATTTATTATTAGTATAAAGAGAAATAAAAGAGGAAAGAAAATGAAATTAGAAAATGAAAGGAAAAAGGGAAAAAGAAAATAAAAGAGAGGTGAAATGACAATGTTGCCCCTAGACATAAAAATTAAGTTTCATTCTCTTCTTCTACTTGATTCACAGTTACTTCTCTTCTCCTCCCTTTCTCGCGTCCATGGCAACCATTTGGGGTGGCAATTGGCATCCAATTTCTTGTCAAACTTTATAATTGGAAGTATTGTTGTGATTGTGGGAGTGAGATGAACCCATGGGTACTTTCAATTTCATAATTCTTTCCCTCCTTCCATGGTTATGAATTCGGGTTCCATGGGATTAACATTGGGAGTTCTTTATTCTTTTCATTGTTTTGGCATTTTTAAAAGCATGAGGGTGTAGCTAAGTAGGATGGGTAGTTCCAATTTTTGTGAATTCCTTCCTCCCTCTCATAGCCGAGTTAGGTTCATGCATGAGGAGGTTCTAATGTTCTTTTTCTTGGCAATGGTCTTTAAGGAAATGGGTATGGTAAACAACTACCGGGGGATGATTTTGATATTAATTCTAAGTTTTGAACCGGAGGCTGGAAGCTTGATTGACAAGGCAAACCTTGGAACCAAGGGTCGGAATGGAAATAGTGAGTCCCGAACCCTTCCATATGTGTTTAGTATCATTTGGATTCAATGAGCTTCAGTATATAAATCCTTTAATTTTTAGATATACGGTGAAGTCGACAAGTTTGGCAGTTGATTCGTAGCTTCGAAAGCAAGGAATCGAGGTAAGGGGTGTATTGGATTAAGGTTAATGTATAAATTGCTTGCGTCATTGGCGTATAGGAAAAAGGTATATCCTAGCCGTTATCATTTATTTTAAATTAATTTTAATGCTTGTATATATGATGAAATGATTTGATTTGATGATTGTGATGGTGATAATGAAATGATTTGATATGATTATAGTTGTTGTACCTTGATGATGGTGAGGAATATAATTGAGATTCTATTTTGGTGGGTTGGGTCTATGTGGCCACCCTCTTTATGTTGATGATTGGCATTTCAAGGATTATTAATGATTTGATGATTTTGATGATATGATGATTATTGATGGTGTGATATTATGCATGGGCCGGGTCTGAGTGGTCACTCTGATATTGAGTTATGGGACGGGTCTGAGTGACTGCCCCTTTCATTTAAAATTGAAGCCTTTGTGCTATTTAATTAAAGAGAAAGCGAATTTAAAAATCAATATATATGAATGTATGGTTGGGAACGGTCGACGGTATATGTTGCCCATCGCTTTTGGGTCCCGTGGTCAAGCAGGATCTAGTTAACCTACCTAGTGGTCAAGTAGGACCTAGTGGTTGAGGTAGGGAGCCAAGTAAGGCTTGGTGGACCAAGTCAGGTTCACGGGGTGTTAAGTAAGACCCCCGGCTGAAGGCTGGTCTTTTTAGTATTTGGATACTAATGAGTCTTTACTATGTGAGAGTCAGTTGTACTTTGTATGATTTGATCTCGTGATTCATGATGAACTGGTGACTATTGTATTAAATGATGTATTAAAATAAAATGAATCTAGTATGGTGTATATAAGACTTTAGATAGCCCGGTGGACTTATAATGATGTGTGTTGATGATCTTGATATGTCTAATTATTATGGTTGTTGAATTATGTATACGATTAAATTAATATGGTGGGCGAAAATGTGAAATGGTGTTGTTTAACTTGGTTATGAGATGATGTTGATTAAACTAATGATGAGATGATGTTAATTCAAATGATTATGATATAATATTGATTAAATTGATAAGATGAGGATAGTTTAATGAATGTTGAGGCTAATGTTATTTTCACTAAGGATGAGTTTGATATTAATTGAATCAATGATCAGTGTTGCATTATTCGAATTAATGATGAGATTAGTAGATTTGAACTGATGTTGACTATAATGAAAAAGGAGGTATGGGATTTAGAGTGGTATGTAGAGGTGCATTACTAGAGATAATGATTTAACTAGGAAGGTAACTAGATTATGCGTTTCCTAGTGATATTTTCTATATTAATTCTTAATCCAATCACTCACCCCTTTGTTGTGGTTTTTTGTGGCTGGTGGTAGGTTACATATGAATATCGTGGAGGCAAGCAATAAATGAGGCCAAGGTGGAATCAATGCCAAGGATAGGTGTGTAATCGATGTAATGATTATGATTAGTTGATAATATTAGATTTTGTGTATAAATATTAAGTTTGTTTGTATTATGTGGATCATGATGAAGCTTATTTCCCTAATATTGTGTGTGGTTTAAGGCTACAATGATAATGAATGTTGAGAATTGTGTTTGATGAATTGAATAAGCCGAATTATGATATTGAAATTATATATGCATATATGTGTTGTTTAGGACACTGAGCCTTGATGATGATTGTATATCGTACCTAGGAAGATTCTGTATTGTGTATGGCACCGAGCCATGTGTGATTGTGTGTTGAATATGTATTGGCAGGTATTGCGTTCTGTGCGTGGCATACATATGCATGAGGTGGGTTATGATTCAGTGGCATGTAGCTAATAGGGTTCGCATATGAAATAAAATGCAAATTACATGAAATTGAGGGTTTTATTGTCAACTAGACAGGTGATTTGGAGCTCGAGTGGGTGTATAAACCCCTAAGAGGCATTGATATACTCCTCATGACATTTAGAAGTTGTTTGAAAGGTTGAGTTATGGTTTGTGTTGCAATCGACACGAGTTATGAATTAGAATTGCTTGAAACGGTACCATTTGTATTTTAGTGCATAAGTGAGTCATATGGTGGAATTTTGGCGGGATAGGTCAAACATGATGTTTACTAATTTTCATATTTTTCAAAGTAAAATTACGCGATATAGGGGTCCTGGATGTTGGAAAAAGTGTGAGAAGTACTAAAAGCATGTGTTTCCGACCCTGTACTGGGCGTACCAACACCCAGATTGGCATGCCTACGCAAGAATTTTAGTCCATGGCTCCTTTGCATGGGCGTGCCCACGCCCCACTAGCGTGCTCAGATTGGTGCTTGGGTTGGTCTGGTTCCTGATGGTTTTTCCCCTTTGCGCGTACACACGTTGTGCCTGACGTTCCCATATTCGTGTGTTGGTGAGACTTTTTGGCGTGCCCACGCCAGCCTGGGTGCACGCCCAGGCCCTGCTCTCTCCTACTGCTAGTTAGCATACGGGAGCCCTACTTGGGCGTGCCTATGCCCAGGTTCTGTCTCTCTTTCCTGATGCTGGCGTTCATACGCCAACCTGGGCGACCCACGCCTATGTTCTGTCCCATTGTGTATTTTCACGTTTTTGGTGTTTTGGGCCTTTAACGTGCATTGCTTTTAAGATATTTTGAAATATAAAAATTAATTAGTCATTAAATATTTAATGTTTACAAAAAAATTACCTGTAAAATCTATAATTTGAGTGAAAAATAAATTAAAATACAATGAGATGTTAAATAATAATTGCTTAAAAACATATTTGATTCATCAATAATCAATGGCAATGGGATATATCGAGTGAGTCTTCCAAGAAGAGTACTTCTGGACAGAGAAAGACTTCAACTTCGAACGAGTACGTTTTTGAGTGAATAATTCCCGAGGGAAGTAAATATCCGAGTGGTGAATTCATTTAAATCGTGCTCGGGTCCATATTCAGAGTTGCTAAGAGTTTGTGCTCGGGTTCGTCTTTGAGATAGTCTTCGACCCCGAGTGATCCTTTCAAGTGGAATGATTTCCGAGAGAGGATTGTCTTCAAACTCTGAGTGATCTTTTCAGAAGGAAGACCTCCGAGTGACGCAAGTGAAGGCTTGACTCGGGTAGAATTATATCTGAGTGAGATGTCTGAATGAGATATTTTCGTGTGGGTCATTTCCGAGGAAGGAAAACTGAGTGTTTCATGGGATGAAACCTCTCCGAGTGAATTTTCTCCGAATGAAGGAATTCTAAACGGACAGAGGCTATGATGAATCTTCTCAGAAAGATGTGCCCAGAATATCGAAACCGAGTCAGAATTAATAATTATTTTAATTATTGAGGCTTTCCACGTCACTCTATTCTTCTACATTCTAGCATATTCTCTTTTATGATATTTTCTAAGTATGGGACCCTCCCTGATGTTCTGTCCCCTTTTCATTAAATATCTTATTCCTTCCTTATCATTTAAAGATACGTGTAACAGACATCTTCTTATCGTTCACGTCTCTTCTGCATGAACGATATATAAATACTTCTACTGTTGGATTAGTTTAAAAACTTTTGAAAGTGAAAAACATCATCTATAATCCTTTTCTTTCCAATCTTTACTGGAAACCATCAAACGAAGAAGAAATCAATCTTCATTTCTTCTCTTTCACGTGAAAGCTTGAATTTCATAAGTAAGAAGCTTTGGACTGGTACAGAGCTGAAATTCCAGTCGGAATTTATAAGCTGTGATAGGATATCGCTTGAAGAGCTGCTGAAACTCTTTATTTCCAGGTAGGGGGAGCGTTACATTTCAAATGAATAGTTTATGAATGGATTTGGGGTGTTATTGTTGTAATATATATGATGTGTGCGTGAATTATTGTGAGAGACCCCGATTGAATGAATTTTTATATTTTCATATCTTCCATTCATATTATTGTTATTGATATGTGATTAATGAGGATGATATGAATATTGTTCATGATGTTTTCATGATGTATGAATGCATGGGATGCATTTGATATGATGCTTGTGTATTGAACAAAGGTGAAATATTATTATGGTTTCGAGGATTCCACAAAAAGACCTTGGATGGGACTCAAGGCAAACCTCTTGAACAGGGCTCGGGGTTTAGCCCGTGGCACTACCGTTGTCGCTGGGAGCGATTGTGTCACATGAGGGTGCAAACGGTTTAGTACCAGTAAAACGGCCAGATCAGCTGAGAGCTGAGTTATGGCTGGGAGCCAGTGTTGCAACACAAATTAAAAGACTTAATAATGGATCCATTTGATTGAGCATGTGTATGCATTTATATATATATATATATATATATATATATATGTTACTGAGAATAACATGATGAAATGAGAATGATTGATATATGATGAGATTCTGTGTTTTGGTTATGTTTTATATATAGTTATGAATTAGACATTTAATCTGATTCAATCACTATCATTTGATATGTTTATGCTCACCCCTACTGTTGTTATTTTTACAGTGGATATAGCACACAGCGATGGCATATGAAGTCACTCAGCCGTTTGGAGCATTATGTATTTATATGTATTGTACATAGTGCACATAGTTGTTTGTAGTAACCTTGGCCGGCTCCTGTGCATACCGAGTTATTATATTTATTTGTATATTTAAATGGGCCGGTCGGCTGATGTAAACATTACAATGTTATTATTTAATCCAAATTTTGTTTTGAAAATTTAAATTATTTGCGAAAAATTTATTTGATTATTGAAATTTAATTTTAAAAATAAGAACGTTATAGGAGTTGGCAATAGGTCTCAATTGAATGCAATGAGTAATGCAATTAATAAAAAATGCAATCCCTACTTAGTAGTTATTGAAACACAAAAATACAATATACTTCCCAAGATGGGCAAAGTGTGGCCCTATCCCGTGCATCCAATCCTATCGAGTTAAATTCAATAATGTTTAACATGCCCATGTTTAATCATGACATTCAAACTCAATATACTCAATATATTAACATCAAAAAATAAGAATCGACATACAAATTGGTGTTGAAATTGTAACTTACACTACTTTAATACTTGAAAGTTTTCATTTACACAAACGGAACAAGGGAAGGATAAAATTGTTTACAAGTTGAATACTCATTCATAATTTTGCAAATAATTTAACATAGTGCTGCATTTCAAGCAACTAAAGTAACAACTACCAAAAGGTGCTTTGAACCCAATAGTGTATTAATCTATAGAATTTTATGAAAATGGGTAGCTATAGTGTTAGTGATGATGTTAGTTTCAACTGGACTAAAACCTACAACTTTCATATGTTTGCACCTAAAAGCATTTCCAATCCCTGTTGGTCCCTTTTCCCCTATTGCCATGTATTGAAATCATAAATTTCCAAGGCTAGGTAAAAAAAACAAGAAGCATAACTTATGTTCTTTAGATGGTTATAACATTGAGATAAAATCATAACTTAGGAAAAATCACAAAATTGATAACATAATAGTGATATATCACTTAAACAAATAACTTATATCATCTATGAACTTATATTAAATAGGTAGTGTGTAAAGATAGTTTATGCTACTAAGAAGAAAAAATAAAATACAAGATAGTTTATGATATTAAGAAAGATAGTTTAGTGATGATCTTTTGTTTTAAGAAAAAGATAAAACGTAAGATAGTTTATGCTATTAACAAAAAAACACAAAATCTTCATCATGAAATCTTTAATGAACTATCATAAATAAAGTCATTATAGTTTTTTACAATGTAGGGTGAGGGAGAATTGTTCAGATTCGAGTCTGTAAGAGAAACCAAACATATCACACCTTCCAAACGACAAACAACACAACCATTTCATACGTTTTTTTACTTTATCCGTTGAAAACCATAACAAAAATCAACATTAAAATAAGAAAAACGATGTCTAACAAACCTCAAACAAGTCAAGAAGACACTAATATGTCCTTGTCCTGGAACAAGCACATCGTCAACGAGATTTAGCGACACAACACATGACTCATATGCACACATTGTGTCGTCTTCCGTAAATCATTTAGTTGTCCTTTACGACTCATCGTTGTCCCATTCTTTTGTAACAAAACCCATAACCTAGAATCACATCACCTCTCCCTAGTTCTCATCACTTGTTTTGATCCTCGTACATCTTAGATCAAAACCCCAAGCCTAGCTCTGTCACACATTAGTCTCAATGACCTCTGTCATCCTTTGTGATCTATGGTCATTCTTTACCTCTCATGGCTACCTTTCATCATCATCAAAGCCCCTAACTACTAAACTTGAACATTTAATGTGCACATGAATTAGAAAGAAACCGTTAAAAAGCTAGGGGGCTCTAAGGTTTTTGAAAGTTTTAGGGGAAAGGGGAGATGAAGTTTTTCAAAACATTTTTTGTTTTTAAAAATAATAAATTTACACGTCATAACCTACATGGAAATATGTTAAACTCATGCGTTACTTAACAAAGCTAGTTAACGACAAGGACCTAGAAGTACCAAATTTTTTTCAATGGCTAAATACTTCAAAAAATTATTAAGGATTGATTCTAATTTTGAATTTTATTAAGGGTTAATTTTATGTTTAGGTCTAATATAGTCTAATATAGTAATTCTGGATCCATGGAATGTTGCTTTTATTTGCCATTTTTACAATATAATGTACATATATGCTTTATGGCTAAAGATACTATTATATAAAATTTTCATTTTAACTTGTTATTTAAATGTTTGCGTACTAATTCAATGTTCCACCATATCTTAAATTTGTTTAATAGTATAGTTAAATTAAATATTCTCCACTTTAACATTTTCCCTTCTCGTGAGAGGTTAGTATAGGATATATATATTAGAATTCTTGTCACTCTAAACTGTCTAACCTTGTAGTATGTAATCATTGTATCATGCTACAGGTTTTGCAGTAGCTTAGAGAAAAAGCTTTAAAGCGCGTAAACTTGACAAAAGAAGTGTTACAGAAAATTAAAGAACGGGCTGTTGCTAAAATACAAAAGGAGTGCTAAATCAGGTGCAATATGAGACGACCCCGGAAAATACAGGTAAATTTTTCACGTTTTATAAATAATTAATTAATCAAATAATTAGAGTGGTGAAGCTTTCAGTTCAACCCCTGGATCTATGAAAAGCCACTCTCATATATGAAGATATGAGAGGGCAAATTAAAACAATTTCATAAGAGATTCCAAGTTAAAAGCAGCAGGAGGATTAATGAAATTGATGTTACATGATTGAATTTAAGAGAAAGGATTTCATGAGGTTCCATGATTCAAAATAAGTCCAAAATACCTTTAAGATGATGCAAGTAAAAGATTTAATGTAAGAGAAATGAAATTTATTTGAAACAAAGCAAATGGGAGCATCAGAAAGCTACTTGCTCAAGCGAGAGTTGCACTCGCTTGAGCGATCTCACGTGGAGACGCTTGAGCGAAACCAGAAAATGTTGAGTGAGGAAAAAGATTGAGCATCAGGGGGTCCTCTCGCTTGAGCGAGACCCATCTCGCTTGAGTGAGATTCGAGGACCACACCTGGGCGAACCAGCGAAACGCTTGAGCGAGAATGAAGATTAGCCTCAGGGGCCAATCTCGCTTGAGCGAGTTCCACCTCGCTTGAGCGAGATTGCTCCAGTGGCATCAGGCACTCACTGTCCGATTTTCGCTTGCACGAGGCAAGGCTCGCCTGGGCGAAAATCGTCCAGTATCCAATGTAACACCCCCTTATATACACGAGACATATATCTATTTTTCTTACTTTTTTTAGAAAGATAAATTTATCACTTCTTATCTCGTGTATAAAAGGATGTATATACATATGATTTTCTTTAAATTTTGAAAGTAAAAAGTTTCAAATTATTCATAATGATAAAATGAACTTTTAGAAAATCATAAGTGATCAAAGATTACAGTATCATATCCAAAGAATAAGGTTTATTAAAGTTTAACCTTTACATTGATTTACAATCATCCAACTTAATATTGTATTAAGTAAAACTAAAACTGAAAATTTAATACCTCTACTTCGACTGTAACCAATTATTTCCTTATCTTCAAACCATATGATTTTGAATCCTATTCTTGTCACATCTCTTCTCCTATCCGATTGAAGATGAGACCAATTTACCCTCTTGTAATTTCATCCTTTCATCTTGAACTACTAGCTATATATCATATAACATATATTTTGGACACAAAATTCAAACAAGAAGGAGTGAGAAACAGAATATAATACTTTACAGATAAGACATAAGCATAAGGGTTAATAATTTCAATCATAATCATATACATAATCAATTATGAATGCAGATTTTTTATAACATAACAATTATATTTTCATTCACAACCACCCAGATAGAATGTCACAATCACATGAATGTCACGCAATGTTTTAAATACTATCATCTCATTCATTCTATACATGTGGGCCCTTAAAGTTTTAGTTTGCACTGGGCCAACCAAGAGTTTACACTGTTCCATAAATTCTGGATAATAATAACATAAATGCCTTCATGGCATATGAACAGCTCAACTGGCAAGGAAACACTTAGAGACTAGTCAGACTGAGAAAGTTTTTATTGTGAAAGTACCCGACACTAGGGAGTGACCCCAGGTCACCTGAAGCACCCTTTCACACCCTCTCATCCCAAGGCTCGCAATTAAGCCTCCTCTAATGTATCCTCGGTTTCTATAATCCGTCCCTAGGCAATATCACATCTCATTTCTCTTTAATGATTCATGATGCATGAACTACTCGCATATTTAGTTGGTTAAGACTTTTAGAAACTCAATTATTAAATACCATAAAGGTTCACAAAATCATCACAATAAACTGTACATTCTCATAAGTTCTTCTTTAAACTTCTGTTATACTGAAATAATTTAGTACAATCTTCAAATTCAGATCTTACCAAAATTGAGTTTCCAAGCCTTAAATATCTTAAAACTTTATCTTAAAATCTTCATATATTTACATAATCTTTCTCAATTTGAATCTTAACTAGATTAAGTTTTAGAAATCTCAGACAAAATATTCTTTAGTTATTTCGTTGGGGAAAACCAAAATAATTTACTTTAAACTTCTAATTTCTAAAGAAAATAATTTAAAATCATTAACTAAGAATACTTAAAACTATAAAAATTTTCTTTAATTTAAGAATTAATTATCTCAACCTTTGATTTTCATAAAATAGTTTTTTTCTAATACTAGATTTTATTATAGATATTAAAAATAAAGTTAGTGAAAATTATTTCTAAGAAGAAATAAAAGACTAAAATAATTATAAAATACTTTCTCTTGGAATAAAAATTTAAAGAGTAAGGTAAGAAAATTCTTACTGAGTTTTAACTTTCCGTCATGTTTGATATATGCTCAAACTTCATATCACAAGGTCATCAATCATTTATCAACCACAATCAAGTATTGTAATCTCATCAATCACAATCAAATATCATCAATCATAATTACATACTATTAATCACAGTCTAATATTATAAATCACAATATCATTAATTGAAATCAAATATAATTAATTATAATCAAGTCAAATCAACTAAATATCGCTCATAAATATAATTCAAATTTTAATGGTTATTTAAATTAGTAGATTTGATTTTGAGTCCTTATAGTCTGTAACATCCTAAAATTTATAATTTTAGAAAATAATTCATTAAAGCTCAGTGGAGAGTTTCCGAGTAAAAAATGTCTCACCAGTGAAGAAATTCCGAGTGAGAAATGGATGTGATTCCGAGTGGAGGAAGATTAACATATTTCCGAGTCCGACTTTGGACGAATGCTTCTATCGGAAAGGAATAATTCCAAGTGGATTGATTCCGAGCAAAAAGAAAGGAGCTCTGACTTCGAATAAACACCATTCGGGCAAAGACACTCCCAAGTTAAGATATTTCCGAGTGTGGGAAAGTTGAGATAATTTCGAATGAAGAAAAGGAATATAATTCCGAGTAAAGTCTTTCTGGGTGAAAGAACTACTGAGTGAAGAAAAGATTAAGATGTTTCTGAGTGAAACATGACTGAGAATCATTTCTGAGTAAAGAAAAACTCTGTCTGAATAAGACGTTTTTGAGTGAGGTAAATCTGAGTGAAATGCCTCCGGGTGACTTGTCTCCGAGTGAAACGTTTCCAAATAGATCGTTTCCGAGAGAAGTACCTCCGAGCAAAGAAAAGCTTTGATTTCGGATAAGTACTTCACGAGCTGATATTTTTGAATAATGACCGAGTGGAGTATCTCTGAATCGTGTGACTTTCCGAGTGAAGTATCATTGAATGTGATATTTCCGAAAGAAATAGAATTGATTGTAATAAACCGAATGAGTCTTTTCCAGAAAGAGCACTTCTGGACGGGAAAAGGTTCCAACTCCGATTGAGTATGTTTCTGAGTGGATAATTCTGAGGGAAGAAGTAAATATCCGAGTGGTGAATTCATTTAATTCGTGCTCGGATTGATCTTTAGAGTTTCCGAGAACTTGTACTCGGATTCGTCTTCAAGATAGTCTTCGACCCCGAGTAATCCTTTCAATTGGAAAGATTTCTGAGAAAGGAATTGGACTTCGAACTCCGATTGATCTTTCATTTGAAAGATTTCCGAGTGACACAAGAAAAAGACTTTGACTCGGGTAGAGGTATATCCGAGTGAGATATGTCTAATTGAGGTATTTCTGAATAAGACATTTCTGAATGGGTCATTTCAGAGGAAGGAAAGCTAGGTGTTTCATGGGATGGAACCTTTCCGAATGAATTTCCTCCGAATGAAGGAATTCCGAGTGGACAGAAGCTTTCTTGGAAAGATGTGCCAAAACGAAACCGAGTCGGAATTAATAATTATTTTAATTATTGAAGCTTTCCACGTCACTCTGTTCTTCTACCTTCCAGCAGATTCTTTTCCTGATATTTTTCTAAGTATGGGACCCTCTCTGATGTGCTGTCCTCTTTTCATTAAATATCTTATTCCTTCCTTATCATTAAAGATATGTGTGTCAGAATTCTTCAATTCATTCATGTCTCTTCTGCATGAACCATATATAAATATTTCTATTGTTGGATTAGGGAAAGACTTTTGAAAGTGAAAAACATCATAATCCTTTTCTTTCCAATTCTCTACTGGAAACCATTGAACAACGAAGAAAATTAAATCTTCATTTCTTCTCTTCACGAAGAAAGCTTGGGACTGGTACAAGAACGCAATTCCAGTCGGAATTCGTGAGCAGTGACTTGGTTATAGTTTAAAAAGCTGCTGGAACTCCTTATTCCAAGTAGGGGGAGCATTACATTTCAAATGTATGGTTTATGAATGGATTTGGGGTATTATTATTATGATTTATATAATATGTACGTGAATTGTTATTGAGACCCCGATTGAGTAATATATCTTATATTTACTTAGCTTCCATTCATATTAATAATATTAAGTTTATATGTGATTGATGATTTGATCGGTTGATGACATGAGATGATGTTGGTATATGATTGATGATGATGATATGAATATTATTCATGATGTTTTCATGATATATAAAAGCATGGGATGCTTATGAGATGAGCAGACATGAAATATTATGTGGTCTGTTGATGATTGATTATTATTTGGCATGACATGTGCATTCAGACGCACATAGGACTGCAAGGGGCCTGTGATGCCGGCCCATATGGGAGGGCGGCCTGATGATAAGGCACAGACCCTGTGGTGGTTTCTTCGGATTCCACAGACGCCTTTGAGTTGGACTCAAGGCCGGCCCGTAACACTGAGTTGTGTTACTGCTGTCACTGAGAGTGACTGGTGTTACATTATGGGCGCATGCGGTTTGGTACCTGTAAAACGGCCGAATCAGCTGGGAGCTGAGATATTGTGTTGTGAATATCCCATCATTAGAGTCGGATTCGCATTGCATATGCGTTGATATATGCTATTGAAAATAACATGATGATATGATTATTTGATGATATGAGTTTGATTATATATAGTTATGAATTGGACTTTTAAATCCGATTCAATAACTATCATTTGACATGTTTAAGCTCACCTCCTACTGTTGTTATTTTTACAGTGGATGTAGGACACAACGATGATATGTGAAGTCATTCAGTTGCTCGGATTGTACGTAGTTATTTTGTAGAAGCCTTGGCCGGCTCGTGTGAATACCGAATCATTATATTATTTGTACATTTAAATGAGCCGGTCAGATTAATGTAAAAACCGATAATGTTATTGTTGAATCCGATTTCTGTTTTAGAAATTTAAATTATTTGCGAAAAGTTTATTTGATTTATTGAAATTTTATTTTAAAAATAAGAACGTTATATAGTCTATTCCTCGCACAAGTCTATATAAGTCCATATATATAATCCAGTCTTCGCATAGGTATAGTTCAGTCTAGACAGGTCATACTAGTCCAAGTCCTTGCATAGGTTTAGTTCGATCCATATAGGATATAAAAGTCCAAATCCTTGCATAGGTATGTTAGAGTTACATCAGATATTTAATTTAAAATTTATTAAAAATTTTAAGTTAAAATGTTAATATTTTAAAATAATAATATCATCAAATTTAAAAGGAGTAGGGGACTCTTCCCATTATTCTTATGTATTTTCATATTATACTCTTATCTCACTCCCCCTTACCTCTTGTATACCTATTCGTTATTGAAAATCCGTGCGCGCCTCGTCTCCGAGTTCTAAAACATACCAATTTCATTTTAATATAATTACAAGATGAAAATTAAGATCACTTGAATAGTGAATAGTGAATAGTGAATAGTGAATAGTAACAGTAAATAGTAAAACGTGAATAGTAACGATAAATAGTAAATCGTGAATAGTAACGGTAAATAATAAATTGTGAATAGTAACGGTAAATAGTAAATCGTAAATCATAAATAGTAAAGGTAAATAGTAACAGTAAATAGTAATTTACTATTTGAATAGTAATTTACTATTGAAATAGTAATTTACTATTGAAATAGTGTTTTTCTATGCAGAATAGTAACTTAAAATAATATTATTTTTAGTATAATAATAGATTTCTAAAAACGATATAAAAATAACCCTAAAAAAATATAAAAGAGATGTATTCGTACCTTAGAATTTTAGCAGAATCTTCTTCCAAAAACATTTATTTCTCTCTTTTACTTCTACCACTATCTCACTAGCACTACTATATTAAGAAAACTTAATCTGAAATTGTGAATTCTAAAGAAGAATTCCTTCGGTATTTATCGGAAAAAAATTTACTATGCATTCCATTATTTTAATATAAAAGTACTGTGCGTTTTTTGAAATTTAAAACCTGGTTACTGTGCACCTTTTGAAAATTTCATATATGCACAGTGTTTTGCATAGTAAATGTCGGCAGAATTATTAAGCTAAATAGTAACCTTTCACTCGGTATATTTTAAATATTCAAAATTAATCCTTTTTGAAATTTAGCGATATTATATCAGTTCTTAATAATTTTATGATAAGTAATATAAAGTTTAAATTTTAAAAATCTAAAATTTTCTGTTTAATAAAAATTTATTAGAACGTTTTCAATTTTTTTACGATTGGTAAAAATCAAGATTTTACTCAAACCGATAATTTTTAGATAAGTCTACTTGAAATGGATTTTAGAAAATTTTCTTATAATTTAACTTTACATTCTTGTAAATATTTTTAATTTTAAGTAACTTTATATGAATTTAAAATTATTTAAAATATATTATTTTATTAAAATATTTCAAAAATTTCAAAAAATTCCAGAAAATCATAAATATTATGTAGATCAAAAAGTTCTAAAGAACCATAGTCTAATTCCTTCAAATCTTTATTTTAAAATTCTAATAAGAGTTAAATCTTAAATATGTAAAAACATAAATATAAGAACATAAAATAAAAATGGTGAATAATAAAGATATTAAAAATTCTTAATATAATTTTCTTAATTAGTGAATACTAATTAAGTCATTTTAAAATTCTCATTCAGAAATATTTTTATTTTTTTAATTATTTTTATTTAAAAAACAAATAATTAAATATAAAAACCAAAATTTTAAAAAAATGATAATAATAAACTAACTTATAGTAAGTATTTCTCAAGAAAGATATATTAATATCTATTTTCTATTTGTGTTGAAAATGAGATGTTACATCCAATTTCCCTTCATCTTTCTTGAGCGATTCCCAAGCCATGACCATTTCACCTGAGCGAAAATGGTCCAGTGTCCAACCTCTGCTTCTAGGCAAATCTCGCTTGGGCGAGGACTCCATTCGCTTAAGCAAATTTCGGCCAATGGCCATACACCTGTTTCACAAGTATCTCGCTTGAGCGAGATTTCCACTCGCTTGAGCGAGCTATGCAGAACTTGTATAGAAATGTGAAGTTTGCACAACTTAACATATCAAATCTCATTCCCTACCATTTTAACCTATCCTAATGCATTAATTGCACTTCTTCAAGCATTTAAAGGCTCTTTCAATGGTTTATACACTTTAAAATAATTCTCACTCACTCAATGCATAGAATTTGAAATTGTGGAATGCATCATTCATTCATGAAATTTAACATCAACACACATCATAATTCATCATATTACATCATTTGGGTCATTAATAAAAATTGGCCACACATACCAAAGTCCAATTTTCCTACATGACCCTCAAAATTACCTCCTACAATCTAGATAACAAAATGAGCATACATATACACTATATGCTATACAAAATCTAGATTTGCCGGCCAACGCACTTCCTATACCCCTATTTACCTCCTTCCACAAAATTTGCTTCAAAAGGATTTCACTCCTTCCATGAGTGACCTACATCATAAATCTAAAAATGGATAACATGGGAGAGTGAGTCATACATTCCAAAAGAATGAATATGAATACCATAAGATCATGTATACTTGCATTCATACATAACTCATCATTAACTATCATCATAACTACAATCATCTTTGTAAATCAAGCAAGTATAAAACCACACACATGATCTAGACCTCCAACGATTAGGCCATCATACATTTCATCATCTGTCTCATATTATTATTTGGTATTCATATGATTTATGTTGTCTTAATTACATCTCTCCATTCTCAACACAACCATCACCATATATCATCACCTTTGGCATACTTCCTTACTATATGCAAATGCTCTTAAGCTAATGCATATGCATAATAGAATAATTGCAGATCTGACTGTGGGAATATAAACACCAAATGTGGGAGTCGAGTATGATCATCTAACCATACTCCTACTGCAGTAGTAAGATATGTACACTTATTCTTAAATTGCATGCATTTCACTAATTCTTTTACTGGTACCAAACCATATCGCCCATCTTGCAACACCTGGTCATTTTCACCATGACAGCGGTATACAACATATTCGATATATGGTGTTGCGGGCCGGCCACGACTTATTTCATGGCGGCTGTGATCCCATGGACCACCGGGGTTACCTACTCATCAAGAGCCACCCTCCATAATGGTCGGCCACATGTAGCTCCCCAAAGCAATACATGGGCGGCTTCGTGACTTACACACCGAGTCACAGGGGAAATAAAACTTACTCGTGCACCGAGCCACCCTCCCACTGGGTCGTCTGAGGGAACTCCCCTAACGTTCCAACATCAGCGGCTATGCAGTATGCCATGGATGCAAATGCCAATCGTATGCATTTCTCACTCTATGCATCTTATACATGCCACTCAACAAATATCATCATCATCATCATTACCAACACCACTTCACCAATTCTTAGTGGATTTATTATTGTTGGCTTTAGTCTTTATTCTTAAGTTTTAACGTGGAATTTTCATTGACTCTTATTCATATAATTCAATTCCATTATCAATACAAGAACATCAATCTCTCACCATCAATCAAGGTATGCTATTCATCATACCCATTCTTAATTAAACACCAACAACACTCATTTCACATATACAGTGAACACAACATAATCACAACATCATCAAGGCAATATACTAGCCAAACAATTCATCATCACCATTTAGCATACAATAAATATCCCAAATACCCAGTACATGTTGCCAAGCATATTCACCACCATCATCACGTTTAACAATCACATATCATTATTTCCACTCAAACAAGGCAAACAGCATATTGTTACATATGACAGTCAAACACTACTTAATTCATGCATTTAGAATATAAAGACTCCTCTCCTACCTTAAGAGAATAATTCTGATTGATAAGACGCACCCGCCTCGTCGTTCGGAATGGATCCTACATAATCATACATGTAAAATCCTAATTAATCAACCATTCAAGACACAATTTCAACTCTAATTAACCATCATTATATCTACCATTTCATAACATGTACAAGACATGTTATAGACCTCATTTTCATTATTTGTTAGGCTTTGGGAATTTCTTCCCATCAAGCCACATTTATTAAATTCAAGGGCTACTAACAACATTAGTCCAACATCCATGACATGCCTCTCATACCAACACTCATACCTTCAATATTATGTATTCCCTCTCAAATACATTATCTAACCAACATTCTCCATTTTCCCCAATTCATAAAGGTTAGGGTTTTCACCAAACCCAACTACCATCATAAATGACTATCAATCTTTCCTCTTTCCAACCATAAATGCATCTACCACATTTATCCCTCATTAAAACCTCATATTTATGGTCACCCACCTAAGGGCTCATGCATTAAATGTCCCTAATAAATACCCTTTCACATGCATTGCTCCCCCAAATCATAATAACTCATACCCTTAGCCAAAAACTCAACAAAATGGTGAGTATAACTTACCTCACACCCAAAAATGAAATGGGTTCAAGAAGGGGGAAGATACAACATGAAAATAGAGAATAAGAGGAAGAAGATTTCAGTTCCAATGGCCTCCTTCTAGGCTCCAATGAAACGAATTAGAAGGGGAAATGTGTCACCTTTGACTTAGGGTTTTTGAAGGAGAAGAAGGAGAAGAAGAGAAGGAGTGAAGGAGAAGTAGAGAGAGAAGAAGTAGAATGTGTTTGCCAAGGGAGTCCAAAAGCCAACGTGAATTAAAGAGGGGAATTGGGCTTTTGTGTTTTAATTTAACCTTCACATTAAAGATTTATCATTTTTAGACAAACAGGACCTCTGTTTGGGCTTAATACTTTATCTGAAAATTATTCCGAGTATATATTCGGACTCTTAATATTATCCTCAATGGCCCTGACCAATATCATCTCAATCAGAGATACTTGGTCCGACACTCATATCTCAACCGGGCCTATTTTTAGCTTATTCGGTCTCAATAAATCACTAACTGTAACATCCTAATTAGGATTTTTGGGCAATTAAAAATTAATAGGGATTAATTAATTAAAATGAATGCAAAATTACCATGTTTCCCTTAATGTTTGTAAAATTGATTTCAATCCCCTCTCCTTCTCATTGCATTCACGCTGAAACAGGGAAAGGAAAAGCCAAAAGAAAAACTTCACTCACTCCTCTCAATCTCCTCACGCATGCATGGCTAAGGAAATTGTGGATGCCATCTTCTTCTTCTCCTTCTCCGTGGGGTTGCTTCCTTTTCTTGATTCCTTCCATTAAAGCTTTAAATTGGTGGCCTCCTTCTCTCTTCTACCTCTCGGGCAGCCATGGCAACTTGAAAGAGTTTCCATTGTTGGTAAATTAAAGGTAATTAATAGAACCCATTTTTTTATGGCTGTCCATGTTTCCAACTCTCTCAAATTCTTTAATTCTTTGAATTTAGAAGCTTTTGGAAGTCAATTACACATGCGGGCAGCTTTGGGTATTGGCGGATTTTGACGTTTTCCAACTCTGAGTAAGCATTTCGGATGCCCATAGCTTCTAAGATTTTATTCCGTAAGTTTCAGAGCCTAAAAATAATTAATCTTGTGGGATAAGGTGGTTTCGGAGTGTTTCGGAGTGTGTTCGGAAGCCGGGCAGCCTTGGGTATCTTCTGAAATATAGTTACGGTGACCGTCGGAGCAATTCGGAACCATTTCAGAGTGATTCAGTGCTCGAGCAGATTTAGGGTTCTTTCAGAATGGAGTTTCGGGGGTCGACGGCTTGATTCGAAAACTATTCGGAGGCATTTCGGAGCTTGGGTGTTAATTGGAAACAAGCATTGGAAGTGGATAGTATAACGTCCTTATTTTTTTTAAAATTAAATTTTCAATAATCCAAATAAATTTTTCACAAATAATTTAAACGTTAGAAACAGGATTTGGATTAATATAATATTATTGTCAATATTACATCAACCGGCTCATTCATTTATACATATACATAATAAATCTGGTATACACAGGAGCCGACCAAGGCTACTACAAAATAACTATGTGCATTATGTACTAAACATATAAATACATAATGCTACGAGCAGGCTGAGTGACCTCATACATCATCGCTGCGTCCTACATCCACTGTAAAAATAACAACAATAGGGGGTGAGCATAAACATGTCAAATGATAGTTATTGAATCGGATTAAATGTCCAATTCATAACCACATATAAATCAAACTCATATCATATAATCTCATCATATATCATCATGTTATTCTCAATAACATATATCATTATCATCATCAATCACATATCAATATCATATGAACGGAAATATCACAATCATCACAAATATATCACATGTAACATATATATATATATATATATATATATATTCAGGATTTCATATTAAATACAATAATATTTTCCTGAATCCGTTCATAAATCATGCATTTAAAATGTAAACGTTCCCCCTACCTGGAAATAAAGAATTCCAGCAGCTATTCAAGCTATATCCAATCATAACTCACGAATTCCAACTGGAATTTTAGCTCTGAACCAGTCCAAAGCTTCCTTACTTATGAAATTTAAAGCTCTTACTCCTTAAAAGCCAAACTTCCACGTTAAAGAGAAGAATGAAGATTGGTCTCCTTTTTTATTGATAATTTCCAGTAAAGATTGGAAAAGAAAAAGATTAAAGGTGATGTTGACACTCTCGAAATTCCAAGCTAATCTAATGATAGGATTTGACAGAAATTGTTCATGAAAAAGATATGAACGAAATGAATAAGTACTAATACACGTATATTAAGATATAAGGACAAAACAGAATAATAAAAGAAAAGAGGATAGGACAATAGAGAGGGTCCCATACTTAGAAAAATCAGAAAATAGAATCTGCTAGAACAGAGTGACGTGGAAAACCTTAATAATTGAAGTAATTATCAATTCCGATTCGGTTTCGGTATTTTGGGCATATCCCTCTTTCTGAGAAGATTCATCATAGCCTCTTTCCGTTCAGAATTACTTCACTCAGAGGAAATTCACTCGAAAAGGTTTCTACATGAAACAGTCAGTTAGCTTTTCTTTCCTCGGAAGTGATCCACTCGGAAATGTATCACTCGGATATTCCTCATTTAGAAATATCTCACTCAGATATATCTCTACTCGAGTCAAAGCCTTCACGTGCGTCACTCGAAAGTCTTACATCCGTAAAGATCACTCAGAATCGAAGTTCAGTCCTCTCAGAAATCTTTTCACTCGAAAAGATCACTCGGGGTCGAAGACAATCTTGAAGACGAATCCGAGCACAACCTCTCGGAAACTCTTAATATAGACCCGAGCACAGGCTCTAGGAAATCTTTAAGACACCCGAGCACGAATTAAATGAAGGGATTCATCACTCGGATATTTACTTTCCCCGAGAACTATTCACTCAGAACATACTCGTTTGAAATTAAAGTCTTTCTGTCCAGAAGTACCTTTCCTAGAAAAGACTCACTCGGTATGTTTCAATCGGTACCATACCACTCGGATATCAGAAATGTCTCACTCGGTAACATCCCACTCGGAAAGTTTCACTTAACTCGGAAATTCCCCACTCGAAATTTCTCCACTGATCCTTAATGAATTATTTTCTAAAATTCTAAATTTTAGGATGTTACAGATAGCATTCATCGATAAGTTATAATTACCGAATACTTAATATAATATTAATTACAAGCTTCGGTATGAAAATTAATAGTGTATGGGTTATTAAAAACCAAATGCTTATGTTTTAGGATTTTAGAGGCTTCGAATTAGCGCTCGTATAGCGTTTGGATAGCTTTGGGAGCTTCTGGAATTTCTTATTTCCAGGTAGGGGGAGCTTTATATTTTAAATGTATAGTTTATAGACGGGTTCGGGGTGTATTGATGTGCATTGATTATGTGTATTGTGATGATTGAATTGTTTATTGTGAAGTGTTTGAGAATATACCCCGCTTATGTGATAATTGAGAATTATTTGTGTTTATGAGTTGTCATCCATAATGTGATGTGAATTATATGAGATGTAAATGGTAAATGTGATTGATGTGAGATATTACATGTGATGTAATAAGTGATGAAATTGAGGTAGTATATGAAATTAATGAATTGTTGATATATGATATGCAATGTAGTTGAAAGAATGGTTTGGTATCATTCTATGGCATGTGATGCTTGGTGTGTAATGCATAAGGTTGCATATATAGGAAAAGGGTGACCCGTGGAAGGTCAAGAACCTTGTGGGATGATTTCAAGTTACAGATTCTTGGGCTAGGTCCTGTGAGAGCCCGTGATAACCGACGGAGCTAGAGTTAAGTCTCGAGACGTCATGAGGTGACCGGTATCACGCGGGAAGGGCTAATAGAGTGAGGCCGGGAAGGAATCTGTCATTGAAATCATTGACTAAGTTGGATCCGCATGCATATGCATTAATGCATCGTTATTGAGACTAACATAAGTGATATAGCCTGTGTATATGATATTGAGGATATCTATTATGGTGAATTATGATAAATGACAGTTCATGATATAAATGTGATATTGTATTATATGAATGAGAATTGAAATTGGATAGATTGATCCAGTTCAATAACTGTCCTTTAATATGTATTATGCTTACCCCTATTTATGTGGTTATATTTCAGTGGATTTAGGCCGGGACAGTGATTGATGAGAGGTCACCATGTTTGGCGAGAAGTATTTGTATATACTTGTTGATCCGGTCTTGATACCGGTATCTGATCTGTAAGACATATTTCAACGTCTTTATCAAGACGTCAACGTGCAACCGGTGTCATCGGTATACATCCGGACTCTAATTCCGTATCAGGCGCTCTCCCTATACCGGTTGTCCAGGATAACACCATGACACCGGATAACGTATACGTCACTATGCAGAAGACAGAAGGCATTACTACAGGGACCAATCAATAATTCCCTGCACTACGAGCCAAAATCTGCTCACGGGAATGGTCAATTTGTCCCTTAATTCTAGCCTATACTCCCTACGCTCAATATAAAATAGCCACTTGACCCAATCATACTGGTAAGTGCGTAATAAAATAATAATTTAAGGCATTATTGGAGGTTAGTGGTTCCCCACTAACGGATCCTCAAATATCGAGCCAATCAGGTATATGAACTCTCTTCATCAATGAAGGGAAGGATCTTTTGACTCTATCTACTTACAATTACTCTCTGAAAACATTCCTCACTTGGAATATCACCACTGACTTGAGCGTCGGAGAATCTTTACAGGTGACACCACCTTTCGCCCACATCAACGCGTAAGGACGGTATGAAGGACCTCCAGGACGCCTAATCCGCTCTCATCATACAGAGACATCGGATATATAAACCGGATACTCGTATAACCGGTTTTCAGAGAAGTAATCATCTACTATTTATGACTGACCAGACACCGGATCTCTTGACCCCGGTTCAGGACAAATCATTGGCACGCCCGGTGGGACTCGATAAAGTTATTCCCATATCCTGTGAAAGAAGAAGGAATTATCAATGGAAGGCGAAGCACATGATTTCATGGAGAATCAACCTGAAGGCAGGGCCAACCCCAACGTTTTCAGGAAGCTTAACTTCGATTCTCATGGGGGCAGCGCAAAGAAGATAGTAACAGTGTCTAACCCTGATCCTCGTGATGAGTTGATCAGTCAACTACAGAGAGAACTCGCAGAATTGCGAAGAGAGAGAAGGCAGAGTGAAGACAAGGAGTCATCTCGCACAAGAGACACTCCCCATACAACCGATGGAGAAAAATCCACGACTCTCCAATACTCAAACATCCCCACATTTGAGGGGAGAGAGCAAACCCACGACTCTAATGATGGAGCCACTCGGGGAAGAAGGGAGCCAACTACAGCACCCCCTGTAACTTACAAACTCAAAGTTCCTTTTTCAAAGACACTTATGAGTGTCTATATCCCCAAACATCTTCAAACCACTCAGCCACTCTCCATTGGAAAGTATAGTGGCGAAACTGATCCTAGTAAGCACCTTGACGCTTACGTATTTGAAGCCATGTACTTAGGGGCTGATGAAGATGTGATGTGTCGAATGTTCCCACGGACATTATCAGAAGAGGCCCTCGGTTGGTTTAAAGGTTTACCTTCTGGATCCATAGATTCCTGGGCTGAAATGGCAGCTATTTTTGAAACTCACTTTGTCATCTCTAGAGATGTTCCCAGGACATCTCATACTTTAGCCCAAGTTAAGCAGGGTGAAAATGAAACCTTAAAGGATTTCCTGAAAAGGTTTTACAAGGAAGCATCCCTGGTTCCTAACCTCACAGAATCCATTAAGCTGCATATTATTATCGAGGCGTTGCAGCCAGGATCAGCTTTTGCTCTCTCATTAGCAAAGAGCCCACCAACAACATTTGAGGAGTTCAGGAAAAAGACCTCAAAGTACGTAAGTATAGAGATGCACCTAGAAGCTATGGCTGCAAAGAAAAAGCCACTAACACCACCTTCACAACCCCAGAAGGGTAAGGAGAAAACGAGGTCAGAATGCATGGAGAGGCCATTCACCAACCCCAAAGTTAATAACTCCTCTCCTCGACCTCGAGAAAGGCGTGTTAATTCCTTTAGCCATTATGCACCACTGTCAGCCAAGCCATCTCAGATTTTGAGAGAGGTTGGATGGCCAGCTTTCAGCATCTATGGCATTAGAAGGCCAGCCCCTATGAAGAGACCAGGGAATCCCCGTAAGTACTGTGATTTTCATGAACAGACAGGTCATTCCACTGATGAATGCCAAGCTCTAAAGAACGCAGTTGAAACGTTAATTAGAGAAGGCAAATTAAAGCAATACCTGTTCAAAGAAAAACCCTTTGATAGGGCAGATCGGAATAAGAAAAGAGAAAGAGATCCAGACGATGGGGATGACAATAACTGTAATCCGGTTAGAAAATTCTCTGCTGCGGAGAAACAAAAAGGTGCAATGACTGATGATACAGTACACAGAGATGACATGCCTCAGCAACAGCGTCAAGGCCGGCGTGAAGTCATTGATATGATCGCTGGAGGGTTCACTGGTGGAGGAGCTTCAATTACAGCCCGGAAGAATCATCATAGAATGATTCTGTCTGTACAAGGAAAAGTTAAAGACAATCGTCCTTACAGAGGAGGGGTTGAAGCTCCAATAATTTCATTCTCTGATGAGGATTTTGGTCCTACCATTCCTGGTGGAGATGATGCTGTAGTCATCATTGCAGTAATAGCCAACAAGGACGTCCGAAGAATCCTTGTTGACCAGGGAAGTTCCTGTGATGTTATTTTTTATAACTGCTTTAAAAAGATGGGTTTTAATGACTCAGACTTACAGCCTTACACACAGGAACTAACAACTTTCAATGGTGCAAAGCAACCAACAAAGGGATACCTTGACACCCTTATCTCCTTTGAAGGTGAGCCAGGAGCCAGAACGGTTAAATCCCGAGTGCTGGTAATCGATGTCGAGTCACCATTCAACGACATCATAGGACGCCCCACCCTGAATGCTATGGAGGCAGTCGTGTCAACTCCATACCTCCTTATCAAGTTTATTGATAAAGACAATGCTGTTTCATCCATCCGAGGTGACCAAGAGATGGCCAGGTATTGTTACAACCTGAGCCTGAATATGACAAAGTTGGAGGCATCCAACAAAAAGAGGAAACTCAATGATTCTGGAGTAGCTGCTGGTTCTATGAGCCCTGTCGACCTGGACCCTAGGGCGGATTTGCACATTGATCCGTCCAACCCATCAAATCCTACACCAGATGGAAGTTCCAGGGACATCGTATTGGGAGATTCTCCAGAAAAGGTCACCCATATTAACGACAAGCTAGATACAGAAATGGAGCAGCGACTGTTGATGCTCCTACAGGAGTTCAAAGACCTCTTTGCATGGACTGCAGGCGATATGCCTGGCATAGATCCTGCTTTCTGTTGTCATAAATTGTCCGTCTACCCAGAGATGAGACCGGTTGCCCAAAAGAAGAGAAGATTGGGACCAGAGAAACAGAAAGCAGCTTGCCAACAAACCAAGGAATTGCTTAAGGCCGGATTTATCAGGGAAATCTGTTATTCCTCTTGGCTTTCAAATGTAGTAATGGTCCGGAAAGCCAGTGGCAAATGGAGAATGTGCATCGACTATGTAGACCTTAATCGTTGCTGTCCAAAGGATCCTTATCCTCTTCCTAACATAGATCGGATGGTGGATGATTCTTCTGGTTATCAGTACCTGAGTTTCATGGATGCGTACTCAGGTTACAACCAGATTCCGATGTGCGAGGAGGATCAGGAGAAAACAGCTTTCATCAATGATCGTGGTTTCTTTTGCTACACCGTTATGCCCTTCGGCCTGAAAAATGCTGGGGCCACGTACCAGCGCATGATCAATAAGGTGTTTGAGGGCATGCACACCAAACTTGTTGAGGTGTACATTGACGACATCATAGCCAAGACATCGATTGGGGGTGATCATATTGAAGACCTACGCCAAGTGTTTATCCGCTTGAGAGAATTTAACATGAGGCTAAACCCATTGAAATGCACTTTTACTGTCCCAGCTGGGAAGTTTTTGGGTTTCATGTTAACTCAACGCGGTATCGAAGCCAATCCAGGGAAGTGCCAAACGATTCTCGACATGCAGAGTCCAAAGAATCTGAGAGAAGTCCAATCCCTGAATGGCAAAGTAGCAGCCTTGGCACGGTTCATGCCAAAGATGGCTCACAGGTCACTTCCTCTGTATAAAGCACTGAAAAAGTCTAAGAAATTCGAATGGGGACAGGAACAAGAACAAGCATTCCAAGAGCTTAAGGAGGTGTTGTCCAAACCTCCTATTCTTACGAAGCCTGACCCTGAGGACACGCTCATCCTATACTTGGCTATTTCAGATGAAGCTTTGGGCGTAGCTTTAGTAAAGGAAACTCCTGATGGACAGAGGCCGGTCTACTTCACCAGCAAAACATTGCAAGGTGCTGAGATCCGGTATCAAAAAATTGAAAAGGCCGCCCTCGCTGTTGTTTGGGCCTCTCGACGGCTACGTCCGTATTTTCATGCACACCCAATCTTAGTAAGAACGGATCTGCCACTCTGCTCTGTGTTAATCAAGCCTGACCTCGCTGGTAGGATGATCAAATGGTCCATTGAACTCTCAGAGTTTGATATATCCTATGAACCTCGAGGCGCTATTAAAGCCCAGGTCCTAGCCGATTTCATTATAGAAATGACAGGGATAGATCCAGATACACCTTGTGTCCATTGGACCATCTATGTCGATGGTTCATCGAATCAAAAGGGCTCTGGAGTAGGTGTAGTTCTCAAAAGTGACGATGGAGTACACTTGGAGATCTCCCTTCGTTTTAATTTCAAAACTTCCAACAACCAAGCTGAATACGAAGCTTGCTTGGCCGGACTACAAGCTGCGATTGACATTAGAGCCTCTGAGGCGACGCTATGTAGTGATTCACAACTCATGATTTCACAAATCCTGGGAGATTATCAAGCTCGTGAGCCTCAACTCCAACTGTACTTAAACTGTGTCAAAGAGTTGAGAGAGAAATTCTCAAAAATGGAATTCAAACATGTTCCACGCGAAGAGAATACAAGAGCGAATATACTCTCCAGATTGGCAAGCACCAAAAAGCCAGGCAGCACCACAACGTTGGTCCAGAGTACACTGACATCGCCCAACATTCCTCTTTTCCCTTCTCTAAATGCCATAATGACTAATTCCCTTTATGGTGATACATGGATGTCCCCCTACATCCGTTATTTGGCCGATGGGCAGTTGCCTACTGATGAGAAGGAAAAGAAGAGAATAAAGAGAGAACTGCCATACTTCACTATGATAGATGGTAACCTCTACATGTAACACCCTCTGTTACACCTTAATAAATTCTAGAAAAATTCGTAATTTTTTTTTTACTAAAGATATGATTGTTAAAAAGAAACTATCGGAATAAATTATATACATTATTTCTGAAATACCTCACAAATATTATTAAAACTTTATAAAGTATTTGTACATTCATCCGAAGAAAATAAACATTAAACATTATAAGAAAGAGAGGAAACTCCATGGCCCAGAAGCAGTTACTTATTAACATTATTTATTCATTGGACCACGGTATTCATACCGAGCTCCCTTTCTAGAACGTGCTATATCTACTGCTGAAATTCTTCGATCCTTCCCTCTGAACCATCAATTTAGAATATATGAAACAAAAACACGGAGAAAGGAGTGAGAAACAGAATATAATATTTCCGAATAAGACATAAGCAACAAAGGGTTTTCACAACTGATACATAATAATATCAATCACAATCACATACACAATCAATTATGAATGCATGAATGTTATGCAATATTTTCATCATAACTTATCTATATATGTAGGCCCTTAAATTTTAATTTGCACTGGGCCAACCAGGAGTTTACACTGTTCCATAAGTCCGGATAATAATAATATGAACAGCTCAACTGGCATGGAAACACTTAGAGACTAGTCAGATTGAGAAAGTTTTTATTGTGAAAGTACCCGACACTAGGGAGCTACCCCAGGTCCCCTGAAGCACCCTTTCACACTCTCTCATCCCAAGGCTCGTAATTAAGCCTCCTCTAATGTATCCTCGGTTTCTATAATCCGTCCCCAGACAATATTATTTTATTTCACTTTCATTATCCATGATGCATGAACTACTCGCGTATTGAGTTGGTTAAGGCTTTTAGAAACTCAATTATTAAATCCCTTAAAGGTTTACAATATCATTTCAATAAACTGTACATTTTCTCAGTTCTCTGAATTTCTGTCCCACAGAAATAAATTTGGTACAGTTTTCAAATCTCACGGAAATTGAGTTTCTAAGCCTTAAATATATAAAAACTTTATCATATAAAACTTTACCTAATCTTTCTCAAATTAAATCTTAACAAAATCAAATTTAGGAATCTCAATTATTTCCAAATGTATTTAGTTATTAAGTTGGAAAAAAATAAAATAATTTTCTTTTAATTTTTTTTTTATTGAAAGAGAAATATTTATTAACCAAAAATACTTAAGATTACAAAATTTTTCTTTAACTCAAGATTTAATTAAATAAATTCTAATAAAATATTTTTTTTCTAAAATAAATACTAATTTTTTTATTCTAAATATTGAAAATAAAGTTAATAAGAATAATTTCTAAGAAGAATTAAAAGATAATAAAATTTAAAGAGTAAGGTAAGAAATTCTTACTGAATTTTAGCTTTCCGTCATGCTCGCTATATGCTCAAACTCCACATTACAATATCATCAATCAAAATTAAACAATATCAATCATAACTAAATATCATCAATCAATCAATCATAATCAAATCATAATCAAATCAATTAAATATCATTAATACATATCATAATACAAAATTTAATGATTATTAATATAGTCAATTTTAGTCCTTTTGGTCAATTCCTCGCATAGGTATATGTAAGTCCATATAATCCAGTCCTTGCATAGGTATAGTTCAGTCCATATGGGTCATAATGGTCCAAGTCCTTGCATAGGTATTGTCCAGTCCATATAGGTCATAATGGTCCAAGTCTTTGCATAGGTATGTTAGAGTTAGTTAAACCGGATATTTAATTTAAAATTTATTATAAATTTTAAGTTAAAAAAAATTAATATTTTAAAATAATAATATTATCAGATTTAAAAGGAGTAGGGGACTCCTCCCATTATTCTTATGTCTTTTCATATTATACTCTTATCTCACTCCCCCTTACCTTGAATTGTTACCCAAAATGGATTTGCTTTGCGCCTCCGATTTCTAAAAATATTAATACCAATCTTATTTCAGTATAAGCATAAGACGAAGATTAAGATTACTACTTAAAACAGAAATGGTAAATTTTGAATAGTGAATAGTGAATAGTGAATAGTGAATAGTAACGGTAAATAGTAAAACGTGAATAGTAATAGTAAATAGTAAAACGTGAATAGTAACGGTAAATAGTAAATCGTGAATAGTAATGGTAAATAGTAAATCGTGAATAGTAACAGTAAATAGTAACAGTAAATAGTAATTTACTATTTAAATAGTAATTTACTATTGAAATAGTAATTTACTATTGAAATAGTGTTTACTATACAGAATAGTAACTTAAAATAATATTATTTTCAGTATAATAACAGATTTCTAAAAACGATATGAAAATAACCCAAAAAATATAAAAGAGAAGTATTCTTACCTTAGGATTTTGGCAGAACCTTCTCTCCAAAAACTTTTCTTCTCTCTCTCACTTCCACCACTATCTCACTAGCACTACTATATTAAGAAAACTTAATCTGAAATTGTGAATTCTAAAGAAGAAATCCTTCGGTATTTATAGGAAAAAAATTTACTATGCATCCCATTATTTTAATATAAAAGTACTATGCATTTTTGAATTTTTTATTCCAGGTTACTGTGCATCTTTTGAAAATTTCATACATGCACAGTGATTTGCATAGTAATTGTCGGCAAAATTATTAAGTCAAATAGTAATCCTTCACTCGGTATATTTTAAATATTCAAAATGAGTCCTTTTTGAAATTTAGCGATATTATATCAGTCCCTACTAATTTTATAATAAGTAATATAAAGCTGAAATTTTAAAAATCTAAAATTTTCTGTTAATAAAAATTTATTGATACGTTTCAAATTTTTTAACGATTGGAAAAAATCAAGATTTTTCTCAAACCGATAATTTTTAGATAAGTCTACTTGAAATGGATTTTAGAAAATTTTCTTATAATTTCAATTCACTTTCTTGTAAATATTTTTAATTTAAGTCACTTATATGAATTTAAAATTATTTAAAAAAATATTATTTTTATTAAAAAATTCCAAAATTCCAAAAAATTCCAAAAAATCATAAATAATACGTAGATTAAAAAGTTCTAAAGAACCATAATTTAATTCCTTCAAAATTTTAATATAAAAATAAAAATAGGGGTGTTACAACTCTACTCCCCTTAGAAAATTTCGTCCTCGAAATTTACATAATCAGTAAAACAAATGAGGATGAGACTCTTTCATCTCAGTTTCTAGTTCCCATGTAGCATCTTCTCCTCTCGTTTCACTCCAAATAACCTTTACAAGCGGAATTGTCTTGTCTCTTAATTGTTTTATTCTTCTGTCACTTATTCTAACAGGTGGTGCATCATATGTAAGATTATCTTTAACTTGTATGACATCAGGTTCAATAACATGTGTAGGATCAGATATATACTTTCACAAGTTTGACACATGAAAAACATTATGGATATTAGAAAGAAAAGGTGGTAATGCTATTTGGTAGGCAAGGGGACTAACTTTATGAATTATTTGGTATGGACCGATAAATCTAGGAGTTAGTTTTCGAGATTTCATTGCCCGACCGACCCCAGTCATAGGTGTGACTTTCAAGAATACATGATCGCCTTCTTGAAATTCGAGCGACTTTCTTCTTTTGTCATAGTAACTTTTCTGCCTGCTCTGTGTTGCCTTCATCTTTTCCTGAACTATTTTGATTTTATCCGTGGTTTGTTGTACCAACTCTGGTCCTAGCATCAAGTTTTCACCAGTCTCAAACCAACATAGCGGGGTCCTACATTTTCTTCCATATAATGCTTCAAAAGGTGCCATGCCAATGCTAGCATGGAAACTGTTGTTGTATGTAAACTCCACATATGGTAAGAATTGATTCCAACTTCCTTTATGCTCTAACACACAAGCTCGTAACAAGTCTTCTAGAGATTGGATTGTTCTTTCTGATTGTCCATCCGTCTGAGGATGATATGCTGAACTCAGACGCAGTCTTGTTCCCATAGCCTTGTGCAAGCTCTTCCAGAATTGTGATGTAAAACGAGGGTCCCGATCAGAAATGATACTTGAAGGAATTCCATGCAATCTCACAATCTCCTCGATGTATAATTTTGCCAGCTTCTCCATAGAGTAACGAATATTGATGGGAATAAAGTGGGCAGACTTTGTTAGTCTATCAACTATTACCCATATCGAATCATGTCCTAATGGAGTTTTAGGTAGAGAAGTCACAAAATCCATGGTAATGCTATCCCATTTCCATTCCGGTATTTCCATTGATTGTAGCATTCCAGGGGGTTTTTGGTGTTCCACTTTAACCTTCTGGCAAATTAGACATGCAGCCACATACTCTGCCACCGCTTTCTTCATTCCAGGCCACCAAAATAACTTCTTCAAATCTTGATACATTTTAGTAGTTCCGGGATAAATGCTCATATAACTTTTATGGCCTTCTTCTAGAATTGCTTTCCTCAACTCCTCTTTGTCAGGGATACACACTCGATCCTTATATCTCAATAATTGGTCGTTTCCCACATTGAACTCGACTTCTTTTCCTTGTTTCAAGAGTTCTTTCTTCTCTTGCAGGAATTCATCCTCTCGTTGAGCCTCTAAAACTTGCCTCAGGAATTCATTTGTCACTTGCAACGTTCCTAATCTGTAGCTGTTAGCATTAACCTTTACTGCTAGGTTAAGATCTCTGAAGTTCTCTATCAATTCCAGCTCTTTTATCATCATCGTGGACGCATGTAGAGACTTTCGACTTAAAGCATCAGCTACTACATTCGCTTTTCCAGGATGGTATTGCAACTCAAAATCGTAGTCCTTTAAGAATTCCATCCATCTCCGTTGCCTCATGTTTAACTCCTTTTGGTCGAATAAATACTTGAGACTTTTATGATCGCTAAACACATCGAATGTTGCACCGTATAGATAGTGCCTCCAAATCTTTAAGGCAAAAACTACAGCGGCTAACTCTAAGTCATGGGTAGGGTAGTTGATCTCATGTTGCCTTAATTGTCGTGATGCATAGGCTACAACCTTCTTGTCTTGCATAAGTACACTTCCTAATCCTTGTTTAGACGCATCACAGTAAACTTCAAAACTTCGATGTGGATCGGGGAGTACTAACACCGGCGCAGAAGTAAGTCGATCTTTCAGCTCTTGAAAACTATTCTCGCATTGTGTCGTCCACACAAAAGGTTGTCCTTTCCGTGTTAGCTTGGTCAATGGGTATCCTAGCTTTGAAAATCCTTCAATGAATCTCCTATAGTATCCAGCCAAGCCCAAGAAACTTCTAATCTCAGTGATCGTGGTTGGTCTCTCCCATTTTAAAACCGCCTCCACCTTGGAAGGGTCTACAGCTATTCCTCCTTGACTAATTACATGTCCTAAAAAGTTCACTTCTTCCAACCAGAATTCACACTTCGACAGCTTTGCATATAGTTGTTTCTTTTTCAGGATTTCCAACATGACCTTCAAATGTTCAACATGTTCTTCTCTGTTTTTAGAGTACACTAATATATCATCAATGAACACCACTACAAATTTATCTAGATATGGATGAAAAATCCTATTCATGTAATCCATGAATACGGCTGGTGCATTAGTTACACCAAAAGGCATTACTAGATATTCGTAATGGCCATAGCGTGTTCTAAAAGCAGTTTTCGTTACATCTTCTTTCTTCACCCTTATTTGATGGTATCCAGACCTCAAATCAATTTTGGAGAACACCGTGGCACCACGCAGCTGATCCATCAAGTCGTCAATCCTTGGCAGAGGGTATCTGTTCTTGATCGTCACCTTGTTCAGTTGTCGATAATCTACACACAACCTCATGCTACCATCCTTCTTCTTAACCAACAACACTGGTGCACCCCAGGGGGATACACTGGGTCGTATAAACTGCTTCTCTATCATCTCTTCAAGTTGTTTCTTCAACTCTGCTAATTCTAGAGGTGACATTCGGTATGGTGCAATTGAAATGGGTCCAACTCCAGGTACTAAATCAATGGAAAATTCCACATCTCTTTCTGGGGGTAAACCAGGGATATCTTCAGGAAAAACGTCAGGAAATTCACACACAACCGGCAGATTTTTGATTTTTGATTCTTGCTCTCCTTTCGTTGAAAGCAATAGCATGAATCCTTGAGCCCCTCCTTTTAAAGAGGCACTCACTTGGTTGGCGGTTAGAAATCTCGAATCTTCAGGATTCAAATTCACTGGTTCTTTAAACATTATGGTTTTATTATGACAATCTATTAGAACATGATTGTCAGACAACCAATCTAGCCCAATAATAACTTCTAAGCCAGAAAGGGGTAAACAGAAAAGATTAGCCTTAAAGTCCCTACCATCTATGACAATAGGGCATTTCCAACAAGCTTTAGAAGTGACAATGGGATTGTTTCCAGGAGTATGTACAAATAAGTCAAATGGAAGTTCTATCACAGGTAATTTTAGTTTTTCTACACAGTCATTGGCAATAAAGGAATGTGATGCACCTGAGTCATACATAACAGTTAAAGAAATCTTATTAATGATACACTTACCTTCTACCATGGAATCAGCATGAGATGCTTCTTCTCCAGTGATTGCAAAAACCTTTCCTTTTGTTTTTGGCCTTCCGACTGCACTGTGCGCGCCTCCTTGAGTATTTATGCTTGTACTTGCACCTTCAGGGTTTTCTCTCTTCATCTCTGGGCAATCCTTGATATGATGACCTGGTTTGTTACACTTAAAGCAAACATAAGTGTTTTTAGGACAATCCCTTTTCAAATGGGGTCCTCCACAGATAAAACATTTAAAATTTGGTGCAGATGTTGGGTAATAGCTTCCAGTTGAAGCTTGGGGTCTGTTAGGAACAGATGCTGCTCCAAACCGACGAAATGGTGCTTGGTAAGGCTTATTCCTTCTGAAATCTCTTCTTTGGTGATGGTGAGGTCCTCCACTTCTTATTTCTCCTGCCTTGTGAATGGGCTCACGACTTTTGGTCATTCTATCCTTATGGTCTTCTTCAAAGATCCTGCAGCGATTTACCAATACAGAAAATTCACGGATTTCCTGCATTCGTATAGCTTCCTTAATTTCTGGCCGCAGTCCATTTACAAACTTTGCACACCGATCTCTTTCATTAGTAGCATCATTATAATGAGAATGAAAACGAGATAGCTCTTCAAACCTGGATGCGTACTCTCCAACGGTCATATTTCCTTGGGTCAGCGACAGGAATTCGAATTGTCTTTTCTCTTTAACATCAGCTGGAAAGTATTTTTCCAGAAACATATCCTTGAAATAGTCCCAAGTGATCTCCACGTCGTTGACTTCGAATTGTTTACGCATGCTATCCCACCAATGTTCGGCATCCTCAGATAAGGCATAAGTAGCGAAGACTACCTTATCAGCTTCATTACATTGCAATGCTCGAAAGATCTTCTCTATCTCTCGAATCCAGATTTGTGCTCCATCAGGGTTATATCCTCCCTTGAAACGAGGTGGATTGCGCTTTTCGAATAGGTCCAGTCTTCTCAAGGCATCATTACCTTGACCTTCACGTGCTCCCATTGCATTGATTAAGCGTTCTACAACTCCAGCAAGATCGTTTCCAGCCATTAGTTTCCTGTTTCACAGTAACTGAGATTTGTCACATCAATCACAGTTACTACCAAGTCAGATATTCTACCTATACAGAGTTTACAGACAAAGCAAGATAGACCTTTTCCCCAGGCCTATTGGATTAACTGCTCTGATACCACTTTGTAACACCCTCTGTTACACCTTAATAAATTCTAGAAAAATTCGTAATTTTTTTTTTTACTAAAGATATGATTGTTAAAAAGAAACTATCGGAATAAATTATATACATTATTTCTGAAATACCTCACAAATATTATTAAAACTTTATAAAGTATTTGTACATTCATCCGAAGAAAATAAACATTAAACATTATAAGAAAGAGAGGAAACTCCATGGCCCAGAAGCAGTTACTTATTAACATTATTTATTCATTGGACCACGGTATTCATACCGAGCTCCCTTTCTAGAACGTGCTATATCTACTGCTGAAATTCTTCGATCCTTCCCTCTGAACCATCAATTTAGAATATATGAAACAAAAACACGGAGAAAGGAGTGAGAAACAGAATATAATATTTCCGAATAAGACATAAGCAACAAAGGGTTTTCACAACCGATACATAATAATATCAATCACAATCACATACACAATCAATTATGAATGCATGAATGTTATGCAATATTTTCATCATAACTTATCTATATATGTAGGCCCTTAAATTTTAATTTGCACTGGGCCAACCAGGAGTTTACACTGTTCCATAAGTCCGGATAATAATAATATGAACAGCTCAACTGGCATGGAAACACTTAGAGACTAGTCAGATTGAGAAAGTTTTTATTGTGAAAGTACCCGACACTAGGGAGCTACCCCAGGTCCCCTGAAGCACCCTTTCACACTCTCTCATCCCAAGGCTCGTAATTAAGCCTCCTCTAATGTATCCTCGGTTTCTATAATCCGTCCCCAGACAATATTATTTTATTTCACTTTCATTATCCATGATGCATGAACTACTCGCGTATTGAGTTGGTTAAGGCTTTTAGAAACTCAATTATTAAATCCCTTAAAGGTTTACAATATCATTTCAATAAACTGTACATTTTCTCAGTTCTCTGAATTTCTGTCCCACAGAAATAAATTTGGTACAGTTTTCAAATCTCACGGAAATTGAGTTTCTAAGCCTTAAATATATAAAAACTTTATCATATAAAACTTTACCTAATCTTTCTCAAATTAAATCTTAACAAAATCAAATTTAGGAATCTCAATTATTTCCAAATGTATTTAGTTATTAAGTTGGAAAAAAATAAAATAATTTTCTTTTAATTTTTTTTTTATTGAAAGAGAAATATTTATTAACCAAAAATACTTAAGATTACAAAATTTTTCTTTAACTCAAGATTTAATTAAATAAATTCTAATAAAATATTTTTTTTCTAAAATAAATACTAATTTTTTTATTCTAAATATTGAAAATAAAGTTAATAAGAATAATTTCTAAGAAGAATTAAAAGATAATAAAATTTAAAGAGTAAGGTAAGAAATTCTTACTGAATTTTAGCTTTCCGTCATGCTCGCTATATGCTCAAACTCCACATTACAATATCATCAATCAAAATTAAACAATATCAATCATAACTAAATATCATCAATCAATCAATCATAATCAAATCATAATCAAATCAATTAAATATCATTAATACATATCATAATACAAAATTTAATGATTATTAATATAGTCAATTTTAGTCCTTTTGGTCAATTCCTCGCATAGGTATATGTAAGTCCATATAATCCAGTCCTTGCATAGGTATAGTTCAGTCCATATGGGTCATAATGGTCCAAGTCCTTGCATAGGTATTGTCCAGTCCATATAGGTCATAATGGTCCAAGTCTTTGCATAGGTATGTTAGAGTTAGTTAAACCGGATATTTAATTTAAAATTTATTATAAATTTTAAGTTAAAAAAAATTAATATTTTAAAATAATAATATTATCAGATTTAAAAGGAGTAGGGGACTCCTCCCATTATTCTTATGTCTTTTCATATTATACTCTTATCTCACTCCCCCTTACCTTGAATTGTTACCCAAAATGGATTTGCTTTGCGCCTCCGATTTCTAAAAATATTAATACCAATCTTATTTCAGTATAAGCATAAGACGAAGATTAAGATTACTACTTAAAACAGAAATGGTAAATTTTGAATAGTGAATAGTGAATAGTGAATAGTGAATAGTAACGGTAAATAGTAAAACGTGAATAGTAATAGTAAATAGTAAAACGTGAATAGTAACGGTAAATAGTAAATCGTGAATAGTAATGGTAAATAGTAAATCGTGAATAGTAACAGTAAATAGTAACAGTAAATAGTAATTTACTATTTAAATAGTAATTTACTATTGAAATAGTAATTTACTATTGAAATAGTGTTTACTATACAGAATAGTAACTTAAAATAATATTATTTTCAGTATAATAACAGATTTCTAAAAACGATATGAAAATAACCCAAAAAATATAAAAGAGAAGTATTCTTACCTTAGGATTTTGGCAGAACCTTCTCTCCAAAAACTTTTCTTCTCTCTCTCACTTCCACCACTATCTCACTAGCACTACTATATTAAGAAAACTTAATCTGAAATTGTGAATTCTAAAGAAGAAATCCTTCGGTATTTATAGGAAAAAAATTTACTATGCATTCCATTATTTTAATATAAAAGTACTATGCATTTTTGAATTTTTTATTCCAGGTTACTGTGCATCTTTTGAAAATTTCATACATGCACAGTGATTTGCATAGTAATTGTCGGCAAAATTATTAAGTCAAATAGTAACCCTTCACTCGGTATATTTTAAATATTCAAAATGAGTCCTTTTTGAAATTTAGCGATATTATATCAGTCCCTACTAATTTTATAATAAGTAATATAAAGCTGAAATTTTAAAAATCTAAAATTTTCTGTTAATAAAAATTTATTGATACGTTTCAAATTTTTTAACGATTGGAAAAAATCAAGATTTTTCTCAAACCGATAATTTTTAGATAAGTCTACTTGAAATGGATTTTAGAAAATTTTCTTATAATTTCAATTCACTTTCTTGTAAATATTTTTAATTTAAGTCACTTATATGAATTTAAAATTATTTAAAAAAATATTATTTTTATTAAAAAATTCCAAAATTCCAAAAAATTCCAAAAAATCATAAATAATACGTAGATTAAAAAGTTCTAAAGAACCATAATTTAATTCCTTCAAAATTTTAATATAAAAATAAAAATAGGGGTGTTACACTACAGAACGGCACTCTCAGTACCTTACTTAATCTGTCTGAGAGAGAATGAAGTACATGAAGTAATGGAGGAAGTGCACGAAGGACAATGTGGACACCACGCCGGAGGAAGAAGTCTGATGAGAAAAATCCTCAGAGCGGGATATTGGTGGCCCACAATGAAGCAGGACTCCATTGACTTTGTCAAGAAATGCGATGCCTGCCAAAATTCTCTAATCTTCACCACACACCGGCAGAAGAACTCTTCACATCCGCTGTTCCATGGCCGTTCTACCAATGGGGATTGGATATTTTGGGACCTTTCCCAACTGCTCCTGGGGGCATCAAATATCTCATTGTAGGGGTCGATTATTTCACTAAGTGGATTGAAGCAGAGCCGGTGGTGCATATTACTTCAGCCCGAACTCGTCGTTTTATGTATGAAAATATCATAACACGATTCGGAGTCCCAGCACGGGTTGTCACAGACAATGGCACCCAATTCACGGACAGGAAATTTACAGATTTACTTGAAGGGTTAGGAATAACCCAAATATTTTCCTCCGTCAAACATCCCCAAACTAACGGCCAGGCTGAGGTGGCCAATAGGGAAGTGCTGAAAGGACTGAAGAAACGTCTTGGTGAAGCCAAGGACGGATGGACAGACCAATTGTGTCACGTCCTTTGGGCATATCGCACAACGCCTCATTCTTCCACCAATGAATCCCCATATCGCCTGACCTATGGGGTGGAGGCAATGATACCTGTGGAACTGCAAATTGCTTCTACCAGGGTCAAATACTTCTCTAAAGAAGGCAATAACGCTAACTTAGCATCAGAAATGGATGTCATACAAGAACTCAGAGAAGACGCATTCATTAGAGATCAGGCCATCAAAGCCAAAGTCGCTCTTCGATATAACAAACGAGTCCAATCAAGGACTTTCAACGTCGGAGATTTGGTTTTGAGGAAAGCAAGTGTGGGAAATAAATTCGTTCATCAAGGCAAACTAGCCCCAAACTGGGAAGGCCCATACAGGGTATCTGAGATTGCTGGCAAAGGCTCCTACCGCCTTGAAAACCTTGATGGCACTCTAATCCAAAACAAGTGGAATACCCAGAACTTGCGCATTTATTATAGCTAGCTGCTGGAGCAACATGCACTCTTTTCTCCTCACTTGAGATTGTTCAACGGAGAAATCATTATATCATAATCCCAGCTACGCTTTTATTGTAATTCTTATTTTTACTCAATAAGAATCTCATACATCAACTTAACTCTTTCGAGTTTTTCTTATGCTGTGATTTTCAGTCTATCCGGCGTGCACAAACATATTCAGGACGGATGATCTCAACTACCCATTCTGTAGTTGACGATGTAACTCCTCGAATATGTATAAATAATTGAAGACCTGGGCATAGTAGGATTGGTCCTCTTACAAAAACCATACCGAATCCCAGGAAAAGGGCGCAGTAGGATCAGACCTTTATATAAGACTGTACCGAACCCCATTCGAAGACCCAGATTGTAGGATAAAACCGAACTCTGGGTACCGTTAGTAGGTATGATCGAACACCGAAGAAGGCTTGGGCGCAGTAAGCTGGTTCTCTTTCAAGACCACGTTGAACCCCGAGTAACGGGCGCAGTAGGTTCAGGATTAGCCCTGATCTGAACCCCGTGCTGAAGACTCAGATTGTAGGATTGAACCGAACTCTGAGTACGACTAGTAGGTTTGGCCGAACGTCGGTGAAGAACGGTTAGTAGGATTAAACCGAACACCAAGAAAGACATGGGTTGCAGGATCAAAACCGAACCCCAGTGAAAGGCTTGGACTGTAGGATCGAACCAAACTCCAAAATACAACAAGTAAGTGACACCGAACTCTAAATTTCCTAGAAGCACTTCTCCTGGAAATTCTTCAATCGGTAATACTTTCTGTTGAAATTCCTTATTCAAAGACTCGGGTCATATTTTATCAAAGCCCGACTCATTATTTCCGACTCAAGAATAATTCACTCGGGCATGTCTCTATCTGAGGCGTATTCACTCGAAGCATTTCGTTCGGAAATTCTCCATTCATTACTGCACCATGAAGGAATCAGAAATATTCCATTCGGTGCCATGTTACACGTAAATTAGAAGTATTTCACTCGGCCTTTTTTCCTACTCAGAAATGCTCCACTTGGAGCTATGATATTCGAAAATGCTTCACTCAGTGAAATCGTTGAAAAGTATTTCCTTTAGGAATTCCCCACTCGGAAATACTTTCCCTTGGAATTCCTTACTCGAAAATGCTTCAAGTTCGATACTATACTATTAAAATTCTTCAGTCGGCAATATTTCATTGAAATCTGACTCACGAAGAATCAATCATCACTCTCATTAACCTTACTTGGAAATACTTTTCCTTAGAATTCCTTACTCGGAGACACGTCAAATTTATTTCCCGACTCATGAATTCTTTAAGTCGAAAATATTTCACTTCGGAGTTTCAATCAGCAAATTGTAAGTCTAAACTCCGAGTGCGGCTGAAGGTTCACTCAGAAGAATTTCCACTCAGAGCTCTCATTCAGAGGAGCTTCCAGTCGAAATTCTCAATCAGAAGAACTCCCACTCGGTGTTCTCACTCGAGAGAACTTCCCCTCGGAAGTATCACTCAAAATTCTTCCAAGACAAAATACTTATCCTTGACGTAAAATAAAACTCGGATAAACTGTATATGCTTTACCGAACAATACGAGGGGTAATGGAATTTTCCAGGTAACATGGCCAGAACCTGCCTCACTCGGAATCATCCACTCAGAATCAACCTCACTCGGAACTGATCACCCAATAATACTTGGGGACAGTATCGAACAATTAACAAGTATTCCGAGTGACGAACGCTTAGTAAAACGTTCTCACAATCATTCCCCGTCAAGATTAACACCGCAAGCCGTTCTCATGACAACAACGTGTTTCCTAACAACGACGGCCCCTCATTATGGTACTTATAATCGAAAGGCCTAATCATCAAAGATTAAGGTGCGCCCTTTACAGGCTTATGTATGCCAAACATATGATTAAACAATTTCGATACAACAAAAGATATTCTATCTTTTCTATCAAACCGAGCCTTTGGTTATTTAAGTACCTATACATGAGAACTAAACTTGTTTGCTGCTATCCGATGTAATATTTATGCATCTACATCCGAATTGGATCATTACATATACAATGATTCTATTGAAATTACTTTCAACGGATAAACGTATAAAGCAAGTTATATTTTCATTTGATCAAATCATGAATTACATTAAAGAATTGATTCAGTAATCCGGAGCTGATCCCGGAACACAACAGATTTGAATCAATAAAAACTACAAGACAAGGAAGGAACTATTTATGTTGGCTTGTCTCTCCGCCCTTTCCTTTGCCCTTATCTCCGGCCTCGCCTCCCCCTTCACCAGCAGCTTTACCTACATCAGCACTTGTTCCTTCACCTCTAGGCCGCTGGGTGATGGGAGTCAGGAGAGAAGGTCCCATTGACTGACCTGTGGGAAGAGGAGCTAACTTATATGTGGTGTTTGGTGGCTCCTCCTGACGATCATCAACCAAAGCTACCAGTTTCCCTCCATGAAACTCGTAGAACGGATCAATACCGTTCAAATTGAGTTCCACTTTGGGATTCTGGTATTGAATCTGATGAACAGTAAGCCCAAAAGATTCCTTGACTGCTTGGCTGCAGATATCCACAGCCTCTTCCGCTCGAGTGTTTGCAGCAGTCAGATCCGCTTTGAAAACTTTGACCTCGTCATTCAAACTCGCCAATTTTAGTAACAACTCCTTCTCCTTACGGGTCCAGTCTTCAACTCCTTGCGAGTAAACGACCTTGGTTTCTTTCAGTTCCTCTCCCAACTTGGCTGAATGCTCCTTCTCCGTACAGAGGCTGGTGTGGAGGTCGGAACTGATTTTCTTCTGATCAAGTGCTTGGGCCTCCAACTCTTTAAGCAGGTATTTCAGCCTGGCGATTTCTTCATCTTTTTGCTCCCCTTCCTCTTTGGAAGCCTTCAACCTATTCTCCAGTCGGAGGATGCTTGCCTTATCCCTAGCTGCAGCAACGTTAAGGTCATTAACTTTGCCTGTTCACTTGCTAAGTCTTTCGTTATCCTCCGACAGTCTCCGAACCGACTTTAGGAGACCGGACAGTTCTGCTAACTGCCACTGTCCGGCGTCACAAGCTTTTGTTACTTCCTCAGGCTCTAAAGTCTTCAGCTTGTACGGAGAATCAGGGATGCATTGAGGCACTGGACCCTCATACACTAGGTATGGGGCAAGATTGGAATTCCCTGGAGGAGGACAGGAAACCTTGGGCGCAAAGTAAGAACTTATTGGCTTGGCGCCAAAGGTAATCACATTGCTTGGGGCATCCGGTATAGCCTTTTCTATCGTCTTTCCCTTAGAATCCTCTGCATTAACTGTCCCTTTGGAAGTCTTTTGTTTTTTGGGAGAGGGCTGAGACTCGGTTTTCTTGGAAGGCTCATGTTTTTCTTTTTTCCTCTTCTCACCAACCTTTTTTCCCTCAACGTTGGGGGTCGGTATATCAGATCCGCCCTCCAATAAAGGAATATCGTCACCAGCAGACGAGGTGAGTATGATGGTCTCAACAGTAGCCTTCTTGGAATTCCGCTTTGCCTAAATGTTGTTTTCAGCCGCCACGGATTTCCCTCCAGCTTTGAGGCCTTTCAACTTCTCCATCTCTGGCGACTCAGCTCCAATTTCAACTGCATAATCAGAAGAACAAAAAAAAGAAAAAAAAGAGGACCATCAAAAACAGAAGATATCGAGACATAAAAAGAAAAAGCATGTAAAATGACAGGAAATTACGCAAATATTCCTCGCGGGTGGTCTTTGACCTTAGCAAACGCCTGCAAGAGAAAAACTTATGCGAGGCGGTGTATGATTGAAGAGCAGAAAGAACGGAAACTGACGTTGGGGTTAACTCGTCCTCGTCGGTGTAGTAAGCCTGGGACGTCAACAAGAAATGTTCATGCGTCCAGGCCACGGGGAACTCTTCAATCCCATCTTTATTCAGCCAAAAAATTGGATCATCGGGCTTCACACGAATCCTGGTGAAATAAGATTTGAAGGAACGTCCATCAACTTTGGCAGAGTCAGTGTAGGACTCGAAGTTGATGATCTTGGAGAGAGTCCGGAGAGTTATCAGACTTACTCCTCCCTTCTCCCTATTGGCACGACGGACCACCTACGTGAAATAAAAAAGCATGGCCACCGTCGGTGTGAAATTGAAGTGCTCCCCAAGCACTTCAAGAGAACGGATCAAACCCCATCCATTGGGGTGAAGCTGTGAAGGAGCGCAATCCAAGAACCTCAGAACAGCCATTTGGAGTTTGGTGAGCGGGAAGCGTACGCCTAAGTTCAGGAATAAGAAGTCATACATATATATTGACCTCTCATCCGGTGTATGTCAGATCCGTTCTGAAGGCAAGGGAGCCAACACCATGAAACGCTCCTTGTACTTTTCTTTTTTGGAAACGGTGAAGCGAGGCTCCAACCTTGCTCCATCCTCCCGAGCATGTATGGACACCGTATCACGAAATTCATCAGCAACCCAGCTATATGGGCGTTTCTACTGGAACTTTACCCAGTCAATCCGGTGTGCAACTACATTACACAATCCAGAAGCTGTCTTCATGATATATTTTTGAGAAGATGCTCCACCACTAGAGGTGCTTTCTCCAGACATCTTCTTTACGGCTAGCTTAAACGCCTTTACGCTGCGATAAAAGCTAACATCATCAGAGAGGTACAAATCAGCGCTCCCCTCACTCTCGCTAGAAGAGGATTTTGAAGAGGGTATTATCACCTTTCGCCTCGAGTAGGGCGACGCCTCCCTCTCTGAATGAAGTGGATTTGAGTGGACGATCACAGGGATCCTCCCACCACGACTCGAGGAAGTACGAGACAACACTCTCCCTCCCCTTCCCCTACGGCCAACGTGGCTCGAGCTAGCAAAGCCTCTCCCAGACATTTAGAAAAACTAGAAGAAAAAACGAGAAGACGAAAGAGAGGTTACCTAAGAATAAAGAGAAGTGGTGATTCAAATCTCACACAAGCAAACAGGAATATCTTCTCGAAATTTTTGCAGAGTTTCGTCAGGGAAGCAAACACTGAGTAATTTCTGAATCTATTAAGTTCTCCTTTTATAAGGAGTCGAAGGTTATGTCGTTTACAACCAAACGACACTTTTAAACGACACCTTTTTCATAGACACAAGGCTGCTGTTTCGAACATTGAGGCACGAAATCAGCGTCAATTCTTCAAAGGGCCTCTCAAATGGGCCTCAGAATTTAAATTTCAAGCCCATTAAGCCCCCCAGTGACGGTTATAAAGACGTGCGCATTTAAAGCAATAATGGCTTGCCCACGTGATTAAAGGCATTAAATGTCCAATCATGAGAAACGTTGCAACTGTTTCTCGAATACCAAGGGTTGCAAGTTTCAATAACTTCTGGGATTCCCACACAAAAAACTTTTTGTACGGATCCGTCCTAAGAAGATCTACGACAACGGAACTTCATTCCAAGAATGGATATTTACGCAACCTGTAATGACTTTCTATAAACGACGAATATCATCCGGTATCCAAATTCATTATAGAGGATGTAGCTTATATGAGCCACTTTACTAGTCCCTCACACAAGCTAGGGGACAAACAGAGTGATGACCCTGTCTCGATACCAGATTTGATAACAAAATTAAAAACTCAGTTTCATACCCTGACGATCGAAACATACTTCCCCAGGACGGATGATCCCAATCGCCTATTCTGTGATTTGACGATGTAACTCATGGCGTGGTGTACTTCCCCAGGACGGATGATCTCAATCACCCAATCTGTGATTTGATGATGTAACTCCTGGCATGGACAATTCCCATCATCATCCTTATGATGGAAGCCCTTGAAATCTCAATCTGTATTCTGACGATTGAGAAGTATTTCCCCAGGACGGACGATCTCAATCACCTATCCTGTGATTTGATGATATAACTCCTGTGATCTTGAAGGCTCAATCCGTGCTCTTACGATTGAGAGATATTTCCCCAGGACGGATGATCTCAATCACCTATTCTGTGATTTGACGATGTAACTCCTGGCGTGGTGTACATCCCCAGGACGGATGATCTCAATCACCCAATCTGTGATTTGACGATGTAACTCCTGGCATGGACAATTCCCATCATCATCCTTTTGATGGAAGCCCTTGAAATCTCAATCTGTATTCTGACGATTGAGAAGTATTTCCCCAGGACGGACGATCTCAATCACCTATCTTGTGATTTGATGATGTAACTCCTGTGATCTTGAAGGCTCAATCTGTGCTCTTACGATTGAGAGATATTTCCCCAGGACGGATATTCTCTATCACTTAATCTGTGATTTTATGTATCATCTTTATATATCTTTACAGTTCCCAAAGCTCGGAACGATACTCTCACATTGAACAACAGATTGACTCTGTAAACCTCCCTGTGAGAATAACACCAATTAATGCTAGTCATCCGTCCTGAGACACCGCTTCTGTGAACAATGGATCGACCCCTTTCCTCCCCAAAGGAATTAAGGATGATGCCCTATGACAGGTGCCTAATCCTTAACATACCTACACTTGAGGACAGTATTCATTTATATATATCTTTCCGTTCTAAAATGATATGATTTTCTGAGGTGATTATTTCAATCCAACCTCAACGTTAGCCCTACAGAGTGGATTATCAATTACTGAAACGATATATACATCTAAGTTATATTATTCTTCATGAAGTATTGAAGACAAATTTCTGAAAAGGAATTTTATTCATTCGTGAAAAGCAAGATTACATGTAACGTCGGAGTTGATCCCGGTACATAACTTTACATACAAAAAATATCAAAACTACAGAGGGGGAACTTGCTCTTCTGTCTCTTTCTGTCCTTTCCCTTCTCCAGGTTCTTGCGTCCCCTCTTTTGGGATTTCTTCCGGAGCTTTCTCTTCAGGTGCCTCAGTACCTCCTTCAGATGAGATGCCCTCTGGTTTAGGAACAGCAGGATCCAGACCCATACTTTGACCCTTAGAAAGAGGGGGCAAACCGTATAAGGACTCCGGAGGATCTTCAAGATGATCTTCAACCACTGCGAATAGCTTCCCTCCATGAAATTCATAAAATGGATTCATTCCATAAAGGTTTAGTTTCGCAGTGGGATTGCGGTAGAAGACTTGACGTATAGCCAGGCCGAAGGATTCTTCAGTAACCTGGTTGCATATATCAATGGCTTCCCCCGCCTCAGCTCTTGCTACAGCCAATTATTCCTGCAATCTCGAAAGATCTCCATCCGATCCTTGGGACTCTGTGCTCCTAGCCTTCAGTCCCTCGATCTCAAGGAGGAACTTCTTCTCCTTCTGGGACCACTCCTCTGCTTGTTTGAAATAATCCTCCGCAGCAGCTTTGCTTTTGTCTTCAAGATTAGCTTGTTTAGCTTGACTGCTACGGAGATCTTCTTGTGATTTACCAAGCATCTCCTCCTTCTCCGCCAATTTACCCTCCAAGTCTTTAAGCATGGTTTTGAGCTTGAGATTTTCCTTGTTCATAATATCTCCGAACTCTTTAGACTTGGAAAGGCGATCTTCCATTAATCTTAGGATGGCTTTATCCTTCCCCGACGAGAGGTTGAGCTGTTCTACTTTATCACTCAGCTCGTCAACCTTGTCGACATCATCAGCTAACAAACTGAATGAGTGAAGCATCCCAGTCAGTTCTGCTAACTGCCATTTTCCAGCCTCACACGCCTCCTTGATTTCTTTAGTTTTAAGCGTGGGCCGGAGTTCGTATAACGGCTGAGGAAGAATTGCTGGAGTTGTCCCCCGGTATGAGAGGAAGGGAGTAAGGAATGAAGCAGTGGGGAAAGAGATCGGACTAGATCCAGGGACCCCAGAAGGAACACCCTTATGGAGTCCAGAAGAAACTTCAGCTGCATCCGAGGTCTCTACAACTTTACCTTTTGAAGCTCTTGCCCTTTTCAGACTTCTTGAAGGTTTATGTTTCTTCGATGGTCCTCCTAAAGGGTCATTCTTGATCTTCCTCCTCTTCTCTGTGATTTTGGGCTGACTCGTAGTTGCGCCAACACCAGTCGAGCCGCCCTCTACCAGTGGAATCTCCCCTTCTACATCCGAGGTCAGAATGATCAGCTCGGAACAATCCTTCACAGAATCCTTCTTAGGCAGGATTTTATTCTCGCCAGCTATAGATTTGCCTCCTGCTTTCAAGTTTTTCAACTTGTCCATATCCGGAGATTTTTGGCCTATTTCACCTACATACATAAATAAAACGTGTTAGCAACGAAGAAATGCTCAATACAGTTGACAAAGGAGGAAAAGAAAAATAAAACGAGAATTACGGAGATATTCATCCCGGACTGCACTTGAACTACTCAAAAGACGTCTACACAAAAATGCTTTAAAGCATGTAGAATATGCTTCAAGGGCGAATAACACCGTCACCGTTTTAGTAGATAGCTCGGACTGATGAGTGAAGTATGCTGAAGAGTTCAGGAGAAAGTGCTCATGAGTCCAGCTCAGGGGAAATTTATTAAGACCCTCTTCGTTCTTCCAGAAGACGGGCTTATTCTTCTTGATTGATATCCGGGTAAAGAAGGACTTAAATGACTTCCCGTCAACTTTAGCCGAATCGGTGTAGGATTTGAAATTCACGAAGGAATATAGAGCCCGGAGTGTGATTAGGCCTACACCGCCTTGCTTGTTAGCCCTCCGAACTACCTGAGTGTAGTAGAACAGCATCGTTACGGTGGGCGTAAAGTTGAAGTAGTCTCCCAATACTTCTAGAGCACGGACGAGTCCCCAACCGTTCGGATGGAGTTGAGAAGGTGCACAATTTAGGAATCTTAATACACCCATTTGAAACTCGGACAAGGGGAAACGAACTCTGAGGTGATGAAATACAAAATCATGCATATATACCGAACGCTCATCTAGAACAACGTGGTATATCCGTTCTGTAGGGAGCGGTGCAAATACCCTGAACCACTTTTTCATTTCCTCCTCAGCGTAAACTGTAAACCTTGGCTGAATCTGAGCTCCATCCTCATTCGCATGATGGGAGGCTAAGTTTTTAAACTCGTCAACTATCCAGCAGAAGGGCCACTTAGCCTGGAGTTCTTCCCAATTTAGCCGAGAGGCGACAACGTTATACAGACCTTCTGCTGTTTTCAGAACAATTTGATCCCCAGAGGTTCCTTCTCCAGTCATCGTGTGAGTAGCGTGAACAAAAATCTCTGTTCTACGATAAAAAGTCACATCGTCAGAAGGGTAACAATCATTACTCATCTCACTTTTCAGAGCGACTACAATCAGAGGACGACTCTAAGAAGGGAAAAGTCACTCTCCACCATGAGTAAGATCCCCTTTCTGAGCGACATGACTCAGCCCTCGGAAGAATCACAAGGATTCTTCCCCCATGATAATTAGGGTTACGAAAAGTTAATCTCCCCCTAGTAAGATACATTCTTTTCGAGCAAAAACAGCAGAGCAAAAGAAGACGAAAATAACAGGGGAAAGAAAAATGGTTACCTCAGATGATAAGGAAGATGAAGACTGAGAAAAGCTTCGTAAAACAAGCGGCGAGCGTCCTTATAAAATTTTTGCAGAGTTTTGCTAAGAAATCAGAAATGAGTGGAACCCAGAATCCACTAAGTGTTTCTTTTATAGGAAACGAAAGGGCTCGGTTATCAACTCTTGAGGTTGTGTCGTTCACGACTAAACGCGTTGATTCACGAGTCAAATGACACAGTCGTTCTAAATTCATGGGCGCCAAAACAATATCAATTCGTCAAAGGGCCTCTCCGCTGGGCCCAGAAGTTTTAAAAATTGTAGGCCCATTAAGCCCTAAACGACGGTTACTGAGATTCCCGTCTTAAATGCAATAACTGCTCGCACACGTGATTAAAGGCATTTAATGTCTAATCATGCGACGCAATCTATGCTTTACAGACGTCACTCGAATTTCAAGGGTCTTCAATTTTCAAAAAACTTTTGGTATTCCCCTGCTGCGAATCTTTGTCTGAAACCGTTATAACAACATTATGACAACGGAACGTTCAACCCTAGGACGGTTCCTCGTGACATAATAATGCTGAACAACACACATGCATAAAAACGTTTCCTGCAAAGCTATACCGGCATCTAGACCTTTCGCAGGTTGCGTAGCTCATGTGAACAACTACACAGTCCCTCACACAAGCTAGGGGACATATGATCCGGTCTTGATACCGGTATCCGATCTGTAAGACATATTTCAACGTCTTTATCAAGACGTCAACATGCAACCGGTGTCATCGGTATACATCCGGACTCTAATTCCGTATCAGGCGCTCTCCCTATACCGGTTGTCCAGGATAACACCATGACACCGGATAACGTATACGTCACTATGCAGAAGACAGAAGGCATTACTACAAGGACCGATCAATAATTCCCTGCACTACGAGCCAAAATCTGCTCACGGGAATGGTCAATTTGTCCCTTAATTCTAGCCTATACTCCCTACGCTCAATATAAAATAGCCACTTGACCCAATCATACTGGTAAGTGCACAATAAAATAATAATTTAAGGCGTTATTGGAGGTTAGTGGTTCCCCACTAATGGATCCTCGAATATCGAGCCAATCAGGTATATGAACTCTCTTCATCAACGAAGGGAAGGATCTTTTGACTCTATCTACTTACAATTACTCTCTGAAAACATTCCTCACTTGGAATATCACCACTGACTTGAGCGTCGGAGAATCTTTGCAGGTGACACCACCTTTCGCCCACATCAACGCGTAAGGACGGTATGAAGGACCTCCAGGACGCCTAATCCGCTCTCATCATACAGAGACATCGGATATATAAACCGGATACTCGTATAACTGGTCTTCAGAGAAGTAATCATCTACTATTTATGACTAACCAGACACCGGATCTCTTGACCCCGGTTCAGGACAGATCACTTGTATATAGTACCTTGTGGTATAGCCTTGGCCGGCTCCTATAGATATCCATTTTGATATGTATATTTGAGTAGAGGACTTAGGTGCATTTTAAGTTTATGTGTGATGTGATGAATGATGAGAATATGATGATGTAGTAAATATTGATGTTTTGGGTGTGGTGACCATGGATGGTCCCACCGTGTGTAAATATGTATATATGAGTAATGCATGATTTCCAGGAAATATGGATATATACTTGGTGCATTGCATGTGTATGAAATGTCCAAGAATTGTCAATGTGTGGTTATTGGATGAAGTTATGCATTAGAACCTTGAATGAATAATGTTGTATGGAGAAAATGATAGTTTACATGATTTTTATGCATAATTGAGTAACTAAGTGGGTCAAATAAAGATTTATAAGGTTTGGATGGCATAGGACAGTTCCATTAGCATCTATGTGTAATTTGTGACTTGTAGAAACTGGAACGGGTCAAATCCGTTGAGAATTGATCCTTGAGTTGCACAAAAATACCTTAAAACGGGCTAAACGCATTTCTGCACATAAGTCCCTCGTTTTTGGGAATTTTTGAGTGCGGCTAGTGGCTACATGTCATAAATGGTGTATATTAGGTGGTGTCAAAATTTGGTGGCATTCCGAGGTCATTTGCATGGTCTTAGGTGGGTGAGAAGTTCACTTTTTTATAAAATTCTACGTAATTTAAAAAGCTGTCAGGAGACCTTTTAACACCTGTGGTTTTCCCCTTTTACATCTGTTACGCGCTGGTGTTAAAAGTCCCTCCTGATTCCCCTGCTTTCTTTTTACACCTGCTGTTTTAACACCCTTTTACACCTGTTTATGTCCGCTGTTAAAAGTCCATCAGCATTTTTTTATTTATATATATGTATATGCTTAGTTTATTTTATTACATATATATATATATGTTAATACCTTATTTATGTTACATTTATTATATATACACATATATGGGTATTTATTGTTTGTTTATATTTATGTATATATATATGTATTTATTGTTTGTTTATATTTATGTATATATATATATATATATATATATATATATATATTAAACTTCTACTTATGGGTATCTTACTTTTATACATATTAATTTGTTTATTTATTTTTATATATATTATTTATTGATTGATTATCATTTGTTTATTCTTTATTTATTTAACTATTCCCTTTTAATTGCATGGTGTGATTAGTGTCTTTAATTTTTTTTTATCCTTGTTTAATATGAAATATTTAACTAACTACTTTCATGTTTTATTTAATGTGAAAATAGTGCAATATTTATTTTAATTAATTCAATTAAATTTATGGTTATATTTTTTTTATCTTATCTTTTATGGGTTATTGGAAATTTTTGGTGATCAATTTAGTTCCCTAAAATCGCGAAAAAATTTATTTGGGTTTTAGGCACCTTGTTTTACATGTTAGGATGTTTTACTAACAGTCCCTAAAAATCTTAATTTAATCATTTCCAGTATTTTGGGACACCAAATAATTTACATGTAATTATTCAATATTAATTTCCTTAATTTAATCCTTTATTTCAAAATTTTGGGATGTTACACAATAGGAAAGGATTTGGTTGTTGTTGGTATCTGTTAATGAAATATACTTTTCAATCCACACAAAAATTGTAGGGTTTTATTAGTTGTTTCATAGACTAATGGCAAGAATCTGTTGAGTGCTTAAGGGCTTATTGTGAATTATTTATGTTACTACTCAAAAGTATTGGGTGATTTAACTATTGTTTTCATAATGTTATCCATGTTTTTATTTACGTTACTATTCAATTATTTATTTTTATAAAAGTCTAAAAATTTCAAAATCAAACTAATTAAGTCCAAGTGATGAGATATATTATGATCTGGCACCTCATTTCATAGAAAAGTTTAAGACTTCTATGGCCACGGTTTTAAAATTGTACCCTAAAGATTAGTTAATAAAACTGTGGCCTTTGATATGTGAGACCACATTTGTAAAATTGTTGCCTAAAACTGAAGGTATAAATCGTAGATTTACATAGTCTTAAAAAACTGTGCCCTTTTGTGTTGGTTAAAGCAACGGTTTTGTGAAATATGTGACTTTAGGCAAAAACCGCGGCCTTTTTTATTTGACCACGGGCACCTAGACCACGTCATCAAAAGTGTGGGTATATTGTGGCCTAAACTTAAGGCCACGGTTTTTTCACTTTAGCCCGCACTTTTTAATCGCGGCCTAAACTACAAAATATTGTAGTATATTTATAAGAAATATATAATTATAGTATAAAATATATTATTTAAATAATAAATTTTATTACGAATATGTTTAATGAATATATTATGAAAAAATATATTTTAAACATGCTCATTATTGAAAATAAATTAATTTTTAAAATATAATTTAATATATTATTAATAAGTTTTAAAGTATATTTTTAAAACATTCAACAATATATAACAATACATTATTTAAGAATATATTTAGTAATTTATTTTAATGCATAATTTTAATATTTATTATTATTAAATATATTTAAAATATATTAATTGATATATTTAATAGTATTCATAATGTCTAATATTTTATTATATATTTATAAGAAATATATAATTATATTGTATAGTGTATTATTTAAATAATAAATATTATTAATAATATATTTAATGCTATGTTATACATATTTACGTTATCATTAATATACTGAATATGAATTTTGGTATAATGCTTAAAGTCTTTGTGATTAAAGTGAAAAGTAATTTGAACCAAGAAAAATGAAATGTAGTTAACAATAAACAATGTAGTTAACCATGTGCAATGAAGCTCATAATGCTCTTTCTTTCTCCTTAGTTTATTTAATTCGGTGGTCAGAAAATCATATTCAAACATGGAATCAACACTCCTCACAATTCCAATTAAATACTAAAACTCATCAACCACACCTCGCCACCGCCCCACCACACAATTTTCTTTTATTTTTAATGGATAAATATTTGATTGTTAAGATTACATATTAGTAACCATTTGGATCCTAATCAAAATCACGTTTGACCTATAATTCCATTAGTTATATTATATGCATATTCAATTTAACAACATGAGATAAAAATAAAATATTTAATAAAAGTTGGATATATGGTTGTTTTTGACTTTTTAAGGATCGTAATAGAAAGGATAAGAGGTTTTATAAAATAAATAAATATTTTTTTATTGTTAAGTAAAAAAGTTTCATAATTTAAATAATTAAAGTTTGATATGAAAAATTGAAAAATAAATTATTCTTATCATTAATATTGTTGATAAAATTGGTGGTTGATCTTTCTCTTTCTTATCTCTTATCCTTTATTTTTCTTTCTGTTTTCTTGGAATTATAAAAAAAACACTAATAAGTTGTTAGAATTTAGGTTGGTCAATGTGCCCATTATATTTAAAAGGAGAGTTAATATGAGTTATATTATGAGAGAAACACTTAATCATAAAACTTTATCAGACAATATGAATAATGCTCCTAACACTTTATATACCTTTTATGTTGTTCTATTGTATTCAATGTAGAACTCCTTAACATAGTAAATATTATTGATAAACACATTTTAATTTGACGAGAATTTAAAAACATTTTTTATAGCAATTTCTGAAAATAGGCTCCATTAATTTCTCTTTAATTATAGGTGGACGCTCTTCTCTAAGGACAGGTGTAGTTAGATATGAAAGAAAAAGTTTCACAAACTAAATTAAAAAATCTTAAATAAAAAATAATTAATTTTACACATAAATATTGGAGGGGTAGTATTTTAAATGAACAAAACCATATTTTAACCCAATAAAAAAAAACAATAGTATTACAAAATCTGCATGGTGATCATGTCTAGGATCTTCTCCCCTATATATCTTATGAGATTGCTTATATAATGGGATACTGTTCATATCGTAAATTACGGTAGTAGGCGTTGAAACTTTAGTGGCGTGGAATTACCATGTGCAAGTGCAACCAAGCAAATACACTAATTCCTATAAAATGTTAGTATATGACTAATTCGTGATCGTGAGCATTAATTTGGGTGTTTAAACATAATTGAGAAAATATTAGCATCAACATTTAAGCTTAAATAACAGTTAAAAATAGAAAATAGAAGTTGGGGATCTGGTTTCCATAACTTAAATATGCATATATGCCAATAACCACTTAAATTTAAGTACGAATATAAAAATGTTAATTATTTTAATTAAAAATATTTATTATAATTTTGTATTTCTGATATAATAAATCGCATTACAGGTGCTTTTCATGAACTGTAGCTAGCTTTTTTGGTCCAAGGTCTATGTATGTATGGGTTTGAACATCACATTCACAGCTATGCTCCTAGAGAGTTCATTTTCTAGAAGGACATATATGTAATGTGACGATGTTTTTGAAACCATGTATTCACTATTCAATAAAGTCTTGCGACACTTGCATAAAACTTGACAAAGTTTCAAATATAATAATTTTCACCACCTTTCTTGCCATGTAGTCTTAAGTGTGTATCACAACTTGATGATTCCTAGCAATGACCCTTTCACATAAGACTCGGGTAATGGACCTACAAGTAACAAGGTTTTATTCGGAAACATTTTTGTCTCAATTTTTAGACCATTCACCTAAAAACTAATCCTCAATCGAATCTATAACCATATAAGATACTTAAAAAAAACAAGCTTTCTACATATATATTATCCAAAACAATAATTTTTATCAGTTGAAAGTCACCACACTAACCATGTTAGGTGATTTTTAACAAGCTTTGTGTACACATACACATATATTACTTTAATGTTAAAAACCATGCTAACAAATTAACTATTTTCAGATGAAGAAAAAAACCATACCAACAAAGTCCTCTGCAGGTTAAGATATTAATTCAAAAGTAAAAATAAAAATTTTATTAAAATTGTATCAATATCACAACTACTAATATATTTTATCATGATTTCTAATAAAACATATAGTTCATCTATTTCTTAACTAGTGATTAAAACACTCTTTAGCCAGAGCTTATAATAATATATTCTTATTGCATATATAGCCATATAATCAAACGTGAATTGTGTGTGAGCACAAAAGTTCCCGTTTGCTCTATACCCAAAAAAAAAAAGTTCTCCTTTGCTTTGTTCAATATACATTTAGTATTGTTGTAATTCACATATGTTTTATTTCATTTAAATAATGTCTCAAGCAAGTCTATTTTGGCCAGAAGAATTGGATCTACTATAGTGTGGATCCTTACAACTTTAGCAAGATTGTTTTTAGGTAAAAGATATGCATGGCTATTAAAAAAATTATTATTTACCAAACACACCAAATTTAATAGTTATTAAGATTGTTTTTGTTAGTATAATCTTTGAAAAAAATAAAGTGTTAATATAAATAATTTTGATATATTCTAACAATATAATGATTATTTGTTAGTATAAAATTGGTCTATACTAAAATTTGAATGAATTAGGTACGTAGATTCACCACTTTAGAATATGTCTTAAGAGAATTGACGGACGTTTACAAATGATACATTTACATTAGTAAAATTTAAATTCAGTTGATCTTTAATCAATTAACTAGATCAACATTTATTGGTAATTATAAATTATGAATTGATAAAAGAAAAACTCATTCATTTATGCATTTTAAAAGCTATTTATACTGAAATGCATACCATTAGTTAATATCATAACTAAACAATTTTAATGTAAATAATATTGGATAAAAACTATTACTAATTAATTAAGTTCCCCCAAATTAGAATAAATAACTTAAATAGAGTAAATTGTTAGAAAGAGTGATATCATCAGCGTTTGGAAGGGAGGAAGATAAAAATAAAAGAATAAGTCCTAGAAACCATCATGTATGGATGTCGAATATGTATGGGTGGACTATTCCTTATTGTTAAGATTTTAGTATTTGTTTCATAATCAATAGAAAATGAGGTTATGAAGATGAAAAACTTAATGGTTAATATTAATCATTTACGTTGTTTGTAATAATAAAAACAAAGTTGAGTCAAAGGATTAAAAATCATCTTTTAGCTGATTTCTGTTTTGTTCTCCAAACACGAAAACAATCGGATAGTTAGTTCATCTGTTATTATATTGAAAATCCTATTGATGATCCAATAGTGTCTTCATATAGGTTCACTACACTTTTAAACAGAGGAATTAATCCCTGTATGTGAAGATGATAATACAATCGTAATATCAAGGTTTTTAACCTTTTGTAATTGTATCATAATTGCAATCATGATTGAAATTATGATCACATCAATCATATTTACTATTAATTTAATTTGAGATAATATTAAGATTTTTGACATTAAAATACATATGTACTATTAATTAATTTATGATAATATTAAGATTTTTGAAATTAAGGTATGACTCTATAACCGTAATTTGACAATAATCACTATAGCAAAGATTCATAAATCGATTTATGAATAATCTTGTTTCGTACAGAAATAGCTGAAAAGAGAAAAGAATATTAAAGAAAAAGAGGAAAACTTTATTTTATTTAATATGATGTTTTGTATGAATTAATTGTATGATATAAATAATAGAAGTATAGAGTCCATATGTGTATGGCATGCACATCAATACTTTTTTTTATGAAGTACCTAGAACCTTTGCTCGTGTTCTAAGTTCAATTTCGAGCCTCTCAGGCAAATGAAGGTAAAGAAAAAAAGAAATGTATTTACCATAAAAATATACAACATCGTACAACATAAGAAAATCAGGTTTTTGATCGAATAAAATAATCATTTTATGTTAATTTATATTGACAGTTACTTATTAACCGTGTCTTAAAAAGAAAGGAAATAAAAGTATTTTATTGAAATAATGGAGAAATTATTTAGAAATTAAGGTAAGTGTTTTAATAACATTTTTAATAAAAACTTTTGATTCATATTTAGTATTTTGTTTTTTTTCCTTTTTAGAATTTGAATTTAATAATATGATATAACCAATTAAATTACACATTAATTTATTTAAATAAGTTTAGTTTATTCAACTAATTACATCTATCAAGAAATAAAGTTATTTTTAAAACTGTAAAACAATAAAGTTGTTAGTTTTTTTAACGGTTAAAAATTATATTTTAACCATCAAATGTGTTAATAATGTATCCTGTATATTAAAACGATTTAAAAAAGGTGATGTGTAATTTAATTAATCTCATCAACATTTTACGAATTCAATAGTTCACATTAGAAAGTAAAAAACGAAATTTTCCAGGTTGAAGGTATAGAAAAAGATATTTTATCCTTATTTTATAAAGACTGAACAACATATTCAAGTTTTCTCTCATCAATATATTTTTCTATACAATATTAGACCAAAAATTCATAATTAACAGATCTGAACAAAAAAATAAACAAACAGATGGGTGGGATATATAATGGCAAAATTTTGACTAGAATGGATAAACCTGAAAAATCAAATAATAGAAAGGAAAAAGAGAGAATGAAACTCAAAATTAAGCAGGAACAAAATCGGATGATTAAACCTTTTGTGTCAGTTTTATAGAAGAAGAAAAAAATTGTGTAGCAAATTGTCAAGAAATACACATCAAAGTTAAACCAAAATCGCCATGCAACCTATACCAATTGTGGGCAATAGTTGATGCCCAAATCTCTGTATAATTATTCCTAATTGTCCTTTCCAAATAATTCTGTACATGAGAAAAGTTTCTAAAATAGGAAGAACCTAAATAAAATCCTCATCATTTCACACATAAGCTGGGTATGAAGAGAGCAAATTGGTAGGTATGCATGGAGAGTTCCTCCATGCCCGAGCATGCAATTTGAGTATCTCTCTCGCCTTCTCCTTGGCCTTGTTTCCACTATCAACCTGAAGCACCAAACACAGCTTCGCCACAACACCAAGTTTCAGCATTTCCTGAACAACATGTGGAGTCGCAGAGAACCTGGAAACAGACAGCAGAATCCTAACAGCCCTGTCATTAGCCATTGTGGAAACTCTGAGAATCTTTTTGGACACTATTGCAAGCCCTGCTCCATGCCTCAAAAGTTCTGCTCTTCCCTCAGCACACTGGCACAGCACCTCCAACAACACCAGCATCATTTCACAGGGCTTTCTGTCCTTGCAATCCAGAAGAAGTTCCACCAAAACAGGAACTGCTCCTGCCTCCACCGCCTTGATTCTGTTCCTCCCCCAAGGACAAAATTGTATCAGTGTCTGAATCGTCGCTTTTGATGTCTTCTGTGAAATCTGATCCTTCAAAACTTGCACTAACTCCACGAACAATTCGGTTGTTAGATGCAACATTTGCATCGGATCAGCCACTTCAGATATTGATCTCAACAAAAACACTGCATAGGCTCTTGATTCAAAGAAACCCTTTTGCAAGATCCTTGTTAAGGAATCAATAAATTCCCCGCTTTTGAAGCCTAGGAGAGTCTTCAACCCAGGTTCGCTTAAATGAAGATTATAAAGCAAGTTTAAAGCTTCATCACTTGCACTAGTTTTCAACTCGAATCCATCATCCGGGCCGGTCTCTAACTCGGCTAAACATGGTGAATCAGTATTGTTGGACACAATGGATGCCAAGAACTCGACGGCACCTGCGGCTTCCAAGCAACGTTTATTTGTTTCGCTTCCTGAAGCGATGGATTTGAGCCGTCTCAGACACTTGATCTGCATCAAAGGGGAACGAGAAGCGTCTCCGATGAGCTTCGAGATCTCGAGTTTGTTAACGGGAGGTTTAGGCGTTGGAATCCTTTCGATTCCGTGAGAAGCGTTCATGGTACACCATGCTTGAATAAGTCTCCGAAGGGTGTGGTTAGGTGTCAGATCGGTGGAATCCAACAAGGGTTGTTTTGTAACGGGACATGTCTTGTTTTTCTTCGAGAAAAGCCACGTTTCGATGCTCTCACGGTCGTAGGTGATGCCCGTGGAGACGGTCACTGGATCCTTCATGATGTCTAAAGAGATGGGGCAGATGAAGAATGAAGGAACATCAATCTCGTCCATGTCTACTAACCTTAACTTCTTTAACCTTAAAACTAATTAACTTTTGAAAAGATGAAGTTGTGTTGTGAGTGTTTTTTGTGAAGTTTTGAAAAACTTTGTGAGCGTTGAGAAATGAGAGTGGGGTTGGTCTTCATATTTATACAAAAGCGCGTGTGCTAAACGTGTGAAAGTCAAAACACGCAAAAAATTTTATAGCCTCCATTATGGAGAGGGAGAGAGAGAGAATCAGTGTTCGATGACTTTTCCAAAAGATGGAAATTCTGAAATACAGATTAACTTTACCTAGTCGTCAACATGAACAAGACACATCCAGAAGAGGAACATTTATCGCACATGCTGAATGTGCCTAGTTGACAGCTTAATTTTGGTAATATTTATGTTATTTAATTCCTTTTTACCTACCCCTTTCTCCATTTCTCACTCTCTCTCTCTCTTTTCTAACCAAAAAGTTAGGGTTAGTTTGACTAATCTATAAAATATTTTATGATAAATAAAATTTTAATTGTTTTAAATAATATAAATCATCAATATTAATTTTTAAGATTTTTATAATTTTTATAATTTTTTAAATTTTAATTATACCTATTACTTCCCATTTCAATTGTTGTCTCAAAATTGTTTTGATATGGTAGAGAGCTTTCAAATTTTGATTTTGTTTGATAGAAATTTTTTTAGTGTATAAATGAAATATATTTTGGGATTAATTTCTATATTAAACCAATTGTACTTAATTATTACTTAGTGAAAAGTTAGAATATTTATTTCTTTCAAACCTAAAGCGTCTACAAACACTTTAATTTACTATTCAAAGTCAAATATTTCCCTCTAAACATGACTTTGCCAGATTATCATTAGGTCAGACATTAGTTATTGTGCAAATCGTCTTACATGGATTTTAAAACTAGTTGAATATATAATTGATTTTTTAAAAAATAAATTATCAAAACATATTGCATAAAAAATTATAATAATAAATCAGTTTAAGTAACAAATATAAATCTTAAAAGTTTTAAACACTTTAAACTGATATAATATATTCAATTTAAAATAATAACTATCTCAATTATTAAATAAAAATATAATATTGAAAGTATATCTTACATCATCGTATATTTACTACTTTAATATTTATTGATTAAAACATTAATTAAAGATAAAAAGTAAGCAAATAAATTAAAATTAAAAAGCATTTGAAGTTATTTTTAAAATAGTTAAAATAATGTATAGAATTATTTTAAACAAATCTATGAATTCTAAGAATTATATTAGAATTTTAAACAACTCCATACAATTGAAAAGCTTTTAACGTTACCCCGTTTGTGAAAAGTATTGTGGACCAAATCTGTACCCATTAATACGTTAACTTTTTGAATTATATAGTAATCTTTGAAATTAAATACATTATAAGAAGATTTATTGGATTAAAAAATACAATTACACGTTTTCCTCATTGTATCTGTATTTTTTTAAAAAGAATTTTATCATTTAATAAATATTCATGACATTCAAAACTACTAGTAGGAAGGTCAGCACAATTGGTGTGTCTGTTATGTCCTACTCCCATGTAAGTCTCTCCGGTATGTATTGTTCAATGCAAGCCAAGTACTCCAAACCCGTATAAGTGTCAACAAGGGATAAAAAAAGAATGTGTCTTTAAAACATTTTTAACGCTCAAGTCAAAACAAATAATTAGAGGTATGTTAAGGATGAAAAAAAATGTACCTTGTGTATATATAAAAGCTGTATTTATAGTTGAAGATGTGTATAAAGATAATGATTATTTTTTTAGTGACATTTTTCATATTTTTAGGGATCTTGTCGGGTGATGTGACAGATAATCTAAAACTGTGCATGTCAAATATTCAAGGGTTAACCCAGACTTGGATGTACAATAGTTTAAAGTATGAGGTATACCATAGTTGACCAAGGTACTAATATGAAATATATTAGATTAGCCGAGGTACCAGTCTGAGGTGTGTCAAAGTTAGACAGGATATCAATATGAGGTATATTAAAGTTAGCATAGGTGCCATCTTGAGGTATATTAGAGTTGACCGAGGTATTAATATGAGGTATATCAGAGTTGGTCAACGTACCAATATGAGATATACCAAAGTCGACCGGGGTACCAATCTTAGGTATAGTAGAGCGGGATAAGAGTGAGTGCATTGCCTAAGTTACATATTGGTATTCAAATCATATGCCCTCAACTTAAGTTGATATTAGTGGTGTTGACTTAAAGTGGTGATGTACTTAAGATGAGGTATACATCCTTATGCACATGTGCTTGTAACGTTAATTGAAACCATAAAGACGAGCTTAACATGTTAGTGTGATGTTAATCAATACTGTAAAGGTTGAGCATAACATGTTGTAATTGGTGTAATATAACCAAACCAGGATATCAGAAAGTGATTGGACTTAGATATTAAATATCAAACAGAGATGCCCTTTGACCAAATCAAGGTACCATATAACAAAACTGAAGTACCACATGACAAAATCGGGATACTAGAAAATGATTGAATGAAAAATTGGAAGTTAAATGGATACATTATCTAACCAAATTAGGGTACCACATGATAAAACTAGGTTAATTACAAGAAAATGATTGAATTTAATCTTAGAATTCAAATGGATACGCCCCTTAACCAACTGGGTAACCAATAACAAAATTGAGGTACCACAACAAAATAGAAATACCATATAAATGATTGAAGTTAATACTTAATGTCAAACAGATACCCTTTATCACCAACTAGGGTTCCAGAGAATGTCTGAGTTTAATCTTGAAAGCCAAACAGATACGCCCCCTAACTAACGAGGGTACCAAATAATAAAACTGAGGTACAACATAAAAAATCAAGGTATCAAAAAATGTTTGAGCTAAATCCTGAATGTCAAATAGATACACCCCTAGATCAATCAGGGTGCCATATACCAAAACGAGGTACCACATAACAAAATTGGGGTACCATTAAGTGTTAAATTTAATCTTGAATGTCAAATGGATATACTCCCAGATAAAACTAGGGTAACACCTAACAAAATCAAGGTGCCACAAAGTGATTGAACTCAATCTTGAATGCCAATGGATACGCCCTTAGACAAAACCATGTTACCACCTAACAAAACCAAGGTACAACTTAATAAAATTGGGGTACCATAGAGTGATTGAACTTAATCTTAAATGTCAAATAGATATGCCCTCATTGGAGAACCACCTAACAAAATAGAGGTATCATATAACAAAACCAGGGTATCACAAAGTAATTTAACTTAATCTTGAATGTCAAATTTGTACGTCTTTGACCAACCAGAGTGCTAAAAGATGATTGAACTTAATCTCAGAAGTCAAACAGGTATGTCAATAGCATCAAACCACGAGGTCTCCTGACCAAGCTGAGGTACCCCCATTAACCATACCGGGGTATGAAAAAGAGATTGATCTTGAACGAGACATCAAACGGGAATGTTTCTCATGACTGAGCTGGGTATCCTCATAACCAAACTAAGGTATCAGAAAGAGGTTGATCTTGAACGACAACATCAAATAAGGATGTCCCCTGACTAGGATGAGATACCTCATAACAAGCAAAGATGTTGATGTGAGGATTCCTTTGACGAGTCCCACTAGGCATGCCAAGGTTCTATCCTAATCCGATGTATGAATCTCCAAATGTGTAAGCCACATATGCACTCTCAACATGCATAAGTGTCAATAAGAGGCCAAAAAGCAGATGTCATTTAAGGCACCTTTGGCGCTCAAGTTAGTAAGATACAACAAATAATTTCAGGTATGTCAGGATTGATAGGGGTATTAATCTAAGGTATATCGGGATTGATCAGTACCAATCTGAGATATATTAGAGCTAACAATGATATCATTATAAGGTATACCAAAGTTAGACAGGAGGGCACAACCTAGGTTACATACCAGTATCTAATGGTTATATTAAGGTTGACATGAGAAACAATGTTAGAATCTGTGTTTGAACCCTGATTATTTATTTCTTAATACTTGTTTTTTCTGTTTTTGCTATTATTACCGATAAAATATTAATAAAAATCTAAACAATAGACTTTTGTTGAAAATTTAATGAGAATTAATTACTTAAATGGCCTACAATAACTATATTTATTTATATAATTAAATATCTAAAATATTAGAATCTAATTAAATACTTTATATAACCAATATAATTGACATAGTAATTCATCCTTATCTAAAAATCTTGAATGTTAGCATCCGGCTGCTGGTCGACAAAATAAAATGTTTATTCAACCACGTGGGTAAAGCGTAGAAAATGACGAACAAAAAAAATGCATACTCATGCAATTTTTGATTTTTATCATTTGAGATTGAGATGATAAATAAAGATTCACTCACTACTGACGTGGAGCCAATATAGGCCTCGTGCCTCGTAAGTCAATAAATCATGTGAAAATAGTTGGCATGCTTGTTTTTAGTTTTAACTGTTTTTAAATTTGAAACGATAATTTAAAAACTCAAATTGAAAAATTAATTGTTGTCTGTGATTATCATGACACGAGCCTTTCATTTTTAGTTTTGAAATATAATTTTAAAAATAAAATATGTTTAAACTAAATAAATTTTATTTCATTTCAATATATTTGTAAACGGGTTGAAATTGATATGGTGCATTTTAATATAACTGATTAAACATGAGACATTTTAATTGATAAAACAAAAAATTAGACATACAAATATAATATTCGTTTTAGATATATATATATAATACATGAAATTTGTGATCAATAAAATACAAATAATATGTTTTATTTTTATATTGCCAATGTAGTTAAACGTAAATATTATAACAGATAGAGTTTTAGACATTTGATAAATAAATAACAGGAATAAAACGAGTGTGATAGATAGATGAAAAAAGAGACAGAAAAGATAAATGGTGATAGTGATGATGACGTATGCAGGTTGTGGTTGTCGGCTATGAAATGTGTCACGTGGTATCTTTCAAGTCAATGTTTACTTTCATTTACATGACACTTGTAATGCTATCTTTGGTTTATTAATCGGCGTGTTCTCCACCGCAGTCTTTTTTAAATAAGATTAGTTCAACATTATCTTTTTAATTTATAGATTAGGGGTTGTTTAGTTAACACATAAAGAGTTGATCAACCCAAAAAAAGTAGTATTATGATCAATTAAAGTTTTGATTATGTTAAACGATATGAATATCAATATTAACTTTTAAATGTTTTATTTTTATAAATTTATATCCCTAATTGCAAACTAAACAGATTCTAAGTAAAAGTTTAATAATATTCTTTTTACAATTTCATTTATAATAGAAGGATACTACCTCTAAGTGCAAACCATAAGTATCTTATTTAGAAGATAATTCTCTCCAGATCTTACTCAACAAAATTTTATTGTCTCTCCAATAAATATATTAATGAATTGAATCTTAACCTATATTATTAAATAGGCCACAATCACTTAATGGTGAAAATATAATATTAAAGGTATGTAAATGTAAATGTAATTGTTGTATTTATTTGAAGTGGTAGTTTTATCATATAGTAGAGACAGTACTGATCATATAAAATTATTACTACTATTATTTTAGTTAAAATTTCATTAAAATATACTAATTGTATAATTTTCTATACTATAATCTAATTATATATGAATTACCGTATAAGAAAAAGATTAAATTAGGTAATAAAATGATTATAACAAAAGGTATATTTAACTTAAATTTTAATTGATTTGTTATATAACTTTTTTTACATTATTAAGGCGCAAAAATTATATTCCACTGGGGACCTGTGACGAGTTTATTTAATATTATTTTTTAAAGATATATTTAAATTTTAAATTCAAGCAGAGTTTTAATGAAACTCAAATTTAAAATTTTAATAGTTATAAATTTAATTTAGATTGAATTTTGAAATTTGTATTTATTACATTAAAATTTATAAATTTTAAAATATAATAAATTTTGAAATATTTGTATATTTATATATTGTATTAAAATTTTAGAAATTAAAATTAGAATAACAAGGAATGATATATATTTCTCAATATATAAATACAGTAACTAAAAATATTAAGTCTATTATCTATTTCAATTTTTAATTCAATTGGAGATTTTAATAAAAATAAAAATGAAATTTTAATTTTATATATTATACTAAAATATATTTCAATTTTGAAATTTTAAGTTAGAAATTGAATTTTAAAATTTTTATTTGTTCTATTAAAAGTTAGAAATTTCAATTTCAATTTCAATTTATTATTATTATATTGAAATTTTAAAAATTAAAAACTTTAATTAAAAATTTGAAATAAAAATAGCTATAAATTTAAATGGTATATGTTTGAAATACAAGTAGATAGTATATTCTAATATTTAAAAAAATTTAAATTATTACATGATTAATATTAAATATTATATATTTGACCTAAATAGTTATAACATTTAATGTAACATGTAATTAATTTTATTATAAATAATAATAATTTTAAATAATCAAAGCCTGCAATAATTTTATCCATAAATAACTTATTAATATACACAATTTTTGAAATCACAGTCATGTTTTCATATTTCATCAAATACAGACTTATTTAGAATTTAATGTAAAGGTTGTTTAAGTTATGATCCAATCACAATCATATATTATTACAAATAACAAATTAATAACTTTAGTAATAATCTAATTAAAAATTTTATATAAGGTGTCCACCTTCTCTCTTGAATTTCCTAAGATAATCTTGGTTTTTTCTCCAATTTTGCTGAGAATGGATGAGAGGAAATAAGAGGGTTGTGTTTAGCGTGGAAGACAATGGGTAAGACATTCCTTTAGCAGGATGCCTTCATGCTACAAATTCACATAAAAAAACGTTAGCACTATTTTCACCCATAATTAATAAAGACCAAGTTTAAGCCTGAAAACTGAATCCATGCAAACGTTTTTCGATCTTAGCTTTTGAGGATAAAAAATCTAAAGACCATGTTTGAACAATTAAATGGTGATTAAATATCATAAAAAAAGTCATTTATCACATCCATAATCTCAAACCTCTATTGAGGCTTCCAAATCCTGCTTAGTTGCTCCTTCATACTGCATTGCATAACCAAAATATTTTACAATAATTTCATAGTTAAATCATTTTTCCATGGGGGAAAGAACTCCTGCTTCTACTCCTCACCCAAATATTACATAGGCTTGAGCATGCTCTCTCCTACTAGCTTCTTTATAGCTCTCTTTGCCACTTCACCAAGCACCATATCCCGAAATGAGGAAAAACAACATATTGCGTCCCTGTTTGCTTCAACGTTGAAGCTTTGTTGCCATTCTAAGATGACGTTTCCTAGGCTCCGTGGTTGTGCCTAACCGTTTGGTTGGCTTCCAATTTTTTCGTTGGCGCTTTCATTCTCCGTTCCAGAGTTTGTGAACGGCATTTCGCAATGGGCTACTCTATATACCCCCAAGCTATCTCTGTTTCGTTTTCCACTTCCACGAGTACCGTGTGACCAATTTTCCCCTTTAAAGCTCCAATCTACCATTGTTGTCGACGACCACGATCTCAATAGGTAAGCTCTGATCTCCTTTGTCTAGTTGTTTTTCTGGTTTTGTGGAGTGGTTTTTCGTTGGTGGTGAGTTTTCTGGTGGTGGGTCGTTGGGTCGTGGGTGGCCATGAGGTGGTGGGTCTAGGTTTGTGGTGGTTGGTAGAGTTTGTGTTGGTGGTCATGGGATGCGGGTGATAATGTGGATGGTGATGAGAAGGATGATGGTGGCCGTGAAAGGTGAGGACGGTGGTGAGGATGGTCATGGGTGTGGATGGTGATGTTGGGCATGGTAAAGCATGAGTGAGGATCAATCATTAGGATGTACCATAAAATTGGAGGAATTGATGATGGATGATTGGTTTGGATGGTGGAGCATGGGTGTGGAGCATGGGTGTGGATCAGGTTGTGTAGTGTATGATAAAATAGATGGTCCTGGTTGGTTTGGATGGTGGTGCATGGGTACAGACCAAAATTATGAAGCGTGTTAACTCTGATTGTATTTAATTAAATGTAATTTTTTTTAAAATTATGTTGCAGTGTTTTTTGTTGTAATTTTGTATATGAAGTTCGAAATTAGTATGAGAATTGTTTATATGTCGTAGTTTGAACCGAAAAACAACAATATATTAATACATAGGAAAAGTGTTTAGATACAAATTCGATTAGGGTTAAGAGTTTCAATTGACTGATTAAGGTATGAATATTAACATCGAATAACATTTTTAATTTTTAACGACACATTAACATATTTCAGAATATATATTGATCCGGTCCCAACACCGGCCCCCAAGAGCATGACTTTAATGCTTTGCCAGATCAGCATTATGAACAAGAGAAGTACGCTTCAAATACATTATAAGTATTTCTATACGGAGTACATACCGCCAAGGCATGTTATTCCGCCAAGGAATGTTACTCCGCCAAGGCACATAACTCCGCCAAGGCACATAACTCCGCTAAGGCACGTAACTCCGCCAAGGTATGTTACTCCGCCAAGGCTTATTACCTCGCCAAGGAGGAAAATATTGAATACCTTATACACATGCATGAAATATTCCCAATGCATATTACTCCGCCAAGCCACAGGCTCAATACAGGCGGAATATTGAACTTTCCATACTGCGTAGCGAGCCCATACTTATAACCCCGACACGAGATTGACTCTGTCTTGAGAGGTTGAAAATGGGAATCACGTTGTCACGCATAAGAAGGGAACAATGAATAAAATAATAAAGCATTAGCGCTTTCCAAGCAAGTGGAAATACCCACTACAGTGATGGTGCTCGTGAACGACACAGGGACCCACTACCTTTCTTGCATTATGCCTGAAAGCAAGGAACGGGTCCCACAAATAATGGAGCACCAGTAACAGGTATATAAACCTCAGCAAAAAGGTATATGGGGGATCCCCAATTCTAAATCTTACACTCTCTTACTTGCATAATTCTCTCAGATTTGCTTTCTAAGTCTAAGAGTATTCTGAAATACTGACTTGAGCGTCGGAGAATAATTGCAGGTACCACCCCCAATTGTGTCAAGGCATAGAAGACAACTCCAGGCGGACTACTACACCGTCATAGAGTGAGATACACTCCGCCCCAGTGTGGACTATACACCGCCCAATATACAAGGACACCCCGTATTCGCATCTGTATATCACAATCTTATATCAGATTGATATTACGTATACATTTTGAGCTGTTTCAGAATCATAACTTTACACCCCTTGTAAAGGACAGTTCATATATTATTGATAATATTAACATATATTATTATTTGCAATATATATATTGTATTAATACATATTTACAATATATATTAATATATCTTTATTTATTAATTCTCAATAATAAATATATTTTGTTCATAAAATTTTAAGTGAAATATTTTAATATATAATTTAAATATTATTTACAATAAATACACTACTTTACCACTTCTTTTAACTAATACCCTTTCTGGTAATTTTACACTCAAATTCCATTTTCCTAAAGCAAGTTTATCAAAATATTTTCCAACCAAATACAACCACTTCTTTACAACTCACTTTTACAACAAAATATTCAAACACAAATCATTGTTTTCAAAACCACCGTTCTCCTAACCACGTTTTTAAAACCTCAATTTTTCAAACTCTGTTTTACAAACTTTACACCAACTTTAAATCAAACGGACCTTCCATATCAAAAGTATTAACCATTTTGTATATATTTTCTATTTTAATGTATTATTACCCATACTTAATATATTTAAAATATCATATATATTTGAAATATGTTAAAATATTAAATATATTTGGTATATTTAAAATATATTTAATATTTTCAATATATTCGTAATAAATTTAATATTTTAAATATATTACAAAATTACTTTATTAACATTTTAATATATTTAGTATATTAAAATTTATTTTAATTATATTATAAATATATAAAATGTATTTGAAAAGAAATATATCTAATATATTTCATGTTGTGCATGTCTTAGATGTAACAATAAAAACATTTGAAAATTAAGTTAAGCTATATAATTAAAATTAATATTTAAATTAATTTAAACTTATGGTTTAGTGGTAAGGTCTATGGTCATATGTTGAAGGCTCTTTTTATAACTGTCGTAAAGGTATTGTATAGTTGAGTAAAAATATAAATTTTTTGTTTACAATTATGTGGTAATTTACTTAAAAATTAGAGTAGGTGAATTTTAATGATGTTATTAATTGAAAACTTTTTACTTGGTTAGCATTGGGTAACATTTTTTGTGTTCAAATCTTGCTAAACCCATTTTAAATTTTACCAATAATTTAGCATTTTTGTTTGGGTGAGAATTACTTAAAAAACCAGACTGAATGAACATTAATAATGATTTTAAAGGAATATATTGTTAGGACATATTTTTTATAATTTTTCTGTTTGTTTTTTTGTTTAGTCTGTTTGTGCTTTTCTGTCATAATTCAGTTTGTTTAATTTCTTTTGTTATTCTTGAGTCTATATAAACTGTAATTGCTTTCTTTGATTAATCAGAAAAGAGTCTTATTCAAAATTCCCAATATGGCATCAGAGCAGGTTAAGACCCGTTTGGCTTTTGCTCTCTGATTTCATCAATTTCCTTTTTGCTCTTGTTTTTTTTTCATTACTCTTCTAGCTCTTGTTTCCTTTTTGTCTTCACATCAATTTAACCCATTTTTCCTATTCAAGATTTTAAGTCTTGTTTTCTTTTTGCCTTCGCATCAGACTAACCCCTTTTCCTATTCAAGATTCTTGCCATGAAGGAAGAAACACATGTAGAGATCACAAAGACCATTTCTCAGGGAGACGAATCTAAAAATATATCGAGTCCCTACTACCTCTATCCTGGAAAAAGTCCAGTAATGATCCTTATTTCTCATCCTTTAAATGCCAATAATCATCATACATGGAGTAGAGGTATGTTTAGAGCTTTATGGTTGAAAAACAAACTTGAGTTCGTTGACGGTATATTGCCAATGCCAAAAAAGAAAGATGCAACCTATAAAGCATGACAGAGATGCAACATTATGGTTGTCTCCTGTATCACTCGATCTCTTTCCCCTCATATTTATACATATAATGCCAAGAAGCTATGGGGTGAACTCAAGGAAAGATTTACAAAAGGTAATTATTTTAGAATTTTTGATTTGCTTCAAGAAATACACTCCACCATGTAGGGACAAAGAAGTATCACTGATTTCTTTATAAAATTAAAAATGTTGTGGGATGAGATGGATATGCTGAGTCCTATTTTGGATTGTTCATGCATAGTTAAATGTATCTATGATCTGATTAAATCAATCCAAAAGAATCAAGAAATTGAGCAGATGATATGCTTCTTGAAAGGTTTAGGAGACGTTTACGGCACTATGAAATCAAATATTTTCATGATGGGTCCTCTCCCATCCATTAAGAAGGCTTATTCCCCAGTCTTACAACAAGAAGGACAAATGGAACTAGTGACTCAAAGGTATTTTTTACCTCCTCAGATCAGCAAAATAATCAAGGGAATTTGAGGCCACAAATAAGAGAAAGTAACAACTTTGGCAGAGGAAGAGGTAATGGAATCTTGGGCAGAGGAGATAGAAATATTGGAAGAGGAAGATGACATAACTATACAAGCAAATAATACACATATTGTAATAAATTTGGCCATACAATTGACAATGCTACTCAAAGCATGGTTTTCCTCTGGGGTTCAAACCAAGAAACAACTCTACAATTAATAATTTTATGGCACCCTAGGGAGAATGAAGTCAATCTGAAATTGATAATTTTCTTCAAAATTCTCAGGGAGTTCAATGCAAACCTGAACAACTTCAACAACTGCTCACTATGTTACAGCAGTCGTGCACTAAACCAACTCACTTAGTAAGTCAGATCAGTTCAGGGAATGTTGGTGAATCTTTCCCACAATAACAAAATCACCTTTTGGGTAAATTTCTTTCAAAATCTGCTACTTGGATTCTTGTAGTGGAGATACTAATCATGTTACACACGATTCTTCCCTTCTTGTCACTTTTCATGCTATTAAATTTAAACATGTCAATCTTCCATATGGAATTATTGTCACTGCCAAATATTTTGGTTGTGTATAACTTTCTGAAAACCTATGGTTGTATAGTGCTTTATATATTCCGGATTTTACTTTCAACATAGTCTCTATTCCCCAACTTGTCTACACTTTGAATTGCAAGTTTGCTTTTTATCAATCTTATTATGATATAGAGGACATGCCCTCATTGATGATGATTGGGCAATGCTGAGTTGAATAAAGGATTGTATTACTTAAAGGCACAACATATTCTTACTATTATTTGTTGCCTTAATACTAAAAATAATTCTATATATGTAAATAGTTTGAATTCTGTGAGTGATATTTGACACTCAAGGTTAGGCCATCCATCTAATAAAATTCTTGATTAAGTATGTACGAACTTTCCTTATGTCAAAATAAATAAAAATGGTGTTTGTGATGCATGTCATTTATCTAAACAAAGCAAGTGTAACAGTAATATTAAAATTTCAGAGTAAATTTTTCATGTTTTTAGGATTTAAATCAACCAATTAAAAGGAAATAATTAAATAAATAAATGATAAACAAAAATAATAAATAAATAAATAATAACTAAGTAAAGAATTAACATATATATTTATATATAAACAAATAATATAAAAGAAAAGTACCCGTAAATAAAGAATTAATATATATATATGTAAAATAAACCAATATTATATGTAAAACGCCAAGGATCCTATATATATATATATATATATATATATATATATATATGAAAATGAACAAAAGGTGAAAGGAGGAAAACAACACAGAGTACACACGTAGAAAAAAAAGAATCAGGAGACTTTTTACACCAGTCCAGAACCGATGTAAAAGGTTCAATTTAGGCGATGTTAAAAGTGGTTCCTAACAACTTTAAAATTATGCAGAATTTTCCCCAAAATTGAACTTCTCGACCCTCTAAAGCTATTCAAATGGCCTTTAAATGCCACCAAAATTTATGGACACCTTCTATATGCCAGTTACGACTTGCTCCAATTGACGGAACTCAAAAATATTAGAAATTGAAGAAAATATGCAGATTTTACATTTTTGACCATTTTAGGTCATTTTAAGCAATTAGACCACTCAATTCCTAACAAAATGGGACCAAACCAAATGCAAGTTCCTTTTCCCCTAAAGATGATTTCAAACCTGTTCGGAGGTTCCATAATCTCATGGATCCAAATATGGATACCCCAGTTCCTTAAAATGCTTGTTTTTTTATGTTAAATCCCATAAACACATTGCCTAATTTCCAACCGACGAAAAATTAATCATATCACCCAAGTCCTAAATGCCTTATAATGGAATTCAAATATGCCCAATGGTTCCAACACCTCACAAATCTCATTTTGACCCTTCCAATTCCCTATATTCATGCTTAAATCACCTAATTTTACATATCTAAATATCAAATTGCAAAACCATATAGCATTAGCCATTCAAAAGCATGATCAACATCAATTCACAAATCTATTCATCATATTACATACCACAAAAACCTGCACATAGGTACACATCACAGTCCATCAAGTTAAATATGCAGTTCCTAATCATAAATCATGGCATAAACATTAAAATGAAACTAAACCTCTCCGTGAGCTATCCATCAACTATATACATATGTACATACATATAAATACATATCCAAAATAGAGCCAGGCAAGGCAATACTCAAAACCTTTACAATCCTATACACATAATTACATATCCAATCCATTTCCTAATGGATTTCCAAGCTTCCACATGACAATCAATCTTCATCGTTATTTAAGTTCACTGTTTTCAAAAATGGGTGCAATACTAGGGTAAGCATACATAATTTTAATGACAAATACTGAATTGAATGAACATCAATATAATTAATACATTTCCAAATTCACCATAATCATACACATTCTAAATAAACTAATATAATTCCATGCAAATTCTAATTTTTCCAAATCTCATATATACAAATGCATATACATGCGGATCCAGCTAACATAAATGGGATTCTAATTAAAAATTCTTACCCGACCTAGGTTCTTTAGCCCTTCCTGTGTGATACTGGTCACCCAATAACGTCTCAAGACCCCACTCTAGCTCCAATAGTGATCACGAACTCTCACAGAACCTAGTTTAGAGTTTGTAGAACTAGAATCACCAATCTAGGTTCCTAACCTTCCACAAGTTACCCTCCTCATCTAAGCAAATACAACACCTCATTCTATATCAGTTCCAATAATATTCCCAGTTATCCTATTAGCTATCTAAGGCTAAATTTCCAATCTCAATATAGTTATCCAATTCCAATTCATACAAAACCATAGATTGTCACACAAATTCCATATAAACGGATACACAAATCATTATCCATAATCTTTTTATAAGCATTAAATCATGGGAATGCAATTCATATACAATCAGTACGCAATCATTACATCAATCATCATCATACAAATAATATATATAAAAATAAAGGCATTCTCTATTCGTTCATAACACATACATTAGAATGATATACACCCCATACCTGGATTCCTACACTCCAAAAGTTCAAATAGCTATGCAAACGCTATCCCCAAGTTCTCGACCATAAATCCCTAATTCAATAATTTCTAAATCAATAATAATCATCCTTTAATGTCCTAAATTCATATTTTGGTGTCTAAACAATTAATTTAAATAAATCTCAACAATTCCCACTTACCAAATTACGCCAACGATAACCAATACTCGCTCCCAACAAGACCCCCAAGCTACTTGATAATGAAAAAAATACTTCAAACCACCTAAAGCCACAGGATAATGTTGTAAATACTTAATTTTATGGAAACAGATCGAAGGAACACCATGGGTATTGTCGGGACTTACTGAAACAAAGAGAAATTAAGAATTCTTTAATACCCAACGCTATTCGAACCAAGAAACAACACCAAACCACTCTAAATTCACGAAATTGAAGGAAATTAAGGATGGGTTTTCATGAATTGCACAAAACTGACATTGGGTTCATGATTTTACCTCAAACACATGAAATATGAGTTTCTCCAGAGGTGTCCATGGCTGTCATGAGTAAGAGAAAAGTATGACACATGAAACTTTTTAATTTAATGAAATTCAGGAGAAGAAGAAGAGGATTTATGGTGGTAGGGCGCAGAAGAGAAGGAAATGAAATAAAATAAGTGTTTTTCCCTCTGTTGTATATGTTCAAGAAGAAGAAAGTGAAGTAATTATGTTTCCATTTCTCACAGGAACGCGTAAAAGTAACAAAATTGAGAATAAATTGCAAATGCTAGAATTAGGGGTAACCAAGTAATTACGTGTGTTCAGTTAATTTTTAAAATTAACCGAGTACCTACGGTTATTCAAAATACACCCCGGTAAATTCTAAGGAATTAGTTTATTAGCTTGTTAATAATTTAACATTCTCAAATTTAATTATTTGACTAGTCATTTAACCAAAAATAAAATTTAGGATGTTACAACAAGCTTCCTTTTTCTTTTAGTGTTACTGCTACACACAAGCCTTTTGAATTGGTTCACATGGATATTTGGGGAGCCCTTGCTACCCCCTCTTTGCATGGACATAAATATTTTCTTACTCTAGTTGATATTTTACAAGGCACACTTGGTTGTTCCCAATGAAATTAAAATCTGAAACTAGAAACATCATTGAAAACTTTATCATCTTTGTCTGTAATCAATTTAATGCCATTGTTAAGACTATTAGACCAGACAATAGTGCTGAATTTGTCTATCCTGAACTCTATAACAAATATGGTATTTTACATCATACGTCATATGTTGCCATATCACAACGAAATTCAGTTGTGAAGAGAAAGCATCTTTATGTTTTTAATGTAACTCAAAGTCTTATTTCAATCACATTTACCCAAAAAAATTTGGTCCTATGTCGTTACACATGCTGTCCACTTAATAAATAAATTACCTTCACCTGTTCTTAAACAAAAATCTCCCTTTGAGATGTTATATGAGGAGCCACCTACTCTTCTTGATTTAAAGGTTTTTGGGTCTTTATGCTATGTGTCAACTTTAGAACAGAATAGATCTAAACTTGATTCGAGAGCTAAAAAATGTATATTTCTTGGTTTCAAGTTTGGAAATAAAGGGTATATAGTTTTTTTATAAGCATACTCGAGAAATATTTGTTTCCAGGAATGTTATGTTTTATGAACATGTTTTTCCTTACTCTATCAATACTGCCACTCAGCCCACACATGTCTCTACTTCCCCAATTGCTTCAAATTTCTTTAACTTTCTCCTTGACCTTTTTCCTTCACATTCTCAACCTGTATCTGAATCTCTTAATTCCACTAATAATTCTAATAATCCTACTCATATTCCCTTTTCATCTACACCTCAATCTATTTCACTTGAAGCAACTCCTACCATTAGAAAATATTCCAGGACCAGAAAAGCCCCTGAGTATTCGAAAAACTTTCATTATCATCTCACTCAATGAGCAGGTAATGGTGAATCCTCACCACCAGGTAATTCTCTATATCCTGTAACATCCAGGATATTTATAGAAAAATTTTGTGTAGTGGAAAATATTAAAAATTGTTTTAAGGATTTAATTGATATTTTTATGAATTATTAGGTAATTATAGTAATTAAATATTGTAAGTAAATTTATTGATTGGTTAATTATAAAAGGTGTGAATAGAAGAAGAGAAAAGTTTAATTAAAACTTTTAATGAAATTGTAAAGGAAATGGAGAAGTGACCGGTTGGAAGTGACCGGTTGGGGAGGTAACCGGTTTCCATAAGTTTAAATAAAGGTTTCTTTCTCTCCTTAATCATTTACTCAATCATTCACTCTTTCACGTGAAACTTCTTCTTCTTCATCTGTTACTTTTCTTCTTCTCCTTCCTCCATCGCTGCGAGCTTCAAGCTCTGAAGGGAGGTCCATTTTTGCATCAAAACCTTGAAATAATTACATTTCTGTGACAGTGGTTTTAAGGTGAGTCTATTGAACCGTTTAAATTTGTTACCTCGCCTCTTTTGTTTCCTTCTTTGGACCGAATGGTCAAGCATGATGGGGTAAGGTCCAGATCTCCACTCCTCTTGGGTGTGTGAGCCTGAAAATGGTCTTTAACCGTGTGGGTGGTGCGACGTTAACGGGTTTCACATTCCAACCCCGTAGGTAGCAGAACGAACACCAAAAGGCTGATTGATGGAGCTGGTGTTGGATCCGGAGGTGGAACTGTGAACCCAACGATTGTTGAAGTTTGGAACCGAGGTAAGGGGGTGTTCGGGTTATAATTAATTAGAATAGGACATACTGTCCGAGTCATTGAATTAATTATGAACCGGGTAAGAAATGATGCTGGAAGAAAATTGTATGTGAATGTGTATGAATGCATGTATGTATGTGGGCACCGATCGATTGAGGATCGTGTGTGTGTGTGACTTAAGAAATATTTAATGCTGTGATAATAGAGATGATGCTGGATAAGTTGTATGTGAATGTATGTGTATGAATGCATGTATGTATATGGACACCGATCGGTTTAGGATCGTGTGTGTGTGGCTTAAGCCGATTGAATTTGAAATAATTGATGCTGTGACAATCGGTGTATAGTGGCAATGTGATTCCGTGTTTGACAAGCAGGTCGCCCGAGTGATGAGTATATGATGTTATTAATGGCCACTTATGATGAGAAATGAGAAAATATATGATTGTGTGGTATGGGACGGCCGACGGTATATTTATCCCCTTATTTCCGGCTCCCGTGGCTTTTATGCCCAGTTGAGCTACCCAGTGGTCAAGCAGGACCCAATGGTTGAGGTGGAGAGTCAAGCAGGACTCGGTGAACCAAGCAGGGTTCACGGGGTGTCAAGCAGGACCCCCAGCTGAAGGCCGACCCTTTAGTATCCGGATACTAGGCGTCAATTTTGTCTGAGAGTCAGTGGTGACAATTGATGATTTGATAATTTTGCCGAGTACAATTTGTTATATTTACCGAGTGGTAAATTGTTATACTTGCCGAGTGTGAGTTACTTGCTGAGTGTGAATGGCTATATTTGCTGAGTGTTCATTGCTATAATTGCCGAGTGTGAGTATATTACCGAGTGTAATGTACAATTTAAGGATAAAGTAATCGGACAGAGTTTATACTCGTATTTTGTTATTTAAATTCCGTTCTAGATTAATTATGATGCTAAACACTCACCCTTGCTGTGGTTTTCAATTTAGTAACCAGTGACAGGGAAGAGGTCGGAGCCATAGAGGTGCGCCAAGCGGAGGATTGATGCCAAGGCACCGAGTGATTTTGAATGAATTGTGTAATATATGTATATAATAAGTTTTCCGAGTGTGTGATGCTACAACATGTTGCCTGTATGTTGAATTAAATTTGAATCAGTATGCTGATTGACACGAGTATAAATTCTTGATGTTATGTGACCGGTGTTTATTTTATGAGTGAATTTGCATTGCTGTAGCATAGTCGATTACTGGGCGAATCTAGCCGAGTGGATTCATTCTTGTCCGAGCGAGGGCCGGTTGATTTGGTGTCTATTTCGCTCAAATGAGTATCCCTCGTTTCTTTCCGAGTGAAGAACAACCGAGAGAATCACTTCCGAGTGAAGAAAGATAAGAGTGCTTCCGAGTGAAGATCAGTGTGTTTTCGAGTGAGGTATATCCGAGTGAACCTTTTCTGAGTGAAGTAAGGTTAAGCTGTTCCCGAGTGAGAGATGACCGAGTGGACTTATTTCCAAGTGAAACCCGACTTGTTGACTTTCCTTGTAAGTCTTGTTCGCTCAGGTTTAAAGAGTAGCATTCGCTCAAGCGAGTCAGATCTCGCCTAAGCAAATCAGGGTCTCGCTCAGGCGAATAACATCTGACTCTGTTTTCCTTCTTCCGCTGATTTTAATTGAATCCTATTTTATTGTTGATTTATTTCCGATCGGTCATTATTTTGAATATGCTTTTATTATTTTGAAGGTAATTAAGAATAGTAAAATACTATTTTATATTAAGACCGAGTTAATTTTATTAAACGTGAAAAATTATTATGAAAGTGATTAAACAGGTGTAATTAAAAAGGTAAATTGACACGGGTCGTCACAGTTGGTATCAGAGCGGTTCTTTCTAGAGCCAGGTGTATGGGTGAACCCAGTGATTTGTGTTGAGTCCTATACCGGGCTATTTTTGCATTCTATTGTATTGTGCTTGTGGTTGTTTGTGCAGCTTGGCATCATTCCCTTGGCACTCCAACGGCGTTGTATTTTATATGTGTGAGGTAAATATCTGACTCCCTGGTAGAGCATTGGTTATTAATGGTGATGTGTTTGTTTATTGTAGAATTACATTATGGCTGAAGGAACTAGTTTTGGTGGAGGAGATGACTTCATCTCAAAGTTTTCCCAATTGATGAGTAGGACCGACTCTGGTCCCACTCTTGATAAATTCCTGAAAAGTAATCCCCCTGCTTACAAAGGAGGGCAAAATTACGATGGGGCGTATGTGTGGATCAAGGAAGTCGAACAAGCGTTTGAGTATTTCGAGTGCTCGGAAGAGTAGAAGGTTCAGTTTGCAACCTACCAATTGAAGGATGAGGCTAGGGTATGGTGGTCTCGGACTAAGGTATAGATGAAGGCAGCGAGTGAACCGGTAATGTGGGCGAATTTCTGAAAGAGGTTCCTTGTCAAGTACTTCCCAGATAATTATAAAATCCGAAAGGAAATAGAGTTTCTGAGGCTGGAACAGGGCCGAATGTCAGTGGACGAGTACACCAGTAAGTTTCATGAGCTGTGTGACTTCTACCACCCTTTCTCATTGGAAGAAACCGAGGGTAGCAAGTGTGCCAAGTATGAAGCGGGATTGCGAATTGAATTTCGCAGTGTAATTGTGCTGATGGAGATTCGGGATTATCCGACTCTGGTAAATAAGGCTAGACTGACGGAGGAAGTGCAATTACAGAGGGCATTTCAACCGAAGGATAAGAGATCGCTGAAGGCAAGAGGACTCAGCTTCAAAAAGACGAGTCAGTTCTTTTGTGGCGGTAAGTCTTCCGCTACGTCTTCTTTCTCTTCTGGTCGGAGTTCCACTGGTCGTTCTGGTAGTCAGTCGGGTAGCCGTGCGTGCTACAATTGTGGCCAGGAGGGCCATATTGCAAAGTACTATCTGGCCAGTCAGATCATTTGTTTCCTATATGGACAACCGGGACACATTAGGCCCGATTACCCACAGAGGCAACAACTGAGTGGACATGGCAGCCGAGTCAACACTTCTGGGACTCGGGGTGCTAATGTTCCAAGAGGAGGTAGACATGGTGCTGGTCGTTGAGGCCAACACTCGGGGAGGTCAGATGTTCAATCCAGTGGCGCTCAGAATGTCATGACCGGGCGGGTATTTGCTTTTGATGCCTCCGAAGCTGCAAGGACCGACAACTTGGTGCAGGGTAAGTGCCTTATTCATGGCTGTCTAGTAGATGTAATTTATGATTCGGGTGTGACCCATTCGTTTATCTCTGAGAGTTGTGTATGACAGCTTGGTTTGCCGATTGTGTTAATGGAGAACGCTCTTAGTGTCTCCACTCCTACTGGCTCCACTTTCCGTGCAACCACTATGTGTGGGGAGTTACCGATGCAAGTTGAAGATTGTACTTTCCTGGTGAATCTGATTTGTATGCCATTGAAGAACCTAGATATTATCTTAGGTCTCAATTGGTTAACTGCTAACCATGTGATGGTGGACTTCTATTGGAAGACCATCGTTTTCTCCCAGGAACTCGATACAAAGAACGTGGTGAGTGATGTCTCCGCCACCTATGTTATTTTATTTACTTCAGAGGGTCGGTATAATCTTATGTCGAGTGATATTCTGGTAGTATACGAATTCCCTGATGTATTCCCAGAAGAAATTCTGGAGTTGCCTCCCAGTCGGGAGATTGATTTTTCCATTGACTTGATTCCCGGGGCCGAGCCTGTGTCCCGTGCGCCTTATAGAATGTCTTCGGTGGAATTGACCGAAGTCAAGAAGCAAGTGAACGAGATGCTAGAAAAGGGCTTTATCCGACCGAGTACTTCGCCGTGGGGCGCTCCTGTACTGTTGGTGAAAAAGAAGAACGGTAGTATGCGGATGTGTATCGATTACCGACAGCTGAATAAGTTGACGGTGAAAAATAAATATTTGTTACCATGGATTGACGACTTGTTGGATCAGTTGCGAGGCGCTGTTGTATTTTCTAAGATCGACTTGAGGTCGGGATATCTCCAAATATGAGTGAAGTCGGAGGATATTCTGAAGACGGCATTTCGGACTCGGTATGGGCACTTCGAGTATGTTGTAATGCCCTTTGGAGTGACGAATGCTCCTGCCATCTTTATGGACTACATGAATTGGATTTTTCAACCGTAGTTGGATCGGTTTGTGGTAGTGTTCATCGATACTGGTTTACTCAAAGTCGGTTGAGGAGCATGCTCAACATCTTCAAGTTGTTCTGCAGATACTACGAGAGAAAAACTTGTACGCTAAGTTATCCAAATGTGATTTCTGGGAAGAAAGTGTACAATTCTTGGGACATGTGATTTCCCAAGAGGGTGTATCGGTAGATCCGTCTAAGATTGAGGTGGTTATGGCTTGGGAAAGGCCTAAGTCGGTAACTAAAATCAGGAGTTTCCTCGGATTGGCTGGGTACTATCGGCGTTTCATTGAAAGATTTTCTCGGATAGCGCTTCCTTTGACTCGGTTGACAAGAAAGGAGAGTCCATTTGTATGGTCGAAAGAGTGCGAATTGAGTTTCTAGACTCTTAAGCGGTGTTTGACGACTGCCCCTGTGCTTGCACTACCTGATGTGATAAAGGAATTTGTAGTGTATTACGATGCATCTAAGTTTGGTTTGGGATGTGTGTTGATGCAGGCCGACCGGGTGATTGCCTATGCTTCAAGGCAATTGAGGCCGCATGAACAGAATTATCTGACTCATGACCTTGAGCTTGCAGAGTGGTATATACGTTGAAGATTTGACGCCATTATCTATATGGGTCTTGATTTGTGGTGTTTAATGACCACAAGAGCTTGAAGTACTTATTCGACCAGAAGGAACTCAACATGAGGCAAAGGAGGTGGGTGGAGTACCTAAAGGATTATGATTTTGATTTGAGGTACCACCCGGGCAAAGAAAATGTTGTTGTCGATGCGTTGAGTAGAAAGGTACTGCACGTGGATTTCTTGATGGGCAAAGAGCAAGAACTGTTAGAGAGCTTTCGGGATATAAAAATTGGAGTTGTTATGAACGCTCCAAACCGGATGACAGTCAGAATGCTGAAGATCTCCAATGAATTTCTGGAATCTTTAGTTGTGGCCCAAAAGGACGATGAGGAGTTGCTGGAACTGCTTGACACTCAAGCAAAAGGCAAAGATATGGAATTAACACAAGGTAACGATAGAATTTGAAGGTTCCGAGACCGAGTGGTGGTGCCTGCAAACGGTGATTTCAGGCAAGCCGTGTTGACTGAAGCACACAAGAGTTCTTTGAGTATTCATCCTGGTGTTACAAAGATGTACCATGATTTGAAGAAGGAATTCTGGTGGCCAGGAATAAAGAAGGCAATAACCGAGTATGTGAAGTCGTGTGTGATATGCCAGAAATGCAAGATTGAACACCAAAGACCCCTAGGTTTACTTCAACCTCCGGAGATTTCGATTTGGAAGTGGGAGAGTATTACCATGGATTTCGTATCTGGGTTACCTCGTACCCAATCCGGGTGTAATGCAATCTGGGTAATTGTAGACCGATTGACCAAGAGTGCTCACTTCTTGGCCATGAAAATGAAATGGTCATTGGACTGACTGGCTAGGTTGTACATTACTCAGATTGTATGATTGCACGGTGTACCCTCGAGTATTATTTCTGATCGGGATCCTCGATTTACTTCTAGATTTTTGGGAAGTCTGCAAAAGGAATTAGGTACTGAGCTAAGGCTGAGCTCAGCTTATCATCCTCAGACTGATGGTCAGTCGGAACGGACTATACAGACGAGGACATGCTGAGAGCCTGCGTATTGGAGCAGGGTGGCTCATGGGAAAAATACTTGCCATTGGTGGAGTTTGCATACAACAATAGCTATCATAGTAGCATTGGAATGGCTCCATATGAAGCTCTATATGGTCGGAAGTGTCGTACACCATTGTGTTGGAATGAGAATGGCGATGCCATTTATCTGGGACCCGATTTAATTTAGGAAATGAATGAACAGGTTGCTCTGATCCGAGAAAAAATGAAGATTGCCCAAGACTGACAGAAGAGTTACTATGACAATCGGCATAGACCACTTGAGTTTCAGGCGGGTGACTGGGTATTCCTGAAGGTTTCACTGACCAAAGGTGTAGGTCAGATATTGAAGAGTCACAAGCTTAATCCGAGATACATTGGACCGTATCAAATTTTGGAGAGGATCAGTAATGTTGCTTACCGACTGGATCTTCCCCAGTCGTTAACTAACATCCATAATGTGTTTCACGTGTCACAACTCCGAGCGTACATTCCGTGTGACTCTATGATTGTACCGAGTGACTCTATCGAATTGAAGGAGGACCTGACGGTGAAAGTTACACCGATCGGTATTGAGGACTATCAGACCAAACGACTAAGGAACAAGGAGGTGCCATTAGTAAAGGTAAAGTAACAGAATTTGAATGGGGTAACCCATACTTGGGAGTTGGAATCGGACACGAGACGGGTGTACCCCAATCTTTTTCGATAGGTGTGTTGATTTCGGGGACGAAATCCCTTTTTAAAGGGGGTGGATGTAACATCTCGGATATTTATAGAAAAATTTTGTGTAGTGGAAAATATTAAATTTTTTTTAAGGATTTAATTGATATTTTTATGAATTATTGGGTAATTATAGTAATTCAATATTGTGATTAAATTTATTGATTGGTTAATTATAAAAGGTATGAATAGAAGAAGAGAAAAGTTTAATTAAAACTTTTAATGAAATTGTAAAGGAAATGGAGAAGTGACCGGTTGGAAGTGACCGGTTGGGGAGGTAATCGGTTGCCATGAGTTTAAATAAAGGTTTCTTTCTCTTTCCTCAATCATTTACTTAATCATTCACTCTTTCACGTGAATCTTCTTCTTCTTCATCTGTTACTTTTCTTCTTCTCCTTCCTCCATCGCTGCGAGCTTCAAGCTCTGAAGGGAGGTCCATTTTTGCATCAAAACCTTGAAATAATTACATTTCCGTGATAGTGGTTTCAAGGTGAGTCCATTGAACCGTTTAAATTTGTTACCTCGCCTCTTTTGTTTCCTTCTTTGGACCGAATGGTCAATCATGGTGGGGTAAGGTCCAAATCTCCACTCATCTTGGGTGTGTGAGCCTGAAAATGGTCCTTTAACCGTGTGGGTGGTGCGACGTTAACGGGTTTCATGTAACATCCCTGTTTTTAGTAGTAGTCTTATTTGGTAAATTTTGAAGTATGGAAGGTCTGTAAGTGAGAGTTGGTAAATAAAACACTTTGTAGATAGTCTGCAATACTCTAAAAATTTCATTTTTTGGGTATAATCATGGAATTTATATAGACCATTAAGGATATTATTCATTTTCCGAGTGAAACATGTCTTAGATAAGACTGTCCGAGTGAAGAAGGGATCTGTTCCGAGTGACAGAGAGAAATTTCGAGTGAAGGATTAGAAATTCCGACTGAAGGTTGAAATTCTGAGTGTAAGGTTATGTTTTTCGAGTAAAACATGACCGAGAGGGCTATTACCGAGTAGAATCCTGGCTTCGGAGACATTTGGAGTGAAGTGTGTTCAAGAGAACCACTTCTGGGTGAAAATTCCGAGTCAAATGTCTTCGAATGACTCATTTCCGAGTCACATGTCTCTGAGTGAAACGTTCCGAGAGAAGTAATTTCAGAACGAAGAAAAACTTAGTGTACTGCTCAGACCGATATAGTTTTGAGTAGTGAATTCCGTGTGGATGGAACCAAATGTCATTCCCAAGGGAAGTACTTAAACAGAGGCAGACTGACTTCGAAATGAATGTAACTCCGAGTGATCAATATTTCTGAGTGAAGAGACTCAGTCAGGGATATATCCGAGAGGAATTTCTGAGTTGAGTATGATGAGGATCAGGTGAGATCCTGGACGAATTCTGTCCGAGCTGGAGTCTTAATAACTTCATGAGGTGGTGGATTTCCGAGTGAAATCCCAAGCGAGCTATTTCTGAGACGGGACCTCCCGAGTGGAATATTGTTGTGAGCCATTCTGAGTGAGGCTATAGCTATTGGGCCCTTTTCTGAGTGGCGAAGGCTTAAAGGACTCCGAGAGAAATATGTTCTAAGAGGAATCCATTTTTAACAAACCTATTCCGAGTGGGATCCTAGCGAGAGAGTTTCTCCGGGTAATGATAGGTTTAATTATTTACCGAGTGGAATATAGTGGTAAGAGCCTGTTCCGATCGAGGAAGGATTATAATAGTTTTGAGTGAAGCTTTAGTAAGTGGTTTTTCCGAGCGGTGGAGGCTTGAATGATTCGAGAGATATGTATTCAAAGGAACCATTGCCAAGGGAAGGATGATTAAAGTGTTGAGTGTAGTATATTCGAGAAGGCCCTTCCTAGTGAGTAAAGTTATATATATATTTCGAGTGGATAATGTCATAATATTCCGTGTAAGATTTGACCTATTAAGTTCTCCCGATTGATGTTAGGTTGAGTATTTCCGAGTGGATGAGGTTATAAGATTATCAGAGTATGGAAGGTTAAATGTGTCGTGTTATGAATGTGTAAAACACTTCCAAGTGAATTGAGGTAGAAATACACCGGGTGGTATTGGACTCGGGGGAAAATACTTCCGTGTGAGGGAAGCTTATAGATTTCGAGTGGAATAACCGAGGGAATCATTTTCTGAGTGGAGACTAAGACACTTCCGAATGAAGATGTCTGTGACCTCCTTGAATAAAAATAAGGATCTGGTTGAGGATTTACCAGGTGAAGCATGACCTGAAGGGGACGATTTCTGAATGAACGTGGTCCAGATTCCGAGTGAAAGACTTAGTGATAAGAAGCCTCGCTCGAGTGAAAGAAAAAGAAGTTAGCTTTGTGATAAGTTTACCGAGTGGAAAATTGATCGAGTGATGAGTGGGTTTTTAGAGTAATTGCCGAGTGACAGATTGAGCGACTGTGGAACCGGTCTGGGATGAATTAGCCCAGTGAAAGACAGAAGGTGAGAGGAATCAGTACTAGAACAGGTACACCGAGTAAAACCGAGTGTGTTAAGGAGAAACAGTTCCGAGTGAGTGTCCAATTAGGTGGAAGTCAGTTTTTAGAAGGTTTTACCGATTGGAACCCCGAGTGAGTGAAGACTCGGATTCGGAATAAATTTACCGAGTGGAAGTTAGAGTAAGAGAGTACTCGGTCTGGACAGACTCTACCGAGTGAGAACCCGAGTACTTGAATCGGTTTCGGAGGAATTCTGAGCGAGAATTGGATGACTCGCTCAAGCGAGTTGGACTTCGCTTGAGCGAGATGGACCCCCTGATGCAGAATTCCTCCTTTCAATCAGCCCTTTCTCTACTTCGCCCAAGCGAGCATACTGTGCTCAAGCGCGCTCGGCCCTGATACTCTTTCCTCCACTCACGCCCAAACGAGGACGGCATGACTCGCTCAAGCGAGTCGGAATCCGCTTGAGCGAGAAGGACTTCTGATTCCCTTTTCTTCTCACGCTCAAGCTTCTCCACTCACTTGAAACAACTTTCCCTCCAATCAGAGCACCTTTTACATATTATATATATATATATATATTCCCTTCAAATCACACTAACTCTTGTACATAAGTGGCAGAAATTGTCAAATAAAGCTCACCTTTTTGTCCATTATCTCCATTATTTCTCACCTAATCCTTCAATCAACGGAAAGTTTGTCTCCCACTTGCCCTTCTCATTATTAAACTAATACTACAACTCTTAGACTCTCAGAACACACGCGGAAAATTAGTAACACACCCTCTTTCTTATTTTATTCTCTTCATTCAAGGCCCCCTTTCTCTTCCATTTTCATTTCTCTTCACTGTGAGCTGAAACAAGGAAATACAGAACATCTTCTTCTCATCAAAGAACTTCTATTAAGGTTAGGGGGTATATTCTCTGGTATTCTGGGGGGAAACCGTGTGTTAGGAAAGGGTTAAGGTACCTTTGGTCCTCACCTTTCCAGGACAGGTTCAGGAATTGCTGATTAATATGCTTTAATTTTTATATGTTTGTTTTTATATATCTTTATTGCTATGAATATGTTCAATTGGTTGTGTTGCTTATTATTAACCATGATGATTTCGTGAATATGTTCAATTGACTGAATTGATTATTATTAATCTTGATGATTAAATGGATATGATTGGTGTTGAATTGTGAAAATATTAAGAATCATGGGTGTCTATGTGAATTCCAGTGAGAAATTATAAAACAGAAGTCGGATTCAATGAATAATAAGCTCGGTTTTGTATAAACTGACCGAATCATCTAAAAATACATAATTTCACTTAGATGTTTTACATAAACCGACTTGATCATTCCACTTGAAAGGATTTCACTCGGAAAACATCTTCTCAGTTTGATTCCACTCGGAATCAGTTATTTCACTCGAAAAACATCTTCTCAGTTTGATTCTACTCGGAATCAGTTATTTCACTCAGAAAACTCTTCTCAGTTTGATTCCACTCAGAATCATAGTTATTTCACTCAGAAAATTCTTCCTCAATCATATTTCACACGGAAAACATCTTCTCAGTCTGATTCCACTCGGAATCATATTTATTTCACTCGGAAACTCATTTTCACTCGGAATCAAACTCATTTTCACTCGGAATCAAACTTATTTTACTCGGAAAATCTGGCTTTCAACATTTTCACTCGGAATCAACTTATTTACTCGAAAAATCTAATTTTTGACATTTTTCACTCGGATTTTCATTCAGAAACTCTTCTTTAATCCTTTCTAAATTATTTTTATAATAATCATAAAAATTGGGATGTTACAATTATCATTATTATTCTTATTTCTATTATTATTACCATTATTATTGTTATTCTTATTATTATTAACTATTATTATTGTTATTGATATTATTATTACCATCAATCTTTAAACGAAGCATTATTTTAGTCAAGATACAATCGATATATTTTTTACAATAAGAGTAATAATAAAAATTGATGGGACCCAAGGACTTAAGAATAAATATTATGAGACTGGAAACACATAAGATACCCAAGGATCAAATGATAAAAATAATACATTTCGCATCATGAAAATATTTTTGAGGGAGTAAAACTAGAGCATACACCTGGTACGCTGGAGGACATTCACGTTCGATCTCTGAGGAGAATCTTGGGAGTACAACCGGAACGAAAACCCAATGGCATCAGAGTCGCGCCTGGAGCCGGGTAAGACGATGCAATTCTGGTGTACTTTGACTAAATGACGGAATGTATCTATGATCATGGAGAACCAAGTCCCAAGAATATATATATAAATGATGAGAACCAATGAGTTCATTCGTACCTTATGATGAAATAATGAATGGGAGCTTGGTGGACTCCGATCACTCTAGAATGGAAACGTTGTGCCCAAGAGGCAACTTGAGCAGAATGACTGCAAAAAGAATGAGAAAATGGTGATGGTGGATTGATTTATTGGGCTCACATGCATCATGAGACTTAACCAAAGATAAATCACAATAAATCGAACTCATGCATTCCATGATAACATCCTTGATTGTTATATTTGTAATTATGTTAATTGTATGATTTATGTGATATTATCTGTTGACTGGATATGTCCGCACCGGATAACTTCCAGGGTCTTGGGTTATACTCACCCTTACTGTTGATATTTTTAGAGGAATTAGGGAATCAAGAACCAGAATACGAAGAACAGCAATACGCTGAACCAACTGAGAATGCTCATTAAAAATAGAATATATGTAGTAGAATATTTATTAATAAATAATGGATGACTGTATAAATATTTAAGGGTGCTTTCGTGCCCCATTCTGTTAAGAGTACAATTACTTATAGTTTGTGAATGACTATGTGATTTATCTACTATTTGCTTCCACTGATCTGCCACTATTTTGTTTTAAAAAAAATATATATTCACTTTTTCTAAAAACTGTTAACATTCTTAGTTAAATAGGATGATCCTAAAGAAAGGTTTATCTTATTTAACCGAGGGTGTTACATTTCACATTCAAACCTCGTAGGTAGCAGAACGAACACCAAAAGGCTGATTGACGGAGCTGGTGCTGGATCCGGAGGTGGAACTGTGAACCCAACGATTGTTGAAGTTTGGAACCGAGTAAGGGGGTGTTCGGGTTATAATTAATTAGAATAGGACATACTGTCCGAGTCGTTGAATTAATTGTGAACCGGGTAAAAAATGATGCTGGAAGAAAATTGTATGTGAATGTGTATGAATGCATGTATGTATGTGGGCACCGATCGATTGAGGATCGTGTGTATGTGTGACTTAAGAAATATTTAATGCTGTGATAATAGATATGATGCTGGATGAGTTGTATGTGAATGTATGTGTATGAATGCATGTATGTATATGGACACCGATCGGTTTAGGATCGTGTGTGTGTGGCTTAAGCCGATTGAATTTGAAATAATTGATGTTGTGACAATCGGTGTATAGTGGCAATGTGATTCCGGGTTTGGCAAGCAGGTCACCCGAGTGATGAGTATATGATGTTATTAATGGCCACTTATGATGAGAAATGAGAAAATATATGATTGTGTGGTATGGGACGGCCGACGGTATATTTATCCCCTTATTTCTGGCTCCCGTGGCTTTTATGCCCAGTTGAGCTACCCAGTGGTCAAGCAGGACCCAGTGGTTGAGGTGGAGAGTCAAGCAGGACTCGGTGAACCAAGCAGGGTTCACGGGGTGTCAAGCAGGACCCCCAGCTGAAGGCCGATCCTTTAGTATCCGGATACTCGGCGTCAATTTTGTCTGAGAGTCAGTGGTGACAATTGATGATTTGATAATTTTGTCGAGTACAATTTGTTATATTTACCGAGTGGTAAATTGTTATACTTGCCGAGTGTGAGTTACTTGCTGAGTGTGAATGGCTATATTTGCTGAGTGTTAATTACTATAATTGCCGAGTGTGAGTATATTGCCGAGTGTAATGTGCAATTTGAGGATAAAGCAATCGGACGGAGTTTATACTCGTATTTTGTTATTTAAATTCCGTTCTAGATTAATTATGATGCTAAACACTCACCCTTGTTGTGGTTTTCAATTTAGTAACCAGTGACAGGGAAGAGGTCGGAGCCATGGAGGTTCGCTAAGCGGAGGATTGATGCCAAGGCACCGAGTGATTTTGAATGAATTGTGTAATATATGTATATAATGAGTTTTCCGAGTGTGTGATGCTACATGTTTCCTGTATGTTGAATTAAATTTGAATCAGTATGCTGATTGACGTTAGTATAAATTCTTGATGTTATGTGATCGGTGTTTATTTTATTAGTGAATTTGCATTGCTGTAGCATAGTCGATTACCGGGCGAATCTAGCCGAGTGGATTCATTCTTGTCCGAGCGAGGGCCGGTTGATTTGGTGTCTATTTCGCTTAAGTGAGTATCCCTCTTTTCTTTCTGAGTGAAGAATAACTGAGAGAATCACTTCCGAGTGAAGAAAGATAAGAGTGCTTCCGAGTGAAGATCAGTGTGTTTCCGAGTGAGGTATATCTGAGTGAACCTTTTCTGAGTGAAATAAGGTTAAGATGTTCCCAAGTGAGAGATGACCGAGTGGACTTATTTCTGAGTGAAACCCGACTTGTTGACTTTCCTTGTAAGTCTTGTTCGCTCAGGTTTAAAGAGTAGCATTCGCTCAAGCGAGTCGGATCTGGTCTAAGCAAATCAGGGTCTCACTCAGGCGAATGACCTCTGACTCTGTTTTCCTTCTTCCGCTGATTTTAATTGAATCCTATTTTATTGTTGATTTATTTCTGATCGGTCATTATTTTGAATATGCTTTTATTATTTTGAAGGTAATTAAGAATAGTAAAATACTATTTTATATTAAGACCGAGTTAATTTTTATTAAACGTGAAAAATTATTATGAAAATGATTAAACAGGTGTAATTAAAAAGGTAAATTGACACGGGTCGTCACATATCCTCTGTCTTCAGTTTTATTCTATCATTCTATTTCTTCTTCACATCTTAAATATACTTTTGCAATCTCTACCACAAATGAACCAAAGACATATAACCAAGCCATTAAGTCTAAAGAACGGGCTCAAGCTATGAACAATGAATTACACACTCTTAAGGTAAATAGCACTTAGTATCTCACTGAATTGCCGAGAGGCAAAGTTCCTAATGGTTGTAGATGGGTCTATAAGACTAAACATCATGTTGATGGTTCCATTGAGAGACATAATGTAACATCCTGAATTTAATAATTGGGTAATTTTTTATTTCTCAAGTAATTAAATTATGGATGTTAATTATTCCTAAGCTATTAGTTAATTTTTAGAATTTACCGGGATGTATTTTGAGTAACCATGGTTACCCTGTCAATTTTAAAAATTTACTAAACATGTGATTGGACCAAACTAGCCTTTTTTCCTAAAGAATCAATTTTATATTTCTAATTCCTTCTCTCCCATGCTTGTGCATGCAAAACAGGGTACCACTTCTCCTCTTTCTCTTTCGCGCTTGCCATTCCTGTTTCCACCCCTTTCTTCTTCAATTTCTACCAAGATAAGGCAAATTTCAAGTTTCTCTTCCTCTCTCTTGTGCGTGGCAGCCATGGATTCATGGACAAAGATTCCAATTACTTGATTTTTCAAGAGGTATATGTTGAACCCCCTTGGTCCTTGAACAATCCTTGAATCCCACTTTTAATTTCTATAATTTAGTGTGTTTTATGGTTATTGGAGCTATTTTATTGTTGTGGGTAGCTTGAAGATTGTTAGAGTTTTGAGATTTCTGCCTTTAATAGCGAGTTTGAAGGTACCCATGGCGTATGACTTTCCAATTCATGAATTTAAGCCTTGATGGCATTGTTTCTATGAATTTTTGGAGGTTCTATGTTGGTTTTAGCTTGTGGGTAGCTTCGGCACTTTGTGGTTCTAGATTTCCTTGCGTTTCAGAGCTTGAATATTGTTGGAATCAAGAGTTTGTGGATGTCAACATTATTTCAGTAAGTGGAATTTACCGAACCTTGAATGAATTGGTGATTTTAGCTTTCGGATGCAAGTGTGATAGTGTTTAAATTAGTAAAAATAAATATTTATGGTTTTAGGAATTTTTAAGTTTACATGTTGGTGATCGGAGAGTGTCGGAAAGCTTTGAGAGCTTATGGCATCGTCAATTCTAGGTAGGGGGACGTCACAGTGTGACTGTTAGAGCTAGAGTAAAGTCTGGAGACATCACGGGGTAAATGGTATCACGCGAGAAGGGCTAAAGAAGTGATGTCGGAATGGAATCTGTAGTTGAAATCCCATATGTTTAGTCGGACCCACATACATATGTATTAGCATATAATATTTGATTATATTAAAGCTTTGGATGACTTATGTGTTATGATTGATCTGTGGAATATCTAATGGAATGTGAATTATGTTAAATAGCAACGAATTATGATTGAAATTGTAATATATTGATGTATAGTGTGGAATTAGATAGGTTGGAATCTGATTCAATAACTGTCATTTAATATATAATATACTTACCCCTATTATGTGGTTATCTTTTCAGCGGGTTTGAAATGTGATGGTGATTGGTGAGGACTCACCATGCTTGTGCAAGAGTTATTGCATATATTATATATAAATTGTATAGCTCTTGGCTGGTTCATTGTATATAGTTCTATTTCGATGATTTTGTACATATTGTATAGTAGATTCTAGGTAGCTGACGACTTCATTGGAAGTCTAGTTTATATTTTGGATATTGGATTTCATGTATATGGTGATGATGTAGTTTTATTTTGATACTTGGATGTGGTTGACCATGGGTGGTCAGATATAGTTGCATTTGATACATTATGTCCAGGAATTGAGATTTGGTATCTTTGATGCATCTCATGATTAATATGAGCAGAAATTATACATGCATTGCACTTGAATGAATTATGTATTGGAATATAGTTTAATTGTTGAGAATTGGAAATATGATGATTGTAGTGAAAATTATGCATAAATCATGAATCGGATAGGTCATATTGCGTTCTGTGAGGTTTGGATACCTCCGGATGGTTCCAATAGGTTATATACATGATTTAGGACTTGTGCGTTTTGGAATGGACCGAATCTATTGAGAAATGAAGCTTGAGTTGCATGTTAAAGTCATAAAATGGTCAAATTGCATTTCTGCCCATATCTTGGCCATACACTGGAATTTTGGTGAGCGAACTGCGCCAACAACTTCAGAATAGGGAAAACATGGTGTCCATGAAGTTTCGTAGCAATTGGAGTTGAAGTTGGCAAAATAGGTAGACCGGAAGTTGGTTTTAAGGTTTAAGTGTTGATATTTTCACTCAAACGAGTCAATTCTCGCTTGAGTGAGCCTATGTGTGATTTTTGGAGTGTTTTATGGACAAATATTGCTCAAGCGAGGGTCAAATGGTTGGTTTTTGCCAAATTTTTGCTTAAGCGAGCCTCACATGTACTGTTTTTGTTAAATTCTCGATCAAGTGAGAGCTTGAGTGAAAATTTTGCTCAAGCGAACTGATTATCACTCAAGAGAGATTGATCAGTATTTTCTTCCTTCACAAAAGTTGTATATAATTTTGTCACGGTCGTTTTACCGCTGGAATCACGTCAATCGGAGGTTGGTAGCCCAAGTTATGCCAAAAATACTATAGGATATTCAGGCTGAAAATTTCAGCAGGGATGGTTCTACAGTTGCATGAATTAGGCAGTCTTAAGGGCATAATTGGCCCTTGACATCTTCATAACAATTGTAAGTATTTACTTTACGGAGGTATACCAATTAGATTCATCTCGATTGGAGTTGTGTAGCTTCGAATTAACGCAAATTACTAGGCAGTGCGCAGGGAACTAGCGTGCTGAAAATTTTTCTATAAGCAATTTTGGAACTTCCAAGCTTAGGATATATTATTAGAGAGCCACAGAGTCATGTGGGGATATCCTAAGATGGATGTGATGAATTTTGAAAAAAATTCCCCTATATTTTTATTAATTAGTGTGACACATAAAGCTCGATTGGTGGTCAAGGGTTACCCTTAACAAGAAGAAGTAGATTTTTTGGATACTTTCAGTCTCGTGGCCAAGTTAACTATAGTTCAGTTATTGCTTGCTTTTGTAGCTCTTAAAAACTGGGATTTACAACAGTTGGATGTTGATGATGCCTTCTTAGATGGTGATCTCCATGAAGAGGTATATATAGAGTTACCATTAGGTCTTGTTCTAGCTTCCCCAAATCAAGTGTGTCGTCTCACCAAGTCTTTACATGGTCTCAAACAAGCCAGTCGTCAATAGTTTACTAAGTTATCTAGCTTCCTTGTTTTAATTGGTTTCTTTCCTTCCCCTTTTGATTACTCTCTCTTTACCAAGCAACATGGTTCCTCTTTCATAACCCTTCTTGTGTACGTTGATGATGTCCTTCTCATTGAAAATTCAACTTCTGAAATAAATACCATCAAACAGCTTCTACATCACAAGTTTTACATCAAAGATCTTGGTAAACTCAAGTATTTCTCGGGTCTTAAAGTATCTCAGACCAATAAAGGTATTCATATAGGCCAACGAAAATATGCTCTCGACATTCTTTCTGAATCAGGCATGCTTATTTCTAAACCATGCTTTACTCATATGATTAAAGGAAACAACCTTCCATGTGATGATACTGCTCCTACCTATGACCAAACTACCTATAGAAGACTTATTGGACGTTTACTGTATTTGACCACGACCAGACCCGATATTTCACTTGTTGTTCAACATCTCATCCAGTTCATGCAATCGCCTAGACAACCTCATTTTGATGTCGCTACTTGTGTCCTTCAATATATTAAAGATTGTCTCGCTCAAGGTATTTTCTTCCCAACAAATTTTGACTTACAATTGAAGGCCTTTAGTGACTCGGATTGGGCAACATGTCCTACTACTCATCGGTCTATTACCGGATACTGTATTTTTCTTGGGTCATCCTTAATCTCTTGGAGATCAAAAAAACAGACTATAGTATCTCATTTACCTTTTGAAGCTAAATATCGTGCCTTGACCTTCATCACTTGTGAGCTTCAATGACTAACTTCATTGCTACAAAATCTTTATGTTTCTCATATTACTACTGCTCTTCTCTATTGCGATAGCCAGTTCGCAAGGCATGTTGCTTCTAATCCTAGTTTTCATGAGCACACCAAACACATCAACATTGACTGTCACATTGTCCGTGAGAAGCTGAACGCCAGATTATTCCATCCAATCAAATTGTTGACTTCTTCACCAAGCCTTTGGAAACAACCACTTTTCAGACCCTGATGTCCAAGTTGTGAGTGTTATCCATCTACTCTCCAACTTGAGAGGGGGGTGTTAGGACATATTTTTTCTAATTTGTTTGTTTATTTTTTTTGCTCAGTCTGTTTGTGTTTTTCTGTTATAATTTAGTTTGTTTGGTTTGTTTTATTATTTTTGAGTCTATATAAACTATAATTACTTTTTTTATTAATCAGAAAAGAGTCTTATTCAAAATTCCTAATATATATATACTCTCCTTGTCTAATATAAGAGAAAAAAAAACTCAATTCTTTTGGTCTCTAATATAAATAAATTTTGACTAAATTTACTATATTAAATAATTTTATCTATAAAATACTTTTATTTAATATGAATTTTTAATTCATTTAACACTGTTTTTATTAAATATAATTAAAGATAATTTTGAGAATAAATATATTTCAAGAATAAATTTAAAAAAAAATTGAACAAATAATATTTTTTTCTTTAGAGACCGAATGAGTATTATTTTAAATAAAAGGGCATATTAATTGCATGCATGTTGACTCGGAAGGTGAGTAAGACCGCAGACCCATTTTGGTGCGTTCGCATGAATAGTCAAACTACCAATACCGCTTCGCTTATTAAAACACCAATCAATCAACCGTGTCTTAAATTAAATACAGCAACCGTTTCCGAACTTTCTAATTTTTATTTTTTTTTGTCAAACGCACTAAACTAATTTTATTTTAAAATTAACAATATTTAAACAATGTTTCTTCCTCTATTCGTATATACTACCTCCCTATAAGACTTTTCTTACCTAATTTATATATATTAATGTAGTTAAAATTATTAAATTTCTTTAAAAATTATAATAGTTTTCTAAAATTATCCTTAAAGTAATTATCACTTATCAATAAATTTTCTTTACTTATTCTCTTTCTATTTAGTTTCTCTCTACTTACTATCCAATTATCATTGAAAAGATTAATAATCTAATTAAGGTATGTCATTTATTATTACATTGATTCCAATAAAAATTATATATTAATAAAGAATATTTAGGTCAAAAAATATTAATGATATTAAAATTTTAAAAATAACTAAAATTTCTAAAAAAGGTCCTATATTTAGAGACGGACGGATGTAATATATGTAAAAGGCATCGGTATTAGGATAATTGGATATCACCACTGTTGTATTATGACAGTTGAAAGAATTATGGTATGGTAATTTCTGTGTTTCTTTCCCATCAAGAGCATTCACGTGTTTTTGATATATAGTTGCATATAATCCGTTGTTTTTAGCTAATTGTGCTCTTTAGAAAAAAACACGATTTCTTCCACAAATAGCATTGAAAACGCTGAATTTAGAGCATTTCAAAATTAAGCGTTTTAGAAGCGACAATATAAAATGACTTTAAGTATAACCATTCAAACTGAATCAGTAAGAATGGTCTCTAATTTCAGAGGTCAACACCGGTCTCCTACAACTATACAACCTTTTTCTTTAAATAAAAAAAAAATAGGTAATTAGCTTTCCACGAGAAAGACCTTGTTCAATCATAATATATAATCACAAGGAAATTTTGGTGGTTACTGTCTGGGATTTCCTATTATCAGCGCATGAAAATACCAAGCACCTGTTTGAAGAAATGTTCGTAAATCGATCTTTTCTTGTAGTAAGTTATATGTATTTTTGGTATGGGTGTTTCTGATATAAATCGGTTTAATCTTTAAACAAAATATTATCTGGTTTGACACTTTATTAAATCGTGATTTGATTAGATTAAGTTGAAATGTATGATAACACTCGATTTGATAAATATAATTGGAATGGACCAATTTATTACATTTCATGTTATTTTTTTAATAAAATATAGTATAAGACATATAATTACAACCCGATAAAATCAAGAATACAACTTTACAAAAAAAATGACTTCTCTAACAAAATAATTCAGAATAATAAAAAAGATCACAAACCTTTGTCTAAAATCTTTTAAGTTTTATTTTAAATTTAAATCATGTGTATAATTTAATAAAATAATATAAATATAGGAATATTATATTAAAGATTTTAATTCCTCAAAATTTGATTCGATTGTTAAAGATAAATTTAAAACCTAATTCACATTTATAATATAATTTTTTTTTTGGTCGATTTTAGTTGGATTTGATCATAAAGACTCATAATTCTCTTTAAGATAGATCTCGTAGCTATTTAAAAGAAAAAGTTGTCTATTTTTTTAAAAGATGATATAAAAGTATCTTTCAATGAAAAATATTATTGGAAGGACCTTTAGAACAGCTTTTCATTCTGAAAAATTGAAAATTTGTCAGACAACTATAGTTTATTTTTTTAAAAAAAAAACTGTTAATTTTAGCTTTTACTTAATAGTTAATGGAAACTGTTGATCACTGTAGAAGTGGAAGGCTGTTTATTGTTTTTATCCCCTAGCTAGCCAGGCATGTGTGTTTATGATTTGGCCAAGATAAATCTTTAATTTAAATAATTTTTGGTTAACTTCTTTAAACTTATTTTTTATTATTTAATTCTTTATAATTTAAAACATTTTCAAATCCGTATTGTTAAAATTATTGATGGTGTTAATTCAATTGTTGACTAAGATATCAATAAAAATAAATAACTAGTTGATGCGTCAATTATAAATTATTGGATATAAACGTTGTTGTTACCCTTTTATAAGTTTACCATTAATGACAAAATATATTGTTTTTATCCTCAAAATCTTTTTACGACATGGTGCCACTCCCTCGAAGCAGTGCAGTGATCAAGAACGAAGCTATAAAAGTATGAATTAGAGGATATTTAATTTGTAATTGGGGAAACAAAATTATAAAAATAAAAAAATTTAAACTCTTTATTTAAAATAGTTAAAACTTCATTTAATCGTAGGATTATTTTTTCGCTTTTTTCCAACTCCGTTCCTATGAGAATAACTGTGACAAAACATCTTCTTAATCAACAACCATTATTTTTTTTTTCAATAAATGAAATAACAACTTAATTTATTCAATTTTAATTTTTGTTTCTAAACAATGGGCCGAGGCCCCAAGAAATGTAGTAATTCAGGCTATTGGGTCCAATTTAGTTAGAATTATATATGATGGGCAGGTTTGTAAATAGAAACTTTTTTACATAAATCCATTTATCATTAAGGACCTAATTCCTCACACATTATATTAGTAAGAGGCTCTGCTCAAGTTGGTTTCAGGCTGCATTATTAGGGCTCACTTTACTCCTTTTTAAAAAAAAAAGTAGATTAAAGATAATCATTAATTTGTTAATTTTTTTTGTTTGAGTATGTTTTTCCCTCTTTTTCCTGATTACAACTAAACCACTTTATCAGTTTTCCTAAACCCTGAACACATATTAAAAAATTTAGAAGTGTTCTTTTTTGTTAAAAAGTATATAAGCTTACTTTAAAAATTACAAGGCCCCCGATTAATATTAATTTTAAATATACTTTCTATTTTTTAATTCTTTAATATGTATTTGCTTTTACTTTTTTAAACCCCGTGAATGCAAAAAAAAAAACCATTGATAATGGTTTTAAGAGAAGTTTTAACTTCGTTAATGCAAAAAAAAACCATTGGTAAAATTAATTTTTTTGGTAGTGTTTTTTAATTCTTTAATATGTATTTGCTTTTACTTTTTTGGATTATATTAAGGCCGCAATTGAAATAATATATGAGTAATTTATAAAAATAACTTACAACTTTCATATGTTAATTTTAACTTGTTTCAATAAGTTATTTGGTATAATTTATCAATAATAAGTTATTTTCAATTGATTTCATAGATTTTTAGGATCAAATTTATAATATCAAAGGGTTTTTTTTAAACCTTACCATGATGTGATGTAGGTATTTTTAACTTAAATATAATTGTCTCTTAAAAAAGATCCTATGATTTTATAAAAAAAGGTCTTTCGTAAGTACTCCATTTTATCATATCTGAGACCAGTTTTACATTATTAAAAGCTAATTCAGTTATCAAATATTTCAATAGTTAAAAGTTAATGAAAAAACATATATAGTATCGTTGAATAAAAAATATATATAAAGGATGATACTTATATATCTATAAGTGGTTGATTTAAATAATACATACTTATTTTTTTTAAAAAAGTTTTAGATTTGACTTTTATAAATGGAAGAAACTCATTAAAAAAGTTAGCTTCACTGTAAAGTGAATAAAGTGAATGTTCTAATGTGATGAAAATTATTTCTAATAAAAGGGTATTCGTGATTCTACCCAAGAAAAATGACATTATAGTGTATTAATAGGCTAAATTATCTTTTTTGTCTAATAAGTTTAAGATTAGTTTCACTTTTATATGATAATTTTTAAAATTTCACTTAAGTTCGGTACATTTTAAAAACATTTTACTTTGGTTAAGTAAGTTTTAAAATTTTTAGTTAAATCTATATGTTTTGAAAGTTTTAAAATTTTCAGTTAAAATTTTGAAAGTTTTAAAATTTTAAGTTAAATCTATATGTTTTGGTAAGTTTCATTTTGAAAGTTTTAAAATTTTCAGTTAAAATTTTGATATGATTTAAGCTATCATCAACACTGATATTTTATTTTCTTTTTGAAATTAACAACTATGCATAGACTAATGTTGTTAGCTAAATTAATGTCAATTAGAAAAGTGGACAAAGGAATTTATGATGCACATGTTTATAGTCTTTGGATAGTTATCCCACATAACTTCTTATATTGCATTAACGGAAGAAAATATCATAGTGAACCAAAGATTAAGCAATGACATTGTAACTAATCACTAATACTTCCAACACCACATCAAAATTCAACAATAATTGTGACATCTCCATTTAAGTTCCTAGAATTTACTCCAAGGTTTACTAAAAGTTGAGGCGCGTTGGGTATGTCCCTAACAATAAACCCCAAGCACTTAGGCGGCACGTAACTTAAGACAACTTAAAACCCTTATTTTTCACTCTGGTAATCGATTACAGAAAGCTTATAATCGATTACCGATTACCTGAGAGCAACCTGTACAGAATTTCAGGTTTGCTCTTTGGTAATCGATTACCAACAGGTCAATTATGCAAAATTATGCAAATTTTGGCATCCGAGCCAACTTCCGCGCCTCTAACTTGCCTATTTCAACTCCAAATGCTACAAATCTTATGGGCACTTTCTACGACTTATTCTGCACCTGCAGGAACAGTCTGTACTAAAAAAATCCTCCATAACATAGAGTTATGTAGAAAAATACATTTAAATCATTTCTATCAATTCCATTACTAAAATTCCATCGATTCTCATTCAAATGACAATTTTCAATCACACAAAAGTTATAATCATGCCTAGGGACCTATTAGTACCTACCGGGGACTGTGAATGTCATTGGAACTCAAAATTACCTATTTAGTTTGCTTAATTAGCCTTTTCTTTTCTTAAAACATAATTTCTACATATATACCTATATTTGCATCAATTCCTCTAGATTGCAAACAATTATCAATCAACACAATGACAACATCATTATCAACCATATCAACCATATCCTGTTCCATAACATATAGTTTCCTTAATACTTTGGCTCAATGCTATACTTTACATTTGCAATACCTGGGTATCACATATATATAGTCCAACATCATCATCTACTTGGCTCAATGTCATCTATTAGCAAAGCATACACACACATACTACTCTACCATAATCCCTGCTCATACTAGCTCGTTTAAAGCTTACATAGGCTAGACTTGTCGAGTTAGAAAGTCAAACTTAGGCTTTTAAAAAGATCTTTTTAACTAAACAGGCTAGATTATAGGCTTTCTAAAAAGCCTTTGAAGCCCAACAGGCCAGCCTATTTAATTAGATTAATTGTTAAATAGTTATATATATAATATATTTATAACATAAAATAATATATATATATATATATATATTACATATTTACATTTATATAATATAAATTAATATTACAAGTTTATAATTAAAAAAATTAAGAGGGAATGGAACACAAATTGTTTTAGGTTGGTTTTGGCCTTTTAAAAGTCTCACTATAAACAGACCTTTTAAACGGGTTAGGCCTTCAAACGGGCCATACCAAGCCTTAAAGAAAAGTCTATGACAGGCTAACAGGTCAGATTCAGGCCTTAAAAATTTGATGTAAGCCAGGCTCAGGCCTTTCAAAGCCCAGCCTGACCTGACCCATTTCCATCCCTAGGCTCAGTGCCATTCAAAAGACATATACATACAACATAATTACTTAACAAGCACTTATAATTCACATTATTACAAGCAAAGCAAATTCATCCATCATTCATTGGTATCTCAGGCTCATTAAGTGCTCGCCTCTATGGTGTCCGTGGTATTCTTGTCATTGGTTACTAAAACAACAACAACAACAACAACAACAGAAAAGGGTGAGTGTCGAACATATTAATCAACATAGAAATTCATAATTGAAAAAGGCATAACATTAGCCTCATGATATACCTACTCAGGTCATATTTCAATTGCACCGCCTGTGCTCGATCATTAATTTCATTCTCAACATCACAAGCCACTCAGGTTACAACTAATAGTTTGCATACATTTATATAACAATTCATTCTCAATCACCATATGCCACTCAGACTACACATAGTAACATATACATATCAAACTCACCTTAATTACTCACAATATCACATAATGCATCATGTACCATTTATCAAGCACACAATGGCATAATTGACTCTCACTCAAAGTTTAATTAAACTCGTTAGTATCCGGATACTAAAAATGGATAAGCCTCCAACTGGGGTCCTACTTGATACCCCATGAACCCTACTTGATCCTCCAAGCCCTGCTTGGCTTTCCACCTCAACTACTAGGTCCTTCTTAACCACTAGGTAGCTCAACGAGATCCTACTTCATCACTGGAGCCAAAACTAAGGGGCGAAATATACCATACAGACACCCAAACTACACAAATCATATAGGTTCATTTTAATTCACTTTCTCTAATTTAATTAACCAGATCTCTTAATAAATAACATAAAGTCGTCATCATAAATCATTTCATAGCCACTCAGGCAAATTAATTCACCACTAGTCACTCAGGCTTTTAATATCAATTTAAAATGGTGGCCACTCAAGCCCACACCATATCTCAATTCTCTGTTTAACATATATTATCAGCATATAGCCACTCAGGCATGAATCATACTCAAGTCATGTCATAACAATACAAAACCACTCAGGCGTAATAATATTCAATCAACATCATACCAACCACTCAGGTACAAGCATAAATTAGTATAATTTCAATCATATTATTGATTAATCACTCAGATACCAATTTCATTCATGCTTGCTCATACAAAAGTAATTTCATCATCAAGTATATATATATATATATATATATATATATATATATTATTGATACATATTATATATATATATATATATATATATATATCAATATATATCACATACTCATTTTCTATACATAATGATTTTCAAATTCCTATTTAGTATCACAATTGCATTTTCGCATCACTAATCTCCATACTTTACTATTCTCATGCCTAAACATAACTCACATATAATAATTTCTAAAATTCCACTCTTAACCTCACTAGGTCCAAATCTAGTCACAATACATACTAAAAATCCAATAATTGTACATTATAATAAAATTAGTTAGTTAATGCTAATTATATTCCTTTTTTGAACGCCAATCGACGTTGAATACTATTTCTAAACTAATTAATACTTCGGACACCACTTACCTCGATTCCAAATTTTTGACTTTTATTCTCTATGCCTGGTATGCCCAATATCTAAAATTTAAGAAAATTACGAAGTGTGTTAGCATTTCGACCTCCAAAATAAAAACCCACTTTACCAAAACAATTCCAAATATACTTTTACGCCTTTTGAAGCTTACCTCGGTTAATTACACTCTTGGTTCCGGGTTCCTTTTTAGCCAACGCCTCGCCAATCCTTTGGTTCTTAACCTACGGGCACCAAAATGAAAACCCGTCAATGAATTATCGACACCTATCGTTCCAAAGCTCCATTTACAAACTCAAATGCAAAAATGCAAAGAAAAATGAAACCCCATCCATTATGATTGAATTTTGATTTAGAGAAGAAGTTGTCGAAACCAAAAATTAAAGTTACCAATGTGCTTACCTCGTTCCTACAATTCCAGAAATGCGATCAATTTTAGGTTTTGTCGTGAGATTAAGCCTCAACCGAGCACCATCACCCACGGCCATGGAGGAGCACGGATGGCTTCTGTTTCTTTCTCCAACTCGTGTGGAAAATGAAGAAGGATGAGGAAATTGAATTTTTTAACCTTAAGGGCAATATCGTCATTTCACTTTTTTAAAAATATTTTCTTTTATTTCCTTTAATAAAAATCCATTTTTTACCTCATGGTAAGTTATATTTTACCACGACCATTTAATCTAAATTTAAATTTACTAACTAATCACTCAAAATTAATTATTCAATATTTATTATTCTATTAACACCTCATAATTAATTTATAATAATTTAGAAAAATCCTTAATTAAATTCGAATAAATTTAATTTAACTTCCAATAATATTTAATTAACCTCATGCGGTAAAATAATTTAAATTTTAACATCAAGGACGTTACAATAACCCCGTGAAAAGCCTCTCCTAACATGACCTTGTCCTTATACCATTCCATAAGCAACTTTAGTATGAAGATGTTCTCTACAATTGTTTTAGGCACACTTTTTGGTGGTCGGGGCATCATGTCTCTCTCTGTCTCCACCTTGCAGCTTAGGACACATATTGACAACACTTTTCTTTTTACCATAGTTCTAAAGTAAAACATTTTTAAAACATACTAAACTTATATAAAACACCTTAAACTTGTCGGATCAAATTTAAACATTTTTAAAATGTAGTTAATTTAAGGGGAAATTTTAAATGAATATTTTTTAAACATGCCAAACTTAAGTAAATTTTTTAAAACTTACAATACTAAAATAGAATTCATCTCAATAGGGCAACAAGAATAACATGCAACAGTCAGTTACAACAACATACACTAAGCTACTTCAAGCTTAATAATCATCAATTAATATTATCAATCATCATCAATTTATCATTCATTCAATATCATCCGAAGCATTAATTTCATAACACCACACTATTGCAATCTGACGTAAATCATTATCATAATCATCAAAACATATATGAACGGTATCAATCAATTCATATCAAAAACAGTTAGCTAAGGGGATATACCACACTCAATAATTCACGTAATCACAATCAATTCATAAATCCACCTATATCCCCTCATCCATTCATAATCTATACATTTAAGATATAAATGCTCCCCCTACATGGAATAAAGAATTCTAGTAACTCCTCAGGCTATTGGATATTATCCAATCACAGTTCACAAGTTTCGACTTGAATTTCTAGCTCCGAACCCGTCCGAAGCTACCTCACTTGGGGAATTCAAAGCTTCTTCTCCCTGAAAGCCAAGCTTCCACGTGAAAGAGAAGAAGTGAAGATTGATTTCCTCTTTAATTGATAATTCCCAATAGAAATTAGAAAAGAAAAAGATTAGAGGTGATGTTTACACTCTCAAAATTTCAAGCTGATCCAACAGTAGGATTGACAGAAATCGTTGAGGGAAAAGGCGTGAATGAAGTAAGGAAGTACTGATATATATATATAGATATATATATATATATATATATTGAGAGATAAGGAAGAAACAAGATAATAAAAGAAAAGAGGATAGGACAATAGAGAGGGTCCCATGCTTAGAAAAAAATAGAAAAGAGAATCTGCTAGAGTTTAGAAGAAGAATAGAGTGACGTGGAAGAGCCTCGATGATTGAAGTAAATATTAATTCTGACACTGTTTCAGTATTTTGGACATATCTCTCTCATATCATAATAGATTTTAATAAATTTGGTCTTGTTGGAAAGCTAAGACAACGAGGAATAACTTTGTAGTTGACCATATTTTCAAATTCAGACTCTAACATGGTAAAAAGATTAAATTGAAAATACTTGGGAATATCTCTTTCCGAGAAGGATTCATCAGAGTCTCTTTTCGTTCAGAATTACTTCACTCGGAGGGGATTCACTCGGAAATGTTTCTGCTTGAAATACTCAGTCATAGCTTTTCTTTCCTCGGAAGTGACCCACTCAGAAATGTCTCACCTAGAGACACCTCATTCAGAAATATCTCACTCGGATATATCTCTGCCCGAGTCAAAGCCTTTCTTCACTTGTAAATATTTCTCTCGGAAGTGCGTCACTCGGAAGTCTTACAACCGAAAGGATCATTCTGAGTCGAAGTTCAGTCCTCTCTCGGAAATTTTTCCACTTGGGAATATCACTCGGAGTCGAAGACAATCTCGAAGACGAACCCGAGCACAAGCTCTCGGCAACTTTGAATATGGGCCTGAGCACAAGCTCTAGGAAATCTTTAAGACACCCGAGCACGAATTGAATGAAGAGGTTCACCACTCGGATATTTACTTCCCTCGGGAACTATTCACTTGGAAACGTACTCATTCAAAGTTAAAGTCTTTCTCTGTCCAGAAGTACTTCCCCTGGAAAAGATTCACTCGGTATGTCTCAATCGGTGCCATACCACGCGGGAATCGAAAATGTCTCACTTGGTGCTATTCCACTTGGAAATGTCTCACTTGGTGCCATCCCACACGGAAGTGTCGCACTCGGAGACACCCCACTCGGGAAAGTTGCACTTAACTCGGAGATACCCCACTCGGGAGTTCACTACTCGGAAATATCTCGACCGAGAAGTACTCATTCGAAATCAAAGCTTTTCTTCACTCGGAAGTACTTCTCTCGGAAACGACCTATTCGGAAACGTTTCACTCAGATTTGCCTCACTCAAAAGTGTCTCATTCGGACAGAGTTTTTCTTCACTCGGAAGTGATTCTCTTAGTCATGCCTCACTCGGAAACATCTTAACCTTCCTTCACTCGGAAGTGTGGAACTTGGAAGCGTTTTTGCCCGAAAGGTGCTCATTCGAAGTCAGAGCCCCTTTTCGTTCAGAATCAATCCTCTTGGGAATATTCCTTTCTAAGAAAAGCACTCGTCCGAAATCAGACTCAGAAATTCTTCACTGATAACGGATGTCTGGCGCTTTTTAATTAAAAAGAAACTCCACCGATCCTTAATGAATTATTTTCTAAAATTTTCAAATTTAGGATGTTACAATTCTCCCCTCCTACAAAAATTTCATCCTCGAAATTTAATAGATCACACATTTAGTCACGGATTGCACATAAAAGCCCATAGGTGTACACATATATAACTCGCGTTTTAACATAGCAACAGGTATTTTCAGGCGCCTAACACACATTTCAGAGATAAAAGGATGTGTGGCACCCGAATCAAATATCACAGAGAGCTCAGAACCATGTATAGTTCAGTTACTTTGTACCAGGTCACCAGCTTGTTCCGCCTCTTCCGCGTGAATGGTAAACACTCTGCCAGCAACTTGCAGGTTAGCATTCCTATCTTGGTCATTTCTTCTAATCATTAAGTTACCACGACCACCATTACCGTGGCCTCCATGATTACTATTCTCACAACCTCGGCCTCTAAAGCCTCCACGGTTCACATTAGCATTTCTTGCTTGCTGGTTCTGAGGATAGTTAGGGCGAATGTGTCCCTTCTCGTAGCATTGGAAGCAAATAATCTTGTTACGGTCATAGTCACGCGTAAAATGGTTGCCACCACACTTAAAGCACTTTTCGTTCCTAGGACGGTCTCTAAAACGTCCACCATATCCACCACTCCTTTTGGACTTTGAGAATGACCTATCTCTACCAAAATTGCCTTGCTTCTTGAAGCTAGGCTGTTGTGGGTTCAAAGCAGTATCAGTCTTGCTGCTTTGGCCAGAGTGGGCCTTGTCATCTTCCTCAAAGATTCTACATTTGTTAACCAACACCGGAAAACTTTGGATCTCCTGATGTCTGAACGCTTTCTAAATTTTAGGCCTTAGTCCACTTTCAAATTTAATACACTTGGAACCCTCGGTCCCAGCACAACTAAAAAAACCCCAAACAGCTACCTCAAAATAGCGACCACCATTTGCCGTCGCTAAATAGCGACCGTGTTAGCGACCGTCTCGTAACAAAAGGGACCAAGAATTTGTTAGCGACTACATTAGCGACCGCGTATTATCCGCGGTCGCTAATCCATATCAACACCGTCGCTAGAAGGGTCGCTATAGTTTAACTCCACCATTTTTTCTTTCCCGCCCTGGTTGTCAGTTCGCGGCAAAACGTTAGCGACGGTGGGATACCGTCGCTAAGGTTCCCTCCAACTAAAGCGACGGTCAGGTCGCGTCGCTATGGTTTGTAATAGTGACCGAGGCCTACATCGTCGCTACTATATGAAATATTTAGTGACGGAAATACAATACCGTCGTTAATAATTAGTGACGGTTGGCAGATACCGTCGTTATTTATGAAAGGATTAGTGACGGTACGTTCTACCGTCGCTATGTTTTCGTCTTCCCTCCATACTATTGAATTTAAATAATTGAAGTTAGTGACGGGTGTGTGAAACCGTCGCTAAGATTCATGATATTAGTGACGGTATTTGTTTGTCGTCGCTAAGTTTCAGGGGATTAGTGACAGAATTAGTTTGCCGTCGCTACATGTTTTAATTGTAGTGATGTTTTTATCGACGGTGAAATACCGTCGCTAAGGGTTAGTCATACTCGACCAGTGGCTCTCCCTAATCATTTGCCCTAACTTTCAATCCCTCCCTTCCTCTGTTTCCCTGAATCCCTCCAACTCCCTCCCTTCCTCTGTCCCTTCCTCTGAGTTCATCCACCCGTCTCCTCCCTCTGTTCCTTCCTCTGGCGTCACTGTCTCTCTCCAACCCTCTCTCTCTTCCTCCGTTTGAAGCTCCTCACTGAGTTTCTCTCTCACAAACCTCTGGTCTAGCTCCAACCCTCTCTGTCTTCCTCCGTTTGAAGCTCCTCACTCAGTTTCTCTCTCACAAACCTCTGGTCCAGCTCCAACCCTCTCTGTCTTCCTCCGTTTGAAGCTCCTCACTCAGTTTCTCTCTCACAAACCTCCGGTCCAGCATCCTCTATTTGAAGCTCCCTCCAACAGCTCCTTCTCTCTAGTCAAGGTGTGTTCGAATGACTTATTCCTTTTTCTTTTTATGTAGTTGATGTTTGTTATAATAAGGTAGCTTATGTTATATTGCTTTTTTAACATTTGTTGGTGACGTTTCGGTCAAAGCTGTTAGGAAAAATGAATTTAGGAAATTGGACGACACAGAATTATAAAATGGGTGATTAGCTTCCATGTGCACCATGTGTGGCAGGACCACACCATTAGAAGGGATATTAGGGCCAAATGATTTTTAGTTAAAAGGCCTAATGTCATTTCGGTCAAAGTTGTGAAGACAATGGCCACTAATGCTTCAAGATTACTCTACATATATGTATCTTTAAATAAGACCAAAAGCATAAAAAATTACCTGTTAGTATTTGCTTAAGTTGGAATCCCAAAATTGTCACTGAGTTGGACTTTAATTTCTGCGTTTAACATGCGTGACCAATGTGTTTAGTTGTACGTTCTTCGCATCTCATTATTCTTCTGCTAAGGTTAGTTTATCAAAAAGTTAATCATTCAATGTGTATATGAACCAAGGAAAAGAGAGATAGAAAAATAAGTGATAAAAATATGATATCAGAATAATGATTTGATATAGAATGCTTCTTTGGAGAAGATAATATTAATTTAGTTCATCTCTGCATTTTGAAATGATAGATTTTATGCTTTTGGTTGAGATATTCTTTGGCTCACACGAGAAAAATAGATAGACAAAATATTATATAAATTTTATAGTTCACAGTTTATTATAGAACGAAATAATACTATTCATTAATTCATCGTAAAACAGAAATGAATGAAAAATGAATTGTTTTAATAATTAATTTACTTTTCAATTTCCAATTCAAATTTTAGAAAATGGAGTAATTTTGCGTTTTAAAATGCTCTTATTCTACTGGAGTGTAACTAGAAGGATTGAATTAACAAATTTTTCTTTCATCACCGACCACCAAACATGTAAATTAATTGAAATAGAATTGTTTTACCTGAATGTGTTATACTGATTCACAAAATATACAATTATGTCAGAGCAACTTTAGCGGTAATTACTTCACTTATATAGAGAGTTGTTTATACAATTTTTATGGATATAGGCAGTTTATGGGATCTGAAAAAATTTGATTCCTTTCACTTAATATAATAGCCTCAAACCGTCTTCTTCATAATTTGGCATCCATACTGGTTTTCTCGTAATTCTTTGTGCCCTCCCTTCAGTTGGAATCTCACATGTTGGAGTGTGAGGTTCATTTCTGGTGACTGTTCTCTTAGTTTGTGATTCTGGTTGTTCTTCCTCTGATTCAGATTGTGAATCACTACTGTCCATTTCTTCTTTAACGACTTCTTGGGGACTTTCTACTTCATTATGTTCCCATTTCCAGCACCTGTTTTCTTCAAATACAACACTGTTACTGATTACTATTTTTTATTGATTGGATCAAACAATCTGTAGGCCTTGGATTCATCACTGACTCCAAATAGAACACACAAGCTGCTCTTATCATCAAGCTTAACTCGCTGCTGGTCTGGTGTATGGACGTGAGCTAGGCATTCGAACACACGAAAATAGGCAACAGTTGGCTTTATTCCACTTCATGCCTCTTCTAGAGTCTTGTCTATAACTGCGTATAAGGATCTCCAGGCTGTATTACAATAAGCCTTGTCCAGTCTTTAAAGGATTCTGTTTTGATTTTTAAACATGGCCCCTCTCCATGTAAATCTAGGCCACACAAAAGCCAGGTCCACCAGCTTTTGTTCTGTAAATCCATAGTAGTCAATCTCAAATCGCGGAGCATCGCGGCCGACCCCAAAACTGGGATCGCGGAGTCGCGGAGCGGATCGCGGACGCTATTTGCTACTATCGCGGATATAAAACATAAAAACAAAAAAATACATATACATGCAGAAAAACATAAATAGAACAGAGAATAAAATTGAAACCACTCCAAATGCAATTTAAAACTAGAACTCAAGTGTCATATTTCATAAGGCAGCCTTAAAAAACATTTTAAAAAGAAACATAGGTCACATTAATCATGTATCTATCAACTAGGAATTCTAAAATCCATAATCTTCATCTTCATCTCCAAGTTCCAATGGTTCTTCCCCTCCACTTGAACTCCCATAAAACACACAAGTTACTGACTTGGTGTTCTTTTTGTCCCTTAGAAAATTCCAAGTCCAAGCCATATCTATGTTTTTCCCTGTTGGCCTAAACATTTCAGCTTGTGCAGCTGAATCAGGAGTCCCAGAGGTGTTTGTAGGCTGCTGTCCACCACTTGCCATTGTTGATGGAGGTGATTTCAACAAGAAAAAAAAATTCAGAGAAGAGAAAACAGAGGTTGCAATAGTTATGGAGCTGTTGCAGCAGGGTGCAGTAAGAATAGAGCTGTTTCAGGAGGGTGCAGAGCTATGGGGCTGTTGTAGGAGGGTGCAGTTACTGTGTGGGGTTGTCACCGGAGCCAACAGTGGCTGTTCTTCCTCCTTACAGCTTGCTGGAGGCTCGCCGGAGAACAAAAGGCAAAAAGAGAGCCTCCACCCGAGAAGAAAAGAAGAAGAAGCAGAGGAAAAACCTTCACCCAAGAAGGGGAACTTACCGGAGAAGAAGGGAACTCACCGGAGAAGACAAACGGAGCTGCCGGAGATGAGGGAACTGTCAGAGATGAGAGGAACGGTCGGAGATGAGAGAGGGAGCAGTGGAAGCATGAAACAGTGGAGAAGAGAAGAATCGAGCATGCCCTAAGTTAAAAAAGGAGGGAAAGTGGGAAAAAATACTGATTTACCCTTACTATTGGCCAAAAACGACGCTGTTTGGTAGAAGAAGCAGATCGCGGCCGCTCCCCACCGCTATTCTCCGTGATTTGCGATCGTGGGATCGCGGCAATCGCGCCGCAATCTCTTCCTTGGCCGCTATGTGAACTCTGTCGCGGGAGGAGGCTGCTCCGCTATTTCGCGGCGCAATAGCGGCCGCTCCACCGCTATTTGACAACTATGTGTAAATCTATTCTGTTTATATTGTCATGAGGGCTGGCATGTATTCCTTTTAGACCTTCTATCATCTCCAACACTCCAACAGCCCCTTTAACACTCCGATGGAAACCTTTTCTTCATCTTTTCTTGCTATTTTGAGACTCACATCAGTAGTTGATACTTCCTAGTTCCTAGTTGTTTTGTTGTGTTAAAAGATTTTTTGCTTTTGTATTTCCTTCATTTTAGATCCTTGGGACAGTTGTTATCACTGTTTTCAAATTACAATTATGCAATTAGATTTTTTGATTTTCAATTTTTATGTATTTGTATATTTTTTTAATTTCTCATACATGTCTACATAATATATTTTTTTATTCTATCCCGCGATAGGATAAAAGCTGACTTGCAATGCGATACGTGATGCCGCTATCCTGGTTTTGGGTTTTGCCACGACGCAACGCGATCTAGGATTAACTACTTAGGTTTTCTCAAATGAAACAGTTCCTTAGTAAAGTCTCTAAAGTCTAAATAAGTTCAAGTGAATAACACTATAGTAAAAAATATACATTTTTTAGATGATATCAATGGCAATAAATAAGGTTAACTACTTTTATTAGTTAATGTGAATTGACTTTTTTTGCTTATATTCAAGGACGGAGGTTTGTAAGGTAGTTTTTCCAAGTAACCCTAATTCAATAACTTTTTCCCCTCACATAATTCTAATTATATTTATAATATCACACGTCCTTATATTGGTGTGAAAAACCAGCTTTTGTTCTCAGGGAATTGGATATTAAGGTGTAAAAACTATAAGTTAGATTCAATTAAGTTAACTTTAATCTCCATTGTTTTCCAAGTTGCCAGTAATCCACCAGAAAATCCAGCACCATCTAAACTAGCAAAACCATCATAGTCTAAGGACCCAGATTTTGTTGAGTCTATTTGTTTCACACCGAGTTTCCATGATTACTAAAATATCAGGTTGATAAGAAGTAACAAATTTCTAGAGTTTTAGGGTTTAGGGTTTAGCGTTTAGTGTTTAGGGTTTAGGGTTTTAAAACGTTTAATAATGCAAATGTAGTCTCTGTTGCGTGTCTCATGGACTCATTCTCATGTGGATCCCAAGTGTCTAGATCACTAAGAAGTCGTTGCTGTGTAATCTATAATTTGCTTTGCGTGTCTCTCTTTGTTTAGTTTCCTTGCTACTTGTAACTGTCTATCCACTTCTTGGTTTGTCATGCAGAGTAACACACATCACGCGTGGTCTCTGATCGTCTCTCTTCAGCTCCATAGTTATCGCCCACTTTTTTCCCTAGGTAATCCCTAACACTGACTTTCTCGATATATGTATGCATGTCAGTTGTTGTTTGTTAGTTGAGAGCAAAGCTCATTAGGAACTGGTTTTGATGTGTTTATAATGTGTTTTATGCATGTGTAATGTTGTTTGTTAGTGGAGAGCAGAGCTCATTAGGCGATGGTTTTATGTGCTGATAACATGATTTTTTATGCATTTGTAATGTTGTTTGTTAGTGGAGAGCAGAGCTCATTAGGCATTGGTTTTGTGTGCTGATAACATGATTTATGATGCATGTGTAATGTTGTTTGTTAGTAGAGAGTACATCTCATTAGGCATTGATTTTATGTATGGATAACATGATTTGGTGTTCGTAACTCTAAATATCATATACAATGCGTATGATATGTTTATTTATCTATACTGGGAAGTTTTCTGTATGTAACAGGCCGTTTGTAAATTTGGGAAATGTCTAGTTTACAGGGGAGACTCTGCCAAAATTTCGGCAGACTCCCTTTCTTAGGGAACTTAAAAAATGAAACTCAACTTTAATAATATAGGGTTTAGTCGTGTGTGTACCCATTAGATTCCCGTTCAAGTTTCAAAACAACCGGTTGATGTACCGTGTTGTGTTGGATCTTGAATTGTCCCGGTTGGACAGTTTGGTATGAATTTGTAACCTGTAGGGCGTAACCCATCAATGTTGTATGTGGTCTATCTGGAGACGTTGAATGAATGTTCATTTGAAATTTCGGCTATGGTATTTCGTATTGTCCCCAGGGTGCATGTCTGCGTGCGGAGTTTCATACCGTACGTATCTCTGTGTACTCGGGGACCAATGCGAAATGCTGCCGAAATTTCAAATGAACATTCGTTCAACTCAAGATAGACCGCATACAATTATGGGATGGGTTACGGATGGTTGCATATTCATCCCGAATGGGATAGGGCCCCACCAATTTGCAACATCAAAGAGATAGAAAGTGATTCACAACCGATAGTCAAATAAAATTACAATAATTTAAAGTAACAGAAATCGTGCTTGTTAGATATTGTAAATGGAGGTACCGGCAAATCGGTGATGGATGTACAACCGACTAGATCGCAATCGGCGAGTGACTGAGGAGTTTATGATGGGGCTGTTGGAGTTTATTCAGTTCGCTACGGCAAACACGCCTGGATTTGAAGTGACTCAGAAGATCCGTTGTCCGTGCTCAAGGTGCAAATGCATGAGTTTTGAATACGCGGATGATGTCATGTGCCACCTAACTGAGAAAGGGTTCATGGAAACATACCACTGCTGGTACAACCATGGTGAGCAGTTACCGCGTAGACCGTCAGACGTAACCGTGCAACAGGCTTACTACGAGGTTGGAGGAAACAGGGATACGTACAACAACATAGAACAAATGGTGATGGATCATGTTGGACCCTCCACCGGGCGTATGCTGGAACATAATGACCAAGCAGGTCATGGGGACTCTGACAATGTAGAGGAGGATCCTAATCCGGAGGTGAAGAGATTTTATGATTTGTTGGCGGCGGCTCAGACTCCATTGTGGGACGGGTGCAACAGTCACACTGAGTTATCCGCCTCCCTAGCTGCTTTAAGCCTAAAGGCAGATTATAATCTTTCTGGAGGTTGTTTTGATAGGATGGTCAGTCTGATGGGTTCCACCATGCCTAGTCATCACAGAATGCCAGCAAACCTGTACCGTGCTAAGAAACAAGTGGCAAACTTGGGGTTGGGTTGTGTGAAGATAGAGTGTTGTGTTGGTGGATGTATGCTGTTCAGAAATGAGTTTGCAGATGAGAGTGTCACAAAATGTCTGCATTGTAATGAGGAACGCTACAAGACCGTTAAAAGGAGAGGGAAGGTAACCCGGACGGCCAGGAAGAAAATGTGGTACTTCCCTATAACACCGCGTCTTCAACGCCTGTATGCCTCATTGTCCACGGCAAAACACATGCGTTGGCATGCTCTGAACCGAACACAAGAGGGGTTTCTTTGCCATCCTTCCGACGGGAAAGCATGGAAGTGTTTGGATGAGCTATATCCGGACTTTTCTGGCGAGCCGCGAAATGTAAGACTTGGCTTATGTACTGATGGGTTTAACCCTTTCGGTCAGTACGGAAGGGCTTACTCTTGTTGGCCAGTCATCCTGACCCCATACAATCTGCCACCTGATATGTGTATGAAGAGGGAGGTCATGTTTCTATCTATACTGGTTCCAGGACCCAAAAATCCAAAGGCGAACATAGACGTGTTTTTGCAACCGTTGGTTGAAGAGTTATCACAGTTATGGGATGTCGGGGTAATGACATACGATGCGTCTTTGAAGAACAACTTTATGATGCGTGCTGTTTTGATGTGGACTATTAACGACTTCCCGGCCTATGGTATGCTTTCTGGATGGTCCACGTCTGGGAAGCTAGCTTGCCCTGTATGCATGGAACATACCGGGGGGGAATCACTCCCTGTTAGTGGCAAGACAAGTTTCTTTGACTGTCATAGAAAGTTTCTACCGTTGGATCACCCGTTTAGGAGGAACAAAACCGCTTTTAAGAAAAACAAGGTTGTCAATGAACCTCCACCCCGTAGGTTATCTGGTGCACGGGTTTGGCAGAGGGTCGAAGAGTATCCTTACATCTGGGACAAGAGTGTTAAGGAGTTTGCGGGTTACGGTAAGGAACACCACTGGGTGAAGCAGAGTGTGTTGTGGGATTTGCCATATTGGAAAGACTTGTTGTTAAGACACAACATTGATGTCATGCACACTGAACGTAATGTTTTCATGAATATTTTTGACACTGTTATGGACATCAAAGGGAGAACAAAGGACAACGAGAAGAGTCGTCTAGACCTTCCGATTTGGTGTTCTAGGAAGGAGTTGGAGTTGAGGGATGCGGGACGTGGAAGAATGTTTAAACCCCATGCAAAGTATGCTTTAACTAGACCACAACAGATTGCTGTGTGTATTTGGATGAATGGGTTGACCCTGCCTGACGGATTCGCTTCTAACTTGAGTAGATGTGTCGACGTGAAGGAGGGCAGGGTGTTTGGCATGAAAAGTCATGATTGCCATGTGTTTATGCAACAACTACTCCCGTACGCGTTTCATGCCTTACCGAAGCCTATTTGGAAACCGTTAGTGGAGTTGAGTCACTTCTTTAAGGAGTTGACGGCTACTTCGTTGACTGTGGAGAAACTTGTGAAGATGGAAGAAACTATCCCGGTGTTGATTTGTAAGTTGGAGCAGATTTTCCCACCAAGTTTTTTTGACTCCATGGAGCATTTGCCTATCCATCTACCGTACGAGGCCTTGGTTGGTGGCCCAGTGCAGTATCGTTGGATGTATCCATTCGAAAGGTGAATGCTTGGTGAACTCTTTAATTTACTTGCAAATCGTGCTTATAATAGCATTTTCTAACTTAACACCATGTTGTTAATGATGTTGAAGATTCTTACGCTCTTTAAAAGATAAAGTGTCGAACAAAGCCTGCGTTGAAGCTTCAATTTGTGAGGCATACTTAGTCGAAGAAATGACAACCTTTGCTTCTTTCTATTTTCCAACGGAGATAGAAACTAGAATGACTAGAATTCCCCGCAATCTTGGGGTAGCCAGCCGCACAGGGTTTGATGAACAAACGTCGATTTTCAACTATCCTGGTCACCCGGGGGGCAGGCTCACAAAATGTTACATTGATGAGAAAGATCGAAAGGCGGCTCATTTGTACATTCTTCTCAATTGCCCAGAAGTGGAACCCTTTATTGAGTAAGTCATAGAAGTTATATTATACATTCTTAACGTAGCTTTTATATTAAACTTATTTGTTTCTTTCAATAGCTTATACACAGATATGCTAAAACTTGAGCAAAATGATTTAACTGATGACCAAATTCATAGTGAGGTGTCATCCAAGTTCGTTGGTTGGTTCGCGCAACATGTAAGACCCGTATTCCAAGTGTTTTTAAGCCTATTTGCTTCTAACTCCCGTCAATGTGGTAACAATGACCTACTTCTTATGTTGTACATAGATACAAGACCCTAACAACCATATTGAAGATTCTTTACTCCAAGCCCTTTCTTGGGGGCCGGTGAAGACTGTTAAAAAATGGCCTATTTACTACGTAAATGGCTACAAGTTTAATATTCTTCAATGGAGTGAAGGGATGCGCACCCATAACTACGGGGTTTGTGTTAAAGGCACCGCCGGTCAGTTGGAAGAAGACTTTTATGGAGTGCTGACGGAGATTGTTGAAGTTTCATTCTCTGGACGACTAAGAAGAGATATTGTTCTATTCAAATGTGATTGGTTCGACAACACAATCGGTGTTGGAACAAAGGTTGACAACAACTACGGCTTAGTTGAGGTCAAGAAGAATGGTAGATATAAAGGGTTTGATCCCTTCATTTTTGCCCAACAAGCTGAGCAGGTTTATTACACCGACTTCCCGGGAGGACATCGGGACTGGTATGCAGTAATCAAGGCCAAGGCCCGAAGTCAGATCACTGACAATGTCTCCGAGGAGGTTGATGACGCTTATCAGCTTGCACCACACGAGCTCAACGATGCCTCTTTGTTGTTCAACATTGATCCAGTCATAATGGATGAGACACTCGCCACTACGGGGGGTGAACACATTGACAAAGACCTTGTCTCTCGATCAAAACGGTCTAGGGCTGATTTGGATACTGATGAACTTGTTCAAACAGATTACCACAGTGACACTGAAACTGAGGGGGAATTTGAAACTGAAACAGACACAGAGTATGTAGTTGTTAAACATATATGCATAGGTTTATATATATCCTGAGACTAACCTTTTTTGTTCATTATTTTATCCACAGATGACGGGACGTCGACTGCCCTTCAGTAGGGGTGGTGGGTCCAGGACCCCGGCTTCCCGTCTGGGGACTCCTACCCCAGGGCAGGAGACCACTCCATCACCACCACAGCGGACCACTCCATCACCACTACAGCAAACCACTCCATCACCACCACCACAGCAGACCACCCCATCACCCCCACAGCTGACCACCCCAGAGCAGACTCCTGGAGTTGGTGGCTTGGAGGACCATGGCCATCAGGCGACCCCACCTCCGGCATCCCCTCTGCCCATGTTGGTACCCGTGCCGGCCGGAGACGAGTAAGTGACTAAACCTCAAATACTTTTATGTTATTTGTATGACACTTTATATTAAACTTTAGTAGAAAGACTTGTTGGTTTATTGGATGTTACTTTAATTAGTACTTGTATAGATTGAATTGTACTGGGCACTCTTCTGTTTGTAACAGGGTAACTATGTAAACTTGGAAATGTTACATTTACAGGGGAGACTCTGCCGAAATTTTGGGTGTCTCCCTAGATTGTGTGTTGTTTTACTCCTGATATAATTGTTGTCATTACAGCTTTGTTGATAGTAGTCGCACTACCAAAGCGATTACTAAGGTTTTGAAGGCCCAGTGGGATGGTCCATATATATCTTGGACAGATGCTGGGAAGGTTGTGCAAGATAGGTGGTTTGACACCTTCTCGGTAAGTTCCTAGCTCATTTATTGTGACTTGATTTGTAAAATAGACCTGTTATTAATTTTGATTTCTCAATTCATTTTACAGCGTGATTACCAGTGGGCGGAGGGTATGATTGATGAGATTAGGAAGGTCTTTGCCACAAAGACCTCTAAAATCATCAAGAGTACCCTTTGGAAGGTGAGGGACAAGGGTGAGCGCCCTCGTTGGATCCCGGAGGACCATTGGGACGGGATGGTCCAGAAGTGGGGCGGGGTCCCATTCCAGCAGGCGAGTGCTCGGAATAGGGCCAACAGAGCCGCCGATGCTGCAGCCTCGGTTTACACTGGGGGTAGCATTTCAACCCTCGAGCACAAGAAAAGATTTGTAAGTATATTTATGTTAAACATTTCTATTATGGTTCGTCTTACATGTTTACAAATAATAATCTCAATGTTTTTTGTCCACCACAGGAGCTGAGGGAGCACCGGGAGCCTTCTTTGTTTGAGGTCATGCAAATGACCAAGAAGAACAAAGCCGGTGCATGGGTAAACCAGAAGACTACGGAGCTAGCGGTATTTACTTTTAACTGACATATGCTTATAATTTACAAATCAACTTACTAATCCTATCGTTGTTTTTGAATTTACAGGAGGCGTATCAGGCCAGGAGGGCCGAGAAGGAGGCGGACCTGGTGGCTTCCACTCCTGAAGGGGAGGTTCCTCCCACCCTATCTTGTTCTGACGACAACGCCATCTATATGGAGGCTGTTGGCGGTGTGAACAAGAAAGGGAGGGTGTTTGGATTGGGTGGCGTCGGCACGCAGCTGGCGAAAAAGGGGAAGACCCCTTCCTCTTTGTCTTCCTCTGGTCTTCCGACTGAGGTCGTTCAGGTAATTCAAAACCTGAACGATGAGCTACAGGAGGAGCGACGTCAGAGGCAGTTGCTGTTGGAGCGGCACGAGGCGGACCGACAGAAGGCCGAGGCGGACCGACAGCGGGCCGAGGAGCAGCACGCCGAGACTCGTCGGCAACTTGCTCAGCAGCAGGAGCTACTGATGCAGTTGATGGCGAGGCTACCTCCCCCCACTTCCCAGGCGCCCCCACCACCACCCCAGGATCCCCCACCACCTTGATTGTAGTTCTTTTATTTATACACATTGTATATTTGATTTTTAGTTATGTTATATTTTCATTCAGTATTTAGTTTGTCATTCTTTATTTATTATGTCAATATTTAATGGTAATTACATTCAAATCACAAAGCCTTTCTACCTATCATTAATAATTCAACCTATTTCATAAATTAATTTAATCTATTATTTGGTTTTTAATAATAATTCATTGCTTCAAAAAAATTATTTTAATTTAATTATAAAATTTTATCAGCCAATAAAGTTATTTTTAAAGCTAAATTAACAAAACCAGTCAATATTGGATCAATTTTAAAAAAATTTAAAAATTCTCGTTAGCGACGGTACCCGTCCGTTGCTGACTTATTAACACTAGCGACGGACGTTGTGGTCGCTACCTGACAACCACTAGCGACGGGAAGCCTTGGTCGCTACATCGCAACCACTAGCGACGGACGTTGTGGTCGCGACCTGACAAACACTAGCGACGGGACTCCTTGGTCGCTACATCGCAACCACTAGCGACGGAAGGTTGTGGTCGCGACCTGACAACCACTAGCGACGGAATGTATTGGTCGTTGTATCACTACCTCTAGCGACGGCACGGGGTGGTCGCTGGTGTCTATTAGTAGCGACGGGGTCCCGAGGTCGCTGTATGGCAACACTTAGCGACGGCAGCAGTTATTGGGGCAGGGACGATTTTAGCGACGGCCTTACGCCGTCAATAAGTTAGCGACGGCATGTATGTGGTCGCTGATGTGTTTTCGACGAGGGTTTTAGCGACGCCCACGTTCCCGTCTGTGACGCCGTCGCTAATTGTTTTAGCGACGGGAGTTCCATTGATTAGCGACCAATTTTGTCCGTCGCTAAAAGTTGTTTTTTTAGTGGTGCAGGCTGCTGAAAGGGAGGATAAAACAGATAGAGCTCCTCAAACTTAGCAGCATATTCCTCGACAGTCATAGAATCCTGTTTGAGTTCCATGAACTCCAGTTCTTTCTTACTCCTGACTGTATCTGGAAAATATTTTTCCAGAAAGCATGCTCTGAAGTTCCCCTAAATCAATTCAGTTCCCACAGCTATCATTCTAGCTTTATTAATCTTCCACCAGTTCTCAGCTTCTTTACGAAGCATAAATACAGCATATTCGACCTTCTGTGCCTCAGTGCACTGTAAACTATCAAAGATCCTTTCTAAGTTTTGAATCCATGCATAAGCTTGATCAGGATGAAAGCCTCCATGAAATGCAGTCGGTTTACGCTTCAGAAAACAATCTATACTATGATTGTCAGACATTTGGGGTTGGTTCTACCTTTCTAAAATGTCAGTAAAACGCTGGAAGGCAGCGGCCATTGCATCCATATCTGGATGATCAGCCATTCTTATCCTGGAATAACATCACACTTTAGTATTTCTAATGGATAAGAATATAACATTTCTACAGTGGATAACATCAATCAATTTAATAATTGATAACTAGCATATGAGTTCACTCAGTTTATAGTATTCAGTACATCAACCTTGGCCTTGGACTTTTTAAGTCTGCTCTGATACCAAAATAAAACATCCTAACCCTTAATATAATTATCCCAATATAATTAATTAGAATAATAAAATTAAGGGTAAATTTTTCACGGTTTATAATAATTATTTAAACAATACCCCTGGACAAATTAAGTAAACCTTTCCCATATATGGCGATATGAGAATGTTTGAAAATGATTAATATATAGCTTGGATAATCAAAATGAAGATTATCACAAGAATCAGCGGAAAGCATATATTAAATTGTTAAATATAAGAAAATATGGTTTTATAATAAAAGTAATAAAATCATATTAAGGTAAATAAAGAAAATGAAGAAATTAAAGAAAATGACTTCCAATTTCTGTATATGCAATATAACATACATATGAGCACATACATATATCTATATACATTCTCAAATTTTAAACTTCAAAAAGAAGTTATCCTACATCAATTCTCAAACCTTCAAACATATATAACAACGTATACTATCAAGAGCCGGCCAAGGTTTTACATACTATCACAAGATATTATGTATCAATATATACATAATACTTTAGTTTCTACTGAATGCGTTCTCATATGCCTTCACTGCGTCCTATATCCACTGAAAAAGATAACCACAATAGGGGGTGAGCATATACATATTAAATGACAGGTACTGAACTGGATTCAACGTAATTTACTATTTAATTATCCAGCTCCAACACAAATCGATAATTCATTATAAACATTACCATACACCTTGTCATTTAACAACAATTATAATACCTCAATTGCAACAACACAACAATACATATCATGAGCTATCTCATAGCTTCTCAACCTCAATAATTATATGCAAATGCATATGCATGCGGATCCGACTCTAATGATGAGATTTACACAACATAATAATATATCTCAGCTCTCAGCTGATTCGGCCGTTTTACAGGTACCAAATCGCGTGCCCATAATATAACACCAGTCACTCTCAGTGACAACGGTAACTCAACTCGGTGTTACGGGCCGGCCTTGAGTCCAACTCGAAGGCGGCTGTGGAATCCAAAGAAACCATCACAGGGTCTGTGCCTTATCATCAGGCCGCCCTCCCATCTGGGCCGGCATCACAGGCCCCCTGTAGTCCTATGTGCGTCTGAATGTAAATGCTATATCAAATAATGATCAATCATCAATAGACCACCTGATTACCATCATCAGGGGCTACCACTTGGTTACCATCACCAAGGATTTCATCTCAACAGAGCAACAAGCATACAGTCAATTACAACAACATACACTAAGCTACTTCAAGCTTAATAATCATCAATTAATATTATCAATCATCATCAATTTATCATTCATTCAATATCATCCAAAGCATTAATTTCATAACACCATACTATTGCAATCTAACGTAAATCATTATCATAATCATCACAACATATATGAACGGTATCAATCAATTCATATCAAAAACAATTAGCTAAGGGGATATAGCACACTCAATAATTCACGTAATCACAATCAATTCATAAATCCACCTATATCCCCTCATCCGTTCATAATCTATACATTTAAGATATAAATGCTCCCCCTACCTGGAATAAAGAATTCTAGTAGCTCCTCAAGCTATTGGATATTATCCAATCACAGTTCATGTAACATCCCAAGTTTTGTAATATTTAGCAAATTCATTTATGAAGGATTAATAAAGAAATTCTGAATGAAATTCTGAGTGAATATGGTATGATACCGAGTGAAGTAAGACCGAGGAACTTATCTCCGAATGGAAATAAGATGTTTCCAAGTGAAACGTCATTAAGCAAATTATTTCTAAGTTAAGAAAATAGTATCCGAATGAGGCACTTTCGAATAAGGAAATCTGGGAGAAATAGTTCTGGATGGAGTATCTCTGAATTGAAACTTTTTAAGTAAAATGTTTCCAAGCATGACATTTTCGAGTGGAATGATACCAAGTGAGAAAAGACTCGGTCTGGATTATTTTGTCGAGTGGAAACTCGAGTGATGGTGGTCGATCTTGGAATTAATTACCGAGTGAAAGACCACACGAGAAAAGAGTCGGTTTTGAAATAATTCACCGAGTGAAGATCGATCAGATGCTGAGTCGGTGTGAGGGTGAATTACCGAGTGAATGACTGAACGAGCGATAAGTCAGCTTTAATGTAAGTTGTTGAGTGAAGGACCGAATAAGAGGAATCGGTTCTGGAATGACTTTCCCAAGTGCAAAACCGAGTGTTGGGTCAGGTTTCGCTTAAGGAGTGGATACCTCGCTCAAGCGAGTAAGTATGAAATTCGTTACTGGATATTTCTCGCCTGAGCGAGTGACTATTAGGAGGAAGTCTCGCTCGAGCGAAAGCATGGAAAATGGTTACTGGGCAGTTCTCGCTCAAGCGAGAGCGGTTCGCTCAAGCGAGAATCAGGTCTGATGCTTTCCACGTCAACCTGTTCTTCTACCTTCTAGTAAAGTCTTTTTCTGATATTTTTCTAAGTATGGGACCCTCTCTAATGTGCTATCCCTTTTCATTAAATGCTTACTCCTTATTCAGCATCTAAAGAAAAGTACAACAGATATCTTTTAATCATTCACGTCTCTTTGCATGAATGATATAAATACCAATTTCCACTGTTGGAGGAGTTTAGAAAAACCTTTGAAAGAAAAGATATCATCTGTAATCATCCTCTTCCAAATACTGCTGAAAAAGCCATTAACGAAGAAGGAATCAGTTTTTATTTCTTCTTTTATAAAGAAAACACTGGATTAGCACAAAGCTGAGATTCCAGTCAGAATTCGCAAGCTGTGAATTGGATAACGTTTTAAGTGTTGCAAAAGCTCTTAATTCCAGGTAGGGGGAGCATTCCATTTCAAATAAATAGTTTATGAATGGATGTGGGGTGATACTATTATGTTATATATGCGTCGTGTGTTTTGATACCCCACTTGTGTAATGCTTTACGTTTTTACATATATATATATATATATATGTTCCATTCATATTTCTGATGTTGATATTGACAGTGATATGAGATTGATGATGAGTATGGGAATTTTTCATAATATCAATGTATATGCTTGAAATGCATGAGTATGAGACATGTTATGATATTCATAAAAGACCTTGGGTGGGACTCAAGGCAACCTCTTGAGCAGGGCTCAGGGTTTGGCCCGTAATACCGAGTAGAGGACCGCTATCACTCTGGGAGTGGTACTCGGTGTTGCATTGGGGACGTAGAGTGGTTTGGTACCTGTAAAACGGCCGAATCAGCCGAGTGCTGAATTATGGCTCGGGGAGCCAGTGTTGCAACACAAAACTAACAGTCTTAATGGATCCATTTATTTGAGTATGGATATGCACTAATTCTTGTGTGTATGCCTTGATTACTGATAGGAAATGCTATTTATGTTGTATGACTCGGTTGTGGTAAGTGTATAGTTATGGATTAGACATTTAATCCAATTCAATAACTATTATTTGATGTGTTTATGCTCACCCCTTACTTATTATTTTTTTGCAGTGGATAGAGGACACGATGATGGCATTTGAAGTCACTCGACCGACTGGAGCATTATGTATTAGTATGCATAATACATAGTGTACATAGTAAACTGGGTAGAAGCCTTGGGCGGCTCTTGTGTTTACCGAGTGAAATATTGATTACCGAGTGATAAAATTTTTGTATTATGTAATGGCCGGTCGGCTTTTGTACTGTGACAACAATATTATTAATACAAATTTTGTTTTAATTATGAAATGGTTTATGAAAAGTCTATTTATGTTTAAATTGCATTCAAATGAGTTAGTCGGTTTGATGAGGAATCGGTAATTTTAATGATTGAACCTGATCTCTATTGGAAAATTTAAATTATTTGCAAAAAATTTACTTGATTTACTGAAAATTAATTTAAAAATTAAAGATGTTATAGTTCACAAGTTTCGACTTGAATTTCTAGCTCTGAACCCGTCCGAAGCTACCTCACTTGGGGAATTCAAAGCTTCTTCTCCCTAAAAGCCAAGCTTCCACGTGAAAGAGAAGAAGTGAAGATTGATTTCCTTTTCAATTGATAATTCCCAATAGAAATTGGAAAAGAAAAGGATTAGAGGTGATGTTTACACTCTCAAAATTTTAAGCTGATCCAACAGTAGGATTGACAGAAATCATTGAGGGAAAAGGCATGAATGAAGTGAGGAAGTACTGATCTATATATATATATATATATATATATATATATATATTGAGAGATAAGGAAGAAATAAGATAATAAAAGAAAAGAGGATAGGACAATAAAGAGGGTCCCATGCTTAGAAAAAAATAAAAAAGAGAATCTGCTAGAGTTTAGAAGAAGAGTAGAGTGACGTGGAAGAGCCTCGATGGTTGAAGTAAATATCAATTCTGACACTGTTTCGGTATTTTGGACATATCTCTCTCATATCTTAATGGATTTTAATAAATGTGTTCTTGTTGGAAAGCTAAGACAACGAGGAATAACTTTGTAGTTGACCATATTTCCAAATTCAGAATCTAACATGGTAAAAAGATTAAATTGAAAATACTCGGGAATATCTCTTTCTGAGAAGGATTCATCAGAGTCTCTTTTCGTTCAGAATTGCTTTACTCGGAGGGGATTCACTCGGAAATGTTTCTGCTTGAAACACTCAGTCATAGCTTTTCTTTCCTCGGAAGTGACCCACTCAGAAATGTCTCACCCAGAGACACCTCATTCAGAAATATCTCACTCGGATATATCTCTGCCCGAGTCAAAGCCTTTCTTCACTCGAAAATATTTTTCTCGGAAGTGCGTCACTCGGAAGTCTTACAACTGAAAAGATCATTCTGAGTCGAAGTTCAGTCCTCTCTCGGAAATCTTTCCACTTGGGAATATCACTCGGAGTCGAAGACAATCTTGAAGACGAACCCGAGCACAAGCTCTCGGCAACGTTGAATATGGGCCTGAGCACAGGCTCTAGGCAATCTTTAAGACACCCGAGCACGAATTGAATGAAGAGGTTCACCACTCGGATATTTACTTCCCCCGGGAACTATTCACTTAGAAACGTACTAATTCGAAGTTAAAGTCTTTCTCTGTCCAGAAGTACTTCCCCTGGAAAAGATTCACTCGGTATGTCTCAATCGGTGCCATACCACGCGGGAATCGAAAATGTCTCACTTGGTGCTATCCCACTTGGAAATGTCTCACTTGGTGCCATCCCACACAGAAGTGTCGCACTCGGAGACACCCCACTCGGGAAAGTTGCACTTAACTCGGAGATACCCCACTCGGGAGTTCACTACTCGGAAATATCTCGGCCGAGAAGTACTCATTCGAAATCAAAGTTTTTCTTCACGCGGAAGTACTTCTCTCGGAAACGACCTATTCGGAAACGTTTCACTCAGATTTGCCTCACTCAAAAGTGTCTCATTCGGACAGAGTTTTTCTTCACTCGGAAGTGATTCTCTCAGTCATGCCTCACTCGGAAACATCTTAACCTTCCTTCACTCGGAAGTGTGGAACTTGGAAGCGTTTTTGCCCGAAAGGTGCTCATTCGAAGTCAGAGCCCCTTTTCGTTCAGAATCAATCCTCTTGGGAATATTCCTTTCTGAGAAAAGCACTCGTCCGAAATCAGACTCGGAAATTCGTCACTAATAACGGATGTCTGACGCTTTTTAATTAAAAAGAAACTCCACCGATCCTTAATGAATTATTTTATAAAATTTTCAAATTTAGGATGTTACACCTCTAACATTTTTGTTACTAATTTAATGATTTATGTTTTGTTGTAGTTTTAAGTTCATTGTTACATTAACTTATATATATATATATATATATATATATATATATATATTAAGTGTATCCAATGAAAATAAAGCGATATGAATTAATCAATATAAGATTAATTTAAACTTAAATTAATATCGTATACTGCATACCTTGTAAAATTAATCTCATACCCTACCCAATTTTCATCGTCCCTCTCACTTCTCTTGGTCTCTTACCCAATGAAAATATTTGCATCTGAATCTTTCATCAATATATTTAAATCTCTATTTTTTAGATCTCTTTGTGTGCATCCAACATTTTGATAACTACCTAATTGTTCTTTTAATGATTGATATGTTTTATAAGGCCCACTATTTGTTATATAATACGCATTTAATAAGCTCTTGCTAACAAGATTTACCTTTCTTGCTAATCTTAAAAATTGTCTTTTCCTAGGTGAAGTAAGTGGACGTAAATGACTTTCATGAAATGTAGCAATCTCATATTTACATTCCACTAATTTGAAACCAATCTTTCCTTTGCATCTTTTCTATGGTAATTCTCATTTTTCTATGTTTCGTAGTTGTTTCAATTTGTTTGACTTCTTCACCTTTTTTAGGATTGTAACTTCCATTAGAGCAAACAAAATTCTTCCAACACTTTATATCATTTTCTTGTTTACATTTCGTCGAGGAACACACACTAAATCCAACATTAGGTGTGTATTGTTTGTAAAATTCTTCCCAATCTTCTAAAATATCAAATAGTTGCCATATCTCAGGCTTCAATTCATCATCGCAAGTAGCATGAATTCATTTAACTACAAAAAAAATATATAGCTAGTAAGACTATATTTGATTGTTTTTCATTATCTGAAGTTGATACTACAACAATTTGTAAATAAAAAATAGTTCTTAAAAACATATTAATTATTAAAAGAATAATTGAGTGGTTATCAAAATGTTAGAAACACACAAAGAAATCTAAAAAAAAAATTAAAGATGTTATCAAAAATTCTAATGCATATGTCTTCATTAGGTTGAGAGAATTGGGTCTTAATTAGTTGTTCTCATTTTTTTCTATGTATCATTTTATTCTCATTGGATATGCTCCCACATGTATAAAAGAAGTTACAATTATTTTATATCATTCAAAAGAACAAAATAACATAATGCACGAGTATGAAATACAATGAAAAATTTAAAGGCTAGTATAGTATAGTTCCATGAAGCTTTGGCAATTTGGTTGCTTTGCCTCGTAATAAAACTCACCATATTTTATTTTAAGTTTATCTTCTCCTTTTTATTTTAGTTTCTATTTAGTCTATATATATATATATATATAGATATATATATCTTCTTTTTTTATGATTGCCTTCGACTCTTCTCCTATAGCTATCATTATTTTTCCTATGTATGTTGTTATTACCTCAATATACTAATATGCTAAGAAGAACAAGAAACAATATTTAAAATGACATAATTTTAAGTATGAGTGACAAAATAAATCTGACCCACTCAACTCACCCAAAATGGTGACGTTTAAGATGAGTTTGAAAGTCTCAACCTATCTTCCCATACAATTCCGCAAATTGAGAAGTTAACCACATGGGTTGGCTTAGATAGTCTATGAGTTAGCTCATTGAGTTGAGATGTTAAATTATATTTCCATTTTTATGTTTATTTTATATTTTTAAATTTATTTTTCATATTTTAACCCTTTAATTAGATTTTTAAAATATACCCACACAATTATTATTAATGATAATAATTTTGATTTAAACTTTACTTTTTCCTTTTTTACTCATTCTACTATGTTTTAATTTTTTTTATAGATCAACCTACTAACCCAACACTTATAACTCGCTATACATATTTTTTAGTTTTAAAAGTTAAATGGGCTAATCTATCACACAAAGAAGATGGGTTATAATATTAAAAACAGTTTAATTTACTTTGTCCCATTTTTTAGTGGATTAAAGATGAGTTGATCAATTTTATTACCCAAATTTTAATTGTTACAATAGTGTTAATATGAAATTAACACAAATCCTTGAAACTAAATAGAATATAAATGACAAAAATGAAAAAATATAAAAAAATCGATACTTCAAAAAACACAGAATTAAACATATATTTTAATCTAAAAACTTATTAAACTGAGATGGATGTTAACAAATTTCTAAAATTAATCAAGTATGCGTACCAAAAAAAATTAGTAAAAAGGAGTATATAACATAAAATATAGATAGATAATTAGAGATATGATTATGATTTATGAATGGCAAGTTGGCAAGTTGGGAATGGAAAAAGGCAACGGAACGATGCGTTTAAAGATGATAACAAGAGTGCCATGGAGATAGTGAGTCTCAGGGTTTCCACTTTCCAGATCCACTGGTACTTCTCTTTTACTTCCATTCCATATTCTTCACCGCCATTGATTTTACTTCTATTATCTATTCATTGTTTCGTTAATCCTACTTGCTGCTACTTAAGATTCACCTCGTACTTCTATTTCTATTTCTTGTTTTCTAATTGCAGTTAATTACTATGATGTCTGAACTTCTTGTTTCTTTTTGCCCTTGATCTCAATGGAGCCTATTGTTACTGTGAGTTTCTTCTTCAACCCCCTTTTCCCCTTCTTTCTCATTTCATTTCACTGATTATAGTATCACTTTATTAAGCTTTAAATAAAAAGGCAAATGCTAAACTGTGAAGGTAAAAAACGGAATTTTTTCATAGAAAATGTTATCAATATACCCCCACTTTGACTTCCAATGCATATCTAACTTGATTTTCAATTTGTAATTTTCATTTAGATTCTTTAATCAGTGACCTATGGATATTGACTAGCCCACTCTTAAAAATTATATATATAAAATAAATAAGTGATTTTTCTATGCAAGTGCAATACATGAATTGGATATTGGAATGCATCAGAAATTAACACTAACAATGAATGGTTAATGGCAGACTTCATCTCTTCTGGATTTCAATCGTTACTTCCTAAATGTATGGCGTCTGAGTCTCTGCTATGTGTAATTGGTAATTGTATTATTATCCTCTTTCATACAGGATAAAGAAGAGAAGATTGCTTCAGTCATTGGTGACCGATCAACTAGTGATGTTGTTGTGAGGCTACGAACGCAAGAGGGTCGGGATGATTGGCTATACTGCCACTCAGAGATTCTTGTGAAGAACTGCAAGTATTTTGCTGACCGGTTGTCTGAGAGCTGGCCAACATGTCAGATACTTGATTCGCGCAACTGTGTTGATGTCTATTGCCAAGAATTGGATTTTGATTACCATGTTAACCTTATACGACTTCTCTACATTGTCATGGATGGTTCAGTTGATGATTTGTGGCATGGTGTTAGAAATGCCCTTGGCATTCTCCAAGTGGCGGTTGAGCTTGGATGCCCACAAATTGTCACTGCCTGTGTGAACTACTTGGAAGCAGTCACATGGGAAGAGGCTGAGGAGGAGGAGATATTGAAAATTGTACCTCGAATGGGATTACAGGCCGAGCCTATCCTGGCGAGACTTCAACCAGTCAACCAGTCAACCATCGTAAACATCTTTGTCTCAGCCATTCGTTTTGCTACATCATCACCTCCATCACAAATGAATGATCTCAAGTCTTCGGCGCAAGAGCAACTTGAGTACATGTTAACTGAAGATGATGATGCCCCTCTATTGACAGCTGAGGACAACATAAAGCTTGAGGTAGAAGAATGTGTTAACAGACTGTGTTGCAGGTTTAACAGGTCATTAACAGATTTATTCTGTGGTTCCACAGAATCACTCTCTGAGGCAGGGAATATTCAGTTGTTTCAATCCTATTTGAATGATTTGTCGTGGGTTTGTCAGATATTGACGAAGTTGGAAATAATGAGAGAATTTGTTGAGTATTGGTTTGATGCATCAGAGAAGATAGTGAAGGTTCTTGATCAAGGAAATTCTACAATTGAAGTTGTTGAGATAAAGTTGCGAGCTATTGAGGTGACATCGAAGGTTTTAGAGGCAATTGGGTACGGTACGGTTATATTGCCGACTGCAAAACGTCTCCAGGTTTTGAAAGTGTGGCTTCCATTTGTGAGGGTCACAAAACCATTGATTGATTCTGTCACAATGAATTCTGAGAATGCTGTAGTGCTTAAACTAGATGGTGAAATGTGGCAATCCTTAGAATCCACTTTTGTCTCAATCATTCTTGCATTGCCATCAGGGGATCAAGCAGAGGTTTTAACTGAGTGGTTGGAAAATGAGTATATGCGGTACCCGGACCTAACGGAGGCATTTGAAGTATGGTGTTACAGGTCCAAGGTTGCTAGGAGAAGATTACCATTGCTAGGGGATGATCATGCCATGACCAACCCAATTTGATGCTTTCAAAATTTCCGTTTCTTAATATTAGGCTACTAATTCAAGTTATCTATTTGGTCTCGGCATTTTGAAAGAAAACCATCTCCTTTTTGCACGTGAATGGAATTTTTTTGTCGGAGGCATCTAAAATCTCCATTCCTCATCAATTCAATGTGTGCATCACGTTGAAGAGTCTGTATAATGTTGTAGCTCTAACTGTTAACTGTAGAGGATGTATTTTTCAAAATCATATTACATAACTTATATCTGACCTAAGTATACTGATTGACAATGATGTTGCTTGGGCATTCCTAAGAAGCCCAGGTAGGTTTCGTGCTGCTTGATTTGTCAACACTACATAACACATTCTTATGATGTCCAGTGCTATTTGTTCTATGAAAAATGATTATGTCGTTTACTTCTGACACAGAAGAGAAAAGTGAAAGCTGCACAAGAAAAAAAAAAAGATGCTCCCTGGTTCTAAGTAAAACATCGTATGAAGGTTAAAGATAAAGCAGAAATTAGGAGTGGTTTGTATGAGGATATAATTCGAGTAAATACCAGGAAGATTGAAGTTTAAGTTTGTGTCACAATGTAACCCCTACAAACTGATTTTATTTTCCAAACCCTTTAGTGTCTGTATGTTCATTATGTGAACAGAGTTGGTTGCAGGTGGAAATTTTGTGTGTTTAGTTTCCGATGAGTTTAAAGTAAATTTTGAATCTTCTGGTTAAACAGTTTTAGAAATGTTTTGAAATTTTATGTGAGATTAACATCGTCTATTGGACTGTGTTGTTGAACAAATTTCATCTGCAGAGCTGAATTAGAAAACAAATACTTTATCCATTGGCTAAACAAAGTTGAAAAATGTGTCGAATGGTATGTGCAATTAATATTGATTATTAAATAGTGTCATTAGTGAAACTCTGTTTGCATAGTTGGGTTATAATATACTTTGTGTATGTTACATAACTAGCTATGGAAATGAAGTGAGAATAAAAAAAATTTAATAATTGAGATAGTTAAATTTTTGTTAAATGAATAGATTTTTTTTTTCTATTAGACCAATCCTAACTTAGTTGACACAATGATCAATCAAATAGGCACTTTATTTATTGAGCAAATAAAACATCAACAAACATGATATTACATATCATTGGATGGTGGCTTACAACTGGGTTGGTTTTCCTGAATTAGTTACCAAACAAACTATTCATGGTTTGAGTCACCAAATTCGCGACACAAGTGATCCTTTTCGTTGTCAGAAGGCTGGTTGATAAGGGGGAGATAAGCACCAACTATGTTTTGGTTATTATATATTCCTCAACTCTCGCACAATTTTTACAAAGAACTTCATTTCATAATTTATATTAGATGGAATTATACGAAAAACATGATAAAAATAGCACTTCTGAACTTATTAAGCCTGATTCTATACGACTGCAATCTTAAATTTGATAATTGAAAACACATTGTCTAAAGTTGGGGAGGTTTTGAAGTATCATGCCGTAAGGATAACTTAAGGAAATAGACAAGTAACTGATCTTGTTTTGCTTAGAAATTTCAGTTCAATGAATGAAATGTTACTAGACTTGATTTAAAGATGTTTTTTATGGTACAGAAGATAGAATTTGACAAAAAAACAAAGAAGGGCAGAAAGCCAAAAATAACTTTGGGAGAAAAGTGAGTGATGTAGGACACAAACTACTTTAACTACAAGGTGAGGACTAGTTTATGTTGTATTCATTGCTAAAATAAAATAAAAGCATCAAATTATGAAACATACGTAAAGTTTGGTCAGAACTAATTTATGTTGTATTGAATGCGTGTTAGAGCCGTGTAGCTGTCGTGTGCCAATTTAGGACAATCATAATATGAGTGTCTCATGTATGTTTGTGTTAAATTGACATGCCAACTAGCAGTCATAGTGGCATAGGAACTGGAAAAAAGCGAATAAAATCCTCAACAACAAATTCAACTTCAATCCTCATACTGTTAAATATTTTCTTCAGTAAATTCAATTTTGTATAAAAGTATAAGTTGTACCACCTCATTTTTTTTACTGCTTTTTATAGGACTGCTTCTCTATCTCTGGGTACGCATCTCTTTTCACAGTAATCAAGGTAGTAAGAAAAACCCGACATACATGCTCAGAATTAATTCATTATTCATGTTATGGGCAAAAACTCTAATGTTAATTGAAGTAAAATGTTTGGTATGCACTCTTTTAAACTAGAATCAAAAGAGAAAGGAAAATAAATAAATAAATACAAGTAATAAATGTGATGGTATAGTTCTTTGAATATTCTTTGAAATGTGTTTATACTTTTTAAAAATTATTAGAGTTGAGTAGGAAATAAATGAAGATTTTATAATTTTAAAAAATTATAAGCTTTTAGTTGTTAAAATACTATTTTTATGATAATGTTTAATAAGGTTATAAATAAATATTTGAGTTAGTTTGTAGTTATGTTAGATATTGTCATGATTTAAGCTGGTTTGTAATTTATTTTATTTGCTTAAAATGTTGTTACACAAAATAAGCATGTTTAATAAACGAGTTTATTTCAGTAGTTTGTAATTTTTTTTAAAGATATATGAAGTAACTTATGGGTTCCCATCTAATATTATTTATTACGTTTTTATTTTCACCAATATTTTTTTTCTAAATCACTTATATTTATATCTATTTTAAAATATATATATATACATATATATATATATGTTATTTTATATTTAATAACTAATTTATCAAATACATTTAAATTTAATCAAGTAATTTATCAGTTTTCAAGTACCAATTTTAAGTTATGAGGTTTGAACTAGCTATTCACTTTTCATCTATCAACTTTAAGCTATTGGTAAATGTTTCTCCTGTTTTGAAATAGAATGATTCAAATTTTTAAATCTTATATTATAAAATGGAAAAAATATTTTATGTCTTTTAAAATCATTTAACACAATTTAAATTTATTTTATCTAACAATTCTATTTTAATAAGATATATAAAAACTTATAATTCATAAGCCACCAACTATAAAATTCGTTTTATCAAATAGAATCCGATTCTGTTAAATGAATAGTAACATTGGTGATGTCGGTAAATTAGAATTGTTCACCAAAAGAATATACTTAGCTTGTTTTCCTGACATAGTAGCAAAAATTAGCAATTAAACTGATACTTGCAAGCTATAATAATCACTCTGTAGTAGTTCTGATCAAAGGAAAATGATTCAAGAGATATAATAGTGTTTTCTTTTGTTTCGAATTTTATGCTTCAATAATCAAATGTAGCGGCATATGTAGAATATCACCAGATATTTATTTTCAATCGAAGATATATTGGTATCTTTTTACCGAATTAAAATTTATGACAACAATCCATCTATCCCAACTTACAAAAATAATATACAACCTCAACCATATACTCCCAAATCCTAAGCTGTCTAAGAACTCAAATGGTTCTATGCAGGGTATAAACCTATACTAAAGTAAAATTCCTTCTTTGCTTTACACTACAAATTTTCAATTTCATCACCCCCTATCATAATCAAGGGACTAAGAAGAAATTATGAGCAACCAAGAAACTAGGAGTACTAGTGTGCTCCCACATGACTTGCTCATCTTTCATGTGATTATTCAGGCCACAAAGTCTGGCAACAATTGTGCAGCAAACCTCTTTGGGTTTTGCATGCTGATACTCTCGTAAGCAGCTGTGGAGTGAGGAGAGGAAGTGTTCATGGCACCAAACTCATTGGGTTCTCCAATGTCCAAACTTCTTCCAAGTTGAATGTTCTGGTTTGGTAGAAATGTTTGATGTGTTCCTGGTAATGAGTCAAGACCAAGAGTGAGGGAAACTCCATTACCTGAGAACCTTGGTGCAAATTGCTCTGCATCAAACCTACCAATATCTCCAATAGGGTACTGTCCAAAACCACCAATGAAGTTTGTTTGGTTTCCCATAAAAGAGGACCCATCTCTGCCCTGCCTCTCATCACCAAATTTCATTGAGAGATGCTCATCGTTTCCCTCATTGGGCTTCACATCCATGTTAATTGAAGGGATATTGTTAGGTGAAAGCATCATTTCATGGTTCCTTGGTTTCTTAGGACTTCCTTGTGTGATCCCTTCTAGCTCCGATGACCCAATGAAGCTGAATCCTGATTGGTTTCTCACATTCCCACCAAGTGGTGGTGATGTTGTTGATGGTCTAGAAACTGTAACCAATGCCATCGGAATGTTCTGACCATTTGAAACATCTAGTTTGGAACTGAAACTTTTAGCTTCGGTGTCATTACCAGGACCTTTGTCTTGTGGTGCAGCCATCTTCATAGAAGAATCTTCATTGCTCTTGCTTGATTTTTCCTCTGACCCATTCTGCTCATTCTCCTTCATCTCCTCCAAGTACATCTCTTCCACCATTGGCTTCCAAAGCCGAACTCGAGCATTTATAAACCAGTTTGAAACCTGTCACAAGCCAAACCTTATTGAAAGGAACAACACAACCAAACCAGTCACTGCAGCAAAATAATTCAAACACTACAAATTACCTGGCTCCTAGTAAGCCCGGTTTGTTTTGCAAGCATGTGCTTGTCTGAATCCTTGGGATAACTGCAACCAAAGTACCAAACTCTGTTATTTGAGCAAAAACACATGATAAAACATTTGAAAAGAGTAAACATCCACGTTAGTATTTTACCAAAGTCATTCATTTTGCTTAAATTTTCAAAGTAGTTTTATCTTACAAGAAAGAGACTAAATTAAATATATGGTGATAAATGCTAGGAAGTGGGAGAATCAGAGCTTAAATTCAGATCCCAATATTTTATATTGTCATGTACTAACTATTTTACCCTCAACTGTTCTGCCCTCAAGAGACATAAGTTGATATTTTAAAAATCTAATTATGATTTGAAATGTTTGACAGACTCATGCAATAAATCTAACATGTCAAAGATTAAAATTAAACACTAACTTTAGAGTTTACACCTAATTTAAAGTATTTTGTGTGTGCTTACGGGTGGAGGAAGTGTTCGAAGAGCCAAGCACGAAGAACAGAAACAGATCTTTCTGGCAATCCTCTCTGGGGTCTCCAAGCATTGTGCTGGATCATTCCCAACTGCTGAAGAGCTCGTTGTTGCCGTAGATGATGGTCTACATATTTCAGCCTAGAACCTTCTATTTTACCTCCAAAACACTCTTCTTCACCTAAGCTCTTGTTTGCAGCTCGAATTTGACCTGCTATTGCATCTTTCAAACACCGAAACTGCTTCGAGATTGTTTGCAGTGCTAGAGCAGTGTAAGTCCTTGCAGACCCTATCCCTGCAGCTTGTTCAAACGACGACACCACAATCTCCATTTGGTGATGATACTGCCTGTACCTTTGCTCCACCTGAAAACCAACAAAAATAACATCAATTAATTTTCCATCAACAAATTGTTAAAAACTCACAACCCCCTTAATAATCTTTCTGTACTACTAGTGAATTCTCATTCATTAATCATTAGATTAGAAGAATCCATAAGCTTTAGCACACGCAAAACATGCCAAATGTCAAATATAGCCTTACCAATACTTATTAGGAAATTTAATTGCAGTTTCCTATAAACTTTTGGTATTATTTTTCAATCAGACTTGAGGTTTCATCTCCATAACCTGATCTGATAGGGTTATAGATGTGAAACTTTAATTTTGATTGAACAACAACTCAAAGAAAAAAACACTAGAATAACTTTGATAAGAACACACTAACTGAAAAGAACAACATATAAACATGTATACCTCATCCAGCATGTTGATTAGCTTTGCTTTCTTCATCTGAATCTCTTGTCTTTCTGCAGTTGATAGCTCAGAGTTACGCTTCCCATTACCTTCACCACCAACTGAACCATCTCCACTAGCTGCCCCGGATGACTCTCCAATCACTTTGTTCTGTCCACTACTCTTCTTTGCCAATTCAGCACCAATCTCGTTGTTAACATTCACAACCTCTTCTAGAAGCTCATGTGCCGCCTTCAAATATTTTGAGCTCAAAAGCACATTCTGAATGCCGGTAGGACCATTGTTGGTGACCCCTGAAGCTGTCGATGGCGAGCCACCGGACACTCGCAGGTCCTCGCCGGACATAGCTGGGGCCTGCCCAAACAGGTTTTGCTGCGAGGAGAGGGTAAGAGACAGCCCCTGTTGGGAACGTGGGGTGTCACGAGCGGCGGAATTGGGATCGACAGTGTTCCAGTGATTGTACTGCATGCGTGGTAAGAATCCATGCAGGGCAGAGACGTCATGGTGCGCGTGCATGGAATGGTTGTTTAGGTCTTGGGAAGCATTGAGCGGGATCCCAACGAATTGTTGAGTGTGAGAGGGTGGCGCGTGAGGGGTGAAGGAGTTGTTGCCATGGTTGTTAGCGACAGTGGCAGATGCGGCGTTAAGGAATATGAGGTTGCCGGTGGCGTGTGAAGGTTGTTGCTGCGGCGGTGCCTCCGGGTAGTGGATGTAACCAGGATTCATGAGGACAAGAGTTTGGAGTCCATCAGCACCACCTGGTTGGATTTCGGAATTACCATGAAAATATGTCGCCATCGGTTTTTGGTAGAAATAGTTTGTTACTTCACTGAAAAGAGAACACAAACACTGTCTTAGTTAAGCTAAGCCAAAAAAAAAAAAAAAAAAAGAATAGGGAAAACCAAAGCAAAGCCATTCACAAACAAACACATGTTTTTGTTGTATTTAATTGTGCCGTACCTTCTGACGATGAATCTTGGTACTGTTTGTGGATCAACCCATCAAACACCTCCCAATAATTGATGGCTGATTAATTTAATTTCTCTCTCAAAAGAAGAGGAAACAAACAGTGAAGTAGAACAAGTCATGAAAAATCTGCAAAATCCATGGACATCAACAATAATAATTAACATAATTGAAGTCATGTTTCACTTGTTCAATTAGTTTAAATTTGTGGATGGTTTTATCATCTTTAATGCTACATGAAATTAAAGAAAGCTTGAAAATTGAAAGAGGAGAAGTGAAGGGGATAAATGGATCAAGTTTGAGGCCTTTTATAGAGAAAGAGAAAGAGAGAGGAAAAGAGAGAATTCATTATTTATTAATTTATATTATATGTATATTAATTAGTTAAGAAAAGATATATATGGTAGCTATAGTATATAGTATACCTGGTGTGACGGAAATTAGAGTGCACACGTGTTTCATGATCATCTCGGAACTGCAAAGGAAAGGAGAATTTCAATTACAATGACTTGAAACATATGAGAAACGGATTTGAGAGAGACATAGACAAGGGAGACACACGCACAGTTATACTTAGTCTCACCCACCAAAGCCACACATACAGTTATGGATAACATATACATGAAAGCAGAAAGAAATTGATGCATCAAACTCACCTGTCAACATGCATATATGATCTATCTATCTATCTTTAGGATTTTTTTCATCAGTCCCTTCACTTACAAAGAGGAAAGACTCTCTGTCAGACTCAAATCCTCTGCAATTCCACCCCAACTGAAAAGGGCAAAAAAAGAGTTGAAGAGAGAGATGGTTAAAAAAGACTTGGGAAAAAGATACCCATCTTTATTTCACCTCATTATCCACACATTTATGACCATTTTCTTTTTAAAAAATTGAATTTTTTAATATTTGGATTTCTGGGTAGGAGGAAATTGGTGAGAGCAGGCAAGTTATTAACATGTTTCTTCACTGGTTTTTTTTAAAAAGAGAAGTACCTGTGAGTGAACAGATCAAAACAGAGGAACTTGTTTTGATTTGACCCTCTCTTTTCAAATCATTTGATTCACAAGCCAAGCACCCTTTGATGAGCAACAAAGAACTTTTGAAGAAAGAGAAAGAGAAAGAGAAAGAGAAAGAGCAGTTCTATATGCTGAGAAATCTATAAAAAAAATATATAATGAAAATGCAATCAAGGTGTGTCAGAAGATACAAACAGCTGAAAAACGAGGAAACGTCTCCTTCCACAAAGCTTAATTAATTGTTTGTTTAATAAGAAAAAAGAGAAAAGGAAAAAAATAAAATAAAAAAGGAGGATGATGATGATGATGGACAAGAAGCGGGTGGAGGGATCTCATTGCTCATTTCTCCATTAAATATCTTGTTGTCGTTTTCACAAATTTCCATATATTTTTCTTTATCAACTTATTTGGGAATTTTTTGTGGTTGGATGCCTGAGTTTGAAGATAAAGCAATTAAATTGCTAAGGAACGCAGAACCAACTACCATAACACCAACTTTAATGCTTCCAAAGCTGAAAATATACATTTTTCAAAATTATTTTCCTCAAATATTTACAGTTGTATTTCCATGTAATCATATCCCTTAAATTTAATATTTTTTTGGTGTATTATTATTATTATTATTATCTCTTAAACTTTACAATTATTACCATTCCTATGTAAATTTAGCAGATTAAAAGTGTAACCGGAAAAAGAGAAAAGGAAAAGAGAGAGTTAAAAAAGCAAGGGGTCCCAATCAAGTGCATGTATGATGTGTATATGAATCATGAGCCCCTAAATAAAGTGGTCCCACCTTGGCTCTCATGCATCAGAATTATAGTAGCAGACATCAGCATATCATAATTATCAATAAAAATTATAAATAGAAGGTCAAGAATTCACTTATTATATTACTATTTCTACTTGTTTTCTTTGACAATTTTATTCCTTCTCTCTTGTTCTCTCATCCCAAAAAATGAAATCCCCCAGTTATCATTATATATTTTTTCACGACCACCAAAGGATGCGTGAAACCAAAATCAAAATAACCATAGAGTAGAAAAAGAAAAGAAATGGACAAAGAAGGAAAATGCACGGCCCAATAAATAATTAGTAATAACCCTTTCCAGCTTGTTTGAGGTAATCTCATCATGTGCATGGAAAGACACAGGAATAACCATATTTATTAAAATTCTGAACCACAACGGCTATTTTCTACATCCAAGCCTTTAAAAGTTTTCAATCACCATCAGTAACTATTATTGTGTAAGAATGAGCAGTGACAAATTTAAGCCCTGTGATGTTAATAGGACTAAAACTTTCGAACTTGGGGACATCCACTCATGTAGTTGGCACGGGTGCTATATATCATATATAATATTTATATCTATACTATCCAATGAATACATCAGTTTTTAAAATATACAATACTGTTAAATTCTTTGTCATTTATAATAATTTTATTCATCTGACTTAACTTCAAATAAAATATATGGAACCTAGGAAAAAAGAAAGTATATATCCATAAAGCAAAGCATACAATAATGTATAATGGTAGGCGCTATTAATATACTGTATAGTTATATATGTATATATATAGGTTTCTATGAATGGTCATTTTATAATGAAGATGTCCTTCTCGTAGAGATCAATGTCAATAGTATTTATTTCATACTGGTTCTCTTGGATTCTTTCGTGAAAACTCATGGGAACTTTTTGTTGTGGCTCTAGCTATATGGAGTAGTTGCATTAACAACAAAGTTTTCAGTTTTCAGAGCAAGTAGATTAAAGCACATTGGATATCCCGCGGATCAGACACTTGTAAAACAGGGGAGTAAAAAGGGTATAATCAGTTACTACTCCTCACTCCATCGTCAATATTCATATGTATATGTCAGAAGTATCAATAGTTCAACGTGTACTTAAAACTATAAAGTACATAATGATCTAAAGACCCGAATGTGCTTTCTTTCTGTCTTTTCTGGACAAGTTCTTAAAGGTTTTTACATGTTTTAATTAATCTCTTTGTGTAAATAAAAGAATTACTTTTTTGGATATGATAAATTCTATTTTAGTAATTTATACTGCTTGAAAAAATTAATCTTTAATTATTGGTTCAGGAGACTTTTTTACCCCGGTGAAGATGCAAACTTTGAGTAGCATATTGTTGAATTCAACCCCCAATTAATTTCTGTCTAGAGATTGCAGGTGCAATGCATTACCTTCTCTGACTCATTGAATTTTATTTATTTTTTGGTAAAAATGGCAACCAAGAGGTATATGTATCATTTACCCTGGCACATAATTTCTACCTGTTTAGAATCCTCAACTTATAAATTTAACTGCTTACATATAAACAATTTATAATTAAGTTTCAATGTAACAACATGTAATATCTTCACTGGAATTTCAATGCAGTTACAATTTTAGTAATTGAAACTCACCTACTTGTTAAATCAAAACAATATGTTATCAACACCTTATGTGTAATTACTTAGATGATCAAATCCACCTTTGGATTTAATTAACTATGACAGCAGAACTTATGTTAGTTGGGTGCATGCATTTTCCTGGGTACAAAATGATTTGTAAGTTGTAACAGTGAAACCATCATAGAATCCTAGAGTTACCAAAGAAGGGGGGAAGGTTATCACCATGATGATGGTGACACGGAATTCAATTACTTTGGGTATGATGTTTCCCTAGGGTAACAAACTAATATAATCAAGAAGCATGACATTAGACTAAATAATTAACTATTAAATCTCCCAGAATCCATTATAATAAGCTAATTGATTTTTTTAATCCAAATTTTGATGGTAATAGACATATATAAGGTGCAAAACATGTACAAGGCCGTACTGGTGTCCCCTAAATGGATTTGAGATTCTGTTGATTTAGAAGTAACCATATAGATAAGTGGCACACATCACATCATATACAAACCGCAGTCTCTGATGATCCATCCTGAACTCAATTCTCTGTCAATGTTTATGGTTGTGATATATATAATATAAAAGTGGCCACGTATGGTCCCTTTGTGGGTGTGCTCTATCTATTTCAATATTGTTATCATGGGACTCTATGCTTGCTCATGCTTGTCACGCCCATTTCTCATCCCAATTTTCTTTTTCTCAAGAAAATGACTTCAAAAGAACAAAACACTGAAAAAAGCTCCTAGATTTCCTACTTAAACAATTCTATGTTGTTGTTGTTGTCAAAAAGTACCCCTCTTAAATAATTTCATTGCAAAGGTGAAATTATACAAACATAAAGTCATATATGTACGCCACCTCCAATCATAATAATTCAGATCTAGCAAGTTTCACCAAAACCATCATTTTTAGAAGAAAATAATTACAAAATTATAGTGTGGTTTTATTTTCTTAATTTCTAATATAAAACAGTGTTAAAAAGTAAAATTTAAAATTTCAATGTTCTATGGCCAGGTCATATTGTAGCTTATGGAATACTGTGTCACGTGAGATTGTTGACTGGGCAAAAGCATAGCATGGTCAGGGATGCATGTATTTCAGTAGGGGACCCATGTTTTATTAGAGAGGAAAAAAGAGATTTTTGTGTCTTAATCGATAGATAAAAATTAATCTTTTGGAGATGTAATAATTATTGAAATGAATTTTGTTTGTTTTTTAATTTAAACGGTGATAATATGTTTTAAAAAATGAAGTTATTTATGAACTTAGTTACAGTTAATTATCTTATCTTTGTTGAAAGGAATAGCCGTTTGAAGACGCAACTATTATTTGGTTTTGGTATGCAGTGGAAGAGTGAAGACCGAAATAAAAGTCCCCTAATATTGCCACAAAAGTAAAGGGGCCACTATACCTACTTAAGACCCCACTCACCCCACTTGCTGCTATCTCTATAATATAATATAATTCAAGAAAGATCCCATTAATATGCGTATATTGGGAGGGGCTTATCCAACATGCTTACACGTAACTTCATTTCAAAAACAAAACACACATACATACAAAGATTTTCCCTCTTGCACTGCATGCGATCCTTCTCAGATTATTTTTTTAAGGGAATGGGCATATATATATATATATATATATATATATATATATATATATATATATATATATATATATATATATAAGTTTTTCTTCTGTATGGTTCTAAAGCAGGTGGCTATTATGCCCCAACTTTTGCCTACCTCGCTACCTCTCACCTTTTCGTATGATCATAATATGTAATTATATTATATGGTTTTGGTTTGGTGTCGTTACGACTCAAAAGTCAAGAGATACAAGTTGAGAAATGACAACCATGTCTAGTTCATTGAATCTTTTTTTTTTCTCCTACAGAAATCCCTCGGAGGAATTATCTCCATTTCACATTACGTATCTAAATATGATATGGGAGATTCTTAAAATGAGTTTTCTATATAAGTAAAGTTTCAAATTTATTTTTATTTAAATGATATCATAATTGTTTATCATTTTAATCTACCCTTGTTAGTTTTCATTAAATCTTTTTTGATATGACTTCACTTGGTTGTTTAATTTATTGTTTTGTGGGAATTAATTACCATGTACTTTTCCTCACTATATAGGTGAAGTTCACCATTGAGGTGAAATTACAAGTTAGTCAATCTAGCATGACTCAATTAATTAAATAGATAGATATGCAATATTCAAATCGAGATTGAAAAGTACTATCCAACATTGCCTTTAGTATATTAGTATGTTTTTTAGATATTTTTAATTAAGTTGGATATTATATATGGTAATACTTCTTGTTTTTTTTTTAAGTTAATAAAAGATATTTAGAACAATGTAAGGGATATTTGATATGACTTAAACACATGAAGATAACTTAATTAAAAAGACTAGTCTAATAAATGAGAGAATCTCATGACTTAAATACCCTATTGAGTTTGTTTAATTACTCAAGGTAAGACTCTTATCATTGCCACCCCAATTTAAAGTTATAATAATTTTCACTTAATTGACACTAATCCAATGGTTACCCTTTCTTTTTTGGCGGATCCACTTACCTATCAATGCTAGTATAGGTAGCTCTTCCGTAGACATGTTTTTCAATAAAAACATCAATTGATAGGACACAAGCATACGGGGAGAGTTCAACCAAAAAGATTAATTCATTAGGTGAGAAAGCCCATTACTTTTCTTAATTACTCATGTAAAACTCCTATTAATATTTCAATCCACTCGCATCCCATCAACAAAAGCAGACCATCACAAATTTTGCAACCTAATTAAAGGATTAGAACTGATGTGGGAATTAATGGAAGTAGAAAACCTCTAAATTTTAGGAAGACGAACTCCAATCCTTTTATAATACTTGTAATTAATTTAAATATTTGCATTTGGACGGAAATTGAGTTCATTAGTCCAAATAACTATTACCAAGTTGGAATAAACATAGCCATTGGCTTATTGATTAAGTTGACACTAGTTTAAAAAAATTGATGTAAAAAGTTGTTTTCAAATCAGTTGTGAAAATAATTAATTTAAATTGTTAATGATTATTTAAGTTATTTTATAGTTAGTTTATATTGGTTCATCTGATGGCCAATTACATGATAAAATTGGATGAAAAATGCTAAAAGAATGACTCATGTCTACTCAGTTATGTAAAATTACGTAGATACGAATTAGTTAAACTTATAACTTTTTGGTTAAATAAGCGTTTAATCCTAATTTTCTACCCAATTTAGTTTTTAAACATTTATTAAATTTTTTCATGCTTTAGTCCTTTAACTATATGAAATAACCAATTTTCATCCTTATTGTTAATTCATTTCCATTAAGCGATAACATGTCAAACGAGAAGGACACATCGCATGCTTAGTTGTACAACAAAATAAAAAACAAAAACATTTATACTAAAGCCCTAAATCATCACCCTTCTCCCTCACCTTTCAAATTAGCCCTAAATCATTTTGGAACAAGCATACACCTACATGATTTGAATCTAAAATATTCCATAATTATGAATGTTGATTCACATGAAGTTGATTTATTTATGATAATTAGGTGTAAATTTTAGGCACTTAATATGAAACAAATGGATGATCACAATATAGAGAGAGGTTGATGAGTTTGTTTAAACAGGTGGATAATGGAAATAATGTAGAAGGTAGTTAGTTTGTGGTGGAAGCAACCACACTCATGTCTCTAATCAACTTTTAGTTATGAAGTCAGTTATGAAGCATTCAATTCAATTAGGACGGAGAACCACCACCAATTCTACTTATGTTGCTGGTAATAATTGTTGGATCCTTGACTTAGGAGCCTCACACCACATGTGTGGTTACTTATCTTTGTTTAAACATTACACTTAAGTTGATGACCTGATCATCCACCTACCTAATGGCTACTTTATCTGTTAGGGTTATTGGGACAATAAAATTATCATCAAACCTCATCCTATATAATGCTCTCTACCTACCAAACTTGGCTCTTAATCCAATCCTAGTGTCAAAGTTGTGCACTGACTTGGACTGTAGGCTAATCTTTCATAATGGTTATTCACCATATGGGAAATTAGGAGGAACTTGATGATTGGTTTCGTTAATCTACAGGAAGGTTTTTTCATTTGACAGATACTGGAATTGGTAAAATTTCTTCCTCTACATTACATTCATGTAATGTTAAAGGATATCTTGGTATTGATCCCGTTATGCGAGCATCCATTCTATTGATCCCATTATGCGAGCATCCATTCCATTATGTCAGTCAATGACCACAAATACTTTCTGACTATTGTGGATGATCACTCTAGATTTTTATGGATAGTTTTGATGAAAGACACTACTAAAAAAACTGTTAGCGACAGAAAAATACGGTCGCTAAAAAATGCTCCTAGTGTCGCTAATACTATTAGCGACGACATTTATGACGGACACAGCACCATCGCTATACCCATAGTCGTTGACACCACAGCGACGCGGAGGACTCTGTCGCTACTTTGTCGATGACGTAATGTCGTCGCTAACGTGGTCCCTATGTTGGTGATGGATGTCGTCGCTACGGGTGCCCACGGCGACCACATGACATCGTCGCTAAGCCTGTAAAGTAGAGACCACAGGTAGTCGTTGCTAAAAGTATGTAATCAGCGACCACAGGTTGCCGTCACCAACAGTATGTATTCAGCGACGAGACACGCACCATCGCTAACATTGTGTATTCAGCGACAAACTACAGCGATGACTGTACGCCGTCGCTATATGTTAGGATATAGCGACGGCCTAGTTCCGTAGCTCGGGATGAAAATACAGCGACGACGTCGTCCGTCGCGACGTGTGAGGATACAACGATGACTTGCGGCCGTCGCTAATATATTTATTTGTTTTTTACTTTAATTTTTTTGAATATTTTTAATTGAATATATTAAATTGTTATTAATATTCACAATAAAGGTTTAAATTTAATTGTCAAATAGATTTAATTATTATTAATAATCACTTTAAGGGTTTTTTCGTTGAATTTAATTACAAATATCGAATATAAATTGACATAATAAAATAATAAATGGAGAATGACATAAAAGAAATACTGAATGGAATCTGATATAAAGTACAAATCAAATATACAATGTCTATACATAAAAAAGTATAAAAAAATAATCATGGTGGTGGGGGATCCTATGGTGATGGTGGTGGCGACTGGGAAGGGGGGTAGCCTCGCCATCAACTGCATCAGTAGCTCCTACTGCTGGCAAGTTGTCGACGAGTCTCAGTGTGCTGCTCCTCGGCCCGCTATTGGTCATCCTCTGCTCATCGTCGGTCCACCTCAGCCTGTTCCTCTCAAAGCTGCCTTTGGCATCGCTCCTCCTGTAGCTCGTTGTTTAGGTTTTGAATGACCTAAACAACTTCCGTCGGAAGGCCAGAGGAGGAAGAGGAACAGGTCTTCCCCTTTTTCACCAACTGCGTGCCAATGCCGCCCAATCCAAAGATCTTTCATTTCTTGTTCACACCACCAACAGTCTCCATATAGATGGTGTTGTCGTCGAAACAAGAAAGGGTGAGAGGTACCTCCCCCTCAGGTGTAGAAGCCACTAACTCCGCCTCCTTCTTAGCCCTCATGGCAAGATAAGCCTCCTGTAAAACAGAAATAGATTATAAAAATCAGTAATATATAACTTGTAAGTTTAATTATGCGTAAGTTAAATTAAATTACCGCCATGTCCGTGGATTTCTGGTTAACCCAAACACCGACTTTGTTTTTCTTGGTCATTTGCCTGACCTCAAACAAAGATGGCTCCCGATGCTCCTTCTGCTCTTGTTGTTAATATTAAAATTAAAATTGTTAATAGATAATATTAACTCATTCATTAATAAACGGTAAAAAAATGTAAGCTTACAAATCTCTTTTTTTGCTCAAGGACCGAAATGCTGCCCCCAGTATAGACAGAGGCTGCAACATTAGCCGCTCTGTTTGCCTTTTTCTGAGCACTCGCCTGCTTGAATAAGACACCCCCCCACTTTTGGACCATCCCGTCCCAGTGGTCCTCGGGGATCCAATGAGGGCGCTCACCCTTGTCCCTGACCTTCCAAAGGGTACTTTTGATGATTTTGGAGGTCTTTGTGGCAAAAACCTTCCTAATCTCATCAATCATACCCTCTGCCCATTGATAATCAAGCTGTAAAATAAAATGAGATTTCAAAATTAATAACAGGTGTATATTAGCCATAAATTCACGACAAAGGGAAGTGTTAACTTAACGAGAAGGTGCCAAACCACCTATCCTGGATAACCTTCCCAACATCTGTCCAAGAGATGTATGGACCATCCCATTGGGCCTTCAAAACCTTAGTAATCGCTTTGGTAGTGCGACTACTATCAACAAAGCTGTAACAAACAACAATTATAAGTAAATAAAACAACATACAACATAGGGAGACTATCAAAATTTCGGTAGAGTCTCCCCTGTAAATGTAACATTTCCAAATTTTAACGGTTGCCCTATTACAAATAAAAGAGTTCCCAGTACAGTTCAATCTATTCAAGTAATAAATAAACTAACATACAATAAACCAACAAGCAATCTATAAAAGTAGTAAATAAACTACCATACAAGTAACATACAACTATGTGAGTTTTATATACAAGCTAACAAATAAGCTAACAAATAAGCTACCAACTAAGAAACTTAAAACAAATTATTATATACTTACTCGTCTCCGGCCGGTAGTGGGACCAGCATGAGAAGATGGGATACTGGAGGTGGGGTCGCCTCAAGGCCAGGGTCCTCCAAACCACCAAGTGCTGAAGGAATGGTCAGTTGTGGTGGTGAAGGAGTGGTCTGTTGTAGTGGTAGAGTGGTGCCCTGCTGTGGGGTAGTCTATTGTGGAATGGTGCGGACAGGTGGTGAGTGAGTGGTGGTCTGCTGTGTGGTGGTGGCCTGTTGTAGGGTAGGAGTCTCCAGATGGGATACTGGGGTCCTCGAGCCACTACCCCGACTAAAGGGCAGTCGACGTCCTGTCATTTGTGGATAAAGACATGAAAACAAATGTTAGTCTCTGAATATAATGATATGTATATATGTTTAATAACTACATACTCTGTGTCTGTTTCAGTTTGAAATTCCTTCTCAGTTTCAGTGTCAATATGGCTATCTATTTCAATAGGTTCCTCAGTCTCTAAATCGGCCCTAGACCCTTTTGATTAGGAGACAACATCTTTGTCAATGTGTTCACCCCCCGTAGTGGCGAGTGTCCCATCCATTATCACTGGATCAATGTTGAATAACAGATGATTATCGTTGAGCTCGTTCAGTGCAAGCTGATAAGCATCATTAACCTCATCAGAGACATTATCAGTGATTTAACTTTGGGTCTTGGCCTTGATTACTACGTACCAGTCCCGATGCCCTCCCGGGAAGTCCGTGTAATAAACCTGCTCGGCTTGTTGGGCAAAAATGAAGGGATCAAACCATTTATATCTACCATTTTTTTTACCTGAACTAAGCCGTAGTTGGTCTCAACCTTGGTTCCTACACCGATTGTGTTGTCGTACCAATCACACTTGAATAGAATGATATCTCTTCTTAGTCGTTCGAAGAAAGAAACTTCAACAATTTCTGTCAGCACTCCATAAAAGTCTTCCTCTAACTGTCCGACTGTGCCTTTAACACAAACCCCGTAGTTATGGTACGCATCCCTTTACTCCATTGAAAAATGTTAAACTTGTAGCCGTAGTAAATGGACCATTTTTTACAGTTTTCACCAGCCCCCAAGAAAGGGTTTAGAGTAAGGGATCTTCAATATAGTTGTTAGGGTCTTGAATCTATGTACAACATAACACATAGGTCATCGTTAGATACCTAACGTTAGAAGTACAAGTAAAAAAACATAATATGATACGGGTCTTACGTGTTGTGCAAACCAACCGATGAATTTGGATGATACCTCACTATGAATTTGGTCATCAGTTATATCATTTTGCTCAAGTTTTAGCATATCTGCATATAAGCTATTTATAGAACAAAAATTTAGATACAATAAAAGATAGCTTTAGAATGTAAACTATAAGTTGGTGACTTACTCAAGATAAGGTTCCACTTCTGGGAAATTTAGAAGATGTACAAGTGAGCCGCCTTTCGATCTTTCACACCAATGTAACATTTTGTGACCTTGCCCCCCGGACGACCGAGATAGTTAAAAATTGAAATTTGATCATCCAACCCTGTGCGGGTGGCCACCCCAAGATTACGAGGAATTCTACTCATCCTAGTTTCTATCTCCGTCGAAAAATAGAAAGAAGCAAAAGTGGCCATTTCTTCCACCAAGTATGCCTCACAAATTGATGCTTCAACGCACGCTTCGTTTGACACTTTGTCCTTTAAAGAGCGTAAGAATCTAGAATAACATAAACAAATGTTAACTTATATAATACTACTATAGTTGGGCAAAAATTTGCAACGAAATTAAGTAGTTGTGGCGTCTATCTTTCGAATGGATACATCCAACGGTACTGCACTGGGCCACCCACTAAAGCCTCGTACGGTAGATGGATAGGGAGGTGCTCCATCGAGTCAAAAAAACTTGGCAGAAATAACTGTTCCAACTTATAAATCAAGACCGAGATACTTTCTTCCATCTTCAAAAGTTTCTTCTCAGTTAACGAAGTTGTCGTCAACTCCTTAAAGAAGTGACTCAACTCAACCAACGGTTTCCAAATAGGTTTCGATAGGGAATGAAACGCGTATGGTAGTAGCTATTGCATAATCACATGTTAATCATGACTTTCCATTCCAAACACATTGCCCTCTTTCATGTCGATACATCTACTCAAGTTAGAAGCGAGTCCGTCAGGCAGGGTTAACCCATTTATCCACATACAGAACAATCTGTTGAGGTCTAGTTAAAACATATTTGGCATGCGGTTTGAACATTCTTCCACATCCCGCATCCCCCAATTTCAACTCTTTCCTAGAACACCAAATCAGAAGGTCTAGACAACTCTTCTCGTTGTCCTTTGTTCTCCCTTTGATGTCCATCACAGTGTCAAAAATATTCATGAAAACATTTTGTTCAGTGTGCATGACATCAATGTTGTATCTTAAAAACAAGTCTTTCCAATATGGAAAATCCCATAAGATACTTTGCTTCACCCAGTGGTGTTTCTTCCTATAACCCGTAAACTCCTTAACACTCTTATCCCAGATGTACGGATACTCTTCGACTCTTTGCCAAACCCATGCACCGGATAACCTACGGGGTAGAGGTTTATTCACAACCTTGTTCTTCTTAAAAACAGTTTTGTTTCTCTTGAACGGGTGATCCAACGGTAGAAACTTTCTATGACAATAAAAAAAACTTGTCTTGCCACTAACAGGGAGTGATTCGCCCCTGGTATGTTCCATGCATACACGGCAAGCAAGCTTCCCAGACGTTAACCATCCAAAAAGCATACCATACATCGAGAAGTCGTTAACGGTCCATATCAAAACAACCCACATCATGAAATTGTTCTTCAAACACGCATCATATGTCATCACCCTGACATCCCACAATTGCGACAACTCTTTAACCAATGGTTGTAAAAACATGTCTATTTTCGCCTTTGGATTTTTGGGTCCTGGAACTAGTATAGATAGAAACATGACCTCTCTCTTTATACACATATTAGGAGGTAGATTGTATGGGGTCAGTATGACTAGTCAATAAGAGTACGCTCTTCCGTATTGAACAAACGAGTTGAACCCATCAGTACATAAGCCAAGTCGTACATTGCGTGACTCACCTGAAAAGTCCGGATATAGCTCATCCAAACACTTACCATGCTTTCCCGTCGGAAGGATGACACAAAATCCCCTCCTGCGTTCGGTTCAGAGTATGCTAACGTATGTGTTTTGTCGTGGACAATGAGGCGTACAGGCGTTGAAGACGCGGTGTTATAGGGAAGTACCATATTTTCTTCCTAGCCGTCCTAGTTACCTTCCCTCTCCTTTTAACGGTTTTATAGTGTTCCTCATTATAATGTACACATTTTGTGACACTTTTATCTGCAAACTCATTTATGAACAGCATATGTAACACCCCGAATTTTATAAAAATGAATAATTGATGGGAATAAATAATAAATAATTGTATATAAGTGGATTTGTGTCCCAAAAATATTGGAAGTGATTAAATTAGGATATTTGTAATTTATTGAGCATATGTGAGATAAAATTATGCCCAATTAGAATATGGGTGTCGGACCAAGTATCTCCGATTGAGATGTCGTTGGTCAGGGCTATTAAGAATATTATTGGGGATCCGAATCTATATTCGGAATAATTTTTGGATAATGTATTGAGCCCGAACTGTGAGCCTGTTTATTATAAAATGGTGAAATTTTAATGTGAAGCAAAGATATTAAAACATAAACCCTTCTTCCCCTCTTATGCTTCACGCTACTTCTTCTACTCCTCCTTATTCTCTTTTCCTCATCCCTTCTTCTTCTTTCCTCTCCACCCTTCTCTTCGAGATACCGAAGCCATGTGGAGCCTTCTTCTCCTCCACCATTTTCGTTTTCATGGGAGCTTGAAGGAGAAGCTTGTGGCTAGAATTCCTCTCCCCTCTTCCCCTCCATTTTCGTGTTCTCTCTCCCTCCATTGAAAGCTCAATGTTGGCTCTTGGGTGAGATAAGTTCCTCACCATTCTTTATGAGTTTATGCCTTAGATTTTGGTTCTTGGTATTTGGGAGAGTGTTCATTTTATATGAGTTGTTGGGAGAAGCTTTAATTGAGGAAACCCTAAGGTGGGGTGTTGTTATTATGGCATTAATGGTGGGTTGTTATAGGTGCATGAAATTAATACTTGGATGAGTGGAAAATTAATGAGCATTTATGGTGTTGTTGGGTTTTAGTGAAACCCTAACTCTAATAAATTGGGGAAAGTGTGAAATGTGTGTAGAATGTAGGTTTAATGATGTTGGAGAATGATATTTAATGATGAGTGTTGTTATGAATGTGGAATGTGAGGGATTGGTGTGGAAAGATTGTGACTTGATGAGGTTCTAAACCATTGTGGTTATTGAAGGATATGAGAGCTAAGTTGAATATTGAGTAACAATGTGATGGTGATGTTGTTGGGTTTAGTTAGCCTTTAAGATCTAGAGGATCTTGGCTTTGGGAAAGGAATTCCCGAAGCCTAACACAATTGCATAAGTTGGTGTTTATCAAGTTTAGGACTTGAGGTTGAGCTTTATGATAAGCTAGCAAGTATTTAAAATCATGATGGTTATTAATTATATGAATATACTTGTATATGGTATGTAGATCGTATTCCGGGTGATGCAATAGAGCATTCGGAGCATTGGAATCGTTTCGGCTCTTCCCTCAAGGTAGGAGAAGAGTTAACATTCAAATTGCATGAGTAAATCCGATAGTGATTGTTGTATGTGATGAATACTCATGCTTGCCTTGCCATGTATATGTATTGAATTAATTGAAATGGCAAGTTAATGATTATTGAGAATGATGTGTGAGAATATGTGTTGAATTGATAAGATAATGTATATTCATATAAGATGATGACAAGTTTGAATTTGACATGATTGATAGATTGAATTGAATGTTAATGAGTATAAAGGTCTAGAACAGGTTTTAAATGCCTAGTATGAAGTATATGCTATATTAGATTTGATGAATTTTGGCTGGTATAAGTTTTGGGTATGTTTGGTTGTGAGTTTCTCACGTTTCTTGCGCATATTCTGATATTCTCGCTCAAGCGAGGTGGGATCTCACTCAGGCGAGGATCCCTTATGTTAGTATTTTAGCTTCTGGACAAATCTCGCCCAGGCGAGTGGGATTTCCGCTCGAGCGAGATGCATGTTATGCAATCAAGGGAGTTACCGGGCGAATCTCCCTCAAGCGGGCATGGCCACGCTTGAGCGAGCTAGAGAGGAAATTGACACTGGACACTTTTCGCTCAAGCGTGGGTGAGTCACTTGAGCAAGAGTGTGAAGTCTGATGATTGGACAGTACTCACTCAAGCGAGTGACAGGTATTGTTGTGCCTTGACCGAGTGTGACGAGTGAATGGTGAGCAAGGGAGATTCTGGATGAAATTTCACTCGAGTGGGAACCTTAGAAAAATAATTTCATGATGTAGTGAATTTCCGAGTGAAATTCCGAGTGAGCTATGTCCGAGACATGACCTTCCGAGTGAGGGAGTGGATATAATTCCGAGTAAGAGGTCTCCCTGTGTGATATTCCGAGCAGTGGAATTCTGAGAGGGAATTTCCGAGTTCAGTGTAACTCATTCCGAGTGGAGTCTCTCCGTGTGTGTGTAATTCCAAGTAGGGATGGCACCGAGTGGGGATATATGATGTGTTTGTCCAAAAGTACTCTGGACTAACCTCGCCCGAGTGTAAGACTTAGTGCTAGGAAACCTTGCTCGAGTGAAAGAAAAAGGAGTCGGCTTTGTAATAAGTTTACCGAGTGAAAGACTGATTGAGATGACTCGGTGTGGGAATGAAATTGCCGAGTGAAAGACTGATTGAGAGATGACTCGGATTTGGAATAAATTGCTGAGTGAAAGGCCGAGTGAGTGATGGGTCAGTCTGGATTATTTTGCCGAGTGGTAACCCGAGTGAGTGATGGTCGGTCTTGGAATTAATTTGCCGAGTGAAGGACCACTCGAGAGAAGAGTTGGTTTTGAAATAATTCGCCGAGTGAAGAACGATCAGGTGTTGAGTCTGTGTTAGGGTGAATTGTCGGGTGAATGACCGACCGAGTGATAAGTCAATTTTAATGTAATTTTCCGAGTGGACCGGATGAGAGGAATCGGTTCTAGAACAGGTTCACCGAGTGAAACCGAGTGTTGGGAAGAACGACCTTTGGTCGGATTTCGCTTAAGCGAATGGATTCCTCGCTCAAGCGAGCAAGTGTGGAAATGGTTACTCGAGTAATTTCGCCCGAGCGAGTGGCAGGGTATGTGGTGCTTCGCCCAAGCGAGCAACCTGGAAATTAGATATTGGCTTGTTTTCGCCTGAGCGAGCTGTGGCGCCCAAGCGAAATGGGCTGTCTCGCTCAAGCGAATGTGGGCCTCGCTTGAGCGGGTGACCCCTCTGTTGAAATTTTTTCCTTTCTTTTCTCTCGATTCTGATTATATTGGACCCCCTTACCCTATATTGAATAATACTTGAGGGAATGCATAGATATATATATATATATATATATATATATATATATATACACGCCTATGAGATAATATGGTGGTGAGGAATAACGATTAAGATATTGGGATGACTTGTGTATACCCAAAATATGCATAATGTGAAATATGAATCTTAACCACCAAGAATGATCATGCGAAAGCAATGTTAAGGGCTTGATGATGAGTTATGAAATGTATGTCTAAGAACATGATTGTGTTGGGCATAACTGTGATTGCCATATATGTGAATGATGAATATGTCTTGGATAATTCCAAGTGTAGAATAATATTATGATTGTTTGTTACGCCTTTTGACATCTATGTGTGGATTATCATGAATGATGTTGTGGCCATTGAAGTGCCTATTATATGTATGTTATTCCTTGAGGGGTCTTGTGAATGTTTGTATGCCATTGATGATAAAACTAAAATATACAATATACCCCTAATTGAGAGGGTGAGATATCCTTACGAGGTTGTTGTTGAGCATATGCATTATTGCATTGCATTCATGGCATGGCATAGCATTGATACTTTGTGGTTGCGATCACAGTGATGAAAGATCCTGCGGGATTCTATGAAGGGAGTACCCCTTGCGAGGCGGGAAACCAATGTGATGATGATATAATATTATGTCGGTGGTTGCGATCACCTGGTTGTGAAATGTGAAAGGCCCTGCAGGGACCATTGTATGATGATGAGCCAGTGGTTGCGATCACTTGGTATTTGATATAAAAAAGGGCTTGCGAGTACCTATGATGCCCATGGTTGCGATCATGAGGTGGGAGTACCCCTTGCGAGGCGGGAAACCTATGTGAATTGTTGAACGTGGTTGCAATCACGAGAAGCACCTTGCGAGGCTGCTATAGGGAGTACCCCTTGCGAGGCGGGAAACCAATGATTATGAATGATTGATTATGGTGGTTGCGATCACCCGTGATATGAAATCGGATCCGTTGCATATGCATTAAACAGTTGACATGTGCATTAGCCATAAGAGCATGACATTTGAGATGGGATGACCACGAGTGTTGAGAAACCCCTTGCGAGGAGGTATTTGAGTGAAACCTTAATGAATTAATGATGATAATGATTATGAGTGCCCTTGTTGATAAGTGGCAAAGTGTTGGTGTATGTGATAGTGTATATGTTGTGCTTGTTTATGATATGAATTGCGATTCATGATGCTTGCATGCCTAATATGATAATGAGATGATGAATGAATGATAATTAAATGATTTTATAGCAAAGCACACATGATGTTTGTATGCATATACACATGATCACAATATATATATATATATATTATTCGTCATTTTGAATGTATAACTCACTCTCCCATGTGGTCTCCTTTTTAGCCTTGTGTTGCAGGTTGCCATGGGATGAGTTCGTATTTTAATTAAAGTTTTGGTGAAGGTAAATAGTGGTAGAGGAAATGCCTTGGCCGACATCATTTGTGGGTTCTTATGTAATGAACTAATTGTATATGATGGTATTGATGATTTAGTGATTTTGAATATGTATAAAGTAATCCCTTGAATTTATAGATGGTGAATGCATATGTAGAATGTAAGAGAGGATTTAATGTGTACTAGAGGTATCAGAATTGAATGATGATTTTTGATCATGGTGATATTTGGAAGAAGATCCCCAAATGTATGTGTATGTATATATATATATATATATATATATATATATATATATATATCTAATTATATCTTAGGCCTTGCATGCTTATGTAATTATGTAAAATGATGATGATTGCCTATTAGGCCTTTGAAATGCCATTGCATGCTTTGCCGAGCCTTTTCTCATATCGTCATATATGGGACTAGGCGTGTGCCGGGTATACATATTCTTCCGCTGTAAACTTTATTATTTTCGTATACCGTTATGGGCAATTTATTTATCGATCCAGCTTTAGGTTATTTAATTTCACTCTTGGGTTTTCTGTGATTCGGGTCTTGATGTGATCGTGATGATATTTTGAAAACATTTCAAACGCGAAAAATTTATTCGTATTTTTATTAATTATGTTGATTACATCGGGATTCGAGCATAGAAAATCAGGGGTGTTACAGCATACACCCGCCAACACAACACTCTATCTTCACACAACCCAACCCTAGGTTTGCCACTCTTTTCTTAGCATGGTATAGGTTTGATGGCATTCAATGATTACTAGGCATGGTGGAACCCATCAGATCGACCATCCTATTAAAACAACCTCCTGAAAGATTATAATCTGCCTTTAGGCTTAAAGCAGCCAGGGAGGCGGATAATTCAGTGTGACTGTCGTACCCATCGCATAATGGAGCCTGAGCCGCCGCCAATAAATCATAAAACCTCTTCACCTCCGGATTAGCATCCTCTTCTACATTGTCATGCTCATTCCCTGCTTGGTCATCATATTGTAGCATACGCCCGATGGAGGGTCCAACATGATCTATCACCATCTGCTCCATGTTGTTGTACGTATCCCTATTCCCTCCGACCTCATAGTAAGACTGTTGCACAGTTACGGCTGATGGCCTGGGTGGTAACTGCTCACCATGGTTGTACCAACAGTAGTATCTTTCCATGAATTCCTTCTCACTTAGGTGGCACATGACATCATTCGTGAATTTAAAACTCATGCATTTGTACCTTGAGTATGGACAACGAATCTTCTGACTCGCTTTAAAACCAGGCGCGTTTGCGGTAGCAAACAGAACGAACTCCAATATCCCCATCATAAACCCCTCAGTCACTCGCTGACTGTGATCTAGCAGGTTGTACATCCATCGTTGATTTTTTGGAACTTCCATTCACGATATCTAACAAGCAGAGTTCTAGTTACTTTGATTTAAACATTATGTGACTATCATTCGTGAATCACTCTCTATCTCTTTGATGTTGCAAGTGGGTGGGGCCCTATCCCATTTGGGATGAATATACAACCATCCGTAGCCCGTCGATGTTGTTTAGGGTCTATCTTGAATTGTTGATGTTCATTTGGAATTCTGGCAGCCTTTCGCATTGGTCCCTGAGTACACAAAGATACGTGTGGTGTTTCATACCGCACGCAGACACGCACCCGGAGACAATACGAAACACAGTAACCGAAATTTGAAATGGACATCAACAACACAAGATAGATCCCAAACAACAATGATGGCTTACGCCCTACAGGTTACAAATTCATCTCAAACTGTCCAACCGGGACAATTCAAGATCCAACACAACACGGTATGTCGGCCGGTTGTCTTGAATCTTGAACAGGAACTTAATGGGTACACACACGACTAACCCTACATTGTTAAACTTTGGTTTACTTTTTTATGTACCCTAGAACAGAGAGCCCACTGAAATTTCGACAGAGTCTCCCCTGTAAACTAGACATTTCCAAATTTTTTTACAACGCCCTGTTACACACAAAATTTCCTAGTATAGTTCAATATATAACTACGACTTGCATAAACTGTAAGGGAATCCCTAGTACATGAGCAATGGAAATACAAGGATTCCCATAGGATTTGCAAAACGTCGTGTTTCAAAGCACTATACATGCACACAAAAAACAAATTGTTTTAGGATTACCTCTTGAAGAACACAGAAGCAGTCGTAGCCTCGTCCTTTAGGAGACCACACGAGCACTCCCACCAGAATCGCAACACTTGCCAACTTCTAGTTTGACAGCGTGTAGCCCTTGCAACTTTTGCGAATTTGTGTCTCACTTTAGTGAACAGCCTATGAGCATCTTATGCTTTATTTATAGGCTTAGGTTTGACCTAATTTGTTCTCTCTAAAGAGTGGGCTCCTTACTCATTCTAAATGAGTTAGGCCCAATAGCTTTATTTTAGTCCAACTAAAATAAAACAAAATATTTTCTGATGGGCTTACTCTATGTGTGTGACCCTATAGGTAAAATACCCGGTCATATTAATAATAAATTTTTTTATTATTAATATAAAATAAGAGCAGAATCTAGCAATGCATCATTATGTCCAAATATTATTTAATATCAACATAACCTATAAGTGATAATTATTTAATATGTTTCTTCCTTTTGTCACGATATCCTAATTGGGCCCAAGGCATGTTCGCGTCATCCTTGTACGGCCCAATTTATTTTACTTGATACCGGAGTAGACTTTATCCGAATAAATATCTAATATTTATTCTTTCTAGCATGGTCATGCGTTTTCTTAGTCTTACTCCATCAAGTGGCCTATAGATATCACTTCTGTCACATAGGAGAGACAAATCCCATCCACATCACTCACATCCCTCTACATAAATTTTTCATTGCCTAATCACAACCTTTATAGTCCTCTTGTTATAGAAGATGTTTAATTGTATTAAAACAATAAACTCCTCATGTAGGAATCGTAGTGACTTCAGGTCGAAGGACTACATATACCATTATCACATAGAGAATCGTTTATGACATTCATGTAACGATCCATGCAATGTTCTCGTGGTGGGTCTGTCCAGTACATCATTACTCTTAATGTGTACCCGTGTGAAGACTTGATATGATCTATATCTATGATCTGTGAGATCAGGTCATCAGTACACTCACACACTAGTCTCAATGTATTTACATGTCCCCATGTAAATACTTGACTAGGGACATTTTCGGAATAACTTTCATATGACCTATTACTCCAAGGATAAATATATTTTAAAACAATTTTAAACTAAAATACTTATTTTATTTATAAGCAAAAAAATGATACAAATGAAAAAGCTCATAGTGCATACACCAATAATCTCCCACTTGCACTAGAGCCAATCAAACATTTGCCTAATGCCTAATGATCTAGTGTGCCCCTCATGTTTTTGTTGTGTAAGAGGTTTTGTGAGTGGGTCAACAATATTCTCATCAGTATGCACCTTACATATCTTTACATCTCCTCGGTCAAGGATCTCTCAAATGAGATGAAATCGCCTAAGTATATGCTTGGATCGTTAATGTGATCTAGGTTCCTTAGCTTGTGTGATTGCTCCACTATTGTCACAGTAGAGACTTATAGGGTCCACAATGCTAGGAACAATCCCAAGTTCTGTTATGAACTTCTTGATCCATACTACCTCTTTTGCAGCATTTGAGGCAGTAATATACTCAGACTCTGTAGTAGAATCAGCAACTGTCTCTTGCTTTGAACTCTTCCAGCTTACATCGCCACCATTTAGACAAAACACATACCCAGATTGCGATCTTGAGTCATCCTTATCAGTTTTGAAGCTAGCATCAGTGTAACCTTTTACAATGAGCTCTTCTTCCCCTCCGTATATCAAGAATGAATCCTTAGTTTTTCTTAAATACTTTAGGATATTCTTGACAGCAGTCCAGTGACTTTCACCGGGATCAGACTGGTATCTGCTCATCATGCTTAAAGCGTACGAGACATCTGGTCAAGTACATATCATGGCATACATGATTGATCCAATAACAGATACATATGGAATCTTATTCATCCGTTCTCTCTCTTCTTTAGTGGAAGGAGATTGAGCTTTTGACAAGCTTATGCCATGAGCCATAGGCAAAGTTCCTTTCTTGGAATCTTGCATGTTAAACCTTTTTAACACTTTATCTATGTATGTATTCTGACTTAGGCCAAGAAGTTTTCTTGATCTATCTCTATAGATCTTAATTCCCAACACGTAGGTTGCTTCACCTAAGTCTTTCATAGAAAAATAGCTTCCCAACCAACTCTTCACAGACTGAAGAGTAGGAACGTCATTTTCAATAAGTAGTATATCATCAACATACAGGACCAGAAAAACAATTGTGCAGTCACTAACCTTCTCATAGACACAAGGTTCATCCTCATTTTTAGTAAAACCAAATTGTTTAACAGCTTTATCAAAATGAAGATTCCAGCTTCTGGAAGCTTGCTTAAGTCCATATATGGAATGTTGTAGTTTGCACACCTTCCTGGAAGCTTCAGGCTTAACAAAGCCTTCGGGTTGTGTCATGTACACTTCCTCAAGAAGATTTCCATTAAGGAAAGCAGTCTTGACATCCATTTGCCATATCTCATAATCATGGTATGCAACAATAGCAAGCAAAATCCGAACAGACTTTAGCATAGCAACCGGGGAAAAAGTTTTATCATAGTCTATGCCATGTATTTGCTTGAAACCTTTAGCCACTAACCTTGCTTTAAAGGTACTTATATTACCATCCATGTCAGTTTTCTTTTTGAAAACCCACTTAAATCCTATAGGTTTTACCCCTTCAAGTGCATCAACCAAGTTCCAAACTTGATTAGTGTACATGGAGTCCATTTCAGATTCCATGGCTTCTAGCCATTTCTCAGATTCTGGACTTACAATGGCCTCTTCATAAGATGTTGGCTCATTTTGATCCATTAGGAATACGTCTCCTTCCCGAGTTACAAGAAATCCATATCTTTCAGGTTGTTGACGTATTCTACCTGATCTACGCAAGTCTTGTGCTACTGGAGCTGGTGTTATCACAACATTTTGTGGGTCTTGCTCCATTTCCACGATTGGCTCTTCAATGCCTTGTGAGTCTTGAATTTCTTCAAGTTCTACTTTCCTCCCACTGATTCTTGTAGAGATGAATTCCCTTTCTAAGAATACAGCATTCCGAGCAACAAACACTTTGCCTCGGTAGGATTGTAAAAATAATAACCCTTAGTTTCTTTTGGGTATCACACAAAAAGACATTTATCTGACTTGGGCCGTAGTTTATCCTAATTTTGATGCTTAACATAAGCTTCACAGCCCCAAATCTTAAGAAAAGACATACTAGGTCATTTCCCAGTCCATATCTCATATGGTGTCTTTATGACAGCCTTTGATGGAACACGGTTAAGTGTGAAAGTTGCTGTCAACAAAGCATGTCCCCAGAATGAGTTAAGGAGGTCAATTTGACTCATCATTGATCGAACCAAGTCCAACAAGGTTCTATTTCTCCGCTCAGAAACCCCATTCCATTCTGGTGTTCCAGGGGGAGTAATTTGAGATATAATCCCACACTCTTTAAGATATTCATCAAACTCTAGGCTCAAATATTCACCACCTCGATCAGATCGAAGTGCTTTAATTGTCTTGCCAAGTTGGTTCTCTACTTCATGTTTGAACTCCTTGAACTTTTCAAAGGATTCTGATTTATGTTTCATGAGAAACACAAATCCGTATCTACTGAAATCATCAGTAAAAGTGATGAAGTAACTAAAACCTCCCCTAGCCATTGTCCCTATGGGCCCACATACATCATTGTGTATTAAGCCAAGAAGATCACTCGCCCTTTCACCTTTCCTGGTAAATGAGGTCTTAGTCATCTTCCCCAATAAACAAGATTCGTATGTATCTATTGATTCAAAATCAAAAGATTCTAAATATCCATCTTGATGGAGTTTAGAAATGCATTTCTCATTTATATGTCCTAGGCGACAATGCCAAAGATAAGTTGGGTTTAAATCATTTGTTTTAACCCTTTTAGTATTAATGTTATAGATAGGGGTTTCAAGATCTAGAACATAAAGTCCATTACTCAAATTTTCTCAACAATAAAACATGTCATTCAAATAAACAGAACAACTATTGTTCTTTATTATAAAGGAAAACTCTTTCTTATCAAGACAAGAAACAGAAATAATGTTTCTCCTTATTGCTGGAACAAAATAACAATTGTCCAATTCAAGGACTAACCCTGAGGGCAAGGATAAAAAATAAGTCCCTACAGCTAATGCAGCAACTCTTGCTCCATTTCCAATGTGTAGGTCTACCTCGCCCTTCATCAACTGCCTACTCTTTCTTAGATCCTGCACATTATGACAAATGTGAGATCCACATCCAGTATCTAATACCCATGATGTTGAAGTTGACATGTTAATTTCTATAACAAAAATACCTGAAGTGGAAGTCTCACTTCCCTTCTTCTTAAGCTCTTCTAGGTACTTTGGACAGTTTCTCTTCCAGTGTCCCTTTTGTCCACAATGGTGACACTTACCTTCCTTAGCCACCCCGCCCACAGGTTTTAAGGCTAATGTACTTGGCTTATCCTTTCCTTTCCAAAATTTCTTTCCATTTCCTGCAATAGCCTTTCCTTTGCCTTTATACACGCCCTTTCCTTTACCTTTGCCAGAATTCACCATCATTATGGCCTTGCCCTTTCCTTTAGAAATATTGGGCTTAGCAGTCCTCAACATATTGAGTAGCTCTGGCAATGTTTTGTCCAATGTATTCATGTTATAATTCATGACAACTGGCTTAAAACTGTCAAGTAATGGTTTTAAAATGAGATCGGTAGCTAACTTTTGAGGGAAAGGGAATCCTAGCCTAGCTAGATTCTCCAAGTACCCAATCATTTTGAGCACATGAAGTCGTATAGAACCTCCCTCTTCAAGTCTACAGCTAAATAGGGCTGAGGAAACTTCATATCTTTCTTGGTCAGCTTGACCTTGATATAGCTTCCTTAGGTTTTCGATCATATCGAAAGACTCCATGTGCTCATGTTGCTTCTGAAGCTCAGGAGACATGGTAGCCAACATAGGCATTGGACATCTAAAGCATCATCCTGATGCTTCTTATAAGCATCCTTGTCAGCTTTAGAGGCGTTTGTAGCGGGTGGTTCCGGAACTGGACTTTCCAAGACATAATGCTTTTTCTCTTGTTTGAGGACAATCCTCAAGTTTCTATACCAGTCAAGGAAGTTAGAACCAGACAATTTTTCCTTGTCTAGGATTGATCGCAACAAATGGTTCGAAGGTGTGTTTGACGTCATGGTTATCTAAAACAGAAAATATGTAGTAAGTATCATTTTCAAAACATATTTAAATTATGGTTATTTAAATTAAATATGTCTCCCACTATTTTGATTCAAAACAAAATACCCTCCACGAATCAGAAAATCCCATTGGAAGATTTTCTAGTGGGCTAAGATCCATATTTTGCCAAGTGTTAAGTCAGCTTTGGCTGATCACCTAATACTTGGTTATTTAGGTAGGAAACTTTTTCCAATTGTATCTTTATACAACTCTTAGTCATTCGGTTTAGTAACCATTACTGATTATTCATCTTATGAATATTTAGCCCAATGTTTACGCCTCTAAGTTATATTCAATCCAATTGAAAACTTAGTTAAGTTAAAGCCCAATAAAACAGTTTGGATATTACCATTATCCCATCGCGTTTTACTAATATAAATGATAGTGCCCTGCTTTGGCAGACCCACTATTTATTGACATTAGTGTTGACGAGTGTACTTATTGCAAGGCGTTTATAACTTAATATTATTTTGAAGGATTTTAATTTATTTTAAAATTACTGTCTTTGTTAAACGTTTTAACGCAATAAAATTATCCCCAAAGCATGCAAACGAAATTGTGAGATGGTTATGGTCTTCCTAGAAGAAAAATAAATAAATAAATAAATAAACCTAGAGGAACTATATTGCCATGGCTTCATGAAGTCCTACTTCTTGAATCCATCATCCTCTTTGAGTCACCACTCCTTGATTTTCTTCTAAGTCTCTACTTTGTTGGCCCGATCAAGATTACATGATTAAATAGAAACTCGCTTTACATACGAGTAAAGGGTTGAGAAAAGAAATACAATAGAATAGAGAGAGGCACAACACGCAGGCTGTATTTAAATAAAATAACTAAGACCATAACCATTCACCATGCAACGTGTTAATTAATTGATTATAACCCATTTAAAAGCATTAAAAGAGTAATTAATTTTAAAAACGGGCAATTAAACACATGGGGTCGGTAATAAGGCGCTACGCAGAGAATGTACAGGGTCCCGCTTAAGTACCGCTTTAGTACCAAGTCTTTCCTAGCCAAAACGTCCCTCTGACCATTAACAGCTCTAAAATTTTGACTAGGGTTTCAAACATTTTGAAACCCTAATTCCTTATTGCGAATGCTTCACAACACAGTCGTCAAGGCACATGGAGGCAGCGCCGTCTAGGGTTTCAAAACCTAGAATTCAACTTGCACCAATGCCAACATGCAATTCCTTTCCATGATGGCCGTCTATGTTTCAACTCTTGAACCCTAGATTAAGGAACGACCAAGGTTTAACACTTAAACCTTATCACTCAACGCCCCATAACATGACCATTCATGTTCGAAGATCAACTCAATTGATTCATAATTTGTACGATGACTATCATATGAGTAAAACACATATGAAATACGAAAATTACATAAACTCATACATCATACAAATTTAAATGCAACAACATACATACTAAAATTGAGAAACTATAACATGCATCGTATACAATCTACAAAGAATAACTCAAAAACATATGTATCATGCCAAAACAAAGGTCATACCATATACATTATTAATCATTGTAATAATAAGCATCATATGCGATAACCTAAAATAGCAACATAATCATGCTTGTTCATTTTCGAATCCTAGTTTCACAAAACATTTTCACAAAACAAAAAATACAAAGCTTTAAACAAGAAACGATTTCGCAAATCATATTTTCTAAAAGCTCTTGCAAACGAAAACATAATGAAACACAAACAAATGCCTAAAACACGGTTTTGCAACCTGGCTTTGATACCACTGTAAGGGAATCCCTAGTACATGAGCAGCGAAAATACAAGGATTCCCATAGGATTTGCAAAACGTCGTGTTTCAAAGCACTATACATGCATACACAAAAAAATTGATTTAGGATTACCTCTTGAAGAACACCGAAGCAGTCGTAGCCTCGTCCTTTAGGAGTCCACACGAGCACTCCCACCAGAATCGTAACACTTGCCAACTGCTAGTTTGACAACATGTAGCTTTGGCAACTTTTGCGAATTTGTGTCTCACTTTAGTAAACGGCCTATGAGCATCTTATGCTCTATTTATAGGCTTAGGTTTGACCTAATTTTTTCTCTCTAAAGAGTGGGTTCCTTACTCATTCTAAATGAGTTAGGTCCAATAGCTTTATTTTAGTCCAACTAAAATAAAACAAAACATTTTCTGTTGGGCTTACTCTATGTGTATGACCCTATGGGTAAAATACCCGGTCATATTAATAATAAATTATTTTATTATTAACATAAAATAAGAGGCATCTAGCAATGCATCATTATGTCCGAATATTATTTAATATCAACATAACCTATAAGTGATAATTATTTAATATGTTTCTTCCTTTTGTCACGATATCCTAATTGGGCCCAAGGTATGGTCGCGTCATCCTTGTACGGCCCAATTTATTTTACTTGATACCGGAGTAGACTTAATTCGAATAAATATCTAATATTTATTCTTTCTAGCATGGCCATGCGTTTTCTTAGTCTTACTCCATCAAGTGGCCTATAGATATCACTCCTGTCACATAGGAGAGACAAATTCCATCTACATCACTCACATCCCTTTGCATAATTTGTTCATTGCCTAATCACAACCTTTATAGTCCTCTTGTAACAGAAGACGTTTAATTGTATTAAAACAATAAACTCCTCATGTAGGAATCGTAGTGACTTCAGGTCGAAGGACTACATATACCATTATCACATAGAGAATCGTTTATGACATTCATGTAACGATCCATGCAACGTTCTCATGGTGGGTCTGGCCAGTACATCATTACTCTTAATGTGTACTCGTGTAAAGACTTGATATGATCTATATATATGATCTGTGAGATCAGGTCATCAGTACACTCACACACTAGTCTCAATGTATTTACATGTCCCCATGTAAATACTTGACTAGGGACATTTTAGGATAACTTTCATATGACCTATTACTCCAAGGATAAATACATTTTAAAATAATTTTAAACTGAAATACTTATTTTATTGATAAGCAAAAAATGATACAAATGAAAAAGCTCATAGTGCATACACCAACATAAACAAATTAAAGCAGTCAACACAACAACCTAGTGAGCTCTGCTCTCTACTAACAGACAACAATACACATGCATATATTAAACACATGTTACCAGCACACAAAATCAATGCCTAATGAGCTTTGCTCTCCACTAACAAACAAGAATACACATGCATAAAAGACATGTTATCAGCATACAAAACCAATGCTTAATGAGTTTTGCTCTCCACTAACAAAAAATAATCAACACGTATACACGTTAAATGATACAACACACATCATGAGAAAGTTAGTGTTAGGAGATTACCTGAAAACGAGAGTGCAAACGAAACTGAAGACAAGTGAAGAGAGTCGAACAGATACCATGCGTAAGGTGTGTTGGTCTGCATGACAAACCAAAAAGTGATTGACAATATGTGTTAAAATGAAAATATGAAAACACACGTGAGAATGAGTCCATGAGAGAGGCAGCAAAGACAACATTTGCATTATAAAACATTCTAAGGGTTGATTATACAAATTTTTCTGCTCATGTCTTGGCCTATATCAATTTTGTTACACCAATAGCAGAAATAGACAAGTCCACAGAAAAAGCCTTTACTCTAAATAAATAAATAACAAAAGTTCACTACTTTGAAGAATTAATGATGTTGCTAGGACTTAGGAGACCTATATGGTTAGCAACTCATGAAACTCTAATTATCAAATCATCATTTTTTGGTTTCATTTAGATAAGCATGATATTTCTTATAGTTCTTCTCATATGCTTACTTTTAAATTTTGAAGAGGTAACTTGAAGAGGTTAACAAGATTGACGTCGGAGGTAACTTGATAATGTACCTAAAGTTTCTAACTTAATAATGTTTCAATTTAAATAGATGGAACTTCAAATACACATGATGAAAGAAAATTTTAGGGATACTTGTATTCCCATAATTAGATAAATTTGGCTTCGTGAAATTTGACTCTTTTGTGTTATAATCTTCCTTAATTAAATCGGTTTATCCCTTTAATAAGAATTGATGTTTTTCTTCTAATAGGAAAATACACTAAACTTTTAATAACTTGGTATATTAAAATCATGATATTTTTATTTTAAATTTATTAAGGTTTTTATTATCTTTTTAATGAGCCTAAACTTAGTTTCTACTTAAGAAATTTGATCCGGTCTCAATACCGGTATCCGATCTGCTATACATATTTCAACGTCTTTGATAAGACATCTACGTGTAACCGGTGTCATCGGTATACATCCAGACTGTAATTCCGTATCAGGCGTTCTCCCTATACCGGTTATCCAGGATAACACCATGACATCGGATAATATACACGTCACTATGCAAAAGACAAGGATTGTTGCTATAGGGATCGATCAATAATTCCCTGCACTACGAGCCAAATTCTGCTCACGGGAATGGTCAACTTGTTCCCTAATCCTAGTCTACATTCTCTATGCTCAATATAAAATAGCCACTTGACCCAATCATGCAGGTAAGTGCGCAATATAATAATGCTAATGGGAGTTGGTGGTTCCCCACCAACGAGTCCTCGTTAATCGAGCCAATCAGGTATATGAACTAACTTCATGATTGAAGTTGGGGATCTTCATCTTCATCTTCAGCTCTTTTACGACTGATTACTCTCTGAATACATTCCTTACTTGGAATATAATCACTGACTTGAGCGTCGGAGAATCTTGGCAGGTGACACCACCATTCGCCCACTTCAACGCGATTAGGTTGGTGTGAAGGATCTCCAGAACGCCCAATCCGCTCCCCTCATTCAAGGACAACGGATACCTACATCGGATACGCATATATCCGGTCTCTTATACGGTATTGACATACTATTCGTGACTGGCTTGAGATCGGATCTCTTGACCCCGGTCCAGGACAGATCATTGGCACGCCCAGTGGGACGCGATAAAGTTATTCCCATATCCTTTGACAGAGCAGGTAATCCACCATGGAAGGCGAAGCACAAGACTACATGGAGAATCAAGCTGAAGGCAGAACCAATCCTAATGCCTACAGAAAACTCAATTTTGATTCTCATGGGGGCGGCTCAAAGAAGATAGTAACTGTGTCTGATCCTGATCCTCGCGATGAGTTGATCAAACAACTTCAGAGGGAACTCGCTGAATTGCGAAGAGAAAAAAGGCAAAGTGAGGATAAAGAGTCATCTCGCACGCGAAACACTCCCCACACAACTGATGGTGAAAAGTCCACCACTCTTCAGTACTCAAAGATCCCAACGTTTGAGGAGGGAGAACAAATTCGCGATTCTGAGGATGCAGCTTCCCGAAGGAAGAGAGATTCAATAACAGCACCCCCATTGTCTTACAATCTTAAGGTTCCTTTTTCAAGGAGACTTATGGGCATCAGCATCCCCAAGCACCTTCAAACCACTCAACCACTTTCCATCGGAAAGTATAATGGTGAAACTGATCCAACTAAGCACCTTGATGCTTATGTGTTTGAAGCCATGTACTTGGGGGCTGATGAGGACGTGATGTGCCGAATGTTCCCTCGAACATTGTCTGAGGAAGCCCTCGGGTGGTTTAAAGGCCTACCTTCTGGATCCATAGATTCTTGGACGGAAATGGCAGCTGCCTTTGAAACCCACTTTGTCATCTCCAGAGACGTACCCAAGACGTCTCATACCTTGGCTCAGATTAAGCAAGGTGAAACAGAGGGCTTAAAAGATTTTTTGAAGAGGTTTTATAAGGAAGCAGCCCTGGTTCCTAACCTCACAGAATCTATCAAGCTGCATATCGTGATTGAGGCATTGCAGCCAGGATCAGCTTTCGCTCTTTCATTAGCAAAGAGCCCCCCAGCAACTTTTGAGGATTTCAGGAAAAAAGCCTCAAAGTATGTGAGCATAGAGATGCATTTGGAGGCAATGGCTGCAAAGAAAAAGCCACCAACACCATCTCCCCAAACCCAGAAGGGTAAGGAGAAGACGAGGTCAGAACGCATGGAAAGGCCATTCACCAATCCTAAGGTGGATAACCGCCCTCCTCGACCTCGAGAAAGGCATGTCAATTCTTTCAGCCATTATGCACAGTTATCTGCCAGACCATCTCAGATTTTGAGAGAGGTCGGATGGCCAGTTTTCAGCACATATGGCATCAGGAGACCAGCCCCTATGAAAAGACCAGGAAATTCACGAAAGTACTGTGATTTTCATGAACAAAATGGTCATTCCACTGACGAATGCCAAGCTCTAAAGAACGCGGTTGAGACGCTAATTAGAGAAGGCAAATTGAAGCAATACCTGTTCAAAGAAAAATCCTTTGACAGGGCAGAACGGAATGAGAAAAGAGAAAGAGATCCCGACGATGGGGATGACAACAACCCCAGTCCGGTTCGAAAGTTCTCTGCTGCAGAGAAACAAAAAGGTGTAATGACCGATAATGCAGCACAGAAAGATAGCATGCCCCAGCAACAACGTCAGGGCCGACGTGAAGTCATTGACATGATTGCTGGAGGGTTCGCTGGAGGAGGAGCTTCAATTACAGCCCGTAAGAATCATCATAGAATGATTCTATCTGTGCAAGGGAAAGTCAAGGACAATCGCCCTTACAGAGGAGGGAATGAGGCTCCCACAATCTCTTTCTCTGACGAGGATTTTGGCCCAACCGTTCCTGGTGGAGACGATGCTGTAGTCATCACTGCTGTGATCGCCAACAAGGACGTCCGAAGAATCCTTGTTGACCAGGGAAGTTCCTGCGATGTTATTTTCTATAATTGCTTTGAAAGAATGGGTTTTAAAGACTCAGACTTACAGCCTTACACGCAGGAACTAACAGCTTTCAATGGCGCAAAGCAATTAACTAGAGGGTATCTTGATACCCTTATCTCGTTTGAAGGCGAGCCAGGAGCCAGGACGGTTAGGTCTCGGGTGCTAGTGATTGATGTCAAATCACCATTTAATGGCATCATAGGCCGTCCTACTCTGAATGCAATGGAGGCAGTTGTATCAACCCCACATCTCCTTATCAAGTTCATTGACAAGGATAATGCTGTGTCATCTATCCGGGGTGATCAAGAGATGGCTAGGTACTGCTACAACCTTAGCCTCAACATGACAAAGCTGGACGCCTCCAATAAAAAAAGGAAACTTAATGATGCTGGCACATCGGCTGGATCTGTAAGTCTTGTCGACCTGGATCCTAGAGCGGATTTGAACATTGATCCGTTCAACCCATCAAAGCCCACACCGGATGGAAGTTCCAGGGACATTGTCTTGGGAGATTCTCCAGAAAAGATCACCCATATTAATGACAAGCTAGATGCTGAAATAGAGCAGCGACTGCTGGCTCTCTTACAAGAGTTTAAAGACCTCTTTGCATGGACTGCAGCCGATATGCCAGGCATAGACCCTGAATTCTGCTGTCATAAACTTTCCGTCTATCCAGAGACGAAACCTGTCGCCCAAAAGAAAAGACGATTGGGCCCAGAGAAACAGAAGGCAGCTTGCCAGCAAACTGAGGAATTGCTGAAGGCCGGATTCATCAGGGAAATCCGATATTCCTCTTGGCTTTCGAATATGGTGATGGTCCCTAAATCCAATGGTAAATGGAGAATGTGCATTGACTACGTGGACCTCAACCGCTGCTGTCCAAAAGATCCTTATCCTCTTCCTAATATAGATCGGATGGTAGATGATTCCTCTGGTTACCAATACCTGAGCTTCATGGACGCTTATTCTGGTTACAACCAAATTCCGATGTGTGAAGAGGATCAAGAGAAGACAGCTTTCATAAATGATCGTGGTGTCTTTTGCTATACAGTCATGCCCTTTGGCCTGAAAAACGCTGGGGCGACATATCAGCGCATGATCAACAAGGTTTTCGAAGGTATGCACACCAAACTTGTTGAAGTATATATTGACGACATAATAGCAAAGACACCGGTTGGTGGCGATCATATTGACGACCTGCGCCAAGTATTCACCCGTTTGAGACAATTTAACATGAGGCTGAACCCAATGAAGTGCACATTTGCTGTCCCTGCTGGGAAATTTTTGGGTTTCATGTTAACTCAACGTGGTATAGAAGCCAATCCAGGGAAGTGCCAAACGATTCTAGACATGCAAAGTCCTAAGAATCTCAAAGAAGTCCAATCCCTGAATGGCAAGGTAGCAGCTTTGGCACGGTTCATGCCGAAGATGGCTCACAGGTCGCTCCCTCTGTACAAAATACTGAAAAAGTCCAAGAAATTCGAGTGGGGACAGGAACAAGAAAAAGCTTTCCAAGAGCTTAAGGAGGTGTTGTCCAAACCTCCCATTCTCACAAAGCCTGACCCCGAAGACACACTCATTCTGTACTTGGCTATTTCAGATGAAGCTTTGGGCGTTGCCTTGATAAAAGAAACTCCTGATGGACAAAGACCGGTCTATTTCACTAGCAAGACCTTGCAAGGTGCTGAGATCCGGTATCAAAAAATTGAAAAGGCCGCCCTCGCTGTTGTTTGGGCCTCACGACGGTTGCGTCCGTACTTTCACGCCCATCCAATCATAGTGAGAACGGATTTGCCACTCCGTTCTGTCTTAATCAAGCCCGATCTCGCTGGGAGGATGATCAAATGGTCTATCGAACTCTCTGAGTTTGATATATCCTACGAACCCCGCAGCGCTATTAAAGCTCAAGTCCTGGCTGACTTTATTGTGGAAATGACAGGGACTGATCCGGATTACCCTCGAGTCCATTGGACCATTTACGTTGATGGTTCATCAAACCAAAGAGGATCTGGAGCAGGTGTAGTTCTTGAAAGTGATGACGGAGTACACCTGGAGATCTCCCTTCGTTTCAATTTCAAAACATCCAACAACCAGGCTGAGTACGAAGCTTGCTTGGCCGGGCTAAGAGCTGCAATTGACATCGGAGCTTCTGAGGCGACACTCTGTAGCGATTCACAGCTGGTGATTTCGCAGATCTTAGGAGATTATCAAGCTCGCGAACCTCAACTCCAATTATACTTGAACTGTGTCAAGGAGTTGACTGAGAAATTCTCAAAGGTGGAGTTCAAGCATGTTCCACGTGAAGAGAATACGAGAGCGGATATACTCTCCAGGTTAGCAAGCACTAAACGACCGGGTAGCACCACTACTCTGGTTCAAAGCACGCTAACGTCGCCCAGCATCCCTCTTTTCCCTTCTCTAAACGCCATAATGACTGACTCCCTTTACGGAGATACATGGATGGCTCCTTACATCCGTTATTTGGCTGATGGACAGCTACCCACAGATGAGAAGGAAAAGACGAGGTTAAGGAGAGAATTACCGTATTTCACTATGATTGATGGTAATCTCTACAGAAGGGCACTCTCTGTGCCTTATTTAATTTGTCTCAAAGAGAATGAGGTGCAAGGTGTAATGGAGGAAGTGCATGGAGGACAAAGTGGACACCATGCTGGAGGAAGAAGCTTAATGCGAAAAATCCTCAGAGCTGGATACTGGTGGCCCACAATGAAGCAAGACTCCATTGACTTCGTCAAAAAATGCGACGCTTGCCAAAAATTCTCTAACCTACACCACACACCGGCTGAAGAACTCTTCACATCCGCTGTTCCATGGCCCTTCTATCAATGGGGATTGGATATTCTGGGCCCCTTTCCAACTGCTCCTGGGGGCATCAAATATCTCATTGTAGGGGTCGATTATTTCACTAAGTGGATAGAAGCAGAGCCGGTGGTGCATATTACTTCAGCCCGAACTCGCCGTTTCATGTATGAAAACATCATAACACGGTTCGGGGTCCCAGCACGGATTGTCACAGACAATGGCACCCAGTTCACGGATAGAAAATTCACAGATTTGCTTGAAGGGTTAGGAATAACCCAAATATTCTCATCCGTCGAACATCCCCAAACTAACGGTCAAGCTGAAGTGGCCAACAGGGAGGTGCTTAAGGGATTAAAGAAGCGCCTTGGTGAAGCCAAAGGCGGATGGACAGACCAGCTGTGTCACGTCCTATGGGCATATCGGACAACGCCTCATTCATCCACCAATGAATCCCCATATCGCCTAACATACGGGGTCGAGGCAATGATACCTGTGGAACTGCAAATTGCTTCCACAAGGGTTAAGTACTTCTCTGAAGAAACCAACAATGCTAACTTGGCATCCGAAATAGATGTCATACAAGAACTCAGAGAAGACGCTTTCATCCGAGATCAAGCCATCAAAGCCAAAGTTGCTCTCCGGTACAACAAACGAGTCCAATCAAGGACTTTCAACGTTGGAGATTTGGTTTTGAGGAAAGCAAGTATAGGGAATAAATTCGCCCATCAAGGCAAACTAGCACCAAACTGGGAAGGCCCATACAGGGTATCCGAAGTTACTGGCAAAGGCTCTTACCGCCTTGAAAACCTTGATGGCACTCCTATCCGAAACAAATGGAACACCCAAAACTTGCGCATCTACTATAGCTAGCTGTTGGAACCATCTACACTCTCCTATCCTTATCTTGGATTGAATACTGGAGAATTTATTTTCACAGCTACGCTCTCCTTGTAATTCTTATTTCTGATTTAATAAGAATCTCTCATAACAATTTAACTCTTTCGAGTTTTTCTTATGCTGTGATTTTCAGTTTATCCGGTGTACAAAAGCATATTCAGGACGGATGATCTCAGCTACTTATTCTGTAGTTGACGATGTAACTCTTCGAATATGCGCAACGCACAAGAACATACTCAGGACGGATGATCTCAATTACCCATTCTGTAATTGACGATGTAACTCCTCGAGTGTGTAAATATTGAAGGCCCAGATTGTAGGATTAAACCGAACTCTGGGTACGGTTAGTAAGTTTGGCTGAACACCGGTGAAGGCTCAGATTGTAGGATTAAACCGAACTCTGAGTACGACTAGTAGGATTAACCGAACGTCGGTGAAGACCTGAGTTGTAGGATTAAACCGAACCTCAGGACATGGGTTGTAGGGCTGGCACTTTTTTAAGGCCACAAACCGAACCCCATTCAGAGATTACATGGGTTGTAGGGCTGGTCCTTCTTCAAGGCCACAAACCGAACCCCATTCGAAGACTACATGGGTTGTAGGGCTGGTCCTTCTTCAAGGCCACAAACCGAACCCCATGCGAAGGCTTGGGCGCAGTAAGCTGGTTTTTCTTCAAGACCACGCTGAACCCCAAGTGACGGGCGCAGTAGGTTCAGGATTAGCCCTGATCTGAACCCCGTATCGAAGGCTCGGATTGTAGGATTAAACCGAACTCTGAGTACGACTAGTAGGATTAACCGAACGTCGGTGAAGCATTGTCATCGGATAAAAGACCAATTGAAGAACGGCTGGTAGGATTAAACCGAACGCCAAATATTACATGGACAGTAGGATCAAACCGAACTCCAAACATAACAAGTAAGTTATACTGAACTCCAAATTAATACTCTCGTGAAGTTCTTTATTTGGAAGTTTTATAGCTTATAATTCTGAGTCATCAATTCTTCAATTGAGATCTGACTCATAAACTCCGACACACACAATTCACTCGGGTACGCCACAATCTAAGGCATATTCACCTGAAATCTCTCAGTCGGAAATATTTGAGGAGGAATGTCTATTTTAAATCCTCACTCTTAAAAACTCTCACGAGAAAATTTTACTCAGAATTTATTCAAAGTGATAATCACCCAATGATACTGGGGGACAACATCAACGGTTTAACGAATATCTTGAGGAATGAACTCTCGTCTAAACGATCTCACAATCATTCCCCTTAAGCCGTCCTTGTGGCGATGATGTGTTCCCTCATCAGCGGTGATCTTATTATGAAATTCATTTCGCATTCCGGTATGGAGATTTTGTTTTACAATCCGATCTTCATTACTTAATTCCAGAATGATATAATACACATGCAATCCCTCTATTTAAGTTGTTTTTCACTAAACAAGAATGGAGGTAAAAATCTCTTTTATTGATTCAATAAGAATTACAATTCGTGTAATAATCCGGAGCTGATCCCGGAACACAGCGAATTCGAATCAATAAAACGAAAAAGCAAACAAGAAAGGCGCTACTCTTTCTGGCTTGAGTTTCCCTCCTTCCCCTTGCCTTTGTCTCCGGTCTTGCCTCCTTCAGTGCGAGAGCTCGATCCTGTACTTATGGGTTTCAGGAGGGAAGGTCTCATTGATTGACCTTTAGGTAAAGGAGCAAACTTATAAGGAGTTCTAGGCGGACTCTCTTGACGATTGTCAACGATGGCCACCAGTTTCCCTTGGTGAAACTCATAGAACGGATCAATACCGTTCAAATTAAGTGACACCTTGGGATTCCGGTATAACACCTGACGAATTGCCAACCCGAAAGCCTCCTTAACTGCTTGATCACACATGTTTACAGCATCGTCCAAGTCTGCTTTCAGGGTCTTGACTTCGCCATTCGAATCCGCCAGCTTTGATAGCAGCTCCTTTTCCTTACGTGTCCAATCATCCACTCCTAGAGAATGGACGACCTTAGCCTCCTTCAACCCCTCTTCCAGCTTTGAAGAGCGTTCCTTCTCCGTGCAGAGATGAGCATTGAGGTCAGCATTGATTTTCTTCTGATCAGAAACTTGACCCTCTAGCTCCTTGGCAAGATTCTTCAACTTGGCAATTTCTTCATCCTTCTTCTGATTTTCTTCTTCGGAAGTTTTTAATTTTCCTTCTAATTGGAGGATGATTGCCTTGTCCTTGCTAACCACCGAGGTGAGCCTCTCATTTTCTTCTGTGAGCTCACGAACCGACTTGAGGAGCTCGGATAAATCAGCCAAGTGCTTCTGTCCGTCGTCGCAAGCTCTGATCAGTTCTTCATTCTTTAACGAGGGCTTCACCTTAGGTGAGGATTCAGGAACGCCCTCAGGAACAGAGCCCTCGTACACCGGATGTTGAACAAGACCGGAATTACCTTCAAGAGAGCAGGGGGCTTTGGGCGCGAAGTAAGTCGTTATTGGCTTCGCCCCACAAGTGATTACACTGCCGGGGGCATCCGGAGTGGGTTCTTCCGCTCTCTTCTCTTTAGAGGGCACAAGCTCAGCAGCCCCTCTTGAAGTTTTTGGTTTTTTGGGCGAGGATTGACGGTCTGAGGTTTTCGAAGGATCACGCTTAGTCCTCTTCTTTTTCTCGACCACCTTCTCAGATCCGCCCTCGATCAGAGGAATATCGTCACCAGCAGACGAAGTTAATATTATCGTCTCAGCAGTAGCCTTCTTCGAGTTCCGCTTTGCCTGAATGTCATTTTCAGCCGCAACGGAAGTCTCTCCGGCCTTGAGACCTTTTAGTCTATTCATCTCTGGTGACTCGCTCTGAATTTCACCTGCACAATTAAAAGACACAATCAGAGACGAAAAAGTTTCAAGACATGACATAATAACGCATGAAGAACGGTAGGGAAATTACGTAAATACTCCTCGCGAGTAGACTTTGGTCCTAACAAACGCCTGCAGGAGAAAAATTGGTGTGAGGCTGTGTAGGACTGCAGAGCCGAAAGAACAGAGATCGAAGTTGGGCTCAGTTCGTCCTCCTCGGTATAGTACGCTTGGGAGGTCAACAAAAAATGTTCGTGCGTCCAAGTCACTGGGAATTTTGGAATCCCATCTTCAGTTAACCAAAAAATTGATTCATTCGGATGGACGCTAATCTTCGTGAAATATGACTTGAATGAACGCCCATCAACTTTGGCGGAGTCAGTATACGCCTCGAAGTTGATGATCTTGGAGATAGTCCGGAGGGATATCAGGCTCACTCCTCCTTTCTCCTTATTCGCACGACAGACCACTTGAGTGAAGTAGAAAAGCATGGCCACCGTCGGTTTAAAGTTGAAGTGCTCCCCAAGCACTTCAAGAGAGCGGACCAATCCCCATCCATTAGGGTGAAGTTGCGAGGGGGCGCAGTCCAAGAATCTCAGGACTCCCATCTCAAACTTCGTCAAGGGGAAACGCACACCCAAGTTCAGAAATAGAAAATCATACATGAATAAGGACCTCTCGTCCGGTGTGTGGCATATCCGTACTGATGGAAGGGGAGCAAATACTTTAAAACACCATTTGTATTTATCCTTCTTCCATACGGTAAACCGCGGCTCCAGCTCCCCTTCATCCTCCCGAGCGTGGACGGACTGTGTCTCACGAAATTCCTCAGCCACCCAGCTGAATGGGCGTTTCTGTTGGAATTTCACCCAGTCTATCCGGTGTGCAACCACATTGCAGAGGCCGGACTGGGTCTTCAAGATATATTTCTCGGAAGGAGATCCCCCTTCAGACGATTTCCTCCCGGTGGCTTTCTTTGTCACCATTGTAAAAGCTTTGATGCTGCGATAAAATTTCACATCATCAGAGAGATACAAATCCCCACTTTCGACACTTTCACTGGAGGAGGAAGACTCTGAAGAGGGTATAATCACCCTTCGCCTTTGATATTGCGACTCCTCCTCCCCTGTATACTGTGGCCTCGACTGGAAGATCACTGGGATCCTCCCACCACGAACACTAGGGTTTTGAGCCAAAGCCCTTCCCCCTCTTCCTCTAGGGCTAACGCCACTGAAGCTAACACCCTTCCTAGCCATTCTCAAATATTGAAAAGAGATGCAAAAAACGAAGGGAAAGTGGTTACCTAAGGATAGTGAATGGAAATTCACAGAGGCGGACACGAAGAACTTCTTGGGACTTTTGCAGAGGTTCGTCGAGGAAGCAAGAAGAAATGGTAACTGAGATTGCCAAATATGCCTATATCAGGGCACCAAAATTTTTCAAATACCCACTAAACATAACCTGTCGTTTTCCCCAAACGACTCCCCGTTTAGTGGACCAAAATTGTCGTTTAGTACTTCAAGGCGCGAAAATGCCATCGTTTCGTCACAGAGCTTTCTAAATGGGCCTATTAAATCCAAATTCTAGGCCCAACAAGCCCCTACTTGACGGTTATTAAGACATGCGCATTTAACGCAATAATGGCGCGCCCACGTGAATTAAGGCATTAAATGTCCAATCATTAGAAACGTGGCCACCATTACTCGAATACCAAGGGTTGCGAAATTCGATAAACTTCTGATATTCCCATCGTCGAATCCGCCCTTAAAATTTCATCACTACGGAACATGGTTCCCAGAGCGGACACTTACACTTCGATGTAATCCCGAAATCCAGACGTACTATGATCAATATAGCTCATATGAGCAAGTCAACTACTTCCCCACATCAGCTAGGGGGCTAGTAGAGGTATTACTCGGATTTCGGATGGATGGATGCGAGAATTGCCTAATCCGCACTCCCATGATAGGAAAAATATACCAGGACGGATGATCTCAATCACTTATTCAATGATTCGATGATGTAACTCCTGGTACGAAGAACTCCAATAATCATTCCAGGACGGATGATCTCAATCACTTATTCAGTGATTCGGTGATGTAACTCCTGGTATGAAGAACTCCAATAATCATTCCAGGACGGATGATCTCAATCACCTATTCAGTGATTCGACGATGTAACTCCTGGTATGAACAATTCTCATCATCATTCTTACGATGAAAGTATTCACTCAATCCGTACTCATACGATTAAAAAATGTCTCCAGGATGGATTATCTAAGTCACTTAGTCTGTGATCTGACGATGTAACTCTTGACGATGTGTACTTTTCCAGAACGGATAACCTCAGTCACCCATTATGTGATATGACGATGTAACTCCTAACGCGGTGTACCCGCCCAGGACGGATGATCTCAATCACCCATGCCGTGATCTGACGATGTAACTCCTGGCGCCATACACACCCAAAGGACGGATGATCTCAATCACCTAATATGCGACCTGATGATGTAGTTGCTGGTATCGTACACATCCCCAAGACGGATGATCTCAATCACTTGTGAAGTGATTTAATGATAAAACACCTGGCATGATCAATACTCATAATCATCTTTATGATGGAAAATTCCGAAAGTCAGTCCGCACTTTCACTTTCTAGTGGTATTCTCCCAGGACGGATACTCTTTATCACCTATTCTGTGATACAACGACGTAACTCCTGGCGTAGAAAAAACTCCCATCATCATCCTTATGATAAAGGACTCAAACACCACTTCCTTGCAGTTCCCTAAACTTGGAACAATATTATCACCTCCTGTAAGAATATTACGGGTTAGAAGCAGTCATCCGTCCTGTTACACTACTTTGCTAAACAGCGGATCGACCCATCTTTCCCCAAAAGAATTAAGGATCATGCCCCAGAGACAGGCACCTTCTTCTTAATACGCACTTGGGGACATGTATATATTTATCCGTTCTAAATTTTATTTGTTATTTAATCTTCCGAGGCTATTATTTCAATCCGGCCTTAAGATTAATTACACTGAACGGATTAGTAACGATTTATATATACATGAAACAATGAAGACAAATTTCTTCAACTAAAATTCATTCATTGAAACGAAATTACATACAATAGTTTAAAATCCGGAGTTGATCCCGGTACACAACTATACATGTAAACGAAAACAAAACTACTGAGGAGGAATCTGTTCTTCAGTTTTTTGTGCCTCCTCAGCACCAGGCTCTTGTCCCCCTTCCTTGGGAACCTCATCAGGAATCTCCCCCCCAGGAGCTTCAACCCTTTCTTCAGTAGAGGGAACCTCGGACATAGGAAAGACATAATCAGGTCCCATGGATTGACCCTCAGGAAGAGGAGCCAAACCATATAAGGACGTCGGTGGATCTTCGTGACGACCATCCACCACTGCGACTAACTTTCCCCCATGGAATTCATAGTACGGGTCCATTCCATAAAGGTTAAGTTTCACAGTGGGGTTGCGGTAGAAGACTTGGCGTATGGCTAGGCCGAAGGACTCTTCAACAGCTCGGCTGCATATGTCAACAGCTTCATCTCTCTCAGCTTTCGCTGTAGCCAATTCTCCCCGCAACTTGGACAGCTCCTCACCGGATATTTCGGGCTCCACTTTCCTAGCCTTCAGTTCCTCTATCTCAAGAAGGAGCTTCTTCTCCCTTTGAGACCACTCCTCAGCATCAGCCTTATTTTTATCCTGGCTGCTGCGGAGTTCTTCCTCCTTCTCTGCCACCTTGCCTTCCAAGCTTTTAAGATCGCCTTTGAGCTTGAGATTCTCTTTAGTTACGAGATCCCCAAACTCCTTAGACTTGCTAAGACGATCTTCCATTAACTTCATGGCGGCTTTGTCTTTGTCTGAGGCAAGGTTGAGCTCTTCTAATTTGTCACTTAGCTCCTCAACCTTGTCAACGTTCTTAGCCAACTCGCTGACGGAAGATAGCAATCCAGCAAGTTCGGCTAGCTGCCACCTTCCGGCCTCACACGCTCCTTCAATTTCTTTAACACTAAGCGTAGGCCGGAGTTTATACATCGGTGGTGGAAGAGTGGCAGGAGTAGAACCTTCATAGGAGAGGAAGGGGGTGAGAAACGAGGTCGTTGGGAAGGAGGTCGGATTTGACCCAGAAGCTCCAGCAGCAGTTTCTTTACCCTCCGAAGTTTTGCGCTTTTTGGACGGGCCTCCCACTGAGTCATTCTTGATTTTTCTTCTCCTCTCAGAAATTGGAGGATGACCCGTGGATTCATCAGCGGCAGAAGAACCGCCCTCAACCAACGGAACGTCCCCTTCAGCATCCGAGGTCAGTATTATTAACTCAGGACGATCCTTGGTTGAGGGCCTGGGCTTCACTTCATTCTCACGGGTGACGGATTTACCAGCCGCCTTGAATTTCTTTAATTTGTCCATCTCCGGAGTTTGCTGTTCTATTTCACCTACATGAACAAACACAAGATGTCAGCAACTACAAATATTCTATATATATTTTTGATAAAGGAGAAAAGATGAAATAAAATGAGAAGTACGCAAATATTCCTCCCGGACTCCGCTTGAGCTACTTAGCAAACGCCTACACGAGAAGACGTGACGACCTGTAGTGTGCGATTCAAGTGCGAACAACACTCTTGACGTCTCACGAGACAGATCGGATTGATCAGTGTAGTACGCGTGTGAGCTCAAGAGGAAATGTTTGTGTGTCCAGCTCAGGGGAAATTTATTAACATCCTCTTCGTCCTTCCAAAATTTCGGTTTGCCCTTCTTAATGGAGATGCGAGTGAAGTAGGTCTTAAACGACTTCCCATCAACCTTGGCCGAATCAGTATAAGACTCAAAGTTCACAAAAGAACAGAGAGTCCGGAGTGTCACCAGACCAACTCCGCCCAGCTTATTCGCCCTTCGAACTACCTGAGTGTAGTAGAACAGCATCGCTACAGTAGGCGTGAAATTGAAGTGCTCCCCAAGCACTTCGAGAGCTCGGATGAGGCCCCAACCGTTGGGATGAAGTTGGGAGGGTGCACAGTTCAAAAACCTCAAGACACCCATCTGGAGTTCGGTTAATGGGAAGCGGACACCCAAATAATGAAAGATGAAGTCATACATATATACTGAGCGGTCATTAGGGACGAGATGGCATATCCGCTCTGTCGAAAGTGGTGTGTAAACCCTGTACCACTTTTTCGTCTCTTCATCCGAACTCAGCGTGAACCTCGGTTGAATCCGAGATCCCTCCTCATCCGCATGACGAGAGGCAAGGTCCTTAAACTCGCTGGACACCCAACAGAAAGGCCATTTAGCCTGAACCTCCTCCCAATTTAGTCTCGAAGCAACTACGCTGTAGAGACCTTCTGCTGTCTTTGAAATGGCGCTATCTCCAGAAGATCTTTCTCCAGTTGCCATTGGAAATATCTAGACCGAACTCCTTAATCTACGATAAGGAATAAAATGTCGTCAGAAAGTTGCAATCATTACTCACTGCATTTTTAAAGCAATTACAATCAGAGGGCGACTCTGAGAAGGGAAAGGTCACTTCCCGCAGTGAATAAGATCCCCTTTCTGAGCGACGCGGTTCAGTCTTAGGAAGAATCACAAGGATTCTTCCCCACGACTGTTAGGGTTGAGGGAAACTGATTCCCTCCCCTTAGATGAAGCCTACTTTCTATAACTACGAGTAGCAACTCAAAACGAAACTAAAGCGACAAGGAAGAGATAGTTACCTCAGATAACAGTGATGAATTTGAGGAACAAAGAAACCCTCGCAATGTAGGCGATAAACTTCCTTGCAAAATTTCTGCAGAGTTTCGTTGAGAAAGCAAAAGCAAGTGGAACCCAGAATCCACTAAGTATTCCTTTTATAGGAAACAAAGAGGACCGGTTACCTCCTCTTGAAGTTGTGTCGTTCTCGATAAAACGCACCTGTTCACAAGCGAAACGACACAACCGTTCCAAATTCTTGGGCGCCAAAACGATACCGACTCAGTAAAGGGCTATCCACTAGGCCCAAAAATTTTGAAAACTTCAGGCCCATTAAGCCCGAAACGACGGTTAATGAGATTTTCATCTCAGACGTAATAATTGCTTGCCCACGTGATTAAAAGCATTAATGTCTAATCATGCAACGCAATTTACGCTTTACAGCCGTTACACGAACTTCAAGAGCTTTCAATTCCAATAAACTCTTGAAATTCTCACACAACGAATCTTTGTCTGAATCCGTTGTGACAGTACCGAAAGGTCTTTTCTATTTAATTCAGAGCGGTTCTTTACGAATGACAACAGATGCTAAGGAACTGTTACACACGTAAGCTTACCGATATTAAGACCTCTCGCAGGTTGAGTAGCTTATGTGAACAACTATTCAGTCCCTCACACAAGCTAGGGGACATATGATCCGGTCTCAATACCGGTATCCGATCTGCTATACATATTTCAACGTCTTTGATAAGACATCTACGTGTAACCGGTGTCATCGGTATACATCCGGACTGTAATTCCGTATCAGGCGTTCTCCCTATACCGGTTATCCAGGATAACACCATGACATCGGATAATATACACGTCACTATGCAAAAGACAAGGATTGTTGCTACAGGGATCGATCAATAATTCCCTGCACTACGAGCCAAATTCTGCTCACGGGAATGGTCAACTTGTTCCCTAATCCTAGTCTACATTCTCTATGCTCAATATAAAATAGCCACTTGACCCAATCATGCAGGTAAGTGCGCAATATAATAATGCTAATGGGAGTTGGTGGTTCCCCACCAACGAGTCCTCGTTAATCGAGCCAATCAGGTATATGAACTAACTTCATGATTGAAGTTGGGGATCTTCATCTTCATCTTCAGCTCTTTTACGACTGATTACTCTCTGAATACATTCCTTACTTGGAATATAATCACTGACTTGAGCGTCGGAGAATCTTGGCAGGTGACACCACCATTCGCCCACTTCAACGCGATTAGGTTGGTGTGAAGGATCTCCAGAACGCCCAATCCGCTCCCCTCATTCAAGGACAACGGATACCTACATCGGATACGCATATATCCGGTCTCTTATACGGTATTGACATACTATTCGTGACTGGCTTGAGATCGGATCTCTTGACCCCGGTCCAGGACAGATCAAAATTTAAATCACTTCAAAAGACTACAAACAATATGTATACATTAGGATATATATCTAAAATATAAAATTTAAACTTATAATAGAAGAGAGGAAGGGGTCAGAGAACACAGCCATAGAGAACACAACACCACACACAAATTATCAATGCAACTTGACACAACCATAGAGAGCACGCACCACATATTCTAAGGGGATATTTAATTCCAACAGTTAAACTTTTAAGTTCTAAATATAAATGTATTTATATTATAAGTGAACTGGTCTGGACCGGGGTCTAGGATCCGGTGTGGGACCAGCCACAAGGATGCAGGTGTTTTTAGGGTTTGCACACCGGAACTGTGTATATCCGATGTATTAATCTGGTCTCTCAGTGGGAGAGGCCGGTCTTGTTGTCCTGGAGATCCTTTACACCAACGATTCGCGTTGTAGGGGGGCGAAAGGTGGTGCCACCTGCGAAGATTCTCCGACGCTCAAGTTAGAAGAGTGTATGAACTGAATGAATACTCAAGCGTAGTAACAATAAAGTGTGAGATAGAATAACGATACCATGCATGTGTGTTGATATGGCCTCTTATAGTTGAACGTAAGAGAAAAAATGAGACGTTGGATGCAGGTGGGTCCCTTATTTCTGATTGCGTGTATATTGTGTCAATCAAAGTGGCTCGACTTTCAGAATATGTCAGGAGGGTAGGTCAATTATCAGAGTACAATCCTCCAGAGAGAGGAGAGGATAATCACCTTTTCCGCATAATCTGCTGACACGCCCCCTTACTTTCTGAAGCCATTGATGTGACGTATTTTGCTACAAACAGTGTCTTCGTTGATAAGTTATCAAAAGGCTCTTCTCTTGCTATGAGGGAAAAGCTATCAATTATATAAATATCCCGTATCAATGAACATAGAACCGTTACAGCGAAAATGAATGATGCTGTCATGGAGTGAGGGCGGATGACCAGACAACGGATATCCGGTGTGGTAACGTTGAACCTGGACACCAGTTTTCCTTATATGAGGTCAGTCTGACGTCACAAGTATGGGGGCCGGTATCTAGACCGGATCAATAAGTATTGTTCATAAAGACTTCAAATGTCAATTTCTAAAGATTTTTACTATTTGAACTTAACATTACTCTTAAATGAAGTAAAATGAGCAAGGATAGTTTTAAACTACTAAATTTGAATAACATCAATGATCAATTAAACAAAAAAAAGACTCAATAGGCAAAAAAATACTTAGTTAATAGGCAATGATTCCTTGGTATCCCTTACTCTAGTTTAGTCATGAACATTTACCATAAAAAAGACTCAATAGGCAAAAAATACATACTTAGTTGGCAATATAAACTCACAGGTTTTTCAGAAAATCGTACTTCCTTGCATGATTTTCGCAATGTCGTCTCAGCCTGCATTTACCAGAAAACTGATTACAAATAACACTAAAAAGAAAGCATTCCGAAGAAAGAATTTATTAGAGATGGAAAGATAAATTAATGTCATTCATTTAATAGAAAACAAATAACTAGTAAGATTCAGATAAATTACTATGAGAGCTCATATTTTTTTGTCCTAGTCAAACTAAAGGGATGCTGTATTCTAAGTTTAAGACATCAAATTACTTATACTTTTTATTATTTTATTTGTCTTCTATTTATGATTAAGGTATACCAAGATTTTAATGCATTAGTACAGGATATTATGCCAAAATAGAAAGAAGCGAAAATGTTTGCATTAATAACATTAAACATTCAACCTCAGTCATTTTTTATTACCTTCATTGCACTTTTTGTCCCTCTAGTTTGAACTATATTCAATTCTGCACCCCCTCTGTACTTTTCAAGTTTAACAATTTTGGTCCTTTTTAACTTTTTCACTAATTGGCACTTAAAATTAAAATTATCTTCTTATTTTCTACACCAAATGTTTACCAATTGAATTACTTAAATTGTCTTATAAGTTATAATCAAAACTCACCAACCAAAACACCAAATATCATTGAAAAAAGAAAAACTAAAAAATTTTCCTCTTTATGTCCTAATCTTACATCTTATAAAATCCTTCAAATTTAGTCAAATTTTTACCTAATTTCTTACTTCTAGACTTCAAAAATTATTTCATATCTCAATTCTATCATAGATCACCAAAGATTTAGATAGAAAATAATAATTTGAGGATTTTAAATAGAATATTATATGAGTGAGAGGACTTAATTTGCTTTTTAAATCTGGGAGACCAAACCCCTAAACCTAATCCAAATTAGAAAGACCAAAAGTATAAATAAACCTTTTTTATTACAATTTCCTAATGTCATTTTTGTATAAAACAAACATTGAATACTACCAAGAAATGTCTAGGTCCAGCAGAAATAGAGTAATATACAAGTTTTTGGGATCTATGTAGCACAAGGAGCTTTTAGCTTATGCTTGGCAGAAATTTTAAATGTCATATAAATGAAAAGAAAATAGCATAAGACCAATATAGCTAGCAGAAGATGCTTAAAGGCTGAATATTATTGCAAAATGAATTATTTAAGCCCGGTCTGGAATTCAGACAAAAAGGATATGCACAGGCTTAATCAAACTTAACTAACAAATTATTTTATTTGTATAACCAAGCGACACAGTCTCTCTTTTCTTTCTTTAATCTGCCCAGTGACTCAACAGTGCCTAAGTTAAAGACAGGGGAATCTAAATTCAATTTTTTTTATAGGAAAGTCTGTTAAAAATGTAAACCTAATTGAAAAGGCAATAGTTAAAGGCCATACAAAATTATGCAGAGAACTAACCTGAGCTCAGAGGAAATAGGTACGTTGGCGGTGAGGGAATGGGTGCGCTGCATGACCAAAGAAACAAAATTACAGATTACGTAATTCATAACGCAGACATTAAATTAGGAAATTCATAACACAGATTAAGTAATTCAAACTAAAGAAAACTATGGACATGTACAACTCAGCTTGCAAAGAAGCAGTCACAGCCCAAAACCAAGTAAAGTAAAATTTTGAATTGAAGGGCTGGCCTAAATATCTTTTATATCCTGTAATTATAATAGCTATTTGTTTATTTTGATGAGTTGTATATATGAGGGAGGTTTTGGGGGTTATGGTTTGCATTTTATTAAAACAAAGGTTACAAGCTTAAACTTCATATCAATTAATTATTGGTTGATATATATTTGATTCAAACAAATATTATAGATAAAAAAAATTAGTTGGAATTTAAAAAATTTAATTTCATTATGATGGAATTGTTTTTAATTTGTACACTATTATATCAAGTGAATGTTACATATAATAAAACTAAAACAATGAAAAAAAATTCTAAAAATAAGGGTGTCTTCTTTCAATTCTTATAAGAACAAAATTCTTTTACTTTTTACTCAGTATAAAATTACATGAATCATACCACATTAAATCCATATGTTCTTTTTATATTATTTTTTCTAGCTTATTAAAGCTAAGGTTTGAACTCAAACTTTAAGCTAAACTTCCAAAACCTCACACATATAAAAAGCCTTGGTTTAAACTGAAACTTTTTTTATCTTGACAAGTATTTAGTTTTATAATTGAATTGATTTTGTAATAGGTTAGAATACATTTTGATATATTTGGATGTAGTTATGAAAAAAATTATTTAGATGGATCTATTTTATTTACATTAAGAAATAATTTTTTAAGTTTGAAATTATTAAAATAGATAAGAATTGTAAATTTTGAGATGATGTAAACGGTAAAATAGAAAAACCAATGAATGTGTAGTAGAAATAAGTATTTTGTTTATAATCATAATCTTAAAAACTCAGATTTTAATTATAATCATTTTGCCTTTACAAAAAGTAATCCAATAAATTATAATCTATTTTGCATAAGATATAAAAGACTAAAAGTAAAAATATTTTATTGAAAATTATATGAAAAAAAATTAAATGAGAGGTATTAATGATCTTTTAAGAAAAACACTCAACACATACTTCAAAACATGATTAATGAAAATAGATTTAAAATTATAAGATGCCTAGGTATAAACCATGTAAATTTCCCAAATCAGGACCACTAGGGCTTAAAAGATCCTTGGTAAAGAATATTACAATTTACAAATTCAAAAAACAATAATAAATTATTCAACTGATCAAAGCAAACAGCTAGCACTCTATCAAATTTTCAGTCCTTGTCCCCATATAGATATCCATCAAATTTTCAGTCCTTATTCCTAGATAGACATACACAGTCACATATTAATTAGCTCTAGCTTTCACTTACATATACACACACAAGCCCCACCTTATATGATTTTCAATATTGACATCTTCCTTAATTAATTATTTTGTTGTAAATCAGGAAAGGATCTTGGAAGAGGAAAGCAACAATTTGTCCAATTGGGTAAAAATATGCACAAAGCTAATCTATTTTTAGTGAATAAAGAGATCCTAGTTAATATAAGAGTACAAGACCCATATAAAAACTAAGATATATATACAACAATCCTTCAAACTAAAGGGTTACTTAACTGATCACCATTACCTGCGAAAACGAATGGTCGTCCTCACTTTTTGAGAAGATATGTGTAGTTGAGAAAGGGAATTATTAAGCTAACCAATTCTATAAGGACCTATAACAAACAAATTCCTTATTAAACAAGATATTATTCATATTCAAGCAAATTGTCCATATAGTCGCATGAGTCTAAGATTTTATAGTACCAAATATAATTTGCTTACTAAACTGTGAACAACAACTAATATGAAGATGTTAATCCATTGCAACGAGCCGAATAAAGTTGATCTTTTTTAACTAAATTTTTTTACCATGTATATAAAAGATTTAAAGAAACTTGGTCTTAATGCATAATGGTTATGGTTGTCATCATTAACAATTAAGTAATGTAATTTTGTAAACCTATAAAAATCACAAGATTATTTAATAGATAAAATGATATCTAAATATATAAATTCAGTTTTATTATATTAAGTAGCTTTATAGTTACCACATTAACCACACTTGAACACTTTGCATTAAAATTGATAGAATTTCTTTGAAACCAAATACTCCCCCACACCATATCGTAGTCACAGTGTTTGTATCTCCTCTTACTTTTTTTTTACCCCTAAAATCTTCCTAATTTCATTAACTACAGTCACGGGTCATGATCAAGTTGCATTAGAGATGTTGGCAACTTAAGAAATAGAATCAAGGAAAGTAATGTTTTGTAGCAAAGATTCATTTTTGCAAGCAGCGGAGGCACGATTACAACTTGTTTGATCATCCTATATTAAGCTAAGCATGTATAAGAGTATGTGTAGAAAATATGTGTAGAAAAGTTAATTGTCAATAATATATCATCTAGAATCTTCCTTTTTCTTGCATCATTTCATTTCGTGATTCAAAAGACTATGACCTTCCAATCCAACTGTTGGTAACTCAGATTCCCTAGTTAGCCACAACATATTATCCTCATTAATATATAAGTAAAGCATAACCTGCATTTTCTTACTCAGTTTTCCCTTCAACTAAAAACCTCTTCATCTTTGGTAGCTTTTTATTAACCTTTCTCTTCCTTTTCTAGTTGCCAGCATACCACTTAACAAGTTTGTGACTAAACTAGACTAGAATATCCATCACTTATTATGGCTTCAAGCTCTCTCAACAAACAACAACTCTCTGACTATACTTGGACACCGAAGCAGAACAAGTTGTTTCAAAAGGCACTTGTAAAATATGATAAGGACACCCCAGATCGATGGCAGAATGTGGCCAAAGTAGTTGGTGGCTGTTGTGACCGGGATCGCGGTGACACGACCGACCCTCAAAAACGAAATAACTTAGAACAGGGAGTCGCTACCAACGTTTTTATCCATAGGAAAAACATTGGGAAAAAACTCTAACAAAGCACTGGTTAAAAAGGTGAGATTCAAGTTCGGGAGTCGGTTACGAGTGGGGAAGGTATTAGCACCCCACATCGCCTGTTGAAGACAGTACCAAAGTTGAAAGTACACATCATGAATAGCCTTGAAATTGTTTCTATTTCTTTTTTTTCCTTGAAAACGAAAGACAGGCAAAATGAATAGAGAAAAACTCTGAGTAAGATCAATAGGACGTTTCATCCAAATTGATCTTATCATTATTGAAAGGGAAGGACGTAGAAAAGAGGAAAGAATGCTAGCAAGACATCTAGTCTAAATTGGTCTTTGTAACATCCTGCTTTAATAGTAGTTCAATTATGTAATTTATGAAGCATGGAAGGTCTGTAAGTGTTGATCAATGAATAAAACACTCTATGGATGGCTTTTAATGCTCCAAAAGTTTCATTTTTGGGTATAATTCTAGAATTTATATAGATCCTTATTGATAAGGCCCAATTTCAGAGTGAAAATGCCTTAGAAAGAACTGTCCGAGTGAGAAAGAGACTCTGTTCCGAGTGAAAACTGTAAATTCCGAGTGACCAAAAGGAATTCCGAGTGGAAAATGGAAATACCGAGTGAAAATTGTATTTTTCTGAGTGGAACATGGTCAAGAGGACTTATTCCGAGTGAAATTCTATCTCAGAGACTCACTGCTGAGTCAAACATGGCAGGAAGACTCAATTCCGAGTCAATTATTCCTGAGTGACTCATTTCCGAGTCAAACACCTCATAATGACTCATTTCCGAGTCAATTATTCCTGAGTGACTCGTTTCCGAGTCAAACACCCCAGAAAGACTCATTCTTGAGTCAAGCTTCTTCCAAAGACTCGTTTCCGAGTCAATCATAATGCAATGCCGAATGAAAGTTCTACCGAGCAAAAACCCAAGGATTGGGAATCGATTTTAATAAATTTACCGAGTAAACAGTCGAGTGGAATAACTCGGTTTGGAGATGAATTACCGAGCAACGACTGACCTAATGTTGAGTCCTCTTTGGCAATGAAAACTGAGTGAATGATGAGCAATAAAGGATTACCTTACCGAGTGGAAAATCTGAGTGTTGGAGTCGGACTCAGAAGAATACTTCCGAGTATAAAAAGAATGAGGTGTTTCTGAAAGAGGAATCAAAATTGTGTAACATACCGAGTGAAGCTTATGCATATTGTTTTTTTTTCCGAGTGGTGAAAACCTTAAAGGTTTCCGAATGAAGAACAATTCAAGGGTTTCTGCCAAGTGGAAACCTGGGAGCATTGAGTCGGTCTGAGATGACTTGACCGAGTGAAAGGATGAAGGAAGAGGAATCAGTTTTAATTAAATTACCGAGTGGATAATTAAGTGGAATGAGTCGGCTTAATAATGATTTGAAACGGCCGAGTGGAAAACAGAGAAGATTGACTCGGTTTCAGGGAGAATATGCTGAGTGAGATATTTTATAAGTAAGTCCGAGTGAGGAAACTCCGACTGTCACCTCCAAGGAAGAGAAATCAGACTAAAAGTTTCAAATAGAACCAATTCCGAGTGAATAATAGGTGAAGACTCGGTTTCAGGAGGTTTTACCGAGTGGACTATGATGTTGAATGAAAAACCGAGTGGATTCGCTTAAGCGAATGAATTCCTCGCTTAAGCGAGGGAGAGTGTCTGGCTCAAGCGAGTCGGTATCCGCTTGAGCGAGAGGGACTCGGATTTCCCTCTTTTCACGTTGCCGACCACTTCCAGTCGGTATATACATTGACCGGGTAGAATTCCAGTCGGCCAAGAGGCTGACCGAGTGAAATTTCACTCGGAATTCACTGTCAGAGTAACGCTTTGACTTTAATTTTGTCCCTTTATGCATATTTTTAATATATTTGACCCAATTACTCACCCTAGTGGGTGGACGGCCAGAAGTGGAAGACATATCATTTACTTTCTTATCTAGATCTCCATTATCAACCCACTAACAGTCCACTAGAAACCCACTCACAAAAAGCTTGTCCCCCACTGCCTTTGCATTATTAAACAAAACACTATCCCTTCAGAAACTCTTAGAAAACAGAAATACAGTATACCATCTTCCTTTCTTCCTCAAGACCTTCGAATAGAAGCCAGGACAACAAGGAGGCCAGTTCCAGTCAGCAAATTAAGTAAGATGGGACAGGGTTGTGAATAACTATAGAATGGATAGAATTGTATGCTCTTCTAGGATTCCAGAATTAATTACGTAAATTGTTGCTCATTTTTGAAATTGAAAACGTGGGAATTTGATTCTGACTTCTTCATGAAAGTTGTAGATCTTTTTGTTCAATGTAACGTCCCGTGTAATTTTCTGAATAAATTTTTTGCGTTTTTAAAAGATCATTTTAAAATTCATAAATTAAATTCAGAGTTCACATAACAGTTGATAATTGCGGAATATTATCATGCATACTAGTCGTGAATAATTAAATTCAAGAAATATTTAAGTAGCGAAAACGATTTAGAAGATAACGGTACATAATATGTTATATTTATTACAACCCATAAAATGAAAGTCCAAGTAATAATTCAAATAGGCATCAATCATGGCATCACTCTTCATTCTGCGTGGCATTCACTGTAAAAATTAATGTAAGAGTGAGACAGAATATAGAATAAATATAAAATAAATAAAATTGCACAAACACAATCAACAAACCATAATGATATGATGAATATGCCAAACAAGTTCATTTATATTTAATAAGTCTTTAATTAGTCAAATGATGTCATGCTGGATCCATTTGGTTTGGTGGGAATACTGCAGTAAAAAGTCTCATAGACACCAGTAGGAATTAGCATAACCATGAATCCCTACATCTTCATGGCTCCTACGAAAATAAGTGCACAAGTAGGAATTAGCATAACCATGAATCCCTACACTTTCATGGCTCCTGCAGTATCGAAGTACACAAGTAGGACTTAGCATAACCATGAATCCCTACACTCCATGGCTCCTGCAAAAATAGGGCTTAAACTCATCATAGAGTAACCCCCCACCAGGGTAGGCAATCATGGAACCCCTAAATTCTATGGTGCGTCCAAATACTTATGATGCATGAATGCCTTTAATTCTTTTTACCATTTAACATACCATGATATCAACATTTCCAAAACCTCTTAGAAAAACCACAAGTCCTCAAAGGGACACATCATATATAATAATTTTCAAAATCATGGATTTACTGTTTCAACCACATGTATCAATAACCGCAAGGCATTCATGTATATATATTAATTTAGTCATTCATAATTATTCACCATCAAAATACACAAACTGTATAATACTCGTTAGACACTCATCAATATCCATAATACTTCATAATCTCTCAAGAATTCAATAATACATTGTTACCCATAGAGAAAATATCATTTTCATCCATAATAACCATTGTAAGTAAATTTTAGCATTTCCAACAGCAATATACGTTAGTAAAACAGCCATAACATGAGAAAATCAAATCCTTTTTATGTGATTTCACTTTCTATAGCTCAATAATAGAATTATATACAACTTTCATGAAGACCATAAATTCAAATTCCAAACAGAAACACCTCTTATTCACAGAATATAAAACTGCCTCAAAGAGAATTTTTAAAATGTACACAGGTTAGTATTTTCAATGTTTATGGAGCTACAAAAATAATTTTGGCATGGGACTAGTTCTGAATTACTCCTAATACAAATATCTCCAACTTTCATGAAGACACCAATCACTAATTCTCAACACAAAATTCCCAGTTTTTAAAATAAAATTCGTATTTCAGATTAACATAATTACAGCTTGTACATACTTCAGTATTTTAGGCATAACTTGAGCTACAAAAATCATTTTGACTTGAAAACACTTTCTACAGATCCATAACACAAATATCTACAACTTTCATGAAGACATCAAAGTCTAAAAACGTATGTGTAATTCCCAGAATATTCATATATTCACAAAACACAAGATAAGTATTTCAATCGGACATGCTGTAGTATTTTGATCATAACTCATGTTATACATATCCAATTCAGTCGGTTCAGGTCTCAAAATTCACATAACAAGAAGATATACAACTTTGATGAAGACACCGATCACTAATTCTCACCACAAAATTCCCAATTTTAAAAATAACGTTCGTATCTCAAGTTAACAGATTTACATCTTGGACATACTTCAGTATTTTAGGCATAACTTGAGCTACAAAAATCATTTTGACTTGAAACCACTTTCTAAAGATCCACAACATAAACATATACAACTTTCATGAAGACATCAAAGGCTAATTATGCACTTACAAGTCCCAGCAAATCAATATATTCACAAAACATAGGATAAATCTTCCACACGAACATGCTGTAGTATTTTGGCTATAACTTTTGCTATACATATTCAAATTAATTGATTCAGGTCTCAAAATTCAGATAGCAAAAAGATCTACAACTTTTATGAATAAGTCAGAATCAAATTCTCACGTTTTCAATTTCAAAAATGAGCAACAATTTACGTAATTAATTATGGAATCCTAGAACAGCATACAATTCTACCCATTCTATAGTTATTCACAACCCTGTCCCCTCTTACTTGGTTTGCTGACTGGAACTGGCCTCCTTGTTGTCCTGGCTTCTATTCGAAGGTCTTGAGGAAGAAAGGAAGATGGTATACTGTATTTCTGTTTTCTAAGAGTTTCTGAAGGGATAGTGTTTTGTTTAATAATGCAAAGGCAGTGGGGGACAAGCTTTTTGTGAGTGGGTTTCTAGTGGACTGTTAGTGGGTTGATAATGGAGATCTAGATAAGAAAGTAAATGATATGTCTTCCACTTCTGGCCGTCCACCCACTAGGGTGAGTAATTGGGTCAAATATATTAAAAATATGCATAAAGGGACAAAATTGAAGTCAAAGCGTTACTCTGACAGTGAATTCCGAGTGAAATTTCACTCGGTCAGCCTCTTGGCCGACTGGAATTCTACCCGGTCAATGTATATACCGACTGGAAGTGGTCGGCAACGTGAAAAGAGGGAAATCTGAGTCCCTCTCGCTCAAGCGGATACCGACTCGCTTGAGCCAGACACTCTCCCTCGCTTAAGCGAGGAATTCATTCGCTTAAGCGAATCCACTCAGTTTTTCATTCAACATCATAGTCCACTCGGTAAAACCTCCTGAAACCGAGTTTTCACCTATTATTCACTCGGAATTGGTTCTATTTGAAACTCTTAGTCTGATTTCTCTTCCTTGGAGGTGACAGTTGGAGTTTCCTCACTCGGACTTACTTATAAAATATCTCACTCGGCATATTCTCCCTGAAACCGAGTCATTCTTCTCCGTTTTCCACTCGGCCATTTCAAATCATTATTAAGCCGACTCGTTCCACTTAATTATCCACTCGGTAATTTAATTAAAACCGATTCCTCTTCCTTCATCCTTTCACTCGGTCAAGTCGTCTCAGACCGACTCAATGCTCCCAGGTTTCTATTTGGCAGAAACCCTTGAATTGTTCTTCATTCGGAAACCTTTAAGGTTTTCACCACTCGGAAAAAAAACAATATGCATAAGCTTCACTCGGTATGTTACACAATTTTGATTCCTCTTTCAGAAACACCTCATTCTTTTTATACTCAGAAGTATTCTTCTGAGTCTGACTCCAACACTCAGATTTTCCACTCGGTAAGGTAATCCTTTATTGCTCATCATTCACTCAGTTTTCATTGCCAAAGAGGACTCAACATTAGGTCAGTCGTTGCTTGGTAATTCATCTCCAAACCGAGTTATTCCACTCGACTGTTTACTCGGTAAATTTATTAAAACCGATTCCCAATCCTTGGGTTTTTGCTCGGTAGAACTTTCATTCGGTATTGCATTATGATTGACTCAGAAACGAGTCTTTGGAAGAAGCTTGACTCAAGAATGAGTCTTTCTAGGGTGTTTGACTTGGAAACGAGTCACTCAGGAATAATTGACTCAGAAATGAGTCATTCTGAGGTGTTTGACTCAGAAATAAGTCACTCAGGAATAATTGACTCGGAATTGAGTCTTCCTGCCATGTTTGACTCAGCAGTGAGTCTCTGAGATAGAATTTCACTCGGAATAAGTCCTCTTGACCATGTTCCACTCGGAAAAATACAATTTTCACTCGGTATTTCCATTTTCCACTCGGAATTCCTTTTGGTCACTCGGAATTTGCAGTTTTCACTCGGAACAGAGTCTCTTTCTCACTCGGACAGTTCTTTCTAAGGCATTTTCACTCGGAAATTGGGCCTTATCAATAAGGATCTATATAAATTCTAGAAATATACCCAAAAATGAAACTTTTGGAGCATTAAAAGCCATCCATAGAGTGTTTTATTCATTGATCAACACTTACAGACCTTCCATGCTTCATAAATTACATAATTGAACTACTATTAAAGCAGGATGTTACATTTCTCCCACCCTAATAAAAATTTCATCCTCGAAATTTAACTTAACGTACTCCACAGTGAAACAATCCTGGATACTGCGTCCTCATAGTATCTTCACGCTCCCAAGTCAGAGTTACTTCGTTTCCTTGTTTCCATGCAACCTTCACTAGTGGTACGTTCTTGTTTCTTAGGCGTTTATTCGATCTTTCTAGAATCTGTGTAGGTTCTGTGGAGATGGTCAGATTTTCTCTAACTTTAATATCATCAGTAGCAATCACATGAGTGGGGTCTCGCACATACTTCCTCAGCTGTGACACATGAAACACATTGTGCAGGTTTGCCAGGTGAGGAGGAAGTGAAATCTGATACGCCACTGTACCAATCCTCTTCAGGATCTCATATGGTCCAATGAACCTTGGACTCAACTTCTTACTCTTCAATGCTCGACCAATTCCCTTGTGAGGTGAAACCTTCAAGAATACATGATCACCAACCTGAAATTCAAGTGGTTTCCTCCTTTTGTCATAGTAATGCTTTTGTCTATCTTGGGATGCCTTCATCTTCTCTCTGATTATTTCTATTTGTTCAGTAGTCTGCTGCACAATTTCAGGTCCTAACGCCAAACTTTCACCAGTTTCTAACCAACAAAGGGGCGTTCGACACTTTCTACCATACAATGCTTCAAATGGAGCCATACCAATACTGCTATGGTAACTGTTGTTATATGTGAATTCAATCAGTGGATGAAACTGCTCCCAAGTACCACCATGTTCAAGTACACAAGATCGCAGTAGGTCTTCCAGACTTTGTATGGTACGCTCTGACTGTCCATCTGTTTGGGGATGATAAGCTGAACTTAATCGAAGCTTTGAACCCAATTCCTGATGCAAGCTTCCCCAGAATCGGGAAATGAACCTTGGGTCTCTATCTGACACAATACTAGATGGTACACCATGAAGTCTTACGATCCCCTTCACATATAATTGTGCCAATTTTTGTAGAGAGTTCTTCATATTCATTGGGAGAAAATGAGCAGACTTTGTCAATCTGTCTACAATAACCCAGATTGCATCGTTCCCTGAACGTGTTCTTGGTAACCCTGACACAAAGTCTATTGAAATATCATCCCATTTCCAAACTGGAATCTCTAATGGTTGCAGTTCACCAGATGGCTTCTGGTGTTCCACCTTGGCTTTTTGACATACCAGACATGAAGACACATATTCAGCTATTTCTTTCTTCATCCTTGGCCACCAAAAGCTTTTCTTCAGGTCTTGATACATCTTAGTTGATCCAGGATGAATGCTCAACATACTTTTATGCGCTTCTTCTAGGATTGTCCTTCTCAGACCAACATCATCTGGTACACAAATTCTGCTTCTGATTCTCCAAATTCCATCTGATCCTTCTTGTAATCCCATATCTTTTCCATTCGCATGTAATTCTCTCAACTCTTGTAATGGCAAATCTTCTTTCTGTCTTTCACTTATCAACTTCAGAAAATCATTGGTTATCTTCAAAGTTCCCAAGATCATATTCTTTGAAGATTTCATCTCCACACCCAAGTTCATGTCTCTGAATTGTTCTATCATCTCCATCTCTTTTATCATCAAAGATGCCATATGAATGGACTTTCGGCTAAGTGCATCTGCTACCACATTTGCTTTTCCTGGATGGTATTTCAAATCAAAATCATAATCTTTAAAAAACTCCATCCATCTTCGCTGCCTCATGTTCAATTCCTTTTGATCGAACAAATACTTCAAGCTCTTGTGGTCACTGAACACTTCAAACTTGACTCCATACAAATGGTGTCTCCAGATTTTCAGAGCAAAAACCACTGCTGCCAATTCTAGATCATGCGTTGGATAATTCATTTCATGTGGTCTCAACTGCCTAGAAGCATAGGCAACCACTCTTCGTTGCTGCATCAAGACACAACCTAAGCCCATCTTAGAAGCTTCACAATAAACCACAAAGTCTTCTTGTGGGTCAGGCAAGGTTAAGACTAGAGCAGATGTAAGCTTCATTTTTAGTTCCTGGAAACTTTTCTCACATTCTGGCGTCCAATCAGAAGGTTGATTCTTCCGGGTTAGACGAGTCATTGGTAGAGCAATTTGAGAAAACCCCTCAATAAATCTCCGATAATCCCAGGAAGCTTCGTATCTCAGTGACTGAAGTAGGTCTCTCCCAGTTCGTTACAGCTTCAATTTTAGAAGGGTCCACAGACACTCCTTCGCTTGAGATTACATGACCTAGAAACTTTACCTCCTTCAACCAGAATTCACATTTAGACAACTTGGCATACAACTGCTTCTCTTTCAGAATCTGTAATACCACTCGAAGATGCTTTTCATGTTCCTCCCACGTCTTAGAATAAATCAGAATGTCATCAATAAAGATAATAACAAACTGATCTAAGTATGAATGGAACACTCGATTCATGTAATCCATGAATACAGCTGGGGCATTGGTTACTCCGAAGGGCATCACAAGATACTCGTAATGGCCATAGCGTGTTCTAAAAGCTGTCTTTGAAATATCCTCAGACTTGACACGAATCTGATGGTATCCCGATCGTAGATCAATCTTGGAAAATACAGTAGCACCCTTCAATTGATCTATCAAATCATCAATTCTGGGCAAAGGATATCTATTCTTTACCGTCAATTTGTTCAACTGACGATAATCTACACATAATCTCATGCTTCCATCTTTCTTCTTGACAAGTAATACTGGCGCTCCCCATGGCGACACACTGGGCCTGATAAAATGCTTCTCTAATAACTCTTCAATTTGCTTCTTTAGTTCTGCCAATTCAATAGGTGACATGCGATATGGAGCCTTAGATACTGGTTCTGCTCCTGGAATTAAATCAATTGAGAATTCTATCTCACGTTCTAAAGGTAAACTTGAGACATCCTCAGGAAATACTTCAGGAAATTCAGAAACAACTGGCATCTCGATTGCTTTAGATTCACCATCTCCTTGTGGAAGAGTAAACAAGGCAAATAATTGGCTTTCACCTTGTAAGGCAAAGAGTTTGAGATTGTCGGAAGTAAAATTTTCTTCTGATGGAAGTATCATAGTTTTGTTATGACAGTCCACCAAGACTTGATTTGCCGATAACCAGTCCATCCCTAGGATTACTTCCAGATCCTTCAAAGGTAAACAAACAAGATCTACTAGAAAGTTTTTACCTTCTATGAGCATAGAACATTCGTTACACACCTTAGTAGTCCTAAGTTGTGTACCGATGGGAGTGGAAACAATCAGATCATATCTCATAGGATTCACAGGTAATTGAAGACGTCCAACACACTCATCAGAAATAAATAAATGTGTAGCACCAGAATCAAATAACACAGATAAGATTGTACCATTTATCTCACACTTACTTTGCACGAGGTCATCAGCTTGCTCTGCCTCTGAACCGCTGATGGCAAAGACTCTTCCAGTTGTTGGTTGTAACCGCTGGTCTGTTGACTCCCTGTTCTGTCTTGGAGGTTGGACAGCACGTGTGTCTCCTCCACAGCTTCTCTGATAATTAGAGCCTTTTTGATCATTCATAGTATTCCTATTATTGTTTTGATTGTTCTACGGACAATTTAGACTGATGTGTCCTTTTTGATTACAACGAAAACAAGTGACATCTTCAAGAAGTCTGTTGCAATCACGTATGTGATGGTTACCTCCGCACTTTAGACATCTCATATTGTTACGTCTTTCAGAAGATGATGATGATGATCCTCCCTTGAAACGACTTTGATAGAACGATCCTCTTCTTTTGAAATCAACTGAATGAGGTTTCAGTTGTCTATTGGCCTTTTCATGTGCCAGTCTGGCTTGGTGATTTTCTTCAAAAAATTTGGCATTTGTTGATTATAATAGGAAAACTCCGAATTTCTTGGTACCCTATCGCCTCTTTGATTTCCAGATTCAGTCCGTTCTCAAATTTAACACATTTTGATTCTTCGGCACCAGCCTGTTGAAAAGGAGGGTAAAAGAGAGATAGTTCTTCAAACTTTGCAGCATATTCTCCAACGGACATCGAGCCTTGTTTCAACTCCATAAATTCTAGCTCTTTGCGGCTTTTCACACTTGCTGGAAAATATTTCTCCAGGAAACAGTCTTTGAAGTTGACCCAGTTCAAGGGTCTGTCAGTCTCGATCATACGGATTCTAGCATGAATTCGCCAGTTTTCTGCCTCTTCCACCATCATATAGGTGGCATACTCCACCTTTTCGCATTCTGTGCAGGGCAATGCTCGAAAGATGCGCTCCATTTCCTTGGCCCAAAGATATGCTCCTTCTGGATTATAACCTCCTTTGAATTGTGAAGGCTTTCTTTTCAGGAAGTGGTCTAACCCATGGATTCCTCCAGTGCCCCTTGGTTGGTTTTGTCGTTCTTTTGAAACCAAAACCCACAGGTGGGCCCATAACCCACAGGTCCCTGGATCGAAACCAGGCTCTGATACCACAATGTAACGTCCCGTGTAATTTTCTGAATAAATTTTTTGCGTTTTTAAAAGATCATTTTAAAATTCATAAATTAAATTCAGAGTGCACGTAACAGTTGATAATTGCGGAATATTATCATGCATACTAGTCGTGAATAATTAAATTCAAGAAATATTTAAGTAGCGGAAACGATTTAGAAGATAATGGTACATAATATGTTATATTTATTACAACCCATAAAATGAAAGTCCAAGTAATAATTCAAATAGGCATCAATCATGGCATCACTCTTCATTCTGCGTGGTATTCACTGTAAAAATTAATGTAAGAGTGAGACAGAATATAGAATAAATATAAAATAAATAAAATTGCACAAACACAATCAACAAACCATAATGATATGATGAATATGCCAAACAAGTTCATTTATATTTAATAAGTCTTTAATTAGTCAAATGATGTCATGCTGGATCCATTTGGTTTGGTGGGAATACTGTAGTAAAAAGTCTCATAGACACGAGTAGGAATTAGCATAACCATGAATCCCTACATCTTCATGGCTCCTGCGAAAATAAGTGCACAAGTAGGAATTAGCATAACCATGAATCCCTACACTTTCATGGCTCCTGCAGTATCGAAGTACACAAGTAGGACTTAGCATAACCATGAATCCCTACACTCCATGGCTCCTGCAAAAATAGGGCTTAAACTCATCATAGAGTAACCCCCCACCAGGGTAGGCAATCATGGAACCCCTAAATTCCATGGTGCGTCCAAATGCTTATGATGCATGAATGCCTTTAATTCTTTTTACCATTTAACATACCATGATATCAACATTTCCAAAACCTCTTGGAAAAACCACAAGTCCTCAAAGGGACACATCATATATAATAATTTTCAAAATCATGGATTTACTGTTTCAACCACATGTATCAATAACCGCAAGGCATTCATGTATATATATTAATTTAGTCATTCATAATTATTCACCATCAAAATACACAAACTATATAATACTCGTTAGACACTCATCAATATCCATAATACTTCATAATCTCTCAAGAATTCAATAATAAATTGTTACCTATAGAGAAAATATCATTTTCATCCATAATAACCATTGTAAGTAAATTTCAGCATTTCCAACAGCAACATACGTTAGTAAAACAGCCATAACATGAGAAAATCAAATCATTTTTATGTGATTCCACTTTCTATAGCTCAATAATAGAATTATATACAACTTTCATGAAGACCATAAATTCAAATTCCAAACAGAAACACCTCTTATTCACAGAATACAAAACTGCCTCAAAGAGAATTTTTAAAACATACACAGGTTAGTATTTTCAACGTTTCTGGAGCTACAAAAATAATTTTGGCATGGGAATAGTTCTGAATTACTCCTAATACAAATATCTCCAACTTTCATGAAGACACCAATCACTAATTCTCAACACAAAATTCCCAGTTTTAAAAATAAAATTCGTATTTCAGATTAACATAATTACAGCTTGTACATACTTCAGTATTTTAGGCATAACTTGAGCTACAAAAATCATTTTGACTTGAAAACACTTTCTACAGATCCATAACACAAATATCTACAACTTTCATGAAGACATCAAAGTCTAAAAACGTATGTGTAATTCCCAGAATATTCATATATGCACAAAACACAAGATAAGTATTTCAATCGGACATGCTGTAGTATTTTGATCATAACTCATGTTATACATATCCAATTCAGTCGTTTCAGGTCTCAAAATTCACATAACAAGAAGATATACAACTTTGATGAAGACACCGATCACTAATTCTCACCACAAAATTCCCAATTTTAAAAATAACGTTCGTATCTCAAGTTAACAGATTTACATCTTGGACATACTTCAGTATTTTAGGCATAACTTGAGCTACAAAAATCATTTTGACTTGAAACCACTTTCTAAAGATCCACAACATAAACATATACAACTTTCATGAAGACATCAAAGGCTAATTATGCACTTACAAGTCCCAGCAAATCAATATATTCACAAAACATAGGATAAATCTTCTACACGAACATGCTCTAGTATTTTGGCTATAACTTTTGCTATACATATTCAAATTAATTGATTCAGGTCTCAAAATTCAGATAGCAAAAAGATCTACAACTTTTATGAAGAAGTCAGAATCAAATTCTCTCGTTTTCAATTTCAAAAATGAGCAACAAGTTACATAATTAATTCTAGAATCCTAGAACAGCATACAATTCTACCCATTCTATAGTTATTCACAACTCTGTCCCCTCTTACTTGGTTTGCTGACTGGAACTGGCCTCCTTGTTGTCCTGGCTTCTATTCGAAGGTCTTGAGGAAGAAAGGAAGATGGTATACTGTATTTCTATTTTCTAAGAGTTTCTAAAGGGATAGTGTTTTGTTTAATAATGCAAAGGCAGTGGGGGACAAGCTTTTTGTGAGTGGGTTTCTAGTGGGCTGTTAGTGGGTTGATAATGGAGATCTAGATAAGAAAGTAAATGATATGTCTTCCACTTCTGGCCGTCCACCCACTAGGGTGAGTAATTGGGTCAAATATATTAAAAATATGCATAAAGGGACAAAATTAAAGTCAAAGCGTTACTCTGACAGTGAATTCCGAGTTAAATTTCACTCAGTCAGCCTCTTGGCCGACTGGAATTCTACCCAGTCAATGTATATACCGACTGGAAGTGGTCGGTAATGTGAAAAGAGGGAAATCCGAGTCCCTCTCGCTCAAGCGGATACCGACTCGCTTGAGCCAGACACTCTCCCTCGCTTAAGCGAGGAATTCATTCGCTTAAGCGAATCCACTCAGTTTTTCATTCAACATCATAGTCCACTCGGTAAAACCTCCTGAAACCGAGTCTTCATCTATTATTCACTCGGAATTGGTTCTATTTGAAACTCTCAGTCTGATTTCTCTTCCTTGGAGGTGACAGTCGGAGTTTCCTCACTCGGACTTACTTATAAAATATCTCACTCGGCATATTCTCCCTAAAACCGAGTCATTCTTCTCTGTTTTCCACTCGACCGTTTCAAATCATTATTAAGCCGACTCATTCCACTCAATTATCCACTCGGTAATTTAATTAAAACCGATTCCTCTTCCTTCATCCTTTCACTCGGTCAAGTCGTCTCAGATCGACTCAATGCTCCCAGGTTTCCACTTGGCAGAAACCCTTGAATTGTTCTTCATTCGGAAACCTTTAAGGTTTTCACCACTCGGAAAAAAAACAATATGCATAAGCTTCACTCGGTATGTTACACAATTCTGATTCCTCTTTCAAAAACACCTCATTCTTTTTATACTCGGAAGTATTCTTCTGAGTCCGACTCCAACACTCAGATATTCCACTCGGTAAGGTAATCCTTTATTGCTCATCATTCACTCAGTTTTCATTGCCAAAGAGGACTCAACATTAGGTCAGTCGTTGCTCGGTAATTCATCTCCAAACCGAGTTATTCCACTCGACTGTTTACTCGGTAAATTTATTAAAACTGATTCCCAATCCTTGGGTTTTTGCTCGGTAGAACTTTCATTTGGTATTGCATTATGATTGACTCAGAAACGAGTCTTTGGAAGAAGCTTGACTCAGGAATGAGTCTTTCTGGGGTGTTTGACTCGGAAACGAGTCACTCAGGAATAATTGACTCGGAAATGAGTCATTCTGAGGTGTTTGACTCGGAAATGAGTCACTCAGGAATAATTGACTCGAAATTGAGTCTTCCTGCCATGTTTGACTCAGCAGTGAGTCTCTGAGATAGAATTTCACTCGGAATAAGTCCTCTTGACCATGTTCCACTCGGAAAAATACAATTTTTACTGGTATTTCCATTTTCCACTCGGAATTCCTTTTGGTCACTCGGAATTTGCAATTTTCACTCGGAACAGAGTCTCTTTCTCACTCGGACAGTTCTTTCTAAGGCATTTTCACTCGGAAATTGGGCCTTATCAATAAGGATCTATATAAATTCTAGAATTATACCCAAAAATGAAACTTTTGGAGCATTAAAAGCCATCCATAGAGTGTTTTATTCATTGATCAACACTTACAGACCTTCAATGCTTTATAAATTACATAATTGAACTACTATTAAAGCAGGATGTTACATTTCTCTCACCCTAATAAAAATTTCATCCTCGAAATTTAACTTAACGTACTCCTCTGTGAAACAATCCTGGATACTGCGTCCTCATAGTATCTTCACGCTCCCAAGTCAGAGTTACTTCGTTTCCTTGTTTCCATGCAACCTTCACTAGTGGTACGTTCTTGTTTCTTAGGCGTTTATTCGATCTTTCTAGAATCTGTGTAGGTTCTGTGGAGATGGTCAGATTTTCTCTAACTTCAATATCATCAGTAGCAATCACATGAGTGGGGTCTCGCACATACTTCCTCAGTTGTGACACATGAAACACATTGTGCAGGTTTGCCAGGTGAGGAGGAAGTGAAATCTGATACGCCACTGTACCAATCCTCTTCAGGATCTCATATGGTCCAATGAACCTTGGACTCAACTTCTTACTCTTCAAAGCTCGACCAATTCCCTTGTGAGGTGAAACCTTCAAGAATACATGATCACCAACCTGAAATTCAAGTGGTTTCCTCCTTTTGTCATAGTAATGCTTTTGTCTATCTTGGGATGCCTTCATCTTCTCTCTAATTATTTCTATTTGTTCAGTAGTCTGCTGCACAATTTCAGGTCCTAACGCCAAACTTTCACCAGTTTCTAACCAACAAAGGGGCGTTCGACACTTTCTACCATACAATGCTTCAAATGGAGCCATACCAATACTGCTATGGTAACTGTTGTTATATGTGAATTCAATCAGTGGATGAAACTGCTCCCAACTACCACCATGTTCAAGTACATAAGATCGCAGTAGGTCTTCCAGACTTTGTATGGTACGCTCTGACTATCCATCTGTTTGGGGATGATAAGCTGAACTTAATCGAAGCTTTGAACCCAATTCCTGATGCAAGCTTCCCCAGAATCAGGAAGTGAACATTGGGTCTCTATCTGACACAATACTAGATGGTACACCATGAAGTCTTACGATCTCCTTCACATATAATTGTGCCAATTTTTGTAGAGAGTTCTTCATATTCATTGGGAGAAAATGAGCAGACTTTGTCAATCTGTCTACAATAACCCAGATTGCATCGTTCCCTGAACGTGTTCTTGGTAACCCTGGCACAAAGTCCATTGAAATATCATCCCATTTCCAAACTGGAATCTCTAATGGTTGCAGTTCACCAGATGGCTTCTGGTGTTCCACCTTGGCTTTTTGACATACCAGACATGAAGACACATATTCAGCTATTTCTTTCTTCATCCTTGGCCACCAAAAGCTTTTCTTCAGGTCTTGATACATCTTAGTTGATCCAGGACGAATGCTCAACATACTTTTATGCGCTTCTTCTAGGATTGTCCTTCTCAGACCAACATCATCTGGTACACAAATTCTGCTTCTGATTCTCCAAATTCCATCTGATCCTTCTTGTAATCCCATATCTTTTCCATTCGCATGTAATTCTCTCAACTCTTGTAATGGCAAATCTTCTTTCTGTCTTTCACTTATCAGCTTCAGAAAATCATTGGTTATCTTCAAAGTTCCCAAGATCATATTCTTTGAAGATTTTATCTCCACACCCAAGTTCATGTCTCTGAATTGTTCTATCATCTCCATCTCTTTTATCATCAAAGATGCCATATGAATGGACTTTCGGCTAAGTGCATCTGCCACCATATTTACTTTTCCTGGATGGTATTTCAAATCAAAATCATAATCTTTAAGAAACTCCATCCATCTTCGCTGCCTCATGTTAAATTCCTTTTGATCGAACAAATACTTCAAGCTCTTGTGGTCACTGAACACTTCAAACTTGACTCCATACAAATGGTGTCTCCAGATTTTCAGAGCAAAAACCACTGCTGCCAATTCTAGATCATGCGTTGGATAATTCATTTCATGTGGTCTCAACTGCCTAGAAGCATAGGCAACCACTCTTCGTTGCTGCATCAAGACACAACCAAAGCCCATCTTAGAAGCATCACAATAAACCACAAAGTCTTCTTGTGGGTCAGGCAAGGTTAAGACTGGAGCAGATGTAAGCTTCATTTTAGTTCCTGGAAACTTTTCTCACATTCTGGCGTCCAATCAGAAGGTTGATTCTTCCGGGTTAGACGAGTCATTGGTAGAGCAATTTGAGAAAACCCCTTAATAAATCTCCGATAATAACCAGCTAATCCCAGGAAGCTTCGTATCTCAGTGACTGAAGTAGGTCTCTCCCAGTTCGTTACAGCTTCAATTTTAGAAGGGTCCACAGACACTCCTTCGCTTGAGATTACATGACCTAGAAACTTTACCTCCTTCAACCAGAATTCACATTTAGACAACTTGGCATACAACTGCTTCTCTTTCAGAATCTGTAATACCACTCGAAGATGCTTTTCATGTTCCTCCCACGTCTTAGAATAAATCAGAATGTCATCAATGAAGATAATAACAAACTGATCTAAGTATGAATGGAACACTCGATTCATGTAATCCATGAATACAGCTGGGGCATTGGTTACTCCGAAGGGCATCACAAGATACTCGTAATGGCCATAGCGTGTTCTAAAAGCTGTCTTTGAAATATCCTCAGACTTGACACGAATCTGATGGTATCCCGATCGTAGATCAATCTTGGAAAATACAGTAGCACCCTTCAATTGATCTATCAAATCATCAATTCTGGGCAAAGGATATCTATTCTTTACTGTCAATTTGTTCAACTGACGATAATCTACACATAATCTCATGCTTCCATCTTTCTTCTTGACAAGTAATACTGGCGCTCCCCACGGCGACACACTGGGCCTGATAAAGTACTTCTCTAATAACTCTTCAATTTGCTTCTTTAGTTCTGCCAGTTCAATAGGTGACATGCGATATGGAGCCTTAGATACTGGTTCTGCTCCTGGAATTAAATCAATTGAGAATTCTATCTCACGTTCTGAAGGTAAACTTGAGACATCCTCAGGAAATACTTCAGGAAATTCAGAAACAACTGGCATCTCGATTGCTTTAGATTCACCATCTCCTTGTGGAAGAGTAAACAAGGCAAATAATTGGCTTTCACCTTGTAAGGCAAAGAGTTTGAGATTGTCGGAAGTAAGATTTTCTTCTGATGGAAGTATCACAGTTTTGTTATGACAGTCCACCAAGACTCGATTTGCTGATAACCAGTCCATCCCTAGGATTACTTCCAGATCCTTCAAAGGTAAACAAACAAGATCTACTAGAAAGTTTTTACCTTCTATGAGCATAGAACATTCGTTACACACCTTAGTAGTCCTAAGTTGTGTACCAGTGGGAGTGGAAACAATCAGATCATATCTCATAGGATTCACTGGTAATTGAAGAAGTCCAACACACTCATCAGAAATAAATGAATGTGTAGCACCAGAATCAAATAACACATATAAGATTGTACCATTTATCTCACACTTACTTTGCACGAGGTCATCAGCTTGGTCTGCCTCTGAACCGCTGATGGCAAAGACTCTTCCAGTTGTTGGTTGTAACCGCTGGTCTGTTGACTCCCTGTTCTGTCTTGGAGGTTGGGCAGCATGTGTGTCTCCTCCACGGCTTCTCTGATAATTAGAGCCTTTTTGATCATTCATAGTGTTCCTGTTGTTGTTTTGATTGTTCTGCGGACAATTTGGACTGATGTGTCCTTTTTGATTACAACGAAAACAAGTGACATCTTCAAGACATCTGTTGCAATCACGTATGTGATGGTTACCTCCGCACTTTAGACATCAAGACAGGCAAAATGAATAGAGAAAAACTCTGAGTAAGATTAATAGGACGTTCCATCCAAATTGATCTTATCATTATTGAAAGGGAAGGACGTAGAAAAGAGGAAAGAATGCTAGCAAGACATCTAGTCTAAATTGGTCTTCCTATCATCAAGATATCAAATCGGTAAAAGGAGGGATTAACAGGACGTTGCGTCCAAATTAAACCGGGCTTTTAAAGGGGTTACGTATGGAATGAGAGAGAATGCTAACAGGATGTCTTGTCCAAATTAATCACTCTTCCTCAAGGTACAGTGTCGAACGGCGAAAAGAGTCAACAGGACGTCCCGTCCAAATTGAATCAATCCTTTAAAAAAAGGCAGTCAGGGAAAAGGACGAAAACCAACAAGACGTCACGTCTAAATTGATTTCCGTGAAGATGAAATTAATTTTAAAAGAAGAATGGAAATAGAAGGGGAGCGGGCCCGACAGGAGTTAAATCCTGCTCCTACATATTCTCGAGCTTTCGAGAAATCAGGGTTACGTAGTTCTTGAAAAAGAATGTCCTTAAAATGAATTTATGGGATTGATGACAGGCGAGGAAAATGGGGTATACAAGGCGAAGTTCTTCGCACGTGTATACATCTTGGAAATAGTGTAGGCAGAAGTGTTTCTACACGACACTACTTAAAAATCACTACAGTACCGGTTTAAAGAAATATTGGAAACAACATGTTCTGTTATATTTTTTATGATGAATCAGAATAAAAGAAGTTTTAACAACTGAACAAATTCAAGCAAAAGAACATATTTAATTAAAATGACAAAATTGGCAAAAGAACAAATAGTAAAAAGAAAAGGGGTGAAGACAAGATTGTAACCAGTGTGGCGTGGGCACTGGAAAGAACCGAACTACAGGTACGAGCCGGTGTGGGCTGGAACAGCAGCGCCCGGAGTGATGGCAAAAGATTGGACCAAATAGTTGCGAGGTCCGATAGGGTTCAGAAGGGAACAGGTGTAGAGTTCAGTGAGGAGTTGGTAGAGTTCGGTGGAGAACCGGTATTAGAGTAGTGGGGAGCTGGTGTAGGGTTCAGTGCTGATCCGACATAGGGCCGATGGATACGACGTCACTTTGGAAAGAGAGATGAGTATTCCACTAAATTGTAAAATGTTCTATAGGGATTCTGATGGAGTTTGGGCAATGAGTTTGAACAGAGTTCGGACCAGTGTTTTTTTGGAATCAATCTGGGTTAATTCTCTGGGCCAATTCTCAAAGAAGAGTTCTGAGATTCCAGAATTCGGAGCTCTTTTTTAGGGATTCAGGATTCAAGAAGCGGACCCTTGGACTTCTTCAATTGAGGTATTTATAGAGGCTCCCTGGAGCCTCTCCTACATGCTGAGTGCTTGGACAGGTCAGGCTTCCACTCAGCCCATGCGTGTAGTAGAGGGACAGCCTGACCACTAGCAGTTGTGGGGAACAATAGCGGGTGGAGGAATTTTTTATAGTTTTTATCTCTTACTCCCTGTCTGCCATTTCCTGGATTTCAGAATCGAATCTTGTAGTGTAATTCTAGGTCATGGCATGGGCAGCCAGACTAGGCAGACGGTGTCTCAAGGATCATTTCTTTGACACCGAATAATGAGACCTCTACTTTGGACAAAAGTATACCACACCGGTTAATGCCTTGACCGAATTACCTTTGAAGGGTCCCTTTTTATGGCACCGGATCAATTTGATGTGAGACGGTGTCCCGTATTGCTATTTATATCTTGACACCGGATTTGACATGGGACGGTATCACCTTGTGGCTTGGGCCGGTGTTAACTGAAGACGGTGTCTTTGGCTTTGGACATGGCCGAACCAATGTAGGTGTTCACAGTGGCAAATCTATAGATGAAGTTAAGAGACACTATCATAGAGAATCTCAGACAGATAGAGTCTGATCGTGTTCTTATTCTACACTACAAGTCCACAGGAAGCACAACCAATTTTGATGAAGAAGAAAGGTAACTAACAAAAAACTATATTTTCTTTTCATCTTTCTCAGTATACTAAAAATCTGTTTGGCTCAGCTATAAGATCAATAAGCTCATAACTCCATACACAGAGAGAATAAGCGCCAGAGACAAACCTGTCTGAGCCGAGAGACTGGGTCACGGGTAAGGGAAACCTTCGTCTTCTCGGTGAGGGAAACGGTGAGAAACCTTTGTCTGAGAGAGGACTACGAGCTTCGTGGTGGCGGAAACCTTCGCCTCCTCAGTGACGGAAACCTTCATCTGAGAGGGGAAAATGGTAAGGGCAATGTGGGGTAGAGACGGTGAGGCTAAAATGGTGAGGAAGGGCAACGTTGGTTGCTGGATCGTCGGTTAGTAGAGAGGTTAGGGGAGGGGGGCACTGGGGCACACAGTATCAGAGACATTAGGTTAGGGTTGAGTTTCGAATAACTGAAAGAGGAAAGGGTTGAAGACGACTAAGTTATAACGTTTAGCGACAGATAAGGCCTGTCGTCGCTACCCTCGTCGCTATCTTAATTAAAAATGCCACGTGGACAAATTAGCGACTTCATACCACGTCGTCGCTATCTTAAAAACTTAGCAACACCCAACACCGTCTCTAACTTCATCACTGATGTATACAACTTTTGCAACGACCACCTCTCGTCGCTGACACACACCGATAACGACCAACCAAACACTCGTCGCTAAAGTGACAATAATAGTGACCCTGTGTCGTGATCGCTACGTTCTACTTCCCTCCATCTTTTTGGTTTCCCTCCATAATTTTGTTGGCGCCAGGGTTTAGCGACGTCTAAAGGACGTATCTAAACTTTGGCGCCAACAAAATCATGAAGGGAAACCAAAAAGATAGAGGGAAGTGAAATGTAACGACCGCCTTAGTGATGGGGTCAAAGTTAGTGATAGAAGTAACGATGTATAGGTTGCCAAAGTTAGCGACGGGGTCCTGCCGGTCGCTGATTGGGTCACTAATATGGTCCCTTCCGTATTGTCATCGCTAAGGCTGTCTCTAAATGGCGACAAACTATGTTAGTCGTTAAATGCCAGTAGCTATGGATGCTTTTTCTAGTAGTGGATAAATCTAAGACAAGATGGAATGTTTGGGATTTAGTTAGACTTGTAGAGGTTTCATTCATTACCAAATCAAAACAATCAAAAGTATAATGGTTTAGAGTTTACAATGCATTCATTTTATAATGAAAAAAGGATAAACCATAAAACCTCTTGCCCTAAGACTCCTTAACAAAAAGCAAGAGTGAAGAGGAAACATCAGCATATCCTTAATGTGGCAAGGGCCTTAATGTTTCAAGTTGGGCTGCCAAAGAAGTATTAGACTTATGCCACTCTACATGTAGTACACCTCATCAACAGAGTGCCTACTCCTATCCTGAATAACCAAAGTCTTTTGGAAATATTGATTGGCTTATTCCTAATCTTCCCAGTCTCGAAGTTTTTGGCTCTCTTTACTACACATCCATACTAAATACAGAGAGAAAAAAGTTTGATCCAAGATCTTAAGCTAATGTCTTTCTTAGGTTAAAACTTAGTACTAAGGGATATATCACCCTCAATCTGAAGTCTCATGTTGTGGTTGTATCCAAAAATGTTATGTTCCATGAGCACATTTTAGCTTATAGAACTCAATATTCTACTCACACTTAGGGATACATAACTAAACCTACCATAACTCCTTCAAACTTTCAAATTACTCCTAACACAAACCCACATCATGAACCACAACCTCCTTAACAATGTTTCCTAGTACACCTCATCATCTAACACTACCTAGGCTTTCCATTTTACTTTCTCCCACATCCACTGTAACACCTATACCAATACACACCAATCCTATTCCCAAACCTGATAGACAAAAGAAACCACCAGCCTACCTTGCAAATTACTCTTGCAATAGTGCTCCCTCCACTACCAAATACCAATATCCAATTTTAGCCTTTGGCAATTACAAACACTTTCCATAATTTCATTAGACCTTTGCCTCATCTTTGGAATAGCAAATTGAGCCCTCTTTATATAATGAAACTTCCTAATTGCAAGATTAGCAAGATGCTATGGCCAAAGATTTCCCTACCTTAAATAGGAACAATACTTGGGAAATTGTTACTTGTCTACCCTATATTGTTCCTGATCCGGTCTAGATACCGGCCCCCATACTTGTGACGTCAAACTGATCTCATATAAGGAAAACCGGTGTTCAGGTTCAACGTTACCACACCGGTTATCCGTTGTCTGGTCATCCGCCCTCACTCCATGACAGTATCATTCAATTTCGCTGTAACGGTTCTATGTTCATTGATACAGGATATTTATATAATTGATAGCTTTTCCCTCATAGCAAGAGAAGAGCCTTTTGATAACTTATCAACGAAGACACTGTTTGTAGCAAAATACGTCACATCAATGGCTTCAGAAAGTAAGGGGGCGTGTCAGCAGATTATGCGGAAAAGGTGATTATCCTCTCCTCTCTCTAGAGGATTGTACTCTGATAATTGACCTACCCTCCTGACACATTCTGAAAGTTGAGCCACCTTGATTGACATAATATACACGCAATCAGAGACAAGGGACCCACCTGTATCCAACGTCTCATTTTTTCTCTTACGTTCAGCTATAAGAGGCCATAACAACACACATGCATGGTATCGTTATTCTATCTCACATTTTACTGTTATCACGCTTGAGTATTCATTCAGTTCATACACTCTTCTAACTTGAGCGTCGGAGAATCTTCGCAGGTGGCACCACCTTTCGCCCTCCTACAACGCGAATCGTTGGTGTGAAGGATCTCCAGGACTACAAGACCGGCCTCTCCCACTGAGAGACCGGATTAATACATCGGATATACACAGTTCCGGTGTGCAAACCCTAAAAACACCTGCATCCTTGTGGCTGGTCCCACACCGGATCCTAGACCCCGGTCCAGACCAGTTCATTGGCACGCCCGGTGGGACTCGATAGAGTTATTCCCATTTTCGCAGAAGTTAGGTTGGCACAATGGAAGGTAACGGGAGAGATTTCGTGGAAGGTCACGTGGAGGATGTGACCTATCAACAGCCTGGGAGGAGACTCGTCTTCGAATCTCCTGCAACTCAAACCCGGAGGATGGTGCAAGTGCAGACGCCTGACCCTCGCGATGAGGTTATCAGGCAACTGAAGGAGGAGTTGATGGAGCTGAGGCGAGAGAGAGGAGGAGCTGGGGACAGAGTAGTGTCCCATGCAGAGGATGCTCACCATGCATCAGCGAGGGATAGATCCACCACCCTCCAGTATTCAAAGATCCCCACATATGAAGAGAGGGAGCAAACGCAGGACTCTGGTGATAGAGTTAGTATCAGGAGAAGGGAGCAGGCGGTAGTAACTTCAGGGACATACAAGCTTAGTGTCCCTTTCTCAAGAAGGTTGATGAGTATTGTCATTCCAAAACATTTGCAAACAACTCAGCCGTTGTCGATTGGGAAGTATAATGGAGAGACCGATCCCACTAAGCATTTGGATGCTTATGTTTATGAAGCTATGTATCTGGGAGCAGACGAAGATGTCATGTGCAGAATGTTCCCAAGGACATTGACGGAGGAAGCTCTTAGCTGGTTTAAAAGTTTGCCTTCAGGATCTATAGACTCTTGGGAAGAAATGGCTGCTGCATTCGAAAGCCATTTCGTCATCTCCAGGGATATCCCAAGAACTTCTCACACCCTGGCCCAGATAAGACAAGGAGAAACTGAGACTCTTAAGGAGTTCCTGAAAAGGTTTTACAAGGAGGCTGCGTTGGTTCCTAACCTCACGGAGGCCATACAACTCCATATTGTAGTGGAAGCTCTTCAGCCAGGTTCAGCCTTTGCCCTATCTTTGGCAAAGAGCCCACCTACAACCTTCGAGGAGTTTCGAAGGAAAGCTTCCAAATATGTGGGCATAGAGATGCATTTAGAGGCAACTGCAGCAAGAGTAAAGCCTTCTGCACCCGCTCAGCATCCACGGAGAGAAAAGGAGAGAGCGAGGCCTGAGAAGCATGCCTTTAGAGAGGACTTTGTGAATGCTCGTCAGCATTCACGAGATAGACGCGTATCATCGTTCGATCACTATGCTCCGTTGAACACCCGGCACTCACAAATCATGAGGGAGGTTGGTTGGCCAACTCTGAACGTCTTTGGTATAAGGAAGCCAGCCCCAGCCAAGAGGGGTGGTAACCCACGTAAATACTGCACTTTCCACGAGCAGACAGGGCACAACACTGATGAGTGTAAGGCGTTAAAAAATACGGTGGAAACTCTCATTCGGGAAGGAAAGTTGAAGCAGTATTTGTTTAAGGAGAAATCTATGGATGAGCCTCATAGGATGGAGAAAAGGAATAGAGATCCTGATGATAAAGATGATAATACACGCAACCCAGCAAGGAAGTTCACTGCGGCTGAGAAGCAGAAAGGGGTAGTGATTGCTGAAGGTGCCCAACAAAGTAATATGCCCCAGCAGCAGAGACAGGGCAGAAGAGAAGTGATTGAGATGATAGCTGGAGGATTTGCGGGAGGAGGAACATCAATCACAGCACGAAAGAACCACCATAGGATGATTCTGTCAGTCCAAGGTAAACCGAGGGATAACCGCCCTTTCAGGGACGGAGTGACAGCCCCGACGGTGTCGTTTACAGATGATGACTTCGGCCCAACAATTCCAGGAGGTGATGATGCAGTAGTGATTGTGGCCGTCATAGCCAATAAGGATGTTAAGAGGATCCTCGTCGATCAGGGAAGTTCTTGTGATGTTATCTTTTATAATTGTTTCAAACGAATGGGTTTCAGTGATGCAGATTTACAACCATACACACAAGAACTCACAGCGTTTAACGGAGCCAAGCAACCTACTAAGGGATACCTCGACACTTTGATTTCTTTTGAAGGGGAGCCCGGTGCAAGAACAGTCAAGTCAAGAATTCTGGTGATTGATGTGGAATCCCCGTACAACGGTATCATAGGCCGTCCAACATTGAACGCTATGGAAGCAATTGTATCCACCCCTCATCTCTTAATCAAATTTATCGATAAAGACAATGGTGTGTCCTCACTCCGCGGAGATCAGGAGATGGCTCGATATTGTTATAATCTGAGCCTCAACATGGTTAAGTTGGATGCATTTAACAAAAAGAGGAAGTTGAACGACGGAGGAACAGCGGCAGGATCTGTCAGTCTTATTGACCTAGACCCCAGAGCGGAATTGAAGATTGATCCACTCAATCCATCTAAGCCCACACCGGATGGTGGCTCCAGGGATGTCGTATTGGGAGATTCCCCAGAGAAGGTCACGCACATCAATGATAAGCTGGAGTCTGCTATGGAGCAACGCTTATTAGCCCTTCTGCAGGAATTCAAAGACCTTTTCGCATGGACAGCAGCAGACATGCCGGGGATGGATCCTGATTTCTGTTGTCACAAACTTGCGGTGTATCCTGAAACCAGACCGGTGGCTCAGAAGAAAAGGAGGTTGGGACCGGAGAAGCAGAGGGCGGCTTGTGAGCAAACAGAGGAGTTGTTGAAGGCAGGTTTTATAAGGGAGATACGTTATTCATCTTGGCTTTCTAATGTGGTCATGGTGCAAAAGGCTAACGGCAAATGGAGGATGTGTACTGATTATGTGGATCTTAACCGTTGCTGCCCTAAAGATCCATATCCCCTGCCCAACATCGATCGCATGGTGGATGATTCATCTGGTTACCAATATCTCAGTTTCATGGATGCTTATTCGGGGTACAACCAGATTCCGATGTGGGAGGGAGACCAGGAGAAGACTGCTTTTATCAACGACCGCGGTGTTTTCTGCTACACCGTCATGCCTTTTGGACTGAAGAACGCAGGCGCCACCTATCAGCGCATGATTAACAGAGTCTTTGAAGGGATGCATACAAGGCTGGTTGAAGTTTATATTGATGATATCATAGCCAAAACGCCCGCTGGAGGAGATCACATTGAAGATCTACGCCAAGTTTTCACTAGGCTTCGGCAATACAACATGAGGTTAAATCCTTTAAAGTGCACCTTCGCCGTTCCAGCAGGAAAATTCTTGGGATTTATGTTGACTCAACGAGGCATTGAAGCTAACCCCGGGAAATGTCAAGCAATCCTGGACATGCAGAGTCCTAAATGTTTGAGGGAGGTCCAGTCATTGAATGGGAAAGTGGCCGCTTTAGCCCGTTTCATGCCTAAGATGGCGCACAGGTCCCTCCCCTTGTATAAGGCGTTGAAGAAACACAAGAGTTTTGAATGGGGAGAGGAACAAGAGCAAGCCTTCCAGCAGCTCAAAGCCGTTCTCTCGAGCCCACCAATTCTTGTTAAGCCTGATCCAGGCGAAACGTTAATCTTATACTTGGCAATATCTGACGAAGCTCTGGGTGTAGCCCTGGTGAAAGAAACCCCTGAAGGGCAGAGACCGGTGTACTTTACTAGTAAAACGTTTCAGGGGGCTGAAGGAAGGTATCAGAAGATTGAGAAAGCCGCCCTGGCAGTTGTGTGGGCATCGCGACGGCTGAGGCCTTATTTCCATGCGCACCCAGTATTGGTGAAAACGGATTTGCCACTCCGTTCAGTGCTCAGCAAACCAGACCTCGCTGGAAGGATGATAAAATGGTCCATTGAGCTATCTGAATTTGAGATTTCATATGAGCCTCGAGGAGCCATCAAGGCACAAGTGTTGGCTGATTTTGTAGTGGAAATGACTGGGGCAGACCCGGCTACCCCTCGAACGCATTGGACCATCTACGTTGACGGTTCGTCAAACAGCAAAGGATGTGGAGCAGGTGTGGTGGTAGAAAGTGATGACGGCGTACACTTAGAAATTTCCCTCCGATTCAATTTCAAGACTTCCAACAATCAAGCTGAATACGAAGCATGCTTGGCCGGTCTCCGTGCGGCAATTGATATCGGAGCATCAGCAGTTACTCTCTGCAGTGATTCTCAGCTGGTGATTTCGCAAATCCAGGGAGAGTACCAGGCGAAGGAACCACAACTTCAATTGTACTTGAATTGTGTTAATGAGCTGAAGGGAAGATTTGAAGTTTTAGAGTTCAAGCATGTGCCGAGGGAAGAAAACACCAGAGCAGATATCTTGTCAAGACTGGCGAGTACAAAGCAGCCTGGTAGCACAACAACGGTGGTTCAGAGCACTTTGACTTCACCCAGTATACCTATGTATCCTTCTCTGAATGCCGTCATGGTGAGTTATCCATATGAGGATTCTTGGGTCATCCCATATATTCGTTATCTGGCTGATGGTCAACTTCCCACTGACGAGAAGGAAAGGAGACGAGTAAAAAGGGAGTTGCCATATTTTACTATGGTCGATGGTGTTCTCTACAGAAGGGGATTCTCTGTCCCATATCTTTCATGTTTAAGAGAAGACGAAGTGCAAGCGGTCTTGACTGAGGTACACGAGGGGCAATGTGGGCACCACGCTGGAGGCCGAAGCCTAATGAGAAAAGTCCTCAGGGCTGGATACTGGTGGCCCACTGTGAAGCAGGATTCCGCAGAATTCGTGAGGAAGTGCGACGCTTGCCAAAAATTCTCCAATCTCCACCATACACCGGCCCAAGAGTTATCTTCATCTGCTGTGCCTTGGCCGTTCTACCAATGGGGCCTTGATATTCTGGGTCCGTTTCCCACTGCGCCAGGAGGTATCAAATACTTGATTGTGGGGGTAGACTACTTCACCAAATGGATCGAGGCAGAACCGGTAGTGCATATCACTTCTGCACGTACAAGACGTTTCATGTACGAAAATATCATTGCTCGGTTCGGGGTGCCAGGGCGGATTGTGACTGACAACGGCACCCAGTTTACAGACAAAAAGTTCACGGACTTACTTGAAGGACTGGGGATAGTCCAGATATTTTCATCTGTTGAACACCCCCAGACCAATGGGCAAGCAGAGGTAGCTAATCGAGAGGTGCTAAAGGGGTTAAAGAAGCGTCTGGGAGAAGCGAAGGGAGGATGGACTGACCAATTATGTCATGTTTTATAGGCATACCGCACTACGCCTCATTCTTCAACTAGCGAATCCCCATACCGGTTGGTGTACGGGGTTGAGGCGATGATCCCAGTTGAGTTACAAACAAGATCGGCCCGAGTTGAGTATTTTTCAGCAGAAGTTAACAACGCCAACTTAGCATCAGAGCTGGATGTCCTCCAAGAGTTGAGGGAAAAGGCTTTCGTCAGAGATCAGGCAATAAAAGCAAAGGCTGCACTCCGGTACAATAAACGTGTCCAGTACAGAGCTTTTAACACCGGAGACCTTGTTCTGAGAAAGGCCAGTGTGGGGAATAAGTTCGCTCACCAAGGAAAGCTAGCACCAACGTGGGAAGGACCTTATAGAGTTTCAGAGGTGACTGGAAAGGGATCATACCGATTGGAAGAACTTGATGGAACCCCAATCCGCAACAAATGGAACACTCAGAATTTACGAGTGTATTACAGCTAGTTGGTAAGACGGCGTGTACTCTTTTTCCTTACTTGAGTTTTTTCCCACTGGGTTTTCTCAAGAAGGTTTTAACGAGGCATAGCCCCAACGATGCTCTTTGTATAATCTATATTCAGTTTTAATAAGAATACACTCTCACCGCCCTATCATTCTCACTTTTCTTATGTGTTATGATTTAAAGCCGTGGTTTAATACGCATACACCTCAGGACGGACGAACGCAACTACCTATTTTGTAGTTAATGTAATAATTCCTCGAAGAACGGAGGGAGATCCCCCGAGTCAGACGATGTAACTCCTCGAGGTGGAATGGGTTGTAGGGCTGGTCCTTTTTCAAGGCCACAAACCGAACCCCATTCGAAGACTACATGGGTTGTAGGGCTGGTCCTTTCTCAAGGCCACAAACCGAACCCCATTCGAAGACTACATGGGTTGTAGGGCTGGTCCTTTTTCAAGGCCACAAACCGAACCCCATTCGAAGACTACATGGGTTGTAGGGCTGGTCCTTTTTCAAGGCCACAAACCGAACCCCATTTGAAGACTACATGGGTTGTAGGGCTGGTCCTTTCTCAAGGCCACAAACCGAACCCCATTCGAAGACTACATGGGTTGTAGGGCTGGTCCTTTTTCAAGGCCACAAACCGAACCCCATTTGAAGACTACATGGGTTGTAGGGCTGGTCCTTTCTCAAGGCCACAAACCGAACCCCATTCGAAGACTACATGGGTTGTAGGGCTGGTCCTTTTTCAAGGCCACAAACCGAACCCCATGCGAAGGCTTGGGCGCAGTAGGCCGGTTCACAGAGAAAACCGCGCTGAACCCCGAGTAACGGGCGCAGTAGGTTCAGGATTAGCCCTGATCCGAACCCCGTGTTGAAGGCTTGGATTGTAGGATTGCACCGAACTCCAAGTACGGTTAGTAGGATCGAACCGAACACCGTGTGAAGACTTGAGGTGTAGGACCAAACCGAACCTCAAGAGAAAGGCATAAAGCTTACCCTTGCCAAAGCTATACAAAATTCAAAGGCAATGTCCGTCCTCAGTTGTGGAACATCCAACCCGGAGCATTTGAACGCTAACGTACCCGCTCTACATCTTCGAGGACAGATAAGCATTTCTATCTTTTGAGAATTTAAAAGGTAATCTTCGAGATAAACTCTCCCTTCCCAATGAACTTACACTTGGGGACAGGGCGTGCTTTAACTTAATTATTATTTATTCATTACTATTTGTTGTCTTAATCCGGTGTGATAAGTACGCGTTAAGCAGCTAGGTAACCACACAGAACGGATTCGTAAAGCATTAAAAACAATAGCGTTTGGTACAACACTAAGTTATCCAACAATCATACAGTCGACGCAAGCAGTTGAAGAAAATTAATAGTGAATTTCATTTCCAAGAATAAAGAAATTATTCAGGTTACAAGGTAGTTAAAACTGGAGCTGATCCCAGTACACAGCTATGAATGAAGCATAAATTAAGAGGCCGGTGCTTGATCCTCTGCGGTGGGCACTCCTCCCTTTTCCGCTCTGTCTTCCATTCCAGTTGGGGCACCTTCTTGTGCATCGGCTCCAGAGGCAGCAGTGGACGTTGTAGGCTCCATACTTTGGCCTTCTGGAAGGGGAGGCAATTCGTACAGAGATGCACGGGGCTCGTGGTGCGATCCGTCCTTGCGAACTTCTACAAGTCTTCCCCCATGGAACTCAAAGAACGGATCTAATCCGTACAAATTCAGCTTTATTCCAGGGTTCCGATAGTAGACTTGACGAAGGGCCAGGCCAAAAGATTCATACGCCACATTCTTGCATATATCCAAGGCTTTGGCAGCCTTGGCCTTGGCAGCAGCTAGCATTCTTTGAACCTTGGCGTAATCCTCTTCTGAAGGCCCAGCACTCGCACCACCCTTTTTGAGTTCATCAATTTGGGCTTGCATCTCCTTCCGAATAGACTCCCACTCCCTAAGGTCCTTGTTGCGACCATCCTCCATAACTTTGAGATCGTCAGCAAGTTTAGCCGATCTCTTCTTCTCGAGTTGTAACTCTTCTTCAAGAAGGGGTATGGATTTGTTTTTATTTTGGAGGTCGGCAACTTCCCGTTCTAGGGCCTTATTTGCAAAATGAACTTTGCTTGCCTCTTCTGTTTTCCTCTGGAGTGTTTCTTTAGTTCTTTCCAGTTCTGATTCCACTCCCCTGCGAGCGTCAGCTTGCTTGGTTGCCCATTTCTCCTTCACTGCGAGTTCGGTCTCAAGTTTTTCAACCTGATCCATATAGTCAGCTTTCTCGCTCAGGGACTCAAGCAGGCCGGACAGTTCATCAAGTTGCCAACGCCCGGCCTTGCAAGCACCTCGGACTCCAGCAGCGTCGAGGGAAGGGCGGAGGCAATACCGTGCCTTTGGGAGAGTAGGAGGCACAGATCCTTGAAACCACAAAAAAGGAGAAAGGAAGGATTCACGCGGAGGATCGAACGCCGGAGGAGGACCGTTCCCAGAATCCGGCTCAGAAACATTTTGAGAAGAAGGTGCAGAGAACTCAGGAGCGGGTTCCTTTCCCTTGTTCTTCTTTTCGGTTTCTTCGGCCGTCCTCTGACGCTTCTTCACAAGGTCATCAGAGGAGGGCTTCTCTTGATCGGCCTTCTTCACAAGATGCCTCTTCTTTTTCTTTCTCTCTGGGATGGCCTCCTCGCCACCCGCTCCAGCGGCCCCAGTTGCTTCTCCGGCTTCCTCCTCGTCAAAGAGAGGAACCTCATCTCCTACTGCAGAAGTCAGAGGAATGAGGGGAGTTTTGGTGGCGTTCCTCTTCGCCTGGATTTCATTTTCCTCAGAAGAGGAGTCATCGTCAGCCAGCATAGACCTTAGCGACAACATTTCTGGGCAGGCCTTTTCAATTTGTTCTGCAAAACAAAAAGAGTTGAATAAGCATACAAGAAGGAAAATAACTAGAACGGTATGACCATACAACATAAGGAGAATAAGAGCGAATATTACGGAGGTAGGCGTTTTTGATGTCTTCCTCGGCCAATAGAAGGCGGCTGGAGAACCCTTTGAGGGTCTTTGAGGCCATCTGCAGGGCGCTCAAGACTTCAACAGAATGAGGGGAAAGTTCACTCTCATCTGTATAATAAGCACGGCTCATGAGGAGAAAATGCTCGTGCGTCCAGCTAAGGGGAAACTTAGTAAACCCCTCTTTATTTTGCCAGAAGACCGGCTTATTTGGTTGAATCCGGACCCGCGTGTAATAGTGTTTGAAGGAACGCCCATCTACCTTCGCGGACTCCGTATAGGACTTGAAATTTACAACCCTTGAGTCACTACGGAGTGTAATGAACCCAAGGCCGCCCTTCTTATTAGCTCGGCGGACCACTTGGCAATAGTAGAATAACTTGGCCACAGTGGCGGAGAAGCCAAAATGCTCCCCCAAGACTTCAAGAGCCCGGACGAGACTCCAACCGTTGGGGTGTAATTGTGAGGGGGCACAGTCCAAGAAACGCAGGACGGCCATCTAGAAATCCGTCAGTGGAAAACGTACCCCCAGCTTTAAGAAAACGTAGTCGTACATGTAGACCGACCTCCCATCAGGGACGCTGTGGCATATTCTTTCAGAGGGATGCGGTGCCATCGCAGCGTATCGCGCCTTATACTTCTTGTCCGAATATATTTTACAGCGGAAAGAAACCGTCCGCTCCTCCTCGCTTGCGTGGTGCGAAGGAATCTCTAAGAACTCCTCTTCTACCCAACAATAAGGCTTCTCCCTGTTGAGTTTCTCCCAGTCAAGCCGGTGTGCCACAACATTGACACACCCTTCAGCAGAGCGGAGAAACGGCGTTTTACCACGTCCAGGGAGATCCATGGTTGTGCAGGCGCGGTGGAATGCGTAGGTGCTGTGATAAAAAGCAACATCGTCAGAGAGATAGCCCTCAGCACTTGACCCCTCATCAGAACGGCTGGTAGCCATCGAACCAAGGGGAACCTCAGAGCGACGAGATGAAGAAGACGCTCGTGAGGAAGAGGCTTCGGCTCTCTCTGAACGATGGCGCCCAGCCACAGGAGGATTCGCCGGAATCCTCCCACCACGGTGGCTAAGGGGGGCACGAGAGCCAAACCTCCCTCTATTTGAAGGACCAGCATGTCCAGCTCTAGGGCGCATGATGGAAATAGAATGATTAAAATTGCAAGGAGTTGAAGGGAAGGAAGGTTACCTAAAGGAAGAGAATCTTTGAGAGGTTGAAGACGACAAGGAAATTCCAAGGAAATTTGAGCAGAGTTTCACTAAGATTGAGAGCAAGGATGGATTCCTAAATCTGCTAAGAGTTCCTTTTATAGGTAACGAAGAGGCAAAGTGTTCCGTCGAAGGTCACAATGCTTGCCCCAAAACGCAACCTTTCAAATCAAAACGACTCCGTCGTTTCGTCACGAATAAGCGCGAAAATGGTAACGTTTCAGTAAACGTTTTGGCAAAATGGGCCCCCCTTTCAGTTTGAATCCAGGCCCAATAAGCCCAATCGACGGTTACACTCTTGGGTAATGGTATCTCGTGCGTAAAAAATGCATTTAATGACCAATCATGCCATGCGCATTTAATGCCTCCCAGCTACTTTTCGAATACCAAGGGTTTCGATTTTCAAAGACTCTTGGGATTTCCATTACTTATTTTATATTGTCTGAATCCGTTGTATGCAACGTGAGAAGGGCGGTCACTCGTTTGCTAGAGCGGACGCCACTAAGTTTCCAGACACTTACAAGAATGTATTACCGTCATCTAGACTTTTCTCGAGAATTGTGTAGCTCATATGAGCAACTGAACAGTCCCTCATACAAGCTAGGGGACAGATGATCCGGTCTAGATACCGGCCCCCATACTTGTGACGTCAAACTGATCTCATATAAGGAAAACCGGTGTTCAGGTTCAACGTTACCACACCGGTTATCCGTTGTCTGGTCATCCGCCCTCACTCCATGACAGTATCATTCAATTTCGCTGTAACGGTTCTATGTTCATTGATACAGGATATTTATATAATTGATAGCTTTTCCCTCATAGCAAGAGAAGAGCCTTTTGATAACTTATCAACGAAGACACTGTTTGTAGCAAAATACGTCACATCAATGGCTTCAGAAAGTAAGGGGGCGTGTCAGCAGATTATGCGGAAAAGGTGATTATCCTCTCCTCTCTCTAGAGGATTGTACTCTGATAATTGACCTACCCTCCTGACACATTCTGAAAGTTGAGCCACCTTGATTGACATAATATACACGCAATCAGAGACAAGGGACCCACCTGTATCCAACGTCTCATTTTTTCTCTTACGTTCAGCTATAAGAGGCCATAACAACACACATGCATGGTATCGTTATTCTATCTCACATTTTACTGTTATCACGCTTGAGTATTCACTCAGTTCATACACTCTTCTAACTTGAGCGTCGGAGAATCTTCGCAGGTGGCACCACCTTTCGCCCTCCTACAACGCGAATCGTTGGTGTGAAGGATCTCCAGGACTACAAGACCGGCCTCTCCCACTGAGAGACCGGATTAATACATCGGATATACACAGTTCCGGTGTGCAAACCCTAAAAACACCTGCATCCTTGTGGCTGGTCCCACACCGGATCCTAGACCCCGGTCCAGACCAGTTCAGTTCCTATTGGAAACAAATGGGTTTACAAATCAAGAGGAAAACATATGGCAATATTGAGAGATGTAAAGCTAGATTGGTAACTAGGGGTTATACATAGGTTAAGGGTACTGACTATCCAGAAACCTTTTCACTTGTTGCCAAGCTTATTACCATCGGGTTACTCTTGGCTCTTGTTACTGTTAAAGGTTGGCATACACATCAACTGGATATGGATAATGATTTTCTCCATAGAGATTTAAAAGAAGAGGTGTATACAACATTGACTCAAGGGTTTTTTTGGTTGATAAACCCAACCAAGTATGCAAGCTAAAGAAGTTTCTCTATGGCTTGAAGCAAGCTAGAAGAAGTTGGCATGAGAAACTCATATCCTCCCTTCTTCAGCTTAGTTTCATCTAGACTTAGTCTGATCATTCTCTTTTTATTAAAAGAGACTCTCAATCCTTCATGGCTCTATTGGTATATGTTGATGATGTAATCTTGGTATGAGATAGCTTGGCTGCTTTTGACTGTGTTAAGTCCTAACTTCATTCTGCTTTTGGAATTAAGGAATTAGGTATCCTCACATATTTTCTAGGATTAAAAGTCTCCCACATTATTGATGGAATTTTTGTTACATAAAGGAAATATTACCTAGACTTGATCAAAGACTCAGGTCTGCTTGGATGTAAATTTGTGAGGGTACCTATGGAATATTATTCTTCTTTTTATACCAATAATTTTGCTACGATAGTTATCTATGATAATCCTCTTGGATATAGAAGACTCATGGGTAGACTGTTATACATCACCAACACAGGGCCAGATATCATGTATGCAATACAACAACTTAACCAACATATGTATACCCCCACTAAGGAACATTTTACTATTGCAACCAAGGTGGTGAGATATCTCAAAGGAGTACCTAGACTTGGAATTTTGATGAGTAAGAACTCGACTCTATAATTAATTGGATACTATTATTCTGATTTGGCAAAATGCCTAACCACAAGAAACTTAGTAACAAGTTTTTGTTTCCAACTTGGAGACTCTCTGATTTATTGGAAATCAAAGAAGTAATCCACAGTGGTCAGATCATGTACAAAGGCAAAATACAAGGCTTTAGGATATGCTACATTAGAACTTGTATGTTTGAGTTATAATTTGCAAGATTTAGGAGTTGAGTGTAAGAAGACTGCAACATTATTTTTTGATAATGAAAATGCTAGACACCTTGTATAAACCTTGTCTTCCATGAAAAAAATAAAGCATTTGGAGATCAATTCAATTTTATTTGAAGAAGATTGTCAATGGAGTACTCAAATTGTTGCCTATATTACCTAGTAATCAACTTGCAAACATATTAACAAAACCCTTACCTCCAAGCTATTTTTCATCCACTATATATGTAAACATAACCTAAAGAACATTTACCAGGATTTAGTTTGATAGGGAATATTGAGAAACCCGCTAAGTTGTATGCATGTGCCTTGCATGTGCACATTTTGTTATAGTTGTTATGAGTTTTATTATAATCGTTAGCAGTGCATGTTAGCTTATCATCTAGCCTTTTTCCTTGTATAACTTCAATGTTATGTTATTGCTTTGCATTTAATAAGAATAGTTTCAATTCATCTTTTGCATTCAATTCCATTTCCATATGTTTTCTTAATTCTTTAATATAATCTTAAATGAATAAGTCGTGTTCATTAGGCACATTATAATGAATTATTGAATACCAATGCAAAGGGCTGTTTATGTCAAATTTATACACATTTACGACCACCAAAGGCCAAGTCAAATGATATGTATTCTTGTAGTGGATACTATAACTATATGTAACAATTTCTATTTTTCAAAAATGATTTGGACATTATCAACCGTTATATCTGAACTCACTAAATTATACGTTGACTTTGGACACAAATAAATAGGCATCGACCACATGTTGCCCAACTTAATATGCAAGAACTTGTATACCTAAATGCAAATCAACTATCTTAGACAAGTTACAAGACAATATTCCTAATATTCAGAAATATTACTAACATCAATCATCATATTCATACATCAACTTTAAATAGGCTAAATTGAGAATTTGGTCCTCTATCTTTTAATTTCATTTAAATATGGTCTTTTACTTTTTTATTTTAAATTAGTTTTTTATCTTTTTAAAGAGTTTTAAATTGATCATTCCATCAAATAAATGCTAACATTGTTAGCTAATATGGTAAACTCTGACATATACCATAATTTGTTTAGCTTATAGGTAAAATAAAAATATGAAAAAATGGATTAGATGAGATTTGAATTTAATGACATATTCACTAAGATAGATAACCTACTTTTAGAGATGTTAAAATACATCAATCCAGTGTACACAGGTTAGCCTACCACAAGTTGAGGTTCTTTGCAAGTTAACCCAACCTAATTCACCTTCAAAGTAAGCTATAAATTTAGAACCTTGTTATTGAGTTGGCTGATAGGTTAACTTACCTACTTGAGCCAACCTGATGGGTTAGTGGATTAAGTCGGTTTGGTCTGAATTTTTGGATGGTTAAGTGAGTTGGGTCGAGAATACGTCAACCTTCTTTTTGGGTAACTTCTTTTATAACCTGACTCATTAAAAACCCACAATGGCCCAAGTTTTTTATGGGTGAAGTGAGTTAGGTCTAGAATAGACGCATCATCTTTTAAGGTCACTTTTTTAAGACTCACTTCACCAAAATCACATATAAGTCGAGTTGACTGACTAGTTTCAATATTTAACCAAATTGACCCCTGGCCATGACTCGTCTCTTAACATCAATACATGACAGTAAGTTTTATATATAGGATAACATTTCATGCTTATATAATAAAATACAAATTTATATTATCTTATCAATTCATGTTATTACTTAATACATTATATTATGTATAGTATTTTATAAAAATGTATTCATTCAATATACTATTATTATATATTTATTAAATATCTTATTTCTATTTTTTACAAATATATTTTTTATTTATATGTTTGATGACAAAATATATTTAATGAATATATTTTTAAAGAAATATATAATATATTTTTATAACAAATAATGCGCGCACACACACAGAGATATATATATATATATATATATATATATATTATCAATACACATTTATTGTTGCATATATATTGATTTTATGTAGAGGTGGCAAAATGGGTCTGACCCGTAAAACTTGTCCTCCAAAAATGGGTTAAAAGGTGGGCCGGGACAATATTTTTAGCTTGTCAGTCCACTTAGGTTTGACTTGTCTAGGCCTGTCAAAATGAGTCAAGCGGGCTGACCCATCAGGCATATGATATTAATAAAAACAAGCAAATACTTTACTATTTATTTTAATACTTTTTTGTATATAACAATATTAATTTTTTAATGTATTATTTGAAAAAATGGAAATGGACCACTAAAAAACACCAAAAAAATTATTTTTTAATTAAAAACTTTTTTAATAAAAATATTTAAAAAAATAGGGGAGAGGAAAAGTAGGTTGGCTCACTAGCTCTCCAACCCCACCTAAACGAGTTGGAGCCATTTCTTGACTTGTTTCTCCTTATCAATCGGTCAAATCTATATTCAGGCAAACTCAGGCCTTGTCCAGCCCGCCAATCTGCTTTGTCATCTTTCATGTTGAGTTGCTTAGTGGTAGATCAGGTTTCGGTTTTAGTGAAGACTATGTCAGGTTTGAATTTCATCCAATTTATTTTTTCAATTTTCTAATTTTACCCATGAACCAATTAAATCTTGACATGTGTCAAAGGTTCACACATGGATGATAAAATAATTCCCACTTGTGCCATAACAGGTACTTGTAATTTCTTTAAATGGACGAGTACGGGTATTGTACTACCCACCTCGTGCATATCCATATAAGGATTTATACTCATTTTATATTAAAAATATTCAAATATAAAGACATTTTATTATTTTATAATGAGATAAAAAAATTAATATTGCTCAATGATAATTTTTAATGCCTAAAATGGTAATTATATTAATCAATATTAATTTATATCATATTATAAGAAAATAATGTTATATTTAGTATATGCATTTATTATTTTTTAAAATATTAAAAATAAATAAATAATCACTGATACGAGTTCTCCTACGTGTGAGTACACATATCTACTCTTATACCCACGGAAACGGGTATACATATATACATATATATATATATATATATATATATCATACTACATGCTCGCCGTATTTACATGCTACACATGAGTGTTATAAGTTTTTTGACCTTATAAATAGAGTATCTCATTAATGTATACACGTTTTTCTATTCCTTGATTGATACATGAGATTATTTGTTCTGAGAGTCGTATGCGCTAGGATCCAGTACGCACAACATCCTCATGCCATCCCAGCTCAAAATATGAATATACGATCCAGCAAGTTTGTTCATGTGCGAGTATATACAGTGGAGAGAACACATATTATTCCCTTTTTCGTCGTTGTTCATCCTTTTCACTGTGTGTACTGTCCAATAAAAATATGTCAAATTTAGCATTTACTCAAAGGATGGACCCCCATCATACAAACTTATAAGGAAGGCACGTATTGGACAGCTTCCGCTTATTTTGCTTCTCATAGCTAAGCCATGTGATGTGCTTTTATTTCATAAAATGACACTTGCTTACATGCATCTTCCCTTCAATTCAATCGTCGCATGCACTAAGCAGCAAACTATATAGCAACTACAAGGCTCTGCATGATTAGAAATCGCCCCATATGTGAAACAACGTAAATCTAAATCTCAAAATATACAACTTGACCTGTGGATTTATGTTAGTGTCCATAACAAGGTTTTATTTTATACAATAATATAATCAATCAATCAACTATAATACAGAAGGAGTTTGCTAGTCACACAGAATTGCTTACAGCCTCCATTTCATTCCATTGCCTTGTACTTGAGAAGAAAAGGGCATTTGATATCCTCGCAACAGGGTATTTGAAAGGGAGAGGCAGAAAAATTACCACCAATTGTCTAACTGACAAAATCCGTAACAGGGTATTAATATTCTCTTTCTACTACTCTTCCTTGCCTCCATGATTTGTGCCACCTGTCCTCCCTTTGTAACTAACTTGGAATTTGTCTCCTTATGCGCTAGGCCTTCCATGTGAGCATTCATTACTACATTGTTTTTCTTCCTTACATTACCCTCCCTTATATGAAACAAACTTGTCCTCAAGGTTCAATTCTGGATATTCCTTGTAGAATTCTTCAGTCTGTTCCCAAATAGTGAAAGAATTTCTCCCTTCCTCTCATTGCACTTGTGACTGTTGTAGTTCCTTCCCACCGAATAGAATTCTACATTTATCAATCACGACAGTAGGAGATATTATTGGTTCATATTTTGTAGTCTTCAGTGGTATTGGCCAGTAATGTTGTTTGTAATCCTATAAACTTCTTAAGTAATTAGATGTGAAATACATTATGAATTTTTGCCTTTAGTGGTAACTCTAATTTATAAGCTAGAGCACTAGGGTGGAAAAACAGGCCAGCGGGTCGGGCCGGGCCAACGCCCGTATAAGCACGCCTAAATACGGGCCGGACCAGGCAAAAAAAAAAAGAAAACGGACCAAAAACATTGGCCCGACCCATTTTCTATGTGGCCCGTGGGTCAAACTCGCCAGCCTGTTTTTTTTAAAATTATTTATGTTTTTTTATTTTAAATTTGTACTACTTTTAAGGTTTTTTTAAGAAAAAAGCTTTAGATATAAAAACTAAATTTTATTTTTTTTAAAACTAGTTTTTTTTTATAATTAACCCAATTTATTTAATTAAAAGTTCAAATAAATTATATTTACATTAAATGGAAACAAAACTTTATTATTTATGTTTTATAATATTATACCTTCAAATTTATAATAACATATATAAATTAGAAAAATAGAAAAACATAACCTCTTTAACATATATAAATTATATAGTAATATAAAAATAGTTTTTTAGTATTTTAATATTGGCCCAATGGGACAGGCTGGGCTTATATGGGAAAGCGGGCTCAGAACCTTGGCTTGGCCCGCCTATTTTCAACAGACCAAACGGGCCGACCCACGGGCCAAGCCCAAATTGCCACCCCTGTAGAGGACTTAGCTTTTAACTGATCTTGAAGGGGCTAAAGTACTTCAGACCAATTTTCTAGTGCTTTCTTAGTGCCATTGAATGTTGTCTGTAGGGCTGGAGCTTGACTAACACTAAGTCTCCTTCCTGAAATTCTTCATTTCTTCTATGCTTATCAGCATAATGTTTTATGACTTGTTGAGGCTTACTCATATTAGCTCACAATTGGTCTAGCAATCTATCTCTTTCAACCAATATTTCTTACGGTGTAAGATCATCATTTGTAGAAATTTCGTACCTGATATATGATAGGGGTCTCTACCATACAATGCCTTATAAGGTGTCATTTTGATGCTTGTGTGGTATGATGTGTTATACCGTTACTAGGCCCATGGTAACATCTGCACTCAATTCTTTGGTGATGGTTCAAAGTCAGACTTAGAAGAGAGGTTGAATAAGTCTTAACTCTTTTTGCACTGTCTGTTAGAAATACCTTAGACTTTTTCGAACAGACCAGACTGTTGAACGTTTACAGACTTAGAGAGATAAGGGATAAGAAAGAATTACACACAACAGGTTTATATTGGTTCACTTCCAAAGCAGAAGCTACGTCCAGTACCTTCAGGCTTAAAGAGTTTTCACCATTGTAAAAACACCTTTTACAACAACAGCACAAGACCAGTCCACAAGTATTCTTTACACCAACCACTTTTGGCTTATTCCCAAGTATCTTTTCAATAAGTCACTTATGACTCAAAATCCCAAGTATTCTTTCAAAAGTCTATTCAAGCCACACAGTGTTTCCCACTAACACTACAACTCACCAGACTTGTTACACAACGATGAGTGAAAGAAAGGTTTGTGTTACAGAGAAAGACTTAGCATATAGACAGATAAAATATTGAGGTAGTGTACGCTAAGTTATACCAAACAATAAGTCAAGGTCTATTAGAAGAAAAACTACAAAGAAGACTTATGCTTAACAAGAACTTAGAATTTTACATGTAAAAAACTTTCAGACTTTTGTTCTTGTATGCGAGAATAATCAGAGAGCACTCAATTGTATCCAGCATCTCTTTAGAGTTTGATGCCTTCTCATATTTATAGGCTTCTTCAATACAGTCGTTTGAGTATTTCTTGATTCGAGACAAGTATATGCTTGCAGAGCCTGAGTCTGTCACCCTTCAGAAATTTATACCAAAATGGTTTACTTTAAAAGTCTCTTATCAAAAGTCATTTATTTGCTTAGCTATTTTTAGCCAATGAGGTACTTTCTTGTAGATGTTGACTCTAGGCTTTTCTTGAACTACCATACTTTTTGCTTTTTCTGACATTTCGAGGTACATGAAGGCATCTACCTTGGTTGATGCATAAGATACCTTCAAATTTTTTGTTTCTTTCCTTTTTGATAAAAGGTGTAGAATTGAGGCATGAAATTTCTTGTTGTCTCTTATATATGAATAGGAAACAGCTTTCTAGAGATGTCCTTCGAAGGAAGAGTAGACTTCAGAGTTTGTTGCTTCTTCAGACTTTTCCTTATTAATGCTTTCAGATGAGTTTGTAGACTTATCTTTTCAAAATTATTTTGATTTAAATAGACTCCCCATCTTTCATACAACAAGAGCACTTCAGAGTTTTCCTATCACACTCATTAACATTGTTAGAAAACCATACGAACAGACTTCATTGAGCTAAGAGTCTTGATGATTATTAACAAATCCCAAGGGTTCAGAGTCTTTAGTCTTGAATTCAGACTTGGTTCTAACATTTGGGTTGTCAAAGCAATAAAATTGGAGGTATATTTCGAATCTTTTGTTCAATATTTCACTCTGGCCATCCGTTTATGGATGATAAACTGAACTTATAACAAGAGTGTGAATACCTATTTTGGTCCGGTCAATTTTCACCAAGAATGGGGAGTCCTGTCGCTTGGAACCCCTTCTTTCTATTCATGCTCGGGTGTGCTGTAACATCCTAAAAATTTTATTCTCATGTATAATCATTTTGATTTAGACCATCAATGATATTATCCATTTTATCTCAACTTTCTACATAAATTTTTGGTTATGACAACATCTTCAATTTAACCTTTTACCATGGTAAATAATTTTAACTTTATACCTTTGGTAAAATTTAATCAAATAATTTATTACCTATTTCCTTAGTTATTAATTTCCTTGGCTTTTCCAATTACTCTTATCAAATTGCCACATACTCCACTCAAAATGTGTCATCTTGTACACATTCTAATTGTTAGTTAGAGTCCGAATTTGGAAATGTGGTTAACTACAAAGTTGTTCCTCTTTTTCTTATCTTTCCAAAAAGACCAAATTTGTTAAATTCCATTAAGATATGAGAGAGATATGCCCAAAATACCAAAACAGTGTCAGAATTGATATTTTACTTCAATCATATCATGTTGTACATATTTTAATACCTTGTTAGTGTCCGAATTTGAAAACGTGGTAAACTACAAAGTTGTTCCTCGTTGTCTTAGCTTTCCAACAAGACCAAATTTGTTAAAATCCATTAAGATATGAGAGAGATATGCCTAAAATACCAAAACAGTGTCAGAATTGATATTTACTTCAATCAAACAAACTACATTATGTAGGCTGCGGAAATGGTCAACAATCCAGCTCATTTTTCTCACCTAAAACCTCCATTATCACCATAATTCATGCACCTAACATCCCAATACAATCCCATTATGAAAATCTTGTCCCCCACTTGTCATTTGCATCATTAAATCAACACTACATCTAGTTCCCAAGTCTGAATTCTTAGAACAAGCTAAAGTTAGTGAAGTCTCTCTCTTATTTTCTTTCACTTTCTCCATCAATTTCACTCTTGATCTGAAGCTAGGACAATAATACAACACTTTCAACCACTTTAGGAACCTCCATTAAGGTAAGAGGGGACAGGGTTGTGAATAACTATGAAATGGGTAGAATTGTATGCTGTCCTAGGATTCCAGTTTTATTTTCGTATCTTGTTACTCGGTTTTGAGATTGAAAACGTGTGATTTTGATTCTGACTTCTTCATAAAAGTTGTAGATCTTTTTGTTATCTGAATTTTGAGACCTGAATCAATTAATTTTAATATGTATAGCAAAAGTTATAGCCAAAATACTACAGCATGTCCGAGTGGAATATTTATCCTATGTTTTATATATATATATTAAAACTCTGGGACTTATACATGCATAATCAGCCTTTGATGTCTTCATGAAAGTTGTAGATATTTGTGTTATGGATCTGTAGAAAGTGGTTTAAAGTCAAAATGATTTTTTTAGCTCGAGTTATGCCTAAAATACTGAAGTATGTCCAAGCTGTAAATCTGTTAACTTGAGATATGTATTTTATTTTTTAAAACTGGGAACTTTGTGGTGAGAATTAGTGATTGGTGTCTTCATCAAAGTTGTAGATCTTCTTGTTATGGGAATTTTGAGACCTGAACCGACTGAATTGGATATGTATAACATACGTTATGATCAAAATACTACAGCATGTTTGATTGAAATACTTATCTTGTGTTTTGTGCATATATGAATATTCTGGGAATTATACATACGTTTTTAGACCTTGATGTCTTCATGAAAGTTGTATATATTTATGTTATGGATCTATAGAAAGTGGTTTCAAGTTAAAAGGATGTTTGTAGCTCTAGTTATGCCTAAAATACTGAAGTATGCTCAAACTAAAATCTGTTAACAATGAAATGATATGTATAGCATGAGTTATAGCCAAAATACTACAACATGTCCGATTGAAATACTTGTCTTATGTTTTGTGCATATATTAATATTCTGGGAATTATACATACATTTTTAGACTATGATGTCTTCATGAAAGTTGTAGATATTTATGTTATGGATCTATAGAAAGTGGTTTCAAGTTAAAAGGATGTCTTTAGCTCTCGTTATACCTAAAATACTAAAGTATGCTCAAACTGAAAATCTGTTAACTATGAAATCCGAATCTTATTTTTAAAACTGGGAATTTTGTGGTGAGAATTAGTGGTTGGTGCCTTCATGAAAGTTGTAGATATTTGTGTTAAGAATACTTTAGAACTAGTTTCATGCCAAAATTGTTTTTGTAGCTCCAGAAACATTAAAAATACTAACCTGTGTACGTTTTAAAAATCCTCTTTGAGGCAGTTTTGTATTCTGTGAATAAGTAATGTTTCTGTTTAGAATTTGAATTTATGGTCTTCATGAAAGTTATAGATATTTATGTTATTGAGCTATAGAAAGTGGAATCACATGAAAAGGATTTGATTTTCTCATGTTATGACTGTTTTACTAACGTATGTTGCTGTTGGAAATGCTGAAATTTGCTTATAATGATTATTATGGATAAAAATGATATTTTCCCTATGGGTAACAAATTATTATTGAATTCTTGAGTGATTATGAAGTATTATGAATGTTTATGAGTGTCTAATGAGCATCATTCAGTTTGTGTATTTTGGTGGTGAATAATTATGAATGACTAAATTAATATATATACATGAATGCCTTACGGTTATTGATATATGTGGTTGAAACAGTAAATCCATGATTATGAAAATTATTATATATGATGTGTCCTTTGAGGACTTGTGGTTTTCCAAGTGGTTTTGGAAATTGATATATCATGGTATGTTAAATGATAAAGAGAATTAAAGGCATTCATGCATCATAAGCATTTGGGCGCACCATGGAATTTAGGGGTTCCATGATTGCCTACCCTGGTGGGGGGTTACTCTATGATGAGTTTAAGCCCTATTTTCACAAGAACCATGGAAGTGTAGGGATCCATGGTTGTGTAAATTCCTACTGGTATATTTATTTCTGCAGGAGCCATGAAAGTGTAGGGATTCATGGTTATGCTAATTCCTACTGGAGTCTCTATGAGACTTTTTACTGCAGTATTCCCACCAAACCAAATGGATCCAGCATGACATCATTGGACTAAATTAAAGACTTATTAAATATAAATGAACTTGTTTGGCATATTCATCATATCATTATGGTTTGTTGATTGTGTTTGTGCAGTTTTATTTATTTTATATTTATTCTATATTCTGTCTCACTCTTACATTAATTTTTACAGTGAATGCCACGCAGAATGAAGAGTGATGCCATGATTGATGCCTATATGAACTATTACTTGGACTTTGATTTTATGGGTTGTAATAAGTATAACGTATCATGTACCGTTATTTTTCTAAATCGTTTCTGCTACTTAAATGTTTTATCGAATTTAATTATTCACGACTAGTATGTATTATAATATTCCGCAATTACCAACTACTACGTGAACTCTGAATTTAATTTATGAATTTTAAAATGATCTTTTAAAAATGCGAAAAATTTATTTGGAAAACTACACGGGACGTCACATGTGCCTTAAGAATTACTGAGAGCTTGTTCTCGGATGTGCCTTAAAGATTGCCTAGAACCTGTGTTCGGGCCCATTTTCAAAGTTGCTGAGAGCTTGTGCTCGGGTTCGTCTTTGAGATTGTCTTCGACTCCGAGTGATATTCCCAGGTGAAAGGATCTCCGAGAGAGGACTGAACTTCGATTCCGAATGATCCTTTCAGTTGTAAGATTTCTGAGTGAGACATTTCCGAGTGGGTTGCTTCCGAGGGAAGTACCTCCGAGCGAAGAAAGGCTTTGACTTCGAAAAGAGACTCTGACTTCAAATGAGTACCTCTCGGGCGGAGATACATCCGAGTGGAGAATTCCCGATTGAAGCCATTCTGAATAAAAAATGGCTCTGACTTCGAATGAGTACCTCTCGGGCAGAGATACATCCGAGTGGAGAATTCCTGATTGAAGCCATTCTGAATAAAAAAAGAGACTCTCACTTTGAATGAGTACCTCTCAGGCGGAGATACATCCGAGTGGAGAATTCCTGATTGAAGCCATTCTGAATAAAAAATGGCTCTGACTTTGAATGAGTACCTCTCGGGCAGAGATACATCCGAGTGAAGAATTCCCGATTGAAGCCATTCTGAACGAAAAGCGAGTCTGACTTCGGATGAGTGCTTTTTCTAGGTAGAAACATTTCTGAGTGAATCATCTCTGAGTGAAGCGATTTTGAATGAAAAGAGGCTCTGATGAATACTTCTCGGAAAGAGATATTCCCGAGTGAGTCGGACTTCAAAGGAGCACTTTTTGAGCAGAGACACTTCTAAGTTCCGAGTGAGATATTTCCGAGTGGGTCATTTCAAGGGAATTACTTTCGAGCAAAGAAAGTCTCTAACTATGAATGAGTATTTTTCAGGCAAAGATATATCTGAGTGAGGTGTCTCCGAGTAAGACATTTCCGAGTGGGTCATTTCAAGGGAATTACTTCCGAGCAAAGAAAGGCTCTGATTATGAATGAGTACTTTCCAGGCAAAGATATATCCGAGTAGGATGTCTCTGAGTGAGATATTTCTGAGTGGGTCATTTCAAGGGAATTACTTTCGAGCAAAGAAAGGCTCTAAACTTCGAAGGAGCACTTTTTGGGCAGAGACACTTCCAAGTTATATAATTCCAAGTGGGGTGTCTCCGAATGAGGTATTTCCGAGTGGGTCACTTCCGAGAGATATGCTTCCGAGCGAAGAAAGACTTTGATTTCAAAGGAGTACCTCTCGAGCGGAGACACATTCGAGTAAAGAATTCCCGAGTGAATCAATTTTAAACGAAAAATGGTTCTAACTTCAAAGGAGCTCTTTTTGGGAAGAGATATTTCTGAGTAAGGTGTCTCCGAGTGAGACATTTCTGAGTTGGTCACTCGGGGAAAGAAAGGCTATGACTAAATGAGTGTTTCAAGCAGAGACATTTCTGGACAAAGCACCTCCGAGTGAAGCAATTCTAAACGAAAAAGGGATCCGGTGTCACTTGAATGAATTCAAGCCTTCACACCGAGTGTCGAAGGATCGATTTTACACTCGGACTTTTCGTATCTGTAAACACCTGTTTCGATCCGACCAATTTCCACTGAGGATGGATACTGACAGAGACAGCGATCCGGGCCATAAGAAGAACACCGGTCCCATGTGACACCATTCAAGGAGTCCGTTTGCCATGCTGACTTGGAATCATACCATCCAAGTTGATCCTCGAATCCTGGGGGCGGCTGACAACAAACAAAAATGAAAATAATAAAATTACTCACTGGCCGCCATTCCCCATAATTGTTAGCGACCAGGCTGTCTCTCCACTACATACATGGATCTAGTGGAGGCTTGAGCTGTCCAAGTGGAATCGCACTATCCAAGTTGATCCTCAAATCCTGGGGGCGGCTGACAACAAACAAAAATGAAAATAATAAAAAATTACTCACCAGCCGTTGTTCCCTATAATTGTTGGTGGCCAGGCTATCTTTGAGCTGTTCAAGCACTCAGCCAGTACCTTGGATCTCTATAAATGCCTCAGCTGAAGAGGCACAAGGGGTTGAAAAAAAAAGAGGGAGTTATTTTTTGGAGTTGATGCTCTAAACACAAATTCCCCCCTGAAAACTTGCTCCGATCTCCAAAGTTTCTGTTGGAGAACATCTTGACCTAAAGCTCTTGAAGTTTGCTCCGGTGTTCAAAGCTAGAATCTTGATTTCTCAAACCTCATATTTGCCCAAGACCTTGAAGCATCACCAAGACATCCCAATTTATAGTGAACCCTCCCCGGCGCCCTACTGTCAACTCCATATCCACACCAGCATCACTTCGGCTATTGCCGCTCAAGCCCACACCGGTCCACATTTGCACTCCGGTCCCTAACGTCCTTACCACACCAGTTCCGTTCTGTCTCTTTTCTTTCATTTTTTATTATTGTTTATTCTTCTGCCGAATTTGCAATTTTTGTTGGATCTGTTCTTTTGTTTAAGTTTATTCCGTTAAATTTCTTTTATTTTGCTTTGTAACTAGTAATAGCAAAAGAAATAAGTGTTTTCTGTGTGTTCTTTCAAATCCAAAAAAATATATATAAATTGTCTTTAGCCTGTGTCGTATGGAAGTACTTCCGTCTACACTACTTTCCTAGAACTTGTACACGTGCGAAGAACTTCGCCTTGTATGGGTCTTTCCCAAGGACATCATCCAGCACCAACTTCCTAATTTTTCCTAAAAGCCATTGTCAAGAACTACGTAACCCTGATTTCTCGATAACTCGAGAATACGTAGGAGCAGGACTTAACTCCTGTCGGGCCCATCCTTCCTTTTCCATTTTTACATTTTTTTTGTAACTATTTCGTTGTTATCACTTCCACAAAAATCAATTTAGACGTGACGTCTTATTTATTTTCCCCTATTTTTGGTTGACCATAACCACGATTCATAAGGAAAGGGATACTTAGGATGAGACGTTCCGTTTATCCCCTTCTCGTTTCTGACCCCGTATTTTTTATTAAAGGATGACTAATTTAGACGCGACGTCTTGTTAGCATTCTTCCCTTTCCCTGTTTTATACCGAAGTCGAGGTTAATTTGGACGAGACGTCCTATTGACCTTGCTTCGACACTTCATGTTTGTTTAAGTTTGTTCCCTTTGTTTTTTTTGCAAAGTACAAAGATAAAAAGGAAGAAATAAGACATCTTTTGTAAGGCTATTTATGTTGCGCATTTTCAATCTTGGTACTGTTTTGACAGGCGATGTAGGGTGCTAATACCTTCCCTACTCGTAACCGACTCCCGAACTTGAATCTCACCTTTTAAACCAGTGCTTTACTGAACTTAGTTTTTTCCCAATGTTTTTCCTGTGGATAAAAAATGTTGGTGGCGACTCCCTGTTTTGTTTGTTTCATCCTTTTGAAGGGTCGGCCGCGCTACCGCAATCCCGGTCGCGACAAAGAGTTATTTCTTTTAGCTTAAAAAGATGTCGCTAGAACTTGCTTATGAAGATTTTGTCCCTGTCAGAGACAATTAATTTAGGAAACCCATGAAGCTTTATAATATACTGCACAAAAATTTAAGCCACTTGTTAACTAGATAAATCATGCTTCAATAGTAAGAAATGAGAAAACTTTGAGAGTCTTTCAGTCACAACCATTAAAACTGAACAACCCTGTGCTGGAGGTAAAGCAGTAATGAAATCCATCTAGATTGTTTCCCAAATCAGTGATGGAATCGTAAGAGGTTGTAGCAATCCAGTAGGCAGCTTAGTTTCAGTTTTAGCTTATTGGAAAATTGTACAATTCAACACATATTCTTTGATTTGCTTTTGCATGTTGGGCCAGTAGAATTAAGAACATATCCTTTCCATTATCTTAGCAACCCTTGAAAGTCCTCCCACTATAGTATCATGGTATTCTCTAAGAATTAGATAAATCAAGCTACTATTTTAAGGAATTATCATCCTATTCAGCCACACTAATAACCTATTCCTGCAACTATAACTATTGTTAGTTGGGCCAGTGTGAGCACATTGTTGGATGATTTGGTTGAGTTTGGCATCTTTAAACAATTCAGCTTTTAGTGTTTGCAACCAATCTAATTAAGGAGTTGACCATGCGATAAAGAACCATCTGGAAAGGGCATCAACTGTAGTGTTTTACGCCCCTAGGTTATACTTTATCTCAAAATCATATCCTAAAAATTTGTTCAGCCATTTATGTTGTTCAGGGGTTGAAAGATTCTAATCTAGCAAGGATTTAAGGCTCTGTTGATCTATCCTGATGATGAACCTCTTCCCTAGCAAATAATGCCTAAATTTTGCAATAGCTTCGATTATAGCAAAAAATTCCCTTGCGTAAGCTAATTGTCACTGCATATTAAGGGACATTTTCTTACAGAAGTAGGCTATGGGATGTTTCCTTGAATAAGGAGAACACCAATGCCAAGACCTGAAGCATCTGTTTCAATTTCAAAGGGCAATTCAAAATTAGGTAGAGTTAACATAGGTTCTAAAGTAATGGCTTGTTTCAAGTTCAAGAAAGCTTCTGCAGCCTTTGGGGACCATTGACAACACTCCTTGTTTAACAAATCTATGAATGGTGTTGCAATTGAAGCACAACCTTTAATGAATCTCTGGTAGTAACCAATATGGCCAAGAAATCCCCTCAATTGTTTAATGTTCTTTGGTTGCGGCTATTCCAACACTGCTTTCACCTTGTTTTTGTCCATGTGAACGTCATCACTAGTAATGGTATGACCCAAATAGTTGATCACTTTAGATCCAAATAAATATTTGGAAAGCTTAGCATACAACCTTTCATTTTGTAGCACTCGTAACACTAATTCCAAATGATGTAAATGAGTATTCCAAGAATTACTGAAAACTAGAATGTCATCAAAAAAACACCAACATAAATTTCCTCAAAAAATGTTGAAACACATCATTCATTAGACCTTGAAAGGTGGTTGGTGCATTTGTTAAACTAAAAGGCATCACCAACCATTCATAGTGCCCTTGGTGAGTCATAAAGCCTGTCTTGTGCCTATCCTTTGTCCTTACTAGGATTTGATGGTAACCAGATCTTAAATCTAATTTTAAAAAATATTTAGAGTCATATAACTCATCTAATAATTCATCCATAGTAGGAATAGGAAAATAATCCTTCACAGTCATGGCATTTAATGCTCTGTGATTAATTCAACATCTCTATGTTCCATCTTTTTTTTAACTAGTAAAATTGGGGAAGAGAATGGACGCTTACTAGGCTGGATTATGCCTTCCTCCAACATTTGTTGTATCATTAGCCTAATCTATTTTTTCTGGAAGTGTGGATACTATATGGCTTTATTTTTACTGGTTGAGATCCTTCAATCAATGGAATACAATGATTGTGTTCCCTTTATGGAGGCAGACCAGAGGTTTTCTCAAATATGCTTGCATACTTGTGTAATAATCTAACCAATTCTGGTTCCATGTCCTGTGGTAGCTTGAGTTGTTGTGGTTCATGGCATTCCTCCTTTGTCAGTTGGACTGTGAAGCCTTTTGCTACAACATTAGTATTAAAAGTCCTTTTTACATGGTTGCATTGAGCTCCAGTTGCTTCATCTCCTCTAATAATGATAAATTTCCCTTCATGTAGTATTTTACATCTAACAGAAGCTATAAAACTCTGATTAATATGAATCCAATTGGTACACCTATGCAACTCAATTATCTACATATGTTATGAAGGAGCTAAAGGCCAATTATGCCCCCAAGATCGCCCAATTCATGAAAATCTAAAACTATTCTACATACAATTTTTAGCATGAACACCTTGTAGTATTTTAGGCATAACTTGAGCTATAGACCTCCGTTTGAAGTGAATCAAAAGGGAAAATGTTTGTAACGTAATTATCTATAACTTTTATGGAGAACACAAAAGCTAATTCGGCCTAGATCAGATGTAGTTTCAAAAACAGGCTGGTAACCGATTACCAAAATTATATAATCGATTACCATCCATACAGATGCAGTTTTTATGCAAATTTTGGCTTTCAAACCAACTTCTGCAACTCCTAACTTTCTTATTTGATCTATGAATACTACTAAACTTTATGGGGCACTATCTATGACTTATTTCAGACTACTGCCACAGTTTGTGTTAAAAAATTCCTCTATATCACAAAGTTATGCAGAAAAATGTAATTTACCTATTTCATGCAATTTCAATACCAAAGTCTTATCAAATCAACTTCATGACACCCAAATCTCAAATGTGTCGAGGGACATATTGGCACCTTTTGGGGACTTCGAATCCTATTGAAACTCAAAATCATCTGTAGAGTTGGCTTATTTAGTCATTTTCTTTGAAAAACTCAATACTAACCATGTCCAATCACCAAATCTAAGCTTTTATCACAACAATATCAATTCATATCTAATTCCATATTCAATTAAGTACTCTTACAACAATTCATATATTATATTATGATAATCATTCCACATAGCCACATTAATACTACAAAAATAAAACCTACCAATACATACACATATATATTATATATATTTTAATCAAATGGCTTCGTGCCCATAAACATAAACAACATTAACCTACCCATAGGAATGCAATGGCTCAATGCCATTTCACAACATATTCACAGTTCCTTGTCATGTCATATATATATATATATATATATATATATAATCCATCATAACCAACATAACATCATTCATTTCAATATATTCAACTACATTCATTCATCACATTAGTAAATAAACTTCATCAAGCATAGTGCTCAGCAATCATCAAATCTCAAAAGATGAATCATCATCAATCATGGTTCATCATAAACACAAGTCATATAGACATACACTAAATATCTACAACATTGATTTCTTAAAACATAATAACATACACATCATCATCATACCCTTCCTTAGCATTGTTCCACCTGATTCATCTAGTACTAGTCTCTGTGGTATCAACAAGGTTCCTGTCTTCAGTCACTGAATCAACCGTAACGTTGAGCAACTGACAATATAAATTTGTATAAATAATTCAAAATTTATAGGAAAAGTATAACATAGTTAAGTTTCTCATTCAATTACATATTCAATTAAGTTATTCTTATTCTATTTTCTATATAACTCAAAGCCATCAATTTCATCAACTTCATAATTAGGCAACCAAATTTTCAACATAATATTTAATTTATCAGATGTCATAATCAATTCAAATAATTACAAAACTAACTCATAGTCAAGATGATATAGGACTCTCTAGTATCCAGATACTAAAATGGATCGATCATCAGCCGAGGGTCCTACCCGACCACCTGTGAACCCTACCTGGTCCACCGAGCCTTGTCTGGCTCCCCACATCACCCTAGGACCTAAATCAAGTCACATAGGCATACTTTTATCATCTTAGTTCGTATCACATTCTCAAGCTTCAATTCATAACAATCATCAATAACTTCTCTTGTCAATGCACACAAACATTCCATTAATTTCATATAAATTATAACTTTTCATTAACATCTTTTAAGCATAACATTTCCACTCTTCATTTGCAATTCTCAACAATTCACATATTTACAATTATAAAATATAATACTCACATCATTAATCAATTCATTACTCATCATCACAATTTAATTAAATATATTAAACATCATTCATATATATATATATATATAGAGAGAGAGAGAGAGAGAGAATTTAACATATTTAAACTATTCTACCTTTTTTCCTATATGTTGAATTGTCATTAATATTATTTTCATTAATTCATACACCAAGTACACCCCTTTACCTCGCTTTTAAGCTTTCGAGATTCCTTCCGCAATGCCAAATTCACCAAATATATAGAACCAAGAAATTTTATAAAGTAAGTTTAGCGTTTCGACTCATGGAACTATAAGTCGCTTTACTAGAACAATTCCAAAATAATTTTGAAGGTTTCCAAAGCTTACCTTAACTAGCTTCTTTTCTTCTTTCAAGCTCCGCCTCGACTATCGACACATCGGCACTTGGTTCATCACCTTACGACACCGAAATGAATACCTATTAATCTTTCATTGATACCCATTGTGCAAAGCTCCATTTTCAAGCTTAAAATGCTTAATTCCAACAAAATGAACCGTTGTAGACTATGCCATTTTTGGTGTTTTAAGAGGATAGCCGAAACTAAAAATTGAAGCTACCATATTACTTTTATCGTTTCAACAATTCTGAAAATGCAATCAATTTTAAGTTTCGACAAGGAATTGGTCTTCAATCAAGCTAGCCCACACGCAACCATGGAAGAGAAGAATAAGAAGTTCTCACGCGTAGAGAAGAAGGAGGAAAAAAAAAGAAAATGGATTATTTTATGCCATAAGGGTATTTTTGTCATTTTTTCTTTTTCTTTTTTCTTTTGCATTTTGTCTTTTTCTAATTTCATTTCTCTTTTCTTTTATTTATTTTAAGTAAATATATTTCACTTTTATTCCATGGTAATTAATATTCTACCACCACAACTTATTTCAACTTTAATTTCATAATTAATCACCCAAAATTAATTAATCTAATTTTTATCGCCTATACGCCCAATAATACTCAAATAATTTATTAATTAATTTTATATGATACGAATAATTAATTTTAATAACAACGGTGTTACAACAATGACAGTGGTGCAATGGTTGTAGTGGTAATGAGGCCACAATAATGATAATGGTATTGGTTTAGGCTTTAGGCTGATGATGGTAGCGGTAGTAGTAACGGCAACGACAACGACAACAAGAGCAACAACGATGGTGATGGTTTAAGGCTTGGGGTTATGATGACAGTGGTGCTTATGGTGGTGGTGACTAACGATGACAATGAATATGGTGATAGTGGTGGTGATGGTTATCTTGGTGAAGATGGTGGTGGCAATAATGGGGATCATGATGATGGCAAGGTGGCTACAGTTGCAGTTGTAACACCCTCTGTTACACCTTAATAAATTCTAGAAAAATTCGTAATAATTTTTTTTTACTAAAGACATGTTTGTTAAAAAGAAACTATCGGAATAAATTATATACATTATTTCTGAAATACCTCAATATTATTAAAACTTTATAAAGTATTTGTACATTCATCCGAAGAAAATAAACATTAAACATTATAAGAAAGAGAGGAAACTCCATGGCCCAAGAGCAGTTGCCTAGTGACATTATTTATTCATTGGACTACGGTATTCATACCGAGCTCCCTTTCTAGAATGTGCTATATATACTGTCAATGTTCTTCGATCCTTCCCTCTGTACGAACCATTAATTTAAAACATATGAAACAAAAACATAGAGAAAGGAGTGAGAAACAAAATATAATATTCCCAAATGGGACATAAGAAATAAAGGGTTTTCACAAACTAGTATAATAATATCAATCACAATCACAAGCACAATCAATTTATGAATGTATGAATGATATGCCATATCTTCATCATAACTTATCTATATATGTGGGCCCCTTAAATTTTAATTTGCACTGGGCCAACCAGGAGTTTATACTGCTCCATAATTCCGGATAATAATAACATGAACAGCTCAACTGGCATGGAAACACTTAGAGACTAGTCAGATTGAAAAGGTTTTTATTGTGAAAGTACCCGACACTAGGGAGCTACCCCAGGTCCCCTGAAGCACCCTTTCATACCCTTTCATCCCAAGGCTCACAATTAAGCCTCCTCTAATGTATCCTCGGTTTCTATAATCCGTCCCCAGACAATATCATTTTGTTTCTCTTCAATGATTCATGATGCATGAACTACTCGCGTATTTAGTTGGTTAAGGCTTTTAGAAACTCAATATATTATCAGGGCCTACGAATCGCGACATAGCCACCCCAGTAAACTGTACTTTTTCAACTTCTCAAATACGCACATAGAATTTTAGTACAGTTCCTTTTCAAATCACAAATCAAATCTCCTTATAAATTTGAGTTTCAAAGCCTTAAATATATTTCACAACCTTCTTTAGAAAGTTTATAGGTCAATTCAAAATCAATTTCTAAAAACTCGAATTTGGAATTATCAATCTTTAAAACCTTAGTACTTGAAAATTTTGTATAATATTTTTATACATTTAAATAATATGTATATATATATATATGTATATATTAAAATATTAGTAAAAAATTTATTTTTATAAAATAATTTCTCTTTCTTTTTCTTTTTAATAAACTAACTAAAAAAAATCTAAATTTTAGTAAAGATATATACATATATATTAAAATATAAAAGAGATTTCTAAAAACTTATGTAGTTTTATTGAAATCTAAGAAATTTCTTAAAAGTAATTTGAATAAATATGAATAAGTAAATAAAGAAGTAGGAGATAAGTAAATTCTTACTGAATTTTAGCTTTCCGTCATGCTTGCTATATGCTCAAACTCCACAGTACAAGATTATCAATCATAATCAAACATTGTCAATCACAATCAAACATCATAAAACATAAATAAATATTAACAATCATAATCAAATCAAATAATTAAGCATCAGTTATAAATATGATAATTTTAAAATTCAATGGTTATTTAAATTAATAAAGTTTGTTTTAAGTTCTATGGTCAATTCCTCGCACAGGTCTATGTAAATCCAAGATAGTCCAGTCCTTGCATAGGTCTAGTTCAGTCCATATAGGTCATAAATAGTCCAAGTCCTTGCATAGGTTCAGTCAAGTTCGTAATAGTTCAAGTCCTTGCATAGGTTCAATCCAGTCCGCATAGGTCATAATAGTTCAAGTTCTTAAATATTTTAGATATTATGTTACACAAGATGCTTAATTTATTAATAACAATTATTATAAATTTTAAGTTAAAAGTTATTATTTTAAAATAATAATATTGTTATGTTTAAAAGGAGTAGGGACTCCTCCCAATATTCTTATGTATTTTCATATTATATCCTTAATCTCACCCCCCTTACCTTGATTTGCTACCAAAAGTGAATTCGCTCTGCGCCTCCAAGTTCTAACAAAATATTAATACTAACTTATTTCAGTATAAGCTTAAGATGAAAATTAAGATTGCTATCAGAATGATAAATAGTAAATATGTATAGTAATAATAAATAGTAACAGTAAATGGTAAGTCATTAATAGTAACGGTAAATAGTAATTTTTGAATAGTAATAGTAAATTGTGAATTGTGAATAGTAACTTTTTGAATAGTAATGGTAAATGGTAAATCATGAACAATAACAGTGAATAGTAAATTTTGAATAGTAACGGTAAATAGTAAATTTTGAATAGTAACGGTAAATAGTAAAAATAACACAGTGGTAAATTATTTTTACTATAGTAACTTATTCATAATAGTACTAGTATATCAATGGTTTAAGAGTGCTAAAAAAATAAACTAAAATTATAAAAAGAATATAGAAGAAAGTTATTACCTTACACCTCCAGCAGAATTTCTTTTTACCAAAACAATTTACTCCCCACTAATTTCTTACGCACTATCTCTCTAGATTCTCTCTCTAATTTTTGGTGTGGAAATGTTGTAAATGAGCCATCTATTTATAGGAAGAAAATTTTACTATTTAAGATTATTTAATTATTTATTTTACTATTCATGATGTAAGCGATTATGTAAGCGATGATGATGTAAGCGATGATGTCAGTAATGGCATTTTGGTTATTAGATGAAAGGTTAAGGGTATTTTTGTCATTCTCAAAAAAAATAATTAAAAAATAAAAAATAATAAAAAAATAAGAAAATTCTAAAAAATTATAAATTATATAACAATCAAAAAGTTCTAAAGAACTATAATCAAATTCCTTTAAAATTTTATTTTAAATAAGAAATAACGAAATTAGGGGTGTTACAGCAGTGGTGGTCACTGTAATGACGGTGGTGGTGGTGGTGATGGTGATAGTGGTGTTGGCGATAGTGATGATGAGGTGATGGTTGCGGTGGTAATGGTAGTGGTGTCCATGATGACTATGGTGTTGGTGGTAACGATATTGGTTGCAATTTCTCTTTTCTTTTTTTTAAAAAAATCATCGTTTCAAAAATGTGTTTTGTTTGCAATTTGTTGCTAATGATGTTAACTTCGACGAAATGTCTTGTTAATATTTTAAGAGTTTTTTTGGTTTTTCCTAATAACACATGTTTTCAAAATCGCGTCTCCAAAGATTAATTTAAGCAAAACACCTTACTAATAAAGATTAATTTAGGTAGGACGCTTTGTTAATTTTGTTTTGGAAACTTTTTTTGTCGATACACATACCCATGCACATTGTACCTTAATTCTAAGAGGTCAAATTAATTCATCATTAATTAAAAATACGTACGCTCAATTTGAGGTAATCATTTTATAACGAACAATGTAAGGTGTCAAACCTTCCTTACCTATAATCAACTCCCAAACCTAAAATGTAGTTTTTAACGACCACTTCCTGAAAAAAATGTTTTTTTAATCTTTTACCTATAAAGAAATTGGTGGCGACTCCTCCTTCCAAACCCAAAACTTTTTTTTTCTTAGTTTGTCTCTCATTGTGATTTTGATTGCTTACCATAAAAGTTTTAATAGAAGAGAATATTAATTAGTTGTGATTTTAATTATATGTATTCAAAAAATTATATTAATTTTGGATATCTTTTTTTTTCCGCGGCTTAACTTAAAAAAGTAATCTATTTTACTATTTACTCATGATGTTGATGTATCATATGCACATATCTTAATATGTTACATCACCATCTTTTATATCTTAATATGTCACATCATCATCTTTGGTATAGTTTCCAGTTTTAGATGCAACTCTAACCAAAGATTGCCGGTGTTAAATTTAACGATGGAAATATTTTAATCTCTATTATCATCTTACGATCGAATTAGTAATTAAATTTATGAAATAAAAAATTAAAGTAGAATTGGTTTTAAAAAACCGGAAAATCAATCATAAAATTTAATGCAATGGACTAATATTTTGAAGACAAAATAAAACCGTCTCTAAATTTACTAAACAAATTAGGATTAGCGATGGAATAACTCAACCGCTAAAGACCATATTTATGTCGCCGCCACAAAGCAAAGTGAAGGAAACGCCGACGGAAACAGAATTGTCGCCAAAATAAATAACGCCATAGTTAACAACGTACAAAATAAATCCGTCGCCAATTAACCAAGAAACATGATTGTCGCTAAGTTATTTCGTGGCTAAACGTGTTGCCAATAGACATTGAAAATATTTACATCAAATACAGAGTTTTCTCGTACTAATACCAATGTACTTGTAATTTTCATATTTTCCCATATAATTTTTGTTTATCATTATTTCTTTCTCATATTATTCCAATTAACCAAACATACCAATAACGAAAATGCGTGTATACAATAAGCCCACATGAAAACTCTTGCCAATTTATTTGTAAATCCTCTATCCATTACCTATTTAACTAATTAAGTGAAAAAACAAAATAGTAAGCCACGCCCAATAAATAAAAAATTCAATCGATTTTATATATATATAAATTCGATAAAAAAAGTCGAACTTTTTATATTGTTGTCCATTTTATATAAAGAATAATGGTTATTTTCTTTTAAAATATTAACTTAGGTGGTACTAATACTTTTTAATTTATCGGGATTCAGGATTTCGAATTAAATGGATTTGTTTCTAATTAGAAAATAATTCTATTTGAGTTGATAACTTTTTTCATTTAGGAGAGAGAAATTTATTTAAGAGAGAGGTGTGGTTGGAATTAAGAAGGGAAATGTTATACTGTAGAGGCGTGAACGAAGATTGGGTGTTGGGAGGGTGGGTCCCTGTGGTGTGAGGCAAGGTCAAGAAAGCAACCAATGGGTAAGAGAGTTACCTCTCTCGCCAACTGCTTTTCCCTTTTCCTTTAATTCCATCACCCTATCACCTTTCTCTCTGTCCGTTTCTGCTTCTCCCTTAAAGTCTGTTTGCAAAAAAATCTTGTAAATCATATATTGGATCTTTTTTTTGTCTGAGTAGATTAAAGAAGCCATAAATCCTATTTTAAAATTTTATAACATGAAAATTATTAAATTTCAAGTAATAATATTTAACAATTAAAAAGATGTTACTCATAAGTTATCCAATAGTATATTAATATAAAATTAATAATTATTCCACCAAACAACAAATTACATATGATTTATGACTCTTTTTTATCTTATTTAAATTATATTATAAATTAAATCTTCTTATAAAAATATTATTGATCCGATCCTAAGACCGGCCCCTGAACTTGAATGTAATTTGACTAAAATTATCCTCTAAAACCAGTATGACGTGACAACCCGTTTGAGCTATTCTCTCAATACCGACGTCTCATGTAATAAAATGACTTAATGCCAGAATTCGTTATCATGCAAAAGGTCCCTAAACTGACCCTATTGCGAGTTGTTCACTCAACATCGGAGGGTCAGAATTGACCTATGCTCAAGTGTGCCGAACAAGTAGCCTTTAAAGTGACTCATGGGTAAGTAAGGCCGGTGCAAAACATCTTTGTCACAAGTCAACTTTTCCTGCAAAAGGGCAGGGTAAGTATTAACACAATGTATAGAAGACTTAGAAAGCAATAAGACTCTTCCACTCCCTCCATATATAAACACTCATGCATCAACGTAACATGGTAAAAACATTCTCTCTAACTTTAGCTTGAGCTCTAAAATTCTTTCAAACTTTCACTGACTAAAGTGTCATTACAAGTGACACTCCCTTTCACCCTACAACGCGTAAGGCTAGTGATTTGGTACGAGGAATCACTTCAAAACCTTTTATTCCCCACTAGAATCAAGGATACAATATTGGATCCCCATTAGACAGGTGTAACATTAGAGAGTGAACGAAAGATTTAAGGACTGTCACGAGGCCGAATATTGGACACCGACCCAATCCAGTTCAATTATAATTATATATTATTATGCTACATATGTGTTTAACATAACAAGCCAACTAAATGGATTGACCTCATATATGATTTGACATATTTAATAAAATAAGCTTTGATTTAGGTCTAATGTTGGCCCAAACAACATGGATACTGGAACTATGCTTCGCGATGTAGAACACCTCCCTGAGCGCTTCCCGATATCGACTAAACCCCACGTGATACTAACTCTGCTACCGGAGTTTGTAGGGACCAAAGTTAGGGAAATAACGAAAGATTCATTGGGGGCACACCAATATTTGACCTGTATAAGGTGTCGGGAATGTTCACGAATGTGACAAGTTTATCTGTTTTTTACTAACTTTGTTCTTAAACATGCTATTAGGACATCCTCACAATCCAAATATATAAATATCATGTATTTACTCATCATTGAGGTACGTTTACCAACCATATTTAAACTTTGATATTGACTTGAACGTCATAGTGTCTTTCGGGTGACACCCTATTTCGTCCATCAACGCAAAGTACCGGTGTGTTGGCTGGATTTAATCGCTACAAGACTCTTTGTTGCTTATTGAACCGATGTAACAAATAGAAAGAGATTCCCCCGATGTTGATACTGGACATTCCATCCCACATACCAGACACATCTGGCTTATTAAAAAAAAACTAAATGTAACCTTTTACCCAATAAGTTTAACTTGAGTAGATCTTAGATGGGTCAATCCATAGATCCATAACAGATGATTTAACCTATTTTTATTCATACTCTTTACAAAAAAAATTTTAACCATAATATATCTTTGTAGATACAATTTCATTTGACCAAAAACATTCATATTATGATTTAATTAACTCTTTTGATGGAAATTTTTAGCCTATTCTTTTTTTTGAAATACATTTTAAAATTATTAATACGAGGCTAAAATATATAAAATTTTCATTAAAAATTATTATTGATATTCTATAAAATTTAATTAATTTTTAGTATAAATAAAATTATTGTATTTGTTTCTTATTGGCGTGGCTTTTTAGTGTTTGCAGTGAGTGGATTTCAATTCATGTTGGGAGAGGTATTGTCGGCGAATCGGACGGGTACGAGGAAAGGTTGTAGGGAGGGTATGGGCGCAGGGGATTAGAAGATTGGATGGTGACGTAAGAAGGACGCAGTGTCCAAATGTTAGGTGTGGGGGTCCTCTGGAGTGTGGTGAGATCACGTGAACGTCATGCGCGTGTGTGAAATGTTCCCACGCACGCCGCAGCCATCACTAATTCTCTTGTTTTTTTAGTAAATAATTATGTTAAATGAAACTGTCAATTCAACCCCTGTCAATACATATTCATAGAAAGTTATTATTCATCGCCCAAGGGTAAAATTATAAAAAAATAAATAATGATAATCAAATTTTATCTTAGTATCACAAAATTAAAAACTAAACATTTGTCTGATAACTAGTTAAGAAAATAAATTTATAAAAATAAAAAAATAGTGATTAATATTAATCATTCACACAAAAAATAATTAAATTTTTGTTAAACCAACATATTCCTTTTCTTTTAGTCAAATCTTAATTTGATTAGTCTAACAGTTAACCAAACAAGTTTTAAGTAGGACTTACGCCTTCCTCCCCAACTATACTCAATGTGGATATTGTCTATTGTATCAATAAAAAAAAATAGTATTCATATCTTATTCATATCAATATGGATATATCAGTAACAAACAAAAAAACAACAAAATAAATTTAATTAATTACAATAAATTAATAAATAAGTTTCATCTTAAAAGATTTGAAAATATTTTTAAAATAAAATTTCAATAATTTTAGAATATTTTAATAAACCTAAAGGCCTTATTTTAAAATTTACTTTAAACCCTTTCCTAGAATCAAATAGGGAAAAAATGCAGTAGGAGGTAAGGGTAACACAAAGGGAAGAGGGGAAAATAAGAAGCTAGGGTGATGATGATAGTGGAAAGGCCCCAATATATGTAAATAGTGATGGTTCAAACTTTTATTGAATTATACAGGTTGAAAATATTCTACTTACTATATGTGACGAAAGAAATGGAGATTTTTTAAAAAAATTACCAATATCTAAATAATATATTATATATTCAGCTTATCTATCAAAAATTTAATTTAATTACAACCTCTAAATTAAATTAAATTAAATATTTTCATGATATCGATTTACAGTTTGCTAGTATTTGAAAAAATGTTCTGCACCCAAAAAATATTATATGAAAATTTGTTGATGTTGAAAAGCACGTACGAAACAACAGTGGACTATCTTGGGCTTAAACGGGCCATTTTTTATATAAAAAAGAAAAAGTATTATATTTTTTAGAAAAAAATAATTCAATTTAACATCATACCCTGCAGCGTAACTCTGAACTTTACAAAATTTACATTCTCCAATTATTCAATTAAATAGATGGGTAAAAAAATTTTACCTTAAAATTAGATGATTTATGATAAAATTATCTCTAAATCATGTCTAAACTTAAGAAATTGATATTATTTTCATCCCTAAATATTTTATTCTTTAATATAAGATTCCTTTTTAAATTTCTAAGTCATTAATTATTTTTTATCAAAATACCTTTATTAATATATAATTTTTATTAGAGTCAATATGATAATAAATGATAATCAATTAAATTATTTATGTCTCCAATGATAATTGGGTAATAAGTTAAGAATGATGAGAATAAATAGAGAAAGTTTAATAATGAGTGATGAACAATTTTAAAAAATTACTATGAATATTAAACAAATTTAATAATTTTAACTAAATTAATTTTCTTTTTTAATACACATGATTTGATAAAAAATATTATATTTAATGATGAAGATAGTATCAAACATGAGAATAAAAAGATATATAACTTCCTTAAAATAAATTCTAAATTAACAAACAAATATAGAGATCAATTTATCAATTTACCCATATAACGTATTCCCGTGAAAGTAACTAAAAATCATATATCCCATCACATTCCTTAAAGTTCTTTTATATATCCCTACATTAGTTTTGCAAATAATTTGTTTTCATATTTACTCATATAATTAGTACATCATTCGAATTTTAGTATGCTATTACACTTTTCTCAAACATGTTTCTATAAATTCATTAGTGGTGTGATAACCATGTAATTGATTTTATCAAATTTTAATAAATATAAATAGATGGATTGTCCTTCACATATTGAAAATCTTAAGAGTTAGAAATATATATATTTTTTGTGTTGAGAAGTGAAAGTTTCATTTAATAAAATGAGTTTATCACTTATAATTTATGATTTATCACTTATAGTTCATAACTTTTTAGATAACTTGTAGTATATAATTTTGTAGGTAGTTTATTGAAATAGAAATGTTTAATAAAACTCATTTAAATTGTGTTAAATAACTTTAAAAAATATGTTATATTTTAATTATATAAAAAATAAAAGTTATTATTTTAAAAAAAATATAAGGATAAAAATAATAACTTAACAATTAATAGATGAACTTGTAGTTTTGAAAATAGATAAACTACCTCATTTAAAAAATAATCTCCATCTAAATCTTAAAACAACGGTTCAACAAAGATAATAAATAATACTTCATTTTTTAAGACTTAAGTAAAGACTCTTTTTTCAATTGATAAATATTATAAAATTATAATATATTTTAATTTTAAACTAAATTTGCGTGATCTCAAATAAAATATTATAATCACAAAAATAATGAAACATAGTCCAAATCTCAAAATACAGCTTTAGAAATGCGGAATAATTTCTAATCCACTTTAATTCATTCCTTCTAATGGGTATATCCTTGCCATTAATGCTTGGAACCCTATACCCTAATCCACTTTAACTCTACAATTGCCTTAGAAGAGATGGACTGTACAGAGTTTTGTTTTTCTTAATTACAAATTTCACAATAAAAAAGTTTTTTTAAACCCAAAAATGAAAAAAAAATTATTCTACAATTGCTGTGGCAATATGTCCAGTAAGATATATACATTAACACAACCAATGGAGCACTCTCAGTCTGAGAATCATATCAATCACAAAATGCAACAAATTGAAGTCTCTAATTTGGCTGTATCAATCAACTTGGCTATTGTCTGTCTGGTTAAAAAAATCACGGTTTAATCAGTAAAAAAAAATTATAAATAAAGTTTTAATTGTTTCAAATGGTATAAATAATTAATATTAACCTTTAAATTTTTTTATTTTTATAACTCCATTTTTTTTACTGTATACTAAATAGACACCTATTCTTTCATGCTTCAACTATTAATTATTTAACATTTAACATTTTTTCTTCTAATAGTCTTGTATCCAACCAAGCAGGACATCTTTGAATATTTCACATTACCGCCATATCCCGCAAAAATCAAAATTTGAATTTATACAGTAAGTTATGATTTTAGTTTTGTTAACTAAATAAACTAAAACCTAGTTTAATAAAGTTTTTAAAAATGTCTAACTCTAAACTTACTTGATTAGTTTTAAACCGAAACAATCCAAATCAAAATAATTATTTACACGTTAGGTTGTATGATGGCTGAAATTTGTACGTAGGAGCTAGGCACATGATTCACGGTGAAGGGGCACCTGGCGAGGTATCCGGACTAGCCAGCTAAGCTAATGCCTATGTATAGGAGTAATCAAAATGCTCGTTTGTTTCTCCGTTGCGTTAAAATAAAATTAATTTTATAAATAAATGACATAAAAAATTAATATTAATTATTATATTTTTTATTTTTATAATTTTATTTTCATCACTAATTACTACCCAGACAAGAAATAAATAATGGAAAAATTATAGTGTGCTTGATTCTTCCTTTTTGTTGCCCCTACTTTCCTTCCTTTGTGGTGTGTTGGTTGGACACTTGGACGGGCAGGGCTACTACCCAGCTACCCTCCCACCTTTTAATTTCTGTCTCTTTGTTCCTCACTTTCTATCTCCTATGCTAAAAGAAAAAAAGTGCACTTCACATGCACCTTATTTATTCGTGGAAAATAACTAGTGTGTTAACCATAATAAGAAAAGTTGTTTATAAATTATCATTAACTAATTTTTAACATAGTTTTATCATAAATTTCCATAAAAGTTAATATTTTTACTTTCTTATTTTATTTTTTAAAAATATAAACGGAAAATTTCACAATCTCAAAGGTTAGAGTAACATGAGTAAACTTCTTTCTTTAAGATAATATTTGATTGTTTTTTTGGCATGTATGTCTCTACTATGTGATTTTCAACGTAAGTTACTTATGTGTCTTAGTTACTTGTGAAAATGTCCAAAGGACCAAAATACAGTTTGTCCCTTAAGATATCTTGACACTTAAGCCAATAAATAACCGAGCATATGATTTAAGACATAGGCTTAAAATTTGAAAATGTATATTGTGCATTAATGATAGTATATTTATAGGTGACATTTGAGTACGAGGCTAATGATTACATATGACAACTTTTTTGGATTTTATAAATTTTTGTCAATGACGTGACAAAAGCTTCTAGATTTATCTCAAAGGTGCCAATATATGTCGAATACCTCGATATATGTGGGTGTTCATCCATTGTTAGGGTTACATCGGAAAGGGCTTTAAAGTATAAGAGTTATTAAGAGTCGTACCCTGATTTAGCCATATGGATCCCAATATGTTGACTAGATACGTTGGTTGAAAATATCCGGATCATATCCCCTAAGAGGGTCAAGCTGAATCCAATCTACGCTTTAAGGTTAAAGTTGAATGGTCTTTCATGCAAATGTATAATCCGAGTTATCGTGATGGTTCATGTGTTGTCAATGGTTCATTGAGCAATTTTGAATTTCAAGTGTTAAACCCATTTTTAACAACTTTTAAATTAGTTATGTTTTATTGGAATTCAACATCTCCAATTAAACCAGGACAAATAAATTCCAGTCGTTTGTGGTGATTTTTGATTATCAAAAAGAGCCCGTTTAGTATCTAGTTAGAGAAACAAAGTTATGAACATGAAAAAATCTAATGGTTAATATTTGATTCGATCTTGATCCGGTCTCAATACCGGTATCCGATCTGCAAGACATATTTCAACGTCTTTGTCAAGACATCTACGTGTAACCGGTGTCATCGGTATACATCCGGACTGTAATTCCGTATCAGGCGTTCTCCCTATACCGGTTGTTCAGGATAACACCATGACACCGGACAACACACACGTCACTGCGCTAAAGACAAGGATTATTGCTACAGGGATTGATCAATAATTCCCTGCACTACGAGCCAAATTCTGCTCACGGGGATGGTCAACTTGTTCCCTAGTCCTAGTCTATATTCTCCATGCTCAATATAAAATAGCCACTTGACCCAATCATGCTGGTAAGTGCGCAATAAAATAATGCTAATGGGAGTTAGTGGTTCCCCACTAACGAGTCCTCGAAAAATGAGCCAATCAGGTATATGAACTCATTTCATTAATGAAGTGAGGGATCTTCAACTGAATTTATAAACGATTACTCTCTGAAATACATTCCTTACTTGGAATATCATCACTGACTTGAGCGTCGGAGAATCTTTGCAGGTGACACTACCATTCGCCCACTTCAACGCGTTAGGTCGGTGTGAATGATCTCCAGGACGCCCAATCCGCTCTCCTCATTCAAGGACAACGGATATTTACACCGGATACTCATACATCCGGTCTTCTGCACAGTATTTGCATACTATTTGTGATTGACTTGAGTCCGGATCTCTAGACCCCGGTTCAGGACAGATTGCCTTATCTCTAGCAGCAGCAATGCTAAGATCGTTAACCTTGCCAACCAATGAACTGAGCCTTTCATTGTCTTCTGAAAGCTTGCGAACCGACTTCAGAAGACCGGATAACTCTGCCAAATGCTTCTGTCCGGCATCGCAAGCTTTGGTTACTTCTCCGCTCTCCAATGAAGGCTTCAGCTTATACGGAGATTCAGGAACGCTCTCAGGAACAGAACCCTCATATACAAGGTATTGTGCAAGACCAGAATTACCTTCAGGAGGGCAGGGAGCTTTAGGTGCAAAGTAAGTTGTTATTGGTTTTGCACCAAGAGTATTCACGCTGTCTGGGGCATCCGGAGTGTGCCCTTCTACCTTTTTTCCCTTAGAAGACTCCGGATCAGCAACCCCTTTCGAGGTTTTTGGTTTCTTGGGAGAAGGTTGAGGGTCTGAGGTCTTGGAGGAATCACGCTTTGTCCTTTTCTTTCTCTCTCCGACCTTCACAACCGCAGCCTCAGAGGCCGGCTTCTCAGATCCGCCCTCTAGCAAAGGGATATCATCACCAGCAGACGAAGTCAAGATTATAGTCTCAGCAGTGGCCTTTTTAGAATTCCGTTTCGCCTGAATGTCGTTCTCAGCCGCAACAGAATTCTCTCCTGCTTTGAGTCCTTTCAGCTTATTCATCTCTGGTGACTTGGTCTGGATTTCAACTGCAAAACCAAATAACACAATTAGAGATCGAAGATTTCGAAGCATGATATATAAAAGCGTGAAAAATGGCAGGAAAATTACGTAGATACTCCTCGCGGGTAGACTTTGATCCTAGCAAACGCCTACAGGAGAAAAATTGGTGCGAGGCGGTGTAGGATTGGAGAGCGGAAAGAACAGAAACTGAAGATGCGCTCAATTCATCTTCCTCAGTGTAGTACGCCTGGGAGGTTAATAAGAAATGCTCATGCGTCTAGGCCACTGGGAATTTCGGAATCCCATCTTCGGTTAACCAAAAAACTAGTTCGTCAGGGTGGACGCTGATCTTCGTAAAGTAAGCTTTGAATGAATGACCATCAACTTTGGCGGAGTCAGTGTATGCCTCAAAGTTGATAATCTTGGAAAGAGTCCGGAGGGATATCAAGCTCACTCCCCCCTTCTCCTTGTTCGCACGGCGGACCACTTGGGAGAAGTAGAAGAGCATAGCCACCGTTGGTTTAAAGTTGAAGTGCTCCCCAAGCACTTCAAGAGAGCGGACCAACCCCCATCCGTTGGGGTGAAGCTGCGAAGGGGCGCAGTCCAAGAATCTCAGAACCCCCATCTAAAACTTTATGAGGGGAAAACGCACGCCTAGATTCAGAAACAGAAAGTCATACATATATATGGACCTTTCGTCCGGTGTATGACATATCCGATCTGATGGAAGCGGAGCTAACACCAAAAAGCACCGTTTGTATTTATCCTTCTTGAAAACCGTAAAACGCGGTTCCAGCTCCGCTCCGTCCTCCCGAGCCCGGACGGATGGTGTTTCACGGAATTCCTCAGCCACCCAGCTGAATGGGCGTTTCTGTTGGAATTTCACCCAACCGATCCGGTGTGCGACTACATTGCACAGTCCAAAAGCTGTCTTCATTATATACTGCTGAGAGGGTGCTTCCCCACCGGATGTTCTTCCCCCAGTGGTCTTCTTCACCGCCATTGTAAAAGCTTTCACGCTGCGGTAAAAATCCACATCGTCAGAGAGATACAAATCAGCACTCTCAGCACTCTCACTAGAGGAAGATTCCGAAGAGGGTATTATCACCCTTCGCCTTTGATATGGCGACGCCTCCCTCTCTGGGTATTGTGGCTTCGATTGGAAGATCACTGGGATCCTCCCACCACGAACTGTAGGGTTTCGAGTTAAAGCCCTTCCTCCTCTTCCTCTAGGGCTAACACCACTGAAGCTAAAACCTTTCCTAGACATTTACAGATACTGAAACAAGACACAAAAAATGGAAGGAGAATGGTTACCTAAGGATGAAGGAGGATAGTGAATTAAAATTCACAGAGGCAAACACGAAAATCTTCTCGAAACTTTTGCAGAGGTTCGTCGAGGGAGCAAGAAGAAGTGATTACTAGAATTGCCAAATATGCCTTTTTCAGGGCATGAAAACTCTCAAATACCGATTCAAGCAACCTGTCGTTTACTTTCAAACGACTCTCTGTTTTAATGAATCAAAATCGTCGTTTTTAACCCAAAGGCGCGAAAATGCCATCGTTTCGTCACAAAGCCTTCTAAATGGGCCTATTAAATCCAAATCCTAGGCCCACCAAGTTCCTGTGTGACGGTTATTAAGACATGCGCATTTAATGCAATAATGGCTCGCCCACGTGAGTAAAGGCATTAAATGTCCAATCATGAGAAACGTGGCCACCATTACCCGAATACCAAGGGTTGCAAAATTCGATAAACTTCTGAGATTCTCATTGCTCTAATCCGCCCTCAAGCATTTCATCACAACGGAACCTTGTTCCCAGAGCGGATATTTACACACCAGTATAATTCTGAAATCCAGACGTACTACGATCGATATAGCTTATATGAGCAAATCTACTAATTCCTCACATCAGCTAGGGGGCTAGTAGAGTACTACTGATATCTGATTTCGGATACGAAAATTGAGCACTCAATCCATACGATTGAGAAGCATCCACCTCAATCCGTACTCCTACGATTGGAAAAATGTCTCCAGGACGGATGATCTCAATCACCTATTCTGTGATTCGATGATGTAACTCCTGGTACGAACAATTCCAATCATCACTCTAGGACGGATGATCTCAATCACCTATTCTGTGATTCGATGATGTAACTCCTGGTACGAACAATTCCCATCATTATTCTTATGATGGAAGCTTTTGAAAATTAAGAAGCATTCACACAATCCGTACTCCTACGATTGAAAAAATGTCTCCAGGACGGATTATCTCAATCACTTAATCTGTGATCTGACGATGTAACTCTTGGCGTTGTGTACTCTTACAGAACGGATAATCTCAATCACTCATTATGTGATCTGACGATGTAACTCCTGACGTTGTGTACTTGTCCAAGACAAATGATCTCAATCACCTATTCTGTGATCTGACGATGTAACTCCTGGCGCCGTACACATCCCAAGGACGGATGATCTCAATCACCTATTATGTGATCTGACGATATAACTCCTGGTGCCGTACACATCCCCAAGACGGACGATCTCAATCACCTATAAAGTGATTCGATGATGTAACTCCTGATACAAACAATCCCCATCATCATTTTTATGATGGAAGATTTTGAAAGTTAATCCGCACTTTCGCTCTCAAGTGGTATTTTCCCAGAACGGATACTCTTTATCACCTATTCTGTGGTACAATGATGTAACTCCTGGCATAGACAAACTCCCATCATCATCCTTATGATGGAAGGCTCAAACACCACTTTCTTACACCTTCGCAGTTCCCCGAACTTGGAACAATATTCTTACAATGGACGACATTGTTTTCTCCAGTGAGAATAACATGAATAAAGAACAGTCATCCATCCTGTTACACTATTTTACTAAACAACGGATCGACTCCTCTTTTCCCCAAAAGAATTAAGGATCAAGCCCTAAAAGACAGGCACCTTCTTCTTAACACGCACTTGGGGACATGTATATATTTATCCGTTCTAAATTCATTTGTTGTTTAATCTTCCGAGGCAATGATTTCAATTCGACCTCAAGGTTAATCATACAGAACGGATTAACAACGACTTAAATATACATGAAATGTTGAAGACAAATTTCTTAAATGAATTTTATTCATAAAGGACGAAATTACACAATTGTTCAAAACCGGAGTTGATCCCGGTACACAACTTTACATATAAATGAAAACAAGACTACGGGGGAGGAACCTGCTCTTCAGCTTTCTGTGCCTCCTCAGCACCAGGCTCTTGTGTCCCTTCCTTTGGGACTTCCTCAGGAATATCCCCTTCGGGAACCTCAGTTCCTTCCGCAGATGAAGGAACCTCAGACGTAGGAAAGACGAAATCCGGTCCCATACTTTGACCCTCAGGAAGAGGAGGCAAACCGTATAAGGACGTCGGAGGATCTTCATGACGACCATCAACCACTGCGACTAACTTTCCTCCATGGAATTCATAGAACGGATCCATTCCATAGAGGCTAAGTTTCGCAGTGGGGTTGCGGTAGAAAACTTGACGTATAGCTAGGCCGAAGGATTCTTCAACAGCCTGGTTGCATATATCAACAGCTTCTTGCTTCTCAGCTTTCGCTATAGCCAATTCTTCCCGCAACTTCGTCAGCTCCCCACTTGATCCTTCAGACTCCGCTCTCCTAGCCTTCAGTCCTTCGATCTCTAGAAGGAGCTTCTTCTCCCTTTGGGACCACTCCTCAGCAACAGCTTTGCTTTTATCCTCGAGGTCAACCTGCTTAGCCTGGCTGCTGCGGAGTTCTTCCTTTGCTTTGTTAAGAACTTCCTCCTTCTCTGCCAGCTTGCCTTCCAAGTCTTTTAAGTCACCTTTAAGCTTAAGATTCTCTCTGTTCATGATGTCTCCAAACTCTTTAGACTTGGCAAGACGGTCTTCCATTAATTTGATTGTGGCTTTGTCTTTCCCTGATGAGAGGTTGAGCTATTCTAATTTATCACTCAGCTCATCAACCTTATTGAAATTGTCAGCCAACTCACTGAATGAATAAAGCATTCCAGCCAGTTCTGCTAACTGCCACCTTCCGGCCTCACACGCTTCCTTAATTTCTTTAGTACTAAGCGTGGGCCGGAGCTCGTACATCGGCTGTGGAAGAGCTGCTGGAGTTGATCCCCGATATGAGAGGAAGGGGGTAAGAAACGAGGTGGCTGGGTAGGAAATCGGATTTGGCCCAGAAACCCCGGCAACGATTCCCTTATGCAGTCCGGAGGAAACACCAGCTGTTTCCGAGGTTTCTGCAGGTTTATCTTCTGAAGTTCTACGCTTCTTGGATGGACCCCTGAATGAATCATTTTTTATTTTTCTCCTCCTCTCAGCTACTGGGGGCTGACCCGTAGCTGCGCCGACATCGGATGAACCGCCCTCAACCAGCGGAATGTCCCCCTCAGCATCCGAAGTCAGGATAATCAACTCAGGACGATCCTTTGTGGAGGGCTTAGGCTTAATTTCATTTTCGCGGGCAATGGATTTACCCGCCGCCTTAAATCCCTTCAACTTATTCATTTCTGGAGTTTCTTGTTCTATTTCACCTGCATGAACAAACACAAGAGATTAGCAACTACGAAATATTCGATATATTTGACAAAGGAGAAAAAGTGAAATAAAATGAGTATTACGTAGATATTCATCCCGGACTCCGCTTGAACTACTTAAAAGATGCCTACACGAAAATACGTTACGACGTGTAGTATGTGCTTCAAGTGCGAACAACACTTTTGACGACTCGGGAGACAGCTCGGATTGATCAGCATAATATGCGTGAGAGCTCAAGAGAAAATGCTTATGGGTCCAACTCAGAGGAAATTTGTTAACACCCTCTTCATCCTTCCAAAAGACCGGTTTACTCTTCTTAATAAATATCTGGGTGAAATAGGATTTAAACGATTTTCCATCAACCTTGGCCGAATCGGTGTAAGACTCAAAGTTTACAAAAGAACAGAGAGTCTGGAGCGTCACCAGACCAACACCGCCTTGCTTATTCGCCCTCCGAACTACCTGAGTGTAGTAGAATAACATCGCTACAGTAGGCGTGAAGTTGAAATATTCACCTAAAACTTCCAAAGCACGGATGAGGCCCCATCCATTGGGATGAAGTTGAGAGGGTGCACAATTTAAAAACCTCAGCACACCCATCTGAAGTTCGGTTAAAGGGAAACGGACTCCCAGGTAATGAAAGATAAAATCGTTCATATATACAGAACGGTCATTTGGGACGACGTGGCATATCCGTTCTGTTGGGAGTGGTGCGTATACCCTATACCACCTTTTCGTTTCTTCTTCCGCATGGAGTGTGAACCTTGGTTGAATCCGGGGTCCTTCCTCATCTGCGTGACGAGAGGCCAAGTCCTTAAATTCACTAGACACCCAACAGAAAGGCCATTTAGCCTGAAGTTCTTCCCAGTTCAACCTTGAAACAGCAACGCTGTAAAGACCTTCTGTTGTCTTCACAATGGCATTATCTCCGGAAGTTCCTTCTCCAGTAGCCATTTGAATCGTCTAGACCAAATTCTTTAATCTACGATAAGAAATTATGTCGTCAGAAAGTTGATAATCATTACTCACTTCATTTTTTACAAAGTGACTACAATCAGAGGACGACTCTGAGAAGGGAAAAGTCACTTTCCATAGTGAGTAAGATCCCCTTTCTGAGCGACATGACTCAGCCCTAGGAAGAATCACAAGGATTCTTCCCCATGACTATTAGGGTTGCGAGAAATTATTCTCCCCCTAAATGAACCACATTCTCTTCAAGCAGAAATAACAGACCCAAAATAAGACGAGATTTACAGGGGAAGAAGAAATAATTACCTCAGGTAATGATGATGAAGATGAAGAATGAAAAAAGTCTCGTAGAGCAAGCGACGAACTTCCTTGTGAAATTTTTGCAGAATGTTGTTAAGAAATCAGAAGCGAGTGGAACCCAGAATCCACTAAGTGTTTCTTTTATAAGAAACGAAAAGGTTCGGTTACACACTCTTGAAGTTGTGTCGTTCTCGACTAAACGCATTGGTTCACAAGTGAAACGACACAACCGTTCCAAATTCATGGGCGCCAAAACAATAGCAATTCGATGAAGGGCCTATTCACTAGGCCCAAAAGTTTTGAAAACTTTAGGCCCATTAAGCCCTAAACGACGATTATTGAGATTTCCATCTCAGACGCAATAATTGCTTGCCCACGTGATTAAAAGCATTTAATGTCTAATCATGCAACGCAATTCGCGCTTTACAGCCGTTACGCAAACTTCAAGAGCCTTCAATTCCAATAAACTCTTGAAATTCTCGTACAACGAATCTCTGTCTGAATCCGTTGTGATAACATCAACACACCGGATCTTTTAATCTGAGAACGGTTCTTTACAATATAATAATAAATGCCAAGGAACTGTTATACGCGTAAGCTTACCGATATTCAGACCTCTCGCAGGTTGAGTAGCTTATGTGAACAACCACTCAGTCCCTCACACAAGCTAGGGGACATATGATCCGGTCTCAATACCGGTATCCGATCTGCAAGACATATTTCAACGTCTTTGTCAAGACATCTACGTGTAACCGGTGTCATCGGTATACATCCGGACTGTAATTCCGTATCAGGCGTTCTCCCTATACCGGTTGTTCAGGATAACACCATGACACCGGACAACACACACGTCACTGCGCTAAAGACAAGGATTATTGCTACAGGGATCGATCAATAATTCCCTGCACTACGAGCCAAATTCTGCTCACGGGGATGGTCAACTTGTTCCCTAGTCCTAGTCTATATTCTCCATGCTCAATATAAAATAGCCACTTGACCCAATCATGCTGGTAAGTGCGCAATAAAATAATGCTAATAGGAGTTAGTGGTTCCCCACTAACGAGTCCTCGAAAAACGAGCCAATCAGGTATATGAACTCATTTCATTAATGAAGTGAGGGATCTTCAACTGAATTTATAAACGATTACTCTCTGAAATACATTCCTTACTTGGAATATCATCACTGACTTGAGCGTCGGAGAATCTTTGCAGGTGACACCACCATTCGCCCACTTCAACGCGTTAGGTCGGTGTGAAGGATCTCCAGGACGCCCAATCCGCTCTCCTCATTCAAGGACAACGGATATTTACACCGGATACTCATACATCCGGTCTTCTGCACAGTATTTGCATACTATTTGTGATTGACTTGAGTCCGGATCTCTAGACCCCGGTTCAGGACAGATCAGATCTCGATATCAGTTTGTGGGTAGAAATGTTATTTGACCTAAAAGCTGTCATGCAAGACCGACTTAAATTGTTTAATATTTTTAAAAGTTTATGGCCCCATTGCCTTAAAAAAAAGAGAGAAAAGAACTTGTTCCCAACTCTTAATTTCTAACTATTTGGGGTTAGAGTATATGGGATATATCTTGAGAAAAGTTGTTTTGGGAGTGAGAGAGCAAATCTGAGTCGTATAATCATATATGGGTGGTCATGATTAAAAAATTTTCAAAGTCATATGATCATTTAAAAAGTCACATGACTTTTTAAAAAACTCATATAATTGATATATATTAATCTTGACCATCCATAATAAGATCTAACGATTCAAGTTTATTTTTCCCACTCTCACATAAAAAAATATTTTTTATATGATACATTCTCTTAGAGTATATAATCTTCATAAAAATGGTAGGAAATAACCGGTATAGCAATATAAATTCTTCGTGAAAAAACTTTACTAATATTATTTGACCTAAGATTATTAGTATTTAATAAGTTATTTATTAGATTTTGATTATGAACACTTAATGCTATAAAGTATTAGTAGAATGATTATTGAGTATAATTAAATTCTTAAGTTTGAGCTCTAAAATAAAATAAACCTTAACCGAAGTAATTGAGTAAACAAAGAAATAAGTTTCTCATATCATTGACTACTTATTAACTTATTAGAATTTGACAATTAAGAACTGTGTATAGATAAATGAAAATGCTATATTAATTTTTTAGTAGTTCTTAAAAGTAAAATATACTATTTTATATTATTTAAACATTAAGGAGTATAGTTAAACACTAACTTTAATTAATAAATTAAATTTGATTAAATAACTACTGAGTTATTATTAAACCTACGAACTCATATATCAACAAATGTTCTAATCTTTTGTAAAGAAAAATATCATTATTTGATAATAAATTAGATAAACGAATCACATGAATAAATTTTTCTCGATGAAATATTGTTGTTTACTTCATGCTAGTGCTATGAATATATTACATATGTATGGTATTACTTGCGCCTGTTTTGAAAGGAGAAGAAAATATTTATCAAAAAAAGGAGAGGAAAATATATTGAACTTGGTCAATAAAGCAATTGGAATAAGTTTAAAATCCAAATGTGAAATTTCAACGTCAAATGGAAGCAATCAGATTGCATTTCAATTTGATTTTGAAATAAATAACAAATATTAACATTGCAATCAGTTTTCAAGTAATGCACATAAATGATTCCTATTATCTTAAGGGGAGGGTGCATGTGTTGTTCTTACTGTTAGTAAAATAAGTCTGACCACAAAAGAAGAATTTTATTATTTAAAAATATGAACAAAAAATACGGGAATATTTTTTAAAAATATATTTTATTAATAAATATACATTCTACAAATATAATATAACAATATATATAGTTGTATTATATCTCTTAAATGTGTTAAGTAAACTCTTCTTTCATTTCTTATAAATTTACAAGATTAATTCTTTTTATATTTAAATTTTAGTATATAAGACTATTTAATTGACACATGATTAGTCTTCAATTTCTTAAAACCCAATTTTCTTTTCTCTTTTCTCGAGAATTTCTCAGTAAAAATTCTTAAGTACAAGCTGATATAATATTATGGGTTCATTTTTAAACGTTAAGAGTATATGTATAGATACACGTAGAGTCTTAGTTTAAGGTAAAAATTTTAAAAGCTAAGAACTGCTCTAAATACTTTTTCTATATTATTTATTGTTTAATTATGTATTTTAAACATAAAATGGATCTTTTTATACATACTGAATTGAACTATCACGAACAGAGGATGTTGATGTGTACGAAATGGACTCCCAAATGAGTATAACATTATGCAAAACGGCTTAATTTGGCAAAATAGAGTAAAGGGCAACGTTTTTTTCAAACCAATAATACTTAGGTAATAATTAATACAATATTAAGGCCATAATTCAGTTGTTGAAATTTCTAATTCTTTCAACAAACACAACATAATAGCTTCTAATTAATTGAACAATTATGCTAGCTTCACGCTGTAACAGTGGTTGAGAGATTCCATTTGGATCTTGTGTTCCTCGTTTTAGTGCCTAACAAACAGTGGGCCATGGGTCAATTAAAACCTCCCAGCCTTAGCCGTAACAGTTGATTAATACATTGGAAAGCCCAAAGGGTTTCTTTGGAAACTTATACTTTTTATGCTAATAAACGTGGCATGTTTGAATTCATAGGTTTCTTATGTTTGTTTAGGTTCGATATCTTTTAATTTTGTTTGACTAACCCAAAAAAAAAATTTATTTTTATTTTTTTCAGAAATCAAATAAACATTTACAGCATGTGTAAAATTAGGCGTTGTTTTGTTTGGAGAAATTATTATATAGTGTGAAAGATGTGATATATGTCAAAATTAAAATTAATGTTTCATCATTCTTTTATCATTAAAGTTAATTTTATATTACATAGGATGTGATTAATTGAGATTATGATTCATTCAATTTAGGATGATGAGATAAGGACATGTTATTTGTAACAGTGACATTTTAATTTGGATTGGAACACCACACACAACATATGGAGAATGCCACCCCATAAGCTAAATGTTTGTGTCACTAGCTAGGAAAGTTGGTTTTCATTTGCAGAAGGGATCACCAAGAATTATTTTTTAAAGAAAAGAAAAAAACAAAATGAGTTGCCTAACTATTCTTGAGCCATAGTACTTTATGCTGCGTTTTTCTTTGATTTGAACATTATCCCAATATTTAATTGTTACAAAAGGACAAAGGGAAGAATGATAGATTGCCAAGTTATAAATGGATTAGATTGTGACGTTTGAAGATGTTCTCTATCCTAACATAAAGAAGAACCTGGTGAGAGATTAACATGAAAAGGTAAAGAGCACTGACATAATTATATATTAGTATGCAACTGTTATAGTTGACGATTAATTATAGTGTAGTAAGCGGTCCCTGAAAGATACGTGACTATCATCGTTTTATATCTTTGTTGCCAAATTCTGGTGTGGAGTTTCAAAATACAATATTAAAATTGAACTTCCTCTGTGTTTTATTTGATTTGATTCCCAACTCTTTAATAAAATAAGGTTACAAAGTTTAATGCCTCCCAAAGTATGACAGTTCCAACTCCTGCGTAGTTTGATTACTTTTCCTATTCCCTTATGATCTATTGTGTACTGCGTATGTAATGAAGGTCTACCTATGGTCCTTACTTTATCAGGATTGATAATCATATTTAGATTGTATATTATACGGATTTTATATGTAATTGGGGAATAAGTAATTTTGAAGTCTAATATTTTTCTATCTGATTTCCTTTTCAAAGAGTGAGAGTTGATAACGAATACATTTCGATACTAAGTTAATACAGATATTAATTAGTAACAGTTATAAGTATATTTTAATACTTAAGTTCAATGTTTTCAGAAACGGACCGGTCATTGAACCGTTGAAGGCACCATGGTTGAACCGGTAATGTTAAAGAATTGATCTGGACCGGTCACTTAACCGGTTCACGGTTCAACGGTCGGACCGGTTCGGTTTTGATAACAATGCTTAAGTTAATATAGATACTGATTCTAAAGCATAAAGTAACAAGAAATGTGCCTTAAAGTGGTGTTTGGTACGGGAGATCTTTGAACTTTCCTTAGAATGCTACTTAAAATATTTCCTTATCCATGTTTAGTATGAGATAAAAAAAATATTCCCAGGAATGTGAGATTTTCAGGAAACTTAATTATGAAAGAATTAAAAACTTCATTTTCCCATTTCAATAGGTGGGTATCCTATACATTCCCGGGAATAAAAAAATTTAGGACAAAAATACCCTCCTTTTCTTCCCAAATCCTTATAAAATAAAAAGATTCCCGGTAAGTTTTTTTAATACCAAACATGGAAATGAGAGAAACTAAAAAGATTCTTAGGTAGGTTTTTTTAATATCAAACATGAGAAATAAGTTACCTGAAAAACGCATTCCCGGGAAACACATTCCCGGAAATCTCATTAAAAGATCCCTCGTATCAAACACCACCTAAATGTATTGTATGAGTAGTATTTTATAGGATGAGGGCATATTTTACAAAGAAAAAGAAAACTATTGTTCGAGTATTAATTTTTAACACGATGTGACTTTTAATATGTCGTGTCACCCTTTACAATATTGGTCTAACCATAATTGTTAATACGACATTTCGCATAACATATGGTTTAAATGTTCATAAAAAATACTGAATATAAAGTGTAATACACCGATTTGAATCATAAAATACAGGTACCGATATAAGATTTAGATAAGTATATTCAAATTGTTAATTCATTTTTTCTTTTTGGAGGGGATAGGGTCTGGGATACATTGTACTCTAATAAAGCTCCTTTTGTTTTTTCCTCAAGTGTTTCTAAAATTAATGCTAAGTTTGTGAAATGGAGTTTCACAAGTGGATGCTCAAAGAGACTTGAATGAAATCGGTGGATTAATTGGATTGTTGAGGGAGAAAGTATTAATTTCTTTCATCTCCTTTTGAGTGCTTAATTAGTTGCTATGTTTGCCCTTTAATGAGAGGGAGAGTTTGGTAGGGAAGCAATATAAGATTGGTGCATATGTGGGTGACTGGGAGAGTGGTTGGGCCATGAGTCAACTTGCTGAATTCTTGGACAATAATGTAGTGGGGATACGAGTCCTCTATTGCTTCTGCTCATAAACGATTTCATTGTGTTGTTCAATAATGAGATTCCCACATACATGTTAGGGTAGTGGTATCCTACATGTCTTCTCACACAACTCTTATCCAAACGCATCACAACATCATTTCCCAACTAAATCCTTAACTATACACGAAAACATTGCGGAGGCCAAAAAAACAATTACATTAAACAACATCGTATATAATCATCGATTTGCGGTTCAATCACATATTGAAGGTACGAGTTTGGAAACGTGTTGTAATTTCTAAAGTTCAATTACAAACCTCACGTTTTTCTTTTTGCTTTTAGAAGGCATATGATGAAAAATCATTACGATGCTCCATCTCTTCATAACCATCATTGCATCTTCCATTACTTGAATTACCATTTTTGACTCAAGCTATTCCTTTATTACCGTTGATTTTTTGTCCTAAATTGTGGGGTTTATGACCCAAATGAAACGGTATGAGTTCATGGGCCTATGCTCATATTTGCATCAGAACATACACGAATTGTTTCTCTAGGGATAAATAGGCCCAAGGAACCAATTCATAAGATTGGCCCTTTGATCCTCTTAACACACTAATTTTTCGGAAGGTTTATGTTATGTTAACCAAAAAAAAGGTTTATGTTGTGTTTTGCCAAAAAAAAGAGGTTTATGTTACTGACCTACAAAAAGTTGATGTTGAAGATTTATCTTATCCCTATTTAGATTTGAACGAACTGTGGGCTTCATGTCTTTTGGATAGAATAAACCTGAATTAATTATGTAATCTCGACTCAAAAATTCTTTTTTTTATTAAAAAACCTTTAAAACCCTTATATGTGAAGGGCTATATAAGAATAGTAGGTATATATGTTGTAACATTCTAGTTATTAAAATTAATTATTTATATGGTAGAGAATTAATAAATAGATTATTTGAGAGTTGGTGTGATTTAAATTAAATTAAAACAAGTTGATTCGGTATTTTTAATTGGTAATGGGACTAAATTAAATTAAGAGTGATTAATTAAGAGATTAGTTTTAAATTAAATTGTGATGGCAAGTTACCAATTACCAAGAGGTAAAAATAAAATATAATTAATTAAAAAGTGATTAATTAAGAAATTAGTTTTAAATTAAATTATGGGATTAATTACTAGTTACCAAGAGGTGAAAGTAAAAAGATTAATTACTTAAGGTAAAAGTGAGTTTTATTAAAAAGGAAATAAAAGACAATAGAAAAGGAAAGCATGACCAAAATGCCCTTTAAGTGTAAAACTAAATATATAATCCCGTTTTCTTCTCCTTCTCACGTGAAGCTTCTTCTCTCTATTCCCTCATCTATGGTCGTGTGATGGTGGTGCTAAATTGAAGTCTGTTTCCTTGTCGAAACTTGAAATTGAAGATACCATTGCGATCGGGGAAGCGATGCGAGTCAATTGGCGTGCTTAATTTCTTGTTTTCTACTATTCCTTTCTAACCTAAGGATGCCCATGGTGGTGGGGTTGTTGGGTTTCCCTGGATTTTGAGAAAGGAGAGCGTTAAGATGTTAAACTAAGCTTCAGAAACTTAAATATGGCACTCGACGCTAATGGGTTGTTGTTGCAATGTTGTTAGGTGACGAAGGATGCGCCAGAAAGCCGTTAAAAGAAAAGGGTCTCGAAATGGAGGTTGGAAACGACAAAGGTAAGCTTCAGAAGTCTCGAGAATTTATTTGAAATCATTTTTAGCATAATGGGTTTTGATTCAGATAGCCAAAGCGCTAAACTTGTTTATAAATTTCTTAAATTTAGATACTTTGAGGAATTGGTGTTTTCAACGTTTGATTAGAAGCCTTGGAAACGCGGAAATAAGGTAAGGGGGTGTACTTGACGTATTAATTAATGGAAATGATAATGGAAGCTGATTACGACAAATGAGAAAAGGGTAGGATAACTTAAATATATGTATTAATTCCTATATAAATACATGTATTATATATGTATGTGATTAGTCATGTTCAATTAGATTATGATGAGGAGTAAAGAATAAGTGAATAATGTAAATATAGTTAGTATGATGATAATGGAGTTTTGAATTATGTGAACAATGAATTAGAATCTTAAATGCATGATGACAAAAAGAGTTGATTATATGATGGTTAGTGATATTAATGTATTATATGATGATGATGATTATGATGTTGATGCAAAATGATGAAATGAAACGATGAATTGTTAATGATTGAGTACAATTGAAATCCTGAAATGCATGGTAACAAAAGAAATTGACTATGTGAAATTTGATTATTTAAATGCGTTTCTTGATGATGATCCTGATGTGAATAAGAAATTGTATATTGAATTTGTGGAATGTTATTATCATAGTAAATGATATTTGTGGTAAGATGATGAGATAAAAATGATGAATTGTTGATGATTTATAGAATTAAAAGATGATGCGAATTGAGATGAATGAGAATAATATGTCTGAGTGGCTGGTTGATGTCCCAAGGTAATGGCCTTTGTGTCAGGACATTGTATTATGAGTTGAATGAAATGATATTGAGGTATGATTTGATATATATGATCTGTTATGTGGTGTGGACGGTTGATTGGTATAGTTACCCCTCGTTTTAACTCTCATGGTCGAGCGTGGCCCAGTTGAGTTACCCAATGGTCAAGTACGACCTAGTGGTGAGGTGGGGAGCCAAGTTGGACTGGTAGACCAGGTAGGGTTCAGGGTGGTCGGGTAGGACCCCCAACTGACGGACGATTCAATTTAGTATCCCGATACTAGAGAGTCATATGTTATTATTAATTAAGAGTCAGTTTCAAAATTGTTTAGATTGATGTTAAATGTGATGAATTAATTGTAAGATTATGGACATGATTGGTTAATTATTTAGATTGATGAGGTTGAAGTATTATGAATGATGTTGAAATAAAATGGATATAAATTACTTGAATGTAAGTAAATACACCCGTGGCTATGCTACGTTTTTTCTTTATATATATATATATATATATATATATATATATATGGTTGATTATTTGCATTAATTTGTATTGTCAGTCACTCACCCTTACTTTTGTTGCTAGTGACTGAAGACAGGGATATTGTAGACGCCATAGAGACCAGTGCCAGATGAGTTGAAAGCAATGCCAATGAGTTTGAATATTGATTTAGATATGTGATCTGGTGTGCATACCGGTTCCAAAAGGCTAGCGACACCGGTCAACGCAGTAAATGAACAATAAACACTAAGTCAAGCAAAATCCAGGATGAAGTGCACTCAGATCGATGTGATTATTAAGACCTAGTACGGATTCATGATCATGACCCCGGTCAAAAAAGCTGCCACCTGAATCTGAGTCAGGTGCAAGTGTGCAACTTGCACCTGCAAAAACTGCAGCCAATTTTCACTATCAGAGAGGTCAAATCACCACTTACATTCAGGGAAGTTCTATAAATACAACTCATTTATTAATTCATAACACATAGTTTTACTAAGCTTAAATACTTTCGTAATCTCTTTACTTTCCGTAATAAGCGTACTGATTTAAGCATCGGAGTCCCTTTTACAGGTACACCCCCGGTGTGTTCCATGGACCATGGTTGGAATTGACTTACATCATTACCTTAATGTGAAGAACATAGTGTTCCCATTGGACCTGTGTGTTTAATACTGGACTCCCACTGAGACAGTGTAAAAGTGAGAGAGAGTAAGACACATTTGATACCAGTTCAAAAAGGGGAACTTCGTACCCCCTACACCGTTCAAATCAATATGTATATATATATTGTTAGAATCAAGTATGAACTTAAGACTAAGAGGTTTGAACCCCATGTGATTTGTTAATAATACACATAATGACTCTTAGTTAAAATGAAGTCTGTATGCTCGGTTTATCTAACTATTCTGCTCAAGTATGACAGGAAGTCCGTAGAACTCAAATTGCAAAGAATAGAGGCAGTTCGTAAAACTCAAATTCGCTCTTGTCAAAAAGAGTCTACACTCTCTAAAGACTTTAAGAAAACCAAGTCTTTATGAAGCTACAGACCTCAATATGATGTCTTCTCTCTCATGATACAACATGCGAAAAGGATCTTTCCTATCTAAATAAGTAGCTGCATGGACTTTCATATTTAAAATTTGTGTTTATCATCAAAAAAGGAAATTAACAGAAAATTTGAAGACTTGCTCGCATGAATTAAGAAAACTGCCTCACATATTCCAATGTGTCAGCAAAAGCTGAACCTGTGCAAAATGAAAATTAAAAAAGAGTTATTCAAACTCAGAGCAAAATGCTCAACAATATTAGAAAGAACAAGAGGTGTTACATCTATAACTCCACTTGCACTTTTTCTTTCATCAAGAGATATGTTTCTTCCCATCCATGTGAACACTTCCGATCCATAATGTAACATCCTAGGTTATTTTTGCATTTATTTTTATTCAAACAATTACCTCTTACGATAAATTTTTCCTTTTCTTGAAAATTAATCGATATTTAGTGAAAAAGCATTTATTTTTACTGACTTATTTAAGTGACAGCAGTCACAGTTAGATTAATTAAATGAGGTCTAGAAAAGAAAAGCAAGTTAATTTAAACACAACGGATGGGAGAAAGGGAATCAGGGCTTCTCGCTTGAGCGAGGCCCCTACTCGTCTAAGCGAGATTCGGACTCTCACTTAAACGAGGTTCTATTCGCTTGAGCGAATACCTTTCACACATCGGATTATACAAAACATGCAACCGGACTTCCAAAATTTCACTCTAAAAATAGTTCTGTGAACCCAAAGAGTTATCATAACTACCATGAAAGCATATGCAAATAACAGTGATGTATTTTAAAATATAGGTTTACATCCGGTCCGGTCTTAATTAAACACAACTAATAATAATACTAAGAAGTTCTTATACACACATATGACTCTATAGAGAGTCACTCGAAGTCACTCGGACCCTGGCACCGTTCTCCCCCTTGGCACGACTCCATGGCTCCTTCCCCCTCCCTGTCTCTGGTTACTAAAAAAAATGCAAGGATGAGTGTTTGGCATTGTAATTAATATAGAATGGAATTTAATAAATATACATGCATATTTATACATACACATCAAGCATCACTTGTAAGTAAGCATACTGAAACATAGTGTATTACATACAGTAACTATATTAAACCAAATACACAATTCCATCACATTCATCACGATCACAACTGACTCTCATACAATCTGACTCCTAGTATCCGGATACTAAAGGATTGGCCTTCAGTTGGGGGTCCTACTTGACACCCCGTGAACCCTGCTTGGTTCACCGAGTCCTGCTTGACTCTCCACCTCGACCACTGGGTCCTACTTGACCACTGGGTAGCTCAACTGGGCACGAAAACCACGGGAGCCGGAAATGAGGGGCTATCATATACCGTAGGCCATCCCATACCACATAATCATTCAACAGTTTACCTTTTACATAATAATATCAATTCCTCATCACTCGGGTAGCCTGCTTGCTAACCCGACGTCACATAACGCTGATCATTTCAACATTAGATATCACAAGATCATAACATGATAAACTCAACCACACCCGATCTTCTACTAATTAATGAACCCAGTCACACATGCACAAGCATAAACACATAACTACATTTAGCAACATTTTCCTTAGCCTGTTTACATTACCTCAATGACCTGAATAAGAAGTGAATCTTATTCTAATTAATTATAACCTGAACACCCCCTTACTTTGGTTCCACGCTTCGATGATCTGTTCTCTGTGTCGATTCCTTCCTCTGAGCACTGGTTTTGCAGTCTCAACTCCGTCACTCAATCTTCCGTTGCTTAGCCTACTACCTACGGATCATAAAGTACAGCTCGTCACTTCAACGCCCTTAGTTCATGGATTGCATTTGGGCTCACACTCACCAGAGGAGTGGAGAACAGCCACGAATATAGCCATGCATGGCTTTAAACCGCTAAAGAATAAAAGGAATAAGGGAATCACAATTGGGACGGATCAGTAGACTCACCTTGAAGCCTCGATCACAGGAATGGGAATAAATTGAAGTTTGGACACAAATGGAGTCCCTCTCCAGCGCATGCAACTCAGCGATAAGAGAGGAGAAAAATGAAAGTGAAGGAACAGGCCAACAATAAAGGTAACTTGTAAATAATGAAGAGGGAAGGAAGAGAATTTCCTTATATATATAGCTCATGGGCAAGATCGTCTTTTCCTTTATTTTATTTGTATTCTTACTAAATTTAATCAATTTCACTATATTAAACTATTGCATAGTTATCAAATCAATTACACGTATTTATTCCCTCAACGTTTAATTATTCACAATTCTCTAATACTTCGCAAGAGTATAGGCCCAATATAAATATCGGCCCCCGGTGTCCTAACTTAGTGTTCATACCTCGAAAATCCGAGCTACAACCTGAGAGGTCGGATATCTCATCCGTGCTCACCTCTTGGTTACCTACATCCGTTGTTTCAGTCATTATGAGGTTAATCCGGGCTATGACCCCGTGTGAGGCGCTCTCCTCACAACGGTTCGGACCAAACCTCCTGGCCCTGTCCGCTCTTCTCTTACACTCCCAATCTTTAACTCCGCCTGACCGCTCTCCTGATCTCGACACTGACTTTTCCAATCTTTGGCTCGGACAGAACAAATATTAAATAAAACTTCTAAAACATTTACTAATCATTTCCTATTTCTTATAATTCTCATTAAAACATCAGGGATGTTACATCCACCCCCCCTAAAAGGAGATTTCGTCCCCGAAATCAGTGTTCTGGTTGAAAAAGATGAGGGCACATTCGTCTCATATCGGATTCTAACTCCCAAGTGTAGTTTATCCAATGTAAATTCTGCCACTTCACCTTCACCAGCGGGACCTCTTTGTTCCTTAACCGTTTGGTTTGATGCTCTTCAATACCGATTGGTACCGCCACCACCGTCAAGTTCTCCTTCACTTCAATGGAGTCACTCGGTACAATCATGGTATCACACGGAATGTAAGCTCGAAGTTGCGATACGTGGAATACGTTGTGAATGTTAGTCAACGATTTGGGAAGATCCAGTCGATAAGCGACTTCACCAATCCGTTCTAGTATTTGGTATGGTCCAATATACTTCGGATTAAGCTTTTGGCTCTTCAAAATTCGACCTACACCCTTAGTCGGTGAAATCCTTAGGAACACCCAATCACCTACTTGGAATTCAAGGGGTCTGTGCCGATTGTCATAATAGCTCTTTTGACGGTCTTGGGCAATTTTTATCTTTTCTCGAATTAAAGCGATTTGCTCATTCATCTCTTGAATCATCTCAGGCCCCAGATGAAGAGCATCGCCGTTCTCATTCCAACATAATGGAGTACGACATTTCCGACCATAAAGAGCTTCGTATGGAGCCATCCCAATACTGCTATGGTAACTGTTATTATATGCAAACTCTACCAATGGCAAGTATTTCTCCCATGATCCGCCCTATTCCAGTACACATGCCCTTAACATATCTTCAAGAGTTTGTATAGTCCGTTCTGATTGGCCATCGGTCTGGGGATGGTAGGCTGAGCTCAATTTGAGCTCAGTACCCAGTTGTTGTTGCAAACTCCCCCAAAACCTTGAAGTGAATCGGGGATCCCGATCGGAGATAATGCTTGAGGGCACACCATGCAGTCGTACGACCTCAGCAACGTACAACTTAGCTAATCGATCTAGCGACCACTTCATATTTATTGCCAGGAAATGCGCACTTTTGGTTAGTCGACCAATAATCACCCAAATCACGTTGCATCCGGTTTGAGTGCGGGGTAGTCCAGACACGAAGTCCATGGTGATACCTTCCCACTTCCAGATCGGAATTTCTGGAGGTCGAAGCAAACCTGGAGGTCGTTGGTGCTCAACCTTGCACTTCTGACATATCACACAGGATTTCACATACTCGATTATTGCCTTCTTCATGCTTGGCCACCAGAATTCCTTTTTTAAGTCATGATACATTTTTGTCACTCCCAGATGTATACTCAGAGAGCTCTTGTGTGCTTCTGCTAGCACCGCCTGCCTGAAGCCTCCATGTGCAGGTACCACCACTCGGTTCCTGAATCTCCATATACCATCATTACCCTAAGTTATCTCCACATTTTTGCCTTGGGTTTGAGTATCAATCAGCCTCAGTAACTCTTTATCATCTTTCTGTGCAGCTACCATCGACTCCAGAAATTCGTTGGAGATTTTTAACATTCCGATTGTCATTCGGTTTGGTGCGTCCATAACAACTCCAACACATGATTAGCAGCAAGCCAATCGAGACCCAGAATAACATCTAAGTCCTTCAATGGCATACAGATAAAATTTACTCAAAAAGTACGAGCTTTGATTTGCATCGGTAGTTCTCTACACACTGTAGTTGCACGGAAAGTGGAACCAGTTGGAGTGGAAACAATAAGAGCGTTCTCCATTAAACTGATTGGCAGACCAAGCCGTCGCACACAACTTTCCGAAATAAAGGAATGGGTAGCACCTGAATCATAAATTACATCAACCAGATAACCACAGATGAGGCACTTATCCTGTACCAAATTGTCATTCCTCGTAGCTTCTGAAGCATCAAACGCAAATACACGTCCGGTCATGGCGTTCTGGGCATCGCTAGATTGGGCATCATATCTTCTCGATTGTTGGTTCCCTCTACCAGCTCCATTCCGACCTCCCCTCAAAAAGTTGGAACCCCGGGTCCCAGAAGAGTTAGTTCGGTTATCCGTCCTACCCTGCTGTTGCCTCTGAGGGCAATCGGGCCTGAGGTGCCCTGGTTGTCCGCACTGGAAGCACACAATCTGATTGGCTTGGCAATGTTTGGCAATGTGACCTTCCTGACCATAATTGTAGCATGTACGATTACCAGAAGGATTACCCGATCGACCAGTGGAACCCCGACCGGAAGAGGATGAGGAGGTAGCAGAAGACTTGCCACCCCGGAAGAATTGACTCATCCTCTTGAAGTTGAATCCTTTTGCCTTCAGTGGCTTTTTATCTCTCGGCTGGGACGACCTTTGTAACTGCACCTCTTCAGTCAATCTTGCTTTATTCACCAGGGTTGGGTAGTCCCTAATCTCCATTGGTACGATTACACTACGGAGCTCAATCCGTAGTCCAGCTTCGTATTTGGCGCACTTGCTACCTTCAGTCCCTTCTAACGAGAAAGGGTGGTAAAAATCACACAGCTCGTCAAACTTGCTGGTGTACTCAGCTACAGACATCCGGTCTTGCTCTAACTTCAGGAATTCCATTTCTTTCCGAATTTTGTAGTTGTCTGGGAAGTATTTAACAAGGAACCTCCTTCGGAAATTCGCCCATACCAACGGCTCATTGGCTGCGTTCATCTGCACCTTCACTCGGGACCACCATACTCTAGCTTCTTCTTTTAGTTGGTAAGTAGCAAATAAAACCTTTTGCTCTTCAGAGCACTCAAAATATTCAAAAACCTGCTCGATATCCCTGATCCAGATGTATGCCCCATCATAGTCGTGTCCCCCTTTGTAAGTCAGAGGATTCCCTTTCAGGAATTTATCCAGAGTGGGACTGGACTCGGTCCTACTCATCAGCTGAGTAAATCTAGAGAAGAAATCATCTCTTCCCCCAGAACTAGTCCCTTCGGCCATTTAGTAACTCTACAATGAGCAAACACATCACTATTAATAACCAAGATCAGCCAGAGAATCAGAAATTTACCTTATTTACATAGAATACTACACCAGTGGAGTGCCAAGGGAACGATGCCAGACCACACACAATCTCAATACAACAAAATACAATCAACCTTCATAAAACTATCACAATCACTAGATCGGCCCACACACCGGCTCTAGAAAGAACCGCTCTGATACCAAGTGTAACATCCTAGGTTATTTTTGCATTTATTTTTATTCAAACAATTACCTCTTACGATAAATTTTTCCTTTTCTTGAAAATTAATCGATATTTAGTGAAAAAACATTTATTTTTACTGACTTATTTAAGTGACAACAGTCACAGTTAGATTAATTAAATGAGGTCTAGAAAAGAAAAGCAAGTTAATTTAAACACAACGGATGGGAGAAAGGGAATCAGGGCTTCTCGCTTGAGCGAGGCCCCTACTCGTCTAAGCGAGATTCCAGACTCTCACTTAAACGAGGTTCTATTCGCTTGAGCGAATACCTTTCACACATCGGATTATACAAAACATGCAACCGGACTTCCAAAATTTCACTCTAAAAATGGTTCTGTGAACCCAAAGAGTTATCATAACTACCATGAAAGCATATGCAAATAACAGTGATGTATTTTAAAATATAGGTTTACATCCGGTCCGGTCTTAATTAAACACAACTAATAATAATACTAAGAAGTTCTTATACACACATATGACTCTATAGAGAGTCACTCGAAGTCACTCGGACCCTGGCACCGTTCTCCCCCTTGGCACGACTCCATGGCTCCTTCCCCCTCCCTGTCTCTGGTTACTAAAAAAAAAATGCAAGGGTGAGTGTTTGGCATTGTAATTAATATAGAATGGAATTTAATAAATATACATGCATATTTATACATACACATCAAGCATCACTTGTAAGTAAGCATACCGAAACATAGTGTATTACATACAGTAACTATATTAAACCAACTACATAATTCCATCACATTCATCACGATCACAACTGACTCTCATACAATCTGACTCCTAGTATTCAGATACTAAAGGATTGGCCTTCAGCTGGGGGTCCTACTTGACACCCCGTGAACCCTGCTTGGTTCACCGAGTCCTGCTTGACTCTCCACCTCGACCACTGGGTCCTACTTGACCACTGGGTAGCTCAACTGGGCACGAAAACCACGAGAGCCGGAAATGAGGGGCTATCATATACGGTCGGCCATCCCATACCACATAATCATTCAACAGTTTACCTTTTACATAATAATATCAATTCCTCATCACTCGGGTAGCCTGCTTGCTAACCCGACGTCACATAACGCTGATCATTTCAACATTAGATATCACAAGATCATAACATGATAAACTCAACCACACCCGATCTTCTACTAATTAATGAACCCAGTCACACATGCACAAGCATAAACACATAACTACGTTTAGCAACATTTTCCTTAGCCTGTTTACATTACCTCAATGACCTGAATAAGAAGTGAATCCTATTCTAATTAATTATAACCCGAACACCCCCTTACTTTGGTTCCACGCTTCGATGATCTGTTCTCTGTGTCGATTCCTTCCTCTAAGCACTGGTTTCGCAGTCTCAACTCCGTCACTCAATCTTCCGTTGCTTAGCCTACTACCTACGGATCATAAAGTACAGCTCGTCACTTCAACGCCCTTAGTTCATGGATTGCATTTGGGCTCACACTCACCAGAGGAGTGGAGAACAACCACGAATATAGCCATGCATGGCTTTAAACCGCTAAAGAATAAAAGGAATAAGGGAATCACAATTGGGACGGATCAGTAGACTCACCTTGAAGCCTCGATCACAGGAATGGGAATAAATTGAAGTTTGGACACAAATGGAGTCCCTCTCCAGCGCATGCAACTCAGCAATAAGAGAGGAGAAAAACGAAAGTGAAGGAACAGGCCAACAGCAAAGGTAACTTGTAAATAATGAAGAGGGAAGGAAGAGAATTTCGTTATATATATAGCTCATGGGCAAGATCGTCTTTTCCTTTATTTTATTTGTATTCTTACTAAATTTAATCAATTTCACTATATTAAACTATTGCATAGTTATCAAATCAATTACACGTATTTATTCCCTCAACGTTTAATTATTCACAATTCTCTAATACTTCGCAAGAGTATAGGCCCAATATAAATATCGGCCCTCGGTGTCCTAACTTAGTGTTCATACCTCGGAAATCCGAGCTACAACCTGAGAGGTCGGATATCTCATCCGTGCTCACCTCTTGGTTACCTACATCCGTTGTTTCAGTCATTATGAGGTTAATCCGGGCTATGACCCCGTGTGAGGCGCTCTCCTCACAACGGTTCGGACCAAACCTCCTGGCCCTGTCCGCTCTTCTCTTACACTCCCAATCTTTAACTCCGCCTGACCGCTCTCCTGATCTCGACACCGGCTTTTCCAATCTTTGGCTCGAACAGAACAAATATTAAATAAAACTTCTAAAACATTTACTAATCATTTCCCATTTCTTATAATTCTCATTAAAACATCAGGGATGTTACACATAATCTAGAATATAGCATTTGTTTGTGTCCAGTAATTCCTTAATCAAAGAATCAGTTTCAATAGGTTCTGACTTCCCATTTTCATATCATTCAATATCTTGTTACGCATGTCTTCATAATGTGATAAATTTGTACCCTCCAATACTTTAAAAAATTATTTCCTAAGGCTTAGACTTGAAGGCATGGCTTCAATTACTCCACCATAGATAGTTTTAAAAATATCCATACCATGTTCCTCAAATAATTCCTAGTTCTTCTTTGATTCTTCACTTTCAATTGCTTGTAGTTTCCTTTTTCTTTTAATGATGGAACCAAAATTGTTAGTATGCCATTTTTGTAGAGACTTCTCAGTGTTATCCATCTTCCTCTGTGTTGCCTACAGATATTGTTTAGGTTATTTAGAACTTGAACATCGAGCTAGCAGAGGAGCACTGATAGAGGCAACCAGTGGAGGAGCGAGCTGAGGCGGACCGCTAGCAAGCTTAGCAAGATCAAGAGGAGACTTGTAGGTTGTTGGCGTAGTAGGAGGGTCCGATCCGCTAGTTGATGGAGTCTTTTGGGTCTTGAGTCGGCCCAGGCTCTGCTTATAACATCCTTAATTTTTAAAAATAATTTCCAATAAATCAAGTAAATTTTTTACAAATAATTTAAATTTCCAAACAGGAATCGGATTCAACATCAAAAATACCGGGTATACATCAATCCGACCGACCCATTTAAAATACAAATAAATACAAATAAACTTTTTACAAATAATTCCAAGATTAAAATGAAATCTGAATTAAATAATATTATTATCACTTTACAAAAACCGACCGGCCACTTTATAATACAAATAAAATACAACACTTGGTAATCACAAGAGCCGGCCAAGGCTTCTACCCAAATAACTATGTACACTATATATTGTGCATACTAATACATAATGCTCCAGTCGGTCGAGTGACTTCAAGTGCCATCACTGTGTCCTCTATCCACTGTAAAATGATAAGTAGGGGGTGAGCGATTAAAAGTCTAATCCATAACTATGCAAATAACACAAACCGAGCCATATAACACAATATGAATAGCATGTTATTATCAATAACATATGCATCAGTGCATACTCATGCTTAATCAAATGGATCCATTAAGTCTTTTAATTTTGTGTTGCAACACTGGCTCCCCGAGCCATAATTCAGCCCTCAGCTGATCCGGCCGTTTTACAGGTACCAAACCGCTCTACACCCATAATGTAACACCGAGTACCACTCCCAGAGTGATAGCGGTAACTCTACTCAGTGCTACGGGCCAAAACCCCGAGCCCCGCTTAAGAGGTTGCCTTGAGTCCCACCCAAGGTCTTTTATAAAAATCACATCATATTTCATATTCATTCATCACACAAACATCACATACTAATCGATATGCATCTCATGCATTTATATTCATCATGAAAAATTCATGAATAACATTCTTATACTCATATCAATATCAACGTCAATAATATGAATGGAATATATGAAAACATAAAGTATCATATAAACGGGGTCTCAATAACAATTATGCACACAACATATATACACAGTAAATAATACCCCTCATCCATTCATAAACTATCTATTTGAAATGTAACGCTCCCCCTACCTGGAATAAAGAGTTCTTGCAGCTCTTAAAGCTATATCCAATTCACAGCTTGTAAATTCCGACTGGAATTTCAGCTTCGTGCTAGTTCAGAGATTTCTTCGTAAAGAGAAGAAATGAAGTTTGATTTTCTTCTTCGTTAATGGCTTTTAGCAGGAGTTAGAAGAGAAAAATTGTAGATGATATTTTTCACTTTCCAAAAGTCTTTAATTGATCTAATAGTAGTTGATATTTATATTGTTCATGCAAAAGAGACGTGAACAAATAAAAGATATCTGCTGTACGTTTCCTCAGATGATGAATAAGAAATAAGCATTTAATGAAAAGGAACAGCACATCATAAAGGGTCCCATTTCAGAAAAATATCAGAAGAAGAATCTGCTGGAAGCTAGCAAAACAGAGTGACGTGGAAAGTATTCATAATTAAAATAATCAATAATTCCGACTCGGTTTCGTTTTGGGCACATCTTTTCCGAGTAAGCCTCTGTCCGCTCAGAATTCCTTCATTCGGAGGAAAGGTCCCATCCCATGGAACACTCGGCTTTCTCTCCTCGGAAATGTCCTACACGGTAACATCTCATTCAGACATACCCAAGTATATTTATGTCCGAGTCAATCCTTTCCTTACGTCACTCGGAAGTCTTCCATCTAAAAATCACTCGGAGTTTGAAGTCAACTCTCTTTCTCGAAAGTCTTTCCATTCGAACGAATCACTTAGGGTCAAGGACAATTCCGAAGACAAACCCGAGCACAAGCTTTTTGGTCATTATTAAATATTGACCCGAGCATAAATTTAACAAGGTTCACCACTCGATAACTCACCACTCGGATATTTACTATCCTCAGAAATTGTTCACTCGGAACTATCCATTTGGAAACATACTCACTCGGAACCGTTTCACTCGGATTTTCCTTATTCGAAAGTGTCTCATTCGGACACTATTTTCTTAACTTAGAAATAATTTGCTTAATGATGTTTCACTCGGAAACATCTTAATTCCATTTGGAAATAGCTTCCTCGGTTTTACTTCACTCGGTATTGCACTATTTTCACTCGGAATTTCACATTTCACCTAGTATTCACTCAGAAATTCATTCGGAAATTCCTCATTAATCCTTAATAAATGAATTTTCTTAAAATTACAAATTTTGGGATGATACATTTCTCCCCTCCTACAAAAATTTCGTCCTCGAAATTTAAATACAAAAATCATACATCAATGAAATAACTGAGGATATTGTTCCCTCATAGCGTCTTCTCGTTCCCAAGTATGCATGATACTCTGATCCTGCTGCCATGCAACCTTGACCAATTGAACATTCTTGTTTCTCAATCGTTTCACCGATCAGTCCACTATACCAGTGGGCTCGGTGTAACATCCCATTTTCATCACAAATAGGAAATAGATATTAATTTTCTTGAGAAATACTTACTATAAGTTAGTTTATTATTATCATTTTTTTTGATTTTGGTATTTATATTTAATTATTTGTTTTATTTAAATAATAATAATAAAAAAATAAAAATAATTCTAAATGAGAATTTTAAAATGACTTAATTAGTATTCACTAATTAAGAAAATTATATTAAGAATTTTTAATATCTTTATTATTCATCATTTTTATTTTATGTTCTTATATTTATGTTTTTACATATTTAATATTTAACTCTTATTAGAATTTTAAAATAAAATTTTGAAAGAATTAGACTATGGTTCTTTAGAACTTTTTGATCTACATAATATTTATGATTTTCTGGAAATTTTTGAAATTTTTGAATTATTTTAATAAAATAATATATTTTAAATAATTTTAAATTCATATAAAGTTGCTTAAAATTAAAAATATTTACAAGAATGTAAAGTTAAATTATAAGAAAATTTTCTAAAATCTATTTCAAGTAGACTTATCTAAAAATTATCGGTTTGAGTAAAATCTTGATTTTTACCAATCGTAAAAAATTGAAAACGTACTAATAAATTTTTATTAACAGAAAATTTTAGATTTTTAAAATTTAAACTTTATATTACTTATCATAAAATTAGTGAGAACCGATATAATATCGCTAAATTTCAAAAAGGATTAATTTTGAATATTTAAAATATACCGAGTGAAAGGTTACTATTTGGCTTAATAATTCTGCCGACATTTACTATGCAAAATACTGTGCATGTATGAAATTTTCAAAAGTTGGACAGTAACCAGGTTTTAAATTTCAAAAAACGTATAGTACTTTTATATTAAAATAATAGAATGCATAGTAAATTTTTTTCCTATAAATACCGAAGGAATTCTTCTTTAGAATTCACAATTTCAGATTAAGTTTTCTTAATATAGTAGTGTTAGTGAGATAGTGGTGGAAGTAAGAGAGAGAAATAAATTTTTTGGAAGAAGGTTCTGCTAAAATTCTAAGGTACGAATACATCTCTTTTATATTTTTTAAGATTATTTTTATATCGTTTTTAGAAATCTATTATTATACTGGAAATAATATTATTTTAAGTTACTATTCTGCATAGTAACACTAATTCAATAGTAAATTACTATTTCAATAGTAAATTACTATTCAAATAGTAAATTACTATTTACTGTTACTATTTACCTTTACTGTTACTATTTACCTTTACTGTTACTATTTACCTTTACTATTCACGTTTTACTATTTACCGTTACTATTCATGATTTACTATTTACCGTTACTATTCACGATTTACTATTTACTGTTACTATTCACGTTTTACTATTTACTGTTACTATTTACTGTTATTATTCACTATTCACTATTCACTATTCAAAATTTACCATTTTTATTTTAAGTAGTAATCTTAATTTTCATCTTGTAATTATATTAAAATGAAATTGGTATGTTTTAGAACTCGGAGACGAGGCGCGCACGGATTTTCAATAACGAATCGGTATACAAGAGGTAAGGGGGAGTGAGATAAGAATATAATATGAAAGACATAAGAATAAAGGGAGGAGTCCCCTACTCCTTTTAAATTTAATAATATTATTATTTTAAAGTAATAACTTCTCAACTTAAAATTTATAATAAATTTAATATATTGTGTAACTTATTCTGAAATATCTATACATGGATCTGAATTATTATAACTTATACGGACTAGACTAAACCCATGTAAGGACTTGGACTTTTATATCCTATATGGATCGAACTAAACCTATGCAAGGACTTGGACTATTATGACTTGTCTAGACTGAACTATACCTATGCGAAGACTGGATTATATATATGGACTTATATAGACCTGTGCGAGGAATGGACTATAAGGACTCAAAATCAAATCTACTAATTTAAATAACCATTAAAATTTGAATTATATTTATGAGCGATATTTAGTTGATTTGACTTGATTATAATTGATCCGGTCTCAATACCGGTATTCGATCTGCTATACATATTTCAACGTCTTTGATGAGACATCTACGTGTAACCGTTGTCATCGGTATACATCCGAACTGTAATTCCGTATCAGGCGTTCTCCCTATACCGGTTGTTCAGGATAACACCATGACATCGGATAATACACACGTCACTGTGCAAAAGACAAGGATTGTTGCTACAGGGATCGATCAATAATTTCCTGCACTACGAGCCAAATTCTGCTCACGGGAATAGTCAACTTGTTCCCTAATCCTAGTCTACATTCTCTATGCTCAATATAAAATAGCCACTTGACCCAATCATGCAGGTAATTGCGCAATATAATAATGCTAATGGGAGTTGGTGGTTCCCCACCAACGAATCCTCGTTAATCGAGCCAATCAGGTATATGAACTCACTTCATGATTGAAGGGGGGATCTTCTTCTTCTTCAGCTCTTTTACGACTGATTCCTCTCTGAATACATTCCTAACTTGGAATATTACTGACTTGAGCGTCGGAGAATCTTTGCAGGTGACACCACCATTCGCCCACTTCAACGCGTTAGGTCGGTGTGAAGGATCTCCAGAACGCCCAATCCGCTCTCCTCACTCAAGGACAACGGATACCAACACCGGATACACATACATCCGGTCTTCTATACAGTATTTACATACTATTTGTGACTGGTCTGAGTCCGGATCTCTAGACCCCGGTTCAGGACAGATCATTGGCACGCCCGGTGGGACACGATAAAGTTATTCCCATATCCTTTGACAGAGCAGGTAATCCACAATGGAAGGCGAAGCACAAGACTTCATGGAGAATCAAGCTGAAGGCAGAACCAATCCTAACGCCTTCAGAAAACTCAACTTTGATTCTCATGGGGGCAGCTCAAAGAAGATAGTAACTGTGTCTGATCCTGATCCTCGTGATGAGTTGATCAAACAACTTCAGAGGGAACTCGCTGAACTGCGAAAAGAAAAAAGGCAAAGCGAGGATAAAGAATCATCTCGCACACGAAACACTCCCCACGCAACTGATGGTGAAAAGTCCACCACTCTTCAGTACTCAAATATCCCTACATTTGAGGGGGGAGAACAGACTCGCGATTCTGAGGATGCAGCTTCCCGAAGGAAGAGAGATTCAACAACAGCACCCCCATTGTCTTACAATCTGAAGGTTCCTTTTTCAAGGAGACTTATGGGCATCAACATCCCCAAGCACCTTCAAACTACTCAACCACTTTCCATCGGAAAGTATAATGGTGAAACTGATCCAACTAAGCACCTTGATGCTTATGTGTTTGAAGCCATGTACTTGGGGGCTGATGAAGACGTGATGTGCCGAATGTTCCCTCGAACATTGTCTGAGGAGGCCCTCGGGTGGTTTAAAGGCCTGCCTTCTGGATCCATAGATTCTTGGACGGAAATGGCAGCTGCCTTTGAAACCCACTTTGTCATCTCTAGAGACGTACCCAAGACGTCTCATACCTTGGCTCAGATTAAGCAAGGTGAAACAGAGGGCTTAAAAGATTTTTTGAAGAGGTTTTATAAGGAAGCAGCCCTGGTTCCTAACCTCACAGAATCTATCAAGCTGTATATCGTCATTGAGGCATTGCAGCCAGGATCAGCTTTCGCTCTTTCATTAGCAAAGAGCCCTCCAGCAACTTTTGAGGAGTTCAGGAAAAAAGCCTCAAAGTACGTGAGCATAGAGATGCACTTGGAGGCAATGGCTGCAAAGAAAAAGCCACCAGCACCATCTCCCCAAACCCAGAAGGGTAAGGAGAAGACGAGGTCAGAACGCATGGAGAGGCCATTTACAAATCCTAAGGTTAATAACCACCCTCCTCGACCTCGAGAAAGGCACGTCAATTCCTTCAGCCATTATGCACAATTGTCTGCCAGGCCGTCTCAGATTTTAAGAGAGGTCGGATGGCCAATGCTCAGCACATATGGCATCAGAAGACCAGCCCCTATGAAAAGACCAGGAAATTCACGTAAGTACTGTGATTTTCATGAACAAAATGGTCATTCAACTGATGAATGCCAGGCGCTAAAGAACGCGGTTGAGACGCTGATTAGAGAAGGCAAGTTGAAGCAATACCTGTTCAAAGAAAAATCCTTTGACAGGGCAGAACGGAATGAGAAAAGAGAAAGAGATCCAGACGATGGGGATGACAATAACCCCAGTCCGGTTCGAAAGTTCTCTGCTGCAGAGAAGCAAAAAGGTGTGATGACTGGTAATGCAGCACAGAAAGACAGCATGCCCCAGCAACAACGTCAGGGCCGACGTGAAGTTATTGACATGATTGCTGGAGGGTTTGCTGGAGGAGGAGCTTCAATTACAGCCCGTAAGAATCATCACAGAATGATTCTATCTGTGCAAGGGAAAGTCAAAGACAATCGCCCTTACAGAGGTGGGATTGAAGCTCCCACAATCTCTTTCTCTGACGAGGATTTTGGCCCAACCATTCCTGGTGGTGACGATGCTGTAGTCATCACTGCTGTGATCGCCAACAAGGACGTCCGAAGAATCCTTGTTGACCAGGGAAGTTCCTGCGATGTTATTTTCTATAATTGCTTTGAAAGAATGGGTTTTAAAGACTCAGACTTACAGCCTTACACGCAGGAACTAACAGCTTTCAATGGTGCAAAGCAACCAACTAAAGGGTATCTTGATACCCTTATCTCGTTTGAAGGCGAGCCAGGAGCCAGGACGGTTAGGTCTCGGGTGCTAGTGATTGATGTCAAATCACCATTTAATGGCATCATAGGCCGTCCCACTCTGAATGCAATGGAGGCAGTTGTATCAACCCCACATCTCCTTATCAAGTTCATTGACAAGGATAATGCGGTGTCATCTATCCGGGGTGATCAAGAGATGGCTAGGTATTGCTACAACCTTAGCCTCAACATGACAAAGCTGGACGCCTCCAATAAAAAGAGGAAACTTAATGATGCTGGAACATCGGCTGGATCTGTAAGCCTTGTCGACCTGGACCCTAGAGCGGATTTGAACATTGATCCGTTCAACCCATCAAAGCCCACACCGGATGGAAGTTCCAGGGACATTGTCTTGGGAGATTCTCCAGAAAAGATCACCCATATCAATGACAAGCTAGATACTGAAATAGAGCAGCGACTACTGGCTCTCTTGCAAGAGTTTAAAGACCTCTTTGCATGGACTGCAGCCGATATGCCAGGCATAGACCCTGAATTCTGCTGTCATAAACTATCCGTCTATCCAGAGACGAAACCTGTGGCCCAAAAGAAAAGACGATTGGGCCCATAGAAACAGAAGGCAGCTTGCCAGCAAACTGAGGAGTTACTGAAGGCCGGATTTATCAGGGAAATCCGATATTCCTCTTGGCTTTCGAATGTGGTGATGGTCCCTAAATCCAATGGTAAATGGAGAATGTGCATCGACTACGTGGACCTCAACCGCTGCTGTCCAAAAGATCCTTATCCTCTTCCTAATATAGATCGGATGGTGGATGATTCCTCTGGTTATCAATACCTGAGCTTCATGGACGCTTATTCAGGTTACAACCAAATTCTGATGTGTGAAGAGGATCAAGAGAAGACAGCTTTCATAAATGATCGTGGTGTCTTTTGCTATACAGTCATGCCCTTTGGCCTGAAAAACGCTGGGGCGACATATCAGCGCATGATCAACAAGGTTTTCGAAGGTATGCACACCAAACTTGTTGAAGTATACATTGACGACATAATAGCAAAGACACCGGTTGGTGGCGATCATATTGAGGACCTACGCCAAGTATTCACCCGTCTGAGACAATTTAACATGAGGCTGAACCCAATGAAGTGCACATTTGCTGTCCCTGCTGGGAAGTTTTTGGGTTTCATGTTAACTCAACGTGGTATTGAAGCCAATCCAGGGAAGTGCCAAACGATTCTAGACATGCAGAGTCCTAAGAATCTCAAAGAAGTCCAATCCCTGAATGGCAAGGTAGCAGCTTTGGCACGATTCATGCCAAAGATGGCTCACAGGTCGCTCCCCCTGTATAGGATACTGAAAAAGTCCAAGAAATTTGAGTGGGGACAGGAACAAGAAAAAGCTTTCCAAGAGCTTAAGGAGGTGTTGTCAAAACCTCCCATTCTCACAAAGCCTGACCCCGAAGACACACTCATCCTGTACTTGGCTATTTCAGATGAAGCTTTGGGCGTTGCCTTGATAAAAGAAACTCCTGATGGACAAAGACCGGTCTATTTCACTAGCAAGACCTTGCAAGGAGTTGAGATCCGGTATCAGAAAATTGAAAAGGCCGCCCTCGCTGTTGTTTGGGCCCCACGACGGTTGCGTCCGTACTTTCACGCCCATCCGATCATAGTGAGAACGGATTTACCACTCCGTTCTGTCTTAATCAAGCCCGATCTCGCTGGGAGGATGATCAAATGGTCTATTGAACTCTCTGAGTTTGATATATCCTACGAACCCCGCAGCGCTATTAAAGCTCAAGTCCTGGCTGACTTTATTGTGGAAATGACAGGGACTGATCCAGATTACCCTCGAGTCCATTGGACCATTTACGTTGATGGTTCATCAAACCAAAGAGGCTCTGGAGCAGGTGTAGTTCTAGAAAGTGATGACGGAGTACACCTGGAGATCTCCCTTCGTTTCAATTTCAAAACATCCAACAACCAAGCCGAATACGAAGCTTGCTTGGCCGGGCTAAGAGCTGCAATTGATATCGGAGCTTCTGAGGCGACACTCTGCAGCGATTCACAGCTGGTGATTTCGCAGATCTTAGGAGATTATCAAGCTCGCGAACCTCAACTCCAATTATACTTGAACTGTGTCAAGGAGTTGACTGAGAAATTCTCAAAGGTGGAATTCAAGCATGTTCCACGAGAAGAGAATACGAGAGCGGATATACTCTCAAGGTTAGCAAGCACTAAACGACCAGGTAGCACCACTACGCTGGTTCAAAGCACGCTAACGTCGCCCAGCATTCCTCTTTTCCCTTCTCTAAACGCCATAATGACTAACTCCCTTTACGGAGATACATGGATGGCTCCTTACATCCGTTACTTGGCTGATGGACAACTACCTACGGATGAGAAGGAAAAGACGAGGCTAAGGAGAGAATTACCGTATTTCACTATGATTGATGGTAATCTTTACAGAAGGGCACTCTCAGTGCCCTATTTGATTTGTCTCAAAGAGGATGAGGTGCAAGATGTAATGGAGGAAGTGCATGGAGGACAATGTGGACACCACGCCGGAGGAAGAAGCTTAATGCGAAAAATCCTCAGAGCTGGATACTGGTGGCCCACGATGAAGCAAGACTCCATTGACTTCGTCAAAAAATGTGATGCTTGCCAAAAATTCTCTAACCTTCACCACACACCGGCGGAAGAACTCTTCACATCCGCTGTTCCATGGCCCTTCTACCAATGGGGATTAGATATTCTGGGCCCCTTTCCAACTGCTCCTGGGGGTATCAAATATCTCATTGTAGGGGTCGATTATTTCACTAAGTGGATAGAAGCAGAGCCGGTGGTGCATATTACTTCAGCCCGAACTCGTCGTTTCATGTATGAAAACATCATAACACGGTTCGGGGTCCCAGCACGGATTGTCACAGACAATGGCACCCAGTTCACGGATAGAAAATTCACAGATTTGCTTGAAGGGTTAGGAATAACCCAAATATTCTCATCCGTCGAACATCCCCAGACTAATGGTCAAGCTGAAGTGGCCAACAGGGAGGTACTGAAGGGACTAAAGAAACGCCTTGGTGAAGCCAAGGGCGGATGGACAGACCAGCTGTGTCATGTCCTATGGGCATATCGGACAACGCCTCATTCATCCACCAATGAATCCCCATATCGCCTAACATACGGGGTCGAGGCAATGATACCTGTGGAACTGCAAATTGCTTCCACAAGGGTTAAGTACTTCTCTGAAGAAACCAACAATGCTAACTTGGCATCCGAAATGGATGTCATACAAGAACTCAGAGAAGACGCTTTTATCAGAGATCAAGCCATCAAAGCCAAAGTTGCTCTCCGGTACAACAAACGAGTCCAATCAAGGACTTTCAACGTTGGAGATTTGGTTTTGAGGAAAGCAAGTATAGGGAACAAATTTGCTCATCAAGGCAAATTAGCCCCAAACTGGGAAGGCCCATACAGGGTATCCGAGGTCACTGGCAAAGGCTCTTACCGCCTTGAAAACCTTGATGGCACTCCAATCCAAAATAAGTGGAACACCCAAAACTTGCGCATCTATTATAGCTAGCTGTTGAAACAATCTACACTCTCCTATCCTTATCTTGGATTGAATACTGGAGAATTTATTTTTACAGCTACGCTCTCTTTGTAATTCTTATTTTTGATTTAATAAGAATCTCTCACAACAATTTAACTCTTTCAAGTTTTTCTTATGCTGTGATTTTCAGTTTATCCGGTGTACAGAAACATATTCAGGACGGATGATCTCAATTACCCATTCTGTAATTGATGATGTAACCCCTCGAGTGTGTTTAATTGATTGAAGGCCCGGATTGTAGGATTAAACCGAACTCTGGGTACGGTTAGTAAGTTTGGCTGAACACCGGTGAAGGCTCGGATTGTAGGATTAAACCGAACTCTGAGTACGACTAGTAGGATTAACCGAACGTCGGTGAAGACCTGAGTTGTAGGATTAAACCGAACCTCAGGGCATGGGTTGTAGGGCTGGTCCTTTTTCAAGGCCACAAACCGAACCCCATTCGAAGACTACATGGGTTGTAGGGCTGGTCCTTTTTCAAGGCCACAAACCGAACCCCATTCGAAGACTACATGGGTTGTAGGGCTGGTCCTTTTTCAAGGCCACAAACCGAACCCCATTCGAAGACTACATGGGTTGTAGGGCTGGTCCTCTTTCAAGGCCACAAACCGAACCCCATGCGAAGGCTTGGGCGCAGTAAGCTGGTTCTTCTTCAAGACCACGCTGAACCCCAAGTAACGGGTGCAGTAGGTTCAGGATTAGCCCTGATCTGAACCCCGTATCGAAGGCTCAGATTGTAGGATTAAACCGAACTCTGAGTACGACTAGTAGGATTAACCGAACGTCGGTGAAGAATTGTCATTGGATAATACCAAAGACCAATTGAAGAACGGCTAGTAGGATTAAACCGAACGCCAAATATGACATGGACAGTAGGATCAAACCGAACTCCAAACACAACAAGTAAGTTATACTGAACTCCAGATTAATACTCTCTTATGAAGTTCTTTATTTGGGAGTTTTATAGCTTATAGTTCTGAGTCATCAATTCTTCAATCGAGACCTGACTCATAAACTCCGACACAAACAATTCACTCGGGTACGCCACAATCTAAGGCATACTCACCCGAAACCTCTCAGTCAGAAATATTTGAAGAGGAGTTTCTATTTTAAACCCTCACTCTCAAGAACTCTCACGAGAAAATCTCACTCAGAGTTTATTCAAAGTGATAATCACCCAATGATACTGGGGGACAACATTAACGGTTTAACGAATATCTTGAGGAATGAACTCTCGTCTAAACGATCTCACAATCATTCCCCTTAAGCCGTTCTTGAGACGATGATGTGTTCCCTCACAAGCGGTGATCTTATTGTGAAATTCATTTCGCATGTATAAGTCCGGTATGGAGATTTTATTTTACAATCCGATCTTCATTACTTAAATCCGGAATGATACAATACACATGCAATCCCTCTATTGATTAAACGAAAATGGAGGTAAAAAACCCTTTTATTGATTAAACGAGAATTACAATTCGTGTAATAATCCGGAGCTGATCCCGGAACACAGCGAATTTGAATCAATAAAATGAAAAAGGAAACAAGGAAGGCGCTACTTTCTCTGGCTTGAATCTCCTTCTTTCCCTTTGCCTTTGTCTCCGATCTTGCCTTCTTCAGTGCGGGAGCTTGCTCCTGTGCTTATGGGCTTCAGGAGTGAAGGTCCCATGGATTGACCTTTAGGTAAAGGAGCAAACTTATAAGGATTGTCAGGCGGACTTTCATGACGCTTATCAACTATGGCCACCAGTTTCCCTTGATGAAACTCATAGAACGGATCAATACCATTCAGATTAAGTTTCACCTTGGGATTCTGGTATTGAATTTGACGAACAGCCAACCCAAAGGATTCCTTGACTGCTTGATCGCACATATCTACAGCCTCGTCAAATTCTGCTTTTGTGTCCGCCAACTTTGAGAGCAGCTCCTTCTCCTTACGCGACCAATCTTCGGTTCCTCGAGAATAAACAACTTTAACTTCCTTAAGCTCCTCTTCCAGCTTTGAAGAGCGTTCCTTCTCCGCACAAAAACCGGAGTGGAGGTCGGAATTGATTTTCTTTTGGTCAGCTACTCTGGCCTCCAACTCCTTGGCAAGATATTTCAGCCTGGCAATTTATTCATCCTTCTTATATCCTTCCTCTTTGGAAGCTTCTAATTTACCTTCTAGACGAAGGATGGTTGCCTTATCCTTAGCAGCAGCAACGCTAAGGTCATTAACCTTGCCAACCAACAAGCTCAGCCTCTCATTCTCTTCTGAAAGCTTGCGAACCGATCTTAAGAGCCCGGATAATTCTGCCAGGTGCTTCTGTCCGGCATCGCAAGCTTTGGTTACTTCATCGCTCATCAATGAGGGCTTCAGCTTGTACGGAGTCTCAGGAACGCCCTCAGGAACAGAACCCTCGTATACCAGATATTGTGCAAGACCGGAGTTACTTTGAAGAGGGCGAGTAACTTTTGGAGCAAAGTAAGTCGTTATTGGCTTTGCAACATAAGTGATCCCGTCGCCGGGGGCATCCGGAGTGGATCCTGCATCCAGAACAGACCCTTCCACTTTCTTTCCCTTTAAAAGCTCTGGATCAGCGCCCTCACTTGAAATTTTTTGTTTTTTCGGAGAGAGTTGACGATCCGAGGTCTTTGAGGAACTGCGTTTTATTCTTTTCTTCTTCTCTCCGACCTTCTCAATCGCAACCCCCTCAGATCCGCCCTCTAGCAAGGGAATATCGTCACCAGCAGATGAGGTTAAAATGATGGTCTCCGCTGTAGCTTTCTTCGAATTCCGTTTCGCTTGAATGTCATTTTCAGCTGCCACGGAATTCACTCTAGCTTTGAGCCCCTTCAGTTTTTCCATCTCTGGTGACGCAACTTCAATTTCAACTGCAAAACCAAACAATACGGTTAGAAATCAAAGACTTTAGGGCATGATATGATAAAACATGAAAAATAGCAGGAAAATTACGCAGATATTCCTCGCGGGTAGACCACGATCCTAACAAACGCCTACAAGAGAAAAATTGATGCGAGGCGGTGTAGGATTGAAGGGCGGAAAGAACAGAAACTGAAGACGGGCTTAGTTCATCCTCCTCAGTGTAGTACGCCTGGGAGGTCAGCAAAAAGTGCTCATGCGTCCAAGCCACTGGGAACTTTGGAATCCCATCTTCGGTTAACCAAAAAACTGACTCATCAGGGTGAACGCTAATCTTCGTGAAATAGGACTTGAATGAATGTCCATCAACCTTGGCGGAGTCAGTGTACGCCTCAAAGTTGATAACCTTGGAGAGAGTCCGGAGGGATATCAAGCTCACTCCCCCCTACTCTTTATTTGCACGACGGACCACTTGAGCAAAATAGAAGAGCATGGCCACCGTCGGTTTGAAGTTGAAGTGCTCCCCAAGCACTTCGAGAGAACGAACTAATCCCCATCCGTTGGGGTGAAGCTGCGAAGGAGCGCAGTCCAGGAATCTCAGAACCCCCATCTGAAACTTCGAAAGGGGAAACCGCACACCAAGGTTCAAAAATAAAAAGTCATACATATACAAGGACCTTTCGTCCGGAGCATGACAAATTCGATCGGATGGCAACAGAGCTATCACCATGAAGCACTTCTTGTATTTGTCCTTCTTGAAGACCGTGAAACGCGGCTCCAACTCCGCTCCCTCCTCTCGAGCGTGAACTGATGCTATTTCACGAAATTCTTCAGCCACCCAGCTGAATGGGCGTTTCTGTTGGAATTTCACCCAGTCTATCCGGTGTGCAACAACATTGCATAGGCCGGATTGGGTCTTCAAGATATACTTCTCAGAAGGAGATTCCCCTTCAGACGATTTCCTCCCAGTAACTTTCTTTGTCACCATTGTGAAAGCTTTGATGCTGCGATAAAATTTCACATCATCAGAGAGATACAAATGCCCACTCTCGACACTCTCACTGGAGGAGGAAGACTCTGAAGAGGGTATAATCACCCTTCGCCTTTGATATTGCGACTCCTCCCTCTCTGTATACGGTGGTCTCGACTGGAGGATCACTGGGATCCTCCCACCACGAACACTAGGGTTTTGAGCCAAAGCCCTTCCTCCTCTTCCTCTAGGGCTAACGCCACTGAAGCTAACACCCTTCCTAGGCATTCTCAAATATTGAAAAGAGATACAGAAAACGAAGGGAAAGTGGTTACCTAAGGATAGTGAATTGAAATTCACAGAGGCGGACACGAAGAACTTCTCGGAACTTTTGCAAAGGTTCGTCAAGGGAGCAACAAGAAATGGTAACTGAAATTGCCAAATACGCCTATCTCAGGGCACGAAAATTTTTCAAATACCCACTAAACACAACCTGTCGTTTACCTCCAAACGACTCCCTGTTTAGTGGACCAAAATTGTCGTTAGTACCTCAAGGCGCGAAAATGCCATCGCTTTGTCACAAAGCCATCGAAATGGGCCTATTAAAACCAGATACTAGGCCCAACAAGACTATGCGTGACAGTCACTAAGACATGCGCACTTAACGCAATAATGGCTCGCCCACGTGAATTAAGGCATTAAATGTCCAATCATTAGAAACGTGGCCACCATTACCCGAATACCAAGGGTTACGAAATTCGATAAACTTCTGATATTCCCATTGTCGAATCCGCCCTTAAAATTTCATCACTACGGAACCTGGTTCCCAGAGCGGATATTTACACTTCGGTGCAATTCTGAAATCCAAACGTACTATGATCAATGTAGCTCATATGAGCAAATCAACTGCTTCCTCACATCAGCTAAGGGGCTAGTAGAGGTATTACTCGGATTTCGGATGGATGCGAAAATTGCCTAATCCGCACTCCCATGATTGGAAAAAATTCACCAGGACGGATGATCTCAATCACCTATTCTGTGATTCGATGATGTAGCTCCTGGTGTGAATCATTCCAGGACGGATGATCTCAATCACCTATAAAGTGATTCGACGATGTAACTCCTGGTATGAACAATTCTCATCATCATTCTTACGATGAAAGCTTTTGAAAACTGAAAAGTATTCACTCAATCCGTACTCCTATGATTGAGAAATGTCACCAGGACGGATGATCTCAATCACCTATTCTGTGATTCGATGATGTAACTCCTGGTACGAAGAACTCCAATAATCATTCCAGGACGGATTATCTAAATCACCTAATCTGTGATCTGACGATGTAACTCTCGGTGTTGTGTACTTTTCCAGAACGGACAATCTCAATCACCCATTATGTGATCTGACGATGTAACTCCTTGACATGGTGTACCTGCCCAGGACGGATGATCTCAATCACCTATTCTGTGATATGACGATGTAACTCCTGGCGCCATACACACCTCAAGGACGGATGATCTCAATCACCTGTTATGTGATCCGACGATATAACTTCTGGTGCTGTACACATCCCCAAGACGGATGATCTCAATCACTTATGAAGTGATTTGATGACAAAACACCTGGCATGATCAATTCATATAATCATTCTTATGATGGAAAATTCCGAAAGTTAGTCCGCACTTTCGCTTTCAAGTGGTATTCTCCCAGGACGGATACTCTTTATCACCTATTCTGTGATACAACGACGTAACTCCTAGCGTAGAAAAAACTCCCATCATCATCCTTATGATGAAGGACTCAAACACCACTTCCTTGCAGTTCCCTAAACTTGGAACAATATTGTCATCTCCTGTGAGAGTATTACGGATTAAAAGCAGTCATCCGTCCTGTTACATTACTCTACTGAACAGCGGATCGACCCATCTTTCCCCAAGAGAATTAAGGATCATGCCCCAAAGACAGGCACCTTTTTCTTAACACATACTTGGGGACATGTATATATTTCGCCGTTCTAAATTTATCTATTGTTTAATCTTCTGAGGCAGTTATTTCAATCCGGCCTTAAGATTAGTTATACAGAACGGATTAGCATTGAATTATATATACATGAAACGATAAAGACAAATGCCTTAAATGGAATTCATTCATTAAAAACAAGGCTGTATACAATAGTTCAAAGTCCGGAGTTGATCCCGGTACACAACTATACATATAAAGGAAAACAAAACTACAGAGGAGGAATTTGTTCTTCAGTTTTCTGTGCCTCCTCAGCACCAGGCTCTTGTGCCCCTTCCTTGGAAACCTCCACAGGAATCTCCCCTCCAGGAGCTTCAGCCCTTTCTTCAGAAGAGGGAACCTCGGACACAGGAAAGACGTAATCAGGTCCCATGGTTTGACCCTCAGGAAGAGGAGCCAAACCATACAAGGACGTCGGTGGATCTTCGTGACGACCATCCACCACTGCGACTAACTTTCCCCCATGGAATTCATAGTACGGATCCATTCCATAAAGGTTAAGTTTCGCAGTGGGGTTGCGGTAGAAGACTTGGCGTATGGCTAGGCCGAAGGACTCTTCAACAGCCCGGCTGCATATGTCAACAGCTTCTTCTCTTTCAGCTTTCGCTGTAGCCAACTCTCCCCGCAACTTGGACAGCTCCTCACTGGATACTTCGGACTCCGCTTTCCTAGCCTTCAGTCCCTCTATCTCAAGAAGGAGCTTCTTCTCCCTTTGAGACCACTCCTCAGCATCAGCTTTATTTTTATCCTGACTACTACGGAGTTCTTCCTCCTTCTCTGCCACTTTGCCTTCCAAGTTTTTAAGATCGCCTTTGAGCTTGAGATTCTCTTTAGTCATGATATCTCCAAACTCCTTAGACTTGCTAAGACGATCTTCCATTAACTTCACGGCGGCTTTGTCTTTTTCCGAGGAAAGCTTGAGTTCTTTCAATTCGTCACTCAATTCTTCAACCTTATCGACGTTGTTAGCCAACTCGCTGACTGAAGAAAGGATTCCAGCAAGTTCGGCTAACTGCCACCTTCCGGCCTCACACGCTTCCTTAATTTCTTTAGGACTGAGTGTAGGCCGGAGTTTGTACATCGGTGGAGGAAGAGTGGCTGGAGTAGAACCCTCATAGGAGAGGAAGGGGGTGAGAAACGAGGTAGTTGGGAAGGAGGTCAGCTCTGATCCAGAAACCCCAGCAGCTTTATCCTCCGAAGTCCTTTGCTTCTTGGACTGACGCCTTGCAGGATCATTCTGGATCTTTCTTCTCCTCTCAGTAACTGGAGGCTGACCCGAGGCTGCGCCAACATCGGATGAACCGCCCTCAACCAGTGGGATGTCCCCTTCAGCATCCGAGGTCAGGATGATTAACTCAGGACGATCCTTAGTTGAGGGCCTGGGCTTCACTTCATTTTCATGGGCAACGGACTTACCCGCCGCCTTGAATTTCTTTAACTTGTCCATCTCTGGAGTTTCTTGTTCTATTTCACCTACATGAACAAACACAAGATGTTAGCAACTACAAATATTCTATATATATTTGGTAAAGGAGAAAAGGTGAAACAAAACGAGAAGTACGCAAATATTCCTCCCGGACTCCGCTTGAGCTACTTAGCAAACGCCTACACGAAAAGACGTGACAACGTGTAGTGTGTGATTCAAGTGCGAACAACACTCTCAACGTCTCACGAGACAGATCGGATTGATCAGTGTAGTACGCGTGTGAGCTCAAGAGAAAATGTTTGTGTGTCCAACTCAGGGGAAATTTGTCTACGCCCTCTTCATCCTTCCAAAATATTGGTTTGCCCTTCTTGATGGATATGAGAGTGAAATAAGTCTTGAAGGACTTCCCGTCAACCTTGGCAGAATCCGTATAAGACTCAAAGTTCACAAAGGAACAGAGAGTCCGGAGAGTCACCAGACCAACTCCACCCTGCTTGTTTGCCCGTCGAACTACCTGAGTGTAGTAGAATAGCATCGCTACAGTGGGCGTGAAATTAAAATGTTCACCCAAGACCTCCAAAGCTCGGACGAGGCCCCAACCGTTGGGATGAAGTTGGGAGGGTGCACAGTTCAGAAACTTCAAGACACCCATCTGGAGTTCGGTTAGAGGGAAACGAATTCCCAGATAATGAAAAATAAAGTCGTACATATATACAGAGCGGTCATTAGGGACGACATGGCATATCCGCTCTGTCGGAAGTGATGCATAAACCCTATACCACTTTTTCGTCTCTTCATCCGTACTCAGAGTGAACCTCGGTTGAATCCGGGATCCCTCCTCATCCGCATGACAAGAGGCCAAGTCCTTAAACTCTCTGGACACCCAACAGAAAGGCCATTTAGCCTGAACCTCCTCCCAATTCAGCCTCGAAGCAACAACGCTATAGAGACCTTCAGTTGTCCTCAAAATAGTACTATTTCCAGAGGTTCCTTCTCCAGTGGCCATTTGGATTTTCTGAATCGAACTCCTTAATCTACGATAAGAAATAAAATGTCGTCAGAAAGTTGCAATCATTACTCACTGCATTTTAAAAGCAATTACAATCAGAGGGTGACTCTGAGAAGGGAAAGGTCACTTCCCACAGTGAGTAAGATCCCCTTTCTGAGCGACGTGATTCAGTCTTAGGAAGAATTATAAAGATTCTTCCCCACGACTATTAGGGTTGCGGGAAACTGATTCCCCCCTAGATGAAGCCTACTTTCTATAACTAAGAGTAGCAAACCAAAGCAAAACTAGAGCGACAAGGAAGAGATAGTTACCTCAGATGACAGTGATGAATTTGAGGAACGAAGAAACCCTCGCAGTGTAGGCAGCAAACTTCCTTGCAAAATTTCTGCAGAGTTTCGTTGAGAAAACAAAAGCGAGTGGAACCCAGAATCCACTAAGTATTCCTTTTATAAGAAACGAAGAGGTTCGGTTACCCCCTCCTGAAGTTGTGTCGTTCTCAATAAAACGCATTCGTTCACAAGCGAAACGACACATCCGTTCCAAATTCTTGGGCGCCAAAACGATAGCGACTCAGCGAAGGGCTATCCACTAGGCCCAAAAGTTTCGAAAACTTCAGGCCCATTAAGCCCAAAACGACGGTTAATGAGATTTTCATCTCAGACGCAATAATTACTTGCCCACGTGATTAAAAGCATTAATGTCTAATCATGCAACGCAATTCACGCTTTACAGCCATTACACGGACTTCAAGAGTTTTCAATTCCAATAAACTCTTGAAATTCTTGTACAACGAATCTTTGTCTGAATCCCGTTGTGGCCGCATCGCCAGGTCGGATCTATTAATTTTAGAACGGTTCCTTACGAATGACAACAGATGCTAAGGAACTGTTACACACGTAAGTTTACCGATATTAAGACCTTTCGCAGGTTGAGTAGCTTATGTGAACAACCATTCGGTCCCTCACACAAGCTAGGGGACATATGATCCGGTCTCAATACCGGTATCCGATCTGCTATACATATTTCAACGTCTTTGATGAGACATCTACGTGTAACCGTTGTCATCGGTATACATCCGAACTGTAATTCCGTATCAGGCGTTCTCCCTATACCGGTTGTTCAGGATAACACCATGACATCGGATAATACACACGTCACTGTGCAAAAGACAAGGATTGTTGCTACAGGGATCGATCAATAATTCCCTGCACTACGAGCCAAATTCTGCTCACGGGAATAGTCAACTTGTTCCCTAATCCTAGTCTACATTCTCTATGCTCAATATAAAATAGCCACTTGACCCAATCATGCAGGTAAGTGCGCAATATAATAATGCTAATGGGAGTTGGTGGTTCCCCACCAACGAATCCTCGTTAATCGAGCCAATCAGGTATATGAACTCACTTCATGATTGAAGGGGGGATCTTCTTCTTCTTCAGCTCTTTTATGACTGATTCCTCTCTGAATACATTCCTAACTTGGAATATTACTGACTTGAGCGTCGGAGAATCTTTGCAGGTGACACCACCATTCGCCCACTTCAACGCGTTAGGTCGGTGTGAAGGATCTCCAGAACGCCCAATCCGCTCTCCTCACTCAAGGACAACGGATACCAACACCGGATACACATACATCCGGTCTTCTATACAGTATTTACATACTATTTGTGACTGGTCTGAGTCCGGATCTCTAGACCCCGGTTCAGGACAGATCAATAATTAATTGTATTTGATTTCGATTAATGATATTGTATTAGACTGTGATTGATAATATGCAATTATGATTGATGATATTTGATTGTGATTGATGAGATTACTATACTTGATTGTGGTTGATGAATGATTGATGACCTTGTGATATGAAGTTTGAGCATATAGCAAGCATGACGGAAAGTTAAAACTCAGTAAGAATTTTCTTACCTTACTCTTTAAATTTTTATTCCAAGAGAAAGTATTTTATAATTATTTTAGTCTTTTATTTCTTCTTAGAAATAATTTTCACTAACTTTATTTTTAATTTCAATAATAAAATCTAGTATTAGAAAGAAGTTATTTTATGAAAATCAGAGGTTGAGATAATTAATTCTTGAATTAAAGAAAATTTTTATAGTTTTAAGTATTCTTAGTTAATGATTTTAAATTATCTTCTTTAGAAATTAGAAGTTTAAAGTAAATTATTTTGGTTTTCCCCAACGAAATAACTAAAGAATATTTTGTCGAGATTTCTAAAACTCAATCTAGTTAAGATTCAAATTGAGAAAGATTATGTAAATATGTAAAGATTTTTAAGAGAAAGTTTTGAGATATTTAAGGCTTGAAAACTCAATTTTGGTAAGATCTGAATTTGAGGACTGTACTAAATTATTTTAGTATAACAAAAGTTCAAAGAAGAACTTATGGGAATGTACAGTTTATAGTGATGATTTTGTGAACCTTTATGGTATTTAATAATTGAGTTTCTAAAAGTCTTAACCGACTAAATATGCGAGTAGTTCATGCATCATGAATCATTAAAGAGAAATGAGATGTGATATTGCCTGGGGACGGATTATAGAAACCGAGGATACATTAGAGGAGGCTTAATTGCGAGCCTTGGGATGAGAGGGTGTGAAAGGGTGCTTCAGGTGACCCGGGGTCGCTCCCTAGTGTCGGGTACTTTCACAATAAAAACTTTCTCAGTCTGACTAGTCTCTAAGTGTTTCCATGCCAGTTGAGCTGTTCATATGCCATGAAGGCATTTATGTTATTATTATCCGGAATTTATGGAACAGTGTAAACTCCTGGTTGGCCCAGTGCAAACTAAAACTTTAAGGGCCCACATGCATAGAATGAATGAGATGATAGTATTAAAAACATTGCATGACATTCATGTGATTGTGACATTCTATGTGGGTGGTTGTGGATGAAAATATAATTGTTATGTTATAAAAACTCTATATTCATAATTGATTGTGTATATGATTGTGATTGAAATTATTATATTAGATTGTGAAAACCCTTATGCTTATGTCTTATCTGTAAAGTATTATATTCTGTTTCTCACTCCTTCTTGTTTGAATTTTGTGTCCAAAATATATGTTATATGATATATAGCTAGCAGTTCAAGATGAAAGGATGAAATTACAAGAGGGTAAATTGGTTTCATCCTCAATCGGATAGGAGAAGAGATGTGACAAGAATAGGATTCAAGATCACATGGTTTGAAGATAAGGAAATAATTGGTTACAGTCGAAGTAGAGGTATTAAATTTTTAGTTTTAGTTTACCTTAATACAATATTAAGTTGGATGATTGTAAATCAATGTAAAGGTTAAACTTCAATAAACCTTATTCTTTGGATATGATACTGTAATCTTTGATCACTTATGATTTTCTGAAAGTTCATTTTATCATTATGAAAAATTTAAAACTTTTTACTTTCAAAATTCAAAGAAAATTAGATGTATATACGTCCTTGTATACATGAGATAAGAAGTGATAAATATGTATATCTTTCTTAAAAAAAGAGAGCAAGAAGAATAGATATATATCTCATGTATATAAGGGGGTGTTACACTCGGCTATAGTGGTCAGGTTCTCTTGGACTTCAACATCATCATCCGGCATTTCATGAGTAGGATCCGGCAAGTACTTCTTCAATTGAGAAACGTGAAATACACTATGTAAATTTGCCAAATGAGAAGGCAATGCAATTTGATAGGCTACAGGTCCGACTCTCTTCAATATTTCATACGGACCAATATATCTTGGACTCAACTTCTTGCTTTTCAATGCCCTCCCAATGCCTTTGCTTGGAGAGACTTTCAAAAAGACTTTATCACCAATCTAAAATTCAATCGGCTTCGTCTGATTGTCATAATAGCTCTTTTGAAGGTCTTGAGATGCTTTCATTTTGTCTTTGATCATTTGGATTTTCTCGGAGGTCTGCTGCACAATCTCTGGTCCTAACATTAGATTCTCACCCGATTCTGACCAGCAAAGAGGAGTTCGGCATTTCCTCCCATATAAAGCCTCGTATGGAGCCATACCGATGCTACTGTGATAGCTATTATTATAAGTGAATTCAACTAGTGAAAGGTATTGCTCCCAGCTTCCACCATACTCTAGCACACAGGACCTCAACAAGTCCTCCAAACTCTGGATAGTCCGCTCGGATTGCCCATCTGTCTGAGGGTGATAGGCCGAACTTAATCGGAGCTTCGAACCTAACTCCTGATGCAGACTCCCCCAAAATCGGGAAGTAAACCTCGGATCTCTATCCGACACAATTGAAGATGGAACACCATGCAGTCAGACTATCTCGCTAATGTATAATTGTGCTAGTCTTGGCAAGGAATAACTCATGTTGATCGGCAAGAAGTGTGCAGACTTTGTCAATCGGTCCATGATAACCTAAATAACATCATGACCACTCCGAGTCCTTGGTAATCCAATTACGAAATCCATAGCTATAGCATCCCACTTCCACACGAGAATTTCCAAAGGTTGTAAACCACCAGTCGGTTTTTGATGCTCAACTTTTGCTTTTTGACAAGTTATGCAATGGGCCACAAAGTCGACTACACCTTTCTTCATTCCGGGCCACCAGAAATGCAACCTCAAATCATGATACATCTTAGTAGTACCCGGATGAATACTTAGCATGCTTTTATGTGCCTCATTAAGCACCGATCATCGTAAATCTTCCGAGTCAGGTACATAAATCCGACCTTTCACTCTGTAAATACCGTCTGAGCCCTCGGTTAGAAATAAATCTTTACCTTTAGCCTGAGTTTCTTTCATCTCGGTTAAATAAGAATCGGTCATTTGCTGTACATAAACAATCTTCAAAAATTCATTAGCTATCTTTAATGTACCGAGAGTCACTTTCCGAGACGAAGACACATCTACTTGCAAGTTCATGTTTCGGAATTGTTCAAGAAACTCCATCTCTTTAACCATCATCGTTGCCATATGAATAGACTTCCGACTCAAGGCGTCGGCTACAACATTGGCCTTTCCTGAGTGGTATTTTAAGTCGAAATCATAATCTTTCAAAAATTCAATCCACCTCCTTTGCCTCATATTCAACTCCTTTTGATCAAACAAATATTTCAGACTCTTATGATCACTAAACACTTCGAACTTAAAGCCATAAAGATAATGCCTCCAAATTTTTAGTGCAAAGACCACTGCTGCCAATTCCAGATCATGGGTCGGGTAGTTTTGCTCGTGTGGTCGTAATTGTCGTGAAGCATATGCAATCACTCGGCCATTCTGCATCAGTACACATCCTAGGCCGAGTCCGGATGCATCACAGAAAACTACAAAGCTTTCCTGTAAATTTGGCAAAGCCAATACAGGAGTAGAAGTCAATCGGGTTTTCAATTCTTGAAAACTCTGCTCACACTCGGAGGACCATACAAAAGGGACATCTTTCCGGGTTAGCTTTGTCAATGGCAAGGCAATTTTGGAAAATCCTTCAATGAATCTCTGATAGTAACCGGCTAAACCCAGAAAACTTCTGACCTCAGTAACCGACATAGGCCTTTCCTAAGTCATCACAGCTTCTACTTTTGAAGGATCTACCGAGACATCTTCTCTGGAAATGATGTGACCCAGGAATTGAATCTTATCCACCCAGAATTCACACTTGGACAATTTGGCAAACAATTTCTTCTCCTTCAACACTTGAAGTACTAATCGAAGATGCTCTTTATGCTCTTCATAAGACTTTGAATAAACTAATATATCATCAATAAATACCACCACAAACCGATCCAAGTAAGAATGAAAAATATTGTTCATATAATTCATGAACACAGCCGGAGCATTTGTCACTCCGAACGACATTACCACGTATTCATAGTGACCATATCGGGTCCTGAATGCCGTTTTAGGGAATATCGGTAGCTTTCACTCGGATCTGGTGGTATCCCGACCGTAAGTCAATTTTTGAAAAGACTGACGCACCACGTAGCTGATCAATTAAATCGTCAATCCTAGGCAATGGGTATTTATTTTTGATGGTCAGCTTATTTAATTGGCGGTAATCAATATATAATCGCATGCCACCATCCTTTTTCTTGACGAGTAACACCGGAGCACCCCACGGTGATACACTCGGTTGGATAAATTGTTTTTCGAGCAGCTCATCAACTTGCTTCTTTAGCTCAGCCAGCTCAATCGGGGACATTCTATAAGGAGCTCTAGAGACTGGCCTGACTCTAGGGATTAAATCAATAGAGAACTCAATCTCTCTATCGGGAGGAACACCAGGTACATCCTCCGGGAATAACTCAGGAAAGTCACAAACAATAGGAATATCATGGATTCGAGACTCACTCTTCCCATCAATCATACAAAATAGCATAAGCAATTAAGATATACCTTGAATTTCATATTCATCGGCTTTTTGTTTAGGAAAAATCACTTGCCGATTCCGACAGTCAACCAGGACTTTATTGGCTGATAGTTAATCCATACCGAGAACGATGTCAAGACCTCTCAAAGGTAGACATATTAAATCAGCAGTAAAATCCCTATCACCCAAAGTGAAGGATACGTTCTTACACATCATGGAAGTCACAATTTAGCACCAGTCAGATTAGACACATTTAATGGTCGATTCATAGTAACAATAGGCAATCTCATTCGCATGACACAATCATTAGAAATAAACAAGTGAGTTGCACCTGAGTCAAACACCACGTCAAGAGTAGTATTCCCAAGTAAGCACTTACTTTGAACCAAGTCGTTGGCTTGAGCAGCTTCCTCAACAGTGGTAGCATACACTCGGCCTGCCGCCGGTGAACTAGAACTCCCAGCCCGATCGTTCCTCAGCATCACAGAATTGTTGCCACGTTCCCCATTGCCTCTTCCTCCTCTGTTACCGTTTCCACGGTCTCTTCCTCTGAAGCCTCCATGGTTTACACTGGCATGTGATTCAGTCGGTTGGAGAAAAGGACAGTTAGGATGGACATGTCCTTTCTCGTTGCAATGGTAGCAAATAACTTCCTCATCTTTGTCACAGTTCCGAGCATAGTGATTGCCCCCACATCTAAAGCATTTGATGTCCTTCGGTCTATTCACCGACCGACCACCAACATTCCCTCGACCTCGGGATCTAGAGGATGATTCTCCTCTAACAGACTTTCCTTGCTTCTTAAAGCTGATTGGTGGTAACCTTGAAGAACTGTCTGACTTACTGCTCGAGCCGGTTGAAGCTTTATCGTCCTCCTCATATATTCTACATTTATTAACAAGGATGGGGAAGCTTCTAATCTCCTGGTGTCGGAAAGTTTTCTTAATCTTTGAGTTCAAACCACTCTCAAATTTGATACATTTTGAACCTTCTGTGCCCGGCATCTGGAAAGAAGGATAGAACAAGCACAGCTCCTAAAATTTAGCTGTATATTCTTTGACACTCATATTTCCTTGTCGAAGTTCCATAAATTCTAATTCCTTTTGACTCCTAACTGTGTTTGGGAAATATTTCTCAAGGAAACATTCCTTGAAATTTTCCCAGTTCAGCTCAGTACCCATGGCAACCAATCGGCCTTTTGCCATTCTCCACCAGTTTTCAGCTTCTTTCCGAAGCATGAAAACAACATACTCTACCTTTTTTGCTTCAGAGCACTGCAAACTGCCAAAGATCCGTTCAAGATTCCGGATCCAGGCATAGGCTTGATCAGGCTGAAATCCTCCATGGAATTCAGTCGGTTTTCTTTTCAAGAAACAATCAATACTTTGATTGTCACTCGGCTGGGACTGATTCTGCCTTTCTAAGATATCAGCCACACGCTGAAAGGCAGCAGCCATTGCGTCCATACCATGAGGGTCCATTCTTATCCTGAAATAATCATCATACTTTAGTACCACTCATGGATATGAATGCAATTTATTTATTGTGGATTTCCTTAACTACATTACACCACAACAACAGTGATATGACTTCACTCAATCATAGCATTTAGTAGCTTAACCTTGGCCTTGGACTTTTCAAGTCTGCTCTGATACCAAAATATAACATCCTTAATTTTTAAAAATAATTTCCAATAAATCAAGTAAATTTTTTGCAAATAATTTAAATTTCCAAACAAGAATCGGATTCAGCATCAAAAATACCGGGTATACATCAATCTGACCGACCCATTTAAAATACAAATAAATACAAATAAACTTTTCACAAATAATTCCAAGATTAAAACGAAATCTGAATTAAATAATATTATTATCACTTTACAAAAGCCGACCGGCCACTTTATAATACAAATAAAATACAACACTCGGTAATCACAAGAGCCGGCCAAGGCTTCTACCCAAATAACTATGTACACTATGTATTGTACATACTAATACATAATGCTCCAGTCGGTCGAGTGACTTCAAGTGCCATCATTGTGTCCTCTATCCACTGTAAAATGATAAGTAGGGGGTGAGCATAAGCATATCAAATAATAGTTATTGAATTGGATTAAAAGTCCAATCCATAACTATTCAAATAACACAAACCGAGCCATATAACACAATATGAATAGCATGTTATTATCAATAATATATGCATCAGTGCATACTCATGCTTAATCAAATGGATCCATTAAGTCTTTTAATTTTGTGTTGCAACACTGGCTCCCCGAGCCATAATTCAGCCCACAGCTAATCCGGCCATTTACAGGTACCAAACCGCTCTACGCCCATAATGTAACACCGAGTACCACTCCCAGAGTGATAGCGGTAACTCTACTCAGTGCTACGGGCCAAAACCCCGAGCCCCGCTCAAGAGGTTGCCTTGAGTCCCACCCAAGGTCTTTTATAAAAATCACATCATATTTCATATTCATTCATCACACAAACATCACATACTAATCGATATGCATCTCATGCATTTATATTCATCATGAAAAATTCATGAATAACATTCTTATACTCATATCAATATCAACGTCAATAATATGAATGGAATATATGAAAACATAAAGTATCATATAAACGGGGTCTCAATAACAATTATGCACACAACATATATACACAGTAAATAATACCCCTCATCCATTCATAAACTATCTATTTGAAATGTAACGCTCCCCCTACTTGGAATAAAGAGTTCTTGCAGCTCTTAAAGCTATATCCAATTCACAGCTTGTAAATTCCGACTGTAATTTCAGCTTCATGCTAGTTCAGAGATTTCTTCGTAAAGAGAAGAAATGAAGTTTGATTTTCTTCTTCGTTAATGGCTTTTAGCAGGAGTTAGAAGAGAAAGATTGTAGATGATATTTTTCACTTTCCAAAAGTCTTTAATTGATCTAATAGTAGTTGATATTTATATTGTTCATGCAAAAGATGTAACATCCTAGTTATTAAATTAATGACTAGATTAAAATTAAGATTAATTGCAAAATAGGATTAATTGTTGATTGAGAATGAATGTAAAATAAAAGGAAACTTGATGCTGATGGGAGTAATAAGACATGACACATGATTGGATGGTGGCCCCATTTGCACGTTCTCCTACCCGTTCACTCTCTGTTTTTCCTCTTGGCCCATGTGCTGAAGGGAACTACTTCTTCATTCTCTCAAAAATCCCCTCAAGACTTTTCCTCTTCCTCTGCGATTCTTCTTCTCCATCTTCTTCGTTCTTCTTCGTTCCTCTTCGTTCTTCTTCTTCTTCGTTAGTTCAATTTACGACTGTGGTGTTGTGGAGGACTTGAGGTTCCCCACTGTTGACAAGGAGAGATTGTTCGGAGGAGGAGCAGCTCCTAGTTCTCAAAGCTGTGTGTGTGGTGTTTGTCTGGATCTGAAGGTTGTTGAGCGAGAGTGATTGTGGAAGCGAGGGAGCAACGGAATCAACGTTGAGAAAAACAGAGCACGGGTTAGCACTGAAAACAGAGGAGCTTCTTGCGTCTTTTCAGAAGGTAGGGGGAGCTTTACATCTCAAATGCATAGTTATGGACGGACCCCGGGTGAAAGTACTGTGTTTTGTGTTTATGGTTGTGAATATGTTAAGTGTGTAAATCATATGATGATGACTTTCGAATACCAGGTGTGTATGTGTTAGCTGAGTCACGAAAGGTTATATCCTTCTCCGTCCATGAAATATGTGTTAGTAAATATGAGAATGCATGAAAATGTACTGGATCTGTGTTGGCCGAGTGCATGCGTTAAGAGGTTGTTATGCTGAGTTCCGTGTGTGGTTAAATACTTAACAGCATGTGGTATATGTTATTGATATTGCTAGTACCGAGTGTATATTTTGGACTGTTGGTTGATTTCTGTGTAGATTTTTATACATGAAAGCATGAATACATGAGATGCATGTGATATGTGGTTTTACCGAGTGAAATGCCTCTGTTGTGCTTATGAATATGTATGGAAAAATAATAAAAGACCTTGGGTTGGACTTAAGGCAATGCCGAGTGAAACACTCGTGTACCAGCGTTGGACGCATGGTGAAAGTCCTCGGGTTGGACTCGAGGCAGTGCCGAGTGCACTAAGCGTTGGACGCTTAAAGACCTTGGGTTGGACTCAAGGCAAGCTTACCGAGTTGGACTCGGGGCTGCCCGTAACACTCCTGTTGTCGCTTGGAGCGATTGTGTTACGTGTGAGGGCAAACGGTTTGGTACCAGTAAAACGGCCGGATCAGCTTGGAGCTGAGGAAAAGGCTTGGAGCCTATGTTGCAACATAAAACTTAATAAAACTGATCGGATCCGACTGAAAATTTATGTGTGCACACTTATACTTTTGATGAGCTCAATGTGGTTATATGCGTATGTAAGGGAATATGATTAATATGGATATGTATTATTTGAATAAATTCTGATTGAATGATACTATGTGTGGATATATCTAATGACAATGCATGTGATAGATTGATTGATGAGTTAATGCTGTGTAGTGGAATTCTAGAAGTTTTCTGAGTCATTACTGTCATTTTATATGTATAAGCTCACCCCTATTGTGGCCATATTTTAGTGGATGTTGCTCGGAATGTGGAATGATGGGAGAGCACTGATTGCTGGGAAGTGCATTGTACAGTGGAGATGTACATATATATATATATATATATATATATATATATATATTTTGTATAGATGATTTTGTATAGCCTTGGCCGGCTCTTAGTCTAACATTCTACCTTAATGTGTGGGATTTGAATTCTCTCGGTATCGAGAGTAAAATTAAACATATTTTAGTATATATTTATATATATATATATATATATATATAATACTACGTGTTTCATTTAATGATGTGGGTGAATGTCTAAGTTATGTGCATTTATTTTCTACTAATGTATAATGCTTGTGTGATACCGAGTAAGTGAGGGCTAAGGTAAATCCGAGTGTTGTGAGACATGAGACCCTCTTCCGAATGAAGAAGGGTTGGCCTAATTCCGAGTGAATTATACTCATTAAGGGACTATTTCCCTAGAAGGATCAGATAAGCCAAGTGAAAAATATGTGAAACATTCCGAGTGATATGAGACTGTGGAAATATTCCGAGTAAGGAAAACTAATAGATTCTGAGTGTAATGGCCGAGGGAATAATACTTGAGTGAACTCAGGTTCGGATTCCGAGTGATACGGTTACCGAGTGAACTTAGGCTCCGATACCGAGTGATGAGAATACCGAGTGGACTTGAGTTTAGATTCTGAGTGATTGAGTTACCCGAGTGCCTTGTTCGCTTGGGCGAATAAAGTTCCGCTCCAGCGAATCGTGGTTCGCTTAGGCGCTTTCTTCCGTTGTCCATTGTTTGAACGGTATGGAGTCTTGCCAACTTGGGGCATTTCGACTCGGTTTCTTCTTTTCTTTGGTCGGATTCTTGTTTCGATTTTCCCTGTTAGTCGTTCGGAATTTTTGGAAAAATTTTCTTTTGTTTCGGATTTTATTTAATTTTGTTAGGATGTTTCATTTTGGTATCAGAGCCGACTTAAAAAGGTCCAAGGCCAAGGTATGCTTACTCTTAGTAAGCGGTTGGGTGCATTATGACCGAGTGTCGTAATTAATTGCAGCATCTGATGGATTTGATTCATGTTTAAGCACAATTTGAGTGGCCATGTGCCTATGAGGTGTTGTTTTGGGGTACAAGATTATTCCTACCCTGGTCCGATTAACTATATGATACTTAAGGATTCTATAATAATGCGTTATAATTGTTGAATGTTGGGTTGAAGTCCGATCGGTAGTGAGTAATTCTGTAAACTTATCCTTGAATGGGGTGTTAATTTCAGGATAAGTCATGGCAAACCGTCAGAGCATGGAAGCCATAGCCACGGCATTCCAGCATTTTGCTGACATATTCAAGAGTCAAGGCCAGCCTCGAACTGATGATGACCAAGGGTTGGACCACTTCCTGAAGAGGAAGCCGAGTGAGTTTGAAGGAGGATTCAATCCCGAATCGGCGTATGCATGGATTCAGGAGTTAGAAAGAATCTTTGGTGGCCTTCAATGTACTGAGGCCCAGAAAGTGGACTATGCTGTATATATGCTACGAGCTGAAGCCGAGTGCTGGTGGAAGATCGCCAGGGCCCGATTGATTGATGCAGGTACCCAGTTGATCTGGGAGAATTTTAAAGCAAGTTTCTTGGAGAAATACTTTCCTGACACTGTGAGGAGTCGGAAAGAATTGGAATTCATGGAATTAAAGCAGGGTTCCATGACTGTTGAGGAATACACTGCTAAATTTGAAGCACTGTGCCTGTTCTATCCACCATTTCAGCAACCCGGAACCGAGGGTTCCAAGTGCATTAAGTTCGAAAGCGGATTGAGACCCAAGATTAAGAGAGCCTTCAGACACCAAGAAATTCAGAATTTCCCAGTGTTGGTGAACAAATGCAGAATTTTTGAGGAAGATGAGAATGTCCACCCGGGACAGAGTAGCAGGACCGACTCATCCCTGAAGCCGCACCAGCCTCGCTTTAAGAAGCCGGGCAATGTTGGAAGAGGCGGACCCTCCTCTAAATACCGAGGACGGGGAAATCGTGGGGGACGTTTTGGAGGTCGGCCTGGGAATGGGAAGTGCTTTAGATGTGGTGGAGACCATTTTTCCCGAGAGTGTGATGTTGGAAGAGATGTTGTATGCTTCCATTGTAATGAAAAAGGGCACGTACGCCCCGACTGCCCCCAGCTGCAACCGGCAAATGTTAACGCACAACGTGGAGGTTTTCGAGGAAGGGGTCGCGGAAATAGCGGCCGAGGGAATGGAGGCAGAGGCAATGGAGCTCCGGGTAATATGATGTTTGCCCCAAATAACCGAGAGAGAAATGCTGAGCAACCAGCTGCTGGACAGGTTTATGCAATCAACGCTGAGCAAGCTGCACAAGCTAACGACTTGGTACAAAGTAAGTGCTCACTTGGTATTCATACTCTTGATGTAGTTTTTGATTATGGAGCTACCCACTCCTTTATAGCTGACGATTGTGTAAGACGGTTGAGATTGCCGACTGTGTATATGAATCGGACTTTGGAGGTAGCCAATCCGATCGGCGTTAAAGTGTTGACATCAATGATGTGTAAAGATGTAACCTTTACGTTGGGCGATCGGAGTTTTACCTTCGATTTGGTATGTGTGCCTCTAAAAGACCTCGATATCGTACTTGGCATGGATTGGCTTTCAACCAACAAGGTGCTGGTGGATTGCCAAAACCGAAAGGTGATTTTTCCGAGGCAGAACGATAATGATTGCACGGTGCAAGGTATAGCCCAGTTATTTGTGATGCTTTGTTTGACCGAGGGTGAGAGTAGAACCCGAGTGCATGATATTCCGATTGTTTGTGATTTTCTTGAAGTGTTTCCGGATGATGTGCCGGGTGTTCCTCCAAATAGAGAAGTTGAATTCTCTATTGACTTAATCCCTGGAGCCGAGCCAGTCTCCTGTGCTCTTTATAGGATGTCTCTGACTTAATTAGACGAGTTGAAGAAGCAAGTTGATGAGTTACTCGGTAAACAGTTCATTCAACCGAGTGTGTCACCATGGGGCGCAGCGATGTTACTCGTCAAAAAGAAAGACGGCAGCATGAGGCTATGTATTATTACCGACAGCTGAATAAGATGACTATAAAGAATCGGTACCCATTATCGAGGATTGATGATCTGATTGATCAGTTGAGAGGTGTTTCAGTCTTCTCAAAAATCGACTTACGGTCGGGATACAACCAGATCCGGGTGAAGGACTCAGATATTCCCAAGACCGCGTTTAGGACTCGGTATGGTCATTACGAGTATGTTGTAATGCCATTCGGCGTGACAAATGCCCCTGCTGTATTCATGAATTGCATGAACAACATTTTCTATCCCTACTTGGACCGTTTTGTGGTCGTTTTTATTGATGATATCTTAGTTTATTCTAAGACCCCTGAGGAGTATAAGGAACATCTCCGATTAGTACTCCAAGTATTAAAGGAGAAACAATTGTTTACAGAACTTTCGAAATGTGAGTTCTAGATGGATAGGATCCATTTTTTTGGACATGTAATTTTCGAGGAAGGTCTCTCGGTAGATCCTTCCAAGGTAGAAGCTGTAATGGCGTGGGAGAGGCCTAAGTCGGTCTCGGAGATTAGAAGCTTCGTGGGTCTGGCCGGATATTATAGAAGTTTTATTGAGGGGTTCTCTAAGCTTGCGTTGCCCCTGACTAAGTTGACTCGGAAGAATGTTCCTTTCGTGTGGAGTTCCGAGTATGAGAAAAGTTTCCGAGAGCTAAAGACTAAGTTGACAACAGCTCCAGTGTTGGCATTGCCAAATTTGCAAGACAGCTTTGTAGTTTACTGTGATGCGTTGGGACTCGGTCTCAGATGTGTGCTGATGCAGAAGAACCGAGTGATAGCTTATGCCTCTCGTCAATTGAGGCCACACGAGCAGCACTATCCGACTCACGACTTGGAGTTGGCCACTGTTGTCTTCGCGTTGAAAATATGGAGACATTACTTGTATGGCTCCAAATTTGAGGTTTACAGTGACCATAAAAGCCTCAAATATCTATTCGATCAGAAAGAGCTGAACATGAGGTAAAGGAGGTGGACGGAATTCTTAAAAGATTACGACTTCGAGTTGAATTATCATCCAGGTAAGGCGAACGTTGTGGCCGACGCCTTGAGTCGGAAGTCGATTCATATGGTAATAATGATGGTGAAGGAAATGGAATTATTAGAACAATTCCGAGACATGAATTTACATACAGATGTCTCTTCGTCTCGGAAGGTGACGCTCGGAATGTTGAAGATTGCCAATGAATTCCTGAAGCTAGTGTATGAGGAGCAGAAGTCGGCTTCTTACTTAACTGAGATGAAAGAGACTCAGGCTAAGGGCAAGGACCTGTCCTTGACCGAGGGATCGGATGGAATTTTCTGGGTGAAGGATAGGATATATGTGCCGGGTGCTGGAGAATTGAGGAAGATGGTGCTTGATGAAGCCCACAAGAGCCTGTTAAGCATCCACCCGGGCACTACAAAGATGTACCATGACTTGAGGATGCATTTCTGGTGGCCCGGATTGAAAAGAGATGTGGTCGATTATGTGGCTCGGTGTATCATTTGTCAGAAGTCAAAAGTTGAACACCAGAAACCGTATGGTGGATTGCAATCTCTTGAAATCCCCGTGTGGAAATGGGACTCAATTGCCATGGACTTTGTAATGGGATTGCCTAAAACCCGAGCGGGTTACGATGCCATTTGGGTCATTGTTGACCGATTGACGAAAACTGCACACTTTCTGCCCGTGAACATGCGATATCCGTTACAGAAGTTAGCCCAGATCTATATCCAAGAAATTGTCTGACTGCATGGTGTGACGACTTCTATCGTGTCGGACAGAGATCCTAGATTCACGTCTCGGCTTTGGACAAGCCTGCACCAGGAATTAGGCACGAAGCTTTGGCTGAGTTCTGCCTACCATCCCCAGTCGGATGGGCAGTCCGAGCGGACAATACAAAGTTTGGAGGACTTGCTGAGGTCATGTGTGTTGGAGCACGGTGGTAGTTGGGATCAAGACCTCCCTCTGATTGAATTTACATATAATAACAGCCACCACAGCAGCATTGGCATGGCACCATATGAAGCATTGTACGGTTGGAAATGTCGAACCCTACTATGTTGGTCGGAAACTGGTGAAAGTTTACTGTTGGGACCGAAAATTGTGAAACAGACTTCCGAACAGATCCAAGTAATAAGGGAAAAGATGAAGGCGTCTCAGGACAGGCAGAAAATCTATCATGATAAACGGACGAAGCCACATGAGTTTTTGGTCGGTGATAGGGTGTTCCTAAAGATTTCACCGAGTAAAGGAGTCGGACGAGCCTTGAAGAGCGGGAAATTGAACCCCCGATACATAGGACCCTATGAAGTACTAGAGTGGATCGGTTCTATGGCATACCGAATAGCATTACCAACTCACCTATCAAGATTTCATAATGTGTTTCATGTGTCCCAACTGAGGCAGTATCTACCCGATTCCACTTACGAAATGCCGGATGATGAAGTGGAGATCAAAGAGGATTTGACCACAGTGGCTGTACCGACTAGGATTGTGGACCGGTCAGTAAAACGCTTGAGGAGCAAGGATGTACAACTGGTCGAGGTAGCGTGGCAACAAAATAGGTGTACTTCTTATACCTGGGAACGCGAGGATGCCATGAGGCAGCAGTATCCCAAGTTGTTCATATAAGGTAAGTTACCGTTTGAATTTCGAGGACGAAATTCTTTGAGAGGGGGAGAACTGTAACATCCTAGTTATTAAATTAATGACTAGATTAAAATTAAGATTAATTGCAAAATAGGATTAATTGTTGATTGAGAATTAATGTAAAATAAAAGGAAACTTGATGCTGATGGGAGTAATGAGACATGACACATGATTGGATGGTGGCCCCATTTGCATATTCTCCTACCCGTTCACTCTCTATTTTTCCTCTTGGCCTATGTGCTGAAGGGAACTACTTCTTCATTCTCTCAAAAATCCCCTCAAGACTTTTCCTCTTCCTCTGCGATTCTTCTTCTCCATATTCTTCGTTCTTCTTCATTCCTCTTTGTTCTTCTTCTTCTTCGTTAGTTCAGTTTACGACTGTGGTGTTGTGGAGGACTTGAGGTTCCACACTGTTAACAAGGAGAGATTGTTCGGAGGAGGAGCAGCTCCTAGTTCTCCAAGCTATGTGTGTGGTGTTCGTCTGGATCTGAAGGTTGTTGAGCGAGAGTGATTGTGGAAGCGAGGGAGCAACGGAATCAGCGTTGAGGAAAACAGAGCACGGGTTAGCACTGAAAACAGAGAAGCTTCTTGCGTCTTTTCAGAAGGTAGGGGGAGCTTTACATCTCAAATGCATAGTTATGGACGGATCCCGGGTGAAAGTACTGTGTTTTGTGTTTATGGTTGTGAATATGTTAAGTGTGTAAATCATATGATGATGACTTTCGAATACCGGGTGTGTGTGTGTTAGCTGAGTCACGAAAGGTTATATCCTTCTCCGTCCATGAAATATGTGTTAGTAAATATGAGAATGCATGAAAATGTAATGGATCTGTGTTGGCCGAGTGCATGCGTTAAGAGGTTGTTATGCTGAGTTCCGTGTGTGGTTAAATACTTAACAGCATGTGGTATATGTTATTGATATTGCTAGTACCGAGTGTATATTGTGTACTGTTGGTTGATTTCTGTGTAGATTTTCATACATGAAAGCATGAATACATGAGGTACATGTGATATGTGGTTTTACCGAGTGAAATGCCTCTGTTGTGCTTATGAATATGTATGGAAAAATAATAAAAGACCTTGGGTTGGACTTAAGGCAATGCCGAGTGAAACACTCGTGTACCAGCGTTGGACGCATGGTGAAAGTCCTCGGGTTGGACTCGAGGCAGTGCCGAGTGCACTAAGCGTTGGACGCTTAAAGACCTTGGGTTGGACTCAAGGCAAGCTTACCGAGTTGGACTCGGGGCTGCCCGTAACACTCCTGTTGTCGCTTGGAGCGATTGTGTTACGTGTGAGGGCAAACGGTTTGGTACCAGTAAAACGGCCGGATCAGCTTGGAGCTGAGGAAAAGGCTTGGAGCCTATGTTGCAACATAAAACTTAATAAAACTGATCGGATCCGACTGAAAATTTATGTGTGCACACTTATACTTTTGATGAGCTCAATGTGGTTATATGCGTATGTAAGGGAATATGATTAATATGGATATGTATTATTTGAATAAATTCCGATTGAATGATACTATGTGTGGATATATCTAATAACAATGCATGTGATAGATTGATTGATGAGTTAATGCTGTGTAGTGGAATTCTAGAAGTTTTTCGAGTCATTACTGTCATTTTATATGTATAAGCTCACCCCTATTGTGGCCATATTTTAGTAGATGTTGCTCGGAATATGGAATGATGGGAGAGCACTGATTGCTGGGAAGTGCATTGTACAGTGGAGATGTACATATATATATATATATATTTTGTATAGATGATTTTGTATAGCCTTGGCCGGCTCTTAGTCTAACATTCTACCTTAATGTGTGGGATTTGAATTCTCTCGGTATCGAGAGTAAAATTAAACATATTTCAGTATATATTTATATATATATAATACTACGTGTTTCATTTAATGATGTGGGTGAATGTCTAAGTTATGTGCATTTATTTTCTACTAATGCATAATGCTTGTGTGATACCGAGTAAGTGAGGGCTAAGGTAAATCCGAGTGTTGTGAGACATGAGACCCTCTTCCGAATGAAGAAGGGTTGGGCTAATTCCGAGTGAATTATACTCATTAAGGGACTATTTCCCTAGAAGGATCAGATAAGCCGAGTGAAAAATATGTGAAACATTCCGAGTGATATGAGACTGTGGAAATATTCTGAGTAAGGAAAACTGATAGATTCCGAGTGTAATGGCCGAGGGAATAATACCTGAGTGAACTCAGGTTCGGATTCCGAGTGATACGGTTACCGAGTGAACTTAGGCTTCGATACCGAGTGATGAGAATACCGAGTGGACTTGAGTTTAGATTCCGAGTGATCGAGTTACCTGAGTGGCTTGCTCGCTTGGGCGAATAAGGTTCCGCTCCAGCGAATCGTGGTTCGCTTAGGTGCTTTCTTCCGCTGTCCATTGTTTGAACGGTATGGAGTCTTGCCAACTTGGGGCGTTTCGACTCGGTTTTTTCTTTTCTTTGGTCGGATTCTTGTTCCGATTTTCCCTGTTAGTCGTTCGGAATTTTTCGAAAAATTTTCTTTTGTTTCGGATTTTATTTAATTTTGTTAGGATGTTTCAAAAGAGACGTGAACAAATAAAAGATATCTGCTGTACGTTTCCTCAGATGATGAATAAGGAATAAGCATTTAATGAAAAGGAACAGCACATCATAAAGGGTCCCATTTCAGAAAAATATCAGAAGAAGAATCTGCTGGAAGCTAGCAGAACAGAGTGACGTGGAAAGTATTCGTAATTAAAATAATCAATAATTCCGACTCGATTCGTTTTGGGCACATCCTTTCCGAGTAAGCCTCTGTCCGCTTAGAATTCCTTCATTCGGAGGAAAGGTCCCATCCCATGGAACACTCGGCTTTCTCTCCTCGAAAATGTCCTACACGGTAACATCTCATTCAGACATACACAAGTATATTTATGTCCGAGTCAATCCTTTCCTTACGTCACTCAGAAGTCTTCCATCTAAAAATCACTCGGAGTTTGAAGTCAACTCTCTTTCTCGAAAGTCTTTCCATTCGAACGAATCACTCAGGGTCAAGGACAATTCCGAAGACAAACCCGAGCACAAGCTTTTTGGTCATTATTAAATATTGACCCGAGTATAAATTTAACGAGGTTCACCACTCGATAACTCACCACTCGGATATTTACTGTCCTCAGAAATTGTTCACTCGGAACTATCCATTTGGAAACATACTCACTCGGAACTGTTTCACTCGAATTTTCCTTATTCGAAAGTGTCTCATTCGGACACTATTTTCTTAACTTAGAAATAATTTGCTTAATGATGTTTCACTCGGAAACATCTTAATTCCATTTGGAAATAGCTTCCTCGGTCTTACTTCACTCGGTGTTGCACCATTTTCACTCGGAATTTCACATTTCACCCAGTATTCACTCGGAATTTCATTTGGAAATTCCTCATTAATCCTTAATAAATGAATTTTCTTAAAATTACAAATTTTGGGATGTTACACTGCTTCCCAGCCAGACCCACCAGCCCAGGATCCCCCTAGTTGATGGACTGATTTTTGTATTTATTCTTTTTATTGTTACATATTTTTGTATTTTTTATAGTTAGAGTTGTAAATCATTTTTTGATTATTTATATTTCATATTTGATTATGTTTTTTACTGATTATTTTTATATCTTTTTATCTTATTCTGTTTATTACGAGCCTATATATGCGTCAGTTAAATAATAAAAGCATTATAAAAGAATCATACATAATTCAATCCAACTTTATAAAATATACTCTATAATATTTTACTAAAATCTAAACCTATAATATTCTATGAAAATAATTTTTTTTAAAAAAATCATTTTTACTATTAGCGATGGAAATCAGTCGTCGCTATCATGGTGAACGTTAGTGATGGCCTTGTCTGCCGTTGCTAAAGTGGTCATAATGTAGCGACCGTCATAGCAACAATATCCCATTAACCATATAGCTACAAAACTGAGGTCGTCGCTGAACTTGGTTCCTTGTACCGATGACGTTAGTGACCAATACTCGTCAATACATTTATGACAACCTCCCATTGCTGCCTTGGGTTCATATCAGCAACGGCGTCTATGCGGTTGCTACAATAGCCTTCAATTAGCGACGACAAAAGCGACGAAGATACTTTAATTATCCAGCGACGATGTCCTTGCCATCGTTAATTTGGGACTGAAATAGCGAAGAAAGTAATCACAAAGGGGACCACCAATATGTCACCCTTCGGTGACGCGAGCTTGCCGTTATAACCTTTGTTATGGTTGTCATTTGCCCTCGTTAATTGGTTAGAGATCAGGCTTTTAGCGACGAAGGCTTTCTGTAGACTCCATTGCTGATACCATTTAGCGATAAATTGATACTTGTTAGCGACGAATTTTTCCCGTCGTTATATGGTCTTTTTTAGTAGTGTATGTTGTATAAAAGTGATGTTAACCAATTACAGAGGATGGTTTATGATGTGATTAGAAAAGTGCATGGTAATGAAGGTGAGCATCATGGTAGAACCATGTGACGATGTGTATGGGTTGCATGATGTGCTTAGACATAGCTAAATTTAAGTAGGTAATGGTGGCAAGGACTTGAGTGGGGATTGTTGAGTTTACAAGCGTGGAGTTAACTTGTAAAGAGTAAATGACCAATTAAGCTAACTGAGAGGATGAAATCGAGTTGTAGCGGGATCTGGAATCCCTAAAGGATACCAGTGGGGACCCTAGATATATTTAGAGTGTGTATGGGTAAAGAGTTTGCCCATTTGCTTGCATTTGAACTGGTTCAGGTGGTGAAGTTGCTTGAAATAAAGTTAAATATATTTTAGCGCATATCTTTGTGCTCCAGATGAATTTTTAAGCATGAAGTGTGCCTGCAAGTCTGGAATGAGTAGTAGATAGTGCCCATAAATTTTCATAGTAATCAGAGTTAAAACGAGCAAGATAGAGTATGTAGAAGTTGGCCAAAGGCCACTTTGTTGGGAATCTTGATCAGGCGAGATTGAGCTCGCTTGGGCGAGTTTCTAAGAGATGGATAGTTACTGGAGAAATCTCGCTCAAGCAGATTGATCTTGCTTGAGGGAAATTGATTTTGTTTGAGCAAAATTTCAAGTGAGGATTCTGGATAATTCTCACTTAAGCGAGATTCTGGGCAAAAAAATCAGTGTGTTCTAAGTAGTTCTAAGTGGCATAACTCTTGGGTTCCTATTGTTTATTGTGAGGAGAATTTCAAACGTGAAAAATTTACCCTATAATAAATTATAGGAATTGATAATGGGACATTACACATGTAAATGAATATCCATTAACGTGGATAATGACTATCAATCACCTGTATCTAGTAACAAAAAAATTTATTCGTGTCTTATTTATATCTCTATAAACATCCTCAAACAACATATATTCATGACCACTTAGGGATGAATAAGGAATTTGATTGTGCTAAACACCTCTTAAAATTAGGGTTTAGGGATTGACTAGAGAAACGTAAAAATAACTAAATGAATGTGAATAAGTAAAAAATCATGGTTTTGTTTATATATAAGAAATATTGTAGTAATTTAATTAAACACATATCTACCAATATGAATACATAAATATCCATATTTTATCCATTTATTTAACGGATGGGGAAACTATCCATTTATAATATCTATTAAACTATATTTAAAAATATGAATCATATGCATAAAAGATTTTATCCATAAATGGAAAAGATAATGTAATCAAAGGTCCAAGAAGACAATTTCTAAACCATTGCAGGGAAACTCTCATGGGGCCATATAAGGTTTGTACGTATTAGTTTTGGAGTTGGTCTTAGCCATCAATTGTTTTGATTGGGGCAACAACGATCTTGATTATAATCCACAAAGGACTATCCCTACCCTAGATAGAAAGATACAATGTAGGCCTAATATATAGCTTCATTTATGGGCCCAATTATTCACTACATCTTCTAATGCATAAGATTCCTAGACCTTAAAAATAATTTTAAAAAAACCACTTTCTCTTTGACATGCATAAAAAATAAGAGAGATAAAAGAACCATAGACTTCACAAGAAAGGAGTTGAAATTCGGAGCATCTTTTTTTTACTTAATTTTTATAACTTAAATTTGAAAACTAATTTATTTTAGGGATAAAGACCATTGAAGAAGATCTTGTTTATTTTCCATAAAGTTGGTTTTATACACATTGTAAAATTTGAACATTTGATAACATTAGTTAAACATGTTGGGTTTTTATTGATAGATTAGAGAGCATTTAATCAACAGAATAAATTATTTTGATTATTATATACAAAGAGAACATTAAATATATTGGAAAACTTGCTTATATTTTAAAAGTTTTAAGTCTTATGTTGCTTGACTTTCTACTCTTAATAGAATTTATATATACATATAGGATTATGATAGTAAACAAGTTAGAAAAGAAGTGAGCTTGTGCGTAAACTAATGAAATTAAGTGGTTTTTAATTGTTAGATTATTCTTTCCATTTTGACAATCTTTGTTTTTTAATCACAATCAAAGTTTTTCTTATTTTTTACTTACATATTACATTAGGTTCTCTCTCCTACTTTTGCTAGTTCTGATCTTTACCTTCATATAGAAGGACTACTATATCGTGGGGTTACGCCTTAAACACATAAACTATAAAAGCAATATCTACCACACGTCTCATCCACTCTCTTTTCTTACAAAATGGAGGATCTCTGCTGCAATAAAGGTTAAAGAGCACCTATATATTACAACATGGTCAGTTCTGTAGCAAGAAACTATTAATGGGATAAGACTGAAGTGAAGTGAAGTGATTCCTATAATTTCCTATAACTACATGCATGTATATAAGCGAAGTGTTATTTGAAAAGAAAGCAGGGGATAAGACTGAAATGTAGTCGAATTTGGGATACCACCACACTGCACTTGTATCTGTTTGCTGTTTCCGTTTCTGAAAAGATTCCACAAATAAAGTTATATAGTCTCTTTATATTTAAGTAAGGTAACACTTCACTAATCAGCCCAAATTGAGTTTAAATGGTTCCAAGTTAAAAAGATCAATGTTAGCTTGTAGCACTTGGACAATTAACATACGAATTTCTTCACTATGAATTACAAGACTTGCACTATACTCACACGAAATTTAGTTGGCCATTTTGATTTTCCAAACTTGGTAAGGAGTATATAGCTTTAAAATATTTTGAACGTTCTCATTTAAAAGGAAAAATGCAGTGAGAAATAGGACTGAGTCAGATCCTACTCACTATAGTGACTGCTGACACTTCTACTGATTCAACACACATGGATAATCAAGTCCATATATATATAAATTTAAAAAATGGTTCCCAGTTCAGGGAAGATAATTCAAAGTTCTTTTCCTTGTGTTATTAACTTATTACTTAATTGAGTTCACAAATTTTAAAAAAAGGATAATGTATGGAGAGGTCATTATCAAATGTATAATAACTACTTGTGCTTATATTCCACTTTTCAACTTTTCATTTTTTTAATTGCTTTATTCCCTTGTGTGCTTATTTTGTTTCTTTTTTATTTCCTAGCTATGAAAAAATGCAATGATTTTAAATTCACTTTATAATTAACCTTATTGGAGATTTGGATGCTGATGCAAACATGCTTCTGTCTTGTCCTTTTTCTTCTTTGTCTCATTTCTTTTAAATTATATCAGAAGGAATACACTAAGTATTGTTGGATATGTGCTCATGAATGTTGCTGGGTTATTTCTATTCTTAATTCAAATCTATATTTGAGACTGAGTTTCATTCAGAGGAGCAAATGCAACTGTTGCGTTTAATGAATTAAATACATGAATTTGTCAGAATGAACTAAATAAATGTATCTGTGATTATAAAGGAGAAGTTGGGTTGATAGTTGATCAGCACCTTAAGCAAGTGATTAAATGATTAGAAGTTTGATCTTTAACTTCTGAATGAAAAAAAATTCTGATAGGCAATCCCTTAACATTTAATATGTTGATTATCAAGAAGAAAATTAAACTTATAGTCACTGATTATTAGGGTAACCTTTCTCCCAAAAAGTAGTAGTTGCATGTGGCAAAACTGCGGGGAATTGCGACAGGAACACCATTTTGTTTTCTTTTTCTTTTTTAACTTAAATAATAATAATAATAATAATTATATCTTCATTTCTTTTTGTAAGCACCATGGTTGGTCCAATTCTTTTTTTAATGTAGTACTGCAATGGCTGACTTATGCATGCTTCGTCATTTTCCCACTTTCTAATCAAACTATGTATATTAATTAATATGATTAGAAAAAGCACTAGAAAGAGAAACTATTTCAGCATGTATGGGTAGGTTTTTGTGAGCTCCGTACATATTTTTAAAATACCTAATTATATAGTTTTACGTTACGTTTGTACCAAGTATTTAAATTCTTTAAGGGATAATTAAAATAACAAGAAATTGAATTATTTTTAATTTAATTTCTGTTACTGTAAAAATTACTTATTTGGATGAGCTAATTTAGATTTTTTATTTTTAAAATCATTTATTTGGATTAAATAGAATTTAAAATTTGTCCATTTTTAAAATTTTATTGATGGTAGCAATGTTTATGAGGGTATTGGTAACAACAACAAGAACAATGGAGGTGACAATAGCAGTGATGATATTAGTGATAAGCCATGGTGTTAGCAATGATAATGGAGTGGTGGCGGTGGCAATGACGACGTAAGGTGATGAAGATATGGCGGCGGCAATGGTAATAGTGGTGAAAGTGATGATGATTGTAGTAATGACGACAACAATGAAAGGAGCTATAATAATAATGATGATATGTGGAGATGGTGGCGACAATGACGACCATGTACCAATGTAGAGTATGGTTGTCCATGCCTATAACTCTACATGAGAAAGAAGTACAAAATATTCGTTTCAATTACATATTTACAATACATATCATTCTTAACTGCTAAAATACAAAGTTACTTTTATGTTTTACGATGAATTTAAGGTCCGTTTAGTACGTGGTTGGGAACACGGAGTTTAAAAAAGAGAGAAATCTAAAGGTTAATATTAATTCTTCACGCCGTTCGAAACAATCAAACCTTCGTTTGACCGTAGGTATGTAAACCTCCATTTGCAAACCTCCGATTGCAAATTCTAACTTTTATACAAAGAGACAGCTAGTCGATTAGTAATGAGTTTTTGTATGGTACTATTTTTTTATTTGTAATGGTTGCATTGTTATTATTTAAATGAAAGGTATGTATATTTTATAGTAAATATGTGTATAATGTCTTTTATAATATATTATTTTATTACATAAAACCTGATCGGTTGACATCCTTTAGCTTTCTAACAATACAACTTTAATTTTTATTCTGTTAATTCATACTGAAAACGTATTTTTATTTTTCTTCTAAATGAATATGATACTGAGATTTTTGGAATATGAGTTGGCTTCTAAGTTCCTTCTTGATTGTTGGTATTTTACTGGCTAGTGTTGGTAAAGATTTCATCCCAGCATTTTTTTAATGAGGTCCTCTATAACATGACATAATCACTATTTTTTAATTTAAAATGGAAAATCCTATAAATAAATATACATTATAACTAAATTGACTAAAAAAATATGATATATGATATATAAAGCTAAATCTATTTATTATTTATTAAAGTATTGTACCACAAAAAGGAATTAAACAAATTCTCTATAATTAAAAAAAATCTCTAAAATATAATAACAATTATGTAGATAATAATTATTTTTGTTAAATTTGATATTATCTAAGATTTCGTTATTTTATTGTTATTTTTATTGCATGAATTAATAATTATTAAAACTTTACGATGATTTTAAAAAAATCATCATAATTAATCCAAAAAAATCATCATAATATTTATCATTTAAATATGTCTTTACAATAATTTTATTTTCAATATTAATACATTTATATGCATTCTTTTTTCATAGTTTATTTCTTACTTTTTAAAAAACTTTCATAATATTTTTCTTATTAGATATTATTTGGTTAATGTGTTTTTAAAATATTTAATTTTTATATATTTACAAAAATACGTATAAGAAGCGAAGGACTTATTACTTTATCCAACGGGGAAGGTACTGGTGCTAATTAAATAGTGCGTTCCATAAATACATAAATTGTAGGAAAAAGGACAATCGTATTAAAATAGTACGTAGATAATGTTAAACTCATAAATTGTGACAATTTGAATTCTTGTATTAAATATACTTTTTTTCGATAATAGATAATGTTCTGAACTCATACATTACGACCTGAAAATGTTATTATATTAGTATAATGGACATATTTATAAAATGTAATGTCAAATCAAAAAATAAAACCCAAATATATTAAGTATTTAAAAAAGAAACAAAATAGAAGGAGGTGGGATACAGCGATTCAGGGCTGACTCTGACTTAAAGTATATAGACAAGTTACTTGTCCAAGTAAATTACTACCATATTTTTATCTTTCTTAAGTGGGAATACTTCTGAATTAACTTTGTTTAATCTGCTTTAGGAACTAAACTATATTCTTAGCTGGACCCATATATCCTAACATTCCTTCTCTATGCATGCTATTTTGGTCAGTGAAATAACTTCCTAAAAAGTATATACTTTTAGAGTTATGGGCATTTTGTATTTAATCATAATATAACTTACCTTTTTCTCAAATAAGTCTTCCTATCTTATTCAAAAATTAAAATATATCAACAAACTCTGATACAATTGATAGATAATTAAGTTTTTTAAAAATGATGTTAAAGATTTATGTTTTAGTACATGCATAAAAAAATTGGTTTCATAAATAAAATTTATTTTAATAATTTCTATCTTTCGAAATAATTAATTTTTAACTTAGGTTGCAAAGAAAATCAAAATCTTAATTGCATATGCACGGCACAATTGTACTTGTGTTCCTATAAATATAAGTTTTCAAAGGCATTTTGTCCCAAGTATCTCACACCCTTAGCTTGCACCACTTGATATTTGTTATTTAATTTGTTCCTTCTCTGAAACTTGCTATATTTCGCACACTACATTTGTTCTAATCATGGATATTGAGTCAAATACACAAGAAACTAAAGCTGGAGTATTAGCTCATTGGGGTAACTCTGTCATTGCATTACCTAGGAAGTTGAAGTCCATGGTTATCAATTTCACAAGGAGCATAAAGAAGATTGGACAAGACGACCCAAGACGAGTAATTCACTCATTGAAAGTGGCAATTGCTCTCACATTGGTGTCCATGTTTTACTACTCAAGGCCTCTTTATGATAGCCTTGGAGTTGCAGGAATGTGGGCTGTTCTCACAGTGGTGGTGGTATTTGAATTCACTGTAGGTAAGTTCAAAACTCCACATATTTATGTCTCCTTAATTAATCTTGCATGAATTACATCAATTTTTCTTAAACAATAATGCATATGCTTTGTTCTAAACCAGGTGCAACACTCAGCAAAGGTATAAATAGAGGATGTGCCACATTATTAGCTGGTGCTTTAGGGGTTGGAGGTCAACACTTAGCTACTGCTTTTGGAGAAAGAGCAGAACCTATTGTCCTTGGGACCCTTGTCTTCATTCTAGGTACTAAACAGTGCTAAGAAAAAAAAAGCTTACATATATTAGTTAATGTGTGCATTAATTTGAGGCTAAAATTGGATACTTTCTAATGCTAAATTGTTTGCTGTATGTTTTGCAGCTGCAGGGTCTACGTTTTTCAGATTTTTCCCAAAGATTAAAGCAAGATATGATTATGGGATGGTGATATTTATATTGACATTTTGTTTGGTTACTGTTTCCGGGTACAGAGTGGAGCAACTGTTTGAGCTTGCCCATCAGAGACTTTCAACAATTTTAATAGGAGTAGCAACTTGCATGGTCATCTCCATTTTCATTTGTCCAGTGTGGGCAGGTGAAGATCTTCACAAGTTGGTAGCTTCTAATATAGAAAAGCTAGCAAATTACCTAGAAGGTATATATATGTATATACTAGACCCTTCATTCATTGATTCATATTATCATGTATATGCATCTGTTTTTTGTGTGTTGTGTGTGTAAAAATGTAAAATTCTTCATCATTCTCAGGATTTGAAGCAGAATATTTTCATTCCTCAGAGGACAAACAAAAACCTGAAAAGTCAGTTCTCGAAGGATATAAGAGTATTCTCAATTCCAAAGCAAGTGAAGAGTCCTTGGTGAGTATTTTATTTTCTTGCTCTCAAATATATATATATATATATATATATATATATATAATATATTAATTGGTAAAATATTGACCATATAAATTCCACATCATTTTGAAGGCAAATTTGGCAAGGTGGGAACCAGGACATGGTGCTTTTCGCCTTCGTCATCCTTGGAAGCAGTATTTGAAGATTGGAGCACTAACTCGGGAATGTGCTTACAAGATTGAAACTCTTAACAACTACCTTAATCCTGAAATCCAAGTAATGCATCATTCTCTCTACTTCAAAACAATATTTTTCCAAAAGGAAATCATTTTAAAACCTCACTATATTATAATTTAAATATTTGACATGCATTCACTTCGATGTCTATTTTCAAGACAATTTTAATTAACTAGATCCTTGACAAATTTTTTGTTTGTAATTTTGATTAAAGGATAAGTCTCATAGTCATGCATGCAAGGGATGAAAATCTCAACCAAATCATGTCAAATATATGTTTTGAGAAAAATTATCATTTAAAGTGTGACATTTTTAAATAACATATGACATGATTTAACTGAGAGGACAAATTTTGGCAATGTAAATGTAAAGATATCCATTAAAAAAAGAAGACAAATTTAGCTTTATTAGCTAGAAGCTAACGTGCATTTTGATTACTACAGGCATCTTTGGAGTTCAAGTGCAAAGTTCAAGAAGCATGCAAGAAAATGAGTTCAGAGTCGAACAAGGCACTAAAGGCAATATCTTCATCAGTGAAAACAATGACAGACCCATCAGGTGCAAAAAGCCACGTAGAAACTTCAAAAGTTGCAGTCAAAGACCTCAAAGTTGCACTGGAAATCATGACATTAGAAGATATAGAACTCCTAGCAATAATCCCAGTTGCCACGGTTGCAGCAATACTAGAAGAAATCACAAAGTCCGTGGAGAAAATCTATGAATCTGTTTCAGAGCTTTCTCATTCAGCCCATTTCAAGAGCATTGTAGAACCCAATGTCTCACCTGAGAAGCCAATAACACTACTTCATCGAGGCATCATAAAACCTGTTATGGACATTGATAATGATAAAAACGTTGACCTTGACCATGTTGAAATTAAGATCCATGACATAATGACAGATTCTTCGGAAAAAGAAAAAACACCACCACACATGATGTAATCATCTCTTAACATCCCGTCAAGAGAGATGGATGCATGTTTTCATGACCATTCGATAACCGCTTCACATGAGTTCAACTTCAATTATGGATTAGTAACTCATTAGTGCAACATTTGTAAATAGTCATTGAGTGACTTTGAGAGCAGCAATTTGTCATGACTCAACTCTTTTATTCATGGGTTGAGTTAAATAGTCTCCTACCTTATTCTACTCTTGTAATGTAAGTGGAATGATTAAATTAAGGTGAGAAGCATTTTCATATTCTTACCTTAATTTAATTTCTTTACTGTACTGTGACAGGTTTTGCTAGCTGTCATTTTTTGTTAATTATTAGATGCAGAAAAGTATATGGTAAACTGGCTATATATGCTCTCAGCCACATTTGGTGCTTTTCTCCCAACGCTTGTATTGGTGTTATTTTCTGCTTTTTGACAACATTCATCGTAAGCCACAAACAAATTAAAGTTGACACAAAATTGACATGGCCATTATGGGTTTGATGCCTGAAACGTGGAACTCTAAAAGCAAATTGCTGGATGGGCCAAAAAAGGATCTTAGTATTTTTCACGACAAAGATTAATTTAATTGAAAAGTCAAAATATACCAATTGAGCAAAATAAAAAAGGAAAAAGTACAGAGAATAATCTTTGCAACTTTTACAGAGGTTCACTAATAACGGTACGGAGAAGTTTAGACTCATAAGATTATAAAAGTACGTAATGGTTGTTGAGAGTAAATATTACTTATTTATTTATTGTTATTATTAACGCGATCCTTCATATTAAGGAAATAATTTTATTTGGAGATCTATAACATAATTAAGGCTCTTTAAACAAGTTTCAATACCGTATTTTACTTAAAAGATTTACAATAATTTACATATCTTACTCAATCAATATAAATAAGTCTTTTTTACCTTTTTCCTTAGTGTTTTATTTATTTATTTATTTATTTATTCATAACATCTTTCTTTAATAGTTAAGAGTAAGTTATTTATTTCAATAAGTTTAATGGATATATAGGTACTAGTGCAAAATGTAAATATAAACACAAGATATTAACTCAGATAAAAAGAACAAAGTTAATATACACGCGGTGGTATTTTTGATAATTTAAGCAAAACAATTTAAACTCGGTTACATGGTAACCGAGTTTATAAAACACAGTTATATGGGCAATCATGTTTATATGGTTTATGAATTTTGTACTTATTTATTTTGGTAAACATTTAAACTCATCACCCTTATACAGATATAAACTCGGTTATATGGTCAACCGTGTTTATATGTTTACGAATTTTGTATTTATTTATTTTGGTAAATATTTAAACTCGGTTACCACTCTAACCAAGTTTATATCTCTAATATAAACAATTTTATAAGTAGCTGAGTTTATATCTTTATAACTTAAAACCCTATTCATTTCAGTTTTTCATTATCGCCTCATCATTGAAACTCTTTGTCTCTCTCAGCTTTCCTCCCCTTGTGTTTCTCTGCTTCTGTCCCCCGTTGTCAGGTTCTATTTCCCATGAGGACTGCAACTATCTCTCATCAGTTTGTTATTGAGGTGTTGCTTTTCTTTGTTCTCAACCCCATATCTTCTCTTCTCTGTCCCGGTTTCTTCCCAATGTTTATCTTTCTCTCTAGTTCTTGTCACATACACTGTTGGTTTAATTTGAACTCACAATCTTAGCCTCTGATGGGTTACTTTCACATTTCCTGCAAGTAGAAATTGTCACTGTTATAGGTACTCACACATACTTTTGTTATATGTTGCTTATATGCATATGTATTCTGTATATGCCTACTGAGTACTGATATCAAATAGGATGACCATATTTACTAGCTTGTATGTGATTCCTTGTTAGAGATAGTTATAATTGTATCCACCAACGCATGCAATAAGAACATCTGGTTTCCTACCCTATTTTTCCAAAGCCTGCCTTCTGGTCTCATTGCCAATCACCGCATGAAATTCTTTTACCATAATCAGATATGGATGAGATGAAGCTGGTTATTGTGATTGCAGGATAAGTATTAGAATGATGATCACTCTAATTGATTGAGATTTTAAGTTTAGCATGAAGCTATATGAACTGATTTGTGTAACTAATTTTAGTTGATTTTGAAAATTAAAGTCATTATTATGATGCATAATTATTGAGATAACCCTAGGAATATGGTTTGAAATTTTGTTGCTTTCTTATTCTATTAATACATTTGTTGACCAATATCGATATGCTATTATGTTCCTTAAATTTTGTGGTGGCTCATCTTATTAATAGAAATAATGCCTTAATAACGCTCTTGAGTGATTTCTTAAGTCTGCAAATAAATGATAGTCATTAGACAAACAAAGGTATCAAACTAGATGGAGGTAGTCTCCAAATCTTGATCACATGATCCTAATCTATGTCTTTAATGGCATATTACCGAGTTCTTATAACTTGATACAGAACTAAGACTGTTAGGTGAAGAGATTTGGAACTTGTCTTTAGTGCAATTGGTTCCTTAAGCATATATATATATATATGTATGTGCGTGTGTGTATGTTTTCGCACTTTGTGGTAGTCAAAATCTATAAGAAATGATTTGATAATTTATTCATATATATCCTAGTATTCATAGAAGTACTATATTAGGGCAATCAAATGGGTTTTAGATTGTCAACAATGACAATATTTGAACAACTAGAAATTAAGTATGTAATTGTTTTTAACAACTAGAAATATTCTAGTTTAATAGTGGATAGTTACTCTTAGTAGCTTTTTAATATGTCGTTAATATCATGATTGTTTTTATTTTGTATCACAACATTCTGTTTCTAATATGTTGTGATCATAATCATTTTTAGTGATTGTTTCAGTTGGGAATTTGCAACTAGGATACATTATTGCATTAGTTGTAAAGGATTCACTATTTAATGATGATTGTTCTCACCATTTTTATATCATGATTTAATTGTCGCAAGTAGTTTAAAATTTTTCTACTTTGAATGAGTGAATTGTAGTTTCCCATTTGAGATTTGACACAAATAGTAATTAGTGTTTTAACTATTCAGCGGGATGTTGGCCCAACATCTGGGAAATGGGAAGCCACCATAGATTCTATATAGAGGCTATGGACTATCGGGGCTGAGTTGGTTCATTGATGGGTCAGACGAGGCTGTGGCCATTGGTATGTGCACGACTTAGGCCCTTTGGTTCACCATCAACCCTCGCCAGATATTATGTAAAGGGTCTCTGTTATGGAGATCATACTAATGGATATCGTTGTCCCAATGCCAATTGCAGAGGTGCAGGTCGTCGGCCAGGCACTAAGGCACTTCCTCATGTGGCCTAATAGACTTCTCACAGTTGCTGCTACCCAAGTATATTCCCGAAACAAACCTTAAATAAATTATAAGTTTACGGTTTGTATCATAGCACATTGTTTTAATGTTTTAATTGTTCAGCGGGATGTTGGCCCAACATCTGGGAAGGGGAAGGCCACATATATCTGATAAAAAGGCTATAGATTATTGGGGCTCAGTTGGGCGAGGACGTCGTCTGGTTCCCATGATAGGCAGATGTATTCGGCCGCACAAATCCACTATCGTTTTACATTATGTCGAGTGACTTGTGCGAGATCATGATTAGTCGAATGATGTTGAACATCTCTGTCATTTAGTTTTGGGAGTTGTAAGTATATTGTTCTATATTTAATTATTTCAGTTCACATGTTATTTGTCAATAACCTGTGTAAATTTTCTTTTGTTTATGCATAAATTTTGATTGGATAAGGGTTTTCATAGAACATATAGGTTCTTAGAGCCCTTATCCATACAAAAAAATGGGAACACCAAAGAGAAAACTCAAGCATATATCCAAAATTGGATGCATAAGAAGGAAGAATGTCTACTTAGCCGTATATCATAGAGAGTAAGAGTCTCTTGTATAATTATTACCTATTAACTTAATCATTTTGTATTGTCACTTATTAGGTTTTATTACAACTCTCATTGGTAGTTGATGGTTATTTGTCCTAAGGATTCCATTGTTGCATGCTTTGATTCATTGCATGGGACTGCTCCTATAGACTTCAAACAAATAGTAGAGGCGTAAGTTCATTTAAAAAATTAAATAACTTTACATATTCAATTACATCGTTCTGTTCTTCTACAATTCTCACTCATCATGTCTTTTATTGTTACATAGGGTTGTAGCCGAATATACTTAACTACAGGGAAGCATCAACAGGAAAAAATACAGTGGGTCAAACCAAAAGTAAGTACTTAAGAAGGCAGTGTTATTTATTAACTTCTGATAATTTGAAATAACATTATCAAATTGTTTATTTGATGTGCCTTGTAGTCTCATAGGCAGCAAGATAGCTATAAGTGCGGGTATTACATGATGAAGACCATTGTCCAAAACTATATGGTAGATAGATGGACAACTGTAAGTGTTCACTTGCCTACATTTTATAAATTTGTATTCATATAGTAATTAAGTTTTTGGTCTTCAATTTCTAATTGTTTTGTCTTGTTTGTAGTACTTTCAAGACTGATCATACTTCCTCCGATAGACATAAATAATGTTAAAAAGTAATGTGTCACATACTTTTATGGAGGGAAGGACTCCGATAAACATTTATTATTTTATATCATTCATTGTACCTACTGTGGGATTTTATTTTATTTTTCATTCATTGTACCTAGTGTAGGATTGTACTTAGGGTTTAAGATTTTATTTTATTTCATTCATGTACATAATATTCATTATATATATATATATCATTTTCTTTATTATGTTGTTTATAACATATTAACATTATTTCATTTATTTTTATTAATTAGTGAATACTGTGTGTGAAATGAATTGTCTGGGATACATTGTGTTTGGTTGTGTAAAATTATACGTTTGGGAAATCAATAAAACAAAACTTGCATTTTAAAAAACCACTTACATTTAAACTCGATTATAGCAATAACCAAGTTTAAATGTACAAACTTTTAAACTCGATTATGACTATAACCAGGGTTAAATGTCAGCACATTCAAACTCGGTACAAGATCGAGGTTAAAGAACACCAATCGAGTTTAAAGGTCCATATTTATTACCACGACGGGAATAAACTCGGTTGCAGAATTGAGTTTAAAAGCTTAATTTAACCGAGTTTATATCTCATTTCTCCACTAGTGAGGGCTAAGTATTAAGTGTGTTTATCAATTGATTTAATCATTTCAAACCACTCGATCAATTAAAAAAATTGAAAATCAAACGAACAATTAACCAAAAAAATTGAAAACTAAAAAAGTCACAACTTTTTATTCAATTTGGATTGAATTTCAAATCTTATATTCAAAACTAATTTGAATTGAACCTTTAATGCTATTTATTATTTTTTTTTCTTGGATAAATGAGTTGCATTAATAAAATACAACACTTATAACACATACACTGGACAAGATATACAATCATGGTTGATCTAGTATAATGATATATATATATATAGACACTAGTAATATATAACATATTAAATAATAACTTAATATGATTGTTTTATAAGGAAAATAACTCAAATTTGTACTAAAATAATACACATTTTGTTTTAAAAATATGGTAAATTAGTGCTAAATATATTTATCTGTACCCATTTGACAAGGATTCAAATCTCACTTTAGGCATTTTGCAGTTTCTATAGAATTTGATGTAGATTGGTTCAATCAATAAACCACTAATTTAGTTGGTTTATTGATTTTTTCATTAGACTGACCAGTTTGATATGATTTCCTGAACAGTAATAGAATATCATAAAAAAAGAAAGAAAAGCAAAAATTTCACTTTCTTTTCTCCTCATTGTCATGTTATCTTCCTTCTCCATTCCCATAATTCCTTTACTTCTTCACTTTAAGGCAAGGCAAAGCTTTTCACTTTCTTATACTCCTCCGTCCTTGAAGCTTGAAGAGTACAAGCTTTCATTTTCAAATTTCCTTCAAATTCCATCATTATCAAGGTGCCAAATCAAGAACCCTTTGGGTAATTGCTCCAATTATTGGAAACTATTTCAAATTCTTTGAATTTATGATTGTAGGAAGCGTTCTAAAGTTATGGGTTGCGTCAGAACCTTGAAACTGCTTCCAGAACCCTCGTCGACGAATGTTTGATAAGTCAAAACTTTTGAACTCTTGCCCTTTTATTAAATTAGTTGTGATAGAAGGTATAGTCAATTAATCGGCGGAGGCCGGTATGTTTATATTTATAGGTTCATTTTTGAAATGAGATTGAAACACGAATGCGAGTTGGAGTTTTCAATTCTAGTAGGTAAGAAACTATATATTTTAAATAGATGAATTATGAATGGATAAGGCTATATTTATATGACTTGTAAATGAATTATGCATTGTTGATGATTAATGTTAGATGTGAATAATTAATGTTATTGATGTTGTTGATGATGGTATAAAATTGGTGGTGAATGATCCCCTCAAACTATGAACAATGATGAATTATGTTATTGATGATGATTATTGTGTAAATATCAGAATGAATTATTAATGAGAATATGATGATGAAGTGTGTGGTTGATGTTATGATGATAAATCATGATGAATGGTTAATGATAATGATGTTGTAATGATAAATGATGATGAATGAGATTGATGATGTTAATTATGATGATCTTAGTGCATGATTATGGTAATCATGTTGGATAAGTCAGTGTTAGCTTGTGGTTGTAATAAATATTGCATCCGATGTTGTTAATGAATAAGAAACCCTTGATGGTGGTAATCAAGTGGTAATCCTTGGTGATGGTAATCAAGAGGTTTTATTAATGATTGACATAACATGTGCATAAAGTTGCTCACAGGATGCAGGGATCCTATGAAGGAGCCCAAATGGGAGGGCGGCCTGATGGTAAGGCACAGACCTTGCAGAGGTTCCTTTTTAAGGTCCACAATCGCTCAAGAGTTAGACTTTAAGGCTGGCCTACAACACCAGTTGTTAAGATATTGTAGTCACTTGGAGTAACAGTGTTACAAAAGGACAAACAGTTTGGTACTGGTAAAAATGTTCACTAGTGTAAAAAGTGGATATAACAACTGGATATAATCACGGGTTAGAGTGGACCAGTGATAAAAGAATGTATGATGGAATTTTCAAATTATAAGGTAACTATATAATCATGGTTGTTAACCACTCATGCTTGTAGATTCAAGGGTAATTATATATTCATGAATAACATTAGAACCATGATCGTATCCTTGAATATATAATCACGGTTGTATTTCTAACCGTGGATATATAATTTAGGGTTTATTCGTTGAGGACTATATAATCACGGTTGACTCTACAACTGTGATTATATATTGATGGATACAATCATGGTTGTCACTTTAACTGTGGATATAAAGTTAATGTTATTCAAGTGGCCTCAATACTTAAGAGGGGGTGAATTGAGTGTTTAAAAACTTTAACTTGGAATGCCTTTGAACTTGGTTCTTTATGCAATCTTAATGAGATATACAGAAATTTACACGCAATAATTATGTATCACACAGAAATTGGCTTGATTTGAGATAATGAACTCTTAGAGTCAAGTGAAACTTAACAGAGAAATGAGAATCAAGATAGAATGATGGTTCAGTAATTTATCAAACAGTTGGTGTGCAATGGTTTAGTTTCTTCTTAGGATCACAATTAACTCAAGCAATCAACTTAGGCAATTCAATAAGCAGTTTGTATGCACAATCAAATAAAGAGTTCAAGGTAAGAAGAAATGTAAACCAATTTAACGAGTTCCACCAATCCGGTGTACGTCTCGCCTTCAAGCAACCCACTTGAAGGATTACACTATTGAAGACTTGAGATACAAGCTTTGAGCAATTGTCTCCTAATGTCCCAAACTCAAGAACCTAATTCTCACAAGCAAAGGACACCCCACCCAATCTCACAATCTCTCAATACCCAAAGGTTGAATCCCAACTTTTGTGACCACTCAATCTAGAGTAAATACCTTAGTGTTTTGGTGTTTAGATTACAAGATTATACTCTCTTAATAGAGTGGATAAGCAAATGAAAGTTCTCCCAATGGTAACTCTCAACAAGAAGAGAGGATTTACAAATACAAGCTCAAAGTTTTAGAATAATGAAACTATACAAGAAAACTAAACTCACAAAGCACAAAGGCAAGCTAGGGATGATTTCTTCTTGATGTGGTTTTGTGTAGCTTGAATCAATGGTGCATTTATAGGCCTTGGAGAGCTTCTAGCCATTGCAAATGAGTTCCAGGTTGTCCACCACGCTTGACATAGAGTATGGGTCTCTGTTACCCACTAAAAATGACTTTATAAAGCTGTTCCCCACTATTTGAATCGATTCATACATCTTTGAATCGATTCAAAGCATTTTGTTTTGGGCATTTTGGGCTTCCAGAATCGTATGAATCCATTCAAGCCTCTTTGAATCGATTTAACCTATTCTGTTTTGGGTTTTTGGGACTTTCTAGGCCTTTAAATCGATTCATACGCATGTGAATCGATTCAAGCAATGTTGTTTGATGTTTTTCCATGCATTTTGAGTCATGGTTCCTTTCCTTGATCTTCATGCATTGCTTTCTTGATTCTTTAATCATTTGGGAGCGTGTTCTTCATGGTTTCTTAGTCTTTGATTTGAAATTCATCAAATCCTTGTGTTTTCTTTTGAATTGTGCATGCATTTGTTTTTGATCCATGAGTAATGTTCATTTCATTCTTGTGCACTTGTCATTATCAAAACCTATTTAGAACATGCAAATACATTTTCCCCCTTTTTGATGATGACAACTAATGGACATCTCTTCGGGGTGTTAGTTTCAGGAATTATATCAATATTCATGTAATGAACTAGGCAATTCAGTGAATTTGCAATCATACATATATATTTGTTTGTTCTCCCCTTTGTTTTGAAATGTAACATGTATACATATGTATTATTCTATTTCACAATTTTTTTTCCCTTTTCCAATATCTCTCCCCTTTTTCAATGTATTTAGTATCTCTCCCCTTTTGTCATTATCAAAAACAATATATGTTGTAGGGAAATAACAAAAAACATTTATATCAAGGATGAAGTAACATAAGGTTTGAGAATTAAACAACCAACAGAATTGAACAACCAACAGAATTGAACAACCAAGGAGCCACATTGGGCAATAAAGTTCAAGCAAGACAACCACAAAACATAATTAACTAATGTCAAGCATAATATAGAAAAGAAAGCCAACTAAGGCTGAGGGAATTGGAGGCTGGAGATTTGGGTAGGAAGCTCTGTGTAGCGTTCCTCCATGTTTTCTTCGAGCTTATCAAGCCTGGTGTTGATATTTGCTTCCATGGCATCAAGGCGACGATCCATATGGGCAGTGAGTCATGCAAATAAGTCATCGGCAGGTGCTTGTGTAGGTGCAGGAGGAGGAGGAGCATTAGCAGCATCTTCATCATCACTATCATGGCATGGGCATCGAAGAATTTCCCAAAGGCCATGGTACTCATGAATATTCATCTTAGTGAGATGAGACTTGCCAATGAGACCCTTAGTTCCAATAACTTCCTTGACTTCATTCTTGAAATCGACCCTATAATAACGAAGGATTTTGGTGATGAGAACTGCATAAGGAAGTCTTGTGAGGTTTTTAGTATCCAACATGTGATTCCTGACTATGTTGATCCAATTTATTTTATGCTGATTTACAATTGCCCAAAGGATGAGTAGTTGAGATTCACTTACTCGGGCATTGTTACTTCCTAGGGGTAGAAGAATCTTGACCAAAACATAATGAAGCAAGCGATGGTCAATGTTCAATTTTCCAACCGTGCTTGTGGTAGATGAAGAGAGATTGAAGAGGTTTCTTGCTTCTAGGAGATTATAGTTCCACCATGGAGAGGGCTCTCTCTCAAAGAAGTGAGCATCATTGATAGGAAGCTTACCAACTTTGTTTAGAACTTCATTATCAAGAATCATGGTTACACCTTTCACTTTGGAAATGTATCGGCCATCTTGAAGGTGTAAAGTGGAATAGAATGAATGAATCAATTCAGGATAAATTGCTTGAGACTCAAGAGTGGCGAATTCCAGAGTGTGTTGTTGTTGGAGAGTTTGAGTAAGAGAAAGACCAGAAGACTCAAAAAAATAGAAGATCAAGCCAGTGAGGTAGAATCAAAGGTTTCTCAGAAAAGCTGTTTAAATACCTTTCTAAGTCTTTTTGAGTGTCAAAGAGTCTCACCAAATCTGAGTTTTGTGGTGTGGAGGTTCCAGCAATGTTTGCTCATTATTTCTTGCGTGGTTGGGAGGAGGAAGCCATGAGATTTGAGTGAGTGAAAAATGGAGATTTTAAAGTGGAAGAGAGAAGTTTTAGAGAGAAGGAGGAGAAAGGGAATGAAGAAGTTGAAGTGAAATGATGGAAAGGAACCCAAAACAGCGTGATATAGGCAATTTTTACCGCATGAATCGATTCAAGGGAGGTTTGAATCGATTCAAACGCTGCTGGTTTGAAAATTTTTTGAGCATCAGGGGTTTGAATCGATTCAAGACCCCTGTGAATCGATTCAAACGCTGTTGTTTCTCTTTGAATTGCATTTTTGAGCTGTTGAATCGATTCAAGGCACTGGGCAACGCTTTTGGATCATTGAAATCTTCAATTTCATGACCCTTTTTGCCTTCTATTTCAATTAAACACTTATGAACAACATTTAACTCAATCATTTATGCAATTCAAGACTTAACTAATGAATTTTTTTGTAAGGTAACTATCATGCCAAAGAGAATCAAATTACATACTTATTCAAATCTCATGCTCAAGATTAAGAATCATTTATCAACAAAGATAGTCAAATTTCTTGTCAATTTATTTGTAATGAGTGTAACTAATTCACATTAGACATCTTTAAAATTCCTAATTCTCTCCTAATGTTTATGAATTGTTCCTTTGTAAGTGGTTTTGTGAATATATTAGCTAATTACTTAGAGGTTTCAACATGTTCAAGTACACAATCACCTTTTAACACATGATCTCTAATGAAATAGTGTCTTATCTCAATATGTTTGGTTCTTGAATGCATCACAGGATTCTTTGAAATATTAATGGAACTTGTATTATCACATTTAAGAGGCACATGGTCTAAAACAACACCAAAGTCTAGAAGTTGTTGCTTCATCCAAAGGATTTGGGCACAACAACTACCAATTGTAATATATTCTGCCTCAGCTGTTGACAATGCAACACTTACTTGTTTCTTGCTATGCCAAGATACAAGAGAACTACCAAGCAAGTGACAAGTAACACTAGTAATTTTTCTATCAAGTTTACATCCTGCAAAGTCAGAATCAGAGTAACCAACAAGAGTGCATTCAACCCCTTTAGGGTACCATAAACCAACATCTTGAGTTCCAACCAAGTTTTTCATTATTCATTTCATGACGGTTAAGTGTGATTCTTTTGGACATGCTTGATATCTTGCACACATACATACAGCAAACATGATATCCGGTCTACTAGCGGTTAAGTAAAGTAAAGATCCAATCATACCTCTATATTTTGTAAGTTTTACATCCTTACCTTTCTCATCCTTGTCCAAATAACATGAAGTGCTCATGGGTGTGGCAATTTCATATGCTTTGTCCATGTTAAACTTTTTGAGCAACTCTTTGCAATATTTGGATTGGCTAATGAATGTTCCTTCTTTAGTTTGCTTGATTTGTAGTCCAAGAAAGAATGTGAGTTCTCCCATCGTAGACACCTCAAATTCATTCTGCATTATCTTAGCAAACTCCTTGAAAAGTGATTCATTAGTGGCACCAAAAATGATATCATCCACATAGATTTGTACTAATAGTATGTCATTCTATTTGTGCTTAATGAATAGTGTTGTGTCAACCTTTCCTTTTTCAAAATTGTTTTCTAAAAGGAATTTGCTTAATCTTTCATACCAAGCTCTTGGAGCTTGTTTTAAACCATACAAAGCTTTTCTTAGTTTGAAAACATGATTTGGAAATTGATAGTTTTCAAAACCAGGAGGTTGATCAACATATACTTCTTCTTGAATATATCCATTCAAGAAGGCACTCTTGACATCCATTTGGTACAATTTGAAATCTCTACAACATGCAAAGACCAATAATAATCTAATAGCTTCTAATCTAGCTACGGGAGCATACGTTTCTTCATAGTCAATTCCTTCTTCTTGATTGTAACCCTTAGCTACTAGCCTAGCTTTGTTTCTAGTTATAACTCTATTCTCATCTAGCTTGTTCCTAAATACCCATTTAGTTCCTATTATTTGGTGATCATTGGGTCTTGGCACTAGTTCCCAAACTTCATTTCTTTCAAATTGATTAAGTTCTTCTTGCATGGCTAATGTCCAATGTTCATCAATAATAGCTTCATCAATGGTTTTTAGGTTCAATTTGAGAGACAAATGCTAAGTGATTGTAAGTATTGAAAGAGTGTCGAGTACTTACACCTTTAGTGATATCACCTATAATATTGTCCAAAGGATGGTCTTTTGAGGTGATCCACTCCTTTTGTTGAGCTTGATAATTTTGTGTTGTATCTCCTTCATTTTTGTTTTCCTCTTTGTCATTCAAGCTTAATTCTTGGAGAGTACCTACAAGGTCATCAACATCTTCCTTTCTCAGAGGGTTATGGCTATTTTCATCAAATTTCACATGAATTGATTCTTCAATAGTATTAGTTTGTTTGTTAAAGAACCGATAAGATTTGCTTGATGATGAATATCCAAGAAAGATTGTCTCATCAGCTTTTGCATCAAACTTTCCTAGATTATCCTTTCCATTGTTAAGTATAAAGCATTTGCATCCAAAAATATGAAAATAGGAAATATTTGGTTTTCTACCTTTATAGAGTTCATAGGGGGTTTTCTTTAAAATAGGCCTAATTAAACATTTATTCATAACATGACAAGCGGTGTTTACCACATCGGCCCAAAAATGTTTTGCAACATTATTTTCATTTAACATGGTTCTTGCAAGTTCCACTAAAGATTTATTTTTCCTTTCAACTACTCCATTTTGTTGTGGAGATCTAGGAGTTGAAAAATTATGACCAATACCATATTTTTCACAAAATTTTTCAAATAATTGATTTTTAAATTTCTCCCCCATGATCGGTTCTTATGGATGCAATCTTTGAATTTTGTTCATTTTGGATAATCTTGCTAGTTTCTTGAATGCACGATATGCTTCATTTTTATGAGCAAGAAACAAAGTCCATGTATATCTAGAATACATCTATAATTACAAGACCATAGTAATTGCCACCAAAGCTCTTGACCTTAGAAGGTCCAAACAAATCCATGTGCAAAAGTTGTAAAGGTCTTTGAGTTGAAACAACATTTTTAGCTTCAAATGATGCCTTTACTTGTTTTCCCTTTTGACATGCATCACAAAATTTATTTTCAAACTTTAGCTTTGGCAAACCAATCACTAATTCTTTAGAAACAAGTTTATTCAGATGGTCTATATATATATGAGCTATTCTTCTATGCCATAGCCATGATTCATCCTCTCTAGTCATAAAGCATTGTACATCATTTGACGACAAACAATCAACATCAATCATGTAGATATTATCGACTCTTTGACCAACAAATTTACCTCTTTGTTTTGCTTATTTTCAATTATGCAACCATTTGATTCAAATATTACTCTATATCCTTTGTCACATAATTGACTTATACTAAGCAAATTATGTTTGAGTCCTTCTACATATAATACATCATTAATTGAAGTGGAAGAATTTTTTACCGATTTTTCCAATGCCAAGAATTCTTCCTTTGGTATTATCCCCATAGGTGACACTTCCTTCTCTTTTGGGTGTGAATGATGTGAATTTACTTATGTCACCTGTCATGTGCTTTGAACACCCGTTATCTAGGTACCAATGGGTGTTGCTTGCCTTGAAACATACCTATAAAACAAAATTAGTTTTGAGAACTTGGTACCCATTTTATGTTGGGTTCTTTTTGGTTAGCTTGTGGTAGTGTTCCTTTGGGAACCCACAACTTTCTTACCACTTTTGGTCCAAATTTTCTAATATAGCAATTTGAAGTATTATGTCTTTTAGCACCACAATGATTGCATTTAGTAAATGGTGATGGAGATTTTCTAGGTGGCACAAAGAAGTTCTTATAATGCTTTTCCTTTTTAGTGGGATTATATCCTAATCCGGTTTTGTCAAACATGCATCGTTGATTTCCAAGTAGAACATTTAAATTATCTCTACCATTTATGAATTTCTCAAGAGTTGTATTCAAGTCTAGGACTTTCTTTTCTAGGTGATCATATTTTACAGCAAATTCACATAGTTTGATTTTAGAGCATGGTTGAGCATTAACTACTTTCTCTTTCAAGCTTTCATTTTCTTTACTAAGCTCCATGAGATGCATTTCTAGAGTATCAATGGTTTTTCTTGACAACTTATATTTGCTAGATAGTTTCATATGTTTATAATACAATTCTTCAAAAGCGTTAAGTAACTCATCTTTATCAAGTTCATTGTTGTTTACCTCATTTTCCTCTTCTTGGTGGTTGGCCATTAGGCATAAGTTGGCTTCTTCATTGTCTGATTCTTCCGAGCTACTTACTTCTTTTTCGTCCCAAGCAATGTAGGCTCTTCTTCTTCCTCTTTTCTCTTTGTTCTTCTTCTTAAGGTTTGGACAATCCACCTTGAAGTGCCCTTCCTTGCCACATTCAAAATAATTTGGTGAGGAAGAGTTTTCATTAGAAATAGGTTTCTTACCTTGAGGTTTGAAATTTCTTTGGAAGCGCTTGTTTCTCATGAATTTTCTGAATCGCTTCACAAATAATCCAAACTCCTCATCCTCATCAAGTTCACTCTCAGATTCAACTTCCTTGATTGAAGTGGCCTTGAGAGCTAGACCTTTCTTCTTGGAGGATTTTTCTTCCTCTTCCACCATCTTCAAATCTTTCAACTCTTGCTCCTGCTCTTGTAATTTACCAAATAGTGTTGCAAGAGACATATTATTTATATTTGGTGATTGTTTGATAGCAGTGACAAGAGGTTGTCATTCCCTAGTAAGACTTTTTAACACTTTATGAATAAGCTCTTTATATTAGTGTAAGTCTTCCCAAGAGTGATGAGATGATTTATAATTAGGATGAACCTCTTTTGCATATCAATGATTGTTTCCCCGAAGTTTAATCTAAAACTTTCATATTGACTAGTGAGTGTACTAATCTTAGAATCCTTTACATCACTAGTTCCCTCATGAGTGACTTGGAGAGTATCCCACATTTCCTTAGCGGTTTTACAAGTTACAACTCTAAAGAACTCATCCGGACCTAAGGCAAGGGTGATGAGATTTTTAGCTTTGTAATTGTATTAGACTTTCTTTTCCTCTTCACTACTCCAGTCATCCATGAGTTTTTCAACTTGTTTACCATCTACAATATGCATTGGTATGAAGGGACCATTCTCAACTGCATTCCAAACTTTTAGATCAATTGATTGTACAAAAATTTTTATCCTTTCTTTCCAAAATGCATAACCAACAAAATTGAAAGCAGGAGGTCAATTTGTGGCACCACCCTCAGGAAAAAAGTTTAGAGAATTTGAGGCCATTTGTTCTCTTGAAGTTGTTAAGCTTGATCTACCAAGAGTCAAGCTCTGATACCACTTGTTATTCAAGTGGCCTCAATACTCAAGAGAGGGGGAGGGGGAGTGAATTGAGTGTTTAAAAACTTTAACTTGGAATGCCTTTGAACTTGGTTCTTTATGCAATCTTAATGAGATATACAGAAATTTACACGCAACAATTATGTATCACACAGAAATTGGCTTGATTTGAGATAATGAACTCTTAGAGTCAAGTGAAACTTAACAGAGAAATGAGAATCAAGATAGAATAATGGTTTAGTAATTTTATCAAACAGTTGGTGTGCAATGGTTTAGCTTCTTCTTAGGATCACAATTAACTCAAGCAATCAACTTAGGCAATTCAGCAAGTAGTTTGTATGCACAATCAAATAAAGAGTTCAAGATAAGAAGAAATGCAAACCAATTTAACGAGTTCCACCATTCCGATGTACGTCTCGCCTTCAAGCAACCCACTTGAAGGATTCCACTATTGAAGACTTGAGATACAAGCTTTGAGTAATTGTCTCCTAGTGTCCCACACTCAAGAACCCAATTCTCACAAGTAAAGGGCACCCTACCCAATCTCACAATCTCTCAATACCCAAAGGTTGAATCCCAACCTTTGTGACCACTCAACCTAGAGTGAATACCTTGGTGTTTTGGTGTTTATTACAAGATTATAATCTCTTAGTAGAGTGGATAAGCAAATGAAAGTTCTCCCAATGGTAACTATCAACAAGAAGAGAGGATTTACAAATACAAGCTCAAAGTTTCAGAATAATGAAACTATACAAGAAAACTAAACTCACAAAGCACAAAGGCAAGCTAGGAATGATTTCTTCTTGATGTGTTTTTGTGTAGCTTGAATCAATGGTGCATTTATAGGCCTTGGAGAGCTTCTAGCTGTTGCAAATGAGTTCCAGGTTGTCCACCACGCTTGACATAGAGTATGAGTCTCTGTTACCCACTAAAAATGACTTTATAAAGTTGTTCCCCACTATTTGAATCGATTCAAACGTCTTTGAATCAATTCAAAGCATTTTGTTTTGAGCATTTTGGGCTTCTATAATTGTATGAATCGATTCAAGCCTTTTTTAATTGATTTAACCCATTCTGTTTTGGGTTTTGGGGACTTTCTAGGCCTTTGAATCGATTCATACGCATGTGAATCGATTCAAGCAATGTTGTTTGATGTTTTTCCATGCATTTTGAGTCATGGTTCCTTTCCTAGATCTTCATGCATTGCTTTCTTGATTCTTTGATCATTTAGGAGCGTGTTCTTCATGGTTTCTTGGTCTTTGATTTGAAATTCATCAAATCCTTGTGTTTTCTTTTGAATTGTGCATGCATTTGTTTTTGATCCATGAGTAATGTTTATTTCATTCTTGTGCACTTGTCATTATCAAAACCTATTTATAACATGCAAATACAGTTAATATTTAACCGGGGGTATTGGTGTAACTGTGATTATATGTGTAATATAATCACGGTTTCAAGGGGATCCGTGATTGTATATCTTTTTAGAAACTTTAAAAATCGCGCCTTTTAGCCATTTTATATTTCTCTTTCTTTCACGCTGGTCTTCCTTTGCTTGTCCTCGTCCTCTCTTTGCTTGCTCTCGTATTCGTGCTGGTTCTCTTCCCGCTTTTGTCCTTTTCTTGTCATCGTCCCATTCAGGTAAGTGTTTTCTTTCTCTTTTCTTTTTCCCTATGCTGTATTGTGCCTTTGTCATGTGTGACATTCTCTTCTTCTGTTTGGCTATGCAGAGCACATATATTGGTGGTTCCCTGAGCGTCGTGCCCTTCTCTATACACCATCGGCCAGCCCTGACGCATACAACCACCTTCGTTGTTTCTTTATTCAGGTAGGTTCCCTTTGTTCCCTGAACCCCCATTGTCGTATATTGCGTGCTGTCATTGTGTGTGTGTGCTTCCACTTAATACCCAATTGTATAATGTTCCTAAGGATTTAGGAAATTTACTCTACCTAAGATATTTAAGCTTCAGGCAGTGAGTTCTGATTAGAAAGAATCGATATTGATAAGACTTTTCTTCAACATTGTCTTTGTTAATTCTTGTTATATTGTTCATGTTTCTACTGAAAATTCTTGTTAATACTTGTTATGTTATTCAGAAAATGGTTGTTGATACTTATCTTAGGTATTGTATGACTCTAAATATGTTATTTCCCTTTATTAGTATTTGTTATGTTGTTCATGCTTGTATTGAAAATGCTTCTTCATTTGTTCATGTTTGTACTGAAAATGCTTATTAATAATTAATGCTTGGATGCGTTTATTTGAGTTTGTTCACATCTCTACTCATAGGGTAATGTTCATTTTTCATGCCTTTGTAAGAAGTACTTTTATGATTCTCATAATTTTAAATCAATTTTAGCATACATTAATAACATATCAAATCACTTTTGATATAAAATTTTATCTTAAATATGTTTTTAATATGTATAAAATAAGAGTAATTTTATTTAAAAAATTCCATTTATACTCAACTTATATTAAATATTATTTTTGGTCATTATCATTAAATTGTTGTTAATGCTAACTTAGTTAATAAAAATCAAATAAAAATAGGAAAATGCCAAAAAAGTGTTTTCGTCACATTCCAAGTTCTAACACCAATTTTTATTTTTATTTTTTGTTCACATTCCAATACAAAACAAAACTTGAAAAATGTCATAATCCAACACCATATCCATAATCCATAAAATAAAAGTTCAAACTTCAAAAGTCTCATAATCCATAATCCATCATCCAACACCATAGTTCTACTTGAAAATAACAAATTAAAAACATCATACTAATTACTAAATAAAAGTCCAAACTTTAAAAGTCTTATAATCCAACACCATAATCTATAATTCATAATCCATAATCCATAATCCTATACCATGGTTGTACCTCAAAATAACATAAATTAAAAACATCATACTAATTTAGGAGAAAAGTTAAGTAAATTATTACACATTTTTAGGTATTATTTTTAATCAAAATTTACATTTCACTGTACAGTATATAATGTTATTTTTGTTGTTGTTTGTTGCTCTCATATAATGTTATTTCTATTGTTGTTGTATGTGTGCAGTTGTCAATGTTGCAAACTCATAGGCTCATACTAATTAACTAGTATAAAAGTTGCTTTGCATGAGTGAACCGTAGTTTCCTGTTTGAGATTCGACACAAATGGACAGTTTGGGATGAACAATTGTTTTTATATGCCGTTGGTATGTACAAGTTAGGAGTTATTTTAAAATTTGATAAAGTTTCGATAACTTTCATTTTGTGTTGTTCTCTGGGTGTATATTTGGTCGTGATTGAATTTGATTTGACCGCTCTCATTTTATGTACTTAGAGACCAATGTGAAATGCTGCCGAAATTTGATCAAATTTTAAAATAACTCCTAACCTGTATATATTAATGACGTATAAAAACAATTGTCATCCTGAATGGGTAGGACCACTACCTTTGTAAAAAAAGTAAGATTGATCATAGCACCTTATAAACAGCTGGTATGGATCGTAGTTGGATAACTGCATCACGCATAAGTCTAGAGTACGAGGGTGGAGTTGAATTATTTATAGAATTCGCAGTGAGGAATGCTGAGGAGATGAATGGAAGGTATTTTTGCTCTTGTGTTCAATGCTTGAACCTGCGTCGGCTAGACTTGGAAGAGGTACGAGAATATCTACTTTGTGATGGTTTTCTTTGTAGTTATACCCGTTGGATATGGCACGGTGAAGATGTAGTGGTGCCAAGTACCAGCTCCCAAACTAAAATTCGAAGCTTGATGCATGACACTGATGTCGACATGGATGACCGACTTAAGGATATGATCCGTGATGTGGGGTAGAAAGTTTTAAGAGAGCTCATGTATATACGACTCTGTGTAAGGATTCTGAGAAGCTGTTGTATCCAAACTGCATCAATTTCACGAGGTTATCAGCTGTTTTGCAATTGTTTAATTTGAAGGCCATAAACGGGTGGACGAATAAAAGTTTCACTAACTTACTAAAGTTGTAGAAAGAAATGCTCCCAGCTGGAAACACCTTGCCGAATCGTAACTGTGAGGCCAAAAAGGTGTTGTGTCCTATAGGTTAAGAGTATACAAAGATACATGCATGCCTAAATGATTGTGTATTATTCTGAGGTGAGTATGAAATGTTGCATCGATGTCCTAGGTGTGGGGTGTCATGGTATAAGAAGAAAGAGACCGATTCTGATAAAGTCTGTACTAAAGGGTCTTCTGTAAAGGTGTTGTGGTATCTGCCTATAGTTCCAAGACTAAAGCGTCTGTTTGCTAATACAGATGATGCAAAACTTATCAGATGGCATGTTGATAAAAGGGTTGTTGACGGACTACTTAGGCACCCAGCAGATGGATCGTAGTGGAGAAAAGTGGATACGATGTTTCCAGATTTTGCCCATGAACAAAGAAATGTTAGGCTTGCACTAGCCACAAACGGCATGAACCCGTATGGGAACCTGAGCACAAACCATAGTTCATGGCCTGTTTTGTTGTTTGTTTACAACTTGCCGTCATGGCTGTGCATGAAGTAGAAACATGTTATGTTATCAATGATGATTTCTGGTCCACGACAACTGGGAAATGACATTGATGTATATTTAACTCCATTAGTTGAAGACCTCAAAATGTTATGGGAAGAAGGGTTGATGGGTTTGCATCCTTCAAATTGCATGCCATGCTATTCTGCACGATCAATGACTTTCTAACATATGGTAACTTATCCAGGTACAACGTGAAGGGTCATAAAGCTTGTCCTATGTGTGAGGAGGGCACTAGTTCTGTGCGGCTACACCATGGTAGAAAAAATGTTTATCTTTGACATTGAAGGTTTCTTAAAGCTAATCATCCGTTTTGTAGGTTAAAGAAGTCGTTCAATGATGTGTAAGATTTTAAAATGCCTCCTCCACCACTATCTGGTCGCCAGATATATGAAAAGGTGAAAGATGTCAACGTGGTGTTTGGCAAGTATGAAAAACAATCCACCGCACAAAACCATTGGAAGAAAAAGTCAACATTTTTTGTTCTACCATATTAGAGGGAGCTTGATGTAAGACACTGCATTGATGTAATGCATGTGGGGAAAATGTGTGCAACAGTTTGGTTAGGACACTCTTAAACATACCTAGGAAGACTAAGGATGGCTTAAATTCACGTATGGACTTGGAGTTGATAGGTATACGTCGGGATTTGCATCCATAATCAAAGGGCAAACGAACATATTTGCCCCCAACATGTCATATCTTGTCCAGAAAAGAAAAGCAAAGTTTATGTGAATCGTTACGTAGCGTGAAAGTTCCATCTGGTTATGGTTCAACATCAACACTTGTGTTTCCATGAAAGATTTGAAGTTAGTTGGGTTAAAGTCTCATGATTGTCATATGTTGATGCAACAGTTTCTACCTATCGCCATTCTGACATTCTTCCTAAAAATGTGAGAAATATCATAACAAGACTGTGTTTGTTTTTGAATGCCATATGTTGCAAAGTAATCGTCCTGGATGTGTTGGAACAGGAAGCATCACTTATACTATGTCAGCTTGAAATGCATTTCCCACCTTCTTTTTTTGACGTAATGGTCCATTTAATCATCCATTTGGTGAGAGAGGCTCGTTTATGTGGTCCAGTGTTCTTGCGGTGGATGTATCCTGTTGAGCGATATATGAAGATATTGAAAGGGTATATGAAGAATCAACGTCATCCTGAAGCTTCGATTGTGGAAAGGTATATTGTAGAGGAAACAATTAAGTTTTGCACTGATTATATGTCACATGCTAAAAGCATTGGTATTTCTGAAGACTTGTCATGATGGGCGATTGGATGGGAAAGGTACGATTGGTAAAAAAAAATGAAGAGCATGCCACGTGATGATGTCCTTCAAGTGGACTTGTATATTTTGAACAACATGGACAATGTGCAACCGTATCTAACCATTCACAAAGAGTTAGTCAAGAGAAACAACCCTAGAATGACTAAAAAGTGGGTGTTGAATGAACACAATAAGACATTTATGCAGTAGTTCCAAATGACTATTCTGAAAGATACATCTGCTTCTATGACATTACATCGACTAGCACAGGGCCCGAACTTTAATGTCTTCACCTTTTGTGGGTATGACATAAATAACTATTCATTTTATACAAGGACACGGGATGAGAAGAGTGCAAATCAAAATAATAGATATATAGTTGTGGCTCAGTCAATGCATTTCTCAACTTCAAAGGACAACAACCTTGTCATGGCTGAGTCATGCTACTTTGGTGTGATTGAAGATATATGGGAAGTCGATTATGGTCCTTTCACTATTCCTATGTTTAAATGCAAATGGGTTGATAATAAGAACAGTGTCAAAACTGATAATTTTGGATTTACATTGGTGGACCTCAACAAGATAGGTCATAAGGAGGAACCATTCATCATGGAAACGCAAGTGAAGCAAGTTTTTTATGTTACTGACCCAGCTGACAAACGGTGGTCAATTATTATCCAAGGTAGACACAACACTGGAGACCCCAATCTTGATGTTAAGGAAATTTCATCCACCACAACACGTATTCCGTCATCTATCATGGAACATGACATAGATGATGTAGTTGCCAGTCGTCATGACCACCATGAAGGCTTGTGGGAAAATATTTCATCTTCACAGGGTATGATTGATTGTATTGAATGTTATGTTAATGAATCATTGTATTAAATGTTATATTAATTATTCATTATATTAATCATGTTACAAGTACTATATATTGACATCCAGTTTTTCCTTGTTTGGATAGATACTCATGGCTGACCAGGATCCATATGCTAGGTCCGACTCAGGCTACAGATTCCTCTACTCGAAAGAGTAGAGGTGTTACCCGGGTGCAGGATATTGCACTTAGGCGTCATCGGGGAGAGAGTTTGTGTGTTGACATCGATGTAGGATTCTTGGGAGTTACCAGCACATGACACACTGAGGAGGAAGATTCTCAGTATTATTGCTGAGCGATTGAGGTCATTCAAGTCCTCACTCACCAGGAGGTATATAAGGACTTTAAATTCTTAATCAACAGTTTACCAATTGTATTACTAATTTTTACTAATCCTTATTTTAACTGTGAATTATAGGTATATATTCGGGGAGGAGCGAGGATAGTTCCCAGAAGAGAAATATACCTTCATAGAACAGGAGACTTGGGATGCTTTTGTTGCATCTAGGCAGATCAACCAGTGGATGGTACGTTGGTATTTAACATGATTAAATCATTTATAATTTAAATGTAATTCTAACCTATTTTCTTTCTTATTGCAGGTCGTAAGAACGAAGGCACAAAGCATCAGGAAGCTGAATGACTGCCCCCATAGATTATCACATTGGGGTTATGCTGGTGTATTTTAAGAGAATCAAGTTTGTATAATACACTCAAAGAAACGTGCCAAGTTTTAAACACGGTAGTTGTAGTTATAAAAGATATCGTTCCCACTAAGGATCATCAGCAATTGAAACTTAAAATATTACGGCGGATTAAAACGATTGTTTTCATGGTTTTTGGGTTCAAAATATAAACTGCAATATGTGAACAAATATGTGATAAAATAAAAGGAATTTATCAAATTGTAACAACTGGGATTAGGATTCACCGATCTTACCTTCCGATACACAACGTATATTCATGAAAACGGGGTTTAAACTATAATACTTTACGTCACAATCAATGTCATTCATATCAATTCCTTGACTATGAAATTCATAAGAACAGATTTGATAACGTCAATCCCTTGATCGTTTCAATTCCATTCCAGCATTACGACCGATTGTTTAGACGTTCAATGCGTTAAATACCATCCCTGGTTATTTACTCGCAATGAGCATTTCATTTAGATCTATTTTTGAAAGTTATTTTCCAACAACAAACGTAAACTTAATTCAAGAAACTAGTGATCAAGTAGATTCAAGCAGTGAACACAAAACGAAATACCAAGAATCATAGAACAAAGTTACCCGATTCATGAATATATCATTGATAATCTTCAAGTAAGAAAGGCTACATCCAATCCCAAGGAAAGGTTTAGCCACTCATGGTGGTCATTACAGCTTAGAAAAGATGAAGAAAATACAGAGTACAAAGTGTTTTTCCAATTCTCCAGCTCCCCTTTTCAGCCGCCATGCAGTAAGCTTATATAAAAGAAAACTCGCTCAAGCGAGTTTATATTTCGCTCAGGCGATGAGCATTCTTCAACACGAAGGAACTCCACGTCCTGCTTCATTATGGGCTTGATTCGCTCCAGCGGTTCAGATTAGCTTAAGCGAGTCTTCATATCTGATACTTCCTTCCATTTCGCTTGAGCTATTTCTTTATCCGCTTCAGCGAGCCCTTTAAAATTTGGTTCTGGACAATTTTCGCTTGAACGAAATAACATCGCTCAAGCGACTTCTACATTGATGCATTCTGGAAGAAATTCGCTGGCTTTTCTATTAAAAACGCTTGAGCGAGGCTACTGCTATTTCATTCTGTACAAATCTCGCTCAAGCGGCCTCAGTGTTCGCTCGGGCGAAGACTTTATTTTTCACTACTGGCTTGATTTCGCCTGGGCGCATCACTTCTCGCTCAAGCGAGTCTTGACCTGATACTATTATTTGTTAAGTTCATGTCTCGCCCAAGCGGGCTCTTCAATTTTTCCTCAGCGATCATGATTCGCTCAAGCTATATACCTTCCGCTTGAGCGAATATCACTCTGTTTGCTCAACTCTTAGTAGATTTTCTTCATTTCTTTTCTTTTCTTCTTTCTTCTTTGAATTTTCCTGAGATTGTAACAAAATTAGCCACTCAACCTGTACAATGTTCATATTTAGCTTACAAAATTGGCAAACATTGTACATTATATCCAATTTATGCTTCATTAATCATGCAAAATATAGGTAAATTGGACATCTATCAACTCTCCCCAACCTAGAACTTTGCTTGTCCTCAAGCAATTGGTCAAGAGAAAGTTTAAGTGAAACAAAGATCTTAATTAATCACAGCTGCCAATAAAATGAAGGACAACTTTTCACTATTCACAAATGATAAATCCTCAATCATGCTTCATTTTATCTAACCAAATTCTAAGTTTGAAACTAGAATACACAATGGCAAGTAACCACTCTGCTGTAAAAATAAGAAATCCTCTCTGGTTATACCTTCCAGGTGAGTGTTTGCTCTTTTTATCATTGATCAGGTGTTATTCAATCATTGCATTTCATTTCACTGCATAAGATAACCACTCAAACAAACATGGATCAAGAGGTCTTTAATAGGTTGTAACTTGGCCGGGCTTACAAGAAATTCATTGGTTTTTCTTTGGATGCAAAGACATACTAAGGACACTTAGATTTCTTGGCCTTGGCTTTTTGTTATGTCATTTTTGCTTTATTTAAGCCATTCAACTTTTTCTTTATATTCCTCCTTCATTTTGTTTATTCTTTGACCTTGGTAGGAGGATCTTACATTGTTTTCCAACAGTTTTCTCTTTTCTTTTGACAGTCACAGCCAAACTCTTCACATACCCTTCTTGAAAAATTGTTCTTGTCCTTAGCATGCAGTAAGGTTGGATTATTTTGTTATACAAGCATGATCTAAGGTTAAGAAAAGAAACTTTCTTGGCTCAGTTGGGGTTAAACACAAAATTTGGATTGATTACTTGAAGGTTGGCTTTTTGGCTCTTGTTTAAACCTATTCTACACAAAGTTTGCCTCTATCCTATCCATGCTTGACTAAGCAATAATCCTCGCTAGAAACTCATGCAATGAAAGATTACACAAAGATCAATGAACTCTCTGTGTTTAAAGTTGCACTATCTCACTGGGTTAATTGTCTTGATTTCTTTATTCTCACAGGAGAGGGTTCAAGCATTGTGAACTAATTCCTAACTCAAGAATTAGAAAGATTCATTCAACATTCATAAGAATTATCAGAGTTTCCAAAACTAATCATCCTTCATTTTATACAAGCCTAAGATTAGTTCACATCTTTCTTCACTTTTCCATATCATTTAAACAAAATTTCCGCGCCTAAACATTATAACTAACGTATGTAACAAAATTCATTTAGGCGTAACAGGAAAATCTTACTGTAAATCATGTGAAATTGACATAAAAGGAAAGTACTGAACAATAAGTACTGAATTTAAAGTAACATAATAAAAGAAACATAAAGTAGCATAAACTTAAATAAACTTGACAAAATAAAAAGGAACCACTGTAGCATGCTCAGTCATGCGACATCACAATATCAGTGACCACTCGATCCAGTTGCTCTTCAAACTCCCTGTCCTCAGCCTCCTGCTACTGCTGAGTCTGTGTATCAGTTGGTGTTGTGACAGGTGCAACTGCTGGTCCTGCTGATGTGGCTGGTGGTGATGGTGGTGCCTCTGGCTCAGCAGCATCAGCTGCTGGCCTCTCCTCCTCCGGTAGAATGGGACTGTCCCCAGGCCAAGCAACACGCTCCACGAACTGGTCGGGGTGCATAAAAAAGCCTGAAGGATGGCTCCAATAGCTGGCTCGATAGTGGTACAGCATACCTCTGTGAAGAGCGGCCTGCTGTCGCTCAATATGAAGAAGATGAGCAAGGAGGGTAGGATCATAAGTAGGTGGAGGCGGTGGTTGGAGAGGTGGCTGAACTGTAGGTGATGATACCACAGGTGGTGGTGGTGGTGTCTGTACCTGTGGTGGAGGTGTGGGTATCCTGCAATTCAAATCTATGAATTTCCGATCGATGGATGGTCTAATCGGCGTGGTGGGGTTAACATCGATCCCATGGACTGCATAAAGTCCCGTGATGAATGCAGGGAAACCAAGGCTGCCTTTAGGTTTTATATCAGCTAATGTAGTCTTCGGATTTTGCTGAGCGAACCTAAAGATTTCATCTGAAATTATCTGAGCAAGGTCAACAGATATATTTCGAGAGAGGATGCAGAAGAGGAGCTCGCATTTTGGAAGGGGTAAATCAGATACATGGGCATTCGGGATGACATTTGCTAAGAGAAATGTTGTCCACACTCTAGTCAGCATTGTCATGTCCTTCCTCAGAAGTCTGGAAGGATGCTGGCTAGCCCCTCGGTACATATGATGCCCTGGTAAGCAGAGTTTATCTTCAAGCTCCTGTGTGGGGTAAATATGTCGGTTTTTCTTCAAGGTGCCATAAGTGCACAAATCTCCGTCAGGTAACCGAAGCATATCACCTAAATGTTCGTTGATAGTGTCTCTATCATACGATATCCAGGTGCCCCTAACCCATGTTTTTCGTTCCGAAGTGCCCTCTTTGTTCCATGCGTTAGCATAAAATTCTTTGACAATCTCTGGGTCGAATTTATGTCTGGGGTTTGCAACTCTTAACCATTTTCTTCTTCTCAATAATTCCAAGAAGTCATCACACTCTCCTTCACGTAAATCTACCTTCCTTTCAGGAATAAAGGTCCAGTGGTCTATGTTCTCAAGGCGCTGCTTATGCTCCTTACTCCTGAATTTCGGGTGTTGTTGTGACGAGCTTCCTTCACCCCTCTTTCTTTTCCCTTTTTCTCTTTCGCTCTGTCATGGGGGATCAGCACTTGTTACTTTTGTTCTAGCCATCCTGAAAAATAGAAAATGTTCATAGAGTTCATAAGGCAGAAAAGTACTGAAAAACAGAGTTTATTGCTTACACCATCTAGTTCACAATATTTTACTGAAAAACAGAGCATGAGGAAAGGTTTCGACAGTTACAAAAAGCGTTGTTCTATTGATGTCATTAATCACAAAACGGAACAAGGTTAATTGTTTCTGCCAACATCGAACCTAATCGGGAACATTATATAAGTGCATGCATTGGTTTTTCAGCAGCCACACCAAAAAATAAAAAACAGAGCATGCTTAAAGCAAATGGTTTCACTACTTTATTCTAGGGCATAATTTACATGTGGACTTCATAAAAAAAACAACATTGCAGGGAGATAAAAATCAAACCCTAACTTAAACAAAACTGGAATCGTAACCTACATTGAAAAATAAATAAAGAGATACAAACATAAAGAAGAAGAAGATGAACAGATGCATGAGAAGTGAGAGAACTTACTTGAGAAATATGGGAAAGAAAAGAAAAAATTTGAACTTGATGAAAATGATGAGGGAGAAACTGCAAGAAACCCTTCGGAATCAAAGATGGGAGTGAGAGGGGTGTGGAAGTTGAGAGCTTTTAAAAGGATACCAGAGTTCGGAAGTTGAACTGGTTGTGTCCTTTTAAAAAGAATGCGTAACCGCTTAAATTCGCTCAAGCGAGATTAAACAGCTACAGCGAATATTAAGTTCCACTCTCTTATTTCGCTCAAGCGATTATGGTTCGCTGTAGCGAAATCGAAGTTAAAAGGTACCTGATGCTCCCAAAATCCCTTCGCTTGACTTAAATAACCTTCGCTTAGGCTGATCAATATGTTTAAGACACTGGGCAAAATTCGCTTGGGCGAAGTGAATGGCGCTTAAGCGAGGATACAATGTTTGCTTTCTGGACAAAATTCGCTTCAGCGATATGGATCCGCTTAGGCGATTTTGTTCCAGTGTTTAATAAAAGATACCTCGCTTGAGCGTAACTTAATTCGCCTGAGCGACAATTGCAGAAAATGGGATTTTTCTTCAATTCAATGAATGTTCTGCACAATTCGCTTGAGCGGTCTTTAATTAGCTTAAGCGAAATTTATCCAGTATCTATTCCCTTGTCTTGGCCTGAGCGAAAGGTAAAATTTTTCAAGCGAAGAAGACATTCGCTCAAGCTAAAAGTGGGTCGCTTAAGCGACTTCTGTCCAGTGTCAAAATATAAGTTTTTCGCTTAAGCGACTTTGAGCGAATGTAGGTATTTGGCTTATTCGCTTAAGCGAAATGTAGTGCGCTTGAGCGAATACCCTCATACTTGAAAATTTATATCCTCCACTTGTATTTTCTTCAAAAACTTATCTCATCATTCGATCCTTTGGTTCCTTCTAGTCTTCTCACTCACTTATAAAGCATCTCATTCAAAAAGAAACATTCACACAATTGCACAACTAAACAAAACAACAACAAATTAAACACACTGGGTTGCCTCCCAGGTAGCGCTTGTTTAACGTCGTTAGCTCGACGCCTGATTGATTGTTCAGTTTTCAATAAAGTGGATCAGCATATCTAGCTTTTCCACTCCGCCACCCATATATGGTTTGAGTCTTTGTCCATTAACTGTCCAGGTTCTGTCAGAATTAGGATCTTGCAACTCAACAGTACCATATGATTTGACTTCTTTAACAAGGAAAGGTCCAGACCATTTTGATTTCAGCTTTCCTGGAAAAAGTTTTAGCTTTGAATTGAATAAAAGAACTGATTGTCCTGGGTAGAAGTTTTTTGCTAAAATCTTTTTGTCATGGTAGGCTTTCATTCTGTCTTTATAAATTCTTGATGATTCATAAGCCTCTCGCCTCCATTCTCCCAGTTTTTCCAACTGAATCTTCCTTTCCTTTGTTGATGTTTCAGGATCAAAATTGAGCAACTTCATTGCCCAATAGGCCTTATGTTCTAGTTCCACCGGTAAATGACAGCTCTTTCCATAGACTAATTGGTAGGGTGAGAACCCTGTTGGAGCTTTAAAAGCTGTTCTGTATGCCCACAAAGCGTCATTCAACTTTAGAGACCAATCTTTTCTGCCTTGGGAAACTGTCTTTTCCAGAATTCTTTTGATTTCCCTGTTAGACACTTCCACTTGGCCATTGGCTTATGGATGGTAAGGAGAAGTCACCTTATGCTTAACACCATAATGTTCCAAACACTTTTGAAGTTGTGTATTGCAAAAGTGAGATCCTCCATCACTTATCAGAACTCGGGGAGTGCCAAATCTGCTGAAAATATTTTTCTTCAAAAATTTGATTACAGTTTTGGCATCTGCCTTTGCACAAGCCATTGCTTTGACCCATTTCGAAACATAATCAACAGCTACCAGGATGTATTCATTTGACAGTGAGGATGGTAATGGTCCAACAAAATCTATGCCCCAACAATCAAAAACTTCTACTTCTAAGATGGTTGTTAGTGGCATTTCATTCCTCCTTGAAATACTTCCACTTCTCTGATAGGTATCACAGTTCTGCACAAAAGAGTTAGCATCTTTAAATATAGAGGGCCAGAAAAAACCTGATTGCAGGATCTTAGCAGCGGTTCTTTCCCCATTGAAATGTCCTCCATATGCTGAACTATGGCAGTGCCACAGAATACTCCTGGCTTCTTGGTCAGATACACATCTTCTCAAAATATTATCTGATCCAAGCTTGAATAAGTAAGGATCATCCCAAATAAATTGTTGTGCATCCTTCAGAAGTTTCTTCTTTTGCTGCCATGTAAAGTCTTCAGGAATCACTCCGGCAGCCTTGAAATTTGCCATGTCGGCAAACCATGGTCTTTCTTGAATCAACAACAGCCTTTCATCTGGGAATTCTTCAGGAACTTCTGGCTGTATCTTTGTAACTTCATCATTAATTAGTCTGGACAAATGATCTGCAATGTGATTTTCACTGCCTTTTTGTCAAGAATGGTTAAATCAAACTCTTGTAGCAGCAAAATCCACCTAATTAATCTTGGTTTGGAATCAGATTTATTCATCAAGTACTTGATTGCTGCATGATCTGTAAAAACTATAACTCGTGCACCAATTAAGTACGATCTGAATTTTTCAAGCCCATACACAACAGCTAGTAATTCTTTTTCAGTTGTGGCATAATTAATTTGAGCTTCATTCAAAACTTTACTAGCGTAATATATTGGATGAAAAATTCTGGATTTTCTTTGTCCTAACACTGCACCTATTGCATAATCACTTGCATCACACATGATTTCAAAATCAAGATTCCAATCGGGTGCAATTATGACAGGTGCAGTAGTTAGTTTTTCCTTCAACATTTGAAAAGCAAGCAAACATGATTTATCAAATTGAAAAGAATTCTCTTTGTGCAGCAGATTACTCAAAGGTTTAGCAATTTTCGAAAAATCTTTTATAAACCTTCGGTAGAATCCTGCATGACCTAGAAAACTCCTGACACCTTTGACATTTATTGGTGGGGGTAATTTTTCAATAACTTCAACTTTTGCCCTATCCACCTCAATGCCTTTGTTTGAAATGGTGTGACCCAACACTATGCCTTTAGTTACCATAAAGTGACATTTTTCCCAATTGAGCATTAAATTGGTTTCCACACACCTTTTCAACACAATATCAAGGTTTTCTAAACAAGAATGAAATGATTTACCAAAGACGGAGAAGTCATCCATGAAGACTTCTATGCATTTTTCCACAAGGTCTGAAAAAATTGCCAGCATGCACCGTTGAAAAGTGGCTGAAGCATTACATAGTCCAAAAGGCATCTTTCGATATGCAAAAACACCAAAAGGGCAAGTAAATGCTATTTTCTCCTGGTCTTCTGGAGCCACTGCTATTTGATTATAGCCTGAGTATCCATCCAGAAAACAATAATAAGCTTGTCCCGCCAACCTTTCCAGCATTTGGTCCATGAATGGCAATGGAAAATGATCTTTCCTTGTTGCTTGGTTGAGCTTTCGGTAGTCTATACACATTCTCCATCCCGTTACTGTTCTGGTTGGAATTAACTCATTATTTTCATTCCTCACTACAGTCATGCCTCCCTTCTTTGGTACCACTTGAACTGGGCTCACCCATGCACTATCTGAAATAGGGTAGATCATTCCTGCTTCCAGCAACTTCAGCACCTCTTTCTTCACGACCTCTTTCATGATTGGATTTAACCGCCTTTGAGGTTGAGCCACTGGTCTGTATTCCTGCTCCATAAAAATATGATGCATACAATACGATGGACTGATGCCTTTCAAATCACTTAGTTTCCAACCAATAGCTTGCTCATTCTTTTTCAGAATTTCAATCAGCTTTTCTTCTTCTTCTTTCAACAAAGTGCTGCTGATTATTACTGGTTTATTACCTTGGTCATCTAAAAAGACATATTTCAGATTTGGAGGTAATTCTTTCAATTCTAACTTATGAACCTCAGGACTTTGTTTTTCATCCAGTTTTTCCACTTTGCTTTCTTCACTTGTCATCATCTTAGCTGCTTCAAGACTTTGCAAAACCTCCTGCACTTCATTCATCTCCATATTATCAAAACTCTCAACAGCATTCACTAGAGCCTTTTCAAGAGGGCTTGAATTGTTCATCTTGTGAAGCTGTTTTGAAATTGTCTCCTCTTCCACATCAATTTTGAAACAACTCTGCTTGTCTGCAGGATATTTCATGGCTTCAAAAACATCAAAATTGACTTCCTCGTCTTGGACTCTTACTTTTAATTTCCCATCATCAACATCTATGATAACTTTTGCAGTCTTCATAAATGGTCGTCCCAAGATCAAAGGTACTTCTGAATCCTCTTCCATATCCATGATCACAAAATCCACTGGAAACACGAATTTGTCTACTTTCACTAGAACATCTTCTGCAACTCCATAAGGGAACTTCATTGATCTATCAGCTAATTGGAGAGTCATTCTAGTTGGTCAAATTTCCAGATCACCAATTCTCTTCAGCATAGATAATGGCATCAGATTAATGCTTGCTCCTAGGTCAAGTAATGCTTTTCCTACTGGCAGACTACCAATGGTGACAGGAATTGTAAAGCTTCCCGGATCCTTGGTCTTCTGAGGTAATGCTTTTTGAATTATAGCACTACACCCAGCCTCTAATTCTACTGTCTCCTCCGAAAATCTTCTCTTCTTTGTCAGTAAATCCTTCATAAATTTTGCATAAGTAGGCATCTGCTCCATGGCTTCCATGAATGGCACATTGATCTGTAATCTCTTGAATATGTCCATAAACCTAGCAAACTGCCTCTCTTTATCCCGCTTGGAAGGATTTTTGGGATAAGGCATGCTTTTCAACTGTGGTATACCTTCATCCACCTTCATCTTTCCTTTCTCTACATCACTCATTTTATCTTTCTCTTTTTCTTTTTCTTTTTCTTTATTTACAGTCTCACTCTTTTCATTTTCATCTTTTTCTCTATTTTTTTCTTTTTCTTTTTCTTTCAAAAATCTTTCTTCTTCCTTTTCGTTTTCACCCAACTCTACACCTGTAGTTTTTCCACTTCTGGTCATCACTGTCTGACATTGCTCCTTAGGATTCACTTCAGTGTTGGCTCCATATTGAGGTCTTTTTTGTTCTGCTATTTGACGGGCAAGCTGTCCAACCTGAGTCTCTAGATTCCTAATGGAAGCTTCTGTGTTCTTCTGATTTGTTAGAGAAGCTTGCATGAACTTTTCCAATGTATCTTCCAATCTAGTTGTCTTTTCCATCAGAGACGGTCCTTGTTGGTGAGCCTGTGGTCTATTGTATGTACTAGCCTCTTGCCTCCAACCTTGGCCTTGATTTCCATTGTTCCTCCATCCCTGAAATGGTTGATTAGTAAAATTGGAATTGAAATTATTTTGTCTACCTTGATTGTTCATGTAATGGACAGCTTCTTCCTGCGACCCACAATGTCCATTTGGATGGTCACCTCCACAAAAATCACATCTTCCATTCATTTGTTGCTGAGGTTGTACAGATTGAACTGAGTGCAATTGTTGAGGAAGTTTGGCCATCTGTTGAGTTAAAGCTTCTATCTGTTGGGTCAGAATTTTATTTTGAGCTAAAATAGCATCAGAAGTATTCAAGTCCAGAATTCCTTTCTTTTGTACTTGCTGCCTATCATGCTGTGCTTGATAATCTGTGGATGACAAAGCTTCTATGATTCTAGTAGCTTGGTCAGCATCTACTGTCATCATTGTTCCACCAGCAGCAGCATCTAAAATCATCTTTGTATCAGGTCTTAACCCATTGTAGAAAATGTTCAGCTGTGCTATATCTTCAAATCCATGATTTGGACATTTGCGCAATAAGGACTTGAATCTATCCCATGCTTCACAAAAAGGTTCTTCCATTCCTTGACGGAAAGTTGAAATGTCAGACTTTGCTTTTATGAATCTTGACGGTGGAAAGAAACGAAACAAGAATTTCTCCTCCACACTAGACCAATTATTCAAGCTTTGGTTTGGATGCGATTGCAACCATTCTTTGGCCTTTCCAGCTAGAGAAAATAGGAACAAGCGGAGATATGCTGATTCAAGATCTCCTTGCTCAAAGCCCATAGTACCTACCAATTCATAAAATGTAGCTAAGTGAGTATATGGGTCTTCATGTGACATTCCAGTAAATTGGTGAGCACTAATCAAGCTGAGAAATGCTGGTTTCATTTCCAACGCTCTGGTTTGTGGGATTGCTATGCTTGAAAAATATCTGGGTCCTTGTTGGTTTGCATAATCTCCCAAGGTACGCCTTGGTGGTTGATGTCCTTCCATATTTGCTTCAGATTTTGGAATTGTTGTTGGTGTTGAGATTGGAGAAGAAGAAGAAGAAGATTGGTCCTCCTCTTGTTGTGCTTTTGCTTTGGCTTTGATTTTCTTCAAAGTCTTCTCAATTTCAGGATCTATTTCAGCCTGTTCTTTGAATCCCTGACTTCTTAATATCATAAGCAAAGCTAGCAAAAGAGAGGTTAACCAAGAAAATAGTACAAAACAAAACAAAAATGCACTACGTACAGTATTCACACACCGTAATAACTTAATTCAATTACTTCGATCCCCGGCAACGGCGCCAAAAACTTGCTGGTGTATTTTAAGAGAATCAAGTTTGTATAATACACTCAAAGAAACGTGCCAAGTTTTAAACACGGTAGTTGTAGTTATAAAAGATATCGTTCCCACTAAGGATCATCAGCAATTAAAACTTAAAATATTACGGCGGATTAAAACGATTGTTTTCATGGTTTTTGGGTTCAAAATATAAACTGCAATATGTGAACAAATATGTGATAAAATAAAAGGAATTTATCAAATTGTAACAACTGGGATTAGGATTCACCGATCTTACCTTCCGATACACAACGTATATTCATGAAAACGGGGTTTAAACTATAATACTTTACGTCACAATCAATGTCATTCATATCAATTCCTTGACTATGAAATTCATAAGAACAGATTTGATAACGTCAATCCCTTGATCGTTTCAATTCCATTCCAGCATTACGACCGATTGTTTAGACGTTCAATGCGTTAAATACCATCCCTGGTTATTTACTCGCAATGAGCATTTCATTTAGATCTGTTTTCGAAAGTTATTTTCCAACAACAAACGTAAACTTAATTCAAGAAACTAGTGATCAAGTAGATTCAAGCAGTGAACACAAAACGAAATACCAAGAATCATAGAACAAAGTTACCCGATTCATGAATATATCATTGATAATCTTCAAGTAAGAAAGGCTACACCCAATCCCAAGGAAAGGTTTAGCCACTCATGGTGGTCATTACAGCTTAGAAAAGATGAAGAAAATACAGAGTACAAAGTGTTTTTCCAATTCTCCAGCTCCCCTTTTCAGCCGCCATGCAGTAAGCTTATATAAAAGAAAACTCGCTCAAGCGAGTTTATATTTCGCTCAGGCGATGAGCATTCTTCAACACGAAGGAACTCCACGTCCTGCTTCATTATGGGCTTGATTCGCTCCAGCGGTTCAGATTAGCTTAAGCGAGTCTTCATATCTGATACTTCCTTCCATTTCGCTTGAGCTATTTCTTTATCCGCTTCAGCGAGCCCTTTAAAATTTGGTTCTGGACAATTTTCGCTTGAACGAAATAACATCGCTCAAGCGACTTCTACATTGATGCATTCTGGAAGAAATTCGCTGGCTTTTCTATTAAAAACGCTTGAGCGAGGCTACTGCTATTTCATTCTGTACAAATCTCGCTCAAGCGGCCTCAGTGTTCGCTCGGGCGAAGACTTTATTTTTCACTACTGGCTTGATTTCGCCTGGGCGCATCACTTCTCGCTCAAGCGAGTCTTGACCTGATACTATTATTTGTTAAGTTCATGTCTCGCCCAAGCGGGCTCTTCAATTTTTCCTCAGCGATCATGATTCGCTCAAGCTATATACCTTCCGCTTGAGCGAATATCACTCTGTTTGCTCAACTCTTAGTAGATTTTCTTCATTTCTTTTCTTTTCTTCTTTCTTCTTTGAATTTTCCTGAGATTGTAACAAAATTAGCCACTCAACCTGTACAATGTTCATATTTAGCTTACAAAATTGGCAAACATTGTACATTATATCCAATTTATGCTTCATTAATCATGCAAAATATAGGTAAATTGGACATCTATCAGGTTACCGACTATTGGAGCAACACATGGCCCAAGAGAAGGCCAGTCAGTGTCAGGCTAGCCAACCTGACACCGGTGTTGTGGATCCCCCTTCCCCACCTGCAGCCATGAGAAATGGAAGCCAGCCAGGGTCAAGAAGAGTAGGAAATACACTTCCTCATAAGCTCAGGAGGTCGACTCACGAATAGTAAGTATTTGCCTTATAAAGTTTTCAGTTTTTGGGTTTACATGAAGCACTGAACACTAACTTGTTTGGTTTTAGGATTCCTTGGTTGAGCAATCAACCCAAGGGTCTTTCGTAGCCCATGGTAGGCAGGATATTTTGACTACCGTCATTGGCAGGCCAAAGCACCCAGGAAGGGTGTGTGCTGTTGGTCGAGGTCACAGTAAGTTATAAATGACTGAATCCTTTCATTTTGTTTTCTATTAAACAATTATAGTTTAATCATTCACATTTCACAGGCCTTCGGAGCTATTACGGTGTTCCTGACCTGGCACCCTCTGTCGAGCAGTTGGTGGAGCAAAGGGTTGAGTCGAGGGTGGCTGTTGTGAAGGATGAGTGCCAGGAGCAGATGATGGCGCTTCACGCAGAGATGACCCGATTCAAGGAGGAGATGAAGGCCTCACTCAGCCATCACCAGGAGCCTACTGCACCAGCTATTGACACACAGGTTGGATTCTTTATAGTATTTAATTGTTCATTATTTGTAATTTGTTTCTTTAATTGTTGAATAACTTCTGCTTGATGTGTAAATATGTATGTATGGAGGGTTAGCACTAAGGGGTCATACACTGTACCTGACCCTGATGATGATTGGGTCAAGGCTGCGGATACCCATTAATGTGACTTGTTCATTGATGGGTCGGAGGAGCTAGTTGCCACTGGCATGGTGTACAATTTAAGCCCTGTGGTTCACCGTCAGCCATTACCTGATGGTATGTCCAGGGTCTCTATTGTACTCGTCATTGAGGAGGATGCTGCTGTGCCAGTGGCAACTCCAGAGGTGCAGACCGTTGGTTAGGTGGTGGGACACTTCCTTGTGTGGCCCAACAGACTCCTGTTGGTTGCTCCTTCACAGGTATAAACTTGAAACACTAACTGATTTTGTTATATTTTCAATTATGGTATAAACCCTTAATGTTTTAACTGTTCAACAGGAAGCGAGCCCGACATTAAAGAAGCCAGACCCCGTCGATGATCCGACCCAGATGCTATAGAAGCTCGGGGCTGAGCTAGGCGAGGACGCTGTTGGGGTACCATGGCAGCCACTAGTGTTCGGCCGTCCAAGTTCACTACTGCTTTACATTATGAGAAGTGACTTGTGCGAGATTATGATGGGGACGACGATGCTAAACATATCCGTCATTCAGATTTGGGAGTTGTAAGTATATCATTTTAGTTCCAATTATTTTAGTATACAAGTTATTTATCGCTAACTATGTCTAAACTTGTTTAGGTTTCTGCATAAAATTTGTGTGGACTTAGGTTTTGATGGAACTTGTGGTTTCTTAGAGCCCTCTTTCATACAGAGGTGAGGGAACAACAAGGAAAACACCCAGGCATACATCTAGAATTGGATGTATGAGTTTAGGAAGGCGGTATACCTGACCCCGTATCATAGAGGGTAAGGTTTTATTCCATAATTATTATCCATTAATTTTTACAATTTGAAGTCTCACTTATCACTGGTAACTACAGTGCTCATTGGACGCTCGTGATGATCTGTCCCTGGGCTTCAGTAGCTTTATACTTTGATTCTGTGCATGTGACTGTTCCACAAGACCTCAAAACAATAGTAGACGCGTAAGTTAAACCCAAAAAAATAAAATAACTTTCTATAAATTTGATTACGTCATTTTTGTTCTTCTACGATTCTAACTTATCTTGTGTTTTATTCTGATGCAGGGTTGCGGTTGGATATAGTCGACTGTATAGAAGTAAGTCTAATGGAAAAAATCTCGTGTGAGTGTACCCAAAACCCAAAAGTAAGTCAATCGAATTCATGAATAATCTTTATTATATTTTGAAAACTTGAATTCACTTATTCTATATTTTATGTCCATTGTAGTCTTATAGGCAGAAGGGTAGCTACGAGTGTGACTATTAAGTCATGCACACCATGCTGACCATCGTCCAAGAACATTTAGTAGATGGATGGACAGATGTAAGTCTCACTTGCCAAGTTTTCTACCAATTTGATCAAATTCATGTAATAAATACAGCTTTTATTCTAATTGTTTTATGTATTATTTGCAGTACTTTTAGGACCGGTCATACTTCCCTAAGACACATGTAGATAATGTTAGAAAGCAATAGGCCGCATACTTCATTGAAGTGAGGCAAGGACTTAGATAGATAGGGTTAGGGGTTTACATTTTATTAGTTTACATTCATGTCAATTGTATATAGTTTCATTTTCTGTATTGTTATGATTTGATAGCAAATTGATGTTATATACATATCATTTGTTTTCATTTATTGTTGCTGCATATACTGGGGATATACTGTGTTGGCTGTATCATATTACAGGTTTGGAAAATCAATAAAACAAAGTCCACATTAAAAAAAACCTCATATTTAATCATGGTTATTATAATAACCGTGGTGATAGATACCCTTTAATCACGATTGTTACCATAACTGTGATTATATATAGTAATGTAAATGGACGTTTTATGACCACGTGTAATCACGGTTATGGTTGGCAACCGTGATTAAATAGGGTCTTATTTAATCACAGTTGTAAATAACTGTGATTAAATAGGGTCTTATTTAATCGCGGCTATAAACAACTGTGATTAAATGTGATCTATAACCACGGTTATGAACCGTGATTAAAAGCCTTCATCTATTACCACGGCTGTAACAACCACGGTTCATGAACCGTGATTAAATCTTTTTTCTGCACTAGTGGTTGTATATAAATATGTTAGAAAATAAATACTATAGTATTAATCCATCATTAGATTCGGATTTGCATGCATATGCATTAGTATAATGGCTTTGAGCCAGATGAGCTGTAATGCAGCTTAGGATGATTAACTTATGAACAATTGTACATTGTGATGATGTTAAATGATAAGGTGTGAAAGATTATGCTTATGACCATGATGATGTATATATTTGATTGACTAGAATATGTTGCAATGGTATAATTCAATCAATATTTTTCATTTAATATATAATTGTTCACCCCCTTACTATTTTGACATGACAGTGAATTTGGCACGTGATGAGGATTGGTGAAGTACCAATGGAGATTTGCTACGTGATGTCCTTTGGAAGGATTGTAGCAAATGTGTATTTGTATGATTTTTAATATATATATATATATATATATATATGTCTTGGTCGACTTATTTTGTTGGTTGTACATACATGATGTATATAACTACTAGTGGAATAGGTAACTGGATACCTCACTGAAGGTTTAGAATATGTTTTATACATGGTTATGAATGATGGTTGATAGATGAGAAATTTCTAATGATAATGGTTGATGAAAAACCATAGCAATTGGTGTTGAACTAGGCCATTATGCAATGTATGATAAATGTGGATAATTGAACACGATGAGATTGCAAACAAGTTCCATATAGACATAGAAATGTGTTTGTAAAAGTGGTTTGGTGCCAAATCATCCCTTATTGAATTTCACATGTTATGTAAAATAACCATTGTTGAAGAAAAGTCTAAATTGGAAAGAAACAATAAGTTATTACTTGATCATACCTCTAAGTTACGCGCTATTATCAGACCTTGAATTTACTAATAACAAACATCAATGATTAGTCAAAAAAAGTCTGCTCCCAGAGTATTTCAGGAACTACACAGGTTGCAAAATATAAGGGAAGTTTGTATCAACAAAAGTTTGATCTAACTGTGTTAAACTTTAAAAAGTCTGATACACACTCTATCCCGTGTTGTGATGAATATCAAGAATCAGACTTTTAGGCATCCTTAATCGAACAGAGAAGAACGTTTTTCTAAAGGCCAAATCTCAATATTCGTAAATTTATTTTCATGATGCTTTGGAAGTCATGCACTTATCAAGACAAATGTGCTTATCATCAAAAAGAACAAGAAAAAAATCAGCAGAGCAACCAACTTAGTGCTTGAAGATCCCAACACAATCCTCTATACAGAAATACAAAAAGCTAGTACAAGTCAGCATATGTGTCAGTTCAGTCTCAGAGGATTACAACTTTATCTTCTTCTCTCTGTTCCAATCAAATAAAGCAAGAAAATAACTTTATTTGTCAACGCTGCATAAGGAACTATTTTCATGCAAGAACAAAAGAACCGGGGTATCAGACTCTTCATACACCATGCTAAAACAACAAAAGTCAGATACCTCTCAAAGCTCAAAGCTCACAACTCCTTCACAGGATTTCCAATGGTTATATCTCCTTTCAAAAGACAGCAATGGTTACCATTTGCTTCCTATAAATACTCTTCAAATTTAGAGATGTGCAATAAATTTACAAGAGTCATTTTTGTAAAAAGATCATTGTTTTCTATTTCTTTGCAATCAGTCTTTAAGTCTCTCCAAAGACAAAGATCTTCTTCGTGTGTTCTGCCTCTAGCAAACCTTGATCTTGTGTCTTTTCAATTTAGTGTATTCTCTCTTCACTATACATCTTAAAACACTAAGTTTTATGAGACAGTCTTTTTCATTCCTTCAAACTCATTGTGTAAAGTCTGGTGTGTTACCAACCTTATAGTTTTTTGTGTGGGAAACATTGTTGGCCTAAAGAGGCTTTTGAAAGAATACTTGGGTTATTGAGCCAGGAGTGGCTTGTTAAAAGAATACTTGGGTTAAGTCAGAAGTGGTTGGAGTCAACAATACTTGGTGCACTGGTTTGGTGCTGCTTTTGTAAAGGAGATTTTACAATAGTGGAAATCCTTCAAGTTCGAAGGGATTGGACGTAGCTTCTGAGTTGGAAGTGAACCAGTATAAACTCTTGTGTTGCTTTCTCCTTCCTACTTTCTTAGGTCTGATTATCAATGTTTAGTTTGGTTCTTTCCGTGGTGACTTATTCAATCCCCCTTCTAAGTCAGACTATGAACCATCAACCATTTTTGACCTAAACCTTTCGATGCTCGTAAAATTCAATTGGAATGGAATTTTGGCACGAGATTTAGACCATCAGTTTAGAAACAATACATATTAGCATGGTAAATTTTGGTCCTATTCAGATGAAATTTGCGTAGTTTGAGCACATGAGTAACTTGAACTTTTAAAGAAAAACATGTATTTTTTGCCATTTTTGGTAATTTTGAAGGGCATATTTGTATTTTGATAAGTCAGGGATTCTGTGTGTCAAACTGGTCTTTCCTTCCCTTCATGTAAGTTGTAGGTATCTGAACTACAGAGGTATACCCACTGGATCCATCTCAAACGGAGTGTTATAGCTCAAGTTATGCGTAAAATACTAAACTTTATGTCAAAAACAAAAAGAAATGAATTCTTAAATTTTAGAAATTTTGTTTGATATTTATTATTTGGATTTAGGCGTCATACTACCTATCAAATAGAGTAATTATTAGGTAGCCTGAGACTACCACATCACTTATACTCATAACAAGTTATTATTTAACAAATATAATAATTATAAAAATTATACAATATTATATCTACTAATGTGTGTCATTTTATGATTAATTGATACTAATAATAGAAACTAATTAACATTTTCTCAATCAAACTAGATTTGAGAAAATCAATGCTTAGTACTCAATAAGTAATTTGTTAGTTTTAGTTAGATAAAGGTACCAACTTTGCTTGCCAAGGATTCGATACCTAGTTATATTTTTTTGTGGAAATTATATTTTTTTTTCTAAGTTCACTGACTCTTTTAATTGATAATGAATATTGTAATTGATTTTTATGAGGGTTTTTGTTTATTTTCCACAATACCAAAAAGAATGATATTTTTAGTTGTTAAACTTTTAATTAATGACTATATAATTCTATATTTTATCTTTGAACATGCGTCAATACCTTAGCTAACTCTGTCGCTAGAGTTGGGTTTTATAATCTTATATAAATACGTCATAAAATATTTTTATATATTCAAGTGACGTTTTATGAAGATAAATTCTAGTTTTAATATCTTTTTTAGGGTTTAGGTGTTTTTTAGTCAACATATTTAAGTTTTATAAATGAAAAAAAATCTTAATATATATATTCTTATTTGAACAAATAGTCTCTAACTAATTATACCTATTTTAAAACTTGAAACATATCAAATAGGACATTCTAATTGCATGTGTATTGATTCTGTATTTTTTTTGTTACAATCGTCAAGGGGTGGTTCAAACCAAGTTAAGTTTAATTTTCAAGAAAAGTTGAATATGAAATTCAAGATTTTCAGGACTTTTAATTTCATTTTTGAACATATGTGAAACCACCACTTAACTTTGCCGCTCATTTATATAACAGTAATTTTACTTTTTTTTTTTTTGGAAAATACTATCTATTGCTCATAAGGCACTTGAATGAAGCAAAATTGAAAAGTTTCTATTTAAAAACTTTTACTGTAATTTTTAAGCAATTCCTTCACAGTTTCTTTTATAAAAAGTTTACTTTGACTTCCTTAAATAATATTTTTAAGGAACTGATTAATAAGACCTATATATTTTCCTCTTTGATTCCGAATGGTAAGAAATACAGGTGCATCATGAATAAAAAGAAGAAAATGCTAACAAGTATACTCAGAATATGGTTAAGTAAACAGAAATGAAAATTTTTTATTCACTTATGCTTCCTTAAATAATACTTTCTCTGTTTGTTTTTATATGTCTTTATAGGAGTTTTGATTTGTTTTTAAATGTCTTTTTAAGATTTATGATATAATTAAATATTTTTTACCAATTATACTCTTATATTTTATTTAAATCAAGAATACATTAATTAAAAATAATATTAAATATAAAAAATATAATATTAAAAAAAGATAGAAAGAAGGATATATTAATTATTATTTTTTAAAAAACAGATAAAAAAGAAGAAGAAATTAATTTAAAGGCATTGATGAACGCAGCCTTAAAATTATACTAACATCTTTAAAGTAACAGTGAGAACCACAAAGAGGGAGGTTTTAATATTAATCCAAAGAGAAGGAGGGTCTGAAAACAAGGTAAACACAATTGCGATTTACCAATCCCAATACAGAGAATTTTAATTAGCATAATTAAAGAGGCATTTTAAATAATCTCAATTAGTAAAAAGGTAAACAGAGCTTTACAAGCATTGAATTCTTATATTCACTTCACAGAAAGTGCATAATAAGACAAAGTTATACCCTTAGAAAAGAGAAGAGAAGAGAATGTGCTATATAGTTACTTCAGTATATTCTGTCTTCCAATAACTGAGAGAAGCAGAGCGTGGTTATATAATAATCCAAGAGCTTAAGCCATATCTAGAAAGCTGCACATCACTGCTACTCAATCACTTGGATCTGAAAAAATAACGTGGTCAAATAGGTTATTAGATGCATGAATTCATCACAAGTATCTTCATAAAAAGGGTTTTGTATAAATAGTATTATGTATTAGTTCCATTACTCAAACTATTCTTAAAGTTTGTCAAAACTATATTTTATCCTAAAGCTTTTAAACACCTACACTATATCCTACAGTTAAAATTTCATTCCATAAATTAAAATTTGTGATAGCTTCTTTTTTTTTTAACCTAAGAGTGAATTATAAGTTTTTAAAAAAGTTTGAATTGGCGTGTAATATTTAAAAGCTTCAATAATGGTTTGTGTAATTTACTTTATTATTTACTTACATTGAAATATAAGATTACCAATAATTAAAGAGAAAAAAAAAGGAAGGGAGGGGGAGAGGTTATTCTGAATCTCCCTATTATCACTTTCAATGTAAGATAAGTATAAGCCTATTTTCATTTAAAAAAAAGAGTTTCCTCTTAATATAATATCATTTTTTAAATTTTCATGTTATTGATTATATTTTTACTAAAATACCTCTACTAATATATAATTTTTTCTTAAGATCAATATGACAATAAATAAGATACATCAATTATATTATTTATTTCTCCTATGATGATTGGGCACCAAGTGAAAAGAGAATAAGTAGAAAAAAATGAATAATGAGTCATAATTACTTTATGAGTAATTTTGAAAAACTATAATAAATTTTTAATAAATTTAATGATGTTAACTAAATTAACCAACTTTATTAATACGTGTAAATTAGGTTAAAGGATTTTATATAAGGTAATAAAATATTTCTGGGGTGATTTTTAGTTTTAATTTCACTTTTTAAAAGAAAATCAAAATGACAGTTTTAAAATTGAAAAGTAAAAATCACGAAACCAAATTTGATATCAAGCTATTTTAAAAATATAATAAAAAGAAATTAAATTTATTTAATTTAATAAAAAACTAAAAACTCACTACCAACCTTAACAAATTAATATTTTTCAATAAAAATAAGTATAGGATTATTTATATCTATATACTTTAATATTAACCCATTTATGACCATGCATACTAGCCTGAGCTCTCCACTTAAGAGCTGAAAAGAGACTGAGCAGTTAACCATTTGGGTTAATTTGATGACAATTAGTTTAATTTGTATAAATTATGTTTATTGGTTAATGGTGGTGGATCATGCAACGAGTGCATGCATCTCTGGGCACAAGATACCTAATGGTGCAGAATAGCAGAGAGGTATATAAGTATGGGCTAAATGAGATTAATCCCAATCAGAAACTGGAAAATTCCAGTACTACGTACCTTACCACAGGGTGAATGGTAATCACGTGCTATATATATATATATGACAACTTGCATCATAAAAATGGAACGGTTATTAATTTTGGCTGATCATGAATGCAAGTGCATCGCACGCTTTTGTAAAGTAATATGACAACATTGGCAAATATATAACTTGTACTACTTATATTCTGCATCAGCAGCAGCAGCAAAAACCAAGTTTCTTTTGTGGCATGGATTGGTCAATGTTAATTTGCTCAAGTTTATAATAAAAGATGCCAACTTGACATAACTGAGATTGGTGTGGTCAAAAAACAATGATACTTAAATAGAAGTAATGAAAAAAGGTGAATACGAATGTACATCGATCATAAGGTGTGGTTTTGTCTTCCCTACCTCATCTTTAATTTCCTCTTCCAACACTTTCGTCCCTCTCCAATCTCCACCGGTACGTCTTTGTTAGGAAATTTTCACCTTAGCAATGGTTTTTTTTTCTTAATAAATCATATACAAACTTATTTTAAATCGAATACTATAAAACAAGAAATATTAACTCATATCTAAATCATTTTATTATATTTTGATTGGGTTCAAATTAAATCAAGACCTCTGCGAAAGAGTATGACTAAATGTTAGTAAATGAATAAATTGAAGACAATGTTGTCTTTGAGAAAAGAAAAAGCTGTTGAAAAGTTAATTTAACTTTTCATTATAAAGTGTTTTAATTTTTTTAATGGATAAATAAGGTCCTTATTTTTTAAAAAAAAATACAATCAGATTCATAAATTAACTAATAAAGGATTATTATTGTTAAACTTAAGAGTCTTCAGTTCAAATTATACTAAGTACATGTGTTATAAGGATGGTAATTTCTCCTTCCATCACCCATGCTATGAATTAAACTCAATACTTGTCCAAATTTTATTATCTAAATGTGTAAATATAGTATGTGACATTTATGATCCAGTTCTTATAAACATTATAAAAATGGTGTTGGAAGAAAAAAAAAGCCAGTAGAAATTGCATTGAGTGAATGTTTTGTAATGCTTTAAAAATCAAATTATAATTAAAAATTTTAATTATTAACCATATTATAATCAAAATCTGAATATTTTAGATTATTTTAAGTTAATAGATTATTCTTCAATTAACTTATATTTTTTAAGTTAAATATATCTTTATCTCTATATTTTAATTTTTTAGTCTCTTAGGCTTGTTTGGGGTGATTTTTAGTTTTTAGTTTTGAAATTTTGAAAAAACAATACTTGTTTTTGGTTTTTAATTTCATGCTTTAGTTTTTAAGGTTTTAAATTTTAAAAAATTATTAAAACTTTCATAATTATAATCAAAACTACTTTACACTTAAATAATAATAATAGTAATAATAATAATAATAATAATAATAATAATAATAATAATAATAATAATAATAATAATAATAATAAATATTCCCTTCTACAATGATAATAGTGGAAGTTGTAACATCTCAGTTATTAAAATTAATTATTTACACGATAAAGAATTAATAAATAAATTATTTGAATATTATGGTGAATTAAATTAAATTAATTGAGTGTTTTAAATTGGTAATGGGATTAAATTAATTAACTAGAGGTGGCTAATTAAGAAATTAGTATTAAATTAAATTGTGATGGTAAATTATTAATTACCATGAATTAAAGGTAAAATATATTTAGTTAAAAGAAAAGAGAAATAAATTTTGAAAATGAAAGAAAATGAAATGAAAAAGGAAAAAGAGTGAAAAGACAATCTTGCCCTTATGCATAACAAATTTTTATTTCACTTTCTTCCTCCCTCACATTCACGCAAAACTTCTCCTCTTTTCTCTATTGTAATCAAGGAAATTGGAGACATTGTTGCAATCGAGGAAGCGAAGTGAGCGCATAGGTACCCTCAATTTCATATTTTCCTTTTCTCTCTCTAGACCGCAAATGGAAAGTCATGGGGGTATATGTTTTTCGTTATTCCTCAAGTTTGAAGCTTGGTGATGACTCTTGATATAATGGGTGTCCATAATCCATAATCGGCTAATGGGTCTTTGTTTAGGTACCGCTAGGTGACGGACTGAAGGTTAGAAGGTCGCTAGGAAAAGTGGGCTTTGAAGCGGTCAAAATCGTCGGAATTAAGCTCTAAAAACTTGGTAAGTTTGGTTTCATTTTGGCATAATGAGTTCTAAGCCTAAAGGTTGAAACGTTATGTGATTCGTAATTTCTTCGGTTTTATAGAGTTTGATGGATTTGGTGAAGTCGGCGCTCAATTAAAAGCTTTGAAAGCGTAGAAGCAAGATAAAGGGGGGTATACCGGATTAAGATTAATGTAGAAAATTCATTTACGTTATTTGGCGTGTAGGAAAAGGTTAGATTATAGCTATGGTTAATTTGATTAACTAAATGATTATACGCCGATTGGTAAGGAACTAAGGAATGATTAAACTAAGTATATATACAAAGGGCGAGATTTAAAATATGAATGTATATGCATATGTTTTGAGAAAGAAAATCTACGTGGATGAAGCATAACTTGATATACAAATACATGTAATTAATAGAATTATAATGTGAGATGAGAAATTGCATGCTTGAGTAGTGAAAATGATGAGCTATGAATTATGTGAAATAAGAGAGATTATGAGAATTTAGAAGCCTTTAATGTGGAATGGATTTATAGGTTGATAAATGATTACGTATGGTAATTATTGTTGTAAAATAAATGGAAGTGGTATAAGTTGTGGAAAATTGATAACTTATCGATCAATATGTGAATTTATGAATAACTTGATATAAAATTGGGAAGAAATGTATAATTGATGTGAATCTTGAATCATGGGAATGATGATTTGAAACTTTAAATGCATGATGATAATGAGAGTTGATTATGTGATGTTTAGTGATACAAATATACTTAATGATGATAATTGTGATGTTGATATGAAATGATGAATTGAGACGATGAATTGTTAAATTGTTTGATGAATCAAGAGATGTTGCGAAATGAAATGGTATAGAGAAAGAATAAGCTTGAGTGGCTAGTTGAGGTCCTCATTTGATGGCCACGGTGTCGGGGCGAATGATTTGTGAATTTATCTGATTGCTATAATAATTTACCATATGTGCATATTTTGTGGTGTGGGCAGTCGATCGGTATGTTTACCTGTCCTTTTGGCTCTTGTGGTCGAGCATGGCCTAGTTGAGCTACCTAGTGGTGAGGTGGAGAGCCAGGTTAGGCTCGATGGACCAAGTAGGGTTCATGGGTGGTCGGGTAGGACCCCCAGTTGACAGTCGATCCAATTTAGTATCCGGATACTATGGAGTCTTATTAATATTGCTTAAGAGTCAATTGTGTATTGTATGACATGAATCAATGTGGTGATTGTAATTAGATAGGGTGATTAGTATTTGAAATACGCATTGATGTTGACCTATGGCGAGATGTGAACTAATTAAATGAATGACTTACAATTTTATTGATAATGATGATAATGATAATGATAATGATATATAAAGCCTAATAATGATATGCAAATTTGCATTAATAAAGAATGGAAAGATTAAATGAGTCATTTAACCTTAGGTGATGAAAAGTCAAAAATAAGCTTATGTATGATAATCATAATTAACAAGATGACAATTAAATAGAAAGATAACTAGATTATGTTTTTCCTATAAGTACATTTTTCTGTATTAATATGAAATTTCGGTCACCCACCTCTTGTTATGATTCAAAATGAATGATGGTAGAAAGTGATGGACACCACGAAGGCGAACATTAAATAAAGCCTGAGGGAAAGTAATGCCAAGAAGATTGGAATATTGATGTATATGTTTATATATGTATTTATGTTATGTTTTGAACATTTAGTATAACTAATGTGTATACATGCATATCTGTGTTTTTGGTGATGCATGTAGTCTAGCCAATGAGTATAGCCATTTTGAGGAACTTAATTGTGGTAGTGAGGACCTAAATGATGGTCATTATGATATATATATATATATATATATATATATATATATATACATATATATATACACACACACATGATAGTATGATGTGAATGATGATGAATATATTCATTGATGTCTAGGAACTTGATCCGGTCTCGATACCGGTGCAAGGACATGAGGGTAATTTCATTCGCTCTCACACTCACTGCCGGTGTCGCGGGTAATCTTTCGAACTGTAAATTCATATTAAACGTTCTTCTATACCGGTTTGTCCAGGTCAGCGCCTTGCACACCCGAAAACTTCCATGTCACCCGACAAAAACGTACAAGGTACGGGTACGTGGGAACATTCGCAAAAGACGCTGATCCACCTACGTCGTGTGTCAGAATTGTATACTACATAGTGTACTATTGGTCCCCTAACCCTAGAGACTCTTTATTATCTATGCACGTATATAAACACCAATGATTTCACTACTCTGGTACGTTAGACTTATTCTGAAATTTACACTTGAGCAACCTTGCATTCCATTGTTGGTTACTAACTTAAGCGTCGGAGAATCTTCATAGATGACACCACCTTTCGCCCCTCACCAACGCGAAAGCCCGGTGTGAAGGATCTCTGGGACTTCAAGACCTTTATTCTCCCACTGAGATAAAGGACACAATACCGGATACCTACTGTACCACTGTACAAACCATTCTTATAGTTGATATTTGTGGCTAGTCCCATACCGGATTGTTGACTCCGGTTCGGACCAGTCCATAACTGTAATATGGCATTGAGCCATTGTGATTGATGATATAGGATTATGAGCAGGTCATAGTGATGATGTGTATGGACATATATGTGTGTATGTTGTGTAGAAATGATCTTAACCAATCATAGGTGGTTGTTTTTATGATGTGATAGGAAGAATGTAAGATAATGAAGGCGAGCATATTAGTGTAGAATTATGTGATGATGTCCATGACTTGCATGATGTGCTTAGACATAACTAAATTTAATTAGGAACTAAGGTGGGTAAGGACTTGAGCAAGGCTTGTTGAGTTTACAAGTATAGAGTTGTGTTGTAATGAGAAAAATGGCTAATTGAGCCAACTGAGAAGGTGAATTTGAGTTCCAGTGGGACCTAAAATCCCTAAGAGGCATTAACAGAGCCTTAGGCATATTTAGAGTGTGTATGCAAAGAAATCCCTATTTAAGTTGCATTTGAATTGGTTTTGATGGCAAAGTTCTTAGAAATAGAGTCAAATGCATTTTAGCATAGATGACGTCGGCATGTCCGGAATAGGCAAGGGATAGTGTCCGTAAAGTTTTGTGGCATTTGAAGGTCAAATGAGTAAGTTAAGGGTTGTAGAAGTTGGCCTAGAGGTTAAAATCTGCATAAAAATTGTTTCTTTGTTGATAGTAATTGATTACAAGAGACCTGTAATCGATTACCTGCGAGCAGAAATGAATTCCTGCACAAGTTGCTATTGGTAATCGATTACAAAATTCTAGTAATTGACTACCAGTTTGTTCTTGAAATTGTGACTGATCTAGGCCGAAATAGCTCTAATTTTTTCTCGAAAGTTATAGGTAATTGAGTCACGGACTTTTTCCTTTTAGATCCTCCTCAATCAGAGGTCTATAACTCAAGTTATGCTTAAAATACTACAAGGTGTTCATACTGAAAATTCTATGTTAACTAGTTTCACATTTTTATGAATTAGGCAATCTTAGGGGCCTAATTGGCCTTTGACCCCTTCATAACAATTGTAGATAATTAAGTTATGGAGGTGTACCAATTGGATTCACCTCAATCGAAGTTTTATAGCTCCCATTAGACGTAAAATACTAAACAATGTACAAGGAAAATGTGCCCAAAATATTTTTTTGAAAAACTTCTTTATGTTATTCTTTGGATTTTTGACATGTGTTACGTTATTTAAAGTAAAACTTATTGAATTGAGGTTAAAACATCTATTTTAAATTAAGCAAACATGGTGGGATATCACAACAAAGACATTAATTGTGGTGGTGGAAGGGGTGTTGGCAATGGCAACAATGGTAGTGATCGTGGCGAGAATGGTGATGGTGGTAGTGGTGACAATAATGACACCGGTTGTGATGAAAGCGATAATGATTAGGGTAGTCACAATGAAGGTAGTAATGTTGGTGGTCGTGGTCATGGTGGAAGAGTGTGGTGACAATGAGACGGTGATGGAGATGGTCACGACAACAGTGATGGTACAGAGTAAGGTAACAATGGTGGTGGTAGTGGCGGCATTAGTGGCGATGGTGGTAGTCGTGGTATAAGGGTTGTTGACATTGGCAATGATGGTGAGGATAGTGGCGACAACGGCAATGATGGTGGTCGTGATGATGGTGACGATAGTGTTGATTATGGTAGTGATGGCGGTGGTGGTGTGGTGCTGTTTAAGTGGTAGTGGTGGTTTTGACAACAATGATGACAATAGGGGCGATGGTGGTGTTGGCAGTGGCAATAGTGGTATCATGGTGGTCGTTGTGACAGTGGTGATGATAGTTGTGACAACAACGATGATAATGGTGGTGGTAGCAGAAGGGATGGTGACATGAAGGTGGCAGTAATAGTGACAGTCACCTCAACAGTGGTGATGGTGATGGGTATGGTGACATATTGGGAACGATAATAGTGATAGTGGTTGCAGCAATGACTATGACAAGGGTAATGGTGGTAGCACCACCATTACAACGACAATACTAGTGGTGGTATCAGAGCCTAATCGGTATCAAATTATTGTATCTCTTTTTCTTGAAGCGGGTGAATATGGTATAATATTATTAGCCGAGAGTGAGTAAGAAGATCTCTTAAAACATGAGTGAAAACCCTCGTCCTAGCGCTGTTAGTCTTTCTTCAAAAATTTCCCTTTCTGTTCCTGAATCTTGTAAAAAGACCCTTTCAAATAAACTAGAAAACCTTATTGAGTATACCTTCGTCCCAGAGGATGCTCAAATCGAAAGTGCTGTACCCCCTCTTCTGAATCCTTATAATGTTTTCAGAAGACATAAGTCCAACTTTACCTGGTCTGTAAAAAAGCTTATCTCTACCCCTAGACCTGGAGTAAAAGAAGTCATCCAGACTTCAAAGCTTGATTCTTGTCCTCTTCATGCTACCTCTGCAGAGCAATATGTAGACCTGGAAATAAATCCAGATCTAATCAAGTTATGGCAGAAGGAAGGTTATGTTGCACTACATCTAGGTGCAGTTCGGTTAATCCTAACCCTTCATGGAAGAAAAGGCATGCCTGTTACAGCAAGAGTCTCTCTTATAGACTCTACCTTCCATCACTATGAAGATGCAGTGATTGGCACAGTCCTCACAACACTTAATGCAGGAAGTGTGGTTTTAACCATATTTCCAAACTTTAATGTCCATCTGAAAGATCCAACTCTTCCACATAGGTTCCAAGTTCAAGTCCAACTTATTGGAGCCCCTCAGGACTCAGATGCATTCAAGGCTACTCTGAATCATCAGATCATATTCAGAGTACAAGATCATCTCTTTGATCTTCCAGTAGATTCAAAAATCTCAGAAAATGCTTTGATGGTAATAGCAAACTCTGAGGAAAAAACCCCATCAATTATCCAGGTTCCCAGGCAAATCCCTCGAGAAGAGTTACTAAAACTCATTCCTATGGAATGGATTAGTGACTATGAGGCGCAAAAGAAACAATCAAAACCCATAGTGTCCACTGAGTCATCATTTAAGAGACTCACTGATGGTAGAGTAAAAACTATCTTCAAGTCTGAAGGAGAATCTTCCTCCTCTTCAACAAATCCAGTCTTCTCAACCATGATGATCACTCTAGGAGAACAGGAGAAGAACATTCCTGTTTATTCGTTCAAAGCCGATGGAACACCCATTTATAGTGACAAGATAAATGGTCACTTTATGTGGGATGTAGCACCAGAAATGTGTGATCCAGACTGTGATTGTTATATGGACTATGATAGCAGTGAAGATGATAGCAGTGATAATGATGATGAACCGAGAAGAAGAAGAAAGAAGTCTCCTTGCAAATCTCCTAAGAAACCTGAAAGGAGATTTGATCCTGATAATGGACCCTGGGTTGGAATCAAAAAGAAGTACGAGCCTCTTCCCTTCTATGAAGAAGCCCTGAAGATCCTCAAAAAACATAAATACCCTTCACCACCAAATGACCCATCCTTAGTCACATGGCCTCCACCAACTAAACCATCTCCAAAACCTTTACCTGTACAAAAGTGTAAACCTGTTGAACCATTTCCCAAACAGACAACCATACCACAAGCATGTATGATGTTTTCCTCCACTTCAGCCTCTTACAATGCAAATTTTCCTTCCTTGGAAAGAAAAGTTGATCCTGTTAAGAAGATACAAACGAGACCCTTTGTGGTTCCTTCTGAAGTAAACACTGATGGATCAACAAGGCCAATTACCCAAGCAGAAGAAGTGATGAATTGGCAAACTGAGAATGCTGTAGCTCAAAATGAATTCTTGCAAAACATGGACAAAAAGATTGACAAGATTGCTGACTCCTTAGACAAGGAGATTAAAAACATGTCCCAAAGGCTGCAAGATCATTATGGTGAAATAAAGAAGAAGATGGCACAGCTTGAGGCAGAAGTACAGAAACTAAAAGGAGAAAGGATCAGTACCACATTTGTTGAAAAAGAAAGAGAATTGAGAAAGGTTAAAGCTCAGTATGAAGAATTAAGAGGATATGTTGCCTCTAAAACTCAAAAACCTTCTCTTAAAGAAAGCTCTTTTGAACCAGATCCTTACTTTGTTCCACCCTCAAAAATATTTGCATCATACACTCCTCAACCTATACAAAATCCTAGCCCATTCATTCCTCCAAACCTTATCCAGAGAAAGTTTGATCCTATTGGAAAAAGAAAGGAACAATTTGTTCCTCCTTCCACCAAAAATGATGAAGAAGATTCTGTATCAGAAGAATCTCCCATACAAACTCCTAAGCTTTCTTTAATGGTTTCACATAAACCATTATCCTATGTGATGCCTCTGATGTATTCCCAGAATAAGGAAGAAGAATATGAATCCACTCAAGGAGAAACCTTCTCTGAAGGAGATTGGCAAAACACTGAGTTGAATTCCACTGAAGCAGAAACAGTGTATGACGAATATGCTGATATCTCTAGAATCCTGATGGTGAGACAGGATGAAACATCTACTCCGCCTGGATTAGATCCCAGAGAAATAAACACCCCGGTTTACACTGGGTCTTCATTTTTCTCTATAGATGGAATTCCTCCTTCTCAGTGGAATAAAAAATTCCTTGAGTTTAAAGCTTGGATGGATGCAAAAATCGTCCAACATGAAGAATCATACAAAGTGGTTGAAGAGTTTTGTGCTAGAACGACCGGAGTTCTTAAAGAATGGTATCAATCTATTGGTCCGGTAAATCAAGAACAACTCCATAACCAACCTATTTCAGATGTGATTCATTTTCTCCAATTTCACTTCCTGGGAGATATTTCTGTGATTGAAAAAGAAGCCAGAAAAGAGTATTTTGAGATGAGATGTTGCTCGCTAAAGAAAGCAGATCTCGAAAGACATTATCAAAGAATGTCTCAGAGATTTTATCAGCTAAATGGATTCAATGATCCAAGTCTCAAGAATACTTATATAAGTTCTCTCCCAGAAGAACTTCAAGAAGAAATGTGGAGAATCTTGCAAGCAGCCAACAAAAATGTTACAGAGATGACACTTGGAGAAATTCACCAAGTAGGAATGGTTGCTCTAGACAAGATTTGCAGTCAGCAGAGCTTGATAGATAAGATGCTGAATAATCGGAAGAAGTACAAGGGCATTTGTAAGAAGAAGTATTTGAAGATAAAATGTGACAAAGAAAACTGTGTCTGCAAAAATTCAAAGCTTCATTCTACAAAGAAAGAAAAGAAAAACAAGTCCTCGTACAAAAGAAAAAAGAAGTTCCGATTCTTCAAAAGAAAACCCTTCAGAGGAAAGAGCAAGGGCCAGAGATGCTTCATCTGTAAGAAGAAAGGACACTTCTCCAAAGATTGTCCTCAAAACAAAGAGAAAGCAGTAAAGCTATTGCATACACTAGCAATAGAAGAAGATGACGATGTTGAATCCCTTTATGAAGAACAAAGTTCTCCAAACAACAAAACTGCTTTTGCCCTTGAAGAATCTGAAGAAGAAACATCAAGTTCAGCAGACTCTGAAAGTTCAGCCGAACCAGAACATTTTCCAGTTCTGAGAATCCAAGAAGTGCAGAAAGATTCAACAATTGCTTCAGCTGAACTCCCTCCTTTACCAAATCTTGAGGTATACATTCTCCCATCAAAATATGATGTTCCTATAAAGGTAATTGCCTTTATTGACACCGGAGCTCAAAGAACATTCATGAATCCGGCTATTTTACCTTCCAATGCTTGGAAGAGTCATAAACAGAGTTTCAAAGCTGCCAATGGAGAATCATTTGAAACCAATCTGATAACCAAGTCCAAAATTGGAATCAAAATATTTCCAGACTGCACAATTTGGACAAAAATCATTGGGTCAGACTTGCCGGAGAAAGATATACTGATCGGAAGAGACATTCTGATTAAAAACCAGAAGTTGCAAATTCTTACAAATGGAGTAAAGCACAAAAGGAATTTCAAGCCTTTTTGTCAAATTCCAAGACTTTTCTCTTTGGTAGAAGCTCCTCCTGAATTTTTAGAAGTCAGAGATCAGTTGATAAAGTTATGTGCTGAAGGCCATGATCTTTTCCAACATCCAAAACCATTATGGAAAAGAGAAGAGTTCTATGTGAATTTGCCCTTCAAGATGAATGAAGATGTTAATCCCACTAAAGCCACACATCCGGGAATGGCTCCCTCAGAACTCAAAATGGCACAAGCAGAATGTCAAGAACTGATGAAACAAGGTTTGATTGAACCCACAAAATCTGAGTGGGCCTGCACGGCCTTCTATGTCAACAAAAGATCAGAACAAGTCAGAGGAAAGAAGAGACTTGTTATTGATTACAGGCCATTAAACCTTTTCCTTAAGGATGACAAGTTCCCCATACCAAAGATTAGTTCACTGTACACCTACATCAAAAATGCGTTCATCTTCTCAAAATTCGATTTAAAATCGGGTTTTTGGCAATTGGGCTTAAAGCCAGAAGATCGCCCAAAAACAGCATTTTGTATTCCAAATGGACACTATCAGTGGACTGTCCTGCCTTTTGGGCTTAAAGTTGCCCCATCACTATTTCAAAAGGCCATGGTTCGAGTATTTGAACCCATCCTGCACAGTGCTCTCGTCTACATTGACGATATCCTACTTTTCTCTCCAGATGAAGTTAGCCATAACCAGCTTCTCCAACAATTCCATTCTATCTGCAACGATTATGGAGTTATGCTCTCTGCAAGGAAATCTGAAATTGGAACAAAAGAGGTTGACTTCCTAGGGATGCGATTTGCTCAAGGAAAATATCATCCTCAGCCTCATCTTGCAGAAGACCTTCCAAGTTTCCCTGATGAGAACATGTCTACCAAACAGATTCAACAATTCTTAGGAATTTTGAATTATGTTAGAGACTTCATCCCTCATATTTCTCATCATACTTCAAAGCTTTCCAAGATGCTCAAAAAGAATGCACCACCATGGGGAAAGGAGCAAACTGAAGCTGTTAGATTCCTGAAAGAAGCAGCTAAGAATCCTCCGCCATTGAAAATCCCTGGAGAAGGAAAAAGAATACTACAGACAGATGCAAGTGACCATCACTGGGGAGCAGTTCTAATAGAAGAAATTGGAGGACAAAAACTCTATTGTGGACATGCAAGTGGACAATTCACCAATGGTGAACTTCATTATCACACCACATACAAGGAAACTCTTGCAGTCAAATATGGAATCAAAAAGTTTGACTTCCATCTCCGAGGTCACCAATTTGAGGTACAACTTGATAACTCTTCATTTCCAAAAATGTTAGAGTTCAAAAATAAAACTCCACCAAATCCTCAAATCCTCAGATTAAAAGAATGGTTTTCAAGATATGATTTTACTGTGAAACATATCCAAGGAAAAAATAATCTGATCCCAGATTATTTATCCAGAAAACAATCTTTTGAAAAACCAATCCCAATAATTTCATCCTCTCATTCTTATCCTCTCATCATGATGAACACTCAAATACCATCTTCATCATCATCTTCTCCATCCAAATTTCCTCAATTTCCTCCTGAGTTCAAATATATGAAAGGAGTAAGACCTGCAGAGATAAAACATTTTGCCAGAACTCATATCTTTCACTATTTGGCAATTTCCCTCCAAAAACACAGAATCCTTCCAAAAACAACTTGGTTTAATCCTGATAAACCTTTCTTGAATATTTTTGGACTTTTTCTTGGAAAACTTTTTCAAGAAGAAGATATGTGGTATCTGTGGTGTGCGACAGTAATGTACAATTATCCCATCATATTTCCTACATGGATTATGATGAACACACTGGGAACAACCAAGGATCCTGATTATAGTTCTTCTCTCATCAAGACTTTTATGAGCTGGTATCAACCTCTGGACAAATGGATAAAAGATTTACAAAGAGAAATTGATTTCATGAAAAATAAGACGGATAAATTAAGTTACAGCTTCTACACAGTGGCTTTGCTTCACCGTCCTTATTTTCAGAATCCCCAGACCAAGAGGTTATATACTCACAATCAAGTAAAAATTTGGAGGACCTATTCCAAATTTGAAGAGTTCATGAATGATTATAAAGCACCAGATCTTCCACAAGAAGAATTAATGATTTATCTTCATGAAGTTAACATGGCAGATTCAAGTCTTAAAGAGAGAAATTCAACATGTGCAATCTTAAGTCATGTAGATGTCATATGCCCTCCTGAAAGTGATTGGATAAAATTCTATGATCAACCTGAAGCAGTTCCAGAAGAAGAAATCAAGAGAATTCCAAAGGTTCCTAGACCATATGAAGCTTATCAGATAATAATGGCCAAAGATGAGCAATCCTATGATGATAGAATCTTTCATTACAAGGAACCAGAAGACTCTAGTGATGAAGATCCGATCGAAAACTGTGGGCCCAGTCATGAGTGTATCTACAAAGACTAAAGAGACGCGTGATTGAAGGAAATCAGAATCTTATCTCAAGATCAGAAACTTTATCTTTGTCTGCCACTTTACTTTATCTTTACTTTAGCTTTACTTTATCTTTGTCGGCCATTGTAATTTGTCTTTGTCGGCCATCTTATCTTTTATTGCTTTCCACGTGTCATTGTAATATGGTGTGTAATCCACGTGATCTTATCTTCTTATCTTGAATAGTGTCAAGATCCCTGCCTATAAAAGGGACTCACTTGTAAGATACAAGGCAGAGGTTCGAGAGAACTAAGCCTTTCATAAATAAACCTTGTGTGTTTTAAGAAATTATGAGTTTCTAACTTCTCTTCTTCTTCTGAAAAGAGCCCTCTTAACATAAACATAAACACCAAAACATACAGACAATGCATTTTCGGCAACCTCAAGCCTACTCTTGCAACCATGGTCACCAATTTTGGCATTTACATCTATGCTAAGAAGGATCGTAGCATAGACCTTTTCTGACATATTTCTGATACACAGGATCCTTAGATAAGGCAAGTGTAGAGCATACTCTATGTCTTATGATTATTGTATCTCTTGATCGGAACAGTGCCTATAGCATAATACTATCGCCTTAAGCTTTCAGAAGAAGAAGAGAAGTTAGAAACTCATAATTTCTTAAAACACACAAGGTTTATTTATGAAAGGCTTAGTTCTCTCGAACCTCTGCCTTGTATCTTACAAGTGAGTCCCTTTTATAGGCAGGGATCTTGACACTATTCAAGATAAGAAGATAAGATCACATGGATTACACACCATATTACAATGACACGTGGAAAGCAATAAAAGATAAGATGGCCGACAAAGACAAATTACAATGGCCGACAAAGATAAAGTAAAGCTAAAGTAAAGATAAAGTAAAGTGGCAGACAAAGATAAAGTTTCTGATCTTGAGATAAGATTCTGATTTCCTTCAATCACGCGTCTCTTTAGTCTTTGTAGATACACTCATGACTGGGCCCACAGTTTTCGATCGGATCTTCATCACTAGAGTCTTCTGGTTCCTTGTAATGAAAGATTCTATCATCATAGGATTGCTCATCTTTGGCCATTATTATCTGATAAGCTTCATATGGTCTAGGAACCTTTGGAATTCTCTTGATTTCTTCTTCTGGAACTGCTTCAGGTTGATCATAGAATTTTATCCAATCACTTTCAGGAGGGCATATGACATCTACATGACTTAAGATTGCACATGTTGAATTTCTCTCTTTAAGACTTGAATCTGCCATGTTAACTTCATGAAGATAAATCATTAATTCTTCTTGTGGAAGATCTGGTGCTTTATAATCATTCATGAACTCTTCAAATTTGGAATAGGTCCTCCAAATTTTTACTTGATTGTGAGTATATAACCTCTTGGTCTGGGGATTCTGAAAATAAGGACGGTGAAGCAAAGCCACTGTGTAGAAGCTGTAACTTAATTTATCCGTCTTATTTTTCATGAAATCAATTTCTCTTTGTAAATCTTTTATCCATTTGTCCAGAGGTTGATACCAGCTCATAAAAGTCTTGATGAGAGAAGAACTATAATCAGGATCCTTGGTTGTTCACAGTGTGTTCATCATAATCCATGTAGGAAATATGATGGGATAATTGTACATTACTGTCGCACACCACAGATACCACATATCTTCTTCTTGAAAAAGTTTTCCAAGAAAAAGTCCAAAAATATTCAAGAAAGGTTTATCAGGATTAAACCAAGTTGTTTTTGGAAGGATTCTGTGTTTTTGGAGGGAAATTGCCAAATAGTGAAAGATATGAGTTCTGGCAAAATGTTTTATCTCTGCAGGTCTTACTCCTTTCATATATTTGAACTCAGGAGGAAATTGAGGAAATTTGGATGGAGAAGATGATGATGAAGATGGTATTTGAGTGTTCATCATGATGAGAGGATAAGAATGAGAGGATGAAATTATTGGGATTGGTTTTTCAAAAGATTGTTTTCTGGATAAATAATCTGGGATCAGATTATTTTTTCCTTGGATATGTTTCACAGTAAAATCATATCTTGAAAACCATTCTTTTAATCTGAGGATTTGAGGATTTGGTGGAGTTTTATTTTTGAACTCTAACATTTTTGGAAATGAAGAGTTATCAAGTTGTACCTCAAATTGGTGACCTCGGAGATGGAAGTCAAACTTTTTGATTCCATATTTGACTGCAAGAGTTTCCTTGTATGTGGTGTGATAATGAAGTTCACCATTGGTGAATTGTCCACTTGCATGTCCACAATAGAGTTTTTGTCCTCCAATTTCTTCTATTAGAACTGCTCCCCAGTGATGGTCACTTGCATCTGTCTGTAGTATTCTTTTTCCTTCTCCAGGGATTTTCAATGGCGGAGGATTCTTAGCTGCTTCTTTCAGGAATCTAACAGCTTCAGTTTGCTCCTTTCCCCATGGTGGTGCATTCTTTTTGAGCATCTTGGAAAGCTTTGAAGTATGATGAGAAATATGAGGGATGAAGTCTCTAACATAATTCAAAATTCCTAAGAATTGTTGAATCTGTTTGGTAGACATGTTCTCATCAGGGAAACTTGGAAGGTCTTCTGCAAGATGAGGCTGAGGATGATATTTTCCTTGAGCAAATCGCATCCCTAGGAAGTCAACCTCTTTTGTTCCAATTTCAGATTTCCTTGCAGAGAGCATAACTCCATAATCGTTGCAGATAGAATGGAATTGTTGGAGAAGCTGGTTATGGCTAACTTCATCTGGAGAGAAAAGTAGGATATCGTCAATGTAGACGAGAGCACTGTGCAGGATGGGTTCAAATACTCGAACCATGGCCTTTTGAAATAGTGATGGGGCAACTTTAAGCCCAAAAGGCAGGACAGTCCACTGATAGTGTCCATTTGGAATACAAAATGCTGTTTTTGGGCGATCTTCTGGATTTAAGCCCAATTGCCAAAAACCCGATTTTAAATCGAATTTTGAGAAGATGAACGCATTTTTGATGTAGGTGTACAGTGAACTAATCTTTGGTATGGGGAACTTGTCATCCTTAAGGAAAAGGTTTAATGGCCTGTAATCAATAACAAGTCTCTTCTTTCCTCTGACTTGTTCTGATCTTTTGTTGACATAGAAGGCCGTGCAGGCCCACTCAGATTTTGTGGGTTCAATCAAACCTTGTTTCATCAGTTCTTGACATTCTGCTTGTGCCATTTTGAGTTCTGAGGGAGCCATTCCCGGATGTGTGGCTTTAGTGGGATTAACATCTTCATTCATCTTGAAGGGCAAATTCACATAGAACTCTTCTCTTTTCCATAATGGTTTTGGATGTTGGAAAAGATCATGGCCTTCAGCACATAACTTTATCAACTGATCTCTGACTTCTGAAAATTCAGGAGGAGCTTCTACCAAAGAGAAAAGTCTTGGAATTTGACAAAAAGGCTTGAAATTCCTTTTGTGCTTTACTCCATTTGCAAGAATTTGCAACTTCTGGTTTTTAATCAGAATGTCTCTTCCGATCAGTATATCTTTCTCCGGCAAGTCTGACCCAATGATTTTTGTCCAAATTGTGCAGTCTGGAAATATTTTGATTCCAATTTTGGACTTGGTTATCAGATTGGTTTCAAATGATTCTCCATTGGCAGCTTTGAAACTCTGTTTATGACTCTTCCAAGCATTGGAAGGTAAAATAGCCGGATTCATGAATGTTCTTTGAGCTCCGGTGTCAATAAAGGCAATTACCTTTATAGGAACATCATATTTTGATGGGAGAATGTATACCTCAAGATTTGGTAAAGGAGGGAGTTCAGCTGAAGCAATTGTTGAATCTTTCTGCACTTCTTGGATTCTCAGAACTGGAAAATGTTCTGGTTCGGCTGAACTTTCAGAGTCTGCTGAACTTGATGTTTCTTCTTCAGATTCTTCAAGGGCAAAAGCAGTTTTGTTGTTTGGAGAACTTTGTTCTTCATAAAGGGATTCAACATCGTCATCTTCTTCTATTGCTAGTGTATGCAATAGCTTTACTGCTTTCTCTTTGTTTTGAGGACAATCTTTGGAGAAGTGTCCTTTCTTCTTACAGATGAAGCATCTCTGGCCCTTGCTCTTTCCTCTGAAGGGTTTTCTTTTGAAGAATCGGAACTTCTTTTTTCTTTTGTACGAGGACTTGTTTTTCTTTTCTTTCTTTGTAGAATGAAGCTTTGAATTTTTGCAGACACAGTTTTCTTTGTCACATTTTATCTTCAAATACTTCTTCTTACAAATGCCCTTGTACTTCTTCCGATTATTCAGCATCTTATCTATCAAGCTCTGTTGACTGCAAATCTTGTCTAGAGCAACCATTCCTACTTGGTGAATTTCTCCAAGTGTCATCTCTGTAACATTTTTGTTGGCTGCTTGCAAGATTCTCCACATTTCTTCTTGAAGTTCTTCTGGGAGAGAACTTATATAAGTATTCTTGAGACTTGGATCATTGAATCCATTTAGCTGATAAAATCTCTGAGACATTCTTTGATAATGTCTTTCGAGATCTGCTTTCTTTAGCGAGCAACATCTCATCTCAAAATACTCTTTTCTGGCTTCTTTTTCAATCACAGAAATATCTCCCAGGAAGTGAAATTGGAGAAAATGAATCACATCTGAAATAGGTTGGTTATGGAGTTGTTCTTGATTTACCGGACCAATGGATTGATACCATTCTTTAAGAACTCCGGTCGTTCTAGCACAAAACTCTTCAACCACTTTGTATGATTCTTCATGTTGGACGATTTTTGCATCCATCCAAGCTTTAAACTCAAGGAATTTTTTATTCCACTGAGAAGGAGGAATTCCATCTATAGAGAAAAATGAAGACCCAGTGTAAACCGGGGTGTTTATTTCTCTGGGATCTAATCCAGGCGGAGTAGATGTTTCATCCTGTCTCACCATCAGGATTCTAGAGATATCAGCATATTCGTCATACACTGTTTCTGCTTCAGTGGAATTCAACTCAGTGTTTTGCCAATCTCCTTCAGAGAAGGTTTCTCCTTGAGTGGATTCATATTCTTCTTCCTTATTCTGGGAATACATCAGAGGCATCACATAGGATAATGGTTTATGTGAAACCATTAAAGAAAGCTTAGGAGTTTGTATGGGAGATTCTTCTGATACAGAATCTTCTTCATCATTTTTGGTGGAAGGAGGAACAAATTGTTCCTTTCTTTTTCCAATAGGATCAAACTTTCTCTGGATAAGGTTTGGAGGAATGAATGGGCTAGGATTTTGTATAGGTTGAGGAGTGTATGATGCAAATATTTTTGAGGGTGGAACAAAGTAAGGATCTGGTTCAAAAGAGCTTTCTTTAAGAGAAGGTTTTTGAGTTTTAGAGGCAACATATCCTCTTAATTCTTCATACTGAGCTTTAACCTTTCTCAATTCTCTTTCTTTTTCAACAAATGTGGTACTGATCCTTTCTCCTTTTAGTTTCTGTACTTCTGCCTCAAGCTGTGCCATCTTCTTCTTTATTTCACCATAATGATCTTGCAGCCTTTGGGACATGTTTTTAATCTCCTTGTCTAAGGAGTCAGCAATCTTGTCAATCTTTTTGTCCATGTTTTGCAAGAATTCATTTTGAGCTACAGCATTCTCAGTTTGCCAATTCATCACTTCTTCTGCTTGGGTAATTGGCCTTGTTGATCCATCAGTGTTTACTTCAGAAGGAACCACAAAGGGTCTCGTTTGTATCTTCTTAACAGGATCAACTTTTCTTTCCAAGGAAGGAAAATTTGCATTGTAAGAGGCTGAAGTGGAGGAAAACATCATACATGCTTGTGGTATGGTTGTCTGTTTGGGAAATGGTTCAACAGGTTTACACTTTTGTACAGGTAAAGGTTTTGGAGATGGTTTAGTTGGTGGAGGCCATGTGACTAAGGATGGGTCATTTGGTGGTGAAGGGTATTTATGTTTTTTGAGGATCTTCAGGGCTTCTTCATAGAAGGGAAGAGGCTCGTACTTCTTTTTGATTCCAACCCAGGGTCCATTATCAGGATCAAATCTCCTTTCAGGTTTCTTAGGAGATTTGCAAGGAGACTTCTTTCTTCTCCTTCTCGGTTCATCATCATTATCACTGCTATCATCTTCACTGCTATCATAGTCCATATAACAATCACAGTCTGGATCACACATTTCTGGTGCTACATCCCACATAAAGTGACCATTTATCTTGTCACTATAAATGGGTGTTCCATCGGCTTTGAACGAATAAACAGGAATGTTCTTCTCCTGTTCTCCTAGAGTGATCATCATGGTTGAGAAGACTGGATTTGTTGAAGAGGAGGAAGATTCTCCTTCAGACTTGAAGATAGTTTTTACTCTACCATCAGTGAGTCTCTTAAATGATGACTCAGTGGACACTATGGGTTTTGATTGTTTCTTTTGCGCCTCATAGTCACTAATCCATTCCATAGGAATGAGTTTTAGTAACTCTTCTCGAGGGATTTGCCTGGGAACCTGGATAATTGATGGGGTTTTTTCCTCAGAGTTTGCTATTACCATCAAAGCATTTTCTGAGATTTTTGAATCTACTGGAAGATCAAAGAGATGATCTTGTACTCTGAATATGATCTGATGATTCAGAGTAGCCTTGAATGCATCTGAGTCCTGAGGGGCTCCAATAAGTTGGACTTGAACTTGGAACCTATGTGGAAGAGTTGGATCTTTCAGATGGACATTAAAGTTTGGAAATATGGTTAAAACCACACTTCCTGCATTAAGTGTTGTGAGGACTGTGCCAATCACTGCATCTTCATAGTGATGGAAGGTAGAGTCTATAAGAGAGACTCTTGCTGTAACAGGCATGCCTTTTCTTCCATGAAGGGTTAGGATTAACCGAACTGCACCTAGATGTAGTGCAACATAACCTTCCTTCTGCCATAACTTGATTAGATCTGGATTTATTTCCAGGTCTACATATTGCTCTGCAGAGGTAGCATGAAGAGGACAAGAATCAAGCTTTGAAGTCTGGATGACTTCTTTTACTCCAGGTCTAGGGGTAGAGATAAGCTTTTTTACAGACCAGGTAAAGTTGGACTTATGTCTTCTGAAAACATTATAAGGATTCAGAAGAGGGGGTACAGCACTTTCGATTTGAGCATCCTCTGGGACGAAGGTATACTCAATAAGGTTTTCTAGTTTATTTGAAAGGGTCTTTTTACAAGATTCAGGAACAGAAAGGGAAATTTTTGAAGAAAGACTAACAGCGCTAGGACGAGGGTTTTCACTCATGTTTTAAGAGATCTTCTTACTCACTCTCGGCTAATAATATTATACCATATTCACCCGCTTCAAGAAAAAGAGATACAATAATTTGATACCGATTAGGCTCTGATACCACTGCTGGCCGAGAGCCCTCTTAACATAAACATAAACACCAAAACATACAGACAATGCATTTTTACACCAAAATATACATCTATGCTAATAATATTACACCAATTTTCGTCCTATCATATGACAAGGGTAATAGTGGTTGCAGCAATGACTATGACAAGGATAATTACAACGACAATACTAGTGGTGGTAGCAACAATAATGACCATGGTGGTGATAATAGCAATAACAACGACGGTGGTAAAAATGATAACATGGTGATAATAGTGATAGTAACAATAATAACGACGGTGGTAGTATAATAGTGATGGACAACAATGATTAGAAGATTATAAAACTAAAAACAACCATTAATTAATATTTATATGTACGTTGTATCTCATATTCACCTTCCCTTCAACCTATATATTTAGAAAATTAGAAAAATTGAACTGCCCCTTAAAATCTAATCAAAACAATTGTTTCCTGGGGCAAATGTAGACATTATTATCATGTTTGATTTAGTACAAAATGGAATATAAACTGAGATATAAAGAATGATGAAAGGAGAATAGAAAAAGAAATAAATTGATCATATAATATAAAATTCAACTAAATTTTGTCATTTAATTGAGCATTTAAACTCTCAGCATATTAGATACTACATTAAATTAAAATAATTGATGATGAAATACCTTTAGTACAAAACAATTTTTTCCAAAAATAAAAAACAAACTTTTGAAAATTAAAATCATATGTTGTGAAATTTACAACTAAAAACGTATTTGATGGTTCCAAAAACTTCATTTTTACTCATTGCAAAAACTCAATTTCATACTCATGTAAGTCAAGCTTCTGTTTTACTTTTTTGGGAAGAAAATTCAAAAAGAAGAAAAGACTATGCCGGATCAAGGTCACAGCAACCCTTTATTCCTTTCTCCTCACCGTTTCTCTGTGGTGTGGAGAAGAATGGACGTCGCAGAATACATAATGGAAGGCTATTCTCTCAAAACACGTGACCAAAAAAGACACTTCTCTCTAGTTGGAGTTTGCAACCATTGGGGGTGGTTATTATAATGAGTCTTAAATATTTATATTGTGTTTAGTTCATAAGTATTCTTAGAAAAATATAAAATTATTTTTAGAAAAATTTAAAAATTAAAAAAATTGTTTATTTACAAATTATTTAAATTTCTTTTATGATTTTCTATTTTTTAAGAAAATCAGAAAACTCTTTTAAAAGGTTTTTCAAGAAAAGTAAAAAAATGGAAGAGGTGGTAACTAAATTACAAGATAAATAAAGAATGTTGTAACCAAATGGAATATGAAACAAATTGTTACTAATTTGAAAAGTTCTACTACTACAAGTTTTTGAAAATTAGAAACACATCAAGAAAGTCTAGAAGGTTCCCAAACCTTATCAGAATTACCAGATAATAATAGTTAATGATGACCAATCTTATGATGATAAGGTTGTTTATTACAAAGAACCAGAAGAAGACTCAAGTGACGAAAATCCAATCGAAAATTATGGGCCCAGTCATGAATATATTTACAAAGACCGAAGAAAACGTGCTAAAAAGGAAAAGAGAATCAGAATCTTATCCTAAGGTCAAGATCAGAAATCTTATCCTACTTCTCTGATATCTTACCTTATCCTCCACGTGTCATTGTAATAATACCATGTAATCCATGTAATCTTATCTCGTTATCTTAAATAGTAATCGAGTCCCTGCCTATATAAAAAGATCTTCTTGTAAAAAAAAAATCTTCCTACTGACTCTAGTATTATCATCCTTAAATATTGAATTGGCTTTCCTATAATCCTACTTAAACAAAAGAAATGGTAAATAATTGTAGAGACTTTATCTATATTATAATTTAATTATTAACGGAAAGACCAACCCACCATATCTATCAATTTACATTCTTTTTTGTTAAATTTAAGATTTAATATTTCGTATGCTTTTTTTATGATATATCATGGTAATATTTTTATTATTCTTTGCAACTATTTTAAAATATATTTAAACACAAACTCATTTGCTCTTATTTTAATATTACTTTAAATTTTTATCACAAATTTTATATGATGCATATACTATACAATATTGTCATAAATAATATATATATATATATATATAAAAGACATAACTCAATTAATTTAAATAAAAAAATGTTTGAAAATTTTTTGAAAAAATGAATACACTTAAACAACTATTTTAATTTTCTAGTTTTCTAAATTAAAAAACGGTCACATTATCTGAACGAATTTTCAAAATTTTTCTAATTATTCTAGGAAATAAAAATTTTAAAAAATAAGCAAAAAACTTTTCTCATAAAATTAGAATAATTTTCTATAACTAAACGCAACCTTAGTTATTCCGTGTTAAACCCATGCAGATTTATTACAGCTTACTCCCACCATTTACTGGAGGAAATGTTCTATTTTTTGCCAATCACAACTTTACATGCATTACCCCTAAAACACTCAAAAAAAAAAAAAATCTACAAAATTTAAGGATCGAAAACTTAGCAGACACCTAATTCAACTACTACAAAACAAAGTAGAAACTACATATTCAAACAACTAAATCTATTTACCAGCCATCAACAAATTTTTCTACCTACAAGCAGAAGATGACGGTTTTTTTCAGTGCCGCCTGTTATAATCTGGTGTCACAAATATCCCTTCATCGCATATATTCAAACAAGTCAATTTATTCACCAGCCATAGATTGGATTTTCGACCTGTGGGGGTAGGAGATGAAGGTCTTTACAGTGCTGCTTGTCATAGTCGCGTGTTCCAGGTATTGCTCCTGTACATAACCTCAGAAATTCGTTCCCAGTCAGACAATAGTGAGCAAATGCTAAGCCTCCATCTACTACTTCTGTCAGATTAGGCATTGACACTGACTTAGCAATGAGCTTTCCTTTATCTGTGTTCGACTTTTCACCATCCTTTTCCTTGTTCAGGATTCTGTCAAGCTCGGAATATTCCATAAATCTTTGAGTAGCAGCCTCCCAAGAAAGTTGATATCTTTGCTCAGGTGTTAGAGGATATGGCTCGTTTGCTAATGCTTCTTTTACTTTTGCCACAAAGTCTTCAGATGTCTTGTAAGTCAAACAGTTGGGAAATGACTGGAAGAACTCATTTGATGGATGGTCAGCACAGATTACAAATTTGCCCATGGCAAGTGCCTCAGCTGTAGCTGTGCATAGCACATCGCTAATGCTAGGATTTATAAAGACTTTGTACCTTCAATAAAGTAGATAAACAGAGTCAATAAGATCCAAATTAATAAAACAAGTTCCATATTAGATTCTGGATACGTAAAGCATGTGAAAGAATCATGTGTAGGTGACGGTGCCTTTATGCATGTATGAAAAGAACAGTTTTTGGATATTGGATATTGCATTATCTTTCTACATAATCAATTCACTTACGAAGATAGGGGAGAGTAAGAGATAACTCAGTCACATGTTGCAATAGATGCAACGCAACTTAAAAAGTTACTTTCCCTGTTTCATTCAGGTGAATCGGGTATTTTTCACCATAACAAAGGGCTCCATTCCAGTTAATGTATCATAATTTAAATTTTGATGCTCAGTTTTCAAAATGTTCCTACCCATGTAAGGAATCATCTGCATGATCTCTTCCTTTCTGAAAGTTGAGATTCAAATCCAACGTCCTAGCTGCACTTTGAACTTCATTAGCGTCCTCTCCATTTCCAAATACATCCAACTTGAAGCCATCAAGGTCAGTCTTATGTTTTGCTAATAAATCTATCAACTCCTTATATCCCTTTGCCCATACCATCTTTCCCAAGAAATATGCCCCTTTCGTGAAGGCTTTCTGCCCCAGCTCCCTCTCTGCAGCAATCTTTTCTCCAATTTTTAAGAACTTGGGATTCACACCATGAACATTGCAAATTAAAGACTTGGGTAAATCCTGAGTAGCAGCTGAAAGACGAAGAACCTGATAAAAATTATAAAAGAAAAACATCAAAATCATCTCTAGTTATTTTGGGTACTAGGTTAGCATATGAACTAGCTTTTCTTCAGGGTTTCTCTACTTAAAAGGAAAAAGTCAGGCCAAAAATGATTTTGAAAAAGCTCTTAAAAAAAAGTAACATTTTTATAATGAACAAGAGACAAAAAAAATGCTTCTATAAAAGCTAATTTAAGGAACTAAGCTGGGCCAAACACTAGCATAATCCAAGCTTACATATTAGGATGATAAATTCATACCTTGTGGCAGTATGCTCTTATAACCCAGTTGTTTATGTGTTTCACAAAGAATGCCTGGAGTGCTCCATTTTTCTCCCTCTTGATGTATTCTAAGTAATTTGTGTGTACAACACCAACAACATGGTTGAATTTGTCCGTCCAACGCTTACCATGATGATACCAATTCAAATGTTCTGGTTCCTCCAGGATAGCAACGTCAGCATCCCTGGATGGTATAAATTGAGAAGTATCTCCAGCAGGTATTATACTACGTCTTTCTTTTGAAAACTACGTATAAGAAGGAAAAAGTAAGAGAATTGACAGTTAACAATATGAAACAAGACAGAATATGGCTAAGTTATAAAGTTACCTTCCCGGGATAAAAAGATATATTGAAATCTGCCTTAAAACCAATCCTTTCCTCAAGCCAGTTCCGTATATAAACTTCCTGCTCTTCTGGCGAAGTAAAAGTAAGGTTGCTGGGATAAACTAGTTCTTGATCAGATTTGCAAAGCCAGGGAACCAGTAGAGTGACTTTCTGCTTTGCAGATTGTGATAAATAAGCAGCTCGAAATAGTGGATTCACAGCTGTTCCTGTCATCCAAGGAAGACTGGCAGTTGTGACTATTGCAACATGTCTTTCACTGTCTGATAGATCTTGCTTTGCATGGTCTGCCCAGAATCTACCATCATACCGATGCCCTGTGCTCTGAAGGACACTTGCTATTCGCATATCCAATTCATCATTTATGTTTCCATTCCCAAGAACAGGCGGTTCTTCCCCAGAAAGGGAATGCAACAGATGGTTTTTGCGTTTGCTATACAAACTTTCTACTATTTTGTCACATAAGTCTGCAATGCATTCACATTTGAAAAAACCATCAAATTTGAATGGCGGATAATGTGAGGTATAAACTTGCTCATTAACTAGAAAGCTACAGCAAAGATATACCCCTCTCTAAATTTGAATGGCTATAAGCATCTGGTCAATAAGTACAAACTTTCACTCGCTCAAAAATCATGAAACAACACAGCAATTTAATTTTACTATAAGTGGTTCAGGATAGAAAATGATATCAGATTAAGGGGAAAATTCATGAGCCAGACACGTGTCAAGTACTCAAATACATTACCAAACCAATTGTAGATTCATAAACTATTCATCGTCTAAATATTTTTCTCAGTCCAACCATTGAAATATTAAATGGACTAATTGTGTAGATCTTACATGACAAATTTTAGAGAATTTCAACAAGAAGTTTATGATCAAATGGTTAAAATTTTAAAGTATGTCTCTAAATGAGAAATAAGTATTATAGAGTTATTCATTGATGGAATTTGTAAGAAATTCTACAGTAAATAACTATAGAATGAGTGTTTCCAAAATCTGTCATTGGTTTTGAAACATGCTCGTAAAGCCTCATATCAATGACTGTTTTCTACTCCCTTACCTTATATTTTAGTGTATAATACAATAACCAAATGAAAACATCTTAACCCCTGATCACACATTTGTACTTGATTAAGTTTCCTAATTTTTTTGTGAAAGATAATGATAAGTAACTAAGTAAAAATCAGCAATCAGACTGAGTACAAATATTTTCAAGAATTTATTGGACAGTGTGAGTCAAATTTTAGGGTCTTTGAAAAATAGTCTCCATCTACTCACCATGTGCATGGCCTTCTTACAAAGTTTGCACCAAATGAGTGACTAGTAAATCACATTGTCGAATAATTAAGGAATGATTCAGCTAACTATATCAGAAGCTGACGCCTTCAAGCTTGCCAATCACAAAACAAGAATGACAGTAATATAGTTTAGCAAGATAAATGCCATAAAAGAAGAGGAGAAAAAACTACAAGGATTAGTTGTGGTTGGAACATAACTGTAGACATTGCATTGGTTATTTCCATGCACCAAATTTACAAGAAACATGGAAAACAAGCTGACAGCAGTGATGCAACTGCTTCAGCCAAATTCTTTACTCCCATTTTATTACTCTAAGAACAAAAAGTTGTATTTAATTTAAGATTTAAGGAACGGTGGAGGAACCAACTAGGTGATTTACAAAACCAAGAATGTTGAAACAAAAAAATACTTCATAGTTCCCAGAGCAAGTGAAGGTGTTTCAAGAAAAGCTTACTGATTATAACAACACAGGCATAAACTTCCAGATAAGATATGCAACACTGCATCCCATTTATGTTATATATCTATATACCTTTTTTGACTCCAAGTTGATCCAAAAATGGCCCAGACTGCTTTACAAAGTAGGCCAAGAGTTCAGGTACATCCAATGGTGGCACTTCCTGCAAAAGAGGTGTGAAAATGTTAACCATAGTTCATGATACAAATCAAGGCCCCCAAGTTCAGAACAGACAAGGATCAGTGCTTAGAAAAGTTAATGACACATGTTGAGCACATCCTTAGCATCCATATCATGCTTAAAGAACTTAGCCCCTATTTCTCCAGCACCAGGTATCCAATATTCTCCTAACTGATTGCTCTGATGTCTAAATTAAAACATAACGTCACATAGAAATGACTAAACAAAATAAAATATATGCCCATTAACTGAAGGAGATATTATGAATACCCACCGGATAAAATCTGAAGGTAAAGGGATTTTATGCTCAAAGGGTACCAAGGATATATTGACTGATGTATTGACTGTATAAAGTAAGGTATCATATGTATGCAGAGTGATCCATGGAAGGTTAAGCCTTCCAGTCATATACAAATTTGTTTCTCGTTTCTTTACACCAAAAGTACACAATCTTTGACCCGTCATATTCATTGAACAAAAGAAACTAAACACATTATAACAAACCTTTGAATCTTGAGGTTCCTTGCACATTGATTTCTGCAAGAAAGTCAAGAAACAAACATGTAAATTCTCAGAACAAAGGGCTAACCAAATTTACACTCAAATGCACAAAAAAACATAAAAGCACAACACCGGTTCAAAATGCAAATAGCTGAGCACTAATAACGTAAATAACATTCAGTACCCATCAATCACAAGCATGAAGTTGACATGCATGCACTGAAAATAAATAAACCATAATATCCACACATCCCACGACCAACAAATGGCTCGGATTTCACTTCTGTCGCACTTGTACAGCAACAGTAACCAATTAACCAAATACAACAAGCAAGTTCATAGCCGCTAACAGGTATCACCCTAAGGTCCCGTAAAATTCTTTGAACTACCAGCACGATAAATGGATTTTCAACAGGTAAAAATCCTGCTTCTAAGTTGTAGCAAGAAACCTCAATAACCCAATTGTACAAATCATTTCAGTAGAAAATTTTCTTTCAAGATTTAGCCAAGCAAGCTCTAAATGACTTAAGCCACATGAAAACCCAAAAGAATCCCTAGCCATAATCAAGTTTTGAGGAAGCAAGATGGTAAAGAAGGGAGAAGTAGAATACAAACCAAGCTAGCTTTAACTTTCTCGAGGAATTCGCTGTTCTTGAATCCATCGAAAGAGGAACTTCGCTTCTCGAATTCTTTGAGCCTGGTCTTCAAAGCTCGAATGGGTTCCCAATCCCTAGTTTCACCCTCTCCTTTCCACTCCTCCCAGAAGCTCAACCTCCTTCCCCTCTTCCCCCTATCGAAACCCACAATCCCGTCCTCCTCTTCTTCCTCGGAAACAATCGCGTTCTTTATAGCCGAAAGATCGATTCGAATTCGCGCCCTAGGCTTCCACTTCTCCAGAACCTTCTTGCTGAAATCGGGAGACGAGTACGCCCGCCGAATCTCCGACAGCTTCGGCTGCAGCTTCTTCACGAACTCGATTTCGGCCGGCGGCGGAGAGCGCATGGCGGGGACGGAGAACGGCGGCGGGGCGGAATTGAAGAAGTTTTCGAGCTCGCGGTCAAACGACGTCGCTAGGTTTTTGAAGGAATTGGCTCGGTCACGCATTAAACGGAGATCCGCGTCCGCCGAGTCCCGAACCTCGCGCCAACCCTTGGAGAGGAACGAGAACGCGTTCGACGAGGTCGAAGGTTGAGGATGCGTGGCCATGGCCCAAAACCCCCAAACGCAGCTTCCAACACTGGTTCTGCTTTTTGTTTTGGACGATGTAAAATGCAATGCGAAACGCGGAATGTGGCTCCTAAGCAGAGGGAGCGAGGGAGAAGCTAAGATTTTTAACGGTTGGGATTTTCGGAAGTTTTCTCGAAGCTTGGTTCTTCCACGTAGGATGGTGACGTGGACGTGTCACGTGCTGCGCTGATGTGGCGAGATTCTTCTGGACCACGAGGATTTCGCGGTAAATTAGGGACTGTGGAAGGGAGAATATTCTCGTTCTCAAGAGAGATATGCTTGTTACGGAATTGGAAACTGGAGAGGGACACTAGCTGTGGGAATGAAATAGCTAAAATAATAAAAAAAAAATATTACCATTAAACAACTCCCAATTATGGATTAATATATTTTTGTATAACTTTATTTTTACAACTACATATCAAACAAATACAATATATCTATGATTGATGGGTGTTAAAACCTAATATTGAATTAATAAAAATAGATTAATTTTTCAATAAAAATGTAATATTTTAAAAGGCATATGAAATATTAATTAATTATTTATTTATAACTAATTATTAAACATAAAACACCACTTAATATAATGCGTACAAACAAGTGATGGTGTGGTTGAACTGCCATTGCTTGGATTCTTGAGGGTAAACTTGTGAAATTGACTTGTTTGGAAGCTACTTCAACGTCCCATGCACACGTCTTTGTGGTTAACTGCGAATGTGAACCCACTATGTTTTGTCCCATTGTGTTTCTTATTTTTTTCGTTTTGGTGCACGCTGTTACCTGTTATTGGTTATCCATGAATCGGGCCGAATATGCCCAAACACCAAACTAAGAACTAGAAGAATAAAGGATCTGTTATATTGTTGACAAAAAACATGGATCCAATGGGCCTAGTCCCCTCAGTTACCAAAAACATAAGGATCCATTATACTTCAAATTTTTCCATAATCAGTGTAAATTTTAAAATATTCCACATTGAAAATTTTCCTTCCCTTTAAAAAGTCAGGAGACGTATTCTTTACTTGAAAAGCTAGCATTTTCTTCTTCCTTTTGGCTAGAATTAGCATTTTATTCTCGAAACATCTTTTATTACTGGGTGAAATATATGAATACTTTATTAGATAAATAGTAAAATTGATAATTTAGGTTTTTGGTGTAATTTGTGAGTTTTTTTTATTTTTAAAAGTAAATTTAAAAATAAAATGTCTTATGTAAAAAAGATGTTAAGTTGAGTTTTAACTTATTTTTAAAACAGTTTTTAGTAATTTAAAAACAAGAAAAAATGGTTTCTTGATTTTTGTTTTCAATTTTATAAACTTTTAATTTGAAACCCAAAACCATCATCACCATCGCCCCCAATTACCACTACCATCATAAAATCGTTGTCACCAACGCCACCACCACAGTCACCATGGCCACCACTGTCACAATCACAACCGTCGCCCTCATTTCTGTAACCATTGTCATCGTCAATAACAATATCATCATTACCACCACCACCACCACAACCCCAAACTTGGAACCACCACTGCTGTTGTCACCACCATCACAACCACATCCACCATCATAACCACCACTATCGTTGTCATCACTACTATCCCCACCACCAATATTGTGTCACCACCATCATTGTCACTGCCGCCATTATTGTTGTTGTTTGCATGTCATGTAGTTGGGATTAATTAAAGTTTTGCAACATCTTTTTAAAATTTTAAAAATAAAAATCACCCCCGATAAGTTCTAATAAAGTTAACCCAGTAAAAAATAATGTATGTAATTTGTTAAGCTGGGAACATCCATATCATGATGGAGCTAACTCTTTTAAGAGGGATTTTTTTTCATTCACAAGGCTTGAACCCAAGACCTTACTTAAGAGGAATCAAACATGTACCACTTTAACCAACCACTTATTAGTATTAATTGTATTACTTTAAGTATACATTTGGTTGGAATTAAGGAAAATGGTTACTTTGTTGCACTCGCTTCCAATTAATTATACAAAGTAAACTAACATTTACGTCCTCAAGTCAGATGTGACTTTGCACTTTAGTCCTCCAACATAAAAAAATACAAATACATATTTAACCTAAAAAACATCTTTTAGTTAGATCCAAACTGTTAAGTCTCTCTTTAAAGATGTTAGTGTTAGCATACATATCACATTAAGTGACAGGTGAACAATTCCCTAGGGAATCAAACAAAGACATTTTAGGGTTATTTAACTTAGGTGTTGAAAATCATCACTACCAAAGGTTATAATCGTTGGTAAAATTAAAACATTAAACTTCTTTTCCCCTCTCTTACATTCACCATCATCAACCTCCATCCCACCTTTGACAACCTTCATCCAATTTCCTCAAAAAGGAAAAACCGCTACCTTTAAAAGCCTCACCACCACAACCCATAAGCCTCCCTTTAACACCATTGTCGATAATCCAACACCCTTTCAATAATCTTCATCCTCCACCATGAGCCAAACCACAAAATAAAAATCATGACCACCCATAATAACCAAAATAAAGGCACCACCAATACTACTAATAGTCATCACCTAACGGTAATCCAACACCTCAGGATTGTAGATTGTCAAAATAAATAAATTTTAAAACCTTAAACCTCAATATGGAAAAAAATTTAGGGTTTAAGGGTTACTGTTTAGTTTCCTCCTCCACTATGACCATCAATCAAAAAATACCCAACACCCGACCAAAAATCAACCTCTGAATAAAAAAATCAATAGACTATTTTTCCCCCTAAAAAAAACCACCCCTGATTATCCAAAATAATGCTTGTAGAGTGATTGCGGCCCAGGTGCGACAACAAAGGCAAATAAAGCTTGTTTGTAGGCTATTTTGATAAGAGTGATGATTCGGTCTTGATATCGGTACCAAGACAAGATCATCGTTTCATCCGCTCTTGTAGTATTACCGATTCAGCAGGTAAGACATCGGACTAACTAGACCGTATAGGTGCTCTCCCTATACCGGTAAGCCCATGTTGACGCCTAGCACATCGGATATAACATATTCTCCACATCGGAACATTAGTAAACAGTTGTAAGTGGTTTTGGTAATGACGCAATTTCCTGTCGCTCATGGCGAGCCCATGCCCTCGAAGGATGTGTTCTCTACAATTTAGCCCATACTTATCTCTTTACGCTGATTATATATATATTTGCCCATACTCTGACAGGACAAAATGGCTATTCTCACTCCCGAGTCCTGTTATCGAGGAATGTTAGGTTTGTCCCCTGGACCAATTTGACCCATCACTCTCCACGCTTATCTATAAATACATCAAACGTACACACAATAAAGATCCTCTCTTAGAAAACATATATTCATGGCATATCTATGCTCATTTTTATTCTCTTGCTGTCACTCAACTTTGATATTATAACATCCTTAATTTTTAAATTAATTTTTAATAAATCAAGTAAATTTTTCGCAAATAATTTAAATTTTTCAATAGAGATCGGATCCAGTCATTATAAGTACCGATTTCTCATCAATCCGACTGACCCATTGGAATGCAATTTAAACATAAATAGACTTTTCATAAATAATTTCCTAATTAAAACAAAATTTGTATTAATAATATGATTGTCACAATTACAAAAGCCGACCGGCCATTTCATAATACAAGAATTTATATCACTCGGTAAATAATACATCACTCGGTAAACACAAGAGTCGGCCAAGGCTTCTACCCAGTTTACTATGTACACTATGTATTGTGCATAATAATACATAATGCTCCAGTCGGTCGAGTGACCTCAAATGCCATCACCGTGTCCTCTATCCACTGCAAAAATAATGAGTAGGGGGTGAGCATAAACATATCAAATAATAGTTATTGAATTGGATTAAAGGTCCAATCCATAACTATACACTTACCACAACCGAGTCATATAACATAAATAGCATTTCCTATCGGTAATCAAGGCATACACACAAGAATTAGCGCGTATCCATGCTCAAATAAATGGATCCATTAAGACTGTTAGTTTTGTGTTGCAACACTGGCTCCCCGAGCCATAATTCAGCACTCGGCTGATTCGGCCGTTTTACAGGTACCAAACCACTCTACGCCTCTAATGCAACACTGAGTACCACTCCCAGAGTGATAGCGGACCTCTACTCGATGTTACGGGCCAAACCCCGAGCCCTGCTCAAGAGGTTGCCTTGAGTCCCACCCAAGGTCTTTTGTGAAAGTCATAACATACCTTACACTAACACTTTTCAAGCATATACTCATCACGAGTCTCATATCACTGTCGATATTAATATCAGAAAGTATGAATGGTATATGTATATATATAAAGCATAAAGCATCATATAAGTGGGGTATCAAAACACATAACACACATATATAACATAATAATATCACCCCACATCCATTCATAAACTATTTATTTGAAATGAAATGCTCCCCCTACCTGGAATTAAGAGCTCTTGCAACACTTAAAGCGTTATCCAATTCACAGCTTGCAAATTCCGACTGGAATCTCAGCTTTGTGCTAATCCAGTGTTTTCTTTATATAAGAAGAAATGAAGACTGATTCCCTCTTCGTTAATGGCTTCTTTAGCAGTATTTGGAAGAGGATGATTACAGATGATATCCTTTCTTTTGGAAGGTTTTTCTAAACTCCTTTAACAGTGGAAATTGGTATTTATATCATTCATGCAAAGAGACGTGAATGACTAAAAGATATCCATTGTACTTTTTTTCAGATGCTGAATAAGGAGTAAGCATTTAATGAAAAGGGACAACACATTAGAGAGGGTCCCATACTTAGGAAAATATCAGAAAAAGACTTTACTAGAAGATAAAAGAACAGGTTGACGTGGAAAGCATCAGACCTGATTCTCGCTTGAGCGAACCGCTCTCGCTTGAACGAGAACTGCCCAGTAACCATTTTTTATGCTTTCACTCGAGTGAGACTCCCTCTTAATAGCCACTCGCTCGGGCAAGAAATATCCAGTAACGAATTTCATACTTACTCGCTTGAGCGAGGTATCCACTCGCTTAAGCGAAACCTGACCAAAGGTCGTCCTTCCCAACACTCGGTTTTGCACTTGGGAAAGTTATTCCAGAACCAATTCCTCTCATTTGGACCTTCATTCGGCAACTTTCATTAAAGCCGACTTATCACTCAGTCGGTCATTTACTCGGTAATTCACCCTCACACCGACTCAGCATCTATTCGATCTTCACTCGGTGAAATATTTTAAAACCAACTCTTCTCTCGTGTGGTCTTTCACTCGGCAATTATTTCCAAGACCGACCATCATCACTCGGGTTTCCACTCGGTAATATAATTCAGACTGAGTCTTTTCTCTCTCTGTATCATTCCACTCGGAAATGTTGTGCTTGGAAACACTTTACTTGGAAAGTTTCAATTCAGAGATACTCCACCCGGAACCGTTTCACTCGGATTTCCTTATTCGAAAGTGTCTCATTCGGACACTATTTCTTAACTTAGGAATAATTTGCTTAATGATGTTTCACTTGGAAACATCTTAATTCCATTTGGAGATAGGTTCCTTGGTTTTACTTCACTCGGTATCGCACCATATTCACTCGAAATATCATATTTCAAACAGCATTCACTCGGAATTTCATTCAAAATTTCTTCATTAATCCTTTATAAATGAATTTGCTAAATATTACAAAACTTTGGGATGTTACAGATATTGTCACTGACTTGAGCGTCAGAGAGTCTTTACAGGTGACACCACCTTCCGCCCTCTACAACGTGAAGGTCTGGTGTGTAGGACCTCCGGGACGGCAAGACCGGTCTCCTCCCACTAAGATACTGGATCACAATACCGAAAACCTACTGTACCGGTGTGTAAAACCTATAACCCATTCACTTTTGGGACTCGTCCAACACCAGATTGCAGACTCCGGTTCTGACCAGTTTAGGTGATATAGTTATGTTAGGTGACTTTATTTGGGATGGAGGATAGGTTGGCTTTGTGTAGGGTTACTGTGTATTTTTAATTGTGTTAATGAGTGAAGATGTAGGGGTTTTATTTATTTATTTAAATATTTTTGGGTTAATTTTTTAGGGGAGATTGAGTGATGGGAGAAGAATGGAGAGAGTTTGGTTAGTGTGGAATTTTTGGCGAGGGGGAGACTGTTAATTAGTTATGAGAGGGAGAAGGGGAAAAGTTGTTGTGGTTGAGGTGATGATTTTTTTCAATTTTGGGGATTTGAATAATTATTGGTGGTTATAATCTCTAGTAAAATTGCTTTTAAAACACTTAAACAAAGAAGTCCTAAAACATCGTTGTATTTCACATGAAAGTCCAATTGTCATTTAATGTAACATGTATATGAACATTGACACCGTTAGAAAAAGTTAATAGTTTAGTTATAATATATAATTTGTGTCTGGAATGGGATTATATATATAGGGGATGTATTTTATGAGAAAAGTCATCTTATAAGAGAGTGAAAGGGGAAAATCTGGGCCGTATAACCATACATGGGTGGTTGAGATTAAAAGTTTTTAAAAGTCACATGATCACTTAAAAGGTCACATGACTTTTTAAAAACTCACATGATTAATCTTAACCATCCATTATATGGTTGTATGACCCAGATTCGCTCCTCTCACTCTCACATAAAAGAACTTTTCTCATATGATACATCATATATATATATGAAATGGATCTTATGAGAAAGGTTCTTTTATACAATAGTGAGAGGATCGTATAATCATATAATGGATGATTGAAACTAAAAGTCTTTTAAAGTCATATGATCACTTAAAAGGTCACGACTTTTTTTAAAAACTTACATGATTAATCTCAATCATCCATTGTATGATTGTACGGTACAAATTCGCTTCTCTCACTCTCACATAAGAGAATCTTTCTCATATGATATATAAGTTATGATACCGAAAAAGTTGGCTAATCCAAGGCTTGTTTCCAAAAGAAAGTTGTGTGATTAGTAATGAATATTAAAATGATACAATATTGGCATGTGTAAAACGAGAAGACATAATTATACTTTACATTTAATCTATTCGTTAAAAATATCAAAATAATATACATAATTTTTTTCTAAGAAACTATGCATGATTTTAAAAAATAATACTATATATCTGGTTTAAAATATAAATAAGTTTTAGTTGAAATTTTTAATTTATAATATAAATAAAATTATATTTTTTTCAATATTGTTAAATATTTATCTATAAAATATATTATCTTATATATATTCTTAACACAACCAATATTTTATATAATAAATACTATTAGAGATATTTTAAAAAACTAACTAAATATTTGATAAGAATGATATATGTTAAAATCAAATTTTCACATAATTGTACGGAAAATGTGAGTGCGAAATATCATTTGATACATGCTGTATACATTGATAAGTGCAAACGATCACGCTTCCCCACTTTGGTACTTTATCCTTTTTTTGGTCCCTAGTAGGAATAATAACTGGAGCTGTGTCAACTTGTGCGTGGGTGTTATATATATGAAAATGAAAAAATGGTTTTAAACAGTTTTTACTACATTATCTTTTTTAGAACTCAACATTTAAACTAATTACTTGGGGTTTCAACTTTCAAAGTTATGACTATAATTAACGAGTGTGTGTTTGCATGGAAGTTGTAGACCCACCACGAGAGCAGGAGAAAAATAGTTCTTGTTTGTAGCAGCTTCACCTGATTCATTATCTGTCTACCACCCCCAAACACATCACACCCAAATTTTGTACTATTCCATCGTTTCAGCCTTGTAGTCTAGCAATATCATGTGGGTTCTCTTTTCCCTATCTTAATTAACTTTCACCTTTGATTAATTTATCACACTAACAATTCATATATAAATGGAGTTTGTTCAAGATTTCCTTCACAGATATTTATGGCCAAAGCTTCGACACAAGGATAAAACAGGAATGCACACTAATTTCTATGAAAACGCGCTTCATGGTTTTCAACTGTGAAATTAAATAGCCTAAAGGTTGAATATTGTGGACATCCATTCCCATGTTCAATGTCAATGTAATAATAATTGGCCATAATGTCGTTGTCACTTTAAAGTTGTGTGTTTAACATAATTTCAAAGTAGATCTTGTGATATGATATACAAGATTTAACCGAAAGATCTGTAAAACAGTCATGTGTTTAGTCTAAAATAACTAACAAACCAATTGAAACTGGTAAAAAACCAATCAAACTAGTAAAAACCAAGGGTTTACTGGTCAGAGTATTCTGAATTAAATTCTTCAAAAATTATGATGATGAACTAATTCCGAATTTCGCAATATACAATTTTAATGACATCTGTCAATTTATGTTTCGTTTTTAGGTTTGTAATTAACATAAGTGAAATGAGAGGAATTTCATTAATTGAAGGTTAGAAAGGAGAAGGGATAATGGGAGTATGAAAGGATAGAGAGGCCTCCAAGTTTTGTCCCAATGGTCCCAATCCCAACAATCACTCGCCAGAAACAACAAACAAAAGCATGGACCCCAAACATTGCACTGCCAGTGACTCACTCTCTCCATTATTGATCGACCTGTGTGTGTGCCTTGCCCCACATCACAAAACAAATTACAAAGTACCCAAAATTATTAACAAATTAAAGGTGACCCCACACTTGTTGGTATGTTTGTTGAACACTAATGATTGGGTAAACATATGTCAAATGCAATGATGCATAACATTAAGACACCAACTCAAGTACTCAACTACTTATGGCTTCTGAAGAGGTTCATTATCATAGATGCGATTAGTTATGCCGCGCTCTTCATATCAATCAAATTTATAACAACCACTAGAAACAGGTATTATTATCTGATGACTTTTTAGTATGTAATAAGGAAAATACAATTATAAAAATAAAAAAATCTAAATATTAATATTAATTTTTTATATTGTTTAAAATAGTAAAATCTTTATTTAACTGTAGGATTTTTTAAAAACCCTTTTGGAACCTCTCTTCCATAAATGGAATGGGAACCAATATCAACATGCATGTTTGTCCATATCTTTCTTTTTTAAAAAATTTAAATTTAACATCTTACATATTTTTTTTAATATATTAACAAATCACAATTCCTTTTAACTTTTTAATTTTGGGACTAATAATAATAATTAAATAAAAATATTATAATTAAGTCTTAAAAACTTAAAAGTCAATGCTACTTAAATAATAAAAACGAAAGTGGCTGTTTTACTTAATATATATAGTTGAAATGAGCTCTCAATTTAATTTTTATAGGTATAAAAAATAGACAATGAAAAAAATAGACACTATTTTCTCCTATCACATTACATACTGGTATAGATAAGAATAGAAAACATACATATAGTGAGTATTTGTTTATCGAGATGTACCCCGCGAAATTGTAAAACGAGTAACAACGGAATTAGACGAAATTTGCGTTATATGTATTGTTATAAACTCGATTATTGAAAAAAGAAAGAAATTTGTGTACACGGAGAGATTTTATATATAGAGATCTGACATGACCTTACTTAAGTAATATCAAGCCGTTTATTATTTATATCAACTTTGCCACTTGACATAAATTTAATACTATTGTTGTTTGACTATAAACTCTTGGAAACTAAACAATATCCATATATATAGTCATGTTAGCTAATTAATACTTTGACAACTAGGTGAAAAAAATTACCAAACATTAAGCATGTTTGTGATTTAGATCGTTAATTTTTTTAAAAATATCATTTGATTTGATTATGTAACTAAATTGTTTTTTAATTCGATTCAGTTAAAATTTATAATGATATTTAATCTGAACGTATCCGATTCAACGGTAAAAGAGCCATATAGTACAATAATACATTATTGGTGCGGCTAAAGGCCATTAGGGTTAGGAAGGAAGTTAATACTTGAAGTGGTTGTGGCTGGCTAGACGTGCTTCCAACACGAACAAAGGAAGAACGTGTAATGAACTACAATTGAATTATCGACGTGCGCGCAAAAATAATCAAATTGGAGCTATTAGTTACGTTAGTTATCAGTACAAATTGGTAAATTGCTTGAATGTATTTTTTTGTCTTTTAATTGTCATCACGTTTAATCATGAAATAATGACTTTACTTTTGAATATTAAAATATCCTGAAGTGGAGGGCGGCAAAGGTAATAATCATGTTGAAAAAAAAAAGAAAGAAGAAAGAAAGTGCAGATTATTTTGGATTTTAGAAGGTGGAGGAGATAAATATAAAATGAGCGTGCGTGATTCACGGTAATGCAAATAGATGGATTTACCAACAACTGTGACGAGAGAACAAGCTCCAGTATTATTTTGGTTGAAGAAAAGTCATTTTAAATGTTTGATTTTTTGAAGTGGTAAATCCACGTTATTAAAATTAGATAGTTTATCCATTCAGATAAAGTGTCATTCATTAAATCGAAAATTATCCTCATATACACACACATATATATATATATATTTCATAATTTATTTCTAATAAATTATCTTAACCGTATGACTTAAAAATGAGTTTGTTGATATCTGGTTGTAGATAAAAAAAATGTAGATAATATTTAAAAAACTAGTTAAAATTTAAAATGAAAACCAAAAATTAAAAACAATGTGTGAATTAAATTAGTAATATATTATTGAAGTTAAAAGATGAAAAATTAATCCATTTAATGTAAACAATGTATATATATAAATGATGAATTTCATGAAAGAATGATAAAAAATAAACCATAACATAAATTTTATTATAAAATGAGAGAGATGAACGAACATCATATACATTTATGAATTAGATTCATTAATAACCACATGTGACACGTTTCGACAAAGGAATGCACCACACATAATGACATGAGACTTTTATTTTGAGTAAAACCCCAATGATGATCCAAAATGACAATATGAGATTGTAAGTGATATTAAAATTATGTTTGTCCAAAATTATTAACAAACTGATCTCAATCATTGATTTATGGAACGAGAAAGTGTTTTTTCATCGAAATGACATCATTTTTAAGGTTTAAAAAATAAAAAAGTGCATGCATGACCCGGCCGGGTCACTCGATCACTTACATCCCCGATCCGAACAATCACTTGAATTGTTTACCAGATTGATTCACCGGTTTTCCAGTCTGATCAGTCGATCTTGTCTAATTTTTTCAACACTTGGTGAATCACTCTACCCATAATGTTTTTATTAAAAAAAGATGAATTTAGTTTTTCTTAAATGATACCTCATGTTCATATTTGTTCATATAGATAAAAATTACACAAGCTAAAAAAATATAATTTTTTATCTTAATTACATATTAAAATTTATCATCTATTAACTCTCTTTATTTAGAATATTTTATCTCTCGTATGAGTTACTGAGAAAAAAGTCTATACTAATGTTTTGAAACTCTAAGTGGATAGTTAAACATAAACAATTTTTTTCTCTATCTAGATAATTAAATAAGAATGAATGAAGTATATTTAAAATTGGACCCATTATTGAATTAGTGAAGATATCATTTCAAGCAAAAATTACGATGAAACTCATGATCGGATCATAGTTGAATCGATAATAACAAAAGATTATCTAAAGTAACTACGTAACCGATTCACAATTCAACCAATCAATCTGATTCAGTTTAGATAACAATGTCTTGAATTGTAGATTGTTAGATAATAAAAATATGATACTCTCATCATTTCATATTATATGCCCCTATTTATAAAAGACATACAATTTTAAGAGAATGGTTATTATCTTAGTATTATAAAAGATAATTTTATATTTCTAAATTTCTAGTATCATCTCTTCAATGTACTACAAACATAAAAACTTTAAATGTTTAAGTGAAAAATAACACAAAATATAGTGAATCTCCTATTTTTTTTTATAGAAAAATTACTTATTGATTTAGAATTAATGAAGGTAATTATAATTAAATATATGAAGTTGTCCAAATAATTGTTATTTTTAACTGTTAGTTTCTGAATAATAATTATTATTTTATTTTTAAAGTACATATTTTTACACAATAAATAAGTTCTATTTATTTATTTCAATTTTAACATACTTTAAAACTTTTCATATCAATGACTTTTTTTAACCGTTGTGCTAGCTAAATTTAGGTTCAACTAACAAAAAAAAAAGATTTATTGATCTAATAAATTTTTGACCATCTTAAACAATATGAAACATTAATATTAACTATTAATTTTTTTTTACAACTCTCTTTTCTTAACCAGTTACCAAATAGGCAGTGTTTTAAGTTTTAACAGTTATTGGCTTCAACTTTTTTTGGATAACGGCATTTGATAATTTGATATGGGATCCATTTCTTTTTTAGTTTTGTTGTTTAGCGTTTTCTTGTTTTCAACATGAATTAAAAAGCTTGCGTGTGGAAATTGAAAATTATGTACTGGATCCGTTCAATATTACATCTATAAGGATGGGCAGATACATTCGAACTATGCCACTCTTGCGGGAGAGATGGAAACACTATGACGGCTGTGGCTGCAACTACCATTATGTTTGATATTTAATCTCTTTGGCTTTTACCCCTTTTATCCAATACTTTCATTGAAAATTATATTGGATTTGGAAAACAAATCATTAGAGCTATATTATTATGTTTGTTATAATAGAAAATGATAAATAATGTAAAGCATTATTAGGTTTGATATAAGTGATAAATAACTTCGTATTATTTATGTAAAGTTTCGGGTTTGAAACCTTATATAGTTTCATCTATCATATTCAAGTATCCGATGACATAACAGTACACAAGTGAAAATGTTTTATTGAAAATTATGCATAATATAGTTTTTTTTATTAATTTAAATGTAAGTCCAACCCAATTTTTAATTAAACGTTTCCCCCTTTGTATTGTCTAAAATGTGTCATGAAACACATATTAAAAAAGTCATACTACCTCCGGTTCCAAATATAAGCAAATTTTAATAGAATTTTTTGGTCAATTAATATAAGCAAAATTAGACTTTCCCAATGTTATTAAATGCTTATTTACCAAATATGTCCTCATCATATATATTTTCAAGGCCACTAATTCTTTATGTAATAAATGATACTAAGGGCATTTTAGAAAATTAAATCAAATATGTGGTAACATTAATGCAAATAACTACCTCCAACTACTATTCTTAATATGTGTAAAATTAAGTATATTTGCTTATATTTAGAACTAGAGGTAGTATAAAACTTTAGGATGATAACCCGTTAAGATTAACTTAATAACAAGAATTTCAAATAATTTGCTTCAGTCTTGATTTCAATCATCCTATGCTCTTATTCTTGAAAAAAATTGTTAACTTACTATGTTAGTTTATTATTATAAATAGATAATTTTATTGTATTTTTTTATAATATCCATTTAAAAGAAAGCTTACCTTTTTTAAATAGCTTAAACATAATCTTCAAAACCAGAAAAATATATAAAGGTTTGTAAAATTAAAGTTATCAAAACAAGTTATCTAGTCCACCCCATGACAGGTCTGATTTTTTCTTAGGTTAGAGTTTAAAAAACTTGTTTATAAATGTAGATTGTATTTTTTAGGTCTTAGCTGAGTCTGCATCAAGTCATAGGCTTAACGAGCTCTTACATTAATGGCTTGTGTGTATGACTTTTTTCACATTTATTTTTGGTAAATTTTTTTAAAAAAGCCATACAATCCATAAAAATACACAGATTTGTAATTATTATAACTTAACATCAAGAAAAAAGAAAAAAATGATCTGATAACCCAGACCCAAATTGCCTAAAGTGTAATCAAATACAAACGTTATTCGAGTTGAGCTCAATCAATCCAATTTCTAATCAGACTTGATTTTTTAAGTTAAAATCTAGTATTTTATCAATTCAAAAATAGATTTTACGGTTAAACAGAATTTTAATTGTCGGTATGAAGTATCAATATCAACTCTTAAATTTTTTAATTTTTTTAATTTTGTTTCTTCAACTAAAAACTAAATGATCCAATTTTACCAGTGTGTTGGAATTAAATTAGAAAAGGGGATTTTCCTTTATGTGGCGGCATGGGAACCCAGGTACACATACCGTAAGGAAAATTACGAAATTCTCAAAAGCCTCACCGAACCCAAAGTCCCATTAGACAACCTTAATTTCGTGTTTGCTTCTTTAGGTTACTTGGATAATCCCAATAGGAATCTAACAAATAGTAACATTATTACTGCGACCATCACACACATTCAACATTTCATTCTCTCTCTACCTCGACTCACTCACTCACTCATTCCCACATGCGTTGCCTCCAAACATTTCATCAAACACCTCTCAGATGAACCACACATTCTCCATCCCTCGCCATGACCCCATCAACACTCCTCACCACTCTCCTCTTCCTCTTCCTCCTATCACCTCCCTCACTCACCAACGCCGTCACCGACCCAAACGACCTCAAAATCCTCCAGCAATTCAGAAAAGGTTTAGACAACCCTGAACTCCTTCCATGGCCCGACCAAGGTGGTGACCCATGTGGCAACCCACCTTGGAAATACATTTTCTGCCTCAACAGCAGAGTTAACCAGATTCAAGCCAAGGGTTTGAACCTCACTGGCCCTTTACCGCAGAATTTTAACCAACTCTCCATGCTTTCCAACCTGGGCCTCCAAAACAACAGGCTCAACGGTCCATTGCCTTCCTTCAAGGGTTTGTCCAAACTTCAATTCGCCTTCTTAGACAACAACGACTTCGATTCCATTCCTTCTGATTTCTTCGACGGGCTCGAGAGTTTGGAAGCTCTGGCGTTGGATCACAACAACCTTAACGCCACCACTGGTGGGTGGCGCTTACCTTCTTCGTTGCAGGGTTCAACGCAGTTGACCAATTTTTCTTGTATGAGTTGTAATTTGGTGGGTCCCTTGCCGGAATTTTTGGGAGAGATGAACTCTTTGTCACTGTTGAAGCTCTCCAACAACAATTTGACCGGTGAGATTCCGAGGAGTCTTAATAGGTCGGCGTTGCAGGTTCTGTGGTTGAATAACCAGCAGGGTGAGCGATTATCGGGGACAATTGATGTTGTGAGCACTATGGTTCCGCTTTCTAGTTTGTGGCTTCATGGTAATGTGTTCACTGGATCGATTCCGGAGAATATTGGGGATTTGGTTTCTCTGAAGGATTTTGACCTCAATGGAAACCGAATTGTTGGGTTGGTTCCTGATGCTTTAGGTAATATGCAGTTAGACAATTTAGATTTGAACAATAATATGTTGATGGGTCCGATTCCTAATTTTAAAGCATCTAAGTTTTCATATGATAACAATGATTTTTGTCAGAGTAAACCTGGGGTTCCTTGCGCCTTTGAAGTTATGGCGCTGTTGGGATTTCTCAGTGGGTTGAATTATCCTTCGAATCTCGTTGATTCATGGAAGGATAATGACCCTTGTGGGGGGAATTGGTTGGGGATAAAGTGTGATGTAAATGGAAAGGTGTCTATGATTAATTTGCCCAAATTTAAACTTAATGGTACTCTAAGCCCTTCTGTTGCAAACTTAGGTTCTCTTGTTGAAATCAGATTGGGGGGTAACAATATCAGTGGTGGGGTGCCTAGTAACTGGACTAGTTTGACATCTCTGAAGTTGTTGGATCTAAGTGACAACAATATTTCTCCTCCACTGCCCGAGTTTCGTAATGGCTTGAAACCTGTTGTTGTGGGGAATCATCTGTTGGATGGTAGCCCGGAAGCTTCTTCATCTGGGAACAATAGCCCATCAACTGGATCTGGGAATGCTGAACCGGCACCAGCTCACTCAAGTTCAAGTGATTCTTATGAAACAAAAAAATCAAAAGGGAAAAGCTTGGCTCCAATTGTAGCTCCCATTGCAGGTGTGACAGCTGCAGCTTTTCTGCTGATTCCACTCTATGCATATTGTTTCAGGAGGAGAAAGGGTGGCTTCCAGGCTCCAGCTTCACTAGTAATTCACCCAAGGGATCCATCTGATTCAGACAACAATGTAAAGATTGTTGTTGCTAATAATACCACTGGAAGTATTTCCACTTTGACAGGGAGTGGGTCCGGGAGTAGAAATAGCAGTGGAATTGGGGAGTCTCATGTCATTGAAGCTGGAAATCTTAAGATATCGGTTCAAGTTTTAAGAAATGTGACCAAGAATTTTGCTCCCGAGAATGAGCTTGGCCATGGTGGATTTGGGGTTGTTTATAAGGGAGAGTTGGCGGATGGGACTAACATTGCAGTGAAACGAATGGAGGCAGGTGTGATTAGTAGCAAAGCCTTGGATGAATTCCAAGCTGAAATTGCAGTTTTATCGAAAGTCCGACATCGGCATTTAGTGTCTCTTTTGGGTTATTCTATAGAAGGTAATGAGAGAATTCTAGTATACGAGTATATGCCTCAAGGGGCTCTTAGTAAGCATCTTTTTCATTGGAAGAGCTTTGGAATGGAGCCCCTCTCTTGGAAGAGGAGGCTCAATATTGCATTGGATGTTGCTAGAGGAATGGAATATCTTCATACTCTGGCTCACCAGAGCTTCATTCACAGAGATCTTAAGTCATCAAATATCTTGCTTGCTGATGATTTCAGAGCAAAAGTATCAGATTTTGGATTGGTGAAACTTGCTCCTGAAGGTGAAGAAAAATCTGTAGTGACACGGCTTGCTGGAACTTTTGGATATTTGGCACCAGAATATGCAGGTGAATGTTTTTCTAATTCTTAAAGTTAAATATGTCCTTACTTGGCCACTGTCTTTTTTTATTAGATTTTATTATTTACGTTATACTATTAGTGTTATTAAAGTTGCATTTCTGCATGATGTGTCATCTAACACAGTTCCACCTTAGAGACCTTGTTTATTTTGTGTGTTCAAAAATGTTATACCAATCATGGGTTTTATTGTTAAAAATATATTTCAGTGACAGGAAAAATCACTACCAAAGCAGATGTTTTTAGTTTCGGGGTTGTGCTAATGGAGCTGTTAACTGGATTGATGGCACTTGATGACGATAGACCTGAGGAAAGCCAATACTTGGCAGCATGGTTCTGGCATATAAAATCGGATAAGAAGAAACTAATGGCTGCTATTGACCCTGTCCTTGATGTTAAGGAAGAAACATTTGAGAGCATCTCCATGATTGCTGAGCTAGCTGGGCACTGCACTGCCAGAGAACCAAGCCAACGGCCAGATATGGGCCATGCTGTGAACGTGCTAGCACCACTTGTTGAAAAATGGAAACCCTTTGATGATGACACTGAGGAGTATTCTGGCATTGATTATAGCCTTCCCCTTAACCAAATGGTGAAGGGCTGGCAAGAGGCAGAAGGAAAGGACTTGAGTTATATGGACCTCGAAGACAGTAAGAGTAGTATCCCTGCAAGGCCTACTGGATTTGCAGATTCTTTTACTTCAATCGATGGCCGTTGAACAAATGGTTTGTTGCTTTGTAGAATGTACCATTTTCCATTTGATTTTGCAATAGGTGTAGATACCACGCTCTTCTCTTTCTGTTTGTCTTAAAATGTTTAGTACCAGTGTTTGGGTTAGAGATTTCATATGTGCTCGAAATCTCATATGCATGCTTTGTATTTTCAACTGTGACATTCAAGTGTTAATGCTTGTAGATAGTGAGCCGCGATCAATCATCAATGAAAATGCCTTGTGTTTGTTCATCCATTTACATTTCAACGGTCTTTTGTCATATGTTGTTTGGGGGAGACATTTAATATGCATTCATTGAGGCTAAACAAACCAAAATCTATTGATATGTTAATAAAATAAATGTATTCACGTAGGGTGGAAATTAGATATTTGTAATATTTTCAAAGGAGGGATTAATGTCTATTTTCACTTTTATATCCATTGTTCTGTTTGTTTAATGAGAAATGTATTTTACCTGACAATAGACTATTGCCACTTTCCATTATTAATTGGTTATATCGGAATTTTCAAATTTGCAAAAATCAATCTTTGTCGGAGATGGAATTTATGTGGAAAATATTTGCTAAACAGTCCACTATCTTCGAAAAGGTGGTAATGGAAGGTACTGTGGTCAAGTCGTTGATGGTATTCTCATCTATGACAAGGAAATTTCAGACATAAATCCACTGTTGAAAATGTTGGAGTTGGAAGTAATAAGCTATTCTTGCGTGCTTACAATTTGTATAATCTCATTATTTACTTTTATATTGTTTAATGTTAGTGCAGAAATATTGGTGATCCTTAAGACTCGGATCTTGCTTTCTTATGTTATCTTGCCTTCTATCTTTTTCTGTTTTGTTTCTTTTTATTTGTTGTTCTCCTGCCTCCCTATATGATCTTGAAATTCTTACAGGAGGTGGTGATTCTTTACCAACATTTTATTTACCAGTGTCGGTTTCATTTAAGGGTGCACACTTTTTGCTTTCAAGATTTTGATCATGACTCCTCAATCCAATGTATAGCAATTGGCACAACGGCTTTTTGTGTATTGTGATAAACATAAAACATTTCACCACAGAATATCAAGGTTTGACTCTTGACAAAGGCCAATCAGAAATGCTTGGAACCTGCAGAAGAGGCACATGGCTTGAATGAACAAAAATAATCTTAATGGTTCTTCAAACTGTCATGTATGCATCAAATTTATTGTGTAACTGGTCAAGAGTCAAACCTTATCTCCCTTGGTTAGTCCCACCCTGATGCTGTGTCTTCCTCTCAGTTTTGAAGATGGAAGGGGTGTGTGGGTGACATGCCTTGTACCCAAATTTTGGAGTTAGTTATAACAAGTTAAAAAATTGTTTCAGACAATATCTAAAATCAATATTTTACAATTTGTATTGAGGTGAAGAGCATGATCTCACACGTCCATTTTTTTTAGGACAAATTATTTACAAAATATCCATATTAGTGAGTCTTATAATTTTTCACTTGATCTGAATCCAGTGAATGGACTAACCTATGTTTTTTTTTGGGAGATTTATGTTAGTGTTAGTATTGGCCAATTGGGGATCAGAGGCCCCCCTGTATCTAAGGATGTTGTTGTTTGATGTGGATTAATGATTAGTCTCACATGGCATGAGACGGTTGATGGAGGGAGCTGTCAAGTCATGAGAAGGATGGCATCATTATTATTATGTGCCAAACAGGTGGCACACACACAAGTGCAGAGGTGGTTTGTTTGTTTTCAATTGGAAAATCATACACCTTAATAAATAAATAAATAAAATCACACACCTATGAATCAGCCAAATGCCAATATCCAACTAAATTGGTACTTGACCAATTACTCAACTTCAATGACCAAAACTTATGCCACGTTTGTAGACAGCTGGTGAGAAATTCCTGTCCTAATTCTATTGCCCATGTGACAGACTCAGACAAATGGATGCAATTTTTTGTTAATTAATTTTGACCGATTGAACCTATTAATCGGTGGAAGGAATAGATAAATAATTATAGCTTGGCAATGTCAATTTTGTATTACAACGGTTTCTATTTATTGATGCAATCTTGTATTATAGGATAAGAAGTTAAAAAAAATTAAAAATACTTAAAAATAATATTTATTTTTATTTTTAATGTAAGTTCAACATATATTTTAATAAAAATTTCATTTTTTTAATTTTCTATCCTTTGTAATGTTACACTTGTTGGAAAGATTGATATATAAGAGTTGATATATAAGATAATTTAACAGAATATTAACTACTATCTCCGGTTCTAAATATAAACAAATTTTAGTGGAATTTTTTGGTCCCTTAATATAAGCAAAATTAGACTTTCCCAATGTCATTAAATGCTTCTTTACCAAATATGTCCTCAACATATATATTTCCAAGGCCACTAATTCTTTATGTAATAAATGATACTAAGGGTATTTTAGAAAATTAAATCAAATATGTAGTAACATTAATGCAAATAAGTACCTCTAACTACTATTCTTAATATGTGTGAAGTTAGGTATATTTGCTTATATTTGGAACCGGAGGTAGTATTATTTTTAGAAATGATAAGATCGGATAGTAATAAATATGAAGGAAGAAAAAAGAAGAAAGTCTTGAGTTTGGATTCTCTCACTAACAAAACCAACGATTAATAATTAATTTTGTCTTTTTTTAAAAACTAATTTTTTATTATAAAAAATAAATCAAGACAAATAAAAAGTCTAATTAAATAATAAAAGTAAATTAAAATTTTCATCCCATAATTATTACAATAAATAAATTTTATAATTTGTGTAATTTATTCCCTTTGAAAAAACGATATAAGACCAAATGTAATAATTTTTAGGTTTAAAGATAAATTCAGTCCCTAACAAAATTCGGATTTTGGTTGCCCCTGAAATGATTTTTTCAAGTATAATGTCCCTGTAATATTTTTATTTTTAATATTTAGCCTCTGTCGTTAAAAGATTTTATTAAGTGCTGAGGTGTAGCTGACTCACATGCCACTAGGTGCATACGTGACATGTGAGTCAGAATTTTAAATGCCTAGTAGGATGAAGTTGATAATTAAGAAAGATAACTAAAGGTTAATGAAAGTTAATTAGGTAATTAAAGAAATTGAAATAAACTTTGCTTTTTCTTCGTCTTCCTTACTAACGTTTTACTCTCGTATGACCTATTTGTTTCCCGCGTGTGAACTTACCGAGCAAGAAGAAGACAAGGAATCGTCAATTGTGGAGGTGTGCGTTGCTGGTGGGTTCTCTACTGCGTGTGCATTAAGAGAACAAGCACAGGTAAGATTCTTTACGCTTTTAGTGCAAAGGTAGAATTTTTTTTCTTTGTGGGAACCATGAAAGGGTTAAATTATTGTAAATTATGAATCGTAACTATCATGCAAAGTTTTAATTGCTGCGTAAATGGGATGTGTTATATGTAACTGTGATTTTTTATCCTTTTAGGGATGAATCTTTTAATAGTTATTCATCACAAGGGTAAATTTACTAATGACTCACTTATGGAGTACAAAGAGAATGAAGTTATTGTTTTCCATAACATGGATATTGATAGGTGGTCCTATTTTGAGTATGAGTCTTTGGTTATGGAGTTAGGTTATAGTAGGGAAAACTTTAAAATGTGGTGGAAAAAGCCTAGTGGGGAGTTTATTGGCATTATGTAGGACAGTCATGCATTAGGTTGGAGAGTTTGCTATAAAGAATAAATGCGAGGTGAATATTTATACTGAGCATTTAGTTGTGGATGGTGACTTCGTGTTGAAGTTAACAGATAAAGAGAACACAAGTTTAGTTGAGAACGATGATGTGGAGATAAAACATGGCCCAGTTTAAAAGGTTGGAAGGACCAAATCTACACCCAAGGTGAGGCCATTTAAGTCACCTAATAAGCTTGTCACTAGAAATTTTTTTTATAAAAGTGTTAAGGAAAAATTGTTTGGTCATGAAGGTTCTAACCCAACTAGATTGGGACAAGAAAATGAGGGTGGAAAGGGAGTAGAAGCAGAATGTAGTGTTGAGGTGGAAGATGCAAATGCTGGGAGTGAGGGGAGAGAGGGGCTGGAACCATAATATAATGTTGAGGTCCAGGGTACAAATGCTAGGAATGAGGGGAGAGAGGGGGTGGAATCTAAAAGAGATGTTGAGATCTAGGGGTGCAAAACCTGAGAATGAGGATAAAAAAGGTCTGGAATCAAAAAGATGTGTTCATGTTCAAGGTGCAAATGCAGAAGTTGATAAGAGTGCAGGGAGTCAGAGTACAGGTGTTGAGGTTTAGGGTGTTGAGACTGGGAATGCGGGGAGAGAGGGGCTAGAACCACAGGATAATGAGTATAATAGTGCAGAAGCAGGAGTTGATGGAGAGGATGGATCACCAAACCATGGTGAAGGTGTTAGTTTGGGTTCGGATTGATATAGTATAATAGATAAGGATCAATATGGTGACATTGACATGGAATATAAGACAAATGGAATCAGTAGTTATGTAGACACAAATGAGGATGCGAATGAGGATTATGGTGATTTTGGTTTTTAGGTATTTGATGAAGATAGGTTAGGGAGAAGGTTTGAGCTCAGGTTGGGCATGGAGTTCAATTCAATAATTCAGTTTAGACAAGCTATAATGAAGTATAATGTACATTTGGGGAAACAAGTGAAATATGTTAAGAATGAGTTGTGGAGGTGCAAAGTTGTTTGCAGGCAAGTTGGATGCATGTGGCTGGCCTTTGCAAGTAGGGTGGGTAGGACAAGCATAATTCGGTTGAAGACATTCATGGACAAACACACATGTAGGAGGGTTTTTGAGAACAAGAATGTTAATGCTAGGTGCGTAAAAATAAAGACTAACAGGAACATGAAGTTGGATGAGATCAAGATTGAGTTGAGGCTTAGTCATCAAGTAGGGATAACTAGCTGGACAACATACAATGCCAGAAAAATGACAATTGAGATGATGGAAGGAGAGACCGACAAACAATATAAACTTCTTTGGAATTACAATGTTGAGTTAATGAGAGTCAGTGATGAGGCTACTACTTGCAAGCTTCAACTAATTACCCCAGATGATGGTTTGCAACCAAGGTTTGGGAGTTACTACCTATATCTTGATGCTTGTAAGAAGGGCTTCATAAGTGGATATAGACCATTCGTAGCAGTTGACAGATGTCATTTGAAGACCATATATGGTGGGATCCTTCTGATAGTTGTAGGTAGGGATGCCAATGATTAGTATGTACTTGTTGTGGAAGTGGAAAATAAGGAAGCATGGACTTAGTTTCTCATTTTACTGCTGGAGGACATTGGTTTCCACAGAATCTTGGTGTTTATTTCAACTTAACAAAAGGTATATCCTTTCTTTTATAATGACTTACTTTCCTTTTATAATGTCCTGATTTTTATAATGTCCTTTTACATTATTTCATTTCCTGTACAGAGGCTTCTACAAGCCATGGATGACTTGAACTTAGGGTTGAACATAGATACTGTGTAAGCCATGTAGACCATTCATAGGAGTTGAGGGTGGGAACTGGTAGAAATACCATGAAAACATTTCATATGTTGCATATTACACATAGGACAGGACCTAGTTCATTATGTTAATGGTTGTTATTCCGAGAAAACATATGAGGAATGTTATGCTGATATGGTTGGTGCAATTAATGGATCCAATTGATGAGGAAAACCCTAACACATTAAGGATATGTCCTACATGTTATCAATGTAGAAACTATGGGGAAACTGACTACAACAGGGCTACATGCAAATAGACACCAAGACAAACAAATGTAAGTAGGCTTATTGTTCTTCATTTACCATGTATAATCTTTGGTTAGGATTCATGTTTTTAATTTTTAGTTGTAGGAACCTAATTAGGAACCCACAATAGAGCAGAATGTTGATGAGGTTGGAGGGACCAACAATGCAATAGATGCTGGTCAAACATGTCATCAACATGAAGAAGATGTTGCAACTGTGACTATGACTTCAACATGTTCAACTGTTGAAGGGCCCTCAATTTTATCAATTGATGCAAAGGTGTCTGTCAAGAAGAAAAGGGGAAGACCTGCAAAGAACATAAAACAACAGCCCAGACCAACCACAATAACAGAACCTACAAGAGGAAAAAAAGGAGGAAGGGGAAGAGGGACAAGGAGAGGAACAACAACTAGTACAAGGGAAAAAGAAGGTCAAGTTGAAGGGGAAGTTAGAGGTGAGGTCAACACAATGCCTTCTGAAGTTGACATGGTGGCAAAACAATCAAGTCTAGTTCAATCCATGTAATTAGGATGACAATATGTGTAGTTATTTTCAGATTCTGTAATTATTTTTGAGACACTTGGTATTGGTAATGTAAACTTGTTAATGCTTATTTTTTCAGTAAGGCAATACTTCTTTGTTGAGACAATGCTTGGTAATATGAGTTGGGTGAGTAGTTATTTTCATATGGGAAATTATTATTAAGACAATGCCGTAAGTTATTGTTGATTCATTTTAACAAAGTGTACACAATGTAGTAAGACAATGCAAAAGATTGAAACAAAAGCCATATGCAAAAGATTCAAAAGTAGGCATCTTCATTAATAGTTCACAGTTACATTCACCAATACAAATAATTAATAGACGCCTATACTCAAGCTAACATAACCCTAATTCCCATCATCACATATTTTCAGGGGCTTAATGCTATGAAAAAACTTTTTCAATGGCCTACTGCTATATTATCAGGGACTGAACCGTAACCCAAATAGAACAAAACCATCTTTTCAATCGCTTAAACCTTTCATTGTAACTAACACCAGGATAAGGAAGACAATGGCCCATGATATTGCACACAACCACATTGGCATGAAATTCATGATTTTGTATCCTTTTAATCTCTCTTCGAGCCTTACAACCCTATCCACCTCCTTGTAAAAAACTCCATTGCCATGGGAAGAGAAGCTAACAGACCTTGCCTGGTTTTATTGTCCACTATCAACCCATTCAAAATACTCACACATGTTCTCATTCTATAGCAGGAATGGAATAACTTTAAACATGCATCATGTAACATCCTAATTTTTATAATTTTTATAAAAATAACTTAAAAATGATTAAAGAAGAATTTTTGAATGAAATTCTGAGTGAAAAATGAAGAGATGAGATTTTTCCGAGTGAAAAGGATCAGATTCTGAGTGAAATGAATCTGACTCCGAGTGAAATAAGACAGAAGAATTAATTCTAAGAGAAGTTAAGATGTTTTCGAGTGAAACATCATTAAGAGAATCAATTCCGAGTGAAGTGACACTATGGCCGATTGAGACACGTTTAAGTAAAACAAATCTGAGTAAAACGTCTCCGAGAGGAACGTTTCCGATTAAGTTGCCGAGTGAAGTGTTTTGTGACACTTTCGAGTAATACATTCCGAGTAAGTCTTTTCAGAAAGAGTGCTACTGGACAAAGACTTCAACTCTGATGGAGTTTTCTGAGTAAGTAATTCCGAGGATAAATTCCCGAATAAAGAAAGGAATAAGACTCTGACTTGGAAAGAGGTAAAAACCGAGCGAGATGAATCAGTTCTGATTAAACTACCGAGTGAAAACCCGAGTAGGGGGAAGCTTTGCCGAGTGGGCGAGTGCAGAATCGAAGGACAGCCTCTGGTTGAATTTCACTTAAGCGACTAGGTGCTTCGCTCAAGCGAATGATAGTAGAATTTGTTACTAGACAATTCTCGCCCAAGCGAGTGGCCATTAGGAGGAAGTCTCGCTCGAGCGAAAGCATAGAAATTAGTTACTGGGTAATTCTCGCTTAAGCGAGAGTGGTTCCCTCAAGCCAGGAATCAGGTCTGATGGAGGCTGTCCATGTCATTATATTCTTCTATCTTCTAGCAAATTCCTTTCTTGGATATTTTCTAAGTTGGGACCCATTTTGATGTGTTGTACTCCTTTCATTAAATATCTTACCCCTTCATTAATTACTAAAGAAACGTGTGGCAGAGTATTTCAAGATATTCACGTCTCTTTCATGTGGGAGGTATATAAATACTTCTGCCATTGGATTAATGGAAAAGTTGCTGAAAGTGAAATCATTCTTATACTTTCAAACTTCACTGAAACTAGTAAACGAAGAACACCAAACCTCTATTCTCTTCTCTTTACGAAGGAAAACTTGGAATAGAACAACACTGCAGTTCCAGTCGGTATTTGAGAGCAGTGACTGGATTATAGCTTTTAAAGCTGCTGGAAGATTTTATTTCCAGGTAGGGGGAGCGTACATCTCAAATACATGGTTTATGAATGGATTTGGGGTGTTGTTGATATGATGTATGTGATATATGTATGAAGTGTTAAAAGACCCCAACTATATGACAATTTATGTTTCATATTTTCCATTCATATTGAGTTTATGTATATTGTTATTATGCTGAGTGGAATGATATGAATTGATGATTTTATAAATGATGATTCATGAAATTTTCATGATATTTGTATGCATGAGATGCATGTGTGATGTTTGAATATGAATTGTGATGGAGTGGTTCCTATATACCACGGACGCCTTTGAGTGTGACTCAAGGCCGGCCCGTAGCACTGGGTAGAGGACCGCTATCACTCTGGGAGTGGTACTCAGTGTTACATTATGGGCGCAGAGTGGTTTGGTACCTGTAAAACGACCGAATCAGCGAGGAGCTGAATTATGGCTCGGGGAGCCAGTGTTGCAACACAAAATTTGATGGACTTAATCATGATCCCATTTTGGTTGGTCATTGGTTAAGTATATGACTTAGTGGATCCCTTTGGTTGAGCATGTGCATATACTGTTTTATGTGTTATTGTGTGAACATGCTGTTATGATGAGTATATGAATATGTCTCAGTTTGAGAATGAATAATTTGTTATTGCCGAGTGAACTTGTCATATGCCGAGTGCAGTTGCTATGTTTACTGAGTGATGTTTTTATTTACCGAGTGGAAATTTAAATTATTGTCGAGTGACTTGATGAAGTTACCGAGTGCTAATTTTTGCCGAGTGCAATCAGTTTTGGTATTATAGTTATTAATTGGATATTTATTCCAATTCAATAACTGTTATTTGATATGTTATGCTCACCCTCTACATTTATTTTTCAGTGAATGATGGGCCGACCATGATGTGTGAAGACACTCAGCAGCTCGGAGTTTATGTTAGTGAAAGCCTTGGCCGGCTCACGATAATACCGAGTGAAAATTATGTATTTGTATATTTTTAAAGAGCCGGTCAGCTTTGTAAAATGAATAATGTAAATTATTTCATTCAAATTCTGTTTTGGAAATTTGAATTATTTGTAAAATATTTTTAATTTATTGAAAATTAATTTAAAAATTAAGGATGTTATATTTTGGTATCAGAGCAGACTTGAAAAGTCCAAGGCCAAGGTGTAGCTACTAAATACTATGAGCTGAGTGAAATCATGGTTAAAACCGGGGTTTGTAATCCGGTGTTGGGCCAGCTATAAGTGTAAGGATTGGGTGAGATAGAAGATCGGCCTTGTGTATCCGATCTATGTAATTCAAACTCTCTGAGAGAGAAACCGGTTTTGATTCTTCGCACCGGCCTCATGTGTTGGTGTGAAAGGCTTGTGTATTACTGAACTGGGTCATTACCTTGTAATGACAGATATTTTCTAGAACGGTTAGATGACTTGAGTAATAAATTGTGCGATGATTGTTTCAGGATAGGAAAATGGACCCTCATGGTATGGATGCCATGGTTGTTGCCTTCCAGCGTTTGGCTGACGTTTTAGAAAGGCAGAATACCCCTTAACCGAGTGACAATCATAGTATTGATTGTTTTCTCAAGAGAAAACCGACTGAATTCCATGGTGGATTTCAGCCCGACCGAGCGTATGCCTGGATCCAGAATCTTGAACGGATCTTTGGCAGTCTGCAATGCACTGAAGCCCAGAAGGTTGAATACGCTGTATTTATGCTTCGGAAAGAAGCTGAGAATTGGTGGAGGATGGCTAAAAACCGAATGGAAGCCATGTGAATCGAGTTGAATTGGGAAAATTTCAAGGAATGTTTCCTTGAAAAGTATTTTCCGAACACTGTAAGAAGCCAGAAGGAGTTGGAATTTATGGAACTCCGATAGGGAAATCTGAGTGTTGAAGAGTATACAGCTAAATTTAAGGAGCTCTGCGTGTTTTGCCCACCTTTTCAAATGCCGGTCACTGAGGGCTCCAAGTGCATCAAATTTGAAAGCGGACTAAGACCAAATATTAAGAAGGCATTCTGACACCAAGAAATCAGGAGTTTTCCGATTCTTGTCAACAAGTGCCGGATATATAAGGAAGATGATAAAGCTTCCACTGGAGCAAGTAGCCGATCGGATGGTTCTTCAAAATTATCCCTGATTAATTTTAAGAAACATGGGAAGACGATCAAGAGTGAATTATCCTTTGAATCCCGAGGCCGAGTGAATTTTGGTGGCCGATCAATGAGTTTTCTGAGAGATGCTAGATGTTTCAAGTGTGGAGGAGACCATTTTTCGAGTGACTCTAACCGAAACAAAATTGTTTGTTTCCAATGCAATAAAGAAGGACACACTCGTCCAAATTGCTCTCTTTTACAAAGGACCGAGTCTAATGCTAGCATAATAAATCGAGAAAGTTTTCAAAGACGAGGTCACGGAATCGGAAATATAGGAGTCGGAGGAGGAAATAGTGGATGAAGTAATCTGATGATTGGAAGAGACGACCAGGAAAGGGATGTTAATCCACAAGCTGCTGGTCGAGTGTTTAACGTTCATACGGAAGAGGCTGAACAAGCTGGTGATATGGTACAAAGAGAATAAGCGGAATTTTTTTAAATTCGAGTGCCATACAACTTTTATTTCTAAAAAGTATGTTATATTCTGTTATCTTTTGTAAGAATTCGTTATTGTGTAAAACGTGATATATATATATATATATATATATATATATTTATACCTATCGGTTTTATGTGCAATTTGTGACCAAGTAAATTGTTAAATTTTGAGGACGAAATTTTTATAGAGGGGGAGAAATGTAACATCCTGATTTTTATAATTTTTATAAAAATAACTTAAAAATGATTAAAGAAGAATTTTTGAATGAAATTCCGAGTGAAAAATGAAGAGATGAGATTTTTCCGAGTGAAAAGGATCAGATTCTGAGTGAAATGAATCTGACTTCGAGTGAAATAAGACAGAAGAATTAATTCTAAGAGAAGTTAAGATGTTTCCGAGTGAAACATCATTAAGAGAATCAATTCCGAGTAAAGTGACACTGTGGCCGATTGAGACACGTTTAAGTAAAACAAATCCGAGTAAAACGTCTCCGAGAGGAACGTTTCCGATTAAGTTGCCGAGTGAAGTGCTTTGTGACACTTCCGAGTAATACATTCCGAGTAAGTCTTTTCAGAAAGAGTGCTACTGGACAAAGACTTCAACTCTGATGGAGTTTTCTGAGTAAGTAATTCCGAGGAGAAATTCCCAAATAAAGAAAGGAATAAGACTCTGACTTGGAAAGAGGTAAAAATCGAGCGAGATGAATCAGTTCTGATTAAACTACCGAGTGAAAACCCGAGTACTGGGAAGCTTTGCCGAGTGGGCGAGTACAGAATCGAAGGACAGCCTCTGGTTGAATTTCGCTTAAGCGACTAGGTGCTTCGCTCAAGCGAATGATAGTAGAATTTTTTACTAGACAATTCTCGCCCAAGCGAGTGGCCATTAGGAGGAAGTCTCGCTCAAGCGAAAGCATGGAAATTAGTTATTGGGTAATACTCGCCCAAGCGAGAGTGGTTCGCTCAAGCGAGGAATCAGGTCTGATGGAAGCTGTCCACGTCATTATATTCTTCTATCTTCTAGCAAATTCCTTTCTTGGATATTTTCTAAGTTGGGACCCATTTTGATGTGTTGTACTCCTTTCATTAAATATCTTACACCTTCATTAATTACTAAAGAAACGTGTGGCAGAGTATTTCAAGATATTCACGTCTCTTTCATGTGGGAGATATATAAATACTTCTGCCATTGGATTAATGGAAAAGTTGCTGAAAGTGAAATCATTCTTATACTTTCAAACTTCACTGAAACTAGTAAACGAAGAACACTAAACCTCTATTCTCTTCTCTTTACGAAGGAAAACTTGGAATAGAACAACACTGCAGTTCCAGTCGGTATTTGAGAGCAGTGACTGGATTATAGCTTTTAAAGCTGCTGGAAGATTTTATTTCCAGGTAGGGGGAGCGTACATCTCAAATACATGGTTTATGAATGGATTTGGGGTGTTGTTGATATGCTGTATGTGATATATGTATGAATTGTTAAAAGACCCCAACTATATGACAATTTATGTTTCATATTTTCCATTCATATTGAATTTATGTATATTGTTATTATGCTGAGTGGAATGATATGAATTGATGATGTTATAAATGATGATTCATGAACTTTTCATGATATTTGTATGCATGAGATGCATGTGTGATGTTTGAATATGAATTGTGATGGAGTGGTTCCTATATACCACGGACGCCTTTGAGTGTGACTCAATGCCGGCCCATAGCACTGGGTAGAGGACCGCTATCACTCTGGGAGTGGTACTCAGTGTTACATTATGGGCGCAGAGCGGTTTGGTACCTGTAAAACGGCCAAATCAGCGAGGAGTTGAATTATGGCTCGGGGAGCCAGTGTTACAACACAAAATTTGATGGACTTAATCATGATCCCGTTTTGGTTGGTCATTGGTTAAGTATGTGACTTAATGGATCCATTTGGTTGAGTATGTGCATACACTGTTTTATGTGTTATTGTGTGAACATGCTGTTATGATGAGTATATGAATATGTCTCAGTTTGAGAATGAATAATTTGTTATTGCCGAGTGAACTTGTCATATGCCGAGTGCAGTTGCTATGTTTACTGAGTGATGTTTTTATTTACCGAGTGGAAATTTAAATTATTGCCGAGTGACTTGATGAAGTTACTGGGTGCTAATTTTTGCCGAGTGCAATCAGTTTTGGTATTATAGTTATTAATTGGATTTTTATTCCAATTCAATAACTGTTATTTGATATGTTATGCTCACCCTCTACATTTATTTTTCAGTGATGATGGGCCGACCATGATGTGTGAAGACACTCAGTAGCTCGGAGTTTATGTTAGTGAAAGCCTTGGCCGGCTCACGATAATACCGAGTGAAAATTATGTATTTGTATATTTTAAAAGAGCCGGTCGGCTTTGTAAAATGAATAATATAAATTATTTCATTCAAATTCTGTTTTGGAAATTTGAATTATTTGTAAAATATTTTTGATTTATTGAAAATTAATTTAAAAATTAATGATGTTATACATCACCATAAAAAAACTGAATGAAATACAACAAGCCCTAAATGCAAGCGAAATTACAATGCTTACCATCCAATTAACAAATCTGAAGAATGATCTACTAGGATTTTATGGGCTCTTGGAGACTAATAGCAACACAGGTTCATTACATTTACATAGCCTCCTAATAGGAGCCCTTGAGAATGACCTACTCAACCTTGTAGACATGGCAGACCCACTCGACACACTTGGAAGGATAGGGAAGAACGCCTTCTTTGCTTGGGCACCTTTTATGGTAGGTAAGGAAGAAAAGTAACCATAAGGGTGCGTGAGTAAGACCTAAGTGATGATGAAGAAGAATGCAAAGATTTATTTTAATTTCTTTAATTCCCTAATTAACCTTGATTAACCTTTACTTATCTTTCTTAATTACCAACCTCATCCTACTATACATTTAAAATTTTGACTCACATGTCACGTATGCACCCAATGGCAGCTAACAGAATTTGTTAACGACAAGGGTTAAATACTAAAAATAAAAGTATTACAAGGATACTATACTCGCCGTGACAACCTAAAATCTAAAATTTGTTAGGGACTGAATTTACCTTTAAGCCTAATTTTTATTACATGCTCTTTTATACATATATATATATATATGTATATATACATATATATACATTTATATATATATATTAAATTCCCTTTTCTTACCACTATATTGATGAAATAATTTTGTTATTAGCATAAAACACGTTATCTTTATTCTTTAATATAAGATTTGTTTATCTAATTTAGTGCATTAAAAAAGTTTGTTAATTTAGTTTAAGTCATTAAATTTATTTGAAATTTGTAACAATTTTTTTATAATTGTCCTTAAAGTCGATAGAATTCATTATTATACTCTCACCCCTTAGTCTTTTTCCACTTATTGCTTAATCATCATAAGAAAGATAAATATATCTCATTTATTGTTATCTTGATTATAAGAAAGATTGTCTTATAGTAAGAGATAAGGGTAACTTTTTTTATCCATTGTATCACGTAAGAGGAAATTGAGATAAAGTATAGGAATATAGTCGAATTCAGCTCCTTATACTTTAGGGGTGTTTGGTATCCAAAATATATTTTTAAATTTCTAGAAATGATATTTCTTAAGAATCTTGTTTTCCGTGAATCATAATCACTAGAAATGTTAAAATGTGTTTGGTATGCTTAAAAGTTTCTTGGGGGTGTTGTTTAAGTATAATTAAAAATTTTCACCTATCTGAGAAACTAAGGGTCTCTTTGATTTCCATTTTTGTTTCCTATTTTTTATTTTTTGTTTCCAATTTTAATTACAAAGTTGTCTTTATATTTCTCACTTTTAACATTTTGAACAAGAAATAAAAATAAGTTATTTTCAATGTTACCTAAATAAATTTTTAAAAATAAACAATATGATGATAATTTCGTAATTAAAACAGAAAATATACAAACCAAACAAATATTTAAAGTTTCCTACTAATCTAAGATTTTCATATCTCACATGAGAAAGTTTTCTTTTAGGAAACTTAACTGGAAAGTAAAACTTTTTTATTGTGAATCTTAGTTTCTCAAAAATATTTTATAAATAAGATATAAAACATATTAAGCATATAAAACTTTTTTTTTTAACAAGAATCCACATATAAAACACGCCATTTAGGTTTACGTTAAGCTTCAAATATGCTATCATAAAATATAATAATATAGCAGGGGATATAAGAGGGCCCATTGAACAATGATTAGACGAAGGGAGATGAAACTAGAGAGAGGAGAGGATGTAAATTCAAAACCCCTACCAACATTTTTAGTAATTGTTAACTAATAGTAATGTTTAATATTATAAATGCATTCTTTTTATAATCTTTTTTTTGGTGGGAATTCTTTTTATAATCTTAAATAAACAAATTTTCATCATCATTTTTTTAACGATATTACCTTTACTACAATAGAATGGATAACCAAATTGTATTGGATCTTATTTTTTTGTTTTACTTTTACTGTTTCAGTCACCCAAAAAAAGTTGTTTTTAAAAACATGTTTGTTTACACGTGAAAATTACTTGGCATGAACTTTCTTTTTAGAACGGTAGCTTTGTTGACTAAAGAAAAGGAACGGTGGCTTTTTGAGTGGTGAAATTTTACTTAAATCACCTCATAGAGATTAGTGTTCATATGTAAGCTAATAGATATTTTTGTAACATAAAAATAAGTATGCAACCTGTTTTCAAATGCGATAAGTAAATTCTCTCTCTCTCTCTCTCTCTCTCTCTCTTCAGTAGCTTCTTCCACTTAATTAGTCGAGTTTTATTTTTTTCTTAAATTGCCAAACACTATATTAGTACAAACTAACAATGTTCTCTTAGTTTTCTTTTTTGGTAAACCAGTGTTCTCTGGTTTAAGTTCAACTATTATATATATGTAAGTCAATTGACAAAAAACTAACTTAGCACATTACCTTAAATCTTAGTTGTGTTATCATGATAAGGAAAATTCTATTACCATAATACTTCTTTTATTATTAACTACAACTATTTCTTTTTAAAAAAATCATGTTAAAAAAATTATAGTTAAAATTATTCACTTCTTGTAACAAAGAATTATAATTAAAATTATTCACCTTTCTTAATAAATGTTTAATTAAGATCGAACTTTAATTTTTCCCACAACCTCAACCTACAATATCAACTAAACCAAAACTTATTGGTCCATAATAGTTTTGCTTAACTCAAGGTCAAATTTATCTCAAAACCAAATAGGGTATGACAACATTGTTCATAAAATTTTAACTTAAGCAAAGCTTAGGGTTCTCTTTTTCTTATTGAAAGCTTGGGGTGCTTCGACAGGCTTTTTATACTGTTGTTTAATTAAAATTGAAAATTTGCTTCAACAATCTGTTGACCGTTACCACAATTAATGTTCACGTACACTATCAAAGCATGATTCTAAGTAGATACATAAATTCTTTAAGCACAACATCCCGGAAAGCATACCCTCCATTTTTTGGTACATTTTAAAAAGTAATAATTTGTCAACTTCCTATTTTTTTTAAGTATCTCAAAATAATAAAATCTAGGCAATCACAAACTATAGTTGTTTAATTGTGCGACTATATTATCGCTAAACACTACTCAATGGTGGCAAAGACCCATATAGTATAAACTAACCCACCCCTCTAAACAAGTAAACATTTTTCGTCCACATTCATTTGCACCATGAGTTGCGCATGTTACACAGCTAACAAACATCAGCTTCCAATGTATAAGCAGTAACAACTAAAGAACAGTTGTACTCCGTAGCCCTTCATCAATGAAATAAGTAAAATCTACACTTCTGAATTGTTGAGTTGTCCAGTCATGTGTTGCTATGAGTACATCATCATACACCATAACAATTACATTCCTAGGACCACTACAGTAACTCAAACTGGCACGGCATTTGCATCCACCACACCTTATTACTGTACAAGTGGCTCGATATTCTCAGACGCCCCCCCTTGAGCCATATTCTATTGTATTTGAATGGGGAACTACTATATAGGGAAAAGTTGTGTAGTCATCATTCTAAAATCATAAAAATATTGCAAATTCTGTAATAATAATGTACTCACACGCTGACAGAAATTTCAAAAATTACAACCAGCTGGCAGTTTCATCTGGCAAACACAGGCCATAATGTTTCCATCTTGTACCTTTTGGTCTTGTGGCAGCAATCAAATGTCAGAGTAAGGGAAATTTCCAGGTATTCAAAACACCAATCTCTCAATGAACTTGACCTGGACCATCTTAGGAGAATAGATTCTGCCGCTCTCATCGTGCTTATACATCATGCATTCATCAATTTCCTGAATGCAAATCACTTCACCAACCCCTATCTTCTAACTGTACTGTAAATAAGGAAGGGGGAATATACATACAACGGCAAAATGGAAACTCTTGTTCCTGGTAGTTCCACATCGAATTGGGCATTTGGCATACTTGAATGTTGAATCATTAATAGATGCAATTATACTTCCTTGGAAAGGCAGCCAATATGATAAGTCTGAGTAGTATCAGAATTCTGTTCCTTTGAGGATAAGCTCAACAATATTTTTGAAAGGGAAAATTGCCAATAAGGACGGTGGACTGGAGGTAACAATAAAGTTGATTGTTTATCCATAGCAAGTAGCCGTGAACATTTGCTGCACCATTAACAAATTGGGATTAGCAACTACACCAAAAGACACGGAAATCTAAGGTTCTAGAAACTGCAAATAGAACCTGCATGGTCTTGAAAACAAAGTCTGGTAGCTGCAAATCCAGTGCTACAACAAAAGAAGTCAGAAAGCTAAGAAAACTGCAAGCATATCTTGAATGAAAAGCTTCTAACCATCAGAATCAATATCATAATTCAAAAAAGTAAGATAAAATTACAGTACCAAAAGAGAATAGAGAGCTGTTTCAGCTTGGTTCACAAGAAAATACTGCAGAGCTGTTGCTGCATAATCCTATAGCAGAAGACAAGAGAAACCCTATAATCTGACAGATTTCAAGGAGTAACTGAAATAATCAAATGAAATAAAAGTATGCAACACAACAATTACCGTAATATGTCTGAACACATGATGAACTGAAAAACCCCTTGCATGTACATAGCTTCCACTCTGTTGAGCAGTAGACAGTTAAAAACACTTACGCAAAAAGAAACTATAAAACTGGAATATGATGTAAAAGTTCATGCAACCTTACTAGTTTTATGATATAACAAATTTAAGTCTTTTTGTATTATTAAAAAGGGAGCCATATTAGAGAGAATATAAATGGAAAACAACTAGGCTATAAGAAATCCTCCAAGATGGAAGGGAAAAAACATATGGAAACACTATCTGGTCTCAACAGTAGTCTACATGACTACATATCAGAAGTGGAAAATCCATTGATGCGGCCAAGAGCAGGACACTGAATAACTTGCCACTATCACAAGATTCACAACCCTATTCAAACACAAAGCTACCGGAAACATGGCATTGTTGAAAATGCGAACATTCTGCTCCAAGCAGAAAAGACTGGACACAATCAGAAAAAAAAAATCCAGCCTCTTTTCAGCCAAAACCTTTAACACAACAACAGATAGTGCTTAAAAATACTTGAGATTTTAGATATATTTGAATTATGTACAATGCATATCCATTAGGCACAACAGCAAATAAATATACAGAAAAAGGAGAAACAGCACTCAGGAAAAACAGGAAAAAGGAGAAACAGCACTCGGGAAACAAGGAAATTAAAAAAAAAGATAAAGGAAAATAATGCATATCCTAACAAATCTGACCTAACCCAATACTAATATTTTAACAAAAATGATTGGGTAAATTCAATGTCTATTTAACAGAAAAACAGCTCGTTAAAAAAATGTCGCAGTCTTGCAACATCAAATAAAATGGGCCTTTTTTTATAAACTTGAACTCCATATGATATTAATAACATTACTTAGAGAAATAGAATGTAAGAGTAAGACCCAAAAACTGTCTACTAATCCTATTTAAGTACTAGCTATTGATAGATATTGATTCAGAATATAGATATTCGCATATGGAAACAAAAAAGAAAGGAAATTTTAATGAATAATTAAATACCCTTCTCCAACTCGGATCAATAAGAATCCTAAGACCAAGAATGATATAGAATGGTGTTTTCCCCAGGAATTTGAGAACCTGGTCTCTCCCACCCTCAGATAACCAACAAACTAATTTCCCTTCCATAAATTCTTTGCCTCTGTTCATTGCAGGCCCACTTAGTTACTATTCTAATAGCTTTCCCAATGTTTTTCCAACATGGCCTGCTTTTATCTAACAATGACAATCCAACGGCCCACCTGAATCCTAATTGGGAGGTTTCTTCAAATACACAGCGTCTTTAGAGTGTAGAAAAAGTACAAGTAGTTGATCTCAAAGGGGGTATTAGATTTCCACAAACGATGGCCGAATGCATGAGCTCCTAGCAAGTGGGGTTTGGGGAAGGTAGATAATTAGATAACATTGCCTTCCATTGCAAGCAGAGATGTTATTTCTAAGATTTGAGCCAGTGACCTGACCTATACTCCAGATCATAAGTCGGTTCCTTTACCGTTGCACCAAGTGTTGACAACTGAAAAACCTTTGACATCTTTGGAATCATAATGATATGATTAAAATGTCTAATATAACAAATTCGTGTTGTAGGGATGAATGAATAAATGAAATCTTAGAGAAGGTAAAGAAGAAAATATGAAGACTACAGTACATTAACAACCCGGATCACACTCAGACCAAGTCAATTATTATTATAAAAACTAATTCAAGAAATGAATAAAAGAGCTTGAAGAAGGCAGTGGAATCTTCTAGATGAGCAAGTTCATAGGGGTAAGCAGTCTGAAAATGAAATCTTATAGCTACTGAATTTAATATGAACTACATAAAAGTTTAAATTAATATGGGCCTCATTCTAACTAGGGATTGAGGAGACAATAAAGTGAAAATCACAATAATAACAAGTCTATCACAGAAATGATGTCAAAACACCATCTTCCAGGGCATGCCAGTGAACAAACAATTCCGACCCCATAATTAATATTAGAAAAGAAAAATAGCAACGAATGTCACAATAACATTGGCAGATATACCTCATCTGGAGAAAAGAAAGCTACAGCATCAGGATCCATGGACCCAACAGGATGCAAGGATATAACAGCTCTAAAGACAGAAGGGAACAGAAATTCTATCACTGCAACCTTCTCAGCAGTAACAGTTCCCACTGATCCTAGCTTTAGCTTATTAGAACCATGATAATTTTGTTCGGGAGAACTCTCATTTGTTGACAAGGTAAGTGTGGAAGCTCTTTTTAACCAATCCAATCGTTCAAAAGTCAAAATATTCAGATTTTGCACTTCCTTCTCCAAGGACTTGAGAACATCTGGCAGCGTCCTAATGAAACTAATTTCTTCCTTGGGATCCTCTGGAATTTCTTCAGACCCACAATGTTTCTTTGAAGCTGATTCATTAGTTTCAAGTCCATCATCAAGATGAGGAAAAAAACGCCTTTTCTGATCAGTGAAGGCTTTGAGAGCTAACCTGATGTCATTCAAAATCCCAAGTGAGAAGCTAAACTACTATGAAATTCATGAATCAGCAGCATTGGCAATGGGAAGTCAGCAAGAGCATTGTAAACCGCAACACCCATAAAAAAAAATCGAAAGCAAGTTGGCAAAGTATTCTTTTGCCCAATTGCACTACCACTGAAGAACGTGGAGCATCAGAATGTTGTACAGAATTTTGTTGGCATTGATGACAGTTTAAAATAAACTTAGACCAGCTAAATTTGGAGGTGAAACTTAATGAAAATGAAACACAGTGACCAAACACTGCAATTTTTACCAGCCATATAGCCTTGCTTTTGGCAGGCCTAATCATATTCTATTTCCACACAACTTTGGCATGAGGCACCTCTCTCTCACCATAACTCAGCTAAGGTTCATATCATGCATTCGAAACAATCTTGAAGACTAAGATATCAGTTATGACTTAATAATGCACAAAAATCATCAGAAAAATAAAGCCCGCTTATCTAAGAGTACCATGTCTTATCATTCCCTTCCCTGTCTTTCCTATGTTTAACACAACGCACCCAAATCCAAATAAACTAAAAACACAGTTGATTAATTCTATTGTTTTCCACATAATTCTCATTTAACTCAAATGAAAGAAAATTTTGAATATCAGGCAGAGATTCAGACACATAATAAAATTCAACATAAACTAACCTAGTCCGGTCAACGGCAGAAGCACCGGCTTGTCCTGCGAGTTGCCGTTTCCAAGCATAAGCAACCACGGCACCATCTGGACAAACCAGTGGCATATGCAATCCCCAAAAATCTTTTCGCGATCGAAGCGATTCGCTAAGAACCCCAGAGTCTTCCAACTCCTTACCTAGCAAACCAAAACCAAGCTCAATAAGCACAAAACAACACCGCAAACCCTAATTCACAGAACCGAAAAACAAATAGCAAGCAACATACCAAGGGATCGAAGGTCCTGAAGATACTGACGCATGCAGGCATCTTCTTTGAGGAACAACTGGAGAGGCTTGGTGCCTTGATGAGGCTGTCCGGCGGCGATGAAGAGAGCCTCGAGGAGGCGATCAGCGCCAATCCTAATGTCGGCGATGATCCGTTCGGCTTGTCCGAGCTTGTCCATTGCTAGTGCAACCTGCTTCGGCGGTGCCTCAGTCGCAGAGCCACCGGAGGAGGGAGGAGTGGGGGTTGAGAAAGGTGCCTGCTGAGTTTGTTGCATTTGCGCAGTTTTGCCGACAAAGTAAGTGGGTTCCTTCTCAGAAGCGTTTTCGTACAACTCGGACTGGGCCTTCGAAGCCTTTAGGTAGTAACAGCCCATAAACAAAATACATGTTAAACCCCACAAAACACTCCTACTCTGACAGAATTTATATTCTGACTGTACTAAATCTTTATTTCCACCTCCTTTGCATCTTTTTTTTAAAAGAAATTTATTATAAAAAAACCCCATTATCATATTTTAGTTATATATAGATATATACGGGCCAGCCCGCCCCGCAACGGGCCAACCCACGGAACCCATTTTTTAAATGGGTTCATTTTTTTTAACCCGTGTAAGGACTGCGGTTACACGGGTTGAACCGCGGGCTAGCCCGCATATGGCCAAAAACAATTTTTTTTCCTTTTTTATTTTGAAATGATTGTGCTTTAGGCCAAAATATTTTTTTCATGAAACAGAAAACACAACTCAAAATATTTAATCAAGCTTGCAGCGTGTGAGAAGAGAAGAGAAGGTGCAGTACGAGAAGAGAAGCCAGCGTGTGAAACGTGAAAGAAGATTAAAGAAGGAGGGAGAAAGAATATTAAAGGTGCAGTGCAATTGTCAGCAGTGGCACACTACACTGGACAGCAGACCGGAGCGGTGCAGCGCAGGGAGAAAGAATATTAAAGAAGGAGGGGGAAATTAGAAAAGAATAAAGAGGGAGGGGTAACCTGGGCAGCAGCGGCGCAAGGAGATCCGATGTTCGTCATATGCTCTTTTGTTTTTTTTTTATTTAATTGAGGGAGATCCGATGGGATGGGAAAAAAGTAACAATTTCTTTAAAAGAATATATATATATATATATATATATATATATATATATATATGATAATATTTTTAAAAAATGTGATGCTCACTAGAAATACGCATGAAGATGCATGAGTTTGGCAAGGGAAGAGTGAGATTTTGGGGAAAAGAGTGAGATATTGAAATGTGAATGAAAGTATCAATTTGTAAATATTATAATTTATTATTAACCTTTTGAAAAATCTACCATTCATCTCTAAATTAAACCAAAAAACCCGTTAGAAATCTCAACTTATAATTTTCTTTTAATTTACTTAAAATATATCTGGCAAATGTCTTGACTTTCAAGAAAATGAGCTTTAATTAAATTAAATTTTATACAAGCTAGGTTGATATTGTATTTGAATAGGAAATTGTCTACTTCATTCTAAAATTATCGTAAATTTATAAAATTAAATTTGCTTGTAGTTATTTGAAGGAAAGTGATCTACGTTCAAAAAATTATTTCCCAAGCATGTGATAAAACTTAATATTCTTTTCTTTCATTTTTATAATACAAAATTTTGAAACTTTTGGTAGTCCTTCATATAAAGTATAATTACAATTTTTATAAAGTATAATTACAATTTTTATAAAATATAAGTTAAATTTTTATAAAGTATTACTTTGTATCTTTTTATTTATCCTTATTAATTACCAAAATTAATAAATTATTTATAGAAGTGATCACAGTTCATCTAAACCAATAAATTAAAAAACAATATTAATATTTTTATCATTATCCAACACGTTAATTAAGTTCATAAAAATAAATATGACTACTAATTAATAATTTCTATTGTGTTTTGTAATTCGGTTAATTTTACTTTATTAGGATAAATTTGATATACCTAATGAAATTTAAAAAAAAAATTGATTTTGCTTTTACATAATCAACCATGCTAAAAAGTCCCAATCACTCTGTAATTTTCTAACTGGTGTTTCGCCAAACGTGCCATCCTACAATTCTTTGATACTCAGAACCTAATGAGAATATCAACTAAAAAATGATAAAAGCCACAGCAAGACAAGATGAGATCACATATTCATAGCTTATATGAGCCCAAAAAATTAATACTTTACAAGAATAACAGCTTACGTTTGTGTTAATTAATAGGCAATAGAAGTTATAACTAATCAAAATGTCATCGATGGTTAATTTTTATTTTATGTCCTTGTTTTGTTGGCTTTATACACCAAGAACGATCCTGTGCCAGTGTACCTGGATGCTAATGCTTTTCCAGCTGAGGTTGGCTGAGAGAATGCTATCTGCGAAAGTTGAAGCTCACAACCTGTGCAGAAACTCTTCCTGCCACAAATTTAACATACAAAAAAAACTTCATTAACCTTGCAACTGGTTGGAAATGGTAATTAATCAATAAGCATTCACTCGATGCAACCAGTATTAAGTTTTAGAGATGATATTACTTGGTGCTATCTTCCATTATTTATGTACTAGTTGAATATATATGCTTCTATTGGCTCTTACGTTGAATCTAAGCATCCTTCTTTGGGTATAATGGATGCAACAAGTTTGAACCTATGACCTTAAGCAAACTTTTTAAGGCTCACTATGACTAATTCAAACATCATTCAAATACACCAAGGGATTGTGATATATAAAAAAACTGAGGTTTTCCCTAATGATGAACTGATGCCCAGGGTGAGTTAGAAGTGCAATGGCATTAATGCATGTTTCCTATTGCACCTATTGAAACATGTACAAGAAGAAACCCATACACACTCAAACTTATGAAACATCAGCAATTAATAATTATCATGGATTGGGTCACATGACTTGAAACAACACCAACTATGGTTAATAGGAGGAAGTGAAAAATTATCACTTCCATCCAACATTGAATTCTGTATTATTACAAATCACAATCATTCGTTTATTATAATAAGATGTGCTATATTATTTAAGCTGTGAACCAAATGGAGACTTAATTTCCTATGCAAAATGGACACAAAATCCAAATTTACTTTACCTCACGGCCTCCAGCAATTGGCTTGCAATCTGTTTTCTTCTATTAGAGGGAGTGACCCAAATGGCTCTAATGCCACAAGCAGCAGCGACAGGCTTGCTATCACAAAAGATTGCCCCACCAATTGAACTGTCCACCCCCTCAGAATCACTCGCGGAAACTGCTCTTTTCACAACTTCCCTTTGGAAAACAATATTCCCAAACTGGAGAGTGGTTGAACAAGACTTAGTTTCCTTTTTCCTCATACCTTCAGAATGTCCTTCAATCGAGCAAGACACAACTGCAAATGCTTCTTCAATCGGCTCTGCAACCAAACACCCGACAATCCTCTGCACAGAAACGAACAGATACACCTGCACACATACTTCAACACTAATAAGTATATCATCATCATCATCATCATCATCATCATCATCATCATCATCATCATCATCATCATCATCATCATCATCATCATCATCATCATATATATATATATATATATATATATATATATATATATATATATGTGTGTGTGTGTGTGTAAGCAAATGCTCACTTTAGTCCTCGAAATTGTATTATTAACAATTTAGCACGTGTGATTCTAAAAATTCTTCATTAGTTGCCTTGTACTTTATTTTAATGTCGTTTTATAATAAAAAAGAACAAAAATGAATGTGATTTTGTAATGTCAAATACTAATTAAGAATTTTTAAAATACCAAGGACTAAATTGCATTGTTGGACTTGGATTTATACAATTCAAAGGACCAAATTGAAAGTTTACCATCACCACACACGCACACAAATTTATCCATATTGCAAACAAGCTTCTTAAGATAAAAGGAAAACATTACCCACCTTACAGTGTTCATGAACAATCCATCCACTTCCTAGCTCAATTTCCATCATTCTCACAACCTCTTCAACCTTGTTTCTATGAGAAGAAGGGTCGTTCTCCGAAACAAAAATGATTCGACTCTCTTTAACATTGGGCAAAGGGATAACCCTTTCACTGGTCCAACCCTACAGAACAATGGGAATAAGATAAAATTAGGCATCACAAGAATGTAAAAAAAAAATAAATAGATTCGAAAAAAATGAAAAGTTACTCTAAATTGGATCCCCTGGGTGTAACGTTTGTGAAATTCCTTGTGGGATTTCTCGTCCTCTGGGTCGCCGGGAGTAAACTCTACTCCGCAAACGGAACAAGCGCGTAAGAGAAAATCTGATTGACCGAAATCCAGATGAAACTGCGCATAGCTCCTCTTCTTGTTTCTGACGACCGTTTTTCCCGTAACGGAGGGTTCCGAATTTGGGTGGGAATTAACGGCGTTAGGGTTCCGTCGGGTTCGGCGATAGGTGTTGAGGATGTGGTGCTGCTTGTTCTCCCAGATGGACAAGTCGTCATTGGGGAGCGATGAGGGAGTGGAAGCAGAGGGGGGTTTGAAGAAAGCGTTGATCTTGCGTTGCATCTGCAATGGAATGAATGAATAGAGTGTTGTAATGTTGGTGATGCTATGGGTCGTGCTTTTCATTTGCCACGAAAACCACCTTCCGATTTTACTATGAGGAACCAAATTTGAATTTTCCCGCTTAAAAGTTCTCAACCATTAAGGGAAGGCCCATAACAAAAAATGGTTAAATGACCAAAATAATAATAATTATATTTTATTACACTTAATCTTAGTTTCACCTTTATTTATTCAGAATTGATTCACTCGGGAATTCTTCACACGGAAATATCTCTGCCCGAGAAGTACCCATTCGAAATCAAAGCCTCTTTTCATTCAGAATTGATTCGCTCGAAAATGTATCTGGTTGAAAGACATTCATTCAAAATCTGAGCCTTTCTTCACTCGAAAGTACTTCCCTCGAAAGTGACCCACTCAGAAATGTCTCACTCGGAGACAACACCCAGGGGATCCAATTCAGAGTAACTTTTCATTTTTTTCGAATCTATTTATTTTTTTTTACATTCTTGTGATGCCTAATTTTATCTTATTCCCATTGTACTTTTCGGTGATTTGCTCAAAAATGTATCTGGTTGAAAGACATTCATTCAAAATCCGAGTCTTTCTTCGCTCGGAAGTACTTCCCTCAAAAGTGACCCACTCGGAAATGTCTCACTCGGAGACAACCTACTCGGAACTATGGAAACCCACTCGGAAATATCTCAATCAGAAATATCTCTGCCTGAAAAGTGCTCATTCGAAGTCAAAGCCCCTTTTCGTTCAGATTTGATTTACTCCACTCGGAAATATCTCTGCCCGAGAAGTATCTATTCGAAGTCAGAGCCTCTTTTCATTCAGAATTGATTCACTCGGAGGTGATTCGCTCGAAGATGTCTGCTTGAAAAACATTCATTCAAAATCTGAGCCATTCTTCGCTCGGAAGTACTTCCCTCGAAAGTGACCCACTCGGAAATGTCTCGCTCGGAGACACCTCACTCGGAAGAATGGAAACCTACTCAGAAATATCTCAGTCAGAAATATCTCTGCCTTAAAAGTCCTCATTCGAAGTCAAAGCCCCTTTTCGTTCAGATTTGATTTACTTCACTCGGAAATATATCTGCCCGAGAAGTACCCATTCGAAGTCAGAGCCTCTTTTCGTGAAGGCTTGATTCACTCGGAGGTGATTCGCTCGAAAATGTCTGCTTGAAAAACATTCATTCAAAATCCGAGCCTTTCTTCGCTCGGAAGTACTTCCCTCGAAAGTGACCCACTCGGAAATGTCTCACTCGGAGACACCCCACTCGGAAGAATGGAACCCCACTCAGAAATATCTCAGTCAGAAATATCTCTGCCTAAATGTCCTCATTCGAAGTCAAAGCCCCTTTTCGTTCAGATTCGATTTACTTCACTCGGAAATATCTCTGCCTGAGAAGTACTCATTCGAAGTCAGAGCCTCTTTTCATTCAGAATTGATTCACTCGGAGGTGATTCGCTCGAAAATGTCTGCTTGAAAAACATTCATTCAAAATCCGAGCCTTTCTACGCTCGGAAGTACTTCCCTCGAAAGTGACCCGCTCAGAAATGTCTCGCTCGGAGACCCCACTCGGAAGAATAGAAACCCACTCAGAAATATCTCAGTCAAAAATATCTTTGCCTGAAAAGTCCTCATTCAAAGTCAAAGCCCCTTTTCGTTCAGATTTGATTTACTTCACTCAGAAATATCTCTGCCCGAGAAGTACCCATTCGAAGTCAGAGCCTCTTTTCATTCAAAATTGATTTACTCGGAGGTGATTCGCTCGAAAATGTCTGCTTGAAAAACATTCATTCAAAATCTGAGCCTTTCTTCGCTCGGAAGTACTTCCCTCGAAAGTGACCCACAGGAATGGAAGTGACTTGACCCCAAAGTATTACTGTCAACTGATATATATCTTCCTTTTACATTGGCAGTGAGTAAAGAAAGAAAGGGTTATGCAGAATTTTTCTCAAATATATATTCACTGCTATGTTTTTACAAGAGTTCCTGTAAAGATTTATAAGTACACAACATAACGGTAATAATATATAAAAGGAAATATATTTAGGACACTTTATGATAATTGATTGATTTAATCCCATGAATCAATGCAAGGTATTTATGCAAATTGTCTTTCAATGGTTACTTGATTTAGCTGATGCTGTAATTGTGGGATTTGCACTATTCTTAACATCCCCCTCAAGGTTAGCAATGTGGAAGAATGAACGCCAAGCTTATTATGAAAAGTAACAAAGGAATCTTTGCACAATGCTTTAGTAAACACATCAGCAATTTGGTGAATTGTAGGGATGTAGCGGAGTTGGAGGTCGCCAGTAGTGACCTTTTCACGAATGAAGTGGTAATCAATTTCAACGTGTTTTGTACGAGCATGAAGGACTGGATTGTGAGAAAGGTGAATAACACTTTGATTGTTACAAAAAAATAGGGGACGACGTTCAAGAGTGATGCCAAGGTTGAAAAAGAGGTATTGAAGCCATGTGAGTTCAGTAGCTGTGGTTGCTAAGGACCTATTTTCATCTTTAGTGCTAGAACGAGAGACAGTGGGTTGTTTCTTTGATGCCCACTGTAACATCCTAAAATTTAGAATTTTAGAAAATAATTCATTAAGGATCAGTGGAGAATTTCTGAGTGAATTATGTCTGAGACAAGACCTTCCGAGTGAAAAATGGATATAATTCTGATTGAAGCAAGGTTAACATGTTTCCGAGTGAAACATGACCGAGAGAATCACTTTCGAGTGAAGAAAAGCTCTGTCTCCGAATGACACTTTTGAGAGACAAATCCGAGTGAAACGTTTCCGAATGGATCGTTTCCGAGAGAAGTACTTTCGAGCGAAGTTAAGCTTTAATTTCGAATGAGTACTTCTTAGGCTGAGATATTTTTGAATAGTGACCGAGTGGAGTATCTCCGAGTTGTGTGACTTTCCGAGTGAGGTGTCTCTGAATGTGACACTTCCGAGAGGGATGGCACCGAGTGAGACGTTCCAAGTGGGATAACGTCAAGTGAGACATTTCTGATTTCCGTGTAGCAAGGCACCGATTGGGACATACTGAGTGAGTCTTTTCCAGGAAGAGTACTTATGGACAGAGAAAGACTTTAACTCTGAATGAGTATGTTTCTGAGTGAGTAGTTTCCGAGGGAAGTAAATATCCGAGTGGTGAATTCATTTAATTCGTGCTCGGGACCATATTCAGAGTTTCCAAGAGCTTATGCTCGGATTCGTCTTCAAGATTGACTTCGACCCCGAGTGATCCTTTCGAGTGGAAAGATTTTCGAGAAAGGATTGTCTTCAAACTCCGAGTGATCTTTTCGGATGAAAGACTTCCGAGTGACGCAAGTGAAGGCTTGACTCGGGCAGAAATATATCTGAGTGAGATGTCTGAATGAGATATTTCCGTGTGGATCATTTTCGAGGAAGGAAAGTTATGACTGAGTATTTCATGTGGAAACCTTTCCGAGTGAATTTCCTCCGAGTGAAGTAATTCTGAGCGGAAAGAGGCTCTGATGAGTCTTCCCGGAAAGATATTCCCAGAATACCGAAACCGAGTCGGAATTGATAATTGCTTCAATTATTGAGGCTTTCCACGTCACTGTTCTAGCAGATTCTCTTTTCTGATTTTTCTAAGTGTAGGACCCTCTCCATTGTCCTATTCTCCTTTCTTTATTATCTTGTTTTGTCCTTATATCATAAGATACATGTACCAGTTCTTAATTCATTTCGTTCACGTCATTTTCATGGACAATTTCTGCCAATCCTATCATTAGATTAGCTTGGAATTTCGAGGGTGTCAACATCACCTTTAATCCTTTTCTTTTCCAATCTTTATTGGAAATTATCAATAAAAGAGGAGACCAATCTTCACTTCTTTGTGAAAGTTTGTAAGAGCTTTAAGAAAGGAAGCTTTGGATTGGTTCAGAGCTGAAATTCCAGTCGGAATTCATGAACTGTGATTGGTTATAGCTTGAAGAACTGCTGGAACTCTTTATTTCTAGGTAGGGGAGCGTTTACATTTTAAATGCATGGTTTATGAACGGATTCAGGATAATATTATTGTATTTAATAAGAAATCCTGAATATATATATATATATATATATATATATATATATATATGTTATGTGTAACATATTTGTGATGATTGTGATATTTCCGTTCATATGATATTGATGTTGATATGTGATGTGTGAATTTATGATTATTCCTATGCATGAGATGCAGTAGGAAATATAATGTTGATATATGATTGATGATGATGATATGAATATTATTATGAATTTTTCATGATATATAAATACATGCGATGCATATTGATAAAGCATGGGATGCTTATATGATGAACAAATATGAAATATATTATGTGGTTTCGAGGATTCCACAAAAAGACCTTAGGTGGGACTCAAGGCAAACCTCTTGAGCGGGGCTCGGGGTTTAGCCCGTGACACTACCGTTGTCGCTGGGAGTGATTGTGTCACATGAGAGGGCAAACAGTTTGGTACCAGTAAAACGGCCGGATCAGCTGAGAGCTGAGTTATGGCTGGGAGCCAGTGTTGCAACATAAAATTAAAAGACTTAATAAAGGATCCATTTGATTGAGCATATGAATGCATTGATATATGTTATTGAGAATAACATGATGATATATGATGAGATTGTGTGATATAAGTTTGATTTATATGTAGTTATGAATTAGATATTTAATCCGATTCAATAACTATCATTTGACATGTATATGCTCACCCCCTATTGTTGTTATTTTTACAGTGGACATAGGACCCAGCAATGACGTATGGGGCCACTCAGCCTGCTTGGAGCATTATGTATATATATGTATAATACATGATGCACATAGTTGTTTGTAGTAGCCTTGGCCGGCTCCTGTGTATACCGATTTGTAAAATATATGTATTTATAAATGAGCCGGTTGATGTAATGCCGACTGCATTATTATATTAATTTGAAAATTCTATTTTTCTGTTTTAAAATTTAAAATATTTATGAAAAATTTATTTGAAATTTTAGGATGTTATACCCACGATACACAATTTGAGCCAAGGAAGATGCAATAGCCTCTGGTGCTTCGTCTAGTGGTTGGACATCCTACCTAATCTGCATCACAAAAAGCATTAAGGGTGAGAAAGCTTTGAGATAAGTAACGAAGACCATGTGTTAGGTTCCTTTTATGTATTGCATAATGCGTTTGACAGCACGAAGATCCTTTTTGGTCGGATTCTGAAAGTGTTGGCACACAAGATTGACAACATGTGTGATGTCTGGTCTAGTAAAAGTAAGATATTGGAGAGAACCACACAGTTGACGATACTTAATAGGATCCACGGGCTCGTGATCTTCATTAAGTTCAAGTGCTTTGTAAGCAATTGGGGTGGTAATCTTTGGGGATTCAAGCATACTAGCTTTCGCCAAAAGATTTTACACATATTTCACTTGGGAAATTATAAGTTCACCAGAGAAGTAACAAACTTCAAGTCCAAGGAAGTAATATAGTTGGACAAGGTCTTTGAGAGCAAATTCTGTATGGAGTCATTGAGTAAGTCTAGAAATAAAGGTTAGAGTGTTGCTAGTAATGATAATATCATCTACATAGACAAGTAAAAAGTGAAGTTAGTGCCATGAAGATAAATAAAGAGTGGGGAATCTGCTTTACTACATACAAATCCAATTGAAGTAAGACAAGTAGATAATTTAGCAAACCAAGCACGAGGGGCTTGTTTGAGCCTATAAATGGATTTATGGAGAAGACAAACATGATCAGGGAATTGCGAATGCACAAAGCCTGGTGGTTGTTCCATATAGACCTGTTCATTAAGTTTGCCATGTAAGAAGGCATTTTTGACATCTAGTTGTTTTAGAGGCCACTTGTAGCGCACAACTAGAGAGAGGATAACATGAATGGTTGCAGCTTTAACAATGGGACTAAAGGTTTCTCTAAAGTCAATGCCAGGAATTTATGAATATCCTCTAGCAACCAAGCGAGCTTTAAACCTGTCTATAGTGCCATCTTCTTTAACTTTTGTTCGAAAAATCCATTTAGAACCAACAACATTAGCTATAGGTGGGCGAGGAACAAGAGACCAAGTATGGTTGTGATGAAGCGCATCAATTTCATCATGCATGCTGGTTCTCCAATTTGTGTACTTGAGAGCAGTTTTATAGGTTTTGGGCTCTTGAATAGAGACGAGAAGGGCAGTGGGAGATGGTGAAGGGTTCTGGATGGTTGGACAATGATAGTCTTTTAGGTAAGAAAAAGGGTGTTTGTTCCTAATGGATCTATTTATAGTGGTGGAAGTGTCAATAATAATAGAAGATGGATCAAGAACAGGTTGAGAAGAACTAGAGGGTGGTGGGGATGTGTCTATAGCAATGGGAACTTAATCTGAAATGATGGAGGAAGGTCCGGTAATTAAATTAGGTGAGGAAAGGTCAATAGGATCAAGGATCAAAGGTTTAGGGGGGTCGTTGGGACCAAGGATTAGGGGTGGGGTATCATTCTTATTACCTGAAAACCATTCATCAGAGTTAGGAAATGTAGTAATGGATGAGTCATAGGATTGTGAGTGTATGGGGTTTGTATTAGAAAAATAAGGAAAATGATTTTCATTAAATACTACATGTCATGAAATATAGACACGGTGAGTGTGTGGATCCAAACAACTATATCCTTTGTGAAGTGGGTTGTACCCTAAAAGGACACAAGAAGTTGTTTTTCTAGAAAGTATGTAATCCAGGTGTCTTTAAATAAGGAAAACATTGACAACCAAAATTTCATAGTCCAGAGTAATCAAGATTTTTACCAAAGAGTTTAAAGTATGAAGTTTCCTTACCAATGGATGAGAGAGGTAGTCGATTAATAAGATAAACTATAGTTAAGAAAGCATCAACCCAAACTTTCAAGGGAACATTTGCATGGATAAGTAAAGTTAATCCTGTTTCGACAATGTGACAATGTTTGCGCTCAACAAGTCCATTTTGTTCTGGTGTATGGGGACATGAAAGCTGTTGAACAATGCCACTATAAGCTAAGTGGTTCGTAAAAACATTGGAAGTGAATTCCCCACCACCATCGCTTTGAAATATTCTGATCTTTCTAACAAAGTGTTTCTTAACAAAGGCTTGAAATTTAAGAAAACAAGTATAAAATTCAGATTTGTTTCTTAAAGGATATAACGATTTGTAGCGAGTAAAATCATCAACAAAGATTGCATAGTATTGAAATTTTTGAGAGGAAAGGGTAGGAGCAGGACTTCACAAATCACTATGATTTTTTTCTAAAGGATAACTTGAAACAGAAGTAGATTTATTGAAAGGTAGCTTACAACATTTTCCAAATTGACAACTAGTGTATAAAGTATTTTTAGTCAACCAATTTGAAACATTAATAGCTTGCTTATTTTATAAAGTTTGTAAGAATTTTTAATTTGGATGGCCTAAGCGAGCATGCCATATCTCAGGATGTGACGACCCGCGTCAATTTTCCATTTAATTACAATTGTTTAATCATTTTTCACAATAATTTTTTGATTTACTAATAATTAATTAGGTCTTAATATAAAATAATATTTACTTTTCTTAATTACATTCAAAATAATAAAAGCATATTCAAAATAATGACCGATCGGAAATAAATCCATTAATAAAATGGGATTAATTAGAATTAGCGGAAGGAGAAAGATGAAGACAGGGGTCATTCGCCTGAGCGAGACCCTGATTCACTTAGGCGAAACCCGAGAAGGTCGCTTAGGCGAGTTCCGACTCGCTTAGCGAATGCTATACTTTAAACTTGAGCGGATAACAAGACCTACAAGGAAAATTCACAAGTCAGGTTTCACTCGGCAATGGGGTCCACTCGGAAATCTCTCCCTCGGGAACTATAACACCCTCGGTTAAATAAGACAGACCCTTCTATAGGTTCATCCTATTTAACTAAGAGGTCAAAAGTTTTTAGAAAAAGTGAAATTTATTTATTTTTTATTTTGTAAAATAATGGCAAATCAGTGGAAGCAAATATTAGGTAATTCACATAGTCATTCACAAACTATAAGCAATTGTACTCTTAACAGAATGGGGCACATAGGCACCCTTAAATACATACAGTCATCTATTGTCTTATTATTTATTTATAAATATTCAACTACATATATCCTACTTTTATTGAGTGCTCCCAGTTGGTCCAACGTATTGCTGTTTTTCGTAATCCGGTTCTTGGTTTCCTAGCTCCTCTGTTATTATTAATCAGAAAGGGTGAGTATATACCCCAGACCCTGAAGGTTCCTGGTGCGGACATATCTAGTCACAGATAATATAACATAAATAATACAGTTAACATATTTACAACTATAACAATCAATAATGTTGTTATGGAATGCATGAGTTAGGTTTATTATAATTTATCTTAAGTTTAAGTCTCATGATGCATGTGGGCCCAATAAACCAATCCACCACACCATTATCTCATTCTTTGGAAGTCGTCCTGCTCAAGTTGCCCCTGGGCACAACGTTCCATACTAGAGCGATCGGAGCCCACCAAGTCCCCCAATCATTATTTAATCATTATAAGGTATGAATGAACTCACAGGTTCTAATCATTATATTATCCTGGGACTTGGCTTTACACGATCATAGTTATATTCCGTCATTTAGTCAAAGTACACCAGACTTGCATCGTCTGACCCGGCTTCAGGCGCGACTTTGATGCCATTGGGTTTCCATCCTGGTTGTACTCCCAATATTCTCCTCAAAGATCGGACGTGAATGTCCTCCAGCGTACCCGGTGTATGCTCTAGTTTTAATCCTTCAAAATATCTTCATGATGCAAAATGCATTATTTAAGTTTTATCATTACTTTGATCCCTGGGTATCTATGTGTTTCCAGCCTCGTGATATTTGTTCTCATGTTCTTAGGTCCCACCTATTTTTCAGACGTTATAGGTTATTTTTATTATTTTATTTATTCTTATTCTAAAAAAATATATCGGTTATATCTTGGCTAAAATAATGTTTCGTTTAAAGAGTAAGTAGTATGTTCCTTATTTCATTATTCATAACTAAAACAATAATAATATTAGTAACAACAACAATAATAATAATAATAATAATAATAATAATAATAATAAGGCATCGTCTATTTTAAAAAAATATAAAAGGAAAAATAAATACAGAGAATAAGGCGGCAGGGCTGGCCATTGTATATTCGATAAAATAAATGACAGAATTTAAATAAAAACATATGTTAAGAATAAGGCGGCAGAGCCGTCCATTATAATATAAATAAGCAGAAATAGAAAGAAAGATAAATGTAGAGAGTAAGGCGGCAAAGCCAGCCTTTAAGCTTAATAGTAAATAATAATAATAATAATAATAATAATAATAATAATAATAATAATCATAATAATGATAATGATAATGATAATAATAATCATATTCATAATTATAATTATAATCGTAATCATAATCATAATAATAGTAACAGTGATATAAATAGTGACCCTTCATCCTTATTTTCTTATTTATCTCGTCTTTCAAAACTTCCTCACTGGAATCCACATAGACACCCATGGTTCTTAATATTTTCACAATTCAATACATAACATATCCACTTAATCATCATGGTTAGTAATAATCAACACAGCCAATTAATCATATACATAGTAATAAAAATTATATAAAACAAATATATATAAAAATTAAAGCATCTTAATTTAACAACAATTCCCGAACCTGCCCTCGGAAAGGCAAGGACCAAAAGTACCTTAGTCTTTTCAAACACACGGTCCCCCCCAGGATACCAGAGAATATACCCCCCTTACATTGATGGAGGATCCTAGAGTAGTTGAAAACGTTCTCTTATTATCCTAACTTCAGATCAAGAGTGACTTGATGGAGAAAGGAACTGAGGGAGAGACTTTACTAACTTTAGCTTGTCCTAAGAATTCAGACTTGGGAACAAGATGTGGTATCGATTTAATGATGCAAATGACAAGTGGGAGATAAGCTTTTCATAATAGGATTGTAGTGGGATGTTAGGTGCGTTAATTGTGGTAATAATAGAGGTTTTAGATAAGAAAATGAGCTGTATTATTGTCCATTTCCGCAGCTTACATAATGGAGCTTGTATGATTGAAGTAAATATATTAAAATATGTACAAGACAACATGATTGAAGTAAAATATGCAAGTTTCCCTGCATGTGGCTCGTCCGTGATAACCTATTCAGATTTGCGTGAACTAGCGGACCGATCACTAAGTGAGGATGCTCTTTCCAGCATGAGCGAACCTTTTCGAAACTGCTTAGGAATGGCGTCACTATCCCAGCCCTGATCTAGTCAGGTTCTATTGATCATGTTCCCTATCAATTCTGACACTGTTTCGGTATTTTGGGCATATCTCTTTCCGAGACGTATTCATCAGAGCTTCTTTTCGTTCAGAATTGCTTCACTCAGAGGGAATTCGCTCGAAAATGTTTCTGCTTGAAACACTCGGTCATAGCCTTTCCTTCCTCGAAAGTGACTGACACGCTGTCGTTGTCGGGTCAAATAAAAAGTTAAATTAATATAGTATAAGGTGAACAACCTTAGTCGTCTCTCGAGGACCTTAGTTCAATTAGTTACACTCAATTTAGTTATAATAAAGGGGGTTTGTGTTGAGCTTGAAAGGAAAATTAAGTGATTATATGATAGTGCAAAAAGTAAATTTATGAGTAAGAATAATCAAATTTAGAAACAACCAACCCAAGGAATTAATAAATCTTTAGTTAACTAATCATTGATCATAAATATGATTAAATATAATTAATTTCTCAATCTTGAATCATTTGGAATCCCTAAATGATTATATTCTAGAAAATCTTCTAGAATTGAATTAATGAACTAATAAGAATAACCAATCGATATATTCTTATTAATTACTAAAATAACTTTAAAACCATAATTTGATTGAGTTAAGAAACTAAATAGAAATCTCTTATTTAGTAACTTAATCCTTGTTTTCAAATTGATTATTGATTAACCAACCAACATCAGTTTAGATTATAGATTATTTAATTATATACCAATCGGTTATACACTTAAATAATCTACCATCATAAGTGTTTGAGAAACAAAGAAAAGTAATTATCTTCAATCAAAATATTAAGAGCAAGAACTCAAAGTTAACATAAAGAAAAATTAAATTCCTTGAGTTGATTTTAAAAGATTAAGCTTCCATGATAATTTTTAACAATGAAAACTAATATTAAATTAACTATAACTTTGATTATAAGAGTAAATAACAAATAATAAAATTAACTTACTTGATTTTGAGGAAGGGAAATGAAAACCATAACTTGAGGGATTGAATATAGAACAAGGAAATAAAGCAAGAGAAAGAACTAAAACTTAAGAAACTAAAGCAAAGATTTAGAAATGTAATGAAAACTAAAGCATGTATTTCTTATGTATTTCTTGTGTATCTTCCTTATAACTTCAAGCATCTATTTATAGGCAAGATATGAGGATACTATACATTTATTTTCTGATTATTAATGCATTTTTTCAACATTGGTGGGCTTGAAATTACAATAATTCAAAAGAAGATAATGGTAGGTGTTGAAATTCATTCTCCTCTTTATCTTCTCCATCTTGTGAGTCCAATATGACCTTCTAAATGGCCGAATTTTGAAAACCCTATAACATGAAAGTTGTAGATCCCTTTCTTATTGAGAATTTGGCACAAGAATGAGGTCATTTGGACATCTATAGCTCTAGATATGTGTGTTTTAATGAACTATGTCAATGCTGGTAGGACACATGAGGGCTGATTGATTCAAGCTCCATTTCTTTATTTTTTTCAGATGCAAAATAACCAAATTTGATCATCATGATGTATCCCTCTGTCTTAGCTTTCCATGGGCTCCAAGATTAGCCCATTTGGATCACAAAAGCCCAAGTTATGGCCAAAATAAGGCAAGATACTCAAGATACATACAAAAAAATAAAAATTGAAACATATATACATAATACTTCAATTTAACTAAACAACATAAAACTTAATTAAAATACTATTATTAAACATAGTAATTATATAATAAACCCCAAGTGTAAAACTATAAGAAGTGTATTAAAATTGATTTATCAAATTCCCCCACACTTAAGCTTTTGCACTCCAGGGCAAAACCAAACCAAAAACTAAAATGAGAAACAACAAAAAAAGGTTTTTTTTTCAAATTGATTTTTTTTGAAGTCTAAAATAATAAGTAATACACATCATCCCTTATATCAAGAGGTCATGATAAGTGTGAATAAGAAGCATTACATACTAGTTTCACAAATTGAGTGATCAAATCAAAGAGTGGATGAAAATGTGATAGATGTTCTCTTTATGCTCTCTATATCTCAATTGTTTGGATTTGTGTATACTTTCAGAAATCACCCAAATAAATTAGCACTACCATAGGCTTGACAAATTTCTAATTTCCATATTTGAACATATATGCATGCAAAGATCAAAAGGACTTTATTAAGGTTGTAATGGGGCCAAGGTGATATAGGGTGGATAAAATAAAATAGTATGGCTAAACTTAGAGTTGAAAAAGAGCAATGGAGTAAGTGATTTAGTGATTGTGGAAGTACATTTTAAAACTCAATACTTAGCAAAATGAACATGATGGAGGATAAAACATGAGAATAAATCCTCCTGATTATTTTCATACATATATTCACCACTTCTTCTTTTTCTTCTTTTTCTATTTTTTTATTATTTTTTTACTTTCTTTTTGAACAATGAAACAACAACATATATATCTTGGGCACATTTCCATAATCATCAAGAATCTTTATTCATAGTAATTCCAAAACTCCTAATCAATTCCTAAGCAAAGGTGATCATGTTTTTTTTTGGGCTATTGGCTAATTATGTAGCTGAATCAAGAAATGGATATAGGCTCAACGTGGGTAACAATGGAAAGTATGTAAGGTAAGACATATGGCTAGTGGCTAGTTAAAACAAAAATGGCCTTAATCACATCAAAGCATGCATATGGAACATAAGACATCAAAAAGAAACAAGTCAAGTTCTAGAGTACTAACAAATAAGGGTTAATCAAGAAAAAGGAAAGATGGCATAATATGATCCATCCAATTAAGCTCAAAATCTCATCGAGGGTGGTCAATCTATCACAATTCATATATAATTTGATCTTCAGAAACAACTTATTAAATTAATATGCAAGAAAATTATTCACAACATGTCATGAAATATTGGACAAGGGTGAGGCAATTACTCATTACTTAGACAAATTTAAGAAAAACAAATTTAGTGAGAAGCATGTAGAATTTAAAATAAAAAACTAGAAATGATGATTTTTTTTTGAACAAGAAACAAAAAAGGAAAAGAAAATCATAACCAAATATTGGTGTTAAGATCCAGTTCCTTATGCTTCTTGCTCTGTATCTTTTTTTTTCCAAGGGTGCTTAGTAACGAAGATACCTACAACAAATTGGTCAGTTCAGTTGCATGTGAAATGATTAGTATAACTGAACAATTTGATTGTGTCATACAACCCAATTTCATAGGCCTTATGTTAGAACCCATAAGAAAAATATCATCAACACAACCATGAGTAGCATCAAGAGCAATAACATACATCTTAATTCATTCGTATGCCTATAGAAAGACTCTGCTATATCATCCATTAAGAGAAAATAAAGAACCTGATGATTGACTAGTGGTGAGGTATGGCTCCGATCTGAAAGAAAAGGATGAAGGCAAAGTGTGGCACTGGAGAATGATGAAGATGATGTTTATGGTTGCAGAATGGTTGATGTCGAATAGAAATGGTTCGGGTGAAGGTAAAGGCAAAAGAATACCCGACACTAAAGCAAAGATAGTGGTTGTGTGTGTATGTGTTTTTATTTTTATTTTTTTTTTATTTTTATTTATTTTTTTATTTTTTAAAATGAAAAATAGTTTTGATAAGGAAGGTGAAACAGTTGTAGTTATCTGAGTGAGCTTTGTTACGAGGATGCGTCTCAAGAGTTTGGACTCTTTACTCAGCCCATCCCAACAAAAGTACTTATGAAAAAAAAATTATTATTATTATTTTTTTAAAACAAAAAAAATAAACAAAAGTGATACTGACACTATATAGTGAAGGATACATCTCAAGACTTTGGTTCTCAAAGATGCATCTTTATGATTTTAGATACAACTTTCCCAAATTAATCTTTACTCTGTCTATCCCTCACAAAAAAAAAATAATAGAATATATATAACTCAGACCCCCCACACTTATTCAAGACATTGTCCTCAGTGTCTTATATGATTTCCACAGTCTATTTTGCTTCAAGAGGGGTTGAGGTTGGGGTAAAAAGCTCTATAAAATATCAATCAATTCATCTGCATCTGATGAAGCATGAATGAATGATCGATCATCTTGAGTTATAAGGCCCTGTTCCATAGCTTTATCTAAAAACATTAACAAACTGTCATAAAAACCATTAATATTTAATAATCCTAATGGCTTTTTATGAAGGTTCATGCTACACCATGATAAAATGCAAAATATTTCCTCAAAAGTACCAAAACCTCCAGGAAGTGCGATAAAGGCTTCAGCACCTATAATCATACGAGCCATTCGTTGATAGAGGCTTGTAACTTTTACCTCAGTTCCTACAACAATAGCTGGTGTAATACCAACATGATGTAGGATGATACTAGAGATGTTGCTTCCTTCAACTAGTGCAGATAGTGCCATGGAGCCTCTCAAACCCTGTACTCCTCCTCTATACAAGACCTTTATTTCTTTCGCAGCCAATAGTTTTCCCAACTTAGTAGCTGCTATTAGGTACTCCTTACAATTACCATTGTTGGATCCACCAAACACACAAATGGATTTTATTTTTTTCATCTTTTTTTTGTGTTTTCCATATAGAGTTATGCACCCTTATATAGATAAAAACTGAGATGAAATAATTAATGAAAGATAAAAAGTTTACATAATTATTACTATATAAAAATAAATGACGGTAATGAAGAAATTTAAAAAGACATGATTGAAGAAAATAAAAATAGGTAATTTTAAAAGTCAAAGTGAATTCAGAAAAGTAAAACGTTGAAAACAATAGTAAATATGTACAGTAGTTGTGATTATGGCTCACATCTTCCTCTGGTTTTACGTCCAGTAACGGCTTAAACGCCTTCTATGAGTTGAGGTTTTTGCTACCCATCCAGTTTTCTTATAAACTGGCAAACAGGGTCGTTTAACGCCAGATTCCCAAGGCTATAGTTTTCTTTTTGTTGAATGAATAGATCATATAATTTCAGAAGGACTCCTTGAACCATTCCACATGGATGCGTCTCAAGAGTTTGGATTAAGTTATCCAAGTTCTCTTTACTCAGTCCATCCTTTATAAATTTAATTTTGTCCTCCCGATTTATAGATACCATTCCAGGGTTCCTACAACGTGTATCACAATTCCATCTTGTACACTTATGGCAAACTCCCATCCTTTTAGCTCTTCGTTTTTTAGAATAAGAATTACATCCCATACCTGGCAAATGTTTTATATAGGACTTATGTAATTCACCAGAGAGACGTACCTTTGCTTCAATAAGCCAACGAACATCCTCTGGAATGCCAAAATATGTGAGTAGTTTTAACCTTTGAACTCGAGCTTTGTATATTTTTACAATCACATCGCGTGGAAGTGTAGGAAATCTTTCCTTAAGTTTTGCAAGGGTTTGTTCTATTGTCAAATTACTTTGAAGTTGTGGCTGTTTAGAAAAGAGAGAATAGAAAATGAAGTTATAGAGAATAGTAGAGATGAAGAAGGTGAAAAGGTGATAGGTTGCCTTCTATCAAGCGCTTGTTTAATGTCACGAGCCTGACGATGACCTTTTAACTACTACAAGAAAATGATAATAATGCCAAAACAATAATAGTAATAATGATTAAGACAAGTGTCAGCATTGAAAAGAATGATGATGTAATTAATTTATATCTATTTTTTTATTTTTTATTATTTTTTTATTTTTTTATAAATATTGTTATTGGGAAAAATTAGTCAAAATATTTGGCATCACACAAATACACCTCCGTATCTATGTGCTCTTGGAACCCTTGAAAGAAAGGTTTAAGTCGGTGCCCATTTATCTTGAAAACCTTGTTTGTCGCTTTATCTGAAATTTCAATCACACCATAAGGAAAGATATTAGTTATTTCAAATGGGCCTGCCCATTTAGAGCGAAGCTTACCAGATATGAGCTTTAGACGTGAATTGTACAATAAAACTTTTTGTCCAATGAAAAAGTTTTTTCTCAAGACCTGTTTGTCATGAAAGGATTTGGCTTTTTCTTTATAGGTTTTAGAACTTTCATAAGCTTCCAAACGAATTTCTTCTAGTTCCTGTAGTTGGAGTTTCCTTTCTTTACCGGCTTCATTTGAGTTCAAGTTACATTGTTTTACTGCCCAATAAGCTTTGTGCTCAATTTCTACCGGTAAGTGGCATGATTTTCCATAAACAATCCTATAGGGTGACATTCCAATAGGCGTTTTATAAGTTGTTCTATAAGCCCAAAGAGCATCTCCTAACCTTTCGCTCTAATTTTTCCTATTTGGTTGTACTATTTTTTGAAGGATCATTTTTAATTCCCGATTGGACACTTCAGCTTGCCATTTGTTTGAGGGTGATAAGGTGTTGAAACCTTATGCATAACTCCATATTTTTTAAGAAGGGACTCTATTTTACGGTTGCAAAAATGTGATCCTTGATCACTAATGATGGATTTAGGAATACCAAACCTGCAAAATATGTGTGATTTAACAAAATCTGCAACAACTTTAGAATCATCAGTTCGAGTAGCTTTAGCTTCAACCCATTTAGACACATAATCGACCGCAAGTAGTACATAAACAAAACCAAAAGATACAGGAAAGGGTCCCATGAAATCTATGCCCCAAACATAAAAAATTTCACAAAATAACATGGGTTGTTGAGGCATCTCATTTCTACGAGATATGTTTCCTATTCTTTGACATCGTTCGCAAGATTTACGAAATGTATATGCATCACGAAAAATTGTTGGCCAATATAAACCATATTCTAATACTTTCCTTGTTGTACGTTGAGGTCCAAAATGTCCACCACATGCATATGTATGACAAAATGTAAGAATGGAATGAAATTCATTTTCAGGTACACACCTTCTAATGACTTGATCACTACAAAGTTTCCATAAGTAAGGATCATCCCAAACATAGTATTTAGAATCACTTTTTAGTTTTATTATTTGTTGTTTAGATGCATGTATGAGAGTAACAGAAGCAACTAAGTAGTTTACCAAATCAGCAAACCATGGAGTAGAATCATGTATTCCCATAAGTTGTTCATGAGGGAAATCATCTCTAATGGAAATTGGGTCAAGTTCTTTTTCAATTCTACTTAAGTAATCAACCACCAAATTTTCTACTCTAATTTTATCCCTAATTTCAATGTCAAATTCTTGGAGCAACAACATCCACCTGATCAATCTTGGTTTTGCATCTGGTTTCTTTAAAAGGAACTTTAATGCTGCATGATCTGAAAATACAACTACTTTTGAACCGAGCAAATAAGATCTAAATTTGTCAAGTGCAAACACAATAGCAAGTAGTTCTTTTTCTGTGGTAGTATAGTTTATTTGTGCAGTATCCAAAGTTCGTGAGGCATAGTAAATAACATGTTGTACTTTACCTACTCTTTGAGCAAGAACAGCTCCTAATGCATAATTTGATGCATCGCACATAAGTTCAAATGGAAATGACTAATCTGGTGCCTGGATGATAGGAGTGGTATTTAAAGCTTTCTTTAAGCAATCAAAAGCCTCTTTACATTTGTCATTAAAGTCAAATGTTATATTTTTTTGTAGTAAGTTAGACAACGGAAGGGCTATCTTACTGAAGTTTTTTATAAACCTTATATAAAAACCTGCATGACCAAGAAAAGAACGAATATCTTGCACACAAGAAGGATAAGGTAATTGAGAAATTACATCAATTTTTGCAGGATCTACTTCTATGCCTTTTTTAGATATTACATGGCCTAAAACTATACCTTCTTCTACCATGAAGTGGCATTTCTCATAATTAAGAACAAGGTTAGTTTCAATGCATCTATGTAATACTTTATCTAGACTATTTAAGCAAGCATTAAATGATGAACCATATACTATGAAATCATCCATAAATACCTCCATGCAATTTTCAAGAAAATCAACAAAGATATTAATCATGCATCGTTGAAAGGTACCAGGGGCATTGCATAAGCCAAAAGGCATCCTCCTATAAGCAAAAGTGCCAAAAGGACATGTAAATACAGTTTTTTCTTGATCTTCTGGTGTAATATAAATTTGGAAGTAACATGAAAATCCATCTAAAAAGCAATAATGTGACTTACCTGCCAGTCGTTCCAACATTTGATCAATGAAAGGTAAAGGAAAGTGATCCTTTCAGGTTGCTTTGTTAAGTTTCCTGTAATCAATGCATACTCGCTAACTATTTTGGATTTTGGTAGGAATTAATTCATTATTTTCATTTTTAACCACTGTAATTCCAGACTTTTTGGGAACCACTTGTACAGGGCTGACCCAAGTGCTATCTGATATAGGGTAAATGATGCTAGCTTGTAATAATTTTGTTACCTCTTTTTTAACTACATCAAGGATTTGAGGATTAAGTCTTCTTTGTCGTTGCCTTACTGGTTTAACTTCTTCCTCTAATAGAATTCTATGCATACACATGGAAGGGCTAATACCTGGGATATCTGCCAAAGTCCAACCAATTGCTTTCTTATGCTTCTTAATAATCTGCAACAACCTTGTTTCTTGATCAACATTTAATTTGTTAGAAATAATCACTGGAAGATTCTTATCTTCCTCTAAATATGCATACTTTAAATGTTCAGGAAGAGGTTTTAACTCTAACATAGGAGGCTGCATTATTGAAGGAATTAATTTGGTTGAATTTGTCTCAGCAACTTGTACTTTAACATAATCAGATGTATTTGTAACTACTTTAATCAAATTATCACACTTTGATTCTTTTGAAACAACATCTAGAACTATATTTTCTGTTTTAAGGGAGTTTGGATCATTATTATCATTAAGCAAATATTTCTCAATTTTAGCACACACATTGCATTGATGAGAATCCATGCATGAATCACAAACAAATGAATCATAAAAATCAGACAATACAGGAAAATCAACATCATCAGATAACTTAATAATATTATCCTCAACTAAATCAGTTATTAAGTCAATTTGAAAAACAGAATGATCCTCAGTAGGATGCTTCATAGCATCTAAAATGTTGAATCTAACCACACTGTCTCCAAATTCCATAGAAAGTGTTCCTGCATGCACATCTATCTTTGTTCTAGCTGTTTTTAAGAATGGTCTACCTAAAATTATTGGAGCTTTATTGGTGGAATTCTCACTTTTCATATCTAGAACATAAAAATCTGCAGGAAAAATTAAATCATTAACTTTAACAAGGACATCTTCAATAATTTCTGCAGGATGTGCAGAGCTTCGATTTGCTAATTGTATAACCACACCTGTAGTTTACAAAGGTCCAAGGGAAAGTGAAGTAAATACAGTCATAGGCATAACATTAATAGATGCACCTAAGTCTAGCATGGCATTTTCAAATTTGTTATTGCCTATTATGCATGGAATGGTAAACGTCCCAGGGTCTTTACATTTTTTTGGTATATGTGACAAAGGTTTCTCAATTAATGCAGACACATTTCTACTTATATTAATCCTTTCATTGCCTTTTAGTCTTATTTTATTAGTACATAGTTCTTTAAAGAATTTGGCATATCTTGCGATTTGCTTGATGACTTCTAATAAAGGTATATTTACATCTACTTTTCTAAATGATTCCAAGATCTCCTCATCCATTTCCTTATTTTGTATAGATTTTTGTCTTTGTGGAAATGGAAGAGGGATATATTGCTTATCAGGACCAGCTGCAGAAGGAGGATTTGTAAGAGATATATCATTACTATTATTACTTGAACTATCTAAAACTTCTTCTGCATATTTTTCTGTGACAATAGTATTTTTAGTTTGTTATTGTTTTTCTGGTCCATGGATAACTTTACCAGATCTTAAAGTAATTGCACTTATATTTTTAGGATTGACAATTGTCTGAGCGGGCAACTTATCTGAACCTTGAGACTGCAAATGGTTTAAAGATGTAGCCAATTGACCAATCTGATTTTCAAGAGTCTGAATTGTAGCCTCAGTTCTTTTTTGGAAGTTCAGATTATCTACTAACATTTGCTTCATCAATTCCTCTAAATTTAATTTCTCAGTGGAAGGTGCAGCTATTTGTGTAGCTTGTTGTTGTACATGAGGAGGTTGATAAGGTCTGCTTGGTCCAGTATTTGCCTGAAAAGGTGCATGAGGTTGTTGTGAAGAATTACCCCATCTTAAATTAGGGTGATTCCTCCAACCAGGATTATATCTGTTAGAAGAAAGATCATAATTATTATGTTGTTGTTGTGGCAGTCTGTTATTGTATAAGTTGGCAGCACATACTTGAGGATTTTCATTGGGAATTTTAGCTTCCTGCAGTGAAGGGCAATAATCGGTATAATGATCTGATGAAGTACAGATAAAACATACCTTAGCAGGGGTTACAGGTTGTTGTTTTTGAGACACAATAATATTTTTCATAAGTGTTGCTAGTTCAGCAAATTTACTTTCCCATTTTTTATCTCCATCATTAGTAGTTTCAATTTCATGGACTCCTCTAATTACTACCGAATTATTTCTAGTGGCATGTTGTTGAGCATTAGCAGCCATGTTCTCAATTAAAGTTTTTACTGCATTTGTAGTTTTATTTTGCAAAGCACCACCACTAGCTGCATCAACCAAAGTTCTATCCATTGGATTAAGACCTTCATAGAAATACTGTATGAGAAGTTGGTCCGTAATTTGGTGATGGGGACAACTAGCACACAATCTTTTAAATCTTTCCCAGTATTCATAAAGATTTTCCCGGTCATGTTGCCGGATGCCACATATTTCTTTTCTAATTGAGGAAGTTGTTGAAGCGGGGAAAAATTTTTCAAGAAACATTTTCTTTAGGTCATCCCAACTTGTAATAGAGCCAGGAGGAAGGTAAAATAACTAATCCTCAGCGATATCTGCTATGGAGAAAGGAAAAGCTTTAAGTTTTACATGTTCTTCTAAAACCCCTTCAGGTTTCATGGTAGAGCAAAGGATATGAAATGCTTTTAAGTGTTTATGAGGATCTTCACCTGCACGACCATGAAACTTTGGTAACAAATGAACTAAACCAGTTTTAAGCACAAAAGGAACATCTTCCTCAGGATATAAGATGCATGATGTTTGATTAGTGACATCTGGTGTAGCTAGTTCTTTTAATGTCTTTTCAGCCATGTTATGTAAATACTTAGAAGTTGAAGGTTTAGCTTCACTATTTATGTTATTAGCTAGAATATTATTATTATTATTATTATTATTATTATTATTATTATTATTATTATTATTATTGTCTAATAGTTTCATAGATGATCTAACTAATTGATGAAATGTTCTATCTATTTCAGGATCAAAAGAATATAGTGGTTCGGGATTAGATCTAGTCATGCACAATACATCTATATATATTGTAACAAAATACTACAACTATGTAATAAAAGGAAAAAGTTATCATTTTAATTATGAAATGCTTAGAACATATATTTAAAAATTTAAAGATTTTTTATATTTATATTTTTCTTTCAATGGTTGAAAATGGGATTACTAGAAAATAAATAAGAATATAATAAAGTGGAAATTTTATTTTTTTATTTTTATTTTTTTATATGCTCACATTCAAACAAACCTGAATATCTTCAATACACCTACAAAAAAAATGTAAAATATATTAGATGATTGAATGTAAATAATTAGGACCAAAGGTCCCCGGCAACGGTGCCAAATTTGACACGCTGTCGTTGTCGGGTCAAATAAAAAGTTAAATTAATATAGTATAAGGTGAACAACCTTAGTCGTTTCTCGAGGACCTTAGTTCAATTAGTTACACTCAATTTAGTTATAATAAAGGGGGGGTTTATGTTGAGCTTGAAAGGAAAATTAAGTGATTATATGATAGTGCAAAAAGTAAATTTATGAGTAAGAATAATCAAATTTAGAAACAACCAACCCAAGGAATTAATAAATCTTTAGTTAACTAATCATTGATCATAAATATGATTAAATATAATTAATTTCTCAATCTTGAATCATTTGGAATCCCTAAATGATTATATTCTAGAAAATCTTCTAGAATTGAATTAATGAACTAATAAGAATAACCAATCGATATATTCTTATTAATTACTAAAATAACTTTAAAACCATAATTTGATTGAGTTAAGAAACTAAATAGAAATCTCTTATTTAGTAACTTAATCCTTGTTTTCAAATTGATTATTGATTAACCAACCAACATCAGTTTAGATTATAGATTATTTAATTATATACCAATCGGTTATACACTTAAATAATCTACCATCATAAGTGTTTGAGAAACAAAGAAAAGTAATTATCTTCAATCAAAATATTAAGAGCAAGAACTCAAAGTTAACATAAAGAAAAATTAAATTCCTTGAGTTGATTTTAAAAGATTAAGCTTCCATGATAATTTTTAACAATGAAAACTAATATTAAATTAACTATAACTTTGATTATAAGAGTAAATAACAAATAATAAAATTAACTTACTTGATTTTGAGGAAGGGAAATGAAAACCATAACTTGAGGGATTGAATATAGAACAAGGAAATAAAGCAAGAGAAAGAACTAAAACTTAAGAAACTAAAGCAAAGATTTAGAAATGTAATGAAAACTAAAGCATGTATTTCTTATGTATTTCTTGTGTATCTTCCTTATAACTTCAAGCATCTATTTATAGGCAAGATATGAGGATACTATACATTCATTTTCTGATTATTAATGCATTTTTTCAATATTGGTGGGCTTGAAATTACAATAATTCAAAAGAAGATAATGGTAGGTGTTGAAATTTATTCTCCTCTTTATCTTCTCCATCTTGTGAGTCCAATATGACCTTCTAAATGGCAGAATTTTGAAAACCCTATAACATGAAAGTTGTAGATCCCTTTCTTATTGAGAATTTGGCACAAGAATGAGGTCATTTGGACATCTAGAGCTCTAGATATGTGTGTTTTGGTGAACTATGTCAATGCTGGTGGGACACATGAGGGCTGATTGATTCAAGCTCCATTTCTTTATTTTTTTCAGATGCAAAATAACCAAATTTGATCATCATGATGTATCCCTCTGTCTTAGCTTTCCACGGGCTCCAAGATTAGCCCATTTGGATCATAAAAGCCCAAGTTATGGCCAAAATAAGGCAAGATACTCAAGATACATACAAAAAAATAAAAATTGAAACATATATACATAATACTTCAATTTAACTAAACAACATAAAACTTAATTAAAATACTATTATTAAACATAGTAATTATATAATAAACCCCAAGTGTAAAACTATAAGAAGTGCATTAAAATTAATTTATCAGTGACTCACTCGGAAATGTCTCACCCTTACTCATTCAGAAATATCTCACTCGGATATATATATCTGCCTGAAAAGTGTTCTTTCAAAGTCAGTCACTTTTCGTTCAGAATTGATTCACTCGGGAATTCTCCACTTGAATATATCTTCGCCCGAAAAGTACTTATTCGAAGTTGATCCGGTCTCAATACCGGTATCCGATCTGCTATACATATCTCAACGTCTTTGATAAGACATCTACGTGTAACCGGTGTCATCGGTATACATCCGAACTGTAATTCCGTATCAGGCGTTCTCCCTATACCGGTTGTTCAGGATAACACCATGACATCGGATAATACACACGTCACTGTGCAAAAGACAAGGATTGTTGCTACAGGGATCGATCAATAATTCCCTGCACTACGAGCCAAATTCTGCTCACGGGAATGGTCAACTTGTTCCCTAATCCTAGTCTACATTCTCTATGCTCAATATAAAATAGCCACTTGACCCAATCATGCAGGTAAGTGCGCATTATAATAATGCTAATGGGAGTTGGTGGTTCCCCACCAACGAGTCCTCGTTAATCGAGCCAATCAGGTATATGAACTAACTTCATGATTGAAGTTAGGGATCTTCTTCTTCAGCTCTTTTACGACTGGTTCCTCTCTGAATACATTCCTTACTTGGAATATAATCACTGACTTGAGCGTCGGAGAATCTTTGCAGGTGACACCACCATTCGCCCACTTCAACGCGTTAGGTCGGTGTGAAGGATCTCCAGAACGCCCAATCCGCTCACCTCATTCAAGGACAACGGATACCCACATCGGATACACATACATCCGGTCTACTAGACGGTATTGACATACTATTCGTGACTGGCTTGAGATCGGATCTCTTGACCCCGGTCCAGGACAGATCAGAAGTCAAAGTCTTTCTTCACTCGAAAATATTTCTCTCGGAAGTACGTCACTTGGAAATCTTTCAACCGAAAGGATCATTTGGAGTCAAAGTTGTGGCAACCGGCGTCATTATTCCATTTAATTACAACCGTTTAATTATTTTCGAAATAATTTTTCACGTTTAATAAATATTAATTCAGTGTTAATATAAAATAATATTTATTATTCTTAATTACCTTCAAAATAATAAAAGCATATTCAAAATAAAGACCGATCAGAAATATTTCAATAATAAAATAGGATTTAGTTAGAAACAGCGGAAGAAGGAAAATAGAGTCAGGGGTTATTCACCTGAGCGGAACCCTGATTCACTTAGGCGAAAGCTGAGAAGGTCGCTTAGGAGAGATCCGACTCGCTTGGGCGAATGCTACGCTTTAAACCTGAGCGAACAAGACTTACAAGGAAAGTCAACAAGTCAGGTTTCACTCGAAAATAGGTCCACTCGGGAACACTGATCTTTCTTCACTCAGAAAAGCTTAACCTCACTTTACTCAAAAAAGGTTCACTCGGATATACCTCACTCGGAAACATTCTAATCTTCACTCAGAAATACTCCAATCTTTCTTTACTCGAAAGTGATTCTCTCGGCCATAGCTCACTCGAAGACACCCTAACCTTCCACTCGGAAGTGGATCTCTCGGTTATTTTTCACTCAGAAAGGGACAAGGGATACTCGAGTGAAACAGACACCAAATCAACCGGCCCTCGCTCGGACAAGAATGAATCCACTCAGCGAGATTGGCCTGGTAATCGACTATGCTACAACAATGCAAATTCACTCATAAAATAAACACCGATCACATAACATCAAGAATTTATACTCACGTCAATCAGCATACCGATTCAAATTTAATTTAATATACAGGTAACATGTTGTAGCATCACACACTCGAAAAACTCATTATATACATATATTACACAATTCATTCAAAATCACTCAGTACCTTGGCATCAATCCTCCGCTTGGCGCACCTCCATGGCTCCGACCTCTTCCCTGTCATTGGTTACTAAATTGAAAACCATAGCAAGGGTGAGTGTTTAGCATCATAATTAATCTAGAACAGAATTTAAATAACAGAACACGAGTATAAACTCCGTCCGACTACTTTATCATCAAATTACAAATTACACTCAGCAATTAACTCACTCTCGGTAATTATAGCAATTAACACTCGAAAATACAGTAATTCACACTCGGCAATATAACCAATTATATTCGAAAAATATAACAATTTTCATTCGGCAATTTTAGCAAATCACTCAGCAAATATAGCCATTCACACTCAGCAAGTATAACAATTTACCACTCGGTAAATATAACAAATTTGCACTCGGCAAAATTATCAAATCATCAATTGTCATAACTGACTCTCACATGAAATCGACGCCTAGTATCCGGATACTAAAGGATCGGCCTTCAGCTGGGAGTCTGACTTGACATCCCGTGAAGCCGACTTGGTTCACCGAGCCCGACTTGGCTCCCTCAACCACTGGGTCATAGACCTCTGGGTAGCTCAACTGGGTCCGACTTGACCACGGAAGCAAAAAATGAGGGTAATACATACCGTCGGCCGTCCCATATCACATAATCACATATCATATTATCATTACATGTCATCAAAAAACAGCAGATGCAACTACCAGAAACTGGCATGTGCTCACAATACAGGGCGACCGACTTGTCAAGCCCATCCATCACATTGCCACTGGGCGACGTACTTGTCAAACCCGTCAATATAATGCCATCACACATAATCAATTATATATTATAAACATTCAATCCCTTTACTGGAAGCCTACCAGGAGCCCCTCCTTGACCGTGCAACGCATTAGCGATCACTCCCCGACCTCAACAGTATACAGGATATCTCATTCATAATATACAACTTAATATAATTAAAGCATTATTAATCAAACACATAAATATCAGTTGACATGTGTTTACCACACCGGATAGCCGACTTGCTAATTCATCAACATACTGTTACAAGTATTTCAAACTTAATCATCATAAGCCACACACACGATCCTAAACCGATCGGTGTCCATATACATACATGCATACACATACAACTTTCATCCATTATCATTTCTTACCATGTTCATAATCAGTTCAACGACTCAGACTCAATGTCCTATTCTAATTAATTATAACCCGAACACCCCCTTACCTCGATTCCAAGCTTCAACAATCATTGGGTTCAGAGTTCCACCTCCGGATCCAGCACCAGTTTCCTTAATCGTTCCACCGGTGTTCCTTCTACTACCTACGGGTTTGGAATGTGAAACGCGTTAACGTCGCACCACCCACACGGTTAAAGGATCATTTTCAGGCTCACACACCCAAGAGGAGTAGAGATCTGGACCTTACCCTACTGATAAGTCTTGAAAAGACTTAATTATTTCACCTTTTATTTAACATAATTCATTAATTATTGTTTAGTTTGGCTTCATTAATTAATAAATAGTTAATAATTCGTATTTTATTTATTTATTTTAAAAGAGTTTAATTTACATAAGAAAATGATTAAAAATATTAAGAGTTTATGATTATTTATAATTTCACTAAGCAGCCAGCGTACAAATGCTAGGCAGTTATGTGTTTATTGGTGCAGGAACAGGTTGCGATCAAGCTAAGAAAGAAAATTCGAGTGAAATTCCAAAAAGCCGAGTAAGATTTCATAAATCCGAGTGAAACTCCAAAAGGCCGACTGGGAAATGCTTCAAGACACCGACTGAAAAAGGGAATAGAATAACCGTATGAAGAACCCGAGCGAGACTTTAAAAGCACCGATTGAAAAATACGTCAACTCCAGAATGCTGATTGAACAATCCTTCACGCTTAAGCGAGCAAACTCACGCTCAAGCGTGACTCCAAAATATCACCCTCGCCCAAGCTTCTCCATCACGCTTAAGCTAAGAAAGCGATACTGCAGTGCATACTTCGAGCTCGATCAAGCGAGAGTCTTTCGCGCTCAAGCGAGAGTCCCTCACGCTCAAGCGTGAAGGCAAGTTATTTAAACCCCGACTATTCCCTCCAAAGAGACATTCGGCACCAGTGTTGTTCCTACTGCCCTCTCTCTTATTTTTGTACCTTTGTAATTTAAGTGCTGAGCTGTTATTAGTTAATGCTGAACTATAATTAGCTAATGCTGAACTGGAATTTGATAAAAGCTGAGCTATAATTAGTTAGTTATTCTGTAATTATGTAATTAGTTAGTTAGTTTAGTTATTAACTTAGCTTTCCAAGTGATTAGTTAAGTTAGTTAGTTACGTAGATGCATATATATATACTCGTACATACTCTGTAACAAAGGGACATAATCAGAGAACAGAGTACATAGAATACAATTTATTTTCCATTTCCAATATCTCTCTAATTCCTTTCGCTCTCTAAACTCTCTCATCCATGTCTTTCCAACTTCCTTCAATAGAACCAATGTCGATGGATTTCTAAATTCCTAAGGTTGGGATTGCGAACGTTAGCAATGGAATCTTGAAGCTGTGAGTGAGGAAATCAGCTTCTAGATCCTGAGGAGAACAAGCTGAGGAGTGGATCTGTTTTGCTGGATTGACAAATCCAGATTTGATGAAGAACTTCGCCAGTGAGGAATCATGGTGGAAGCTTAGGTAACTTCCAGCTTTCTAACTAGTTCAGGCCTAATCAATTTAGGTGAATAGTTAGAGTTCAACCTCCAATTTCGTATTAGATTCGTATGTTAATTGAGCACTTAAGGGATTAAGGTTTGATGCATAGGAATTAGTATTTTTCACCTAAGGAATTAGGGAATAACCACTTGCGGATTGTCCTCTTGATGTTTGAAGCTTGATTGAATCTCAATTGCATATTCTTGATGAAGTTGTAAACTGAAGCAATCCTAACCTATCTTTTATCAATCGTATTTCATCCTTAATACTGTCTCTGAAAAATATAAAAACTTAGAAAGTATAAAATCAACAAAAATTAAATGAATCCTTTGATCTTTGTGTTGGTTCAGCTTGTACTAGTCTGAGATTGAGGTACTTACCACAATCCCTGTAGGACGATCAAATATAATACAATTTTAACGACTGGTGCGCTTGCCAAAGAATAAATCCTCTGAGAATTACACACCAAGTTAATGACTCAGAGATTTAGCATCAAGTTAATGGCGCCGTTGCCGGGGATTATTGAGTAATATCAACAATCCTTGGACCGGTACTAGACTGAACCAAATTTTTTTTCTTTTAGTTTCTGTACATGTTCGTTGTTAGTAAATTTCATTGTAAGAGTAGGATTTGTAGCTTTGTTTGTAGTTAGTTGTTGCATTTATTTTTTTTCTAGTTCCTTTGGAAAGTGAAAAGTTACAGGTGATGGATCTTGATGACACCTTAACAGAGTTTCTTCAATATTCACAAACATTATGCATGAACCATATAGAGGAGGTACAACTAATTGAGGAGGAGCCATCAGAGTTAGAAAGGAGTTTAATTCAATTTATAAAAGTCACTCAAACTGGCCTCCAAAATTTCGATAATTCAATCATGAATATTCAAAAACAAGTGGATTTTATTGCAAATCAGTTAGCCAAAGAGCAAAGAAATACAAAGGTTGTACGAAGAAAAGACCAATATGAAGAGCCATGGGATGATGATGTTGGTCTAGCTGAAGAAATTAAGTTTCGGGAAGAAGAGGACCAGCTAGAAAACATTGAAATGGATGAACCTGAACTTGAAGTCGATGTAGAAACAAAAGAAGAAAAAGAAAAGAAGGAAGTTCAAGGATATTTGATGGAAAAAGAGTCAATTGAAGAATGTAAAGAAGAAAGTGATATGAATTATACTTTAGAAGTGGAAGATGATAGTATATCTAGTGAAGCATTCTTTTATGATTGGAATGAAGAAGATTGGTCTGAAGATGAACAAGAGCAAGAGTTGTCATTGAATAATTTCTTTGATGATGCAAGTTTTGCAGGAGTGCAAATTGAACAAATGACAATAGAAGCCATTGAGGAACCTGAGAATCAAATAGATACTAGTATTGAGCAAGAAGTGATAGAAGAGGTTGAGGTCTCAGCTGAGATGGAAACCATATCTTGGCAACACAATAATGATACTAAAATTTTGTTGGAGACAAGTGTGAACACAGAGAAAGAAGTAGAAGTTCATGCACAAGAAGAGTTAACATGTGTAGATGTTGAGAATATAAAAGAAGAAGAAATTCAGCCATGTTATGAGGAGCGTTTGCTAGTGGTGACTACTGCAGCTATGGAAATCAAAAGGAAACGTGAATCATCAAGTCAAGAAGAACATTGCTTGTGGCATAAAAAGAAGAAGACTAACACAAAACAGAAAAAGAAAAAGAGTGAAGAAAAGAAAAAGAAGAAAAAGCAGAAAGTTTGGAAAAATAAAGATTGGAGGAAAGTTATGTTGAGCATTAGCTTCAAACATAACAAGGAAAAACAAGGAGTAAAAAGACCAAGAGTGTATGGTCATAAGAAATCTGATCCTGGAGGATGAGCCTATATTTGTTTTTCTTGTACATAAATAAAGTAGTGAGAGAAGTTTTTGAAAAAAAAAAGAAGAGAAGAGAAAAAAATAAAAAAATATAAAAAAAAGAAAAAAAAGAAAAGAGAAAGAGAAGAAGAAGAAGAAGAAGAGAGAGGAATTAAGCGTGAATGGGGTCTAATGCCAATTCCTTCTGTTCGCTCAAGCGAATTCAATGTGAGCTTAAGCGAATGCAGTCATTTCTCTCATTTCGCTCGAGCAAAACACGTTACGCTTAAGCGAATTTAATACAGAATGCAAATTACTAAAGATTTGTCTGCTCGCTCAAGCGAAACCAATTGAGCTCAGGCAAGAAGCTTCTGCTGTTGTTTCACGCTTGAGCGAATGTTTACTTAGCTTGAGCAAGAGTGGCATACTCGGGCCACTGATACTCATTCTTGACACATTTTCCGACTGGAAACTCTTCACTCTTCAATAAAATCTTTAATAATTTTGATGTTGGATAAAAAGGGAGACTTTAATAAATGATTTCTGATCGTTGATTTAATGAACATGTCAGATGATGAAGGGTGACTTGTCTTAGTCGGCCCTTTTATCACTCGGTCTCTCATTTTATTCACCCGGTCAGTCATTCAATTTTTCACTTGTCTCTCCCTCTCGGTCTCTTTCACTTGTGTCTCCTCTCGGTTCCCTCACTCCTCACTCAGTCTCATTCCCTCACCAGATCTCTTTCTCGGTCTCTCACTTCAATCACTCGGCCTTCATTCATTCGGTCACTCTATTTCACTCATTCTTTATTCACTCGGTCAATCATTCTCTCGGTTCCCTCACTCCTCTTGTTCCTCACCCGATCTCTTCCACTCGTTCTTCCATACACTCTTCCAATCGTCATTTATTTTACTCGTGTGTTCCTCCACTAGTTCTTTCTTTCACTCGGCCTTACTTTCATTCGTTCTTTCTCCCACTCGCTGTTCTGTTCACTCGTATCTCATTGTAGTTGTTCACTCGTCGATTCATTGTCACACTCGTCTCTCATGCACTTTACTTTATTCCATTCATCCTTTCACTCATCCACTCGGTATTCATTCACTCAGTATCCTTTTCATTCAGTGTTTCATTCACTCATTCTCTCAATCTACATGATTTTTATTTCGTTCCTTCACCCATCTCTCCGTAATTTTCTCATTCACTCCTTTTTCATCCACTTGGTGTTTCCATAGTCTCTCGTATGATTCTGTCATTTTTTTTCATTTGCTCGCCCGATCCATTTCTCGATTTTGTCCACTCGGTGTCTCATTCATTCGTTTTCCCTGCAGTTTATTTTTTCATTTACTTGGTTTCTCACTTGGTCACGTGTCGTTCTTCCATTTGTTCTTCCACTCATTCTTGCATTTACTCATCACCTTCATTCGGTCGGTATATCTTTCACTCGTCCCATTTACTCGGAATTTATTTTCATTCATTCTTTTTCTTTTGTTCTTTCTTCCACTCATTCTTTTTCATCCACCCTTATTGTTACTCGTTTTTCTTTCATCCACTCGGTCACTCTTTCTTTTTCGTTCCTCACCTGTCATTCAGTCTTTCATTCCCGCACTCTATCTTTTATCCATTCATTCTTCCACTCATTGTTTCATTCACTCAGCTTTTCTCTTACTTTTTTGTTCATTTTTTATTCATCAGTTCTGCCATTTACTCAGTCCTTCTCTGCACTTGTTGTTTCATTTACTCTATCTACTCGTTTTTCATTCACTCAGTTTCTCACTCATTCACTCGTCACTCATCCACCCGTCCCTCATCCACTCATTCCTTTCGTGGTGCATAACTTCTATTGTGTTGCTCGCTTGAGCGTACACTCTCACGCTTGGAGCGTGACCACTCGTACCTGAAAGAAAAGAATCCACGCTTGACCCCTCGCTGACCACGCTTTGGTAGATGAGTCCCACGCTTAAGCGCCTCAAGCTCTCGCTTGAGCGCGATCGAGAAGAAAGGATTTACTGTTTATTTTTCCGCTTAAGTGTGCTGCTGGGAGCTTGAGCGTGAGTGCCAATGTTCAAGACCGCTGATACTGTTTGTTTGGCGCTTGAGTGAATAATGATCCGCTTGAGCGAATTTTATACCTGATGCTTTATGTGTGATTTAAATTGGGCGTTGGCGTGCTAATATTTCAGCGTACTTATGCGTATCTCCCAGGTAGTGGGTTGAGCTTTTTGTTTTCCACTCGGTCTCTGTTTATGTTAGGATGCTTCTGTGTAATGACTTTATTTAAATATTTTCTTGAACAATGAATTCCCTTTCTTTTAGTTGTAAGGGAACTTTATGTATCTGATAAATTGTTTGTTATTCTTTCTTTTCTCAATTGTATTGTTAAATCCATGCATGTTATTCCAAACAAGTACTTTCCATGCACTGCCAATCAGGTAGAAAGGGAAGTATTCTATCTTTCTGACTCATTATTTGATAAACTATCTTAGCTATTTACTCATTATTTGATTTCAAATCCATCTTAATTATTTAATTCTTGCTGATTCTCAGGCTTTATTCGGATAGATGAATTGATTGGCATTGATTGATTCATGATCCCTGTCCATAACTATTTTTTATTACTAATTATTTGTTTATTCAGCATGCTAGTTAGCAATCTGAATTTATGATCTTGCATTAAGTTTGGGGACATGATTGGCTGATTACCTGTTAAGTATTAGCTATTGAACCTTTATTAATTCTTTTTCGAGGGAACCTGCATGCTAGTTAGTGAGACAGAATTTGCTTCAGTGCTTGCTAATTGGTTTTATGCCTGCCAATTGGACATGATGAAGGCCTTCTTTGTTAAATTAGCCAGGGCCAAAAATTCACCATCCTAATATTTTTAATTATCCTTTGATCCAATAATTATGTTTGAGCCTGAGACCCTTTTATTCTGTTTATTCACTTAACGTTACAAGCCTAAATATCTAAGAAAAACCAACTGATTTACCCCTGGAAGTTCCACTGATGAATTGCTCAGTCTTACTTATTGCTAGGGACTATCAAGTTCTAAGTTTGGGGATGAAGAGTGTGCCTAACAGCAATTAAGGACACACTCCGACCTTGGTTATAAATGAATAACAAGAGAAATGAAAGGAGAAATAGAAAAACCGAGAAGAAAAAAAGAAAAAATCAGCAAGGAAAAAAAGGTGCAAAGCACCACAAGAAAAAATTTTATGATCGGAAAAAGATGGAAGGAAAGAAAGAAAAGAAAAAGTCCAAAGGACTGAAAAAAAAGAAGGTGCAAAGCACCGCAAGTTATCATTCATTCAAAAAATAATGGAGCTTGCTAAGTAGAGGCAATTAAGTTAAAATTGAGGCAAGGCATTAGTGGATACATCTTGTAACCCAACACTGACTCGAAAAAACAATAATAGAGCCTGTAGCCCAGCCCCATTATAAGCTTAAAAAGCCCTTACTGATCCGATTATGCTGGTATATGTCATGATGTGTAGAACTGTTGCAAGCCTATGTTGATCTAACAAAGATGCAGGTGATGAGTGCATGTTGCTTAACCTATACACCGAGAGAAGAGTGAAACACCAACCCAGTGAGGAAGGCATCACCATCTTGTTTCCCAAAAGAGGTGTAAGTTATTATATTTTCAGAAATTGCGAAAAGAAAGCATGATCAGTATTCAATAATTATAATATGAATTAAGTTAAGGGAAGGTTGATTGTTTTGAATAAGTGTTGTTAGTTAATTAATCTGAGTATTTGCTTGAGGACAAGCAAGTCTTAAGTTTGGGGATGTGATAAGTCTTGAAAAGACTTAATTATTTCACCTTTTATTTAACATAATTCGTTAATTATTGTTTAGTTTGGCTTCATTAATTAATAAATAGTTAACAATTCATATTTTATTTATTTATTTTAAAAAAGTTTAATTTACATAAGAAAATGATTAAAAACATTGAATAGTTAAGAGTTTATGATTATTTATAATTTCACTAAGCAGCCAGCGTACAAATGCTAGGCAGTTATGTGTTTATTGGTGCAGGAACAGGTTGCGATCAAGCTAAGAAGGAAAATCCAAGTGAAATTCCAAAAAACCGAGTAAGATTTCACAAATCCGAGTGAAACTCCAAAAGGCCGACTGGGAAATGCTTCAAGACACCGACTGAAAAAGGGAATAGAATAACCGTATGAAGAACCCGAGCAAGACTTTAAAAGCACCGATTGAAAAATACATCAACTCTAGAATGCTGATTGAACAATCCTTCACGCTCAAGCGAGCAAACTCACGCTCAAGCGTGACTCCAAAATATCACCCTCGCCCAAGCTTCTCCATCACGTTTAAGCTAAGAAAGCGATACTGCAGTGTATACTTCGAGCTCGATCAAGCGAGAGTCTTTCGCGCTCAAGCGAGAGTCCCTCACGCTCAAGCGTGAAGGCAAGTTATTTAAACCCCGACTGTTCCCTCCAAAGAGACATTCGGCACCAGTGTTGTTCCTACTGCCCTCTCTCTTATTTTTGTACCTTTGTAATTTAAGTGTTGAGCTGTTATTAGTTAATGCTGAACTGTAAGTAGCTAATGCTGAACTGTAATTTGTTAAGAGCTGAGATGTAATTAGTTAGTTATTCTGTAATTATGTAATTAGTTAGTTAGTTTAGTTATTAACTTAGCTTTCCAAGTGATTAGTTAAGTTAGTTAGTTAGGTAGATGCCTATATATATACTTGTACATACTTTGTAACGAAGGGACATAATCAAAGAATAGAGTACATAGAATACAATTCATTTTCCATTTCCAATATCTCTCTAATTCCTTTCACTCTCTAAACTCTGTTATCCATGTCTTTCCAACTTCCTTCAATAGAACCAATGTCGATGGATTTCTAAATTCCTAAGGTTGGGATTGCAAAGGTTAGCAATGGAATCTTGAAGCTGTGAGTGAGGAAATCAACTTCTAGATCCTGAGGAGAATAAGCCGAGGAGTGGATCTGTTTTACTGGATTGACAAATCCAGATCTGATGAAGAACTTCGCCAGTGAGGAATCATGGTGGAAGCTTAGGTAACTTCCAGCTTTCTAACTAGTTCAGACCTAATCAATTTAGGTGAATAGTTAGAGTTCAACCTCCAATTTCACATTAGATTCGTATGTTAATTGAGCACTTAAGGGATTAAGGTTTGATGCATAGGAATTAGCATTTTTCACCTAAGGAATTAGGGAATAACCACTTGCGGATTATCCTCTTGATGTTTGAAGCTTGATTGAATCTCAATTGCATATTCTTGATGAAGTTGTAAACTGAAGCAATCCTAACCTATCTTTTATCAATCGTATTTCATCCTTAATACTGTCTCTGAAAAATATAAAAACTTAGAAAGTATAAAATCAACAACAACTGAATGAATCCTTTGATCATTGTGTTGGTTCAGCTTGTACTAGTCTGAGATTGAGGTACTTACCATAATTCCTGTGGGATGATCAAATATAATACAATTTTAACGACTAGTGCGCTTACCAAAGAATAAATCCTCTGAGAATTACACACCAAGTTAATGACTCGGAGATTTAGCATCACCTACCATGCTTGACCATTCGGTCAAAAGAAGGAAACGAAAGAGATGAGGTAACAAATTTAAATGGTTCAATGGACTCACCTTGAAACCACTGTGACGAAAATATAATTATTTCAAGGTTTTGATGCAAAATAGACCTCCCTTCAGAGCATGCAGCTCGTAACGATGTATGAAGGAGAAGAAAAGTAATAGATGAAGAAGAAGATTCTCGTAGAAGTGAATGATTGATGAAAGAGAAAGAAACCTTTATTCAAAACTCATGGCAACTGGTTACCTCCCAAACCGGTCACTTTTAATTAAACTTTTCTCTTCTTCCAATCACACCTCATTCAACCTTTTTTATAATTAACCAATCAATAAATTTATTTACACTCCTAATATTTAATTACTTATAATTGCCCAATAATTCATAAAAATATCAATTAAATCCTTAAAACAATTTTTAATATTTTCCACTACACAAAAGTTTTCTATAAATATCCGGGATGTTACATCCACCCCCTAAAAAGGGATTTCGACCCCGAAATCAACGCACCTATTGAAAAAGGTTGGGGTACACCCGTTTTATGTCCGATTCCAATTCCCACGTGTAAGTTACCCCATTCAAATTTTGCCACTTCACCTTTACCAATGGCACCTCCTTGTTCCTTAGCCGTTTGGTCTGATACTCCTCAATACCGATCGGTGTAACTTCCACCGTCAGGTCCTCCTTCAATTCGATAAAGTCACTCAGCACAATCATCAAATCACACGGAATATATGCTCGGAGTTGTGACATGTGAAACACATTGTGAATATTAGTTAACGACTGGGGAAGATCCAGTCGGTAAGCAACATCACCGATCCTTTCCAATATTTGATACGACCTAATGTATCTCGGATTAAGCTTGTGACTCTTCAATATCCAACCTACACCTTTTATAACATCCCGGATATTTATAAAAAAATTATATGTGGTGGAAAATATTCTGAAGACGGCTTTCCGGACTCAGTATGGGCACTTCGAGTATGTTGTAATGCCCTTTGGAGTGACGAATGCTCCTGCCATCTTTATGGACTACATGAATCAGATTTTTCAACCGTACTTGGATCGGTTTGTGGTGGTGTTCATCGATGACATACTAGTTTACTCGAAGTCGGTTGAGGAGCATGCTCAACACCTTTAAGTTGTTCTGTAGAAACTACGAGGAAAAAAGTTGTACGTTAAGTTATCCAAATATGATTTCTGGGAAGAAAATGTACAATTCTTCGGGCATGTGATTTCCCGAGAGGGTGTATCGGTCGATCCGACTAAGATTGAGGCGGTTATGGCTTGGGAAAGGCCTAAGTCAGTAACTAAGATTAGAAGTTTCCTCGGATTGGCTGGGTACTATCAGCGTTTCATTAAAGGATTTTCTCGGATAGCGCTTCCTTTGACTCGGTTGACAAGAAAGGAGAGTCCATTTGTATAGTCGGAAGAGTATGAATTAAGTTTCTAGACTCTTAAACGGTGTTTGACGACTACCCCTATGCTTGCATTGCCTGATGTGACAAAGGAATTTGTAGTGTATTGCGATGCATCCAAGTTCGGTTTGGGATGTGTGCTGATGCAAGCCGACCAGGTGATTGCCTATGCTTCAAGGCAATTGAGGCCACATGAACAGAACTATCTGACTCATGACCTTGAGCTTACAGCAGTGGTATATGCATTGAAGATTTGGCGCCATTATCTATATAGGTCTCGCTTTGTGGTCTTTAGTGACCACAAGAGTTTGAAATATTTGTTCGACCAGAAGGAACTCAACATGAGGCAAAGAAGATGGGTGGAGTACCTAAAGGATAATGATTTTGATTTGAGGTACCACCCGGGTAAAGCAAACATTGTTACTGATACGCTGAGTAGAAAAGTATTGCACGCGGCTTTCTTGATGGGCAAAGAGCAAGAACTGTTGGAGAGCTTTCGGGATATGAACATTGGAGTTGTTGTGAACGCTCCAAACCGGATGACAGTCGGAATGCTGAAGATCTCCAACGAATTTCTGTAATCTTTAGCTGTGGCCCAAAAGGACGACGAGGAGTTGTTGGAACTGCTTGACACTCAAGCAAGAGGCAAGGATATGGAATTAACCCAAGGTAATGATGGACTTTGGAGATTCCAAGACCGAGTAGTGGTGCCTGCAAACGGTGATTTCAGGCAAGCTATGCTGACTAAAGCACACAGAAGTTCTTTGAGTATTCATCCCGGTATTACAAAGATGTACCATGACTTGAAGAAGGAATTCTGGTGGCCGAGAATGAAGAAGGCAATAATCGAGTATGTGAAGTTGTGTGTAATATGCCAGAAATGCAAGGTTGAACATCAGAGACCCCCAGGTTTACTTCAACCTCCGGAGATTCCAATTTGGAAGTGGGAGAGTATTACCATGGACTTTGTATCCGGGTTACCTCGTACCCAATCTAGGTGTAATGTAATCTGGGTGATTGTAGACCGATTGACCAAGAGTACTCACTTCTTGGCCATGAACATAAAATGGTCATTGGACCGACTGGCTAGGTTATATGTTACTGAGTTTGTACGATTGCATGGCGTACCCTTGAGTATCATTTCCGATCGGGATCCCCGATTCACTTTGAGATTTTAGGGAAGTTTGCAACAGGAATTGGGTACTAAGCTAAGGCTGAGCTCAGCTTATCATCCTCAGACTGATGGTCAATCGGAATGAACTATACAGACCTTAGAGGACATACTAAGAGCCTTCGTATTAGAGCAGGGTGGCTCATGGGAAAAATACTTGCCATTGATGGAGTTTGCATACAACAATAGCTATCATAGTAGCATTAGAATGGCTCCGTATGAAGCTTTATATGGTCGGAAGTGTCGTACACCATTGTGTTGGAATGAAAATGACGATGCCATTCATCTGGGTCCCGAGTTAATCCAGGAAATGAATGAGCAGGTTGCTCTAATCCGAGAGAAAATGAAGATTGCCCAAGACCGACAAAAAAGTTACTATGACAATCGGCATAGACCACTTGAGTTTCAGGCAGGTGACTGGGTATTCCTGAAGGTTTCACCGACCAAAGGTGTAGGTCGGATATCGAAGAGTCACAAGCTTAATCCGAGATACATTGGACCATATCAAATATTGGAGATGATTAGTGATGTTGCTTACCGACTGGATCTTCCCCAGTCGTTAACTAATATTCACAATGTGTTTTATGTGTCACAACTCCGAGCTATATTTCGTGTGATTCGATGATTGTGCCAAGTGACTCTATCGAATTGAAGGAAGACCTAACAGTGGAAGTTACACCAATTAGTATTGAGGAGTATCAGACCAAATGGCTAAGGAACAAGGAGGTGCCATTAGTAAAGGTGAAGTGGCACAATTTGAATGGGGTAACCTACACGTGGGAATTGGAATCAGACATGAGACGGGTGTACCCCAATCTTTTTTAATAGGTACGTTGATTTCGGGGACGAAATCCCTTTTTAGGGGGGTGGATGTAACATCCCGGATATTTATAGAAAAATTATATGTGGTGGAAAATATTAAAAATTGTTTTAAGGATTTATTTAATATTTTTATAAATTATTGGTTAATTATAAAAGGTGTGATTAGAAGAAGAGAAGTTTAATTAAAACTTTTAATGAAATTGTAAAGGAAATGGAGAAGTGACCGATTAAGGAAGTAACTGGTTGGAAGTGACTGGTTGGAGAGGTAATTGGTTGCCATGAGTTTTAAATAAAGGTTTCTTTCTCTTTCCTCAATCATTTACGCAATCATTCACTCTTTCACGTGAATCTTCCTCTTCTTTATCTGTTACTTTTCTTCTTCTTCTTTCTCCATCACTGCGAGCTGTAAGCTCTGAAGGGAGGTTCATTTTGCATCAAAACCTTGAAATAATTACATTTCCGTGACAGTGGTTTCAAGGTGAGTCCATTGAACTGTTTAAATTTGTTATCTCATCTCTTTCGTTTCCTTCTCTAGACGGAATGGTCATGTATGGTGGGGTACTGTTCCGATCTCCACTCCTCTTGGGTGTGTGAGCCTAAATGGTCTTTTGATTGTGTGGGTGGTACAACGTTAACAGGTTGTGTATTCCAAACCCGTTGGTAGTAGAACGAACGCCGGTGGAATGATTAAGGAAACTGGTGCTGGATTCGGAGGTGGAACTGTGAACCCAACGATTGTTGAAGTTTGGAACCGAGGTAAGGGGGTGTTCAGGTTATAATTAATTAGAATAGGACAAGTCCGAGTCGTTGGACTGATTGTGAAACATGGTAATAAATAATGCTGGATAAAAGTAGTATATGAATATGAGTATGAATGTACGTATGAATATGGACACCGATCGATTTAGGATCGTGTGTGTGTATGACTTAAGAAATATTTGATGCTGTGATAATAGAGATGATGCTGGATGAGTTGTATGTGAATGTGTGTAGGAGTGCATGTATGTGTATGGACACTGTAACATCCCTATTTTTAGTAACAGTTTTAATCCTGTAATTTTAAGGTAGGAAAGGTCTGTAAAGTGTTAATAAGTGAATAAATACCCTGTGGATGGTCTGTAATATCCCAAAAATTTCATTTTTTTGTATAATCATGAATTTTATATGGACCATTAGTGATATTGTCCATTTTTCGAGTGAAATATGTCTTAGATAAAACTGTCTGAGTGAAGAAAGGGATCTGTTCCGAGTAACCAAGAGAAATTCCGAGTAAAGGTTGAAAATTCCGACTGAAGGTTAAAATTCTGAGTGAAGATTGGAAATTTCGACTGAAGATTGAAATGCCAAGTGAAGGTTATGTTTTTCGAGTAAGACATGACCGAGTGAGCTACTACCGAGTGGAGTCCTGGCCTCGGAGACATTTGGAGTGAAGTGTGTTCGATAGAACCACTTCTGGGTGAAAGGTCCGAGTGACTCGTTTCTGAGTCAAAACCTTTAAATGACTTTTTTCCGAGTCAAATGTCCTCGAATGACTCGTTTCCGAGTCAAACGCCTCCGAATGACTCGTTTTCGAGTCAAACATCGTCAAGTGCCTTATTTCCGAATGAAACTTCTCTGAGTGCAACGTTCCGAGAGAAGCATGTCCAATTGAAGGAAAACTCATTTCCGAGTAATAAATATCTGAGTGGGCTATCTCCGAGTTGAGTATAATTTACCTGACGCCATCTAAGATATATATACCGAGTGAGTCACTTCAGGTGAGGTACTCTGGAACAGAGAAAGGTTGACTTCGAATGACCTCTGAATTGTAACATTTTCGAATGACAATTTTGAATGATCCTTTCGATAATTTGAATTCCGAGTTATGCACCTCCGAGTGAAGTATTTCGAGTGAAGGGGGGACTTTGAATAATTAATTCAGTCAAGATATATCCGAATGGACAATTCCGAGAGGATCCATTCGGAAAGGATAAGTGGCCGACTGAGAACATTGTCAGACGGATATATATCTATATCCGAGTGAGATATTTTTTGAGTGAGTCCGAGTGAGGTAATTATGACTGAGTCATCTCCAGGGAAGGAAAAGCCAACCGAGTGTTTCAAGCAGAAACACTTCCGAGCAAAACTATGCTGAACGACGCTTAAGCGAGCGTTCTGCGCTCAAGCGTGCTCGGGTCCTGATTCTTCCTCCTTTCTCACGCTCAAGCGTGACTCATGTATATTTTTGGCATGCTCAAGCGTGGACATGTGGAGAGGGCCTGATTCTTTCTCACGCTCAAGCGTGAAGGCAGCGTGTCCAAGAGTGATAGCACACTCACGCTCAAGCGCGAGAGGCCACGCTGAAGCGTGATTCAAAGGAGTCTCTTTTCAGTAACTCTCAGAAACAATTAGCCGACCGGTTTTGCACTCACCAGCGTTCACCTCACTGTTCTATAGAAACCGACTGAAATAAGCTGAACCGAGATAGACTCCCTCCTGCTAGTAACTGGTCCACTAGCTCACATAATCCAAAAGCTTATCACACGTTCCATTATCAGATTGCACCTTTTCACTCCAATCAAAGCACCTTTTATATATTTTAATATATATTTCCTTCAATCTTACTAACTCTTGTACGTAAGTGGCAGAAATGGTCAAATACAGCTCACTTTCTACCCAAAAGTCTCCATTATTCTCATAATTAATGCACCTAACCTTCAATCACTAAAAAGCTTGTCCCCCACTTGTCTCTTGCACTATTAAACCAATACCATAACACATCTCCAAGTCCAAACTTTCAGAACCAACGGAAATTAGCAAAGACTCTCTCTTTCTTATTTCTTCTCTACGTACAAGCCTCTTTCTCTCTCATTTTCCTTTTCTCCTCACTGTGAGCTGAAGCAAGGATATCATCTACTAATCAAAGATCTTCCATTAAGGTTAGGGGGTATATTCTCAGGTATTCTGGGGGAAAACCGAGTGTTAGGAAAGGGTTAAGGTACCTTTGGTCCTCACCTTTCCAAGACAGGTTCAGGAATTGCTGTTATATTAATATGCTTTAATTTTTATATGTTTGTTCTTATATATCTTTATTGCTATGAATATGTTCGATTGACTATATTGATTATTGTTAATCTTGATGAATTAAATGATATGATTGGTGTTGAATTGTGAAAATATTAAGAACCATGGGTGTCTATGTGAATTCCAGTGAAGAATTATAAAATAGAAGTCGAATTCAATGAATAACAATCTCGGTTTTATATCAATCCGACCGGCTATCTAAAAATACAAATAATCTATTTAAATTTCAAACAAATTTTGAATTAAATATCTATTTTACATGAACCGACCAGATCATCTAAAATATACAAATACATAGTTTCACTCGGTATTCTCAGGAGCCGGCCAAGGCTTCCACTAAAATACAATCCGAGCCCTTCATTCACTGAAAAGTCACTCGGAGTCAGAGTCCACTTCCTTCCTCAGAAATCATTCCGCTTGAAAGGATTACTCGGATATCTATTCTTCTCGGAATTATTCACTCAGAAACACATTCATTTGGAATTAGAGTCCTTTATCCAGAAACACCATTCCTGGAAAAACTTGCTCGGAATATTTTCCATAGTCTAGTATCACTCAAAAATGTTTCACACGTTTTCACTCGGCATATATAATCTCCCTTACCCTGAGAACTCTCTACAAGGTCAAGTCTCGCTTAAGGATTTCATAGCTTCGTTCACTCAGAATACTCTAGTTTCTTTTCACTCGGGGAAATTCTAATAAACTCTTACTCAGGAGGTTTTCAAGTCAATTCCCACTCGGAATTGCATGACCTTATTCACTCGGAAGTTAGTTTAACTCTTCTTCATTCGGAAGAGGATTCCCCAGTTTAGCCTCACACTTCTTTACCTATTTTTCATCCACTCGGAAAGAACTCAATCGGAAGCATTCCACTCGGAGATGTTTCTGTTTCACTCGGATTTTACTTTACTCGAACGTGTGTCATTCAGATAGAACATTTCCTCACTCGGAAACTCTTCCTCAATCACATTTCACTCGAAAAACATCTTAACTTCACTAAGAAAGTCTTCTCAGTCTGATTTCACTCGAAATTATATTTATTTCACTCGAAATCAAACTCGTTTTACTCGAAAATCTGGTTTTTGACATTTTCACTGGGAATCACACTCATTTTACTTGGAAAATCTGGTTTTCGATATTTTTCACTCGGATTTTCATTCAAAAATTATTCTTTAATCCTTTTTAAATTATTTTTATAAAAATCATAAAAATTGGGATGTTACAATTTTCATTATTATTCTTATTGCTATTATTATTGCCATTATTATTGTTATTCTTATTATTATTATTAACTATTATTATTGTTATTGATATTATTGTTGTTGTAATTATGAGTAATGAAATAAGGAACATATTACTTACTCTTTAAATGAAGCATTATTTTAGTCAAGATATAGCTGATATATTTTCTAGAATAATAATAAAAATGACTTACAACGTCTAAACAAAAATTGATGGGACCCAAGAACTTGTGAATAAATATTATGAGACTGGAAACACATAAGATACCCAAGGATCAAATGATAAAAATAAAGCATTTTTCATCATGAAAATATTTTTTTGAGGGAGTAAAACTAGAGCATACACCTGGTACGCTAGAGGACATTCACGTTCGATCTCTGAGGAGAATCTTGGGAGTACAACCGGAACGGAAACTCAATGGCATCAGAGTCGCACCTGGAGCCAGGTCAGACGATGCAATTCTGGTGTACTTTGATTAAATGACGGAATGTATCTATGATCGTGTAGAGCCAAGTCCCAAGATGAAATAATATATTGATGAGAACTTGTGAGTTCATTCGTACCTTATGATAATGAATGGGGGCCTTGGTGAGCTCCGATCGCTCTAGAATGGAAATGATGTGCCCAAGAGGCAAATTGAGCAGAATGACTGCAAAAGAATGAGATAATGGTGATGGTGAATTGATTTATTGGGCCCACATGCATCATGAGACTTAAACTCAAGATAAATCATAATAAACCAAACTCATGCATATTTGATTGTTATAGTTACAAATATGTTAATTGCATGATTTATGTGATATTATCTATTGACTGGATTATGTATGCACCTGATAACCTTCAAGGTCTTGGGTTATACTCACCCTTTCTGTTGATTAATAACAGAGGAACTAGGAAACCAAGAACCAGAGTATGACAAACGGCAATACATTGAACCAACTGGGAGCCCTCATTAAATAAAGAATATATGTAGTAGAATATTTATTAATGAATAATAGGACAATGGATGACTGTATAATTATTTAATGGTGCCTGCGTGCCCCATTCTATTAAGAGTATAATTACTTATAGTTTGTGAATGACTATGTGAGTTATCTATTATTTGCTTCCACTGATCTGCCATTATTTTATTTAAAAAAAATATATTCACTTTTTCTGAAAACTGTTAACACTCTTAGTTTAATAGGATAATCCTATAGAAGGGTCTACCTTATTTAATCGAGGGTGTTACAGACACCGATCGGTTTAGGATCGTGTGTGCATGGCTTGAGCCGATTGAATTTGAAATAATTGATGCTGTGACAATCAGTGTATAGTGGCAATGTGATGACGGGCTTGACAAGCAGGTCGCCCGATGAGTATATAATGTTATTAATGGCTACTTATGATATGATGAGAAATGAGAAAATATATGATTGTGTGGTATGGGACGGCCGACGGTATATTTAGCCCCTTATTTCTGGCTCCCGTGGCTTTTGTGCCCACTTGAGCTACCCAGTGGTCAAGCAGGACCCAGTGGTCGAGGTGGAGAGTCAAGCAGGACTCGGTGAACCAAGCAGGGTTCACGGGGTGTCAAGCAGGACCCCCAGCTGAAGGCCGATCCTTTTTGTATCCGGATACTAGGCATCAATTTTGTCTGAGAGTCAGTGATGACAATTGGATTGTTAGTTGTAATGTGTATGTGATTAATTATAATTGTCGAGTAAAGTTTACTATATTTGTCGAGTGCAGTTTGTTATAATTGCCGAATGAGAATTAATATATTTGCTGAGTATGATTTGATGTATTTGTCGAGTGTAATTTTATATATTTACCAAGTAATTTGTTATATTTACCGAGTGGTAAATTGTTATACTTGCCGAATGAGCTACTTGCTAAGTGATTTGCTAAAATTGCCGGATGAGAATTGTTATATTGCCGAGTGTGAATTACTATAATGCCGAGTGTTAATGGATATATTGCCGAGTGTGAGTTAATTGCCGAGTGTGACTTGCAATTTGAGGATAAAGCAATCAGACGGAGTTTATACTCGTAATCTGTTATTTAAATTCCGTTCTAGGTTAATTATGATGCTAAACACTCACCCTTGCTGTGGTTTTCAATTTAGTAACCAGTGACAGGGAAGAGGTCGGAGCTCTGGAGGTGCGCCAAGCGGAGGATTGATGCCAAGGCACCAAGTGATTTTGAATGAATTGTGTAACATATGTATATAATAAGTTTTCCGAGTGTATGATGCTACCTGTTGCCTATATGTTAAATTAAATTTTAATCGGTATGCTGATTGACATGAGTATAAATTCTTGATGTTATGTGATCGGTGTTTATTTTATGAGTGAATTTGCATTGCTGTAGCATAGTCGATTACCGAGCGACTCTCGCCGAGTGGATTCATTCTTATCCGAGCGAGGGAAGATTGATTTGACGTCTGTTTCGCTCAAGTGAGTATCCCTCGTTCCTTTCCGAGTGAAGAATAACCGAGAGATTCACTTCCAAGTGAAGAAAGATTAGAGTACTTCTGAGTGAAGATCAGAGTGCTTCCGAGTAAAGGTGAGAATGTTTTCAAGTTAATTATGCCTGAGAGCCTCTTCCGAGTAAAGTAAGGTGAGGGTATTTTCCGAATGATGCATGACCGAGTGAACCTTTCCTGAGTGAAGGTTAAGGGTTTCCTTAGTGGACCTATTTCCGAGTGAAACCTGACTTGTTGACTTTCCTTGTAAGGCTTGTTCGCTCAGGTTTAGAGTGTAGCATTCGCTCAAGCGAGTCGGATCTCGCCTAAGTGAATCAGAACCTCACTCAGGCGAATGACTCCTGGCTTTGTCTTTCTCCTTCCGCTGTTTCTAATTAACTCTATTTTATTAATGGATTTATTTTCGATCGGTTATTATTTTGAGTATGCTTTTATTATTTTGAATGTATTTAAGAAAAATAAATATTATTTTATATTAAGACCGAGTTAATTTTTATTAAACGCTAAAAATAATTGCGAAAGATTAAACGGGTGTAATTAAAAAGGAAAATTGACACGGGTCGTCACACCTTTGGTCGGTGAAACCTTCAGGAATACCCAGTCACCCGCCTGAAACTCAAATGGCTATGTCGATTGTCATAATAACTTTTCTGTCGGTCTTGGGCAATCTTCATTTTCTCTCGGATCAGAGCAACCTGTTCATTCATCTCCTGGATTAACTCGGGCCCCAGATGAATGGCATCGCCATTTTCATTCCAACACAAAGATGTATGACACCTCCGACCATATAGAGCTTCATACGGAGCCATACCAATGCTACTGTGGTAGCTGTTGTTGTATGCAAACTCCACCAAGGGTAAATATCTTTCCCATGAGCCACCCTGCTCCAATACACAAGCTCTAAGCATGTCCTCAAGAGTCTGTATTGTCCATTCTGACTGACCATCAGTCTGCGGATGATAAGCTGAACTCAGTCTTAGTTCAGTACCCAATTCTTGTTGCAGAGTTCCCCAAAATCTAGAAGTGAATCGGGGATCCCGATCGAAAATAATACTCGAGGGTATGCCATGCAATCGTACAATCTCAGCAATGTACAGCCTAGCCAGTCGGTCCAATGACCATTTCATGTTCATGGCCAAGAAGTGAGCACTCTTGGTCAATCGGTCTACAATCACCCAGATTACATTACACTCGGTTTGGGTACGAGGTAACCCGGATACAAAATCCATGGTAATACTCTCCCATTTCCAAATCAGAATTTTCGGAGGTTGAAGCAAACCTGGGGTCTCTGGTGTTCAACCTTGCATTTCTGGCATATCACACAAGACTTCACATACTCAGTTATTGCCTTCTTCATTCCCGACCACCAAAATTCCTTCTTTAAATCGTGGTACATTTTGGTAATACCCGGATGAATGCTCAAAGAACTCCTATGTGCTTTAGCTAGCACGGCTTGCTTGAAATCACCTTGTGCAGGCACCATCACTCGGTCTCAGAATCTCCAAATTCCATCATTACCTTCGGTTAATTCCATATCTTTACCTCTTAAGAATATCACTTGGAGTTGAAGACAATCTCAAAGACGAACTCAAGCACAAGCACTCAGCAATTTTTAAGACACCCGAGCATGGATTGAACGAAGGGGTTCACCTCTTAGATATTTACTTCCCCTGGAAACTATTCACTCGAAAACATACTCATTCGAAGTTCCTCTTTCTCTGTTCAGAAGTAATTTTCCTGGAAAAGGCTCACTTGGTATATCGTAATTGGTGCCGTCCCACTCGGAAGGGTCGTACTCAACTGAGATACCCTACTCGGGAATTCACTACTCAGAAATAACTCGGCCCAAGAAGTACTCATTCGAAATCAGCTTTTCTTCCTAAATCTGATCACCCAAGATTGGCTAAAACACGTCTGTCTCCTCGACTTCACACGACCTTAACCACTAGTGCAACTACCCGAGGTGATCAGTCTTAGGAGTTTAACACTTCGTAGTTAAGCCAGGTGAAAGTCAGGTATACAGTCCAACCATTCACGTCATTGCTCGATATGCAAGCTGTTTACATCATAATTCATTCACCTATGCCTATTGGCAACTTCACAATGAATTAATGTTAAAAGGAACCCACGGTGGCCAGCTGCTATGATTCCCATATAACACTAATATTCGTGCAAAGTCCAAACGACTAGGTAAAACTTCTCTTCATTCTTATTATGTGCCTGTTCAACTACTTTTTAATCACTTTGTCCCATCCTTCATTCACTACTTCTACTTATCATGTACACAATAGTCTAATATATACTTCACTTGACCATCATTCACATAATACATTCTCTTAATTCTTCCCTGAGTGAATTCTCGTCTCATCGATTATCTCACTGAGAATTATTACTAACCACCCTTTGACTACTACCTTCAACTTATTTGGGCATTCTTACACCGTCCTCCATTACCTACTCATAATTTCTCCTAATGTCCGTTAATCAATTGTCTAACAATTTGGATATGACATACTGGTAACGTTTATTTAAACCTCTTTATAGAATCACTACAGGAGGCTCACCCCTCCTAAAAAGTTAACCTTATTACAACGTTGCTAACTTGCATCACCTATTATTCATCCATTCCCTTTTCGATTTATTTTATAATCCTTTCTATTTACTTATACCACCGATGTTTCCACATCTTTGGTTGCTCGACGTTACTAGCATACCACCACTTGCTTACTAACCTTAAGCTCGATACAAGATAGTTTATTGCAACAGTTTATTCCTTTATTTTAAGAATTTTCGTACTATCCATCAAGTACGTTCAACACTAGAATGAACAACTAATATCTATCGTCATTCTGACCAGGTAGAAATGTATAGGGGATTCATCCTTCCTAAGAATAATCATATCAGAGCATTCGTCAACTTATTTTATTCTATGTAATATCAAACTCCATTATTCAAACAAACTTATGGCTACCAAGGCACTTACTATTCTCATTTCACCACAGGATTTAACCTCCTCTCGAAAAATTAGCACCTTGAGTCCCAAAAATGTTAGCTCGGTTGCTATGCCTACTCGTTACTGCCTCTGTGAGCAAACGGGCCTAAGGCGTCCCGGTTGTCCATATTAGAAACAATGATATGACCAGCCAGTGTTTCACAATATGGCTCTTCTGGCCACAATTATAGCACACACGACTACCCGACTGACTACCAGATTGGCCAGTAAAACTCCGACCAGAAGAGGAAGAAGACGTAACGGGAGACTTACCGCCACGAAAGAACTAACCCATTTTCTTGAAACTGGATCCTCTTGCCTTCAACGACCTCTTATCTTTGGGCTGAAATGTCCTCTGTAATTGCACTTTCTTTATAAGCAGGGGGATTCCTTTTTAGGAATTTATCAAGAGTGGGACCAGAGTCGATCCTACTCATCAATTGGGAAAACTTTGAGATGAAATCATCTCCTCCACCAGAACTAGTCCCTTCAGCCATAATGTAATTCTACAATGAACAAACACATCACCATTAATAACCAATGCTCTACCAGGGAGTCAGATATTTACCTCATATTCATATAAAACACACCGCCGCTGGAGTGCCAAGGGGATGATGCCAAGCTGCACAAACAATCACAAACACAATGCAATAAAATGCAAAAACAATCCAATATAGGACTCACACAAATCACTGGGTTGACCCATGCACCCGGCTCTAGAAAGAACCGCTCTGATATCAACTATGACGACCCGCGTCATTATTCCATTTAATTACAACCGTTTAATCATTTTGGAAATAATTTTTTACGTTTAATAAATATTAACTCGGTCATAATATAAAATAATATTTACTATTCTTAATTACCTTCAATATAATAAAAGCATATTCCAAATAAAGACCATTCAGAAATATTTCAATAATAAAATAGGATTTAGTTAGAAATAGCGGAAGAAGGAAAACAGAGTCAGGGGTTATTCGCCTGAGCGGAACCCTGATTCACTTAGGCGAAAGCCGAGAAGGTCGCTTAGGCGAGATCCGACTCGCTTGGGCGAATGCTACGCTTTAAACCTGAGCGAACAAGACTTACAAGGAAAGTCAACAAGTCGGGTTTCACTCGGAAATAGGTCCACTCGGGAACACTGATCTTTCTTCACTCAGAAAAGCTTAACCTCACTTTACTCAGAAAAGGTTCACTTGGATATACTTCACTCGGAAACATTCTAATCTTCAATCAGAAATACTCCAATCTTTCTTCACTCGGAAGTGATTCTCTCGGCCATAGCTCACTCAGAGACACCCTAACCTTCCACTCGGAAGTGAATATCTCGGTTATTCTTCACTTGGAAAGGGACAAGGGATACTCGAGTGAAACAGACACCAAATCAACCGGCCCTCGCTCGGACAAGAATGAATCCACTCGGTGAGATTCGCCTGGTAATCGACTATGCTACAACAATGCAAATTCACTCATAAAATAAACACCGATCACATAACATCAAGAATTTATACTCACGTCAATCAGCATACCGATTCAAATTTAATTTAATATACAGGTAACATGTTGTAGCATCACACACTTGGAAAACTCATTATATACATATATTACACAATTCATTCAAAATCACTCGGTGCCTTGGAATCAATCCTCCGCTTGGCACACCTCCATGGCTCCGACCTCTTCCCTGTCACTGGTTACTAAATTGAAAACCACAACAAGGGTGAGTGTTTAGCATCATAATTAATCTAGAACGGAATTTAAATAACAGAACACGAGTATAAACTCCGTCCGACTGCTTTATCATCAAATTGCACGTTACACTCATCAATTAACTCACTCGACAATTAACTCACTCTCGGCAATTATAGCAATTAACACTCGGAAATATAGTAATTCACACTCGGGAATATAACCAATTATATTTGGTAAATATAACAATTCTCATTCGGTAATTTTAGCAAATCACTCAGTAAATATAGCCATTCACACTCAGCAAGTATAACAATTTACCACTCAGTAAATATAACAAATTTGCACTCAGCAAAATTATCAAATCATCAATTGTCACAACTAACTCTCATATGAAATCGACGCCTAGTATCCAGATACTAAAGGATCGGTCTTCAGCTGGGAGTCTGACTTGACATCCCGTGAACCTGACTTGGTTCACCGAGCCCGACTTGGCTCCTCCTCAACCACTGGGTCATAGACCTCTGGGTAGCTCAACTGGGTCCGACTTGACCACGAAAGCCAAAAACGAGGGTAATACATACTGTCGGCCGTCCCATATCACATAATCACATATCATATTATCATTACATGTCATCAACAAACAACAGATGCAACTACCAGAAACTGGCATGTGCTCATAATACAGGGTGACAGACTTGTCAAGCCCATCCATCACATTGCCACTGGTGACCTACTTGTCAAACCCATCAATATAATGCCATCACACATAATCAATTATATATGATAAACATTCAATCCCTTTACTGGAAGCCTGCCAGGAGCCGCTCCTTGACCGTGCAACGCACCGACGATCACTCCCCACCTTCAACAGTATACAGGATATCTCATTCATAATATACAACTTAATATAATTAAAGCATTATTAATCAAACACACAAATATCAGTTGACATGTGTTTACCACATCGGATAGCCAACTTGCTAATTCATCAACATACTGTCACAAGTATTTCAAACTCAATCATCGTAAGCCACACACACGATCCTAAACCAATCGGTGCCTATATACATACATGCATACACATACAACTCATTCACATACAACTTTCATCCAGTATCATTTCTTACCATGTTCATAATCAGTTCAACGACTCGGACTCAATGTCCTATTCTAATTAATTATAACCTGAACACCCCCTTACCTCGATTCCAAGCTTCAACAATCGTTGGGTTCACAGTTCCACCTCCGGATCCAGCACCAGCTTCCTTAATCGTTCCACCGGTGTTCCTTCTACTACCTACGGGTTTGGAATGTGAAACACGTTAACGTCGCACCACCCATACGGTTAAAGGATCATTTTCAGGCTCACACACCCAAGAGGAGTGGAGATCTGGACCTTACCCCACCATGCTTGACCATTCGGTCAAAAGAAGAAATGAAAGAGATGAGGTAACAAATTTAAACTATTCAATGGACTCACCTTGAAACCACTGTCATGGAAATGTAATTATTTTAAGGTTTTGATGCAAAATAGACCTCCCTTCAGAGCATGCAGCTCGCAGCGATGGAGGAAGGAGAAGAAAAGTAATAGATGAAGAAGAAGATTCTCATAGAAGTGAATGATTTATGAAAGAGAAAGAAACCTTTATTTAAAACTCATGGCAACCGGTTACCTCCCCAACTAGTCACTTTTAATTAAACTTTTCTCTTCTTCCAATCACACCTCATTCAACCCTTTTTATAATTAACCAATCAATAAATTTATTTACACTCCTAATATTTAATTACTTATAATTGCCCAATAATTCATAAAAATATCAATTAAATCCTTAAAACAATTTTTAATATTTTCCACTACACAAAATTTTTCTATAAATATCCGGGATGTTACAGAAGTTTAGTCCTCTCTCGGAAATCTTTCCACTTGGGAGTATCACTCGGAATCGAGGGCAATCTCGAAGACGAACCGAGCACAAGCTCTCAGCAACTTGAATATGGACCCGAGCACAGGCTCTAGGCAATCTTTAAGACATCCTAGCACGAATAAAATGAAGGGGTTCACCACTCGGATATTTACTTCCCCCGGGAACTATTCACTCAGAAACGTACTTATTCGAAATCAAAACCTTTCTCTGTCCAGAAGTACTTCCCCTGAAAATGACTCACTCGGTATATTTGGTGTGAAATCTCCGAGTCATTAACTTGATGTGTAATTCTCAGAGGATTTACTCTTTGGCAAGCGCACCAGTCGTTAAAATTGTATTATATTTGATCGTCCCACAGGGATTGTGGTAAGTACCTCAATCTTGGACAGATACAAGCTGAACCAACACAATGATCAAAATATTCATTCGGTTTTTGTTGATTTTATACTTTCTAAGTTTTTATATTTTTCAGAGATAGTGTTAATGATGAAATACGATTGATAGAAGATAGGTTAGGATTGCTTCGGTTTACAACTTCATCAAGAAAATGCAATTGAGGTTCAATCGAGTTCAAACATCAAGAGGACAATCCGTAAGTGGTTATTCCCTAATTCCTTAGGTGAAAAATGCTAACTCTTATGCATCAAACCTTAATCCCTTAAGTGCTCAATTAACATACGAATCTAATGCGAAATTGGAGGTTGAACTCTAACTATTGACCTAATTGCTAGGCCTGAATTAGTTAGAAGGTTGGAAGTTACCTAAGCTTCAACCATGATTCCTCACTAGTGAAGTTCTTCATCAAATCTGGATTTGTCAATCCAGCAAAGCAGATCCATTCCTCAGCTGGTTCTCCTCAGGATCTAGAAGTCAACTTCCTCAATACACCTTCAAGATTCCATTACAAACCTTCATAATCCCAACCTTAGGGATTTAGAAATCCATTGACATTGGTTCTATCGAAGGAATTTGGAAAGACATGGATGAGAGAGTTTAGAGAGAGAAAGGAAGTAGTGAGAGGTTAGAAAATAGCAAATGAATCGTGTTCTATGTACTCTGTTCTCTCATTTTTTTGTTACAGAGTATATACAAGTATATATAGGCATCTAACTAACTAACTAACTTAACTAATCACTAAGAAAGCTGAGTTAATAATTAAACTAACTAACTAATTACATAATTATGGAATAACTAACTAATTACAGCTCAGCACTTAAATTACTAAGGTACAAAAGTAGGAGAGAAGGCAGTGGAAACAACACTGGTGCCGAGTGTGTTTTTGGAGGGAACAGTCAGTGTTAAATAACTGCCTTCACGCTTGAGCGTGAAGGACTCTCGCTTGAGCATGAAAGGCTCTCGCTTGAGCGAGCTCGAAATATGCACTGCAGTATCGCTTTCTTGCTTAAGCGTGATGGAGAAGCTTGGGCGAGGGTGATATTTTGGAGTCACGCTTGAGCGTGAGTTTGCTCGCTTGAGCATTCAGATTATCCAATCTTCATTCTGAAGTCTCGTTCGGGTTCTTCATACGGTATTTGGTTCCCTGTTGCGGTCAGTGTCTTAAAGCATTTCCTAGTCGGACTTTTGGAGTTTCACTCGGATTTGTGAAATCTCACTCGGCTTTTTGGAATTTCACTCGGATTTTTCTTCTTAGCTTGAGCGCGCCCTGTTCCTGCACCAATAAACACATAACTGCCTAGCATTTGTACGCTGGCTGCTTAGTGAAATTATAAATAATCATAAACTCTTAACCAATTACTATTTTTAATCATTTTCTTACATAAATAAAGCACTTTTAAAATAAATAAATAAAATACAAATTGTTAACTATTTATAAAATAATGAAGCCAAACTAAACAATAATTAATGAATTATGTTAAATAAAAGGTGAAATAATTAAGTCTTTTCAAGACTTATCAATATTTCAATCGGTGCCATACCACACAAAAATCAGAAATCTCACTTGGTGTTATCCCACTTGGAAATGTCTCACTCGGTGCCATCCCACACGGAAGTGTCACACCCGAAGACACCCTATTTGGAAAAATTACACTCAACTCGGAGATACCCCACTTAGGAATTTACTGCTCGGAAATATCTCGACCCGAGAAGTACTCATTCGAAATCAAAGCTTTTCTTCGTTCGAAAGTACTTCTCTCAGAAACGTTTCACTCGGAGACGTTTCATTTAGGAATGAGTCACTCGAAGACGTTTGACTCGGAAACGTTTCACTAGAAGACGTTTCATTTGAAGACGTTTCACTCGGAAACGTTTCATTCGGAAACGTTTCATTCGAAGATGAGTCACTCGGAGACGTTTGACTCGGAGACGTTTCACTCGGAGACACTCCACCTAGAAGTATGGAACTTGGAAACGTTTTACCTGAAAGGTGCTCATTTGAAGTCAGAGTCCCCTTCACTCAGAAGTGGTTCTCTCGGTCATGACTCACTCAGAAATATCTCACTCGAAATCAGATTCCTTTCTACACTCGTACAATCTTATCTCAGTTATAATCCACTCAGAAATTGCTTACTCAATAATATTTTACTCGGTAATGTCCCAATCAGAGCACTACCGGAAGTTAGTATCAAAGAAGGTATTTTATTTACTTATTATCACTTACAGAACTTCCATACTTCAAAATTTACAAGGTTAAGGCTGCTTACTAAAAACAAGGATGTTACAGGAACAACTTAACCTTCACTCAGAAAAGGGTTCTCTCGGTCATGTATTACTCGGAAAACACCCTAACCTTACTTTACTCGGAAGAGGTTCTCTCAGCCATCGAAAACATCTTAATCTTCACTTGGAAACATTCTAATCTTCACTCGGAAGGGAACGGGGGATACTCGAGCGAAATAGGCACTAAATTAACCGGCCCTCGCTCGGACAAGACGGAATCCGCTCGGCGAGATTCGCCCGGTAATCGACTTTACTACAGCAAACACTCATGAAAATTAATACCGATCACATAGCAACATAAATTCATATTCACATCAGTCGGCATACTGATTCGAAATTAGTTCAACACAATCATGTTGTAGCATCACACAAAAAACTCAAAATATATATTACACACATAATTCATTCAAAATCACTCGGTGCCTTGGCATCAATCCTCCGCTTGGTGCACCTCCAGGGCTCCGACCTCTTCCCTGTCACTGGTTACTAAATTGAAAACCACAGCAAGGGTGAGTGTTTGGAATCATAATTAATCTAGAATGGAAATTAACAATTTACATGCATATAAACTCTGTCCGATTACTTTATCATCAAATTGCAAGTCATACTCGGCAATTAACTCACACTCGGCAAGTATAACATCTCACACTCGGTAAATATAACAAATTGTACTCTACAAATATCTCAAATCATACTCGACAACTATATCAAGTTGCACTCGGCAAATATATCAAATCATACTCAGCAAATATATCAAATCTTACTCGGCAAATATAACAAATCTCACTCAGCAATATAGCAATTCTCACTCGGTAAATATAGTAATTCACACTCAGCAAACATAGCCATCACACTCGGCAAATATAACAAATTGCACTCGGCAAATATAACAAACTACACTCAGCAAGTATAGCAAACTGCACTCGGCAAATATACACATCACAACTAATAATTCATCAATTGTCACCACTGACTCTTAGACAAAATTGACGCCTAGTATCCAGATACTAAAGGACTAGCCTTCAGCTGGGAGTCTGACTTGACATCCGTGAACCCGACTTGGTTCACCGAGCCCGACTTAACTCCCCCTCAACCACTCGGTCATAGACCTCTGGGTAGCTCAACTGGGTCCGACTTGACCACGGAAGCCAAATACGAGGGTAATACATACCGTCGGCCGTCCCATACCACATAATCACATATCATATCTCATAATCATTACATGTCATCAACAAACAGCAGATGCAACTACTAGAAACTGGCATGTGCTCATAATACAGGGTGACTGACTTGTCAAGCCCATCCATCACATTGCCACTGAGCGACCTACTTGTCAAGCCCGTCATTCACAACGCCACTATGCATATCGAATCATCACAACAAGTATTTCAAACTCAATCATCGTAAGTAACACACGATCATCAACCGATTAGTGTCCATATTCATACATGCATACACATACAACTCATCCAGCAATATTCTTACCATGTTCAGAATCAGTTCAGCGACTCAGACCCAAAATATATCCTATTCTAATTAATTATAACCCAAACACCCCCTTTACCTTGGTTCCAAGCTTCGACAATCTGCTCCTGATGCCGATTACGTCCTTTAAGCACTGGGTTCACAGTTTCTCCTCTGAATCCAGTACCAGCTTCGTCAATCAGTCCTCCGGTGTTTGTTCTGCTACCTACGGGGTAGGAATGTGAAACCCGTTAACGTCGTACCACCCTCACAGTCAAAAGACCATTTTCAGGCTCACACACCTAAGAGGAGTGGAGATCGGGACCTTACCCCGCCATACATGACCATTCAATCCAAAGGAGGAAACGAAAGAGACGAGGTAACACAAATTTAAATGGTTCAATGGACTCACATTGAAACCACGGTCACAAAAATGTAGTTATCTCAAGGTTTTGATGAGAAATGGACTTCCCCTTAGAGCATACAGCTCGCAGCGATAGAGGAAGGAGAAGAAGAAAAGAAACAGACGAAGAAGAAGAAGGTTCGTGTAAAAGTGAATGATTGAGTGAATGATTAAGGAAAGAGAAAGAAACCTTCTTTATGTAAAGCTCAGGAGCAAACCGGTCACTTCCCTATTTCTTTTATATTTTCTTTGGAAATTTTAATTAAACCTTTTCCTCCTTCTAATCACTCCTCATTTAACCCTTTTTATAATTAATTAATCAAATAAATTTTATTTACTTTCACAACATTTAATTATTTATAATTGCCTAATAATTTGTAAAAATATCAAATAAATCACTCAAACATTTATCAATATTTTCCGCTACACATAATTTTACTAAAATATCCAGGATGTTACACAGGAGATGCTTCTTTGATTACTGTAAAAGCTTCAATTTTTCTCTTTTGAGTGCATAAAGATTTCATTGTTTATGTCCTTTGGCCAATGTCCTTTGTTTCTGATCCTTAATGACAAAACCATCAGAGTTAATTTCAAAAGTGCAATCATTATCATTTATAAGTTGACTCACAGATAACAAATTCTTTTTAAGTTTCGGCACTACTAAAATATTTTCTAGGTGAAGCTTACCTTGTATGGTTTTAAGAGAAGCTTTACCCTTATAGGTGATGGGTAAAGTTTATCCATTTCCAACAAAAACAGTGTCAGTACCAAAATATAGTTTAAGATTTTTTAAGTTACCTCAGTTTGTCATGAGTAGTTGCTCCAAAGTCAATGTCAAAATTTTGATCATCATTGTCATTCAGGTTTAATGCAGCCAATGCTTCTTGGGTGTTTTCATCCACACCATTGTATTCATACCTGTAATAGCATTTTGTAGCAATGTGATTTGTTCTACCATAAATTTGGCAAGCTTCTTTGGTTTGTTGCCTTGGTAGTCTTTTCCAATGATTACTGGAAGTTGATGGAGTTCTAGAGCTAGGAACCTGACAGGTGTAGTTATGACTAGGATGATTTTGCATGGAGTTGTTTGAGTTATGCCCTCTAAAATCGCTTCTACCTCCTCGCATGTTTCTTCCTACTTCCTAGGATGATTAATAGTTTTGCTTCTAACTCTTTACTATCTTTTCAATTTCTGGATCAAAGAATAACTTATCGGAAAAAAACTATACCTCGTATACAAATTACACTGTAAACAAAAGGTTAGTGTAATGGGCCCATAAAAAGAAATGATATGAAAATAAACTATTAACAAACAAAAGGAAATTTTGAAAAATAGTAAACAATCACCAATTGCTTAATATTTGGACACAAGTCGCTGATGACAACACTAGAAACTTGTTAGCCCCATTTGGCAAGCGTACCAAATTCGTTGTAGTTTCAGAAAAGTCAAGGATTGTCGATCTTGAGAGACTTGTCAGATATTATTGTAGATTGGGACTAATACTAGTTTATCAAAGAACATATATGCATAAATTATGACTTTCATGCATAATTATGGTTGATGATTTTATTGTTTTTCTTAAGTTATGAATACAAAAGTTCAAAGTAAAAAGTGAAATATAATGAGATGAAGATATTGGAATTGAACCTTGCCTATTCAATTTATACTCATATAATTAATTGATTCTTTTTTGTATTTCATCGAGTTACCGAAACTCACATTCACCATACCCAATTTCTCGAATTACGAATTCTGAATTCAAACTTTAATTGAAGTCCCTCTAACGATTTACGATGAAATTTGCATTAGGAACGAGTGTTGACAACTATTATTCTTGATGCTATTCCTAGAACTCAAGAATAATATGTAATTTAATCCTAATCTGTTCAAATATATCGAAATATACACATGATTCATTCTCCTATTTGAAACATGAATTAAGATAAAGAGATTCAATTACTAACTATGCTAATTACATAAATAAAACCAAAATATTTACAGAAACATAAAGTTACAAAGGTTGTCCAATCTTAACTTGAAGAGGAAATCAACTACACATGATTATAAGAAAATCATTAGGGAAAATTCACAAGAAATTAAGATGAAAGTGAAGATATTGATACAAGATGATCCAAATTCTTCACAGGCACGTTCTCTGTTTATTCTTCACCTCTCACATTCTGTTTTAGGTTCAATAATAAAGTGAGTCCAAAACTACACTCCATGGCTCGTCTAGGTAAGGATGACTCACTTAGGCGAGTTGTCCAAGGTTTGTATTCTCTTCATTGCATGCTTTGATTGCCTTTATGGTGTTGTTTTCCTACAAAATGCTAGGAAAACACAAAATTAGGCTAATTTACACATAACACAATATTTACATAACAGGTGTAGGATTTACCAGTGTCAGGTTATTTATTACTCAAAACAAGGTTAAATAGATAAGTGTTTTGACCTAAATAAGACGCCTATAAGCTATCTATCATAGTCTACACTAGGATTTGCATGTGCATTTGTGATTTTTCATCGAATTATGAATTTTCAAATTCAAAATTCAAATCCTAACAGTTAGAATTCTTTGTACTCCATCATAATTACTAGTGTCAGTGTAACATCCCGGATATTTTAGTAAAATTATGTGTAGCGGAAAATATTGATAAATGTTTAAGTTATTTATTTGATATTTTTACAAATTATTAGGTAATTATAAATAATTAAATGTTGTGAAAATAAATAAAATTTATTTGATTGATTAATTATAAAAAGGGTTAAATGAGGAGTGATTAGAAGGAGAAAAAGGTTTAATTAAAATTTCCAAAGAAAATATAAAAGAAATGGGGAAGTGACCAGTTTACCCCTGAGCTTTACATAAAGAAGGTTTCTTTCTCTTTCCTCAATCATTCACTCAATCATTCACTTTTAAGCGAACCTTCTTCTTCTTCGTCTGTTTCTTTTCTTCTTCTCCTTCCTCCATCGTTGCGAGCTGTATGCTCTGAGGGGAAGTCCATTTCGCATCAAAACCTTGAGATAACTACATTTTCGTGACTGTGGTTTCAAGGTGAGTCTATTGAACCATTTAAATTTGTGTTACCTCATCTCTTTCGTTTCCTCCTTTGGACCGAATGGTCATACATGGTGGGGTAAGGTCCCTATCTCCACTCCTCTTAGGTGTGTGAGCCTGAAAATGGTCTTTTGACTGTGAGGGTGGTATGACTTTAATGGGTTTCGCATTTCAACCCGGTAGGTAGCAGAACGAACATCGGAGGACTGATTGACGAAGCTGGTGCTGGATTCGGAGGAGAAACCGTGAACCCAGCGCTTAGAGGATGTAATCGGCATCAAGAGCAGATTGTCGAAGCTTGAAACCGAGGTAAAGGGGTGTTCGGGTTATAATTAATTAGAATAGGACATATTTTGAGTCCGAGTCGTTGAACTGATTGTGAACATGGTTAGAAATAATGCTGGATAAAAGTTGTATGTGAATGAGTTGTATGTGTATGCATGTATGTATATGGACACCGATCGGTTTAAGATCATGTGTGTGTGACTTAAGATGATTATGAGTTTGAAATATTTGATGCTGTGATAATTGGTGTATAGTGGCAATGTGATGCCGGGCTTGACAAGCAGGTCGCCCGTGTGATGAGTATGTGATGTTGTTAATGGCCACTTATGATATGATAAGAAATGTGAATATGTATGATTGTGTGGTATGGGACGGCCGACGGTATGTATAGCTCCTCATTTCTGGCTCCCGTGGTTTTTATGCCCAGTTGAGCTACCCAGTGGTCAAGCAGGACCCAGTGGTCAAGGTGGAGAGTCAAGCAGGACTCGGTGAACCAAGCAGGGTTCATGGGGTGTCAAGTAGGACCCCCAGCTGAAGGCTGATCCTTTAGCATCCGGAAACTAGGCATCAATTTTGTCTGAGAGTCAGTGGTGACAAATGATGAATTATTAGTTGTGATGTGTATGTTCCGAGTGTGAATGGTTATATTTTCCAAGTGTGATGGCTATGTTTGCCGAGTGTGAATTGTTATAATTGCCGAGTATGAATGGTTATATTTGCCGAGTGTGACTTGCATTTTGATGATAAAGTAATTGGACGGAGTTTATATACATGTAATTTGTTAATTTTCGTTCTAGATTAATCATGATGCTAAACACTCACCCTTGCTGTGGTTTTCAATTTAGTAACAGTGACAGGGAAGTGGTCGGAGCCCTAGAGGTGTGCCAAGCGGAGGATTGATGCCAAGGCACCGAGTGATTTTGAAATGAATTATGTAATATATATATATATATATATATATAATGAGTTTTCCGTATATGTGATGACATTATGTTGCTTGTGTATTTTGACTAATGTGCATATGAAGTATGTTGCTATGTGATCGGTATTGATTTTCATGTGTGGATTTGTGTTCGCTGTAGTAAAGTCGATTACCGGACGAATCTCGCTGAGTGGATTCAGTCTTGTCCGTGCGAAGGCCGGGGGAATTGATCCTGTGCCTATTTCGCTCGTGAGTATCCCTCGTCTCTTTCCGAGTGAAGATTAGAGTGCTTTTTGAGTGAAGATTAGAATGTTTCCGAGTGGTTAGAATGTCTTCCGTGTGATGAATGGCTGAGAGAGCTCTTCTGAGTGAAGGAAGGTCAGATTGTTTTTGAGTGATGTATGCCCGAGTGAACTTCTTCTGAGTGGAAGGTTGGGATGTTCCTGAGTGAGCTATGGCCGAGCGAGCTATTTCTGAGTGAAGGTTAGGAATGTTCTGAGCGAGGTATACCCGAGAGAAACATTTTCCGAGTGAATGGAGGTTAAGAGTTTTCTGAGTGAGATGTGACCGAGTGGACCCATTTCCGAGTGAAACCTGACTTGTGAATTCTCCTTGTAGGTTTTGTTGTTCGCTCAGGTTAAGATGTAGAATCTGCTCAAGCGAGTCAGAACTCGCTTAAGCGACCTTCTCGGGTTTCGCCTAAGTGAATCTGGGTCTCGCTCAGGCGAATGACCCCCTGTCTTCGTTTCTCTTCCGCTGATTCTAATTAACTCCATTTTATTATCTGATTTATTTCTGATCGGTTATTATTTTGAGTATGCTTTTATTATTTGAGTGTACTTAAGAAAAGTAAATATTATTTTATATTAAGACCTAATTAATTATTAGTAAACGTGAAAAATTTATTATGAAAAAATGATTAAACAATTGTAAATAAAAGGTAAATTGACGCGGGTCGTCACAGTCAGTGGGATACACATGTCACATTGCCATTGATGATTTTGGAAAGTTAAAGCAATTACACTTGTTCATTCCTTTTGGTAACTGCTCCATTGAAAAGATAATTATGCCCCTGCTTCGAGTCCATGTGCGATGACTCCTCTTATTTACTCACTTGTTTCTCCAATCTTTTCTTGTTTCGATATGTTTAATTGACGTTCGTAAAGAATTCTTATTTAACATTTTGTTCCACATTCTATAAAGTTTCCTTCGAGGTACTTTTCTAGCTCTTTCTTTCCTCTGTAGTTTCTTTAAAATAGGTGTCCTCATAAAATTAGACAATAGTAGGGAGGTGAATCTCGTAAGGCTAGCTTGGGGTTATTGTCGGTGTGTGCTGTTTTAGGTTCCTAGCCTTATGGCTTTGGTTCCTCGGGATGGTGTTGGTTGTGTAGAACTTAATGCCGTCCTCATTCGATATTTTTCGGTATAGGACTTAGTGGAGAGTGCTAAGGAACTCTTACAGGAGATAAATCCTTGGAGTTATGACTCATTTGAGGTTTGCTCTAATGAGGTCAACAGTCCTACTAGGGACTCATATAGTATCCTATTCTTAGGTGATTCAGGGCACAAGATAATGTCTGCCAAAGCGTCTGTAGACTTATAATGTAGAGAAGATTAGGTTATACAAGAGGATGTTTACTCTTATGTTAGGATTGTAGAGAACGTTGAGCTGAGTACCAGCTATGTAGGGTACCCCAACATAGACGGGGAAAAATAGATGCATGACAATCCTTATTTTTTGGTGCATTTAGCGTGTCGTGAGTAGGGATAACAAAATAATCCGCACCGGTAAATATTTATGGATATATCCACAATGGGTACCTGTAAATTCTCTAAATGAACGGGTACAAGTATTGTGTTGCTCGCCCCTACATAAGTATTTATATTTATTTTATATTACATATATTCAAGGGTTAAATATGTTATTGGTCTCTATGTTTTTATCAATTTTTGGTTTTGGTCCTTGAGTTATTTTTTGGTCCTTTATCTTTATGTTATTGAATATTTTGACGTTGATGGAGAAAAAGATAGAATCCATTTTGAGAAATTAAAAAGTGGAATAAGTTGGAGAGACAAAACAAGAGATACATAACATAATATTTTTGTTTATTTAGTTAACAATTGAGTTTATACTAATACATTTTAGGGATCAATTTTAATAGATCAGAAACCAATTTTAATATATTCAGTAACATAAAGGTTGTAATCAATAAAAAAACATATGAGACCAAAACCAAAATTGATAAAAACATAGAGACCAAAAACATATTTAAACCTTGTATCCAAATATAAAGACATTTTATTACTTTATAACAAGAATACAAAAACTAATATTGCTCAATGATAATATTTTTAATACTTAAAATTATAATTATGATATATAATATTAATTTATATCATATTACAGTGAAATGTTATTATATATAGTATATGTTGATTACTATTGTTTTTTTTTAAATATTAAACATAAATATAAAACATTATAGAGAACTGATATTACCGCCTATTATTTTATATTATCTTAAATTCATAACTGTATAGAATAGACCAAAACTTAAAATGTGATTTTTTCTGAAAAAAAAACTTAAAATTAAATGAAGAAAAAAAATAAAATGAGATATACTAAGAAAACGGAGGGGTTACCAACATTGTTGGATTTTTTTTATGTTTTTTGGTGAACGGCTTTTTTATGTTTAAATTCAATATAAATAAGCCATGCCTTTTATTAATTAATTTCCCATGAATAGCATTTATCATACGATTCGTTTCGTTTAGTTTACTTGATCCCCAATCTTCATCAGTTTGTTGTTAATTCCAATAATACCCCTCACCGTCTTTCACATTCACCAAGCTAACCCTACTAAAACCCTATTTCTACATTCTTCTTTTCATTCATTTATTCTTTAATTTAATTATCATCATGATTATAATTATAATAATAATATAATGTTACTATATTATATATACAGATATATAAACCCTCTAATCCCCTCATCGATCCATCGGAACAACATGGTCGACGGCGGAGGCGTATCCTTCCCCGTCGTCTACTTCGACGGCGAGACTGAGGCCAACGTCGATGAGGTCATCGTCGATTCCTCTTTCAATTTCAACAAGTTCCTTTCCTTTCTGAGCCAGAAGATCGGGATCTCCCCGCACCAATTCTCCGTCTACCTCGCCACCTCCGGCACCAACCGGAGAATCCCAATCAACGGAAAATTCAACTTTTCCGCCATAACCCGCGACAACACAGCCTCCTTCTTCTTCGTCAAGCGATCCAAACGCCTTCGGAGCCGGCGGAACAAACAGCGCAACAAAGGCGACAAAAACGCCCCGCCGGAAAACGCCGTGCTTCTTCGCCGAAACGACGCCGTAGTGGCCCCCAAGGACTGGTTGAGGGGTTTACGAATGGAAAGGGAACGGTACATGATGAGTATGCGAATCGACGGTGGCGTGTTTTGCAAAGAATGCTTAACGGGGAGAGACGGTGGTTTTCATTGGTGCGTTTACGACGCCGTCACGGTTGGTTTTAGGTCACCGGCTGGCCCGGTTGCCCGACCCATCAAGGGATCCGGGTAAGAATAACGTTTACATTTTTATTATTAATTTTTATTTGGTATGGGGAGGTATACGGTATGAAAGGAAAATACGGTATACCCCTAATTAATAGGTGACTATAGGTTACAATTACATACACATTGGTAAACGGTGTTGAAGATGGTCGTGTTTTACTCCTTGTGGAATGGAGGAGTTTATTTTGTGATGATGAGGATTATAGGGAAAGTTGAGTTTTTTTTTTTTGTGGAATAATTTAATTGTTTGGTGGTTATGGGCTTTTTGACCTTGGAAAAGAAAAGGGTATTGTTTGTGAGTTGTGAAACCATGTTATGGGGACAGCAAGGGTTGCTTTGTTCCGTGTAGTGTAATCGTTCAATATGGATATTGCAACCTCAAAATACTGGGGGAAGGAAGAATTGGCGTGAATCATGATTGAGATCTTACAACTGTCTGTGGGTTTGGCCATCTAATGATATTTTAGCTGAAATATGTTTTAAACATTTTATGTTATTTCAGGTCTCCATTTAGCTTATTTTTCTTAATTTGATTTTTTTTTAAAGTTTGTTCATTTAGCTTACGTTTCATAAAACAAGTTTATAACTTTTAAATTATAGCTCATTGCATTGTCAAATGAACCAATCCTCTCCTTTCTAGCCTTGTGACTCATGTGGGCTTGCCTTAAAAAGCCTATAAGATCAAATCACATACAAGGCCAAGTGGCTTAGGGCAGTCATTTTTAAAAATACTAATTTTATTTACTTTTTAGATGGTTGATCTTAACTCAGTCTATGGGTTTGTCCGTTACTAAACTATTTTTTGATTATATATATATATATATATAAAATTTAATTGTTACTAACCCATTTTATGCACAAAATAGCAGTGCTTGTCTCCACTGTAGTGCATGCCTTTGTCCTCTGAGACCTCTTCCCCAAAGACTTGCCGTTGCCATTGAAAATTACTTGAAGATAACAAAGATTTAGAAGTCTTAAAATATAAATAAGATAACATAACTAAGAAATTAATCACTACCACCGCCACATTAATATATAATAATACTAATGATACTGTATATAAAATGATTTATATAAATAAGAGTGATGAATACGAAGTATTAATTGATTATGTATCAGTCAGTCCCTCATTGAAGAAACAGCAACATGTATTTATAACATGAGAGTCGCTTATATACTTATAAACACGCATTATGCAAATAAAACCACATTTAATTAGAAAGTCCCGTTAATTAATTAGTGGTACTCTTAACTGTCTTAGTTAAGAAATTAAAAGAATTGTTTTTATTAAAACTTTGGATTGTTGCATGGTAATATAGAGCCTCTATGGCCAATTAATATTTGGTTTTCTTCCAATTAATAATTGAATTACAGCACAAGGACATATGTTTTCATCTAACAACTAACATGATAAAGTATTATACAGAACACAATTTTGGATAATCTACCTGGAATTCCTTCACATGCCCTGCCCTTTGATCTGGATTTGCCTCAGCAATGACAGTTTCAATCCCAATTTCCCTTGCTATAGAATTGGCAGTACCCCAATTATCACCAGTGACAATGATGCTCATAATTTCATAAACTTGAGAATAGAAATGACTTCTTAAGCACTTGTTTTTAGCGGATCAGATACTGCTGAAACTCCAACTACTTCCCGCTAATAGAAACCAAAATTCCAGATTGAGCTATTCCTTCTGCTTCTGCAAGCATGTCTTCAGCACCAGCAGGAACTGCAGCATTGTGTTATGCCAACGATACCCACAATTATTTCTCTTAAAAGCACAAATTTTTTTTAGGCTGCAGGGTTGTCTCTCTGCACACAATTCTTTGGTTTCTTCCTGCCATTTTTTGACTTGCTCCTTATGAATCCTGCATATCAGAAAGTTAAAAAGATCATATCACGGAGAGTCAAATAACTAATAACAATACTGAAAAGAAAAAAAATAGTTCACAACCCTGAATGTTTATAGGCATCTCCACATCTCACATAATAATCAGTTTCTCTTTGAATTCATCACTTTAGCTCCTTAAACATCGTTTCCCCTAATTCTTCCTTGGATACTGATTCGGAGAATTGTTTTCAGTTTCCATTTTGTAAGACATATTTGTACAGACTACAGAAAAGTGGTTGGTTGATAATAGTCTTTACCTGTACATTTTCACAAACAGGTGGAACACAAGTGTTTGGTTCATAATAGAGTAAATGTTGAAGAATGTAACTCGTGCTTTAACACAAAAGTTGTACATAAACTATACAATCAAGCCACATGCATCACTTCTAGGCAAATATTTACATCATCCAAAGGAAATGTGCATAGATTATAGATAAATGGGTAAAGGCATGTTTGTGAACAAATGATTTCGACACCTTTAGGGGAACAAAGAGTCTTCGGTGTGACGTGTCCTTAAACGACAATCCTGAAACTTTAAATCTAGAGCTGCTGAAATATAAAAAGAAAAAAATTGATTGAGAAATGATATTTGTCAAAGAAATTAAGAGATGGGAAATTCATAAACATTGTGAAATAGAGAAATGAACTTATTTTGAGTAATTTCATTGGAATTTGTCCGAATCTCTTTCTAGTGCTCAATGTTGATTGTGGTTGTGTGGGGATTTAGGGTTGAAATGATATAGGGTTCTATGTAATTTTAGAATAAAGTTTTGAAAATTATGGAGTAACAATACGTAAATGAATGCTAAACTAGAAATCTAAAAAAAAAAAAAAAATAGTCACGATCCATGGGTCAACAGCTCTAGTCACCTATAGCTTATTGGATAGTTTCTAACTTATAGATTTTTATGTAGGTTAGTCATATAGAATTGTTTATTAAAACTAGCTTGAATTATGATAAATTATTTTAATTAAGCTTAGAACTAATAAGTTAAAATATTATTTTAAGTAACATTTCAAAAAAACACTATAGACTGCCAAAAAGAATTCTTTTACCAACTAAAACTATTTTGTTGAAATTTTTTTTAAGTTAATAAAATAAGTTATCTAGTCTTTGTTTGTGTTTAATTTTTGTTTATGTTGGAAAGTATGTATGAGTTTTGTGTACACATAAATTAATTTTTTGAAAGCATTTTAGGAAGGGAAACTACTTCTTTGTAGGTTTTTACAATTATACTTTTTAAGTTCCGCAAGAGGTTTCACAAGAATATTTTAATATAATTTTTGAAAAAGGGTTATGAAAAGAGGTATCAATGTTCAAGTGTTTATAAGTTTTTAAAAAGAATAAAGTGTTTCATGAAAGAGTTTGAAAATACTAAAGTTATAAAAAGAAAACTTTGCAAAAATGTAAATGGAAGGTAACAAGAGAATGTAAAGTGTGAAAATTAAACGATGGAAACTTAAATGAGAAAGAAAGTAAAGAAGAAGAAAACAAAGAAGAAATGGATGAAGAAAGTTTTACAATTCAAGATAATTGAACTTTAAATCATTGAATTTGAGGAAAATTTACACTTGAATCTTTATACTATGTCTTGTAGTTCGGGTTTATAAATCGTTTATGCACATAAACCTAACATCTTCTAAGTATTTTGAAAAATATTTTGAAAAACTAAAGTCAGTACAATAAATGAAAGATAAACTCCTTACATAGATGGATTAGGCCCTATTTATAGTTACAATTGCTAGTTTGTAAGATTGCGACATGTCTTCGATAATTGTGAAAAAGAATCTTTTCGATCTTGACACATGGTTATAAGAGAGGTCTTCAATCTTGACATGCCTTTGATTATTGCATAAAAATGCTTCTCGATTTTGACACATTTTCAATTGTTACTAGAGAAGCCTTCAAGCTTTACATGTCTTTGATGGCTGCGAAAAAAGATATTCTTGATTTTGATGCTACTTGGACAGTTACCAAAAAGGACTTCGATCTTGACACATTTTGACGGTCACAACAAGCTTCTCTTATTTTAATATATAAATTAACAACTTATTGGACAATTGTTGCCTTAACTTTTGTTCAAGTCTTTCTTTACTAAAGGGAATGTCCCTTTTACTTTATGAATTTTGACTAAGTCCGTTTTCGGAAGTTGCCTTTGAGATTTCTTTGTAAATTGTCTCCAGACCTTTGTCTCTAATGTTCTCTTTATCTTGAGGATTATCTTAAGCAATTTGTTTTAAGAGCTATGTCTCAAAAGTTTTTTTTAAATTGTTTAGAGAACATATATCAAAGTTCTATCAAAACCATTTGTCTTGAAAATTTTTTCACATATTATTTCGAGAACTTTGTTTCAAAAGTTCTTTATTTTAGGAGCTTGTCTCGTAGAAATACATTTGAAACCAATTATCTTGAGAACTTGTCTCAATTTTTTTTAATTTGTTTCGAGAACTTGTCTCAAAAGCCTTATTTTTGTTTTGGGAACAACTTGTTTTGAAAATTTTATTTTTCGTATTGAGAACAATTTGTCTTGAAAGCTTTTGTTTGTATTTTGGGAACAACTTATCTCAAAAGCTTTATTTTTTATCTCGAGCATAATGAGTCTCAAAAACTTTATTTTCCTCTTTAGAACAACTTATCTTGAAAGCTTTATTTTTTTTTTTGTCTTGAGAACAACTTGTTTTAAAAGTTTTATATGAGCGAGACTTCACTAATAAGGTTAGTGAAGAGTTTCAAAGGCGAGACAACCCATCATTTATTTCGTCATTTGTGCATTGTTTGATGGGTATATGTTGATGAATTCCAAACTTTCCCGTCTAACAAAAATGTTGATACTGTTGTCTTAGCAATATCCAATATGCTAAGATAAATTTATTTCAAGGTATTTTTTATTGATTCTTATTTCCTATTACCATTTAGTAACAAAAAATTGATTCTTAATATTTTTTTCTTAACTATTAATTTGTTACAGGTTTTTCTATAAGATATTATTATTCCTAGATATTATTTATAGCTTTCCTACTTTAGGTTACAAAAATTAGTTAAAGCAAGATATTATTGTTCCTACTTTAGTATTCAACGGTTCATTAGATTGATTTCCAGCCATGATTTCATTTTTATTAACTTAATGATCTAAAGTAGAGAGGTTCTTTTGTACTTTTTTGTACTCGTGGGGATATGATAAATTATTTGAATATACTGTGGTGATAATATATTATAAATACTACAATGTCTATTCTTCAATCTTTTATTTGGGAAGCGGGCATGCTTCAACATAGGGAATTTGCATATCATTTTTTATTTATATACACATAAAATATGAACCTACATGGTCCAAATAATTAGCCCCACTACAATTATTCATTCTTTATGATTTAAGTGTTTCTTGTAATTTAGACTTGCTTTTAAAAAATAAAAAATAAAAAAGTAGAAGTAAGTTTTGTAAAATTAGGATTGAGTGATGACACAAGTAATTATTTTAAAATTTAAATAATATTTTGTTTGATTAAACAAAAAAAAAGAAAAAGCTACTTGCTATTGGAAATGATATATAAGAAGACCAAGTGGAATGAAATAAAATAAATCAAAAGAAAGAAAACGGCTTCCACTGTACGGGAACAGAGAAGTTCCTATTAGGCATAGCCAATTTCCCCGAATCCATGTTAGCCACAAACTGAACCTTCAAATCTTCACAATGAGGACTCATAATCACATCTGAAACCCACGTTTCACCATAGTAAATAGCTTCCACCTTCACCTTCATCCCAAAACTAAGTGACCCATCTTTCTTCTTGTCCTTCTTCATTTCCTCCACCAACGGTTGATCATCATTTTCCATTCCTTCCCCTCTAGTGGTGAACTTCAAATGCAACTTCACATACTCCCCTAGGTCCAAGTAAAAGGGGTAGGAAGAGGCAGAAGAAATAGCATCTTCTGGGTTCTGTTTATAGAACAGGGTGAATTCAACTCTTCGGAAGTAGATCGAAGAAACGTTCGTGTTTACCACCGTAAACTTGGCATCCCACGTGGCAGCGAGCCCTTGAGTACCCGTCGTGAAGTTGGAAAGGTACATTGAATTAATAACAAAAACAGGGGGAACAGGGTCATCATTTGGCGACCCCAAACGCTTATACAGAGGTAAGAATATCAACATTATCAACAACGTTAGTCCAAGGAGATCTTGAAACATTTCGCAGGTTCGTGCGCTGATACTCAAAATATCTTCTGAGTCGTAATAATCTTCGGGAGTTGTAGACCTTGTGATAGTGGATTCAACAGAAACTGACAAGGGTAGGTCTTCGTGATTTTCATCAGTGGTATCAGTAACTTGGGTTTCTGATTGAGGCAGAGGGGAAAATCTGAAAATGTGGTCTTTTTCGTTTTGGGGTTCAATGTTTGGTGATGATGAGGAAGCCATGTGCGAGGAGAAGGAATGTAGAGGTAGAGAAGAGAGGGACCGGTGAAAGGGTTATATGTGTTGTGTAAGGTTGCGGAAAGGTGAAAACGAATACTGGAATTGTTGGTGGTGTTTTTGCATGGGAATTACGAGGTTGTATTTCTACGTGGGTTTTGTCATTGTTAAATATAGATTAAAAGATTAACAAGATTCTAATATTACACACTGGTTCGGTTGATGATGAATCCTCGCTAAATTAGTCATCGATTCCTCTAAACAAATTAGATTTGTTAATTGTATAACAAACTTTTATGTCGTTGCAATGTGTATTTTATTCTATTATAAAAATAGTACCCCAATTAAGTTATAAAAAATTCACCTAAAAAGATTATATATTTTTTATTTTTTAATTTTCTTTAAAGAACATATTTTTTTATTTTAAAAAAAACTCTTTATGTTTTTCTTTTAAAGAAAGTTCTCAATTTTTGAAAAAGACAGCCACAAATTTTTTATTATTGGTCCTAATTATGGATTTAATATTTTTATCATAGACTAACATATTTGTTTTTGTTTTGAAAGGTTGATCTGCAATAAGTATGGTGGTTGACTCAAAACTTATTTTTTAAAACCATTTTTATCTTTTTTCGTTTTTTTAAAAAGGAAAATAATTTTATTTTTGCTTTAGAAAAAATCATTTTAAAAGGGTTGATTCGAATTTGGAAAAAGATATTTTTTTATTGAAGATGTTATTTTTAATTTTTTGGTTCTAAATAAAAAAATTTACTTTTTAAAAACATCTTAATGAAAGATTTATGTTTTTATCATTTCTAATTTTTTATAAATATTTTTTATTTTTATTTAAAAGCGAATCTCAATAATGAGCCAAATTTATTTTAAAGTTAAAACACACATTTCTAAGATTTTTGTTTTGGTGAATAACAAATAGAGCTACACATACATGGGAATGATAGTAAGTTTAGAGGAGTTTATAAACAATTTATAACATTAGTTTTTGATTTTTATAAATTATTTTTAATTTATTTTAATATATTTTTTTGTATAGTTTATCGAAATAAATGATTTTTAACTTATTTTAACATGTTTAATTATTAAATTTATAGTATAAACTTTTATACAAAAATAAATTATTATATAAACTCTTAATTAAACTATGCATGAGTTTTGTATTTATGTTTTAAATTTTTATATCAATATTACCCCATCTTTTAAATCAAAACTCCAACTCCATTGTTTACCCCTTACAAGAGTAAAATGATGCATACTTGTAATATGATAGTGGGAAATTTCTTACTCTAATAGGCCTGTATACTAATTAAAGTTTAATTAAAATATGAAAAATTAATGTATATTAATGTATTTACGTATCATGTAAATATTTGATTAGGGACATTTTAGGAACAATTCTCATATGACTTATTATTCCAATGATAAATAGTTTTAAAACAATCTTAAAACTAAAAATATTTATTTTATTGATAAGTTAAAATTGATACATTAATAGCTCGTAATGCATACACCAAAAACAAGGTACCCTTTTGATCTATTCAAATAACACATCACAAATGTTATATTAGAATGAGTACAAACTTAAGTGTAAATCATACTTCCCACAGCTAATGCATAGGGAATCTTTTGTATCTCTTTTCTTTAAAGGTCATTTTCCAGACATTGTTTAAGACTTAATTTGTCTCCTTTAGCTATAAGGTGGTGTTTAGTATGAGAAATATTTTGAAACTAAGATTCCTGGGAATGTGTTTTCTGGGAATGCGTTTTCTGTGTAACTTATTTCTTATGTTTGGTATTAAAAAAACTTAACCGGGAATTTTTTTAGTTTCTCATATTCCCATGTTTGGTATTAAAAAAACTTACCTGGGAATCTTTTTGTTTTATAAGGATTTGGGAAGAAAATGGGGGTATTTTTATCCTAAAATTTTTATTCCCGGGAATGCATAGGATACCCACCTGTTAAAATGGGAAAGTGAAGTTTTTAATTCCTTCATAAATAAGTTTCATGGGAATCTCACATTCCTGGGAATATTTTTTTATTTCATACCAAATATGGGTAAGGAAGTATTTGAAGTAACATTTCTAAGAAAGTTCAAAAATCCCCCATACCAAACACCACCTAAGGGTATTCCTTGACTTACTATCTTTCATGTCAAATTTATCTAAAACCTTATCGGTATAGCCCTCGTGTGACAACCTTAGGATATAATAAAAATGATCTTTTTGTATCTTAATACCTAATACAAAAGAGGTTTTACTAAGATCTTTCATTTCAAAATTCATTGTCATTTCTTGCTTTCTTAAAATAAGCATATATCTCTGCTAGAAAGCAATATATAATCAATATATAACACCAAAAAGATGTACGTACTCCCACTTGACTTATGATAGACACATTATCCATGATACTTGCCTAAAAAACATTCAAGGTAATAATTTGATATAACTTATGATACCATTGGCAAGAAGCTTGTTTGAGAACATAAGTGGATTTCTTTAATTTACATATCATAGACCGAGTCAATGAACATAACTTTTTGTTGCATTATATAAATCATTTTTTCAATGCCACCATTAAGAAACACAATCTTAACATCCATATGATAAAGCTGTGAATCATAATGAGCTACCAGTGTCATTATTATTCTGAAAGAATCCTTTGAGGAGACCAAAAAAAAGGTTTTTTTTGTAATAAATGTCTATCTTTTGAGTGAAGTTTTTAGCAACTAAACGAACCATATATCTCTGAATATTAATTTTTAAATCCTTCTTGATTTTTTAAATATTCATTTACAACCAATAGGTTTCACACCTTGTAATTCAACGGGATCCTAAACATTGTTGTCTTTCATAAACTTCATCTCTTCCCTCATGGCATCAATCCATTTTTAAGAGTTGGAACTACGTATGACTTGAAAGAAGTTGACAGAATTATCCTCTGTTAAACCAATGTCATCCTTATGTTTTTAGTGAAATACAATAAAATCATATGGAATTACACTTTTCCTTTCCTGGTGGATCTCCTTAATAGTACTTCTTGAAGTTGTTCTATAGGTAGGTATTTGAGGAAAAACCTCATTGTTGTCTCATTTTGAAACATTGTCAAGGACAATATTTGAACATTATTTTTATTACTGGAGTTATTTCTTGAACAATAATAGGTACAATCACTTGATCACTGTAAATGACATATTCTTCCTTAAAAACAACATTCATTATGTTCTATTCTTTCTTAGACTCTACTTCCTCAAGAAATCTCGTATTTCTTGTTTTAAAAAAAAGATCTTGAGGTGAGATTTATAAAACTTATAGCCTCAAGAGCATTCAAGATTACCAATAATAGTAGCTAACAATTCTTGAATCAAACATTTCTTCATGTGGCCTGTACAGCCATGCCTCAGCTATAGAACCCCAAATATGCAAGTACCTAATATTTGGTCGTTTACCAGTCCAAAGCTCATAGGTTTTGTTAACCATTTTATTTGATACTCTATTAAGGATGTAAAGTACAATTTTTAAGGCTTCTCTCCAAAGTGACTCTAGCAAAGAAGAATATGACTAATCATGTATTGTGCAATTCTTTAATCAACATTTAACTCTTATGAAAATGTCATCTTCCATTGCTCTTAATTAGCAAGGTTGATCATGTGATCTTGAGATTGACTTTCGCCTATATGACAATTAGTTTCATCAAATGCTTAAATATCAATATGTAACAATATATAGGGAATCAAAGTTTTCTAGCCATTTTTACTATACCGTTCAAGTTTTCTACTTTTTTTATATTAAAGCAATGGTTCCAGTTATTTTCCACTTAATTGCATGTAAGAGGGCTTAAAAACTTTGCAAACAGTAATCTATCACAATATGTATTAATCTATGGAGTCGCTCACACTTTCCCATTCAATCCGACCTATGCACTCTCTGCGCTTTGGATCGGTCATTGTCGCTGCTTTACCTTGCTGATCATTCCCTAAAAACTTCACTTCCATATTATTGCATGTAGGGAACATAGCAAAAGGTGCAACCCACCCATCACCAAACTGAACCTTTCCCATAACCTTCATATGTAAACCAAACCTCGTGACACCTCGTTGCATGTCTTCGGCAATGGCTTGAACGACAATGTCGTCCACAATGGGTTGATTCTCCTCCCACCCCGTTGTACTTAACCTCCAATGCAAACTTTTCAACCCTTCCCCTTCCAAGAAGAAAACCTCTCTTTGTAATTCATATTCGGGCATAAGGGGAGTGATCATGGCAAGTGTTTCATTTTGCATGTAATTTATTTCTGCCTCCAACCTTAGGATGTTAATGTTAGAGTTGTTCATGACATTGGAAATGGTTAAGGTAACATCCCACGCTGCTGACACCTCGCCTTCGGATACTTTAAAGTGAGGAATATGGAGTGAATCAAGGAAGAACTTAGGTGGGGTGGGAACAAATGTTGGTTGGTTTAATTGCCTCTGAGATAGGGCGAGCCCAACAAGCAACATTCCAACCAAGGCCAATCGTAGCATTATCGCAATAGTCTCCCAATCAAAACGTTCTATGCATGGCTCCTTGACCTCAATTTGATTGTGCCCTTCCTCAACATGTTGGGGTAGAGGCGAGAATTGGATTATCGATTCAACTTGAGGGGTTGAAATTAATGACATGTTTTGATTTGGAGAGAATTTGAATGGGGGAATGGGGAGATTAAATCAATTAGGGATGGAGATAGTGATGTGCCTTTGAAAAGTTTGAGTGTGTGGCCATTAAATTTCATGTTTATGAAAAGAGGTAAAGGAGATGTTAACTCATAATCAGTTAAGTTGGGAATGTTTACAATGTTACAACTAGAACACATCCAAAAGAGGGTTAATTTTGGGTTCACAGATTGTTGAGGCTTATTGATATATTAATCATAATGACTGAGCATCTTTTAACTGATTTTTTTGTTGCTTGTATTGTCATTTATTTTAGTTATAACCAATTTTTGTTCGTTTAAAAACTCTTATGAAAAACATTGATTTGGTGGCTCAATTTTTTGTTTTTTTATTTTGCAGTCATCTGGGTGGCTTTTGAAGATTTTGTTAAATATTTTGGATTTCAATTTTTTTTTCACTATATATATATAATCTTACGTCTTGAAGAAAAATAAGCTCTAATTGAAAATTGTAGAATATCGGTGAGTTTATAAACTTATCCATATATAATATAAAAGGCAGTTTCTAAAGATCCGTTGATAGTGGAATTTAACAGGTGGCAGTCTCTAGATATACCTGTTTTCCCTCCTAAAACTCTTCTTCATATATTAAGGCTTTCAATAATTTTTTATTTTTTTATTTGTTTTTAATAAAAGTTTGTTACTTTTTATCTTTTCAGCTACTTAACTCTTTCTCTCTCTTTCACTTAATGCCCACAGGTTTCAGTTTCCTATGTGCATTTACTCCTTCAACTTTCATTTGAAATTCAAATTCAAAATTTTCCTTAAAATTGTATTTAATGGTTCAGAGTCTCAATTTTTTCCTTTCCCCAATTCTTTAATTCTCTTTTCTTACTTTTCTTTATGTTTTTTAAATCCCTCACGTCTTTCTCTCACACAGAAGCTTTTTCCTTCATTTTCTCTGATCACTGTTACAAGGTGAAAGCCATGTCGAGGGAATCTCCGTTGCAGAAAGCCCTTCACGTTCTCGACACCAACCCTCCGTTGTAGAAGACGCTTCTTTGATTGGCATCGATTTTAATAAATTTTTATTTTAATTTAAAATTAAAATTTTAAGCGCCCATTCACTGCTCCAACCAAGCGTCTCTTCGTCTCCTTTCTCTCACCTTGACTCATAGTAGAAGGTTGATTCCATTTCCTTTCTCTTCCTCTTCCGCTGCTTTCTCTCCCTCTCTCTTCCGCTGCTTTCTCTCTCTTTCTGTATTCCCCATAGCAAGGTACACAATGGTAAAAGATTTCATCTCCCAGTTTGTTTCGAATGACACTTTTATGTTCTTTCGTCATCTCCCTCCCTAGACTCCTCATTGCAAGGTACAAAATTTAAAAATTTCTTTTATGATTTTCCCCTTTCTTCATATACCTCTTTTCATCTCTTTTTCATATTTTCCCCTTTCATTTGATTGTCATATCCCTATTTAAAGTGTCCTGCAAGTTTTGATTGTCATATCCCTATTTAAAGTGTCCTGCAAGTTTTTTGACCATGAGGTTTCAAAGAATTTGAGAACCCTAAACAACTTTGTCTCCTGTTGGTTTTCAAGATGACGAAGGATATTGAGATTATTTTTGATGAAGGTGGTATTCTTTTAACCTTTTTTTTTATTTTTTCTTGCATGTTATTGTTTTGAATGAGTTGATATTCTTTTCAATTTATATTTTGATGTTAATTATTTTTACTATATTGCCAAATCTTCAACCTGTGTTTTCATGTTATACATGTTCTTTTAAAATTTCAAGCACCAAAAAACTGGGAGAATGTGGCTTTGGACCAGTCTACAATGTAATAAACTTTATTCGAACAAAGGTCTTAATTTTCTATTAATTTTCTTAAAATTCCATATGATGATTTGGGTATTCTAATTGATGATTTACAGGTTATTTTGATTAATGGACAAGAGATAACAGTTAAAAGGCTGTCTAATAACTCTGGTCAGGGTTTAGAAGAGTTCAAAAATGAAGTAGTATTACTAACCAAACTTCAGCACCATAGTCTTATGAAGCTTCTTGGTTGTTGTATTCAGGGAGAAAGAGAAATTGTTAAAATATGAATACATGCTCAATAAAAGCTTGAACTATATTTTTGGTTTGAGTCTTTAATGTTTATGCTTCTTTTTTCTTATAGCTATTGCTTCTTAGATATCTTGAGACTATAAGTGGTATTCTAAAGTAAATCAAGAGCGTGAAAGAACCAGAATGAAAGACTAAGTGGATGAAGGGAACCGAGAGAGGGAGAGACGAGTGAAAGAGTGACTTTGAGGGTGAGACGAGTGATGGAAACCGAATAAGGGATTGAGAATTGTTTTATCTGAAAAACTAAGAAAGAAAGTGAAAAATATTATTATATCAAGAAACCACTTTTGATTTTGCTTCTGCTGTCTGGTTTTTACATATCGTTAGATAATACAGCGTAATTGGATGAAACAACGGACATCATCGTTAAGCAAAGTATGTTTGTAACATCCTAATTTTTATGATTTATAGAAAAATAATTTAACAAGGATTAAAGAAGAAATTCAGAATGAATTCCCGAGTGAATGAAAGGCCGAGTGAAAGAGAGATCGAGCGAAAGACCGGGTGAGGGAGGGAGACTGAGTGATGGACCGAGTGAAAGAGTGACTGATCGAAAGACCGGGTGAGGGATCAAGAGCGGACAAAAAGCCAGAGTGAAAGACTAAGTGGATGAAGGGAACCGAGAGAGGAAGAGACGAGTGAAATAGTGACTTTAAGGGTGAGACGAGTGATGGAAACCGAATAAGGGATTGAGAATTGTTTTATTTGAAAAACTAAGAAAGAAATTCAGAATGAATTCCCGAGTGATGAAAGGCCGAGTGAATTTGTTGTATGAATTCAGAATGAGATTCAAGTTGATGATCCCCTGTTCAGCATTCGCTTAAGCCATGACCCATCCGCTGCAGCGATTTTGTTGTATTTTGGTTCTGGATGAACTTCGCTTGAGCGAATATATCTCGCTCAAGCGAATTCATCATTAGAACTTCATTGGATGAATTTCGCTGGGTGTGTTTTACTGGTATGCTTGAGCGAAGCCCATGTCTTTGCTTTCTGGATCAATTTCGCTTAAGCGATACCTCTTCGCTTGAGCGACTTCTTCAATGAACCTCACTGGTCCAAATTCGCATAGGCGAATAAGTCATTCGCTCAAGCGATGGATGCCCTGTTACTTGCATCTTGAGGAAAGACCGGGTAAGGGAGGGACAGAGCGAAAGACCGAGTGAGGGAGAGAGACTGCGAAAGAATGCCTTTCAACCTGGTGGTTTCTGCCAAGTCACGTCAGGTCAAAATCGCACCATGAGGAAACGGTTTCTGTTATTTGAAATAGATGAATCACATTGAGTTTCCTCTTCCAGATACAAAGTTTGCTCTTAAGATTGAGTGATGGACCGAGTGAATAAAGGACACCGACTGAGGGAGAAAGACTGGGGGAGTGGCCAGTGAAAGAAAGACGAGTGATTGAGAGACCGAATGAGGGAATGACGAGAGATGGGGTGAGAGACCAACTGAGGGAACGAGAGACTGGAGAGGGAGTCAAAGATTGACTGAGGGAGAAAGAGACCGACTGAGGGAGTTAGAGACTGACTGAGGGCGAAAAAGACCGAGTAAGGGAGGGAACTGAGTGATGGACCGAGTGAAAGTGAGATTGAGTGAAAGACCGGGTGAGGGAGGGAGACTGAGTAATGGACCGAGTGAAAGAGTGACTGATCGAAAGACCGGGTGAAGGATCAAGAGCGGACAAAAAGCCAGAGTGAAAGACTAAGTGGATGAAGGGAACCGAGAGAGGGAGAGACGAGTGAAAGAGTGACTTTAAGGGTGAGACGAGTGATGGAAACCAAATAAGGGATTGAGAATTGTTTTATCTGAAAAACTAAGAAAGAAATTCAGAATGAATTCTCGAGTGATGAAAGGCCGAGTGAATTTGTTGTATGAATTCAGAATGAGATTCAAGTTGATGATCCCCTGTTCAGCATTCGCTTAAGCCATGACCCATCCGCTGCAGCGATTTTGTTGTATTTTGGTTCTGGATGAACTTCGCTTGAGCGAATATATCTCGCTCAAGCGAATTCATCATTGGAACTTCATTGGATGAATTTCGCTGGGTGTGTTTTACTGGTACGCTTGAGCGAAGCCCATGTCTTTGCTTTCTGGATCAATTTCGCTTAAGCGATACCTCTTCGCTTGAGCGACTTCTTCAATGAACCTCACTGGTCCAAATTCGCTTAGGCGAATAAGTCATTCGCTCAAGCGATGGATGCCCTGTTACTTGCATCTTGAGGAAAGACCGGGTGAGGGAGGGACAGAGCGAAAGATCGAGTGAGGGAGGGAGACTGTGAAAGAATGCCTTTCAACCTGGAGGTTTCTGCCAAGTCACGTCAGGTCAAAATCGCACCATGAGGAAGCGGTTTCTTTGATTTGAAATAGACGAATCACATTGAGTTTCCTCTTCCAGATACAAAGTTTGCTCTTAAGATTGAGTGATGGACTGAGTGAATAAAGGACACCGACTGAGGGAGAAAGATTGAGGGAGTGGCCAGTGAAAGAAAGACGAGTGATTGAGAGACCGAATGAGGGAATGACGAGAGATGGGGTGAGAGACTGACTGAGGGAACGAGAGACTGGAGAGGGAGTCAAAGACTGCCTGAGGGAGAAAGAGACCGACTGAGGGAGTTAGAGACTGACTGAGGGCGAAAAAGACCGAGTAAGGGAGGGAACTGAGTGATGGACCGAGTGAAAGAGAGATAGAGCGAAAGACCGGGTGAGGGAGGGAGACTGAGTGATGGACCGAGTGAAAGAGTGACTGATCGAAAGACCGGGTGAGGGATCAAGAGCGGACAAAAAGCCAAAGTGAAAGACTAAGTGGATGAAGGGAACCGAGAGAGGGAGAGACGAGTGAAAGAGTGACTTTAAGGGTGAGACGAGTGATGGAAACCAAATAAGGGATTGAGAATTGTTTTATCTGAAAAACTAAGAAAGAAATTCAGAATGAATTCCCGAGTGATGAAAGGCCGAGTGAATTTGTTGCATGAATTCAGAATGAGATTCAAGTTGATGATCCCCTATTCAGCATTCACTTAAGCCATGACCCATCCGCTGCAGCGATTTTGTTGTATTTTGGTTCTGGATGAACTTCGCTTGAGCGAATATATCTCGCTCAAGCGAATTCATCATTAGAACTTCATTGGATGAATTTCGCTGGGTGTGTTTTACTGGTACGCTTGAGCGAAGCCTATGTCTTTGCTTTCTGGATCAATTTCGCTTAAGCGATACCTCTTCGCTTGAGCGACTTCTTCAATGAACCTCACTGGTCCAAATTCGCATAGGCGAATAAGTCATTCTCTCAAGCGATGGATGCCCTGTTACTTGCATCTTGAGGAAAGACCGGGTGAGGGAGGGACAGAGCGAAAGACCGAGTGAGGGAGGGAGACTGCGAAAGAATGCCTTTCAACCTGGCGTTTCTGCCAAGTCACGTCAGGTCAAAATCGCACCATGAGGAAGCGGTTTCTGTTATTTGAAATAGACGAATCACATTGAGTTTCCTCTTCCAGATACAAAGTTTGCTCTTAAGATTGAGTGATGGACCGAGTGAATAAAGGACACCGACTGAGGGAGAAAGACTGGGGGAGTGGCCAGTGAAAGAAAGACGAGTGATTGAGAGACCGAATGAGGGAATGACGAGAGATGGGGTGAGAGACCAACTGAGGGAACGAGAGACTGGAGAGGGAGTCAAAGATTGACTGAGGGAGAAAGAGACCGACTGAGGGAGTTAGAGACTGACTGAGAGCGAAAAAGACCGAGTAAGGGAGGGAACTGAGTGATGGACCGAGTGAAAGTGAGATTGAGCGAAAGACCGGGTGAGGGAGGGAGACTGAGTGATGGACCGAGTGAAAGAGTGACTGATCGAAAGACCGGGTGAGGGATCAAGAGCGGACAAAAAGCCAGAGTGAAAGACTAAGTGGATGAAGGGAACCGAGAGAGGGAGAGACGAGTGAAAGAGTGACTTTAAGGGTGAGACGAGTGATGGAAACCAAATAAGGGATTGAGAATTGTTTTATCTGAAAAACTAAGAAAGAAATTCAGAATGAATTCCCGAGTGATGAAAGGCCGAGTGAATTTGTTGTATGAATTCAGAATGAGATTCAAGTTGATGATCCCCTGTTCAGCATTCACTTAAGCCATGACCCATCCGCTGCAGCGATTTTGTTGTATTTTGGTTCTGGATGAACTTCGCTTGAGCGAATATATCTCGCTCAAGCAAATTCATCATTGGAACTTCATTGGATGAATTTCGCTGGGTGTGTTTTACTGGTACGCTTGAGCGAAGCCCATGTCTTTGCTTTCTGGATCAATTTCGCTTAAGCGATACCTCTTCGCTTGAGCGACTTCTTGAATGAACCTCACTGGTCCAAATTCGCTTAGGCGAATAAGTCATTCGCTCAAGCGATGGATGCCCTATTACTTGCATCTTGAGGAAAGATCGGGTGAGGGAGGGACAGAGCGAAAGACCGAGTGAGGGAGGGAGACTGTGAAAGAATGCCTTTCAACCTGGAGGTTTTTGCCAAGTCACGTCAGGTCAAAATCGCACCATGAGGAAGCGGTTTCTGTGATTTGAAATAGACGAATCACATTGAGTTTCCTCTTCCAGATACAAAGCTTGCTCTTAAGATTGAGTGATGGACCGAGTGAATAAAGGACACCGACTGAGGGAGAAAGATTGAGGGAGTGGCCAGTGAAAGAAAGACGAGTGATTGAGAGACCGAATGAGGGAATGACGAGAGATGGGGTGAGAGACCGACTGAGGGAACGAGAGACTGGAGAGGGAGTCAAAGACTGACTGAGGGAGAAAGAGACCGACTGGGGGAGTTAGAGACTGACTGAGGGCAAAAAAGACCGAGTAAGGGAGGGAACTGAGTGATGGACCGAGTGAAAGAGAGATAGAGCGAAAGACCGGGTGAGGGAGGGAGACTGAGTGATGGACCGAGTGAAAGAGTGACTGATCGAAAGACCGGGTGAGGGATCAAGAGCGGACAAAAAGCCAGAGTGAAAGACTAAGTGGATGAAGGGAACCGAGAGAGGGAGAGACAAGTGAAAGAGTGACTTTAAGGGTGAGACGAGTGATGGAAACCAAATAAGGGATTGAGAATTGTTTTATCTGAAAAACTAAGAAAGAAATTCAGAATGAATTCCCGAGTGATGAAAGGCCGAGTGAATTTGTTGCATGAATTCAGAATGAGATTCAAGTTGATGATCCCCTATTCAGCATTCACTTAAGCCATGACCCATCCGCTACAGCGATTTTGTTGTATTTTGGTTCTGGATGAACTTCGCTTGAGCGAATATATCTCGCTCAAGCAAATTCATCATTGGAACTTCATTGGATGAATTTCGCTGGGTGTGTTTTACTGGTACGCTTGAGCGAAGCCCATGTCTTTGCTTTCTGGATCAATTTCGCTTAAGCGATACCTCTTCGCTTGAGCGACTTCTTCAATGAACCTCACTGGTCCAAATTCGCTTAGGCGAATAAGTCATTCGCTCAAGCGATGGATGCCCTATTACTTGCATCTTGAGGAAAGACCGGGTGAGGGAGGGACAGAGCGAAAGACCGAGTGAGGGAGGGAGACTGTGAAAGAATGCCTTTCAACCTGGAGGTTTTTGCCAAGTCACGTCAGGTCAAAATCGCACCATGAGGAAGCGGTTTCTGTGATTTGAAATAGACGAATCACATTGAGTTTCCTCTTCCAGATACAAAGTTTGCTCTTAAGATTGAGTGATGGACCGAGTGAATAAAGGACACCGACTGAGGGAGAAAGATTGAGGGAGTGGCCAGTGAAAGAAAGACGAGTGATTGAGAGACCGAATGAGGGAATGACGAGAGATGGGGTGAGAGACCGACTGAGGGAACGAGAGACTGGAGAGGGAGTCAAAGACTGCCTGAGGGAGAAAGAGACCGACTGGGGGAGTTAGAGACTGACTGAGGGCGAAAAAGACCGAGTAAGGGAGGGAACTGAGTGATGGACCGAGTGAAAGAGAGATAGAGCGAAAGACCGGGTGAGGGAGGGAGACTGAGTAATGGACCGAGTGAAAGAGTGACTGATCGAAAGACCGGGTGAGGGATCAAGAGCGGACAAAAAGACAAAGTGAAAGACTAAGTGGATGAAGGGAATTGAGAGAGGGAGAGACGAGTGAAAAAGTGACTTTGAGGGTGAGACGAGTGATGGAAACCGAATAAGGGATTGAGAATTGTTTTATCTGAAAAACTAAGAAAGAAATTCAGAATGAATTCCCGAGTGATGAAAGGCCGAGTGAATTTGTTGTATGAATTCAGAATGAGATTCAAGTTGATGATCCCCTGTTCAGTATTCGCTTAAGCCATGACCCATCCGCTACAGTGATTTTGTTGTATTTTGGTTCTGGATGAACTTCGCTTGAGCAAATATATCTCGCTCAAGCGAATTCATCATCGGAACTTCATTGGATGAATTTCGCTGGGTGTGTTTTACTGGTACGCTTGAGCGAAGCCTATGTCTTTGCTTTCTGGATCAATTTCGCTTAAGCGATACCTCTTCGCTTGAGCGACTTCTTCAATGAACCTCACTGGTCCAAATTCGCTTAGGCGAATAAGTCATTCGCTCAAGTGATGGATGACCTGTTACTTCCTATATATATGGCATTCTATATTTTATTTTTTGTATATTACATAGTATATTATGTTACAAATATTACAATAATTAATATAACATATTAGTTAATAATTTTAATCAAAGGTCATAACCCGTGCGTCCGCACGGGTACATAGCTAGTTTGAAGAAAAACATACTTTTTAATGACTTTTATATGTTTATTTAAATTTTAAAAATAAAAACTTTAAAAATAACTTATCTGAGGAAGTTACTTTGAACAATTTTTTTAATAAGTTATTGAAAAAGTTAAAATAACATTTTAGCTTATTTTAAAAAAGTATTTTCTATAGTCGTAATAAAACAATCCAACTTATTTTAATAATTAAATTTTATAAAAATTATTTATAAATAAGTTATTTTTAAAAAATCACGAAACCATCATATATATATATATATATATATATATATCCTTATGATACATAATTAGAAAAATATTTAAATTTTTGGGTTAATTTTTTAAAAAAACTCACATAACTGATATATTTTAATCGTGACCATCTATGATAAGGTAAACTTGTTGTTCTCACTCTCAACAACATAAGATACATTATATATATAGTATGAATATACTTTTATTCATATATATACACATTGTGCCTTTAATCAAGTATTTATATTATGTTTTCATTCTAAAAAGTATAGTTTGTAAGATTTTCAAATTAAAATAATGAGATATTTTTAAAATGTCAAAAAAATATTAAAATAATGGTTTATTAGATAAAATTATAAATTTTAAAGAATGAAAATTACCGTAAGCTCCCCTATTATTTGGTCCAATTACAACAAAATCTAATCTTATTCGTATATTACAAACCGTCCTATTTTCCTAATAAAATTACAACTCGCCATTAGCTAACTTAACTTAGGCGTTACCTTTGTTAACTGTGGATCCCATAATACTAAATATGGGTACTCCAACATAATTGTTAACCAATTAAAATTAGCTTGTGTATAATACTATCAATTCAACCCTAAATCCATGGGTTGTCCCATATAACCCTACATTATCTAGCTCATGAAACAACTAGGCTTTTAAAATCCTAACCCATACAACCCCTAAATTAAGTGGGTTAGAGTAGGGCTAAAAAGAGGGTTAGCTGACGTATCTAAAATTTGTAATTCATTATATTAATTTAATATTTTACTAATAATCATAATTAGGGATGAATGAAAATATGTTAGATCGGGTTATGTTTTATAAAGTGTGGTACTTATTTATGAGGTTTGAGTCTAGCTTGTTAACGTAGGTCATAGTTTTAGACCTAAGTTAACCTTTTTAGAAGTTTGACTTAGTTTGATAATTCATTTGAAACAGGGGTGTTCACAAGATCCAAAAAAATTGAAATAAAAAAATAATAAAAAATAAACTAACCAAAAACTACAAAAACCAAAATTTTTTGGATTTCAAATATATTTTGAAACTGATCTAATTTAATCCAATCTAAATAAAAGTTTATTTTTATATATAATTTTCTTTATAAAATAAACTTGTCATAGTCATTTATATAATTATATATTCATAATTAATAATTAATTTGAACTTAGTTTTATATTTCATTATTTTATTTACTATTTAAGTTTGACATTTTAAATTGACACTAATGATTACTAATGACATAAATTTTATTTTTTTACCTTCTAACTAAACAACAAATGAAAATATAAAAACCAAAATTCAATCCAATCCAAACTATATTTTATCAAATTGGTTTGGATTTAAAAAAGTTATTCCAACGAATCCAATCTAAACTTCATTATAATTATATGATCAAATTAGATAACATTTTGCTATAAAACCGATCTAACCCATTCGCAAACACCTCTAACTTACAAGCCTAATTTATATTACAACCAATGAAAAGACCAAGAAACATGTATTAAATAAATCAATGAGTTTATATTAAATAAATCAATAGATATAAAATATATATTTAATTATTAATTTTACATGTTGAAAGTAATTTTAACAAATTTTAATTTTTAAACTATGATTCATAAAAAATATCATGCATATGCATAAATTATAATATATTATGAGTTATAATTTATTTTATAAAATTATATAATATTTGATATGGTGTTCATATCGGCTCCAGACTTTGGGATGACATTAAGGGCAAAAGACATCAATTCAGAAAGATGACATAAGACGGACAATATAACCGATATGCCTACTGATAGACACCAACCAAAAGTTTACCAGAAAGTCAGTCTGAGCAAAGGATGCAACTTGACTGGAAAATAGACTGGTCACTTCTCATATGTCAAATCACGAGTTGGACTTCTGCAAAGATTATAAATATCATCATTATGCTTACTGACTTTACTTTTTTATAAAAAAAAGTGGTAATGAATTATAAGTCCAGAAAAATTCTTGTATTTCATCGATTAAAAAACTAGAAAATGATAGGTTGTTTGAAAATTTGATTGTTGCTAATATATTTAATATTAATCCTTTTTTGTTTCGGTTTGTGAAATTTCTATCCTGCTATGCTTTTTTTTTATCTATTTAGAATAGAGATTAAAAGAGAAAGAAATAAGTGCTAAGGAGTAGGGAGGTCAAAAATATCCGCACCCGTGGGTACCCGCGGATAAAAACCCGCGGGTATGGGTACCCGTGGAGGAAGAAGGGAGGGTTTTATACTACCCGTTAAGAAACGGGCACGGGTACGGATATAATGATATCCGTACCCGCGGGTACCCGTATATAAAAAATTACATTAATATCCTTTATTATTATTAATATATAATTATATTTAGTGGGCCTTTTTGGTATTTCCTACGGCTAGATATTTAATTTGTAATTTAGTTTAATGTTTTAATATTTTTATTTTTGAATTTTTTGTTTCAATTAGGTACCCGTGGATATCCGTGGATACCCACGGGTAGTAATTACCCGAAAAAACTCGTAAAATGGGTACCCGTGCGGGTAACGGACGGACACAAATTTTATTTTTATCCACGGGTACGGGTAGCGGGAAAGAGGTACTCGTGCCCGCCCCGCCCTGTTGACATCCCTACTAAGGAGTGAAAAAATAGGATATATTGATTTTAAGACTTGGTATAGCGATTTTACTAAGTCGAGAAATTAGATAGACTTAGTATACTCTTTGAAAAATCAAGATTCTAATTGATTTTACTAAGTTTTAAATAAAGTTTATCAATTCTACCTAAAAAAGATTTTACCTTTGAGTAAATTCAAAAATAAGGGAAAACATTAGATAGACTTGGTACACTTCTGGAAAATAAAAAAATCTAACCAATTTTACTAAGTTTGAAAAAGATTCTACCATTGAGTTAACTCAAAATCAAAAATTTAACCAATATCTAACCTATTTTTAGAGAATCAAATTAATTATTTGCTAAGGTTGAAAAACATTCTACCATATGGTTAACCTATTTTTAGAGAATCAAATTAATTATTTGTTATATTTTCATGCAAATATTGTCTCAATTTGTCCCTCCTTCAATGACTATCCATGCCTCCAATTAAATTCTAGCCCTACAACCCATCCAAATGGAAAATAATTTTCCCTTTTCTCTTAATATATACCAAGATTCTCCTTAATAAAAGCAACAACAAATAAAAGCAATAACAAGTTTATTTTGAGCAAGATAACATAATCAGATCAGTTAAATTTCCATTCTTTTCTTTAAAAACAAACAATGTTTAAATTTAATCAAAGAAAAATAAAAAATATAACATGTTCAAGAGAGGTATATATGCACATTAGTAGTAAAGCAGTGAATATTTGATCTCCTATTATTCTCTTCAAGGTTTATACCATGGTTTTCTCAATGGAACCATGGTGTGTCACCACCACTATACTAATATCTTTGTTGGTGTGTAAGCACATAGAACCATGGTTTATACATTCAATCATTTAATTAAAGGGGAAACAGAGGGGAAAAAATATAGGGAAGAGGAGACACTCACTGTGATAGTTGCTGAAGGCCACACTTGATGAAGGGAGAAAGTCAGTGTCCTAGTGAGAGTGAGAGAAGAGGCGTCTGAGGCCGCACTTGCCAGAGGGAGAGAAACAACATTGTAGAGAAAGTGAGAGAGGTGAAGAGGCTCATTAGAGGTCAAACTTAGGGAGAAAAGCAGTGTCATAGAGAGTGAGAGACAAGAAGAGGGTCGTTGGAGGCCACACTCACACAAGGGAGAGAAGTAGCGTCATAGAGGGAGTGAGAGACGAGAATAAGGTTTGCAAATCAGAAACTGAGGGAGGGAGGGATCTAGGCTCGAACAACTTATTGGCTTTAGCGACGAATATTGATCTGTCGTAACCCCGTGGCTAATTTTAAAAAACTTGACACATGGTGAAAAAGCTAGGTCACATTGTCCATGTGTTTAACCATAACGACGAGAAAGGCTACATGCACCATTTTCCTGGATCCAACGTTAGCGACGGAATTAGTGATGTCGTCTTAGTGGTTAGTAGCGACAGCAGACATTGGTCTTCGTTGATCAATAAATTTCCCTTCATGTTTTTAGGTTGACCCGCCTAGCTTAGTGACGGGTGTGGCTACAGGCACTCTTTCTCTTTCCAGGTCCAACGCTAGCGACGGGCTCAACAATGAACTCTTAGAGATTCATAGTGACGATGGGAACGACTCTTCGTTGATTAATAAATTTCCCTCTATTTTTTTCACTAGCTTGGCAAGTCAACGACAGGCCCAATTATAGGTTTCTCACATCATTTAGTGACAGTTCTCTAGCCTATCGCTCAAATGTTTTATTTTTTAAAAAAGCTAATTTAACAAAATATATGACATTTCAGTGATGATATTTGAGATGAAATGGTAATAAGATTTAGTGACAGACCCATGCCCGTCGTTGACCGTCACCATGGATGACCCCTGCGACACATTTCTGGTCGCTAACATCTATGTCATCGCTATTAACGACGACCTGATTTTTATTGCTAAATTTCTGTAGCTAAATTAATCTTTTCTGGTAGTGAATTATGAATCTAAAAAATTAAAAAAATATAATTAGTGATATAAAACAACAACAACAAAAAACAAATTGTTGAATAATTTCTAACCTATTGACAATAAGCTCGATGATGGTCATTTTTCCTTAGGATGTTCCAATGTTTCTTGGAGACCTACCTAGATATTATGCTAGTCACATCTACAAACAATTCATCGCATGCATTCTATATATTTATATATTTAAAAAATTTTATAATTGACCTAAAAGGTTTAAATAAGAGAAAAAATGTCAATTACCAACTAATATATTTAAGTCACATCCACCACCGCATATTGTTTCCAAAGGTATAAATACTAGTTTTTCATAGATAATAGAAGAGTTGTTGATGAGTGTGATCTCTGTTCTATACGAAAAATGTAGTCATTATGGGTAAGAAGTAATATGAAACTTTCCAAATTTTTTTCAACTAAAAAATAAAACATGTTGTAAGTTTCATTTCTTTACAATCTGGAATTGAAACTTGTAAATAACTGATGCATTATTTTCATATCTATACTTGGCAAGTGAACCAATCATTTAAAATGAGTATATTTGATATCGTTCCCAAAGGAATTAATGGCCAACTACCATAATCCTAGAAAGATGCTATCTGAACTTCGTAATGGCAAGTATTCATGTAATCAAAATTTAAGAAACTAAATGCTTGATTTTGTTGTTTTGAGTGTACATCAAGTAATAAAGTAGTAAAGTTAAGAAATGGAAACAAAGGGATTAAGGAAAACCTTCATCTAAAGCTGAGCTTTTGACTCTTGCAATGCTGAATTGAGCATAATTCCCTATATTTAAAGAAGGATTCATACAGATAGGTTGAGCCGAATTCCTAGGGATAGCCCTAAGCCTTGAAAACAAGGACAATTGCCTAGAGCCCATTATTTATAAGAGCTCAAAATAAATAATATTTAGGTTGTATAGAAGGGGAAATTAACAACTTTAAATGAAGTAATAATAGCTTAGTGGATAAGGTGTTGGTGTTTTAAGTAATAATTTTGTTTTAAAGTTTTTAATGATATGCATTACACATTTACACTCACTGTTGGACATTAATTAAAAAAATCTAGATAATTGATAAATCATAATAGTAGTAGATAGAAAAAAATATTATGATAGTTTTAAAACAACTTAATTAAAAAATATTTAATTGATATAAAAAAGTATCTATGTTAAAGGATAAAAATTGGAAGAGAACTACACCATATGAAATTTTCTTGTCCCAATATTCTTTTTTTTGTTTCTATAATCTTCTTTACTTTGACCTACTCTTAATCACACCACAATTCATTGGAAAATCACTTGTTTATTAATTTTTGTTATATAAATTATTTTAACAATTTATTATTTTCCTTTCAAGTCTTTGTTAACCGTATTAACGTTGATATCAATATTTTGTTAAAATTTATGTTTATAAGTGTCGTGACCGGGGTCGCGGCGGGTGATCGATCGTAAAAATAATTTAGATTTCAGATTCCTTCTGGAAACTATGGAATCGCCACCAATGTTTAAAGTAAAACATCGGAAAAACCCTAACATAAAGGTATTGGTCCTAAGTTGAGACTTTAAGTTCGGGAGTTTGATTACAGGTGGGGAAGGTATTAGCATCTCACACTGTCTTTTTTAAAGGTCACCCTAAATTGTTTAAGTTTTGAATAATCCTAATAATTTATAATTTAGAACTCTTAGAAATGTCTTGTGGATTTATTGTCGACATAATAATTAAAGTTATATTTTTTTGTGATTAAGAAGACGTCCCGTCCAAATTAATTGAGTCATCTTTTAAAAATGTTATGATTTTATTTTTACGAGTTAATGGGATATATTTATTTTTTAAATTTGGATCCGACAAGATTAATTCACCACTAAAAAAACAACTGTTAGCGACGGAAGTAATTGGTCGCTAATCAATGGAATTCCCGTCGCTAAAACCATTAGCGACAGCATCTCAGACGGGCAAGAGGACGTCGCTAAAACCCTCGTCGAAAACACATCCGCGACCACACACCTGCCGTCGCTAACATATTGACGGCGAAAGGCCGTCGCTAAAATCGTCTCTGCCCCCATAACTCCAGCCGTCGCTAAGTGTTCCCATACAGCGACCTCGAGTCCCCGTCGCTACTAACAGCCACCAGCGACCACCGTATGCCGTCGCTATAGGTAGTGATGTAGCGACCACAGTATCCGTCGCTAGTGGTTGCGATGTAGCGACCACAGTATCCGTCGCTAGTTGTTGTCAGTTAGCGACCACACGATCCGTCGCTAGTGATTGTGATGTAGCGACCACAGTATCCGTCGCTAGTGGTTGCGCTGTAGCGACCACAACGTCCGTCGCTAGTGTTAATAAGTCAGCGACGGACGTGGACCGTCGCTAACGGGAATTTTTAAATTTTTTTAAAATTAATTCAATATTGACTGGTTTTGTTAATTTAACTTTAAAAATATGTTAATATTTTGTATTTTGTATTGGCTGATAAAATTTTATAATTAAATTAAAATAATTTTTTTGAAGTAATAAATTATTATTAAAAACAAAATAATAGATTAAATTAATTTATCAAATAGGTTGAATTATTAATGATAGGTAGAATAAGGCTTTGTGATTTGAATGTAATTACCAATAAATATTGACATAATAAATAAAGAATGACAAAATAAATACTGAATGAAAATATAACATAACTAAAAATCAAATATACAATGTGTATAAATAAAAGAACTACAATCAAGGTGGTGGGGGATCCTGGGGTGGTGGTGGGGGCGCCTGGGAAGTGGGGGGAGGTAGCCTCGCCATCAACTGCATCAGTAGCTCCTGCTGCTGAGCAAGTTGCCGACGAGTCTCGGCGTGCTGCTCCTCGGCCCGCTGTCGGTCCGCCTCGACCTTCTGTCGGTCCGCCTCGTGCCGCTCCAACAGCAACTGCCTCTGACGTCGCTCCTCCTGTAGCTCATCGTTCAGGTTTTGAATTACCTGAACGACCTCAGTCGGAAGACCAGAGGAAGACGAAGAGGAAGGGGTCTTCCCCTTTTTCGCCAGCTGCGTGCCGACGCCACCCAATCCAAACACCCTCCCTTTCTTGTTCACACCGCCAACAGCCTCCATATAGATGGCGTTGTCGTCAGAACAAGATAGGGTGGGAGGAACCTCCCCTTCAGGGGTGGAAGCCACCAGGTCCGCCTCCTTCTCGGCCCTCCTGGCCTGATACGCCTCCTGTAAATTCAAAAACAACGATAGGATTAGTAAGCTGATTTGTAAGTAAATTAAAAGCATGTGTCAGTTAAAAGTAAATACCGCTAGCTCTGTAGTCTTCTGGTTTACCCATGCACCGGCTTTGTTCTTCTTGGTCATTTGCATGACCTCAAACAAAGAAGGCTCCCGGTGCTCCCTCAGCTCCTGTGGTGGACAAAAAACATTGAGATTATTGTTTGTAAACATGTAAGACGAACCATAATAGAAATGTTTAACATAAATATACTTACAAATCTTTTCTTGTGCTCGAGGGTTGAAATGCTACCCCCAGTGTAAACCGAGGCTGCAGCATCGGCGGCTCTGTTGGCCCTATTCCGAGCACTCGCCTGCTGGAATGGGACCCCGCCCCACTTCTGGACCATCCCGTCCCAATGGTCCTCCGGGATCCAACGAGGGCGCTCACCCTTGTCCCTCACCTTCCAAAGGGTACTCTTGATGATTTTGGAGGTCTTTGTGGCAAAGACCTTCCTAATCTTATCAATCATACCCTCCGCCCACTGGTAATCACGCTGTAAAATGAATTGAGAAATCAAAATTAATAACGGGTCTATTTTACAAATCAAGTCACAATAAATGAGCTAGGAACTTACCGAGAAGGTGTCAAACCACCTATCTTGCACAACCTTCCCAGCATCTGTCCAAGATATATATGGACCATCCCACTGGGCCTTCAAAACCTTAGTAATCGCTTTGGTAGTGCGACTACTATCAACAAAGCTGTAATGACAACAATTATGTTAGGAGTAAAACAACACACAATCTAGGGAGACACCCAAAATTTCGGCAGAGTCTCCCCTGTAAATGTAACATTTCCAAGTTTAAATAGTTACCCTGTTACAAACAGAAGAGTGCCCAGTACAATTCAATCTATACAAGTACTAATTAAAGTAAGCAACAATAAACCAACAAGTCTTTTAACTAAACCCTAATATAAAGTATCATACAAATAACATAAAAGTATATAAAATTTAGTCACTTACTCGTCTCCGGACGGCACGGGTACTAACATGGGCAGAGGGGATGCCGGAGGTGGGGTCGCCTGATGGCCATGGTCCTCCAAACCACCAACTCCAGGAGTCTGCTCTGGGGTGGTCAGCTGTGGGGGTGATGGGGTTGTCTGCTGTGGTGGTGGTGATGGAGTGGTCTGCTGTGGTGGTGGTGATGGAGTGGTCTGCTGTAATGGGGATGGAGTGGTCTGCTGTGGTGGTGATGGAGTGGTCTGCTGCCCTGGGGTTTGCATCCCCAGACGGGAAGCCGGGGTCCTGGACCCACCACCCCTACTGAAGGGCAGTCGACGTCCCGTCATCTGTGGATAAAATCATGAAAAGAAAGGTTAGTCTCAGGATATATATAAACCTATGTATATATGTTTAACAACTACATACTCTGTGTCTGTTTCAGTTTCAAATTCCCCCTCAGTTTCAGTGTCACTGTGGTTATCTGTTTGAACAAGTTCATCAGTATCCAAATCAGCCCTAGACCGTTTTGATCGAGAGACAAGGTCTTTGTCAATGTGTTCACCCCCTGTAGTGGCGAGTGTCTCATCCATTATGACTGGATCAATGTTGAACAACAAATTGGCATCGTTGAGCTCGTGTGGTGCAAGCTGATAAGCGTCATCGACCTCCTCGGAGACATTGTCAGTGATCTGACTTCGGGCCTTGGCCTTGATTACTGCATACCAGTCCCGATGTCCTCCCGGGAAGTCGGTGTAATAAACCTGCTCAGCTTGTTGGGCAAAAATGAAGGGATCAAACCCTTTATATCTACCATTCTTCTTGACCTCAACTAAGCCGTAGTTGTTGTCAACCTTTGTTCCAACGCCGATTGTGTTGTCGAACCAATCACATTTGAATAGAACAATATCTCTTCTTAGTCGTCCAGAGAATGAAACTTCAACAATCTCCGTCAGCACTCCATAAAAGTCTTCTTCCAACTGACCGGCGGTGCCTTTAACACAAACCCCGTAGTTATGGGTGCGCATCCCTTCACTCCATTGAAGAATATTAAACTTGTAGCCATTTACGTAGTAAATAGGCCATTTTTTAACAGTCTTCACCGGCCCCCAAGAAAGGGCTTGGAGTAAAGAATCTTCAATATGGTTGTTAGGGTCTAGTATCTATGTACAACATAAGAAGTAGGTCATTGTTACCATATTGACGGGAGTTAGAAGCAAATAGGCTTAAAAACACTTGGTATACGGGTCTTACATGTTGCGCGAACCAACCAACGAACTTGGATGACACCTCACTATGAATTTGGTCATCAGTTAACTCATTTTGCTCAAGTTTTAGCATATCTGTGTATAAGCTATTGAAAGAAATAAATAAGTTTAATATAAAAGCTACGTTAAGAATGTATAATATAACTTGTATGACTTACTCAATAAAGGGTTCCACTTCTGGGCAATTGAGAAGAATGTACAAGTGAGCCGCCTTTCGATCTTTCTCATCAATGTAACATTTTGTGAGCCTGCCCCCCGGGTGACCAGGATAGTTGAAAATCGACGTTTGTTCATCAAACCCTGTGCGGCTGGCTACACCAAGATTGCGGGGAATTCTACTCATTCTAGTTTCTATCTCCGTTGGAAAATAGAAAGAAGCAAAGGTTGTCATTTCTTCGACTAAGTATGCCTCACAAATTGAAGCTTCAACGCAGGCTTTGTTCGACACTTTATCTTTTAAAGAGCGTAAGAATCTTCAACATCATTAACAAGGTGGTGTTAAGTTAGAAAATACTATTATAAGCATGATTCGCAAGTAAATTAAAGAGTTCACCAAGCATTCACCTTTCGAATGGATACATCCAACGATACTGCACTGGGCCACCAACCAAGGCCTCGTACGGTAGATGGATAGGCAAATGCTCCATGGAGTCAAAAAAACTTGGTGGGAAAATCTGCTCCAACTTACAAATCAACACCGGGATAGTTTCTTCCATCTTCACAAGTTTCTCCACACTCAACGAAGTAGCCGTCAACTCTTTAAAGAAGTGACTCAACTCCACTAACGGTTTCCAAATAGGCTTCGGTAAGGCATGAAACGCGTACGGGAGTAGTTGTTGCATAAACACATGGCAATCATGACTTTTCATGCCAAACACCCTGCCCTCCTTCACGTCGACACATCTACTCAAGTTAGAAGCGAATTCGTCAGGCAGGGTCAACCCATTCATCCAAATACACACAGCAATCTGTTGTGGTCTAGTTAAAGCATATTTTGCATGGGGTTTAAACATTCTTCCACGTCCCGCATCCCTCAACTCCAACTCCTTTCTGGAACACCAAATCGGAAGGTCTAGACGACTCTTCTCGTTGTCCTTTGTTCTCCCTTTGATGTCCATAACAGTGTCAAAAATATTCATGAAAACATTACGTTCAGTGTGCATCACATCAATGTTGTGTCTTAACAACAAGTCTTTCCAATATGGCAAATCCCACAACACACTCTGCTTCACCCAGTGGTGTTCCTTACCGTAACCCGCAAACTCCTTAACACTCTTGTCCCAGATGTAAGGATACTCTTCGACCCTCTGCCAAACTCGTGCACCAGATAACCTACGGGGTGGAGGTTCGTTAACAACCTTGTTCTTCTTAAAAGCGGTTTTGTTCCTCCTAAACGGGTGATCCAACGGTAGAAACTTTCTATGACAGTCAAAGAAACTTGTCTTGCCACTAACAGGGAGTGATTCCCCCCCGGTATGTTCCATGCATACAGGGCAAGCAAGCTTCCCAGACGTGGACCATCCAGAAAGCATACCATAGGCCGGGAAGTCGTTAATAGTCCACATCAAAACAGCACGCATCATAAAGTTGTTCTTCAAAGACACATCGTATGTCATTACCCCGACATCCCATAACTGTGATAACTCTTTAACCAACGGTTGCAAAAACACGTCTATGTTCGCCTTTGGATTTTTGGGTCCTGGAACCAGTATAGATAGAAACATGACCTCCCTCTTCATACACATATCAGGCGGCAGATTGTATGGGGTCAGGATGACTGGCCAACAAGAGTAAGCCCTTCCGTATTGACCGAAAGGGTTAAACCCATCAGTACATAAGCCAAGTCTTACATTTCGCGGCTCGCCAGAAAAGTCCGGATATAGCTCATCCAAACACTTCCATGCTTTCCCGTCGGAAGGATGGCAAAGAAACCCCTCTTGTGTTCGGTTCAGAGCATGCCAACGCATGTGTTTTGCCGTGGACAATGAGGCATACAGGCGTTGAAGACGCGGTGTTATAGGGAAGTACCACATTTTCTTCCTGGCCGTCCGGGTTACCTTCCCTCTCCTTTTAACGGTCTTGTAGCGTTCCTCATTACAATGCAGACATTTTGTGACACTCTCGTCTGCAAACTCATTTCTGAACAGCATACATCCACCAACACAACACTCTATCTTCACACAACCCAACCCCAAGTTTGCCACTTGTTTCTTAGCACGGTACAGGTTTGCTGGCATTCTGTGATTACTAGGCATGGTGGAACCCATCAGATTGACCATCCTATCAAAACAACCTCCAGAAAGATTATAATCTGCCTTTAGGCTTAAAGCAGCTAGGGAGGCGGACAACTCAGTGTGACTGTTGCACCCGTCCCACAATGGAGTCTGAGCCGCTGCCAACAAATCATAAAATCTCTTCACCTCCGGATTAGGATCCTCCTCTACATTGTCAGAGTCTCCATGACCTGCTTGGTCATTATGTTCCAGCATACGCCCGGTGGAGGGTCCAACATGATCCATCACCATTTGTTCTATGTTGTTGTACGTATCCCTGTTTCCTCCAACCTCGTAGTAAGACTGTTGCACGGTTACGTCTGATGGTCTACGCGGTAACTGCTCACCATGGTTGTACCAGCAGTGGTATGTTTCCATGAACCCTTTCTCAGTTAGGTGGCACATGACATCATCCGCGTATTCAAAACTCATGCATTTGCACCTTGAGCACGGGCAACGAATCTTCTGAGTCACTTCAAATCCAGGCGTGTTTGCCGTAGCGAACGGAATGAACTCCAATAGCCCCATCATAAAGTCCTCAGTCACTCGCCGATTGCCATCTAGTCGGTTGTACATCCATCGCCGATTTGCCGGTACCTCCATTTACAATATCTAACAAGCACGATTTCTGTTACTTTAAATTATTGTAATTTTATTTCACTAACGGTTGTGAATCACTCTCTATCTCTTTGATGTTGCAAATAGGTGTGGCCCTATCCCATTCGGGATGAATATGCAACCATCTGTAACCCATCGATGTTGTATGTGGTCTATCTTGTGTCGTTGATGTTCATATGAAATTTCGGCAGCATTTCGCATTAGTCCCCGAGTACACAGAGATACGTACGGTATGAAACACCACACGCAGACATGCACCCTGGGGACAATACGAAACACCATAACCGAAATTTCATATGAACATTCAACGTCTTAAGATAGACTATATACAACATTGATGGGTTACGCCCTACTGGTTACAAATTCATACCAAACTGTCCAACTGGGACAATTCAAGATCCAACACAACACGGTACATTTGCCGGTTGTTTTGAAACTTGAACGGGAATCTAATGGGTACACACACGACTAAAAGCTACATTATTAAACCAAACGTTTCATTTTTTAAGTTTCCTAAGAAAGGGAGCCTGTCAAAATTTTGGCAAAGTCTCCCCTGTAAACTGGACATTTCCCAAATTTATGAACGACCTGTTACATACAGAAAACTTTCCAGAAATGATAAATATACATACCATACGTATTGTATATGATATTCAGAGTTATGAACACAATCGAGAGACAAGGTTATCAGTACATAAAACCAAAGCCTAATGAGCTCTGCTCTCCACTAACAAACAACATTACACATGCATAAAGAATCATGTTATCAGCACACAAAACCAATGCCTAATGAGCTCTGCTCTCCACTAACACACAACATTACACATGCATAAACAATCATGTTATCAGCACACAAAACCAATGCCTAATGAGCTCTGCTCTCCACTAACAAACAACATTACACATGCATAAAACTCATTATAAACACATCAAAACCAGTTCCTAATCTCTCTACTAATAAACAACAATTGACATGCATACATATATCGAGAAAGTCAGCGTTAGGGGATTACCTAGCGAAAAAAGTCGGTGATGAATACGGAGCTGAAGAGAGACGATCAGAGACCACGCGTGATCTGTGTTACTCTGTATGACAAACCAAGAAGTCGTTAGAAAGTTACAAGTACCAAGGAAAGTAAACAAAGAGAGACACGCAAAGCAAATAATAGATTACACAGCCACGACTTCTTAGTGATCTAGACACTTGGGATCCACGTGAGAATGAGTCCATGAGAGGGGCAACAGAGACTACATTTGCATTATTAAACATTCTAAACGTTATTTACTCTAAAACAGTTTATAGCTTTATAAATAAATCGACTGGGAGATGTGATAACTATCAGTTAAGAGCCTCATATACAAGCATTTACTCTAAAACAGTTTATAGCATTCACTCTATGCAGTTAAATAACATATGATGCACATCAGGCAAAGTAGCAGGCACGTGACGTTTCAGTTTGCTAAGTTTTAAATGTCCAAAGAGAGCAGACTAGCCGCAGAGTTTGGTTACAGTTTCCCAATCAGAGATCCATGGATCACATCCATATACCCAATTCCAAGTCCCCATTTACTTAGCAAAAATAACTTCATAATGAAAAGGAACTTAAGCAACTTCTATTATCGACTTACACTGGAATTTGACTCATGTTTTGCTTGATTTACCATTCAAACTCCGCTGGCAGCCATTGAATAGTGTTTGAAATGAGAAAGTGTATTGGAAAAAGTGTATTTGATTCAAGATTAAGACATAAATGGAGAGCATATGAATATTGATCTCATGCAAAGAACCAAACCTTCGGATCCAGGTACTGGAGTTTTATTTTTATATCAACTCAACGATGACTCTGCTAAGGGGTTAGTAAATCAGAATTCTAGGAATAATTTTTCCTGAGTCACAAGGAGCAATAGATAGGGATACTGCTATAAATTTAGATTAATTAATCATAAAATTCTAATGTGGAACTGTAAAGGGGCTGTTGGAGGGGCTTTTCTTAGAAACTGTCAACAGTTTTTCAATATGCATAAGCCTAATATCCTAATATTAGTTGAAACTAGATGTGATCCTGCAAGGGTCCAAGGTAATCTGGATAAGATGATGGGTTTTAATTTCAACTTCTTCTCTGAAACCAGAGGTTATGCTGGGGGTATAATTCTTGCCTGGAGGGATGCGGGTTTAAAAATTGATCTTGTTTTATCTAAACTTCAATTCATTCATGTGAAAGTTTCTTTTGCTTTGGGAAGAGATTGGTTTTCAACTGTTGTGTATGCAAGTTCTATAGATGCTTTCAAAACTAAATTATGGGATGATATGTATGATCTAGCTAAAGTTAATAAGGAAGATTGGTTTGTCATTTAGGACTTTAATGAGATCAGTTCCCAACCTGAACAACAAGGAGGTGCCCCTGTTAATCAAAGAAAATGTGGCAATTTTTCAATTGGTGGAATAGAAGTGAACTTGTAGATCTTGGCTTTATTGGCTCTAGACTTACATTGAAATGACCTATATATAGAAGTGGAGACAGAATTTTCCAAAGGCTTGACAAAGCCTTTGGTAACAGTTCTTGGAGGGTTAGATTCCCTAAATCTATAATTAAGATTCTGCCATGACTTTCTTTTTCTGACTATAATCCCATTTTAGCTCAGCTTTGGCCAAATTCTAGGGCTAATAGGGGTAAGGTTTTTAGATTTTATAATGCTTGACTCACTAATCCTAATATTGATAATGTGTTTAAACAAAATTGGTATCAGAATATATCTTTGCCTTTAAATTTTGCAGCAAAGCTTGAAGGTATGGGAGAAAGAGGCTTTTGGTTAGATAGGTAAGAAAAAAAGATTGATGGCTAGAATTGGTGGAGTCTAGAGGAAATTAGAATACGGGAAGTTTACTAATCCTTTTCTTTTAAAGCTGGAAAAATCACTACAATGAGAATTAGATCTTGTTTTATATCAAGAAAAGTTAAGTTGACATAAAAAGTCTAGGGAACTATGGGGCCTAAATGTCCTTAATCATGTAGGATAATGTTGTGGTAAAAAAACACTACAACATTGTGATATTTAAGGCCTTTCTCCGTTACCCAAATTACAGCATATGTGATAAATACTATGACCCCAAAACTATAGGATCAATTGGCAAACTCTAGTCAATGTACAAGATGCTCTATAGATTTATATTGTAATGGGGCCTAAAATATTTGACACTAAAGCAATCAGGCTAACACGTGTGAATTTTTAATAAAGAATGCTTTTGAAAGTGAGACCAACCATATACATAACTAGAAAGCATAAAAGCCTCCCTAGGGATACTGCTATAAATTTAGATTAATTAATCATAAAATTCTAATGTAAGGGGCTGTTGGAGGGGCTTTTCTTAGAAACTGCCAACAGTTTTTCAATATGCATAAGCCTAATATCCTAATATTAGTTAAAACTAGATGTGATCCTGCAAGGGTCCAAGGTAATCTGGATAATTGAAATATCTAACATGATTTATACATTTCTTAAGGACTAGGCAGTGAAAACTGATAGATTGTAATGATCTAATCTATATTCTGTACTCACTTTACTGGTATAATTATGAGCAGGGTCGGTTAAAATTTGAATGCAGAGAAGAGGTTGAATGTTTGGTGGTTTAGTTAATAAATGATATTTGATGAGGATGAGCTTTTCTTTTATGATTGCAGTGTGTCTGTCAAAAATTATCCACAAAACCGGATGCTGGGCTGGCGTAAAATTGTGGATGGAAAGGTATCTTATGGATTTGTGTTTTATTATTAAACCTCTGTTTAGCTTAGCGCACGTGATTGTAAGTTATACCCACTTTAATTCCTGAAATTTTAACTACTTACTTCTTAACTTTTAAGTAACTTTAATCAATTCTATTTTAATATATCAAGGGTTAATTTGAAGTTTTAAAAATTTAGGGACTAAAACACATGATTTATACATTTCTTAAGGACTAGGTTGAGATGTTATTCAAGCTGTTTTCGGTTACTAAACTTGGTATGTGTGAAGAAAATAAGGTAATTGGATTTTCGTTCATCTTCATAGATTGGACCATATGTCTGGAAAACATACAAGGAAGTTTATGATGAAGTTATGCATATTACTTCTGCTTTACGAGCATCTGGTGCAGAACCTGTAAGTGCTTGCAACCATATACATAACTAGAAAGCATAAAAGCCTCCCTAGGGATACTGCTATGTACATAATACATATAACATAATACATACCTTGTTTCTGTTATGTACATCAGTACATGTACATCACAAACAAAAAAGAGGAATACAAGTAAACATTATAAGCAAAACATAAACATCAAATACCATGTGGGAAATAAATTGATAACTATATATTTTAATATCAGTAAGCTACAAGACACCCTTCCCTGAAACTTTTCGTTTTATCCACCATGCTACACAGAACAGGTTTATTTCTGTTATTCCAGTTGCAATTGGGAACATGGAAACAAAAAATCAAAGAAAAAACACAAACAGAGTATCGAAAATACAGAAAATAGATAAAACACAAAACATAAACATCAAACACGAACGCCGGAACAGGGGAACAAATGAGAAAAGACATGAGAGGACGAGAGAGTGAGTGAGAGACAAACCTTACCCTGCAATGGCACACGGAGGCTCGACGGAGGAAGAAAGGAGTAGACGTGAGAGAGGGCTTCCGAGGGAGGAGAGGGGGGACGGCGGGTGAGAGGCACACGAACAGGGAAAGGAGCTCCGACGGTGAAGGGAGGGAGGAGAGGGAGACGACGGGTGAGGTAGCAGGTCCGACGGCGGGTGAGGTAGCAGGAGAGGGAGGAGAGGGGCGCTGTAAGAGGAATGGGAAAGATAGGGCAACTGAGAGGGAAAGGGGTTGCTGTCGAGTTTGATTAAATACTTAGCGACGGCTAACTAACCGTCGCTAACAATGTCACTACAATAAAATGATTGGCGACGGTGAATACCCACCGTCACTAACGTAGCGACGGCACACAAACTCCGTCCCTAAATTCCTGAAGCTAAGCGACGGTATGATACCTCCGTCACTAACCTCTTGAATATTAGTGACGGTTCCGCCCCACCGTCACTAACTTAAAGAAAATATGGAGGGAAGACGAAAATGTTAGCGACGGCTACTCTAATCCGTCACTACCCTCCAGAAACGTAGCGACGGTGTAGGCGAACCGTCACTACCTTTCATTATGAAAAGAAAACTTATGGAGGGAAGTGAAAACATTAGCGACGGACGATGAACTCCGTCACTGTTACAAACCATAGCGACGGCCTAAGTCCGTCGCTACTATTTGGCGCCAACAGAACATCCTGGCGGGAAACGAAAACAAGGTGGAGGTAAAGATAGCGACCGTACTAGCGACGGTTTTTACAATTGGTAGCGACCGCAAATTCTGGCGGTCGCTAAGCGAGTGACTAACATATTTTAGGTCCCTCTTTGTTGTAAATCGGTCGCTAATGCGGTGGCTAATTAGCGACGGGATTCGGTGGTCGCTAATGTCAGGTAGCTGTTTAGGGTTTTTTTAGTAGTGATTGCTTCTGCTCCTATATATTCCCCAAGCGTGAAATCAGGGTTATATAGTTCTTCCTTTATTATTGAAAAAATGTAAAAATAAGTTTAAAACGTTGAGATTTAGGAAACGTTAATCAAAAGGATGTTTCATCCGAATTGATCTCAAGTATTGTATTTTATTATATTTTTCTTTAAGAAAAAAAGGAATATTAGGTTTATTTATTTTATTATTTTAAAAAACTTAATGGTCTAAATTAATTTTGAAATAAAAACTTTATATTATTTGAAAACCTAGATCAATACGACGTCTCATCTAAATTGATCTTTAATATAAATATTTTAATTTTTGTTATATATCAACATTATTAAAATATTTAATGGTTTAAATTAATTTTAAAAAATTAACTTAAAACATAGATTAACAAGACGTCTTGTCCAAATTAATCTTTAATATAAAGATTCTAAATTTTATTATCAAAATATCTTATGGTTTAAATTAATTAAAACATAGATTAATCTGTAACATAAAGATTTTAATTTTTGTTATATATCAGCATCATGGGAAAAATTAAAACATAAATTAATAGAACGTCCCGTCCATATTAATCTCTAACATAAACATTTTAATTTTTGTTACATGTCAATATAAATTTTATTTTTTTGAATCTCACGAACGTAATACTCTAACTTGGTAAGTAACGAACATCAAAAAAGATTCTATGCTACTGATTATTAGATTTTCCTAGATGGGGAATGATTCCACATGTTTAGTCATGTATACTATCTCGTTACAGTTTACTAGGACTCAGATCAAAACAATCACAACAAGAAATAAAAGGAAAATAGGAATATTTTAGAGACTTACCTCATACTATTATGACGTAAAAAAATAGGAATCTTTCTTTTTCTTCAACGGCGTGTTTCTGTAAAAAAACCTAATCCCTCTCTCTATTTTCACGTGAATTGTCCCTGATCCTTCTTTTCCCCTGACGTGAAATCTTTTCTTTGTATCTGCGTAAATGTATGTATCTCTTTCTGCTGCGCATGAATTTATATAATATATAACAATCTTCCTTTCTTTTTCTTGGCATATCACACTAGAGGAGTAAATCTGGACCGTACAACCATACATAAGTGGTTGAGATTAATAGTTTTTAAAAGTCACATGATCACTTAAAAGGTCACATGACCTTAAAAAACTCACATGATTAATCTCAACCATCCATTGTATAGTTATACGGCCCAGATTTACCCCTTTCACTCTCACATAAGAAAACCTTTCTCGCATGATACATCCTCTATATTATATATATAACGTGATCCACTTTTTTTCAATCAGCAGCGTGAGCCCTTTTTTTCGCGTATCATCTTTTATATATATATATATATATATATATATATATATATATATATAATATTCCTCTTTTCTGTTTTTTTAACGCGTGAACTTTTATAATATATATATATATATACATTTTAAAAAAAACTGGTTTCATTCTATAATTTATATATAATAAAAAAATTTATCTTATTCTATTATATATATATATATATTAAAAAAAAACTTTATCTCATTCCTTAAAATCCCCTCATCATTTTTTCTCTAATCTCCTATCATAAAAATCTGATCCCTTTTTTTATAAAATTTAAATTTTAAACTTCCCCCTCTTATTTGAATTTTAAAATTTCTCTAAGCTTAGATTACATTTTTTATAGAAATTCAAAATTTATGATTCTGATGATAATTTAAAAATTTGAAAGATAAAAGTCCGGATCAACAATTCAAAATTCAAATAAGTCCACAGGTTTACTTTTTTTAAAAAAATTAAATCTTATGTTAGATTGATTACTATTATTATTATTATTATTATTATTTGTTTTATTATTTATTATTTATGTTTTGAAAATTTTAAATAGGTCCAGTCAAAATTAGGTAGCAACAATAATGTTTTAATTTTTAATTTTTTTATGGTCATTGTTTTGTTAGTTGTTTAATTCTTTTTATTATTGTTCATTATTTTTTAACTTATTATTATACTTTGCACAAGGATGAAATATCTTATTTCGGTGTTTAAAATTTATAATGACTTTGTTAATGTTAATTTGGTTATTTAATAAATTTTCTTCTTTGATAAAGAAAAAAAAGAAATACTAAGGAGCCTTCATCTTTGTGTCCACCAGGATCCCAAAAATTTTAGGATCGGTCTTGCTAATTCCTTAGGTCAAAACCCTTAATTGTATCTAATAATCATGAACCCTAATCCCTTAGCTATTCAAACTAGGAAAATTGAATTGCATGAATAAAAAGCTCTCCTAAATTTAGAAGCCTAATCCCTTAGGTCATCTCCAATTAAGTTAGGAAATCCATTTCTGATACAAGGACCATAATTCGTCTCTAGCTTTCACTTATGAATTCAGTTCTTAAATGATCAATTGAAGAAAAGCATTAAGAGTCGGAATTCCCAATCAACAACCAAAATTATTACAACTTAAGTATCTAGGCATTGCTTCCTAATCCATTTCCCCTAGTCTTAAGGATTTAGTTACACATGGTAGGAGAATATAGTGAAAGAACAATGAGAGAAAGCATTTTAAGGTAGAGAGAAAGGAAAAAGTTTAGAAAGAGAAAATTTGTAATTTATGTTGTAAAATCAGAAAATGATGGAGAGTGTACAAACTTACAAGCTAAGAACCTTCTATAGTTTACTAGATAGTTAAGTTAAGTTAGTGCTTAAATTACAAAAATGCCTTTAAGCTATACCTGAATTTCAAATAAAAAAATATGCACAATAAAAATTACGACAAGCACCAGCGTGCCTACGCTCATGAAGACAGGCATGGTAACGCTGGAATCCACCCAAACACAACAATTTGCCTCCCAGTGCTCTCGTGCGTACCTACACTATGCTCCCTAGCGTGGTAACACTAGTTACCAGCACCAGGGGTGTAGATGGCATGGGTGTGGTACTTGAGCTTGGTGACATGTAAATGAGACTTGATCTTTTCCTTTTCCCTTGAGCATGCTTATACTAGGTACATGGGTATGGTAACGCCCAACGCTTGAACTCAATTTTTGCTCCTTTTTTCTTGCTTGTCATTCCTACTCCACACTAACACCTATATTTAATTAATTATAACTTAGTCACTATAATTAACTATAAAAATCACATAAGTAAAAATTTAAGGATAATTAATCAAATAAATAATTAGCTATAAGCTTAAATAATTACTACTTAAACAGAGGACTTTTAGGTTAAAACATAAGTGTCTTTGAGACTTATCAATGAGTGTTTTTGCAACTGTAACATGGGTTTTGTTTCCCTGGAGTAAAAGAGAGTAACAAAGTTAAATTTTATAAAAGAAACCTATCAAAATTTTAAAAAGAAGTTGAGAAAAACAACATACTGTTTCGTCTTAGAGAACCATCTCTATTTGAAAAAGACACTCTTTGATCCTGCAACCTTCTCTAATCAACGCGCACCAATATCAATTCATACTTAGTGAATTAAGAGTCAAAGTAACGGTTGAGATTGATTGAATAATATAAAGCCATATGTGATTATTATAGGGAATAAGAAAAGTTACTTTACAAGAGTATGAAAAAACATTATATATATGATAAATGAAAACCTTCATTATTTATTGATCTGTATGAATGACATCGGATATAACTGAATACAACAAATCTAGGAAGGAACAACACATAATCAATCATTGAAATTATTGTCATTGATTAATCAGTATACCATTTAAAGATTGCATACACGTACCAATTGAAAAGATTGTCATAGTATAAGTTTGACATTTTGATATATCAAATATCTTAAAATGTTTTTGGTCTGTTTTGACAAATCTAGTGGATAAACTAGTTGAAATTTGATAAGATATCTAAAATCTAAATTTGATAGAGACAAACTGAAACTAATGACCTTACCAAACATAATCTAATGATATGAGTTATGAATATTAAAAACAATCGATCAAGTATCAAAATAAATATAAATGATGATATAAAATAAGTTAAAGAGAAATTTTAAAATGTTCTTTTAGTATATCATTTGAATTCCATTTATTTCTACTAAAATATTTTAAATTAGAATTTTATAATTTTTTTCTTATCATCCAAATATATTGTTAATTTTAAAATGTTATGCAATTCTTTAATTTCCCCTCCAAATACTACTTTTTTGTAAAAAAAAATATACAACAATCTTAATATTTTATACATTTATCAAAAAATAAAAGTTAAAATATGTCCGAGGAGAAATGGAAGATAAATGAATAAAAATTGAGAAGAAAAATTAAAATTTTCTATTAAAAAATATTCATAAAAATTAATAATGGGATTGTTTTCAAAATCAATGCTATTAACAATATTCTCATATTAATAGGATCTTCAAATATGAAAATTTTTACAAAATTAGAATCTATTACAAAATACATCTAAATTACATTGGACACAACTCGTACATACACCACAAGAGAGTTAATCCACACGATTTCTACTAACCTATTTTTGTGTTTCTCTCTCAAAGAGAACAAAAAACCAACCCATTGATCTTAACTTCCCATTCTCCTCTTTCTCTTTCTCTCTCTCAAAATTATCAGGGAGAGAGGAAGAAAATAAAAAACATCATCAATATTATAGGTGCGTGGTGATGGATTCATCCTCGACATACAAACATGGGGATGCACCACCACCATACCCACCATATTACCCGCCAGGAGGCTACCCTCCAGGTCAACCCCTCCCACCCCACCATGGTTACCCTCCAGGATATGTCCCGCAACCTATGCCACCTCACCATGGTTACCCGCCAGGTTATGTCACTCCCACATACCCAAATCACACATACCAGAACCATAACCCATACTATAACGCTACCCCGCAAACCTATCAAAATCGTGGCGGAGCTAAAGCCTTTGTCCGTGGCTTCATAATGTGTTCATGTTTAATGTTCTCAGCTTTTTTTCTTGCCACACTTATTATGGCGCTCGTCTTACATCCTCAATTCCCTATTTATACTCTTAATTCCCTATCCGTTGCCAATTTCAACACCACTCCAACCTTAACCGCGGATTGGAACATTAGCATCACCGTTAACAATGTCAATGAAAGGCTACAAGGTTTCTTTTCCGAAATGAAGGTGGAAATGACGTTCCAAAATGATGTGGCAGCTATGAAATATGTGCCCAATTTCGAGTTGGATAGGACCCAAGAGAAACTTATGAACGTCATAACATCGTCAAATGGATCGGCGTTGCCAAAGTGGGACTTGGATGGCATGGCAACACAACGAGATAATAACGGCTCTGTTACGTTCGATCTAAGGATGTCTTCTGTGGTTATGTTCAAGTCTAACTCAATGTCCACAAGAAACACGTTGTTTTTAGCCGTTTGCGAGAAATTGAATATTGTGTTTCAAAATAACACAAACACTGGCGTGTTGAACAATGGGGGAAAGCCCATCCTTTGCCAACTTTATGTTTGAAAAATGCATGTTATACCATTTTTCTGTGGGGAGCAAAGGCTTTGTTTTTGTTTTTTTTTTTTGGTTTTTAGGGTAATCAGAACCAAAAAAAAATAACTTCTTCCCCTTCATATTTTCGCTTCGGGTTTTTATTTTTTTCACAATTTTTCCTTCCATTTGTTTCTTTGTAGTATTTCTTTGTTCTTTTATTTGCTTCTCTTTCTTTCTCTTACCTTCAGATATTGTAAGAAACAAACTTATTTTTGCCATTGATCTTTTGTTTTGCTACTCACATAAACATAATATTTAACTTAAATTTATCAACATACAAAAATATTAATACTGCAAGTGTAATAACATAAAAATATGTTCTAAAATGAAATTGTATGGAAAGTTATCATCGTATATGTTGCTTGAATTTTTAACATCCGCTCAACCGCATGAGTTTGGCTTGAGCAAATGGACAAAAAATTTCAGCATCCACACAAGTTGTAGGTGCTTGACCGGAGCGGATGACTTTTATGGGCTGATTTTCATTTCCTTATTTACAGTTTCTTTTCTATGTTCAAAACTTATCAAAACACATCTAAATTATTAATTAATTGACATTTTAAGTATTGCTTCAATTTGATCAAAATAAGAGCAATAAAATACCTCAATTTAATGTTTTAGTGCTAAATTTAAGTGAAATTCATTAAAAACCTAAAACTAGCAACTAACAAGAGGAGTCCTATGTTTTTTTACCATGTTTATTGAGGCGTATGCAAGAAGTTAATGAAGGTTTGATCTATGTGTTGGAGATTAGTCACGTAATGGTAAGAAACGTGGCTCGTCCAAGGTTTAGTAAATTTCGACGTGATCCAAGTTGATGGAATGCATTTGCATGAGAAATACAAGGCTAAACTTTTAATTACCAACATACAAGATGGCAAGAGAGTTTAGTGATTTGGTTGACATTCACAATTGTAGAGGGGAAAACCTTAGAGGATTGTTCTTGAGAAATTTAAGACTATATGTTACTTAAAATTTGGAATATGCAGTATTTCATATCATCATAAATGCATTTTTAGTGTTATCCCTAATCCTGAGTTGAGATGACACCAACTATAGGTTATCATAAATACCGCGTACGACATATTGCGTACACCTTAATCTCAAATTTAAAAATCAAGAGTGTGAGGATCTATTAAAATTGGGTATTTCCTAAACTCATGCCATTTCAATAATATGAATTTATTTTGTAATTTTACTTATAAAAATATTATTTTTTTGTGTAGGATACAATCCAAGCAAGTATTCCTTTGACTAGATTTTTGAGAAATTCTATTAGCTAAGCCCTAAAATTGCAAGTTGGATTGATACCATCTCGAAAGGAAAATGGTCATTGGCATACGATGAAGATGGTTATAGGTATGAGCACATGACTACCAATTTGTCTAAAGTTGTGAATAAGGTTTTCAAGGGGGGACGAAATTTACCAATAATAACATTAGTGTTCAATTGATGTGCAAAGATATGACCCAGAATCCACTATATTTGAGGTGGAAGAGTCATGCATTCCCAAAATGCATTGTTTTTTAGTCTTGTTTTGTAAGGATTTGTAATAAATATTTTAGGAATTATTTTAGTTTTAATTATTAATTTTAGTTTGTTTTCATATCTTAGTTTGTCTATGCTTTACTTTCATGTTTTGCAAGAAAACAAGTGTTAAAAGGCCTAATTTTGGGTCCAAAAGGAATGAAAGACATGGGATAAGAGCTATCAGAGTCCAAAAGGGCAATAAGTTAGGCCCAACATACTAAAGGAAGCCAAAAGATAGCCTTACACCCATTTGGTGAACTCCACAACTTGATCGTGGGTGTGCTATCTTGGTCGTGGAGTTGGAAGTTGATTCATTTTCTCTTCTTTTTAACTTGGATCAGGCCTAGTTATGCTTAAGTGAATCAAAGTTAATGGGTCTCTTTAAAACCTTACTAGACCTAGACACTTAAGCTTTAAAAGGGGAATCCTAATTTTAGTTGAAGAGTTGTTCATAGAGTACTATGGAGAATCATGAAGAGACCATCATCTCTTTTCTCAAGGTATAATTGTTTTTCTTATCTTTGTTTTCCTTTTAGATTTCTTTGTGACCTCCCACCACTAAAAAAACCCTAAACAGCTACCTCGAATTTTAGCGACCACCATAATACTGTCGCTAACTAGCGACCGCGTTAGCGATCCCTTGGTTAAAAAGGGAAAAAAATAATTTAGCGACTCCATTAGCGACCAAAAATAAGGTGGTCGCTAAAAATTGAAAATATACCGTCGCTATTGTCGTTGCTAAATCCACCCTCGTCGCTGCATCGGTCGCTCATTTTCACCTCCTCCATTTTTTTGTTTCCCTCCAAGGTTTTTTGATGGCGCCAAATCATAGTGACGGTGTATATGGCCGTCGCTATTATTTCTGGTCTTCCCTCCATAATTTTACTTTTTAAAAAGGAAAGTAGTGACGGTGTGGATGATACCGTCGCTAATAATTTTAGGATTAGTGACGGAGGAGTTTGCCGTCGCTAATACTCGGGAATAGTGACAGAGATTTGGTGCCGTCACTAATATTCAGGGGATTAGTGACGGAACTTTTTACCGTCGCTAACTATCAGTAATACTCGACCAGCACCTCTCCCCAAATCAGTTGCCCTAACTCTCCCTCCCTCCTCTGTTTCCCTGAGCCCCTCCAAGTCCCTCCCTTTCTCCGACTTCCTCGACCGGTCTCCGTCCCTCCGTTCCTTCCCCAAACCCTCCCTCCCTCCCTTCCCCGGCTCATTCTGTCACCCTCTGTCTCTATCTCTCCTCCATCGTTCCCTCCCTCCCTCCCTCTGTCTCCTTCTCTATGCGAGTTCGTCGGCACCCATTCCCTCACCGGTGGGTACGCTTTCCCTTCGTGGCCAGGTTTGCCTCCTTGTTCTTTGCCTTTGTATTCTGAATGATGTGAAAATAATGCTCTACCCCTATGGGTTTTTTGACATTTTTGTTGGGCCCATATATGCAAACTTGAAAAGACGAAGAACTGAAAGTTGAGGAGGAAGAACACGATACTATTGTCGTGTTGTGTCTGATCCTGAACATGAAGAAACCACACCATCTCAGGTAACGAGCTCAGTTTCTGATTCCTCTTGTTACTGATCATAGTCTGCATTGCTCAACATTCAATTTGGATTGATTGAAATGGATGTGCTAAGATTGGTAAGAGGGATTAATTTTAATAATTCTTATTTTCTCATTATACGCACAACAGCTTTTAAGTTATTTGCTCGATTGAACTGTCTGTGATCGTTTAGATTTTCTATATAAGGCATATAAACTGCTGCATTGTTGTTTCAATTTTAGTCATTTAATGTGAAGTATGCACCTCTTGACAGAATGAATAGCTCAGCTCTAATATATCTCGTACTTGTGACAAACCAATGAGTCGTTGTTTTAAGGTTTAATCATGTATATGTAGTTAGACTTGCTTTTTCAACTAGTGTTCCAAAGAAACTAGTGTGGGAACCCATATTTCTTCTACTGGAGTGACAGTGTGTCTCTGTCACTGTGCTAACACTGTTTTATGTTAATACTGGAGGTGGAGGCTAAGAACTGCTGTTAAAAGCCATTTTAGTTTTTGTGTATTCTATTTTTGGTTATGGGTACTTTTCTGGTTTGGATGGATTTTTTTCAAATAGGATTTCACTCAGTCACAAATCCCTCAAGATCAATTAAGCTCTTGATATCAAGTCAACGAGAGATAGAAATAAGGCAAATGGTAAAAACAAAGGCATGAAATCAGATTTCTTAAGACAAAAATGACATTCACATTAATTGTTTCAACATGGGTATTTATCCGATTCTCTTGTTGAAGTTTCCTTTTGCTGTCCCTTTTTGATGCCAAGAGGTTGAACAAGATAATTTATATACAATGTTAGGCGTTTTTAAAAATGTAAGGAGAAAACATCATAAACTTTCATAAAAATCCATAACTCATCATTCATTAGATACACAAACAGCAATGTTAATCAAAGCATAATCCTAGTAGCATTTATATCTAATCTAACAACCACCAGAACTGCCTCCTTCCCCTCCTGTTGATGCTGTTCCTGAGTTCCCTCCTGCGGTAGCCATTGCTGCGAAGAAGACAGAGAAGCACAAAGAATAGAACCCAAACAGAGCAGAGGGTGACACGAACAGAGTAGAGAGAGACGCGAACAGAGCAGAGAGTGCACGAACAAAGCAGAGAGTGACGCAAAGAAGAAGGAACAACAAACCAGACGCGAAGAAGAAACAAAGAAGAAGAAGCAAAGGTTGGATGAAGTCGCGTCGCGCTGGAAGCAGAGTGAGAAAAGAGAAGTCGCATGCGAGTGAGAAAGGAGGAAGAAGGGTGCCCAAATGCAATCGGGTCTTTTTTCTGGGTCACCCAATTAAAATGGATTTTTAATGGTTTCTGCCCGATCCTAACAAAATCGTAAAATCTTGGGATTTTACCGATTTTGGGATCTTAATCCCGATTTTACTCCGATTTTGGCCAATCCCGATTTTCCTTGGGATCTTGATCAGAATCCTTGTCAAAAATCGCAAAATCGTAAGATTTTGGGATTCCACTCCCGATTTTGACTACCATGTTTATACGTATCAATCCAAATTGTGTTTAGGTTCCTTTCTAAGTCACCAATGTTTGACACCTATGAGAATCAAAGAAATCCAAACATGTGTCCGCGCCCCTTCCTCCGTCTTGGTATGATCACATCCCATGCTCGCCCTATTTTTGAGAACTCCCACCACAAATGTTCTTCGTGGCAACTGTTTGGAAAATTATTGAAGTAGAATGATATTGACCCCTTCTAATAACGATAAAGACTCCCCTCCTCAAGTATCTGTGCCTTGTCCCAATGTTCATTGTGCCAATCTGTTCATTGTCCCAATGTTCATTTGCCATTGCCCTTACCGTACCTCTCTCTCATCACTCATTTTTATTATTGTTTTAAAACATACCTTTGTGACTCATTTTGTTAACTTGCAAATAAGACATACATAACGTGGCCTTTTCATGGTTTGTAATTGAAAATTGTACTCCTGCGAGGTCTTCTACGGATGTTCATGGTTCCAATTTTATAACTCCGTTGTCTGATATAACTATTGGTGCAGCCGTCAGACTTGTTTGTTTATTGTATGTTACTTTAATTAGTACTAGTATAGATTGAATTGTACTGGGCACTCTTCTGTTTGTAACAGGGTAACTATTTAAACTTGGAAATGTTACATTTATAGGGGAGACTCTGCCGAAATTTTGGGAGTCTCCCTAGATTGTCTGTTGTTATACTCCTGATATAATTGTTGTCATTACAGCTTTGTTGATAGTAGTCACACTACCAAAGCGATTACTAAGGTCTTAAAGGCCCAGTGGGATAGTCCATATATATCTTGGACAGATGCTGGGAAGGTTGTCCAAGATAGGTGGTTTGACACCTTCTCGGTAAGTTCCTAGCTCATTTGTTGTGATTTGATTTGTAAAATAGACCTCTTATTAATTTTGATTTCTCATTTCATTTTACAGCGTGATTACCAGTGGGCAGAGGGTATGATTGATGAGATTAGGAAGGTCTTTACCACAAAGACCTCCAAAATCATCAAGAGTACCCTTTGGAAGGTACGGGACAAGGGTGAGCGCCCTCGTTGGATCCCGCAGGACCATTGGGACGGGATGGTCCAGAAGTGGGGCGGTGTCCCGTTTCAGCAGGCGAGTGCTCAGAACAGGGCAAACAGAGCCGCCGATGCTGCAGCCTCAGTTTACACTGGGGGTAGCATTTCAACCCTTGAGCACAAGAAAAGATTTGTAAGTATATTTATGTTTTTAATATGATTCGTCTGACATGTTTACAAATAATAATCTCAATGTTTTTTATCCACCACAGGAGCTGAGGGAGCACCGGGAGCCTTCTTTGTTTGAGGTCATGCAAATGACCAAGAAGAACAAAGCTGGTGCCTGGGTAAACCAGAAGACTATGGATCTAGCGGTATTTACTTTTAATTGACACATGCTTATAATTTACAAATCAGCTTACTAATCCTATCATTGTTTTTGAATTTATAGGAGGCGTATCAGGCCAGGAGGGCCGAGAAGGAGGTGGACCTGGTGGCTTCCACTCCTGAAGGGGAGGTTCCTCCCACCCTATCTTGTTCTGACGACAACGCATCTATATGGAGGCTGTTGGCGGTGTGAACAAGAAAGGGAGGGTGTTTGGATTGGGTGGCGTCGGCACGCAACTGGCGAAAAAGGGGAAGACCCCTTCCTCTTCCTCTGCTCTCCCGACTGAGGTTGTTCAAGTAATTCAAAACCTGAATGACGAGCTACAGGAGGAGCGACGTCAGAGGCAGCTGTTGGAGGAGCGGGCCGAGGCGGACCGACAGCGGGTCGAGGCGGACCGACGGCTGGCCGAGGAGCAGCACGCCGAGACTCGTTGGCAACTTGCTCAGCAGCAGGAGCTACTGATGCAGTTGATGGCAAGGCTACCTCCCCCTACTTCCCAGGCGCCCCCACCACCACCCCAGGATCCCCCACCACCATGATTGTATTTTTATTATTTATACACATTGTATATTTGATTTATAGATATTCCATTCAGTATTTATTTTGTCATTCTTCATTTATTATGTCAATATTTATTGGTAATTAAATTCAAATAAAAAAGCCTTATTGTAATTATCAATAATAATTCAACCTATTTGATAAATAAATTTAATCCATTATTTTGTTTTTAATAATAATTTAATATTTTAAAAAAATTATTCAAATTTAATTATAAAATTTTATCAGCCAATACAAAATACAAAATATTAATCTACATTTTTAAACTTAAATTAAATAAATTTTTAACCAATTTTTAAAAAACTAAAAAATTCCAATTAGCGACGGCCGTAGATGGTCGCTATATTGTAAAAATAGCGACGGCGGATAGTGGTCGCTGGTTGGCCAGAAACAGCGACGGACTCTAGTAGTCGCTGTATGCCTTCCCTCAGCGACCGAAGTACACGGTCGCTGGTAGGCAAGAATTAGCGACGGAGTACATGGTCGCTATATGAGTAACCATAGCGACGGAGTACATGGTCGCTGGTGGCTGTTAGTAGCGACAGAGTTTTTGAGGTCGCTGTACGGCAACAGTTAGCGACGGTTGCAGTCAGCGAAGCAGAGACCATTTTAGCGACGGCATTATGCCGTCAATATGTTAGCGACGGTGTGCCTGTGGTCGCTGATGTGTTTACGATGAAGGTTTTAGCGACGGTGGGTGTCCCGTCTGAGATGCCGTCGCTATGTGTTGTAGCGACGACATTGGCATGGATTAGCGACCAATTCTTTCCATCGCTAACAGGTTTTTTTTAGTGGTGTCCACCACCATCAGTGAGTATTTTTCTTTCACTCTTAGGAATTGGGAGTAATCCTAATTTAGAAATGGTTGATGTAATTGAATATTTTTATATTCATTTTAATTATATTTTTGTCCTATGTTTTATTTTTATCTATTTTTATTGTGTTTCTCCAGACTTGTGACAAGTGTGAGATTGCAAGCGATTACAAGGACGGATTGAGAGGTGAACCTACAACCAGTCCTTGTTAGGATCGAAATAAGGGAAAGACCATGAGGTGAATCCAATAGAACTGAATAAATTAGAATTAATCCTAGATGACTTTTATTGAACTTATTTTCTAAAATCAGGGTGCAACCATATTTCTGATATTTCTAAGAGTATCTTTGAATATTGTTGCTTCATACTTATACTTTGAAATATGTTTTCTTTATTTTATTTCTATTTTAAATCTCTAAAATTAAGTTCTTAAATGCTCAAACAGTAATTTTCAATTAAATTGAAGCTCGACAGCGTAGTTCCTATGATACAATAACTTTTTACATTATGTAATAAAACCTATGCACTTGTGTAGGTTATCAAGTTTGGCGTCGTTGTTGAAGACTACAATCTACTGGAATAAGTGATTTTATATTTTTAAAATCATGGATTGAGCAACCCTTGTTTTGTGTTTTTTTGGAAAAAATTATTTGAAAAAAAGTTAATAAAAAAATATTTTGGTTGATATTTGTTTTTATTTGATTAGGATTTTCTAGAATTAGGATGTGTATTTTTATTATTTTATGTTATCTTATTATATATATATATTATATTTGGATTTGTGAAGATTTGTTTGTTATTTTAAAATTTTTTTTATTTGTTAGGATTAGGATTAGTTTGAAATTTGAATTTTAAATTTTGTATGATTGCATGTTAATTTATTTTTGTTTTGTGTGATTGATTAGGATTAGTTGCTTTTAAAATTTTTATTTTAGGATTTGTATTTTTTAATTTTATTTAATTTTTGAAATTAAAATAGAATGTATAGTTTTTATATCATAGGTGCTACTAACTTTTTTTTTATAAGATTGTGGTTTGACAGGATATGACAGACTAGCTAGTTGTATCTTGAGTGATGGACCTATGCATCCTCCAAGTCAGTAAATAAGGATTGTTCCTAACATTACCATGGGTGCTACCGTCTTCTCTAAAATTTATGGTATGGCAAGACATGACAAACCGTCTTGTTGGGTCCTATGTGACAGATCACCGACAAGCCATGAATTATTTGAGCTGACATCCAAACTTCAAGAGTCAAGCCTGAATGGACCCTTAGGGGGGTTACTCAATAATTGGATATGCTAAAGTCATGAATCTTGGAAGAGAAGAATGATAGAGATGATGTGGGTAGTTCTAATCCCATTAAAGAAGAGATTGAGAACAATGATAGTGAGGCAATTGAAGACCTAGAGCCTCAGTGCACTCCACCAAAGCCACATGTGCTTCTAGTTCCCATTCTTAAAAATATACCTAAAGACATATAGAGAAGAAACTTGGTAAGTCACAGTCTTTAAAGACTCAGTGATCACTGATATATCTGTAAATTCTCAACCATCTATCATGTTTGGTGAGCCAATCTTATCCATTGTTATTTTCTTTTTGATCAACCTTTTAGCTATGGTTAGTGATGTTCTAAATGTAGATAATGGTACCTTTTCTTTAACAACAAGTAATAACAAGTCTTACTCTAAAATCATTAACCATGCTACACTAATTTTCTTTGAGAATTCTTGGTACATATTTGATTCATTGCAAAAATATGAGGGGAAACTCAAGTAAAGAATTGGAAGGAAAAGTTTCCACTATACAAGCACTACTAAAAAAACACGTGTTAGCGACGGAAGCAATTGGTCGCTAATCCATGGCATGACCGTCGCTAAAACCTTTAGCGACGGCATCTCAGACGGGAGAGAGGACGTCGCTAAAACCCTCGTCGAAAACACATCAGCGACCACATACATGCCGTCGCTACCATATTGACGGCGTAACGCCGTCGCTAAAATCGTCTCTGCCCCAATAACTCCAGCCGTCGCTAAGTGTTGCCATACAGCGACCTCAAAACCCCGTCGCTACTAGCAGCCACCAGCGACCACCATACGCCGTCGCTATGGGTACTCATGTAGCGACCATGTGATCCGTCGCTATGGGTACTCATATAGCGACCACCATTCTTACAATACAGCGACCACTGACGTCCGTCGTTGTATTGTTAAACACAGCGACCACCATATTCCGTCGCTAGTGGTATTCTTTAGCGACGACAAGATCCGTCGCTAGTTATATTCATGTAGCGACGACAGCATCCGTCGCTAGTGGTATTCATGTAGCAACGACAACATCCGTCGCTAGTGGTATTCATGTAGCGACGACGACATCCGTCGCTAGTGTTAATACTTCAGCGACGGTCCACTACCGTCGCTAACGGGAATTTTAAAATTTTTTTAAAATTGGTTCAATATTGACTGGTTTTGTTAATTTAACTTTAAAAATATATTAATATTTTGTATTTTGTATTGGCTGATAAAATTTTATAATTAAATTTAAATAATTTTTTTAAAATATTAAATTATTATTAAAAACAAAATAATAGATTAAATTAATTTATCAAATAGGTTGAATTATTAATGATAGGTACAATAAGGCTTTTTGATTTGAATGTAATTACCAATAAATATTGACATAATAAATAAAGAATGACAAAATAAATACTGAATGAAATATAACATAACTAAAAATCAAATATACAATGTGTATAAATAATAAAAATACAATCATGGTGGTGGGGGATCCTGGGATGGTGGTGGGGGCGCCTGGGAAGTGGGGGGAGGTAGTCTCGCCATCAACTGCATCAGTAGCTCCTGCTGCTGAGCAAGTTGCCGACGAGTCTCTGCGTGCTGCTCCTCGGCCCGCTGTCGGTCCGCCGAGGCGGACCGACAGAAAGCCGAGGCCACTGCCGGTCCGCCTCGGCCCGCTCCAACAACAACTGCCTCTGACGTCGCTCCTCCTGTAGCTCATCGTTCAGGTTTTGAATTATCTGAACGACCTCAATCGGAAGACCAGAGGAAGACGAAGAGGAAGGGGTCTTCCCCTTTTTCGCCAGCTGCGTGCCGACGCCACCCAATCCAAATACCCTCCCTTTCTTGTTCACACCACCAACAGCCTCCATATAGATGGCGTTGTCGTCAGAACAAGATAGGGTGGGAGGAACCTCCCCTTCAGGAGTGGAAGCCACCAGGTCCGCCTCCTTCTCGGCCCTCCTGGCCTGATACGCCTCCTGTAAATTCAAAAACAATGATAGGATTAGTAAGCTGGTTTGTAAATTATAAGCATGTGTCAGTTAAAAGTAAATACCGCTAGATCCGTAGTCTTCTGGTTTACCCATGCACCGGCTTTGTTCTTCTTGGTCATTTGCATGACCTCAAACAAAGAAGGCTCCCGGTGCTCCCTCTGCTCCTGTGGTGGACAAAAAACATTGAGATTATTATTTGTAAACATGTAAGACGAATCATAATAGAAATGTTTAACATAAATATACTTACAAATCTTTTCTTGTGCTCGAGGGTTGAAATGCTACCCCCAGTGTAAACCGAGGCTGCAGCATCGGCGGCTCTGTTGGCCCTGTTCCGAGCACTCGCCTGCTGGAACAGGACCCGCCCCACTTCTGGACCATCCCGTCCCAATGGTCCTCCGGGATCCAACGAGGGCACTCACCCTTGTCCCTCACCTTCCAAAGGGTACTCTTGATGATTTTGGAGGTCTTTGTGGCAAAGACCTTCCTAATCTCATCAATCATACCCTCCGCCCACTGGTAATCACGCTGTAAAATGAAATGAGAAATCAAAATTAATAACAGGTCTATTTTACAAATCAAGTCACAACAAATGAGCTAGGAACTTACCGAGAAGGTGTCAAACCACCTATCTTGCACAACCTTCCCAGCATCTGTCCAAGATATATATGGACCATCCCACTGGGCCTTCAAAACCTTAGTAATCGCTTTGGTAGTGCGACTACTATCAACAAAGCTGTAATGACAACAATTATGTTAGGAGTAAAACAACACACAATCTAGGGAGACCCCCAAAATTTCGGCAGAGTCTCCCCTGTAAATATAATATTTCCAAGTTTAAATAGTTACCCTGTTACAAACAGAAGAGTGCCCAGTACAATTCAATCTATACAAGTACTAATTAAAGTAACATCCAATAAACCAACAAGTCTTTCCACTAAAGTTTAATATAAAGTATCATACAAATAACATAAAAGTATTTGAGGTTTAGTCACTTACTCATCTCCGGCCGGCATGGGTACCAACATGGGCAGAGGGGATGCCGGAGGTGGGGTCGCCTGATGGCCATGGTCCTCCAAGCCACCAGCTCCAGGACTCTGCTTTGGGGTGGTCAGTCGGGGTGATGGGGTGGTCTGCAGTGGTGGTGGTGGTGGTGGAGTGGTCTGCTCTGGCGGTGGTGGTGGTGGTGATGGAGTGCTCTGCTGTAGTGGTGATGGAGTAGTCTGCTGTCCTGGGGTGGGAGTCCCCTGCTGGGATGTCGGGGTCCTAAACCCACCACCCCTACTGAAGGGCAGTCGACGTCCCGTCATCTGTGGATAAAATCATGAAAAGAAAGGTTAGTCTCAGGATATATATAAACCTATGTAACATTTTGTTTAACGACTACATACTCTGTGTCTGTTTCAGTTTCAAATTCCCCCTCAGTTTCAGTGTCACTGTAGTTATCTGTTTGAACAAGTTCATCAGTATCCAAATCAGCCCTAGACCGTTTTGATCGAGAGACAAGGTCTTTGTCAATGTGTTCACCCCCCGTAGTGGCGAGTGTCTCATCCATTATGACTGGATCAATGTTGAACAACAAATTGGCATCGTTGAGCTCGTGTGGTGCAAGCTGATAAGCGTCGTCGACCTCCTCAGAGACATTGTCAGTGATCTGACTTCGGGCCTTGGCCTTGATTACTGCATACCAGTCCCGATGTCCTCCCGGGAAGTCGGTGTAATAAACCTGCTCAGCTTGTTGGGCAAAAATGAAGGGATCAAACCCTTTATATCTACCATTCTTCTTGACCTCAACTAAGCCGTAGTTGTTGTCAACCTTTGTTCCAACACCGATTGTGTTGTCGAACCAATCACATTTGAATAGAACAATATCTCTTCTTAGTCGTCCAGAGAACGAAACTTCAACAATCTCCGTCAGCACTCCATAAAAGTCTTCTTCCAACTGTCCGGCGGTGCCTTTAACACAAACCCCGTAGTTATGGGTGCGCATCCCTTCACTCCATTGAAGAATATTAAACTTGTAGCCATTTACATAGTAAATAGGCCATTTTTTAACAGTTTTCACCGGCCCCCAAGAGAGGGCTTGGAGTAAAGAATCTTCAATATGGTTGTTAGGGTCTTGTATCTATGTACAACATAAAAAGTAGGTCATCGTTAGATAATGGGAGTTAGAAGCAAATAGGCTTAAAAACACTTGGTATACGGGTCTTACGTGTTGCGTGAACCAACCAACGAACTTGGATGACACCTCACTATGAATTTGGTCATCAGTTAAATCATTTTGCTCAAGTTTTAGCATATCTGTGTATAAGCTATTCAACGGAAACAAATTTAGATACTATAAAAGCTACGTTAAAAATGTATAATATACGGTATTATGACTTACTCAATAAAGGGTTCCACTTCTGGGCAATTGAGAAGAATGTACAAGTGAGCCGCCTTTCGATCTTTCTCATCAATGTAACATTTTGTGAGCCTGCCCCCCGGGTGACCAGGATAGTTGAAAATCGATGTTTGTTCATCAAACCCTGTGCGGCTGGCTACCCCAAGATTGCGGGGAATTCTACTCATTCTAGTTTCTATCTCCGTCGGAAAATAGAAAGAAGCAAAGGTTGTCATTTCTTCGACTAAGTATGCCTCACAAATTGATGCTTCAACGCAGGCTTTGTTCGACACTTTATCTTTTAAAGAGCGTAAGAATCTTCAACATCATTAACAAGATGGTGTTAAGTAAGAAAATACTATTATAAGCACGATTTGCAAGGAAATTAAAGAGTTCACCAAGCATTCACCTTTCGAATGGATACATCCAACGATACTGCACCGGGCCACCAACCAAGGCCTCGTACGGTAGATGGATAGGCAAATGCTCCATGGAGTCAAAAAAACTTGGTGGGAAAATCTGCTCCAACTTACAAATCAATACCGGGATAGTTTCTTCCATCTTCACAAGTTTCTCCACAGTCAACGAAGTAGCCGTCAACTCCTTAAAGAAGTGACTCAACTCCACCAACGGTTTCCAAATAGGCTTCGGTAAGGCATGAAACGCGTACGGGAGTAGTTGTTGCATAAACACATGGCAATCATGACTTTTCATGCCAAACACCCTGCCCTCCTTCACGTCGACACATCTACTCAAGTTAGAAGTGAATCCGTCAGGCAGGGTCAACCCATTCATCCAAATACACACAGCAATCTGTTGTGGTCTAGTTAAAGCATATTTTGCATGGGGTTTAAACATTCTTCCACGTCCCGCATCCCTCAACTCCAACTCCTTCCTGGAACACCAAATCGGAAGGTCTAGACGACTCTTCTCGTTGTCCTTTGTTCTCCCTTTGATGTCCATAACAGTGTCAAAAATATTCATGAAAACATTACGTTCAGTGTGCATGACATTAATGTTGTGTCTTAACAACAAGTCTTTCCAATATGGCAAATCCCACAACACACTCTGCTTCACCCAGTGGTGTTCCTTACCGTAACCCGCAAACTCCTTAACACTCTTGTCCCAGATGTAAGGATACTCTTCAACCCTCTGCCAAACCCGTGCACCAGATAACCTACAGGGTGGAGGTTCATTAACAACCTTGTTCTTCTTAAAAGCGGTTTTGTTCCTCCTAAACGGGTGATCCAACGGTAGAAACTTTCTATGACAGTCAAAAAAACTTGTCTTGCCACTAACAGGGAGTGATTCCCCCCCGGTATGTTCCATGCATACAGGGCAAGCAAGCTTCCCAGACGTGGACCATCCAGAAAGCATACCATAGGCCGGGAAGTCGTTAATAGTCCACATCAAAACAGCACGCATCATAAAGTTGTTCTTCAAAGACGCATCGTATGTCATTACCCCGACATCCCATAATTGTGATAACTCTTCAACCAACGGTTGCAAAAACATGTCTATGTTCGCCTTTGGATTTTTGGGTCCTGGAACCAGTATAGATAGAAACATGACCTCCCTCTTCATACACATATCAGGAGGCAGATTGTATGGGGTCAGGATGACTGGCCAACAAGAGTAAGCTCTTCCGTATTGACAGAACGGGTTAAACCCATCAGTACATAAGCCAAGTCTTACATTGCGCGGCTCGCCTGAAAAGTCCGGATATAGCTCATCCAAACACTTCCATGCTTTCCTGTCGGAAGGATGGCAAAGAAACCCCTCTTGTGTTCGGTTCAGAGCATGCCAACGCATGTGTTTTGCCGTGGACAATGAGGCGTACAGGCGTTGAAGACGCGGTGTTATAGGGAAGTACCACATTTTCTTCCTGGCCGTCCGGGTTACCTTCCCTCTCCTTTTAACGGTCTTGTAGCGTTCCTCATTACAATGCAGACATTTTGTGACACCCTTGTCAGCAAACTCATTTCTGAACAGCATACATCCACCAACACAACACTCTATCTTCACACAGCCCAACCCCAAGTTTGCCACTTGTTTCTTAGCATGGTACAGGTTTGCTGGCATTCTGTGATTACTAGGCATGGTAGAACCCATCAGATTGACCATGACCTGCTTGGTCATTATGTTCCAGCATACGCCAGGTGGAGGGTCCAACATGATCCATCACCATTTGTTCTATGTTGTTGTACGTATCCCTGTTTCCTCCAACCTCGTAGTAAGACTGTTGCACGGTTACGTCTGATGGTCTACGCGGTAACTGTTCACCATGGTTGTACCAGCAGTGGTATGTTTCCATGAACCCTTTCTCAGTTAGGTGGCACATGACATCATCCGCGTATTCAAAACTCATGCATTTGCACCTTGAGCACGGACAACGGATCTTCTGAGTCACTTCAAATCCAGGCGTGTTTGCCGTAGCGAACGGAATGAACTCCAATAGCCCCATCATAAACTCCTCAGTCACTCGCCGATTGTGATCTAGTCGGTTGTACATCCATCGCCGATTTGCCGGTACCTCCATTTATAATATCTAACAAGCACGATTTCTGTTACCTTACACCTTTAAATTTTTATTTAACTATCGGTTGTGAATCACTCTATCTCTTTGACGTTGCAAATTGGTGGGGCCCTATCCCATTCGGGGATGAATATGCAACCATCCGTAACCCATCCCATAATTGTATGCGGTCTATCTTGAGTTGAACGAATGTTCATTTGAAATTTCGGCAGCATTTCGCATTGGTCCCCGAGTACACAGAGATACGTACGGTATGAAACACCACACGCAGACATGCACCCTGGGAACAATACGAAACACCATAACCGAAATTTCAAATGAACATTCATTCAACTTCTCAAGATAGACCACATACAACATTGATGGGTTACGCCCTACAGGTTACAAATTCATACCAAACTGTCCAACCGGGACAATTCAAGATCCAACACAACACGGTACATCAACCGGTTGTTTTGAAACTTGAACGGGAATCTAATGGGTACACACACGACTAAACCCTACATTATTAAAGTTGAGTTTCATTTTTTAAGTTCCCTAAGAAAGGGAGTCTGCCGAAATTTTGGCAGAGTCTCCCCTGTAAACTAGACATTTCCCAAATTTACAAACGGCCTGTTACATATAAAAAACTTCCCAGTATAGATAAATAAACATATCATACGCATTGTGTATGATATTTAGAGTTATGAACACCAAATCATGTTATCAATATATAAAATCAATGCCTAATGAGATGTACTCTCTACTAACAAACAACATTACACATGCATCGTAAATCATGTTATCAGCACACAAAACCAGTGCCTAATGAGCTCTGCTCTCCACTAACAAACAACATTACACATGTATAAAAAATCATGTTATCAGCACACAAAATCACTGCCTAATGAGCTCTGCCCTCCACTAACATCCAACAATCAACATACATACACTTCAAAACATACAACACACATAGCCAGAAAGTTAGCGTTAGGGGATTACCGTCGAAGGAGAGATAGCGATGGAGACAAAGCTGATGAGACCCAAAAACAGACCACGCGTAAAGTGTGTCGGTCTGCATGACAAAGTTGATGGTTAAAAGTGTTAATCAAAGTTCTCAACATTCAACTGGTTTCCATAATCAGGTTTCTAAAGATGTAATAGCTAATAATGTAACAACTTACTAAAAAAGGGAAAACAGAAAAACTGAATCCTAACTATCTTTAGGAAATTATTAATTTCTGTTCACATAAACCGCATATCTTATGTCACACGAAAGAAGCAAATTACATTAATTAAAAGAAACAAGACATTTTATCATGTACAGCAGAATAACTTATCACAAACAACATAATAAGATTTTGTCATTCAACCAATGATTTATCACAAACAGCAGAATAACTTTCCACCAGCAAAGATAACAAATTGTCTATATTACCATTATTACTTATTATCTTTGTCCTTTGTTTTACTGGTTTATCTAACACATGTTAAGTGTTAACTTTGTATCAGATATTTGGTTTTTATTAGAACTTATATTGAAAGAGCTGCTCCCTGCGTGCTGCTCCCGGTTTTTATCTAACACTTATCCGGCGTGCTACTCCCTTCTCTGGCGTGCTGCTGTTGAAGAGCTGTTGAGTCCTTGAAGGGGCTGTTGAAGTGCTGCAAGACACTGAAGGAGATCGAGAAGGTTCCAGAAGATGAAGGGTACCGCAAGGCCGTTGAGAGCTTCACGAGGCACAGCCTCAAGGTGTGCCAAGAGGAGCATGACTGGGAAATACCATTTGCTAAACTTACACTCAAATAATGACAATTAGAGAAATACCATTTGCTAAACTTACACTCAAATAATGACAATTAGAGAACAAAAATAGATGTTTGTAAAAGTTGATATAGGAAACAGTGAAAACAAATTAAGAAGGTAAAATGAATGAAACTTTTCTTGTAACTTGACACTTGTTATGGGCATTTGATTTTAGAAAATCTTTTTTCTTATTATTTTTTAATTTTGATATTAGTTATAAAACTGTTATATTCTTTTTTGTTTTCAAAATCTATACAAAAAACACTGAATTATAAGCATGTTTTTGTTTTAACTATTTCATTTACAAACTTTGAAAAACAAAAAATAAAGTGACTTGTAATTAAATTTGAAAATAAAAAATAAAAACAAAAATCATTTTTAATGATCAAAGAGGAAGTGTTTAAAGACATTGAAACGTGCTTAAAGACATCGAATCATTTATGGAAGCAAATCCATCAGAAATTGTTACCATATTCATTGAAAATTATGTGATATCTTCCCAAGGGCTTACCAAGGTGTTCAATGCTTCTGGGCTGAGCAAGTACTGGTTCCCAGTTTCTAGTATGCCTAAAAATGGTGAACATTGGCCAATAGTCTAAATTATCCCTCAAATATAGTCCTAACAGACTAAATGGTTCATTTGTTTCCTTTTCCTTTCTACGGATAGTTTTTTTTAAGGAATAATTTGGGTATTTACTGAATTTATTTCTTTCATCTTACACAGACAGACTGCACATACTTCATGAGTTTCAATCAATAAAATTTATATAATTATATATTAAGCTACAATACATTCCCTATAATAATTTCCATCATGGCACACTCACTTTCGATCTATCAGATTTTTCCTTCCATTCTATTACAAATTTCTCCTCTTTCCATAAAACTTTAATTACAAATTATATAACTTAGGACAAAAATCTCAGCTTCGGTTCACTCACACTAATGCTGTACTCTATACTTTTCTAATTTAGCTGCACAAAAGGGTACACTAATTTAAAGGAAAACAAAACCAGAGAGGCATGTTTACAGATTCGTCTTTATTATTCGTGACTAACATAACCCTCCCATCAATGTCACTCACAGGATCACTCCCTCCACGCCTCAACAACTCCCTCAAACGTCTCATGGTACTTAATCTGCATAACAACTCTCTGTCTGGGCCATTTCCCTCTCTCGCTAACCTCACCTTGCTGTAATCAGTGGACATTAGCTACAATGAACACATACAGCTACTTCAAACAACACATTTCACAATGAACATATTTCACAATGAACCAAAGTTTCAGATCCAACAGTGCTGGACTTGCCCCTTTATGTATCCGAACAGAAATGCCAGATTTCCAACAAATTTCATAAATATAGCTGTACATTTAAATGTTTGGAATTATTAGATAATATAAATACAAAGAGACAAAGAAACCTAAATTGCACTGCTTTATAACATGTTCACACTAATAGACTAATCACCAAAAAAAGGTGTAGTCACCTATATAGTTCTTCTACTTTATGCATATCCATACAACATGATTGATTAAATAAACAAAGCTGCCCGAAAGATTGAGATCCTTCCAATAAGTTTCATACAGCACAATCCTTTAGAGAAGAGGATTCTTTCTTCCTTATAATTAAGAGTGAATAAAGATCCCTTTGTTCCCCTAATTAAGATTGACTAAAAGCTATTTCTCAATTTTTTAGTAAATAAAGTTCGATTTCATTTCAAAAATTTTGTTTTCTCAACTAACGATTTTTTATGTTTATGCACACAGTAGAAAGATGGGAGACAAAGTGTGTTATATATCTCATCCTAAAGGTGCCCAATCAAAGGAAATTGTCTCATCCATTTTGCTGACTTGAAACTATGGATTCATCATCATTACGCTACACATTAACAATGACAATATATTTTTTTAGCAAATAGGGCCAGTGGTATATGATAAGAGCATGATTGTCCCTCATTGCCTCTGATCACACTAATGGACTAATCACCAAAAAACAGAGAGCAAAGAAACCTAAATTGCACTACTTTATAACATGTTCACACTAATGGACTAATCACCAAAAAACAGAGAGCAAAAACACAATAACACTCAGCAAATTGACTAACAAAACTAATCAATACAATATTTGATATGAAAAACAAACAGCTAAACACAGGTCCATGAAAAACACAGAGCAAAAACAGAAAACAAGGGCATGAAAAACTTGGTCGGAAAGTAGGGGTGGTCGCCGGAAAACCTACAGGGGTAGTCGTCGGAGACTCCTCACACGTTGTCGCAGCTCTGCCTGGCCGGAGAGGTGAACAGAGACAGGGAGGGGGAAGACGGAGGTGAGGAGAGGGAGGGAGAGGTGAACGGAGGGAGGGAGGGGGTCAACAGAGGTGAGGAGAGGAGGGAGCGGGAAGACGGAGGTGAGGAGAGGGAGGGAGAGGTGAACGGAGGGAGGGAGGAGGTGAACGGAGGTGAGGAGAGGGAGGGAGAGCTGAACGGAGAGGTTAGGGTGAGAGGGGGGAAAGTTAGGGCAACTGAGAGGGAAAGGGGCTGCTGTCGAGTAACATTAAAAATTTAGCGACGGCACTCAGGTCGTCGCTACAGACGTCACTACCTTTAAACACTTAGCGACGGTACACCAACTCCGTACCTAATCCCCTGAAACGTAGCGACGGCCTTAACCCACCGTCACTAACTTCAATCATTAAAAGGAAAAATTGGAGGGAAGTGGAATACCTAGCGACGGGTGGACGAATCCGTCACTAATATCCTGAATGTTAGCGACGGTTTCACACCCCCGTCACTACTTTCCAAGTATTTAAATTCAATAGTGTGGAGGGAAGATGAAAACATAGCGACGGTAGCCGTACCGTCACTAACCTCTTTAAAAATAGCGACGGTATAGCCCAACCGTCACTAATCTCCTAAAAATTAGCGACGGTTGGAGAACTCTGTCACTAATCTCCTAAACCTTAGCGACGGTTACTCTACCCGTCACTAACTTCAACAGGAAAATATCTGGAGCGTAGGTGAAAATATTAGCGACGGTATTGTAGATCCGTCACTAGTACAAATGATAGCGACGCAGATAGACCGTCGCTATAGTTAGAGGGAACATTAGCGACGGTAGTTGACCGTCGCAACTGTTTTGCCGCTAACTGAAAACCAGGGCGGGAAAGAAAAAATGGTGGCGCTAAAATATAGCGACCCTTTTAGCGACAGTGGTGACAAGGATTAGCGACCGCGTTTTACACCGGTCGCTAATTTAGTCGCTAACAACTCTTAGGTCCCTTTTGACATGAAGCGGTCGCTAACACGGTCGCTATTTAGCGACGGCAGGTGGTGGTCGCTAATTTGAGGTAGCTGTTTGGGGTTTTTTTAGTTGTGAAGGTTAATAAGAAACGGTTCAAAAGGAAAGGTGGTAAGTCCAGTGGTCATAGGATGTTGCTAGAGAAGGATTAAGTGATACTCATGCACTTTAGACTGAAACTCTTCCATAACATGCTCCATGGAAGATGGTATGGACCATCTCAACTAAGAAGAACTTTCCCTCTTGGAGGTTTAGTGATTTGCAACGGAAGCATAGGGACCTTTGTGGTGCACAATAAGGATGCCTTGGGCATGGACTGAGGCTTGGTGAGAGGCAACCCAACATCTTTCTTATTTTTTGTCTTAATTTTGATTTTGATATGTTATAGTTTTTTGTTTTTGAGCCTTATGATTATGTGTTTTAGGATGCTTTTTATTTATGTTTTAGTGTGTAGAAAACAAAAGATTGGGAGTCAATTATGTAAAATTGGGTTTCGAGTGAGGAACTTATCCCTGAAGAAGAGGATTTTAAGCACATGACACTAGTACAAAAAAGGCTTTTTACATCGGTCTTTTTTGACTTTTTACTCCGATCTATGACTAGTGTAAGATCTAAGGGTGAAAAAAATAAGTGATTTTACGCTTGGTGTTAAAAATGTATTTTACAGCATTCCTTTTCATCATGCCCAGTGCAAAAAATTTCTTTTACACCGGTCCTCTATTCACGCTGGTTATAAAAAAAGTTACATTTAACATTGGATATTTCTTACAATTGGTGTAAAAACTATCTTTTTTATTTTTTTTTGTTTTTTCCTACTATTTCCTTTTTCCCCTTTGTTTGCACTATTTTAATCTTGTTCTAATTCTATCACCAAATTCAAATGATAATGACCAATGCCAATCTAGATTCAATTATAATCACATATCAATCTAGATTCAATTATAATCATCCATCACATGCTTTAATATCACTTATGCTAATCATCAATGTTGAGAATCCATATATTTTAATATTATGTCACAGCCACCATGTTTTTATTTAATCATCAATGTCATAAAATCAACATATAAATTAAAACATATATCAACTAAAATAAATAGGTCAAGAGACACACCAAAATATCCTCATACATATACATGACATGTTAATAATCTAGAAGAAAAAAACATTTACAATTTAACCAATCCATAAATTTAAATTAGACTTTTGCAACCTCAAACAAATATTTGCCCATAATTTGTCTTTAATCTCATCCTCAGATGATGGTTCTGATCGAATCTTACAAATATATAACACTCATAAGGTATTAGCAATAGGAAGCACAGAGAAACTTGAACAAATATACAAACCCATAAAATTTAATTGGTAAACCAAATGCAACTAGAATAAGAATTAATATAGATTTATTTCATTCTCTCAACTTTTCCATTAATTTACTAACCCAATCAACAAGTTCAAGTACTCATATGCAACATAATTATCGTAAACACACACTTAATATAAGCTTCCCTAGTTAAAAGTCTATTATTAAGGCACAATTGAAATGTTACCTATGAATCAAGAATGTTGCCAAAATAATATTCAACATATGTTTCATTACATAAAATCCACATTGCACTATAAAAATAATACCGAATTAATCTTTACATGCATACGGAAAAATCACAACCAAACAAATAACATTTTAAATATAAACCTTACAGTTGGAGTGATCCATTTATAAGATTTTAAACTTTTTGGGTGTCAACCTAGCAACAAATAAGATGCTTACAATAAGCTTACTGTTAAACTTAAAGATATAGTTATCTCTACTTAATTAGATTCGATAGAATTATCTCTAATTAATTAGATTAGATAGAATTATCTCTAATTAATAGATTAGATAGAGTCATCTTTAATTAATTAGATTAGATAGATTTATCTCTAATTAATTAGATTAGATTAGATTAGTTTGTAAAATATTTGTATTATCTTATTTGTAATCATGTAAAATCTCCTATAAATACAATAACTCTATTGGTGTTCAAAACACACGAAATTCACATGCTCTTGTTTTCCCTCGTTTAATATGTTATCCAGAGCCTAACGAGAGTTCCCTCTTATTCCATGATTTTTTGGCCAGCCACTGCTCACTGTGTAAATTTTTCCCCTTCTCCCACCTCATTTTCTGCGCCGACCACCCTAGTTCCGCCCTCCCCTTGCCCAGATCGGCCTCTTCTTCCCTGATCTGGTGTTCGCTTTCCGTTTCGGTCATTTTTTTCTATTGTTTGGCACGTTTTTCATTGCCACTATTTTTCTCTCTCCTCCAACATACCCATGGCTGCCCACGGTGATACCAAGTCTGAAATATTGACTTCAGGCACTTCATTCACTACCCTCCTCTCTTTTGAGTTGTTGGATGACAATAATTACTCATATTGGGCCTCTAACATTAAAATTTGACTTATTGGCCTCGGCTTTGAAAACCACCTCACACAATTAGAATATGAAATCCCTGAACCTGAATGTCCGCGGTGGAAGAAAATTGATGCTCAACTATTTGTCATTATATGGAACACCATCCCCCATCCCATCGTGATTGTTTTCATGGTCAAAAATACTACAAGGGAGTTTGGGACCATGCCAAGCAGCTCTTCACCAACAATATTCAACGACTTTACCAGATTGGTGAAGACCTCATGACCACTTTTGGCTCTCGTCAGTTTTAGGGCTCTATAACTACTTATGTCGGTAAGGTGACTAGTCTCTTGTGTGAACTCAATGAGATGCTTCCTCCTGGTGCTACTCCTAAGGCAAAACTTGAAAACTGTAAGAAATTACTTTTGTCCCTTGCCTTATATGGCCTGCCTGTTGCATTTTCCTCTATTCGTGATCAGATTTTGGGTTATCCTACAGAGGTTACTCTGGATAGTGCCTTGGCCACTATTATATAGGTTAACATTCATGGCCCTGTCTCTTCTTCCACTGCTCCAGCTATTTTTATTCTTGATTCTTCCACTTTGCTTTCACGCAACAGTGAATCTGCACCTCGAAAAGGAGGCAGGCCACGTCCTCATTGTGACCACTCTTATAAGATAGGCCACACTATTGATAAGTGCTGGAAACTTCATGGTCGCACTCCTCGCACTACTCAGGTTGCTCAGGTCCCTCCTGTACTGTCTTCTGCTCCTCCGCTGCTGCCAGACCCGTCTCCATCGCCCTCCTACAATGACTTCCTGAAGTGGTGTGAAGAACGTCAGGCCTCTGGTTCTACTGCTGCTGTTGCACACACTGGTAATTCTTTCCTTGGCATCTCTCATTCTTTGGGTCCTTGGGTCCTTGATTCAGGGGCCACCGACCATATTACTGGTAATAAATCTCTTATTTCTTCTATATCTACCATTGGTTACTTACCTTCTGTTACTATGGCCAATGATTCCCAAACACAGTCACAGGGTATTGGTATTGTCCATCCCCTCTCTTATCTTTTAGTTGATAATGTGTTATTTGTTCCTGGTGCCCCCTTTAATTTGTTATCCATTAGCCAACTTACTTGTACTCTTGATTGTATCATCTCTTTTACTAAAGATTTAGTTTCTCTACAGGATCGGAAAACAGGGAAGATGATTGACTTCGGATGTGAGTCTCACTGCCTCTATCAACTTAATAGGCCATCCCTTGTTGGCTCAGCTTCCGCATCTCCTCTTTTTATTCATGCTCAGTTAGGACATCCAGGTCTAGATGCATTTAAGAAATCAGTTCCTAGTTTTTCTAATTTAGAATCTTTGTCATGTGAGTCTTGTCAATTAGGTAAGCATACTAGTACTGTTTTTCCTAATTGCATTAATAACCGCGCCTCGTCCCCTTTTGCTTTGGTTCATTCGGATGTTTGGGGTCCAAATCGTATTATGTCTTCTTTAGGTTTTAGGTACTTTGTCACTTTTATCGATGATTTTTCCCGTTGTACTTAGATATATTTAAAGAAAGGTGCTTTGAGTTATTTTCTATTTTTCAGTCCTTTTTTCAATGAAATAAAAACTCAATTTGGGATTTCCATTCATACCTTACAAAGTGACAATGCACGTGAATATTTGTCTAACTAATTTCATATTTTTATGGCATTTCACGGTCTGTTACATTAAACCTCTTGCCCTCATACCTCCCAACAAAATGGGGTTGCTAAAAGTAAAAATAGACATCTTCTAGATACCACTTAGACTCTCATTCTTCACTCTAATGTTCCTCTTCAGTTTTGGGAAGATGTCGTCTTTACTGCATGCTATCTCATTAACCGTTTGCCTTCCTATATTCTTAAAGGTAAAATTCCTCATCAAGTTTTATATCCATATCGTCCTCTTTATTCTTTACCTCCTCGAGTCTTTGGTTCTACTTGTTTCTCCCATGTCCTTGGTCCTGGGATCGATAAATTATCTGCTAGATCTCATAAATATGTTTTTGTTGGGTATACCTGCACCCAGAAAGGATACAAGTGCTACTCTCCTACTCTTCGCAGGTATTTTATCTCTGCAGATGTCACATTCTTTGAAGATGCTCTTTTCTTTGAGTTTGGAGTACCTACACCCGAGCCTCCTTTTTCTACAACTACATCCACAGTCCTTTTTTCTCCTCCTGAGGAGTCTCCTTCCTCTCAGATCCTCTTCCCCCTCATCCTTTGCAGGTTTATCAGCGTCGTCCTTGTCCTTTACTACTGCAACCTGTAACCGACCTAATTGTAGACTCACATCCCAAGCTCACTTATCTGACCTTTTCTCTGTTCCCGCCTCCTGAGTCAGATCTTCCTGTCGCCCTTCGTAAAGGTATCTGTTCTCCTCGTAATCCTTCTCCTCACTATACTGCTTTGAGTTATCATCTCATATCTCTATCATATTACTCTTGTCTTTCTTCTTTGTCGTCTGTTTCTATTCCTAAGAATGAAGAAGATACCCTTACACATCCAGGATGGAAACAAGCTATGATGGATGAAATGTGTACTTTACAAAGCAGTGGAACTTGGGATCGCGTTCCTCTACCACCAGGGAAGTCAGTTGTTGGTTGTCGATGGGTGTACACGGTGAAGGTTGGCTCAGACGGAACAGTTGACCGCCTTAAAGCTCGACTTATCGCCAAAGGTTATACTCAGATCTGCAGCTTGGATTATGGAGACACCTTCTCCCCTGTTGCCAAAATGACCTCAGTGCGCCTCTTCCTCTCCATTACCGCCATTCGCCACTGGCCTCTATACTAGTTGGACATAAAAAATGCTTTACTTCATGGTGACCTGCTTGAAGAGGTTTACATGGAGCAACCTCCTTGTTTTGTTGCTTAGGGGGAGTCTTATAGACTTGTTTGTCGCTTGCGAAAATCTCTATATGGCCTTAAACAATCTCCTAGGGCATGGTTTGACAGATTTAGTACTGTGATTCAGGAGTTTGGCAAGATCTGAAGTGAGACTGATCACTCTGTCTTCTACCGTCACTCAGTAGCTGGTTGTATTTACTTGGTAGTTTATGTGGATGACATTGTTATTACTGGCAGTGATCATCTTGGCATTACACAGGTAAAGCAACATCTCTTCAAGCACTTTCAAATGAAGGACCTTGACAGACTCAAATATTTCTTGGGGATAGAGGAAGTGCAATCCAAAAATGGAATCGTCATATCCCAAAGAAAGTATGCAATGGATATTTGGGAATAAACAACAATGTTAAACTCCAAGTTAGTCGATACTCCTATGGATCCCAATGTCAAGCTTTTACCAAATCAGGGGGAGTCTCTTCCGGATCCTGAGAGATACAGACGTTTAGTTGGCAAGTTGAACTACCTAACTGTCACTCGCCCAGATATCTCATTTGCAGTTAGTATGGTAAGTCAGTTCCTAAACTCTCCTTGTAAGGAACATTGGGATGCAGTGACCCGCATTGTTCGATATATCAAGAAAGATCCTGGAAAGGGCCTGTTATATGAAGATAGAGGACATACTCGAATTGTGGGATACTCTTATGTTGATTGGACAGGCTCTCCCATTGATAGATGGTCCACTTCCGGATATTGTATCTTTATCGAAGGTAATCGTGTTTCTTGGAAGAGCAAGAAGCAAAATGTTGTAGCCAGGTCCAGTGCGGAGGCAGAGTAACGTGCTATGGCTATAGCTAGTCAGGAGCTCATATGGCTCAAACAATTGCTTCGGGAACTTAAGTTTAAAGAGGTTTCACAGATGTCACTTATCTATGATAATCAAACCGCCATGCATTATCGCCTCATATCCGGTTTTCCATGAGAGGATGAAGCATATTGAAGTTGACTGTCACTTTATCAGGGAAAAAGTAATGTCCAGTGAAATATCTACTAGTTTTGTGAATTCTAATGATAAGTTAGTAGATATTTTCACTAAATCTCTTAGGGTCCCCAAATTGATTATATATGTAACAAGCTTGGTGCACATGATCTATATGCTCCAGCTTGAGGGGAGTGTTAAACTTAAAGATAGAGTTATCTCTAATTAATTAGATTAGATAGAATCATCTTTAATTAATTAGATTAGATAGAGTTATCTCTAATTAATTAGATTAGTTTATAAAATATTTGTATTATCTTATTTGTAATAATGTAAATTCTCCTATAAATATAATAGCACCGTTGGTGTTCAAAACACATAGAATTCACATGCTCTTGTTTTCCCTTGTTTAATACTTACAATAACATACATGCATGAGATGATAATTTCATTACACATTTAGAATTGAGAGCGAACACTTGCATTTGTAGAAGATGTGTGAGTTCTTTGCTTGATTTGCCTTTAATTGAACACGACAACACATAAACATTCTGTTTTGGCTATATTATTATCACATTAATGTTAATATTCTAATAGATTCAATCAAGGTTGGCAAACATGTTTTTCCTCTATAAGATGAGCACGTTTATTCGTATGGGAATCTTTTCCCACTTTGAAACCTACACGGAAATAAGTATCGGATTGCAAATAGACTATAATTATAATTCAACGTGCATATATGCTAATGATAAAAAGTAACCATAATTTAGAGATAAAAATTAAACTTTATAGTACAAAAAGCTGTTACCTGATGGGGGAATAAGTCGATACCATTTCAAAGCAAGTTTTGATCAAAATCAATGATGGAATTAAGAGATAAAAATTAACCAAGAGACTAAACGATGCCAAATGTACAAGGTGCTAAACGGTAAAACTAATAATTGATTTCCCTATTTGCATGCTACTACAATATGACAATGCCAACAGAGAATCTATATATGTTCAGATGTATACTACTGTTAAGTGTCGTGTATCTGCAGTACCATCCTAATTTCTTGTTCCTCTGAGTTCAGTGTCCATTATTGGTGGACCAATCTAACTAATAATTCTTGCCCTTCCCTGCTTGTTTATTTTAATTGATTGATAATTCAATGAGTTATAAGATTGTATGATCATTTATTTTTTTTATGGGTTTATTATTTTTCTTTAAAAATCCTTCTCAATGAGTTATAAGATTGTATGATCAATTATAGATCAAAGCCTCAATTATTAAGTATGTCGACCCTTTCATTTTCAAATTAGGGTGTTTATCAACTCAAAGCTAGCTAGATATATAGGAGGGTGAAGCAGGGGCTATATCGATTTATTCTCCAAAGGTAGCATTCAACAATGAAAGCGCTGTTATGAAATTAGAGAGGAAATTAGAGAAGAAAATGGACTTGAAGATGAAGGAAGAAGAGTAATGAGAGTAAAGAAAGAGTAGTGAAATTGAAGAGAAGAAATGTATTTGTATTTATAAGAGGTGAGAGGGGGACATCTATAAATATCAAAACTTTAGGGGGGACATCCACAATTATTCATAATACTCCCCCTTGGATGTCCATATTTAGAATGTGCCTCGTTAAAACCTTACTAGGAAAAACCCAGTGGGATAAAAACCTAGTGAAGGAAAAAGAGTACAATATTCTTTACAAAGTATATACATGAAAAATAATTAAATTACAAATATTTAATTCTCCCCCTCATCAGAACACTTATGTAAACGTCGAAGACCAATCTTCTGTACTAGTTGCTCGAAGACTTTGGTTGGTAATGATTTTGTAAAAATATCTGGTAGATTCTCGCATGATCGAACTTGCTGGACATTTATTTCACCATTCTTTATAAGATCATGAGTAAAGAAAAATTTTGGTGAAATATGCTTTGTCCTATCTCCTTTAATATAACCCTCCTTTAACTGAGAGATACAAGCTGCATTATCTTCACACAAGACTGTTGGTGGTAATTTTCCATCATGTTTCTTGAATATGTTGAATCATAGACCTCAACCATACACATTCTTGACTCGCTTCATGTAATGCTAGAATTTCAGCATGATTAGATGATGTTGCTGTGACTGTTTGTTTTATGGATCTCCATGAAATTGTTGTACCACCACATGTGAACAAATATCCTGTTTGTGATCGACCATTATGAGGATTAGAAAAATATCCCGCATCAGCATAACCAATTAGGTTTGCCTTAGATACATATGGGAAAAATAAACCCATGTCCATTGTACCCCTAAGGTAGCGAAATATGTGCTTAATCCCGTTCCAATGTCTTTTTGTGGGTAAAGAACTATGTCTTGCTAACAAATTGACAGCGAATGATATATCAGGTCATGTATGACTAGCAAGATACATTAGTGCACCAATTACACTGAGATATGGTACTTCAGGACCAAGTAGTTCTTCATTTTTCTCTTGAGGTCGAAAAGGATCTTTGCTCACTTCAAGTGACCTTACAACCATTGGACTGCTCAATGGGTGTGATTTGTCCATATAGAACCTCTTTAGCACCTTTTCTGTATAAGTCTTTTGGTGCATCAAAATTCCTTCCTTTAAATATTCTAATTGTAATCCGAGACAAAACTTTGTTTTTCCCAAGTCTTTCATCTCGAATTCCCTTTTCAAACAATTTACAGCCTTTGAGAGCTCTTCAGGAGTTCCGGTGATGTTTAAATCATCTACATAAATTGCAATTATAACAAACTCTTTTCCCAATCTTTTCATAAAAACACATGGACAAATCGGGTCATTTTTATACCCTTCTTTCAACAGATATTCACTGAGGCAATTATACCACATACGTCCAGATTGTTTCAGTCCGTAAAGAGATTTATTCAATTTAATTGAATAATTTTCTCGAGGATTTGTCTTGTATGCTTCAGGCAAATTAAATCCTTCAGGGAGTTTCATATATATGTCATTTTCAAGTGATCCATATAAATATGCTGCAACAACATCCATAAGGCGTAAGTCAAGCCTTTCACAGATTGCCAAACTTATCAAGTATCGAAAAGTAGTGGCATCCATCACTGGTGAATATGTTTCTTCGAAATCAATACCAGGTCTTTGTGAGAATCCTTGTGCAACAAGTCTTGCTTTGTATCGCACAATTTCACCATTTTCATTTCTTTTTCTCGTAAATACCCATTTGTACCCAACTAGTTTTACACCTTTGGGTGTTTGGACTACAGGTCCAAAAACTTTCCGTTTTGCAAGTGAGTTTAACTCTTCTTGCATTGCATCTTTCCATTTTGGCCAATCATTTCTTAATGCACATTCCTTAACAGATTTTGGCTCATGATCCTTATCATCATTTATAATATCAAGAGCTACTTTGAATGCAAAAATTTCATCAACATCGACTTCAGGTCGATTCCATTGTATACCATCCGTGACATAATTTATCGAGATCTCTTTATTTGTATCAATTTCAGGTACATTGGTTTCTTCCAGATTTGAAACCTTGATTATGTCAGGAGACTCTACTGGAGTCTTTATATCCTCGATTCGACCATCTTCTTTATTTACTTTTCTTTTCTGAGGATTTTTATCTTTAGAACCAACAGGTCTGCCACGTTTTACTTTGGCTTCAGATTCATTTGCAAATTTAGATTGTCCTTCAGGGATATCAATCTTTATTAGAGTATTAACAGCTGGTATGTGTGACCTAGTTACTCTTTTTGGATCAGCAAATGCATTAGGTAATTGGTTTGCTAAATTTTGCAAACTAATTATTTTCTGAACTTCTAGTTCAGATTGCTTTGTTCGAGGATCAAGATGTGATAGAGATATCTCATTCCAGCTAATCCTTTTATCCAACTGTTTATTTTCTCCCCCTAATGGTGGGAAAACAGATTCATCAAAATGACAATCAGCAAAATGAGCTGTAAATTAATCACCTGTTAAAGGTTCAAGATATTTTATTATGGATGGACTTTCATATCCAACATATATTCCTAACCTTCTTTGAGGTCCCATCTTAGTGCGTTGCAGAGGAGATATAGGAACATATACCGCACTTCCAAAGATTCTTAGATGGGAAATATTTGGTTCTTTACCATGAACCAATTGTAAAGGGGAATATTCACGATTACTTGTAGGCCTGATGCGAATAAGTGCTGCCGCATACAAGATTGCATGTCCCCAAGTTGAAATTGGGAGTTTTGATCTCATTAACAATGGTCTTGCTATCAATTTCAAACGTTTAATCAATGATTCAGCAAGTCTATTTTGTGTATGAACATGTGCTACAGGATATTCAACATCAATTCCAATGGACATACAATAATCATTAAATGATTGAGATGTGAATTCACCAGCGTTATCTGTAACATCCCAAATTTTACAAAAATGAATAATTAATGAGAATGGCAAGTTGATGGTTATTGATGATGATGTGTGGGAATATATGGAACCATGGTGGCAAAGTATGAATATATATATATATATATGGAGATGAGCTTGAATTTAATACGGATAATATGTTGGAATTAAAATTTTGTAAATAGGAATGCTCAATTAGGCCGTATGATACCTTTATAAGGTGTATGAACCATGGGATGAATCCAATTGGGTTTATAATGAAGAATTCCGAGTATGAATGTTTAGAGTGAGTTTTAGATGTTCCATGTGTCGCGTATGAAGTCTTGGTTGTGATTAATTTGACTTAAAAAGGAGAATTTCCTGCGTCAGGTTGATAGGATTGCCAATTCTGGGTGAAATCCGATTGTCTCGCTCAAGCGAGATGGGACCTCGCCTAAGCGAGGTCCCCTGTTTCAGTATATTGGCCCCTGGGGTAGCTTCGCCCAGGCCACAAGGGGCTTCGCCGAGCGAGGTTGATGGAATTAGCTACTGGCCCGATTTCGCTTAGGCGAATGGCCAGTTCGCTCAAGCGAAGATGCTGGGAGGATCAAGGATTTGGGTACTGGACGAAACCCGCCCGAGCAAAGAATTTAGGGAATGGCTTTCGCTCAGGCGAGACCATTAGAATGGTGAGTGGACGAGTGTATAAGTGAATCCTGCCCAAGTGGTAAAACTCTTGAGTGAACCCTGGGTGACTCAAGTCCGAGTCATGACCTTTCGAGTGAGGAAGTGGGCCTAAACCGAGTGGAAGGCTCGTGAATGTGATGATCTAGGCAGTGGAGTCCCGAATGGGGAATTTCCGAGCCTAGTGTAACCTGTTCTGAGTGGAGTACATTCTGATGTTCAATTCCGAGTGAGGCTTAAGTATGTGGATTTTCCGAGTGATAAAGATTTGTGATTGATCCGAGTAAGAGGTACTCGAGGAGGATACCGCCTAGGGAAGACTAGTTCATGTGTTGTCGAGTGAAAGCACGAGTAAAACCCCGAGTGGGGAAGGTTTGGGTATTTCCGAGGGGAAACACCGAGTGAACCTCTTCCGAAGGAAGAGTGATTATAATGGATCCGATTGAGGTGTCTTAGGAAGTCCTCTTCCGAGTGAACGAGGTTAGGTATACATTCCGAGTGACCAAATATTGGATAAATCCGAGTGAGATAGCTTAGTGGATTTCTCCGGGTGATGAGGTCAGGGTAATTTCGAATGGAATTTGATGGTGGAAATCTGAGCGAACCTCTTCCGAGGGAAGGGTTGTTGTGATGGTTCAGATAGGAAATATTCTAAGTATATGATTGTATATTCTGAGTGAGGAGAGTTTATGGATTCCGAGTGGAATAGCCATTTTTACCGAGTGAATAGAACCCCTGATTCTGAGTGAAGGGATACTGAGTGGAGCCCGTGTGAGTAAGTACTCGGATTTAGAATGAACTTACCGAGGGAATGACTGATTGAGGCGACTCGATTCTGGAAACAGATTACCGAGTGAAATACTTATTGAGTGATGACTCGGATCTGAAATAGATTGCTGAGCCAAGTGAGAAACTGGACGGCCTTAATGATTCTGCCGAGTGAAAATCCGAGTGTTGGGAGTCGGTTTTGAATGATTTCACCGAGTGAGCAACCGAGTGTGATGAGTCAGTTTTAAAGCAATTTGCCGAGTGAAAACCAAATGAATGTTGGGTCAGTTTTGGGGGTTATTCTGTCAACAGAAACCCGAGTGCTGGGAAGGAAGAATTCCTGTCGGATTCGCTTAGGCGAATTAATACCTCGCTCAAGCGAGTGAGTGTGGAAAATTGTTATTGGAGTTGTTTCGATTATGCGAAAGGAAAGGTTCACGCAAATGGGGCTGTCTCGCTCAAGCGAAGTGGGTTTCGCTTGAGCGAGTGACACCTCTGTCTGTATTTTTCCCTTCCTTGCTCTCGGTTCTGATTGTACCTCCCTTCTTTTCTCTCGGTTTGTGTATATTGGCCCTTCTTTTACTCAGTTCTGAGGACATAAAAGGATATTAAAGTAAATATAACATGGCAAGATGGATTATTGAGGTAACAGTGAGATATTTTTAAGGGAAACGAATATTAAAAACATAAACTCTCACTTTCTTTCCACTTTTCACGTCACTTTTCCCCTCCTTCTCCATTCTTTTTCTTTGTTTTCTTCCCTTCTCCATCTCCTCTTTTCTTCTCTCCAAAACCCAGCCGTGTGGAGTGTTTTCTCCTCTTCCACCATTTTTATTTCTTGTGGAAGCTTGAAGGAGAAGCTTGAACTGAACCCAATTTCTCCCCCTTCTCCCACTCTGTTTTCCGTGTGGATTTCTCTCCATGGAAAGCTTATGTTGGCTCCTGGGTGAGGTAAGTTCTCCACCATTCTTTATGAGTTTTATACCCTAGATGTTGGGTTCTATGTATTTGTGGGAGAGTATTTATGGCATATGGGTTGTTGGGAGAGCATTAATGTGGAAAACCCTAAAATGGGGTGGCTTAAATGTGAGCCCTTACGAGTGGCTAATAAGGCACTTAAGATTAATGTTGGGAGGTGATGAGAAATAAATGGGTATTAATGATGTTAATGGGTTTTTAGTGAAACCCTAACTCTAATAAATTGGGGGAAGTGTGAAAGGAGAGTAAAATGTATGCTTAACGATATTAGAGAATGAGATTAATGATGAATGATGACCATTGATAGTGATTAATAAGCATGAGTATTAGTAATAGTTATTGGGGTCTAATGAAAACCCTTACATTATGAAATGGGAGAAAGGTATATATATAATAAATTGTTGGATGATGGAAAATGATAGTGAAAATGGTAGAGGACCATTGATGGTGAAACCCATGAATAAGTGTTGTTATGAAATATGTAAGAAAGAATGTGAATATTAAGTCATAATGATTGTGATGGCATTTGAATGATTAAGGTAATATGGATGACATTTTAGATAAGGGATAAATGTGATGTTGTTGTAATTGGGAATGGTTAACCCTTTTAGATCTAGAGGATCTTGGTTTTGGGAAAGGAATTCCCGAAGCCTAATACAGTTGCATAAGTTAGTGTTCATCAAGTCTAGGACTTGATGTTGGGCTTTATGATAAGCTAGTGAATATTTAAGAATTATGAGGGAATGCCTTGAGATGGCTTATTGATTGTTTGATTGTATATATATAATATGTAGATTGAATTCTGGATGGTGCAAAGGAGCTTCCGGAGCATAGGAATGATTCGGCTCTTCCCTCAAGGTAGGAGAGGAGTTAACATTCAAATTGCATGAGTCATATATTTGATGATTGTTGTATGTGATTGGTACTCATGCTTGCATTGCCACATATGTATATGCATTGAATTAGTTGAATGGCAATAGCTAATTACTGAGAAATATTATGATACTCTTGTGTTGGGTTAAAAATCCCCAATGAATATATATAATGATATTGATAGATAAAAGGAAATATTATGACATTCTAGTGGTGGATACAAGTAGTTGACTTGTATGTGTGTGAGGCAATGATGATTGCCAAATATGTAAATGGTGAATGTGCCTCGAATGATTTTATGTGTGGATTGATATTTATGATGTTTGCTATGCCTTTGATATCCATGTGTGGATTGTTATGAATGATGAGATGGAAATCCACTAAATGAAGGGTGATAATATTGATGAATAATATGTGGATTTGAAATGCCATAGTGGTTGCTTACAAGTATTGACTTGTGTGTATGATGTGAAATGTATGTGAAAATATGTTGGGATGAAAATGCCACATTAAAACTTGAAAATAATAATTATGAACCAACAATGATGAAATCCACTAAGGTGTATGGTGGTGTTGGTGATTATGGTGACGATTGGTGAGTGGCATTTAGGATGCACAGAGTGAGAATGCATTTGCATTGCATTGCATCCATGGCATATCATAGCCGCCGTTATGGAACATTAGGGGAGTTCCCTCGGCCGACCCAGTGGGAGGGTGGCTCAGTGCACGAGCAATTTGTTGTATCCCCTGTGACTCGGTGTGTGAGTCATGAAGCCACCCATGTATTGCTACGGGGAGCTACATGTGGCCGACCCTTGTGGGAGGGTGGCTCTTGATGAGCAGGTGACCCCGGTGGTCCTTGAGATCACAGCCGCCATGATTTGATATCTGGCCGGCCCGCAACACCATATGTTGAATATGTTGTATACCGCGGTCATGGTGAAGATGACCAGGTGTTGCATGATGGGCGATGCGGTTTGGTACCAGTAAAAATATGGTGAATATGCATGCATTATAATATATGTGTACACATTTTACTACTGCAGTAGGGGCATGGTATGTGATCATGCTTGAACCCACAATTGGTATTATTTTCCCACAGTCGGATCTGCAGTTGTTGTTGATTATTCCATTGTGCATATGCATTAGCCATAAGAGCATTCGCATATAGCATGGAGATATGCCAAAATATGATGATGATTGGTGATGATTGAAATGGTGGTATTGGTGTTGATGAGATGAGAGATTAATATACCGAAAGACCACATAAAAATAAAGAAAGATATGAATCAAAGAAATGATGATGATAATTTATGAGTGCCCTTGTTGATAAGTGGCAAAATGATGTTGTATGTGATTTGTGTATATGTTGTGCTTATTATGATATGAATCGCGATTCTTGAGGCTTGTATGCCTATTATAATAATGAGATGATTGATGAATGATAATTTCAATGATTTAATAGCAAAGCACACATGTTGTTGTATGCATATACGCATGATCACAATATATATGTTATTCGTCATTTTGAATGTATAACTCACTCTCCCATGTGGTCTCCTTTTTAGCATTGTGATGCAGGTTACCATGGGACGAGTTCGGATTTTAAAGATAAAGCTTTGGTGAAGGTAAATAGTGGTAATGGAAGTGCCTTGGCCGGCATCATTTATGGATTCTTGTGTAATGAATAAATTGTATATGATTGTATAGATGATTTAGAGATTTTGAGTATGTATAAGTTACTCCATTGAATTGATGGATGATATATATATATATATATATATATATAATGTAAGAGATGATTTGATGTGTAATAGAAGGATTGAAATTGAGTGATGTTCATTGATGTTTGTGGTAGTTAGGAGATCGTCCCCGAATGTATATGAATATGTATATAATTATACCTTAGGCTTGGCATGCTATGAAATTAATGGTAGGGTAATGATGGTTGTCCAATAGGCTCATAATATACCATTGTAGGCTAGCCTAGCCTTTTCTCATATCGTCATATATGGGACTAGGCGTGTGCCCGGTATACACATTCTTCCGCTGTATACTCTATCCCTTTTGTATACCTTCATGGGCAATTTACTTATCGATCCAGTTGTAAGTTATATAATCTCACTCTTTGGTTTTCTGTGACTTGGGTCTTGGTGTGGTCATGGGAGTGTCTTAGAAATGTTTTCAAACGCGAAAAAAATAAAAAAATAAATTATTATTCGTATTTTTATTAAATATGACGATCACATCGGGATTCGAGTACAGGAAATCAGGGGTGTTATATTATCAAGGCGTATTTTCTTAATTGGATAATCAGGAAAATGAGCTCTTAAACGAATTAATTGAGCTAGTAATCTCGCAAACGCCTGGTTGGGAGTTGATAATAAGCAAACATGTGACCATCTAGTTGATGCATCAATTAAAACCATAAAATATCTAAATGGTCCACATGAAGGGTGTATTGGCCCACAAATATCACCTTGTACACGCTCTAAAAATGTGAGTGATTCACTTCCAATTTTCATTGATGAAGGTCGAGTAATTAATTTCCCTTGAGAGCAAGCAGCACATGAGAAATTATTAGTTTGGAGAATTTGTCTGCTGGACAAGCAATGACCATTTAAATTCTCAACTATTTTTCGCATCATTATTGTTCCAGGATGGCCTAACCATTCATGCCAAATAACAAAGTTATTCTTATTTGTAAACTTCTGGTTTACTATGGCATTTGTTTCAATTGTACTAATATATGTGTAGTATAAACCAGAGGAAAATGAAGGCAATTTTTCCAATATACATTTCTTATCAGAAATTAACTTTGTAATGTATAAATATTCATCATTTCCTTCACTTGTAGTCTCAATATGGTATCCATTTCTGCGGATATCCTTAAAACTCAATAAATTTCTTTGAGACTTCTTAGAATATAATGCACTTTCAATGTGCAATTTTGTTCCTCCAGGTAACAAAATACTGGCTCTGCCGGAGCCTTCAATTATATTTATACTACCAGATATTGTATTAACATTTGCTTCTTGTTTTACTATATGGTAGAAATATTTCTCATTCTTGAGAATGGTATGAGTTGTTGCACTGTCTGTGAGACATATATCTTCGCCATTCATATGAGCATTCATTCTTCATTAAATAAATAAAAATAAATCATGAGTGAAAATATAATTAACAATAATGTTTAACAAAATTTTATTGATAAAGACAAAATTTACAACAAAACAAATTACATGAAACATTAAAATAATTTATTTAGGGGCACTCCATTCTCCAACCGAGTGGTCAATGTCTTCTTCAGGAAGAGTAAGAAAATCATCAATACTAAAATCAGAGAAATCATCATCTATACCAGTAAAATTTGTCTCTATTATTTTCCCTTTATTTTTAAGGGATTTTTGATATAGATCTACGAGATGCTTTGGTGTGCGACAAACTCGAGACCAGTGTCCCTTGCTACCACAACGATAGCAAATATTTTTAGTTTGTTCGCTATTTTGAGCATCTGTCCCCTTTTTCATATGTTCTTTATTTTTCCATGTGAATGATGATTTCTTATCATTTCTACCATGACCACGACCACAAACATATCCACGACTACGACCAATACCATGTCCCTGAGCATTACCTCGTCCACGACCGCGACTACAGCCACGACCACGACCATGAGTATGATGATCGTGTGTTGCTACATTCACTTCTGGGAATGGAGCAGTTCCAGTTGGACGAGATTCATGATTTTGCATAAGTAATTCATTATTTTGTTCAGCCATAAGGAGACAAGTAATCAATTCTGAGTATTTAGTAAAGCCCTTTTGATGATATTGTTGCTGCAGGAGCATATTAGATGCATGAAAAGTGGAGAATGTCTTTTCTAACATATCACTTTCAGTGACCTTTTCTCCACACAACTTCAATCTTGAAGTAATTCTAAACATTGCAGAATTATATTCATTTACAGATTTAAAATCTTGTAAACGCAAATGCATCTATTCATAACGGGCTTTTGGAAGAATTATATCTTTTTGATGGTCGTATCTCTCTTTTAAATTATTCCACAGAATAAGGGGGTCTTTAACTGTTAAATATTCATTTTTTAACCCTTCATGGATATGGTGGCGTAAAAAGATCATGGCTTTAGCCTTGTTCTGACTAGATGCATTATTTCCATCTTTAATTGTTTCCCCAAGACCTTTTGCATCTAAATGGATTTCAGCATCCAATGTCCATGATAAATAGTTCTTGCCAGTAATATCAAGGGCCACAAACTCAAGGTTGGTAATATTTGCCATATGTATTTCTATGCAAGAAATTACAAATAATAAGTTAGATAATACTTCAATAAATATGTTAGCTATAATTATCATTATAATGATGGTAATAACAATAATCATAACAAGTCAATAGTTAATAATAATTATAATACTTTTATATTTTATTAAATTATAAGGGTGATATCAGTTTTTTTTAATAGAGTAAATAAATCATTTTAAATGAAATTTCACATAAATGATTTGGTAGTAAAAATTTAAAATTTTTATAAAATATCATTCAAGTATTAGTGGTCAAGTGGTAATAACTTATCATAGGTATAAACCTAAGTTCGATTTCTTATTAATACTATCTTGTTGATTAACAAATTTATATAAAATAAAATATATATTAATTATAAATACCAATTTTGAGTCTAAAAGTTAATTATTTAATAATATAAAATGATTATATGTTATAAAATAACTCACGCAGTGCTACAATACAGAATTAGTTAGAGTATATTAAAATGCAAAACCAATAATCACACAGGACATGGAATACAAAACAAATAATTAGCTTGTGAAGTTAGTGACATGGAATGCAAAACCAATAATCAACTTGTGAAGCTATAGTAAAACATGCTTGTGAAGCTATAGTAAAACATACTTGTGAAGCTATAGTAAAACATGCTTGTGAAGCTATAGTAAAGCATATTTGTGAAGCTATAGTAAAACATACTTGTGAAGCTATAGTAAAGCATAAAGTATTAAATAAATTAATATAAAATAATTAAACATTATGATTTTATTTTATTCTTAAATTTCTTAGGTGGTTATAGTTCTTCAGGAACCATAAATATTTTCAAGAATTCTTCAAGAATTCTAAATTATTTGATTTCTAGTTCTTCAAGAACTATCAGTAAATATTTTCAAGAATTCTTCGGGAATTCTTTTAAATCCCATAGGGATGTTTGAAATATAAGTTCTTCAGGAACTTATTAATATTTTATACATCCTGCTGGGATGTGTGGAATATAAGTTCTTCGGGAACTTATTATAATATATATATATACATATAATATAAATTGAAATGAAATTATGAAAATATGAAAAGAAATTAAAATTCTATGTTACCTTAAATTCAGTTGGTCAGAACCTCGTGCTGATAACGTGTTATGAAATTAGAGAGGAAATTAGAGAAGAAAATGGACTTGAAGATGAAGGAAGGAGAGTAATGAGAGTAAAGAAAGAGTAGTGAAATTGAAGAGAAGAAGTGTATTTGTATTAATGAATGAGGGGGGTATTTATAGGAGGTGAGAGGAGGACATCTATAAATATCAAAACTTTAGGGGGGACATCCACAATTATTCATAATAAGCGCGTTAATTTTGGAAAACAAATTTTAATTAAAGCAAAAGAAAAGAGAAAAAGCAATAGTGAAATGAAATACATAAGCAAAGCAAAGAAAATATATGCGATGTGGAATGAAAGAATCTTTTTTTACTAGCCAATAGGTTCATGCATGCGACGTAGTACACATCAATATCAATTGAGTGTGCCGCGTGATAAATAACTAACACACGGTGAAATGCATTAGAAATTAATAATTCAAGCAACTTATATGACTACGGGTTTCATTGATTGGTTAAGTGAAGTGTCTACCTATAGAAATAGGAGAGACAAACTAAGATTGATTTACAGTAATTTTATACTTAGAAACCAACAACTTTAAGGTTCTTGCATCAATATCAGATAGTGCAATCAGGCTGCAGAAAATGAAAACACTAGTTTTAAAGCAGGTACAAATATAATATTTTGATTTGGTGAAAGAATAAAAGGAAATAGGTTGAAATGGAGAAAAATCAAGGCCATAGGTAAAGCATTTAGATCAGATTGGCCACATGTTACACTTGGACATGAAACAATTGCAAATACTAAAGATAGTTCCGTATATAGGTAGGTATGTTGTGTTCAATTCGGTAAACTAACTAGTTTTTTTGCAACTTTGTACAGTAAATAGAAATAATGAATTGAAGAAAGATAACATTCCTGATTAGAAATGAGACGTGTATATACTCACTAAGGCCAAATAATTAGCAAACTTTTAAAGTATAGATGTACCTTAAAACCTCAACGATATGAAAAACAAATTAGAAAGCAACTCGCCCCAACCCCACAGGCTAGTGCTGCAAACAAGTAATCTCAAATAAGTCCAAATAATTAGCAAACTTTTACGGTTTTACCTAACAAGAATTCTAAATTCTTTGGTGCACTCTTTAATGACGTGACAAATTGAACATTTCCCCTCCAACATAACCAACCTGCAATATAGTATGCTACAATAACAAGAAGAAAAATAGTATGATGCAAAACTGAAAAATCAGTATATTGTAAGGAAATTAGTTTATAAACTAGTAATGTGCCACAGAATACACAGAGCGCTAGATTTTATTTTATAAATGTTAATTTATTCATTTTTTAAAGTATAGCCACTTCTGAGAATATAAAATCCTGTGGATATATTGAGTTGAATGCAAATAGGATAACCAAGGTGTGGTATCCTACTTAAATTAGGAATTTGTTAGTTGTAACTTGAAAAAAAATATTAGGGTTTAAGGTTTAACGTTGATACATTATCCTTTCTGATGTAGGATTTTTTTTTTTGAAGAATAGATCTATATCTTGAAGCTTCCTTTGATCCTCTCAACCTTGTTATGAAATCATCTCCCCCTCCTTAATGACTTAGACAAAATTATGATGTAAAAGGTCGAAAATTACACAAAAGCTCACTAAATGAAAAGAGAAGTGGAATTACAGAGAGATTAGGAGAGGAATGATGAGAGGTGTCACTCTTTTACGAAGAGATCAACCTAGAGTTAACAATCACTGAAACGCCCTTAATTTTACAACCTGAAACAGGGGAAATTTTTCCCAATTTTTATTTAGAAAATACCTGAATCAATTAAAAAGCCAATCTCATATATGAAGATATGAGAGCCAGGTCCATAGACCATGAAGAACCGGGTCCAATAAGAATAAGGGAACGGAAGGCCAACGGAAAGCAGAAACCATTCAGCGGAAGCACACAAAGCGCTTGAGCGAACCCACAATACAACGCACACTCGCTCAAGCGAGATCCGACTCCGCTTGAGCGAGACAGCCCGACTCGCTCGGGCGGACCACCGTTCGCTTAAGCGAAACCGACCCAAAGCCTTCTATTGAAGACACACTCGCTGGAGCGAATCCTTCATTCGCTGAAGCGAGGAGTTACACTCGGCAATCCCATCACTCGGGGTTGACTTAGCCCACTCGGTATTAAAGGGTTCCATTCACTCGGAAACAACCCCAACAATTGCCTCCCTCGGAAGCCCATAACTTAGTCACTAAATTTTTATCCACAGAGGCCTCACAATAAACCACTCAGAAAGTAATAATAATCCCACTCAGCATCCAATAACTTCCCTCACTCGAGATATTACCCAATCAAACGCCACTCGACATATTCATCATTTCTCACTCGGAGAATACTCAAACCATCCTTCACTCAGAAGGGGCCCCGACAGTCAAGTTCCAAATCGGCTTTACTCTAACCCCAAACCACTCAGAATATTCACCAAGTAAGTCAGTCGGACTTATGTAATACTTAACCACTCGAGGAAACCATTAAGTCAAGTTCCCCTCGGACTCATTCCATACTTGAACACTCAGAATACACATTACCTCATTCACTCGGAATAGGTACCCATGTTTACTCGGAATACATGTATAACTCATACACTTAGAATATATTCAATCTAATCCATCATAACAACTCTTCCCACGGAGAGGTTCACTCGGATTTCCACTCGGGTTTATACAAAATCATTCCCCACTCGGGGTTTATCCATATTTTTCACTTGGTAATGTTTAGGCCTATGATTACTCAGAATTATCTTATGCCTTCACACTCGGAAAGATCATATACTTAAGCCTCAACATTCAGACCAGCTCTTACAATAATATTCCACTCGGAATTTATTAACTTAGCATCATTCTATTTGTCAACACTCCAAATAAATCAACAACACTTCTCAAATGATTCAACAACACAATCCAGTCGGTAAGAAGCATCAAATCAACATAAATCCCTTATGTATATATATATTCATAAATATAAACCTGTCCACAAATCCAGTCTACCGACCCATATATATATATAATCATGCACTTGGAATGCTTATTCCCTTAACATTATTCATTCACCAACACCCATTATCCGATACAAGTACATGATTTCAATGTAAATCTTATATATAAACATGCACTCGGATTCCAATACATATATATATATTTTTTGTATTCATTATACAACATGTTATATGAGCCGGCCAAGGCTTAATACGGCTATACACAACATATATATATATATATATACGACATAAGCACTCAACAGTCGGAGTGCATATCACTCGGACTTGAGTCCTCCTACTCATTCCCAGACCGACCTGCACATACTGAAAAATGGTGTAGGGGTGAGCTTTACATATTAAATGACAGATATTGGCTCGGATTAATCATAGAATCCTCAACATGCAATAACATATAACATCAATCGGCACATCAAACACTGTCATTCAATATGAACAATCACAATCATCTTCCGATCGAGAATTCACCCATTTCACTCGGTCATAAGATCAACTTACTCAGTAACGAGTATAATAATCTACTCAGATTTCACCCAACTCCGAGCCTTGCTCAAGTAGTGTGCCTGAGCCCAGCTCCAGGACTTAGTCATATTCATATGTTGTCATCTGATTGCCGATCGGTAATAGAAGTCCAACGCATTCCAGTGGCGAATCGGATGCATACGGTTTCATTCACTCGGCGTCCAATGCCAATGCACTCAGCATTTCATCAAGCGTCTCATTTCACGCTTAGTGCCCCAGGCACTGCCCCGAGTCCAACTCGAGGTCTTTCATCATATTCAACATTAGGACCACGTCCTCTTCACTCGGGATTATACCCTTCGTGGCACCCCACAAAGTGATATACTCAACACGTATGCATATACAATCAACTCCTATTCATTCGATTGCCCACTCAGAAATCTGCGTTCAACACTCTTTGCACTCGGCATTTTCACAACAACTCAGATGACTCAGCCTGTATCATATCCATACAGCAATCACTATGCCATTCACTCGGATTATCATCATCCACGAGCCTCACATGCTATTTCATGGGATCCACTCGGCCTTAGCATTTCTAAGCCTCACACACCATTTTATATAGAATTCTACTCGGAATCTAACACCAGTAAACATCCCATGCTCTTACATATAGTATTCCACTCGGCATTAGCACAACAGTCCCCTTCCTATGCAGTCAGCATACACAAATTCAATATTAAGCATCACATGCATTTCAAACACACAATTACACACAGGGACCCATACATAACCATACAATGCACTCAGCATCAACATAATATGCATCTCAAGCATCTAAACATAATCATCATCATGAACATCAACACATATTACATGGACGGAATTCAACAATATCAAACCAAGCATATTCATCATGCATATCCAGGCTACTACTCACTCAAAAATCAACAAGGCAACACATATCAAATATCACACATCACAGTGCAAGAATTTTACCCAGAAACCCGTCCATAAGCCATGCATTTGAGATGCAAAGCCCCCTTACCTGGAATGACATTCCAGAAGTCACATGGCCACTCGGCCCAGCCACAGCAGCACTCTGCTCGGCATTCCAATCGTGGGAAGAGCCAACATGGCTCCCAGTCGTCCCTGCAACATGCTCACAGCCATGGAGAACCAACACAATCTCCACACAAGCTTTAAAGCCACCAAGTCAGTGGAGAAGCTCCCAAGCACAACACAAAGCTGTTCCATACTTCCAACAACACCGTCCTCACCACCCTGGAGGACAACCAAGCTTCTATGCACCAACCATGCCTTCTTCTTCACACAAACAGCACAGCCTCACATAGTGGATCATCTTCCATAACACCGAGGCACACACACCCACGCTGCAGCAGGCTCCCAAACTGAGCCCAACATATGAAGGAAGAAGAAGAGGAAGACGAAGAGGAAGCACCAGGGAACAGGAAAGGGACCTGAACCCAGCCTCCACGCACAGCCATACGCTGATTCCTCCACCACAACCACGCTGTTCCACTCGGTCCTATACGATGCGTAAGTGGAAGAAGAAGATGAAGGAGACGAAGGAGAAGAAGAGTCTCCAGACAGTTTATTGAGAAGGCAGAGTGTTTCTCTCTTCAGAACATGCACCAACGAAGAATGAAGAGAGTGAGGAGGAAAACCAAAGCTAAAGCCTTATCAACACACCTTCATCATCTCACTCTCCCACTCAGCCCCATAATCACGCTGCTCTGCCACAGCTCCTCAATCAACCATCACTTCTTCATTTAATGTAAGTCCTTTAACATTTTATGCTAATTCTCTCAGCAATCATCACTCCCTTCCAACGTGGACAAGAGAGAGAGAACCGGACCCATTTTCCACCAAGGTACATGAATCATTTGCTATAATAATAATAATAATTATTATTATTATTATTATTATTATTATTATTATTATTATCATTATTCAATAATTAATCTAATTAACCATTAAATTCCAATCAACCATTAACTTAATTAATCCATAACCTTAATCCTGAAATTTAACACACCCTGTAATTAATTAAAAATTGGGATGTTACATTTCTCCCCACCTTTAAAGAATTTCGTCCTCGAAATTCAAGCATAACATACCTCAATAAACAGCTCGGCATATCACTGCATGCCACACAAAACAACTTACATACGAATGCCTTCTAAGCATTCACCGACCAGTCAATTCCAATCGGCACAGTTTCACCTCTCAAGCGGTTTATCGATCGCACCACAAGAAATTCCGAGACATCATACTCTTAACACCTTCCACTCGGAAGTGCCACCATTTACTCGGAAATCACTCACTCGGGTATTCACTGCTCGGAAACATTCCAACACGAGTAGTACACCAAATTCAAGGCTTCCATCCGTTCCTGAAAAACTTCACTCAATAATTATTTCACTCGGAATTACATTCCTTTCATTCACTCATCCACATTCTGATACACGAATATTTACTGCACGCTCAACACACTCTCATCTTTGCTTGGAGCAGTCTGATAGACTCAAGCCATCACCATAAGCAGCTACAGTCCCACTTGCCCGACCTATGAACTGCTGCATCCAACTTATAGGATGATGCCTCATTCCTATAGGGTCACAACAATTGCATAGAGTCACTGCAAAATGCACACTGCCACAATACCTATGGCATGCAGAGTCACACCGGAAGAGCATCCTCGCACCCTTTTTCACTCACACCGACTACATTCACTCAGATAATGCTGATCTACATGAGAATTAATGGCAATTCTTACCATTTTATAAGCAATATATCCGAATCAACATCACCATTAGGCACCAACAGTGATGCATCTCATGCCAACAGTCTGCAAACATCAATCATTCTCACAGTAAAATGCATATTATCAATGGATTTCCGACTCATTCAAGGCATATATCCTGGTCTCACGCATACACTAGGGTATATTGCATGATGTCAATCATCAAATATCCATCACACTCACCATAAAATGGCATAAAAGCAGTCGGTTTCCAGTCCAAACCGAGTATTCATTTCTTATTTAATCTTATTTATCACAATTCATTGGCCACAATTCAGATTTAAGCCTAATAATTCACTACACACACAGAGATATACAGATCCGGGTCATATTTCAATCAACAATTCACTCGGTTTTCAACCATAAAACCAAGACAGTACCCAAACCAAACAGGTACCCGACCATATTAATTCTCACCCAGTTTTCCAATCGCTTAGGTATCTATCTCACTAATATCCGATCCTACTTGATCATGCCCAATCAGCTGGGTCACCACACTAGTGGTTTAACATCCACCAACCATTCACTCGGTTTTCACAAACCAGAAACCGAGACTATATCATAATCTAATCTGCGCCAGGGTTCACATTCAATCACTTATATCATATACATATATCACACAGGGTTCACGTGCCAGCGTACAAAACATCCTTCTCAAATGGCACTACCACACACAGAATTTAAATTTATCACACTTAGGAATCTCTGAAATATTAATACTTAATCAACTCAATATATGGGTTCTATTCCATTCAACATACATTCCTTGGCCATGAGCCACTAGCTCGGCTTACACAAAAGACCCAATAACCAACCTATACAAGGGTCACAACATTCATTATTGTATTCCCTCACAGCTGACTCAAGCTTAGAATTATCCTAAGCATTCCATAGGCAACTGGGTCAGGGTAGCAATAACTCTTCTACCCTCAAATCAACATCACAACAGTAGTACCTTTCACTACTGTCCTCAACCAACAAATAGCATATACAATCACACTAATCATAATTAAGCATGCATAAAATCCAACAGGAATTCACAAGCAATAATGATACTCGGTCATATTGCATACAACCGCCCACACAGTAGGCAAACCTTGGCCATGGACCTTTTGGTCTGCTCTGATACCAAAATGAAATGCCCTTACTTTTACAACCCGAAACAGGGGAAATTTTTCTCAATTTTTATTTAGAAAATACCTGGATCAATTAAAAGGCCACTCTCATATATGAAGATATGAGAGCCAGGTCCATAGACCATGAAGAACCGGGTCCAATAAGAATAAGGGAACGGAAGGCCAACGGAACGCAGAAACCATTCAGCGGAAGCACACAAAGCGCTTGAGCGAACCCATAATACAACGCACACTCGCTCAAGCGAGATCCGACTCCGCTTAAGCGAGACAGCCCGACTCGCTCGGGCGGACCACCGTTCGCTTAAGCAAAACCGACCCAAAGCCTTCCATTGAAGACACACTCGCTAGAGCGAATCCTTCATTCGCTGAAGCGAGGAGTTATACTTGGCAATCCCATCACTCGGGGTTGACTTAGCCCACTCGGTATTAAAGGGTTCCATTCACTCGGAAACAACCCCAACAATTGCCTCCCTCGGAAGCCCATAACTTAGTCACTAAATTTTTATCCACAGAGGCCTCACAATAAACCACTCAAAAAGTAATAATAATCCCACTCAGCATCCAATAATTTCCCTCACTCGGGATATTACCCAATCAAACGCCACTCGGCATATTCATCATTTCTCACTTGGAGAATACTCAAACCATCCTTCACTTAGAAGGGGCCCCGACAGTCAAGTTCCAAATCGGCTTTACTCTAACCCCAAACCACTTGGAATATTCACCAAGTAAGTCAGTCAGACTTATGTAATACTTAACCACTCGAGGAAACCATTAAGTCAAGTCCCCCTCGGACTCATTCCATACTTGAACACTCAGAATACACATTACCTCATTCACTCAGAATAGGTACCCATGTTTACTCGGAATACATGTATAACTCATACACTTAGAATATATTCAATCTAATCCATCATAACAACTCTTCCCACGGAGGGGTTCACTCGGATTTCCACTCGGGTTTATACAAAATCATTCCCCACTCGGGGTTTATCCATATTTTTCACTCGGTAATGTTTAGGCCTATGATTACTCGGAATTATCTTATGCCTTCACACTCGGAAAGATCATATACTTAAGCCTCAACATTCAGACCAGCTCTTACAATAATATTCCACTCAAAATTTATTAACTTAGCATCATTCTATTTGTCAACACTCCTCAAATAAATCAACAACACTTCTCAAATGATTCAACAACACAATCCAGTCGGTAAGAAGCATCAAATCAACATAAATCCCTTATGTATATATATATTCATAAATATAAACCTGTCCACAAATCCAGTCTACCGACCCATATATATATATATAATCATGCACTCGGAACGCTTATTCCCTTAACATTATTCATTCACCAACACCCATTATCCGATACAAGTACATGATTTCAATGTAAATCTTATATATAAACATGCACTCGGATTCCAATACATATATATATTTTGTATTCATTATACAACATGTTATATGAGCCGGCCAAGGCTTAATACGGCTATACACAACATATATATATATATATATACAACATAAGCACTCAACAGTCGGCGTGCACATCACTCGGACTTGAGTCCTCCTACTCATTCCCAGACCGACCTGCACATACTGAAAAATGGTGTAGGGGTGAGCTTTACATATTAAATGACAGATATTGGCTCGGATTAATCATTGAATCCTCAACATGCAATAACATATAACATCAATCGGCACATCAACCACAGCCATTCAATATGAACAATCACAATCATCTTCCGATTGGGAATTCACCCATTTCACTCGGTCATAAGCTCAACTTACTCAGTAACGAGTATAATAATCCACTCAAATTTCACCCAACTCCGAGCCTTGCTCAAGGAGTGTGCCTGAGCCCAGCTCCAAGACTTAGTCATATTCATATGTTGTCATCTGATTACCGATCGGTAATAGAAGTCCAACGCATTCCAGTGGCGAATCGAATGCATACGGTTTCATTCACTCGGCGTCCAACGCCAATGCACTCGGCATTTCATCAAGCGTCTCATTTAACGCTTAGTGCCCCAGGCACTGGCCCGAGTCCAACTCGAGGTCTTTCATCATATTCAACATTAGGACCACGTCCTCTTCGCTCGGGATTATACCCTTCGTGGCACCCCACAAGGTGATATACTCAACACGTATGCATATACAATCAACTCCTATTCATTCGATTGCCCACTCGAAAATCTGCGTTCAAAACTCTATGCACTCGGCATTTTCATAGCAAATCAGATGACGCAGCCTGTATCACATCCACACGGCAATCACTCTTATGATCATCCACGAGCCTCACATGCTATTTCATGGGATCCACTCGGCCTTAGCATTTCTAAGCCTCACACACCATTTTATATAGAATTCCACTCGGAATCTAACACCAGTAAACATCCCATGCTCTTACATATAGTATTCCACTCGGCATTATTAGCACAACAGTCCCCTTCCTATGCACTCAGCATACACAAATTCACTATCAAGCATCACATGCATTTCAAACACACAATTACACACGGGGACCCATACATAACCATACAATGCACTCAGCATCAACATAATATGCATCTCAAGCATCTTAACATAATCATCACCATGAACATCAACACATATTACATGGACGGAATTCAACAACATCAAACCAAGCATATTCATCATGCATATCCGGGCTACTACTCACTCGGATATCAACAATTCAACACATATCAAATATCACACATCACAGTGCAAGAATTTCACCCGGAAACCCGTCCATAAGCCATGCATTTGAGATGCAAAGCCCCCCTTACCTGGAATGACGTTCCAGAAGTCACATGGCCACTCAGCCCAGCCACAGCAGCACTCTGCTCGGCATTCCAATCGTGGGAAGAGCCAACATGGCTCCCAGTCATCCCTGCAACACGCTCACAACCATGGAGAACCAACACAATCTCCACACAAGCTTTAAAGCCACCAAGTCAGTGGAGAAGCTCCCAAGCACAACACAAAGCTGTTCTATACTTCCAACAGCACCGTTCTCACCACCTTGGAGGACAACCACGCTTCCATGCACCAACCATGCCTTCTTCTTCACACAAACAGCACAGCCTCACACAGTGGATCATCTTCCACAACACCGAGGCACACACACCCATGATGTAGCAGGCTCCCAAACTGAGCCCAACATATGAAGGAAGAAGAAGAGGAAGACGAAGAGGAAACACCAGGGAACAGGAAAGGGACCTGAACCCAGCCTCCACGCACAGCCATACGCTGATTCCTCCACCACAACCACGCTGTTCCACTTGGTCCTATACGATGTGTAAGTGGAAGAAGAAGATGAAGGAGACGAAGGAGAAGAAGAGTCTCCAGAGAGTTTAGAGAGAAGGCAGAGTGTTTATCTCTTCAGAACATGCACCAACGAGGAATGAAGAGAGTGAGGAGGAAAACCAGAGCTGAAGCCTTATCAACACACCTTCATCATCTCACTCTCCCACTCAGCCCCATAATCACGCTGCTCTGCCACAGCTCCTCAATCAACCATCACTTCTTTATTTAATACAAGTCCTTTAGCATTTAATGCTAATTCTCTCAGCAATCATCACTCCCTTCCAACGTGGATAAGAGAGAGAGAACCGGACCCATTTTCCACCAAGGCACATGAATCATTTGCTAAAATTATTATTATTATTATTATTATTATTATTATTATTATTATTATTATCATTATTCAATAATTAATCTAATTAACCATTAAATTCCAATCAACCTTTAACTTAATTAATCCATAACCTTAATCCTAAAATTTAACACACCCGGTAATTAATTAAAAATCGGGATGTTACATTTCTCCCCACCTTTAAAGAATTTCGTCCTCGAAATTCAAGCATAATATACCTCAATAAACAGCTCGGCATATCATTGCGTGCCACACAAAACAACTTACATACCAATGCCTTCTAAGCATTCACCGACCAGTCAATTCCAATCGGCACAGTTTCACCTCTCAAGCGGTTTACCGATCGCACCACAAGAAATTCCGAGACATCACACTCTTAACACCTTCCACTCGGAAGTGCCACCATTTACTCGTAAATCAGTCACTCGGGTATTCACTGCTCAGAAACATTCCAACACGAGTAGTACACCAAATTCAAGGCTTCCATCCGTTCCTGAAAAACTTCACTCAATAATTATTTCACTCGGAATTACATTCCTTTCATTCACTCATCCACATTCTGATACACGAATATTTACTGCACGCTCAACACACTCTCATCTTTGCTTGGAGCAGTCCGATAGACTCAAGCCATCACCATAAGCAGCTACAGTCCCACTTGCCCGACCTATGAACTGCTGCATCCAACTTATAGGATGATGCCTCACTCCTATAGGGTCACAACAATTGCATAGAGTCACTGCAAAATGCACACTGCCACAATACCTATGGCATGCAGAGTCACACCGGAATAGCATCCTCGCACCTTTTTTCACTCACACCGACTGTATTCACTCAGATAATGCTGATCTACATGAGAATTAATGGCAATTCTTACCATTTTATAAGCAATATATCCGAATCAACATCACCATTAGGCACCAATAATGATGCATCTCATGCCAACAGTCAGCAAACATCAATCATTCTCACAGTAAAATGCATATTATCAATGGATTTCTGACTCATTCAAGGCATATATCCTGGTCTCACGCATACACTAGGGTATATTGCATGATGTCAATCATCAAATATCCATCACACTCACCATAAAATGGCATAAAAGCAGTCGGTTTCCAGTCTAAACTGAGTATTCATTTCTTATTTAATCTTATTTATCACAATTCATTGGCCACAATTCGGATTTAAGCCTAATAATTCACTACACACACAGAGATATACAGATCCGGGTCATATTTCAATCAACAATTCACTCGGTTTTCAACCATAAAACCGAGACAGTACCCAAACCAAATAGGTACCCAACCATATTAATTCTCACCCAGTTTTCCAATCGCTTAGGTATCCATCTCACTAATATCCGATCCTACTTGATCATGCCCAATCAGCTGGGTCACCACACTAGTGGTCTAACATCCACCAACCATTCACTCGGTTTTCACAAACCAGAAACCGAGACTCTACCATAATCTAATCTGCGCCAGGGTTCACATTAAATCACTTATATCATATACATATATCACACAGGGTTCATGTGCCAGGGTACAAAACATCCTTCTCAAATGGCACTACCACACACAGAATTTAAATTTATCACACTGAGGAATCTCTGAAATATTAATACTTAATCAACTCAATATATGGGTTCTATTCCATTCAACATACATTCCTTGGCCATGAGCCACTAGCTCGACTTACACAAAAGACCCAATAACCAACCTATACAAGGGTCACAACATTCATTATTGTATTCCCTCACAGCTGACTCAAGCTTAGAATTATCCTAAGCATTCCATAGGCAACCGGGTCAGGGTAGCAATAACTCTTCTACCCTCAAATCAACATCACAACAGTAGTACCTTTCACTACTGTCCTCAACCAACAAATAGCATATACAATCACACTAATCATAATTAAGCATACATAAAATCCAACAGGAATTCACAAGCAATAATGACACTCGGTCATATTGCATACAATCGCCCACACAGTAGGCAAACCTTGGCCATGGACCTTTTGGTCTGCTTTGATACCAAAATGAAACGCCCTTAATTTTACAACCCGAAACAGGGGAAATTTTTCCCAATTTTTATTTAGAAAATACCTGGATCAATTAAAAGGCCACTCTCATATATGAAGATATGAGAGCCAGGTCCATAGACCATGAAGAACCGGGTCCAATAAGAATAAGGGAACGGAAGGCCAACGGAAAACAGAAACCATTCAGCGGAAGCACACAAAGCGCTTGAGCGAGACAGCCCGACTCGCTCGGGCGGACCACCGTTCGCTTAAGCGAAACCGACCCAAAGCCTTCCATTGAAGACACACTCGCTGGAGCGAATCCTTCATTCACTGACGCGAGGAGTTACACTCGGCAATCCCATCACTCGGGGTTGACTTAGCCCACTCGGTATTAAAGGGTTCCATTCACTCGGAAACAACCCCAACAATTGCCTCCCTCAGAAGCCAATAACTTAGTCACTAAATTTTTATCCACAGAGGCCTCACAATAAACCACTCGGAAAGTAATAATAATCCCACTCAGCATCCAATAACTTCCCTCACTCAGGATTTTACCCAATCAAACGCCACTCGGCATATTCATCATTTCTCACTCGGAGAATACTCAAACCATTCTTCACTCAGAAGGGGCCCCGACAGTCAAGTTCCAAATCAGCTTTACTCTAACCCCAAACCACTCAAAATATTCACCAAGTAAGTCAGTCGGACTTATGTAATACTTAACCACTCGAGGAAACCATTAAGTCAAGTCCCCCTCGGACTCATTCCATACTTGAACACTCAGAATACGCATTACCTCATTCACTCAGAATAGGTACCCATGTTTACTCGGAATACATGTATAACTCATACACTTAGAATATATTCAATCTAATCCATCATAACAACTCTTCCCACAGAGAGGTTCACTCGGATTTCCACTCGGGTTTATACAAAATCATTCCCCACTCAGGGTTTATCCATATTTTTCACTCGGTAATGTTTAGGCCTATGATTACTCGGAATTATCTTATGCCTTCACACTCGGAAAGATCATATACTTAAGCCTCAACATTCAGACCAGCTCTTACAATAATATTCCACTCGGAATTTATTAACTTAGCATCATTCTATTTGTCAACACTCCTCAAATAAATCAACAACACTTCTCAAATGATTCAACAACACAATCCAGTCGGTAAGAAGCATCAAATCAACATAAATCCCTTATGTATATATATATTCATAAATATAAACCTGTCCATAAATCCAGTCTACCGACCCATATATATATATATATAATCATGCACTCGGAACGCTTATTCCCTTAACATTATTCATTCACCAACACCCATTATCCGATACAAGTACATGATTTCAATGTAAATCTTATATATAAACATGCACTCGGATTCCAATACATATATATATTTTGTATTCATTATACAACATGTTATATGAGCCGGCCAAGGCTTAATACGGCTATACACAACATATATATATATATATACAACATAAGCACTCAATAGTCGGAGTGCACATCACTCGGACTTGAGTCCTCCTACTCATTCCCAGACCGACCTGCACATACAGAAAAATGGTGTAGGGGTGAGCTTTACATATTAAATGACAGATATTGGCTTGGATTAATCATAGAATCCTCAACATGCAATAACATATAACATCAATCGACACATCAAACACAGCCATTCAATATGAATAATCACAATCATCTTCCGATCGGGAATTCACCCATTTTACTCGGTCATAAGATTAACTTACTCAGTAACGAGTATAATAATCCACTCAGATTTCACCCAACTCCGAGCCTTGCTCAAGTAGTGCGCCTGAGCCCAGCTCCAGGACTTAGTCATATTCATATGTTGTCATCTGATTGCCGATCGGTAATAGAAGTCCAACGCATTCCAGTGGAGAATCGGATGCATACGGTTTCATTCACTCGGCGTCCAACGCCAATGCACTCAGCATTTCATCAAGCGTCTCATTTCACGCTTAGGTGCCCCAGGCACTGGCCCGAGTCCAACTCGAGGTCTTTCATCATATTCAACATTAGGACCACGTCCTCTTCACTCGGGATTATACCCTTCGTGGCACCCTACAAGGTGATATACTCAACACGTATGCATATACAATCAACTCATATTCATTTGATTGCCTACTCGGAAATTTGCGTTCAACACTCTATGCACTCGGTATTTTCACAGCAAATCAGATGACTCAGCCTGTATCACATCCACACGGCAATCACTATTATGATCATCCACGAGCCTCACATGCTATTTCATGGGATCCACTCAGCCTTAGCATTTCTAAGCCTCACACACCATTTTATATAGAATTCCACTCGGAATCTAACACCAGTAAACATCCCATGCTCTTACATATAGTATTCCACTCGGCATTAGCACAACAGTCCCCTTCCTATGCACTCAGCATACACAAATTCAATATCAAGCATCACATGCATTTCAAACACACAATTACACATGGGGACCCATACATAACCATACAATGCACTCAGCATCAACATAATATGCATCTCAAGCATCTTAACATAATCATCATCATGAACATCAACACATATTACATGGACGGAATTCAACAACATCAAACCAAGCATATTCATCATGCATATTCGGGCTACTACTCACTCGAAAATCAACAAGGCAACTCATATCAAATATCACACATCACAGTGTAAGAATTTCACCCGGAAACCCGTCCATAAGCCATGCATTTAAGATGCAAAGCCCCCCTTACCTGGAATGATGTTCCAGAAGTCACATGGCCATTCGGCCCAGCCACAGCAGCACTTTGCTTGGCATTCCAATCGTGGGAAGAGCCAACATGGCTCCCAGTCATCCCTGCAACACGCTCACAGCCATGGAGAACCAACACAATCTCCACACAAGCTTTAAAGCCACCAAGTCAGTGGAGAAGCTCCCAAGCACAACACAAAGCTGTTCCATACTTCCAACAGCATCGTCCTCACCACCCTGGAGGACAACCAAGCTTCCATGCACCAACCATGCCTTCTTCACACAAACAGCACAGCCTCACACAGTGGATCATCTTCCACAACACCGAGGCACACACACCCACGCTGCAGCAGGCTCCCAAACTGAGCCCAACATATGAAGGAAGAAGAGGAAGATAAAGAGGAAGCACCAGGGAACAAGAAAGGGACCTGAACCCAGCCTCCACGCACAGCCATACGCTGATTCCTCCACCACAACCACGCTGTTCCACTTGGTCCTATACGATGCATAAGTGGAAGACGAAGATGAAGGAGATGAAGGAGAAGAAGAGTCTCCAGAGAGTTTAGAGAGAAGGCAGAGTGTTTCTCTCTTCAGAACATGCACCAACGAGGAATGAAGAGAGTGAGGAGGAAAACCAGAGCAGAAGCCTTATCAACACACCTTCATCATCTCACTCTCCCACTCAGCCCCATAATCACGCTGCTCTGCCACAGCTCCTCAATCAACCATCACTTCTTTATTTAATGCAAGTCCTTTAGCATTTAATGCTAATTCTCTCAGCAATCATCACTCCCTTCTAACGTGGACAAGAGAGAGAGAACCGGACCCATTTTCCACCAAGGCACATGAATCATTTGCTAAAATTATTATTATTATTATTATTATTATTATTATTATTATTATTATTATCATTATTCAATAATTAATCTAATTAACCATTAAATTCCAATCAACCATTAACTTAATTAATCCATAACCTTAATCCTAAAATTTACCACACCCGGCAATTAATTAAAAATCGGGATGTTACAATCACCACCTTAGAAGAATCTAAGGATAAAATTCTAAGGAGAGAGTTCTAAACACTCTTTTAGGGAGAGAAATAATTCTCAAAATCTCTAAAATTCATTAAGATGAATCAAAGTGAAGAAAAATACAAAGGAGAGAGGTTTATATAGACTCCTTTTTATACCTAATACATTTTCAAACTTGTTAAAACTTTACTCAAGACTCAAAACCTAAAGATATATAGCCTAAAAGTGACTCAAAGTAAGTATATGGTCATACAAGACCTAAATCTCTATCTAAGACTAGTAATGGACTTCTAAAAATAAAAAATAATTCAAAACTTAAACCCAATACTAAATAAAATTCAAATTATTTCAAGCCTAAATATGGCTATTAACCATATCAAGTGTCCTAAAAAATATATAAAAGAAAAAGGGTCTACACTTGGTGGATCCTAAATACAATTTAAACGAGTTTACATTATGATAAAGGACAAAAGAAAAAACAAATGAACAAAACAAAGATGAATTTGTTTATGTAATGGAAAAGTCAATAGGAAACAAAGATTAACTTTCTCACCTTTAAAGTGACAAAAGCAAGAATATCATCATAACATATAATGAGACGGTCCCGTAAGAATACACATGCAAAGCTATGAGGAATCTTAAGAATCTTAAGTATGATCCTATCTATGAAATGCATAATGGATGTGGTATGAGATGTGGATGCATTGTAACGCCCTGGAGTCAACTTGCAAATCCCAAGATAATTACCGTCATCATATAAAATCTCATGGATAACTTATTTTTCACCTGGTAATTATCAAGAGATTCACAACCTGATTCCAAAGGTTACTAATACAATATCAGAGTGCGCAACCTTTTCATAATTGACTTCTTATTATTATACATAACATCAGAGTTTTATACATATTATATTTTACAACACACACCTAGATCTTATAAAATATAAAGATATAAAGTACCAAAACATAACATACACATAATACAGCAATAGTAGTCATGCAAGCAAGCAAGCATCATCATCAAAAGCCTTCATAATTCATCCATATTCAGCAACATCCACTTTGTCACATGTCTTCCTGGTTAACCACTAAAGGGTTGCCACAAGTAACAGAAAGAGTGAGATAAAATATCAAATAAATAGAAATTAGATTAAAACATACACAATCACAAGTATGATGCTATACGATGTGGATGCCAAACACGTATTTTGTATTATATTTATATTAATATTCCATTCTCTATATGAATGAAAATGCATGATGGATCCATTCTGGTGGGAACATCTGCAGTGATTTTTCAGCAATAATATTTTTACGGATATCCAACCGATACCGCACCCCATAATGCAACACCAACATCGGATAACAATACAATCATATCAATAACAAGTGTTACGGGACCCCCCTTAAGGACACACTATGGAAGATTTTTATTTTATTTATTATTTTATTTTATTCTACGTTCCATTTTTTAAGTCAGACTAAAAATATCCTTATATTCAAAATTTAATTTCCTATTTTCTAGGATTCATTTCTTATTTTTCTAAGAAATTTTAATTTTTTTTACTGTTTAATTACCGCTTCAAATTTAATTAAAAATTGGGCTGTTACACTCTCCCCCCGTTATAAAAATTTCTTCCTCGAAATTTAAACGTACCTTGTTAGAATAATTCAGGATATTGACTTCTCATCTCATCTTCTTGTTCCCCAGTCATGCTTATTTCATCTCCTTGTTGCCAGGCTACTTTCACCAATGAGATCTCCTTGCCTCTTAGTCGCTTAACGTTTCTATCCATTATCTTCACTGGTATTACTTAAATCGTAAGGTTTTCCTTAACCATCGATCACATGGTCTGGATCAGGTACATACTTCCATAATTGTGAGATATGGATAACATTATGAAGATTAGAAAGGTGAGGTGGCAATGCAATCTGATATGCCACTTTACCAATTTTTTTTTTTCAGAATCTCATATGGTCCTATATATCTTGGAGTAAGCTTCTTACTTTTTAACACTCTTCCAACTCCTTTGTTGGGTGATACCTTTAAGAATACATAATCTCCAACTTGGAATTCTAATGGCTTCCTCCTTTGATTATAATATGACTTCTGCCGATCCTACGTAATTTTCATCCTTTTTCTTATCATCCGAATTTGCTCTGTTGTTTGCTGGACAATTTCTAGTCCAAGAGTCAGGTGCCCACCTGTCTCTAACCAACAGATTGGTGTCCTGCACTTTCTACCATACAATGTTTCATATGGTGTCATCCCAATGCTTGAGTGATAACTGTTATTATATGTGAATTCGATTAGTGGAAGGTAATGCTCCCAGCTTCCACCATGTTCTAATACACATGCTCTTAGTAAATCCTTCAGACTTTGGATAGTCCTCTCTGACTGTTCATCAGTCTGTGGATGATAGGCAGAGCTTAACTTCAGTCTGGTACCAAGCTCTTTATGTAAACTTCCCCAGAATCGAGAAGTAAATCTAGGATCTCTATCAGACACTATGCTTGATGGTACTCCATGTAATATCACTATCTCCTTTATGTACACTTCAGCTAATTTCTCAAGTGAATGCTTTATATTGATTGGAAGAAAATGGGCTGATTTTGTTAATTCATCGACTATCACCCAGATAGCATCATTGCCTATTTGTGTTTTAAGTAAGCCTGACACAAAGTCCATGGCAATGTCATCCCATTTCCATACTGGTATTTCTAGTGGTTGTAATCCACTAGATGGTTTTCGATGTTCAACTTTACTTTTCTGACATATTAAGCAAGATGAAACATACTCAGCTATCTCCTTTTTCATCCTCTTCCACCAGAAATCCTTTCTTAAATCTTGATACATCTTCGTAGATCTAGGATGAATACTAAGCATGCTTTTATGGGCTTCATCTAGAATCATCTTCTTTAGTTCTGCATCCTCTGGGACACATATTTTCCTTTCATCCTCCATATTCCATCTGAACCTTCTTGTAATCCCAGATCTTTTCCATTATGTTGTGTCTCGATTATTTCTTGGAGACATACATCTAATCTTTGTTTTTCACACACCATCTCCAGAAAATTATTAGTGATTTTCAGAACTTTGACAACCATATTTACTGAAGATTTCTCTTCAACTGTTATGTTTAAGTCTCTAAATTGTTCAATCATTTCTAATTCTTTTATCATTAAAGCTGCCACATGAATAACTTTTCTACTAAGTGCGTTAGCAACCACGTTGGCTTTCCCCGGGTGATACTTCAACTCAAAGTCATAGTCCTTGAGAAATTCCATCCATCGACGTTGTCTCATATTTAATTCTTTTTGATCAAATAGGTATTTAAGACTCTTATGATCCCTATAAACTTTAAACTTTGCACCGTATAAGTAGTGCCTCCAAATTTTTAAAGCAAAGACAATGGCCGTTAATTCTAAGTCATGAGTAGGGTAATTAAGTTTGTGTGGTCCTAATTGCCTTGAAGCATAAGCAATTACTTTTCCTTGTTGCATTAGGACACAACCAAGTCCCAACTTTAAAGCATCACAATAAACTTCAAAGTTTTCTTGGGGGTTTGGTAAAGCTAGAACTGGTGGAGTTGTTAATCTTTTCTTTAATTCTTGGAAACTTGCTTCGCATTTAGTAGTCCAAATGAAAGGTTTATTCTTACAGGTTAATCGAGTCATGGTAGCACAATTCGAGAGAATCCTTCAATAAATCTTCGGTAGTAACCTGAAAGTCCTAAGAAACTCCTGATTTATGTGACAGTCTTCGGCCTTTCCCAAGCTATTACAGCTTCAATCTTCGTAGGGTCGACTGACACTCCATTCTTAGATATCACATGGCCTAAGATTTTACTTCATTAAGCCAAAACTCATATTTGGATAGTTTGACATATAACTGCTTCTCCTTTAGTATTTGTAGCACTAAGTACAAATGTTTCTCATGCTCCTCCTTGGTTTTGGAATAGATGAGAATATCATCTATAAAGACAATGACAAATTGATCAAGGTATGGATGGAATATTCGGTTCATGTTGTCCATGAACACGGCTGGAGCATTAGTTACACCAAAAGGCATAACAAAATATTCATAATGGCCATAGCGTGTTCTAAAGGATGTCTTTGGAATATCTTTCTTTACGCGAATTTGATGGTATCCCGATCTCAGGTCTATCTTGGAGAACACAGTAGCTCCTCATAGTTGATCAATAAGGTCATCAATTCTTGGTAACGGGTATTTATTCTTAACCGACACTTTGTTCAGTTGGCGATAATCGACACAAAGTGTAACACCCTCGGTTAGATAAGACAAACCCTTCTGTAGGTTCATCCTATTTAACTAAGAGTGTTAACAATTTTTTAGAAAAAGTGAATATTTTTTTAATAAAATAATGGTATATCAGTGGAAGCAAATAGTAGATAATCACATAGTTATTCACAAACAGTAAGTAATTGTACTCTTAACAGAATGGGGCACGCAGGCACCCTTAAATATTAATACAGTCATCCATAAATATTTAACTACATATATTCTATTTTTAATGAGTATTCTCAGTTGGTTCAACGTATTGCTGTTCTTCGTATTTTGGTTCTTTATTTCCTAATTCCTCTTAAATATCAACAGTAAGGGTGAGTATAACCCAAGACCCTGAAGGTTAACCGGTGCGGATATAATCCAGTTAACAGATAATATCACATAAATCATACAATTAACATATTCATAACTATAACAATCAAATATGCTGTAATGGAATGCATGAGTTTAATTTATTATGATTTATCTTTGGTTAAGTCTTATGATGCATGTGGGCCCAATAAATCGATTCTTCATCTTCTCATTCTTTCTAGAGCGATCGGAGTCCGCCCAAGCCCCCATTTATTTTCATAAGGTACGAATGAACTCACAGGTTCTCATCAATATATATTATTTTGGGGCTTGGATCTCCGCGATCATAGTTACACTCCGTCATTTAGTCAAAGTACACCATAATTGTATCGTCTCACCCGGCTTCAAGTGCGACTCTGATGCCATTGGGTTTCCGTTTTGGTTGTACTCCCAAGATTCTTCATGGAGATCGAACGTGAGTGTCCTCCACTATACCAAGTGTATGCTCTAGATATTTTTCTCCTTCAAAAATATTTTCATGATGCGAAATGCATTCTTTTCATCATTTGATCCCTGGGTATCTATGTGTTTCCAGTCTCATCATATTTATTCACAAGCTCTTGGATCCCATCAACAATTTAAACATTGTAAGTCATTCATTCTTATTCTAGAAAATATATCGATTATATCTTGGCTAAAATAATACTTTGTTTAAAGAGTAAAATAATATATTCTTTATTTCATTTCTCGTAATTAAAACAATAATAATAATTGTAACGTCCCAATAATTTAAAAAGGATTAAAGAAGAGTTTCTAAATGAACTCCGAGTCAAAAACCAGGTTTTTCGAGTAAAAAAAGTTTGAATCCGAGTGCAATAAATAGGATTCCGAGTGGAATAAGTAGGATTCCGAGTGGAATAAATAGGATTCTGAGTAAATCAGGCTGAGAGGAGTTTCTGAGTAGAATGAATATGAATCCGAGTGAAATAACCATGATTCCGAGTGGAATCAGACTGAGAAGAGTTTTCTGAGTGAAATTAAGATGTTTTCCGAGTGAAATATGATTGAAAAGAGTTTTCTGAGTGAGGAATCATTCTGTCAGAATGGAACACATTCGAGTAAGTTAAAATCCGAGTGAAATGGAAACATCTCCGAGTGAAATGCTTCTGAATAAGTTATTTACGAGAGATGTGGAAGTACCTCTCGGATTGATATTTCTGATAAAGTAAACGTCCGAGTGAAATTTATCAGGGTGTATGGTTTACCGAGGGGAGTGTCTCTGTGTCATTTCCAAGTAAAACATTCCGAGTAAGTCCTTCTCGCTCAAGCGAAATCCGACTCGCTTGAGCGAGTCATCCAGTCCTCGCTCGGAATTCCTCTGAAACCGACTCAAGTACTCGGTTTCTCACTCGGTAAAATCTGTCCAGACCGAGTTCTCTCTCTCAGACTTTCACTCGGTAATTTGTTCTGAATCCGAGTCTTCATTCACTCGGGTTCCACTCGGTAAAACCTTCCAGAACCGACTCCCATCTAATTAGACACTCACTCGGACTGTGTCTTTTTGAATCACTCGGTCAGATCTTCCTTTCCGAATAGACCCACTCGGATTTCTGTTACTCAGAAATGAGTTTTCCTCCAATTAAACCTGCATCTCTCAGATGCCCACACTCAGGGAAGTTTCACTCGGAAAAGGAAGTACTTGGCAAGGTTTGACTCGGAAACGAGTCATTCGAGGTTGTTTAACTCGGAAATTTCACCCAGAAGTGGTTCTCTTGAACACACTTCTCTCCACACCAGGATTTCACTCGGTAGTAACCCTCTCGGTCATAATTTACTCAGAAAACATAACCTTACACTCAGAATTTCATCCTTCACTCAGAATTTCTCTCTGTCACTCAGAACAGAGTCCTTTTTCACTTAGAATTCGCATAATACCTTTAATAGTCTATATAATTTCCATAACCACACACAAAAATGAAATTTCTGAGATATCACATACCATCTACAGGATATTTATTCACTTATTCTTACTTACAAACTTTCCATACTTCAAAATTACAAGGTTAAAATTATTTCTAAAAACAGGGATGTTACACTCTCCTCCCCTTTTAGGAATTTCGTCCCGAAATTTAAAGTTGGAACAATTGAGGGTACAGTTCCCTGATCTTCTCCTTAATTTCCCAAGTAGCGTCCCCATCATCTGTTTGACTCTAAACTACTTTGACCAAAGAGATTTCCTTGCCTCTTAGCTGTTTGAGACGTCGGTCAACAATCTTAACCGGTGATGCTTCAAAGGTAAGGTTTTCTTTCAGAACAAACTGATCAGGACTCAGAACATGATCAGGGCTTGGTACATATTTACAGAGTTGAAAGACATGAAAAACATTATGAAGGTTTGTTAGCTCGGGCGGCAAAACAATACGGTACGCATGGGTTCCTATCTTTTGCAGAATCTGATAGGGTCCTACGTATCTGGGACTTAACGTTTTGGCCTTTAGAGCTCTTCCTACACCAGTGGTAGGGGTAACTTTGAGAAATACATGGTTTCTCTCTTCAAATTCCAATGGCTTCCGACGTTTGTCGTAGTAACTCTTTTGTCTATCTTGTGAAGCTTTCATTGCCATTTGAATTTTTCGGACTTGTTCTGTAGTCTTCTAAACAATCTTTGGTCCAATTATCGTCTTTTCACCAGTCTCATACCAACATAAAGGTGTACGACATTTTCTTCCATATAAAGCCTCATAAGGGGCCATACCGATGCTGGCATGGTAGCTGTTGTTGTAAGTGAACTCAACAAGTGGAAGATATTCTTGCCAATTTCCCCATGTTCTAAGACACAAAGACGTAACAGATCTTCAAAAGTCTTGATTGTCCGTTCTGATTGTCCGTCTGTCTGTGGGTGATATTCGGAACTTAACTTTAGACGAGTTCCTAGAGCTTGTTGCAGGCTCTTCCAAAACTATGATGTGAAACGAGGATCTCGGTCAGACACAATTGCAGTGGGTGTTCCATGTAATCATATGATTTCCTTGATATAGATCTGGGTGAGTTTCTCTAGAGAGTACTTCATATTGACAGGGATAAAATGAGCGGTCTTTGTTAATCGATCCACGATTACCGAAATAGCGTCATATCCAACTGATGTTCTGGGAAATCCGGTCACAAAGTCCATAGCAATCTCATCCCATTTCCATTCTGGAATCTCCAAAGGTCGAAGGGTCCTACTTGGTCGTTGTTGTTCCGCCTTTATCTTCTGACACATCAGGCAAGCTGTTACATATTCAGCGATATCCCTTTTCATTCCTTGCCACCAGAATATTTTCTTCAAGTCCTGATACATCTTGGTCGATCCTGGGTGGATACTGTATTTACTTTTGTGGGCTTCATCAAGGATGGATCTTTTAAGATCTGTGTTGACTGGAATACAGAGCCTCTGTTGATACCTGATCACCCCATGTTCATCTTTGTCAAATTTTGAGCCTTCTTCTTTTGTCTTTTCTGCTAGACCCTGTAATTCCTGATCATTGGCTTGAGATTCTTTGACTTGTTCTAGGAAATCATTTGAAATTCTTAGCATTCCAACCATAAGGCTTCCTCTTTTAGGTGTTACTGCCAGATTCAAATTGTGAAACTATTCAATCAATTCCAATTCCTTTGTTATCATATATGATAGGCGTAGAGTCTTCCTGCTAAGTGCATCAGCTACAATATTTGCCTTTCCAGGATGATATCAGAGTTCGAAATCATAATCTTTGATGAATTCCATCCACCTTCGTTGTCGCATATTCAACTCTTTCTAGTTGAATAGATACTTCAAGCTCTTATGATCACTGAAGACTTCAAAGTATGTGCCATACAAGTAGTGTCTCCAGATTTTTAAGGCAAACACAACTACAGTGAGTTCCAAGTCATGTGTAGGATAATTGACTTCATGTGATCTTAGCTGTCATGAGGCATAAGCAACGACCTTTCTTTCTTGCATTAGAACACATCCTAGTCCTTGTCTTGACGCATCACAATATACTTTATATGGCTTGACAGGATCTGGCAGAATCAAGACAGGTGCACTAGTGAGTCGTTGGCGTAACTCCGTAAAACTACTTTCACATTTGTCTGTCCATTCAAATGGTTGATCTTTACATGTTAGCCTAGTTAAAGGTGCTGCAATTCGAGAGAAATTCTCGATGAATCGACGATAGTATCCAGCAAGTCCAAGGAAACTACGAATTTCTGTCACATTCTTGGGTTGTTCCCAATTTAGTACAGCTTCTACCTTTGTAAGATCCATAGCAATTCCCTCTTTAGAGATAACATGTCCCAAAAATTTCACTTCAGTCAACCAGAATTCACACTTTGACAACTTGGCGTATAATTGTCTTACTCGTAGCGTATTTAGAACAATTCGGAGATGTTCCTCATGTTCTTCATGACTCTTGGAGTAGACGAGAATGTCGTCAATGAATACCACTACGAATTTGTCCAAGTACTCATGGAAGATTCGATTCATGTATCCCATAAAGACTGCAGGTGCATTGGAAACTCCAAAGGGCATGACAAGATACTCATAGTCCCCATATCGTGTCCTGCATGCTGTTTTGGGTATATCATCTTTCTTCAGCCTGATTTGATGATAGCCTGATCGCAGATCAATCTTTGAGAAGATAGTGGCTCCTCGTAGTTGGTCCATCAAATCGTCAATCCTTGGAAGAGGGTATCGGTTTTTGATCGTAGCTTTATTCAACTGACGATAGTCAACGCACAACTGCATACTGCCATCCTTCTTTTTGACTAGAAGAACTGGTGCTCCCCAAGGTGAGACACTGGGTCTAATCATTCCTTTCTCTAAAAGTTCTTCTATTTGTTTTTTGAGCTCACTGAGTTCCTTTGGTGACATTCAGTAAGGAGCAATAGAGATTGGCCCCACGCCCGGTATAATGTCAATACTGAATTCAACTTCCCGCTCTGGAGGTAGCTCTCGTATATCATCAGGGAATACTTCTGGAAATTCTTGAACAACAGGAATCTGATCAATTTGAGAAGTTTCCTTGCTTTCAGTATCAGTAAGGATCATGTATATGTGGACTCCTCTTGCTGGCATTACTTTTTCTGAGCTAACAGGACAAGAATCAGTGTCTTGATCACATTGAGATGTAGTAGACCTGAGAGAGATGGATCTATTATGACAGTCAATAAGAATATGGTTAGCAGTAAGCCAATTCATTCCTAGAACAATATCTAGATCAATCAAAGGCAAACATATCAGATCTACTTGATAAGCTTTCCCTTCGATGTTGAGAGGACATTGCAAACACATGCAGGAAGGACAAATGGGCTTATTGGCAGCAGTCGTGACAATCATCTTATTGGGCAGAGAGGTTGTAGGTAGCTTTAAATGTTTTACACAATTCTCAAATATGAAAGAGTGAGTGGCTCCCGAATCATATAATACATTTAACAGAGTATTTCCTATAAAACATGTGCCTTGCACAAGGTCGTTCCCTTGTGATATCTCCGCACCATTCATGGTAAAAACTCTAGCATTTCCTCCCTGTCTTCCAACTGAGCCATTTTCGGGCCTTCTAGGATTATTGTTTTGATTGGAGTTGTTGTTGCGGTGAACATTCTGCATCCTCGGGGCATTATTTGCAGAGGTATTTGTAGCAGGTCCTCCATTCCCTTGACCTGTTGGTCGCACTATCTGCCTATGAGTCATCTGTTGCTGGTTGTTAGTATTTCTGTACCAACATTCAACATCACGATGTCCAGCTCGTCCACAAATTGTGCAGATTTTACCTCTTTGGTTCCCCTGATCCCTTAAAGGAATTCGGTTGGCCGAGTAAGGTGGTCGGGAATATGGTCGATCTGCTTGAAAATCCTTTCTTTGTTGTCGGTCTGGCATACGTCGCTCTGATACCACCAATGTAACACCCTCAGTTAGATAAGACAAACCCTTCTGAAGGTTCATCCTATTTAACTAAGAGTGTTAACAATTTTTTAGAAAAAGTGAATATTTTTTTTTAATAAAATAATGGCATATCAGTGGAAGCAAATAGTAGATAATCACATAGTCATTCATAAATTGTAAGTAATTGTACTCTTAACAGAATGGGGCATGCAGGCACCCTTAAATATTAATACAGTCATCCATAAATATTTAACTACATATATTCTATTTTTAATGAGTATTCTCAGTTGGTTCAGCGTATTGTTGTTCTTCGTATTCTGGTTCTTGATTTCCTAATTCCTCTGAAATATCAACAGTAAGGGTGAGTATAACCCAAGACCCTGAAGGTTAACCGGTGCGGACATAATCCAGTTAACAGATAATATCACATAAATCATACAATTAACATATTCATAACTATAACAATCAAATATGCTGTAATGGAATGCATGAGTTTAATTTATTATGATTTATCTTTGGTTAAGTCTTATGATGCATGTGGGCCTAATAAATCGATTCTTCATCTTCTCATTCTTTCTAGAGCGATCGGAGTCCGCCCAAGCCCCCATTTATTTTCATAAGGTACGAATGAACTCACAGGTTCTCATCAATATATATTATTATGGGGCTTGGATCTCCGCGATCATAGTCACACTCCGTCATTTAGTCAAAGTACACCAGAATTGTATCGTCTCACCCGGCTTCAGGCGCGACTCTAATGCCATTGGGTTTCCGTTCCGGTTGTACTCCCAAGATTCTTCATGGAGATCGAACGTGAGTGTCCTCCACTGTACCAAGTGTATGCTCTAGATATTTTTCTCCTTCAAAAATATTTTCATGATGCGAAATGCATTCTTTTCATCATTTGATCCCTAGGTATCTATGTGTTTCCAGTCTCATCATATTTATTCACAAGATCTTGGATCCCATCAACCATTCAAACGTTGTAAGTCATTCATTTTTATTCTAGAAAATATATCGATTATATCTTGGCTAAAATAATACTTTGTTTAAAGAGTAAAATAATATATTCTTTATTTCATTTCTCGTAATTAAAACAATAATAATAATTGTAACGTCCCAATAATTTAAAAAGGATTAAAGAAGAGTTTCTAAATGAAATCCAAGTCAAAAACCAGGTTTTCCGAGTAAAAAGCGTTTGAATCCGAGTGCAATAAATAGGATTCCGAGTGGAATAAATAGGATTCCGAGTAAATCAGGCTGAGAGGAGTTTCTGAGTAGAATGAATATGAATCTGAGTGCAATAACCATGATTCCGAGTGGAATCAGACTGAGAAGAGTTTTCTGAGTGAAATTAAGATGTTTTCCAAGTGAAATATGATTGAAAAGAGTTTTCTGAGTGAGGAATCATTCTGTCAGAATGGAACACATTCGAGTAAGTTAAAATCCGAGTGAAATGGAAACATCTCCGAGTGAAATGCTTCTGAATGAGTTATTTGCGAGAGATGTGTAAGTACCTCTCGGATTGATATTTCTGATAAAGTAAACGTCTGAGTGAAATTTATCAGGGTGTATGGTTTACCGAGGGGAGTGTCTCTGTGTCATTTCCAAGTAAAACATTCCGAGTAAGTCTTTCCAGGAATGGTGTTTCCGGTTAAAGGACTCTATTTCTGATTGAAGGTGTTTCTGAGTGAATAATTCCGACAAGAATAATTATCCGGGTGATGTTTCAGTGAATGAAAGGCAAGACCATAATATGTGAAGTTGTTCAGCAGTTCGGATTGTATTTTAGTGGAAGGCTTGGCCGGTTTATGAGAATACCGAGTGAAATTATGTCAAGGTGGATAGTTTACCGAGTTAAATTATGTATTTTTGTATTTCAAAAGATCCGGTTGGTTATCGTAAATCAGATATTTAATTCAAAATCTGTTTGAAGTATTATTGGTGTAAAACCGGTCAGATTTATGTAAACCGGTCGGATTTATGTAAAACAGATGAGTGAAATTATGTATTTTTAGATGGTCCGGTCAGTTTATACAAAACCGAGCTTGTTATTCATTGAATCTGACTTCTATTTTATAATTTCTCATTGGAATTCACATAGACACCCATGATTCTTAATGTTTTCACAGTCCAATACCGATCGTATCATTTAATCATCAAGATTAATAATAATCAATACAGTCAATCGAACATATTCACTGAATTATCATGTTAATAATAAGCAACACAGCCAATTGAACATATTCATAGCAATAAAGATATATAAAAATAAACATATAAAAATTAAAGCATATTAATCAATAATTCCTGAACCTGTCCTGGAAAGGTGAGGACCAAGGGTACCTTAACCCTTTCCTTTCACTCAGATTTCCCCAGAATACCCAAGAATATACCCCCTTACCTTAATGGAGTTGAGGCAGCTTCCCTTCACTGTCCTTGCTTCAGTTCCAAGTGAGAGAGAAAAGGAAAAAAAAGAGAGAGAGAAAGCTTGTACGTAGAAGAAGAAGGAGAGAGCTTTTGTAAATTTCTAATGGTTCTGAACTTGGGAAAGAAGGGTGGCATTGATTAATAAAGAGAAGGCAAGTGGGAGACAATACTTTCTCGTGAGTGAGGTTAGGTGAGGATAATGGAAACTTTCGGCCATTTCCCAGTCAGCTTTGCATGATGGAAGGGAATATATATTAAGATATATATAAAGGTGCTTTGATTGGTGCAACTTTTCCCTGCAATTGGCTCGTTGTGACAGTCCTTTTTGGATTTATGTGGGCTTAGTGGACCAGTCAGTAGGAACGAAAGGAAAAATGGCTACAGGGGTCATCTCGCTCAAGCGAAATCCGACTCGCTTGAGCGAGGTACAAGGCTCGCTTGGGCGAAGTGAAGAAACTGAGCGAAATGAGTGATTATGCATCAGGGGTCCTTCTCGCTCAAGCGAAATCCGACTCGCTTGAGCGAGTCATCTATCCTCGCTCAGAATTCCTCTGAAACTGACTCAAGTACTCGGTTTCTTACTCGGTAAAATCTGTCCAGATCGAGTTCTCTCTCTCAGACTTTCACTCGGTAATTTGTTCTGAATCCGAGTCTTCATTCACTCGGGTTCCACTCGATAAAACCTTCCAGAACCGACTCCCATCTAATTGGACACTCACTCGGACTATGTCTTTTTGAATCACTCGGTCAGATCTTCCTTTCCGAATGGACCCACTCGGATTTCTATTACTCAGAAATGAGTTTTCCTCCAATTGAACCTGCATCTCTCAGATGCCCACACTTAGGGAAGTTTCACTCGGAAAAGGAAGTACTTGGCAAGGTTTGACTCAGAAACGAGTCATTCGAGGTTGTTTGACTCGGAAATTTCACCCAGAAGTGGTTCTCTTGAACACACTTCTCTCCACACCAGGATTTTACTCGGTAGTAACCCTCTCGGTCATAATTTACTCGGAAAACATAACCTTACACTCGAAATTTCATCCTTCACTCGGAATTTCTCTCTGTCACTCAGAACAGAGTCATTTTTCACTCAGAATTCGCATAATACCTTTAATAGTCTATATAATTTCCATAACCACACAAAAATGAAATTTCTGAGATATCACATACCATCTGCAGGATATTTATTCACTTATTCTTACTTACAAACTTTCCATACTTCAAAATTACAAGGTTAAAACTGTTTCTAAAAACAGGGATGTTACACAAAGCCTCATGCTACCGTCTTTCTTCTTGACTAGTAGTACAGGTGCTCCCCAAGGAGATACGCTAGGTCGTATAAATTGGTTTTCCAATAACTCATCCACTTGCTTCTTTAAGTCAATCAGTTCCATTGGAGACATTCTATAGGGTGCTCTAGCAATGGGTTTTGCTCCAGGAATTAGGTCAATAGAGAATTCTATCTCTCGTTCAGGAGGTAATCCTGGAACATCCTCAGGAAATACTTCTGAGAATTCACAGACTACTGGTATCTTACTTACATCAGGAATAACTTTTCCTTTTGTAAGTGCAAATACCATGAATAATTGGGCTTCATTGTTTAAGGAATATCCTATAGGATTTTGTGAGGCATCATACTCCTGACACTCCATGTTGTCAGGTGGAAAGATCACGGTTTTATTACGACAATCCACAAGGACATGGTTAGCAGATAACTAATCCATCCCTAAGATAATTTATAAGTCCTTTAATGTTAAACATACTAAGTTCACGTTAAAATTTCTACCCCCTATATGTATAGAACAACCTTCACACACGTTAGCTGTCCTAAGATGGTTACCAGTAGGAGTAGAGACAAGCAAATCATATTGCATAGATTTCATAGGTAAATTCAGACGCCTAACACATTCTTCAGCAATAAAAGAATGTGTCGCACCAGAATCAAATAAAACTGATAAAGTAGTATCGTTAAGAATGCACTCACTTTGTACTAAGTCATCTGCCTGCGATGCCTCTGATCTACTAATTACAAATACTCTACCAGCTGTAGGTGATTTATTCTGATTATTCACTAGCTGTCCATTTTCTCTTCCTCGACTAGCTGTGCCTTTGACATTAAGTCCTCTGCGACCATTGGTATTACGTCCATCTCGAATGTTGACTCCTCCTCTGTTGGCTCCATTGTTGTTGTTCTCAGTTTTAACATTCACAGTGTTAGTGCCTTGGTGAAGTTGTGGGTAGTTAGGACGAATATGTCCCTTCTGGTTGCATTAGAATTAGGTAACATCTGTCTGTGTACAATCACGGGTTCTATGACTTCCTCCACACTTATAGCAGTTCCATGTGATTGGCTGGTTCGTGCGTCCTCCAGATGATGAAGTTGATTCTCCTTGAAATTGATTCTGATTAAATGCTCTTCACCTTTTAAAGTTCACTAGTTGAGGTCTTAATTGTTTACTGCTTTTCTCCTACTCGATCCTAGCCCGATGGTTCTCTTCAAAGATTCTGCATTTGTTGATTAAAGTAGAAAAACTCCTAATCTCCTGATGTCCTATGGCTTCTTTAATTTCTGGCTTTAAGCCATTTTCAAATTTGACACATTTAGAAGCCTCAGTTCCTGGCTGTTGGAAAGGTGGATAGAACAATGATAATTCCTCAAATTTGGTATTGTATTCTCCAACAGACATATTCCCTTGCTTTAATTCTAAAAATTCTAATTCCTTTTTGCTTCTAACACTAGCAGGGAAATATTTCTCGAGAAAGCTTTCTTTAAAATTCTCCCAGTTGAGTAGCCTACCGGCTTCCAGTAACCTATGGCGAGCGAAGATCCACCAATTTTCTGCTTCCCCTACCATCATATAGGAAGCATATTCTACCTTCTGGGCTTCAGTGCAAGGTAAGGATCAGAAGATACGTTCCATTTCTTTAATCCACAGGTAAGCCACCTCTGGACTATAGTCTCCTTTAAATTGGGTAGGTTTCCTTTTCAGGAAATGGCCAAGTCCATGGGTTCCTTCAGCTAACCTTTGCTATTCCTGTCTTTCAAGGATCTCAGCAAATCGATTGAATGCAGCAGCCATGGCATCATCCTTTTGACATCTAGCCATTTATTATCCTACAGGTACGAGTACCACTGCATTCAGTTACTGAGTATCTAATATACTCAAAGTTCTAACAATTTTTATGTTATCTTACAAGTAATTATACTAAACAGAAACATACAAAGAGCACACATAACACACAAGCACATAAATTTCAAACAAATAGAAATCAAGGTTCACACACTTCAAGCTATCTTATGTTAATCTCTAGTCACTTCCTAAGGTTTTCTTTATATTTTATAAACCATTGCTCTGATACCACTTCAGTTGTAACGCACTGGAGTCAACTTACAAATCCCAAGATAATTACCGTTACCATATAAAATCTCATGGGTAACTTATTTTTCACCTGGTAATTATCAAGAGATTCATAACCTGATTCCAGAGGTTACTAATACAATATCAGAGTGCGTAACCTTTTCATAATTGACTTCTTATTATTATACATAACATCAGAGTTTTATACATATTATATTTTACAACAGACACCTAGATCTTATAAAATATAAAGATGTAAAGTACCAAAACATAGCATACACATAATACAACAATAGTAGTCAGGCAAACAAGCATCATCATCAAAAGCCTTTATAATTCATCCATATTTAGCAACATCCACTTTGTCACATGTCTTCCTGGTTAACCACTAAAGGGTTACCACAAGTAACAAAAAGAGTGAGATAAAATATCAAATAAATAGAAATTAGATTAAAACATACACAATCACAAGTATGATGCTATGCGATGTGGATGTCAAACACGTATTTTGTATTATATTTATATTAATATTCCATTCTCTATATGAATGAAAATGCATGATGGATCCATTCTAGTGGGAACATCTACAGTGATTTTTCAGCAATAATATTTTTACGGATATACAACCGATACCGCACCCCATAATGCAACACCAACATCGGATAACAATACAATCATATCAATAACAAGTGTTGCGGGACCCCCCTTAAGGACACACTGCTTAGCCCTTAAGACAGTCGTGGTATAAAACCACCGCAGAGGTCTGTTGCTCAACAGAGCACGTTCCCCCACCGGGAACCCCCTCAAAGAACCCCCCCTGCGGATTCTTTGAACGGCCAATGCATATGATGCATGAATGCAGTAAATTTATATCATTAAATTTATTCATAATTTAACAATAAGAATTTATGGTAAAATTCAAGAAGATACGACATTTCATCATATTTACAAGTATAATCCATATATGAAGACAGCACTCTGTTTCCCTCTGTTTTTGCTGTTTTAATGATTTTAATTGCAAACAAATATACCAATTGGTTCCAAATCATCATACAACATTAGAAACATATCATATTCTAAATTATTTGGCATTAATTTCATAATTTAATTCAAATTAAATTAAAATCTAGCTAAATGAGTTTCCAAACAATTAAGCAAGCAATTCTAATTTAATTTCTATGTATTTAATATCCTATCTCCTCTTTCTTACCTCAATTGAAGATCCCTAAGCTTTCCTTATGCTAAACTCCCTTGTATTTCCTCAAATCTTCAAGTTTGTGTAGTTTCTTCTTATGCAAAATTAAAGAGTTTGAGTATGGCAAATGAAGGTTTTGAAAGCTTGAAGAGGGAGATGAAAGGTTGTGGAATTGGTAATGTTTTTGATTTTGAAGAAATTTGGAAGGTTGGAGCCTTATTTATAGGCTTCCAATGGCGGTTACTGTAGTAAATCACTGTAGCAGATACTGTAGCAAATCACTATAGCAGATACTGTAGCAAATCACTGTAACAAATCAAAGTGACATGAGGCGGTGCGAAGGGAGAATTCTCGTGAAGTTACTACGCAAGATTTTTCATGTGACAGATACTGTAGCAATTTACTATAGCAAGTACTATAGCATTTTACTGTAACATATTACTGTGGAAGATTTTTATTTTATTTATTATTTTATTTTATTCTACATTCCATTTTTTAAGTCAGACTAAAAATATCCTTATATTCAAAATTCAATTTCCTATTTTCTAGGATTCATTTCTTATTTTTCTGAGAAATTTTAATTTTTTTCACTGTTTAATTACTGCTTCAAATTTAATTAAAAATTGGGCTATTACACTCTCCCCCCGTTATAAAAATTTCGTCCTTGAAATTTAAATGTACCTTGTTAGAATAATTTAGGATATTGACTTCTCATCTCATCTTCTTGTTCCCAAGTCATTCTTATTTTATCTCCTTGTTGCCAGGCTACTTTCACCAATGAGATCTCCTTGCCTCTTACTCGCTTAACGTTTCTGTCCATTATCTTCACTGGTATTACTGGAATCGTAAGGTTTTCCTTAACTTCTATATCATCAGCCTCGATCACATGGTCTGGATCAGGTACATACTTCCGTAATTATGAGACATGAAACACATTATGAAGATTGGAAAGGTGAGGTGGCAATGCAATCTGATATGCCACTTTACCAAATTTTTTTCAGAATCTTATATGGTCCTATATATCTTGGAGTAAGTTTCTTACTTTTTAACACTCTTCCAACTCCTTTGTTGGGTGATATCTTTAAGAATACATAATCTCCAACTTGGAATTCTAATGGCTTCCTCCTTTGATCATAATATGACTTCTGCCGATCCTGCGCAATTTTCATCCTTTTTCTTATCATCCGAATTTGCTCTGTTGTTTGCTAGACAATTTCTGGTCCAAGAGTCAGGTGCTCACCTGTCTCTAACCAACAGATTGGTGTCCTACACTTTCTACCATACAATGCTTCATATGGTGCCATCCCAATGCTTGAGTGATAATTGTTATTATATGTGAATTTGATTAGTGGAAGGTAATGTTCCCAGCTTCCACCATGTTCTAATACACATGCTCTTAGTAAATCCTCCAGACTTTGTATAATCCTCTCTGACTGTCCATCAGTCTGTGAATGATAGGCAGAGCTTAACTTTAGTCTGGTACCAAGCTCTTTATGTAAACTTCCCTAGAATCGAGAAGTAAATCTAGGATCTTTATCAGACACTATGCTTGACGGTACTCCATGTAATCTCACTATCTCCTTTATGTACACTTGAGCTAATTTCTCAAGTGAATGCTTCATGTTGATCGAAAGAAAATGGGTTGATTTTGTTAATCTATCGACTATCACCCAGATAGCATCATTGCCTCTTTGTGTTTTAGGTAAGCCTGACACAAAGTCCATGGCAATGTCATCCCATTTCCATACTGGTATTTCTAGTGGTTGTAATCCATCAGATGGTTTTTGATGTTCAACTTTACTTTTCTGACATATTAAGCAAGATGAAACATACTCAGCTATCTCCTTTTTCATCCTCTTCCACCAGAAATCCTTTCTTAAATCTTGATACATCATCGTAGATCCAGGATGAATACTAAGCATGCTTTCATGGGCTTCATCTAGAATCATCTTCTTTAGTTCTGCATCCTCTGGGACACATATTCTTCCTTTCATCCTCCATACTCCATCTGAACCTTCTTGTAATCCCAGATCTTTTCCATTATGTTGTGTCTCGATCATTTCTTGGAGACATACATCTAATCTTTGTTTTTCACACACCATCTCTAGAAAATCATTAGTGATTTTCAGAACTCCGACAACCATATTTACTAAAGATTTCTCCTCAACTGTTATGTTTAAGTCTCTAAATTGTTCAATCATTTCTAATTCTTTTATCATTAAAGCTGCCACATGAATAGCTTTTCTACTAAGTGCGTCAGCAACCACGTTGGCTTTCCCCGGGTGATACTTCAACTCAAAGTCATAGTCCTTGAGAAATTCCATCCATCGACGTTGTCTCATATTTAATTCTTTTTGATCAAATAGGTATTTAAGACTCTTATGATCACTATAAACTTCAAACTTTGCACGGTATAAGTAGTGCATCTATTAATTCTTACATAAACCTTACTACACCTATATGCATCATATAATTCACAAGCACCATCATTCAACATAACATTTTTATTCCTTTCCAACTACTATCAACATTCCTACTAATACTATCAACATTACATACATTTCACTCAATGTCATTCACACACAATATATATATGCATACACATACTATGCTACCACAATCACCTGCCAATGATCACACAATCATCAATCTAATGGCTCAGTGCCATTTTACAATTCTTGTTCATCAACTACCCTACTCATCATCGGTAGTATATCATTATTTACTCAAACATACTCAAATATATCCATTCGCCATATTATCACATAAAACTCATCAACTCTCATCCTCGACACTTATCAAGTTTCAAAAGATAAGTCACCATCTTTCATGGCTCATTACAAACACAAGTCTTATACATAAATATAAACACACACTAAATATCATACAATACCATTTTCTCAAAGCATAATAATATATACATCATTATCATAATTGTTCCTTGGCATTGCTCCATCTGCTCATCTGGTATTGATTTCTACGGTATTAGTAGGCCCTCTTCTTCAGTTACTAAATCAATAGTAATGGCGAGTGACTAAAAATACAAATCAATGCAAAAAACTTAATTTATAGGAAAAGCATAATATAGTTAAGTTCCTTATTCAATTACATATTCAATTGATTTATTCTTCTTCAATTTTCAATATACTCAAGGTCATCATTTTCCATCAACTTCATAATCTAGCCGACCAAATTCTCAACATAACATTCAATTCATCAAACATCATAATCAATTCAAATAAATGCACAACTGACTCTCAGTCAATATAATATAAGACTTTCTAATATTCGAATACTAAATTAGATCAGTCATCAGCTAGAGGTTCTACCTGACCACTCTAAACCCTACCTGGTCCACTGAGTCATGTCTGACTCCTCATCTCACCATTGGGTTTTACCTGACCTCTAGGTAGCTCAAGTAGGCCACGCTCGACCACTGGAGCCAAAACGATGGGTAAACTATACAGATCAACTGTCCACACCACATAATATGCATATATATCATTTATATCAATTATGTATCATCATCCTTTCAAAGAATTCTCAACAATTTATCCTGACATTACAACCATCACCCTAGGACCTCTAATTAAGCCATTCATGCATACTTTCTCTTTTATATCAGTTCAGTTCACATTCTCAAGTTTCAATTCATAACAACAATCATCAATAATCTTTCATCAATGCACACAAATATTCATCAATTTCATATAAATTATAACTTCTCATTCACACATTTTAAGCATAACATTTTCACTCTGCATTTGTAATTCTCAACCATATTCACATATTTACAACCATAAAATGTAATACTCACATTGTCAATTAATTCATTACTTAACATCACAATTGAATACCTCAAACATTATTTATATATTCATATATATGGAATTTAACATACTTAAATTATCGTACCATTTTCCTATATACCAGAATCATCGTTAATATTATTAATTCATATACCAAGTACAATCCCTTTACCTCGCTTCCAAGCTTTCGGGACTCTTTTCGCAATGCCAAGTTCACCAAATATCTAGAACCAAGAAATTTACAAAGTAAGTTTAGCGTTTCAACTTCCGGGACTATAATCTACTTTACCGAAATAATTCCAAATTCATTTTGAAGGTTTTTGAAACTTACCTTTATTAATTCTAACCTCTGTTTCAAGCTCCGCTTTGCTTAACGTTCCTCGGGTGCTTGGTTCGGAACCTAACGACAACTGAATGAAAACTCATTAACAGTTTATCAATACCAGTGTACAAGGCTTCATTTTCAAGCTTAAAATGCCAAATTCCAACAAGGAAGAAAGCCCCTTTAGATTATGCCATTTTCGGGTTTTAGAAGAAATAGCTGAAACTAGAAATTGAAACTACCATTTTACTTACCTCGTTTCCACGATTCCAAAAATGTGATCAATTTCAAGTTTTGCGAGAATTTGAGTTCCAATACATGCCTATCAGCACACAGCTGTGGGAGAAGAAAAGAAAAGCTTTTCATGTGTGACTTGATGAGGGAGAAAGGAAATGGGGAAATTATTTTATACATAAGGGCATAATGGTCTTTTCACTCTTTTTCTTTTCTTTTTACATTTCTCTTTTCTTTTATTTATTTTAAGTAATTATATTTCATTTTTACTATATTGTAATTAATATTTTACTACCATAACTTATTTCAACTTTAATTTCATAATTAATCACCCAAAAATTAATTATCCTAAATTTACCACCAAATATAAATTTCCTGATTAATTTAATTTAATGCTCAATAATACTTAAATAATTTAATAATTAATTTTATACGGCACGAATAATCAATTTTAATTACAGAGATGTTACAATATGTTATTTGATAAATATATTATATCTAAGCTAGTTTACAACTTTCTTCATAGGGAAATTAACAAGACATCCTATGTAATTTATTCTCATTACGCTAAATCACGTTTATTTAACATGTGAAAAGGGAAAAAAGTTGAAATGACGTAGAAATGCACATGCGTATTTTCAAGGGGGTGGAAATATACACATTGAGTGACTCGCCCAAGTGAGGAAAATCTTGCCTATGAAAATTGATTAGTTTCTCAAACTTTCACCTAGGTGAAAGGTAGGTAGAGAATCCCAAATATTTGTAGGTAATTCAAGCACTACAATAGTTAACTAAAGCAAGCATGAGTGGTGTAACCCAAGGAACTCAACAACGTTTCATGAGGTTTATGCCAAACCCAAGGTGGAGGACTCCTAATGGAAATTACACTTATTGCAGTGCAAAACTTATGGTTATTTTGTTATATTTAACACGGTCCTTGTAATATAAGTATATGAACCATTGTGAATGAAATTTATAGACTACCTAGTTTGTGTCTTTTGTTATATTTAAGGGACATGGTTTGTTCCAAATGAACTACTATTATGTATTACTTTGATGTTTGTTGTATTTAAAGTGGGGTTGGCTTGATGGTTTAAATTAAATGTACTTACGTTGTTTGAAGACTTATTTACTTAGAGAGAGAAAAAACTTGTTTGATAAACTTGTTTAAAAATATGTTCTTAAAACTAAAAAAGAAAAAACACGTTTTGAAAAACTTGGTTGGGTTGGGAATTTGACGACAAGAAGCAAAGTGGTTCTTTTTTTTTGATAAATTCACCTACCTTTCACCTAAGAGAAAGTCTGAGAAATAGCCAATTCACTTAGGCAAGCCACTCAATGCACATTTTTCATCCCTTTAAAAATGTCATAGTATTTTTCACCCCCTTGAAAATACGCATGCGTGTATATTTCTATCCTTTTCAACTTTTTTATGCATGTTAAATAAATGTGATTTACTGTAATTTTAGAATAAATTACATAGGACGTCTTGTTAGTTCGGTTACGAAAGAAGTTATAGTCCAGCTTATATATAATATATTTATCAAATAACATGTATTTATATATAATGTATTTAGAAAAATATGTAACACGGTATAGCTCCATAAATATATATAAAACAATTTTTAATTAGCTTGAATAAAAGAATATGAGGAAAAAAAAATAGAAAATTGGTTGGAGACTATTATGATGTCTCTAAAACATTGGGAACTAGTATGATGTTTATAAAATATTGAGGACTTATTTGATGCCTATAAAATGTTTGAGACTGTTATGATATAAATACCTGATCCAACTTTAAATGTGTCACGACATGGCCGTTTAGGCCACGTGGCGTGGTGTGGTGTGCCACTGTGGAGGTTAACGTGTCACTAGGGCACTTAACTGAACAGAAGGAAACAAATACCAATGACGGGAACTAATGTGATGGATGAAGAAAAACATTAGGGCTTATAAAGTGAAAATTTATATGAGGATCAAATTAATTGACCATAAAAATATTAAGGATAAATTTAGGATTTTACTCTTTAATCAAGTTGGTTGAACATTTTAAAATTTGCTTATCCAAGGCAATCACTAATTCTGGCTTTACCAAGATAAGATGCTAGAGTAAGGAAGAAATCTAATCCACTCATGAATTTCGCTGATGACTACATGATGGAGGTTCAAAGCAAATATTCCTAGGTTTTCTTTGGTATTTTCTACTGTATTTTTTAGGGGACTTTTACACTTGAGCTTATATCTATCCATTTTATAAAAAAAACCAATATGAAAATTTAAATTTAACAATTTTTATTTATTTTATTTTATTTTAATTAGGATGTATCAAATTGAAGTATTGAAATTCAAATGTATTTACATTAAAAGGTTAACACTCATATAAAATGCATTCTTTGTGAATAGAATTTTATTATTGTTAGAATGAATCATAATAGTCTTACGTAGATTTTTAGAGCAAATTGATTCAGATTCCACTACTTCAATAAATAAAAATAGATAAACCTAATTATTTTAAAATTATAATTTTTGATATTTAAGTAAGAGATGTATGAGTACAAACTCCTATAAATACCTAAGAAAACACCTAAAAAATTTAGCGGGTGGTTGTCGGTGAAGACATGTGACAGTTTGCAGTTTTGCTTGGAGTGAAATTAACATGAGCAACGTGCAGATGGGTTTTACTTAGAGTGAGGGTTTGAGTACATCGAGTATTTAAGCAAATTATTAGTACTAATATCCATTTTAATCTTGCACTACTTTTTAGGCATATCAAATGAGTTATTCTCAATATATGCTAATTACATTCAACCTGTTTACACTATCACATCAGGGAACACGGACTATAAAGCAAAATAAATTATGTATATATAAAATATTTGATTTCGCGAAGAGAAATATAATGTTTATTTTAACCATTTTCATGCTTAAAAAGATTACTCTTCGAATATGGGTTGACATATATCTTCGTGAGAAAAAAAGTAAGATAATATTTTTTATATGTTTTTTTAAGAAAGTTCCCTGATGTAAATTAATGATGCTACTTTAATTGACTTTCACATTGGTATAGATTCGAGTGGAGAAGGAGGAATGTAAATAAAAAATTAATAAAAATAACATTAGTTTCACTTAAAACAATAGTTTTCTTAGAGGTGCATATATTTTAAATTTCTTATAAAAATTTGGATTGATATGTGTCTATATTTCAAGCTAAACAGCTCCATTGTCTTTTTTTTTTTGTCGGTTTTTAAGTAGGTAAAGATGCTCTCGCGGGATCGCTTACTTGGTATAATTTGTCTTAATAAAAAAAAAAAATTGCGTTTAGAAGGACATTTAATAAAATAAAAAAAGGAAAAAACGGCCCATTAGTTTTTTTTTTGGGTATAGGAGAAATAACAAGTACAAGGTATAGCTGTTTCATTTTGTTATCCACTACTAGTTTTTTTCACCACCTTCTTTATTATAGAATTTTCACACCATCCCAAACTTCAAACGTCCTATATAACCACCCCTCCTCTTTTGACATGGTATGCATGATATGAGTATATTTTAGATCTCTTTGATGGACATGATAAAATTAGGATAAAGTATTATATCTTGGTGTTTGATACACTAACAGGATATGATAAACTTATCATGTTATTTATCATATTCTGTTATTCTTTTGTAATATTCCAATAGAGAAGCTAGGTTAGGACTAGATATAATAATAATAATAATAATAATAATAATAATAATAATAATAATAATAATAATAATAATAATAATAATAATAATAATAATAATAATAATAATAATAATAATAATATGGTTGGTATGCAGGGGTACATAGGTACACTCGTAACCGGTATGGAATCTCTCAGTTATAATTCTTCTTTTTACGTCAGTTCAATGAGATTTCGGTATTATATAACACAGGATTAGTGGGAGAACCAGGCCTTCTGCTTTAGAATCTTGTTACCTTGGACCGTTGATGCTAGGATAGGTGTGATTGGACCTACAAAGAGTTTTCGATGTTTAAGTTAGTAATGATTCAAAATAAACAGAGCATTAAGAGTGAAGGAATAACTTACTTGACTCATAATGAATGATGATATTTATAGTTTTATGTGTAACATCCTAGATTTAATTATTGGTTAATTTAATTGGCCAAATAATTAAGTTAGGATCGTTAAATTAATTCCTAGTGGTTTAGTTAATTTCTAAAATTTAATTAAGTGTGTTTAGAGCAACTAGAGTTACCCGATTGGTTTGAGTAAACGTGTAAAATAAACTTCTTATCCCTACAATTTTAATTTCCAATTTCTCTCCCTCACTTCTCTCACTCACGCGTGCTTGGAAGGGAAAAATAGAACCACGTTTTCTTCTCTCCCCATCGCGAATGCCACCCTCCTATCTTCTTGATCTCCTCCAAGTCCTTGCATGCAAAAGGCAAGACTTCATCACTCAGTTTGTTCTCCACTCACACAAAAGCATGGGATAAGGACTTAAGGTTTCTTCCAATTCAATTGCAAGGTAAGAAAGATAGGGACCCATTTCGGTTTTGACCTCCATCTATCTAATGAAAGCCTAATCCTTTAAATTCATACATGTAGATTGCTTAAGAACCATTGGGAACTTATGGGCAGCAACTAGAATCTTGGATCCTTCTATTTTCCTTTAACCGGTAAGCTCCTAAAGTGGTCCATGTGTGGCTTGATTCTCATTCTTAATTTTAAGCTTCAATCTCGTCATTCCTATGGTTTTAGGTTGTGTCGAGACCAAGTTTGAACTTCAGACAGCTTCGGGGTTTTCAGAATCAAGTATCGGAATACCGTTGGCGATAGACGGTAAGCCAAAATCCTTCAAATTAGCAATTTTAGCATCGAAATGTAACTTTGATAGTGTATTGGGTATTGATATAATTGTTAAATTTTAGGAATTTTTGAATTGATAAATTAGTGATTGAAAAACGACTAGAGAGCGTTGGGATAACATTTTGAGCATCTGGAATCCAGGATTTTAGGTAGGGAGAGTATTATATATCTTAAATGCATGAGTTAGGAACAGATTAGGGGATAGTTTGATATTTAGTTGAATTAATGTTGTGATTGTGCTCCTTTTGGTATGTGATTATTGCATAGTTATCGCCTATTGAGTTTGATTTTATGATTGTGATGATCAATGAGATGATATAAATATGTGATGATAAATTAAGTGTGATTATCGTTCCTACGTATTAATAATATGATGTATTGATGATGATAAACAACTCAATATGCTTGCTATGCTTTGATTGAATTGATACAACATGATATATCATGTAATGATACTATTGATAAGCTAGGGTAGCTTAATTGATAAAGAGCATAAAATATGATTGATGTTTATGCATTGTATCTGCATGTGAGAGCTTACAAGATTGCAAGGGCCTATAATGCTGGCCCAAATAGGCGGTTTTAGACCTTGTGGTGGTTTCTTTAGACTTCATATAAGTCATCAAGTAGGACTCAAGGCTAGCCGGCAACACCACCATTGTCGTTGGGCGTGACTGTGTTGCATGAATGAGCAAGCAGTTTGGTACCTGTAAAATGGCCGAATCAGCTAGGAGTTAAGATATATTATTTTATTTTGATATCCCATCATTAGAAATGGATCTACATGTATTACATTATAGCTGCGAGGCAGCCGTGGTGACGTCGATATGCTGTGGGATAGTTATTGATGTGCACTGAATGTTGCGAGGCAGCCATTGTGATCATGAGAAGCTATGAGATAGCTATTAAGGATGTTTGATATTGTATGATAATGTTATGATGATATAATGTGTGTTATATTATAGATTAAATGACAATATTGATGTGATAAACTGAATTGATTATGGAATGTCGAATTCGATTTTGTATTTGTTATTTAATACATACACACACATACACATATATATATATATATATGCTCACCCCTGCACCAATTTTTATCTTGCAATGAACTTAGACCGCAAGGATGATTATTGAAAGTTGAGAAGCTAGCAATGGATGAATCCTAGAGTATATTCATTTGTTTAGATGACTTTGTATAACTTTTTGAAGTAGCAGCTTTGGCTGGCTTGTTTTGAATACTATATATACATGTACATAGTTGACTTAGGTAGCTGATGACCTCACTGGTGGTCTAGAAGTGATTTTAATGTACTGTTATAAGTATAGATGGTGAGTATATCCATGTACATATGATGTGGTGAATGAATTATGATATTTATGCCCATGAACCGTGTATATATTACCTATCAGGTTGAATGAATATGATGGGTAGGGTATTGTGCATCTTGTGTTGCATATAGAATGATGGATGTGAGGCGAAATGGTGTGGCACCATTATTCTTGATGAATGTCATGTATTTCATTGCGAATCATGCATAATTTGGAACTGAGCATGTCCAAATAAGATCTGTGAGGTTCTGGAACCTCCAGATAGTCTCAATAGCTTGTATTTAATGTTTTGGACTTATGAGAATTGGAATGGTCCAATTCCAATAGGATCTGATTAGTTAGATTGCTTGTTGAAGGCCTAAATTGGCCAAAACGTATTATCATGCATAACTTGCTCAAATTTGGAAATTTTAAGGTATGGTCAGTTTCCACAAGTCACAAATGTTTTGTTTTATGTTATGTCAAAGTTTGGTGATGATTGGACATCATTTATGGAAGTTAGAGTATGCAGAAGTTGGTCAAAATGCCAAATTCTGCATATTTTCTACATTCTGGCCTGGTATAATCGATTACGAGCTCTTTGTAATTGATTAGGACCATTTTGGAATGGTGGTAATCAATTCATAGGTCTGGCATAATCGATTAGGACCATTCTGGAATGGTGGTAATCGATTAACAAGTGGCATAATCGATTAGGACCATTCTGGATTGATGGTAATCGATTAGCATGTTTGAGGTAATCGATTATAGTCATTTTGTTGCTCTTGTAATCGATTACCCATTTGGTGTAATCGATCACCATGCCCCTTGAACCTCCAAATGGGGTTGGAAATGCATTGTAACTCCACACTACTAAAAAAACCCCAAATAGCCACCTCAAAATAGCGACCACCGAAGGTCGTCGCTAATTAGCGACCGCCTTATCGACCAACTAGGAAAAAGGGACTGGAAAAAATATAAGTGACTAATTTAGCGACCAGATAATCCCGTCGCTAAAAAGTATCACTAACACCGTCGCTAAACACTGTTGCTAAGACTACGTCGTCGCTAGTGCGGTCGCTAGATTTCGTTCCTGCACTTTTTTGTTTCCCTCTTGTTGGTGCCAAATAGTTGCAACGGTACATGTACCGTCACTAATAGTTACCCCGTTGCTACTGCGGTCGCTAGATTTCATTCCCTTCCTTTTTTGGTTTCCCTCCAAGGGTTTTATTGAGCCAAATTGTAGCAACGACCATATACCGTCCCTAAATGGAAGGCAAACAATAGCGACGGCCCATGTTCATTGCTATTTGTTGTTTTTAGCGACGGTTATAGTATCGTCTCTAAGAACCGAAGGTAGTGATGGATTTACAATACCGTCGTGAATGTTTTTAGAGTTTAGTGACATTTTTACCGATGGTGGTGTGCGGTCGCTAATGTTTAGTGATACTCGACCAGCGCCTGTCCCCTAATCATTTGCCCTAACTCTCAATTCCTCTATCTTCCCTTCGACTCCCTCTGTCCCTCCCTCTGACTCCCTCCCTACGACTCTCTCCCTCCCCTCCGACTCCTTCCCTCCCTTCGTCTGAGTTCCTCCACCCGTCTCCCTCCCTCTGTTCCTTTCTCTGGCGGTGGCTCCCCTTGCTTCCACTCCCTTTCTTCCATCCGCTGTCTCCCTGAAGCTCACCACTCTCCGTCCGGTAGTCCTTAAAGGCTGGTGTTCAGCTGGTCCAACTCACCTGTCGGTCATAGGAAGAAAACACCCAGGTTTATTTTCTTCTGCTTTTGTTGTAAGCTGTAGTTAATTTTTTGCCTGTGATATCTCTTTAGTTCAATAAATTTCTCGTCTGTGTGCTGTACTATATTTACTGGTCTAGTTTGAAAGTGCATTGCCTTCTCTGTAGTGCGATGATGTATTGTCAAGTTTTACTTTCCAATTACTATTTATCTTTATGTTGTATTGCTTAAGTCATTCAACAGTTGAGCACAGTTACTGTATGGTCGTCTTAATTCAAAAACATTTTGTAGTTTATATATTGATATGTTTTTAAAATATTATCCGGAACAAGCAAATCACAGTTACCTTTTTATGTTATCTTTTAAGGTTTTGTTTTAGTGAATGAAAGTTTAGGTGCGTTGTATAATCTTTTCATTGTTAGGATTTAAATTCATGTTCTCATGAGTTAGAGTTTAGTGTCTATTTAATAGTGTTGTTTAGGGTTGATTTAACGTTTTGGAAGGGGATCTAGTAAACACGTCTAAAGAAGAAAGTTTAAGAACCCAACTATTTTTATATTCTAATTTGAAGTATATGTGATTTTATTACGAAGTCTATCTACTTTTCAATTATACAATTTTGGTACTCTTATAAATTTTATTTCATATAAAAACTTTAAAATATAATGTCTCTCTGGACATTGGATGATTTGAGGTAGAATTGAGATATGAAATTGTTCCATATTCTGACTGGTCCTTTAGTAGATTTGTAGAAATATGTATGCACATGTTTTTTAGGAGGTGGGTGTGGGGAACTGAAATTTGTTGGTTTTGAAAGGATGCTCTAGTTGTTGATATTACTTTCTTTATGGACTCATTGGCCTTGTCTTCTTTGTTTCCTTTTAGAATAAATTTAATTGATAAAAATAAGGAAGCACAACTAGGGGAAGAATAAACATCTTTTTAAACACCAAATTTCCAAGCTGTAATAATTCTCCTTCATTCTTGGGTATAAAACAAACTTCTAAGTCCTAACAGACAAGGAAGTCTCTTCTGTGTTTCTCGAACCCCCACCTGTTCATCCACTTTCACGAGATAAAAAAAAATGAGATAGTAGATTGAAAATTTGGAAATAATCTAGATAGGTCTGGATAAGGGTAAATCCCAAAAAATAAGGCTTTAGAATTAACCAAAGCAACTCCCAAATATGTGGCCACATCAGAACCTGATAACCAGCTGTCTCCACAAAGGTAAAAGATGCCAATTCTCCACATTTGAACTACCCAATCTGGTCTTAGCTAAGAATCTTGTAATTGCAGATAGCCTAGGAAAACTTAAGAAGGAGTACATTCAATTTTTTTAATGCTTTTATAAGTTTAAACTTGTTTAAAAACATATATACTCCTTTTATTTCTAAATATAAATCATATTCTAAAAGTTTCTTTTCCTTATACTAGCCACTTTAAGAAGCATTATCTCTGGTCAAGCTTTTCCTTAATCTTTAATTACATATTATTCAATTTTCTTATAAGTTTATAATTTGCTGATAACAGCACGATGTTTAAATAAGATTAATTTTAAATAGAGTATATCAGATTAAAAATAAATAAATTTCTAGAATGATGTTATACATTATACATTATAAAATCACACTATATAGAAGAAAAATTTACATGAGATTCAGGGATTATTTGTAACTCTTTTTAAAAATAATTTTTAGTTGTTTCATTTTTAAAAATTAAAATACTTATTTAACTAATCAATTTTCTAAAATTGAGTTTGGAAACAACTCTCATTTTTCTATTTTAAAAACTAAAAAGGTGGAACAAGTTTTACCTATTTTGCTTCTTTGTTGTTATCTTTAATTTTGAAAAGCTGAAAACAAAAGAACTACATATTTTCATTAATGGCATAGATATAATATCCTTTGTAACTTTCTTAAAAGATGTGTATTTGGAGAGTTTGAACCTCTGAATCCTTGTTGTTGAATTTGTCTATAGCTTCTTGAAGTTTCTGCTCTGAATCTCTCGTAAGAGATTCATGTAATAATTGAGTTCTGAGTTTCTTACTGCAGTCTGCTCTATATCTCTTCCGCTTGTGACAACATTTTCTTCAGAAGTTTTAAGTTTCTCCATTATCTCATTCTCCCTCACTTCATAAAACCTTGAGATCACTTTCTATGCTTTGCAACTTACCTGACGTGACGTTTAAATCATCCCTCAAATTTTCCAAAAGATTGTCTCTTTCAGCAAGTTTCTCATTCAAACTGTTATCTTTCTTAGCAAGTTTCTCATTCAAATTGTTAGAAGCATATTCTAACCTTTTCTTTTTATCTGTCACTGCATTCAAAGAATCTTCCAACTCATTTTCCCTTTCACTAGCTGCTTGCAATGTAGCTTCAAGGTTTGATGATTCATTTAAGTCAGATTTAAGTTGAATTGCCTTACCCATGTACTCCTGCAGTTGGTGATTCAGAAGATTCTTCTTTTCCTCAACCTCTTCTAATTTACCATTGAGATTAGATATTTTCACAGAGAATTCAGTCATTTCTCTCTCAGCATCATTTGTTTTCAGTTGCACTAAATTTAATTCTTGCTCAAGCATGACATTCCTCAGCTCTGCTGCTATAAAGCATGTTTCCAACTCCCTCAATTGAGATTTCACCTCTTTTGCAGCTGCATTTGAAGCCTGAATATGTTCCTCAAGTTCAAGATTCCTTTGACTAACAGTAGCAGCGGTAGATCTAGATTTATTATGGAGATCTTCTAAAGACTTCACCTTCTGCTCAAGCTCTGTTTTGAGAAAATTTTCATCAGAAAGCTTTAGCTTTTCCTCTAAATCAGTGCACAAGTCCTCAAACTTGTTTGAATTATGGGATAGATCTTCCACAGTTGCTTCAAGACTTTTTTTTTTCTATTTTAAGTTTACTTAGTTCCTCATGTACAGTGAGGACCTGTGCTTCCTGAATCTTAAGTGTAACTTCAATTGATTCTCTCAATTATTCCTCTTCCTATAACTTGAACCTATACATTAATTGGTACAAATTGCAAAATAGTCTTTATTAGGTTTAATTCATCAATAACCCTCTATAACCTTTTAAGCCTCTAACCTATTCAGGAATAAAAGTAACATGAGAAGCCATCCAATAAGTGTTATGTTGTATTTTTATACTATTTATATCATGGATTTATTTAACTTGTGTAACATATTAAAAGATTAAAAAATGTAAAGTTTTATCACGCTAATATAATAAATAATATAATATAAACTATAGTATAATAAATAATACAACTTTATGTGGACTTGTCTATTTCTGCAGTTGATGTAACAAAATTGATATAGGCCAAGACATAATCAGTTCCCTTTTCAATTTTGCTTTTCAATTTAAGAAACTTATAACATGTCAACCTTTTTTTGGTATTCTATGCAGATCTACACGCCGTGTGGTCTCTGTTTGTATGTCTTTAGCTTGCTCTCTATAGTTGTGTCACTTTTCCAGGTAATCCTCTTATGTTAATTTGGAAGTGATTTGTAACCTATGATGATTATGTATGCATATTGATTGTTGTTTGTTAGTGGAGAGAAGAGCTCATTAGGCATTGCTTATGTGTGCTGATAACATGTTTTAAAAGTGTACATGTGTATTGTTGTTTGTTAGTGGAGAGCAGAGCTCATTAGGCATTGGTTTTGTGTGCTAACAACATGTTGTTTTTATGCATGTGAACTGTTGTTTGTTAGTGGAGAGCAAAGCTCACTAGGTTGTTATGATTATCTCTCTCAATTTCGTATACAATGTGTAGCATATATAATTTAACTGTATTGGGAAGTTTTCTGTATGTAATAGGGCGTTTGTAAATTTTGGAAATGTTTAGTTTACAGGTGAGACTCTGCCAAAATTTTGGCAGGCTCCCCTTCTTAGGGAACTTAAAAAATGAAACTCAACTTTAATAATGTAGGGTTTAGTCGTGTGTGTACCCATTAGATTCCCGTTCAAGTTTCAAAACAACCGGCTAACGTATCGTGTTGTGTTAGATCTTGAATTGTCCCAGTTGGATAGTTTGGTATGAATTTGTAACCAGTAGTGCGTGACCCATCAATGTTGTATGTGGTCTATCTTGAGTCATTGAATGTTCATTTAAAATTTCGGTTATGGTGTTTTGTATTGTCTCCAGGGTGCATGCCTGCGTGTGGTGTTTTATACCGTACGTATCTCTGTGTACTCGGGGACCAATACGAAATGCTGCCGAAATTTCAAATGAACATCAACGACACAAGATAGACCACATACAACATCGATGGGTTACGGATGGTTGCATATTCATCCTGAATGGGATAGGGCCCCACCCACTTACAACATCAAAGAGATAGAAAGTGATTCATGAACGATAGTCATATAGTGTTTAAATTAAAGTAACAAAAATTATGCTTGTTAGATATCGTGAATGGAGGTACCGGCAAATCGGCGATGGATGTACAACCGGCTAGATCGCAGTCGGCGAGTGTCTGAGGAGTTTATGATGGGGCTGTTGGAGTTCATCCCGTTCACTACGGTAAACCCTCCTGGATTTGAAGTGACTCAAAAGATTCGTTATCCTTGCTCAAGATGCAAATGCATGAGTTTTGAATACGCGGATGACGTGATGTGCCACTTACAGCAGAACAGATTCATGAAAGGATATTATTGGTGGTACAACCATGGTGAGCAGTTACCGCCCAGGCCAATGAGCGTACCTATACAAGCGTCTTATTTTGAGGTATTCAATAACAGGAGTAACTTCAATAACATGGAACAGATGGTGATTGACCATGCTGGACCTTCTACCGGGCGTGGTCTACAACATACAGATGAATTGGGGGATCAGAATGAGGGTGTAGAGGAGGACCCGAATCCGGATGTTAAAAGATTTTATGATTTAAGCATAAAGGCGAACTACAATCTATCGGGTGGCTATTTTGATAGAATGGTGGATTTGATGGGGTCTACTATGCCAAATGAAAATAGAATGTCGTCAAACCTGTATTATGCTAAGAAAAGTGTGACGAATCTGGGATTGGGATGTGTCAAGATAGAGTGTTGTGTTGACGGATGTATGTTGTTCCGAAACCAGTTTGTCGAAAAGAGTGTCGAAAAGTGTATTTACTACAGCAAGGATCACTACAAAACCGTCAAGAGAAGAAGGAAGGTAACTAGAACGGTAAGGAAGAAAATGTGGTACTTTCCGATTACTCCACGGCTTCAACGTTTATACGCTTCATTGTCAACGGCAAAACACATGCGTTGGCATACTCTAAACCGAACACAAGAGGGTCTTTTATGTCATCCGTCTGATGGGAAAACATGGAAGTATTTAGATGGGCTTTACCCAGAATTTTCACATGAGCCGCGCAATGTACGGCTTGGCCTATGTACGGATGGGTTCAACCTGTTTGGTCAATATGGAAGAGCGTACTCCTGTTGGCAAGTGATCCTGACCCCGTACAATTTGCCTCCTGAGATGTGTATGAAGAGAGAGGTGATATTTCTATCCGTACTTGTCCCAGGACAAAAAAATCCAAAGGCGAAAATAGACGTCTTTTTGCAACCGTTGATTGAGGAGTTGACAGAATTGTGGGATGTTGGGGTGATGACTTACGATGTATCCTTAAAAAACAATTTCATGATGAGGGCTGTTTTGATGTGGACCATTAATGACTTCCCTGCGTATGGCATGCTTTCTGGATGGTCAACGTCTGGGAAGCTTGCTCTCCCTATTTGCATGGAAAACACCGGGGGGGAATCACTCCCCTTTAGTGGCAAGACAAGTTATTTTGACTGTCATCGTAAATTCCTACCGTTGGTCACCCTTACAGGAGATCAAGAACCGCTTTTAAGAAAAACAAGGTTGTCAATGAACCTCCACCGTGTAGATTATCCAGTTCACAGGTATGGGAAAAAGTATCTGAATATCCTTACATATAGGATAAGAATGTTAAGGAGTTTCCGGGTTACGGGAAGGAGCATCACTGGGTGAAGCAAAGTATATTATGGGATTTACCGTATTGGAAAAACCTTTTGTTAAGACATAACATAGATGTCATTCACATTGAACGAAATGTTTTCATGAACATATTTGACACTGTGATGGACATCAAAGGCAGAACAAAAGACAACGAGAAAAGCATATTAGACGTTGCAACGTTGTGTTCAAGGAACGACCTGGAGTTGAGAGATGCAGGACGTGGCAAAATGTTTAAACTGCAAGTGAAATATGCATTAACAAAGGCTCAACGGATGGCTGTCTGTGTCTGGGTGAATGGCTTGACCATGCCTGAAGGGTTTGCTTTGAATTTGAGTAGATGTGTCGACCTAAAGGAGGGCAGACTGTTCGACATGAAAAGTCATGATTGTCATGTATTTATGCAACGACTACTGCCATACGCATATCATGCCTTACTAAAACCCATCTGGAAACCGTTGGTTGAGTTGAGTCATTTTTTTAAAGAGTTGACAGCAACAGTCTTAACAGAGGAGACTCTTGTGAGGATGGAGGAAAGCATTCCAGTGTTGATTTGTAAGCTGGAGCAGATTTTTCCCCTAGTTTTTTTTATTCTATGGAGCACCTGCCGATTCATCTACCATATAAGGCTAGGGTTGGTGGACCCGTCCAGTATCGTTGGATGTATCCGTTTGAAAGGTTAGATTCTAGAACAACTTCAAATCCATCAATTCGCTTTCTTGCAAAACTGTTAAATTGATTATAACTTTAAACACAAATTCTTTATGTTTCACTAGATTCCTGCGTTCTTTAAAAGACAAAGTCTTAAACAAGGTATGTGTTGAGGTGTCGATTTGTGAGGCATACTTAGTGGAAGAAATTACCACTTTTGCTTCATTTTACTTTCCTACAGAGATAGAAACAAGAATGAATAGAATCCCCCATAACCTTGCAGTGGCATCAAACACTGGTGTTGGCGAACAAACCTCAATATTTAACTACCCTGGTCGTCCTGGAGGCAAGGTCATAGAATGTTACATTGATGAGAAACATCGAAAGGTGGCCCACTTGTATATTCTGCTAAACTGCGAGGAAGTTGAACGATACCTCAAGTAAGTCAACTATTTTTACATTTTTCTAACTTCACATCCATAGGATTGCTGTGTAGTTAAACTTTTCTACTTTAAGTAGTATATATACAGATATACTTAGACAAGGGCATAATGATATAACTGACGACCAAATCTGCAGTGAGGTATCATCCAAGTTCGTCGATTGGTTTGCACAACACGTAAGGCCATACACTATATGTATATTCTTTTATGTTGTATAGTTATCTACATTCTAGTATAATGCACAATGTTATACTCTGAATAGATTCAAGATCCAAACAACCAAATTAAAGACCCTTTGCTCCAAGCTCTTTCTTGGGGGCCTGTGAAAACTGTTAAAAAATGGCCAATATTCTTTGTAAATGGCTATAAGTTTAACATTTTCCAATGGAGTGAAGGAATGCGAACACATAACTTTGGGGTTTGTGTTAAAGGCACAACTGGCCATTTAGAAGAGGACTTCTATGGTGTGTTAAAAGAGATCGTTCAAGTTTCTTTCTCCAGACGGGATAACAAAGATTTAGTTTTATTCAATTCTGATTGGTACGACAACACAATCGGAGTGGGTACAAAAGTCGATAACCATTACGGATTGGTTAAGGTAAAAAAGAGCGGTAGATATAAAGGATTTAATCCCTCCATCTTTGCCCAACAAGCCGAGCAAGTTTATTACACAGAATTCCCTGGTGGGCACCAGCATTGGTATGCAGTCATCAAGGCCAAGGCTCGTAGTCAGATCATTGATAACGTTATCGATGAGGTTGAAGATGCTTATCAACTAGCTCCAAGTGACCTACACGAAAGTCACTCAGTGTTGAATATTGATCCAAACATTTTAGATGAGACACTTGTGACCTCAGGTAGTGAACACATTGACACACAAGCTATCTTGTCATTAAAATGGACCAGGGCCAATTTGGACAATGATAACACGTCTGAAACACATTTCGACAGTGACATAAACACTGAAGGGGACTTTCAAACTGAAACAGACACAGAGTATGTAGTTGAGTATAGATTTACATATAATTATATATATGTTATTTTTTTTATTGCTTAATCATTACATTGTTTCATTGACAGATGACTGGACGCAGAGGATGATTCAGTCGGGGTGGTGGTAGGCACTGTAACACCCCTGTTTTTAGTTACCTTGTAAATTTTGAAGTATAGAAGTTCTGTAAGTGATAATAAGTAAATAAAATACCCTGTAAGTAGTCTATAATATCCCAAAAATTTCATTCTCGTGTATAATCATTTTTTTTATCTAGACCATTAATGATATTATCCATTTTCCGAGTGAATCATGTCTGAGATAAGACTGTCCGAGTAAAGAAAGGAATCTGTTTCCGAGTGAGGTATGACCGAGAGAAATTCCGAGTGAAGGTTATGTTTCCGATTGAGGTATGACTGAGAGAAATTCCAAGTGAAGGTTATGTTTCCGAGTGAGGTATGACCGAGAGAACTTCCGAGTGAAGGAAGTTTAAGATGTTTCCGAGTGAGTCATGACCGAGAGAACCAATTTCGAGTGGAATCCTGGCCTCGGAGACATTTTTGAGTGAAGCGTGTCCGAGAGAACCACTTCTGAGTGAAAGAGGCTCTGACTTCGAATGAGCACCTTTCGGGTAAAGACGCTTCCAAGTTCCATACTTCCGGGTGGAGTGTCTCCGAGTGACTCATTTTCGAGTGAAACGTCTACAAGTGACATGTTTCTGAATAAAACGTTTTCGAGTAAAACGTCTTCGAGTGACTCGTTTCCGAGTGAAACGTCTATGAGTGACTCGTTTCTGAATGAAACGTTTCCGAGTGAAACGTCTTCGAGTGACTCGTCTCCGAGTGACTCGTTTCCGAATAAAACGTCTCCAAATAAAATGTCTCCAAATGAAACGTCTCCGAGTGAAACGTTTCTAAGTCAAACGTCTTCGAGTGACTCGTTCCCGAATGAAACGTCTCTGAGTGAAACGTTTTCGAGAGAAGTACTTCCGGACGAAGAAAAACTTTGATTTTGAATAAGTACTTCTCAGACCGAGATATTTCCGAGTAGTGAATTCCTGAGTGGGGTATCTTCGAGTTGAGTGTAACTTTCCCAAATGGGGTGTCTCTGAGTGCGACACTTCCGTGTGGGATGGCACCAAGTGAGACATTTCCAAGTGGGATAACACCAAGTGAGATTTCTGATTTCTGCATGGTATAACACCGATTGAAAAATATACCGAGTGAGTCATTTTCAGGGGAAATACTTCTAAACATAGAAAGACTTTGACTTCGAATGAATACGTTTCCGAGTGAAAAGTTTTCGGGGGGAAGTAAATATCCGAGTGATGAAACCTTTCATTCTATTCGTACTCGGGTGTCATAAAGGCTGCCTAGAGCCTGTGCTCGGGCCATATTCAAAGTTATCGAGAGCTTGTGCTCGGTTCGCCTTCGAGATTGTCTTTGACTCTGAATGATCCTTTCAGTTATAAGATTTCCGAGTGACGCAACTCCGAATGATCTTTCACTTGTAAGATTTCCGAGTAACGCAACTCCGAATGATCTTTCAGTTGTAAGATTTTCGAGTGACGCAATTCGGAGAGAAATATTTTAAAGTGAAGAAAAACTGACTTCGAATAAGTACTTTTCAGTTAGAGATATATCCGAGTGGATAATTCACGAGTGAATCAATTTGGAACGAAAAGTGGCTGACTTTGAAAGAACACTTTCGGGCAGAGATATCTGAGTGAGATATTTCTGAATGAGGTGTCTCCGAGTGATACATTTTTGAGTGAGTCATTTTCGAGAAAGGAAAGGCTATGTTCGAGTGTTTCAAGCAGAAACATTTCCGAGCAAATCCCCTCCGAGTGAAGCAATTCTGAACGTAAGAGGCTCTGAAACTTCGCGGAAAGAGATATGCCCAAACAGTGTCAGAATTGATAGGGGACATGATCAATAGAACCTGACTGGATCAGGGCTGGGATAGTGACGCCATTCCTAACCAGTTTCGAAAAGGTTCGCTCATGCTGGAAGGAGCATCCCCACTTAGTGATCGGTCCACTAGTTCACGCAAATCTGAATAGGTTATCACGGACGAGCCACATGCAGGGAAACTTGCACATTTTACTCCAATCATGTTGTTTTGTACATATTTTAATATATTTACTTCAATCATACAAGCTCTATTATGTAGGCGGCAGAAATGGTCAACAATACAGCTCATTCTCTTATCTAAAACCTCAATTATTATCACAATTAACGCACCTAACATTCCAGTATGAAAAGCTTGTCCCCCACTTGTCTTTTACTTTATTAAATCGATACCACATCCTGTTTCCAAGTCTGAATTCGCAGAACAAAACTAAAATTAGTAAAGTCTCTCTCTCATTTCCTTTTCTCCGTCAAGTCAACTTGATCTGAAGCAAGGATAATAAGAGAACGTCCTCAACTACTATAGGATCTTCCATCAAGGTAAGGGGGTATATTCTCTGGTATTCTGGGGGGAAACCGAGTGTTTGGAAAGACTAAGGTACTTCTGGTCCTTACCTTTCCGAGGGTAGGTTCGGGAATAGTTGTTAAATTAAGATGCTTTAATTTTATATATTTGTTTTATATATTTTTATTGATATATATATGATTAATTGGCTGTGTTGATTATTACTAACCATGATGATTAAGTGGATATGTTCAGTATTGAATTGTGAAAATATTAAGAACCATGGGTGTCTATGTGGATTCCAGTGAGAAAGTTTTGAAAGACAAAATAAATAAGGAAATAAGGATGAAGGGTCACCATTTATATCACTGGTACTATTATTATGATTATGATTACGATTATAATTATAATTATGAATATGATTATTATTATTATTATTATCATTATTATTATTATTATTATTATTATTATTATTATTATTACTAATATTCTTATTGTTTTAGTTATGAACAATGAAATAAGGAACATACTACTTACTTTTTAAATGAAGCATTATTTTAGTCAAGATATAACCAATATATTTTCTAGAATAAGAATAAATAAAATAATAAAGATGACCTACAACGTCCAAAAAAAAAATAGATGAGACCTAAGAACATGAGAACAAATATTACGAGGCTGGAAACACATAGATACCCAAGGATCAAATGATAAAACTTAAATAATGCATTTTTGCATCATGAAAATATTTTTGAAGGAGTAAAACTAGAGTATACACCTGGTACGCTGGAGGACATTCACGTCCGATCTCTGAGGAGAATCTTGGGAGTACAACCGGGACAGAAACCCAATGGCATCAGAGTCGCGCCTAAAGCCGGGTTAGACGATGCAATTCTGGTGTACTTTGACTAAATGACGGAATGTAACTATGATCGTGTAGAGCCAAGTCCCAAGATAATATAATGATTAGAACCTGTGAGTTCATTCGTACCTTATGATGATTAAGTAATGATTGGGGGACTTGGTGAGCTCCGATCGCTCTAGTATGGAAACGTTGTGCCCAAAGGGCAACTTGAGCAGGACGACTGCCAAAGAATGAGATAATGGTGATGGTGGATTAGTTTATTGGGCCCATATACATCATGAGACTTAACTTAAGATAAATTATAATAAACCTAACTCATGCATTCCATGACGACATTATTGATTGTTATAGTTGTAAATATGTTAATTGTATGATTTATGTTATATTATCTGTTGATTGGATATGTCCGCACCAGGAACCTTCAGGGTCTGGGGTATATACTTACCCTTTCTGATCATTAATAACAGAGGAGCTAGGAAACCAAGAATCGGAGTACGAAGAACAGCAATACATTGGACCAACTGGGAGCACTCATTAAAAGTAGGATATATGCAGTTGAACATTTATTAATAAATAATGAGACAATGGATGACTGTATGTATTTAAGGGTGCCTATGTGCCCCATTCTGTTAAGAGTACAATTACTTATAGTTTGTGAATGACTATGTGAATTACCTACTATTTGCTTCCACTGATCTGCCACTATTTTATTTTAAAAAAAATATTCATTAAATAATGGCAGATCAGTGGAAGCAAATAGTAGGTAATTCATATAGTCATTCATAAACTATAAGTAATTTTACTCTTAACAGAATGGGGCACATAGGAACCCTTAAATACATACAGTCATCCATTGTCTCATTATTTATTAATAAATGTTCAACTACATATATCCTACTTTTAATGACTGCTCCCAGTTGGTCCAACGTATTGCTGTTCTTCATACTCCGATTCTTGGTTTCCTAGCTCCTCTGTTATTAATGATCAGAAAGGGTAAGTATATACCCCAAACCCTGAAGGTTCCTGGTGCGGACATATCCAGTCAACAGATAATATAACATAAATAATACAGTTAACATATTTACAACTATAACAATCAATAATGTTGTTATGGAATGCATGAGTTAGGTTTATTATAATTTATCTTAAGTTAAGTCTCATGATGCATGTGGGCCCAATAAACTAATCCACCATCACCATTATTTCATTCTTTGGAAGTCGTCCTGCTCAAGTTGCCTTCTGGGCACAACGTTTCCATACTAGAGCGATCGGAGCTCACCAAGTCCCTCAATCATTATTTAATCATCATAAGGTACGAATGAACTCACAGGTTCTAATCATTATATTAACTTGGGACTTGGCTCTACACGATCATAGTTACATTTCGTCATTTAGTCAAAGTACACCAGAATTGCATCGTCTGACCCGGCTTCAGGCGCGACTCTGATGCCATTGGGTTTCCATCCCGGTTGTACTCCCAAGATTCTCCTCAGAGATCGGACATGAATGTCCTCCAGCGTACCAGGTGTATGCTCTAATTTTACTCCTTCAAAAATATTTTCATGATGCAAAATGCATTATTTAAGTTCTATCATTACTTTGATCCCTGGGTATCTATGTGTTTCCAGTCTCGTAATATTTGTTCTCATGTTCTTAGGTCCCACTTATTTTCCAGACGTTGTAGGTTATTTTTATTATTTTATTTATTTTTATTCTAGAAAATATATCAGTTATATCTTGGCTAAAATAATGCTTCGTTTGAAGAGTAAGTAATATGTTCCTTATTTCATTATTTATAACTTAAACAATAATAATATTAGTAACAATAATAATAATAATAATAATAATCATATTCATAATTATAATTATAATTGTAATCATAATCATAATAATAGCAACAGTGATATAAATGGTGACCCTTTATCCTTATTTCCTTGTTTATCTCATCTTTCAAAACTTCCTCACTGGAATCCACATAGACACCCATGGTTCTTAATATTTTCATAATTCAATACCGAACATATCCACTTAATCATCATGGTTAGTAATTATCAACACAGCTAATTAATCATATACATATCAATAAAAATATATAAAATAAATATAAAATTAAAGCATCTTAATTTAACAACAATTCCCGAACCTGCCCTCGGAAAGGTAAGGACCAGAAGTACCTTAGCCTTTCCAAACACTTGGTTTCCCCCCAGAATACCAGAGAATATACCCCCTTACTTTGATGGAAGATCCTAGAGTAGTTGAGGACGTTCTCTTCTTATCCTTGCTTCAGATCAAGGTGACTTGACGGAGAAAAGGAAATGAGAGAGAGACTTTACTAATTTTAGTTTGTTCTAAGAATTCAGACTTGAGAACAAGATGTGGTATCGATTTTATGATACAAAAGACAAGTGGGGGACAAGCTTTTCATAGTGGAATGTTAGGTGCGTTAATTGTGATAATAATGGAGGTTTTAGATAAGAAAATGAGCTGTATTGTTGACCATTTCCGCCGCCTACATAATGGAGCTTGTATGATTAAAGTAAATACATTAAAATATGTACAAAACGACATGATTGGAGTAAAATGTGCAAGTTTCCCTGCATGTGGCTCGTCCGTGATAACCTATTCAGATTTGCGTGAACTAGCGGACCGATCACTAAGTGGGGATGCTCCTTCCAGCATGAGCAAACCTTTTTGAAACTGGTTAGGAATGGCGTCATTATCCCAGCCCTGATCCAGTCAGGCTCTGTTGATCATGTCCCCTATCAATTCTGACATTGTTTGGGCATATCTCTTTCCGAGAAGTTTTAGAGCCTCTTTCATTCAGAATTGCTTTACTCGGAGGGGATTCGCTCGGAAATGTTTCTGCTTGAAACACTCGGTCAGCTTTTCCTTCCTCGGAAGTGACTCACTCGAAAATCATATAACCGAAAGATCATTCGGAGTTGAAGTTCAGTCCTCTCTCGGAAATCTTTCAACTGAAAGATCATTCGGAGTCGAAGTTTAGTCCTCTCTCAGAAATCTTTCCACTTGGGAGTATCACTCGGAGTCGAAGGCAATCTCGAAGATGGACCCGAGCACAAGCTCTCGGCAACTTTGAATATGGACCCGAGCACAGGCTCTAGGAAATCTTTAAGACACCCACTAGTGCAAAAATTGGATATAACAACGGGATATATTCATGGGTTGTAGTGGATCAGTGATAAAAACATGCGCGGTGGCATTTTTGAAATTATAAGGTGAACGTTATAATTAGAGAAAACTATATATCCACGGTTAACATCATAACCGTCATCGTACACGTCAATATATATTCACGGTTGAGAAGTCAACCGTGGATATATAGTACCTGAAATATATATCCACGGTTGTGTTCATAACCGTGGATATATATTCATGGGTATGTTCAGGGTTATGATGTTAACCGTGGATATATATTGATGTCTATAATGACGGTTTATATTTCCAACCGTGGATATATAGTTCAGGTCTTAGGTTTAATCACTAGGTACTGTATGTCCACGGTTGTTTCTACAACTGTGATTATAGATTTAATATTTATCCACGGTTGTGGTCGTAACCGTGGATAAATAGTTAACATTTATCCACAGTTTTTTGTTTAACCGTGAATATATGTGTAATATATTCACGGTTTCAAGGGGAACCGTGAATATACATCCTTTCTAAAACTTCAAAAGCCGCGCCTCTCAGGCTTTTTTCACTTTCTCTTCTTCTTTCGCGCTGGTTGTCGTCTTCTTCCTCGTTCTCCTCTTTTGCTTGAGTTTGTTCTTTGCTGGTCGTGGGCTTCTACGTTCACTTGCTTCTTCATTCTTCCTTTCATGTTGTTGTCATCTTCACACTATTTTCTTGTAAGTGCCTCATTACCTTTCTTCTTCGTTCACTGCTGGGCTACTTCACTGTTATGGTCTATCATTGTTTGTCGAATATATTGTGTATGTTTTCACTTGTGTATAGTCGAACCTAAATGAATGTGTTGTCTCTGTGTGTGTGGGTATTATTTCATTGTTCAAGGTGAACGAAGCTTGTCTCTGTCTCTGTGTTATTATTAAGTTTGGTTAAGCTTGTCTCTGTCTCTGTCTCTGTCATTATTTGACATTGCCTGTGTGTTATTAAGTTTGGTTAATTTTGCCTCTGTGTTGTTAACCATTTGTAATAAGCGACTGAAAATTTGTTTCTAAAAGAAATAATGTTGTTGTTAATAATATTGTTGTTAATAACTATTTGTTTCTAAAAGAAATAATGTTGTTGTGAATAAATTTGTTTCTAAAAGAAATTTTACTATCCAATGACATATCCCTTATAAGATGGAATGTTTATTTCACAAATTCTAAGCTTGGATTGAACAATATAATCAGTAGTTATACATGCTAGAGAGCTTGTGAAGGAAATTTTTATTTTATTGTGATTTATGCATTAGTTGACATTAAGTAGTAAGTGTTCACTCCTTTGGTTGGAATAATAAAAAACAATATTGGAAGGAGAATGGTGTGTAAGTGTATAAGGATAAAAGATGAATTAATTAAAGGGCATGAATCTTCTGGGAAGATGTAGCTCCAATGGTGACATACCACGATGGAATCTTTGTTCTGAAAATCTATTCATGATAGGATATTATGCCTAAGAGAGATAAGTATAGAATATTGAGTAGGTTGAACGTTAAATACACTCACTTGCATTAGGATCAAATGAAATTAGGATCAAATGTACTAAATCGTTTTCTTTAAAGCCCAAATTCACTTAAGTGAACAAGTGAGTTTCATCGAGTGTTTCTTTAAAAGTCTTATAAACCAACATCATAATCCATAATCAATAATACATACTCCAACACCATACTTGTACTTCAAAATAACACAAATTAGAAACATCATACTAATTTAGGTAAAAAGTTAACTAAATTATTATCCATTTTATTTCTGTTGTTGTTGGTTTCTCTTATATAATGTTATGTCTATTGTTGTTGTATGTGGATGGTTATTAATCTTGCAAACTCATAGGCTCATAGTATGAAAGTTGCTGTGCATGAGTGAACCGTAGTTTCCCGTTTGAGATTCGACACAAATAGTCATTAAATTAATTAATGTCATCGTTTATGTTGAATCTTGAATTGTCCATTTGGACAGTTTGGGATGAACAATTATTTTTTATATGTCATTGTTAGTATGTACAAGTTAGGAGTTATTTTAAAATTTGATAAACTTTGGTAACTTGCATTTTGTGTTGTTCTCTAGGTGCATATTTGGTTGTGGTTGAATTTGATTTGACCACTCTCATTTTGTGTACTTAGAGACCAATGCGAAATGCTGCCAAAAGTTCATCAAATTTTAGAATAACTCATAACCTGTATATATGAATGACGTATAAAAATAATTGTCATCCTGAATGGGTATAGGACCACCACCTTTGAAGAAAAAGTGAGGTTGATCATAGCACCTTATAAATAGTTGGCATGGATCGGAGTTGGATAACTACATCACGCCTAAGTCTAGAGTACGAGGGGGGAGTTGAATCATTTATAGAATTCGTAGCGAGGAATGCAGTGGAGGTGAATGGAAAGTATTTTTGCCCTTGTGTGAAATGCTTGAACCTGCGTCGGGTAGACTTGGAAGAGGTGCGGGAGCATCTACTGTGTGACGGTTTTCTGCGTAGTTATACGCGTTGGATATGGCATGGTGAAGATGTGGTGGTGCCAAGTAATAGCTCTCAAACTGAAAATCGAAGCTCGATGCATGAAACCGATGTCGACATGGATGACCGACTTGAGGATATGATCCGTGATGTGGGGGTAGAAGGTTTTAAGAAAGCTCATGTATATACGACTCTGTGTGAGGACTCTGAGCAGCCGTTGTATCCAAACTGCGTCAATTTCACGAGGTTATCAGCAGTTTTGTGATTGTTTAATTTGAAGGCCATAAACGGGTGGACGGATAAAAGTTTCACTGACTTACTGTGTGGACTTGGGTTTCCAAGGAACTTATGGTTTCTTAGAGCCCTCTCTCATACAGAAGCAAGGAAACACCCCGCAGGACACCCAGACATACATCCAGAATTGGATGTTTGAGTCTGGGAAGCCTGTATACATGGGCCCCTATCATAAAGGGTAATATTCTATTCCATAATTATTGTCATGAATTTTGCATTTTGAACTCTCACTTATCACTGGTAACTGCAGCGCTCACTGGACGCTCGTGGTGATTTGTCCGAAGGACTATCTTGCTCTGTACTTTGATACTTTGCATCGGATGGTTCCACAAGACCTGAAAGATATAGTAGACCAGTAAGTTAATCCCTAAAAAATAAGTACAAATTTGATTACATCATTTTTAGAACTATACGATTCTAACTTATCTTGTGTTTTGTTTGACGTAGGGCGGTGGTTGGATACAATCTACTGATTGGAAACAAGTCCAAAGGAAGAAAATTTGCATGGGTGCACCCAAAAGTAAGTCAATCGTATTCATTCAAATCTTCAATACATATTTTTTAAGTTGCGAATTCACTTATTCTATAATATATGTCCATTGTAGTCTTACAGGCAGAAGGGTACCTACGAGTGTGGCTATTTCGTCATGCACACTATACTGACCATTGTCCAATAACATTTAGTAGATGGATGGACAGATGTAGGTCTCATCATTTGGACTACTTTTCTACCAATTTCATCAATTTCATGTAATAAATAAAGCTTTTGTTCTAATTATTTTGTGCATTGTTTGCAGTACTTTAAGGACCGGTCATATTTTCCAAAGGCACTTGTAGATGATGTTAGAAAGCAATGGGCCTCACACTTCATTGAAGTTAGGCAAAGCTAGATATAGGATCTTTATTCTTTTATATATATATCTAGTAGGATTTAGGGTTTACTTTTATTATATTACATTCAACTTAATTGTATATACTTTCATTTTTTAGGTTGTTATGAATTGATATAGAAAATAAATTGTTATATACATATCATTCTTTTTATATAGTGTTGCTGGATATGGTGGGATACTGTATACTATACTGGTTGTCTGAATGCAGGTTTGGGAAACAATAAAACAGAAACCATATTAAAAAAAAACCTCAGTATTTATTCACGGTTATGGTAACAACCGTGATTATAGACCATATTTATCCACGGTTACTACCATAAACGTGAATATAAGTAGTTTGTAACTGAAACCTTTTAGTACTTATATTCACGGTTATGATGGACAACTGTGGATAAATACTGAGGTTTTTTCACGGTTATACTGGAAAACCGTGAATATAGATACTCTTTATCCACGGTTGCTAGCATAACCGTGAATATAAGTAGTTTGTAACTGAAACCTTTTAGTACTTATATTCACGGTTATGATGGACAACCGTGGATAAATACTGAGGTTTTTTCACGGTTATACTGGACAACCGTGAATATAGATACTCTTTATCCACGGTTACTAGCATAACCGTGAATATAAGTAGTTTGTAACTGAAACCTTTTAGTTCTTATATTCACGGTTATGCTCGATAACCGTGAATATAAATAGTAAGTTATATTCACGGTTGTGCTTAACCGTGGTCAGATGTGATTTATTACCACGGTTGTTAACCGTGGTTAAAGGCCCTCATCTACTACCACGGCTGCAACAACCACGGTTCTTTAACCGTGAATAAAGGCCATTTTTAACCGTGATTATATCCATTTTTTCCACTAGTGACCCCAGTACAAATAGAATGAAGGGGTTCATCACTCGGATATTTACTTCCCCCGGAAACTTTTCACTCGGAAATGTATTCATTCGAAGTCAAAGTCTCTGTCCAGAAGTACTTCCCCTGAAAATGACTCACTCGGTATATTTCAATCGATGTCATACCACGTGGAAATCGGAAATCTCACTTGGTGTTATCCCACACGGAAGTGTCGCACTCGGAGACACCCCATTTGGGAAAGTTACACTCAACTCGGAGATAATCCACTCGGATATTTACTACTCGAAAATATCTCAGTCTGAGAAGTACTCATTCAAAATCAAAGTTTTTCTTCGTCCAGAAGTACTTCTCTCGGAAACGTTTCACTCGGAGATGTTTCATTCGGGAACAAGTCACTCAAAGACGTTTGACTCGGAAATGTTTCACTTGGAGACGTTTCATTCGGAGATGTTTTATTTGGAAACGAGTCACTCGAAGATGTTTGACTCGGAAACGTTTCGCTCGGAGATGTTTCATTCGGAAACGAGTCACTCAAAGACGTTTGACTCGGAAACGTTTCACTCGGAGACGTTTCATTCGAAAACGAGTCACTCAAAGACGTTTGACTCAGAAACGTTTCACTCGGAGACGAGTCACTCGGAACGAGTCACTCGAAGATGTTTGACTCGGAAACGTTTCACTCGGAGACGTCCACCCGGAAATATGGAACTTAGAAACGTCTTTGCCCGAAAGGTGCTCATTTGAAGTCAGAGCCCCTTTCACTCAGAAGTGGTTCTCTCAGACACACTTCACTCAGAAATATCTCCGAGGCCAGGATTCCACTCGGAAGTTCTCTCGGTCATACCTCACTCGGAAACATCTAAACCTTCCTACACTCGGAAGTTCTCTCGGTCATACCTCACTCGGAAACATAACCTTCACTCAGAATTTCTCTCGATCATACGTCACTCGGAAACAGATTCCTTTCTTCACTCGGACAGTCTTATCTCAGATATGATTCACTCAGAAATTTCTTGCTCAATAATATTTTACTCGGTAATGTCCCAATCAGAGCGCTACCGAAAGTTAGTATCAAAGAAGGTATTTTATTTACTTATTATCACTTACAGAACTTCCATACTTCAAAATTTACAAGGTTAAGACGTCTTACTAAAAACAAGGATGTTACACCCGGAACAAGGCAAATAGGCAGGTTGATGTTGGAGCTTCCGTCTACACTGGGGGCTCCATTTCAGTTATTGAGTACAAAAAAAGATTTGTAAGTATATTTTCTTAAATGTGTTTATTATTATAATGACTTGAAAGCTTTTTCACTAACAAATTTAATATGTTGTAAATTGCAGGAGCAGAAGGAGCACCGCGAGCATTCGTTATTCGAGGTGATGCAAATCACCAAGAAGAATAAGGCTGGTAACTGGGTTAACCAGAAGACCACCGAGCTAGCGGTACTTCATTAAACTCACGACTGCTTTTTAATTTTTTAATACATTAACATATACTAATGTAATTGATTTTTCTAAACATGTGCAGGAGGTGTATCAGGCCATGCATGCCGAGAAGGAGGCTGAGCTGACCTCTCAGACTTTTGACGGGGAGGAAACTCCCACCCTTTCTTCTACCGATGACAATGCCATCTATTTAGAGGCTGTCGGAGGTGTAAACAAGAAGGGGAGGGTGTTTGGCCTCGGTGGGGTTGGCACCCAGATAGCCAGGACGGGGAAGGCCCCACCCTCTTCCTCTATGTTGCCAGCAGATGTTGTTCAGGTCATTCAGAACTTGAATAACGAACTCGTAGAGGAGCGTAGAGAGAGGCAGCTGGCAGAGGAGCGAGCTGAGCGGGATCGAGAGGACACTCGTCGGCTGATGGCTCAGCAGGAGGCTCTGATACGTCGGTTATTGGAGCAGTTACCGGCTGGACCTTACAACGGAGCCAGGTCTTCCAGACCACCACCCCAGGATCCTCCCTCCAGTTGACTCTTATTTTATTCATTATTTTTTTAGTGTTACACATTTTTGTATTTATTTTGTAATTAGACTTTTTTGTATTATTTTTGTGTTGTTTGAGTTGTAAATATTATAGTTTACTATATTTTATATTACATTGTGTTTTATGATATATTTTTTCTTTATTAATCGTGTTTATTTTCAATTATTAAAAAGTATAAAAAAATTATAATATATTTAACGAAGTTGTATAAAAGAAACATTAGAGAAGTAACATTAGCGACAGCCTCCTTCGTCGCTATACTTTCCTGATTCAGCTACAAAAACATGTCGTCGCTAACCTGTCACCATTCAGCGACGACGATTAACCGTCACTATAATTGTCAATCTTAAGGTCGCTAATCCTGTCACCACTTAGCGACGATGGTTGCCATCGCGCATTCTGTCTCTAAACTGTGCCTATCTACGAAAGGTTGTCGTGGCTATTGTCTGTAGCTAACGTTGTTACCATTTAGCCACGACTATCTTCGTTGCTAAACTGCCTATTCAACTATGAAACACCGCCGTCGCTAGAGCTATATTAGCTACAACATCAGTGACTACGGTTTCCCGTCGCTAATCATGGACTGTTAGCTACGGCAATAGCCACGGTCGGTCCAAAACGCCGTCACTAATGTAGCGATAGTATCCTACTATTCCATTGATGATTCAGTGACGGGTTTCTGTCCGTCACTATTTTGGCCACGGTTTTCGTCTCCGTCGCTGAGGTGTTAGCAACCAGATTTTTAGCGACGGTATGTTGCCGTAGGAAATACCGTCGCTAATATCCGTAGCAACAGAGTTTTTTCCATTAGCGACGGATTTAGTTCGTCACTATTTCATTTTTTTTTGGTAGTGCCATCTAGCTTCTGCTTAGGCTACTCTAATGTTATTTAATTGATGTTGGGGTCTTTCGAGCGGCCAATTTGGGTTTGTAAATAAATCACAAAAATTTTGAGTTTTTAACTATTTGAGCATTAGGTGCTCATATTTTATTTGGTATTAGAGAGTTTCGGTGTGACATTAAGGAGGTCCAATTCTTGATTTGACATTTGACAGGTTCTGAACTCTTTTATAGACAAGTTGTCACTTGGTTCTGAAACTCCGATTCACTCGTAGATTTAGACCGGGGTCCATCCAGCAAGCACATCGGTTTTCTCTTAAACTCTTATCAGGGCTTCTTACTGGACCCACGTCTTTCTCCCATGCCGATATCTCTTTCATTAGGGGTCGGTATTGATACCGCATCAAATAATAATAATACTAATAATAATAATAATAATAATACAATAACATTATTATAATAATGTTATTATTAATATTATCATTATTATATTATTAATTATTATATCATGTAAGTAATAATAATATCTTTGTTTTGTTTCCATCTAAGTTTTGGCATTTGTATTCTCTGTGTTTTTATTTTTTTAAAATTTTTACAAAAATTAATTAATATGTATTTTTACTTATTTTATCTTAATATATACTACGTTCTTTGTTTTAAAGGGTATTTAACTTTTAGTATTTGTTTGAAAAAGCATTTTAGCTGGTTAAAATTTATTTCATTAACTAAATTGTAATTTTAAGTAAAATAGTGGTGGTTTAGTAGTATGCTTTTTATTACTATCATTTAATAAATTTAAATTTTTTTTGTCTTTTATATATTTGTAAACGTAAAAGTCTCTTTTCTTACACGATTGTACATTTCTAATTTTTTTTATAGAATTTTACTAAATACACATATTTAATTAAAATTTAGAAATAAATTTTGACTTTTTAATGAGAATTCTTTAAAATTTATAAAATAAATAAATGTGTTATAATATGTTAAAAGTTAAATCTTTATAATATAAATTTAAAATTTTCTAACAATTTTCAAAATGCAAAAAATTGTTTAAATATAAAGTAAAATATGAAAATTAAAATTCAAAATTACATAAATTGAAAGACTATGTCTGACTTTTATTATAATTTTCAATAAGAATTGCTTCTATTTCCTGATTGATTAGTGATATTAGGGCATTACCAGTATTTAAGCTCTTGTTATATATCATGGATATGAATGAATAAAGTATTTTCTTTTCTTAGTATAGAAATTCTTAGTTGATCTTCAATATTCTAGTAGTTTGTTAATTAGTTGATAAGGAAACCTATCAGCTAGTTTTACTAGACATATATTAATAGGATTATTCAATATTGTACTTAAATTCTTAAAGGGCATGATTAAAAAAAATTCATTTAATAATTTCTTAGTTTTAAAAATTTCTTAGATTTTGAAAAGAACAAATATTTATAAACAATTTTTATGACTTGTGAAATGTTAGTGTGATAAGAAATGAAAAGCAGAAATTTTTATTTAAAATTAAAGTTAATATGTTCCTCGTATTATTTATTAAAAAATTTATATTTATATCCTATTCAACCTTAAAACAAAAAAGAAAATGACCAATTTAAAAATAAGTCGACAAAAATTTTGGTTAGCATTCCTCACGGGTAACATAAAGTAATTTTTTTTCACGCATAAGAAAAGTAGTTGATAAAATAATAAATATTGTGATGTTTTAGTTTTTAGAAAATAATTTTTTTCTAATATATTAAATTATGTTTTTTTGTTTATCTAATGTGCTGTGTTATATTTAACGTCAAGTTAGTGGACCCTGAAACTCAAAGAACAGTTTTCTAAGGTCAACAAAAATATGTTTTTAAAAAGCAACGTCGAGAATTTTAGCAATCCCAGGAAGATCTTGTAAGTTCAAAGTTCAGACTGTCACCAAAAAGCGAGTGCGAACCTAAGGATCTGAAATCAAGACCTCGATTTCAGTCCAAGTTCATGAACATCTTACCTTATTCATATTTTTTAATGTTTTTGTAATTAAATTATTGTTAAACTTATAATAGTATAAAATTAAATTAGACTAATTACTTAATCAATTTATAGTTTAACTAATTAATTTGATTTTAATAACAATAGTATTTATAGAAGTAGTTCCACTACTTATCATTCATTTTATATATTAAAATTTAAAAGTTTAATCTTAATTTTACTATTTTTTATCTTATAAAATAACAATAAAAGTGAAGAAACAAATGTTACAAAGTCGAGTTCAAAGTAAGGTCTGCTGAAAGGAAAAAATCAAACACCACTCCAAACACTTGATTAAATTAGATATGATTTATATTTCTATAATCTTTTTTACTTAATGCCCAATTAATAGATAGTGGCAATTAAAATTATAATTGCGTCTGAACAAAAGAACTTTCCCATGTCAATATGTGCATGTACCTACCCCACCGATTGGACAATAAATAAAGAATTGAAAGAAGATAAGAAGCATGCTTAATTAATGACAAAAATAAAGTGTGGTTCCTATTATCACTTATTAGGCCAGATAGGATAAGAATAGCGCATTGTCATTTTGAAATGCACGAAGAAATGTTCCGTTAAACGTTTATTTTGTTTTATTTCTATTTTTTTGAGGAATTCAATAGCCTCTGGTGATCCATGATTCCTCCTCCGAAATTTATCCTCACAATATTCATTTTCTTTGAAGTGATTGCAAATATCTTTTGGAAAATTTTAAATTCAGTTAAAAAATATTTAACTCTTTATATAACGAAATCGTGGATTCATCAATATCTTTTAAAAAGATTCACACAATTTATTTTTGTTGGTAAATTTAAAGTAGAAGACAATTTAATTCGTAAAATTTTGTGTGGAAAAATCAGGTACACTGAAATTAAAGACATCAAAATTTACATAAGTCTAATAAAATTTTCAAAAAATAATAATTTATCAATAAAAATTTGAACATGTAGTCCAAACGAAAGCCAGCCAAAAAAAGGTGTAATTAAGGGAAAGAAATAATATTGGATGGTTGTGAACTAGTTGTTGCATTTACTTCTATACTTTGAATTTTCAACCAAGAAATAAATAAGGAGTTCCTTCTTAATTAATCTATTGTACACAGCTAGAAAAATACTACATAATTGGATACTGAGTGAGAGTAGTTAGAGTACTGACAACTAATGAAAGCCACGGGATTGACACTAATTAAAATACTAGTATTATTCACAGGCACTTCTACATTTTTTTTAGGATCATATAGTGACTATTTGGAATTGGGTTAACACACATGACGAATCAATTGAAGGGAAGTTAAGGAGTTGTAGAAAGGATGATCAAAATGTTTTTGGCTATGCATGGCACATATAATTGTTGTGGCTGATAAAAAAAATTATCTTTTGTTTTTTATATTGAACTTTTATTCCTCTTAATCTCAAAACTATTGCACACTATAAAATAATATATTATATATTTCAAAAGTAGATTTAATATTAATATATATGATATTTTTATTAATTATTAACATCTTATTAGTAACTATTTTATTTTTAATAACAAAAAATTTATATAACTATAGTTATAATTTTAGTGTCTCTATAAAAATAGAACTCTAGACAATCGTTCATCTCAATGGGGCTCAAACTGAGAAATTTCAAATATAACTATAATATGATGTTAGATGATCATCTTTACCTTTTTGTCTCTTAATTTGTATGTTTTATTATATATTAGAAAACTTTAAGCATCCCTTTTTTGACTTATAGCAGGCATAAAAAATAATAAAATGAATGGCGTCATAGAAATGGACTCTTTCACGGCTGTTTAGTAATTTGGTAGAGAAGGTTTCCCTTAACAATTAATATAATAGCTATCTCTATTTGAATGAATTTGTAGTCATAGTTGAAGCAAATGTTAATTAATGTGAACAATCCATAGAAATAACGAATATGTTTAATTAAAGGGGAGACAATTGTTGTTGTAAACCCGTATATCATGTTTGGATTCCTAATAAAAGGAGACAATTATACACATCTGAATTATTTGTGAGCTTCTCTTTTAGTTTAATTAAGTGAATATACCAAGATTGCCGAGTTGTCTTATTTATAATGTTTTATAAATCCAATTTTAAAAAGAAAAGGAAAAAAGGGAGAATTCATATATTTGAATGTGTATGTGTTTTTTTTATGGGCAATGTTACTAAATTGATGTATGTTTATAGTTAAATTGTTATTTGGGGTTGATGTTGAAATATGATTAGTCGATAAAAGAATATACTTTGTGCATTTTTAAGCATAGATTTCAATACTTAATTTGTTTTTACAATTTGTAGTATACTTACCATTTATTTAGAAATAATTAAGAACTGCTAGTTGCTAAGATGATAGGCGCTTGATATGAATGATTAACAATTAACAATTCATTAATGTGACTGAATTGATATATGTTTATAGCTTAATTGTTGTTTGGGCTTTATAGTGTTGAAATCTCTATGACCTATTTGCTTCATTGTTTCAAGTAGGGGTTCCCCGATATAATTGAACCACTGGAACTTGATATGGATGATGGGTGTTTAATAATTTTTCACTTATAGGGCTCCTAACTCACGAATCACTAGTTACTAAAGAACACGTGAGAATGATAAATTGATAGGAATCATTAATTTCAATATTATTTAGAGATTAATTGATTCGATAGTTACACACTAATTAATGGTAGTTTACTAATGTGCCTACCAGAATAATATAAACAATGGGTTTTCAATTGTAGAACTGAAGATAAATAATGTGACACTATTGAATATGAGTTTTCAATTGTAAAATTAATAAGGAGGTAAACAGATTATCAACCATAAATAATGACATTATCTAAGGCTATAATCATGAAACTAACAAGGTTTTACTATAAGTAAAACTTTACGTTATCGGGAGTTATCAACCATGGATAATGACATTACCTAGACTTAACTAAAAACATAGTCAATCTGTTTGTGATAGAGAGAGTCCCTACATTTTTTTTATCAACTATGGATAATGGTTTTAGTAGGGTAACCTCTGTCATTGCAAACAACAAAAAAGACATTGGTAAAAACAATATTTTTAATAGTGTTAGGAGTTCCCTTATTTCTTCATTAATAATAATATTAAGGATAATTCTAGAAATACAATAAAAATAATTAATAAATTTAATACATTTAATTAAAATAATTAATTTTTCATCTATATAAAATTAAGTAATTCATTCTTATGAAAATAATTGGTTGAAGTATATATAATAACAAAGAATTTATTATTCCATTAAATACATTGTGTCTTAGACACACTATAAAAAATATATACAAATTAACCAAGTTAAGAAGGAGAGAGAGCCACTTCCATGTATTTGTTGACAAATTAAATACATGAAGCCAAAAAGACATTGGGTGTACCTTTTCAAAGATGAAGTTATTAGGGTGGTTTTCACATGAGGAAGTTATCATTATTTAACTTAATAGATATAGCGATGGTGAGGTCGTATTTAGTTCATAAGTTTTCTAATACAAATGGAAAACTATTTTTGAAAAAGTTTGAAAATAGAAAAGGTGTTTGTTTACAAAATATTTAAAAACAAATTAAAGAAAATTGAAAACCGGGTTTTTCTATTTTTCTAGAAAAACAGAGAAGTCTTTAAAGAAAATTTTTAAAAAAAACTAAAAAGTGAAAACGTTTTTCAAGAATTTTTCTAACTATTTCAAGAAATATAAATTTTAAAAAACAAACAAAAACCTTTTTCTAAAAAATTAGAATAATTTTCTCTAACTAAACGCAATTAGAGTGGCTGTGTAGCCACAAAAGCCATGAGCATATGTGTGTAACTCATTTGGATCCATGAGTTTTAAAACCATAAAGGCATTAATCGAAGAGAGAAAAAATAGACTTGAGAGAGGGAAAACAAAGCTGTATATGTAAAAGAATAATAGTTTCATTGATTGAGAAGTTACAAAGAAAAAAGAATATATTAGGATAAGAAACTCTAATAAATACCAACAACCATAATAATTTTTTTACAATTATTTTTTTATATGCAAATAATTACTGGCCAACAAGTCAGCATATATTCTAATTCCTCACTTGTAGGCGATGAATGATCTTGATCTCAATTATTTTTGCATAGCATTTCTATAGAGCGAATTGTTATGGGTCCCTCCTCCATAATGGCCACTTAGCAGTTATTAATGGTTTTTTGTGGTCATGAAAGTTCAGCATGCGTGGATGAAGAAGCACCACAATTTCTTTGTGGCTGAAATCAACTCATTGAGCCTACAAATTGGCCATGAAGTATTGCAACAAGGCATCAGAAGAAGCAAACATAATACAATCTAGTGAGTAGTGTTTATGAGCCAAATTAGCCAATTGCTTTGATGAGTTGTTGAGTGAGGGAAAAATAATTAGTGAGTGACAAAATAGTAAGGTTAATTGGGGTGTTTAGGAAACACTTGAATGTCACTATTTTGGGTTAATCTTGGGTTTTGTGCCTCTAATATTTTATTAGAGAAGTCCCTCTTGTACGCCTACTAATTTTATTAGTGGAAGAAATTTCAAAGTTTGTCCCGTGGACGTAGCCCAAATCAAAAAGGTGAACCACGTTAAATTGCTGGTGCCATTTTAATTATTTATTTACTTTGCTCGTATTTAATTTATTCTGTAACCACCTATTTTATCGGTACGCCATTCCGCTGCGCCGGGAAAAGTCCCAACAACTGGTATCAGAGCGGTACCAGGGGGAATTAATATCTACTTATCGTATGCTCTGTGGTTGCCACTAAGGTGGACCCTCCATATCAGAAAATAAGTCAGATTATTATTTACCTTTTAAAAGTCTAGTTGGGACCATGGAGGTGAAGACGAGCAAAATGATTAATTTAAATGGCATGAATTACCACATATGGAGAAACAAGATGAAGGATCTCCTATTTGTGACGAAGATGCATCTACCAGTGTTTAGTACAACTAAAGCTGAGGACAAGACAGATGAAGAATGGGAATTTGAGCATGAACGAGTCTGTGGCTTTATCCGACAATTTGTTGAAGACAATGTGTACAATCATATTTGTAGTGAGACTCATGCTCGAACATTGTGGAATAAGTTAGAGGAGTTGTACGCTTCCTGTAACATCCCAATTTTTATGATTTTTAGAAAAATAATTTAAAAAGGATTAAAGAAGAATTTTTGAATAAATTTTCGAGTGAAAAATGTGACGTCCCGTATAATTTTCCGAATAAATTTTTCGCGTTTTAAAAATCATTTTTTTGAAATTTGTAATAAGTCATGTAAAAGTTGATAAACACGGATTATTATCATACATACTAGTCGTGAATAACTAAAGTCATGAAATATTTATATAGCAGAAACGATTTAGAAAAATACAGTACAAGAAACATTATATTATTATTACAACCCATCAAATTAAAATAAAGTCAAATTCCAAGCAATAATTCACGTAAACTCCATTCATGGCATCACTCTTCATTATGTGTAGCATTCACTGTAAAAATTAATGTAAGAGTGAGACAGAATATAGAATAATTATAAAATAAATAAAATTGCACAAACACAACCAACAAGGCATAATGATATGATGAATATGCCAAACAAGTTCATTTATAAATCTTTAATTAGTCACATGATGTCATGCTGGATCCATTTGGTTTGGTGGGAATACTGCAGTAAAAAGTCTCATAAAGACTCCAGTAGGAATTAGCATAACCATGAATCCCTACACTTTCATGGCTCCTGCGAAAATAAGTGCACAAGTAGGAATTAGCATAACCATGAATCCCTACACTTTCATGGCTCCTGCAGAAATAAGTATACCAGTAGGAATTTGCACAACCATGGATCTCTACACTTCCATGGTTCTTGTGAAAATAGGGCTTAAACTCATCATAGAGTAACCCCCACCAGGGTAGGCAATCATGGAACCCCTAAATTCCATGGTGCATCCAAATGCTTATGATGCATGAATGCCTTTAATTCTCTTTATCATTTAACATACCATGATATATCAATTTCCAAAACCACTTGGAAAACCACAAGTCCTCAAAGGACACATCACATATAATAATTTTCAGAATCATGGATTTACTGTTTCAACCACATATATCAATAACCGCAAGGCATTCATGTATATATATTAATTTAGTCATTCATAATTATTCACCACCAAAATACACAAACTGAATGATGCTCATTAGACACTCTTCAACATTCATAATACTTCATAATCACTCAAGAATTCAATAATAAATTGTTACCCATAGGGAAAATATCATTTTTATCCATAATAACCATTATAAGCAAATTTCAGCATTTCCAACAACAACATACGTTAGTAAAACAGTCATAACATGAGCAAATCAAATCCTTTTCATGTGATTCCACTTTCTATAGCTCAATAACATAAATATCTACAACTTTCATGAAGACCATAAATTCAAATTCTAAATAGAAACATCACTTATTCACAGAATACAAAACTGCCTCAAAGAGAATTTTTAAAACGTACACAGGTTAGTATTTTCAACGTTTCTAGAGCTACAAAAACAATTTTGGCATGAAACCAGTTCTAAATTATTCTTAACACAAATATATACAACTTTAATGAAGGTCCTAACCACTAATTCTCACCACAAAATTCCCAGTTTTAAAAAATAAGATTCGGATTTCATAGTTAACAGATTTTCATCATGAACATAATTCTGTATTTTGAGCATATCTAGAGCTACAAGCATCTTTAACCACTTTCTATAGATCCCTAACATAAATATCTACAACTTTAATGGAGACATCAAAGTCTAAAAACGTATGTATAATTTCCAGAATATTCATATATGCACAAAACACAAGATAAGTATTTCAATCGGACATGCTGTAGTATTTTGATCATAACTCATGCTATACATATCCAATTCAGTCGGTTCAGGTCTCAAAATTCACATAACAAGAAGATCTACAACTTTGATGAAGACACCAATTAATTCTCACCACAAAGTTCCCAGTTTTAAAAATAAAATACATATCTCAAGTTAACAGATTTACAGCTTGGACATACTTCAGTATTTTAGACATAACTCGAGCTACAAAAATCATTTTGACTTGAAACCACTTTCTACAGATCCATAACACAAATATCTACAACTTTCATGAAGACATAAAAGGCTGATTATTCATGTATAAGTCCCAGAATTTTAATATATACACAAAACATAGGATAAATATTCCACTCGGACATGCTGTAGTATTTTGGCTATAACTTTTGCTATACATATTCAAATTAATTGATTCAGGTCTCAAAATTCAGATAACAAAAAGATCTACAACTTTCATGAAGAAGTCAGAATCAAAATCACACGTTTTCAATCTCAAAACTGAGTAACAAGATACAAAAATAAAACTGGAATCCTAGGACAGCATACAATTCTACCCATTTCATAATCATTCACAACCCTGTCCCCTCTTACTTGGTTTGCTGACTGAAAAATGGTCTCCTTGCTGTCCGTGCTCCTGTTCGAAGGTGTATTGAGGAAGAAGAGTAAAAGAGAGGAAGAAGGTATACTGGCTTTGTTCTCTGAAGGTCTGAGCAGAAGCAATGTTAATAATGCCAGGACAAGTGGGGAACAACTTTCCCTTGAGTGGATGTTTAGTGCTGTTAGTGCGTTGATAATGGGAATTAAATAAGAAAGTGGGCTTATAATGGTCCACTTCTGGCCGTCCTACACACTAGGTTGAATAATGGGTTTAGGTATATTAAAATATGCATAAGAGACAAGAATGGAGTCAAAAAGTTACTCCTGCACCGAATAGCCACTAAACCGACTGGAAACTGCCAATCGTTGTGAAGAAGAAGGGAATCCGAGTCCCTCTCGCTCAAGCGGAATCCTATCTCGCTTGAGCGAGTGCCACACATTACACTGGCAGAGGAGTTTCGCTCAAGCGAAAACTGACTCGCTTGAGCGAGTGTGAGTTTCGCTCAAGCGAATACTGACTCGCTTGAGCGAGACACACAAGCCTCACTTAAGCGAAATCCGACCAGAGGTCGTCATTCCCCAAAACTGATCCTTCATCCACTCGGTTTCCACTTAACAACTTAATCCTGACCGACTCAAAGCTCTCAGATTCCCACTCGGCAGAACCTCCTGAAACCGAGTCAGCTCTCAATCAGTCTCTCACTCGGCAGTTTCAAACCAAATCATTCCTAAGCCGACTCACACTTACATAGTCTATCACTCTGCTATTTATTCTAATTCTGAGTCATCACAAGCAGTCTTTCACTCAATTAAATCTTTCTAGATCGATCCCACACTCTTTGGTTTGTCACTCGACAGATTACTACAAACCGACTCATTCTACTCGATTGTGCACTCGGTAAAATCAATTAAAACCGATTCCCAACACCCAGATTTCTACTTCGATAGAATAATCCTTACTGATCATAATTCACTCAGCATTTCACTTCCAGAACTGATTCAACATCAGATCGGCCATCACTCGGCAATTCCTTTCCTTACCGACTCATCTCTTAATTGATTACTCACTCGGTATGTCATCCCAAAACCGAATCCTCATCAGGTTGATCCTCACTCGGTTAATAACTCTAAGACCAACCAACGCCCATTCGATCTTCACTCGGTATTCATACCTTTTCTCACCTGAGAAATAACTTAACCATTCATACATCAGATACAAGCATCACCGTCAAGTCTCACTCGGACACAGCCATTACTTAATTACTCAGGATACATAACTCCCCATTTACTCGGAATAGGTACCCATATTCACTCGGAACATATATATATAACTTTCACTCAGAATAGTTATAACATCTTTCACTCAGAAAGCAACACTCTGGAATATTAAAGTTTTCCCCACTCGGGGTTCACTCTGCTAATCATTACTTAGCCAAGGTTAGGCCAACTTCTTCAACTACATTTCACTCAGAGTCCATTAAGGCCATCATCACTCGGAAAATGCCCACACGTATGATTCTCACTCGGAAATGGAGTCGTATACATAAGGCTCACTCGAAATGTTACACAACTCTGGTTCCTCTCTCGGAAGTATCTCTCTAGTCATATTTCACTCATAAATAAATTTTTCTTTGTACTCCTTCTCGGAAATGGGCACTCAGGAAACTTTCACTCAGAAATGAAAATGCTTAACAATGTATGACTCAGAATTGAGTCGTTGGAAAATGCTTGACTCAGAAATAAGTCCTTCTGAGATGTTTGACTCGGAATTGAGTCATTCAGATATAATTGACTTGGAAATGAGTCATTTGAATGATTTTGACTCAGCAGTGAGTCATTCCAAGGTGAGTCACTCGGATTCTTTCACCCAGAAGTGGTTCTATCAGTCCCACTTCACTCAGAAGTGCCTCAGACAAGGATTCCACTCGGAATAAACTCTCTCGGCCATGTTCCACTCGAAAAACACAACCTTCACTTGGAATTTCTCTTAGTCACTCGGAATTTTCCTTTTTCACTCGGAATTTCACTCACTATATCACAAAATTATTTTCTAAGGTTCCTATTTGAACGGAATTCGTCCAGTAACTCCCAGGTTGCTTAACATGCTTCTTGCTTTGAGCTGGAGCTCACTCGCCTGAGTGAGATTGATCCCAAACGCTTAAATACTAATGTAAGGGATTCTCGCCTGAGCGAGATTCTTTCTCGCTTAAGCGAGAATACTATGACATGACCAGAAAACGAATTTGTCCTAGCTACATATATGGTATCTCATTGTAGGCCCATTAAATCATATCTGACATATCATATATGACATTTTGAGGCACATAAAGCTTGTTCTGAGAGTTCTTACTCTGAAATCCTTATTAAAAGCCAAGTTTGGATATCTCCATTACTTCATACACACAAAAAGACATATACAGCCAGTTCCCACATTCATACTTATAAATTTCCATTCTAAATTTATCATTAATAATTTTGGGATGTTACAAAAAATGTCAAAAACAAAGATTTTCTGAGTAAAATGAGTCTGATTCTGAGTGAAACAAATATGATTCCGAGTAAAATCAGACTGAGAAGACCTTCTCAGTGAAGTTAAGATGTTTTCCGAGTGAAACATGATTGAGAGTCATTTCTGAGTGAGGAAAAGCTCTGTCTGAGTGAGACGCTTTTGAATGAGGCAAATCCGAGTGAAATGCCTCCGAGGGACTTGCCTCTGAGAGAAAACGTTTCTAAATGTGCTATTCCGAGAGAAGCACTTCTGAATAAAGAGAAGTTTGAATTTGAATAAGTATTTCTTAGGCTGAGGCATTTCGAATAGAGACCGAGTGAAGTATTTTCAAGTCGTGGGACTTTCCAAGTGAAGTGCTTCTGAGTATGACACTTCCGAGTGAAATCATACCGAGTAAGTCTGTCCAGGAATGGTGTTTCTGGATAAAGAAGGACTCTAATTCTGAATGAATGTGTTTCTGAGAGAATAAATCTGAAGGAAGCAAATAACCGAGGGAAGAATTCATTTAAAATTCGTGCTCAGATTGGTCTTCGGTTTCCGAGAGATTGTGCTCGGATTCATCCTTAAGACCATTGTCAATTCCGAGTAATCCTTTCAAGTGGAATAATTTCCGAGAAAGGAAGTGGATTTCAAAACCCCGAGTGATCTTTTGGTTGAGAGACTTCTGAATGACGAAAGAATAAGACTGACTCGAGAAGAGTTATAATCGAAAGAGATAAGTCTGACTGGTGTATTCCCGAATGACATTTGTGAATGGGTCATTTCGAGTGAATAACCTCCGAATGAAGGAATTCTGAGCGGAAAGAGGCTCTGATAAGTCCTCTCGGAAAGAGATGTCCAGAATGAGGAAACTGAGTCGGAATAAGCTGAAACCGAGTCGGAATACGTAGAAATCGAGTCAGAATTAATAAATATTTTATTATGGATGCTTTCCACGTCACCCTGTTCTTCTACGTTTTAGCAAAATCCTTTCTCAGATATTTTCTAAGAATGGGACCCTTCTTGATGTGTTGTCCCCTTTTCATTAAATATCTAAATCCTTCATTATCATTAAAGAGACGTGTGTCAGAATACTTCCATTCATTCACGTCTCTTCTGCATGAATCATATATATAAATCCTTCCATTGTTGGATTAAAGGAGGAACTCTTGAAAGGTGAAATCATCAGTCTTTCTTTCCAATTCTCTGAAAACCATTGAACGAAGATAATTAAATCTTCATCTCTTCTCTTCACGAAGGAAGCTTGGACTAGTGCAGAAGTGCAATTCCAGTCGGAATTCTGGAGCAGTGACTTGGTTATAGCTACTGGAACTCCTTATTCCAGGTAGGAGGAGCGTTACATCTCAAATAGATGGTTTATGAATGGATTTGGGGTATTATTGATATGATATATGTGATATATGTATGAAATGTTATTGAGACCCCAATTGAATAACATACTTTATGTTTAATTACTTTCCATTCATATTGAGTATATATGTGATGTTGTCGTTCATGATATTGAGGATATTGATATGTGATTGATGATTGATATTTATTTGATATATCAATAGTATTCAGACGCACACAGGACTGCAGGGGGCATGTGATGCCGGTCCAGATGTGGACGGTCTGATGAAGGCATAGACCCTGTGGTGGTTCCTTTTATACCACGGACGCCTTTGAGTGGGACTCAAGGCCAGCCCGTAGCACTGAGTAGAATACCGCTATCACTCTGGGAGTGATACTCGGTGTTACATTATGGGCGCAGAGCGGTTTGGTACCTGTAAAATGGCCGGATCAGCTGGGAACTGAGTTATGACTCGGGGAGCCAGTGTTGCAACACAAATTTAAAAGACTTAATAATGATCCATTTTGTTGATCATGTGTACTGATGTTTATATTTATGATTATTGAGAATGAATGATTTGTGATGGTATTTGTGATCGGTTTTGTTTTATAGTTATTAATTAGACTTTTAATCTAATTCAATAACTGTTATTTGATATGTTTATGCTTACCCCCTACTGTTGTCATTTTTCAGTGGATGAAGGGCCTAACCATGATATGAGAAGTCACTCAGTTGCTCGGAGTGTATTTTGGTAGAAGCCTTGGCCGGCTCCTGAGAATACCGAGTGTTTTATTTTTTTTATTGTAAACTTAAAAGAGCCGGTCGGCTTTTGTAAAATTGATTTTGTAATTGTTTAATTCAATTTTTGTTTTGGAAATTTGAATTATTTGCAAAATTTTATTTGATTTATTGAAATTTATTTTAAAATTAAGGATGTTATACTTCCAAAACCGGCAACAATAAATTATTTTATTTGACAAGGCTACTCCAGATGAAGTATCGCGAGGGCACATTGATGACAGATCATTTGAATGAGATACAGGGGATCGTGGAGCAGCTGTCAAGGATGGGCATTAAATTTGATGATGAAGTACTTTCTCTTTTGGTACTGGCTTCCCTACCAGAGTCTTGGGAGACTTTGAAGATTTCAATCACAAATTCTGCACCAAATGGTGTAGTAAATATGGAAAATGTCAAAAGTGGTGTCCTAAATGAAGAAATGAGAAGAAAAGAACAAGGATCCACATCATCGCAGCAGGATGTTCTTGTTGCAGAGACAAGGGGGAGGAATCAGACCAAAGGTTCAAAGTCCAGAAGCAAAAGTAGAGGAAAGTCAAATAGATATGCAAATGTGGAGTGCCATCACTGCAAGCAGAAGGGCCACATAAAGAGGTTCTGTCGGATACTCAAGAGATCTCAAAAGAAGAACAAAGGCAAGGAGAAGGTCCAAGATGACAACAGTGATGATGAACAAACCAATGCTGCCGAGGAGTTCCACATCATCTATGAAGAAGACATTGTTAACCTTGCAACCCATGAGACCAGTTGGGTAGTTGATAGTGGAGCTACTATTCATGTGACATCTCAGAAGGAATTATTCTCCTCTTACACACCAGGTGATTTTGGTGTTGTTAGAATGGGGAATGAAAATTATTCAAAAGTTACAGGAAAAGGAGATGTTTGTTTAGAGACAAAGAATGGTACGCGCTTAGTCCTAAAGGACGTCAAGCATATTCCAGACATATGCCTGAACTTGATCTCAACCGGAAGGTTGGATGATGAAGGTTACTGCAACACCTTCAACAATGGCCAGTGGAAGCTCACCAAAGGATCGTTGGTGGTGGTGAAAGGAGATAAGTGCTCAAGACTGTACATGATGCAGGCTAAGGCTTTGTAGGAGACTGTGAATACAGTGGAGAATGATGGTACAGTTGAATTATGGCACAAACACCTCGGTCATATGAGTGAGAAAAGTATGACTGTTCTAACCAAAAAGAATATATTGCCTGGATGGGATCAGGTCCATCTGAAGAAGTATGTTGATTGTCTGGCGGGAAAGCAAAACAGAGTTGCTTTCAAGAGTTCCCCTCCTTCCAGAATGAAGAATGTATTGGACCTAATACATTCAGATTTGTGTGGGCCAATGCCACAGTCACTCGGTGGTGCTCAGTACTTTGTGACTTTTATTGATGATTATTCCTGAAAGACTTGGGTGTATCTTTTAAAGACTAAAGACCAAGTATTGGGTGTCTTTAAACAGTTCTTATCTATGGTGGAGAGGGAAACTAGCAAGAAGCTTAAGTGTATTCATACAGACAATGGTGGAGAGTACACAGGACCATTTCATGCTTACTGTGAAGAGCATGGTATTCGACATCAAACGACACTTCCAAAGACGCCGCAATTGAATGGTTTAGCTGAAAGGATGAACAGGACTTTGATGGAGAGAGTCAGATGTATACTCTTATATGTAAAGTTGCCAAAGATGTTTTGGGGTGAGGTTATACAAGCAGTCGCTCACGTATTGAACCGTTCACCTTGTGTTCCTCTCCAGTACGACACTCTAGAGAAGGTATGGTCAGGAAATGATGTCTCCTATGATCATTTGCGGGTGTTTGGCTGTAAGGCCTTCGTGCATGTACAGAATGATGAAAGATCCAAACTTGATGTCAAGACACGACAACGTGTGTTTGTCAGCTATGGTCAAGATCAGCTTGGCTATAGATTTTACGATCCAATCCATAAGAAGCTTGTTAGAAGCCGTGATGCAGTGTTTGTTGAAGATGAGACCATTAAAGATATAGAAAAAGCCAAGGAAAATGCTTCCAAATCTAATGATGGTTCAACAAACATAGAGCTAGTTCCTTCAACAATGGTGCCAAGAGAAGTTGAAGATGAAGCTCTTAATGATCAACCTGAGGCAGGTGATCTGATTGTTCCCTTTGAGATACGATCAGATAATTCTGTCGATGAAAGTGTTCATGATCAATCACTGGCTCTAGCGGGTTCTCCAAATCTAAGGAGATCTGATAGAGTTAGACAACGCTCTACAAGATATCTTAAAGAACAGTATGTGTTACTAACTGACGGGGGAGAACCGAAAAGTTTCCAAGAAGCTGTGAATGATGAACACTATAAAAGGTGGATTGAAGCCATGCAAGATGAGATGAATTCCTTGCATAAGAACAAAACATTTGAGCTAGTGAAGCTGCCAAAAGGCAAAAAGGCTTTGAAGAATAAGTGGGTGTTCAGGATCAAGCATGAAGAACACAGTCCCCAACCATGATTCAAAGCTAGATTGGTCGTCAAAGGATTGAGTGAGAGAAAGGGGATTGACTTTGATGAGATTTTCTCACCAGTGGTGAAGATGACATCCATCAGAACAGTGCTAGGATTAGCAGCAAGTCTCGACCTTGAAATCGAGCAGATGGATGTAAAGACAGCCTTTCTTCATGGTGACCTGGAGGAAGAGATATACATGGAGCAGCCAGAGGGTTTCAAAGTAAAAGGGAAAGAGGGCTATGTCTGTAAGCTTAATAAAAGCTTGTATGGCTTGAAGCAGGCACCAAGACAATGGTACAAGAAGTTTGAGTCTGTGATAGGGGAGCAAGGCTACAAGAAGACCACTTCAGACCATTGTGTGTTCGTCCAGAAATTCTCTGATGATGATTTTATTATGCTTTTGCTCAATGTAGATGACATGTTGATCGTTGGCTAGAATATTTCTAGAATCAACAAGTTAAAGAAGCAATTAAGCAAGTCTTTTGCTATGAAAGACTTAGGGCCAGCAAGACAAATTCTTGGCATGCAAATAACTAGAGACAGGAACACCAAGAAATTGTGGTTGTCACAGGAGAAGTATATCGAGAAGGTACTTCAACGATTTAATATGGATAAGGCTAAAGCGGTTAGTTGTCCTCTTACTAATCACTTTAGACTAAGTACCAAGCAGTGCCCTTCCTCAGAGGATGAGAAGGATGAGATGGATAGAGTTCCATATGCTTCAGCAGTTGGGAGTTTGATGTATGCCATGGTATGTACACGGCCAGATATTGCTCACTCTGTGGGAGTAGTGAGTCATTTCCTTTCAAATCCTGGAAAGGAACATTGGGCTGCAGTAAAGTGGATTTTAAGGTATCTCCGTGGTACCTCCAAAATATGTTTGTGTTTTGGAGATGAAAAACCTATGTTAGTAGGTTATACAGATGCTGATATAGCTGGCGATGTTGACTCAAGAAAGTCTACATCAGGATACCTAATTACTTTTGCAGGGGGAGCTGTGTCATGGCAATCAAGACTACAGAAGTGTGTTGCTCTCTCAACAACTGAAGCAGAATTTATTGCGGCCACTGAAGCTTGTAAAGAGTTGATATGGATGAAGAAGTTCTTGGAAGAACTTGGCATGCACTAGGAAAAGTATGAGCTATTTTATGACAGTCAGAAATTCACCTTGGGAAGAATTCCTCCTTTCATTCTAGATCAAAACACATTGATGTAAGATATCACTGGATTAGGGATGTATTGGAGAAGAAGTTGCTACAACTTGAGAAGATCCATACAGATGAAAATGGATCAGACATGATGACAAAGACTCTTTCAAAGGAGAAGTTAGAGTACTGTCGACAAGCAGCAGGAATGGTGTAGCCATCCATGTAATCGGGAGGGGAAGATTGTTATGGGTCCCTCCTCCATAATGGCCACTTAGCAATTATTAATGGTTTTTTGTGGTCATGAAAGTTCAGCATGCGTGGATGAAGAAGCACCACAATTTCTTTGTGGCTAAAATCAACTCATTGAGCCTATAAATTGGCCATGAAGTGTTGCAGCAAGGCATCAGAAGAAGCAAACACAATACAATCTAGTGAGTAGTGTTTGTGAGCCAAAGCAATTAGCCAATTGCTTTGATGAGTTGTTGAGTGAGGGAAAAATAATTAGTGAGTGACAAAATAGTAAGGTTAATTGGGGTGTTTGGGAAACACTTGAATGTCACTATTTTAGGTTAATCTTGGATTTTGTGCCTCTAATATTTTATTAGAGAAGTCCCTCTTGTACGCCTACTAATTTTATTAGTGGAAGAAATTTCAGAATTTGTCCCATGGACGTAGCCCAAATCAAAAGGGTGAACCACGTTAAATTGCTGGTGTCATTTTAATTATTTATTTAATTTGCTCGTATTTAATTTATTCTGTAACCACCTATTTTATCGGTCCGCCATTCCGCTGCACCGGGAAAAATATCAGTTAATCTGTGCCGATTTTTCCCAACACGAATAATATTATTATCAACTATCACTCAACGGGGTAATATGATGAACAAAAACAGAGTGAATTTCAATACAAAATTTGTTAGTTACTTTTCCTAAGAAGCTACATAAAAATTAAGGCTCTTTATAATTGAGTCACAATTATAATAAATGAACTTAGTTATGTGAGCCCCAAAGAAAAATTTCGATCTGAAACCCCGAAAGATCCATCCACATTTCCACAAATGCCACCATACCAAACCTATGCTTTGGAGAACTTGCTTTAGATGAAAATAACGGGCTACAGGAGCTATTCACAATAATGACATACATTTAAGTTTTAGATTTAATAGAGGCTGTAAAAGACGTCATATTTAATTATTCGATAGAGAAAAAAAACAATAATCATTGATTTCCATTGAATTAACCTACTATAATATAAATGCTTCTCATTTTAACAATGAAAGAAATACGTAATTAAAAAAAGAAACAAAAAACAACAATCATTTAATATAATAATCTCTATCATGTAACGTAATCTTATCATATCTTTCCAAACGCAACTACATTGTTCAATTATAAACAACTTAACACCTTCAAAGTAATAACCTTCCAACCCCCCCTCATTTCCTCACAAAACCAGTACTCTCCATTGCTTCAGTTTTTGCCATTTCATCACTCTCACATACCTTAAACTAGTACTAGCTAGTATCATATCATATCTACCTGATAGCAGCGTAACCATGTCAGTGAAGGAGTGTTCCCACCACAAAGGAAAGAAGCACAAACTCTTCCGACGCATATTCTGGGGCGTAGTGATCTTCGCGTTCATCGTTCTGGTGACGGTTCTCATAATATGGGCAATCCTAAAACCCACAAAGCCAACCTTCATCCTCCAAGATGTCACTGTCTACGCTTTCAACGCCACAACCGCTAACTTTCTTACGTCAAACTTTCAAGTCACACTCTCTTCTCGCAACCCCAACGACAAAATCGGCATCTACTATGACAGTCTTAACACCTACGTCACTTACCGGAACCAGCAGGTCACCTTTCGAACCACTATTCCTCCTTCATACCAAGGTCACAAAGAAGAGGATGTTTGGTCTCCCTTCGTGTACGGCACCAATGTCCCCGTGGCTCCCTACAACTTTGTTGGTCTCAGTCAGGACCAGAATAACGGTAATGTTCTTGTCGTCGTTAAGATTGACGGCAAAGTTCGGTGGAAGGTTGGTTCCTTCATCTCTGGCCATTACAACCTTTATGTGCGATGTCCTGCTTTCATCACCTTTGGACCTCAAAGTACCGGAATTGCTATTGGTAATAACGCCGTTAAGTATCAGTTAGTTCAGCGCTGCAACGTTGGGGTTTGATTTCGATCAAGATATTTCGTGTCTTCCTCTGCTACTTGGTATTTGCTGTATTGATATTACGTTTTTTTTTTCACATTTATCTTTTTTGATTAATTATTATATACGTATTTATTCTTCTGTATTGATGGATAGTATGTGTCTTTGTTACGGTATTTGAAATTGTACATTTTGCTATAGAATAAAATTTCATTTTGATGAAGGAGACAGAGATGTGGCGAAATTGCAATCTGTAACAAAGCCAAATGTGTTAAACTCCAAGCTTGTTTTCAATTTGGATTAAAGAAAAAAAGTTGAGTACTGTCTAGTGAATCATCTAGTAGTGTCTTTTGAATTCAGTTTTTTAGATTTTTGGTTGAGAATATTCATGTGATTTTTATTTTATTTGGCTTGGTTCTATTATTGGATCAATGATGAAGTATGCCTAAACATGATTTGGAAATTAAGGGTGATCTGTATGTATATATGATTGGATTCATTTTACATTTGGGGATAGGGAAATAATTAGACACCAAGATTGCACGTTAGATGTATATTCTATTGAATAACACCTCACCCTCCTAAAATTTAAAGTGCTAGGAAACCAAACAAATTATTCGTTGTGCTTGAATTGGACGGAAAAGCTTTTATCTATTTTATATTATGGCTTGTTTTGTGTTTAGAGGTTAATTAAGGTCAATGATTGAAGGGTTTGTTCGCATTCCTTCTTCCACATGGCATGGTGGGTGACCTTGCCTACTACAAGAAAGAGGTTTTCCTTATGTCATGCCTACAAATGAATTCTCCTAATGTTCGTTTTTTATTCTATAATTAAATCAAAGACTTGGACAACCCAACAAACCACATGCATGCCTAGCATCAAGTAGTTTTTGAATAGGTTTGGTATTTACTATTTAGCACCGTCAAGGTTGAGCAAAGTAAAGGAACCTTCTTTGATGCGTCAACATTCAAAACCGGTCACCATGTGCATGAGATAGGGATCGATGCAACTTTCATAAAAGACCCCCCACACATATATAGGAACGATGCACGTATAATATTGCATTTTTGCTTGCTTCTAACATGACACAGTAATCGATCACATGCTCTCCCTGCTACCATTGTTGAATTGAGTCATTGACCTAAAATCTGGTCTCTCTTGCCTTCTCTCCTTTTTAGATCTTATATTAGTTCTTCACTATTTCTCACCAGGCGATACCTTTCTCCGGATTTTTGGGCTAAATTGAGTGCGAAATATAGTGCAATATGACATTTAATTAAATTAGATAACCTATGTAGAGATAAATTAAAATTAGTTGATCATATGATTAAATAACATTATTTAACGCGTTAACAAGCTTATAATTTACGCCTTCATTTATAAATCTCTCACCTAATTTTAATGGAGCGTCATTCATCTTAAATAGATTATATCTTAGTTGAGAGTGAAAAAGAAATTAAATAGTTAGATCTTATCATGATAATCGATATTAAAATATATATTAATTATGTGACCTTAAAATGTTTTTAATCATAATTATTTATTTATAAATATATGAGTCAAATTTACCTCATTTCCTCCTACCTAATATATCTCAGAAAATTTATTGTGAACCGCCAAAAATACGTCAGTTAAAGAGAGAAATTTATTGTTATTTTTAATGGTCGTGAAAAGAAATTTATTATTTTGGCAAGGCCTCTCGATGGCCCGGCATGAATTGTGTCAGGTAAAATTCGAGGGTATAATTGGTCTACGTTAGGTTGCTGGTGTTGTTGTGGGCTAGTAAAGGATCATCTTGACCCACTTTACAAATAAATAGGCTCTGTCTTTTAGCCCATATGTCTAGCACAAATATTTATTAACTTTTTGATTGGTTATAAACGGCTATAAACTAAGACAAAAAAAAAAGGCTATAGACCAAAAAGAAGCAAACTAGGCTGAAGCAAAAAATATTCCCCTTTCACAAAATTCAAAAAATGGATACAACAATTGAAGCCAATATGAAAGGAAAGATGGTCACTATAATGTGCGATGGTTGGACAAACAGTATAAATCATATGCGCATCATGAATTACAGTCAAGGTACAATGTTTCTAAAATCCATTGATGCATGTGGTGTTGCTAGTAGAAATATTGATTATTATTTTAAATTATTGGACAAAATTATGGAAGAGGTTGGAGAGGAACATGTTGTTCAAGTGGTCACTAATAATGAAGCGATTTAAAAGTCGTTGGTTTGAAATTAATGGAAAAAAGACCACATATTTATTGGTCAACTTGTGCAACTTATTGCTTGGATTTATGCTTAAAAGATATTAGGAAAAAGTCTAATGTTCAAAAATTGTTCGATGACACAAAGAAAGTTACTTTGTTTGTGGCACCTCACAGTCTTATATAAGTAAATATAATAGATATGACATAATAATTATAAGGATAAATTTTTCATGTTTTAAATTTCATTACCTTGCCTAAGAGACAGCACGAATAAAAGAAAGTCATTTAATATCTTGCCCTAGATCTTTGATAGGTCACACTTCCCATATATAAAGATATGAAAAGTGATAAGAGAAAAATTTATTTTTAGTCTTAGGAATAGTGGGACATGTCATAAATATCACCTATTAATCCCAAATCAAAAAATCAAAAAAAGTTGAGTTCAAACCCCTCCTGAATTTGAATTTTACACCGTAGTAGGTTCAATGTTTTACGTCTTATGAGAGTTAGAAAACTCTAATTGAGGCAAGGCCAAATTCTACACCTCCCTAACACATTTATCTACAACTTTAATAAAGAAGTCAAAGGCCAATTATACCCCGAAGACTGCCTAATTCATAAATTTGTAGAACTAGCCCTGTTGAAAATTTCAGCCTGAACACCTTTTAGTATTTTGGGCATAACTTGGACTACCAACCTCTGATCGATGCAAATTGGGTATCAAAACGACGATGAGAAAATTATCTACAACTTTTATGCAGAAGTCAAGAGCTGATTCAGCCCAGGATAACCCTTTTTCAAAAATAATGCCTTAATCATTAGCAGGAAGGGCCTAATCGATCACACTAGACAGAATGTCCCAAATCGATTAGCCAATCAATTTCGTCACAAATAAAGAGAATCTAATCGATTAGGTACTTAGTCTAATCGGTTAAGCTGATCAAAAATTGATTCCAAGGCCAACATCATGCTCATAATCGATTAGAGGGCTACCCTAATCGATTAGTTTTACAGAAAAACCATAAAAACCATATTTTTTTTGAGTTTCTAACCTACCAAAACTCATCCTAACCACATCCAATCATCACCAAACTTTGTGGAGAGTTAAAATACACCAATTAAGACTTGTTAGACTCAATCACACCTAAGAATTCATAACCATGAGGCCTAACCATGGGATTATGCATAAAATGCATTTAGTGAGCAAATGGCATAACCAAAACCATTCAAACACATCAAATATGTCTCAAACCAATGCCAACAAGTTTTAAATATGTAATAGGGTTTATACACCCTAGTCCTATATCCTAGAACCTCTTGGATCAAAATATGACCCATCCACTTCCTCAATATATATATATAAATCCACTATTTCCTTCAACCACACATCATATATATACTCTTTAAACTCCATAACAATCATAAGTTCACCAATCATGAAAGCAAATATTATTCATTACATATAGTATGGTTCAAATTTACCAAGTCTAAGATCATATACAAAATTTAGCCTTCAAAACACTTAGGGTCTAAGTTTAACACATGACCTTTAAGGAATCAAGAACTATCACTATCCAATCACCATATACAAAAATATGTGTCATGTTCACAAAAGGATTGCCGGTCAAAGAACAAGGACTTCCATTTCCATATTTACCTTCTTCACAAAAAGCTTCACCTCCAAAAAGCATAGGTTTCCAAGAAAGCCTACATCGACCTTTAAAAATGGCAACTAGGAGGTGAATAACATATACTAAATGAATCAATATCATACATTATGATAATACATATATACATGTGCACAACATATGTTCCTTATTAGAATCACATGGTTCAATCACACATCATATCTTTACTCATATAACTTCATCATCAATCATTTCAACTTAACATATGTTTCAATTGACACATTTACATTATCTATCAAATTGTTGGCAATCTTATCAAGTATAACCACATAATTAAGGTTAGTACCACAATTTCTTTTACTTTATTTATCAATCATCCATCACCACCACAGGTTACCAAACTCGGTATATCTCCGGCTATATGTAAATTCTCTTATGGATAATGCATATGCACAAAGGAATCATTTTCAAATCACGGATCTGACTGTAGGAACAATATCATATCATGTATGGGTCAAACGTAGGTGTGCTACTATGCCCCTACTACAGTAGTAAATGTGTACACTTATATCTTAAATCTTACATGCATAACACCATATTTTATTGGTACCAAACCAGTATGGCCCATATGTAGCACTAGTCACCTCGTGACTTACGGATCAACATCATGGTCTCACTTGCCAAAAGTGCTACAGCCCCTCCCAAACACACATCGAGAGAGCCGTGCCCAATAGGGACACCGAAGTCACTTGCTCATCATAGAGCCACCCACCCACTAGGCCCGCCACATAGGGTGTCTCGCCACCAAACTATGGACAGCTTCATGATTCCATTGAATCACTAGGGAGCAATAAATAATTTACCCGTGCACAGGGCCGCTCTCCCACTGGGCCCGCCTATTGGAACCCCTAACATTCCACATAGACGACGTATGATATGCCATAGATGTAAATGCCAATCAATGCATTTCTCATACTATGCATCCTAAAATGCCGCTCCACAATTAATAACTCACCACCATCACTTAGTGGATTTCAATATCCGCATCATTCTTAACCATTACCAATTATCATTGGATTTCATTCACAATAATATTTAGTGGCAACTATTATCCATCAAATTACATGTCATGGGATGTCCAATATAATTGCAATTAATTCACCACATAACACAAATCATTTCAAATGCATTCCAAATTACATAACCATCAAGTTATTCATCTAAGCCAAATTATAGAAACACATTCATACGTACATATCAATAATGAATGAAATTATGCATTTAGGAATGTTACCTTCTCCTACCTCAAGAGAAGTAGTACTCGTTGTGGTCTGAAGGCCCCGCTCCGTCAATGGGGTCGTTTCCTACATCACACAATATAGCATACAATTATTTTCTATCAAAACCAGTAAAATTTAAATGTTCAAGCTAAACTATTTGGTATTTATATGCTATTACAAGGCTTATTAAGTATCTATTACATTAAACCACCATAACCACCATGGGTTTGGCATTATAATGCATTTATCATGCATTTAGGGCAACACCCATTCATGGGTTTCATCTTTAAAGCTCATAAATCATTATTATCATCAATCCTCATCTTCATTAACAACACCCACATACTAAAAGTCATGGGTTTACACTTAAAAATTATTTCTTGTAGCATCATTACTCATTTCCCCCAATTTCTAGAGTTAGAGTTTCATTAAATCTTAATGCCCATCATTAACACACATCCTCCTCCTCCTCATTACATGTTATTTTCGTGTACCCATGTACACCCTCATAAAACTTGCATTAAATGAACTCTACCTTATGGTTTTGCATCAAAATAACTTCCAATCCATAACCCATACACATTTAACACTCTCCCAACACTCAAAACCATAACCTAGGGCTTAGAACACCAAAAGAATGAAGGAACTTACCTCAAGCTCCAAGAAACCCAAGCCCTAGCATAACCACAAAATGAGGGATAATGGAGAGAGTTTCTAAGCTCTAACCACCTTCCAAGGTGAAGAAGCAGTGGCAAAATTGATTTGGTATGGAAGGAGGCTCATAAATTTGATGAGTTTTGTGGGAGAAGAAGAGAAACGAAGGGGTTTGTGAAAGGGAGAAAGAGAGTGATGAAAATTGCCAAGCAAGAGGAGAGGTGAACGCGAAATGAGAGAAGAGAAAGGGATTTTAGAGTTTTAGTTTGACCCTTCATTAAAACTTTCTCCGTTTTATAATAAACAGGATCTCTGTCGGTCTCAATACTTATCTAAAAATTATTCTGAAGGTATATTCAGATTCACATTAATATTCTTAACAGCCCTAACCAACAATACCCTAATCGGAGATCCTTGGTCTGACACTCACATTTTAATCGAGTATTATTTCAGCTCTTTAAGCCATAATAAATTATGAATAATCGTAATAATTCCTAATTTAATCATTTCTAAATTTTGGGACATTAGATAACTTATATGTAATTATTTATAATTATTCCTTTCAATTAATCATTTGTATAAATTTTGGGATGTTACATTGTTCATCTATAATCACATTTGGATAGTAAATCTGATGAAAAAAATATATTAGTGGTAAAGAAATTATTCACCCTGCCATCACTCATTTTGCAATACAATTTTTGCAAATTGAATCACTGTGAAGCAAAAGGATACATTGAGAAATATGTTTCACTCTGAAGAATTCAGAAAGTCCAAGCGGAGAAAAGAGACATTAAGATCTGCTTTTGGAAGCAAAGAAGATTGTCCTCAACACAGATTGTAAGAAGAAAGTTGTTGACATTATAAAGGTATTTGAGCCACTTGCCAAGGTTTTAAAATTGGTGGATGGTGATGAAAAACCAACAATGGGCTTTGTTTATGAAACCATTGATAGAGGCTAGCAAGTTATTCAAAAGAATTGTCGTTACCATACTTAATACACTGAAATTGACAAAAGATGGTTCTTCATGCATACTGATTTGCATGTTATAGGTACATAAATACATTAAACTTAGTTTCACATGTTATTTCTTAAATTTAATTTTTTGTATAGTTCCAATTTAATTTTCAAAATCACAGGTTATTTTCTCAACCCTCAATTTTAATTTGGAGTTTCGCAAGGAAGTGTGCTGCCAAAGAAACTCTAGATGGTACAACAAAGGTGATTGCCAAATTAGAAGCAGATGTTGAGAATCAAATCAAAGCTATTAACTAAGTGATTAATTTCTAAATATTATGATTTTTAAAATGACAATTATTAGTTAATTAGTATTAATTTAATAGATACAAAACTTAAAATGCATTATTTGTATAGATTGTTCTTTTTAGAGATAAAAAAGAAACATTTGGAACAGTTCAAGCTCAAAAAGCTTGGTCTTAGAGGGACCCAGGCAAGATAGTTACTTTTAATTTTATTAATGTATTTTATACACATATATGATAATACATATATTTGTTTATTTAATCAGCTGAATGGTGGATGATTTATGGATACTATGCTCCAGAACTTCAGTGTTAGCCATAAGAGGTTTAAGTCAAACAACTCCAGCTTCAAACTATGAGAGAAATTAGAGTACATTTAGTTACATACATACAAAGACAAGAAATAGATTAAAGTATCAAAAATTACAGAAACTTGTCTTTCTTACAACATGAAGCTAAAAACCAAAAAAGATAAACGAAGAGTTAAGAAGAGATAGAAAATAATTTCTATCCAATTAATTTTGATTACATATCTCAAGAAGATGATATTGTCTCCATGGCTTGAAGAAAGAGAAGAACCATTATTGGATGAGATCCAAAATGTTGAATGCCTCCCTATTGATTTCGATGATGAAAATGAAGAACCAATAGGTGAGAATAATTCTAATTCTAGTAATACACCTAGTCAAGGTGGTAGCGGTGGTTTAACCCCACCAAGTAACAATAGTGGTAGTGATCATGGTGATGGTGATGATATACAACAGGATTAAGGAGGAGATGAAATATTTGATTCAATTCCAGAAGAACCATATTTCAAACGTGATCAAAATCTCATGTCTGATCATGTTTCTAGTGGTAGTAAGAGGATGGGTTCTAGGTTTAGGAAAAATAAAAGAATACAAGATCTTATGATGGATGATGCTTCCTCATCTAGTGTTGCACAATCACTTGGTGATTTTAGTATTGGTGTATCATCTGAAGGAAGTCAATACAACTACCCACCATACTACCAATGTAACATCCCGGATATTTATAGAAAACTTTTGTGAAGTGGAAAATGTTAAAAATTATTTTTAGGAATTTATTTGATATTTTAAAGAATTATTAGTTTATTATGAAAGGGTGATTAGAAGAAGAGAGGTTTTATCAAAATCATTAAAGAAATCATAAAGGAATGGAGAAATGACCGGTTGGGCAGGTGACCGGTTGCCATGAGTATTAAAGAAAGGTTTCTTTCTCTTTCTTCAATTATTCATCTTCTCACGAGAATCTTCTTTTTCTTCGTCTGTTTCTTGTCTTCTTCTTCTTCTCCTTCCTCCATTGTTGAGAGCTGAAAGCTTTAAAGGGAGGTTCCTTTTTGGTATCAAACCTTGAGATAATTACATAGCTGCGACAGTGGTTTCAAGGTAAGTCCTTTGAACCGTTTGAAATTGTCACCTCATCCCTGTCGTTTCTTTTCTGGACCGAATGGTCACGCATGTGGGGGTACAGTTTCGATCTCCACTTCTCTTGGCTGTGAGCCTTAAAGTGGCCCTTTAATAGGGTGAGTGGTGGTGTAACGTTGATGTGTTTCATATTCCAAACCTGTTAGGTGGTAAAACAAACACTAGTGAAACACGTAAGGAGGCTGGTGCTGGAATGGTGATGGAACTATAGACCCAACGATTGTTAAAGCTTGAAACGGAGGTAAGGGGGTGTTCGGGTTATAATTAATTAGAATAGGACACTGTCCGAGTCGTTGAAATGACTGTGAACCGGGTAAGAAATGATGCTGAATGAAAATCATGTGAATATGTGTATAAATATACGTATGAATGTACACACCGATCAGTGTAGGATCGTGTGTGTGTGTGACTTAGAAATGTTTGATGCTGATGATGCTGGACGAGTCATTGTATGTGAATGTGTATGGACACCGATCAGTTTCTGATCGTGTGTATGTGACTTGAGAAGTATTTAATGTTGTGATAATTGAGATGATGTCGAATGAGTTGTATATGAATGTATGGATGCATGTATACGGACACCGATCGGTTTCTAATTATGTGTGTGTGGCGTAAACTGATTGAAATTGAAATATTGATGTTGTGACAATCGGTGTACAGTGGCAATGTGATGTCGGGCTTGACAAGCAGGTCGCCCAATGACAATTTGATGAATGGGCTTGACGAGTCGGTCGCCCTGTGTTGTGAGCACATGCTAGTTTCTGGTAGTTGCATCTGTTATTGATGATATATAATGATTGAGATATAATGTAATTATGTGGTATGGGATGGCCAACGGTGTATGTTACCCTCATTTTTGGCTTTAGTGGTCAAGTCGGACCCAGTTGAGCTACCGAGAGGTCTATGACCCAGTGGTTGAGGGGGAGCCAAGTCGGGTTCACGGGATGTCAAGTCGGAATCCCAGCTAAAAGCCGATCCTTTAGTATCCGGATACTAGGAGTCGATTTTATGAGAGTCAGTTGTGACTTGTAATTTGATGAATTATTAGTTGTGGTGTATATTTACCGAGTGCAGTTTGCTATACTTGCCGAGTGAAGTTTGTTATGATTACCAAATGAGATTTTGATATATTTGATGAATATGAATTTTTGTACTTGCTGAGTGAGATGTCATATTATCCGAGTGAAAATTGATGAGTATGATGTTGTATTTGCCGAAGGCTAATTTGTTGTATTTGACGAGTGTAAATTGTTATATTTGCTGAATGAGGTTGAATATAATTGCCGAGTATGAAGTATTATAATTACTGAGCATGAATTGTTATGATTACCGAGTGTTAATTTGTTATAATTGTCGAATGAGATTTTGATGTATTTGTTGAGAATGATTTGATGTATTGATGAGTGTGATTGGTTTTAATTGCCGAATGAAAATTGGTTATAATTGCTGAATAAGAATTGGAATATTTGCTGAGTATTTGACGTAATTGCCGAGTGTAATTATATATATTGTCGAGTGATTGTTATATTTTCTGAGTGGAAAGTTGTTATATTTACCGAGCGGAAGCTATTTGCTGAATGTTGTTAAAATTGTAGAATAAGGACTGTTATATTGCTGAGAGAATTACTATAATGTGGAGTGTTAATGGATATATTGCCGAGTGTAAGTAAATTACCGAGTGTGAGTGTGTTGCCGAGTGTGAGTTAAAATGCCGAGTAAAATATGCAATTGAGGATAAAAGAATCGGACGGATTTCATATTTGTATTTTGTAATTTAAATTCCGTTCTAGATTAATTATGATGCTAAACACTCACCCTTGCTGTGGTTTTCAATTTTTAGTAACCAGTTACAGGGAGGAGATCGGAGCCATGGAGGTGCGCCAAGTGGAGGATTGATGCCAAGGCACCGAGCGAATATGAATGCATTGTAATTTATATGTATTGAGTTTTTCCGAGTGTTTTATGCTACAATGTAACAAGTATGATGAAATAAATTCGAATTGGTATGCTGTGTGAAGTGAGTATAAATTCTTGATGTTAAATGATTGGTGTTTATTTTATGAGTGGATTTGCATTACTGTAGCAAAGTCGTATACCGGGTGAAGCTAGCCGAGTGGATTCCTTCTTACCCGAGCAATGGCCGATTGATTTGGTGCTCATTATGCTCAAGTGAATATTCTTCGTTTCTTTCTGAGTGAAGAATAACCGAGAGACTCACTTCCGAGTGAAAATGTTAGAGCGACTCCGAGTGAGCTATGGCTGAAACTCCGAGTGAAGAAAGATAAGAGTGCTCCCGAGTGAAGATATGAGTGAATCTTTCCTGAGTGAAGGGAAGTTAAGCTTTTCTGAGTGATGAAAGACCAGCGGTGCCAAGTGGACTTATTTTCCGAGTGATGTCAGATCGAGGGAGCCTTTGTTGAGTGAAGGTTAAGCTGTTTCCGAGCGAGAGATACCCGAGTGTACCTATTTCCGGGTGAAATCCGACTTGTTGGCTTTACTCGTATGTCTTGTGCGCTCAAGTTTATGAGTAGCACTCGCTCAAGCGAGTCGGCACTCGCTTAAGCGAATCAGGGGCTCGCTCAGGCGATTGACCCCTGACTCCGTTTTCCTTCTTTCGTTGTTTCTGAATAACTCTATTTTATTAATGGTTTCAATTCCAAACGATTTCAGTCGGTTATTACTATTTTAAGTATGATTTTATTATTTTGAATATATTTAATAAAAGTAATTATTATTTTATATTGAAACCGGGTGCATTTTTATTAAAAATGAAAAATCTCTTGTGGAAAATGAGAAAAATTGACGAGGGTCGTCATATTTGGTATCAGAGCGGTTCTTTCTAGAGCCAAGTGGATGGGCGAACCGAGTGATTGTGTGAGTCCTATACTGGACTGTGTTTTGCATTTTATTGCATTGTATTTCTGGTTGTTTGTGCAGCTTGGCATCATTCCCTTGGCACTCTAGTGGCGTTGCGTTGTATGTGAGGTAATTATCCGACTCCCTGGTAGAGTATTGGTTACTAATGGTGAAGTGTTTATTCATTATAGAATTATTTTACTGCCGAAAAAGCTTTTGAGTATTTCGAGTGCTCGGAGGAGCATAAAGTACAGTTTACGACTTATCATTTGAGGGAGAGGTTAGGACATGGTGGTCTCGAACTAAGGTACCGATGAAGAGGACGAGTGAGTCGCTAGTGTGGGTGAAATTCCGAGAGTGATTTTCTTGTTAAGTACTTCTCGAATAATTAGAAATTCGAAAGAAAATAGAACTTGGGGCTGGGACAGGGCCGAGTGTCAATGGCCGAGCACACTACTAAGTTTGACGGGCTGTGTGACTTCTATCACTCTTTCTCACTAGAAGGAACCGAGAGTAGTGAGTGTGCCAAGTATGAAGCAGGATTGTGAATTAGAATTCACAGTGTGATTATGCCGATTGAGATTCGGGATTATCCGATTCTGGTGGACAAGGATATGCTGACCACGGAAGTGCAATTATAGAGGACCCTTCAGTCGGAAGATAAAAGGTCATGAAGGCAAGAGGATTTGGTTTCAAGAAAGTGGATCAGTTCTTTCGTGACGTTAAGTCTTTCACTACGTCTTCTTCCTTTTCTGGTCGGACTTCTATTGGCTGATCTGGTAGTCGGTCGGGTAGCCGAGCGTGCTATAGTTGTGACTTGGCTATATTGTGAAACACTGTCCGACTGGACAAATCGTTTGTTTCCAATGTGGACAACTGGGACGCCTTAGGCCCGATTGCCCACAGAGGCAGCAACCGAGTAGCCTGGTAACCGAGCCAACGCTTTTAAGACTCGGGTACTAATTTTCTGAGAGGAGGAAATAGGAATAGTAAGTACGTTGATAGCTATGAGTTTGTTGGAATAATGGAGTTTGATATTACATAGAATGAAATAAATGGATGAATACTCTGACATGATTATTCTTAGGAAGGATGAATCCCCTATACATTTCTACCGGTCAGAATGACGATTGGTATTAGTTATTCATTCGGGTGTTGAGCGTACTTGATGGATAGTATGAAAATTCTTTAAGTAAAGGAATGAAACTATTGCAGTAAACTGTTCTGTATCGAGCTTAAGGAGCAAGTGATGGTATGCTTGTAAAGACGAACAACCAAAGATGTAGGAACATCAGTGGTATAAGTAAATAGAAGGGATTATAAAATAAATCGAAAAGGGAATGGATGAGTAATAGATGATGCAAGATAGCAACATTGTAATAAAGGTAACCTTCTAGGAGGGGTGAGCCTCGTGTAGTGATTCTGTAAAGTGGTTTAAATAAAAGTTGCCAGTATGTCATGTTCAAGTTGTTAGACAATTGATTAACGGGTATTGAGAGAAATTCTGAGTAGGTAATGGAGGATAGTGTAATAATGCCGAATAAGTTGAAGGTAATAGCCGAAGGATAGTTAGTAATAATTCTTAGTGAGAATAATTGATGAGATGAGAATTCACTCAGAATAATTAAGAGAAAGAATTGTATGAGTGAGGGTCGAGTGAAGTGTATATATATATATATATATATATATATATTGGACTGTTGTGCATATGATAACGAGAAGTAGAGGATGAAGAACATGGGACAAAGTAATTAGAAAGTGGTTGAGTGGGCAAATAATAAGAATGAAGAGGAGTTTTACCTAGTCGTTTGGACTTTGCACGAATATTAATGTTACATGGGAATCATAATGGCTGGCCACCGTGGGTTCCTTTTAACATTAATTCTTTGTGAAGTTGTCAATCGACATAGTTGAATGGATTAAGATGTAAACAGTTGCATGTCGATCGGTGATATAGATAGTTGGACTGAATACCCGACTTTCACTCGGCTTAACTATGAAGTTTTGAACTCTTGAGACTGATCACCTCAGGTAGTTGCACTAGTGGTTGAGGTCGTGTGAAGTCGAGGAAACAAATGTGTTTTAGCCAATCTTGGGTGATCGGATTTAGAGACGAGAGGTGTACGATTCGCATTTCTGAAGTCGGTAAATGATTAGAGATGAAGAACAAATAGAACTGAGATTTGGTAACTTACGAATAATGAGTATAGAAAAGTAAATATTGTGACATGGTAGTCGGTATGAATTATTTCTAGGTTTTGGGGAGAATAGATGACCTAAGGTACAGTGAGTGGAGAATTTCTGAGTAAATCGTGCCTGAGACAAGACCTCCCAGGTGAAGAAAAGCTGATTTCGAATGAGTACTCGGGCCAATATATTTCTGAGTAGTGAATTCCCGAGTGGGATACCTCCGTGTAGAGTGCGACACACTTTCCGAGTGGGATGGCCCCGATTAAGATATACTGAGTGATCCTGTTTCAGGAAAAGTACTTCTAGACAGAGAAAGAGGAACTTCGAATGAGTATATTTCCGAGTGAATGATTCCCAAGGGGAGTATATATCCGAGTGGGGAATTCGTTTAATTCGTGCTCGGGTCCATAATCTGAGTTGCTAAGTCCTTGTTCGGTCCGAGTGATATCCTCAAGAAGTAAAGATATGGAATTAACTAAAGGTAATGATGGAATTGGAGACTTCGAGACCGAGTGGTAGTGCCTACAAAAGGTGATTTCAGGCAAGCTGCGCTAACTGAAGCACATAGGAGTTCTTTTGAGTGCTCATCCCAGTATTGCCAAGATGTACCACGATCTGAAGAAGGAATTCTGATGGTCGGATATTCAAGTGCCGTTGGTAAAAGTGAAGTGGTAATTTGAATGGGGTACCTTACACTGGGGAAATTAGAATCAGACATGAGGTGGGTGTACCCCAATCTTTTCCAATAGGTGTGTTGATTTCGGGGACGAAATCCCTTTTTAGGAGGGTTGTAACATCCTAAATTTTATAAAAATGAAAAAACATTTGAGAAGAATGAATAATAAATAATTGTATATAAGTGGATTTGTGTCCCAAATATATTAGAATAATGAAATTGAGATTTATTATGGATATTTATAATTTATTGAGTTTAAGTGAGATAAAATTTTACCCGATTAGGATATGGGTGTCGGACCAAGTATCTCTGATTGAGATGCCATTGGTCAGGGCTATTAAGAATATTATTGGGAATCCGAATCTATATTCGGAATAATTTTTGGAGTTAGTATTAAGCCCGAACTGAGATCCTGTAAGTTATAAAACGGAAAGATTTTAATGAAGGGAATAAAAGTTAAAACAAAACCCTCCCCTTTCTCTTATTTTTCCCGTGGGTTCTTTCTCCCTCCACCATTCTTTATTTCTCTCCTCTCTCTTCATTCTTCTTCTCCAAAACCGTTCACTCCCTCTCTCCCTCCATAAATCATTTTTCATTTAAAGGCTTGGGAACTAATGGAATCATGAGGCAAGGATGGCACTTAGAGCAAAGCTTGGCTCATCTCTTCTCCTTTTTATCTCATTTTCGTTTTGGGGTTTAAGCTTGGAGAATGAGGTAAGATCTTGAACACCCAGGGCTCTTGTTTATGGTTTTGAGTCTATTTATGTATTGTGATGGAAGATTGGGTGTTGTTTTGGTGAAAAATGGCTTGAGGAACCAAACCCTAGGTGGGATAACCATTGGGGATTGTTATTGTTGTTGATAATGAATGGGATATATTGATGTTAGCCTAAGAATGTTGGAAATCATGCATATGAATGGTTAGAATTGATGATTGTTAATTGTTGATGGGAAATTTTGGAGGAAATCCTAAGTATGGTAAATTGGGGGTTTTGGCTAAATAAGTGATTTTGATGATTTTTGATGTCTTAGAATGATTTTATATGAAGAGATGAATGTTTAAAACATTGGTGTTGATTCTTGAGGATTGGGAGATGAGTGCATGTGAGTGTGTATGTGATTAGAGGAGCTGAACCCCTTGAGTATTGGCAACCATGATGATGATAATGATAATGATAATGGTGGATAACCATTGATGATGAATAGATGAGTTAAAATGAGGATTTGATGAGGCCTTAGACCATAAGGTGTGTCACTTAAATTTTATGAATTGTTGATGGCTTTGAGTAAAGCTAATAGGGCTTATAATGAGTGACAATGATGGCAAATGGATGATTTATATGATGATTGGATATATTATGGATAAGGGATGTGATATTGATGTTGTTGGGTATAGTTGGCCCTTTAAGATCTAGAGAATCTTGGTTTTGGGAAAGGAATTCCCGAAGCCTAACACAATGGTATGGATTGGTGTTTTGTTAAGTCTAGGACTTGATATTAAAGCCTTGAGATATGTTTACAATTGCTTAGAATTAAAATGATGCCTTATGTTGGCTCATTGATTGGATATATGTATATATGTATGTTGTGTAGATCGTATTCCGGGTGATGCGATGGAGCTTTCGGAGCGTATATCGGATTTCGGCTCTTCCCTCGAGGTAGGAGAGGAGTTTACATTCAAATTGCATGAGTTATATAATTGATGATTATTGTATGGCTTGATACTCATGCTTGCCTTGCCATGTTTATAGTGAAATGATATGAATGGCAAATTGTTGGCTATTGATGATAATGTATGTGTATATATGATGATGAATAACCCATGAGGGGTTGAAATATGTACATGTTAATGAACCATCCTTGAGGGGATGAAGTATATGTTTTGTGGATTGAGAATTTATGTGGATGATTGGCATTGAATGTGATAGCCATTGTGATGGTATTGGTGATAAGTTTGAGGTTTATGAATAATTGAGGAACTCGTAGAGTCAAATAGAGTTTTATGTGATTTTGATGGCTTGGGTTAGTCCCAATAGCCCATATATGTAGTTTATGACTTGTTGGAATTGGAATGGGCAAATTTTAATGAGAATAGACCCTTGAGTTGCATAAAAACATCTTGAAATATTCTAAATGCACTTATACGCATAAGTCCCTCAATTTTGAGAATTTCTGAGTGAGGCCGGTGGCCACACGTCACAAATAATATATTTTAGCTTGTGACAAATTTTGAAGGTCATTGGATTTGAATTGAATGAGATTGGGTGATTGGAAGTTGAAATTTTGGTGTTGTTCTGCATAAAAATAGTAGCAGGGCTGTCTTGAATCGATTCAAGACCCTTTAAATCGATTCAAGAGGTATTGTTTTCACTATTTTGGGCTCCAGGGGCATTTGAATCGATTCATACAAGTTTGAATCGATTTAAGGCCCTCTGTTTGACAAATTTTGAGATTTAAGGACGCTTGAATCGATTCACACCAGCCGGAATCGATTTAGAGCCCTGTTATGGCCGCTGTTGTGCTGTTTTTCCAACTAGTCTGTTTTCTTTGCTATTTTTAGCCCGTTTGGGCACCTTAATTACATTTTTAGCCTCCGACTTCTTCATCAAGTTGTAGATAATTGTGTTACGGAGGTGTGAGAATCGGTCTCATATTAATTGGAGTTTTCTAAGTCTCATTAGGCGAAAAATACCGAACCTATTACGTTGAAAAATTCAAGTTTAAGGGGGTTTTGAACCCAACTTTTTATGGTGGCCAAATTGGGACTAATAGGTGATATTTGTGACATGTCCCACTATTTTTAAGACTAAAAATAAGATTTCCTCATGCATTAGTGCTGAAATTTATCATGGGCTCATTGTTGCCCAAAACCCCTTTTATTATGTAACAACAAGCGATTTCATTAGGGGTCCATGTGTGGTGTGTCTTAGTGGTGATTGAGGAATGACTTAAGGCCTTGGAGAGGTACGTGTATGCCTATACTATGTTATGAATACATGTGTGCCTCACCACTATTGATATATTATGAATCATAATAAAAAGTAAATGATGTGGTTATATGACACACCTCGTGTGATAATAAAACCAATGAGGGGAAAATTGAATGGCCACAAGTGTATAAATCAATGGATTTGAAATGGTGGCAATGATGATTGCTAAACATATACTTTTGAAATACCTTGTTGTTTTCCATGCGTGGATAAATGCCATGATGCTTAATATGATTTTAATTACCATGTGTGGTTTGATGTGGTTATGAATGTTGTGCCTTGAGAGGCCTTATGATTTCTTATGTGCCAATGATAATAAGATTAAATATACGATTTATCCCTAATTGAGAGGGTGAGATATCCTTGCGAGGTTGTTGGGCACATGCATTATTGCATTGTTGCATTCATGGCATAACATGGCATTGATATGCATTATTATTGAATGAATCACCTTGCGAGGTGCCACGAAGGGTAAATCCCTGAGTGAAGAGGATGTTGTCCTATTGTTGTCGATTTATTGTTGAATATGTCACCTTGCGAGGTGCCACGAAGGGCGTATCCCTGAGTGAAGAGGACGTTGTCCTATTATTGTGAATGATATTGAATATATCACCTTGCGGGGTGCCACGAAGGGTAAATCCCTGAGTGAAGAGGACGTTGTCCTATTGTTGTCGATTTATTGTTGAATATATCACCTTGCGGGGTGCCACGAAGGGCGTATCCCTGAGTGAAAAGGACGTTGTCCTATTGTTGTGAATGATATTGAATATATCACCTTGTGGGGTGCCACAAAGGGTATATCCCTGAGTGAAGATGACGTTGTCCTATTGTCATTGAATAATGTTGAATATATCACCTTGCTGAGTGCCACGATGGGTATATCCCGGAGTGAAGAGGACGTTGTCCTATTATTGTTGAATATATCACCTTGCGGGGTGCCACGATGGGTAAATTCCAGAGTGAAGATGATGTTGATCATATTGTTGTTGAATAAATCACCTTGCGGGGTGCCACGAGGGGTGTATTCCCGAGTAATAATGGTATTGTGATAATTATTGTGAAGAGAATCACCTTGCGGGGTGCCACGAAGGGTGCATCCCTGAGTGAAGATGCTATTGCATAAATTATTATTGAAATGAATATACCACCTTGCGGGGTGCCATGAAGGGTATATCCCAGAGTGAAGAGGACGTTGTCCTATTATTAAATATATCACCTTGCGGGGTGCCACGAAGGGTGTATCCCTGAGTGAAGATGCTATTGCATGAATTATTATTGAAATAAATATACCACCTTGCGGGGTGCCACAAAGGGTATATCCCGGAGTGAAGAGGACGTTGTCCTATTGTTGTTGAATAATGTTGAATATATCACCTTGTGGGGTGCCACGAGGGGTGTATCCCCGAGTGATGATGGTATTGTGATAATTATTGTTGAATATATCACCTTGCGGGGTGCCACGAAGAGTGTATCCCTGAGTGATGATGATAATTTAAGTGATTGTGATTATTGTTAAATTTGAAAATCGGATCCGTTGTATATACATTAAACAGTTGACATATGCATTAGCTTTAAGACCATGGCATTTGAGATGGGATGACCACGAGTGTTGAGAAACCCCTTGCGAGGAGGTATTGATTAAAGATATAATGAATTGATGAGAATAATTTGAGAATGCCCTTGTTGATAAGTGGCAAAGAGATTGTGTATGTGATTGTGTATATGTTGTGCTTATTTATGATATGAATTATGATTCATGAGGCTTGTATGCCTATTATAAAAATGAGATGATTAATGAACGATAATTTTGATGATTTGATAGCAAAGCACACATGGTGTTTGTATGCATATACACATGATTACAATATATATATTATTCGTCATTTTGAATGTATAACTCACTCTCCCATGTGGTCTTCTTTTTAGCCTTGTGATGCAGGTTCCCATGGGATGAGTTTGGATTTAAAGATCAAGTTTTGGTGAAGGTAAATAGTAGTAGAGGAAATGTCTTGGCCGGCATCATTTGTGAACTATTATGTACTGAACTTATGAAATGAATAAGTTGTTTATAATGATATAGATGTTTTAATGGATTTGGATATGTATAACGATAATCCTTTAGATTTGTGAATGGTGAATATAAAGGTAATATGTAAGTGATGATTTGAAGTTCATTGATGATTGTGGTAGTCGAAAGATCATCCCCGAATGTATATGAAAATGTATATAATTATATCTTAGGCATTGCATGCTTGTGTAATTATGTAAAATGATGATGGTTGTCTATTAGGCTTATGATATGGCATTGCATGCTTAGCCTAGCCTTTTCTCATATCGTCACATATGGGACTAGGCGTGTGCCCAGTATCCACATTCTTCCGCTGTAAACTCTATTATTTTTTGTATACCGTTATGGGTGAACTAGCTATAGATCCAGGTTTAGTTTATTAAAATTGTACGCTTCAGTTTCTATGATTTGAGTTTCGGTGTGACACTGGTATTATGTTGGAACGCGAAAAATTTACTCACATTTTATTAATCATTATGTTGATCACATCAAAATTTGAGTCCGGAAAACCGGGGTGTTACAAAGGTGGTATCAGAGCATATTTTGCTCTGAATTGGAGTTATTGGTTACCACCAGAGCGTGGCTGCTCTGTGAGGATTTGATATTATGGATGATTGGAGCATGATTGCTCAATGGTGAGATACTTATGGTGATCTTTGGAGCGGGATGCTCATTATTGGAATATGGTTATTTGTACAGATTTAAGAATGATAATTATCTAGAGAATGATGATATTATGTTTGATTGCCCTACATGGACATATGATGAACTAAGTGTCTAGGAATTATGAATTGATCATAAGGGCATACTTGCTTATCGAGGAATTCTTGTGAATCATCAATGTTGAGTTGGGTTTGATGCTCAATGAGGATTTGTATGAGATTATGATTCATACGATGTGGTTGTTGACTATTGGGAGTATACCCTTTTTCATTGAGGTTATATGATGAACTTGTGGAGCCTAGTTGCTTATTGATAATCATGAATGAATTATGGGATTGAATATGTGTGAATGAATTTCCTCAATATATGATGGATGTGTTTATTGTGTAAGTCCGGCCAAGTTCCTTACCCTATTACCTTTAAATGATGAATAAATTGTTATTGTGTATTGATGTCGATATATGAAATGCAAATTGATTTGATGATGAATCAATGATTGAATGTTAATCATGGAAATGAAATATTGAGTTATGAATATGAAATATGAGATATGACTTGGATTGATGATGATTTTTATGCCATGTGTTGATCATGGATAGAGAATATTGAGAAAGAAATTGATATGGTAGTAGACCATATATGTTGAGACCTTGATGTACGTATGCACCTTGAATATAAATTGTTGGTTAGGTCTTTTATATGCATTATGCCTGTGGCGTCTAGCCAAGGAGTGCTTGTTAAATGGAAATGGAACTCATATGTTTGAGTTGATTAGATGGATGATATTGAATAATTCCCTAGTATGGGTATGTTTGAATCTAAATGATTGGTTGTGCCATTTATGAAGGATGAATTTTATATCCTTTGGCACAAGAGTCTTATATATGGAATGATACAAGTGATTTGTTGTATTTCCCTAGATTGGGAATTCGAATATGTGATAAGTGATTAAATGTGAAATCGAATACATGTTAGATTGGGGTTGTGTCTCGGTTTTGATGTATGAAAACCGAGTGGAAGATTAATTTGATGTAGGCCACTAGGTGTGGTGACCCCATTGATTGGCATGATCTCATATGATCAAATGTTCTGGAGAATTAACTTAATTGGACCCTATGGCGGTCTAGGCTCTATGTTATTGTTGTGAGCCATATCTAATAATGTTGTGTGGTATGTGAGAACTCCACAATGGGTACCAGTTGACCCTTAGACTTCCTAAGTCTATTGATTGATCGAACCTTATGAATGGTTAAGCCATAATGAAATTAATTATGAAATACGTTGTTGAAGCTAAAGCCGGTATGTAATGGAATGTGAAAAATGAATGTAAACCCTGATGATTGATGAATAATAATGTTGAATTTGGGGTATGATTGGTATTGGCTATGGTGTACATGATTTTATGGTATGACTTTGGGCTAAATTATGTGCCCAAGAGATTATGATCGCAGGATTAATTATGGATGATGATATGATTTAGAAATGACATGTATGATTACGGATTGGTAGATGGAGATTCGATCGTATCCTTACCTCCCTTTAATTTAAGAGATGATATATTGGTGATAGAAATCACTTAATGAAGTGATACGATATGTGATGTATGTTCGATTTATGAATCTTGGTTGTGAATTGAGAGGAGAATCCCTAATGTGAAGGCTCATTATACGATTAAGTAGCCTACTTGATAAGAGTTTGATGAATCTTTTAAGGCTCGAATTGATTTATAGCCAACAATATGTAAGTGAGATAAGAATTTTAGGCTATTTGACCATGGTTTTAGATGGATGAAGTCTGATGATGGGATGTTTACCCTGTAAGGATTGAGAATCTATGGTTGGTACGCCAATTTATGGTGATGTTAATTAAGATTTGATGATTGGTATGGCATGATGGATGCCAAAATTAATTGTATAGTGACAATGAAGTATGAATATGTTAGCTGTGGACTGGTGAGGATTGTCACCAAGTCTTATAAGGAATGGTATCACTTGAATATGTGTGACCGATATGAGCAATGGGAATACGAAGTATTGGTCCCGATACGGCCTTACATGCCATAGGCATCGTGGCAACATGCACTTATGCGCCGACTTCATGTGTTTGTGGTAACCACTACAGGATTGGGACGCCTTCCTGTATGTCGGATGCAGCAACACATAGGCCGGGCAGGTGTAGGGATTGTAACTGCTTATGGTGAATGTATTGAGCCTATCTGGTCATACTGAGTATGAATATGCAAGCTCTATTGGGTGAGCTGTAAATAATGATATATGACACACTTGATATGAAAATTTTGTGTTAGGAATGATGATGTAATGATGAACATGTCTTGATGGACTTTGAGAAGTCCAACGTTATTCTATGGTATCGTTGAACCTCGATGGTGTGGCCTGAGGTATGACCTTGTGACATGTATATCGATGCTGAATTTCGAGGACGAAATTCTTTTTAGGTGGGGTGAATTGTAACATCCCGAATTTTATAAAAATGAAAAAAAATTTGAGAAGAATGAATAATAAATAATTGTATATGAGTGGATTTGTGTCCCAAAAATATTAGAATAATAAAATTAAGATTTATTATGGATATTTATAATTTATTGAGTTTAAGTGAGATAAAATTTTACCCAATTAGGATATGGGTGTCGGACCAAGTATCTCCGATTGAGATGCCATTGGTCAGGGCTATTAAGAATATTATTGGGAATCCGAATCTATATTCGGAATAATTTTTGGAGTTAGTATTAAGCCCGAACTGAGATCCTGTAAGTTATAAAACGGAAAGATTTTAATGAAGGGAATAAAAGTTAAAACAAAACCCTCCCCTTTCTCTTATTTTTCCCGTGGGTTCTTTCTCCCTCCACCATTCTTTATTTCTCTTCTCTCCCTCCATTCTTTTTCTCCAAAACTGTTCACTCCCTCTCTCCCTCCATAAATCATTTTTCATTCAAAGGCTTGGGAACTAATGGAATCATGAGGCAAGGATGGCACTTGGAGCAAAGCTTGGCTCATCTCTTCTCCTTTTTATCTCATTTTCATTTTGGGGTTTAAGCTTGGAGAATGAGGTAAGATCTTGAACACCCAGGGCTCTTGTTTATGGTTTTGAGTCTATTTATGTATTGTGATGGAAGATTGGGTGTTGTTTTGGTGAAAAATGGCTTGAGGAACCAAACCCTAGGTGGGATAACCATTGGGGATTGTTATTGTTGTTGATAATGAATGGGATATATTGTTGTTAGCCTAAGAATGTTGGAAATCATGCATATGAATGGTTGAAATTGATGATTGTTAATTGTTGATGGGAAATTTTGGAGGAAACCCTAAGTATGGTAAATTGGGGGTTTTGGCTAAATAAGTGATTTTGATGATTTTTGATGTCTTAGAATGATTTTATATGAAGAGATGAATGTTTAAAACATTGGTGTTGATTCTTGAGGATTGGGAGATGAGTGCATGTGAGTGTGTATGTGATTAGAGGAGCTGAACCCCTTGAGTATTGGCAACCATGATGATGATAATGATAATGATAATGGTGGATAACCATTGATGATGAATAGATGAGTTAAAATGAGGATTTGATGAGGCCTTAGACCATAAGGTGTGTCACTTAAATTTTATGAATTGTTGATGGCTTTGAGTAAAGCTAATAGGGCTTATAATGAGTGACAATGATGGCAAATGGATGATTTATATGATGATTGGATATATTATGGATAAGGGATGTGATATTGATGTTGTTGGGTATAGTTGGCCCTTTAAGATCTAGAGAATCTTGGTTTTGGGAAAGGAATTCCCGAAGCCTAACACAATGGTATGGATTGGTGTTTTGTTAAGTCTAGGACTTGATATTAAAGCCTTGAGATATGTTTACAATTGCTTAGAATTAAAATGATGCCTTATGTTGGCTCATTGATTGGATATATGTATATATGTATGTTGTGTAGATCGTATTCCGGGTGATGCGATGGAGCTTTCAGAGCGTATATCGGATTTCGGCTCTTCCCTCGAGGTAGGAGAGGAGTTTACATTCAAATTGCATGAGTTATATAATTGATGATTATTGTATGGCTTGATACTCATGCTTGCCTTGCCATGTTTATAGTGAAATGATATGAATGGCAAATTGTTGGCTATTGATGATAATGTATGTGTATATATGATGATGAATAACCCATGAGGGGTTGAAATATGTACATGTTAATGAACCATCCTTGAGGGGATGAAGTATATGTTTTGTGGATTGAGAATTTATGTGGATGATTGGCATTGAATGTGATAGCCATTGTGATGGTATTGGTGATAAGTTTGAGGTTTATGAATAATTGAGGAACTCGTAGAGTCAAATAGAGTTTTATGTGATTTTGATGGCTTGGGTTAGTCCCAATAGCCCATATATGTAGTTTATGACTTGTTGGAATTGGAATGGGCAAATTTTAATGAGAATAGACCCTTGAGTTGCATAAAAACATCTTGAAATATTCTAAATGCACTTATACGCATAAGTCCCTCAATTTTGAGAATTTCTGAGTGAGGCCGGTGGCCACACGTCACAAATAATATATTTTAGCTTGTGACAAATTTTGAAGGTCATTGGATTTGAATTGAATGAGATTGGGTGATTGGAAGTTGAAATTTTGGTGTTGTTCTGCATAAAAATAGTAGCAGGGCTGTCTTGAATCGATTCAAGACCCTTTAAATCGATTCAAGAGGTATTGTTTTCACTATTTTGGGCTCCAGGGGCATTTGAATCGATTCATACAAGTTTGAATCGATTCAAGGCCCTCTGTTTGACAAATTTTGAGATTTAAGGACGCTTGAATCGATTCACACCAGCCGGAATCGATTTAGAGCCCTGTTATGGCCGCTGTTGTGCTGTTTTTCCAACTAGTCTGTTTTCTTTGCTATTTTTAGCCCGTTTGGGCACCTTAATTACATTTTTAGCCTCCGACTTCTTCATCAAGTTGTAGATAATTGTGTTACGGAGGTGTGAGAATCGGTCTCATATTAATTGGAGTTTTCTAAGTCTCATTAGGCGAAAAATACCGAACCTATTACGTTGAAAAATTCAAGTTTAAGGGGGTTTTGAACCCAACTTTTTATGGTGGCCAAATTGGGACTAATAGGTGATATTTGTGACATGTCCCACTATTTTTAAGACTAAAAATAAGATTTCCTCATGCATTAGTGCTGAAATTTATCATGGGCTCATTGTTGCCCAAAACCCCTTTTATTATGTAACAACAAGCGATTTCATTAGGGGTCCATGTGTGGTGTGTCTTAGTGGTGATTGAGGAATGACTTAAGGCCTTGGAGAGGTACGTGTATGCCTATACTATGTTATGAATACATGTGTGCCTCACCACTATTGATATATTATGAATCATAATAAAAAGTAAGTGATGTGGTTATATGACACACCTCGTGTGATAATAAAACCAATGAGGGGAAAATTGAATGGCCACAAGTGTATAAATCAATGGATTTGAAATGGTGGCAATGATGATTGCTAAACATATACTTTTGAAATACCTTGTTATTTTCCATGCGTGGATAAATGCCATGATGCTTAATATGATTTTAATTACCATGCGTGGTTTGATGTGGTTATGAATGTTGTGCCTTGAGAGGCCTTATGATTTCTTATGTGCCAATGATAATAAGATTAAATATACGATTTATCCCTAATTGAGAGGGTGAGATATCCTTGCGAGGTTGTTGGGCACATGCATTATTGCATTGTTGCATTCATGGCATAACATGGCATTGATATGCATTATTATTGAATGAATCACCTTGCGAGGTGCCACGAAGGGTAAATCCCTGAGTGAAGAGGACGTTGTCCTATTGTTGTCGATTTATTGTTGAATATGTCACCTTGCGAGGTGCCACGAAGGGCGTATCCCTAAGTGAAGAGGACGTTGTCCTATTATTGTGAATGATATTGAATATATCACCTTGCGGGGTGCCACGAAGGGTAAATCCCTGAGTGAAGAGGACGTTGTCCTATTGTTGTCGATTTATTGTTGAATATATCACCTTGCGGGGTGCCACGAAGGGCGTATCCCTGAGTGAAGAGGACGTTGTCCTATTGTTGTGAATGATATTGAATATATCACCTTGTGGGGTGCCACAAAGGGTATATCCCTGAGTGAAGATGACGTTGTCCTATTGTCATTGAATAATGTTGAATATATCACCTTGCCGGGTGCCACGATGGGTATATCCCGGAGTGAAGAGGACGTTGTCCTATTATTGTTGAATATATCACCTTGCGGGGTGCCACGATGGGTAAATCCCGGAGTGAAGATGATGTTGATCATATTGTTGTTGAATAAATCACCTTGCGGGGTGCCACGAGGGGTGTATTCCCGAGTAATGATGGTATTGTGATAATTATTGTGAAGAGAATCACCTTGCGGGGTGCCACGAAGGGTGCATCCCTGAGTGAAGATGCTATTGCATAAATTATTATTGAAATGAATATACCACCTTGCGGGGTGCCATGAAGGGTATATCCCAGAGTGAAGAGGACGTTGTCCTATTATTAAATATATCACCTTGCGGGGTGCCACGAATGGTGTATCCCTGAGTGAAGATGCTATTGCATGAATTATTATTGAAATGAATATACCACCTTGCGGGGTGCCACAAAGGGTATATCCCGGAGTGAAGAGGACGTTGTCCTATTGTTGTTGAATAATGTTGAATATATCACCTTGCGGGGTGCACGAAGGGTGTATCCCTGAGTGATGATGATAATTTAAGTGATTGTGATTATTGTTAAATTCGAAAATCAGATCTGTTGTATATGCATTAAATAGTTGACATATGCATTAGCTTTAAGACCATGGCATTTGAGATGGGATGACCACGAATGTTGAGAAACCCCTTGCGAGGAGTTATTGATTAAAGATATAATGAATTGATGAGAATAATTTGAGAATGCCCTTGTTGATAAGTGGCAAAGAGATTGTGTATGTGATTGTGTATACGTTGTGCTTATTTATGATATGAATTGCGATTCATGAGGCTTGTATGCCTATTATAATAATGAGATGATTAATGAACGATAATTTTGATGATTTGATAGCAAAGCACACATGATGTTTGTATGCATATACACATGATCACAATATATATATTATTCATCATTTTGAATGTATAACTCACTCTCCTATATGGTCTCCTTTTAGCCTTGTGATGCAGGTTGCCATGGGATGAGTTTGGATTTAAAGATCAAGTTTTGGTGAAGGTAAATAGTGGTAGAGGAAATGCCTTGGATGGCATCATTTGTGAACTATTATGTACTGAACTTATGAAATGAATAAGTTGTTTATAATGATATAGATGTTTTAATGGATTTGGATATGTATAACGATAATCCTTTGGATTTGTGAATGGTGAATATAAAGGTAATATGTAAGTGATGATTTGAAGTTCATTGATGATTGTGGTAGTCGGAAGATCATCCCCGAATGTATGTGAAAATGTATATAATTATATCTTAGGCATTGCATGCTTGTGTAATTATGTAAAATGATGATGGTTGTCTATTAGGCTTATGATATGCCATTGCATGCTTAGCCTAGCCTTTTCTCATATCGTCACATATGGGACTAGGCGTGTGCCCGGTATACACATTCTTCCGCTGTAAACTCTATTATTTTTTGTATGCCATTATGGGCAAACTAGCTATAGATCCAGGTTTAGTTTATTAAAATTGTACGCTTCGGTTTCTGTGATTTGAGTTTCAGTGTGACACTGGTATTATGTTGGAACGCGAAAAATTTACTCACATTTTATTAATCATTATGTTGATCACATCAAAATTTGAGTCCGGAAAACCAGGGTGTTACAGGGGTGGATGTAACATCCCGGATATTTATAGAAAAATTTTGTGAAGTGGAAAATGTTAAAAATTGTTTTTAGGAATTTATTTGATATTTTTAAGAATTATTGGTTTATTATGAAAGGGTGATTAAAAGAAGGGAGGTTTAATTAAAATCATTAAAGAAATCATAAAGGAATGGAGAAATGACCGCTGGGCAGGTGACCAGTTGCATTGAGTATTAAAGAAAGGTTTCTTTCTCTTTCTTCAATTATTCATCTTCTCACGAGAATCTTCTTCTTCTCCGTCTGTTTCTTTTCTTCTTCTTCTCCTTCCTCCATTGTTGAGAGCTAAAAGCTTTGAAGGGAGGTTCCTTTTTGGTATCAAACCTTGAGATAATTACATAGCTGCGACAGTGGTTTCAAGGTAAGTCCTTTGAACCATTTGAAATTGTCACCTCATCCCTGTCGTTTCTTTTCTGGACCGAATGGTCATGCATGTGGGGGTACAGTTCCGATCTCCACTTCTCTTGGCTGTAAGCCTCAAAGTGGCCCTTTAATAAGGTGAGTGGTGGTGTAACGTTGATGTGTTTCACATTCCAAACCTGTTAGGTGGTGAAACAAACACTGGTGAAACGCGTAAGGAGGCTGGTGCTGGAACGGTGATGGAACTGTGGACCCAACGATTGTTAAAGCTTGAAATGGAGGTAAGGGGGTGTTTGGGTTATAATTAATTAGAATAGGACACTGTCCGAGTCATTAAAATGACTGTGAACCAGGGTAAGAAATGATGCTGAATGAAAATCATGTGAATATGTGTATGAATATACGTATGAATGTGCACACCAATCAATGTCGGATCGTGTGTGTATGTGACTTAGAAATGTTTGATGCTGATGATGCTGGATGAGTCGTTGTATGTGAATGTGTATGGACACCGATCAGTTTCCGATCGTGTGTATGTGACTTGAGAAGTATTTAATGTTGTGATAATTGAGATGATGCCGAATGAGTTGTATATGAATGTATGGATGCATGTATGTGGACACCAATCGGTTTCTGATCGTGTGTGTGGCGTAAACCAATTGAAATTGAAATATTGATGTTGTGACAATCGGTGTACAGTGGCAATGTGATGCCGGGCTTGACAAGCAGGTCGCCCAGTGACAATTTGATGAATGGGCTTGACGAGTCGGTCGCCCTGTGTTGTGAGCACATGCCAGTTTCTGGTAGTTGCATCTGTTATTGATGATATATAATGATTGAGATATGATGTGATTATATGGTATGGGTCGGACCCAGTTGAGCTACCCAGAGGTCTATGACCCAGTGGTTGAGGGGGAGCCAAGTCGGGTTCACGGGATGTCAAGTCGGACTCCCAGCTGAAGGCCGATCCTTTAGTATCCGGATACTAGGAGTTGATTTTATGAGAGTCAGTTGTGACTTGTAATTTAATGAATTATTAGTTGTGGTGTATATTTACCGAGTGCAGTTTGCTATACTTGCCGAGTGAAGTTTGTTATGATTACCAAATGAGATTTTGATATATTTGATGAGTATGAATTTTTGTACTTGCTGAGTGAGATGTCATATTATCCGAGTGAAAATTGATGAGTATGATGTTGTATTTGCCGAGGGCTAATTTGTTGTATTTGACGAGTGTAAATTGTTATATTTGCTGAATGAGATTGAATATAATTGCCGAGTATGAAGTATTATAATTACTGAGCATGAATTGTTATGATTACCGAGTGTTAATTTGTTATTATTGCCGAATGAGATTTTGATGTATTTGCTGAGAATGATTTGATGTATTGATGAGTGCGATTGGTTTTAATTGCCAAATGAAAATTGGTTATAATTGCTGAATGAGAATTGGAATATTTGCTGAGTATTTGACGTAATTGCCGACTGTAATTATATATATTGCCGAGTGATTGTTATATTTTCCGAGTGGAAAATTGTTATATTTACCGAGCGGAAGCTATTTGCTGAATGTTGTTAAAATTGTAGAATGAGGACTGTTATATTGCTGAGAGAATTACTATAATGCCGAGTGTTAATGGATATATTGTTGAGTGTAAGTAAATTGTCGAGTGTGAGTTAAAATGCCAAGTAAAATGTGCAATTGAGGATAAAAGAATCGAACGGATTTCATATTTGTATTTTGTAATTTAAATTCCGTTCTAGATTAATTATGATGCTAAACACTCACCCTTGCTGTAGTTTTTAATTTTTAGTAACCAGTTACAGGGAGGAGATCGGAGCCATGGAGGTGCGCCAAGCGGAGGATTGATGCCAAGGCACCGAGTGAATGTGAATGCATTGTAATTTATATGTATTGAGTTTTTCTAAGTGTTTTATGCTACAATGTTACCAGTATGATGAAATAAATTTGAATCGGTATGCTGTGTGAAGTGAGTATAAATTCTTGATGTTAAATGATTGGTGTTTATTTTATGAGTGGATTTGCATTACTGTAGCAGAGTCGTATACTGGGTGAAGCTAGCCGAGTGGATTCCTTCTTACCTGAGCGAGGGCCGATTGATTTGGTGCTCATTATGCTCAAGTGAATATTCTTCGTTTCTTTCTGAGTGAAGAATAACCGAGAGACTCACTTCCGAGTGGAAATGTTAGAGCGACTCCGAGTGAGCTATGGCTGAAACTCTGAGTGAAGAAAGATAAGAGTGCTCCCGAGTAAAGATATGAGTGAATCTTTCCTGAATGAAGGGACGTTAAGCTTTTCTGAGTGATGAAAGACCAGCGGTGCCGAGTGGACTTATTTTCCGAGTGATGTCAGATCGAGGGAGCCTTTGTTGAGTGAAGGTTAAGCTGTTTCCGAGCGAGAGATACCCGAGTGCACCTATTTCCAGGTGAAATCCGACTTGTTGGCTTTACTCGTATGTCTTGTGCGCTCAAGTTTAAGAGTAGCACTCGCTCAAGCGAGTCGGCACTCCTCGCTCAGGCGATTGACCCCTGACTCCATTTTCCTTCTTTCGTTGTTTCTGAATAACTCTATTTTATTAATGGTTTCAGTTCCAAACGGTTTCAGTCGGTTATTACTATTTTAAGTATGATTTTATTATTTTGAATATATTTAATAAAAGTAATTATTATTTTATATTGAGACCGGGTGTATTTTTATTAAAAGTGAAAAATCTCTTGTGAAAATGAGAAAAATTGACGAGGGTCGTCACAACCAACACCTTCACTTTCAGCCATATAAATTTCTTCAACTGAATAACCATTATTCTATGAATTATCCATAATTTAGTGAACCATTATCAAATTCAATGTATGGGTAGCAATAAATGGAGCCACCAAGAAACTCAAGACTTTTTTAGTATTTCTTTGGACAAAGTGGATATAATGGTGATGGTCAAAGTGATGATGGAGGTTATGATCCAGCACGTCATTCTTCAATATTTTAAACTTTGTGAGAGCTTAAAAGTTTTTATTTAGAGTTATATATTTGTTTATATTAAACGTATCAATTATGTACGGATTACTGTAATATTTTATATTTGGTAATTTATATCATTATAGATATTTGTTAGTATTTAATAATGTTATATATGTTTGTATTGGATGGTAGATACTTATTTATATTTAATGTTGTTTAACTAATATTTTCAAATTGGATAACCCATAATTTTTTATAAAAAATATATGTAATATGAATTATTATAAGTTATTTAATGTTGGAAATTATTTTTTTATAATTTATGTTAAACGTGAACGGTTCATCTCGCATTAACTAACATCCATAATACCGTGATCGCAAAATCCGTACCACAATCGCGACCACCACCGTAATTTAAAACCTTGACGAGGACCATATGTTTTCTTCTTGGGACATTAGATGCACCACATGCCCCCGTCGCCAGGTGTCAACACCAACCCAACTAATTTGTCCAACCATGAGGACAAGGTTACATACCGAGCGGGGGGTATTGATATGGACTTTAACAGGCCGAAACGTATAGGTATAAGTCATAAATCAACCTAGAAGAAGGACTAATGGAGACTTTTATTAATTTAGGCTTATTTTGTTAATTTTGTTATTTGGCTTTTCATTATTTTCTCTAGGTCAGGATCCATTTCTCTTGTGTTTCAGTTTATTTAAATCTTTGTAAACTCTAATTGTGGAGATGAATGAAGAATGCCTTTTTTAGTTTAGTAGTAATCTTCTTTTTCCCTACATATCCTTAATGGTTAGGGAAGAACCCTAAAAAGAGTCTTACTATTGAAATCTTTTATGTTTGAATTATTTTATTTTAGTTTTATATCTATCAGAATGTTTAATACTTTGATTCCTGTGTTACCTATTAAAAAAAAGTCAAATATTTCCCGTTTCAAACGCTAAGTAAATAATAATTAAAATATTCAAGCTGACGTAATACGTACGTTTCAAAGTCGTCGTCTTCTCCGTTTTCCAATTAAGTTTTTTTTTTTTATCTATTAGTATTTTTTTAAGATTTTTAGTAAAAGACTTTCTAAGTCTTGGTCGTCTTTAGGATAGTCCGCAGAATATCATATTATATATATATATATATATGGGTATTGGCAGGGTAAAGCCTCAGCAGTATCAACATAATATTTAGCGAATTGATTGATGAATTTGTGTTTATGATGATATTGAGCACAATGTCAGTGATGAAACCAGTTTGTTTGAAATTAATATACACTGTGGTTTTAGTATTGCAGGTTGTTTGCGTTTGTGGTATGCAGGAAATTAGGTGCCTAGAAAGAGAGAGGGAAGCACTCCTTCAATTCAAGTCTGCCATTGTGGATTATGGAGGCATGCTCTCATCATGGACCACTGCAGCTGATTGTTGCCATTGGGAGGGAATTCGATGCAGCAACCTCACTGGCCATGTACTCATGCTCCACCTTCATGGAGAGGCTGCTAATATTGATTATGATTTTTATGATGATTCTTATGATGATTCTGTTGATGGTTTCCTTGACTCTCCCTCGGCACGTTATATCAGCGGTGAGATCCATGAGTCGTTGATGGAGTTGCACCAATTGAAGCATTTGAACCTCAGTCAGAATTATTTCCAAGACAGCCATATCCCACATTTCTTTGGTTCTTTCACCAACTTGATATCACTTGATCTGTCATATTCTGGGTTTCGCGGAAAAATTCCATGTCAAATTGGGTCTCTTTCTCATTTGAAATACTTAAATCTTGCGGGGAATTTTCTGGAGGGTTCAATCCCTTATCAACTTGGCAAACTCTTCAAGTTGCAGCATCTTGATCTCAGCAATAATAATTTAGAAGGAAATATACCATCTGAACTTGGAAAGCTTTCCAAATTGCAGAAGCTTTTTCTTGGAGGATTTGAATATGATGGTACTCTCAAAATTGATGTTGGGAATCACCATGGAGGTCAGTGGCTGTCTAATCTCTCTTCTCTAACCTATCTTTACCTTCACTCCATATCCAATCTTGAAAGTTCTCATCATTGGTTGCGAATGATTGGCAAACTACCAAACCTAAAAGAACTAGCCTTGATTGGTTGTAACCTTTCTGATCATTTTATCCTTTCAATGGGACCATCTAAATTCAATTTTTCCACCTCCCTTTCGGCCTTTGATCTCTCTGATCTGACAACTGCTTCACCTCACCCATGATATTCCAGTGGGTGTCTAACATCACATCCAACCTTTTTGAGCTTGACCTTAGTGGTAGCTTCTTAGAAGACTCCACATTTAATTATTTTCTCCCAAGGATGGTTAGGCTGCCAAAATTAAAAGAATTAAGGTTATCACGTTGTTACCTTCCTGATAATTTTCTCCATTCATTAACTCCTTCCAAGTTCAATTTTTCTACTTCTCTTTCTGTCCTTGATCTCTCCGGCAGCACCTTCATATCATCCATGATAGTATTCAACTGGGTGTCAAATATCAGTTCGAACCTTGTTGAGCTTGACCTTAGTTCTAACTACTTGGAAGGTCCCATACCAGATCATTTTGGCATAATGATGAATTTGCTTGAGCGGATTGAGCTCTCCTATAATAGATTCAATGGTGCGATTTTAAAATCCTTCTCGAATATATGCACCTTACATTCATTGAATCTGTTGGAAAATGATTTGTCTGAGGACCTTGCTTCAATTTTTCACGATTTGTCAAGTGGCTGTGTTAGATTTTCAATACAAGATTTGGATCTGAGACATAATCAAATCACCGGCTCTTTGCCCGACCTTTCAAAATTTTCATTACTGAAAACATTGCATCTTTCAAGAAACTATTTAAGTGGAAAGATACCAGAAAGTACTAGATTGCCATCTCAATTAGAGTATTTGTCACTCAGATCAAACTCTCTAGAAGGTCGGATCCCAAAATCATTTGGGGACGCATGCACTTTACGCTCATTGGACCTGTCTAATAACAGTTTAAGTGAAGAACTTCCGGTGATCATCCATGACTTGTCTGGATGTGCTAGATACTCGTTGCAACAATTGGATCTTAGCAGGAATCGAATCAAGAGCACACTCCCCAACCTCTCAGTATTCTTATCTTTAAAATCTCTGTATCTTCATGAGAATTGTCTAAATGGAAATATTTCTGAAGATGTTCGATTTCCTTCTCAACTAGAAGTACTATATATCAAATCAAACTCTTTGAAGGGTGTGATCATCGACTCTCAATTTGCTAATATGTCAAAGTTAAAGTCTTTAGATTTATCTGAAAACTCACTAACTTTAGCATTTGCCAACAAATGGGTCCCTTCTTTTTCGTTGCACAGCCTAGGATTAAGATCTTGCAAGCTAGGTGCGGCTTTTCCTAGGTGGTTGCAAAAACAAAATAACCTTCAAATTGTTGACATTTCTGACTGTGGAATTTCAGATATTGTGCCAAAATGGTTTTGGGCTAAATTAGGGATATTACGTACGGGGAGACTCAATATGTCATACAACAATCTTCATGGTTTAATCCCAAATTTACCACTAAAGAATGCGTATCGGCGTCTCTCTTTGGCATCAAATCTATTTGAAGGTCGTGTTCCTTTATTTCTGCGTGGTTCTACAAATCTTGATCTGTCTAGAAATAAATTTTCAGATTTTCGATCATTTTTATGTGCTAATGGCATGGCCAAAACACTAGCAAAGCTAGACCTTTCAAATAATCATTTACTTGGACAAATTCCAAATTGTTGGACTCATTTCAAATCATTAGTTTATTTAGATTTGAGTCACAATAATTTTTCTGGAAAAATTCCCGCTTCAATAGGATCACTTTTTCAACTTCAAGCATTGCTACTGAGAAACAATAACTTAACAGGTGAAATGCCTTTCTCCTTGAGCAATTGTAGACAGTTAGTAATGCTAGATGTTAGAGAAAATAGATTATCAGGACCTATCCCTTCTTGGATTGGAAGCCAATTACAAGGGTTGCAATTCTTAAGCTTACATGGAAACGACTTCTCTGGAAGTTTACCATTACCAATGTGTTATCTGCACAACATTCAACTCTTGGACCTTTCAGCAAACAATCTGTCTGGAAAAATTCCCAAATGCTTCAAAAATTTTACTTTAATGGCTCGGAAGACTTCCTTAACAGAGAATCCACGTCATAAATATAACTTCACCACTGGGCCTACAATCTATTCGGGGGCTTATGACTTGAATTCAATCTTGATGTGGAAAGGTGTACAACAAGTATTCATAAATAGCGAGGTAATGCTTTTAAAAAGCATTGATCTCTCAAGCAACCATTTGTCAGGAGGAATTCCACAGGAAATAGAGAGTTTAATTGAATTGATTTCATTGAATTTATCAAGAAACAATTTGACAGGGAATATTCCTTCAGGCATCGGAAGGCTAGGATCACTTGAATTTCTAGATTTGTCAAGAAATCAAATTTCTGGATCAATTCCTTATAGTCTTGCCAAAATTGACCGGCTTACCATGTTAGATTTGTCTCACAACAATTTATCTGGAGAAATTCCAACAAGCACACAATTGCAAAGCTTTGATGCTACAAGTTATGAAGACAATCTTGATCTCTGTGGGAAACCACTTGATAAATTATGCATTGAAGAGAAGCCGCATCAAAATCCAGCAGATAAATGTCTCAGCGGTGAAGATTCATTTTTCAGTCGTGGATTTTACATCAGTATGACATTTGGATTTGTCATGGGCTTTTGGGGGAGTTTCGGCTCAATCTTAATAAAGCGCTCTTGGAGACATGCCTATTTCAAGTTTGTGGACAATTTAACAAACAAAATATCAACCATGGTGGCCATGAAATTCACCAACAGAGACTATAGGTTAGTAGTTAATATTAATATAGTCCTTCCATACATGCATTTTCTTTTTAAATTTACAATATATACATGATATGAATCAAAACAATATCGTCAAATTTCAAAAAAATATTAGACATCAAGCATGCACCTAAGAATATAGTTAGCTTTTAACATATAATTAAACTTAATTAACAATGATATTCATCATTAACTTTTAAGTGTGTGGTTGAGTGGAATGAACTCATTCCTCATTACCAAGTATAAGGATTTGATTTTTACCTTACATATAAAACAATTTTAAAATTTCCATACCAAGTGTCTCACTTGTGAAAATGTTTACAGCTTAATGACAAAATTAGTTTCAATGATCGACGTGGATACTCGGTAAATACTCTAAATTACACTTACACCTAAAGAAAAAGTGATATTCATGCATTAATATTTTTTTTTACTTTTTATTTTATACATAACTTATTATATATTTCACTTCTTTTATTTCTTTTCTCCCCTCAAACAAAAAAAAAAGTCCTTATAAAAGGCGTACGATTATAATTTTTTAAACTTAATTTTCATTGTAATTTTGTGATCTTTATATTGTTTATAAAATCCTATTTGCAGGTAACAAAATATTTAATAAATGATAGAGAAATGTTAGTTGTGATTGTATAAATTTCCAGATTTTAAAACTATTTTTGAAAAGATTATTATTTTACTAATTATTACAATAATTATTTTGAAGCAGCCGTTGAAAGAGTTTAATTATCAGTTGTTAACATAAAGGAGTTTCATAATGATAAATAATATTTTCACTCACGATTATCTATTATGACATTTTTTAGTTTAATATATTTGTAAGGTTTGATCTTACTGGAACAGTAGGAGTATTTGTTATCTTATTAATCAAAATAAAATTCCCAATAATGATTGTATTTGTGGTGTTTCTACGTTTCTAGGTAAATTAGTTCCAATTCCAGAGATTTAAATTGTTTAATTATCACTTAACCTTTTTAGGAAAATTATTATTCTCATCAAAATTCATTTATATCCAGTGGAGATTAATCCTCTAGAAATGTTGAAAGTCTAAATTTTACAACTGTCTAGTGAGAATTTGGTATTATATCTTTTACTCGAGTAGAGATATAAAGGTCTTGGAGTGATTCCTCATACCAAAATCACCAAATCACCAACCTTACGCATTGTGGGGTGAAAAAATGTGTCACCTGTAAACTAGGGATGAAAATAGGTCAAGTCGTTCGTCGGGGGTCTGCGATCCGGCCTGTTTAAAGTCTATATAGGTCAGGCTTGTCGGACTAAAACGTTAGGCCTAGGCTTTTAAAGAAGCCATTTTAAGTAAACAGATCAGGTTGTAGGCTTTCTAAAAACCCTTTGAAACCCATCAAGTTGACCCATCTAATTTGCCTAACTATTAATTATGTATATATATTTATTTATAACAAAAAATAATATATATATTACATATTTACATAATATAAATTAATATTACAATTATAATAATTTTTTATAATATAAAATTTTATTTTATAATTTGAATAAAATAAATTTTATTTTGGATTTAATTACTTTTACTTTATATGAATAGCTGTATTTATTTAGTTAAATTTAAAATCACGTGCATTTGACACATTTATATTGATAAGCTCGTTTATATTGATAAGCATGTTTATAGTGATAGGTTCGTTAACCTATGTAGTTTGATAGGTTTTTTAGGTGGTTGTTAGTCTTTTGAAAGCCTATTATAAACTGACCATTTAAATAGGCTTTTAAATAGGTTAGACCTTCAAACAGGTAATGTCAAACCTTATAAAAAAAGCCTATGATGGGCTAATAGGCTAGGCTTAGGCCTTGACAATTAAAAGTAGGTCAGGCTCGGCCTTTCAAAGCCCGGCCTGACCTGACCCGACCCATTTCCACCCCTACTTGTAACAACACTCTGACGCTCAAGTGAATATTTAAGGAGAATATCAGAGCTCAAGCGTAAGTTTAAGTGAGAATGTTTTACCTTTCTTTGGTTGATTTGTAAGTTTATATACCTTAAAGTAGTGGAAGAGTCGTTTTGGGTAGGTGAATTTACCATACAGAGTGTCAGCGTGATTCTGATCATTTGTAGAAAGACTGACATGCAACAGTGATACCTACCAGCTGTAACTTTTCATCAGTCACTTTATGTTACTTCCTCAACACGCGATTGCATAAGTCAACTCTGACCTTTTAGCATTATGAGAATGGGTGTTACATCATGAGTCTTATACGTAGTGTTGGGAGCCGATATCATATTTTAATAATTGTGTGATGTCAGTCTTACATGACGACTTTTAGGTCGAATGACCTTTCTGTCCATAAACTAGTATTGAGATCGAATCAATTTTATATCAAATTTTCATGGAGTCTTTATTATCATATTTTTGTAACAAAGTTTCATTTCCATATAACAATGTGAAAATACAAATTGAAAATTCAATCATAAAAGAAGATTCTTTATAATCTTTTATTAACTAAGGATAGTTTTATCATTATAACTTTTTTTCATTTCACTTACCGTGAATATAAAAATATTGCATATACCAAACTCACATTTGGTAGTCGTAGTCTCTAGTATAAATAAAGCTTTTGGTATTATTACTATAAAGTAAAATAGTTTGTTTTGACTTATCTAAAGACAAAAAAAAAAAAAAACATTACCTTTCATTGTTACTACTTAGTTACTACCATAAGAAAAAAAACCCTAGTTAGATATAAAATAAATCCATCTTTAAAATTGTAAAATCCATCACTACTTAGGCAAGCAACGAATTTCATTATGATTACTATTTTGTTGCTAACCCTAATGTTGCTAAACTATTTAGCAATGTCAAATCAAATTGTGACAAATAGTCACGGATAAAAGACGTAATAGACACAACAACATTCATGATTGTCATTCTCACACACACATTGCATTTTTTCTAAAGGTGGTGTGTTTGGAAACGGATGCCCCATGGAAAACCCCATCACTAATGTTTATAATTTACATTCATATTTTTTTTAACGAATTCAATAATTATATTTTATCTTGCCTTTTTTGAATGAACTATGTTGACTACTCAACAATTGTCTCACCAAATCACCATTGGAATCAATGAAGTAATGCTTGTTTTTAATATTTTACCATATCCTTTTAAGGTCTCAGAAGAATCCTCTAATGTTTAGAAGGAACCTACCCAATAACTGGTTGAAATTCAATACTAGGTTTCTATCTTAAAATATTAGAATTTTGCTTTATGTGGCAGGATTTACGGACTATGATGGATATTTCTTTGAAGCTTTTTCATGTAAACTTGGAGCTTTATCCATGCCCTTTTGGTTAGAGACCGACATATTCAGAAATTTAAGTTACAAATGGACTTAACTTGTGTCATTCAATTTCTTTGTAAGGATGTTCAAGTGTGCGTTCGACGCCCTTTTCTTTGGTGAAGAATACTCGTTGTTTTATTGTTGACTTGGACATTACCAGGAACCATGTGTGGCACTTTCTTTGAATATCCTTTTTTAGGTTTTACGGTTATCAATTATGTCTTTAAGTTTTTTTGTTGTTGTTGTTTGTGTTGTCATGAATTTTGATCGTTGTAAGAATGTGCTTCCTTGGGTTGTATCTTATGTGTTTAATTATTTCTAAGGGATGTTCCTTTCATATAGCCGTTTACTTTAATAAATCTAGTCCATTGTTTAAAAAAATTGTTTGAAGTAAACTTAAAAGGGTTGACGATTTAGCTAAATTTGCTTATAGGCTTAACATAATGACAAATGTTCATGTTTATTTATGGTCATAATAACAAGTAAACACATTACTTAATCTTTCACTTTTACTCAACGAGTTAATAAGAACCTCAAATATTAAAAATTCACTTGGGTCCCTCACCTTTAACTTTAGTCAGTAATAGGTCCTTGATGCCAATTTCTTTAAACCCTTGATAACTTTTTCTTACTAGACAACTTTTTTGACATGTGTGATGCCATATGGGTAGACTTTATAGAGTGGGATGGACTCAATTTTTAATTATATTTATCTCTAAATTTTAAAGAAACAAAAACAAATATTCCATCACATGTGCCATCTACCACAATCATATAAACTGAACGACTGTACAAATATGCAAAATTAGATGGAATCCTTAATTTAGCAACTCAGTTCTTAATTAACCAAAAAGTAACCTTGTAGTAGCAAAACACAAATGGAGAAGGAAAGGAGATTACCTAAGAGCTAGAGAACCGCCACGGAGAGCTGCCGTAATGGAGATCAAATGCGACGCACAACAAGGGGGAAGCAAAGCGGAGCTGGAGAACGTGAGGGACTGAGGGAGAACGTGATGGTGCATGGGAAAAGCCGAGGAAAGAAATGGGGAGGGACGGAGAAGAGGTAAAACTGGTTAAGGGAAGAAGACACGGGAGGGACTGAGAGAGAAGAGGTAAAACCGTTGCTCGATCTAAGAAGGTAGATGTCGCTAAACCGTCGCTAGTCCTAAAGTGGAAAACCTAGCGGCGCTAACATACCATCGCTAAAATGTGGTAACCAACATTGCTCTATTTGGCGACGGTCTCAGCGACAGATTCTCTATAGATTAATTTTGCCATGGCACGATGCCCGTCACTCAGCTGGAGGGAAACCAAAATATTTTGAAGGAAAGAAAAAAGTTGAGGAATGTATATATAACCACGATATTTATGACAAATTAGAGATGGAAACGCGTATCGTCGCTAACTTTTGTTTATTGTATGAGTTTAGCGACACGTAGATACCCGTCTCTAAGCTACAACAACATTAGTGACGTTGATTGGCCTGTCATTGATGTTGGCGCCAACAAAAACCTTTGGAGGGAAACAAAAAAATGAGGAAGGAAAGGTAGCGACAACATCAACGACGGGGACAGATTTAGTCACGGGGGTAGCGATGGCTGTTTGTAACTTTTAGTGATGGGGGTTTGGTGGTCGCTGACTCAATAACTAATTCAAAAAAAATTTTCTATAACGGTTTCAATAACATTTTTTAAAATATTTTTTAAATCAGTTATTTAAACAATCTATATGAAATACTAATATTTATTATACTAGTTAGTCCAATATATCTAATTTTTTTATATTAGTTATTAAAACAACTAATATAAAAAATATATATTTTATACTAGTTATTTTTAATAATCAATATAAAAAAATATATTAAAAAATTAAATTACACCTTTTATCCTAACAGAATTTAAAACATGTTAAATAATTATTGTTTTGACCATAAGTGGATATACGGTAGTATGGATCATGTAATAATTTATATTCTTAAACCTGAAAATGATACAACAATTTTTATCCGTATGTTTTTTTAAATATATAAAAGAGATGAACAAATGATAAATAAAATTAATTATATATAATGTCATACCAAACAATATAAACTTTTTACATATAGATGATAAAACTATTTTGAAAAGCTGCATTCGAGTTTGGTAGCAAATCAACAATTTGCATACATGTCCATGTACATTGTAAAGTTCAACTAATTAATTAAAAGGCTGAAAGCAATCCTCTAAGAATTGTTTATTGTATATATCAAGTTGATGATTCCATGTAAGGCTCATAGCAAGTTTCAGAATAACAGAGCAAGTGGTAATAAATTATGGATAAGTATCATAACAAATCATTATCCAATATGCCTAATAAAAAATGATAAAAAAACGTGTTGCATAACAGGCATTCTTGGTTGCCGTTGGCTGCTGCGACCATTCTACATTGAACTTTGCACTGGTCAAAACTGTCAAGCATTTATCGATTGGTTTCCCCACTAGAAAATGGAATAAGCCACACGCGTAGTTCCTTCCTATATATACACACAACTCCATTCTCCCTTCTCCACATCAACTCATCCCCTGCTATATAATTCACAACTAATTACTTCTCTTCATCTTTCCATTCATACATTATTTCGATCTTCGTCCCATCAGAGTACGTAACGTAATTACCGTTAATTATTTGCTAATCTCTGAGAATGGCCGATAATAAGCAACCCCATTTGAACGGTGCCTATTACGGTCCCGCCATTCCCCCAGCAGCTCAGCAACCACGCTACCACCATCACCGCAGTAGAAGCTGTTGTTGCTGCCTCTTCGGAATCTTCTGGAAGATTCTAGCTGCCCTCATTGTCCTCGCTGGCCTCACAATACTCATATTCTGGCTTGTGGTCCAACCACGCCCCTTCAAGTTCTATGTCGATGCAACCGACTTAACCCAATTTGAGTACCACACCAACAACAACACCCTTAACTACAACATGGTGTTAAATTTTACGGTCCGAAACCCCAACAAAAAGCTAAGCATTTACTACGACAAAGTTGAGGCGTTGGCATTCTACGAGGATACGAGGTTCGGCAGTTACGATGTGATAACGTACTTGAACTCTTTCCGACAGTACAAGAAGAGCACAAGTCCCATGAGTGCTGTTTTCGCAGGGGAGAGAGTGCTGGTATTGGACAATGATCAAATTGCTAAGTTCAACGAAGACAAAAATGCTGGGGCATTTGATATCTTTGTGAAGCTTTATTTTAGGATCAGGTTCAGGCTCGGAGACAGGACAACCAGCACCTACAAGCCCAAGGTTAAATGTGACATCAGGGTTCCCTTGATTGCTAACAATGTCACCACTTTTTTCAAAACTACCGAGTGCGATGTGGATTTCTAGAGACCACTCATTTCATTTCTTGAATATTTTCCCACGCATTTGAGTTTTATTATGTGTGACATTTGATTATTTTTTCATTCTTTGACACTATTTTGTGATAATAAATGTTTATTTGTCCTTTTACTCTTTCCTAGTTTTAAGTTTAATTAAGTTTTTGGCTCTAAGAGCCATGACCAAGTGTTGAATTTTATCATGACTAGCACTTTGTCTACATTTTTTGGCTCATTAAAGCATATCTGATTTCTTTTGTTCCAAATGCCCCACAAAATAGCTAGCCACACAACATCACACAAATTCGTAGACTTCCTCGTACTGAGATTGCTGCCATTGTAATTTTATTATTCGGTAAATTTACACAAAACTATCGAATAACGAAAAATAAGTCTCCCAAGTACTTAAAGGCATACGTACATACATGATACCATCAAGTAATATAAAATTATTCTAACTTGATTTTAATTAGTTTGAGATCCTTACTAAATGGAAGTATACTACTAAAATTAATTAGGACGAGAGTTATATTTGTCAGGGTAATCTATCTAGCTTGATTGATAATGGTCAAGCAAAGTAAGGTTGAGAAGTGAGCTATTTGATCTAGCCAATAGGGTTATCAGACTTATGTGTGTATCTGTGTGATTAATGGAGATCAAAGGTCTTATTATAATCTATCCAATCTGGTATGCTTCGAGTTGAAGGGTAGGTGTCACCATGCTGTGACATTTATGTCAATATAATATGGGATATTAGAGTTCAAACATGAAGGTTTGATTAAATATATTGCATACAATGGATGCTAATTAATAGTGAAAGAATGGATCCTAGTAATGATGCTTGTATTAGTATTTTTTTGAAAAGTACAAAAAAAGCTGACTAGTAATGACAATATGAGGCGGATTTAAGTATCCTCGACCCCAACCCCGTGGGAGTAAGGGCGGGTGAGGTTGCGGGTTTCAAAGAGATAGATTTAAAATTATGTAACTCAATCTTCAACCCAAATTCAAAAGTCATATATATGCAATACATTTAATCTAAGTAATAATTGAAAATAGTCATAAAAAAATAAAAATAGTAATAAACTTAAGAATTATGACATTTTAAGAAAAATATATTAATTTATTATTATATTAACTATTATTATAATTAAAATTAGTTAGTTTTTATAATAGGGCGGGTTTAGGGAAAATACTTGTATTCCCAAACCTGTTTCGTCCCTGTAGAAATCAGGTTGGGTCGGGGTTGGTGTTAGGTGACACAAATGTAATAATTCCCAACACATTTACAGACATTTTCTGATATGCCCTGGTATTGACCATTAACTTCTCAAGGATATACCAGTATAACATCATATTGATTATCATAAACTATAATGACTCTGATGTCTTAGGATATCATCAATATTGAATATTGATTTGGGTCACACACCAACCCAAAGAAGACTTGCCCGTGGTGTAGGCCAATGTGAATGTGTGTCCTTAAGTAACCCCTGAAGTCGAAGTTCCTTACTAAAGTTCCTTGTGATTGAAGCAAAGGAACCGATGTCGGACCACCACATAGGGGAACATCGGTTCATACCTGTAAAGATGTTAGTAGTGTCTATGGAGGTGTTAACTTTGTCAACTTTTCTCATGATTCGTAGATCTATGCCAACACATCATACTAACACTGTCATGTATGACTCAACCACCACCAAACACTATAAATACATCTTATTTATGACCCACCAAGGAACATAATTTTCCTTAACTTATGTTCGAGCTTCGATATTAAACTATCAAAACTAACTTAAGCATTGAAGTGTTCTTGCAGGTGGCACCCTATTTCATCCATCTGTGTGAAGGATCGATATGATAACTTGAGAGAGCGTGTAAAACTCCTAACTCCCTACTGGGCCAAGAGACATAATACTGGATCTAACTGGACTAGTGTAATATACAGTGAGAGTGATACCAGTTCAAGGAACCAAGGTCTATCTCTCATACAAGATAGAATATTAGCAAGCCTAATGAGACCCGTTAAAAGGTATTCCCACATCCACAATGAAGTTCTTTACCATGGATGCGAATCAAGTCCCTAGAACCCTCAATGGTCACATGCAGGATGTTACGCATTTTGAGCCTAGGTGTCTGGCGTACGATGTCACGTTAGTTGACACCCCTAACTTCTACTAACCCAAGCACAAGACATGTTTTGATCCCTACTTAGTTTGACCCTCATGACAAAGTAATCTTCCAACTCAAGATAGAGCTAGCAGAGTTAAGGAAGGAGCAGAAGTAGCACATTACTACACAATGTTATGCTTCCCCCACCGACCTCGTCCAGAGGCATTTGCGCATATGATGACAACCACCAATTCCATTACCGAGATGATCATCAATCAACCCAACATTAAAATTCACAGGCCATTGGTGTCACAACAGAGTACAGGCTGAATGCACCCTTCTCTAGGAGATTAATGGGATTTCAATTCCCAAACATCTATAGGTAACTCAACTATTATAGGCAAGCATTCCGGTGAAGCTAACCTAAGCAAGCACTTGGACATGTATACTTATAGACCTATGTTCTTGGGAGCATAATCTAATGTCATGTGTTGATGCTTCCGAAGATTCTCATCGACGAAGCTTTGAGTTGGCTTAAGGGCCTCCCTTTAAGCTTCATTGCTTCTTGGACCAATATGGCTAAGGCGTTTGGAGACCACTTCATTATTTCAAGAGATGTTCCAAAGACATCCCATGCACTAGCTTACATCAAGCAGAGTGAAAAATGATGCTTTAAGGATTTCCTAAAGCCTTTCTATAAAGCATTGTAATGGTACTAGACTTGACAAAAGCAATCCAACTTCATATCATCATCAAGGCAGCACAATCAAAGTCTGCTTATGTCTTTTCTTTAGCAAAAGGGACCCCTTCAAAATTTTAAAGAATATATTAAGAAGACCACCAAATATGTTGGTATCGAGATGCATTTGGATACCACAACAGCTAAGACTTCTTCTGCACCTACCCCGGCTCCACAAGAGAAAGAAAAAGAAAAACCCAAACTTGAGAAGACACCTTAGAAGGACAGAGGCAAGAAGGCTTAACCTTAGAGTTAGGAGAAAAGAATGTTTAGTTGCAATCACTATACTCTCCTCAACATCATACCAGCCTAAATCGTAAGGGAGATCAAATGGTCATCCTTCTATATACAACATACAAAGACCAGGGCTGGTTAAAAGGCTTAGGAACCCGAGAAATTTTTGTGATTTCCATGAGCAATCTGGTCTCAATGCCGAGGAATGTAGGAAGTTAAAGGACATTGTTGAAGTCCTTATCAAGGAAGTAAACTTAAAGTAGTATCTACTGAGGAACAGGTCTGGGGAGGAGCCAGACCAATTCGAGAAGAGGTGAAGGGACCAATCCCCAAATGGTGATGATGACCGAGGTCTTAAGAGATTCACAACGATAGAGAAGAAAAAATCTTAGGGGTAGAAGTAGTTTAGGAGGTCGACGATGTTTTTCCCCCACCACTAAATGGGAGAAGAGAGGTAATTGAATGATTGTAGGAGGCTTCATCGAGGTGGAGTATTTAACATTACTAGGAAAAATCATCTCCAGATGATCATGTCAGTCTAAAACAAGAAGCAGGATTATCAATCTTTTAGATGGTGTTAAAACTATCTAACATTATTAGGAAAAATCCTCTTCAAATGATCATATCAGTCCAGAATAAAAAGCAGGATTATCAATATTTGATGGATGGTGTTAAAACACCTTTCATTTCTTTCTCTGATGATGATTTTAGCCTTAAAATCCCAAGAGTGGATGACAAAATGGTAATAACGATTGTTGTTACTAACATGGACATAAAGCGAATCCTTGTTGACTAAGGAAGCTCTTGTAACATGGTCTTTTATGATTGTTTCAACAAGATGGGCTTGATTGATATGGACCTGTAACCTTACACGCAGGACTTAACGACAGTCAAAGCAACCCATAAAAGGCTATTTAGACACTCAAATCACTTTTGACAGTGAGACCGGTGCTAGAAAAGTTAAGATAAGGATCTTAGTGATCAACGTCAGACCACCTTATGACAACATCATCAGTAGGCCTACCCTAAATGATATGGAAGCAATCATATTTACCTTTCACTTTCTCATAAAATTCGTTAATAAAGATAACTAGGTTTCCTCTATCTGAGGTGATCAAGAGATAGTTCGATATTGTTATAATCTAAGCTTGAATATGGTGAAGGAAGAGGTAACCTTTAATAAGTGACAGTTGAATGATGGTGAAACATCAACTAGATCTGTTAGCCTTATTGACCTCGAACCAAGAAGGGAATTAAAGATTAGTCTTCTCAACCCTATCAAGGCCATACCAGAAGGTGGATCCAAAGTTGTCATGCTCATAGAAACTATGGAAAAAGTTACCCATATCAATAACTCACTACAAGCTGATACGGAGAAACGGCTAGTAAAGCTCCTTAACTAGTTCAAGTAATAGTTTGCATGGACAGCACCCAACATGCCTAGAATAGATCCTTACATTTGTTGCCACAGGTTAGCAATTTACTAGAGACAAAACTGATGGCCTAAAAGAAAAGATGCTTGGGACAGGAAAAGCAATAAGCCATATACAAACAGACAGAAAAGCTCATGAAAGTCAGATTCATTAGGGAAATATAGTATTCTTCATAGGTTTCAAATGTAGTTATGGCGAAACAGGCTAAAGGGAAGTGACAAATGCATACTGATTTACACAAACCTAAACCAATATTGCCCTAATGACCTGTACCCATTCCCAACATTGATTGCATGGTTGATGATTCTTTTGGGTATTAGTTCCTTTCTTTCATGGATTTTTTTCCGGGTATAACCAATTCCCGATATAGAGATACAATAAGGAAAAGACAGCTTTCGCCAACAACAAAAGAGTTCTTTGTTATTCAATCATGCTGTTTAGATTAAAGAACGTTTAGGAAACCTACTAATGAATGATGAGTAAAGTTTTTGAGGGCATGCACTCAGAGTTGGTAGAGTTTTATGTAAATGGCATCATCGTTAAAACCTCAATAGAAGGAGATATGTTGACAACCTCAGGAAGATTTTTGAAAGGTTGAAGTCCAACAACATCAGATTAAACTCATTAAAGTGCACATTTGTTGTACCAGAGGGACGTTTCTTCAGGTTCATGTTAACATACCAGGGCACCAAAGCTAACCCCGACAAGTGCATAATCATCTAAGAGCTCCAAAGTCGTAAGTCCTAAAAGGAGGTCAATTGTTAATGGGATATTTGTGTTACTTTTATCAAAATTCTAATTATTTATGTAACTTTTTTCTTTTTATTTGGTATTTTTTATATCTTAATTTTATAAATTATCATCATCTTATCTTTTATGGAAGAAGAAAGTATTTTCATAGCTAAGGTAATCTTAAAGAAAAAAAAGTAAAAAATAATAAGCATGATTTAATTCTAAATAGGTAGTGTCACATGCTCTTGTTTTTTATTGTGCATGATTTAATTTTGTACAATAAGAAATGTATTAAATTATATAAAGAATATTAAACTGAATGCATTAGGGGTAGTTTAATTTCAAACATTAGGATGAAAAAGTATGAAGATAGGCCTAGAGAGACCTAGGTTCACTCCCTAATGTTAGGTAAATTCACAACAAGCTCTTTTCAATTTGAATAGAACCTAAGTGTTTACAAAGGTCAGTGAAGCTATTCACTTTTCTATAAAGGCGGTAATTACATAACGAATCTGGATTTTACTTTGATACAATGTCAGCTTCTGGCTTCTCCCAATAAGAGAAAACTTAAGGACCCACTTACATTATGTTATCGCCACTAAAAGATTTAAGAAACAAATTAATTAATTATAAAATAAGAAAAGAACACGAAAGAAAACTACCGATGCCTACATACATACTATCATATTGGTATGCATGTAAATATCACATGTGACAAAATTTAAGTAAACCTAATTATTTATGAAAATCTGTTATTTTTGTATGTATTGTATGCGATTTGATCCGGTCTGGATACCGGCCCCAAGGTTATCCGGTCTGGATACAGGATCTAGGGACAAAAGGCCGTCTCAGCCTTCCTAGAAGTCAACCGATATCCCAGGATAATGATCCAGTCGACAATATACTGAACACCGGCTCCAAAGTAAAGAAGTCATCTAACTGTCCAAGAGGACAACCGATCTTACAAAGTAATGGTCCGGTCTGCAACTACATAAGGCAAATGGTCTGAGGTGACATCCGAGACACCGATTCGCTTATCCACTCTCCTACATCGGGTGGTTGATCCGTTCTCTAACCGACTGCTTCAGTATCATAATGAGGAAGGTATTCTGCACAGCGGAATATGTCCCTTTCATTCACCGACAGGAGTGGGTACCATCACCAGCGGAATTTACGGAAAAGGAGATTAGGATCGTACACTGATAATTCACCTACCCTCCTGACACATCCTGAATACTGGGCCACTCGGATTGTCTCTTTATACACGTTATCAGAACCTATGGGCCCACTTGCACCCAACGATTCATCTTCCACACTCTACTATAAATAACATGTTCCAATACACATGCAAGGTTACGTTGTTCTTGCTCTCAAACTCTCTATTATACTGCTTGAGTATTAACTGAGTTTATACACTTTTCTAACTTGAGCGGCAGAGAATCTTCGCAGGTGACACCACCTGTCGCCCACACCGACGCGAGAGGTCGGTGTGAAGGATCTCCAGGACAACAAGACCGACCTCCACACACCGAGAGGCCGGATCATAGAGACCGAATACACACGACCGGTCTTCAATCTCATTCAATCTTCAACTCTTGAGGCTGTCCCGACGCTGGATCCTAGCCCCCGGTCGAGGACAGATCATTGGCACGCCCAGTGGGACTCGTTAGAGTTATTCCCACTTTCTGTAGAAGTTAGTAGTCGACCATGGAAGGAGATGGACGCGACTTCATTGACGGTCATGTGGAAGATGTGACCCATCAACAAGCTGACAAGAGATTCATTTTTGAATCACCAGCAACCCACTCAAGGAGAATGGTACCAGTGGCAACCCCTGATCCTCGAGATGAAGTTATCAGGCAACTCAGGGAGGAGCTGATGAAGTTGCGAAGAGAGAGAAGAGGAACTAGGGACAGAATGGTGTCCCAGGCAGAGGATACTCGCCACGCATCTGCGAGAGAGAAATCCACAACTCTCCAGTATTCTAAGATCCCCACTTACAAGAGGAAAGAACAAACTCAAGATTCGGGGGACAGAGTCAGTGCAAGGAAGAAGGAGCAGGTAGTGATGACTCCTGGGGCATACCGACTCAATGTCCCTTTCTCAAGGAGGATCATGAATATACTCATCCCCAAGCATCTACAAACAACCCAACCACTTTCCATCGGAAAGTATAATGGAGAAACTGATCCCATTAAGCACCTTAATGCTTACACGTATGAGGCCATGTACTTGGGAGCCAATGAAGATGTGATGTGCAGGATGTTTCCACGAACCTTGACGGAGAAAGCTCTTGGTTGGTTCAAAAATTTACCCTCGGGATCAATAGACTCTTGGGAAGAAATGACGATTTCGTTTGAAAGCCATTTCATTATCTCCAGAGACGTTCCAAGGACCTCTCATACCTTGGCTCAGATAAGGCAGGGAGAAAGTGAAACTCTCAAGGAGTTTTTGAAGAGATTTTATAAGGAGGCTGCTTTGGTGCCTAACCTCACAGAGGCTATTCGGCTTCACATCGTTATTGAAGCCTTACAACCTGGATCCGCCTTTGCTTTGTCTTTGGCAAAGAGTCCTCTGACGACGTTGGAGGAATTTCGAAGAAAAGCTTCGAAGTACGTGGGCATAGAAATGCACCTGGAAGCAATAGCGGCGAAAAGGAAATCCCCAATGCCACTTCAACAAGAGAGATATAAAAACAGGCCTCGATCGGAATATATGGAGAGACCGTCCCGAGGCAGTGTCTTCGATAATTCTGTACTTTCGAGTCAGGAAGAACGGGTACATGTATTTGGCAATTATGCTCTGTTGAATTCTAAGCGGTCTCAGATTCTGAGAGAGGTCGGATGGCCAACGTTTACTTCATATGGGGTCAAGATGCCGCCTCAGCTTCGTAAACATGGAGACCCTCAAAAATACTATGAATTCCATGAGCAAGAGGGCCACTCAACAAATGAATATCAGGCTCTGAAGAACACTATCGAGACCCTGATCCGAGAGGGTAAACTCAAACAGTATCTTTTCAAAGAAGCTACTTCTGAAAAGCAAAGGGGAGTTATGATTGGCGAGTCGGCATAGCAAAATGTTATACCCCAGCAACATCAAGGCCACTGAGAGATCATTGATTAGGCATCAGGCCATCAAAACTAAGAGCGCCTTCTGCTGTTATAGCTAGTCAGTAAGACGGTGTGCACTCTTTCCTTACTTGAGTTTTTCTGATCGGTTTCACCAAAAAGGTTTAACGAGGCATAACCCCGAATCGGCTTTCTTTCTCTCTTTTGTATTGTAATTTATAATTAATGAAATATTCTCTCCGTTCACCTATTTCCTTTATGATTTTATTCGATGCACAACTGCGTTGTGACAAGATACTTTCAGGACGAATGATCCTAACAACGTCGTTAGTGATGAACCTCTTCGAAGGTACAACTGGGTGAACCATATTTCGAAGGCTCGGATTGTAGGATTGAACCGAACTCCGAGTATGACTAGTAGGTTTGGCCGAACGTCGGTGAAGAACGGTGAATGGGTAAAATCCAACACCGAGTATGAAGATCGGTGAATGGGTAAAATCCAACACCGAGTATGAAGAACGGTGAATGGGTAAAATCCAACACCGATTGAAGATACGGCTAGTAGGATCAAAACGAACACCATTGAAAGCCCAGATTATAGGATTAAACCGAACTTTGGGTACGGTTAGTAAGTTTGGCTGAACACCGAAGAAGGCTCAGATTGTAGGAATAAACCGAATTCCAAGTACGACTAGTAGGTTTGGCCGAACGTCGGTGAAGACCTGGGTTGTAGGATTGAACCGAACCTTAGGAAATGGGTTGTAGGATTGCACCGAACCCCATTTGAAGGCCGGTGAATGGGTAAAATCCAACACCGAGTGTGAAGGCCGGTGAATGGGTAAAATCCAACACCGAGTGTGAAGAATGGTGAATGGGTAAAATCCAACACCGATTGAAGGCTCAGATTGTAGGAATAAACCGAATTCCGAGTACGACTAGTAGGTTTGGCCGAACGTCGGTGAAGACCTGGGTTGTAGGATTGAACCGAACCTCAGGAAATGGGTTGTAGGATTACACCGAACCCCATTTGAAGGCCGATGAATGGGTAAAATCCAACACCGAGTGTGAAGGCCAGTGAATGGGTAAAATCCAACACCGAGTGTGAAGACCGGTGAATGAGTAAAATCCAACACCGAGTGTGAAGAATGGTGAATGGGTAAAATCCAACACCGACTGAAAGTTCGGATTGTAGGATTAAACCGAACTCCAAATACGACTTGTAGGCTTGGCCGAATGTTGTTGAAGAATTAATCGTTATCCTCATTATAGAATTCGCCTAGAAGTACTCCCAGGAATTCCTCACTCGGAAATATTTTCCCTCGGAATTCCTTACTCGGAAACACTTCAAATTTGATGCGATACTCTTATATTCTTTAATCGGCAATATCTCACTGAAGTCCGACTCGTGAATTCTTTAAGTCGAGAATATCTCACTTCAGAGTTTCAATCAGGAATTATTTACTCAGGAATGTCTCTACCTGAAACATACTCATTCGAAGTCGAAGCCTTTCTCTGACCAGAAGTGTTTCACCCGAAAAATGCTCCACTCGGTGCCATACTACACGGGAATCAGAGATATCTCACTCGGTACTATCACGCTCAGAAATGTCTCACTCAGTCCTATCCCACGTTGAAGTGTCACACTCGGGGACACCCCACTCAGGAAAGTTGCACTCAGAAATTTCCAACCCGAATGAAGACTCGGATTGTAGGACTAAACCGAACTCCGAGTGTGGTTGGAACGATTAAACCGAGCACCGTCGAAGCATCATTCGGAATCTTCCACCCAGGAATTATCAGTCGGAAATCTTCCACACGGGAACGGTCACTCGAAAATCCTCCTCCCGGAAGGATCAATCTGAGAGCTTCCACTCGGAAGTATCACTCGGAATTCTTTTTAATAAGACGTACTTTTACCGAACAGCACGAGGAGGTTAGATAATGGAACTTCCCAGGAGACACGGCCAGAACCAACCTCACTCGGAGTCGCCCATTCAGAGTCAATTGCCAATTCAACCACTCACTCGGAACCGTTCACTCAATAACGCTTGGGGACAATATTCGACAGTTAACGAGTATTGCGAAGGTGAAAAACTTAACATGTATTCTTGCAGGTTATGCCGGCATACAGACCTCTCGTGAAATGCATAGCTTATATGAGCAACTTACAGTCCCTCACACAAGCTAGGGGACAAATGATCTGGTCTGGATACCAGCCCCAAGGTTATCCGGTCTGGATACAGGGTCTAGGGACAAAAGGCCATCTCAGTCTTCCTAGAAGTCAACCGGTATCCCAGGATAATGATCTAGTCGGTAATATACTAAACACCGGCTCCAAAGTAAAGAAGTCATCTAACTATCCAAAAGGACAACCGATCTCACAAAGTAATGGTCCGGTCTGCAACTACATAAGGCAAATGGTCTGAGGTGACATCCGAGGCACCGATTCGCTTATCCGCTCTCCTACACCAGGTGGTTGATCCGTTCTCTAACCGACTGCTTTAGTATCATAATGAGGAAAGTATTCTACACAGCGGAATATGTCCCTTTCATTCACCGACAGGAGTGGGTACCATCATCAGCGGAATTTACGGAAAAGGTGATTAGGATCGTACACTGATAATTCACCTACCCTCCTAACACATCCTGAATACTGGGCCACTCGGATTGTCTCTTTATACACGTTATCAGAACCTATGGGCCCACTTGCACCCAATGATTCATCTTCCACACTCAACTATAAATAACATGTTCCAATACACATGCAAGGTTACGTTGTTCTTGCTCTCAAACTCTCTATTATACTGCTTGAGTATTAACTGAGTTTATACACTTTTCTAACTTGAGCGTCGGAGAATCTTCCGCCCACACCGACGCGAGAGGTCGGTGTGAAGGATCTCCAGGACAACAAGACCGACCTCCACACACTGAGAGGCCGGATCATAGAGACCGGATACATACAACCGGTCTTCAATCTCATTCAATCTTCAACTCTTAAGGCTGTCCCGACGCTGGATCCTAGCCCCCGGTCGAGGACAAAACACGATTATTATTCTCTATTTTCATATTTTTATTGTTTATGTTTTATGATAAATTTGGATATGAACTGAACAGATATTCATTATGGCTGACATTAATCCTCCCTGTATGGTTCACATTAGGATTAAACCTAGACAACTAAACCCGGAAAGGTGGTAGCACTACTAAAGGGTTTATGCATATATGTATTATGGGATAATCATTGTACAACTATCCCAGGCTATATTTAGGGTGCCTGACCCAATCAAGCCCTCACCATATCATTTCGAGCATGGTTGGTATTAGACTTTCGTGACATTAATCCGTTTGTTCCCATCATTCTACCATCTCTAGCTCTTTCGACTGATAGGGGAACAAGGAAGGAGAGACATCCAAACAGTCATTCTATGTTAGTGGATGACTAGGATAATATAACAACAATTATGGAGGAATATAAACTGTATAACCATTATATTTTGTTGAGGACTCTGACTATTTATCTTTTATGCATAAGTAATTTTTTTGTAGTATAATACAACTGCTCATGACCATGGAGTTTTTCCTTTTGATCGATACACTTAACTGTTAATATCCAAGCTAGAATCTAACCTAAGATGAATGTACATAATATATAACCTTGTTAATTTTCTTATAGTCTTTGATATGTATGGATACAATGTCATAAATATGTTACTATTTTATAAATATGATACTTCACTTTTATCCTTAAAAAAATATATATTAATTTTATTTATTATTGTTTTAAGTTAACACCTTCATAAGGTTTGTGAAAAATTAATATTTTAGTACTATATTTAAATTCCTAAGGAAAATATTTTGATTAAATAACTTTTTATATGTATTTCAATACAACAGTGTCTATATTTTACTAATCTTAATTCAACCAAAAAAATTGGGTCATTTTATGTATTTTATCTGTGTAATCGAAGGGTTTACACTGTGTGGCAGGTGAGGGCATACCGGCCAAAAGAATTGCAAAGGTGGTAAGAATCTTTGCGTTTGTGTCAATTTTTCTTGTCATTTATGGGGAAAGCACTGGCACAAGGTATAACCAAGACAATTCTCATTGAACACCTTAATAATAAATACTACTCATTTACTACAGTTTAAAGTATATTCACCAACCTATTACTCTAGCTTCGATATTGTTTATTCGGTATCGACTTGAAAGTTAGAGTATCTTTATTGGTGACATCCTATTTAGCCCCACAATATAAAATATCGGTGGTTGTTTGACTTTAACACATCAAGACCTTGAGACCCTCACTGGACTTAAGGTTATAATACTAGATATAATACCAGATATTCCTACTAGATATAACATTGACACGTTCAGTGGGACACGTTAAAAATATTCCTGCTTCCACATTTTCAAGTTGTTCTCATGGATGTAAATCAACACTCGAGTATCCCAAAGGCTTACATGCACGACATAACGCACATGGAACACAACCTTTAGGCTACAATAAGGGTTTCATTGAAACACCAGGATCTGTAGCCCCAATCTTAAGAAAACTCAGGGTGCTAGCTCAACTAAACCCTTATGACAAGATCATTAGACTTTTTGGGCAGAGTTGTAAGAACTCAAGTAAGGGCGGGGTCAAGAGATTGATGGTAAGATGGTTATTCACCCAAGAGCATCCCTAGTTAGACCTCCCCCTCAATGATCCCATCATATGATGTTTCGACATAGCTTGATTACTCTAGGACCCCGATATGCGATGGAGATTATCAAGAATCTATATACCGCCAACGTTAATGATAACTATAGCAACATGATTGTCTTCAGTTTCTTTGTCACATCTAGTGACAGGCGTAACCACAAATAATTAGAAATAAAACAACGATAAACATGACACCTGTTGTTACCTGTTGCAAAGGAAACAAAGATAGTCAGTTCCCATAGCCAAAGTCCTTTTTCCCAATTTAGTGTGTGTGGAGACAAAATTCCTAGATAACTATAGCGACAACACGGGTTGCTTCTCACTATATTATATGGCAACGAAGGTATTAACGACAGAACTAGTTTAACTGATATAGATCCATATTCAGAGACACTATTGGAGACTGACCCCTTAAGAATGTTACCAACGACTTTGAGTGTCGTCACTACCCCACGTTGTAAACCTTCACAATGATAATTTTTGGTCGTTATTCTTTGGATGTTGCTAAAGGAGTCACTATTGGCGATAAAACGTTTTCGATAGTCTAATTCTTATAGATAAAACAATATTTTTTCAATGGTGGTCTAAATACATTACTTGTTAGTGCATATCAAAATTATCTATATAACATTTTTTTTTTGTTAGTTAAAGTGTATATATTGTAACAAAGATTATTCTAACAAATAAGTTTTCTTTGTCGGTAAATAGATGTTTTTTTTAGTGATTGTTTACCCTCAAAGCTACAAAACAATTTAACTAGCTACAAATAATTTACCTAGCTAGATAGATAAAGCTGCACCATTTTAATTTTTAATTATATGATCTTCTTTAAAGGTGATATGAGAATTGAATAAATTAATTATAGTGAACGAAATTTCTTATGAAAATATATTAACAGTGAGTAAAAGAAAGCATTCCAACGTATTTGATAAGTTAGCCAGAAATCCAATAACATATAATATTCAATACTTTTTTTCCTTGTTCTGGAGAACGAAGAAATTAAGCAAGCAAACGTATATGTACGTAATGCGATATAGTTAATTAAAGAATGAATAAAAGAATCACAAATGTCACGTACATGATCATTTATTAGAATTAAATGAGTAAACATATATGCAAGAAATAATCAAACGTGTAGTCTCTAGAAATCGACATCGCACTTGGTGGTCTGAAACCGAGTTGGGGTGGCATTGTTAGAACTCAAAGGAACCCTGATATGACATTTAACTTTGGGCTTGTAATCGTTGGATATAACATCACCGAGCCTGAACCTAATCCTAAAATAGAGCTTCACATAGATATCAAAAGCCCCAGCATTATTGTCTTCATTGAACTTAGCAATTTGATCGTCATCCAACACTAGCACTCTCTCCCCTGCGAAAACGCCACTCATGGCACTCGTGCTCTTCTTGTACTGTCTAAATGAGTTCAAGTGCGTTATCACATCGTAATTACCGAACCTCGCATCCTCGTAGAATGCCAAGGCCTCAACTTTGTCGTAGTAAATGTTGAGTTTCTTGTTGGGGTTGCGGGCCGTGAAGTTTAGCACCATGTTGTAGTGGATAGTGTTGTTACTGGTGTGGTACTCAAATTGGCTTAGGTCGGCTTCATTCACGTAGAACTTAAAGGTGCGTGGTTGAACCACCAGCCAGAATATGAGTATTGCGAGACCAACGAGGACAATGAGTGCAACCAGAATCTTCCAGAAGATTCTGAAGAGACAGCCGCAGCAGTTTCTGCGACGACGATGGTTGTAGCTCGGTTGCTGCACCGGGGGAATGGCGGGACCGTAATAGGCACCGTTCAAATGGGGTTGCTTATTGTCTGCCATGGTTGGAGATGAAGGGAACGATATGTACTTATCAATTTGATGTGTAATAGAGGATTTGGATGGAAAGAGGGTGGTGAATTGTGGGATAAGGGAGAAGGAAATGGTGTGCATATATAGAAAGTAAAGGCATTGAACATTTCTATGGGAACAACGCGGTTAAGTACGTATGCGTGTTAGCAATTTTGCCTTATTCAATTTTTGTATTGGCCGTGAAAGGAATCGATCAATAGTGGATTGTATTGACCGCTGGAAAATTTGGCAGCATTCTTGAAATTATCGTTGAGATATAGTAGTAAGTTATATCAGTCATGATCCGTGGGTAAAAAAAAAATTGAAAACTGACTTAAATAAAAAATTGTTTATAACAAAAAATTAATTAAAAGAAAATAATAATTAAATGTAATAAAATTATATAATTAAAATTTAATTTGTAATCAAATCAAAATTAATATCTGTTATAAATAATTAAATAATTATTAAAAAATAACAAAAACAATTAATTATTTTTTAATGACTAATTTAATTATTCTTTTGAAATATTAGATTTGCCTTAAAATCATGCAAGCAACCTCATTTAAATTGTTACACAATAGCAATCTTGTTTGAATCAACAAGTATAGGATACTACCTTGCAACCCAAAATCAATTAGTATTAAGTGTACAAGTCAATCTACTTATTAGTCACTTTATTTTGTTTATTTTTATTCGATATAGAACTTCTTTATTCACACTATTCACACTTGATTTCCAATAAAATTACATCTAAAAATGTTCCATAACAATCCTATGTGTGTGTTTGAAAAGAGATGACACCTCCCATCCTATCAGGCTATAGTGTGTGTGGACATGTTGAGATTGTCATACCTAGAGGACTTTCATATAAGCTTAAATCAGAAGAAATTTTATCCAATTGTATTTACTTAATCCCATATGATGAATGGATCCCTACCAAAAAAAAAAACGTTTTGAATCGACTTACAAGTTGATTGTCTTGCGCATTTGAGAGTTAACTTAACTTTCATCATTATAATAAATAAGATAATTATGAAAGGATGATCATAATAAATAACAATTAATACGAAACATATTGGTTGTAATTTGACGAAAAGTGAGCAGGAAAGGTATAGGGTAAGATATATATGTGATAAATTAGATTCTAAAAAAATATTGCTGCTATTGAAATATAAATCTCCGCGTTATATAAAAAATAAATTTACTTAGACAACAATATTACATGGTCGCAAACATTGACATGCTATATAGATTGCCAAGTGGATAGAAAATGTTGCTGTAAGAATATTATTTTAATTACTTAACCTACAGGGTTAACGTCATTTGTTTGAAAAATTCACGGAAAAAAGTTATCTGTTCTTATGGTTATAGGCTAATTTTCTCCGCTGGCCCACTTTAATGATATTATAATCATTTTATTCTTAATATTAAATATAGTGAAGAAATTTTTTAATTTATTTAAGAAATTTTATAGACCATTATTTTTATTCAATTACAAGAGAAAACTAGAAAATTGCCCTGAATGTGACATGTAGATTCTCCGGTATGAATTATTTGACGTGTAAGTCACTTATTCTGGACCTATAAAAGAGTTTATAAAGGAATAAAAAAGTATGTCTCTTTTTAACTTTCTCTTACACTCAAGCTACCTAATTGTAAAAAATCATAGTAAAAAATCATACATTTTGATGTAGTTTAGTTCGATCTATAAGCCATACTCATAGACATTTTAATTTTCTAATTTACCTTTTCTTCAACTAATTAGCATAAGCAACCCTATAAAACTATGCACATGTTTTAAATTTCGGTGATAACCTTGTCTTATCTAATATATTTTAAATTAGAAAGTATCATAGCATATAATATGATTGTACCAATTATGAAAATAAAAGTCTATTTCATGACTTGATCTTCTATTAAGCTAACAAGTTAAGCTAATAAGCTGTGATACAGATTAGGATATTTAAAATGAAAGCTTAAAAATGCATAAGCTGAATTAATGTGTATCGGAATAATTTAGTTTGATTTTTATATTTTATTTTAACCGATCAAATCAAATCATAAATATTTTTGCAATTTAAATTGATTATGTTTTATTTCAAAACTAGAAATATTGCTCGTGTAAACGCTCAAAAAAAATATTGAATATTCATTGAATCAATATTGAAATAATACAAAATATCTAAGTTTAATAGAAAAATAATTCATTAATTGCATAATACAAATTCAAGACAATATACATTGTTTTTTATAGTTGAAAATATATTGTTAATTAGTTGTAAATTTAGACAATAAAAATTAAAACAAGTTAAATTGACTTAATAAATTACACTTAAACCCATTAAACATAACTTAGCATGACAATCACTAAAACAAGTGTTTCCTTGTTGCAAATGAGAAATCCTATTAAATATAGCTCTTTCTATTCCTTTACTAATTTTTTATACATTCAATAAAAAAATTATATAGATTTTAAAATATTTTAATATATAAATTATATACATATATACATTACACATTAAGATATATTAAATATTTTAAGATATAAATTATATATTTTATTAAATAAACATTCATTTAAATGTTAATATATTATATGTTAATATATTTATATATTAAATGTATTTAATATAGTAATATATATTAAATGTTTTAATACGTTTAAATTTATGTATTTCAATTTATGTGTTAAATTTTAAAATATTTATATAAAAATAAATTATATATTTTAAAATATATTTATTTATTAAATATTTAATATATTAAATATTTATATATCTTAAAAGTATTTAAAATAAATATATAATATATTAATATATATTAAATAAAGTAATAAATTTTAAAAATAAAGTCAAAAGATAATTATCATACTTAGGTAATTTAAATGCTAATGAAATTAATCATAATAAAGTTTTATAGTTAGTCCACTACGCTCACCTTGTTACATAAAAATATATAATTTTTGAGCTAAAATAAAATGTTAAATATAGAAATGCTAAATAAAGTTGAGAACATTAATATAAAAACTAGATATAAGCATGAGATTTTAACTCGGTTAAAAAGAAATAATATATAACGCGGTAACATTTTTGAAATTTTAAATAAAAGTTTTGACCTCGATTACATGGGAACCGAGCTTAAAACGAAGATATAAACTTGGTTATATTTACAATTGAGTTTATAAAGCTCCTAAATTTTTATTTACTTATTTTGATACACATACAAACTCGGTAATTTTTTCAACTGAGTTAGAATGTTACATATAAACTCGGTTAAAGAATAACCGAGTTTATATGTACACCTTCATTATAAAAAAATGAGGTTTCGCGACGGTTTATCAGTGGGGTTCTTAAAAATTGTCGTTATATTCCATTAAAACTTTGCATGTACCCTTTACATGGTTCCCTTTCCCTCGAGTCCTTCTTCTCCTTTTTAGTTTTCACTTCCCATTTTCCTAAATCTCTAATCCTAACTTCCCTTCTGATCTGACCAGGGTACGAGGTCAAAATTGTTGACTTCGTACCGGTGTCGATCCTCTCTTTCTCACCTTTTACACCGTCTCAGTGGGAGTATGGTATTATAAACTTAGGTTCAGTGGGAACTCCAAGTTCTTCACATTAGGATAATAAAAATTAGTTCTGTCGTTGTCCTTGAAACCACACCGGAGGTGTACCTGCAAAAGGGACTCCGATGCTTAAGTTAGTACAGTTATAAGGGGAAAAATATGTATTACGGAGCCAAAATAAAAGAGTAAAAATGTTCAAAGATTTCTCTTAAGTGTGTTTATGTGTTAATGAATGAGCTATTTATACATGGTTCACTCAAAACACAAGTTGGTGATTTGACCTGTGTCAGGATCAGAATCTGCAGCTTTTGCAGGTACAAGTTACCCACTTGCTTATTTTGGTCGGGGTCGCATTCATGTGTTCCGTACTGAAGAGACTTTTTAACTCCGGTATGCCTGAGAGGCAATCCGATTCTATTGATGCCTTTTGTAGGTAAATTATATATTTTATATTATCCGGGGTAGTTAGTTTAAGGGGCCAATATCCACACCAAAACATTTTGTTTCCCCTACTTCTCTCTTTTACTCTCTTTCACTTCCCTCATCACCCCTAACTAAACCACCCTTAACCATCGTTGCTTTCAACCACAACCCGCAAGCCACCACGGGTGAGTCACCACCGTCAACCCCCTACCATGAGTGAGTCACTTCTCACTGTCACCATCGTGCCTCTGTGCCGTCATCCATTTCAAACCAACCTTCTCCCTATCAACACCAACTAAAACCATAAACTTCATCGTCATCCATTTCAAAAAGGCCATGGATTGAATCCTAACCCTAATTAACCTCCATTTTCTGACCCCTTGGAATCTGAGTTATGCGTTAAGCCCTGTGTCATCGTTAAACATGGCTATTGTGATTTGAACCATGACCTTTGCATTGTCTCTACTCAAACTTGTCTCAGGGCCGCCATCTTTATGAACTAAGCTGGCTCTGTCCATATATGTAACCACCACTATCGAATTCCCATTGTCGCTGTTAAGGTACGCATCTGTGTCTCTATTTTACTTTGTCTATCTCTCCCTCTTTGTAGGAAGGTTGGTGATGCTCACTAGGCATTTGATCGAATGTTGTAGAGGAAAATACTTGTTTTGGACTGTTGTGGTTGTTGGGTGTGTATGTTGTGGAGGTAGAGGAGGTGTTTGATATAATGGCAATTGGAAATTCTCTCTTTTCTTTATGTGTGTTAACAACAGGTAAGGAATTGATGGTGGAGATAATATCTTAGATACATATATCTCAGCTTCCCTATTATCCAGTCATAAGTTATATATGGCCCTTATTTGAACATTGAAGAAATATGTAAATTTACTTTTGTCTTAGTTTGACTACATATGTTCAATGGCTCTCCAAAGATTTCAAAATTCATAAACAACTTTTAAAAGAAAATAAGAAATCTTAGTCTACTTTAGAATAATTGACTTAAGTTGTATCCGGACAATGCAAATAACACAATCCCTTAACAAGGTATAGATCTGGTTGGTGCAAAATTTGAAGAGTCAATAATTGTTCTCATGGTAATGATCCTAACTATGCAACTATTCTGGGTACAAGCAACAACTATGTTCAGTTGCTTGACTATATCCAATTTTTGATGGCCTGCATGTATTTCCTCCGTAAAACTCAAATTGAGTCACTTATTCCATCGAAAAGAGATTTTGGTTATAACAGTTGTGTAAAGAGCTTTTTTCTTTTTTCCTGGGAAGAGATATGGACATGTTTTATGTTAAATTACATATTTTATTGTTCCTTTAGCAGTATCAAATCCAGCTATTCTTATTCCCTCATTATATTGTTGTATGGTGAAAAATGGAGTGATGGAGAAGCGTCAACCTCCTTCCTCTATTATTGCTTTTATATGTTATTATTTTGGCGATGAATGGTAATTCACCTAATCCGTTGCTTAAATTTATTTAATAGGCACATTGATTTGTTGTTGGTACAATAACATCTTGTGTTTGTTTTTCTTTGTAAGATTCAATTTTTTAAACACATTGGTTTATGGGACACTATTTTCTAAATCTAATAGTTGTATAACATTTTTTGTTGTGAACTTTGACCAACTTATTTGTGTACAAGGTAGTTATAACAACTCTTAAGCTGATTGATTGAAAAAATTAATAAAAGAATGCAATTTGATTTCTCATCTCTCTTTTTCTCCTTTTACCTAAATCTAACATGGTATCACCATGAGTTTGTTTTCGATCCTAGGTCATGTTGAAGTCCTTAGGAAATCCTAGAGCAAGTGTTGCTAGTGCTTTGTCAGGACAATCCACTATTCCTACAACTAATGTGCTGACTGAGTTGAGAACAGAGGGATCTTTATTCTTGATTCCGTGTTAGTGGTACCAACCTTGCAACTCAGCTCCTGAATTGGAGTTCAATCTAGTTTATAGGAACTTGGTATCTTGTTACAAAGAGTATGAAAAATCCTCCTTGATCACACAACTGCAGAACAACCACAAACCCTCTTCATATTTATAGGAAAACTGCCTTGACTTTTCTTGATCCCCCAGCTCAGCATGTTTTTTAGAAAATCAATAACTGTTTATTTATTCTAGTATGGTATCTATCACATGTCCTTCCAAATCCTGTGGTCTCCTATTTAGGGTGGGGAATTTGGAAATGTTAGAATGCTGTTACATGAAAAATCACATGGAGCTGTACAAATGGTTATGCTAGATTAAGAAATATTGAGTTTATTTGTTTAAACTTATTTTAAAATATAAGTGTTTTTTTAAATTAAAAAAGTAATTATTTTAAATTTTTATGTGTTTATTTAAAGTTTTAAAAAATAAACAGAAGCAAAAAATAAGTAGATTTTTGCTTATTTTAAGAATCAACTTTGACATGCTTATTAAGAAAGTACTTATAAAGAAAATGATTTTTTTAAAAAGCACTTAAAAATAAGCTTAAGCAAACGGATCTATTGTATCTTAGAGTTTGATCATTGGTGCACTAAATGTATGACCTGTTCTTTGATGATATCACTTTGTTTCTTTTTGGACATGTTGTGATATATTGTGTTGATTATGCATATTTGGCATTATTTACTTTTGTTGATGACATGGTAGGAAATTTTCTATCCAAGAGAAGAAAACATTTGGGACCCTAACAAGATTGTCTTTTGAAAACCTCGATAGGGCATTGGAGATAGTTGTTGAGACTAACCCAATCTTCCAACCAGCAACAGAAGATGTGGACCTTGACTTAGATGGTCAAGTTTATACTGATAATTGTTTTCTAGTTAATATTGTTTACTGTCATCTATGTCAAATTTTGTATATTTAAGTAAATTTCTTGTTTGGCATTCTATTTACAAATGTGTATTGTTATTAGCATTGGCTTTCCAGATCTTGATTTTGATGAGCAAGAAGCAATTTTTGTGCCTAGTTGATGAAAGAATTTCTCATTCTAAGTATTTATATAATTAATATGTAATCAATGTTGGTTTTTGAATGGCGGTTTAGACCATCGCTAATAGTATATTTAAACTCAGTTAAAATAACCAAGTTTAAATGTGATATTTAGGGTCCGTTTGGATCCTTAACTTGGTTGGTCAAACCCAAAAATAGATCCTACGGTTAAATGGAGTTTTGACTGTTTCAAACGGCGTGAAGGATCAATATCCACCCTTAAATTTTTTCATTTCTTTAATTTTATTTTCCCAACAGGAAACCAAACGTGTGACATCCCTCGTCATTTTCCCATTTTTCCAAAATAAATTTTTCGCATTTAAATAAAAATCCACCCGGTCTCAATAAAAATAATTTTTATTTTTCTTAAATACCTTTCAAATAGTAAAATAATACTTCAAATAGTGAATTCCGACTGAAGCCGATCGGGATTACCTCTATTATTAAATTAGTTATTTAGGAACAACGAAAGAAGGGAACGGAGTCAGGGGTCAATCGCCTGAGCGAGCCCCTGATTCGCTTAAGCGAGTGCCGAGTCGCTTGAGCGAGTGCTACTCTTCACTTGAGCGCACAAGGCATCCGAGTAAAGCCAATAAGTCGGATCTCACCCGGAAATAGGTGCACTCGGGTATCTCTCGCTCGGAAACAGCTTAATCTTCACTCAACAAGGCTTCCTCGTTCTGACATCACTCGGAAGATAAGTCTACTCGGAACCACTGGTCTTTTCATCACTCAGAAAAGCTTAACTTCTCTTCACTCGAAATTATTCTGCTTTTTCCCCTTACTCAGGATTTTACTCACCTTCACTCGGAAAATCTACTTCTCACTCAGAGACATTCTGATTTTACTTCACTCGGAAGTGGATCTCTCGGTTCTTATCCGCTCAGAAACCTTCTATTCTTTCTTCACTCAGGAGCTTTCTACTCTTTCCTCACTCGGGAAATGCTCCACTCTAATTTCACTTGGAAGTATACTACTCTTCATCGCTCGGAACATTCTAATCGTCCATTCGGAAATGGGTCCCACAGTTATTCTTTTCCCAGAAAGATATGAAGGATGCTCAGATACCAAATCAAGGGACCCTTACTCGGACAAGAATAATCCACTCGGTAATTGACTATACTACAGCAATACGAATTCATTCAAAATAAACCCCATTCGTATAGTCATCAAGAATTTATACTCACTTCACAGTATACTGATTCATCATACAGATAGCATCAAACACTCGGAAAATCAATATATATATATATATATATGTATTATACTCGGAATTCATTTCAAGCATTCGGTTCCTTGGCATCAATCCTCCACTTGGCGCACCTCCGTGGCCCCAACCTCTTCCCTGTCACTGGTTACTAAAAAAATTGAGAACAACAGCAAGGGTGAGTGTTTAGCATTATAATTAATCTAGAATGGAATTAAAATACGAGCATAACCCTATCCGATTCTTTAGCTTCAGATTGTACACCACACTCGGCCATTTATCTCACACTCGGCATCATACTCACACTCAGCACTTTACTCCCATTCGGTACTATATCCATTAACACTCGGCATTCTTGTAATACACACTCAGCAGCATAACAGTTCTTCAACAACCTTAACAAATGACCTCCACTCGGCAAATATATGAGATTACACTCGGTAATTACATCAAATCGTTCAGCAAATATAACAAATCTATACTCGTCAAATACAATAAATTGGCCCTCGGCGAATACAACATCTTACTCATCAATTTTTCATTCGGATAATATGACATCTTACTTGGCAAGTATACCATCAGAACGCAAGTCACACCCGGCAACTATAACAATCACTCGGCAATTATAACAATCAATCAACAATTATAATAATCAATCGGCAATTATAATAATCAATCGGCAATTAACACAGATTTCACTCGGCAAATACCTCAAAGTATACTCAGCAAATATAACAATTCTTATTCGGTGATTATGACAAACTGCACTCAAAAAATATAACTAAACGCATACTCATCACAATACTAAATTCATCAATTGTCACAACTGACTCTCATATAAAAATTGACGCCTAGTATCCGGATGCTAAAAGGATCGACCTTCAGCTGGGAGTCCGACTTGACATCCCGTGAACCCGACTTGGCTCCCCCTCAACCACTGGGTCAAAGCCCTCTGGGTAGTTTAACTGGGTCCGACTTGACCACTGAAGCCAAAAACAGGGTGATTCATACCGTTGGTCGTCCTCCACCACATAATCACACATTCCATTTTATATTATCACAATCAACAAGTGTAACTACCAGAAACTGGCATGTGCTCACAACACAGGGTGACCGACTTGTCAAACCCATTCATCCCATTGCCACTGGGTAACCTGCTTGTTAAGCTCATTCATCACATTGCCAGCAAATACCGATTGTCACAACATTAGATATTTTAATTTCAATCGGCTCAAGCCACACACACGATCAGAAACCGATCGGTGTTCACATACACACATCCTTACACATTCATATACATTCATTCGGCTTCATCTCAAATATCACAGCATCAATTATTTCTCAAATCATATACACATGATCAGAAACTGATCGGGGTACACATATATATATACATGCATACTCATACATTCACAACTATATTACAACATCAACATCAAATATTTCTTAAGTGACTCACACACACACACACACGATCCTAGACCGATCAGTGTGCACCTCCACACATTCATACACATATCCATAAAACTTTCACTCAGCATCATCTCAAATGGAGTCCTCCCCTGGGACATGCAACACAGCAGCGAGAAGGAGAAAACGAAGAAGAAGAAAACAGATCAAGGAGGAGAAAGAATAAGTGACTCGCACGAATAATGAGGAGGGAGAGAGAAGAAACCTCTTTTATATAAGGCTCAGGGCAAAACAGCCTTTTCCCCTTTTCTAATCACACCTCATTTATCCCCTTTTACAATTGATCAACTAAGTTTATTTACTTTCCCAACATTTTAATTATTCGAAATTGTTTAATACCTCATAAAGGTATCGATCCAATCTGGATACCGACCAACCGGTATTCTGGCGTAATACCCACACATCGGTAATTCGAGCTAACTCCTGAGAGATCGGACACTACATCCGTTCTCGCATCCTCGTTACATATATTCGGACTCTAATTCCGAGTCAGGAATTCTCCCTACACTGGATAAGCATTAGTTGCAGAACAGTACGTCTTCGACCGCTTCCCAACGTGCACCCGGTCTTCAACCTCGTTCGCTCTTCAACATCAGAGACCGGCCCGACATCGGATCTCTTGACCCCGGCTCAGAACGGATTAAATGTGCAATAAATCCCAAATCATTTATTAATGTTTTCCACTCATCGTAATTTTTGTTAAAATATCCGGGATGTTACATCCACCCCCCCTAAAAAGGGATTTCGTCCCCGAAATCAATGTACCGATTGAAAAAGATTTGGAATACACCTGTCTCATATCCAATTACAATTTCCACGTACAAGTTACCCCAATACCGATTAGTGTATTTCCATTATCAGGTCCTCCTTCAATTCGATAAAGCCACTCGGCAATATCCTTGAATCACTCAGAATATACAGTTGGAGTTGTGACATTAAACTCGTGAATGTTAGTTAATGTCTGGGGAAGATCCAGTCGGTATCCGACCTACACCTTTAGTCAGTGAAACTTCCGTAAATATCCAAAAGAACTTATGTGCTTCGGTTAGCACGGCTTGCCTGAATTCATCTTTTGCAGGCTCCACCGCTCGGTCTCAGAATCTCCAAATTCCATCATTCCCTATGATTAGTCCCACATCTTTACCTCTTGAGAATAACACTCGGATCGAACAAAGACTCAACAACTCAGATTATGGATCTGAGTACGAATTAAACGAATTCCCCACTCGGATACATACCCCCTTGGGAACTATTCACTCAGAAACTTACTCATTTGAAGTTCCATTTTCCGTCCAGAAATACTCTCTCTCTGGAAAAGACCCACTCGGTATACACCAATCGGTGCCAGACCACTCGGAAATCAGTAGTGGCTCCCGATGCCATCCCCCTGGAAATGTCTCACTCGGTGTCTTCCCACTCGGAAGTACCACACTCAGAGACACTTCACCCGAAAAGTCGAACGACTTGGAGATACTCCACTCGGTTTTTATTCAGAACTCTTCAACCTGAGAAGCACTTATTCAAACTCAAGCTTTCCTTTATTCGGCAATACCTCCTTCGGAGTAACTCATTCGGAAATGTTTCAACCGGAGACGTTTCACTCGGACTTCGCCTTACTCACAAGTGTCATTCAGACAGTTTTCTTAACTTATTAACGACTCTCTTAATGACGTTTCACTCGGAACATCATAACTTTACTTCACTCAGTGGTTCTTTCTCCCAGAAAGATTTTACTCAGAATTATAGTCCTTTTCTTCACTCGGGATTATCTCCTCTTTCTCACACTCGGAATATACTAATCTTTCCTGAGCGAATTCTTGCCTCATCCATTATCTCAGCCCAAGGTCATGACCTCCTCACTAAATCCTCAATATCACCCAGTTAGACCCATAAGACTTCCGATCCCAATGATAGGTTTGGGTCTCACATATGCCATCACTGCTCCACACCTTAGATGACCGACAGCAACACTATCTTTGGAGATCACGATTTCCAGACATTGGGTCTTATCCGACCAAAAATCATACATTAATGACTTTGGCAAATAATTACTCCTCCTTCAGTACCACAACACTACGTAGAGATGTTCTTCATGCTCCAGGTATGACATCGGAATAAATCTGATCATCACCAATGAATACTTTTATGAACCGATCCAGGTAAGGCTGGAGATATTGTTCATATAATGCATGAACACCGCCTGAACATTTACCACACCGAACGGTATTACCACCTATCGAAAGTGGCCATAAGTCCTGAACGCCGTTTCAGAGATATCAAAACCTTGATCCAATTTAATAGTATCCTGACTCCAAATTGATCCTGGAAGACTGAGTCACACCTTAGTTGATCAACCAGATCATCAGCATTCGGTAGTGGGTATTATTCCCTATAGTTAACCTACCCACTCGGTGGCAATCAAGGCATAACCGCTTACCACCATCTCTCTTCTTGACCAATAACATCAAGCACCCTTGTCTGAAGGATCACCCTTCTATTCCGACAATCAACCATCACTTAATAGCCAATTCACACCGGAATACCCTCTAATCCGGTCGGAGGTAAACACATAAGGGTTTAAAGTAAATCTTTTGTTCTCATCTGATACGCTATCACCTACTATCCACTCAACACAACTCTCATCTTTTCCTTCCAGAATGTCCAGATAGACTCAGAACATCACCATAAGTAGCTACAGCCTCACCTGCCCGACCTATGAATTGCTGCATCCGACATATAGGATGACGTCTCATCCCTATAGGGTTACAACAATTACATAGAGTCGCTGCAAAAGTGTACGCTGCCACAATACCTATGGTATGTAGAGTCATTCCGGAACAGCATACCTTACACTCTCTTCGCTCACATCGACCACACTCACTCAACTAACACTAATCCACATGAGGATTAATGGCAATCCTCTCAAGTCTATAATCAACATATTTACAACAACACCATCAATATGCATCATCCAAGGTACATCTCGTAATATCAATCATTAAATACCAGTTACCACTACTGTAAAATGGTATAACAGCAATAGACTTCCGACCCTCACAGGGTACATACCTCATCGTTGGATCCCATCCATCATAAAACCATAATCAGACAGTCTATTAATCCTTCATGTCATCACTCATCACCGGCCGTCAATCAACTAAAGCCTAGATGATTCACTAAACTCACTTAGGTATACAACTCAAGGTTACAACATGATTTCTAATCACATAACAGGTTTCAGCATCGGTGAGCCTTTTCACCAATTATAAGCACAATCCACCAGGGGCGTACAATCGTCATCATCATATTGTTCCTACCATCACCATACTCAATACCAAAACATACCCGGAATTTGGCATTACCATTCACTATCCACCCGGTACCACATTCAGTGTTTGCATTTCATCTTATGACGGTTCAAGTCTCAATGATCTATTACACAATTATCTTACTAAGGCTCAACCATTAACAAGGTTCAACAGATCCTCCAACTCAAAAATCTCAGGGGTCACCTAATGCCCATCGTGGGGCACTCCCACAACATCCAATCATACAAGATCATGCCCAATCAATGGGGTTACCACACCTAGTGGCCTATCATCAATTCAATCATTCACTCGGTTTTCACACACCCAAGACCGAGACACTGCCCTAATTAACATGTATCCGACTTCACATTTATTCACTTATCATATACTCAAATTCCCAACCTAGGGAACTACAACAAATCACTCATACCATATATCACATAGGGTTCTCGTGCCGAAGGATATAAAACTCATCAATTTAGAAAATTCCGAGAGGAAACCATCTCCTATATCAGAACTAGTTTCCCGACCATAGAATAACTATATAATGAATAAACACTTCACCATTAACCAATACTCTACCAGGGAGTCGGATATTTACCTCATAAAACGCAACGCCACTGGAGTGCTAAGGGAATGATGCCAAGCTGCACAAACAACCACAAGTACAATGCAAATAAATGCAAAACACAGTCCAGCATAACATTCACGCAATCACTCGGTTCGCCCATCCACTCGGCTCTAGAAAGAACCGCTCTGATACCAAATGTGACATCCCTCGTCATTTTCTCATTTTTCCAAAATAAATTTTTTGCGTTTAAATAAAAATCCACCCGGTCTCAATAAAAATAATTTTTATTTTTCTTAAATACCTTTCAAATAGTAAAATAATACTTCAAATAGTGAATTCGGACTGAAGCCGATCGGGATTACCTCCATTATTAAATTAGTTATTTAGGAACAACGAAAGAAGGGAACGGAGTCAGGGGTCAATCGCCTGAGCGAGCCCCTGATTCGCTTAAGCGAGTGCCGAGTCGCTTGAGCGAGTGCTACTCTTCACTTGAGCGCACAAGGCATCCGAGTAAAGCCAATAAGTCGGATCTCACCCGGAAATTGGTGCACTCGGGTATCTCTCGCTCGGAAACAGCTTAATCTTCGCTCAACAAGGCTTCCTCGTTCTGACATCACTCGGAAGATAAGTCTACTCGGAACCACTAGTCTTTTTATCACTCAGAAAAGTTTAACTTCTCTTCACTCGAAATTATTCTGCTTTTTCCCCTTACTTAAGATTTTACTCACCTTCACTCGGAAAATCTACTTCTCACTCAGAGACATTCTGATTTTACTTCACTCGGAAGTGGATCTCTCGGTTCTTATCCGCTCGGAAACCTTCTATTCTTTCTTCACCCAGGAGCTTTCTACTCTTTCCTCACTCGGGAAGTGCTCCACTGTAATTTCACTCGGAAGTATACTACTCTTCATTGCTCGGAACATTCTAATCGTCCACTCGGAAATGGGTCCCACTATTATTCTTTTCCCAGAAAGATATGAAGGATGCTCAGATACCAAATTAAGGGACCCTTACTCGAACAAGAATAATCCACTCGGTAATTGACTATACTACAGCAATACGAATTCATTCAAAATAAACCCCATTCGTATAGTCATCAAGAATTTATACTCACTTCACAGTATACCGATTCATCATACAGATAGCATCAAACACTCGGAAAATCAATATATATATATATATGTATTATACTCGGAATTCATTTCAAGCACTCGGTTCCTTGGCATCAATCCTCCACTTGGCGCACCTCCGTGGCCCCAACCTCTTCCCTGTCACTGGTTACTAAAAAAATTGAAAACAACAGCAAGGGTGAGTGTTTAGCATTATAATTAATCTAGAATGGAATTAAAATACGAGCGTAACCCTATCCAATTCTTTAGCTTCAGATTGTACACTACACCCGACCATTTATCTCACACTCGACATCATACTCACACTCGGCACTTTACTCCCATTCGGTACTATATCCATTAACACTCAGCATTCTTGTAATACACACTCAGCAGCATAACAGTTCTTCAACAAACTTAACAAATGACCTCCACTCGGCAAATATATGAGATTACATTCGGTAATTACATCAAATCGTTCAACAAATATAACAAATCTATACTCGTCAAATACAACAAATTGGCCCTCGGCGAATACAACATCTTACTCATCAATTTTTCACTCGGATAATATGACATCTTACTTGGCAAGTATACCATCAGAACGCAAGTCACACCCGGCAACTATAACAATCACTCGGCAATTATAACAATCAATCAGCAATTATAAAAATCAATCGACAATTATAATAATCAATCGGTAATTAACACGGATTTCACTCGGTAAATACCTCAAGTATACTCAGCAAATATAATAATTCTTATTCGGTGATTATGACAAACTGCACTCGGAAAATATAACTAAACGCATACTCATCACAATACTAAATTCATCAATTGTCACAACTGACTCTCATATAAAAATTGACGCCTAGTATCCGGATACTAAAAGGATCGACCTTTAGCTGGGACTCCGATTTGACATCCCGTGAACCCGACTTGGTTCACTGAGCCCGACTTGGCTCCCGCTCAACCACTGGGTCAAAGACCTCTGGGTAGCTTAACTGGGTCCGACTTGACCACTGAAGCCAAAAACAGGGTGATTCATACCGTTGGTCGTCCTCCACCACATAATCACACATTCCATTTCATATTATCATAATCAACAAGTGCAACTACCAGAAACTGGCATGTGCTCACAACACAGGGTGACCGACTTGTCAAACCCATTCATCCCATTGCCACTGGGCGACCTGCTTGTCAAGCCCATTCATCACATTGCCAGCAAATACCGATTGTCACAGCATTAGATATTTTAATTTCAATCGGCTCAAGCCATACACACGATCAGAAACCGATCGGTGTTCACATACACACATCCTTACACATTCATATACATTCATTCGGCTTCATCTCAAATATCACAGCATCAATTATTTCTCAAATTATATACACATGATCAGAAACTGATCAGGGTTCACATATATATATATATATATATATATATACATGCATACTCATACATTCACAACTATATTACAACATCAACATCAAATATTTCTTAAGTGACTCACACACACACACACGATCCTAGACCGATCGGTGTGCACCTCCACACATTCATACACATATCCATAAAACTTTCACTCAGCATCATCTCTTACCCGATTTAGTCATTCTAACAACTCAACAGTGTCCTATTCTCATTAATCATAACCCGAACACCCCCCCTTACCTCTATTCCAAGCTTGGTCACTGCTCCTGGTGCCGATTACGCCCTCTAAGCGCTGGGTTCCAGGTTTCAACTCCGATTCCAACACCAGCTTCGTCACTCAGCTTTCCGACGTGCGTTCTGCTACCAAGGAGTGGAAAATAGAGCCTTACCCCGCCATACATGGCCATTCGGTCATTGAGTACAAATGAAAAGAAACAAGATAACTCAATTCAAACGGTCCAATGGACTCACCTTGAAGCCACGATCACAGAAATGGGGTTCGATCGAAGTTTTGACACAAATGGAGTCCTCCCCTGGGACATGCAACACAGCAGCGAGAAGGAGAAAACAAAGAAGAAGAAAACAGATCAAGGAGGAGAAAGAATAAGTGACTCGCGCGAATAATGAGGAGGGAGAGAGAAGAAACCTCTTTTATATAAGGCTCAGGGCAAAACAACCTTTTCCCCTTTTCTAATCACACCTCATTTATCCCCTTTTACAATTAATCAACTAAGTTTATTTACTTTCCCAACATTTTAATTATTCGAAATTGTTTAATACCTCATAAAGGTATCGATCCGATCTGGATACCGACCAACCGGTATTCAGGCGTAATACCCACACATCGGTAATCCGAGCTAACTCCTGAGAGATCGGACACTACATCCGTTCTCGCATCCTCGTTACATATATCCGGACTCTAATTCCGAGTCAGGAATTCTCCCTACACTGGATAAGCATTAGTTGCAGAACAGTACGTCTTCGACTGCTTCCCAACGTGCACCCGGTCTTCAACCTCGTTCGCTCTTCAACATCAGAGACCGGCCCGACATCGGATCTCTTGACCCTGGCTCAGAAAGGATTAAATGTCCAATAAATCCCAAATCATTTATTAATATTTTCCACTCATCGTAATTTTTGTTAAAATATCTGGGATGTTACAAAACGGACCCTTAAACTCGGCTCATAATCGACTTTAAACGCTCATACCTATTATGTCCGGTGTGCAGGGTGTGCAGGGTGTGATGTCAAATATATCACTCTCTCACTCTTTTTACACCATCTCAATGGGAGTTCAATATTATAAATACAGGTCCAGTAGGATCACTATGCCCTTTAAGTCTAAGTTTGCTTTTGGTCAATTCTGAACTAGAGTAGATGAGATATACCAGAGGCGTATTTGCAAAAGGGACTCCAACGTTTAAGTCAGTAATGTGAATAACAGAAGAGGAATTACGGAGAGCAATTAATGATAGTAAACTCTATAACCTATGTGAATTAATGAATGCATTCTATTTATATAACTAATTAACAATTAATCTGTATGATTTGACCTCTTGACCTTTTAAAAGTCTTACTATAAACAAACTTTTTGAAACAGACTTTTAAACGAGTCAAATTTTCAAATAGATCAGGTCAGATCTTAAAAAAACCTATGATAAACTAATAGGTTAGGCTCAAGCCTTAAAATTTTGATGTAGGTGAAATTCAAACTCAATCTAACCTAACCTAACTCATTTCTATCCCTACTCTCATTCAAGAAAAGACAGAAGCAAGAGTTGTTATAAAGAAAAAAAAAACAAGAGTTGGGGGTAACACGTGGACATGATAGGAGGTTAAGGTTAATAGATTACGTAATGTGGCACACACATCCTAATAGTCAATGCCTTTGTAAGTGCGGGAACTTTGGAAGTTTCGACGAACAAGCAGTGTAGATGTAGACGCAATGGTTTTGGTCTCAATTTATTGGATGCACGCGCTGAACCAAACGCAGAAATTCCTTACACGCCAAAAAGCAACCGCGTTTCGGAAATTGAACTACTCTGAAGCCAGGTCCTCTCAATTCCTCAACCACTTTATATGTTAACACTTGTCGCCGTAATCTCTTCATCACGCGCTTTTCCAATATCCCACCTCACAATCCTTGCCTATAAAACCAATCACTAAGAACAAGTTATCTCATTCCCATTCTCTGTTATAATATATTCACTCATCAGCCATGTCCCAACTGAACGGAGCCTACTACGGCCCATCCATTCCGCCGCCGCAGAAAACATACCACCGGCCAGGACGCGGTGGCGGGTGCTTCGATTGCTGCTGTGGTTGCATCTTCAGCCTGATATTTAAACTGGTCCTGACCGTAATCATCATCGTGGGAATCGTGGTGTTCCTCGTGTGGCTCATTGTACGGCCCAACGTTGTTAAGGTCCACGTCACCGATGCCACGCTGACCCAATTCAACTACACGGGCAACACGCTCAACTACGACATGGTCCTCAACATCACCGTGCGGAACCCCAACAAGAGGCTGGGAATCTACTACGACCGCATCGAAGCGCGGGCAATGTTCCAGGGCGCGAGGTTCCACTCGGAATTCCCAGGCCCGTTCTATCAGGGCCATAAGACCACCAATCTCTTGAACCCTGTCTTCAAGGGTCAACAGGTTCTGTCTCTAAACGACGACCAAACTTCCGAATTCAACAAGGAGAAGAGCACCGGGGTTTATGAGATTGATGTGAAGCTCTACCTGAGGGTTAGGTTCAAATTGGGAGTTTTCAAGACCAAGACGCTCAAGCCTAAGGTTACATGTGACTTGCATATTCCTTTGAATTCCGGTAATGGAGCCTCGCCGCCGGCGACATTTGAGACCACCAAGTGCGATTGGGATCGCTGATGGGTCTCTTCGATATATTATATTATACTTTTATTTGCTGTGGGTTTTCTAATCCTTATTATATTTGTTTATTGGTTAGAGTTTTGAACCTTTGGACATAGTCATAATACTCTTCTTGAGGGTTATTCAGGGATTTTATGATATTATGTTTGACCATATACTCTTGCTCCGTTCCGTGGAGGGGATTTTTTGGTTTTTTATTTTTATTTTCTTTGTATCACACACTTGTTATTCGTAGTATTTGTTGATAAATAAATATGGCTTTCTCCTCTGACTTTTATTTCGTTGTTTCCGAGGTTGCTTGACCGCGACGTAATACTATAAACTTCTCCCTCTCTCCGTTTCTTTTTAACAATCTGATAAAAAAACCTATTTTATTTTATTTTATTATTCTTTTCAAATTTTAAAAAGAGTATCACTTATTTATTTAAAAATTTTAAAAAATATTATTTATTATTTTCTCAATAATACTTTTATTAATGTTAAAAGTTAAGAGCAATAAATAAATATGAAAAATATAAAGATAAAATGAAAAAACAATCAACTATTTCATAAAAATTAATTACATTTCTTAATTGTTATTTATCTCTTTGAAATAATTAAATAGAAGTATACAGAATAATATAAAGTAAACCATAAACCTAACTATCTCTCGAAGCTTTTATTTAAGGTAAAAACAAACATCTTGTCCTTACATTTGAGGTTGAGTTTTTCCTCATGTTTTTTTTACTTAGGATTTGAAAAAAATTAGTTAGTTTCGGTGTTAAAAAAATTTAGAAAACTAAAAAATTTATTTGTGACAATTAACAATTGAGTTTTTAGAGATTTTTGATCGCCACAAATAAACAAAAATCTTTCTCCCACCAATCTTCCTATCATTTCATTCACATACAACAACCCCCTTTCATCAACGACATATTGTCCCAAGTTTCCTTTTCTTTCACACATAATATTCACAACAAATAAACAAATCAAAAGTAAACAACCTCCCAACCCTAAACCCAGAAAATCAAAAAAATTAAACAACACGAAGTAAATCAAAGGACAAAGCAAATCAAACAACCTGTTACCTACTCCTAACCTTACACCACACTCTTTATACACCACCCACCCCCAACCTCACGCTACCACTAACTTTTTGTTGAACCCTACCCCACTCTCACTCCTAGCCTGTAATCACCCCAATTACAGAACTTTTATCCCCTCTACAGAAACTAACACTTTCATTACAAACACTCAACCATAACCTAACTCCACAAAATCAAAAAACCCTCAACCCTTCGTGTGTCCCTAAAATGAATACAAAACTTTCTTTCCTTTTCTATATTTTATTTGTCTGTCTAAAGTCTTTGTCCTTGGGTGATTTTGCAACAAGCCGTTGTGATCTGATGGAGAAAACGAGAAGTGAAAATCAAAGATGTTGAAAGTCTTATATCGTCTCTCTCTCATAATATATCGCATTGTTTAAATTTTTGTTAGGCTACTTCTCTCATAGCCAATTGATTTTGAGATGGAAGCCTAACTTGTCTCTGGTTGTTATGGGTTAGGAGTTTCTTTTTTGTTGTGAGTCAAAAGTTACATACCATTTTCTCGGTTTGACAAACTTCTTTGAAGGAGGTGTATTAGAAGTCTCATATCGTCTACTTCATAATATGTAGCATGATTTATGTTAGGCTACCCCTCTCATAGCCATTTAGTTTTTGGATGAAACTTTAACAAATGATTTTAGGTTTTATGTCTCGATAAGATGTTTCTTTCTTTAGAACGTGTTACAAAATGAAAAAAAAAATATCGAGTGGGGATGAAGGTGGGCGGTGTTGATCTCACGGGGAGAGGAAGGCAAGGGAATGGAGGGATGGTAGGGCTAATGTGGACTTTTTAATTATTAAAATTTGCGGCATGTTATTACCGTTTAACGGAAGGTTTCCTTATCATGCGAATATTTCAATAGTTGATTTAAGCCGCATTTGCAGCACAATCTTCAATGACCTACTTAAATCTAATGATTGTAGTTTTGTAGAGAAAAGTTCTTCCAAGTTTCTAATGGTGGAGATGGTCATCTATCAAGTAACGTGTGTGTTTGGTTAAGTGCAGTTGGTTGGTGCCTCCTGTTGGGCTAGTAATTTTGGTGCCTTTGCTTCTGCCATCTTTAGTTTAGCGACGAATTCAAATGCAGTTTTGAGCCTATTTAAAGTTGTAATTTAAAAGTATTATTCAACTCTTAATTTTTGTCACAATTAGAATTTGTTGTTCACAAAACTATATTTTGAAGTTAAATTTTAGGTTAAATATATAGTTTTGTCCTCTATTAGTGATCATTAACACGAAGGTAAAACAATCAACCACTAAATTATAGTCAAGATATATTGCATATATATGCCACAGTTATAATATATAAAGTAGGTTTGAGATTATTTTATCAATTCATGTCACTTAATAAATTTTTTATATATTTTTAAAACATATATATGTATTATATATCTTCTTACAAATAATATATTTATTTATAATGTACATTATATTCAATTATAATATATTTAATCCTGTATTAAATATGTAAGTAAATGTATTTATAAACTAATACCCTTTTGATGAAGATTTATTAATATTTAATAGTATATATTATTAAATTAATTATTATTAAAATATATTTAATATATTTAATAAATATATTATAAAATTTTATAATAACTATTATTATTAGAATATACTTAATAAGTATAATAATAATATTCATAATATAGTTAATAAATATATATTCATAATATAGTTGATAAATATATTTGATATTTATATAAAAACTTATTAAATATATAATTAATATAAATTATATTCAACTATAATATATTTAATAATGTATATTTATTAAATAATTACTATTAAAAATATATCTAATCTAGGCCACACACTAGCCCAAAGACTTCAACATTGGAACATGTCTAAGACCAAGGAGACGCTTCTTTATAAGTGCATCATGACATCGGATGACCCCAGCAGAGCCTTGATCTCATGACTAGTGCCCCCGAAGTCGTGTCAGATTTACTGAATAACTGGGACACACCAATAACTAACTTGTAAAGGGTGTCAGGAATGTATGGTAGGTGTCAACTTTTCCTATGATTCATGTATTCGTACTAACACAGCGTCATGTAGGACTCAACTGTCACTTAACTCTATAAATACTCTTCATTTATGACTTCCAAAGGTGTCACGACTGGGATCGCGGTGGGTGTAACACCCCCTTATATACACGAGATATATATGTATTCTTCTTACTTTCTTTTAAAAAAACTTTTAGAAAGATGTACATATTTATCACTCTTTATCTCGCGTATACAAGAACGTATATATATATATATATATATATATATATATATATATGATTTCCTTTGAATATTGAAAGTAAAAAAAACATTGTCTTTCAATATTTGTCCATAATGACAAAATAATTTATAGAAATCATAAGTGATAAATCATTACAATATTATATCCGAATGAAAGAGTTTATCAAAGTTTAACATTTACCTTGTTACAATTATCTAACTTGATAATGTAATAAGGCAAAGTAAAACTAAACTATACCTCTACTATAAATGTGACCAATCATTTCCTAGTCCTTGAACCATCGAGTTTTGGAATCCTACTCTTGTCATATCTCTTTATCTAATCGATTGAGGATAAGACCACTTTACTATCTTGTAATTACATATCCTTCCATCTTGGACTGCTAGCTATATATCATATAACATATATTTTGGACACAGAAATTCAAACAAGAAGGAGTGAGAAACAAAATATAATATATTACAGATAAGACATAAGCATAAGGGTTTTCACAAACTAATATAATAATATCAGTCATAATCTCATACACAATCAATTATGAATATAGGGGTTTCCACATACATAACACTTATATTTTCATTCATAACCATCCACATAGAATGTCACAATCACATAAATGTTATGTAATGCTTATGCTACTATCTCATTCAGTTTATGCATGTGGGCCCTTAAAGTTTTAATTTGCACTTGGCCAACTAGGAGTTTACATTGTTCCATAATTTCAGATAATAATAACATAAATGCCTTCATGGCATATGAACAGCTCAACTGGCATGGAAACACTTAGAGACTAGTCAGATTGAGAAGGTTTTTATTGTGAAAGTACCCGACACTAGGGAGCGACCCCAGGTCACCTGAAGCACCCTTTCACACCCTCTCATCCTAAGGCTCGCAATTAAGCCTCCTCTAATGTATCTTCGGTTTCTATAATCCGTCCCGAGGCAATATCACATCTCGTTTCTCTTTAATGATTCATGATGCATGAACTACTCGCGTATTGAGTTGGTTAAGACTTTTAGAAACTCAAGTATAAATTATATCTTCGGGGTCTACAAATAACAACATAGCGACCCCGATAAACTGTACATTTCCAAACTCTTAAATGAGTTCTGCCTCACGCAGAAGAATTTCAGTACAGTTCTCTTCACCACTCACAAATCAATATTATTGTGATTTGAGTTTCAAAGTCTTAACATATATTCCAAACCTTCTTTAGAGCATTTATAGGAAATTTATTTACTTTAGACACAAGTTTGAATTATCGATCCTTTTCCATCTTAAATTATAATACTTGAAAAGTATATAATAAAGTATTTTTGAAATTAAAGACTCTTATTTTCAAAAGTTTAAAATGAAATATTATTGAAGTATCTTATTTCCATTTGAGAATCAAATATTTTCATATATATACATATATGAATATATTATTTTTATAAAATAATTTCTTTTTCTTTATTTTTATAACTAAAAATTATTCTAAAATTTAATTAAATAATTTATCTTGAAAGAAAAAGGTAAGTTATAGAAATTATATAGTTTTATTGAAAATTAAGAAAAATTTCTTAACAATAATTCTGAATAAACATTGAGAAATTATCATAAATAATTTCTTTTAAAGTAATACTGTAAAGAGTAAGGAATAAGTATATTCTTACTGAGTTTTAGCTTCCCATCGTATTTGCTATATGCTCAAACTCTATATCACAAGATTATCAATCACTCATCGATCACAATCAAGTATTGTAATATCATCAATCACAATCAAATATCATCAATCACCAATATTATCAATCATAATCAAATCAAATAAATATCATTCATAAATATCATAATTTAAAATTTAATAGTTATTTAATTTAATAAACTTAATTCCAAGCCCTTATAGTTCATTTCCTTGCATAGGTCTATGTAAGTCCATATAGGTCATAATAGTCAAAGTCCTTACATAGGTAATTCAGAGTAAGTTACACAAGATACTTAATTTAAAATTTATTATTTTAAAATAATAATATTATTAAATTTAAAAGGAGTAGGGGACTCCTCCCATTATTCTTATGTCTTTCCACATTATATTTTTATCCCACTCCCTCTTACCTGGAATTGCTACCAAAAGTGAATTCGCTCTGTGCCTCCGAGTTCTAAAAAAAATATTAATACTAATTTATTTCAGTATAGGCATAAAATGAAAATTAAGATTACTATCAGAAATGATAAATAGTAATTATGTATAGTAACAGTAAATAGAAATGGTAAATAATAAATCATTAATAGAAACGGTAACTAATAATTTTTTTGAATAGTAATAGTAAATAGTAAATTATGAATAAAATGGTAAATAGTAAATTTTAAATGGTAACGGTAAATGGTAAATCGTGAATAGTAAATTTTGAATAGTAGCGATAAATGGCAAAATTATGAATAGTAACTTTTGAATAGTAGTGGTAAATGATAAATTGTAAATAGAAATGGTAAATAGTAAATTTTGAATAGTAATGGTAAATAGTAAATTTTGAATAGTAACGATAAATAGTAAATTTTGAATAGTAATAGTAAATAGTAAATTTTGAATAGTAACAGTAACTAATAAATTTTGAATAATAATGGTAAATAAATTTTGAATAATAACAGTAAATGGTAAATTGTGAATAGTAACAGTAAATAGTAAATAGTAACAGTAAATTGTAAAAATAACACAATGGTAATTTATTTTTACTGTAGTAACTTATTCATAATAGTACTAGTATATTAATAGTTTAAGAGTGCTAAAAAGAATAAACTAAATAATCATAAAAAGAATTTAGAAGAAAATATTATTACCTTACACCTCCGGCAGAATCTCTTTTAACCAAAAGAATTTACTCCCCACTAATTTTTTATGTACTATCTCTCTAGATTCTCTCTCTAATTTTGGTGTGGAAATGTTGTAAATGAGTCATCTATTTATAGGAAGAGAAATTTACTATTTAAGGTTACTTAATTATTTATTTTACTATTCATGATGTGAGTATTTACCCACCGGTCACTATTCATGATATGAGTATTTACCCACCGGTCACTATTCATGATATAAGTATTTACCCACCAGTCACTATTCATGATGTGAGTATTTACCAACCGATAATGTAAGCGATGATGTCGGCAGTGGCATTTTGGTTATTTTCTCAAATATTTATTAAAAATTCCAAAAATTCTAAAAAATCATAAATAATGGATAGATCAAAAAGTTCTAAAGAACCATATTCTAATTCCTTCAAATTTTTATTTTAAAATTCTAATAAGAGTTAAATCTTAAATATGTGAAAACATAAATATAAGAACATAAAATATAAATTGTGAATAATAAAGATATCAAAAATTCTTAATATAATTTTCTTAATTAGTGAATACTAATTAATTCATTTTAAAATCTTCGTTAAATATACATATTTTTATTTTATTATTATTTCATTTTATTTTTTAAAAAAATAATTTAAATATAAGTACCAAAATTTTATAAAAATATTAATTAGTTAAAAAATCAACTAACTAATAGTAAGTATTTTCTCATTAAAGAGATATTAATATCTATTTTCTATTTAAGTAAAAAAAATAGGATGTTACAGCGGGAGGCTAACCGTAAAAAGAATTAGGTTCTTGAATTCCTTCCGGAAATCGTGGAGTCGACACCAATGTTTTTAAGGTAAAACATCAGAAAAACCCTAACCTAAAGGTACTGGTCCTAAGTTAAGATTTTGACTTCGGGAACCTGATTACATATGGGGAAGGTATTAGCATCTCATATTGTCCGTTTTAAACGGTTACCCTAAATTGTTTAAGTTTTAAAATAATCCTAACAATTTCGTAATTTAAACATCTTAAAAATACCCTATGGATTTATTGTCGATTTAAAGTTATATTGGTCCAAACCCTATTTTTAGTGATTAACATAACGTCTCGTCCAAATTAATCAGGTTGTCATTAAAAAAATATTATGATTTTATTTTTTCGAGTTAATGAGATATATTTATTTTTAAAATTTTAGGCCTGACACGATTAATTGCTCCCGCTCCTACGTATTCCCCAAATGTGAGGGGAAATCAGAGTTATGTAGTTCTTTCTTATCATTGAAAAAAATGTAAAATAACTTTAAAACGTTGAGATTTATGAAACATTAATCAACAGGACATCTCGTCCAAATTAATTTCAAATATTGTATATTTGTTAAGAAAAAGATAACCTTAGGTTTATTTATTTTTATTATTTTTAGAAAAAACTTAATGGCCTAAATTAATTTTAAAATAAAAAATTTATATTATTTGAAACCTAGATCTACAAGACATCTCATCCAAATTAATCTATAATATAAATATTTTAATTTTTGTTACATATCAACATTATTAAAATATTTTATGATTTAAATTAATTTTAAAAAATTAACTTAAAACATAGATTAATTGGATGTCTCGTCCAAGTTAATCTGAAATATAAAGATTCTAAATTTTATTATCAAAATATCAAATGGTCTAAATTGATTAAAACATAGATTAACAGGACGTTTCATTCAAATTAATCCATAATAAAGATTTTAATTTTTGTTACATATTAATATTATTAAAATATTTTATGGTTTAAATTGGTAAAAAAAATTAAAACATAGATTAGCAGGACATTCTGTCCAAATTAATCTCTAACATAAAGATTTTAATTTTTGTCATATGTCAATATCAATTTTATTTTTTAAATCTCACGAACCATTACTACAAAAAGGCCGTTGTCAGCGGTTCTGTTACTACTATTGTCAGCGGTCCAGGCACAAAAAATAAAGGCACTAACAATAGCCTTGATAACAATGTCAGCGTTCAAACCACGGACATTGGCTACATATGTCATTGGTTGTGGTGTGAAACCGCAGATAATAGTCCTGCAATGTCTGCGCTTGTGATGTGCAACCGTAGATAATAGTCATGCAATGTTTACGCTTAAATAAGGAACCCCTAACAATGTTTCTTATAGAGCCAGCGGTTAAATCTTCAACCGCGGACAATATTAGGTTTTTTAATTTTAGTTTTTTTAATTTACTAAACCTGTATTAGTTTCAGAACTATAGATATAACGATATCAATTCTAAAAAGCTTAAAACACCAACTAACAATTTTTTAAGATATTATATTTTTTAGTTTTATGCACCTATATTACATACTACAAATTCATTCTAATTTCTGCACATGATAATTGACCAATGAACATTGTTGTAACAAGTAATACCTAAAATATAATTCACCAATTAATATTTACCATTTCATATACCTATATTAAATACAAATATATACTAATTTCTATCATTATCCCGCAAGAATGAAATACAACAATATTAATACCTAAAAAAAGAATACATCCACTAATAACATTGATCAAGCCAAAGTATATGCATATATGTCATTTCCTTCATTCTAGTCTAAAAATAATTTTAATTCATGTACATGATAATTGACCAATGAATAGCAATAAGTAACGCCTAAGTTTCCCGTCCCTAATCCTTTCATCAGCATGCCATGTCAAGTGTCTTGCATCTTCTACATCATGAAACATGCGCCTAAATTCGGTATTATAGGAAAGTACCATACAACTTTAGTAGGAGAAGAATTTTCCTTCTTATATTGCAAGGAATCACATTTAGGGCAGTTGGAGTATGATGCATATTCATTTCGAAACAATATACAATCATTGGGACATGCATGTATTTTCTGGGAACTCAACCCGATAGAGCACAACATCTATTTTGCCGTATAAGCTCTTCTTAGGAGCACATTATCATCTGGAAGCATCTCTTTCAGAAGAGAAAGTAAAGTTATGAAACTTTTATCACTCCAACCATTTCCTGCTTTCAAGTTATATAACTTTAACACCGCTGACAACCTTGTGAATTTTGAGCAACTAGCATACAATGGCTTCTTTGCATCATTTCTTAAACTCTCAAACATCACAAGGCAATCTCAAAGATCATCCTCAAGAACCTTTGCAATCCCTTCAACATTATCACTCATGTACATGTTATCTGTGTCAATATCCATAGCTGTCAAGTTTACAGTATTTCCTAAACTTTCACTACACCCAACTCTTAGCTCACCATGCTTTGTCCAACATGTATAACTTGTAGCAACTCTGTTACACATAAGATGATCTTCTAATTCATTAACATTAACCCGCCTCGCATTCGAACAACACCAGTATAGGCAAGGAATGCGGTTGGGGTCTTTGGCTTGTTCAATTACAAAACTAATGAATTCTTTCACTCCATCCTCATACTCTTAAGACAAACGATTAGCATACACCCAATGTCGATCCATTCTTAATAAATTCAAGGAAAACTAAATATAGAGTTAAATTCATTGGAAGGAAAACAGAGGTAATTACATTCATGAGTTTCTTGAACATATTTGAATAGTGCTTGTTATAATACTACTAACTGGATTTATTTGAATATTATTTCAACATTTATATTATGTCTTGATTATCTTGTCATTCCAATAAGAGTTATGTTATTGTTATGTCATTGTTGACACCTCCCCACACTACACTCTTATCAACTCATATACACTGAACAGCTAAAGTCAAGGATAGTTAGACTACACTCATCTCAAAACATCACTAACCCATATTACGATTTTAGTCAACAAAATCACAAGGGTAAAGGTAATCATGCTTATTCATCATAACTCACATTCCCATTCTTTCAAATTCTTCTTATGGTCATGACCGGAACTTAATTCATCTTTTATTTCACATTTCACCACTCATTATTAATTACTCATTCATAAAATCAAGCATATCAACATACAACAGTCATCAAATAATTTCACCAGCACAATCTACTATCACAATCAATCTATCCTTATCAATTAATTTGCATCATTATATTTCATTATATCTATTCATGATCTGGAAATGCCATGTATATTCAACCATACATCAAATTTCATTAACACAACACCATATAATCATAAATCAAACATCTAAATCCATAGACTCAATCATCAAATAATTTCTTAATCACTCATTGATTTCTTAAATTCCACATGTGTTTACCTTTTTACACACACACACACACACACACACATATATATATATGTATGTATATATATATATATATATATATATATATATATTCTAGTTTCTCCTATCAACACTCCTTTCACCAAAAAGGTCTTTAACTTATCCTTGACAATCTTGAATTAACTTAGTCCCTTATAGTTTTCCAAAACCTCTTTTTTATTATCAATTTATTTATGAACGGTTTTTAGGGCTACAAATTTAAAACTTAGAACACCAATGTATCACATGATTCTTATAGATTCCTATTTAGTTTTAAGAATCCTTATGTAGCAATTTTCTCATTTCTTAAAATAAATACATAAATTTTAATTCACTTAGTTCCACAAACTTGTTCATCCTTAATCCATTATGTATTTAAAAACATTATAATTTAGAAGTTCTAGTTCATTATGATTTTGTAAAACCCAATATTTAAATATTTTGTAAAGTTTTCATGATTGAATCTTTCTTAAACTAAATTTTTAAAAATAAGTTATTTACTAATAAGTCACCCTTACATCTCAATGCCCATAAAATTTCATATTTTATTATTTACATTTAACCTTTAATTCCTTTAATATTTTTTATTTGCCACTAGCAGCTATATATTTGAAGTTGAAAAACATTAACACATCAGTGTCTTGCAAATTTTTTATATGAAAATCATGACAAATAACATATGTAAAAAAACCTGTTTTATTTTTGTTTTAATGCTCGATCAAACGTTAGTATAGGATAGGCCTACAATTGGTAATATAGCTTCATATAAAAAAATATATGTAACAACATTTGTGTTTTTTTAAAATGTTATAATACAGATTTGTTACAATGATAAAAAAAAAGAAACGTGAATATGGCATTTTTATTCTAAAGACTATTATAGAATTTGTGTTGAAGCATTTTTGGTTATTTTTTAAATGTTGTAATAGACATTTTTTTATGGTTCCCCTTAAATGCTTCTGGATGCTACTTGCTTATTACAATGGAAATTTCAGCATTCATAAATATTGTAAATCAGTGCAGAAACACTACCAATAAACATGGTTTTTGGCATAATAAGGATTTTTTTGTTTGAACTCTACATGCTTCATAAACAGGGGTATCTCAAAAACACAGTAGCTAATAAACAAAATTTTGATTTATCACATAATAATATAAACAACTTACCTTGAAGAAAAGAGAGGGAGATGTCAATGGACCACAATCACTACACGCCAAAATGAAGCCTACTATAGATGTAACACCCTCTGTTACACTTTAATAAATACTAGAAAAATTCATAATTTTTTTATACTAAAGAAATGATTGTTAAAAGGAAACTATCGGAATAAATTACATACATCATTTCTGAAATACCTCATAAATATTATTAAAACTTTATAAAGTAATTTTACATTCATCCGAAGAAAATAAATATTAAACATTATAAGAAAGAGAGGAAACTCCATGGCCCAGAAACAGTTGCTTAATAACTTTATTTATTCATTAGACCACGGTATTCATACCGAGCTCCCTTTCTAGAACGTACTATATTTACTGCCGAGATTCTTCGATCCTTCCCTCTGAACCATCAATTTAAAACATATGAAACAAAAACATGGAGAAAAGAGTGAGAAACAGAATATAATATTCCCAAATGGGGCATAAGCAATAAAGGGTTTTCACAACTAATATATAATAATAACAATCACAATCACATACACAATCAATTATGAATGCATAAATGTTATGCAATATCCTCATCATGAGTTACCTATATATGTGGGCCCTTAAATTTTAATTTGCACTAGGCCAATCAGGAGTTTACACTGTTCCATAAGTCCGGATAATAATAATATGAACAACTCAACTGGCATGAAAACACTTAGAGACTAGTCAGATTGAGAAAGCTTTTATTGTGAAAGTACCCGACATTAGGGAGCTACCCCAGGTCCCGTGAAGCACCCTTTCACACCCTCTCATCCCAAGGCTCGTAATTAAGCCTCCTCTAATGTATCCTCGGTTTCTATAATCCGTCCTCAGACAATATTATTTTGTTTCACTTTAATGATTTATGATGCATGAACTACTCGCGTATTTAGTTGGTTAAGGCTTTTAGAAACTCAATTATTATACCTTAAAGGTTTACAACATCATTTCAATAAACTGTACATTTTCTCAATTCTCTGAATTTCTGTCCCACAAAAAAATTTGGTACAGTTTTCGAACCTCACTGAAATTGAGTTTCTAAGCCTTAAATATCTCAAAACTTTCTCATATAAAACTTTACATTATTTTTCTTAAATTGAATCTTAACAAGATCGAATTCTCAATTATTTCCAAATATCTTTAGTTATTAAGTTGGAAAAATAAATTAATTTTCTTTTGAAAATTTTATTTTATTAAAAGAGAATAATCATTAACCAAAAATACTTAAAATTATAAAAACAATTTTAATTCAAGATTTAATTATCTCAATTTGTTATAAATTAGTTTTCATAAAATGTCTTCTTTCTAAAATAAATACTAATTTTTTTATTCTAAATATTGAAAGTAAAGTTAATAAAAATAAATTCTAAGAAGAAAAGATTTAAAGTAATAAAAATTTAAAGAGTAAGGTAAGAAAATTCTTACTGAGTTTTAGCTTTCCGTCATGCTCGCTATATGCTCAAACTCCACATGACAAAATCATCAATCAAAATCAAGCATTATCAATCATAACTAAATATCATCAATCACATCAAATATTATTAATCACAATTAAATATCACTCAAAATCAATTATTATCAATTACAAACAATTCAAATAAATTAAATATCACTCATAAATGTAATTCAAATCTTAATGGTTATTTAGATTAATAAGATTGATTTTGAGTCTTTATAGGTTATTCCTCGCATGGGTCTATATAGGTCCATATAGTCCAATCCTCGCATATGTATAGTTTAGTCCATACAGGTCATAATAATCCAAGTCCTTGCATAGGTTCAGTCCAGTTCGCATAGGTTATCCAGGTATTTGCATAGGTATTCTAGAGTTAGTTACATCAGATATTTAATTTAAATTTTATTATAAATTTTAAGTTAAAAAGTTAATATTTTAAAATAATAATATTATTAAATTTAAAAGGAGTAGGGGACTCCTCCTATTATTCTTATGTCTTTTCATATTATATTCTTATCTCACTCCCCATTGCCTCTTGTATACTGATTCGTTATTGAAAATCCGTGCGCGCCTCGTCTCCGAGTTCTAAAACATACCAATTTCATTTTAATATAGTTACAAGATGAAAATTAAGATTACTACTTAAAGCAGAAATGGTAAATTTTGAATAGTGAATAGTGACTAGTAAATCATGAATAGTTATAGTAAATAGTAAAATGTGAATAGTAACGGTAAATAGTAAATCGTAAATAGTAACGGTAAATAGTAAAACATGAATAGTAAAGGTAAATAGTAACAGTAAATAGTAATTTACTATTTGAATAGTAATTTACTATTCAAATAGTAATTTACTATTGAAATAGTATTTTACTATTCAAAATAGTAACTTAAAATAATATTATTTACAGTATAATAATAGATTTCTAAAAACGATATGAAAATAACCCTAAAAAATATAAAAGAGAGGTATGCTTACCTTAGGATTTTAGCAGAACCTTCTTTCAAAAAAATTTTATTTCTCTCTCTTACTTCCACCACTATCTCACTAGCACAACTATATTAAGAAAACTTAATCTGAAGCTGTGAATTCTAAAGAAGAATTCCTTCGGTATTTATAGGAAGGAAAATTACTATGTATTCTATTATTTTAATATAAAAGTATTGTGTATTTTTTGAAAATTTAATCTTGGTTAGTGTGCATCTTTTGAAAATTTCGTACATGCACGGTGTTTTGCATAGTAAATGTTGGCTGAATTATTAAGCCAAATAGTAACATTTCACTTGGTATATTTTAAATACTCAAAATCAGTCCTTTTTGAAATTTAACGATATTATATCAGTCCTCACTAATTTTATAATAAGTAATATAAAGTTTAAATTTTAAAAATCCAAAATTTTCTGTTAATAAAAATTTATTGAAACGTTCCTAATTTTTTTACAATTGGTAAAAATCAAGATTTTTCTCAAACCGATCATTTTTAGATAAGTTTACTTGATATAGATTTTAGAAAATTTTCTTATAATTTAACTTTACTTTCTTATAAATATTTTTAATTTTAAGTCACTTTATATGAATTTAAAATTATCTAAAAATATTATTTTATTAAAATAATTCAAAAATTCTAATAAAATTCCAAAAAATCATAAATAATACTTAGATTAAAAATTTCTAAAGAATCATAATTTAATTCCTTCAAAATTTTAATATAAAAATAAAAATAGGGGTGTTACAATAGACCACAAACAGAACACTGGGACATAGTGCAAAACACACGAACAGGGAATAAGGGAACAACTGAAAATAAAGAGAGAGAGAGAGAGAAACAAAAAAGCCACTTTTTGTCTACAAAGAAAAGGAGACATTGGAAGAAAGTAAAGTTGATGTCCCAGCCAATATGAAAAGGGAAAAGTAAAAAAAAGTATTAAAACATCACTGTATGAAATATATTAATATTTTATTAAAACATCACTGCATGTGAAAAGAAAAACGCACCAGAGGGCTATCCGTATAGAAATATTTTATTACTATGATAAACTAATGTCAGCGGTTGAGACATTGAACCGCAGAAAAAAACTATTGTTAACATTTCCTTTAATAACCGCATACTTTAGTACCTTTTTTACATCAATGTCTACAGTTCCGCCCAACCGCGGACAAAAGTACCACGTCCTTTTACAATTTCTATTGTAGTGAACATGATACTCTAACTTGGTAAGTAACAAACATCAAAAGGAATTCTATACTATTGATTATTAGATTTTCCTAGATGGGAAAGGACTCCACATGTTTAATCATGCATATTATCTCGTTACAATTCACTAGGAAGCAAGGATCAAGACAATCATAACAAGGAATAGTGGGAAAATAAGGATCTTTTAGAGACTTACCTCGTGCTATTATGACGTACGAAACAACATTGGTATGTTTTGTATTCTTGACTGTTAATGCTTCTCCCTCTACTTCTCTCTCTCTTTTATTTTCTATTAACGTAACAATAAGCACCTGATATTCCTTTTTCTCAACAGCGTGCCCCCTTTTTGCTTCGTATATTATATATATATATATATATCTGTATAATAATCAGCCTCCCTTTTTTTATGACATGAGCTTCCCCTATTTTTTTATTATATTGGAGATGGAGAAAACTAAAAGAAGTGTCATCTTTGGCGACAGGGAATTTCAAAGGAAATTGAAATGGAGGACAAGGAAATTTAAAAAAAGACATCATCCTTCGGCGACATTGACAAAGAAATTTAAAAGACATCATCCTTCAGCGATATGGACAAAGAAATTTAAAAGACGCATCCTTCGGTGACATAAATAAGAAAATTTTAAAAGACGTTATCCTTCAGCCACATGGATAAGGAAATTTAAAAGACGTCATCCTTCGGCAACATGAAAAATTAAAGGGTGCCATATTTTGCAACAAAAATTTAAAAAGACCTCATCCTTCGGAGGCATAGATAAGAAAATTTTAAAAAAGACGTCATTCTTTGACGACATGAAAATTTAAAGGGTGCCATATTTGGTGACAAGGAAATTTAAAAGACGTCATCCTTCGACAACATGGACAAAGAAATTTAAAAGACTTCATCCTTTGGCGACATGGACAAGGAAATTTAAAAGACACCATCCTTCGACGACATGGACAGAGAAATTTAAAAGACGCCATCCTTCGACATTATGGACAAGGAAATATAAAAGACGTCATCCTTCAGCGACATGGACAAGGAAATTAAAAAGACATCATCCTTTGGTGACATGGATATGAAAATTTTAGAAGACGCCATCCTTCAACGACATGCACAAGGAAATTAAAAAGACGCCATCCTTCAGCGACATGGACAAGGAAATTAAAAAGACGTCATCCTTCAGAGACAAGGACAAGGAAACTTAAAAGACGTCATCCTTCAGCGACATAGACAAGGAAATTTAAAAGACATCATCCTTCAACGACATGGACAAGGAAATTTAAAAGACGTCATCCTTTGGCGACATGGACAAGAAAATTTAAAAGACGTCATCCTTCGGCGACATGAACAAGAAAATTTCAAAGACGTCATCCTTCGACGACATGGGAAACTAAAAGGGTGTCATCTTCGGTGACAAGGAAATTTAAAAAGATGTCATCCTTTGGCGACACGGAAATTTAAAAGTGCCAGCTTCGGTGACAAGGAAATTTAAAGGTGTCAGCTTCAGTTACAAGGAAATTTAAAAAGACGTCATCCTTCGGCACACGAAAATTTAAAGGTGCTAGTTTTGGCGACAAGAAATTTAAAGGATGTCATCTTCGGCGGCAAGGAAATTTAAAGGGTGACATCTTTGGCGACAAGGAAATTTAAAGGTGCCGCCAACTTTGGCAATCAAAGTATCAAGTCCTAATAGGAGAGTGAAGGAAAATCAACCAAGCTTAAATCCGGGGAGAAACCTTTGGAACCGTAATCCTTACAGATTTGATACTCATGGATGAAACAGATGAATGAGGCGACCCTTATCTTCAAAGCATGTATGCGACCTAGTCCCTGTGATGCATGTTTGAGGTGCTAACTGATAATAAAAGCATCTTGCTCCCCCGACTTCTTTTTTATAAATAATTGCCTTATTTTATTTTGTTAAAGCATATGTTTTGTTTTATCAATAAAACTCATATATAAATGCGTATTGAAAAGGATGCAATTTTATTCATGTGGGTCAATAAAGTACGGGAAAAGGAAAAGGAAATTAGATGAGGAAAAAAGGAAACAAATGTGGTCAAAATCTTGGTAGTGGATGAAGTAAAAAGGGTTTGTAGATCCTCTAGTGAATCCCCGAGAGCAGCAAGAATCTTGTTTCCATATCACGATGACAAGTTTATCCTTTGATCTTTCTTTTGAGAAAGTAATTCAACTATAATCCTTGTGCCCCAGTCTTCTCTTATTCTGCTTGCACGAGGAATTTTAGTTACTTTGCCAAAATTTTGACCCTAATTTTTGTCTGAGCTGCCTTTTCAGGTTTTCGATTCACCGGGTCGCTCTAACTTTTGCCTAGACCACCCTTTCAAGTTTTCAGTCTAGCGAGCATTATTTCTTTATTCTTTTTTTCCCCTATGGTAAAAATCATTTCTGTTTGGTTGTTCTTGTTATAGCTTCCATCAGTCATCGACTATTGTATCAGTTGTTGGTGTATGCACTACGAGCTATTAATGTATCAATTTTAACTTATCAATAAAATTAGTATTTTCAGTTTTAAGATTGTTTTAAAACTATTTACCCTGAAATAATAGGTCATATGAGAATTATTCCTAAAATGTCCCTAATCAAGTATTTACATGGGGACATATAAATACATTAAGATTAGTGTGTGAATGTACTGATGATTTAATCTCACAATTCATGGATATATGATATCAAGTCTTTACACGGGTACACATTAAGAGTAATGTTGTACTGGATCGTTACATGAGTGTCATAAACGTTGCATGGATCGTTACATGAGTGTCATAAACAGTTCTCAATGTGATAATGGTATATAGTCCTTCGACCTGAAGTCACTATGATTCCTACATAAGGAGTTTGTTGTTTTGATACAATCAAACGTTATCTGTAATAAGATGACCATAAAGATTATGATTAGGCCATGGACAAATTATGTAGAGGGATGTGAGTGATGTAGATGGGATTTGTCTCTCCTATGTGACAAGAGTGATATCTATGGGCTACTTGATAGAGTGAGACTAACGAAATGCATGGCCATCTAGGAGGAATAAATATTAGATATTTATTATGTAAAGTATACTCTGGTATCAAGTAAAATGAATTGGGCCATACAAGGATGACGACGATCATGTCTTGGGCCCAATTAGATATCGTGACAAAAGGAATAAATATATAAAATAATTATCACTTATAGGTCATGTCGATGATAAATAATATTCAGACATAATGATGTATTGCTAGATGCAGCTCTTATTTTATATTATTAATAAAATAGTTTATCATTAATATAATTGAATATTTTACCTATAGGGTCACAAACATAGAGTAAGCCCACTAGAGGATAGTTTTATTTTAGTTGGACTAAAAAATAAAACTATTGGACCTAACTCATTTAGAATGAGTCAGGAGCCCAATGTTTAATGAGACCTCGGGTTAAGAACTAAGCTTATATATAGAGCATGAGATGCTCATAGGTTGCTGCTCAGAAATTAGATTACTCTCGAATTTCCATACTAGCATTCGGAACTTCGGTTTTCTGGTGGGAGTGCTCGTGTGAACTCCTAAGGGCGAAGCTATAATTGCTTTGATCGAGGAACTTGCTTTTTCTACAAGAGTTAAACCCTAAATTGAAATTTTAATTTTGCATATTGCCTTGAGACATTTGTTTTTGCAATCCTTTTTTAGGAATCCTTTGTGTTTCTGCTGCCTGACCCTGATAGATTCCCTAACATCAGCTAGATAGAAAAATGTATTCCTTCATGGTGAATTAGAAGAAGATATTTATATGGAGCAACCACTAAGATTTATTGCTCAGGGGTAGTCTAACTTAGTTTAAAAACTATGTATGTCGCTCCCTATATGGGCTAAAAAAATCCCCACAAGCTTGGTTTGGCAAGTTTAGCTCAGTTGTTCAAGCCTTTGGATTAAAACGTCGTGAGACAAACCACTCAGTCTTCTATTACCACACTCCCCATGGTAAATTGTTTACTTGGTAGTCTATGTAGATGATATTGTTATAACTGAAAATGATCACAAGAAAATCTCTCAATTGAAGGAGCAGTTATTTAGTCACTTTCAGACTAAAGACTTGGGAAAGTTAAAATATTTTCTTGGCATTGAAGTGGCTCAATCAAAGAATGGGATTGTCATCTCACAACAGAAGTATGCACTTGACATTCATAAGGAAACAGGTGTGTTAGATTGCAAACTAGTTTATAGTCCCATGGATCCTAATAAAAAACTACTACTCAACTAGAGGGAGCCTTATCCTGATCCTAAGAGATATCAGAGATTGGTTGGCAAGCTCCTTTTTATCTCACTATTACAAGGCTCTATTTTGTTATGGTTGGGGTAGTTATCCAATTCATGTAGGCTCCTCATAAAGAACATTAAAATGCAATGACTCGTATATTAAGGTATATTAAAAGGACACCAAGACAAGGTCTTCTTTATAAAGACCAAGAATATGGTGTTTCTACATTAAGATATTGTGCTTTTATTAGATGAAATATTATATCTTGAAAAAATAAGAATCAAAATGTTGTTTTCCAAGTCAAGTGCAAAGGATGAATATAGAGTTATGGATAAAGTCACGTGTGAACTTATTGGATTAAACAACTTCTTCAAGATTTGAAGTTTATAGGTAATCAACATCTAGAACTATACTATGATAATTAAATAACTCTTTATATACCTTCTAATTCAGTTTTCCATAGGAAAGCCAAACACATTAAGGTTGTCATTTTGTTCGAGAAGAAGTTCTTTCTAATAAAGTAATCTAAAAGTTTGTGTGCTCTAATGATCAACTTACAAACATCCTCACAAACCAAGAATCCAATATATTTGTTCCAAGCTTGGAGAATTCGACGTATATACTCTAGCTTGAAGGGGGTGTTGGAATTAATTATTTGTATTTGAATTTCTAATTCTTGTTCTTAGGGAACCACATATATACACTTAGGAACTAGTACCTCATTTACTTTATTTTCTTCTAAATTTCACCTTGTATTTATTATTTGAGCCTATATAATGAGGACACAATAAGGGAGGACCCTCACACCATCCTAGAGAAAGGACTTGAAGCTTACAAGGGTCCTCTCATAAGGGGGCCAAGACCAAAAAGGCCAAAAAGAGCATTCATTGGGCCTTATCTTCCTTCCTCTCCCTGAGTGGGCCCAAGCCCAATGAAGACTTCTTGAGGATCTATTCATACTCTACTTGTAATATACTTCTTAGTTAGATTCTCTTGGTTTATAGGTTTCATTTGGGCCTTGCAAGGTCATTTGGGCCACTTTTGGGCCATGTACACTCACTTTGGGCCATGTATAGGCCATGCTCTTCTCCATTTGCACTATTGGGCCTAGGCATCATAGAGAGGCCCATGTGGGAGTCACTTGGCCGAAATCCCCTTGGCTCTATATAAAGAGCTCTCCCTTTGTAAATTGACACACTTGAATGCCATTTGAGAATTTCACACTTTCAAAAGTGAGTTTTAGTGAGAGAAACTCTCCCTTCTCTCTAGGTTAGAGTGAGCTCTAGCAAGCTCTCATCCAAGGGGTTTCCTCCCTCTTGGTGGCGAGTTCTAGGGAGTTATCTCCCCTTGGAGTGGCCTCCCATTCACCTCCTTCATTCCTCCCTCCAATCTCCTCCTTTCTCCCTTCTATTTCCACCTTTCCTTCTCCTTTCTTCCTTTCAAATCCGTGTAGTTTAGTGTCATTTTCCTCCTTTGCCATTTCGGTTTTCCCAAGAGCAAGAAGTTTCTTCAAGTCTTGAAGAGGTTAGAAGAGGAAGAGTGCCCTAGATCCACCCTTCTTCAAGAAGATCATACATCACTATACATATATACATACATATATACATACATACATACATACATACATACATACATACATACATACATACATACATACATATATCATATCTCTTACTCAAACATTTTTTATCTAATACTTATGCTCTATAGTTTTCTCTCGTTCTTCAAGTAATGAATATATTATTATACTATTATATTTGATAAATATATTTTAAAAATTTATAATAATTTTGTTAAGTGATATGAATTAATTAGTTAATGTGAAGTGTTACTGTAATTATCGAAAATTTGGTGTATTCTTGATGTGGCTTAGTAGTTTCTATTTAACTGTTTCGATAGAGAATAAACATATATATTTTAAGAAATGTTATTAATTTTTATAAAATAATATATTGTTTTTTATTTTATTATTATCTCTTACTTATTTATTGTTTGTAAAATTGTCTTAACTTTTAATACCAAGGATATCATTGGAAGAATAATAATTAATCCTCTATTAATATTTTAAATACACAATTAATATTCTCTTAAAATCATAAGTGGACAATTAAATAGAAACTTGATTTTTGTCTTAAATAGAGCATTACATGGAAATAGAGGGAGTAGTTTAAAACTTTTTTCAAACAATCTATTAAAATAGAGTTGTTTGACGAATTAGATGAAATTGTCTTAAATTACTTTATATGATAAATTATTGTTATTTTTAAAATAATATAAGGGTAAAATGGTAACCATACAATTAATTAAAGTGGTTATAGAATTTTAATAAATCATATGTTACCTCAACTAGTTTAAAAAAAACTAAAAGTTTATAGTTTTTAAAAATTCGTCATCTTTTATTTTTTATTTAGCAAACAATTTTACTAAGTTTTGAAATAATATAAACTTCTAAGTAAATTATATGCTATTTTTACCGAACAAACATGAAATATAAGAGATGGCGGTAGAAATTAGGTGAAGGAGTGGTAACAATAACTATGGTTAAATTTTTGAATGACTGGTTTTTTTAGGAGCTTTGTTGATTAGTATAGAGAGCCTATGTTATGTCTATCAGGGTAACCTTATTGGTTAAGTAATTTCTTTTTGTATATAGGTTAAGGTACCTCTTATATTTTTTTTAATATATTATTTCTTTTTTACTGATAAAAAAACAATTATTATAATGATTTGTTTATATAAAAAAAATTCTAAATAAAAAGGGCACCCAACCAATTCAAAGAAGTAGTCTAAATAGTGTTTGTTTTTTACAAATCTAAATAGTGTTTTATTAGGTAATCACGTATTTTTATAAGTTATTATTTCAATTATTTAATATTAAAAATACTTTTGGAACAAAAATTAAATTTAAAGTGTGTCAACTAAAAAATGATTTTCCTACCATATATTGTGAAACCAAGGTAGAATATGTTATAGGATTTGTTTTACCTCATTTCTTAGTACTCAGTGCATAAGCATTCAAATTTTACAATAGTACATTTTTAAGACATTTTTGTAGTCTTGGAACTTTTGTTTTATGGTCGACGTCTTTTATCAAATTCTCAACCGCTACTATTAATTGCGTAACCATTATTAAGCTCGAGAATTCCTGAGTAATAACCTTCTGAAGCGACGAAGACTGTGCATCGTAGGTGCGAGCGTAAAAGATCAGGCCCAACGTAGTACGAGATGAAATCAGCTAACAAAGCCCAAGTACCCTAGACTACACCTATATATGCCCAACATTTCTACCTGGACAACAAGGAATGATAATTAATAAAAGGAGATTCTTTTAACACCCTCTTCTTTTCTATTCCTACTCCTATTTTCCTTTTTCTAAATATTATTATTCTTAATATATCCCTTTCTTTATACTCTCTTATCCTTTCTTTCATCTTTTTTCCTCCCAACCACTTCATAACCCTTTGTGTCACACCCTTGTATAGGGTTGGTAAAATAGACCATAAAGTTTGTCATTTTAAGCTAACAAAAATAGGTTAAAGAAGGGTCAGGTTGGTTTGTCAACATAGCTCCCCCTCCAACCTAAGTTGTCGCACCATGATGATCCTCCACGATAATCATTAGTGATGAACTTGAATCCCCAACAAACAAATAATTTGTTTGGGGCAAATCAAAACTAAATCCCTTAAATTAGAAGAAAGAAAACCTTAAATCAGAACTAAATCCCCACAAATCATAAGCAAAATCTTCAATCATAACCAAACCCTTAATCAAGATAAAGAAAACCAAATTAGAAGTGAACAACAAAAATTTCCTAATCTCACACAAAACCTAACATTTTGTTCATATTTCAATTGTTACGCGTCACATCTATCTTCCTCAATTGTTGCATGTCGCCTTTGTTTTTCTCAACACCTTTTCCAAGCCTATGCTCTTAGCCCCCCCATGGGCTACCCTTGTTTCACGCCCCTCCCCCTACCAAGTCTTGTTGCCCCTTTATTTTCCCTCTACCACTGTGACAATCTTCATTGCTCCTCTATTATGTCGCCCACGCCCTTATACTCCACCACTATTTGAGAAATCTAGAAGCAACTTGGTTAGAAGGGTAGCCTACATTGAGATCATGTAATTAAATACACATACATACGCACTCAAAATCACATTTTTAAAAATATTATCTTAGCATGCCTGAATCTATCATTAATTTTTTCTCTAATTCAGCCCTTCCACAACAATTCTAGCAATTAATAAATATATATTTTACATGTTATAAATACTAAAAAAATGAAGAAAATCATATGCATGTAAAGACCAAACCTGAGGTACAAATTTAGGGTTTTTCTTAAATATTTTCAAGCCAAAAATTAAGGTTTCTTTGGAAAATCTTTTCTTTTCAATTCTAAACTTAAAATCCAAATTTTTATTTTGCAAGTGATTATATTTCTACCACGATTTGGTGATAGGAACCCAAAGGAGGTTCTCACACCCTTGCATGCCAAAAATTCCAACTAAGATTATGGAGAACTCCCCCTTGCTTAGGGTTTCTACATGAGCTTCCAATGCAACATGCTAAACCTTCTTTGCTTAAGTTCTTAGCCCTAAATTCTGCTCCAAGTTGTTGGAATCAAAACCAAAGGTGGTGGCTTCTTGGATGATGAGAAAGTGATGGTTTTGGCCCTTAAAAATACATGCAAGATGTAGAATTAGTCATGCATGCAAATATAAGTAGAAAACAAGAAAGAAAAGGAATAATAATAAGGGAAAAGGTGGCCATAAAGCTCTCGACCATGATCAATAAAAGGAAAGGTTGTATTTTTCACCTTTTAACTCAAATGCATGACTTTGTTAGGCATTGATCTTGACATGCATGGCTGAAACAAGATGGTTGTACGATTGATCATGAAGAGATTACAGAAAATGGAGGAAACAATAATGATAAAGCTTTTAGGTTACACAAGAAAATGGTGGAGGAAAACTTCTAGGTTTAGAACCTTGAATAGATGGCTTCCAAGGCTCCTACCAAGCTTGATAGGAAGAAGATGATGGTGGCACAAGATGAGGACGGTGGAGCTTTAAGGAAAAGATGATAGGGGAGGCAAAGGTAGTGGTATTCTCGACCATAGAGGAAAAATGGCGAGGTTGGCTTTTGGTGTAGCTTAAGAGAAGGAATAGAAGTAAGGTTGGCCATGTAATGGAGGAGGTAGTGGCTGGCCATGTATGGATGGTGGAGAAGGTGAATAGATGCTGAAGGGAAGAAGAGGAAAGGAGAAGTATTGAGAAACCTAAGAGAAAAAGGAAGGGAAGAAGAGAATTTGCCTAAGTTTTCTCATGCTTAGTCGCCAAGGGAGTGAATGTTGTTGTACTTTAGAATGGTGACCGACACATCAGCCTAAGGTTGGCTTAGTGGATTGCTAGGTGTTCAACCTAAAACTTGCATGAAGAATGGACTCAAGGAGGTGTGACACGTGGCTTAGTGAGTGTCAATTTCGTTGACACATAGGTGCGGAATTAAAGTCTGGTTTTGTCGTGATTTTGAAGAAACACTACACATGAATGTTATTCCTTATGTTTTCCTCGTTACAACAAGCTAAAGAATGCTTCATTCTGACAACTAGAGTGAAAGTTATGCCCAAAATACTGAATACAGTTCAGGCGAGACGTGAGGTTACAAATCAGTGACTTATGATACAAACTGGAATTTTTAGGCTTAGAACTAGCTTTTGGTTTACTCATAAAAAATATAAAAAAATTGTTATGAAGATTTCAAGACCAAGATCATTCGAATCAGATATCGATAAGTTAAGTTGCATTAAAAATAGTGAAACATGTGTAAAACTACTATATTTAGGATAACGGGACCAAGAAAAACAAAGTTGGGATTTTGACAAGTTTTAAGGAAACTAATCAGGCAATGGATTTCAATCAATATGTTTAACCCCATAGCCCCCCTTTAACTCATGGTCTTCTAAAATCCTTGGCGCCCAATCTTGAGCCCAAGTATTGAGTGTCGGAATGATACGCGAATAATCGAAAGTTAATTTACATCTTTCGACATAACTACGTTATTTTAAGTCTGTTTATTATTTATTACTACTACTACTACTACTACTATACCTATCCCCATCATTTATCATATATATTTCAATATCATATATCCTTCTAAGAAATTATAATTACTTCTCCTTAAGCCATACATACACAAAATCAGAGCACAGAGTCGGTCGAAGCCCAAATTTTTCATAAAGAACATATAACGTAACCTGACCTTACAGGTCCAGGGCCTTAGAGATTTGCCCTAAAAATAAAAGGTGTTACAGGTACCGGTTTAAACTTTCTCTTATATGTTAAAACGCTCTAGTCAAGATCCGGTCTTATCTCTTCCAGCTTAGTGGAAATCTAACATTCTTGTAGCAAATTCATCCAGCCAACACACCGGTATCTTGCATAGGGTAGTAAAATAGGGTGTTGCCTACAAAACCACTTTGACACTAAAGTCAATACAGGATAAAACAATATCAAAGCTTAAGTGTGGTTAGTGAAGGTACCTCAGTGAGGACTAAATGTGTGTTATTTATAGATTTGGACGATGAGAACTTCCTACGTGACATATGTCAATATAAAATTTGTAAAAAAATGGATAAAATTGACACAGTCGTAGATACTCATTTCTCTCTCCCTGACTCCATTCCTTATGGACTCTGATTAAGAAGTCAGAATTGTATGAGGTTTTATCTGGTGTTATGAAGTGCTTAGGGAGGCGTTCCATATCGAGGAGCATTGTCCTGAAGTTGATATTGTTTGAGGTGGTATCAAACCCAAATCAGAATCAATTAAACAAAAGGCACACATAACTGTCACAAATGCACACTTTTTGCAACCTTATATAAGATAATAGATGAAAATAAAAAAATATTATTAAAAATTATATAGAAATTAATTAGAAATCAAATGTAGACATTGGACAACTTTAACTCTAAACTTGTAGCTATATTAACCATAAAGGATAAGAGTCAACAACTGGTAAACATGTGCAACTGGTGATCACAACAATTAACAAAAACCATTCGTTATGTGACATGTAGGGAACCCTCATCTCCTGAATGTTTCTATGGGTTTCTATTGTTACTTCCAATGATTAAAACCAAATTGTCATTGATGTAAGAGGGTATGATGGATATAGTATTTTAGTGATGAGATTTTACAAATTAAATTTTGTACATTTATTTTCTAAGTTGTCATTGATTTGGTAAAGGGTGGGTAATAATTAGTGAAGATTGGGTGTTCTTAATATTTACTCAATTCGTCTATGTTAAGAATCAAACCTTGTTAAAGAAAATTAAATCTCACCCACATAAATGTTGATATGAATATATTAGTATTATAAAGCATGTATACTACTTAGTTGGTGATATCCGGTATTCATGAGATCTTAGGACATTAAAGTCGTTACAATCCATAATAACTAGTATTACATTTATATTTATATCTTCAAGAAGTTAATGATAAATGCCAAGGTATATTAAAAGAAGTTTGTAAATATGTTAAGAATTACCGTGTATCTATATTAGTTGTCAATTTGAATAATATGTAAAAACACTGACACGATATATATATATATATATATATATATATATATATATATATAATTTTACTACATTTGAATTGTGATATTTTATATTATATTGATTTGAACATTGAAATGTATTTACAATTAACACCCAAACTCATACTTGAACGCAAAACAAACCAAACTAAACTGAATACTAGGAGACTTTTTGATTTTCACCGAACTAAAAAATATATAATACAATCCCCTCTCTGAAGTGATATACACAATTACATACGTAGACTGTAACCCTGTGGGCCAGGTCAAATATGAAATTTTCATTTAAAAGATTCGTTCCCGTTCACATGCTGACTCATCGATTAAGTTTTTGTTATATGTTGTGAAACTTGTTTCTCGGTCAATGGCATGCGATGTGCCTGCCCACGATACTAACTATATGTAATGTACTTCAACCATGTACGTGTATTATAATCTGCACATGCACATACAAATGAAAAGATGAGTTTTCTTTTCTTTATATTCTCGCATTAATTGCTACCTGGATTGAACAACGCGCACATTGAATACTTAATTGAACTTAAAAAAACAAAAAAAAAGGTTCGTGAACTTAATCAATACGCATCCAACTAAATACATCCCCATTCGTAGGAGGCACCATTTTGGTCTCACACTAGTGGTCCAATTAAAGCCAAAACGCACTAAGCAGTAAGCATCATATTGTCAATCCTATGGGTTCAAGTTTTTAACCAATTTTTAGTTTCTTCCACGAAATATATCACTTCATCAATATATGAAAGTAATGTTGAGAGCTTTTCTTCCAGCGTGGGTTTTGGGAGTAACGAAATTTCCATCATCTTTCTCGCCCTTTACTGAAAATGCAAATGATCATAGATTCAGAATTATTGACAACTTTTACACCTTACCCTGACGCAAGAAAAGGAACCTAACTTGCAAGAAAAAACTTAAAAAAATTAAGACGTCCATTTAAAGTTGAAATTGCTTCTTTCCCCCTGCTTCCCAACTAATGCATGATCTACATTATTTGTAACCTAAACAAAATAACAATCAATATAATAATTGTGGTCTAGAAGAGTACAACATGTTGCTGGAACAATTAATATAGCGGACTATGACAGAATAAAACAAGCAACCTTCTTCTTCAGTGGTCCTGTTTTTCATCGTCCTTGTGTTGGTAAAAACTAGACACAGATTAACTGATAATTTCCCCGGCGCAGCGGAATGGTAGACCAATGAAATAGGTGGTTGCAGAATAAATTAAATACGAGCAAAGTAAATAAATAATTAAAATGACACCAGCAATTTAACGTGGCTCACTCTTTTGATTTGGGCTACGTCCACGGGACAAACTCTAAAATTTCTTCCACTAATAAAATTAGTAGGCGTACAAAAGAGACTTCTCTAATAAAATATTAGAGGCACAAAACCCGAGATTAACCCAAAATAATGGTACTAAAGTGTTTCCCAAACACCCCAATTAACCTCACTATTTTGTCACTCACTAATTATTTTTCCCTCACTCTAAATCATCAAAGCAATTAATTGCTTTGGCCTAAACACTCTCCGTAGTGTTTCTTGCAATTTCTCTCAATTGCTACTTTCAATTTCCTTGATGCATTATGCTGAAATGCAAAGCCTATTTATAGGCTTATGAAATGAATTCTTACCACTTGAAATTAAGTGGTTTTTATTCTTCCACGGTGCTTCATTTGCTGCCCACAAATTAATTATTATTTTATGATTTTATGGCCCTCCTTCTAGAGGGTACAACAATAATCTCCCCCTCTCGATTAGATGGAGGGCTCTACCAGTCCTGCTACTTGTCGACAGTACTCCAGCTTCTCCTTTGGAATAGTCTTTGTCATCATATCTGATCCATTTTTATCTGTGTGGATCTTCTCAAGTTGTAGCAACTTCTTCTCCAATACATCCCTAATCCAGTTGATCCGGTCTCAATACCGGTATCCGATCTGCAAGACATACTTCAACGTCTTTGTCAAGACATCAACGTGTAACCGGTGTCATCGGTATACATCCGGACTGTAATTCCGTATCAGGCGTTCTCCCTATACCGGTTGTTCAGGATAACACCATGACACCGGACAACACACACGTCACTGCGCTAAAGACAAGGATTATTGCTACAGGGATCGACCAATAATTCCCTGCACTACGAGCCAAATTCTGCTCACGGGGATGGTCAACTTGTTCCCTAATCCTAGTCTATATTCTCCATGCTCAATATAAAATAGCCACTTGACCCAATCATGCTGGTAAGTGCGCAATAAAATAATGCTAATGGGAGTTAGTGGTTCCCCACTAACGAGTCCTCGAAAAACAAGCCAATCAGGTATATGAACTCATTTCATTAATGAAGTGAGGGATCTTCAATTGAAAGGAGGAACGATTACTCTCGGAAATACATTCCTTACTTGGAATATCATCACTGACTTGAGCGTCGGAGAATCTTTGCAGGTGACACCACCATTCGCCCACTTCAACGCGTTAGGTCGGTGTGAAGGATCTCCAGGACGCCCAATCCGCTCTCCTCATTCAAGGACAATAGATATTATACCGGATACTCATACATCCGGTCTCCTGTACGGTATTTACATACTGTTTATGATTGACTTGAGTCGGGATCTCTAGACCCCGGTTCAGGACAGATCATTGGCACGCCCGGTGGGACCCGTTAAAGTTATTCCCACTTCTCGTTTAAGAAGTCTAGTCTCTTATCATGGAAGGCAATGGGAGAAACCAACCAGATGAGCACGTGGAAGACATCACTGCCCAGGAACAACCAGTGAACAGGCACTTAGCTCTTGAGTCGCCTGTGGAAAGTTCAAGAAGAATGGTGCAGGTTTCAGCACCAAATCTAAAGGATGAGATGATAAGAAAGCTGATGGAGGAACTGATGGAATTGAAACGTGAAAGAAAGAGTGTGGAGGAGAGAGCCATGTCTCTGATCAAGGGGACACATCACACAACCGAGGGAGAAAAATCCTCTACCCCCCAGTATTCAAATATCCCCACATTTGAAGGGAAGGAACAGATCCACGATTCTGATAAGATAGTTGTTAAAGGGAAGAGGAGGCTGATGACAGCCTCTCCAGTAACTTATAAGCTCACAGTCCCTTTTTCAAGGAGACTTATGAGTATACGCATCCCTAAGCACCTACAGACTACTCAACCTCTCTCTATAGAAAAATACAGTGGTGAAACTGATCCTACTAAGCATCTTGATGCTTATACACTTGAAGTCATGTACCTGGGGGCAGATGAAGATGTCATGTGCAGGATGTTCCCTCGGACTCTTGTTGATGATGCCCTTAGCTGGTTCAGGAAGCTACCATCAGGTTCCATTGACTCATGGGAAGAAATGGCAACAGCGTTTGTGGACCACTTTGTCATTTTTAGTGATATTCCCAGAACATCTCATACCTTGGCTCAGATTAGGCAGGGGGAATATGAAACTCTCAAGGACTTCTTGAAGAGGTTTCACAAGGAAGCAGCGGCTGTTCCAAACTTGGCAGAAGCACTACAGTTGCACATAGCAATAGAAGCTTTGCAACCAAGCTCTGCTTTTGCCATGTCATTGGCAAAGAATCCTCCAATGAATTTCGAAGAATTCAGGAGGAAAGCATCCAAGTATGTGAGCATTGAAATACACTTGGAAGCAATAGTGACAAGAGGGAAATCCCCAACGTTACAACGGAGTGATAAGAGCAGATCCAGATCGGATCCCATGAAAAGACCGTGCCATGGCGATGCCTTCGATAGCTCCACTCCACAGCATTAAGCAGAACGGATGCATGCATTCGACAATTATGCTCCGCTAAATTCTGAACGATCTCAAATTCTTAGGGAGATCGGATGGCCAACCCTTATTGCGTACGGGGTCAGGACTCCGCCCCAGCTTCGCAAACAGGGTGACCCTCGGAAATACTGCGAATTCCATGAGCAAGAGGGCCATTCAACAGACGAATGTCAGGCTCTGATGAATACTATTGAGACCCTGATCCGAGAGGGTAAACTCAAACAATACCTTACTTAGGTTTTTCTCGATCGGGTTTTACCAAGAAGGTCTAATGAGTCATAACCCTGACTCATCTCTCTTTCTCTCTTTTGTAATTCATAATTAATGAAATACTCTAAATGATTCACCCATTGTCTTTATGATTTTATTCGATGCACAATACTGTTGTGACAAGATACTTTCAGGACGGATGATCCTAACAATGTATCCGCTGTTAGCGATGAACCTCTTTGAAGGTACAACTGGGTGAACCACCCCATTCGAAGGCCCAGATTATAGGATTAAACCGAACTCTGGGTACGGTTAGTAAGTTTGGCTGAACACCGGTGAAGGCTCGGATTGTAGGATTGAACCGAACTCCGAGTACGACTAGTAGGTTTGGCCGAACGTCGGTGAAGACCTGAGTTGTAGGATTAAACCGAACCTCAGGAAATGGGTTGTAGGATTGAACCGAACCCCATTCCGAGAACGGTAAAAGGGTAAAACCCAACACCGTATTGAAGGCTTGGGCGCAGTAAGCTGGTTCTTCTTCAAGACCACGCTGAACCCCAAGTAACGGGCGCAGTAGGTTCAGGATTAGCCCTGATCTGAACCCCGTATTGAAGGCTCGGATTGTAGGATTAAACCGAACTCTGAGTACGACTAGTAGGATTGACCGAACGTCGATGAAGAATCGTCATTAGGTAAAACCAAAGACCGATTGAAGAACGGTTAGTAGGATTAAACCGAACGCCCAATATGACATGGATTGTAGGATCAAACCGAACTCCAAACACAGCAAGTAAGTTATACTGAACTCCAAATTAATACTCTCTCTTGAAGTTCCTTATTTGGAAGTTTTATAGCTTTAAATTCTGAGTCATCAATTCTTCAATTGAAACCTGACTCATAAACTCCGACCCAAAAATAATTCATTCGGGTACGCCACAATCTTAGGCACATTCACCCGAAACCTTTCAGTCGGAAATATTTACATTCGAAATTATCAAATAGAGGAATTTCTATCCGAAGTCCTCACTCTTAAGAACTCTCACGAGAAAGTATCACTCAGAGTTCGTTCAAAGTACTGATCACCCAGTAATACTGGGGGACAGCATCAATAGTTTAACGAATATCTTGAGGAATGAACTCTTGACGAAACGTTCTCACAGTCATTCCCCCTCAAGATTTTCATTACAAGCCATTCTCATGACAATAACATGTTCACTTACAACGACGATCCCTATTATGATATTTACAACCAAAAGTCCTGATCTTTAAGAAGCAACATACGCTTTTTACCAGGCTTTTATATCAAACTATCTATACTTGACAAAAGATACTCTATCTTTTCTGTCAAATCAAATCTTTGGCTATCAAAATGCCTATGCATGAAAACGATAGTTATACGTCTCTATCCGTTCTTCATCTTGCATGTAAAAATACGGAATGAGGGTTCTACGTTCATACCCGATCTTCACTACTTAAGTCCGGAATGATTCAATACACATGCAATCCCCCTATTAAAGCTGTTTTCTACTAAACGTACTACGATCGATATAGCTCATATGAGCAAATCTACAGATTCCTCACATAAGCTAGGGGACTGGTAGAATACTATTGATCTCTGATTTCGGATACGAAAATTGAATCCATACGATTGAGAAGCATTCACCTCAATCCGCACTCCTACGATTGGAAAAATGTCTCCAGGACGGATGATCTCAATCACCTATTCTGTGATTCGATGATGTAACTCCTGGTACGAACAACTCCAATCATCACTCCAGGACAGATGATCTCAATCACCTATTCTGTGATTCGACGATGTAACTCCTGGTACGAACAATTCCCATCATCATTCTTATGATGGAAGCTTTTGAAAATTGAGAAGCATTCACAATCCGTACTCCTACGATTGAAAAAAAATGTTTCCAGGACGGATTATCTCAATCACTTAATCTGTGATCTGACGATGTAACTCTTGGCGTTGTGTACTTTTCCAGAATGGATAATCTCAATCACTCATTTTGTGATCTGACGATGTAACTCCTGACGTTGTGTACTTGTCCAGGACGGATGATCTCAATCACCTATTCTGTGATCTGACGATGTAACTCCTGGCGCCGTACACATCCCAAGGACGGATGATCTCAATCACCTATTATGTGATCTGACGATGTAACTCCTGGTGTCGTACACATCCCCAAGACGGACGATCTCAATCACCTATAAAGTGATTCGATGATGTAACTCCTGATACAAACAATCCCCATCATCATTCTTATGATGGAAGATTTTGAAAGTTAATCCGCACTTTTGCTCTCAAGTGGTACTCTCCCAGGACGGATACTCTTTATCACCTATTCTGTGGTACAGTAATGTAACTCCTGGCATAGACAAACTCCCATCATCATCCTTATGATGGAGGGCTCAAACACCACTTTCTTACACCTGTGCAGTTCCCCAAACTTGGAACAATATTCTTATAATGGACGACATTGTTTTCTCCAGTAAGGATAACACGAATTAAATACAGTCATCCGTCCTGTTACACTACTCTACTAAACAGCGGATCGACCCATCTTTCCCCAAAAGAATTAAGGATTATGCCCCAAAGACAGGCACCTTCTTCTTAATACGCACTTGGGGACATGTATATATTTATCCGTTCTAAATTTATTTGTTGTTTAATCTTCCGAGGCAGTTATTTCAATCCGACCTCAAGGTTAATCATACAAAACGGATTAGCAACGACTTAAATATACATGAAATGTTGAAGACAAATTTCTTAAATGAATTTTATTCATAAAGGACGAAATTACACAATTGTTCAAAACCGGAGTTGATCCCGGTACACAACTTTACATATAAATGAAAACAAGACTACGAGGGAGGAATTTGCTCTTCAGCTTTCTGTGCCTCCTCAACACCAGGCTCTTGTGTCCCTTCCTTTGGGACTTCCTCAGGAATATCCCCTCCAGGAGCCTCGGTTCCTTCCGCAGATGAAGGAACCTCAGACGTAGGAAAGACGAAGTCCGGTCCCATACTTTGAACCTCAGGAAGAGGAGGCAAACCGTATAAGGACGTCAGAGGATCTTCATGACGACCATCAACCACTGCGACTAACTTTTCTCCATGGAATTCATAGAACGGATCCATTCCATGGAATTCATAGAACGGATCTTTTAATCTGAGAACGGTTCTTTACAAAATGATAATAAATGCTACGGAACTGTTATACGCGTAAGCTTACCGATATTCAGACCTCTCGCAGGTTGAGTAGCTTATGTGAATAACCATTCAGTCCCTCACATAAGCTAGGGGACATATGATCCGGTCTCAATACCGGTATCCGATCTGCAAGACATACTTCAACGTCTTTGTCAAGACATCAACGTGTAACCGGTGTCATCGGTATACATCCGGACTATAATTCCGTATCAGGCGTTCTCCCTATACTGGTTGTTCAGGATAACACCATGACACCGGACAACACACACGTCACTGCACTAAAGACAAGGATTATTGCTACAGGGATCGACCAATAATTCCCTGCACTACGAGCCAAATTCTGCTCACGGGGATGGTCAACTTGTTCCCTAATCCTAGTCTATATTCTCCATGCTCAATATAAAATAGCCACTTGACCCAATCATGCTGGTAAGTGCGCAATAAAATAATGCTAATGGGAGTTAGTGGTTCCCCACTAACGAGTCCTCGAAAAACGAGCCAATCAGGTATATGAACTCATTTCATTAATGAAGTGAGGGATCTTCAATTGAAAGGAGGAACGATTACTCTCGGAAATACATTCCTTACTTGGAATATCATCACTGACTTGAGCGTCGGAGAATCTTTGCAGGTGACACCACCATTCGCCCACTTCAACGCGTTAGGTCGGTGTGAAGGATCTCCAGGACGCCCAATCCGCTCTCCTCATTCAAGGACAACGGATATTATACCGGATACTCATACATCCGGTCTCCTGTACGGTATTTACATACTGTTTGTGATTGACTTGAGTCCGGATCTCTAGACCCCGGTTCAGGACAGATCACCAGTGATATCTCACATCAATCTAGAATGAAAGGAGGAATTCTTCCCAAGGTGAATTGCGCTCTGACTGTCACAAAATAGCTCATACTTTTCCTGGTGCATGCCAAGTTCTTCCAAAAAAAATTTGATCCATATAAGTTCTTTGCAAGCTTCAGTGGCTGCAATAAATTCTGCTTCAGTTGTTGAGAGAGCAACACACTTCTGTAGTCTTGATTGCCATGACAAAGTTCCCCCTGCAAAAATGATTAGGTATCCTGATGTAGACTTTCTTGAGTCAACATCGCCAGCCATATCAGTATCTGTATAACCTACTAACATAGGTTTTTCATCTCCAAAACACAAACACATTTTGGAGGTACCTCAGAGATACCTGAAAATCGACTTTACTACAGCCCAGTGTTCCGTTCCAGAATTTGAAAGGAAATGACTCACTACTCCCACGGAATGAGCAATATATGGCCGTATATATACCATGGTATACATTAAACTCCCAACTGCTAAAGCATATGGAACTCTATTCATCTCATCCTTCTCATCCTCTGAGGAAGGGCACTGCTTGGTACTTAGTCTAAAGTGATTAGCAAGAGGACAACTAACCGCTTTAGCCTTGTCCATATTAAATCGTTAAAGTACCTTCTCGATATACTTCTCCTGTGATAACCATAATTTCTTGGCGCTCCCGTCTCTAGATATTTTCATGCCAAGAATTTGTCTTGCTAGCCCCAAGTCTTTCATAGCAAAAGACTTGCTCAATTGCTTCTTTAACTTATTAATTTTGGAAATATTCTAGCCAACGATCAACATGTCATCTACATAGAGCAAGAGAATAATAAAATCATCATTAGAGAATTTCTGTACGGACACACAATGGTCTGAAGTAGTCTTCTTGTAGCCTTGGTCCCCCATCACAGACTCAAACTTCTTGTACCATTATCTTGGTGCCTGCTTCAAGCCATACAAGCATTTATTAAGCTTACAGACATAGTCCTCTTTCCCTTTTACTTTGAAACCCTCTAGCTGCTCCATGTATATCTCTTCTTCCAAGCCACCATGAAGGAAGGCCGTCTTCACATCCATCTGCTCGATTTCAACGTCGAGACTTGCTGCTAACCCTAACACTGTTCTGATGGATGTCATCTTCACAACTGGTGAGAAAATTTCATCAAAGTTAATCCCCTTTCTTTGACTGAATCCTTTGACAACCAATCTAGCTTTGAATCGTGGCTGGGGACTATGTTCTTCATGCTTGATCTTGAACACCCACTTGTTCTTCAAAGCCTTCTTGCCTTTTGGTAACTTCACTAGCTCAAATATCTTATTCTTATGCAAGAAATTCATCTTATCTTGCATGGCTTCCACCCACCTTTTATAGTGTTTATCATTCATAACTTCTTGGAAACTTTACGGTTCTCCCCCGTCAGTTAATAGCACATATTGTTCTTCGGAATATCTTGTAGAGCGTTGTCTGACTCTATCAGATGTCCGTAGATTTGGAGAACCTGCTGGAGCTAGTGGTTGATCATGAACACTTTCATCATCAAAATTATCTAATGGTATCTCAAAGGGCGCAATCGGATCACCTGCCTCAGGTTGATCATTAGGAGCTTCATCTTCAACTTCTTTTGGCACCATCGTTGAAGGAACTAGCTCTATGTTTGTTGAACCATCATTGGATTTGGAAGCATTTTCCTTAGCTTTTTCTATATCTTCAATAATTTCATCTTCAACAAACACTGCATCACGGCTTCTGACAAGCTTCTTATGGACTGGATCGTAAAATTTATAGCCAAGCTGATCTTCACCATAGCTGACAAACACGCATTGTCGTATCTCTACATCAAGTTTGGATCTTTTATCCTTCGGTACACGCACGAAGGCCTTATAGCCAAACACCCATAAATGATCATAGGAAACATTCTTTCCTGACCATACCTTCTCTGGAGTGTCATACTGAACAGGAACACAAGGTGAACGGTTCAATACGTGAGCGACTGCTTGTATAGCCTCACCCCAGAATATCTTTGGCAACTTTGCATGTGAGAGTACACATCTAACTCTCTCCATCAAAGTCCTGTTCATCCTGTAACATCCTGGATATTTATAGAAAAATTTTGTGAAGTGGAAAATATTAAAAATTGTTTTAAGGATTTAATTGATATTTTTATGAATTATTGGGTAATTACGAATAATTAAATATGGTGAATGTAATAAATTTATTGATTGGTTAATTATAAAAGGTGTGATTGGAAGAAGAGAAGTTTATTTAAAAGTGACCGGTTGGGGAGGTAACCGGTTGCCATGAGTTTAAATAAAGGTTTCTTTCTCTTTCCTCAATCATTCACTTCTACGAGAACCTTCTTCTTCTTCATCTGTTTCTTTTCTTCTTCTTCTTCCTCCATCGCTGCGAGCTGCATGCTCTGAAGGGAGGTCCATTTTGCATCAAAACCTTGAGATAATTACATTTCTGTAACAGTGGTTTCAAGGTAGTAGAACGAACACCGATGGAACGATTAAGGAAGCTGGTGCTGGATTGGAGGTGGAACTGTGAACCCAACGATTGTTGAAGCTTGGAACAGAGGTAAGGGGGTGTTCGGGTTATAATTAATTAGAATAGGACATGTTGGGTCCGAGTCGTTGGAATGATTATGAACCGGGTAAGAGATGATGTTGAATGAAAATTGTGTGAATGTGTATGAATACACGTATGAATGTGGACACCGATCGGTTTAGGATCGGGTGTGTGTGTGACTTAAGAAATATTTGATGCTGTGATAATAGAGATGATACTGGATGAGTTGTATATGAATGTATGTGTATGGATGTATGTATGTGTATGGACACCGATCGGTTTATGATCGTGTGTGTGTGGCTTAAGCCGATTGAATTTGAAATACTTGATGATTGTGATAATCGGTGTATAGTGGCAATGTGATGTCGGGCTTGACAAGCAGGTCGCCCAGTGGCAATGTGATGAATGGGCTTGACAAGTCGGTTGCCCTGTGTTGTGAGCACATGCCAGTTTCTGGTAGTTTCATCTGTTGTTTGTTGATGATATATAATGATTATGAGATATGATATCTGATTATATGGTATGGGATGGCCAACGGTATGTATTACCCTTGTTTTTGGCTTCAGTGGTCAAGTCGGACCTAGTTGAGCTACCCAGAGGTCTATGACCCAGTGGTTGAGGGGGAGCCAAGTCGAGCTCGGTGAACCAAGTCGGTTCACGGGATGTCAAGTCGGACTCCCAGCTGAAGGCCGATCCTTTAGTATCCGGATACTAGGTGTCGATTTTATGTGAGGGTCAGTTGTGACAGTTGATGAATTATTAATTGTGATGTGTATATTTGCCGAGTGCAGTTTGCTATATTTGCCAAGTGCAATTTGCTATATTGCCGAGTGATTTACTATAATTGCCGAGTGTGATTGGCTATATTTGCTGAATGTGGTTGACTATAATTGCCGGGCGTGATTTGTTATATTTACCGAGTGTAAATTGTTATACTTGCCGAGTGTGAGTTACTTGCCGAGTGTGATTGGCTATAATTGTAACATCCCAAATTTTGTAATTTTAGAAAAATTCATTTATTAAGGATTAATAGAGAATTTTTGAATGAAATTCCGGGTGAATACTGTTTGAAATATGACATACCGAGTGGAAATGAAACGGTACCGAGTGAAGTAAGACCGAGGAAGTCATTTCCAAAAGAAGTTAAGATGTTTCTGAGTGAAACATCATTAAGTGAATTATTCCTAAGTTAAGTAAATGGTGTCCGAATGAGACACTTTTGAATAAGGAAAATCTGAGTGAAATGTTTCCGAATGAAATGTTTTCGAGAGAAGTACTCCAGAGTATGGGGAAAATGTTCAAATTGAATAAGTACTTCTCAGGACGAATTTTGAGAAAATGACCGAGTGGAATATCTCTGAATTCTGAGATTTTCTGAGTGAAATATCTCCAAGTACTACATTTTCGAGTGAAAAGGTACCGAGTGAGACTACTCCAAATGGAAAGGCGTTAAGTGAGAAATTATTAATCGAATGACGTGGTACCGAATAGGATATATCGAATGAGTGTGTTTTTAAATGAATAGTTCCGAGTGAACAACTTCCGAGGAAAATAAGTATCCGAGTGATTTTTAGATGGAAGACTTCCGAGTGACGTAAGTAAAGGATTGACTCGGACATAAATATACTTGGGTATGTTTGAATGAAATGTTACCGTGTGGGACATTTCCGAGGAAAGAAAACCGAGTGTTCCATGGAATGGAATCCTTCCTCCGAATGAAGAAATTCTGAGTGGACAGAGGCTTACTCTGTAAAGATGTGCCCAAGACAAAAACCGAGTTGGAATTATTGATTATTTTAATACTTTCCACCTCGCTCTGTTCTTCTACCTTCCATCAGATTTTTTTTTTGATATTTTTCTAAGAATGGGACCCTTTCTGATGTGCTGTCCCTTTTCATTAAATGCTCATTCCTTATTCATCATCTGAAGAAACGTGTGTCAGACTCCTTCCTATTGTTCACGTCTCTTTTGCATGAACGATATAAATACTAGTTTCTACTGTTGAATGAGTTTAGAAACTTTTACAAGTAAAAATATCACTTATAAATCTTCTCTTTCGAACCTTGCCAAGAAGCCATTAACGAAGAAGAAGAGATCAATCTTCATTTCTTCCTGAAGAGAGTTTTGGACTGGTACAAAGCTGAAACTCCAGTCAGAATCTATAAATTATGATTTGGACATAGCTTATAAAGCTACAAGAACTCATATTTTCAGGTAGGGGAAGCATACATCTCAAATAGATAGTTTATGAATGGATATGGGGTATTACTATTATTGTGAATATATGGTATGTATGTGAGTCATGGTATGATACCCCTATTATATGACATCTTATGTTTTTATATTTTCCATTCATGTTATTGATATTGAATTGGAATTATGATGATTCATGATATCTATGTATATACTTGAGATACATATATGATGACTGGATAAGTGATATGATGTGGTTTACACAAAAAGACCTTGGGTTGGACTCAAGGCAACCTCTTAAGCGGGGCTCAGGGTTTTGGCCCGTAGCACTGAGTAGAGGACCGCTATCACTCTGGGAGTGGTACTCAGTGTTACATTATGGGCGTAGAGCGGTTTGGTACCTGTAAAACGGCCGAGTCAGCTGAGGGCTGAATTATGGCTCGGGGAGCCAGTGTTGCAACACAAATTAAAGGACTTAATAATGGATCCATTAGGCTGAGTATGGTGTGCACCGATATATATATATATATATATATATTTGAGAATAACATATTGTTCATGTTGTATAGTTCGGTATATGTTATTTACATAGTTATTGATCTGGTCCCAACACCGGTCCCCAAGAGCATGGTTTTAATGCTTTGCCAGATCAGCATTTTGAACAGGAGGAGTACATCTCAAATACCTTATAATTACTTTTATACGGAGTACATACCGCCAGGGCTCGTTACTTCGCCAAGGCATGCAACTCCGCCATGGCATGTAACTCCGCCAGGTTACGTAACTCCGCCAAAGCACGTTACTCCGCCAATGCATACTACTCCGCCAAGCCATAGGCGGAATATTGAATTTCCTATATTGCGTAGCGAGCCCATACTTATAACCCCGGCACGAGATTGACTCTGTCTTGAGAGGTTGAAAATGGGAATCACGCTGTCACGCATAAAAGGGAACAATGAATAAAATAATAAAGCATTAACGCTTTCCAAGCAAGTGGAACTCGTGAACGACACAGGGACCCACTACCTTTCTTGCATTATGCCAGAAAACAAGGAACGGGTCCTACCAATAATGGAGCACCAGTAACAGGTATATAAACCTCAGCAAAAAGGTATAGAGGGATCCCCCCCTCAATTCTGAACCTTACACTTTTACTTGCATAATTCTCTCAGATTTGCTTTCTAAGTCTTACAGTATTTCAGAATACTGACTTGAGCGTCGAAGAATAATTGCAGGTACCACCACCAATTGTGTGAAGGCAAAGAAGGTTACTTCAGGCGGACTGTCACATCGCCCAGAGTGCATTGTATTCCGCCCCAGTATACAAGGATACTTCGTACTTGCACATTTATAAATATCTCCTTGTACCAGATTGACATTACATGTACATTTTGAATTGTTCATCAACCATACTTTTACACCCCCTGTAAAGGACAGTTCATTGGCACGCCCAGTGGGACCTGTAAATTTGGTAGTCCCACAATCTTTGATAAATTTCCATCACACTCATCATTAATGGAGGGACCAGGACCAGAAGTGCAGAATGAGGATTCTCCTCCACGCAATCCTATACATCTCAATGTAACATCCCGAATTTTAAAATAGAGAATTAATTACCGGAATAAATATTAGGAATTGGTATATGGAGTATTTAATGTCCCAAACTATTGAGAATAATTAAATTGATAATTTTGGGAATTTTTGGTAAATTTTTGGAGACCGGTTAAACTGAAATTAAGCCCGGTTGAGATATGGGTGTCGGACCAAGTATCTCGGAATGAGATGATATTGGTCAGGGATGTAGAGAATAATATTGGGAATCCGAATATGTATTCGGAATAATTTTCAGATGATGTATTAAGCCCAAACGAAGAGTCTGTTTGTGGAAAAAACGATAAAGCCTTAATGAATGAGAGTTAAAATAAAATATAAACTCTTTTCTTCTCCCTCTCATTCTCTCGTGTATTCTTTCCCTCTTAAGCAAACACTTCTCTTCCTCTTTCTTCATACCTCACTCATCATCTTCTCCTCCTTTCCCTTCAAAAATCCACAAGTGTGGTGTGTGCCATCTCCTCTTCCATTTTCGTTTGGAGGAGCTTGAAGGAAGCTTGGGGCTTTGATTTCCTCTCCTCTTTCCTCCTTATTTTCGCAGCTCTCTCTCTCTCTTGTGAACCCATTTTCGTTTTTGGGTGTGAGGTAAGAAATACTCACTAGTTACTTGGGTTTTTGCCATAGTTATATGATAATATGAGTTTTGGGAACCAAGCATGTGAATGGATGTTCATTTAAGGCATTTAATGCAAGAGTTTAATGTGGGTTTCTATGAGAGTAAGGTTTCTTTGAGAAGTAATAAAGTGGATGCATTTATGGTTGAAAAGAGAAGAATATTTATGAAGGTGGTTGGAAATTTTATGAAACCCTAACTTCATAAATTTGGGGGAAAATGTATATGGAGGTTGATGAACATTTATTATGAGTAATAAATGTGAGTTGTGATGCATAAGAGTCATTGGTGATGGTATTTTGTTGGTGGAAGTCATTAATAGAGAAACCCATGAAAGGGGTTTGGTTGTTGAGTACATAATAATAAATGGTAGCACCTAACCCATGGTGGTTATGGTGGATAAAATGGAATAAAGGAGTTTTAAGAGTTGAAATAATATAAACATCAAGTTATTGATATATGTATAAGTGTTTGAGCCTTAATGGGTAAATAGAAAATTGATTGTGTAATGTGTTGTGATGTAGGAAGTGACCCCATTGATGAAACGGGACCATCAAACCGCGTTGATCACTACTTCACTTGAGGTAGGAGGGGGTAACTTTTCTAAATGCATGATTTCATCCATTGGTGATGTGACAATATGTATATGTGATTATGTTAATGGTTGTTTGAATGGATGATATGATATGTGTGATTTGAATGCATTTAGAATGATGATTGTTATGTGGCATTGTGTTTGGGATAAAATTAATGATGTGGTAATATTATATTAACGAAGTATGATGATGGTTTGAGACCATATATGAATTGAGATTGTGATGTGAATATCCCATGTATGTGTGTATGAGTTGTGGAAAGTGTGTGCCACTAACTATTGATGAGAATAAGTTTAAAAGAGAATTGGGATTGGATAAGAGTGATGAGAATATTGAAATCCACTAAGTGGTGATGGTGAATGATTGAATGTGGAGTGGCATCTAGGATGCATAGTGTGAGGATGCACTTGATTTGCATTTGCATTGCATCCATGGTATATCATAGCTGTCTATGTGGAATATTAAGGGGTTCCACTAGGCGGGCCCAGTGGGAGGGCGGCTCAATGCACGAGCGTATTGTGATTTTCCCCTGTGACTCGGTGTATGAGTCACGAAGCTGTCCATAGTTTGGTGACGAGGCACCCTATGTGGCGGGCCCAGTGGGCGGGCGGCTCTATGGTGAGCGAGTTTACCTCGGTGTCCGACGGGACACGGCTCTCTCGATGTGTGTTCGGGAGGGGCCCGTAGCACTTGTGGTAGTTGAGGCCACGATGTTGATCCGCAAGTCACAGGGTGACTAGGGCTACAAATGGGCGATAGCGGTTTGGTACCAATAAAATTATGAAGATGTAAGCATGCTTGAATTGAGATATATGTGTACACAATTTTTCTACTGCAGTAGGGGCATAGTATCACACCTATGCTTGTCCCACAATTGAATTGATATGGTATTTTTTCCCACAGTCGGATCCGCATTGTTTTGATGAGAAATTCTTGTGCATATGCATTAGCTTTAAGAGCATCTGCATATAGCTGGAGATATGCCTAGTTGAAAGCCCATGGTGGCAATGGATGAATGTTAATTATAAAGGGGAAAGAATTGAATACTAACCCGATGTGTGTGTTTGGCAATCCAAATGATTGATATCGTGAATGTATACTTGAAATTATAAGATGTATTGTGTATAATGTATGATGTGGTGTAATGATTGCTAATTGTGCAAGTATACATGTATTTCATCATAATGTATGACTTTAATTCATTTGGATTATGTTACTCACCTCCCCGTTGCCATTTTTAAGGTTGATGTAGGTGTGACTTAAATCCTAAAGCTTTTGGAGGCTTGAGTATGGAATGAGGTAAATATGGATAGGAATATGTAAGCCTTGGCCGGCATAAATTCTGTTTTGTAGAGTATATGGTGTTTATATACTCGATTTTGTAATGGTTGATAATTTTGGAGGTCATGGGAGAAAATTGGACATGTTTGTGTAAGGCCAATTTTCCTACATGACCCAAGTGATGTAAAGAATAGACTACGATATTTAACTTGATGAATGAATGTTGAAAATCATGAATTATAGCCTTTAGGATGTGTATTGGAGACGTTGTATAGTTGTTTTAATGCATGAGCAAGGAACCAATAGGGTCAAAATGAATTTTATGAGTTTTGGATAGTGTGTGGTGGTTCCAATAGCTTAAATACATGATTTGTGACTTATAGGAACTGGAGCGGGTCAATTCCATTGAGAATAGACCCCTATGTTACTCAAAAAGGCTCAAGAAAGGACAAAACGCATTTATTTGCATAAATTTCTCATTTTTGAGAATTTTTGGGTGAGGCCAGTGGCCACACATCACAATTGGTGTATTTTAGTTGGTGTCAAAATTTGGTAGCGTTTGGAGTTGATATGAAAAAGTTAGGGGGGTTAGAAGTCCAAAAATAAGGCTTTTTCTGCATGAAACAACAACTGTACTGTCTCGAATCGATTCGAGGATCTTTGAATCGATTCGAGCGCTGCTGTTTTCACTGTTTTTGGTTCCAGGAAGGCCTGAATCAATTCATATGATCTTGAACCGATTCCAGGACCTCTGTTTGTATAAATTTGAGTTCCAGAAGCGCCTGAATCGATTCATACGAGCTTGAATCGATTCAAGGGGTCCTGTTTTCACTGTTTTGCACTCCAGAATCATTTGAATCGATTCATGGGGTGTTTGAATCGATTCATGGCCCTGTTTTCACACCTTTTCCTCTGTTTTAGGGTATCATTGGTATTGTTTGACTATAATATGATGGTACAATGACCTATACGCATAATTAATAGATTCTATCAATTCAATGGACCATCCTTTGACTTCCTACCACTCCCCTTCATTTTCTTAATGTAATTGCACACTTCCGCTACTTCTTGTTGATGATCATGAGATTGATCATCCAAGGTTCACTCTTTGACTTAATTGTTCACCTTCTCATATCTTCATATATGAGATAGGTTATTAAAATAGGTCCAGGGGTTTGGTGAAAAATACTTCACCACTTTAATTATTTGATTTATTAATATTTTCAAAGACGCGAAAAATTTTCCCCTATTTTAATTGGGGGTTCGGGGCGTCTCACTCAACTTCGACAACGATGCTCATAAAAAAGCAACGCATGTTGACTCTCCAGATCCGAGAGATGATATGATTCGAATGTTGAGAGAAGAAATCGCAGAGCTTCGTCGTGAAAAGGCGAACCCCATGCACGAGAAAGCTGGCCCTGCAAGACAGCCACACCATGAATTACACGTACAAGAGGAATCAAGTACTCCTAACTACTCTCGCATCCCTACTTACATGGAAGAGCAACGAAGCCTCCCACTGGCAAATGCTCAACATCAAGAAGGAAGGAGAGCAGGTTCAAATGCACCCCCCTCGGGATACAAGATGAGTATCCCATTTTCTAAAAGGCTCATGAATGCACACGTACCCATACATTTGCAAACTATGCAGCCCATTTCTATAGGAAAATACGCTGGGGAAACAGATCCTTCTAAGCATTTAGATGCCTACATCTACGAGGCTATGTTCTTAGGAGCAGAAGAGGATGTCATATGCAGAATGTTCCCCAGGACCCTCACAGGTGAAGCTCTTAGTTGGTTCAAGAGCTTACCTTCAGGTTCCATTGATTCATGGGAGGACTTAGCCACAGCTTTTGGCAGCCACTTTGTGATTTCTAGGGATGCGCCTAGAACCTCTCATACCTTGGCTCAGATCAAGCAAGGTGACAAAGAATCTCTGAAGGATTTTCTTAAGAGATTTTATAAAGAGGCAGCCATGGTTCCTGATTTGACAGAAGCAATCCAGTTGCATATCCTCATCGAGGCTATGCAGCCAAAATCACCTTTTGCTCTGTCATTGGCAAAGGGACCTCCATCCACGATGGAGGAATTTCGCAGGAAGGCGTCCAAGTATGTGGGTATTGAGATGCACCTGGAAGCCACTGCATCTCACAGTAAACCACCCACTGCAGCTCCACATCATGACAAAGACAAGGAAAAATCATCCAAGAATGACAAGTTCCACCAAAAAGACAAAGTAGGGAACCAACCCTTCAAACAGCAAGATAGACGTGTGTTCAATTTTGCTCATTATACACCCCTGAACACGTCATATGAACAAATCTTGCGTGAAATAGGATGGACTACCCTCAACGTTTATGGAATCCAACGTCCACCTCCAATCAGGCACGGTGGAAGCCCAAAGAAATATTGTGAGTTCCACGAGTCAGTTGGCCATACCACGGAGGAGTGTAAGCAACTCAAAAACACCATTGAGGTGCTTATTCGTGAAGGTAAATTGAAACACTATTTGTTTAAGGGTAAGTCTCATGATGAGCCAGAAAAGTTTGAAAAACGACATCGTGATCGTTCTCCGGATCCTGATAATACTCGAGAGCCAAAACGTACGGCGGCAACAGAAAAACAAAAAGGCGTTATTCTGGAGTCCGCCCAAAGGGAACCAAGCCCTGAATCCAGATCGTGGGGCAAAAGGCAGGTTGTAGATATGATTGCTGGAGGCTTCGCCGGGGGCGGACCCTCAAACACCGCCAGGAAAAATCATCATCGTATGATTTTATCTGTGCAGGGCAAGAGCAAAGAATATCGCCCATTCAGGAACGGGGTCCAGACTCCGCCTATAACCTTCACAGATGATGATTTTGGCCCTACTATTCCTGAGGGAGATGATGCAGTAGTGATTATTGCGGTAATCGCTAATATGGATGTAAAACGCATCCTAATTGATCAGGGAAGTTCCTGCGACGTTATCTTTTATGACTGTTTTAAACGCATGGGGCTAACTGATGCTGATTTGCAGCCTTATACACAGGACCTTACAGCCTTTAATGGCGCCAAACAGCCCACTAAAGGCTATTTGGACACAAGGATTACTTTTGATGGTGAACCTGGAGCAAGGACCGTGAAATCCAGGATTCTTGTCATTGATGTTAAATCTCCATACAATGGCATCATTGGGCGGCCTACCCTGAATACCATGGAAGCCATCGTTTCAACTCCCCATTTGTTAATCAAGTTCATTGACAAAGATAATCAAGTCTCATCTGTGAGGGGTGACCAAGAAATGGCTCGCTATTGCTACAACTTGAGTCTTAACATGGTCAAGCTGGAAGCCGTGTCTAAGAAAAGAAAGTTGAATGAAGGGGGCAGTGCGGCGGCATCCGTCAATTTGGTGGATCTTGACCCCAGGGCGGAGTCTTCTATAGACCCCCTGAACCCTTTGAAACCAACTCCTGATGGCGGATCCAAGTCTATTGTTTTGGGTAGCACCCCGGAACAGATTACAAACGTCAATGACAAGCTTGAGGCTAACATGGAGGCAAGACTGATTGCACTTCTCCATGAGTATAAAGAAATCTTCGCTTGGACTGCTGCAGACATGCCTGGCATGGATCCCAACTTTTGTTGTCACCGCCTGGCGGTGTATCCTGAAACTAAGCCTGTGGCACAAAAGAAACGACGTATGGGTCCTGCTAAGCAAAAAGCTGCTTGTGAACAAACGGAGGAGCTCCTCAAGGCGGGGTTCATCAGGGAACTCCGTTACTCCTCCTGGCTGTCCAACGTGGTTATGGTACAGAAAGCCAATGGCAAGTGGCGTATGTGCATAGACTACGTTGATTTGAATAAATGTTGTCCTAAGGATCCATACCCTCTCCTCAACATTGACAGATTAGTTGACGATTCTTCAGGATACAAGTATCTATCTTTTATGGATGCTTACTCCGGTTACAACCAAATCCCAATGTGTGAGGATGATCAAGAGAAGACAGTATTTGTTAATGACAAAGGGGTCTTTTGTTACAACGTCATACCATTTGGGCTAAAGAACGCCGGGGCAACCTACCAGCGCATGATCAACAAAGTTTTTGAGGGTATGCACACAAAGCTGGTAGAAGTGTATATTGATGATATTATTGCCAAGACCCCGGAAGGAGGAGATCATGTTAAAGATCTACGCCTCATTTTTCAACGCCTGCAACAATACGACATGAGACTCAACCCATTAAAATGTACATTTGCTGTCCCTGGGGGCAGATTTCTGGGTTTCATGCTAACACAAAGAGGTATTGAGGCTAATCCTGATAAATGTCGCGTAATCCAAGAGTTACAGAGCCCCAAAACATTAAGAGAGGTACAATCCCTCAATGGCAAAATCGCTGCTCTAGCACGGTTCATGCCAAAAATGGCTCATCGCTCTCTTCCCTTGTACAAAATGTTGAAAAAAGACAAAAAATTCAGTTGGGGCCCAGAGCAAGAGCCAGCTTTCCAAAGCTTGAAAAATGTTTTGGCCAGCCCTCCAATCCTGGTAAAACCAAGCCCAGGTGAGCAACTCATTGTTTATTTGTCTGTTTCAGATGAAGCGCTGGAAGTGGCTCTGGTCAAGGAGACAGTTGAAGGCCAACGACCGGTGTACTTCACTGGTAAAACACTGCATGGTGCAGAATGCCGTTATCAGAAGATTGAAAAGGCAGCACTTGCAGTCGTTTGGGCCTCACGACGCCTAAGACCATATTTCCATGCCCATCCCATCCTGATTCGCACAGACTTGCCACTTCGTACTATACTGTTCAAACCAGACCTGGCTGGAAGGATGATCAAATGGGCCATAGAACTCTCTGAATTCGACATATCCTACGAACCAAGAACTACTATCAAGGCATAGGTCCTAGCAGATTTCGTAGTTGAATTAACAGGCTCTAGCCCAGATGCAGATCATTCACATTGGACAATATACATTGATGGATCTTCAAATAACAGAGGATGTGGAGCAGGAATTGTTATAGAAAGTGATGACGGGGTACATCTTGAAATTTCGTTGCACTTTACCTTCACTACGTCTAACAATCAGGCGGAGTATGAAGCCTGCTTGGCCGGACTCAGAGCAGCACAAGATATTGGGGCCAAAACTGTTACCCTATGCAGTGATTCTCAATTGGTCATCTCACAAATTCTTGGTGAGTATCAGGCCAAAGAACCTCTGCTGCAACAATATCTAGACTGCGTCAATGAGTTAAAACAGCGCTTCAATGAAGTTACTTTCAAGCATGTACCCCGCGAAGAAAATACACGTGCTGATATCTTCTCCAGGTTAGCCAGCACAAAGAAGGCAGGATGCACAACTACGGTTGTACAGAGTACCTTGGCGGAGCCAAGCATTTCCTTTCCTTCCTCAGTACATATGATTAAAAGCCGCTCCTTTGATGACAATTCCTGGGTAGCACCAATAGTTCGTTATCTTGTTAATGGACAATTACCCACAGATGATCTTGAGCGAAAGAAACTAAAGAAAGAAGCACCTTATTATACACTCCTAGACGGACAGTTATACCGCCGAGGAATTTCTGTTCCTTACTTAATTTGTATAAACGAAAATGAGGTGCAAGCTGTTTTGGAAGAAGTCCATGAAGAGCAGTGTGGACACCATCCAGGGGCACGGAGTCTAATGAGAAAAATACTCAGGGCGGGGTATTGGTGGCCCACTCTGAAGTATGACTCTGCCTCATATATTCAAAAATGCGATCAATGTCAACGATTCGCAAATCTTCATCACACTCCAGCAGAAGAAATGTCATCATCAATAACGCCTTGGCCTTTCTATCAATGGGGCATGGATATCTTGGGTCCATTCCCAACCGCGCCCGGCGGTATCAAATACTTAATAGTTGGTGTTGATTACTTCACCAAATGGATTGAGGCAGAAGCAGTGGTGCACATAACGTCAGCCAGGACTCGAAGATTCGTATATGAGAATATCATTGCACGTTTTGGAGTCCCTAGACGCATAGTCACTGATAATGGCACCCAATTCACAGATCGAAAGTTCACTGAACTCCTGGAAAATCTCAGCATTACGCAGATTTTCTCTTCTGTGGAACACCCTCAAACCAATGGCCAAGCTGAAGTTGCCAACAGAGAAATCTTGAAAGGCCTTAAGAAACGCCTTGGTGAAGCAAAGGGAGATTGGGCAAATCAATTGTGCCACGTTCTATGGGCATATAGAACAACCCCTCACTCCACCACAAATGAATCTCCATATCGGCTGACATATGGAGTCGAAGTTGTTATTCCCATTGAATTGGCAGCCCCATCAGCTCGAGTCCTCCATTTCAACGAAGAAGCCAATCAACAGAACCTCGCCCATGAACTCGAGGTCTTGGCGGAGTTGAGAGAGGAAGTCTTTGTAAGGGACCAAGCTGTTAAAGCAAAGGCCGCCAAACGGTATAATATACGTGTTTCTGAACGCCGTTTCAAAGAAGGAGATTTGGTCTTGAGAAGGACCAATATCGGTAATAAATTTGCACACCAAGGCAAATTGGCACCAACATGGGAAGGTCCATACCGAGTCGTCGAAATTCTGGGCAAAGGCACATACCGCCTAGAAAACTTAGATGGCACTCCGGTCAGGAATAAATGGAACATTTTAAATTTACGCATATATTACAGCTAGTTGGGTAATATGGTATGATCTTTTCCTCCTAACTCAAGGTTCTTCCTAGATATACTTTCCTTGAGAAGGTTTCGAAGAGACATACCCCAACTCAGCCCTTTATGTAGTTCCATTATTAATGAAATGCCTTCCTACATTCAATCTTCACTCTAACTTTAAATTGATTATCCATGGCAGAACTTGTTCCCATGCAGATAAGACAACGGCTCCAAAAATTAAAGCATAGATGCATAACTCTTTTCCATAAAGATCAACCAAAATGCAACACAGCTTCACAAACGGAGTCAACAAAAAACTCCTTGGGGGGAAAGGATTGGTGTCACAGCTATATGCTGCACCATACCGACCCTAAGGTCCAAAAAACTCCTTGGGGGGAAAGGATTGGTGTCACAGCTATATGCTGCACCATACCGACCCTAAGGTCCAAAAAACTCCTTGGGGGGAAAGGATTGGTGTCACAGCTATATGCTGCACCATACCGACCCTAAGGTCCAAAAAACTCCTTGGGGGGAAAGGATTGGTGTCACAGCTATATGTTGCACCATACCGACCCCAAGGTCCTGCAGGCCGCCTGTGGAAGGAATCGGTGTCACAGCTATATGCTGCACCATTCTGACCCCAAGGTACTGCAGGCTTCTTGTGGAAAGAGTGGGTGTCACAGCTATATGCTGCACCATACCGACCCCAAAGTCCAGCAAATTTCCTGCGGAAAGGATTGGTGTCACAGCTATACGCTGCACCATACCAACCCTGAATTCAACAATTGTCACGTGATCAGGAGAAACACTCCAGTCCAAATTCAAAAGGATGAACACTTCATCCAAAACTTGGCTCCGCCTAACTACCAATATTTTACGGAGTATGTAATCAATAAACTCAAGCACTGTCAACAAGTTCAAGTAAGTTCAACACTTGTAAAAATTGTGCTTCATTGAAATTCCTAAGAGGCTACTCCGCCTCCTTACAGAATTCACTTCAATGAAATTCCTAAGAGGCTACTACGCCTCATTATTGAATCTACTTCATTGAAATTCTTAAGAGGCTACTCTGCCTTCTTACAGAATTCACTTCAATGAAATTCCTAAGAGGCTATTACGCCTCATTATTGAATTTACTTCATTGAAATTCTTAAGAGGCTACTCCGCCTCCTTACAGAATTCACTTCAATGAAATTCCTAAGAGGCTATTACGCCTCATTATTGAATTTACTTCATTGAAATTCTTAAGAGGCTACTCCGCCTCCTTACAGAATTCACTTCAATGAAATTCCTAAGAGGCTACTACGCCTCATTATTGATTCTACTTCATTGAAATTCTTAAGAGGCTACTCCGCCTCCTTACAGAATTCACTTCAATGAAATTCCTAAGAGGCTATTACGCCTCATTATTGAATTTACTTCATTGAAATTCTTAAGAGGCTACTCCGCCTCCTTACAGAATTCACTTCAATGAAATTCCTAAGAGGCTATTACGCCTCATTATTGAATTTACTTCATTGAAATTCTTAAGAGGCTACTCCGCCTCCTTACAGAATTCACTTCAATGAAATTCCTAAAAGGCTACTACGCCTCATTATTGAATTTACTTCATTGAAATTCTTAAGAGGCTACTCCGCCTCCTTACAGAATTCAATTCAATGAAATTTCTAAGAGGCTACTACGCCTCATTATTGAATTTACTTCATTGAAATTCTTAAGAGGCTACTCCGCCTCCTTACAGAATTCACTTCAATGAAATTCCTAAGAGGTTACTATGCCTCATTATTGAATTTACTTCATTGAAATTCTTAAGAGGCTACTCTGCCTCCTTACAGAATTCAATTCAATGAAATTCCTAAGAGGCTACTACGCCTCATTATTGAATTTACTTCATTGAAATTCTTAAGAGGCTACTCCGCCTCCTTACAGAATTCAATTCAATGAAATTCCTAAGAGGCTACTACGCCTCATTATTGAATTTACTTCATTGAAATTCTTAAGAGGCTACTCCGCCTCCTTACAGAATTCACTTCAATGAAATTCCTAAGAGGCTACTACGCCTCATTATTGAATTTACTTCATTGAAATTCTTAAGAGGCTACTCCGCCTCCTTACAGAATTCACTTCAATGAAATTCCTAAGAGGCTACTACGCCTCATTATTGAATTTACTTCATTGAAATTCTTAAGAGGCTACTCCGCCTCCTTACAGAATTCAATTCAATGAAATTCCTAAGAGGCTACTACGCCTCATTATTGAATTTACTTCATTGAAATTCCTTAGAGGTTATCCCACCTCATCGCTGAATTTTACTTCACCAAATTCCTAAAGGGGTTATTCCGCCTCATTACACTTAGTCATATTTCATTAAGTCCTCAAATGATTACGCTGCCTTCTTAATATCGTTTTACAAGGCATAAATCCGACGGACTCAGACAGTGTTTATATGAACAAGTATTGATTTACAGAAAATATATTTTATTGAATATTGTCAAAAGTTGATAAAGATCTAGAGCCTATCCTGGAACAAGGCAATATCATTAAAATTCAAAGAAAAACAAAACTTGCAAACGGACTCCGGAGCTAGTTTTAAGGCTCGGATGGCACCCCCTCTTGTTGGGCGGAGCTGGGCTGACTTTCACTAGGCTTGGATAAACTTTGCGAGGGGGGCAAGTCCGCCAGGACATACTCTACATTGGGCGCAGGAACATGACCCCCCTGAACAGGCACCATCAGTTCGCCATTGATGAATTCATAGTAAGGATGAATGCCTGCAGTGTTGAGAGCAACGCCTGGGTTGCGATGACGGAGTTGACGAACAGCCATGCTGAAAGCATCATCAATTGCCGCCTCAGCTACATCCAAGGCAGATTGTAACTCCTTATCAAGCCTCTTACTGGTAGCGTCTGAAGTGGCTTTTTCAACTTGTAGCTCTTGAACCTGTTTTTCAAGGTTACTGTATGCAATGGCTGTTTGGTCCAACTCCGCCGCCCAGGCGTCTTCAGCAACGGTCTTATTTATTTCAAAGGAAACCAACCTCTGCTGAAGTTCGCTCACACCTTCGCCCAGTTCTTTGTTCACCTGGGATAGTCCGCCCACTTCTTCGCCCAGTTTTACATTCTGCTCCTTCAAGCCAGAGACTTGCTTTTCCAGCAAGACTTTATCAGCTCTCACTCGAGCCAGCTCCTCCTCAAGCTTCTTTATATCAGAGTCGGCGGTGTCAAGGTGTTTGTCTTTAGCCTTGACCACCTCCGACAACATTTCATTGTCGTGCTCCAAGCTACGTATCTTTTCCACAGATTCATGAAACGATTCTTGGAACATGGCGGCCTCTGCAGCAACTTCAGCGATGCGTGGCACAGAGGCAAGGAAACCATCAATTTCTGTGAGGTGCCACCTTGCAGCTGCAGCAGCGTCTGGAATCTCTTCGAAGTCGATGTCGGGGCGGAGAATGAAGTCCGGATCACGCCTCTCCGACTGGCGGGATCCCATATTTGTAAAATACAAAAAGGGATTTAGTCGAGACCCCGCCAAAGGCAAAGAGACGGATCGCCTGGATGACTCCCCTGGAACATCAATAAGGAAAACTGGTGTCCCTTGAGTAGCCAAGTCCAGGGCGGGATTCTCAGCTGGGCGGACTGAGGAAGCTTGAATTCCCTCCGCCTCATCCCCCGCGACATGGATTGGAGAAGCTTGAATTTCCTCCGCTTCCTCCCCCATGACACCTTCTTCAAGGGCGCCTCCAACACCGCCCAGATCAGCAGTAATACCCACAACAGGTATCTCCTGAGTCTTTTCCAAGTCAATGGCGGCATCGACTGATGCTCCTTCCCCAATCTTCTTCTTGCCCTTGTTCTTCCTCTTTAGCAAGGGTTGGGGATCCACTTCCTCTTCCTCTACCTCAACAGCTTCTGGTTCTTGGCGTTTTTTAGAACGCCTTTCAACATCAACTGTTGAGGACCCTGCACCACCTTCCAAATTCACTATATTAATGGATGTAGGGAAAGGAAGAGTCTTTGTCAGAGCAGCAGCCAAATTCCTTCTGGGATGCACGTTGTTCTCCGCGTCAATTTCCTTGCGGCTCATGCGAATCTGCTTGATACGATCCATCCCAGGGAATTCGGCAATCTCTCCTGCAAAATAACATACATAAATACAATTAGAAGCTGCAGGAAACAACAAGAGTAATATTTAAGCAACATTGGAATTGTTAATGATAAAATATTACTTAAGTATCCCTGAGCATCCCGCCCAAGCAGCCTTCGACACAGAATCAGCTTATGGACGGAGTTGTACTCCTTCAACGTCCGGAGTACTTCCACAGAAGCAGCTGATAAAGCACTCTCCTCAACTTCATACGCTTGTTTAGTCAGGAGGAAGTGCTCATGCGTCCACGCTACTGGGAATTTATCAATTCCCTCCTTATTCCGCCAGAATACGGGCTTATCCTTCCTAACGGAAACCTTCACAAAGCTCATCCTAAAGTGAAGTCCGCCTTCTTTGGCGGAGTCAGCAAACGCCTTGAAATTTAAAATCTTCGGCTCCACCCGAAGGGTTACAAAGCCCATGCCGCCCGTTTTCACATTCACTCTCCTCATGATGCGGCAGAAGGCAAAGAACAACGCCACAGTGGGCGTAAACTCCAGATGTTCAGCCAAAACCTCGAAGTTGCGAACTATCCCCCAACCATTAGGGTGCAGCTGAGAAGGGGCGCAATCCAGGAATCTAAGTACGCCTATCTGGAATTTATTCAGTGGAAAGCGTACCCCCAACTGGGTAAATAAAATATCATACATATATATGGTACGCTCATTTTGAGGACGATGGCATATACGTTCGAACGTCTTGGGCGAACGAATGATGAACCTCCTTTCATACCGTTCATCTTTCCAAATTGGCACAGACAACTCCATCACCCCTCCACTCGTTGTTGCATGACGAGAGGAAGCATCTTTAACATCTTCCTCAACCCAACAATAGGGGTTAATCTCAAGCGTCTTTTTCCAGTCCAATCCATGCAACACAACATTCTGACACTCTGCCATTGTTATCACTTGTGTGTGGGAAACACCTCCTTATACAAACGAATGTACAGCATTACTAAAATACTCCACACTGCTGTAAAACGTCGAATCCCTCCCAGTATAGAAAGCCTCGTCTTCACTCTCAATATCCGAAAACATGGGACGGACAGAAACCCTAGAGCATGACTCTGACTTTTTTCCTCTCATCCTTGCTTCAATAAACGCACATAAAGAGAAAACAGAACCAACCCAAAGAGAATAAAAACAGAAAACAGAGAAAGAAGAAAGTTACCTTAAGTTTCTGAAGAACTGAAGAACTGCAACAACAAACAACTCGCAAGAAAGCAATGTTCAAAAGGCAGTTCTAATACGAAAGCGCAGAGAAGAAGATGAAGTAAAAAGTTTCCCCTCCTAAGAGTTTACCTATTTATAGGCATGGCTTGGGGGGAAACATGTAAAGCCTCACTAATCTCAGAAACGCAACTACAGCCGTTGGATGAATCTCAAGACAGGCATTTTTTGGGCCGCATTTTCAAAATCCAAGGCCCATGGTAATAACCTCGAAAACGTATTCAACTGCTATCCCACGCATTTATGTCCCATCATTGGAATGGCAATCGTTACGAAGGCATACGTGGCAGTGAGAGATTGAAGCGGCAAAACGCAGTTTCGAGGTGCATTAATGACAGGCGTGGCAAGTAATGATGAAAGCATTAAATGCACGTAAACACTTGTCCGAAAATCCTGAGCTAGCAAACACCGCCTAAACCCATGCCTATAAAAGCTAAACATAACAGTGTTATAGCTCATTAAAGTAACTCCGTCAGTCACTATAACAAGCTAGGGGGCATATGATCCGGTCCCAACACCGGTCCCCAAGAGCATGGTTTTAATGCTTTGCCAGATCAGCATTTTGAACAGGAGGAGTACATCTCAAATACCTTATAATTACTTTTATACGGAGTACATACCGCCAGGGCTCGTTACTTCGCCAAGGCATGCAACTCCGCCATGGCATGTAACTCCGCCAGGGTACGTAACTCCGCCAAAGCACGTTACTCCGCCAATGCATACTACTCCGCCAAGCCATAGGCGGAATATTGAATTTCCTATATTGCGTAGCGAGCCCATACTTATAACCCCGGCACGAGATTGACTCTGTCTTGAGAGGTTGAAAATGGGAATCACGCTGTCACGCATAAAAGGGAACAATGAATAAAATAATAAAGCATTAACGCTTTCCAAGCAAGTGGAAATACCCACTACAGTGATGGTGCTCGTGAACGACACAGGGACCCACTACCTTTCTTGCATTATGCCAGAAAACAAGGAACGGGTCCTACCAATAATGGAGCACCAGTAACAGGTATATAAACCTCGGCAAAAAGGTATAGAGGGATCCCCCCCTCAATTCTGAACCTTACACTTTTACTTGCATAATTCTCTCAGATTTGCTTTCTAAGTCTTACAGTATTTCAGAATACTGACTTGAGCGTCGGAGAATAATTGTAGGTACCACCACCAATTGTGTGAAGGCAAAGAAGGTTACTTCAGGCGGACTGTCACATCGCCCAGAGTGCATTGTATTCCGCCCCAGTATACAAGGATACTTCATACTTGCACATTTATAAATATCTCCTTGTACCAGATTGACATTACATGTACATTTTGAATTGTTCATCAACCATACTTTTACACCCCCTGTAAAGGACAATTCAGTTATGGATTGGACTTTTTATCTGATTCAATAACTATTATTTGTTATGTTTATGCTCACCCCCTACTTACTATTTTTACAGTGGATAGGAGACACAGTGATGGTACTTGAAGTCACTCAACCGGTTGGAACACTATGTATTTATATACTCAATACATAGTATACATAGTTATCTTGGTAGAAGCCTTGGCCGGCTCCTGTGATTACTGAGTGAATATTCTTTTGTATACTAAATGGTCGGTCGACTTTTATTTGTAATGTAACAATGATATTATTTATTTCAGATTCTATTTTAAATCTTTAAATTATTTGTGAAACGTTTGTTGTATTTATTTATATCTTAAAATGGATCGGTCGGATTGTTGTATAGTTGGTATTATTAGTATTGAATCTGACTTCTATTTTAGAAATTTAAATGATTCGCGAAAAAAATTTATTTGATTTATTAAAATTTATTTTAAAAAAATTAATTAAGGATGTTATAATAATTACCGAGTGTGATTGGCTATAATTGCTGAGTATAATTTGCTATAATTGCCGAGTGTGAGTTGTATTCTGATGATGAAGTAATCGGACAGAGTTTATACTCATATTTTGTTATTTAAATTCCGTTCTAGATTAATTATGATGCTAAACACTTACCCTTGCTGTGGTTTTCAATTTAGTAACCAGTGACAGGGAAGAGGTCAGAGCCATGGAGATACGCCAAGCGGAGGATTGATGCCAAGGCACCGAGTGACTTTGAATGAATTGTGTAATATATGTATATAATGAGTTTTCCGAGTGTGTGATGCTACATGTTGCCTGTATGTTAAATTAAATTTGAATCGGTATGCTGATAGACGTGAGTATAAATTCTTGATGTTATGTGATCGGTGTTTATTTTATGAGTGAATTTGCATTACTGTAGCATAGTCGATTACCGGGCGAATCTAGTCGAGTGGATTCATTCTTGTCCGAGCGAGGACTGATTGATTTGGTGCCTATTTCGCTCAAGTGAGTATTCCTTGTTTCTTTCCGAGTGAAGAATAACCGAGAGACCCTCTTCCGAGTGGAAGGTTAGGGTGTCTCCGAGTGAGTTATGGCCGAGAGAATCACTTCCGAGTGAAGAAAGATAAGAGTGCTTCCAAGTGAAGATCAGAGTGTTTCTGAGTGAGGTATATCCGAGTGAACCTTTTCTGAGTGAAGGAAGGTTAAGTTGTTCCCGAGTGAGAGATGACCGAGTGGACTTATTTCCGAGTGAAACCCGACTTGTTGACTTTCCTTGTAAGTCTTGTCCGCTCAAGTTTAAAGAGTAGCATTCGCTCAAGCGAGTCGGATCTCACCTAAGCGAATTAGGGTCTCGCTCAGGCGAATGACCCCTGACTCTGTTTTCCTTCTTCCACTGATTTTAATTGAATCCTATTTTATTATTGATTTATTTCCGATCGGTTATTGTTATCTTAAGTATGCTTTTATTATTTTGAAAGTATTTAAGAATAGTAAATATTATTTTATATTAAGACCGAGTTGATTTTTATTAAACGTGAAAAATTATTATAAAAAATGATGAAACGATTGTTATTAAAGGGAAAATTGACGCGGGTCATCACACATCCTCTCAGCTAAGCCATTCAATTGCAACGTCTTTGGCGGTGTCGTTTGATGTCGAATACCATGCTCTTCACTGCAAACATGGAATGGTCCTTGTACTCTCCACCATTGTCTGTACAAATACACTTAAGCTTCTTACCAGTTTCCCTCTCCACCATAGATAAGAATTGTTTAAAGACACCTAATACTTGATCTTTAGTCTTTAAAAGATACACCCAAGTCTTTTGGGAATGATCATCAATGAAAGTCACAAAGTACTAAGCACCACCGAGTGACTTTGGCATTGGCCCACACAAATTTGAATGTATTAGGTCCAATACATTCTTCATTCTGGAAGGAGGGGAACTCTTGAAAGCAACTCTGTTTTGCTTTCCCGCCAGACAATCAGCATGTTTCTTCAGATGGATCTGATCCAATCCAAGAAATATATTCTTCTTGGTTAGAATGGTCATACTTTTCTCACTCATATGACTGAGCCGTTTGTGCCATAATTCAACTATATCGTCATTCTTCACTGTATTCATAGTATCCTGCAAAACCTTTGCCTGTATTATGTACAGTCTTGAGCACTTGTCTCCTTTGGCCACCACCAATGATCCTTTGGTGAGCTTCCACTGGCCGTTGTTGAAGGTGTTGCAGTAACCTTCATCATCCAACCTTCCAGTTGAGATCAAGTTTAGGAGCATGTTTGGAATATGCCTGACGTCCTTCAGGACTAACCGCGTACCATTCTGTGTCTCTAAACAAACATCTCATTTTCCTACAACTTTTGAATAATTTTTATTCCCCATTCTAACAATACTAAAATCACCTAGTGTGTAAGAGAAGAATAATTCCTTTTGAGATGTCACATGAATAGTAACTTCACTGTCAACTACCCAACTAGTCTAATAGGTTGCAAGGTTAACAATGTCTTCTTCATAGATGATGTGGAACTCCTCAGCAGCATTGGTTTGTTCATCATCACTGCTGTTATCTTAGACCTTCTCCTTGCCTTTGTTCTTCTTTTGAGATCTCTTAAGTATCCGGCAGAACCTCTTTATGTGGCCTTTTTGCTTGTAGTGATGGCACTCTACATTTGCATATTTATTTGACTTTCCTCTGCTTTTGCTTCTGGACTTTGAACCTTTGGTCTGATTCCTCCCCCTTGTCTCTGCAACAAGAACATCCTGTTGCGATGATGTAGTTCCTTGTGCTTTTCTTCTCATTTCTTCATTTAGGACACCACTTTTGACATTTTCCATATTTACTACACCATTTGGTGCAGAATTTGTGATTGAAATCTTCAAAGTCTCCCAAGACTCTGGTAGGGAAGCCAGCACCAAAAGAGCAAGTACTTCATCATCAAATTTAATGTCCATCCTTGACAGCTGCTCCACAATCCCTTGTATCTCATTCAAATGATCTGCCATCAATATACCCTCCCGGTACTTTATCTGGAGTAGTCTTGTCAAATAAAATAATTTATTGTTGCCAATTTTGGAAGCGTACAACTCCTCTAACTTCTTCCACAATGTTCGAGCATGAGTCTCACTACAAATGTGATTGTACACATTGTCTTCGACGAATTATCAGATAAAGCCACAGACTCGTTCATGCTCAAATTCTCATTCTTCATCTGTCTTGTCCTTAGGTTTAGTTGTACTAAATACTGGTAAATGCATCTTCGTCACAAATAGGAGACCCTTCATCTTGTTTCTCCATATGTGGTAATTCATGCCATTTAAATTAATCATTTTACTCGTCTTCACCTCCATGGCCCCAACTACACTTTTGAAGGGTAAATAATAATCTGACTTATTTTCTGATGTGAAGGGTCCACCTTAGTGGCAACCACAGAGCATACGATAAGTAGATATTAATTCCCCCTGGTACCGCTTTGATACCAGTTGTTGGGAAAAACCAGATACAGATTAACTGATAATTTCCCCGGCGCAGCAGAATGGCGAACCAATAAAATAGGTGGTTGCAGAATAAATTAAATATGAGTAAAGTAAATAAATAATTAAAATGACACCAGCAATTTAACGTGGTTCACCTTTTAGATTTGGGCTACGTCCACGGGACAAACTCTAAAATTTCTTCCACTAATAAAATTAGTAGGCGTACAAGAGGGACTTCTCTAAAATATTAGAGGCACAAAACCCGAGATTAACCCAAAATAGTAGTACTCAAGTGTTTCCCAAACACCCCAATTAACCTTACTATTTTGTCACTCACTAATTATTTTTCTCTCACTCTAAATCATCAAAGCAATTAATTGCTTTGGCCTAAACACTCTCCGTAGTGTTTCTTGCAATTTCTCTCAATTGTTACTTTCAATTTCCTTGATGCATTATGCTGAAATGCAAAGCCTATTTATAGGCTTATGAAATGAATTCTAACCACTTGAAATTGAGTGGTTTTTATTCTTCCATGGTGCTTCATTTGCTGCCCACAAATTAATTTTTATTTTATGATTTTATGGTCCTCCTTTTAGAGGGTACAGCAACACTTTGTTGATATGGTAATAGTCTTCTTTCCCTCATTTTATTAGGGTTACTTGCTTTTTCGAAGCATTTACAAATTGATTCAATAGGATAAATTGTCCGCATTTGCATTACTCCCTCTAACTTAGAGATCGAGTTTTTCATAATGAATTAAAATATACAACTAATAATTTGTATCTCGGATATATGTTTTACAATTTAAAAGAAAATTATTTTATATAAATTTGTAATTATCATAATTTTTCATTTATTTACTTATGGTTTTACGATGTTCCTTTTTTTACAAATGACGTATTCCTAATAACTTCACAAATGATGTATTTCTAGTGAGGAAGTTAAGGAAAGAATTGAATTCCAAACTAAATTTATGAAGACGGAACTTAGAAGGACTTAAAAGGTAAAATTTTAGGTTGATTAAAATCAAAATAAAATAGTTAACAAGGGACAAAACTAATAATGACATAAGGTTAACAATGAATATCAAATTATACTAAGTATCAAGGTTTAAGAATTTGACTGGATAATATATAAGATAAAAATTAAATTAATTAATAGAATATTTCATGAAAAATAGAAGGCGTTGAAATAGAAAAAATTCTATGCGAAGATTTGGGACTTTAAGTCTGTTACCAAACTTAGCTTGATTCAATTACGTTTCTATTTCTATGTAACTATATTGGTTCACAGAGGTTGTTAGGTATTGTTTCTTAGTATGGTAATTGGGTACTTGTATAAGGGACTGGAAAAATTCTCTAAGTCTAGAGTATTGGTTAGAGTTATGACCTTTGTAATCTCTTCATCATAAATCAGCTTTGTTGCTCTTCCTGTGGATGAACCATGTAACCTGTTTGTGTTCCTCTTCTTCTCTCTTTATCTTTTATGTTACATTGCTAATTTTACATTGGTGTTTAAAATTACTCTGTTTTACATTCTAGTTTTCTTTCTCTGGTTTTGTTTTTGTTCTTATGGGTTTCTTTGTGTTTCTTGTGATCAGATTATATATCCTAATAGAACTAACAAGTGGCGTCGTATGTGGGGATGCCTAAAATATCAAGAAATCAAAGAATAGGCTCCACTAGGGGTGTGCAAATTTTGGATTAGCTTAAATCTAATCCAAATCTATTGAAAAGCCATTTATAAGGATTTGGATTAAATCCAATTTTAATAAATCGGATTTGAACTAAATCCAATTTTTAGAAAATGGATTTTATCCAAATCCATTTTTTAAAAACTAGATTTGACAAATCCGGTTTATTAAAAATGGATTCAATCCAAATCCAGTTTTAATCCAATTTTTTAAGTCAAATACAATTTTTTAAAGCTAAATATATTTTTTTAATTCAAGTATAATTATCACTACATCAAAGATGAAGTAAGTAAATTAAAGAATTAAATTATATCATTTTAAAAATTAGATTTTAAAATCAATCTATTTTTATTATGTTAAATTGGATTGAGTCCAAATCCAAGTTTTAAAATTTGGATTTAATCAAATCCATATTTTTTTAAGTTGGATTTTATCCAAATCCAAATATAAAGTATATCTTAATATCTAAATATATGAAATCAAGTTTTTTCTTGTCTGGATTGGGCTTAAATAGGATTTGGACGTAAAAGCTGGATTTTTTTCATACCCCTAGGTTCCACAAAGTTTGATATAGAGAAGTTCTCTGGTGAGAACGACTTTAGCCCGTGTAAGATCAAAATGGAAGCCATCTTGATCCAGCAAGGTTGTGTAGAAACAATCAAAGGAGTAAAGAAGATGGCTAAAGAGAAAGAAGATATGATTGAAAACGCAAGATCTTCGATCATCTTGAGTCTTGGTGACAAGGCGTTAAGGGAGGCAGCGAGAGAGAAGATAGTTGCATCAATGTGGGTGACGCTAGAATCTTTGTATATGACGAAATCTCTTACAAACAGACTCCACTTAAAACAACAGTTGTATTCCTTTTAGATGAATATGGCAAGAAGTGTCTCAGAGCAGATAGCAGATTTTAACAAGATCCTAGATGATCTGGAAAATATTGAAGTAAAATTGGATGATGAAGACAAAGTCATCTTGCTGTTAAACTTTCTCCCCAAAAGTTATGAGCATTTCAAAGACGCAATCCTTTATGGAAAGGAACATACCATAAGTCTTGAAGAGGTTATGACCTCAATTAGATCCAAAGAACTGCAGAGACAGTAGGAGCCCAAAATAGAGGGCAATGGTGAAAATATTAATGTCTTAAATGGGAAGAAAGAAAAGAAATACAAAGATAAGAAAGGAAATAAGCCATTTTAAAAGGCTAAGTCTGGGGATTAGACTTTTCAGTACAGGTGCTATACCTATAACAAGACTAGACATCTCAGGAAGAACTATCCTGAGAACACCGAGGGTGCCAAAGGCAACTCTGAAGCAACAGATTTTGCAGTTGTATCAATAGATATGAGAGTGTTGGAGTTCTTGTTGCATCATCTTCATAGACTCAAAGACTGGGTCATGGATTCTGAATGCTCTTATCATATATTCCCAAAGAAGGATTATTTTGAGACCTTAGAGTTTAAAGAATGTGGAATAATTTTGCTAGGGGATAATCGCCCCTGCAAGGTGCATGGCATTGGAACCATAAGATTTAGGATGTTTGACAATAGGGCATTTCTTCTCAAAGAAGTTAGGTATGTTCTTGATTTAAAACACAATCTCATTTCAATAAGCATGTTTGATAATCTTGGTTTTTTAACAAGAATTCAACATGGTGTGTTAAACATTTCAAATGGGTCTTTAATAGTTGCAAAAGGCTTAAAAGATAAATGTAATGGTTTGTTTATCTTAGATGGTTCTATTGTAATTGCTCATGCATCTATTGCTATCAAAGTCTGTCAGGATAAAACAAAATTATGGCATCTCAGACTTGGGCATGTTAGTGAAAATGTGTTATTTGAATTGGAAAAACATAATCTGCTTAATGGGGATAAAATAAACAAGTTAAATTTCTGTGAAAATTATGTGCTTGGTAAATCTCATAGAGTGAAATTTGGGTCTGACATGCATATTTCTTTCAAACCTTTTGAATATGTTCGTTCTGATTTATGGGGGCCTTCTAGAGTTCAGACTCTAGGTGGAGACTCTTATTTTCTATCAATTGTGGATGATTTTCCAAGAAGAGTCTAGTTGTTTATGCTTAAGAGTAAGTCTAGAACGTTTTCAAGATTTCAGCAATGGCACATACCGATTCAAAATCAGTTAGGCACCTGATCAAGGTTCTAAGGACTGATAATGGCATGGAATTTCTTTCAAAGTAGTTTGATGAGTTTTGCAGGAAACAGGTAATTAAAAGACAAAATTTTGTACCCAAAACACCCAGCAAAATGGTTTCGCTGAAAGAATGAACAAGACAATCTTGGAATGTGTAAGATGTATGCTTCTTAGAGTTGGACAACCCAAATGCTTCTGGGGAAAAGCTGTTGCCATTGTTGTTTGCCTAATTAACAGGTTCCCATCCTCGGCTTCAAATTTCAAGACATCAATGGAAGCTTGGACTAGAAAGCCCGTAGATTATTCTAGTTTGTGCGTGTTTGGATCTCTGGCTTATGCTCATATCAAGGAGAGAAAGTTAGAACCAAGGGCAGTCAAGTGCATTTTTCTAGGATATCCTGAAGGAGTGAAAGGCTACAGACTCTGGAGATTAGGAGCGGGTGGAAGCAAATGAATCATCAGCAGGAATGTGGTTTTTGATGAGTCAAGAATGAGTATGTTTAAGGATCAGACTCTGCAAAAAAATACCTTAGAAAAAGAACAAACTCAAATTAAGGTGGAGCTCTCATCAAAAGAGAAACAAACTCAGAATGTAGAGGGGCATTTCTTACAGTCAACAGACCCAGACAATACTACAGCAGAACCTGTTTTTCAAGAAAATAACAGCTTAGGTGAAGCTGCATACTTTTATAATATCCCTGACTATCAATTGGTCATAGGTAGAGGGGAGAGAATTCCTAAGCCACCAAATAGATATGGGTATACAGACCTGATCTATTATGTTTTGAGTATGGCCAATGAAGTTCAGAGCACATAACCATGGTCATTTAAAGAAGTCATGAATTGTTCTGAAGCACAACATTGAAGTAAGGCTATTCATGAAGAAATAGAGTTATTGAATAAGAATCCAACCTGCGAACTTGTGGATTTGCCTAAAGGACAAAGGACTATTAGAAGCAAGTGGATCCTCAAAAGAAAAGAAGGGATACCAAGGGTTAAAGCACCAAGTTTTAAAGTTAGACTTGTGGCTAAAGGCTTCACACAGATCTATGAAGTGGATTACAATGAAATTTTTTCACCTATTATAAAACACGACTCTATCAGAGTTCTACTAAGTCTGGTAAATCAGTTTAACTTGGAGTTAAAACAAATGGACGTTAAAACAACTTTTCTTCATGGTGATTTGGAGGAGACCATCTTTATGCAGCAACCAGAAGGGTTTTCAAAAGATGGGAACAAAGTTTGTTTTCTCAAGAAGTCTCTCTACGGTCTAAAACAAAGTCCTAGAATGTGGTACAAGAAGTTTGACATTTTTTTTGATTAAGTATGGATTCAGTAGATATGCAGCTATGACAGCTCTGTTTACATTCGAAAAAAAAATAATATTTGTGTGTTATATCTTTTCCTCTATGTGGATGACATTCTGTTGGCAAGCTCTAGTAATGATAAGTTAATTTTGTTCAAACAAATTTTGAAGTTTGAATTTGAGATGAAGGATCTGGGACCTGCTAGAAAGATATTGGGAATGGACATAATCAGGAACAAGAAGCAAGGAGAACTCTTCTTGTCTTAGTAAGGATACTTGAAGAAAGTTGTTGAAAGATTTAGAATGCATCAATTTAAATCTGTTCAAACACCTCTATGCTTCATCCTCTCAGTCTCTTATTACAGAGGAAGAAAAATTGAAGATGTCTCTTGTCCCTTACGCTAGTGGTGTTGGTTGTCTCATGAATGGAATGGTTTGCACTATACCCCATCTTGCTTATGTTGCAAGTCTGATCAGCAGATTCATGGAAAATTCTAGCCATGCTCACTGGAATGCTTTGAAATGGGTCACAAGATATTTGAATAGATCAACAGATTTTGGTATGAAATTTAAAAATGTGTCTCAAGGAAGCAACTCTGTCATAGGCTATGTTGATGCAGATTTTACAAGCTACATTGATACCAGAAAATCTCTTACTGGTTACGTTTTCACTCTCTTTGGTACTGTTGTATCTTGGAAGGCTAATTTACAACCTATGATGGCTCTGTCAACTACAGAGTCTAAATACATTACTTTAGCAGAAAGAGTGAAGGAAGGTCTGTGGCTGAATGGTCTGGTGGGAGGACTTGGTATTAACCAAGACAGTGTTACTATTTTCTGCGATAGCCAAAGTGCCATTCACTTGGCTAATCGTTAGACCTATCATGAAAGAACAAAACACATTGATGTAAAATTCCATTTCATAAAGGAAATGGTTGATTTGAGGAAGGTCCAGGTTGAGAAGATTGCCACTGAAGAAAATCCTACAAACATGCTCACTATTCAAGCATTGTTTAGACTTAATCAATTTTACAAGATGGTGATTAATGCATAAGTGGAGAGCAGTTATGGAAACAAGTAATTTAGATTAAGGTCTATTAGAGTGTGAAGATCTGTGACTCTAAAGTTTAGGACTTTAAGTCTGTTCGCGGACTTAGCTTGATTCAGTTACGTTTCTGTTTCTATGTAACTACATTGATTCATAGAGGTTGTTAGGCATTATTTCCTATATATATAGTCCTTGGGTGGTTGTATAAGGGACTGAAAAATTTCTCTAAGTTTAGAGTATTGGTTAGCGTTATAACCTTTGTAATCTCTTCATCATAAATCAGTTTTGCTGCTCTTCTTGTTGATGTAGGCTCATTGTGACTGAACCACGTAACCTGTTTGTGTTTCTCTTCTTCTCTCTTTATCTTTTATGTTACATTGCTAATTCTACATTCGTGTTTTAAAGTACTCTGTTTTACGTTCTAGTTTTCTTTCTTTGGTTTTGTTTTTGTTCTTGTGGGTTTCTTTGTGTTTTTTGTGATCAAATTATCCTAATAAAACCAACATCCTATATAAAGTTCGTTTGTTTAAGCTTATTTTTAAGTATTTTAAAAAAAACACTTTTTTATAAGTATTTTTTAATAAGCAGATTAAAGTTACTTCTTAAAATAAGCAGAAATCAACTTATTTTTAACTTCTACTTATTTTAAAACTTTAAACAAATACATTAAAATTTAAAATAAATATTTTTTAATTAAAAACACTTATATCTTAAAATAAATTTAATGTTTTATACTCGTGTAAGATCGAAAATGCTGTGAATGTTTACCGATGGAAGATAAACATCGAACATAACAATTAAAGTCTACCTTGTTCACGGTTGAAAGTTGTAAAATAATCTAAATAAGGACAGAGTATATACATAGAGAAACGGTAGGAAAGGGACGAGAGTGTGTAGCGCTGCGTTGAAACTCAAAATTGTCACCGTTGCCGTTGATGGCAAGTTCTGTTAATTCCATTCTCCTTAAGGTCAATAATTGTTACCCCTTTTCCCGTTATAAAGAAACAACCGAAAACTGAATCATCTTCCTTCATTCTATCTTCACTTCACTGAGGACCAATGCCTTCTCCTTGCATTATCCTTGTACTCTCTCTCCTCTCTTTACTCTCATTCACTTCTTCCAACACTATCACTCTCCCACTTTCCCATTCCTTCACCAAACACCCAGATCCATTCCACTCCCTCAAACTCGCAGCTTCCTCGTCTTTAACCCGGGCCCACCACCTCAAACACCACCCCCTCCTCACCACACCACTCTCCGCCAAATCCTACGGTGGATACTCCATAGATCTCAACTTCGGTACCCCACCCCAAACCTCCCCTTTCGTCTTCGACACCGGTAGCAGCCTCGTCTGGTTCCCCTGCACCTCTCGCTACCTCTGTTCCCGCTGCAACTTCCCCAACATCGACCCAACCAAAATGCCCACCTTCATCCCCAAAAACTCCTCCTCGGCCAAATTACTCGGTTGCAAAAACCCCAAATGCGGTTTCATCTTTGGCCCCGACGAACAATCTCGTTGTCCAAAATGCAACCCACAATCCCAAAACTGTACCCAAACTTGCCCCGCTTACATAATCCAATACGGCTTAGGCTCCACCGCCGGGTTCTTGCTCCTCGAAAACCTCGACTTTCCGGGAAAAATCGTTCCGGATTTTCTCGTCGGGTGTTCCATCCTCTCCACCCGGCAACCCTCCGGTATCGCTGGATTCGGTCGCGGAAAAGAGTCTCTACCGTCGCAAATGGGTCTCAAGAGATTCTCTTACTGCTTAATCTCCCACAGCTTCGACGACGCGCCTGAAAACAGTGACCTCATTTTGCACACTGGCTCCACCGGTGATTCTAAAACCAACGGCGTTAGCTACACGCCGTTTCGCCGAAACCCCTCCGTTAACAACTCCGCGTTCCTCGAGTACTACTACGTTAATCTTCGTAAGGTCGTGGTCGGTGGAAAGCGAGTGAAGATTCCGTTAAAGTTTTCAGAACCCAGTGTTGTTGACGGTAACGGAGGCACCATCGTGGACTCTGGAAGCACCTTCACGTTTATGGAAAGGCCCGTTTATGAGTTGCTGGCCCAAGAGTTCGAGAAGCAGTTGGCGAATTTGGATCGGGCCAAGGACGTTGAGGCCCAATCTGGGTTGAGGCCCTGTTTTAATGTTTCCGGCGTGGGAAACATGACTTTCCCGGAACTTGTTTTTCAGTTCAAAGGCGGCGCCAAAATGACGTTGCCGCTCCCGAATTATTTCTCCTTGATCGGAGATTCCGAGGTTGTGTGTTTGACAATTATCTCCGACGGTGGTCTTGGTCCGGTGAAAACCTCCGGCCCGGCGGTTATCTTGGGGAATTATCAGCAGCAGAATTTCTACGTTGAATATGATTTGGAAAATGAGAGGTTCGGATTTCGGCCACAGATTTGCAAAAAGGGTGCTTAGTTTAGTAGCTGTCACCGTTTTTTTATATATATAATTTTTCATTTGTCGTTGAGTTTAATGCAGTAGATAAAACTCATTCATTTTTTTAAGAAAATTCTGCGTGATGGCGGAACAGGGTATGGATGTTCAGAATTATTTTAATTTTAAAATAAATAAATATTTGTTTGGTTCCCTGGTGTGGCGTGCTTCCCAAAAACGCTTGCATATGAATTTGTTCCTCTAGTCGATTGTTGCATTATTCCTTTTTGATTTTTGGTAAAAGAGCATTTTGATTGATTCGTTTTCTTTTCTTGTTGATATTGTGTCATAAAGTTATTTTTCATGTTATGTTAGTTGGGATGTAAAGTAAAGAGTTGGGTTCTTTATTCCCCGTGTTGCATTATTTGCGTTTCCTATTATTGTACTCCAAGAAGCATTGTTTGGTACATGTAAAGCCAAAGCAATAGTATTATTCTGGGGATGATCACCGACAACAGAGTAATAGTTAAAATAAACCAATACTACATGCCCAGTGAGTAATCCATCCCACGTCACGTAACTTATTTATTTTTACTACACCAAAACCATTATTACAAGTCTCTTGTATTAAACCACTTAATTAATTAAGCTTAATTTTCCATTTTGAAATCTTTAGTATCGGTTTCATATGCATTTGAAAAAACAAAGTTATAAAATTGAATAAATCTGACACAATTAAAATTTCATATAACCATAAAATTTCTTTTGAATTGGTTGAACCCAACGATAAATCAAACACCTCCTTACCTATAAGAATACTGAATTATGGCCTAATTTAGGCACAAACAGTACCCAACTGTTTGAATTCTATGACCTAACACTAAGGTACTCTATAGGATATGGAGACAAGGGATAATAATTAGCCGCGCTGGATTCATGTAGGTGTAGGTAATTTTTGAAATGTAGTAAATATTTTTATGGATTTAAAATAATGAATATATTAAAAAATAACATTTTGAAGTTTCTTAATCCCTGTACGAATATCCGTAGTGTTGAAAAAAATTACTAACAATCTATTTTTTCTTTTAAACTATTTCTTTTGTCTACTATTTTTCTTTTAACTTCAACTAAACAATGGAAGTTTTTTGTTTTTTTTAGTTTAAGGAAAATTACATTACATTTTATGAATCTTCTTAGAAAAACAGATTTTTATCAACTAAAATTTAACGGAAAAGATTTTACACATTCAAATATGTTTTGTAAAAGTGACAGACTATAACCCTTAGAGGAAAGTTATTGTAAACTTTGTTTATTTGGTCAGCCCAGTTGAGCAAGGCCATGGATGGGAACTTGCTTCTTAATGGGCCAAGAAATTGGAAACTTGATCTTTTTTTTCTCCTAAGCGACCAAGAAAACTTGATCTTCATGGGCACCGGTGGACTGGGATTCCCTTGAGAAAAATAAAAAACCAACAAATAATGGATTTGCATTGTACTCCTTGGCCTTTTTGGGCCCATTTTATTAATGAAACCTTTCTGTTGATTACCAAAAACACAAATAATGGAATCCTGGAAACCACATTCAAGAAATGAGCACTCTGAAAACATATTATTAATATTGGCTAATCACTTGGGAAATGTTTTGAATTTTGTTCTCCAAACCAAACATTGAAAATTTATATCAACCCAAACATTTCATAATATCGAGATAAATCTGAAACCATGGAACATTGTTAGAATTGAAATTGAAACTGAAACAATCATTTAGTGATTGAAATTCGGCCTAATATTTTTAATTTTTATGTTTGGGATATCCGTTTAGAATTAGAGTTACAGTTTCATATCCAAATTTTATAGAATTTGTTTAAAAAAATGCCCAGGCTCTTTAGCCAATACCTTATCAATTACAAATTATATACTAACAATTAAAGTTATTGTTTCTTTTTAATAAAAAAAAATTATCACCCCCACCCCAAAAAAATATAGACTAAATACACCTTTCTTCTTTTTCTTCAAGAAATTTGACAAATTTTGAAAAGGTTAGAAAATATTTTTTGTTTTATATTTTATATTTTTATCTTTGATTATAAAATTATCACATTATCTTTTGTTTTTTAAAGTTTATACATAAAACAACAAAATGAAAGAAATATTATTTTTAATATTTCTTGTACAAACTTTTAGAAATAAAAAATAATGTGACAATTTTATAATTAAAATTAAGATGATAATTTTATATTAAAATAAAAACCAAAAATATTTTCTAAAACTAAACGAAACATCTCTATCTTTTATAGGAAAATTTATAGCAACAATAACATATTCTTCATATGGATTTAGAATATTTATTTGTCATAGACATTATCAATTAATATGATAGACTTGCGTTGTAGAATACTATTGAAATAAGGAGTTTAAGTCTTCCTTTGTCTTGTGACCACACTCCAAATTCTAAGTTTTCAATTTGGCAAATCTACAAAGCAACTCAATATTCATTATGATGGTAAAGGAGACCTAACCAAACTATTTATTAACCCTAAACGCCTCCCTTCATGGACCTAGAGGTCATATCTCACGTTGATAAGAATTAAGTATTCAAGATTAGCAATTGATCATATTATTAGTGGGCTTAAGTATCATTAAATGGATCACTCTTATTAACTAATTTTTATTAAAACAAAAATCACAATTAATTTTAGCTTACAAGAATGTTCTAAATATTTTAAATACTTTCAAAAACAACTTTCGAGTTAATAACATGTTGTGGCCCCAAACATATGATCCCAAGATGCAACACCTATTAGACTTCTTCCTACAAAAAATCATGCAATTTCAAATCATGACAACAATTATATCTCACATTAATATAACATCTTCCATGGTCACAAATATCAGAGACCGTGCCAACTAGTCATCAGTATGGAGTGTGGTAAGAAAATGACATGTCAATATGATTAAATAGTCATACGAATTCTACTTTCATCTTCAATTTCTCTCAAGTCAAAGAAATTTTATGGTTCATTACAAACAATTATGCCTTGTCTCCAAAACGACGTTGACTATGGATAAAATAGTCTTACCAACATTGAACTTCGATATATTTGTTAAAACTATAATGCCGCAAAACTAAATAGGTATCGACCAAAGACATATGGTCCCAACAATACCGAGTTCTAAGTTTTAATATATAGTTTTTAAAACCATAATGCTTTAGCTTCGATTAAGTACAAGCATAGTGGTCCAACAATACCAAGCTTTAAGTATTAGCAATTGTTAAATAATAATGCAAATATATACAAAGAGATGTGATAAGCAAACATATATGATTAAGACCCACATGATAGGAAAACTCCATATACGATCATGTTTTCTAGATAATCAGCACATATAAATTGAACACTAAAAGTACTCAAAATTAAAAGGTTTACATGATAAAAAATTGACATTGAATTATAAACTCCCACTAATAAGTATATCTAAAGAACTCACATTGTCCATGTTATCAACATGCCTCTTTAACACCATGGACCTTAGTTACTTGTTAAATGATTAAGAAACAAACATCAATGTCAATACACCTCAACAAATAAGTCATTTTTCCTATTCTTTAACAATCAAATATTTTAATTCCAAAATGCTTATGACCACTAGAAAATTTATTAATTATATATATCTTCAATGGTCTAGCAGCAGAATCCATAATAAAAATCTGTCATTAAATTCTTCAACTAAATGAGTAACATAGTAGGCAGCAGATTATACCCCTTTTACATTAGGCTAGCATGCATCTAAAACTTCAAATATCAAAGAATGTCAAGTTTTGTGCACACCTAATCATACATTAGACTACTTAATACATTGTCAAACGGTTTAGCCTTTATATATATGGTCGCTTAACATTATCTTTGACAAAATGATCTTATAATTAGATTTATCACTTTTAATGAATGGTATATGTAAGATCTGTATAAAAGATTCACAACAATTACATAAAAAATTGTAACATTTCAATAATTTGTCTCCATTAACCTGCTGCTCTTACACACCCCTATAAGATTGAGGATCGATCGAAGACTCCCATCTTGTTTCTCAAATGCTGATGTCTTGCCTTGGATACTGGTTTAGTTAAGCAATCAGTCAACTGGTCGTTAGTACACACAATGAACACTGAGTTTTCCTTGTTGCACCAAGTCTCGGGCAAAATGAATGTCAATTGAAATGTGTTTCATGCGACTGTGGTATACTAGATTATGAGTAAGGTAAGTAGCACCCAAAATGTCACAATTATTGGGGATTTTGGAATTGTGGCACCTAGTTCTGTGAGAAGAGAGTGTGGCCAAGATAATTCACAAACAGAATTTGCCAAAGCGCATGATACTCAACCTCAGTAGGACTTCCATGAAATTAACGAATTAACATTTAATATTATTTATTAATGAGTAATAAAATTATTTAAAACATTATATCATGTCATAAATACATAGAATATTCAATCGTATCTTGTATTTGATATTTCTAGTACTCAAATCGTGGCATTCAGGTTGTATTAGGTGTCGGATGAAGTTCCGACAGATCTATATTTTATAGATATAGTTGACAACATGGTATTTATATTATGTATCTTTTCAAAAGCTTGGCAAATTGTTTCATGCTTTTCTGAATCCAAAAGTTCTTGAAAGAACGTAGATCCACACGTGACACGTGCGTGCATGCATGCTGGATAAACTACATTTTCGGCTGTTTCCATCGCAAGGGTGATTTAATTAATTTTAAATTTAGTTATGATCACACAAAAACAATTGGCAGCTTTAAAAAAACACAAATATTCTATAGGTTAATTATTAAATTTACAATGATAACGATTTTATTAATACCCCACGTTATTTGTACATTTATATAAAAACAACTTTATTAGCTAATAATTAATTGGGTTAAAGTAATGTCTGTTTATATTCAAATTGATCAATCTTATTTTTTAATAAACAACTGTTGGGAAAAAACAGTCATTCATTAGGCTGGCCATACTAATATTTGTTTGATGTTTCCTGTCAGTAATTAAACGGTAGGCCGCTTACTACTAGTTTTTCTTTGATTACAAAAAAAAAAAAAAAAAAAAAACTAGTTCATAACACAGAATTTTGTCTTTAAAATATATAATCATAAATGGTCAAATGTTAAATTTTTAACGCATAATATAAAATATGTGAAAGTTGTGATTTTTTTAAAAATTTACAATATCCATTTAAAATTAAATTTACTAGCAAATGTTTCAAGATTCATAGAATTTTTCAGTGTTATTAAATTTTACAAATTATAAAACGAAATACAGTTAAATATACCCTTCGTTTTTTTTAATATGTATTTTTATAAGTTCACATCTGTTTATATTCCTTTTTAAGTTTTTAAGATAACCATATATCTTTTTTTTTCCAATTATACCATTTAACTTTAAGAAATAGAAAATGATATATTAAGATATATAATTAATGAATGAAAAGATGTATTGCATACATTTATTTAATAGGTGTAAAAAACCCTAAAGATAGATTAAAAAAAGCGTTGAAATTTTGAATTTAAATGTTAAACTATAAGAGTTTGTTTATTAAAATATAGTTCGCATTTGAGATTGTTGTTATAGAAATTTAGAACTTAACAATTTTAAAAATAAAAGTTTGAAATTAGAATTTTAAACATAAAAAATAATAAATTTTAAATTAGAATTGAGAAAATAAAAATAAAAATTTATAATTAGAGTTTAAGAAAATAATAAATTTATTAGAAATTTCCAATTAGAATTTAAAAAATAATAAATTAAGAAATCATGATCATTTTTTATGGCATTGGTTCACTAGCCTTTAATTTACACCAAGGGTCTACATATCGATGATCCAACTTTTCTCGTTCATCAGTCCTTCATTGTTGCTGATAGATCTAGTGATAACATAAATGCGAGTTGAAATGGAGCAGATCAGAACTCATATGGCAAAGTTTGAGGAAGTAAAGGTGTAAATTACGTAGTTTAAATATACGCATACCTAGTTTGTTGAGCTTTAGCAAGCACAACAGGAAGGGTCATCAAGGAATCAACCTCAATAAGATGTTAATCTAAACAACCCGTCTCTCTAAGGAGGAGGAGCAGCCCTAGCTTCGTCATCATTACTAGCATCGTCCACCTCATCCTCTTAGTGTCATCCTCAGCCACCCGTAGCACAATCTCACCTAGACAACCAGGCGGGACATCACCTTCACCTTAGACACTGATGGTTATTTTTGTTTTTATTTGTATTTTTCTCTTATTTGTTAAACACTATAAATTTTTGTTATATATATATATATATATTTAGTAAGCTTTCTTATTTTTTTGTGTAAATAATAATGATAATAATAATAACAACAACAACATGAATAATAAAAGAAAAAAAAGTGGTTATAGTGTGAGACTTAGTGTCTCACCTGAAAAAAGTGGTTATCGCATAGGACTCGGCGTCCTAAGCAAAAAAAAAGCTTGTAGCGTGAGACTTTAATATCTCACCCAACGCCTACCAAAAGAGTCATGCCCCACGTATGTAGATGTTTGTATCAGGATTTCTAGCATGAGTTAGATTGGGAGACGCATCTCACACTACAACGGCAATAGCATGGGACATTCTAGGTGTTTTATGGCCTCTAGTCCCATGCTAAATCAACATTTTTCTTGTAGTGGCCTTTTAAGGTTAAAAGAAAGAAAGTTAAAGTTGTAAAACGATATCATCCTTGAAAAAACTAAATTCATTAAAAGAATCACTAAAAAAACTAAAAGAAATATCTAATAAGAATTCATGCTTAAAAAATAAACTTAAGGAAGTAGAAGTAATATTTATAGTGTTTGTTAAAACTAAAGAATAAGCTAGATGAAAATTGAAGATTGAGTTAAAAACTAAAAGCTATCTAGAAGTTGAAAGTAAAAAATCAAAAGCTAAAAGTTTTGATAGTTGATTGAATTGAAAGTGTTTAGTAAAATTAGTTATCAACTAGATGATAATATAAAATGACATGAAAAGACATAATCATTCGCTTAGACATAACTTCTAGTTTGATTATTTTCTCATGAATTTTAAGTTATTATATTTTTATTTAGGTTAATTATCTATGTGTCAGTGTAGAATAAATCTCTTTTGATTTTGATCCATGTAAAACTATTTTTTTTTCTTTTAGGTCCAACTTATATTGGATATGTTAAATTAAAATTTTTGTGCTCTCAAAGTTTAGGATTTAGGAAAACAACCCTTTAAAAAATAGGATAATTTTAGCCTCTATGAAATTTAGGGTTGACAAAAAATAAGATTCTATAAAAAAATTTGTTAACTGTTGAGATGGCTAACGTCTGTGTCATCAGTGACACATGTCATATTATGAGTGTAGGTGTCTGCTTACACGGATGAACAATGTTTTTAGTAATTAATTAAATCATTAGTTTACTTAAATAAATAATTAAACAAAATAAATGACTTTCTAATTTAATATGATGACTAAAAACACATGCGTTTAAATCAGTTACTCCCAAAATCATCTTATCTCATTCTCGTGTTTCCCCATTCACTTTCACTCTCGTTTAACTTCTAAAATCTTTGGTCCACCACATGTGCTAGGCAAAGGATCATTGCTACGCAAGGTCGTGTAGGGCATCCTCAACCAAAAGAAAGTGTGAGAGAGTGTTCCGAGTCACCATGTATATTTAACTATTTTGCATTCAAAACCCTAATTTTTTTTTAACTTTTTTAGGAATCTTTATTTTTAGGGTGGGGTATGGAATGAGAACCACATGTTTCTTGTCTTATATGGGTTTATAGCATCGAATTTCATTAAATATGCATATTGTATAGTTAGTATGTGAACATTGTATGTGGGCTTAAGATTTCATTTATTGTTTTCATTTAGTTTTGGTCTGAGTTTCACAGTTGTCATTTATCATAGAGGAAAATTTATAACGGGGGTTGTGTATATGGATAAGGACATACATGTCATTCACAATGTTGACTTGGATAAATGGTTATATTTTGAGGCAGTGTCACTAGTTAAAGAGTTAGGGTATACATAGGAGTTAAAATTATAGTGGAAGAAAGTAAGGCAGTCTGCCTACAGGAGTCTGACATGAGACTCACATGCATTGGAGATGTAACATCCTAAATTTGAAAATTTAAGAAAAATAATTCAGTGAAGAATTTCCGAGTCCGACTTCAGATGAGTGCTTCTACCGGAAAGGAATATTCCCAAGAGGATTGATTCCGAACAAAAAGGAAGGGGCTCTGACTTCGAATGAGCACCTTTCGGGAAAAGACACTCCCAAGTTTGATACTTCTGAGTGTAGGAAGTTAAGATACTTCTGAGTGTAGGAAGTTAAGATATTTCCGAGTGTAGGAAAGTTGAGATACTTCCGAGTGAAGGGAGGTTAAGATGTTTCCGAGTGAAGAAAAACTCTTTGTCCGAATGGGACACTTTTGAGTGAGGTAAATCCGAGTGAAACGTTTCCGAATGGGTCGTTTCCGAAAGAAGTACTTCTGAATGAAGAAAAGCTTTGATTTCGAATGAGTACTTCTCGGACCGAGATATTTCCGAGTAATGAATTCCCGAGTGGGGAATTTTCGAGGTAAGTGCAACTTTCCTGAGTGGGGTGTCTCTGAGTGCGACACTTCCGAGTGGGAAGGCACCAAGTGAGATATTTCTGATTTCCGCGTGGTATGGCAATGATTGAGACATACCGAATGAGTCATTTCCAGGGGAAGTACTTCTGGACAGAGAAAGACTTTAACTTCGAATGAGTACGTTTCTGAGTGAATAGTTCCCGGGAAAGTAAATATCTGAGTGGTGAATTCTTTCATTCAATTCATGCTCGGGTCCATATTCAAGTTGCCGAGAGCTTGTGTTCGGATTCGTCTTTGAGACTGAACTTCGACTCCGAATGACCCTTTTGGTTGTAAGACTTCCGAGTGACGTACTTCCGAGAGAAATATTTTCGAGTGAAGAGAGACTTTGACTCGGGTAGAGATATATCTGAGTGAGATATTTCTAAATGGGGTATCTTCGGGTGATACCTTTCCGAGTGGATCACCTCCGAGGAAAGGAAAGCTATGACTGAGTGTTTTATGTAGAAACATTTCCAAGCGAATTTCCTCTGAGTGAAGCAATTCTGAACGGAAAGAGGCTCTGATGAATCTTTCTCGGAAAGAGAGATATGCTCAAAATACTGAAACAGAGTCAAAAATTGATAATTACTTCAATCATTGAGGCTCTTCCACGTCACTCTATTCTTCTAAATTCTAGCAGATTCTCTTTTCTGATTTCTCTAAGTATGGGACCCTCTCTATTGTCCTATCCTCTTTTCTTTTAAATATCTTGTTTCTTCCTTATCTCTTAATACACGTGTATCGTACTTCTTCACTTCGTTCACGTTTTTTTTATGAACGATTTATATCAAATTCTACTGTTGGATCAGCTGGAATTTTGAAAGTGTAGAACATCACCTCTAATCCTTTTCTTTTCAAATCTTTACTGGAAATTATCAATCAAAGAGGAGACCAATCTTCACTTCTTCTCTTTCATGTGGAAGCTTGGCTTTTAGGAAGAAGAAGCTTTGGACGGCTTCAGAGTTAGAAATTCCAGTCAGAACTTTTGAACTGTGATTGGATATAGCCTGAGAAGCTGCTGGAATTATTTATTCCAGGTAGGGGGAGCGTTTACATTTTAAATGCATGGTTTATGAACGGATTCGAGATAATATTATTGTATTTAACAAGAAATCCTGAATATATATATATATATATATATATATATATATATATATGTTATGTGTGACATATTTGTGATGATTATGATATTTCCGTTCATATGATATTGATGTTGAGATATTGAATTTGGTATGAGAAATGAATTATATGTGTGAATTTATGATTATTTCTATGCATGAGATGCGGTAGGAAATATGATGTTGATATGTAATTGATGATGATGATATGAATATTATTCATGAAATATATCATGATGTATGAATGCATGGGATGCATTTAATAAGCATGGGATGCTTGTGTATTGAACAAATATAAAATATGGTTGTGGTTTCGAGGATTCCACAAAAAGACCTTGGGTGGGACTCAAGGCAAACCTCTTGAGCGGGGCTCGGGGTTTATCCCGTGACACTACCGTTGTCGCTGGGAGTGATTGTGTCACGTGAGAGGGCAAACGGTTTGGTACCAGTAAAACGGCCGGATCAGCTGAGAGCTGAGTTATGGCTGAGAGCCAGTATTGCAACACAAAATAAAAGACTTAATAATGGATCCATTTCATTGAGCATGTGATTGAATTGATGTATGTTGTTGTGAACAACATGATTACATGATCATTATGAATGAATGAAATGTAATAAGATTATGTGATATGAGTTTGATTTATATGCGGTTATGAATTGGACACTTGATCCGATTCAATAACTGTCATTTGACATGTATATGCTCACCCCCTATTTGTTGTTATTTTTATAGTGGATATAGGACGCAGCGATGAGATATGAGATCACTCGGCCTGCTCGGAGCATTATGTATATATATGTATGGTACATGATGCACATAGTTGTTTTGTAGTAGCCTTGGTCGGCTCTTGTGTATACCGGTTTGTAAAATATATGTATTTATAAATGGGCAGATTGATGTAATGTTGACAGTATTATTACATTAATCTAAATCCTGTTTTAAAATTTAAATTATTTACGAAAAATTTATTTGGATTTTAAGAATTTAATTTTAAATATTAGGATGTTTTAGGAGATGTGTGAATATGTAATTGAGAACAAGTGTGAGGTGGATATGTATGTTGAGCATAGTCTACATGAGCCTGAGGTGATTGTTGCGTGGATGACCATTCCATTACAAAGGCCCAAAATGCAGTGGCCCAAGAAGGTATAGAGCAAGCATCAATTGCCCAAGAAGATTTGGCCTAGGAAGTGATGTTTTAAGAATAAAAAACCACCCAAATTGGAAGAACAAAATCCAGGCCTTATGTTAGTCCCAAAAAAGTTGTAACAAGATAGATTAAAATAAACAAGATAGTTATGAGGTTCCTAATATGGATAATGCATTTGAAGGTGTAAGGACTGTGGAATCTAAACATATTCAATGTAATTTAAACACTGGGTTTCCTGAGGAAACTGAATTGCCTCAAACTGATGCAAATCCTGAGAAGGAAGATAGTCCAGGAGCTAATGCCATTGATAAAGAGGATTGTCGAACATATTTTAGAAATGAATATCTACATGGTTTCGGTGATGATAGATATGGAGATATTGATGATGACTATGACACGTATAAGATGGTTACTGATGTGAGGGGTCAAATGAAGAATGTAGAGGTTTATCTAAGGTATTCAATGAGGAAAGAATGTAAGAAACTATCAGTTGAGGGTAGGTATGAAGTTTCAATCTATGACACAATTTAGACAGGCCATAAAAGAGTATAACTTATACAAAGGGAGGCAAGGGAAATTTGTCAAAAATGAACTTGCCAAGATAAAAGTGTAGATGAATGGTATTTGGGAGTAAAGTTGGCAAAACAAAAGTGATTAGTGTAACACCCCTATTTTTATTTTTATATTAAAATTTTGAAGGAATTAAATTATGGTTCTTTAGAACTTTTTAATCTACGTATTATTTATGATTTTTTGGAATTTTTTTGGAATTTTGGAATTTTTTAAAACAATATTTTTTTAATAATTTTAAATTCATACAAGTGACTTAAACTAAAAATATTTATAAGAAAGTGAATTGAAATTATAAGAAAATTTTCTAAAATCCGTTTCAAGTAGACTTATCTAAAAATTATCGGTTTGAGAAAAATATTGATTTTTTCTAATCGTTAAAAACTTGGAAACGTATCAATAAATTTTTATTAACAGAAAATTTTAGATTTTTAAAATTTCAGCTTTATATTACTTATTATAAAATTAGTGAGGACTGATATAATATCGCTAAATTTCAAAAAGGACTCATTTTGAATATTTAAAATATACCGAGTGAAAGGTTACTATTTGGCTTAATAATTCTGCCGACAGTTACTATGCAAAACACTGTGCATGCACGAAACTTTCAAAAGATGCACAGTAACCAGGAATAAAAAATTCAAAAATGCATAGTACTTTTATATTAAAATAATGGAATGCATAGTAAATTTTTTTTCTTATAAATATCGAAGGATTTTTTCTTTAGAATTCACAATTTCAGATTAAGTTTTCTTAATATAGTAGTGCTAGTGAGATAGTGGTGGAAGTGAGAGAGAGAAGTAAATTTTTTTGGGAGAAAGTTCTGCTAAAATCCTAAGGTAAGAATACTTCTCTTTTATATTTTTTGGGTTATTTTTATATTGTTTTTAGAAATCTGTTATTATACTAGAAATAATATTATTTTAAGTTACTATTCTGCATAGTAAAATACTATTTCAACATAAATTACTATTTCAATAGTAAATTACTATTCAAATAGTAAATTACTATTTACTGTTACTATTCACGATTTACTATTTACTGTTACTATTCACGTTTTACTATTTACTGTTAATATTCATGTTTTACTATTTACTGTTACTAATCACGATTTACTATTCACTATTCACTATTCAAAATTTACCATTTCTGTTTTAAGTAGTAATCTTAATTTTCGTCTTATGCTTATACTGAAATAAGATTGGTATTAATATTTCTAGAAATCGAAGGCGCAAAGCAAATCTCTTTTGGTTAACAACTCAAGGTAAGGGGGAGTGAGATAAGAGTATAATATGAAAAGACATAAGAATAATGGGAGGAGTCCCCTACTCCTTTTAAATTTAATAATATTATTATTTTAAAATATTAACTTTTTAACTTAAAATTTTTAATAAATTTTAAATTAAATATCCGGTTTAACTAACTCTAACATACCTATGCAAGGACTTGGACCATTATGACCTATATGGACTGGACTATACCTATGCAAGGACTTGGACCATTATGACCCATATGGACTGAACAATACCTATGCAAGGACTGGATTATATGGACTTACATATACCTATGCGAGGAATTGACCAAAAGAACTTAAATTAACTATATTAATAATCATTAAATTATGATATGTATTAATGATATTTAATTTAATTGATTTGATTATGATTGATTATATTTATGATTGATGATGTGATTGATCATATTTGATTGTTGATATTGTAATGTGGAGTTTGAACATATAGCGAGCATGACGAAAAGCTAATACTCAGTAAGAATTTCTTACCTTACTCTTTAAATTTTTTAAAAATCTTGTATTTCTTTTTAGAAATTATTTTTATAAAGAATTAGTATTTATTTTAGACAGTAGACATTTTATGAAAATTAATTTATATCTGTAGTTAAAAATTTTTAAAAGAAAATTATTTTATTTTTCCAACTTAATAAATAAAGAATATTTGAAAATAATTGAGATTTCTAAATTTGATCTTGTTAAGATTCAATTTGAGAAAGATTATGTAAAGTTTTATATGAGAAAGTTTTTAGATATTTAAGGCTTAGAAACTCAATTTCAGTGAAATTCAAGAACTGTACCAAATTTATTTCTGTGGGATAGAAATTCAGAGAATTGAGAAAATGTACAGTTTATAGAAATGATATTGTAAACCTTTTAAGGTATTTAATAATTGAGTTTCTAAAAGCCTTAACCGAGTAGTTCATGCATCATGAATCATTAAAGTGAAATAAAATGATATTGTCTGGGGACGGATTATAGAAACCGAGGATACATTAGAGGAGGCTTAATTACGAGCCTTGGGATGAGAGGGTGTGAAAGGGTGCTTCAGGGGACCTGGGGTAGCTCCCTAGTGTCGGGTACTTTCACAATAAAAACTTTCTCAATCTGACTAGTCTCTAAGTGTTTCCATGCCAGTTGAGCTGTTCATATTATTATTATCCGGACTTATGGAACAGTGTAAACTCCTGGTTGGCCCAGTGCAAATTAAAATTTAAGGGCCCACATATATAGGTAAGTTATGATGAAGATATTGCATAACATTCATGCATTCATAATTGATTGTGTATATGATTGTGATTGATATTATTATGTATTGGTTTGTGAAAACCCTTTGTTGCTTATGTCTTAATCGAGAATACTATATTCTGTTTCTTACTCCTTTCTCCGTGTTTTTGTTTCATATATTCTAAATTGATGGTTCAGAGGGAAGGATCGAAGAATATCAGCAGTAACTATAGCACGTTCTAGAAAGGGAGCTCGGGATGAATACCGTGGTCCAATGAATAAATAATGTTATTAAGTAACTGCTTCTGGGCCATGGAGTTTCCTCTCTTTCTTATAATGTTTAATATTTATTTTTGTTGGATGAATGTAAAATTACTTTATAAAGTTTTAATAATATTTATGAGGTATTTCAGAAATAATGTATATAATTTATTCCGATAGTTTCTTTTTAACAATCATATCTTTAAAAAAAAAACTTATGAATTTTTCTAGAATTTATTAAGGTGTAACAGAGGGTGTTACAATTAGGCTAAAGGACTTTGGACCTGAACATAGCTATCCAAGAGTGTTTGATAATAAAAACTAAAAGGGAAAATGGGTTAGGAAAATTATTTTTAAGCATTTGAGGGTAAATCCTAAAATGACAATTAAGGAAATCATTAACCTATTTAGAGTAACACGTGTAATGTAGTTATCTAGGTGGAATGCCTTCAATGAGTGGAGACTTGCATGGGAGATTTTAGATGGTGAAGCTATTAAGCAGTTTAGTCTTTTATGGAGATATAATGCTGAACTTAAACAAATGTCAAATGGGACTACATGTAAGTTACAATTGGTAAACCCTGATTAAGGTCTTCAATCAAGATTTGGTTCATTTTACATGTGTCTTTAGGCTTGTAAGGAGGGGGTTCATGAATGGTTGTAGACCCTTCATTAGTGTTGATGGGTGCCACCTAAAGGACAAGCATGGGGTGCAACTTTTAACTGCAGTTGAAAGTACGGATAGAAATGGGTCAGGCCAAACCGGTCTTTGAAAGGCTCGAGCCTAGCCTACTTCCAATTGTCAAGGCCTGACCTGGCCTATTAGCCCGTCATATACCTTTTTTTAAGGCTTGACCTGGCCTGTTTACAGTTAAGCTTCCAAAAGGCCAACAACCATCTAAAAAGTCTATTAAACTACATAAGTTGACGGATCTATCATTATAAACAAGCTTATCAATATAAATAAGCCTATCAACATAAATAAGTCGAATGCACTTGATTTTAAATTTAACAAAATAAATACAACTTCTCATACAAAACAAAAGTAATTAAACATAAAAAAAATTTATTTTATTTAAATTATAAAATAAAATTCTATATTATAAAAAATTATTATAACTATAATATTAATTTATATTATATAAATATGTAATATATATATATTATTTTTGTTATAAATATATATAAATAATTCATAGTTAGGCCAATTAGATGGTCTGCCTTGTTGGGCTTCAAAGACTTTTTAGAAAGCCTATAGTTTGACCTGTTTACTTAAAAAGACTTTTTTAAAAGCCTAGGCCTAACCTTTTAGTCTGACAAGCCTGGCCTATATAGGCTTTAAATAGACCGGGCCACGGGCCCCTGACGGATGGTCTAGCTCATTTCCATTCCTAGTTGGAAGGGATACTAATGACCAATATTTCCCACTAGTAGTGATAATGGTAAAGGTTGAAAACAAACAGACTTGGAGGTGGTTTTTAACACTACTTTTTAAGGACATTGGTGATATAAGAAGTAAAAAATATGTGTTTATCTCTAACCAGTAAAAGGTATTACTCTGACATTGTCCTTGTCTAATTATGCAATTAATGAATACTGATGTTTACTCAAGTTTTTTTTATTGTAGGTCTATTATAAACTTTTGAAGAGATTAAAGGGTGTAAAACATAGATATTGTATGAGATATTTGTACACAAATCTGAAAAAAAAGTATGGTGGAGGAACCATACTCAAATAACTCATGCTTGGTGTAAGTAAGGCAACATACCTGCAAGCTTGGGAAAATAAAATACAGCAAATCAAGGATTTGGATTAGAGGGCATATGAGTGGCTGGTGACAATTTTAAAGAAGACTTGGTGTAAACATGAATTTAGTTTTTATCTTAACTATGATGTTGTTATAAACAACAAGTCTAAGGCTTTAGATTTATTTATATTACCAACTAGAGACAAACCCATAATTATAATGTTTGAATGGATTAGACAGTATCTGTTACGTTGGTTTGTCAAGTTGAGGTCTAAGGTATGGACAGTAGAAGGAGATATTATGCTAAGACCACGTAGGAGGTTGTTCAAAGAGATGGAATTTAGTAGGATTTAGGTTCCATATTGGACAAAATTTAGTAGGATTTAGGTTCCATATTGGCAGACCTAAGGGCTCTAGGAGAGGAAGGGGTAGAGGTAAAGGATCTAAGAGAGTTTCAGTCCCTACTCAACAAGAGACTGATTGTGTCTAATGACACCCTAAACACTCAATAAAGTGTTTCCATCCCTACCAACAACTGAAGATATACATAGACTGAAAAGGATAGGTTATAGTTGATTAGATGTCATTTATTTTGTTGGGAAGATACCCGTTATGTAATGAGTGGAACCTAGCCAAAAGGCCCTTATATTTTGTGTGAATCTTTATTGGTTACTTGTTGTCCTTTAATCAAGACCTTTATTTAGGTTGATTTCAATCTTATTACAACACTTTATTCAGTTTGATTTAAGTATATTACTACAATAAAATAAGGCTACTACAGTATAACGTGTTACAATACCCAGGAAAAAATGCAATAATATAGGTAAAACCGTAATAATTAGTGGGAATAATCACAATGACAGGTCGCTAAAACCACCATAATATGTTATTACAACGCATCTTGTAACTATGGTTGGAAGTGCAATAAAAAGGAAAAATAACTACAGTAATAGTTGTTTTATGTGGTAACGTATGTAGACTTTGTTAATTTCGTTACTTATGGCTACATCAATATAAGGAAATCATTTAAGCACCATAACGAATAATCAAACTGGATTCTATTTGATCAAAATACATTTTGATTCATTGGCATAATCCTGATTACATGAAAGTACATTAAAAAAAATAATACACAATACACAGAGGCTTTTTCCTAAACCCTAAACATTATAGGGCCTTTTCCTAAACCCTAAACGTTAAAAGGCCTTTATCTTAAACCCAATATACTATTTTTCCTTAAAAACATTATAAGGCCTTTGTTAGAACTAAGTATGTTTTGCAAAGGACTTTGAAATTATTGGTTATTATTTAAAGACCCTAGGATTTGTTAATAACATGTATCAAGACATTTAATTAAATAAAGTATGCCTACGTGTTACCTAACCACTCTAATTGAGTGTTTCAGGTCACAAGTCTGTGATGCACACATTATAAAAGAAAAAGGGAGTCCATCATTAAAATTCCGTTGTTGAGTTATGAAAGTTATTTCAGAACAAGTCTGCATAGGACAAAAATAGTACTCATACAAGTTAGTCCCAAGGAAATTCTGACACTGGACAATGCTCAAGAAGAGTCTAATTTAAGTGAGCCCATCCAAACCTTTGGAGTGCTAAGTTATCTGCATTCATTCCTAGAACTCAACACGCATACTTGCTTCAACATCAAACCCCATACTTTTGAAGATCAAGAATGTTACTTTGAATTTCACATTAAACAAGCATAAGGATATTTTTGAAGATGCCCAAAGCTGAATCCTGATCAAAAGAAACTACGCTTATCACTAAAAGAGGAAAGAAGACAAAGCAGCGTAAGAACCAACGATTGCATGAATAAGAAATCGAGGAAGCCACTCTACACAGATCAAACAACTGATTAAGTTTAGTATTTGCATCAGAAAAACATTAGAAGCTTAACCATACCTGTTTAGCACGAGTTCATGATAGAAGAAAGACTACAAAAGGACTTTCATCATGTTTCAATTGAGGAACTTCATTTTGGTGCAAGTTCTGAAGATCCTCGATTCAAACCTTTTGTCTTATTCTCAGCTTCAGAGTCCTTAAGCTTCAATGACTACCTCTCTTCAATGGATTATCAATGATCATCTTCCTTGACCTATAAATATGAAGAGAATTTAGATTTTCGAAGACGTTCACAAATTTACAAATCAGAAACGTGAAAGCTTCAATCTTTTCTTACAAGGAATCTACTTAATTTTTCTTCTCAAATGCAAATACTTTCTTTGTATCTCTACTTCTTGCAGACTTAGTCTTGTTTTCCTACTTAGTGTATTTGTTCTTTAAGTTTTATATCTTGTACACTAAGTTATCAGAAACACAAACACACTCTCAAATCTCTATCTGTGTCAAGTTGGGTGTGTTGTTAGTCTTAGTTTCTATGGGAAACAATATTTGACCTGAAAATGCTTTTGAAAGAATACTTGGGTTTGAGCCAAAAGTGGCTTGTTGAAAGAATACTTGGGTTTAAAGCAGAAGTGGCTAAAGTCAAGAATACTTGAGAGACGGGCTATGTTGTGTTTGTAAAAAGGAGTTTTTTACATAGTGAAAATCCTTCAAGTTCGAAGGTATTGGACGTAGCTTCTGTGTTGAAAGTGAACCAATATAAACCTGCTGTGTGTTATCTCTTTTTCCCTTATCTCTTAAGGTCTGGTTCAAAAGTCTGTTGCGTTTTCTGTTCGATAAAAGTTTAAGTTCCGTACAAAAAGAGTGTCAGATTTATTGGACCCCTCCTTCCAAGTCTGACTCTGAACCATCATCATTTTTTACAAAATACCACAAAACACAATGGGTGACCTAATTCCAATCAAACCCATCCCTCTTTCCTTTTTAATGCTTGGTAACTAAATAAAACAACATGTTGAATGTAATGGGCTAAGAAGCAATGGTATCCATAATCAACATCGAAGACTTGCTCTTCTCAGCCACCAACTTAGCTTAATTTTTTAATTCTTTATTTAAAATTCCTTACGCATCTTCTCTTCTCCATGTCCACCTTACAGGTACAACCACGACTTTTTTCAACATGAACAAGAGGAGCCTATTTAAAATACCCATAATCTTCATTACTTTAAGATAAAATGACATACATCATCAAAAAAATGCTCAGGGCATTAAAATGATAAATGGAAACAATGACATTCTTCGACACTTACCAAGAAATATGGAAACCTCCAAAAGACTCTTCCATCATTCTTCTTTGTTTTTGAAACAAGAAGTATAGGGTTCTCGCCACACCTACATTGACTACATTGCATCTCTATAATCCACTTGAGACATTTAACCTTGTCATCTATGTTTGGTTATTGGGATAAAGGTTGAAGAAGATGTTGGCCATGACGTAGAAGAAGGGTTTAAGGTCCCTAAGTATGGATTGGAGTCAGCTTCCTACTAATTAGGGATTTTAATTTGGGGAAGAGAAACCTATGACACGTGTTGTGGAATCTAGAACGTGGTCCTATTAAATTAATAATATCATATGACATGTGTTACTGCTAAGGTTACAAAATCTCATTCTTAGTTAAACCTAAATTTTATAGGGGCTAAAATTATTCATTTTGTTTTAAATGGATTTTCCCTTAAACCCTAAATTTAATAGGGGCTAAAATTATTCATTTTTAGTCCCTATAATATGTCAAGTGTTGGCATCACATGTTCTAATAGGTTAAGTTGACAACATGTGACTCTAGCAACTAAAATATATAGAGTTTTAGGTGATTAGAAAGTCAGTATGAACACCTCTTTTCTTATTTTTCATTTTTTATTTTTTGGTGTTGCTGTTATTATTGGTTCCCTGATTTCCCCCTTTCTCCATCCTTCTTCCCCATTTTGCATTTGTGGCAATTGAAAAAAGACCAATCACAATAGTCAATGGTTCATCTAAAATAGCAAGATCAGCAAATGGAATGAAGAAATTTCTTGATAACTCAAACTAATACACAAGAATGGCAATGAAAAATTGAATATAACACCCAAATCAGAAAAATGAAAAGGACTACAATCTTCTAAAAAAATTTTAACCTTCTCTTCTCATCTTCCTCAAACACAGAGCATAGAATCTCTTCTCTGAAAAATTCACCATTGCACCATACACCTCAATCCCCTGGAAATCAAAAAACCTTTCTCCTTTTCATTTTTACAACATAAATAACGACCAACAACCAAAATATCAACAACACCAAACAAGAAAAATAACAACCAAACAGTGAAACAACAAAAAAAGGAGAAAGAAATAGAATGAGTGTTCTGCCGGCGCTGGAATCCACCATTGCCGACCTCTCCGAGCGCGTCGGCTGACCCCACGTGTAACATATTCGGGCTCTACGCGGTAACTCGAACCAGCTCAGTATCACCGCCCTGAACCGACCTCTGCTGACTGCCTTGGTCTGCGCACCACCCGCCCTGTCGACATCCAGTTAATTTAGACGAGACGTCTTGTTAATCTCATATTTTTAATATTTTTTATTTAAATAATATTTCTTATAAGAGGATATCAATTTAGACGCGATGTCTTGTTAATCTTCTTATTTTTTATAATATCTTTTGTTTAATGATAATGTTTCTTAAAAAATAGGTTAATTTGGACGAGACGTCTTGTTAATATTTTGTCCGGTTTTAATCCACTTCGTGTTATCTCACCTTGATTGAGTTGTTCGATTTGAGTTTAATTTGGACGGGACGTCCTGTTGATCTTATTTCGAAAATTTCTTTGTCCATGTTGTTTGTCTCTTTTCTCGAGAAGTTAAAATAATTTCTAAGGTATTTAAAAATGTGCACAATCAATTTGAGGTAACCGTTTTATAACGGACAGTGTGAGGTGCTAATACCTTCCTCACCTGTAATTTGACTCTCGAACTTAGAATTTCATTTCTTTTTTACGACCAGTGTTTTAACTAAGGTTTTCTTGATATTTTATCCTAAAAAATATTGGTGGCGACTCCCTGTTTTTCAAAAGGTTAAACAATTTATCTTTTTCAGTCGGTCTCCCCACGATCCCGGTAGCAACAGTCAGCAATTTTTTTTAATGATTTTAAAGGCAACTTTAGTAGCTAAAAATTATATTTTATGCATTAGAGTCATATCAATAGCTAGATGAAGCCATTAGATTTATACAGATAAGTTCCTATAAAAATTTTAAGATTTACGTTTAATCCAATAAAAAAATTGTTAGGATATGGTCCATGACTTTAATTCCTATGATCAGTTTTACTCCATTAATGACTATGATAATTGTACTTAGTAGTGCTTTGTTAACTACTTAATTGACAACAAATTTGGAAAATTAAAGCGGGCATAAATCAACAATATATAATACAAATAAATTAGAAAAATTAATGATAGAGATTAAATCTAGATAATAAAATAAAATTAAAGATGAACTCTCAACTATTTTTTTATAAGGTCTAAATGTGTTTTAAAAAATTATAGGAATTAAACAGTTAGTTAAAACTAGTTTTAAATAATAAGTAGGAAATGATTAAAAAAATCTAGTTTTTCTTAAAAACCACTAACTACCGCTAGCTTTTCCTTTTTTTTTCTATTTTACAACCACCATTGCTATAAATTATCAAACAACTCATTGATGTAAAAAAGAAATAAAGCTCTTAAAGAAAACAAAAAAAAAAAGAAGTCACATTGTTATCACTATTCTCCATTGCCAAAAAAAATTGTGTATTAACTATTTCCATTTAAATAGAAGGTTAAAATACAAATTCACCCTTGTAAAATATTGAGTTTAGAAAAACCTTCCTAATGACCACTTTTAGCCTTTGTTATTTATTGTTAGTAATTCAACCGCAAACAATAATATAGAGGGAACCACTGACAATAAACAATAAAGGTATTTTTTAGTCACCTCTAATATAATTTAAAGAGTTTAAAATAACTATTTTTAGTTATAGAGGGCTTTACATAAATCGTAAATTTTATTGGAAGTAAATTTGTATTTTAACATAAAATAATCTTATTAACATTTAACATGATTTTAACATTTAACATAATTTTTTCTATCAATATAACCAGACACAGTTGGTGGTATATATCTGAATCATTTAAACATAATATATAGAAGAATTTCTCTTCCTACGTTTGTTTATAATTTTTAGTTTCTGGTGTTGTAAGCCCCTTAGTTTTTTTTATCAAAAAAAACAAAATATTGATTAATTAGAATACAAGAGATAGTTAAACCCAAATATAAAATACCTTACATAAAATAGCCATCAAAGGTTCGTTATCCCATTTAAGTAAAGTGTAAATTTTCATCATCAACTAGCACCAAGCTCTAGATCAACTCAAGAAATTCTACCAATCATATTTGTTTTCCATTGAAGATTCTCCAACCAAATGTTCCAGAGCATTGCATTCCATACTGCTGTCCGTGCCTCTTTTGATTTTTTGGAAAGATTTCTGATTCCACGTTGCATCAAAAAAGCAGCTCCATTTTGTAGTAATGTCAAGGTAAGGCCCGACCAATCATAGCATAATTATACCAAACCTGTGAAGCAAATTTACAACTAAAAGTGTGCTCAGTTGTGTCTAATTCAACCCTACAAAATTAAGATGCACGTTGCATCATTTATATGTACTTCTCTTTCAATCAAATTTTCGGCAGATGGAATTTTGCTTTGGATCACACTCCAAGCAAAGCAAGAGACCATAAGTGGAACCAATTTGCACCAGAGATTTTGTAAATTGTTATAGGCTGATCTGACTGAGTACAAGCAGTTGCATCATGTTCTTGTGTCTTCCTCGTCCTTCGTTTGTAACACCCTCATAAGATCATCAAATAATTGCTCTTCTCATTCATATAATGGTCTCCGCCACTTTAGATTCCATTCCCATTGCTCACCTGTCCATGATCCAAATTCATGCAGCATTCCTTCCTACATATCTGAAATACTGAACAATCTCTGCAATTGACATTTTAATGGGATATCAAACACCCAACTATCACTCTATCACACACTCAACTAAGCCCTTTTTGTTTATAAATATAAATTGATTAATCAAACTTAAATATATTTTTATTTGTTTAATATACCCTATTCAAGTTGGAATTACACAGAATCATTATGGGTAATAAAACTTTCCATACCAATATTTAACAATACAATATTCCTTGGAATTTAAATTTAAAACCACATGTTAACTAAAATAATATTTAAAATTAATAAAGTTTGACACAACTAATAAGATTTATCAAACCTGTATTTTCTAAAAATCCAACTTTAACACCGTAAATTAAGTTTAGCGTAGTCACCGCCAACTATATAATCTACTCGTTTGAATTTTTTTTTTATGCTTTTAAGAACATTAAGGGAAGTAAAATCAGTTATTTGTTATATGTTTTAAAAATTTTAGCTGTCATCTAACATAGATAGTTTCTATTATTAAGACTCTTAAAAGATATAACAACCAATTGAGTTTGTTTCCCTAAATAAAGAAGCATGTGTTATTTTACTAGTTATGTTTCTGTTTAGCTTTAATTATATAAATTTTCATGAATAAAAAATGCATAAATTTTCAAAAAACAAAATACATGCAATAGGTGGTGGGAGATAACATAGTACTTCTTTGTCCTTAAAAATACATATAGTATTTATTTATTATTCCTAAATATATAATTGGACAAAGTATAGGTAATTAAGATGTGAAGTGGGGGTTAGTAAAAAAGAAAAGAAAAAAAGAAAGATGCGAAGTTGAGGGAGCAGGGTATATAAATAAAGGCAAATACTACACATCTGAAAATACATTAAACAAATAGTCACCTTCTTCTCATTCTCAACCCTCTTCCCTTTTCTCCCTCTACCTTGACACAATATCACATCAAAGACAAATAATGGAAGAGACGAAATCAAGATTCAAGAGAATTTGCGTCTTCTGTGGTAGCAGTTCAGGCAAGAAACCTTCCTATAAAGAAGCAGCCGTTGAACTTGCCAAGGAGCTGGTAATGTATACACTTTTTTTTTAGAATCATTTTTTCTTTGTTTTTTCCTTACAATCTAGTGCTACACCATGTATATACAAGAGGCCTGTTTTCTTCCCCAGTGGAATTTTTTACAGGAAAAAAGAAATGTTTTGATTTCTCTACGCTATCAAATTCGGCTTTTCTCTTGTCTTTTTTGTTATTCAGTCTTTTTCTTTTTGAAAATTTGGTTTGACAAAAAGTGATTTCAAATCTAGACGAAGTGATGAAAACCGAACCCTGCAGAATTTTGGGTTCAATGGAAACTTTATTTGAAATCGTAATTAATTAGATTCAAAGAACTTTTCCTTTTTTTATCTTAATTGTCACTTTTTGTCCCGTCAGCCACATTGCAACAAAAATATTCCTTTGTTCCATATCAAACCTTTTTTCCCTCTATAATTTTTGTATAATCAATTATATTCGTTTGGGTTTCTTCCACATTTTCCTCCATTTTATTTGTGTCCCTCTTCTTGCTCTTCATGTGTGTTTTTTTTACTTTTCTTAGGAAAGAAAAGAACCAATTAGCTAGCTCTCGATTGTTGAGGAATGAGTGGATGGTTTAGGGTTTAAGTTTGGCGTGAGAGAGAGACACACATAGAGATTACTACAATGCTAGCTGTAATTTGCCTGTCAGTTGAGCAGCTTTCTTGCATGATTTTTGTTTTCCTTTTCCCTCTACTATACTATTTTTTATAACGCTCCAAAGAAAATTGGGGAAAAAAATATAGAAACAATAAACAAATATACATATATACGGCTTATGTTTTTTTTAAGAATCAATACAGAATTAACCCAACATTTCATCCTCGTATATTGAACTGTACAGCCGAATTTATAAAAGATATTTTGATATTATTGTTGAGTTAGTTTTTAGGTTGAGAAGACTTAATTATAAGTAACATGTGGTACATAGGTATAATGTGTTTTTAGCCTTTCACATTCCCCATAAGCTTCCATGACCAAACCTCCATGATTTTCTATACCTCCGGTGGTTGTCACCCAAACATGGTAATGGTAATTATGTAATCACTCTCACTAGCATACTACCATTCCTTGTTTTAATTTTTTTTTCCATCTCACCTTTATGCCTCCTATTGACCACACCCTCCACTAATTGGTTATAATAAAAAAAATTTATATTGGTCATGTCGGAACATTTTTAGTTTGGTTTGTTTAATGGATTTTCATGATGATGTTGTGACACGCGTATTTTTGGTTTGGTTTTCGATGTGTTTTGAAGGTGGAGAGAAGGATTGATTTGGTCTATGGAGGTGGTAGTGTGGGGCTGATGGGTCTCGTTTCTCAGGCAGTTCATGATGGTGGGCGCCATGTTCTAGGGTTTGTTCATTGCTCACCCTTCTTGCTTTTTTCTTATGTTTTTGTTTTTTCCAATAAGTACTTCGATGTTGTGTGTTTCCCATGTTTAGTAAGAAATGGGTAATTTAAGGGATTTTCTTTGTTTTTTTTTTTGGTTTTGATAAAATCAAAGATTTATTTTACTTAATCATAACCATGAGTTAGATCTACCATTTTTGATACAAAATTTATATTTTAAATAAAAAATATTAACTTCTTTAAACTAAAATTATATTTTCTCTTGGGTGTCACTCTTGCCAGGTCTTAGTCTTATGGCTATTTCCTTTGTTTACTAAAAACAAAATCATGTTTGGAAAACATATGTGTGACAAATTTTATTGGAGACGATAAAAAGGGAACAAGATTAAGGGGACCGATGATTCTCATCTATGGATAAACAATAGTCCATAGAACATCACGGGATCAAATGCTGGCAATATGGGGGCATTAATCCTTTTCTTAATTAAAGCTTTCGAATGTAGGTTGAAAGGAAGCATCATCGATATGAATAAAATAAGTTCACAGGGATTATTGAATATATCGTGCCTTATTCACCATTGATTAGAAATTAGAAGGAAAAATCAAATAGAAAAGGGTGGCCTTTACCGGTAGTTAGAAGCTTCTTGGGTAGCTTTGCTTTATTGGATTAAAAGTTGAATCCCTTTTGGCTCTTCCCGAAAGGGACGGTAGAAAGTTTTTGCGCAGCAATTGGAGCCAACATAGTCTTTTATTTTTTAATATTATTATTTTCTTCGACTTTGAGGAAGACATATGGATTCCTTGTTCCACAATCAACTAGTTTAATAAGGAGTAGTTCTTTTATCACCAGAGTAAATTAATCAAATTATTTACCAAGAATCTCCGACACGAAAAATTATCTTAAACTGATTAATCTTTGACATTTTAGTCGAAGGATACTCTTAGGTTTACTAAAAAATATTTAATCAAATCATTTTGTTCACATGAAAGTAAAAATAAAATTTTAAATTGGTATTTAGTTTTTTTTATAAAAAAAAGGTTCACTCTATTTTTGTTGTTTGTGCAGGGTTATCCCAACTAGTCTTATGCCAAGAGAGGTAGATCCCATTTTGAGAATCCATGAATGATGAATGATGAATGATGAATGATGAATGATAATGATTTTTGTTGGAAATTGCAAGTGTAGATAACAGGTGATCCAATAGGGGAAGTGAGAGCAGTATCAAATATGCATCAAAGGAAAGCCGAGATGGCCCGTCAAGCCGATGCTTTCATTGCCCTCCCTGGTAATTAACAATTTTAATTACAATTAGGGATAATATATTATGTATTAATTAATTTGTTCTTTGAGCAACACATAGAGCTGCTTCTTATTTATTTTTAAAATACCAACAGGAGGATATGGAACCCTTGAAGAATTGCTTGAAGTCATTACATGGGCTCAACTTGGGATCCACAGCAAACCCGTAAGCTCTATTAATTATAGAGTAATTAATAAATATTATCAAACAAAGAAACTATCATATTAAAAAAGCATTTAATATCTCGAAAACATTTATAAAAATTTTCAGTACACTTTTGTTTAATAATTAGGAATATTAATAAGCTTTTGTAAAAGGATTTAAAATAATTATTTATAATAAATCATGTTACGTAGCAGATATTATAGAATAATAAAAACGTATGGGAAAGAGGCCTGAAAGATGGGGAAATAGAATATTACATGACCTTTGAAATGGAATAAAGGATCTTCATTTATAAATATTTCAACAACTAGGAAGCTTCAATATATACAACACCCTATGCATATGGGCTATTTAATTCGGATTCACATGAGGATGTAGCCTCGGATTTTGCTCGGTTAATCATTGTCACGTTACATTATTTGAAGGTTCTCCTTTTGAATGGGAATATGGATCTATTTGGTATGTGGTCGGGGAAATAAGATTTAAAAAAAATTCTGATAATTAATATATAGTTTAAAACAATTAAAATTTTATTTAACCGTAAGATAAAAAACTTCCCTCCAACCGAACACTATGAGTAATTAGGAAGTATTAAATGGATGACATAGTGTTTTTCTTGTTTATGAGATGCAGGTGGGCCTCTTGAATGTGGATGGATTTTACAATTCCTTGTTGTGTTTCATTGACAAAGCTGTTGATGAAGGTTTTATATCCCCTACGGCACGACGCATTATCGTGTCTGCACCCACAGCCAAAGAATTGATGTTAGAGCTAGAGGTGCGCAAATATTGCTTTTTCTTATCCTTTCCTCTGAGCCATGTTAATACAAGTTGGTTGAAGTTAATTATCTACCAAAATGTTTTATGGAAGCAGGAACATGTTCCAGAGCAAGATGAGTTTGCATCCAAGTTGGTCTGGGAAGAAAGACTAAATTACGTGCCTGAATCAGAAGTTGCCACATGATCGATACTCTTAATGTGTACCCTATTCATGAACCAATATGTTATTGCCTTTTTTATTTTATTTACCAATGTGGGTACATAAGATAGATAGGACCCTAGAATGCTAGGAATCAACACAGTTTTTTTTTTTTCTCAACCTCCACCCTCCTCTTTTATGTTCTGCTAGTTCAGTTTTGTCGCTTTGAACCAACCATTACACTTAGATAAGTTCTTTAATAAGAACTTGATCAATTGCTAGTTGAAACAACTAAAGAATATGTAATCACCCTACCTGTACCCCAAAAAAATTGTCACCCTCTACCTTCATCAAAGGATAAAGTAACATATTTACCTATAATAGTCATGATAATAATACCCAAATTTCAGGGCTTCACCCAGAGTTTAACAAGTAAATCTAGTTTGACTGTAGAAAAACAAAAACATGGCATGGCCCCACCAACTTGATGAGACAGGAACAAGTTTAAGAATGTAACTATTTATAAGTTTATATATTTTTAAAAATATTATATAATCATTATGTATATTATTTATATAAAAAAGGATTTAACGTCTATTTTATATATTTCAATTAAAATATTATACATTATATAAATGAATAAAACAATAAAATAAGGTAAGATTTCATGCCATCGGAAACCCACGGAGACAAGATTAATTTTTTATAATTTCAAATTCAGCTGAGTTTTATGAAGACGTGAACAGAGAGAAAGAGCAAAATTCGTCCATTTCACCGCGTTGCCATACGTTCTCAATTATGTTCATCCTGAAGTCAAATTTTGGATTTGATACGTTAATTAATATGTGCTCGTCTGCAATCACGGTGTATATTTTAAAATAAAAAGTTATTTATATTTTTAAAATATTGAATTAAAATTGAAAATAAAAACAATTTAATTTATTCAATTTGAGAAATTCATTGAATTGACCATCTCAATTTATTCTGCTTAGATAGTTAATCCAAGATGAGTTTAAACTTTTAATTTTTCTTATAAAAAAATCCAATTGATTATCTGGTTAGGTTAGTAAACTTGGCAGTTGGAACGAGCAATGTCATTAGCAACAAAAAAAGATAATTGAATTCCATTCGGATAAAGTCAGAAGTGAACAAATTTTGACTTACACAATCACATTAATAAACTGTACAATTATTTTTTATATATAATTAAAAGAAATAAAAAAAATAACAATATTTTTAAACTATATGGATCATTTATCTAACAAAAACATCAGTTTAAATAAATCATGATCAAATTATAATCAAATCAATAATAACCGGCAAATTCATCCGGTTTCAATAACAATGATAAATTGGACTAAGAAATAAGTGCATTTCATCCCGTTCTTGATTAAATATTGGATCCCACCCATCCCATCCTCCCAAGAATAAACAAATATGAAATGATTAAGCAAATTAAGGAACGCATTGTCTAACTCTATTTTATTTGTAATTAATAAGGAGAAAAGCAAGGGAACAGAAAGCATATTGAAAGCATCAAACAAGAAGAAAATAAAATTGGACCGAAAGTAAATTGAAAGTATAAGCATTTCATATTTGGAAAGGGAGAAAAGTTTACATGGAAATAAAATTATGAAAGAAATTAACAATCAAGTTTATAAAACCGTTTTAAAAAATGGTATGGTAAATAATAAGGAAGAAATCAATCAAGAGTTTTGAATTTAAAGGACAAAACTTAAGATGCAATTGCCCCTAATGCTATTCTGTAATAAAAATTAAAGGCTTATCTCAGAAACCCGTGAAATATTGGTAAGACAGATTAGTAAGATAAAACTCTAAACAGTGCCCAAAAACACGTAAGAGACTGTATCTACTCTTGAGGTAAAATAAAACTCTAATTCTTATCGGTAACAAAGGCACTTAAGAACTACATCTCTTCAAAACTTCATATGGCTTTGCAATACTATTGAGGTTCCGACAAAACGCAGAAGTTACTTTCACATCTCTTTCTTCATGAGGGAAAGAAGATTAAACTCACACATCAATTCAGTCCTCGCATGAGTAAGTGACTGTTAATGAGCCCCCATCGGTCCAAATGATAAAATAGTTCTCAGGAAAATGGTGTAAAAATGCTTTTGAATAACAGAAGATATGTGATTCTGAGGTATATGATCAGCAGTAGAATAGTTACTACCTACTAATTGCATCCAATTAAATAATTCATAAAGGTCACCAAATGCAAGTTGCTTGGGAAATTCTGGTTGCCCTTGCGGATCATGATGCACGCAAAATTAGTGTGGAAAATTACTCTTAAGAAGCTAACAAATTTCATTGATCTTAAGTTTTGTTTCAACCAGAAACTATAGTATTCCCAATTCCCAACATCTGGTTTGGCCCGTAACCATCAAATATCAACGATTCAATATCAATTCTCTAGTACATTGCGTTACAATAATATTTATTTGGACCTTCAATTGATTGGTGATTTGGTTAAAAATAGGTTAAATGAACTCTATAGGCCCATATAATTTTGTGATCCATTATGGGCTTTGAGAACCATCAATGTGCATGTATTGGGCTCAAATCCAATTGGTAGTGTGCTGAGAATATTTGTAGGGCTTGATGGGCCCAATATCCATGATGGAGGGATAACGGGTCACATGAGATATATTTCATCAAAAAAAAAAAAAGATATATAATGAGGACAGGACCCACTTGACTCTATTTACTCTAACTACGTGTCCCTTTAGTTTAAAGTTTGTGTGACGGAGTTAGGAAATCTAAGATTTTAAAAATGGGGTCGTGAAAATTAAGGTTTTGAAAAACAGTGATTTATGTTTAGATATTTCATTGTAAAAGTCAGTTGGAAAGTAGTGATTTAGTTTTTCTATAATATTTTAAATACAGTATTTTCATATGTATTTATTAACAATTTTTATTAATAAATATATTTTGATCATATAATTTTAATGAAATATTAGAGTTTAGCATTTAAATATTATTTATAATAAATTTACGTTTACCACTTCTTTTAACTAATACCTTTTTGGTAATTGCCCCCCCCCCCTCCCCCACAAATTCCATTCTCACTTTTACAACAAAATATCAAAACACAAATCACTGTTTTCAAAACCTCAATTTTCACAACCACGTTTCTAAAACCTCAGTTTTCCTAACCTCCTTACATCAACTTTAAATCAAACAGGCACCACTTTGGGCTTAATCAAGTAAAGGTGGTGATAGAGGGAGAGAACAAGTGGAGGACTCTGTTCATGACGCTTATATTTTAACGCGGATAAAGATGCTAGAATCAAGAATGGCTTCAAGAGGTAAAGGTATCTGCCCCAGTGAAGAAGAGATTGAGAAGAGTGCTAAAAAAAAGGATACAAAACAGCTCTAACTCTGAAAAGGATAAGCTTCTATTCATTAGTACAGCTCTGCAGCATTTATAGGCTTAACAGACAAAGAATAACTAATTATAACAACTAAACAGAAAGAATGCCTTCAAGAGGCATGTATTTTCTATTGAATCTTGAATATTGGGTGTTCTGAATTTTAGTATAGATCCTATTAAATTTGCCTACATGCCCATCAGAAACAAGGCCCGGAGTGACCTCTCGTCTAATTTACCAACCAAACCTCCTCATTTATCATTCTTCAAATCTTGAACTGGACAAATGGAAACTGCAATATTCTGCCAAATGATGGGGATATGGACAAGTCAACTTAAAACATGACATAACCCGGAATTTGTTCATAAATAGAAGTAAATAATATGGACCGAGTATAAGGGATTATATTGTTTGATGACTCTGACCAATGACACCCTACAGGCAGTATCCAAGGACCAAAGTATCTAATAGCGAAAAGTGTTGGTTGTGCATTCTGTGCGAATAATCTGACTAACAGAATGCGCATGATCTTAAAATAGAAAGAAAAGAGAAATCATTGCTACCAAAATCAACCTGGACAAGCCAACCAAAGCAGTTGAATTGTAAACCGGTCCAAGTTAGTTCTTTATTTCTACCGAATCAACAATAGGTCGATTATCATCAGTTTGATCAGAGCTCACTTAAACCAATACCTTCAATGGTTCAATGACCAATCTAGTTTAGAAAAACATTGACGGAAATGGGTGATAATAATGAGTTATATGAGAAAATTTCATGATAGGTAACAACATGTAATAAAGATAGCAGAATTGATACAGATATTCCCACAGTGATTTTTTCTTAAAAGGTTTCTCATCCACCACAATAAAACAAATTATCTTATCAACTAAAACAGAAAAAATAAGGCAAAAAAAAAAAGGAAAGGTGGGGGCAAACCACGGGTAGTACCTTAAAAATTCGCAGGACTATCATCCAATTGTTTCTCATCTTCTATCTCTACCTCTAAAATTTCCTGAAACCAAAGCACAAAAGGGGAGTTTATGGGTTATTAATGTGGTAAGAATTAAGATAAGAATATAAAATAAAAAGGAAGCACAAATAAAGAGACTTACAGGAATCCTCTGTTTGAGATAATTACCAACTCTAGCAACGACGGTGGAACGCTTGTGCCAAAATCGACCCTTAAGGCTAATCTTCACAAAAGGTCCATCCAACTCGGCCAGTTCAACCACTCCTAAAGCATAGCATTAGCAGTAACCCCATTAACTGATTGATTAATAAATTAATTAATGATAATCTTCCAACTGGAAAGTGCGCTTACCTGTGATACCAACAGAAGTATCGAAGATCTGAGCCAGCTCCTCTCGAGCGTCGTTGAGAACCTGTCTGACGTTGTTTTCTGTGAGAGCAAGGGCTGATAACGGCTTCAACATTCTCCTCCTCCATGGTTTGCTACGCTCCAGTGATTGAAATGGGGATTTCGGTGTATGGATGTGGGTTGATTTTAAGGGGTGCTTTGGGGCATGGAAACTTGTGCTGCTGCATAATGCAGCTAATGATATTGTCACTGAGCTTACCTTATGATTATGTATGCCAAAACCACAACACAGGCCCTTCTGGTTCCGGACTAGGGACATGGTACTCCTTCAATCTGCACTCTTCTTTTCCTTTATAAACTTAAGTTTCGGTGATGTTCACTTGCCTCAATTTCTGAGGAACAATGGCTATCCAGAATCGGATATGGATGGATACACAACTTACAACACAAGCCAGTGCTCCCACAAAGGATGTTTCTTAAAAAGTATTTTTATATTTAAAATTTTCTTCATTGATTAATTTTTTTAAAATTATTTCTAATATTTTCCAAACTTTCAAAAGTAATTTAAAAATTGTATCATAAAAATTATTTCATAGGTTTTGATACTAAATTATAAAAATTGAAAGTGTTAGACAAAATTTAGAATCGGTTGTTTTTTATACTTTTTCCATGTTTTTTTATATAACATAGATTCATTACAAAGTCAGTCTAATGGTGACACATACATGTGGCTATAAGGTAATGGGTATTTACATGTAAACAAACTGATACCCATATGTATTTATTATTATTTAATATTTTTTTAAAATAATAAGAAAAAAATATTGTGTAATATATCAAATATAATATTATTTAAATATGATATAATATAAATTAATATTGTATTTTACATTGCAATTTTATAAATTTAAAATATTATTATTAAAAAAATTATCTTATTATAAAATAATTAAAATACTTAAATAATTAAGTATATTCAATAAAATAAACAAATATTAATAATCTCGTTATTTCCTTGTTACCGACCATTAGTAAATATGTGAGTAAATATTTGATGCTTGATACCAAAAATATTTTCATAGTTTTCTTTAGGAAAAAACAAAAAGAACTATGTTTTCAACGCGTTCTCCGAGTTATGAACGAACCAAGTTTTTTTTCAACGAAAAAAAGGACCGAGGCACCCTCCTTTATATACGGCCCATGGCAATGGTAAATTACCTTCATGTCCCGGGACATGAATAACAGTTTTGAACAATGTAAGTTTCTAAAACTTTCAAATAGTTTTTTTTAATAGTATTATTAATATCTAATAGATTATATAATAATAATAAATGTACATAGATATACACAAAAAATAAAATAAGACTATGAAAAATATCATTTATCTTTTTATTATGAAATTAAGAAAATTATAATTACTGATTGGAAAGATATAACTGACATAGGCTTAAATGCACTTGTGTTGTGGACTGGACAGTGCTATTTTCCATCTTGAACACCATATCCATCTGTCAAACTTTGGACACTTTAAACAATGAGAGAGTTGATGGAAAAGCCGAGCACATTACAGCAATACTTACCTGGTAAGTGGTAACATTCTAGACCCACCTAAAATTTTCCTTGATGAAATTAAAGAACCACGATTGCTTATAGCCTCATTTATAAGCCTCATTAGAGATAAAATAGAAGCATTGTCCGTAAATAATCATGACGTACATCAATACATCATAAACTGAAGAAAAAAATCAATACACAATTCATTCCAAAACCAAAGTACACCAGTATGCATTTCTTATCACTCAAAATTTCAAAAAAGCTCACATTACATCGAACAATATCCTTTTACACCCTTGATACAAATGAGCAATTGCTACTCTTAATAATTATCCTTCCTACACCGCAGCAAAGTACTCTTTGCTAAGTTTGGGGTCTGGTTTCATGGACTTCTCACCAGGCTTCCACCCAGCTGGGCAAACTTCATCTGGGTTCTCCTGCACATACTGCAAGGCCTGCAAGACCAATGCATATAAATGGGGACAGAAAAGTTTATATAAATGATAGAAGGATAGAACAGAAATAAAAAAGATGGAAATATAGTAAAAAAGTGTTCTCTTAGTCCTGCAGGGTCTGCAATATTGGTGTTGTCCTAATTAGACATATAATTACCTGTAGTGTTCTCTTTGTCTCATCAACACTTCTACCAATTGCCAGGTTGTTAATGGTAGAATGCTGAATAACCCCTTCCTTGTCAATAATGAACAATCCTCTCAATGCAATTCCCTGAGTCATTGGAAACATTTGGAATCATTGTGACAAGTGCCCAAAAAGTGGAATGAAAAGCAACAGTTTTCACAACCAACATATGAATAGCCATAGTTAAGGTCATGACAGACGAATACCTGATCAGGAATGAGAACACCATAAGATTTAGATATGGATTTGGTGACATCAGAAATCAAAGGATACTTCAAGTCACCAAGACCACCAGACTTTCTATCTGTTTGGACCCATGCAAGGTGCGAAAACTACAATAATAACAATAGCATCACTTCAAGAAGCAAATTTTAGATTAGAAATGCCTTCAGACAGGCCACAAAGGGATAATGTGAACATAGAGAAAGTAATACATCATAAAACATACAGAAAAACACACTTCAATTACCAAAGTTAGAATGAATTTGCTGCCCAATATTTGACTTTTCATTGTTTATTAAGTAATTTCCTCCATACATTTTAATTCTATGAAGCAAGTTTAAGAGAAAAACAAAAATTCAGAAACTGCGCAGTTTTGCTACGCTAAGAACTCCCATTCATAGTTTCTATAACAGCTGATATGCACGGGCAGATGCATGTCAAATCGAGAGATGTATACAACAACAACCAAACCAAAGCTTTTTATAAATTGTTGGGAATGACTACATGGACCAAACAAAGTCATATCAACAAGTATGAGGAAACAACTTATACAAGAGCCAGTGGATGGGGGAAAACTCACCACACTGTCAACTGAAACACCCAATATCTCTGTATTAAGTTCCTCAAACTCCGGATACCGGTCACTGAAAGCAGTGATTTCTGTAGACAAGTAACACTAGAATGTAAAAGAGAAGACTTAGCATATCCACAAGTAACAGGCTCTTTACCAGTCAACTAACCTGTGGGACAAACAAATGTGAAGTCCAATGGGTAGAAAAAGAGGATAACATATTTTTTCCCAATATATTCAGATAGTTTTACCTGAAAAGACAGAGTTTGAGTCAAAACAATTTCTAACAGGCTGTAGCAAAACACTCCAAAAGGCATTGTATAACAAAGAAAGAAATGATGAGATTACAAATTTGGTTAATTATCTACCTTGATAAACTCCTGATCAAAAACAGCCTCTGCTTCAAAGTCCGGTGCTGTGTTCCCAACTAATGGAAGCTCACTCTTTAAACACACAAACGCAACAGATGACAACAGAGAAACAGATAATATCAACAGACAACATCAAATAGGAACTGATTGGGAAATGCAGCGAATTCGTGAAGTAAAGATGGGAAGGCGCAGAAACTTACAGAAGCTCTGACAAGGAAGGTGCGGAGAGAAGGAGATGCCCGGTTCAGAGGAAGAGGGGGAATGCGTAAGGGTTTGAAAAGCGAATTGGAGGAATTGGGAATTGAAAGAGAAGAAGGGGCAGAAGGGAATTTGGGAGAGAAGAGGAATTTAGGGTTGGAAGAGACGACGGAAGCAGAGGGAGCTGAGCAAGCCATGAGTGGAATCGGTGTGAGGAAGATACAACAAGATAGTAACAGTAATTTAATAACCTAAATTCTCTTGTTTATACTTGAAAATTCAAATTTTATTTAAATTTTAATATTAATATTTTCTAAAGTAAAGATAAATAACGAAAAAAAAACATAAAGGTTACATTTTGTATGGGGTATTTGAAAATTTATTGAATTTTAAAATTTCAAGAAATTTAATTCATATTAGTTCAATTGTTAAGATTATTCGTTTACATAAAGTATTTAAATATTTTTATTTTAAAAATTACTTGTTTAGATTAAGCATTAAAAAATTTTACAATTTAAATTTTTTTATTGTTGGTGGAGGTGATGGTGACAATGACAGCAGGCGACGATGGTGGTGATGGGGAAGAGTAATGATGGTGTCAACAACATTTTGATGCGACAATAATGGAAGTAGTGGTTGTTAGGGCACTGGTAGCGGTAGGAGTAATGGTAGTGTCAGCGACGACAATTTGGTGGTGGTAGTGGTGATGACAATGGTGGTGGTGATGATAGGGGGATGGTGACAACACTGGTAACAATAGTGGTGATGGAGGTAATGCTAGTGGCAACTAGAAATGGGTGGTGGGAGTGGTTACCATGGTGGCGGTGTGTTGGCAAGGATGGTAATGATAATGACGACTTTGATGATAGTGTAGTGGCGACGAAGAAGGATATTGGTGGCAGCAATGGTGTAAGCAGCAACCATGATGGCGACAACAATGGTGGAGAAAATGACAAAACATGACATAACAACCATGACTTAATATTTTTGTTTGTCACGTCATCAGTTAACAAAAAAACATAAATGATTAACTTATAATAAACATTTAAATCCTTTTAGATGCTAATATCAAACAAATTTTTTTATAAAAACTAATATCAAAATTGTTGAGACCAAGTCTGGTTAGAAAAAGAAGTTTATAGTATTCTTTGACTAGATCCCAAGTTGCGTCATTATAACTAGACCCTAGGATTTGTTAATAACATACATCAACGCATTTAAATTAAATAAAGTTTGTCCATGTGTGATCTAACCTGTTTATTTAAGTATTTCAGCAAACATATATTAAGCACACAAGTTACAAAAAAAAAAGGGAGTCCATCAAATGAAAAGTCTGATACATCAAAAGTCTGGTTCCAGACTTTACCCATAAAGTCTGATTTAAGAATTTCCAAACATATGGACCAACAAATCAAACCTTGGACTTTTTTATGCAACAAGAACATGCAACATAAACGTCACTTCAAAGTACCAATCATACAACGTTCTAAAACCTTTTGAAATTGCTCTAGAAATTAAGCTCTTATCATGAAACTCTGTTTATCATTAAAAAGGACCAGAGACAAATCAGTGGATCAACCAAAGCAGTTTTTGAAGAAATCAACGTAACTACTCTACATATTTCAGAAAAACTGAATCAAGTCAACTTATGTGTCAGAAAATTACAGAAGGATAACAACATTGCTCTCAGTGTGTTTGCTAGAAGAAAGAAAGCCAACAATTAGCTTTATGCATTGAAGATCTCAAGGAACACTATATTCATGCAAGTATCAAAGTTCCTTGACACCAAACCTTTTGGCATCTCATCTATTTATCAAAGGTCTGGTGCTTGTGTTTAAGCAAAACTCCTTCAAAGGATTTCCAACGACTATCTCTCCTCACCAGATTATCAAGCTGTCATCTTGAGTGACTTATATATACTTGAAGAGATTCATTTTCAGAACAGAGACAAGCCTATCGAGAAGAACCATTCTCTATGATCAAAATTCTCTTAATCTCTTAGTTTTTCTTAGACAAAGGCCTTCTTTGATATTTTGCCTCTAGCAGACCTTGGCCCTTTTGTTTTTCTTAACTTAGTGTATTTGTTCATCTTTGTACATCATTCATACACTAAGTTCTATGAAACACTTTTATACTATATTCTTACAAACCAGTTATTATGTAAAAGTTTGGTATGTTGTCAGTCTTAGTTTCATTGGAAAATAGTTATGACCTGAAGAATATAACATCCTTAATTTTTAAAATAAATTTTAATAACTCAGATAAATTTTTCAAAACAGAAGTCGGATTCAATAAATAACCAGCTCTAATTTTAGAACCGATTTTTATGATTTTTATAAAAATAACTTAAAAAGGATTAGAGAAGAATTTTAGAATGAAATTCCGAGTGGAAAATGAATGAGATAAGATTTTCCGAGTGAGATGAATCAGATTCCGAGTGAAATGAATCTGGCTCCGAGTGAAATAAGACAGAACACTATTTCCAAGAGAAGTTAAGATGTTTCCGAGTGAAATATCATTAAGAGAATCATTTTCGAATGAAGTGATACTGTGTCCGATTGAGACACAATCGAGTAAAGCAAATCCGAGTGAAACGTCTCTAAGAGGAACGTTTTCGATTAAGTTGCCGAGTGAAGTGTCTTTGTGACACTTCCGAGTGATACATTCCGAGTAAGTCTTTCCAGAAAGAGTGCTTCTGGACAAAGACTTCAACTCTGATTGATTTTCTGAGTAAGTAATCCCGAGGAGATTTCTGAGTAATCCTTTCAAGAGGAATGATTTCTGAGAAAGGAAATGGACTCCGAACTCTGAGTAACCTTACAGTGGAGAAATTTCCGAATAATGAAAGAAATAAGACTCTGACTCGGAAAAGAGGTATAACCGAGCGAGATGAGTCGGTTTTGATTGAACTGCCAAGTGAAAACCCGAGTGCTGAGAAGCCTTGCCGAGCGGGCAAATGCAGAATCGAAGTACAACCTCTGGTCGGATTTCGCCTAAGCGAGTAGGTGCCTCGCTCAAGCGAATGCCAGTGGAATTCGTTACTGGACATTTCTCGCTCGAACGAGTGGCTAGTAGGAGGGAGTCTCGCTCGAGCGAAGGCATGGGAAATTGGTTACTGGGTAATTCTCGCTCAAGCGAGAGTGGTTCGCTCAAGCGAGGATCAGGTCTGATGGATGCTTTCCACGTCATTATGTTCTTCTACCTTCCAGCAGATTCCTTTCTTAGATATTTTCTAAGTTTGGGACCCATTTTGATGTGTTGTACCCTTTTCATTAAATATCTTAACCCTTTATTAATTATTAAAGAGACGTGTGGCAGAGTACTTCAAGTTATTCACGTCTCTTTCACGTGGAAGGTATATAAATACTTCTGCTATTGGATTAATAGAGGAGTTGTTGAAAGTGAAATCATCTTTATATTTCCAATCCTTACTGGAATTAGTAAACGAAGAACACCAAATCTCCATTCTCTTCTCTTTACGAAGGAAAGCTTGGAGTAGAACAACACTGCAGTTCTAGTCGGAATTCTGGAGCAGTGACTGGATTATAGCTTCTAAAGTTGCTGGAACACTTTATTTCCAGGTAGGGGGAGCGTACATCTCAAATAGATAGTTTATGAATGGATTTGGGGTATTAATATGTTATATGTGTGTTATATGTATGAATTGAGACCCCAAATGAATAACATACTTTATGTTTCCTTATTTTCCATTCATATTGAGTTTATGTATGTTGGTTATTATGCCGAGTGGAATGATATGAATTGATGATGTTATGGATGATGACTCATGAACTTTTCATGATATTTATATATATGCATGAAATGCCTGTGTGATGGATGAATATGAAATATGATGTGATTTTCATAAAAGACCTTGGGTGGGACTCAAGGCAACCTCTTGAGCGGGGCTCGGGGTTTGGCCTGTAACACTGAGTAGAGGACCGCTATCACTCTAGGAGTGGTACTCAATGTTACATTAGGGGCGTAGAGCGGTTTGGTACCTGTAAAACGGCCGAATTAGCGAGGAGCTGAATTATGGCTCGGGGAGCCAGTGTTGCAACACAAAATTTGAAAGACTTAATAATGATCCCGTTTTGGTTGATCATTGATTAAGTATGAGACTTAATGGATCCATTTGGTTGAGCATGTGCATACACTGATTTATGTGTTATTGAGAGAACATGCTGTTATGATGAGTATATGTATATGTATATGTCTCGATTTTGTGAATGAATAATTTGTTAATTGCCGAGTGAAATTGTTATTTGCCGAGTGCAGTTTGCTTGAATTGCCGAGTGCAGTTGCTATGATTACCGAGTGATGTTATATTTACCGAATGGTAAATGGCTATAATTGCCGAACGGAAATTTAAATTATTGCCGAGTGATTTGATGTAATTGCTGAGTGCGAATTATTGCCGAGTGTAATCAGTATTGGTTTTATAGTTATTAATTGGACTTTTATCCAATTCAATAACTATTATTTGATATGTTATGCTCACCCTCTACATTTATTTTTCAGTGAATGAAGGGCTCAACCATGATATGTGAAGACACTCAGCAGCTCAGATTGTATTTTGGTGGAAGCCTTGGCCGGCTCATGAGAATACCGAGTGAAATTATGTATTTGTATATTTTAAAAGAGCCGGTCGGCTTATGTAAAACAGATATTGAAATTATTTAATTAAAAATCTGTTTGAAATTTAAATGAATTGTTTGTATTTTGAATAACCGGTCGGATTGATGTAAAAACCGAGCTGGTTATTTATTAAATCCGACTTCTATTTTGGAAATTTTATCTGAATTATTGAAATTTATTTTAAAAATTAAGGATGTTATAGTCTGACTTTGAACCATCGAAGGTCAACTACATAAAGCTAAGAATATGTTTGATAAAATGGCTCACAAAGATAGGGTTCCATTGACCAAAATAAATTGGTGGTTATGTTAGTGTCTCAGATTTGTTTGAAGCGCTGATATTGTTCTAAAAAATATGGGTCCAACCAGGACTTAAAAAGGACCAATTCATGATTAGTGTTGCACTTAAAGCTTGTGCACTTGGTTTCAATATATATTTTGGAGGATTATTACATGGATTTTCATTAAAATCTGGTTTGATAACCTCAGTGTTTGTTAGCAGTTCCTTAGTAGACATGTACATGAAAATAGGAAAAATAGAACAATGTTGCGGAGTCTTTAAAAAAATGCTGACTAGAAATGTACTATCATGGACTGCCATTATTGCAAGTCTTGTAAATAATGGTTACAATATGGAGGGATTATTATGGAGATTAAAAGTGGGCTATGATTTACATACATTTGTCATTGCTTTAAAAGCATTCTTTGATTCAAGTTCATTATGTCATGGGAAAGCCATACACACATAAACAATAAAATAAGGATTTAATGAGAGCTTATTTTTTATTAATACTCTGGCAACAATGTATAATTAATGTGGGAAACTAGACTACATCATGCGATTGTTTGAAAAAATGAGGATGTCAGATGTCGTTTAATGGATTAACCTTATTACAACTTATGTATAGATGGGTATAGAAGAAAAATGGAAGCATTTAGAAGAATTAGAAAATCATATGTCAGTCCTAATGAACACACTTTTGCAGTTGTAATTTTTGCTTGTGCAAATCTTGCCATTGGTGAGTGGAGGAAGCAAATACATAGCCATAGATTGCATCTAGGTTTGGTAGATGCTTTGTCATGGCAAATTCAATGATTACTCTTTTTATACAAAATGTAGCCTGTTAACGTCAGCTTCGGTAATGTTTCATGATATAACTAGAAAAGATATTATATCTTTGAGCACAATAATTGTTGTTTATTCTCAAGAAGGTTATGCAAAAGAAGCCTTCAACTATCTATCATGGTTGAGAAATGAAGGGCCACAACCAAATGAATTCACCTTTGCTAGTGTGTTGAATGTTTGTGGAAGATGGCACTTGAGCAAGGTAAGCAACTGCATGCTCATGTGCGGAGCATTGGCATAGATCTTGAAGCAAGGATTCATAATGCTCTTGCTAGTATGTATTCAAAATGTCAAAGTCTACAAGAAGCTTCAAAAATCTTTAATAGGAACAAAATGAATGACATTATATCATGGACAATCATGATTATTGGGTATGCAGAACATAGTTATAGCCAAGAGGCCATTAATTTGTTTAAGAAGATTTCCAGTGTTGGTTTAATGTTAGTCTATGTAGCGTTCATTGGGGTTCTAACAACATGCTGTTATGCTAGATTAGTTGATCTTGGTTTCTACTATTTTATATTAATGACTAATAAGTACCAGATCAGTCCTTTAAAAGAACATTATGCTTGCATGATTTATCTTCTGTGTAGAGCAGGGCGATTAGGTGAAGCTGAGCATATGATACAAAGTGTGACATTTCATACTGATGATGTTGTGTGGTTTACTTTACTCAGCATGTAGAGTTTACGGGGATATTGACTATGGTAGATGGATAATAGAACGGTTACTTCAATTGGATTTGAATTCTATCAAAACTCACATTACTCTGGCCAACATATATGTTGCCCAAGGGAGATGGAAGGAAGTTGCACATATAAGGAAGTTAATGAAGTCTAATAAGTGTAAGCCACCTATCATCAAGGTGCACAACTGCACGTAATGAGAAAGAGAAGCAACAACCCTAAACCACCACTAGCAAGGCGCACAACAACCAAGGGGTGCAAGACAAGGAAGTGTAACCCAAAAAGGTGTAACTAGTGGGAAAATGGCACAACCCTTGGAACCAAATAGTATTAGATCTGGAGTAGTTACAAATGGGAACAGTCACAACCATTGTGAATAATTGTGTCCATTAGGAATGGATGTTAGATGTAGTATAAATACAAGTAAACCAAATTAGGAAAGGGAGAACAAAAAAATTAGGAAGAATCTGAACTATAGAGAAACAAACCCTTGAAAATCTATGTTGTAAAATATCTCAAATTATTATATAAACTTTTGTTTCATTTTTTCAATTCGGTCTCATTTTCTCTATGTTTATCAACTTGGTATCAGAGCAACGATCAGGTGCTTTGTTTCCAACAATGGTGACAACTCGATCTCATTCCGATAATCCAGACACAATGGAGAGAATTTTAGAAATGTTGATGGCGGAACATTAAAACTGAGATGCAGAATGACAACAACTTGAAACTTGTTTTGCGCACCTAGAAGCCATGGCGGAAAATTTTTCTAAACATTTAGAAAATGACACCCAAAGGACCACACCGGAGACAAAAAAATGGAACAATGGAGAAAATTGGAAATCCTCATATATGATGGAAAATCCAATGTTTATAGTTGGATAAATAAATTGGAATGTTTCTTTTAAATGAGAACTATCCTAGAAGAAGAGAAAATTCAGGCAGTCATGGTGGCGCTAGAAGGTGTTATCTTGGTTTCAATGTTGGGAGACTTGTAATTCTAATATTGGATTGGGAGATTTCAAACTTGTCATTCTTGAAAGGTTCCAAATTTCAGTCACTCCCAACCCTTTTGTTGCCCTTCTTGCACTTTAAATAAGAAGAAACAGTGGAAGAGTATGTTAAGCATTTTGAAAATTTGGCAGATATAATGAAGAACGTTGGTGAAGAACATTTAAAGGACATTTTTGTGAACGGATTAAAGGAAGGCATTGGAGCAGAAATTAAAGTCTACGAACCCCTTTTTATCAATCATGGTCAAGAAGGCATTACTGATTGAGAAAAAATAGAGCAATTTAGAAGGTGGGACCGAATATTACTTCAAACTCAAATTCAAAATTCAACACCTCTTATTGAAGTTCATCCTATACAAAGACAATTACTTATGGTGTCAATAAGAAAAGTGGAGGAAAAAGTAATGGCCCTTCTAATTCTTTTGCTAGTAATACATCCGTGAACAAACCAAAAAACAATAACTAACCCAGAGGATTTCAACAATTAACCAAAACAGAACTTCAAGAGAAAAGGAAGAAAGGAGAATGTTTTCAATGTGAAGAAAAATGGAGCACCTTTCATGTATGTAGAAATAAACAACTTCTAATAATGTTAGTAACAGATGAAGATGATGTTGAAGACTCCAAAGAGGAACCTGAACCAGAAATTAGAGAAAAGCCTCAATTATCCATAAATAGTATTATGGGATTTACTTTTTGTCGATCCTTGAAGGTTTGGTGAAATATTGATGATCACAAAGTCATAGTATTGATAAATTGTGGCGCCACTCAACTTTATTTCTAAAAAACCGGTGGAAAAATTACAATTCAATGTGGATGACACTCTGTCATACATGGTAGAAGTTGGAGATGGTCACAAAATCAAATCTAAAGAAGTATGTAGAGAAGTTCCCTTGAAAGTGAAAGAAGTACAGGTACAACATTAGTTCTTCTTGTTTGGCCTTGGAAGCATAGATGTGGTCTTAGAAATGGAATGGTTAGCAAGCACGGGAGAGATTAAAACCAACTTTGAACAACTAACACTGTCCTTGAAGATTGATGGCAGACAAGTGACTTTAAAGGGAGAACCAGAACTTTCAAAGAAAGACACTTCACTTAATTCTATGTTGAAAGCTTTGCAACAGGGAGAAGGGTTCCTTATCAACTATCATTGCATTCAAACAGAGATAGATTGCACGAATTCAATTCGTCATAATTAAAAAATGTGCTACATGATTTCCCCTCCATCTTTGAACCCCCAAAAGGGCTTCCTCCTTAAAGGCGTTAGGACCATGCCATTCACCTCAAAAAGGGAGCCTAAATACTGAATATCAAACCATACAGGTATCCTGACTATCAAAAACAGAAATTGAAAAATTAGTTATTGAAATGTTAGACTTGAAATATCTAGGACATGTTATTTCTGTTGAAAGGGTGCTCATTCAGCCAAGACAATTTGGAATATCTAAGACATGTTATTTCAGTTGGAGGAGTATCCGTGAATCTTAAGAAGTTGGAAGCAATGACGCTATGGCCTACACCTAAGAATGTCACCAGCTTAAGGGGATTCTTAGGCCTTGTCGGCTATTATAGGAGGTTCGTTCACAATTATGGAAGAAAATAGCAAGGCCATTGACCAACCTGTTGAAGAAAAATGCCTTCCAATGGAATCTAGAGGCGCAAACTGTAACACCCCTATTTTTATTTTTATATTAAAATTTTGAAGTAATTAGATTATGGCTCTTTAGAACTTTTTAATCTACGTATTATTTATGATTTTTTTGGAATTTTTTGGAATTTTGGAAATTTTTTATATAAAATAATATTTTTTAAATAATTTTAAATTCATATAAGTGACTTAAATTAAAAATATTTATAAGAAAGTGAATGTAAATTATAAGAAAATTTTCTAAAATCCGTTTCAAGTAGACTTATCTAAAAATTATCGGTTTGAGAAAAATCTTGATTTTTTCCAATTGTTAAAAAATTGGAAACGTATTAATAAATTTTTATTAACAGAAAATTTTAGATTTTTAAAATTTCAACTTTATATTACATGTTATAAAATTAGTAAGGACTGATATAATATCGCTAAATTTCAAAAAGGACTCATTTTGAATATTTAAAATATACCGAGTGAAAGGTTACTATTTGGCTTAATAATTCTGCCAATAGTTACTATGCAAAACACTGTGCATGTACGAAATTTTCAAACGGTGCACAGTAACCTGGAATAAAAAATTCAAAAATGCATAGTACTTTTATATTAAAATAATGGAATGCATAGTAAATTTTTTTCTATAAATACCGAAGGATTTCTTCTTTAGAATTCACAATTTCAGATTAAGTTTTCTTAATATAGTAGTGCTAGTGAGATAGTGGTGGAAGTGAGAGAGAGAAGAAAAGTTTTTGGAGAGAAGGTTCTGCCAAAATCCTAAGGTAAGAATACTTCTCTTTTATATTTTTTGGGTTATTTTTATATCGTTTTTAGAAATCTGTTATTATACTGGAAATAATATTATTTTAAGTTACTATTCTGCATAGTAAACACTATTTCAATAGTAAATTACTATTTCAATAGTAAATTACTATTCAAATAGTAAATTACTATTTACTGTTACTATTTACCGTTACTATTTATGATTTACTATTTACCGTTACTATTCATGTTTTACTATTTATTGTTACTATTCACGATTTACTATTCACTATTCACTATTCACTATTCAAAATTTACCATTTCTGTTTTAAGTATTAATTTTAATCTTCGTCTTATGCTTATACTGAAATAAGATTGGTATTAATATTTCTAGAAATCGGAGGCACAAAGCAAATCTCTTTTTGGTAACAACTCAAGGTAAGGGGGAGTGAGATAAGAGTATAATATGAAAAGACATAAGAATAATGGGAGGAGTCCCCTACTCCTTTTAAATTTAATAATATTATTATTTTAAAATATTAACTTTTTAACTTAACATTTTTAATAAATTTTAAATTAAATATTCGGTTTAACTAACTCTAACATACCTATGCAAGGACTTGGACCATTATGACCTATATGGACTGGACTATACCTATGCAAGGATTTGGACCATTATGACCCACATGGACTGAACTATACCTATGCAGGGACTGGATTATATGGACTTACATAGACCTATACGAGGAATTGATCAAAAGGACTCAAATTGACTATATTAATAACCATTAAACTTTGAATTATAATATTTATAAATAATGCTTTGTTGACTTGATTTTGATTGATATTTAATTGTGATTAATAATATTTGATGTGATTGATGATATTTAGTTATAATTGATAATGCTTGATTTTGATTGATGATTTTGTGACGTGGAGTTTGAGCATATAGCGAGCATGACGGAAAGCTAAATTCAGTAAGAATTTTCTTACCTTACTCTTTAAATTTTTACTTTAAATCTTCTCTTCTTAGAAATTATTTTTATTAACTTTATTTTCAATATTTAGAATAAAAAAATCAGTATTTATTTTAGAAAGAAAACATTTTATGAGAATTAATTAATTAAATCTTGAGTTAAAGAAAAATTTTGTAATTTTAAGTATTTTTAGTTAATAATTATTCTCTTTTAATAAAACAAAATTTTTTAAAAGAAAATTATTTTATTTTTTTCCAACTTAATAACTAAAGATATTTGGAAATAATTGAGATTCCTAAATTTGATTTTGTTAAGATTTAATTTGAGAAAGATTATGTAAAGTTTTATATGAGAAAGTTTTTAGATATTTAAGGCTTAGAAACTCAATTTCAGTGAGATTTGAAAACTGTACCAAATTTATTTCTGTGGGACAGAAATTCAGAGAATTGAGAAAATGTACAGTTTATTGAAATGATATTGTAAACCTTTAAGGGATTTAATAATTGAGTTTCTAAAAGCCTTAACCAACTAAATACGCGAGTAGTTCATGCATCATGAATCATTAAAGTGAAATAAAATGATATTGTCTGGGGACGGATTATAGAAACCGAGGATACATTAGAGGAGGCTTAATTACGAGCCTTGGGATGAGAGGGTGTGAAAGGGTGCTTCAGGGGACCTGGGGTAGCTCCCTAGTGTCGGGTACTTTCACAATAAAAACTTTCTCAATCTGACTAGTCTCTAAGTGTTTCCATGCCAGTTGAGCTGTTCGTATTATTATTATCCGGACTTATGGAACAGTGTAAACTCCTGGTTGGCCCAGTGCAAATTAAAATTTAAGGGCCCACATATATAGGTAAGTTATGATGAAGATATTGCATATATTCATGCATTCATAATTGATTGTGTATGTGATTGTGATTGATATTATTATGTATTGGTTTGTGAAAACCCTTTGTTGCTTATGTCTTAATCAATAATATTATATTCTGTTTCTCACTCCTTTCTCTGTGTCTTTGTTTCATATATTCTAAATTGATGGTTCAGAGGGAAGGATCGAAGAATTTCGGCAGTAGATATAGCACGTTCTAGAAAGGGAGCTCGGTATGAATACCGTGGTCCAATGAATAAATAATGTTAATAAGTAACTGCTTCTGGGCCATGGAGTTTCCTCTCTTTCTTATAATGTTTAATGTTTATTTTCTTCGGATGAATGTACAAATACTTTATAAAGTTTTAATAATATTTGTGAGGTATTTCAGAAATAATGTATAGTTTCTTTTTAACAATCATATCTTTTAAAAAAATTATAAATTTTTCTAGAATTTATTAAGGTGTAACAGAGGGTGTTACAAAGTGGTATCAGAGCAGTTAATCCAATAGGCCTGGGGAAAAGGTCTATCTTGCTTTGTCTGTAAACTCTATATAGGTAGAATATCTGACTTGGTAGTAGCTGTGATGATGTGACAAATCTCAGTTACTGTGAAACAAGAAAATAATGACTGGAAACGATCTTGCTGGAGTTGTAGAACGCTTAATCAATGCAATGGGAGCACGTGAAGGTCAAGGTAACGATGCCTTGAGAAGGCTGGACCTATTCGAAAAGCGCAATCCACCTTGTTTCAAGGGAGGATATAACCCTGATGGAGCACAAATCTGGATTCGAGAGATAGAGAAGATCTTTCGAGCATTGCAATGTAATGAAGCTGATAAGGTAGTCTTCGCTATTTATGCCTTATCTGAGGATGTCGAACATTGGTGGGATAGCATGCGTAGACAATTCGAAGTCAACGACGTGGAGATCACTTGGGATTATTTCAAGGATATGTTTCTGGAGAAATACTTTCCAGCTGATGTTAAAGAGAAAAGACAATTCGAATTCCTGTCGCTGACCCAAGGAAATATGACCGTTGGAGAGTACACATCCAGGTTTGAAGAGCTATCTCGTTTTCATTCTCATTATAATGATGCTACTAATGAAAGAGATCGGTGTGCAAAGTTTGTAGATGGATTGCGGCCAGAAATTAAGGAAGCTATACGAATGCAGGAAACCCGTGAATTTTCTGTATTGGTAAATCGCTGTAGGATCTTTGAAGAAGATCATAAGGATAGAATGACCAAAAGTCGTGAGCCCATTCACAAGGCAGGAGAAATGAGAAGTGGAGGACCTCACCATCACCAAAGAAGAGACTTCAGAAGGAATAAGCCTTACCAAGCGCCATTTCTCCGGTTTGGAGCAGCATCTGTTCCTAACAGACCCCAAGCTTCAACTGGAAGCTATTACCCGACATCTGCACCAAATTTTAAATGTTTTATCTATGGAGGACCCCATTTGAAAAGGGATTGTCCTAAAAACACTTATGTTTGTTTTAAGTGTAACAAACCAGGCCATCACATCAAGGATTGTCCAGAGATAAAGAGGGAAAACCCTGAAGGTGCGAGTACAAACATAAATACTCAAGGAGGCGTGCACAGTGCAGTCGAAAGGCCGAAGGCAAAAGGAAAGGTTTTTGCAATCACTGGAGAAGAAGCATCTCATTCTGATTCCATGGTGGAAGGTAAGTGTATCATTAATAAGATTCTTCTAACTGTTATGTATGACTCAGGTGCATCACATTCCTTTATTGCCAATGACTGTGTAGAAAAACTAAAATTACCTGTGATAGAACTGCCATTTGACTTATCTGTACATACTCCTGGAAACAATCCCATTGTCACTTCTAAAGCCTGTTGGAAATGCCCTATTGTCATAAATGGTAGGGACTTTAAAGCTAATCTTTTCTATTTACCCCTTTCTGGCTTAGAAGTTATTATTGGGCTAGATTGGTTGTCTGACAATCATGTTCTAATAGATTATCATAATAAAACCATAATGTTTAAAGAACCAGTGAATTTGAATCCTGAGGATTCGAGATTTCTAACCGCCAACCAAGTGAGTGCCTCTTTAAAAGGAGGGGCTCAAGGATTCATGCTATTACTTTCAACGAAAGGAGAGCAAGAATCAAAAATCAAAAATCTACCGGTTGTGTGTGAATTTCCTGACGTTTTTCCTGAAGATATCCCTGGTTTAACCCCAGAAAGAGATGTGGAATTTGCCATTGATCTAGTACCTGGAGTTGGACCCATTTCAATTGCACCATACCGAATGTCACCTCTAGAATTAGCAGAGTTGAAGAAACAACTTGAAGAGATGATAGAAAAGCAGTTTATACGACCCAGTGTATCTCCCTGGGGTGCACCAATGTTGTTGGTTAAGAAGAAGGATGGTAGCATGAGGTTGTGTGTATATTATCGACAACTAAACAAGGTGACAATCAAGAACAGATATCCTCTGCCAAGGATTGACGACTTGATGGATCAGCTGCGTAGTGCCACGGTGTTCTCCAAAATTGATTTGAGGTCTGGATACCATCAAATAAGGGTAAAGAAAGAAGATGTACCAAAAACTGCTTTTAGAACACGCTATGGCCATTACGAATATCTAGTAATGCCTTTTGGTGTAACTAATGCACCAGCCGTATTCATGGATTACATGAATAGGATTTTTCATCCATATCTAGATAAATTTGTAGTGGTGTTCATTGATGATATATTAGTGTACTCTAAAAGCAAAGAAGAACATGTTGAACATTTGAAGGTCGTGTTGGAAATCCTGAAAAAGAAACAACTGTATGTAAAGTTGTCGAAGTATGAATTCTGGTTGGAAGAAGTGAACTTTTTAGGACATGTAATTAGTCAAGGAGGAATAGCTGTAGACCCTTCCAAGGTGGAAGCAGTTTTAAAATGGGAGAGACCAACCACAATCACTAAGATTAGAAATTTTTTGGGTTTGGCTGGATACTATAGGAGATTCATTGAAGGATTTTCAAAGCTAGGATACCCATTGACCAAGTTAACACGGAAAGGAGAACCTTTTGTGTGGACGACACAATGCAAGAATAGTTTTCAAGAGCTGAAAGATCGACTTACTTCTGCGCCGGTGTTAGTACTCCCTGATCCACAATGCGTCTAAACAAGGACTAGGAAGTGTACTCATGCAAGACAAGAAGGTTGTAGCCTATGCGTCGCGCCAATTAAGGCAACATGAGATTAACTACCCTACCCATGACTTAGAATTAGCCGCTGTAGTTTTTGCCTTAAAGATTTGGAGGCATTATCTATACGGTGCAACATTCAATGTGTTTAGTGATCATAAGAGTCTTAAGTATTTATTCGACCAAAAGGAGTTGAACATGAGGCAACGGAGATGGATGGAGTTCTTAAAGGACTACGACTTTGAGTTGCAATACCATCCTGGAAAAGCGAACGTAGTAGCTGATGCTTTAAGTCGAAAGTCTCTACATGCATCCACAATGATGATTAAAGAGATGGAATTAATAGAGAACTTCAGAGATCTTAACCTAGCAGTAAAGGTTAATGCTAACAGCTACAGATTAGGAGCGTTGCAAGTGACAAGTGAATTCCTGAGACAAGTTTTAGAGGCTCAACGAGAGGATGAATTCCTGCAAGAGAAGAAAGAACTCTTGAAACAAGGAAAAGAAGTCGAGTTCAATGTAAGAAGTGACCAATTGCTGAGGTATAAGGATCGAGTGTGTATCCCTAATCAAGAGGAGTTGAGGAAAGCAATTTTGGAAGAAGGCCATAAAAGTTATATGAGCATTCATCCCGGAGCTACTAAAATGTATCAAGATTTGAAGAAGTTATTTTGGTGGCCTGGAATGAAGAAAGCAGTGGCAGAGTACGTGGCTGCATGTCTAATTTGCCAGAAGGTTAAAGTGGAACATCAAAAACCCCCTAGAATGCTACAATCAATGGAAATACCAGAATGGAAATGGGATAGCATTACCATGGATTTTGTGACTTCTCTACCTTAAACTCCATTAGGACATGATTCAATATGGGTAATAGTTGATAGACTAACAAAGTCTGTCCACTTTATTCCCATTAATATTCGTTACTCTATGGAGAAGTTGGCAAAATTATACATCGAGGAGATTGTGAGATTGCATGGAATTCCTTCAAGTATCATTTCTGATCGGGACCCTCGTTTTACATCACAATTCTGGAAGAGCTTGCACAAGGCTTTGGGAACAAGACTACGTCTGAGTTCAGCATATCATCCTCAGACAGATGGACAATCAGAAAGAACAATCCAATCTCTAGAGGACTTGTTACGAGCTTGTGTGTTAGAGCATAAAGGAAGTTGGAATCAATTCTTACCATATGTGGAGTTTACCTACAACAACAGTTTCCATGCTAGTATTGGCATGGCACCTTTTGAAGCATTATATGGAAGAAAATGTAGGACCCCGCTATGTTGGTTTGAGACTGGTGAAAACTTGATGCTAGGACCAGAGTTGGTACAACAAACCACGGATAAAATCAAAATAGTTCAGGAAAAGATGAAGGCAACACAGAGCAGGCAGAAAAGTTACTATGACAAAAGAAGAAAGCCGCTCGAATTTCAAGAAGGCGATCATGTATTCTTGAAAGTCACACCTATGACTGGGGTCGGTCGGGCAATGAAATCTCAAAAACTAACTCCTAGATTTATTGGTCCATACCAAATAATTCATAAAGTTAGTCCCCTTGCCTACCAAATAGCATTACCACCTTTTCTTTCTAATATCCATAATGTTTTTCATGTGTCAAACTTACGAAAGTATATATTTGATCCTACACATGTTATTGAACTTGATGTCATACAAGTTAAAGATAATCTTACATATGATGCACCACCTATCAGAATAGGTGATAGAAGAATAAAAAAGTTAAGAGACAAGACAATTCCGCTTGTAAAGGTCATTTGGAGTGAAACGAGAGGGGAAGATGCTACATGGGAACTAGAAACTGAGATGAAAGAGTCTCATCCTCATTTGTTTTACTGAATAATGTAAATTTCGAGGATGAAATTTTCTAAGGGAAGTAGAGTTGTAACACCCCTATTTTTATTTTTATATTAAAATTTTGAAGTAATTAGATTATGCCTCTTTAGAACTTTTTAATCTACGTATTATTTATGATTTTTTTGGATTTTTTTGGAAATTTGGAATTTTTTTATATAAAATAATATTTTTTAAATAATTTTAAATTCATATAAGTGACTTAAATTAAAAATATTTATAAGAAAGTGAATGTAAATTATAAGAAAATTTTCTAAAATCCGTTTCAAGTAGACTTATCTAAAAATTATCGGTTTGAGAAAAATCTTGATTTTTTCCAATCGTTAAAAAATTGGAAACGTATTAATAAATTTTTATTAACAGAAAATTTTAGATTTTTAAAATTTCAACTTTATATTACATGTTATAAAATTAGTAAGGACTGATATAATATCGCTAAATATTCAAAAAGGACTCATTTTGAATATTTAAAATATACCGAGTGAAATGTTACTATTTGGCTTAATAATTCTGCCGATAGTTACTATGCAAAACACTGTGCATGTACGAAATTTTCAAAAGGTGCACAGTAACCTGGAATAAAAAATTCAAAAATGCATAGTACTTTTATATTAAAATAATGGAATGCATAGTAAATTTTTTTCCTATAAATACCGAAGGATTTCTTCTTTAGAATTCACAATTTCAGATTAAGTTTTCTTAATATAGTAGTGCTAGTGAGATAGTGGTGGAAGTGAGAGAGAGAAGAAAAGTTTTTGCAGAGAAGGTTCTGCCAAAATTCTAAGGTAAGAATACTTCTCTTTTATATTTTTTGGGTTATTTTTATATCATTTTTAGAAATCTGTTATTATACTGGAAATAATATTATTTTAAGTTACTATTCTGCATAGTAAACACTATTTCAATAGTAAATTACTATTTCAATAGTAAATTACTATTCAAATAGTAAATTACTATTTACTGTTACTATTTACCGTTACTATTCATGATTTACTATTTACCGTTACTATTCATGTTTTACTATTTATTGTTACTATTCACGATTTACTATTCACTATTCACTATTCAAAATTTACCATTTCTGTTTTAAGTATTAATCTTAATCTTCGTCTTATGTTTATACTGAAATAAGATTGGTATTAATATTTCTAGAAATCGGAGGCGCAAAGCAAATCTCTTTTTGGTAACAACTCAAGGTAAGGGGGAGTGAGATAAGAGTATAATATGAAAAGACATAAGAATAATAGGAGGAGTCCCCTACTCCTTTTAACTTTAATAATATTATTATTTTAAAATATTAACTTTTTAACTTAACATTTTTAATAAATTTTAAATTAAATATCCGGTTTAACTAACTCTAACATACCTATGCAAGGACTTGGACCATTATGACCTATATGGACTGGACTATACCTATGCAAGGATTTGGACCATTATGACCCACATGGACTGAACTATACCTATGCAGGGACTGGATTATATGGACTTACATAGACCTATACGAGGAATTGATCAAAAGGACTCAAATTGACTATATTAATAACCATTAAACTTTGAATTATAATATTTATAAATAATGCTTTGTTGACTTGATTTTGATTGATATTTAATTGTGATTAATAATATTTGATGTGATTGATGATATTTAGTTATAATTGATAATGCTTGATTTTGATTGATGATTTTGTGACGTGGAGTTTGAGCATATAGCGAGCATGACGGAAAGCTAAATTCAGTAAGAATTTTCTTACCTTACTCTTTAAATTTTTACTTTAAATCTTCTCTTCTTAGAAATTATTTTTATTAACTTTATTTTCAATATTTAGAATAAAAAAATCAGTATTTATTTTAGAAAGAAAACATTTTATGAGAATTAATTAATTAAATCTTGAGTTAAAGAAAAATTTTGTAATTTTAAGTATTTTTAGTTAATAATTATTCTCTTTTAATAAAACAAAATTTTTTAAAAGAAAATTATTTTATTTTTTTCCAACTTAATAACTAAAGATATTTGGAAATAATTGAGATTCCTAAATTTGATTTTGTTAAGATTTAATTTGAGAAAGATTATGTAAAGTTTTATATGAGAAAGTTTTTAGATATTTAAGGCTTAGAAACTCAATTTCAGTGAGATTTGAAAACTGTACCAAATTTATTTCTGTGGGACAGAAATTCAGAGAATTGAGAAAATGTACAGTTTATTGAAATGATATTGTAAACCTTTAAGGGATTTAATAATTGAGTTTCTAAAAGCCTTAACCAACTAAATACGCGAGTAGTTCATGCATCATGAATCATTAAAGTGAAATAAAATGATATTGTCTGGGGACGGATTATAGAAACCGAGGATACATTAGAGGAGGCTTAATTACGAGCCTTGGGATGAGAGGGTGTGAAAGGGTGCTTCAGGGGACCTGGGGTAGCTCCCTAGTGTCGGGTACTTTCACAATAAAAACTTTCTCAATCTGACTAGTCTCTAAGTGTTTCCATGCCAGTTGAGCTGTTCGTATTATTATTATCCGGACTTATGGAACAGTGTAAACTCCTGGTTGGCCCAGTGCAAATTAAAATTTAAGGGCCCACATATATAGGTAAGTTATGATGAAGATATTGCATACATTCATGCATTCATAATTGATTGTGTATGTGATTGTGATTGATATTATTATGTATTGATTTGTGAAAACCCTTTGTTGCTTATATCTTAATCAATAATATTATATTCTGTTTCTCACTCCTTTCTCCGTGTCTTTGTTTCATATATTCTAAATTGATGGTTCAGAGGGAAGGATCGAAGAATTTTGGCTGTAGATATAGCACGTTCTAGAAAGGGAGCTCGGTATGAATACCGTGGTCCAATGAATAAATAATGTTAATAAGTAACTGCTTCTGGGCCATGGAGTTTCCTCTCTTTCTTATAATGTTTAATGTTTATTTTCTTCGGATGAATGTACAAATACTTTATAAAGTTTTAATAATATTTGTGAGGTATTTCAGAAATAATGTATAGTTTCTTTTTAACAATCATATCTTTTAAAAAAAATTATGAATTTTTCTAGAATTTATTAAGGTGTAACAGAGGGTGTTACACAAACTCTCTTCAAACAACTTAAGCAAGCCATGACAGATTGCCTATATTAGCAATACCTAACTTTTCAAAACCTTTTATGGTTGAAACGGATGCTTGTGAAACCAGATTAAGGGTTGTTCTAATGCAAGAATGAAGACCCTTAGCCTTTTAGAGCATACCATATCCGAAAGGTGCTAGGGTCCGTCTTAGTGGAATGGCCACTTAATTAAATTAATATTGTTTTTGTGGTCACAAATTATAACAGACGTGGAGCATGGTGGAACGTAAAATGATATGTGGTGCAAATTTGTTTACATTGCCTATAAATAGGCACAAAACCATCAGCAAATGCATCAACAAAATTAGAACTACAATAGAGAGCAATTGTAGGAAAACACTTGAGGGAGTGTTTTGTGAGGCCAAAGCAATTAGTTAATTGCTTTGATGAGTTGTTGAGTGAGGGAAAAATAATTAGTAAGTGACAAAATAGTGAGGTTAATTGGGGTGTTGGGAAACACTTGAGTGCCACTATTTTGGGTTAATCTCGGGTTTGTGCCTCTAATATTTTATTAGAGAAGTCCCTCTTGTACGCCTACTGATTTTATTAGTGGAAGAAATTTCAGAGTTTGTCCCGTGGACGTAGCCCAAATCAAAAGGGTGAACCACGTTAAATTGCTGGTGCCATTTTAATTATTTATTTACTTTGCTCGTATTTAATTTATTCTATAACCACCTATTTTATCGGTCCGCTATTCCGCTGCGCCGGGAAAAATTATCAGTCAATTTATGCAGATTTTTCCCAACAACTGGTATCAGAGCGGTACCAGGGGGAATTAATATCTACTTATCGTATGCTCTGTGGTTGCCACTAAGGTGGACCCTCCACATCAGAAAATAAGTCAGATTATTATTTACCCTTTAAAAGTATAGTTGGGGCCATGGAGGTGAAGACGAGCAAAATGATTAATTTAAATGGCATGAATTACCATATATGGAGAAACAAGATGAAGGATCTCCTATTTGTGATGAAGATGCATCTACCAGTGTTTAGTACAACTAAACCTGAGGACAAGACTGACGAAGAATGGGAATTTGAGCATGAACGAGTCTGTGGCTTTATCCGACAATTTGTCGAAGACAATGTGTACAATCACATTTGTAGTAAGACTCATGCTCGAACATTGTGGAACAAGCTAGAGGAGTTGTACGCTTCCAAAACCGGCAACAATAAATTATTTTATTTGACAAGGCTACTCCAGATGAAGTACCGGGAGGGTACACTGATGGCAGATCATTTGAATGAGATGCAGGGGATCGTGGAGCAGTTGTCAAGGATGGGCATTAAATTTGACGATGAAGTACTTGCTCTTTTGGTGCTGGCTTCCCTACCAGAGTCTTGGGAGACTTTGAAGATTTCAATCACAAATTCTGCACCAAATGGTGTAGTAAATATAGAAAATGTCAAAAGTGGTGTCCTAAATGAAGAAATGAGAAGAAAAGCACAAGGATCCACATCATCGCAGCAGGATGTTCTTGTTGCAGAGACAAAGGGGAGGAATCAAACCAAAGGTTCAAAGTCCAAAAGCAAAAGTAGAGGAAAGTCAAATAGATATACAAATGTGGAGTGCCATCACTGCAAGCAGAAGGGCCACATAAAGAGGTTCTGTCGGATGCTCAAGAGATCTCAAAAGAAGAACAAAGGCAAGGAGAAGGTCCAAGATGACAGCAGTGATGATGAACAAACCAATGTTGCCGAGGAGTTCCACATAATCTATGAAGAAGACATTGTCAACCTTGCAACCCATGAGACCAGTTGGGTAGTTGACAGTGGAGCCACCATTCATGTGACATCTCAGAGGGAATTCTTCTCTTCTTACACACCAGTGATTTTGGTGTTGTTAGAATAGGAAATGAAAATTACTCAAAAGTTGCAGGAAAAGGAGATGTTTGTTTGGAGACACAGAATGGTACGCGGTTAGTCCTGAAGGACGTTAGGTATATTCCAGACATGCGCCTGAACTTGATCTCAGCTGGAAGGTTGGATGATGAAGGTTACTGCAACACCTTCTACAACGGCCAATGGAAGCTCACCAAAGGATCATTGGTGGTGGCCAAAGGAGACAAGTGCTCAAGACTCTACATGATGCAGGCAAAGGTCTTGCAACATACTGTGAATACAGTGGAGAATGACGGTACAGTTGAATTATGGCATAAGCGGCTCGTTCATATGAGTGAGAAAAGTATGACCGTTCTAACCAAGAAGAATATATTGCCTGGATTGGATCAGGTCCATCTAAAGAAGTGTGTTGATTGTCTGGTGGGAAAGCAAAACAGAGTTGCTTTCAAGAGTTCCCCTCCTTCCAGAATGAAGAATGTATTGGACCTAATACATTCAGATTTATGTGGGCCAATGCCAAAGTCACTCGGTGGTGCTCAATACTTTGTGACTTTCATTGATGATCATTCCTGAAAGAATTGGGTGTATCTTTTAAAGACTAAAGACCAAGTATTGGATGTCTTTAAACAGTTCTTATCTATGGTGGAGAGGGAAACTGGTAAGAAGCTTAAGTGTATTCGTACAGACAATGGTGGAGAGTACACAGGACCATTTCATGCTTACTGTGAAGAGCATGGTATTCGACATCAAACGACACCGCCAAAGACGCCGCAATTGAATGGTTTAGCCGAGAGGATGAACAAGACTTTGATGGAGAGAGTCAGATGTATACTCTCACATGCAAAGTTACCAAAGATGTTTTGGGGTGAGGCTATACAAGCAGTCACTCACGTATTGAACCGTTCACCTTGTGTTCCTCTCCAGTACGACACTCCAGAAAAGGTATGGTTAGGAAAGGATGTTTCCTATGATCATTTGCGGGTGTTTGGCTGCAAGGCCTTCGTGCATGTACCGAAGGATGAAAGATCCAAACTTGATGTCAAGACACGACAATGCGTGTTTGTCGGCTATGGTCAAGATCAACTTGGCTATAGATTTTACGATCCAATCCATAAGAAGCTTGTCAGAAGCCGTGATGCAGTGTTTGTTGAAGATGAGACCATTAAAGATATAGAAAAAGCCAAGGAAAATGCTTCCAAATCTAATGATGGTTCAACAAACATAGAGCTAGTTCCTTCAACAATGATGCCAAGAGAAGTTGAAGATGAAGCTTTTAATGATCAACCCGAGGTAGGTGATCTGATTACTCCCTTTGAGATACCATTAGATAATTCTGATGATGAAGGTGTTCATGATCAACCACTAGCTCCAGCGGGTTCTCCAAATCTAAGGAGATCTGATAGAGTCAGACAACGCTCTACAAGATATCCTGAAGAACAGTATGTGTTATTGACTGACGGGGGAGAACCAGAAAGCTTCTAAGAAGCTATGAATGATGAACACTATAAAAGGTGGATTGAAGCCATGCAAGATGAGATGAATTCCTTGCATAAGAATAAGACATTTGAGCTAGTGAAACTGCCAAAAGGCAAGAAGGCTTTGAAGAACAAGTGGGTGTTCAGGATCAAGCATGAAGAACACAGTTCCCAACCACGATTCAAAGCTAGATTGGTTGTCAAAGGATTCAGTCAAAGAAAGGGGGTTGACTTTGATGAGATTTTCTCACCAGTGGTGAAGATGACATCCATCAGAATAGTGTTAGGGTTAGCAGCAAGTCTCGACCTTGAAATCGAGCAGATGGATGTGAAAACCGCCTTCCTTCACGGTGACTTGGAGGAAGAGATATACATGGAGCAGCCAGAGGGTTTCAAAGTAAAAGGAAAAGAGGACTATATCTGTAAGCTTAATAAAAGCTTGTATGGCTTGAAGCAAGCACCAAGACAATGGTACAAGAAGTTTGAGTCTGTGATGGGGGAGCAAGGCTACAAGAAGACTACTTCAGACCATTGTGTGTTCGTACAGAAATTCTCTGATGATGATTTTATTATTCTTTTGCTCTATGTAGATGACATGTTGATCGTTGGCCAGAATATTTCCAGAATCAATAAGTTAAAGAAGCAATTGAATAAGTCTTTTGCTATGAAAGACTTAGGGCCAGCAAGACAAATTATTGGCATGCAAATAACCAGAGACAGGAACACCAAGAAATTGTGGTTGTCACAGGAGAAGTATATCGAGAAGGTACTTCAACGATTTAATATGGACAAGGCTAAAGCGGTTAGTTGTCCTCTTGCTAATCACTTTAGACTAAGTACCAAGCAGTGCCCTTCCTCAGAGGATGAGAAGGATGGGATGGATAGAGTTCCATATGCTTCAGCAGTTGGGAGTTTGATGTATGCCATGGTATGTACACGGCCAGATATTGCTCACTCTGTGGGAGTAGTGAGTCGTTTCCTTTCAAATCCTGGAAAGGAACATTGGGCTGCAGTAAAGTGGATTTTCAGGTATCTATGTGGTACCTCCAAAATGTGTTTGTGTTTTGGAGATGGAAAACCTATGCTAGAAGGTTATACAAATGCTGACATGGCTGGAGATGTTGACTCAAGAAAGTCTACATCAGGATACCTAATCACTTTTGCAGGGGGAGCTGTGTCATTTCAATCAAGACTACAAAAGTGTGTTGCTCTCTCAACAACTGAAGCAGAATTTATTGCGGCCACTGAAGCTTGCAAAGAACTGATATGGATGAAGAAGTTCTTGGAAGAACTTGGCATGCACCAGGAACAGTATGAGCTATTTTGTGACAGTCAGAGCGCAATTTATCTTGTAAAGAATTCCTCCTTTCATTCTAGATCAAAACACATTGATGTGAGATATCACTGGATTAGGGATGTATTGGAGAAGAAGTTGCTACAACTTGAGAAGATCCATACAGATGAAAATGGATCAGACATGATGACAAAGACTCTTCCAAAGGAAAAGTTGGAGTACTGTCGACAAGTAGCAGGACTGGTAGAGCCCTCCATCTAATCGGGAGGGGGAGATTGCTAGGGTTCCTCTTAGTGGAATGGCCACTTAATTAAATTAATATTGTTTTTGTGGTCACAAATTATAACAGACGTGGAGCATGGTGGAACGCAAAATGATATGTGGTGCAAATTTGTTTACATTGCCTATAAATAGGCACAAAACCATCAGCAAATGCATCAACAAAATTAGAACTACAATAGAGAGCAATTGTAGGAAAACACTTGAGGGAGTGTTTTGTGAGGCCAAAGCAATTAGTTAATTGCTTTGATGAGTTGTTGAGTGAGGGAAAAATAATTAGTGAGTGACAAAATAGTGAGGTTAATTGGGGTGTTGGGAAATACTTGAGTGCCACTATTTTGGGTTAATCTCGGGTTTGTGCCTCTAATATTTTATTAGAGAAGTCCCTCTTGTACGCCTACTGATTTTATTAGTGGAAGAAATTTCGGAGTTTGTCCCGTGGACGTAGCCCAAATCAAAAGGGTGAACCACGTTAAATTGCTGGTGCCATTTTAATTATTTATTTACTTTGCTCGTATTTAATTTATTCTGTAACCACCTATTTTATCGGTCCGCCATTTCGCTACGCCGGAAAAAATTATCAGTCAATTTATGCAGATTTTTCCAAACAAAAGGGACTAGAGGAAATCGATGTATGATCACGAATTAATGACAGTCATGAAAGCAGTCCAAAAACGGCCACACTATTTATTGGGAAACCATTTTATTATTAAAATTTACCAAAAAAGTTTGAATTTTTTGACGGATTAGAGGATGCTCAACAAGGAACAATACAAATGGATTTTCAAATTGGTAGGCTACAATTTTGAAATACAGTATATGTTGGAAGTCCCACATCGCCTGCCTCATTATATTTCGCATGGTTTAAATACCTGTTGGGCAACTCCAATCATTGCCAATTGGTTTTGGGATGGAACCTTTAACATGGTATCAGCCTGGTCCGGCAGACTTCGTTGGAGGGGGCGTGTTGGAAGTCCCACATCGCCTGCCTCATTATATTTCGCATGGTTTAAAACTCTCTGCTTATCAAAGTTAAAGAGAGTGATAAAGGAGCCAGGATGGTCCTAGACTAATGTCCGTGATCAATTTAATACATTTGTTGCTGGGGATCAGGCTCATCCGCATATATTACAACCATTCTGGAATTATTGAGTGCAAATATAGAAGATGCTAGGCAGGAAATGGATTCTCTTCAAGAAGATGTTGATGATTAGTAGACCGCTAAATTCTGCCTCGTTATGCCAGTGATTGAAAAGAACTGTTTTTGTCTGATTTTCCATATTCCATAGATTTCAGATAGTTATTGGGAATTGATTTTCCAGCTCTAATCATTAGAAAATGTCATGGATTCTCTATAATTGAGTTAAATGTTGTTCTGAAGATTGTGAGTTCTTTCTAACAAAACAAATAAATCAAAAGGTAATTTTTATTGACAAACACATGATGGATCCCTTCTTTGCCGGTGGAATACTAGAATTAAGTAGTATCTTCCATTGTTTTCACTGTGAATCATTATTTATATTAAAAGTAAGATTTGTATTGATATGGAATTGCCATGGATTTGCAACTATATATCATAAATCATTTGATGTATTTATAAATGAAGGACCATTGTCGTGCTGCTATTATCCGTGGAAGAGACCAAATTCTCATTTAAACTAGTTTAATGCAAATGACTTGGGTCTGTTTTACATTAGAAATTAGTTCTTCACACCCACATTTGCATGTACTTTCTAATCCCGAATCCGTGCTGAGAAAAAAAAAAGAGGGTAGTTTGAGAAGTTGGTTCTTCAATGACACATTTGATGACATGTATTAAGATTTTGTTAATTCCTGGAAATAAGATCACACACCTCTCTTGCTACTAGTTTTATTTTTTTAGTTTCCCAAAATCATTTCTAGTCGCTTTGTTTGACTAAAGCGGTGTGATATTGACAAAGTTATCTACTGCTGGTAAGTTGAAAATATGATGACCCTTGTGTTATCTGCAGGAGTTGATAATCACCACTTCATCGGCAGTCATAATGTAAACATTATGGCAACTTATTATAGATAGTGGAAGGTGTCTTGAGGACGAAGAAACCTTGCATGTAGTCGTAAATCCGTTTGGTTAATAGTCGGGGAAACGAGGTTTAAAAAATAAATTTAATCATTCACATCGTTTGAAATAGTCAAAATTTCATTTAACAGTAAGATAAATTTTTTTCTACACCCAAAAAACAGAGTTTGGGCAATCTCCGTTTACAACCAAACGGGTTCGTAGTCATCGGAATGAAATATTGTGTTCATTTTCTTTCTATAGTAAACTACAGTGAATCATTCACAAATGTTAGTGATTTAACGTGTATCTTTCATGAAACCTTACAAATATTTCCTTAGCATCAGAGAAGAGTAAGGAGTGTTCATGTCACATATTGGATCAATTTTGAAGTGAAATGTTTGGTTTAGTATGGATTGTTTTAAGATTACTTTTTAATATGAATTAATCCAAAATGAATTTTTATCTCTAAATTGGGTTGATTATTTCATTTTTATTTTGGTCTTTTAGCATATAATAGTTTTATGTGTTTTATTTTAAACAAATTCATTTAATAACTCTTATACATATATATTATAAGTTCAAAATGTTATTAGGTATTATTTGAGATATTATAGAATAGTGATATATTTTAGATTATTTTAATTGATATCTAGGTTATTTAAAAAACTATTTGGTATTATTTATAATAATGTATTAGTATATGTAGGTAAAAGCTTGTTCAAGATTAAAATATTAAAATTCATCGTTGCTAATGTTTATTTTCTGTTGTTGGTGTAAGTTGCGATGTGGTTCGAGGTATCTGTGTAAAAAGGTTAGGGGGTTTCAAGAGGCCTCTTGATATTTGAGTTAGTGTATATGCGAGCAAACGGTAAATTTTAGGTGAGAGTGATAAATAGATTTACCTTCATATAATAAATGTTAAGTGTATTTATAGTTACATGAGTTGAGTTGTTAAAAGCAATCATGAATATATCAGTATATTAAGGGTGATAGGACATGTCAATCTTGAATATAAATTTAATAGGATTTACTATTATGTATTATGAAGGGTAATGAATTATTTGATGTTATTTTATTGAAATATGAGGCTTGTGATAGTAAACATGTTTTTTTAAAGCAAACAGGAGACCATAGATTGAGAATCAGGAAGGGCGATGAGGCAGTAAGATTGATGTCCTGAATTAGGATTGGTTCAACCTACACCAGAAAATAAATTGGGACCTCAATTTGGGAAAAGATAAAGACACAAACAATAATTGCAACAATGATGGAATCGTGTTTATTTGGCCGCGTTTTATGTTCCTCACTTTTGTTTCCCATTCACGCTCCCCCAATACCTTTCACCGCACCATGTCAGACTCCACCGCCGCCACACTCCCAGAGACGCCAACCCTCCGCCGCCGCAACTCCATCACGGCCACTTCGGCGGCGGTCCCGACCAAACTCTCCCTCCCGGCGACGGCGCCAGACCGCAGCCCGAGCCTGGAGCTCTTCTCCCTCAAACCCTCTTCTTCATACACATCCCTGAGAGACGTGCTCCCTCCTCCGAACGCCGCCGTGAACTCCCCCAGCGCCGCCGCCGCCACCGCCATCACATACTCCGGCTACGAGATATCCATCCGTAACCGCCTTGTAAAGCAAGCTGCTTGGGCTTACCTTCAACCCATGTCCTCTTCCCCTTCAACCTCTTCCACTCCCCACTTCTTTAGCTTCCTCTACCATCACCTTGCACGATTTTTCCGTCGAATTCTTCACCTTCTCTGCACACGATGCTAGCTACCTCCTCTCAACCATATTTATACTCTCAGTCTCTCATACTTTAATTTTCTTTTTCGGCAAAAGGAATTGGAATACAGGGTCATGTATAACTATGCTGGTCTGATAGGACTTTCATACTTTAATTTGCTTTGTTTTCTTTTGTTTCGGTAATTGGATACTCGTGTTCTTTTTTGTATAGAATTTTTTATTTTATGTCTCTCAATTGTTATTGCTTCAAACTCAAGGTTATAAGGAATAAAAGAATTCAATAACCAATGAATCACTACTGAAAGGAATTTTCAGTTTGTTACAAGGAGAAAACATTGGGGTTGATATGTACAAAAATGTTACAGTTTTGGACATGGCTCCTCCTTTTTCAGTTCCCTTTCTTGTTTCTGCGGCCTGTGAAATTGTTTTGGTTGTCCTCAAAGAAAGATTCTCGCAGTAAAGTCAATGGTGGGGCACTTGGTGTTGGACCCATCTCGTCTTTTTTCTGCAATGTCAGTAGTAACAGTATTATTAGTAGACATAGATTTACATTGTTTAATTTATACATGGTTTTACTAGGAAATGGAGAGAGATCCAAATTGTTGCTACTGTAAATATGAGGACTAAGGGAGTTCTTAATTGTTGTTTCAAAGGCAGCTATGTAATTTGCAACTTGCAACTTGGTTTATTAACAACTTTCCAAATAATAGTTAGTCAATTTTTACAATTGGTGAAGTTAGGATGTGACTATGGAAGGAAAAGGGAAATTAATTCACCTTGGAGGAACTTTTGCTGGAAAATTTTTTAGACTGAGCAGCCAAGTAATCGAGAAGTTGGAATGTTGCGGATGACCCCAATTCTGTACAGTTTTGCCAGTAAAAAATGGCCAAATCCCATGCCCTGGCTCGCCACTCCCTGAACTTTTTCTCAATGTCACTTTCATGCCTTGATACATAAGGCCGCAACACTGTATCATAGATATATCCTGTACCCTGCATTAAGAAACATTTAATTACACATCAAACATGTCTTTCACCTTCTTTAGCAAATGAAAATAAATTAAAAACTGATATGTGCTCATGCTTAAGGACTATTAAGTTTCTGTTATCTGTTATGTTAGTCAAGGTTGCTGAACAAACTCTCTGCATTTATGTGTTCAGATATGCAAAATCAGTGAAATTTATTCAATTCACTTCCCTCTCAGTTTGGATTCTCCAGCATACCTTTTTCCAATCTAACAGAATATTTTCTTTCATTTTATTTCTTTTCACTTTCTCACATTCCAGTCATTCAATAGATCTTACCAAAACTAGGAGAAAAGAAAGTGTGAACTGTGAAGGGGAAAAAAAAGCATGTTAAAAGGTGCCAAAGAAGCATTCTCCGTACTGTTTTGTTCTTACCTTGGTTTTAGGATACCACATATAGATAAAGAGCATAAGCTTCATCTCTCCATACATTGGCAACCTTCATAAAAAAATCGGTGTTAATTGATTGCACAAATCTAAATCAAAATTCAACAATATACAAATGGTTAAAATGTCAATCACTCACCATCCCACAACTACATCCGCAAACCTTTCCAGTACTGTAAAAAGTGCCACAATAATCCTGCAAAAACATGATGCACAAAGACATGGGTAAGAAATCGAACAACGAAATAGGACAATTCAACATAAATTTATACGGAAAAGGACACCTATTAAGCTTCTGATAGGTTGATTTTATTTTATATACCTGGGACACAGGTATCATACTATCTATACAACTAGTACAAGGCCTAAAATACTCCGCATGATCATAAAGTTGCACATGGTTCGGCCCTGTTTGCTTCGCTTTTCAAGTTATCAACTTCCGTTTGGAAATTAAAAAAGAAGATCCCTATCTTGGCAAATACTCAAGGACTGATTTTTTAAACTCTTATTAAGATCTATGCCCATTTCATCAACATCATAATCCATAACCAGTATAACCCCCCTTGTAATCATTTCAAATCTTCAAAATTATTTTATCATCTTAATGATGCAAATCATAACAATCATAACAATCACACACAACCAATCCAAAAATCCCAAATACTTCAGAACCATATTGCCAAAGAAAGGGAAGGCGAATTATTGTACCAGTATTGACACCAGAAACGAAGTTCCTCATTGTCAGCCCTGTTTTTCTCCACAGTTTTGTAGCATTCAAACCCAGGATATGCATACCCCAGAAGCAATCTGAAACCCAAAATCATTGAAAATGTTGGATAACATAAAAAAAAACCAACAAAAACATAAATTGTAGCGAAAAATAATAAATTGAAACAAGAAGGAAAAAAGTGCACACTTACATAAGACACCGAGTAAGGAAATCCCCTAACATTTCAGATCCCTACTGCATCAAACAAACAACCCCGTTGGGACTTGGGGCATCAGTACTTGCAAGACACGGTGTCTTTTTTTTGTTCTCGAAAAACCAAAAGATGAACATAAAAAATGTTGGTTCAACATTTACCTGTTTTTGTATGTGGTGTTGGTTGTGAGTCCTACGTTTGACAGAGTCAGAGACAGCTTAAGTTTAAATTTCAAAGCGCTTGAAGAATGAAAATGTTAATTCTCTTCTTGAAGAATAAGTTTGATTCCTTTAAGATGAAGCAGAATGATGAACGAGTCCCGCGAATATATAATATATAGGAAAAAGGAACGCTGAACGCAGTCATATAAAGAAGTATCGCAGAAAAGTTCTTAAAATTAAAAATAGAATAATAATCATAAGAGACATAAAGATTAATAGCAGGATTTCTTAGCATATACGCTTTTCTTTAATTTTACACGCAACCAACCCTCTGGAATTCTGCTAAAAGCCTTAAACTGATTCACCGTTTGGCAGTTACAAACTCACGCATGTAAACCCGTTTTCGTCATTTCACGTGGACTTTTCGATTTTGATTTGCGTATCAGTGTTTGTTTACGTTATTATAAGGTAAAATATTTGTCTTGTAAGTATCAATGATAGAAGAACAATATATTAGAACAAAGAAAAATAGGGATTAGCTACATTAGTTAATGTTTAGTTGTGGTGTGGATAATCTAATGAGTATCATTGACTTAGTTGATATAAATTATGGTAGTTGACCCAATTAACTGATTTCTACTGTCCACTGGCTCTTATCCTTACATGTTCGTCATTGCTCACATTTGATGGAATGTGAAATGCAATAAACGAAACACACAGATTAGTTGAGCACTCATTATTTAACCAATTCCTGATTGCTGAAATGAAAAAAGAATGAGGTATATACCAATAAAATAAAGTCGACGTTGTTCCATAGATAATTGAATTTTTTAAATGAAATTTTAATATATATATAAGATTTTGTTAAAAAAGATAATATCTGATATACAATAATTTTTATATTTTGAAAAAAATAATCTCATTAGTTTTTAAATATGGAATACTTTAATTAGGTTTAAAAACTAAGAGCAATATGAAATATATCATAATTCAATTAGTGATGTGAATATTTGATTTGATTTATGTTTGTGTCTCTGTTCTGTTTTCAAAACGAAGGTTTGTAAAAGGTAGATTTTAAATTCTACAGTTAAATAAAGTTTTGATTATTTCAAACGACATAAATAATTAATATTAACCTTTAAATTTATTTATTTATTTTTATAATTCTGTTTCCCTAACTGTATATCAAACACCAAACGTGTACTAAGTTAACTTCCTCCACCGTTAGTGAACGAATATATCATAAATGCCTCTAACTATTCCTTGGCAGAGCTGATGTGAAGTGTTTCCATTTATGACTAATTAAAAGCAATAGCTTTGTTAGCTTTATATACACATTTTTTTTATTTAGTTAAGTTATAACCAACTTCAAAATGATTGATTTGACTCATTAATTAGTTTTCAAATTGTGTGTGATTAACTAATAATGTGGCATATTATTTTCCTAACTAGTAAACCATCGTTCTTGTTATTAAAAGACTTTATATTCATTTTCATTAAATTACATTCATTAGAGATAAACTTAAAATGAAGTGGTTTTCAGAAAGACTTTGGGAGTTTGGGTCACTTCTGTTTAAGATTTGGGTCATTACAATTTAACTACAAATACTAAATAAAATACACATGGGTTAGTAATTTGATATACGAAACATCTAGGTTGATAGAATCAATCATAAATTATAATTTATTTTAAAAAATATATATAATTGTTTAGCTGTTTAAAAGTCTCAACTTAAACAGCCAGAAACAAGAATATATCTATAGGTGGTGAACGGTTGAAAGTTTGACCAAATATTTTGGTTGAATTGTGTAGTAGTTAGACAAAACAGAACAGAACAGCTAAAAAAATTAAACATGTATTAATTCAACTAATTGAATTTACATTTATGCAATTTAAATTTAAATGCAACATTGTGTTCATTTGTTTAAGTTTATTTTTAAATACTTTTTAGAAAAACGTTTTCTTTATAATCACTTTTTTAATAAACAGATCAGAATTGTTTCTTAAAATAAGTTGAAATCGGCTTCTTTCAGCTTATTTTTGAAACTTTAAACAAACACATTAAAATTTAAAATATGTGTTTTTTATTTAAGAAAACACTTATCTCTTAAAATAAGTTTAAACAAATAAGCTTTTTAGTTTATAGTGAAGAGTTTGTGATTCCTTAAATATATAGTTGTATCTATTTTAATTCCCTTTCTGTACCAAATATAGTAAAGACATTGACCCCAAAAAAACTACAAAGCTCCAATGTTGTCATTCTATATGCATGAACCATGATGCATCCCGTGACAATTCACACCTCAAAGCTTGTTTATCCGTGTTCTTTTTTAATGGAAAATAGAAACTAGAAATTTTAATCTCATCATCTCTCTTCTTTAATGAGAATAATATAATTTAAAATAAAATGTTAAAGGTACTTCTTAATAAATTAATAATAGTTTCTTTACTGAAAAATGTAATAAATCTTATTTTTCATAAATTTTTAAGACATGTCAAAATAATTTTTTTCCTCCAATATAGATAGGTGCATTAATAATTTTCCTTTCCAGCCATTGATTTCTATAGTTAATATTTGCTCAGATGTTAATGATTATATACTTTTTCTTATAAAATATTTGTTGGTATTGTTCTTGATTTTTAGATCACGAAATATTTGAATTTAAAGTGGTGAAAATATATAAAATTATGTTTGCTTTTTAACCAATTTGTTGTAAAGCAGGCAAATAAGTGGAACTCATAAAAATCACGTTAATAATTTTATGCAATAGTACAGTACATTAACATTGGTAGCTTTGTTCTCGTAACGATTTCTCTTGCACGAGTCCTGAAATAAAGAATCATAAAAGCAGTTAGGTGCCATATATTATATGCATAACGTAAAAGTTTAGGTGATATTGTTTTGGATTGCGCTCAACTATTTGACCTCATCCTTGTGCGTTCGGAGTAAGTAATTTCAAAACAGAGTTCTCAGGATCCAAAGGAAGTTGTTGTTTTAAGGTTTTTTTATGTCTAAATTAAAAGTATTTATGATCGATGTCGAAACAATAAATATGAATGAGAATTGAGAACAAAATATTTTGTTTATTTTAAAGGATTCGAGAAACACATCTGATTTTAAGAGATCATGATTACTTTTGACAACTCTTAAAGTTATAAATATCAAAATAAAACGGTTATGATGTTTATATTTCATGTTTTTTCCATAAACCCCTAATCGAAATAGACATACTAAGTTAAATAAATATACCAACCTTCCATGAAACTAGTTAACTAGTTTTTTTAGACATAGACGACTTAGTCATGCTAATGTAAAATCCAAACATTGGTAAATGTTCAACTAGGCATTAATTTTCTAAGGTTCTTGGCCATCAAGTTTGGAAATGAATGAGACTTTTATGGTTAAGAAGGGAGACCATTAAAAAATAACAATATCCTTTTGACGAGATATAGATGGAGACCAGTGCAGCACTTGACCAAGTAGCACTAATGCATTATCACTTTAAGTCTTTAAGGTTATAAAACGTGGGAGTCCATTGATTAATTAACTAAATTAGGTGAAAATTTATATCTTTCTTGATATATTTTTAAAAAATAAAATTTAGTGGTTGAATTAGAGAAATTTAATATTCATTTAATATTATTTATAAAATATATTCAACAAAAAAAATTCTTATAGTAAATAGATCATATATATATATATATATATATATATATATATATATATATATATATAGATTATTGAAAAATAAAACACTATTTCACATTCATTCAATCAAATAAAGACGGAATAGTATTAAAATTTAGAGGCTCATAATAAGACTGGTTGAATGTCGTTTTAGCATGTTTCAAAATTGTTATTCTCCCCATTCTTTTATATAAAAAACATATCATCAAAATTATCAAGAACAATTAAAAATATTGGAAAAATAATTTTAACTAATAATACAATAAATTTAATTTTTATTCTATAAATACTTATACCATTTAATGGTTAAAATAATTCAACAAGAATAAATATCATCCAACATATATTCTACATATACTAAATCAAAGGTATAATTTTTTAAAACAATGTGTTCCCCCGGATCGAGAGGGGGCCCATCGAGCCCCCTTTCTCTTCTAATTTTGGAGAACATAATGGAGATTCTAATTTTTTATGATCTTGGCAGAATGTAGTTATCTCATTGTTAGTTGGGCCTGAATCGAATGGCCTATTTCCCCCTTATTTTACCATTGTATAAATATAACCTTATGAACTCCTTTGTAATTCAAGTAACATTTTGAGTAATAAGAACCCTAATTTCCCTAGAGTAATTTTTTAGGGTTTTGTGTGTTACGAACTCAAAGTAAACATTTTGGCGTCCACCATGGAATCCGGTGAAATAGTTCCCATAAAAACACATAAGAGACTAGCTTTAAGGAAGATGACAATGGTAACTACGCACAATAATCCCAGCTGTCGCAAAGATGGCAATCACAAGGGCAACATGAGGAACAACAGGACAATGATAACTAATTGAAGGGGGTGTTGACCATCATTAAGACATTAACGCGCAATGAAAGAATTGAGAAAAGAGAATGAGGATCTAAATTTAAAGAAGCTATATTTAACTGAATCAAAGTATTCCTGTAAAAAAAACATATTCTAGCCAAGAAATTAGCGTAAGTGTTGTCTTTCTCAAGAAAACTTGCAGCAACCCTCAACAAGTCATACTCCTTATCAAGGGAGCATACCAATGTTGAATGCATTCATAAATCACCCTTAAACAACTAGATTGCATACAAACAATCAAAGAAAACTACCATCTCAATAAGAATCATTTATTTAACCAAACAAAAACCATAGGTAAAAATTAATAACATAGGATAAATAATATCATTTGCTACTCCCACTTTATCTATGAACCACAAAGCCACCGATCCTAATCATCTCGAACTAAACCTCTTAGCTTAGTCAAATTTAAAAACTAATGGATAAAAAATACTAATTAATGGATAAATAAATAATTTATTACCAAATGCATTAAAATATATTATGAATCATGACACGAAGTACCAACACATGAATATCCCTTTTAATAAAAATAATAACTTCTAATAATAAAGTATAACATTTGTTATCAACAAAATACAACCTTAACAAATCTTGACAATATAATTCTATTTCGTTATCTAGTTAACATAATTTTCTTCTTAGAGGCTGTTTGGTTGCCTCTTTTCAACGGAGAAAGTTTCGTTAAGTTGGGGGAGTTTTTTAATTCTACGGGTAAACGGAGTTTTGATTTTCTCGAACAACGTGAAGAATTAATATCAACCATTAAATTTTTTACTTCAACTCAACTCTGTTTCTCCAACTGCAAACCAAACATACCTAACCATTGATAAAAAAAGGTACTAAATCTTAACATTAGACCTTGAACTCCCATCACAACTATAATTAATTTGGTATTGTTTTATCTTATATTTGTACCCGTTACTTTATTTATCATATGAAAATATGAATTTAGTAAGATAGAAAACAAAAAATTATAATGTCGGGTACCACTAGTGGAAAAAATGGATACAACCACGGGGGTATAATCACGGATTAATGTGGATCCGTGATTAAAAATGACGCGGTGGCATTTTTGAAATTTTTGGGAAAACTTTTAATCACGGTTGTTAGAAAACCGTGATTAAAAGTCTCTATAATCACGGTTGTTTGACAACCGTGGTTATATGTCAAAACGAGATGGCATTTTTGAAATTTTTGGGAAAACTTTTAATCACGGTTGTTAGGCAACCGTGATTAAAAGTGTCTATAACCACGGTTGTTTGACAACCGTGGTTATATGTCAAAATATTATTCACCTTATTTTTAGAAAAATCCAAAAAAATAGAAAAACATGGAATTTTGATCTGATTTTTTACGTCATGACTTCTTTTGGTACTTATTAGCTATTCGAGTTGGAATTTTTGAAAAATCAATTTTTGAGTGAGAGATACAAAAATTTTGTGACGACAAAAATCGGCAAACTTCAAACGAGCATAACTTGAGCTAGAAAACTCAGAATCCTTATTGCTGCATATGATTTTGGGGTAGAAAAAAAATCCGCATTCATTCCAACTCGCTACGCCAGTTGGGATTGCTCAGATTTTCAAAAAACCCTTGTTTTCTCAAAATTTTTTATTTTTTTGTGATTTATTTGCTTATTTTTTGGATTTTTAGGCTTCTACTTTACCTACCAAATAAATTCTAAAAATTCTAAAATTTTTTATGGTGTTTTCTAATGCCAAAATAAGATTTTCACATATAACCACGGGTCCCTTGTTCAACCGTGGTTATATGTCATATATATAACCACGGGTCCTGGAGTAACCGTGGTTATAGGTCATACATATAACCACGGGTACTAGCATAACCGTGGTTATAGGTCATACATATAACCACGGTTCCTTGTGTAACCGTGATTATAGCTTCCTTTTCGTTTTAAATTTCGTAATTTCACGAGCGCGCCTTAGTCTAACTCTCTTTTCTCTCCTTCTTCTCTGTAAGGTTTCTCTTCTCTGTTTTCATGTTTCCATTTACATTTCATTATTTACGTTCTAGATTTGTTTATTATGTGAGTTCTTACTATTTTTCTGTTGCCATTTACAGGTTTCCCATCGCACGCCATTGATTATTTACAGGTTTACGTTTTAGATTTATACTTGTGTTCTTCGTTTTGCTATGTGTTCTTCGTTTTACTCTGTGTTCTTCTCGTTCTTTTGTTGTAGTTCTTCTCGTTCCTTTGTTGTAGTAGCATTCTTGTTTCTTGTTTCTTGTGGTTGTTCTGATTTTCATTCATTTACTTTTCTTCTGTTTTTGTTTCTTGCATTCTTGCTGCATTTCTTATTTCTGGTGTTGGTGTTCATTGTGTTCTTGCTGTTTCTGAATGGTGAAGATGATAACCACGATTTTTAATTTTTTTTTTGGTCCAGTACATTTAATCACGGTTGCCTAAGGCAACCGTGGTTATATCCACTCCACTTTTAACCACGGTTCAAACCCGTGATTAAATATCCTGATATACAATCACGCCCACTTTTAACCACGGTTGTTCAACCGTGATTAAAAGCCTTTTTTAACCGTGGTTAAAGCCATTTTTTTCACTAGTGTACGGAAGTTGACATTTATAATAATTATATTAAAAATTATGTATAGATATATTCAAATTGATTGAAAGTGCAAAATGTTTTTTATTATAAAAATATTAGTATCTTATTTTAATTTTATCTCTATTTTGTATTATTTTTAAATTTTTATTCGAAATTAAGTGTCAAAAGTTCGACCATTGTCTTAAGTAATAAACAACTTTAAATCCTGAGTCAGTTGTTCCATTCATTGAATGCCTACAAACTAACAAAAGGATTGTTCACGATCATCGATGGTAGATATTTTAGGTTATTATACCCAAAAAACTTGATAGAATCAAGTCTGTTTCAAAAGACTTTGGAGAACCTAAAATTTATTTTAGAAACCTCAAAATTTGTTGTTAACACACATTGAGACTTTTAATTAAACAAAGTTTGTTTAAGTGTTATTTAACCATCTATTTGAGTGTTTTAGAATACAAAGTCAGTGATGCAAGAGTTACATTTTAAAGGGGGAGTCCATCAATCATAAAGCAACCAAAGTCTGTGTTGAGGACATTCAAATTTTTCAAGTATGACCCAATCTTAAGTCTACGTTGAGGACAAGATTAAAAAGAAAATTTTTTAAGCATGTCTGCCCTAGACTTGGGTCTGCTGAGCCATGTTCCTCAATCAAACTACTCAGCATCTCTCTCTCTCTAAGTCTTCTACCCAAGCTCCAAGACACACCAAACTCAGGCTCTATCATTTCAAGAATGACTCTCTAGTTATAGATTAAAATATGCAAAGTTGTTCTTCAAGCTAAGTCTGCACTTGCTTCAGAAATGCATAAAGAGACAAAACCTCGGAGTAAAACAAACGTTCGTATGGGAAGAAAATGATGAAGCCATCTGAGCACTTTAAAAGCTGACAACAAGCAGAGCCTAAGTCAAAAGCCTTCTAAAGGTCAAACAAGCATTTTTACAATATTCCATGTTAGACAAAAAAAATAAAAAGGCTATTTCTCTCTGCAATATTTGAGGCACCATGTTTTTGTGCAATACCTGGGTACTCTTCAAACCAGACGTTGTCCTTTTCTCTTTTCTCGTGCTCCCATGCTTAAACGGATATTGTAACATCCCGGATTTTTAAAGAAAATAAATTTATTGAATAATGGTAATTAATTATTTATGGTCTAATAATTATGGGAGAATTAATTTGACATTAGAGGTGAATTATCGGTAAACTAAAATTTACTGGAACTGGGTGTTTTAACAGACGATATGGGACCCACTTGGTCAAATTAAATAATTGATGGATCTAGAGTGTTTAAAAAATTATTATGGTTAAGGTGATGTAGCTAAAATAATTTTTAGTGTTAAGCAGATAATTATTTGGACACGACGTATAACACTAAACGGGGAAAATACGAGCCAAATAGGAATTTAAGAAAATATGAAATCTCCCCTTCTCCTCTTCTCTTAACCGTGTGACTATCCTACACACTTCATACCCTCCTTTACACAATAGACAAAGCAAATATGGACCAATGGGAAATTCCATAAGGGTACACTTTAATAACCAATGGTTAATGAGCCACTAAAACACATTTTTCTCTCTCTTTTTCCCTTCATTCTCGGAAGCTTCTCCCTCTCACCTTCTTCTTCATTTTTCCACCTCTTTCTCCCTCTCTAATGGACAAACCGAACCACCCCCCTTCTCCATTCCATTTTCTTACAAAAATCAACAACAAAGCTTAGATTTGTGAAGCATTTATGGAGCTTGGAAGCTTTGTGGGATCATCTTTCTCCTTCCCCTCTTCATTTTCGTTTTGGCTTGGCTTGGGTGGTGAGGTAAGACTTTGAATCCTTCCTCCTCTATTTGTGGTTTATGGTTGCTTAAGCTTAAAATAGTAGTGTTAAAAGTTATGGGTGTTGATGAGAATGTGAACCCTAGGTTGGATAATCCTTGGGAATTTAGTGTTGTTGTTGATGATGAGTGGAATGTATTGTTGTTAACCTATGAATGTATATAAATGGTTGAAATTGATGATTGTAAATTGTTGATGGGAAATTTTGGAGGAAACCCTAGGTATGATAAATTGGGGGTTTTGGCTAAATAGGTGATTTTGATTATTTTTGATGCCTTAGAATGATTTTATATGAGGAGATGAATGTTTGAAACATTGGTATTGATTCTTGAGGATTGGGAGATGAGTGCATGTAAGTATGTATGTGGTTGGAGGAATTAATTTGGATTGTTGATGTTTATGATGATGTTAAAAATGGTTGCAAGCCATTGATAGTGGATTAAGGAAATAGATACTTAAGTTGATGAGTAAGTAGGCCTCGATATGTGCCATTTAGAAATTGTTGATTGATGATGATCTTGAATAGATCCAAGAGGCTTATAATGAATTTGAAGTGAATTGTGATGATGAGTGGTAAACCATATGATGATTTGGAGGACTTATGAGTAAGGGCCATGGTATTGTTGTTATTGGATTTGTTTAGCCCTTTAAGATTTAGAGAATCTTGGTCTTGGGAAAGGAATTCCCGAAGCCTAACATAAGCGTATAGATTGGAGTTTAGACAAGTCTAAGATTTGATTATGAGATTTATGAAAATGATGCCTTATGATGGCTTATTAATTTCATATACAAAAATGTGTTTGTTGGTAGGATTGTGTTCCAGACGATGATGCGGAGCATTTGGAGCATTGGAATTGCGGTTCTTCTCTCGAGGTAGGAGAGGAGTTTATATTTCAATTGCACAAGTGAATAATTGATGATTGATGTGTATGATTGCACTCATGCTTGCCTTGCCATGATTATATTGAATGATGAGATAATTGATAATGTGATGAATATTATGCTTGGCAATGGTGGATTCTTGGGAATGATATATATATATGTGTAAATATGAATTGATGATGAATGTTTAGTGTCCCTTTAATGGGGGTGATATTTATGTTGATAGAGAAATTGTTTAAAGTGTGAAGCTATGCCTTAATATTAATGCATAATTGAGGAACTAATAGAGCCAAATAGAGTTTTATGAGAATTGAATGGCATGTGATAGTTCCAAGAGCCCATATATGTAGTTTATGACTTGTAGGAATTGGAATGAGCCAAATCCAATGAGAATAGGTCCTTGAGTTGCACAAAAGTGCCTTAAAATAGGTAAAAGCCTTTATACGCATAAGTCCCTCAATTTTGAGAATTTTTGGGTGAGGCTGGTGGCCACACGTCACAAATGATGTATATTTGTTGGGGTTAAAATTTCGTAGCATTTGGAGTTCATACGAGAAAGTTAGGAGGGTAAGAAGTTGAAAAATCATATGTTTTCTGCATAAAAACAGCAGCAGGGCTGTCTTGAATCGATTCAAGACCCTTTGAATCGATTCAAGAGATGTTGTTTTCACTGTTTTGGGCTCCAGGGGCGTTTGAATCGATTCATACGAGTTTGAATCGATTCAAGGCCCTCTATTTGTCAAATTTTGAGATTTTAGGACGCTTGAATCGATTCACACGAGCTGGAATCGATTCAGAGCCCTGTTATGGCCACTGTTGTGCTATTTTTCCAACTGCTCTGTTTTCTTTGCTGTTTTTAGCCCATTTGGGCATCTTAATGACGTTTTTAGCCTCTAACTTCTTCATGAGTTGTAGATAATTATGTTACAGAGGTGTGAGAATTGGTCTCACATTAATTGGAGTTTTCTAACTCTCATTAGGTATAAAACACCAGATCTACTGCGTCATAAAATTCAAATTTAAGAGGGTTTTGAATCCAACTTTTTATGGTGGTCAAATTGGGACTAATAGGTGATATTTGTGGCATGTCCCACTATTATTAAGACTAAAAGTGAGCTTTTCTCATGTCTTAGTATTGAAAGTTAACATGAGCTTATTATTACTTAAAACCCTTTTATTACGTGAAAACAAGAGATTGTATTAGGGGTATATGATGATGGTGAGTCTAGGTGGTGATGATATTGATTGACACACGTTATGAGAATATGAATATTTACCACTAATGATATTAAATGATGGTTGGTGTATAACACACCTTGTATGGTGATGAAACTAATGAGGGATGATTGTATGACAATATATTTATTATAAATCGATGAATTGGAGATGATATCGATAATAAATGATGATGGGTGAGATTGTTAATCATTCCATGAATAGAGGATGGTTGTTATTATTGATGATTTGTTGAATACTATTGTGTCTGATACAAATGTGATCTTGTATGTGTGGTTTGAATTATATTTGTGAATTATTGTGAATACCACACTAATATGTAAGACAATGGTGATGAATAATGAGATAAAAATCCACTAAATGAATGTGTGGTAATAGTTATAAATGATATGTAATGATGTGATGCCATTGTGGTTGATCGTAAGTATCGACTTGCATGTATGATATAAAAAATATGTAAAATATGTTGTAATAAAATGCCATACTTAAAACATGAAACAATGGCTAAAACCAACAATGATAAAATCCACTAAAGATTGAATGGTAGTTTTGGTGTTGATGATGATGATTGATGAGTGGCATGATAGGATGCATAGTGTGAGAATGCATTGATTGACATTTACATCCATGGCATATCATACGCTGTTTATATGGAATGTTAGGGGTTCCAATAGGCAGGCCCAGTGGGAGGGCGACCCAGTGCACGGGTAAATTGTTGATGTTCCCTAGTGATTTTGGGAATCACGAAGCTGCCCTTAGATTGGTGGCGAGGCACCCTATGTGGCAGGCCCTGTGGGCGGGCGGCTCTGTGATGAACAAGTTACCTTGGTGTCCGACGGGGCACGGCTCTCTCGATGTGTGTTCGGGAGAGGCCCGTAGCACTTTTGGCAAGTGAGGCCATGTTGTTGATCCGCAAGTCACGGGGTGACTAGTGCTACAGATGGGCGATAGCGGTTTGGTACCAGTAAAATATGATGTTGAGCATACATGAATTGAGATATATGTGTACACATTTTTCTACTGCAGTAGGGGCATAGTAGCACACCTATGCTCGACCCATAATTTGGTGGTTATTCCTACAGTCGGATCCGTATTTGTTGATATTTATTCCTTTGTGCATATACATTAGCCATAAGAGCATTTGCATATAGCATGGAGATATAGCAGAATATGATGATGATTGATGATGATTGAGATGGTGGTATATGTTGATGAGATGGGTAATTAAATACCTGAAAGACCACATATGATTAATAAATGATATGAATGTATCTAAAACGATGTTGAATATAACGATATATATATATATTATGGCCCAATGTAAGGAACGACATATTTGTTTATGATTGATGATAACGATGTTAGCCCGTGGTGGCTTTGAGAAAAGACCAGAATGGTCGATGTTGATGATGTTAGCCCGTTGTGGCGTTGGAATAGATGTGTATATGCTTGCTTTACTATGATTTGATGAATAAGTATGAAATAAGTATATATTGTTGAATTAATAATCTATGATGACTATTGATGTGCTTAGCAAAGCATACATGATGTTGATATGTATATGCATATAATTTCAATTGTATTCATATCGTCATTTGAAATGTATAACTCACTCTCCCATGTGGTCTACTTTTTAGTATTGATGCAGGAAAACCATGGGATGAGAACGTTTATGAAGTAAGGCTTTGGGAAGGTTAATAGTGGTAATGGAATGCCTTGGCCGGCAGCGATTATGATTCATTGTATTGTGAAATAAAAGGTGTATCCTAGTGTTGATGATTTATTGATATTGGCGGATGTATTGTAAATAGCTAGGTATATGAATGATATATTGATATTTGGAATGACATCAGGTATGTAGCCCATTTTGGGAATATATAAATGTTAATGATACATGATATTGAGGTTTAATTGATTATGGAGGAATATAGAATATGAATATTAGAGATGTATGATGTATGACCATATAGCTAAGTATATGCTTGTACCTTAGGCAATGCATGTTTATGATTTATGTGTAAGTTTGGATGTGGCCTAAATGGGCTCGTGTTGTATGTTTGCATGCTTTGCCGAGATTTTTCTCATATCTTCATATATGGGACTAGGCGTGTGCCCGGTATACACATTATTCTTCCACTGTAAAACTCTGTTATTTTGTATACCGTTATAGGCAAACTATTTAATGATCCAGTTATATTTTATTAAATCTCACTCTTCGGTTTTCTGTGATTTGGGTCTTGATGTGATCGTGGTTGTGATTTGGAAATATTTCAAACGTGAAAAATTTATTCGTATTTTTATTAATTATTTATTTTGATTACATCGAGATTCGAGTCTGGAAAACTAGGGGGTGACAGATATTCTCTTCTTCAATGGAACGATAACGACTATATGGAAGAGCCTTTAAAAAGAAGATACCTTAGACTAGTGAAGATAGACACGAATGAAGAAACCAAAAATAGAGACTCAATCTTAATTTTTATCAAAACTACTGCTCACAGTCTTAGTGTTTGTTTTTAGTTCAACTTAGTGTGTACCTTTGCTTCATTGTAATATTTTTGTACATTGCATCTAAGTTATCAAAAACCAATCTCTCCTTCATCTCACTTCAAGGATGATAATGTTTATCAGTCTCAGTTTCTTGAGAGAAACAATTTTGGCCTAAGAGGCTTTTGAAAGAATACTTGAGTTTGAGTTAGGAGTAGCTTGTGAAAGAATACTGGGGATAAGCCATAAGTGGGTTGGATTCAAGAATACTTATGGCACAAATGTGAAGATTGTGTAAAAGGAATTTTTTACATAATGAAAATCCTTCAGGTTGAAAGGACTGGACGTAGCTTTGAAGTTTAGAAGTGAACTAGTATAAATTTGTTATACAATTCCCTCTGTCCTTTCTTTTATCTAAAGTCTGGGTCTATCCTTGTTAAGCTTGCTGCCAATTTTTTTATAAAGTTCTTTTTCAAAAAAGAATTTATAGGCTTATTCAACCCCCCTTCTAAGTCTGTCTCTGAACCTTCAAATCTTTTGTTCAAAATTTTAAAATGATCATTTTCTTTTGGTGGCCAAGCAAAAGACCAATGAATGTGGACCCAAACCTTATAGGTTCACTTATTATTAACTAAACTACCTGCATATGAAAGAAGTGGTGCAAACAACTTAGGAGGTCTGGGTTCATCACCCATAGGTAGCTTAATGACTCAAAGGCACACGTACTAATGTAAAAAAAGCCCCTTCGATCTTGGAATACATATTTTTTTAGGAATGTGGATGAAAGTATTAGGCTCCTTACCACTAATTTACACAAGTTAGATATCCTAAATGACCTGCATGGCCTCACTCCTCGAAAGGCCAAGGAATATTAGGTCTAATAAGTGGACCTACAAAAAAAAGGAGAGACGTGCTACTTGCTCAAAAGGCTAGAAAGCAACAAGGGAAGTAGAAGACTTCAATTGGAAGTTTCCCCACCAATGCATCAAGGGCTAGAGGAACAAGAATTAGATTCTAAAAGTACAATTGAATAGGCAGTGGCTTGATGATGTTGCAAATGTTAAAAAAATTTGCTATTGACTATTTCGATCACCATTTCCAAAGCTGTCATTTAAACCAGTTGAACTTTGATAACTTCCCCCTGTCCCATCTTGAACATATGACACTAAAGCTTGATGAGGATTTCTCAAAGCTTTCTAGAAGCTGATTAAGGGTTAAATAATGGTGATGTTAAAGGAGTTCCATACAAACTCTAAAATTCCAAAAGTGTTTTATCTACTTTGTGGCTCTAATACCCAAGCAACCTTGCTTACAAAGGGTCGAGGATTCTAGACCCATATCCTTGTTGGGGTGTCTATGTAACATCTCAGTTATTAAAATTAATTATTTGCGCTATAGAAAATTAATAAATAAATTATTTGGGTATTGTGTTAATTAAATTAAATTAATTAGGGGACTTTAATTAGAGATGAGACTAAATTAATTATTTAAAAGTGATTAATTAATAAATTAGCTTTAGATTAAATTATGATGGTAGAATGTTAATTACCAATAAGGAAAAAGTGAATTTTAATTATTTAAAAGAAATAAAAGAAAATAGAAATGAATTCAAAAAAATAAAAGAAAAGGAAAATAGTGAAATGACAATTATACCCTTAACGCATAAAACTCTTTCCTTTAGGGTTTAGGGTGTGTGGATAAAAAGATTACCAATTTACTTACATTTAAAGTGATTTAGACAATGGAGTTGTGTGAAATAGTGTCTAACTGCATTTAGTTCATATCTTTATGATCCATAGGAATTTTTTAGCACGGACTGCACTTACAGGTTCTGAATAAGTTATAGGTAGTACCCATAAAGTTTCATAGAATCGGAGTTAAAACAAACAAGTTAGGTAGTGCAAAAGTTGGTTGGAGGCCAAATTCTGCACAATTCTACAAGTTTGTCTGTCTAGTAATCGATTACCAGAGAACAAAATTGAAACCCTGCACAGGTTGCTTGCGAGTAATCAATTACCAGAGCCTATGTAATCGGTCATGAGTTTTCTGTAATAGATTATCATAGCAAAAATTAAGGGTTTTTGTATGATTTGGGTTGTGTATCCCTTAGATTTTTATTGTTTATTGTCGGAGAAGTTTTAAATGTGAAAAATTTACTCTGATTTTATTAGACCCTAGGATAAATTCTAGGAATTGAGAAAGGGACGTCACAAGGTCGTATCAAAGCGGTTCCGTTTCGGACCAAACATGTTAGTAACTATGTGATGTGTGATTGTATATTGTATTATATTGAAATGTTACAGGAACCTTGGCATTATGTTTACTAATACTCTGATGGTTATGACAACCCTGTATTGAGGTAGTTTTTGAATTCTATTAAATTAATTTAAGTAGTAACGATGTGTTATCTTATTATAGCATGGCGGGTAACTCCAGTTCTCACCTAGATGATGATTTCTTCGTTAAATTCTCCTAGTTTATGGGTCAGGCTGAATCTGGCCTTACGTTGGATAAATTTTTGAAGTGTTTGCCACCTGTATATAAAGGTTGACGTGACCATAATAAGATGTATATTTTTGTACATGATATGGAGCAAATCTTTGAATACTTTGAGTGTTATGATAAACAAGATGTTTTTTTTCTACTTATCAGTTGAAGTAGAAGGCAAGAGTTTGGTGGGCTCGTGCTAAGATTTAGATGGTAGCTGTAAATGAAGACCTGAATTGGGTGAATTTCAAGAAGAGGTTTTTGGCAAAATATTTCCTTAACAACTATAAGATCAGAAAAGAGATGGAGTTCCTTAAGCTGGAGTAAGGAAAAATGTTTGTGGCTGAGTATACAACTAAATTTAATGAATTATGTCTTTTACTAGCCTTTTTCTTTAGAGGGTATTGAGGGTAATAAATGTGTTAGGTATGAATCCAGGTTACGAGTGGAGCTTGGTAGTATTATTGTTCCTTTGGAAATAAGAGATTATGCAGTGTTGATGAATAAGGCATAATTGACAGAGGAAATACAATTATAGAGGGTAGTTGTGAGAAAAGATAAGTAACAGTTGAAGGCCAAGGGTCAAATTTTAAGAAGCAAGGTCGGTCTAGTCGTTGTGGATTATCTACCTCATCTTCTTTTTCATCCTGAGATTGCAACAATGGTCGCCCTGGTGGTAGAGCATGTTTTAACTGTAGTAAGGAAGGACATTTAGCCAAAGTTTGTTATGTAATTCAACCTACATGTTTTCAGCATGGGCAACAAGGGCATATAAAGTCTGATTGTCCGTAAAGACATGCCCAAAGTGCACAGGACAGTAGGGCTAGCACTTCAGTGGCCCGTAGTGGGGGATCACAAAGAGATGTTTGAGGTTGTGGTGGTCGTGGAGGCTAGAATCAAAAGAAATATGATGGTTAGATTGGGAGTGTATAGAATGTCACTACAAGACGTGTTTTTGCTTTTGATGTTATAGAGGTGACAAAGAATGATGAGCTTGTGCATAAAGTGTACTATTCTTGGCAATATACTTAATGTGATCTACGATTTAGGGGTGACACATTCTTTCATTCCTAAGGATTATGTCTGGCGCCTTAATTTACCTGTTGTGTTGATGGAAAATGCATTAGTAGTGAGTACAACGACTGGTTCTTCGATTCGAGCAACGACCATGTATAAAAAAATTAGCAATGATGGTTGAGAACAAGGCGTTCGTTGTAAATCTTATTTTCATTTTGTTGAAGAATTTGGATTTTATTATGGTTGTGGATTGGTTATCAGTCAATCATATTATAGTGGATTATTTCCACGAGATTATCAACTTCCTGGAAAAACATGTTTCCAAAATAACGGTTAGTGACATCTATGAATTGTTTATTTTTTATCTGTAGTTAAGAGGAAGCATGATTCTAAACCTTGCGATATTCTGGTTATGTGTGAATTTTCTTAATGTATTTCTAGAGGACATTCCTGAGTTGTCTCCGAGTAGGAAAATTGATTTATCTATTGATCTTATACCTAGTGCGGAGCCAATTTCTAAGACATCATACCAAATGTCACCTATGGAATTAGCGGAGGTGAATAAACAAGTAGAAGAATTGGAAGATAAAGGCTTTATTATGCCAAGAACTTCATTGTGCGGTGCTCCGATTCTGTTAGTGAAAAGGAAAGATGGCACAATGAGAATGTGTATTGATTACCGTCAACTGAATAAGTTGACAATCAAGAATAAATATCTGTTGCCGCGCATAGATGATCTACTTGATCAGTTGCGAGGTGCATCTGTATTCTCCAAGATTGATTTGAGGTTGGGTTATCACCATATCAGAGTGAAGCCTAAAAAGGTTCCGAAGACAGCTTTCAAGACTAGAGATGAGCATTTTGAGTATGTGGTGATGCCTTTTGGGGTTACTAATGCCCTAGTGGTATTCATGGATTATATGAATAGAATCTTTCATTCCTATATGGATAGTTTTATGGTAGTGTTCATTAACAACATTCTAGTGTATTCTAAGTCTCGGGAGGAACATGTTCATCACCTCCAAGTAGTGTTACAAGTGTTGAGAGAGAAATAATTCTATGCTAAGCTATCTAAATGTGAGTTTTGGTTGGAGAGTGTCCAGTTTTTAGGGCAAGTGATCTCAAAGGAGGGTGTTTCTGTTGATCCCTCTAAAATTGAAGTTGCATTAGATTGGGAGTGACCAAAATCAGTTACTAAGATCAGGAGTTTCCTAGGTTTGGTGAGATACTATCGTCGATTTATTGAGGGCTTCTCGCGCCTTGTGCTGCCTCTAACCAAGTTGACAAGGAACGATTGTCCTTTTATACGGAACGAGGCTCGTGAGAATAGTTTTCAAGAGTTGAAGGAGAGATTGACGACAAAACCAATGCTTGCTTTGCCAGATGTGGCAAAAGAATTTCATGTATACTGTGATGCTTCGAGTTCAGGGTTGGAATGTGTGGTGACCGCAAGATAATAAAGCTATTACTTATACAACTGAATGTTTCTTTTGGTAATGTAAGGGGTTAGGAATAAGTCTAGCTTCTCTACTTAGAGAAGTGATGCTTAGTCTCTACCTTTCTCTTTTTACATTGGTTTTTTTATAACCTATATAAAATATATTTTTTAACTATAGTTATTTATATAATTGATCTAAAAAAATATTTTTATACCAATTATATAAATAATTGATGAAAAAATTTTCATATTTCATGGATCTTTTAAATCCATTTTTTTACTTGATATAAAAAATATTTTTTATCAATTATATAATAACCGACTTAAATAACCAATAAGTAGATGCTAATTGTTTGGTTTTCAATTGGGAAAATAGAGTTATGAAAATGGAAAAATCTAAAGATTAATATTAATTATTTATGACCTTCGAGACAATCAAAATTTTGTTTGACCATAATTCTGTAGAGAGTGCCTGTCCTCATGCAATTTTCATTTTAATTAACAAAATTCTTTTTGGCTTATATAAAAAAATGATATAAAATATAACAAGAGAAATTATCAACCCAACAAACAGGCCTAATAATAAGAAGACATGTGATTACACGTGTAATTAATTATTTTTTGTATCGGTGAGAAATGCGGTAGATGTGTGAGTTTATGCGAATTAGAAACTGGTGATAACTAACATGCTTCCCCGTCTTGCTCACTCTCTGCTGTTTCCTTCTGCCGCTTTCTCGTAGGTACCTCTTCCTTCCATTTTCTCTCCATGCTCCTCCTCCAACATTTTCACTACCTATTCTAACTCATTCCTACAATTTTGCTTCTCTTGTGTGCATTTCCGCTACATTTTTATGCAAATCTCATTTTTCCTAAATTTTCTTCGCTAGGAATTTCTGCAATTAGGAATTTTCAATTTCACATTCGTAAGTAATATTTTGCTTTTCAGGACGAGGTTTAGTGCAAAGTATTTGATTAAGATCATGAATTTGGACAATAATTTGCTTACCAAGGCCAGAAGGTGTGCTAATTTTCGATTATGCAATGTGTCAAGGTATGCAATGTTAATCCAATTATTATTTCCGACGTTGAGTTGGATGAAAATTTTATTTATCTATATGTTAATTTAATCATTTATGTGTCTTTTTTTATTTTGTTTAGTTATACTTCTGAAATATTGGAGATTCAAGCTAAGGCTCCAACTCTGCATGTTCTGTTTGTTCCTGGAAACCCAGGTTTGGCCTTGATTGTTTGTTCGCGTTTGTATGTATCCATGTTTTATTTGTATTGTTGTGGTTTTTGATGTATTCGGTTATTCAGGTGTTATTTTATTCTACAAGGATTTTGTTGAATTTCTATATGAGCTGCTTGGGGGAACTGCGAATATCACAGGCAAGTAATGGAAGATTTCTTTCTGGTTACTCGTATTATGGAACTCTGATTAATAATCATGCTTATTAGTCGTGTTTTTCTGTGACCTATCAGCTATTGGCAACGTTTCTCACTCGAGGAAGGTATGTGGATTTTTCTTTTGTTAGATTTTCCTGGGTGGAATTGGTATGCCTTTTACATTGTTTTTTGTTTCTAGGATTGGGAGCATGGACGATTGTTCTCTTTACAAGAACAAATTGATCATAAGGTAATATAATGCTCGTTGTTTTGATCTTAACAGGTTGTTGCCTTGTTTTACTGTAAAATAAACTGACAAATGATTTGTTTCAATACTCATTTACAAGTTGGTTATACTTGATGTACAGTGTCTGCTCATTATGAAGTCCTTCCTTGCTCTGCATTTCTACTGCAAAAAGTTTAAATAAATTTTACGGAATCAGAATAACTTTGAAGTCTTTCATTCCTTTTGAAGCTTCTATATCATAGATTTATCTGTTTATTGTTGGATGGTATGAATTGAAATGGTGGAAGAAGTGAGTATTTTAACTTTCAGTTCATATTTTAGTGTGCACAACCGTTGATCTGAAAGAAAAATTATCATCATGGAATTGTTTCTTCTAGCATGTCAGATACAGTACCACTTTTGTGTTAGCATGTTGAGTTATCCTCTTATTGAAACCATGTTCATTCCCTCCTCTTTCTCCCGGGTTTGAATTTTGGAAAATGTTAACAAGTGCCTTAAGGGGTCAAATTGGCAAATCTTTATTAAGAAAAATCATTAAAACTTACCCATACTGATTTCTAAACAATCCTCGTACAATTTTCATTACAAAACTTCTTCTTTTACTTCCTTAAACAATGCCTTAAGGGAACTTGTTATCAGCACCCTTAAATTTTTCATCTAAATTTCTAAGTTTTTATGATTAACATTTCTTTCTCCATTTTTTAAGTGCATAGTTACTTAAACAATGTTTTGATGCGTGATTGTAATACTTAAACAATGCTTTGATGTGTGATTGTAATACTTAAACAATGTTTTGATGCGTGATTGTAATCTTCACCTTTCGTGTGTCTGTAGATTGAATTCATCAGAGAGGAATTGCAGAATATTGAGATTCCTATATTACTGGTGGGTTATTTTATATCTCACCTCCATTACTCTTATCAATTGTCATGCTGAGTTGAAGAATTGTTAGCTAAATTGCTGCATACTGACGAAGAATCTTTATTGACTGGAAAATGGTAGTTGTGTAATAGTACAAAGTGCAAATTCATGATGCACAAAGACATGGGTAAGAAATCGAACAACGAAATAGGACAATTCAACATAAATTTATACGGAAAAGGACACCTATTAAGCTTCTGATAGGTTGATTTTATTTTATATACCTGGGACACAGGTATCATACTATCTATAAAACTAGTACAAGGCCTAAAATACTCCGCATGATCATAAAGTTGCACATGGTTCGGCCCTGTTTGCTTCGCTTTTCAAGTTATCAACTTCCGTTTGGAAATTAAAAAAGATCCCTATCTTGGCAAATACTCAAGGACTGATTTTTTAAACTCTTATTCCTTATTAAGATCTATGCCCATTTCATCAACATCATAATCCATAACCAGTATAACCCCCCTTGTAATCATTTCAAATCTTCAAAATTATTTTATCATCTTAATGATGCAAATCATAACAATCATAACAATCACACACAACCAATCCAAAAATCCCAAATACTTCAGAACCATATTGCCAAAGAAAGGGAAGGCGAATTATTGTACCAGTATTGACACCAGAAACGAAGTTCCTCATTGTCAGCCCTGTTTTTCTCCACAGTTTTGTAGCATTCAAACCCAGGATATGCATACCCCAGAAGCAATCTGAAACCCAAAATCATTGAAAATGTTGGATAACATAAAAAAAAAACCAACAAAAACATAAATTGTAGCGAAAAATAATAAATTGAAACAAGAAGGAAAAAAGTGCACACTTACATAAGACACCGAGTAAGGAAATCCCCTAACATTTCAGATCCCTACTGCATCAAACAAACAACCCCGTTGGGACTTGGGGCATTAGTACTTGCAAGACACGGTGTCTTTTTTTTGTTCTCAAAAAACCAAAAGATGAACATAAAAAATGTTGGTCCAACATTTACCTGTTTTTGTATGTGGTGTTGGTTGTGAGTCCTACGTTTGACAGAGTCAGAGACAGCTTAAGTTTAAATTTCAAAGCGCTTGAAGAATGAAAATGTTAATTCTCTTCTTGAAGAATAAGTTTGATTCCTTTAAGATGAAGCAGAATGATGAACGAGTCCCGCGAATATATAATATATAGAAAAAAGGAACGCTGAACGCAGTCATATAAAGAAGTATCGCAGAAAAGTTCTTAAAATTAAAAATAGAATAATAATCATAAGAGACATAAAGATTAATAGCAGGATTTCTTAGCATATACGCTTTTCTTTAATTTTACACGCAACCAACCCTCTGGAATTCTGCTAAAAGCCTTAAACTGATTCACCGTTTGGCAGTTACAAACTCACGCATGTAAACCCGTTTTCGTCATTTCACGTGGACTTTTCGATTTTGATTTGCGTATCAGTGTTTGTTTACGTTATTATAAGGTAAAATATTTGTCTTGTAAGTATCAATGACAGAAGAACAATATATTAGAACAAAGAAAAATAGGGATTAGCTACATTAGTTAATGTTTAGTTGTGGTGTGGATAATCTAATGAGTATTATTGACTTAGTTGATATAAATTATGGTTCTTAACTGAAGTTATATGCATGTAATTTTATAAGTTTTCATATAGAGAAGTTTAATTTGTTTTATTGAAATAAAATTTTTGTAGCTAAGTTAGTGTTCTCTCTCCAGGTTGGACATTCTATTGGTTCATACATCTCTATTGAAATGTTCAAGAAGTGTCCAGAGAAGGTGATTGGAACTGTGCATATATGATTAATTGTGAACACATCATGCCACCCGTCCGGCACTTCTGATCTTCGTAAATTGTCTGCTTGCATTTCTCCTGGGCTCTGTAGGTGAAATATTGTGTTGGACTTTATCCATTTTTGACATTAAATCCACACTCAACAACGCAGTTAGTGATCGGAAAAATTGCAAAGTAAGTCTCACACCCCTTCCCAAAGTCAAACCTCTGGCAATGCCTGCTTTGTTAGAGATGGCATCAAGTGACATCACAAGCGTATATATCACAATTTTGACATGGTTCACAAGCTTTTTAACACCTCATGGAATTCAACTTACGGATACAACAATTTTCATAATTTGATCTGCATCTCATTTCAGATAAATTAAAAAAATGGTATTATCTATGTATTATTGCTATATTTAGCATCAAAACTTAGTACTGCTAATTTTCCTTTGAAAATGAGTAGTTTATGTGAAGTGACCGATGTCTAATGGTACATGGGGTTTCAGATCTGAAGTTCTTGCTGCTGCTCTTAGTTACCTAATAGCATCATTAGGATTCTTGCCTGTCCAGGTTTTGAGGCTTATTGTCAGGAAATTCCTTGGGAAGTCATGGTCTGCCAATGCAGTTGAGGCTGCATGCTCTCACTTAGCAAAGGTTAGTTGTACAGTGTTACTGTTTAAAGGGGATTTCGATGTTAGGTCACATTAAATTTGTAATTAGTTCCTTTTTCTTTTTTCAGTTTTAAGAATAAACTCTGGTATTAGTCGATAAATTGTATGAGTTGGACAATTTAGTACTTGACATTTTAAAAACTCTTCAGTAATCCTTGACTTTACTAAACTGTGTTCACTTTAGTTCCTTTTAGTACAAGATGACAGCAAAAAAATTGCAAAATAACAATAGAGAACAAAGTGAAAAAGAACTGAAGTGAACATTGTCTTTAAAAATCAGGGACTAACAATGAGTTTCCAAAAATCTCAAACAATTTCCCAACCAATACAATCTCGAAGACTAATTTTTGAGAGTATGAGTATCTTTTTTATTTTTTAATGACATCCCTTTAGGATATTTAGAATATTGGAGCACCACTGCTAAAATATCTACCTTTTATTGGTACTGATTTATAGTTTTTTTACTGCATTGAATCTTCACTGTTTTGGTGTTAAATCTGTTCCTTAATCCTCACAGTACCATACCATGCGGAATGTCCTCTATATGGCAATGACTGAATTCAGAAAGGTAACAATGCTTCCTTTCTATGAATATACCTTTCCAATTTTATAAATTAAAATAAAATCATTTTACTTTTTGGTAGAATTTATGTATCATTTTTTTTTCATTTACATATGACAATATTTTAAGTATGGGTGTTTTCAAAACACTAGCAACATTTAATGGCATATAGGCATGCAGTTGATCCCGTCAAATGGAAAAAGGCTTTAGTTGTATATGATTCTTGTTAACTAGTTAATGAGTCATTTTTTACTTACCAACTTAGGATGCATTTGGCTTGGAGAATGTTCTGTTTTTGCTAATAATTACAAATATATCACCTTATTTTCACTTAGTTTCTTATTTTCAAGATTTTGCCTAAGAAACAGTGAACAATCCCATACAAATTGAAATCAGAAAATAGGGAATGAAAGGAAACAGTGGAAGTAATGTGGCATTTTTACAAACCAAATGCATCCTTACAAATTGAATTGCATCTGCATGAGGGTTTAAATACAAAACTTGGTATCCCCTCCCCACATGCTCTAAAAAATATTTGAACACTTCAACATAGGACTTCTTTCCTGTGTTGATGTGGATGAATATGACATGTGAAAAAAATGGTACACCGATACAACTATCTCATGATAAAAAATAAGTTGAAATTGAAACTTCTAAAAAGAAGAAAATTTATTGGGAGAGATGGCATGTTTCATTCCAGTAATCTAGGCAGTAAAATTATTTAAAAAAAAAAATCAAATTCAATCTATGCTCTAAATTCATCACAGTAGTTTGAATAGGTTCTTAACACTCGTATGTGCATATACATCTAACCTGTACATTCAACAGTCCTCTATCCTCTAGAGTCTAGACAGGTGAGATTCCCTTACAAATTTTTTGTGCATTTTTTCATGTTTGATGTAACTTTTGTATGAGGATGTTGGGTTCTCTACTCAACCTTCTTGTCCTATTTTGAGTTTTTAATAAAATTTTAGTATGCTTATATTATACAATGTTAAACTGCATCATTAGCTATCGGAGGCACCGGACTGGACATTTATAAGAGAAAGGAAGGCTCAATTTACATTTTTATTTGGTGTTGATGATCACTGGGGGCCGCTTCAATTGCTTGAAGAGGTATCTTATTTATTTACGTTCTGTTATTATTATCTGAAAAGCTTTTGCTTCTAAAGGTATGTGACAATGTTTTGTAACTCAAGCTTCTGTCATTAAGCTTGGCCATTTGATAGCTGAAAATTTGTTGTGTTTGAATCTCAACAAAATCTCAAAGTTTACCCAGTTGGTTTGGTTTTCCTTATACCCAATTTAAGCAGTGGACCTATTCTGAATGAAGCAAAGATTTTTTTAGGTTTAGTATAATCAAAAGAAAACAAATATATATCAAACAATTAGGTGAAACAGAAATTGAACACCATGATTCTAAAATATGATTGCTAATTACTAACCTTCAGTGGTCCTCTATTTCTCTTTTGTGCTATTAAACTTATTTCTTTTTATTGATTTATTTTTTAGACAATATAGGTATTATGATAAACCGATGGCAAAATAAAATAGAATATGATGTGAGATCACTAAAATTGGGGATATTTTACTTATACCTGAAGCACTCTTTTCTACGAACGGACCACTAAAAGAAACTAAGCCTTTGTTTGGATTGACGGAATAAGGAGGAGGGAAATTGAGAGGGAGGGAAATAAGATGGGGTATTGCGCATCTAATGGATGGCTGCAGTATAGACTTTCTAGTGAAATATTTTTATACTTTAGGGAGAGACACAGGTAATTTCTTGTTCTTGATGCTATCAAATAATTTTTGCAGTGATAAATTTCAAATATTTGTTTCTTCATGCAGCATATCTATGTATGTTATTGTAAATGGGCTTGGAATACCACGATTGTTGACACCATTTTACATTAAATTTGGGGAAATAGTGGGGTAAATATTTTTGTCATAGAGACAAACATTGATTGAAATGCTAGTTGTGTGATCATAGGGCTTCTGTTTTCTTTGTAAGTTTCCCTAGTATTGTTTCTTTGTTCTCAAATTTTCTTCCTCATTCATGGAACACATTGAAAGATTGTTTTGGCTTAATTTGTAGTTTCTTCTGGTCACAGATTTCAAAGCAGGTTCCAGGTATTGCCGTATCCATTGAACGAGAAAACCACACCCATGGTTTCTGTTGCACTGAGGCTGGCTCATTATGGGTGGCCCAGCACGTGGCAAACTTAATCAAGAATCAGATGGCATATACCACAAACCAATAAGGTCCGACTCCTCTGCTATGGACTTCTGTTATGTGAATTTTCTGTAAGCTAATCACCCAAAAAATTGGGCGACTAAAAGAATGATAGCTGGATAAAATAACGTGTTATTTAAGTGCTTCTAGTGCATTTGTCTTTAACAATTTTATCGTCCCCAACTGTAATATATGATTTTGCAGCACCCATCTTCCAGTAGAAAAAAAGAAAATGCATTCGTCAACTACATATTCTACGACTTTATGGCATCCATCTCCAAAATTAAAAGCAATGCCAACCGCATTTCTCCGACCCTCCTCCCTACTCTTTGAGAAACTTTGTATACACCTGTAATGAGCTCTTGTCATTGATTTGTAGCATCATTCTCTTTCTGAATTAGGTCGATGGATGATAAAATGGAGTGAAATAAATGTATTTACATTGTATTCTATGCTTCCCTTTTTCTTCTCTCCCCACACAACTAAGTTGGAAACGGAATCAGTTCCATTTTATACTTCTCTTTTTCTTCTCTCCCAATTATGATTTTTCACATGATTTTTCTATTTCCATATCGGATTTACGTTATCAAATTTGATGTTAAGTATCAACTTTCAGAAATATGAAAAGCTCTGTTCTGGCCAACCATACCAAACAGTTAAGCATGTAACAGTTACTCAGGTATTATATAAGAAGATTTTTCCGCTGGAAATGTTAGTCAAGGTAGTTAAATATCCTTGTCATATTCAAGTCTTCCGAATTTCTTCTCCAGGATACGGTTGAACCATTGTATTGTATAATTATAAATCATTCCTTGTTTTTATCCAAATTAGAACTAGTGCTGTGTGGTTTGTGCATGCCTGCAAATATCAATAACTTTTGATTACATATATTTGATTTGAAAAACATTTTTGTTTATTCCTTAACTGTGGCGTTAAAATGTCTCTTACATGAACAAAGTTTAATTACATTCTTTTGTTCCTTTACTTTAACGGATAAGTGGTTTCAGTTCGTCTAGTTATACTTGCTCAAGTTTAGTCCTTTATACTTTTTCAATTGTTCAAATTTAATTTACTACCTCTACATTGCAACTCATAATCGACAGAGATAATTTAAATGTGTCATCATTATTGAGAACTTTATGTATTTTCTTTTGCTTATTATATAAAAGAAATATATGAAATTATAATTTTGTCAAATAATTGAACAAAATTTTGAGGTAAGATAAGAAATTCTTACTATTTTTGTCCTCGTGGAATTAAGTTAGAAAAAAGTTTCATCAAGTGTATTACGGTAGCAGTAAAATTCTTACTATTTTTGTCCACGTCCTTAGCAATTAAACGGAAGCCTCATTTTATTTCATTATATGTGATTGTTTTATTTTATTTTATTTTATTACAAACCATTAAATACGTTTAGAGGAAGCTAGTACAAGACGCAGTAGTGGATGTTAATTCTCTTCCCAGAAATGTTTCTGGAAAAACTAATGTAATTTTTTGCATCTCGTGTTTCTTTTTATCAATATATTTTGTACCACGTTGGAACATGGTCCAGTCGACCTTGTGTGGGCCTGCCCATTTAGTTTTCGGCCAGCAAACAGTTAAAGTCCCATTGTTGGGCTGGACCAGGCAACATTATTGTGGTTTTTGTTGTTAAAAGAAAGATAAACCAAGCAGGAGGTTGACCTAAGAAAAAAAGACCAAGTATAACAAATTGGCTTCTCAATTTGTTTCATAACATTGGATAGAGTTATTTGAATGAGATGGAGCATTAAGCGTGAATTCTATTCGATGTGATAATTTTATAAATATAACAAACATAATAGCAAGTGGTACATTTGAATTCTACTAAAAAAGGTGAAATAGAGTAAATCATTTCACTATTTTCACGCACCAAACGTTACCTTTGAGACTATTTTGTTGGTTTGACTCATTTAATAAAATCTTAAAAGTTAATTCGTGGACCATCTCGACGTATGTAATAAAGATATGGTAGGATATTGCTGTACGTATCATAAGTGTTCATATAAGGTTTAAACAGATAACTGGGAAAGAATAGTTCCCTTTTTGATATAAAAAGGAACAATCTATGAATTGACTTCATTAGTAGATTAACCAAACATTGGTCTGGACAAATTGATTCCAAACCCGTACTCACCTCATTCCTGTGTCTGATAGGGAAAGCTGGTACCATGGATGAGATTGTGAAGGAGCTAAATTCCGTTTCATTAGAGTTTTACATAAGTAAGAAACTGTCCTTTTTCAAGGGAAAAATAGTTGGAAACCGTGCTAGTACCACAGATTGGTGATGCATCATTTCTATACTCCGTAATAACACTTTCCCTTTTGAATTTAATATCTGGGCACCGAAAAACCAATCTGATAAAAATATGAAGTGTATAATAATACTAATAAAGACGAGGACAATGTAATCAATGACAAAGGTAAAATCGGTTATTCATGAGAATCAGCAAGCTCACGAGTGTCCAGCAGATAGTCTAAATAAGCTTGTACCTGGCCCCCCGTGAATACCAAGTGGTTTTAATTATTTCTATTTCTTATTTGCTCTTAACGTTAGTAGAGGTTCCCTTCTTATTCCTATATCTGCATCATGCATGCTATTCACGATAGCCTGGCACAAAATCTAGTGCTTTTCAAGGGTAAATTTGAGTTAACGACCAAAATCACATGTGATTAGTTACCTAATTGGTTGTTTTTGATTAGTGTAGCCTAAGTTGCTATTGTTAATTGATCAACTAATCTAATTTTAACAAATTTGCTTGCCTCCGGGCTGCCAATAACATCCAAATTGGATCAAATTATGTATATGTTTTTCCCTGTAATGTTTTTTTAGTTAAAAAGATTAATTTTACATCTTATAAATAAATAAAGTATATGTTGAGAAGGCAATACCTTTTATACTTGGGCCAAGAATAAAAACCTTTTAATTTCTCTGCGGATGAGAAAAAGACTTCTCAAATGATCTTATTCACCTTCAACGTTACAATACAATTATCTATTGGTACAATAATTCTCGCTAACTACTAGTAACCAGCCATATAAGTATAACAACTCTTAAAACAACCTTAATTAATAAAAACAAGTCTGAAACCCAAGAGATTTTTTTATTTTTTTTTGTGAATTTTTAAAACAATTAAAGATGAAAGGAACTACAAGATGAAATTTTAACCAACAACCTGGAACAATAAAAAGAATCCATTCTATATATATAAATACATGAGAAGATGTATAAGTTCAATTAAGGATGTTTTTTGAACAACCAAACATAAAATAATCAACTAAAATGGTAAAAGTATGATTCATTTGGAGGATTATGGAATAGAATGGAAAGGGGTTCAAATATACCTTAATTGACTCATAAAATTGGGTAAATTATATTAGCAACAGGTCATAAGATCATAACATATCCCAACAAGGTCACTGTATGTTAAAAACCAATGAAAACAAGGAAAAACATAGCATGAATCAATTTAGAGATGGCCTGAATCGATTCACATAGGAAAAATTGTAAAAACAGGGTGCCAACAGGGGGAGGAATCGATTCACTCCCTCTGGGAATCGATTCCTACGTTTATGAAGGGGTTGGGAACCGATTCATCACAGTGGGGAATCAATTCATGCTCTAAAAATTCCCCAGTGAATTGATTCCTAAAGCAGGGGAATCGATTCATGTTTATGCAGTATTAGTTCCTGGATAGAATTAGCAGAAAATACAATTTTCTCAACTTCTAGCCACCCTTTCTTTTTCATTTTAAATTCAATGATCACCAAATTTTGACACAAACTAAATTACATCATTTGTGACATGTAGCCACTGGCCGCACTTAAAAATTCCCAAAAATGAGAAAGTTATACGTAAAAATGCAATTGGCTTGTTTTGAGGTATTTTGAGCAATTGAGAGGTCAATTTTCAATGGAATTGACCTCCAGTTTCTACAAGTCACAAATTATGCATAGTCACTATTTAAATTGTTCTATACCATTCACATCTCACAAATTGCTATTTGACTATCTCAATTGCTCAAATTTGCATAAAACCAAATAACAGTCATACATTCAAGACTCTAATATATATCCTCTGCCATTTTTCATACAATAACAATTCCTGGACAATTCATTCATCATCATTGCATCACATACATGTCCACAATTCCTGGATATATCAACCTTATATATTTATAAATGGTAGCACCATTCATGGTCTCCACACTCCAATGTCATCAAAGAGACATCATCATCCATCACAAACAACAAGTATATGCTCAAAAGGATTCTAAGCTTGCAATTGAAGCTATCAGTTACCTAGTTCACTAAGAATTTTCATATACACATACATATACAGATATCAAAATAGGTATGCATAGGAGCCGGCCAAGGAAACTACCAAAACAACTATATACGTCATGTACTAGATACATATGCATAATACGCCATGCTCAAGCTGAGTGACCTCTCATATACCTCTGTCTCATCCTAAGTCCACTGAAAATATATCCATAAATAGGGGTGAGCATCATACATAATAAATGACAGTTATAGTACTAATTCAAATATGTATTTCTTTAACACACAATGTAACATTACAATCTATTATTACATAAACTACCATTCATAACTCAATGCTATATAAACCAGGTTGTTCTCAACAACACTCGTCAAAGAATATACCTATTCATACATTTGGATCCAAATACACATTCAATGACTTAGTGTTGCGACACAGGCTCTCAACCATAATATTCAGCTCTCAGCTGATCCGGCCATTTTAATGGTACCAAATCGTTTGTCCTCTCACGTAACACAATCACTCTCAACAACAACGGCAGTGTTACGGGCATTTCTGAGTTCCACTCAGTAAGCTTTGCCTTGAGCTCCACTCAAGGACTTTTGTGGAATCCTCGGAACCACAATCACATAGAAATCACATTCATATGCATAAATCATTATAATGATCTTATGAACACAATTCACATCTCATGCGACATTTCCACATTCACAACAAGTATCACATACTATGTTTCAACATCATCAATTCTAGTATCCTAATACATTTCATAACATATGCATCTTATACATGCATATAGCACATAATTTCATAGCACACTTTACATCTTATGCATTCTTTCATGATTCCATAAATAGCAAACCACATAATTATCATAGTTCATAAAACATATCATTCACAATTTAATATACTAATATACCTTGAATCTGTCTATAAACCATGCATTTAATATATAAAAGCTCCCCCTACCTCGAATAGAGAATCCCCAAAAGCTCCGAGAGCTATCGAACCTCACTAACCGCGAATCTTAAACTCCGATCTCTATTCCTCAAAATCAAACAACTTCCTAAAATTTATAACAATTGATTTTAATTTCACAATCGATACAAATATCGCTTACCAAGTTAGGAATCATTAAATTAGAACCATTTCGGTAAGATATAACACCGAATTATGATGTTGACTTTGAAATTCACCTCCGAACCACGCTTCAAGCTCTGAATCACTCTGATACTCTCCAAAACTACCTTATTTCATTGAAACAACAAATATTAAGCTTCAATCTCATAGGATTAGCAATCAAGAAGCTATTTCATCTCACTTTTCATGAAAATTCAAGGTTCTTGAAAACCCCAAAGCTGTCCATATATCTCAATAGCTTCTAAATGCTTCAAAATCCATAAAATTGCAAGAATTGAAAGATGAAAGCAAGATTAAACCAAAACTCATGATGGGTGTTCTTTAATTTACCTTAAAGTGGAGAATTTGAAGTTCTCCCCTTTCAATTCAAGCTTCCAACGTGAGATGAGAAGAAAAGAGATGTGAAGGATTTAAACCCTTGTTCTTAATTTAAAGAATTGAGAGGAGATTGAAGGAGAAGAAGGATGGTGCCTCGGTTTGGAAAAGAAGAAGAAGGAAGAAGGAGAAAATAAACTCCTTTGTTTCCTGCGAGAATAAAAGAAAAGAGAAGGAGTTTTCAATTTAAATGATTTAGGGACACATATGTCATTGTTGTATTAGTTTAATTAATCTCTCGTTTTAATTTAATTTCCCTTTATTCTTACTTTGTCAATTAAATCCTATTTTTAGGATGTTACAACTCTAATATTCTCACTAACCATGTCTTGTTTGTTGTTTCACTTAAATTTTAAAATATATAGGTGAGTAGTTAAGTTAATTTCAATGACCACATATTACCATAGAGCAACTCTAAGCCTTCTTCACCAGTTCAAAAAAATTGTCAAAGACCATATCTGTTGTAATGCTTGTGTAAGAGAGTAAAGAAACAAGGTAAAATAAGGACTCTTCAAAGAATCAAGATTGTATATGGGTGATTTAGTGAGATTTTAAAAACCTTAAATTAATCCTAATATTACAAAATAATCTTCAATTTAATCTATTTTTAATGTAAAATGACGATGAAAAATAATACACAAAAAGACTATAATGAATTACTTTTTGCAATGTCCTCAAGAATTAATTTCAAAATTTAAAATCTCAAATTAAATTACATTGCTCATACAAGCTTGGGGATTAACATGAGGATTTACGGTAAAATAAAGTGATTAAGGAATAACAAAAAAGGAAAAAAAATCATGGTGAGACTTAAGTTGAGTTTTGTTGACATTAGATAAAGTATAAATAATAATGAGTGTTAATTTATGAAATTAGAAAATATTATTATCTACGGGTCGGGTAAGGTGACTCAAGTTTTTTATCACTTAATATTATATATATTCCAATCTCGCAACATTGATAGAGTTATCATGTCTGAGGTATTCTTTATACAAGATTTATCTTTTGTAAAAGGCACTTCGATAGTTTAAGATAAAGGAGTATTTATAAACTATTTTCAGTCTCGACTTCTATATAACTAGAGACTTGTGGGTGGTAATGTGACATCCCGGCGCTGTTGAGGGCGGGGAGTGATCGCCGGTGCATGGGCACGGACAAGGAGCGGCTCCTGGCAGGCTTCCAGCGGGGAATGTGACATCCCGGGCACTGTTGAGGGCGGGGAGTGATCGCCGGTGCATAGGCACGGACAAGGAGCGGCTCTTGGCAGGCTTCCAGTGGGAGGGACACATGAACGAACCGAATACATACCAGAATGAGAGGGATCCAAAGACTGTATAGGTATGGGACTATACAGTCGAGGATAGCTTAAAGGAATAAATTCGTACAACCTATACCAACAAATGCATTAGCCTTTTCGGTGGCCTATCACTTAAGAACTCCAAAGTTAAGCGTGCTTAACTTGGAGTAATTCTGGGATGGGTGACCTCCTGGGAAGTTCTCGGGAAGTGTGTGAGTGAGGACAAAAGCACATTGGAAAGGTCTCGTGTTGGTCTGTGGGGCGAGTCGTCCATTCCTGAAAAGCGGCTGGGGTGTTACAGTGGTATCAGAGCCTAGCCTCTCCTAGTACGGTATGGTTCGGGGACGAACCAGGCGGAAGCTGGTGGGCATGTGACATCCCGGCGCTGTTGAGGGCGGGGAGTGATCGCCGGTGCATGGGCACGGACAAGGAGCGGCTCCTGGCAGGCTTCCAGCGGGGAATGTGACATCCCGGGCACTGTTGAGGGCGGGGAGTGATCGCCGGTGCATAGGCACGGACAAGGAGCGGCTCCTGGCAGGCTTCCAGTGGGAGGGACACATGAACGAACCGAATACATACCAGAATGAGAGGGATCCAATACCAGAATGAGAGGGATCCAAAGACTGTATAGGTATGGGACTATACAGTCGAGGATAGCTTAAAGGAATAAATTCGTACTACCTATACCAACAAATGCATTAGCCTTTTCGGTGGCCTATCACTTAAGAACTCCAAAGTTAAGCGTGCTTAACTTGGAGTAATTCTGGGAACTTGGAGTAATTCTGGGATGGGTGACCTCCTGGGAAGTTCTCGGGAAGTGTGTGAGTGAGGACAAAAGCACATTGGAAAGGTCTCGTGTTGGTCTGTGGGGCGAGTCGTCCATTCCTGAAAAGCGGCTGGGGTGTTACAGTGGTATCAGAGCCTAGCCTCTCCTAGTACGGTATGGTTCGGGGACGAACCAGGCGGAAGCTGGTGGGCATGTGACATCCCGGCGCTGTTGAGGGCGGGGAGTGATCGCCGGTGCATGGGCACGGACAAGGAGCGGCTCCTGGCAGGCTTCCAGCGGGGAATGTGACATCCCGGGCACTGTTGAGGGCGGGGAGTGATCGCCGGTGCATAGGCACGGACAAGGAGCGGCTCCTGGCAGGCTTCCAGTGGGAGGGACACATGAACGAACCGAATACATACCAGAATGAGAGGGATCCAAAGACTGTATAGGTATGGGACTATACAGTCGAGGATAGCTTAAAGGAATAAATTCGTACTACCTATACCAACAAATGCATTTGCCTTTTCGGTGGCCTATCACTTAAGAACTCCAAAGTTAAGCGTGCTTAACTTGGAGTAATTCTGGGATGGGTGACCTCCTGGGAAGTTCTCGGGAAGTGTGTGAGTGAGGACAAAAGCACATTGGAAAGGTCTCGTGTTGGTCTGTGGGGCGAGTCGTCCATTCCTGAAAAGCGACTGGGGTGTTACAGGTAAAATGTGAAGATTTGAAACATTATCTTATTCATTAAATTTAAAATATAGGGTTAAACGCAATCTAAAATATTTTGTTTCAAATTCGGTCAAGGAACATGGTTGATTTCTAGGGATGGCAAAACGGGCTGGCGTACCGGGCCCTGGCTCACCCCGCCGGCCCGCCAAAGTTAAAATTGTCATTTTTAAAAAAATGTGCCAAATTAAGATCAAAAAGTTAGAAAAATAATTTTTTAAAAATTAAAGAAGATATTATTAAAAGAAATGTATAAATAATAAGATATGTTACTTTTTTTATCTTAGAAAATGACAGTATATATTTTAATTAAATAAAACATAAATTAGTAATACTTAACTTTTTTCTTTTGGCGGGGGCCCGTCGGGCTGACCCGCCCCGCCAATGTTTTGGCCCGCCAAATTGGTGGGCCAGGTGGGGCTGGTCGTGGCGGGAGGCGGGCTAACCCGTCGGGCCTGACCCGTTTTGCCATCTATATTGATTTCTAAAGGAAAAGAGTGGGTAAACGCTTGTATCATGTCATGTGTATTCACATATTAAGAGATAAATCAACTAATAAATTTTAGCATAGTTGATAAATAATTAAACTCTTTAAATATATTATTTGGAGTTTGAATTACCATTGAGATAAAAAAAAATGTTAAAAGAACAAATCTATTTTAATAATCTCTATGCGTTGAATAATAAATCCGATTTTCAGCCGTGGAATATAAGAAAAGAAAAGATATAGAAGCATAAAAGAAAAAATGTCATAAATAATGTAACGTAACCCGAAGAAATTAAAAAAAAAATAGATATAATATTAGCTGAGTGTAAAAAATTTAAAATAAAATTTATTCCTAAACTATGCCATAAAATGGAACAGGACAACAGATTAATATTAATATTTTCCTCTCTCCGGTGAAATATGGTAATGCTATGAAATTAAAATAGTGAATTGGTGTGGTTTCTATTCTATGGATCATATTAAAAACTAGTGAAGTAGACGCATATTTTATACTGATACAAATTTAATATTAACAAATGTACAAAATTTGAATCCGCATATTCTTGAACCTCTGTCATGTCAGCTGCTACTTGTCGTTGGAGATTGATCTTCCAAATCTGCTATTTAATGCGTAGTTAAGTAGGCATTTGCCTCTTTAATTAATCCTCATCTGCATCTCACAAGAAGACAAGGGAGCCCCTTGAATATCCATCCATGGCATTACCAATTAAAACCTAAAATGGCTCTGATTCTCAATGCATGTGACTTCCAGATAAATATTTTTATCCCCAAAAATCCCCCCTCTAGACGATTAAAGTTCATCAACACCAATCAACTTAAGGAGCATCAAGTACATGTAGGGCCTCTAACTCCAACTCCAACTCACATGCAAACCCAATCAACACCTCCTTAGTTTTTAAAGTTGTTAACTCTTTTTTTTTTTCACTTCTAATAATAAATAAATATGTTTGATAAAATAACATTTAAATATCGATGAAGGTTGATCCGATTATAAACTTGTATTATTAGAAATTCAAGTTTAAATTTTACAAACCTAGGAATTTTATATGTTTATCAAAAACATATTTTGGTTTTGATGAGTGTTTGAAGTTTAGTTTATCTAAACTTTTACTTACAATGAAAATTATATTTAATTCGGTCCCAATATTAACCCCTAAATTTAATGGTAATTTAACTAAAAACCATCTAAGGACCGATGTCACATAATATCTGGTGTGAGCTATTCTCTTAATACTGGATATCCGGAATGACGCGTAGGGTCTTTAAACCAACCCGCGCGTGAGTCATTCTCTCAACACTTGAAAATCATGGTTGACCTATGCATCAGCGTGTTAAACAAGCAACCTACAAAGTGACTAACTGGTAAGTTGAGTCGTTTTTGGTCACGTCTTTCATGTGTCAGTCTTTCTGTAAGGGATCAGAAAAGTACCAATGTCATGTACGAAAAACTTGGTGAGCAAGGAGATGTTTCTACTACCTTCAAGTATAAATTCTCATGCATCAACGTAACAAAGGTAGAATATTCTCTCTAAAACTTACACTTGAGCTCTGAAATTCCTTTAAACTTTTACTAACTTGAGCATCGGAGTATCCTTGTAGGTTACACCATCTGATCTGTCCTGGAATCCGGGGTCGGTATCGACTGTCCTGACCGGAATCCTAGTTCAGTTTTTTGACCGGAGTTACCTCACGTGCTCTCAATTTTACACCGTCTCAGTGGAGTACGGTATTATATACCCCAATTCAGTGGGAATCCAAGGCTCTTCGAGTAAAGGTGGTAATTGATGTCTTACTCCGTACTGGTGCTTCAAAACCACACTGGAATGATACCTGTAGAATATTCTCCGATGCCTAAGTCAGTATGGTAACCAAAGTAATTTAAGGTTAAGGAGGTAATTTACAGAAATTAGATCAGATCCCTTTTATTAATAAATGAGTTGTATTTATAGGGTTTACCTTAGTTTCGGAAGTGATTTGACTATCTTCTTAACTTACTGTAGGCACAGTGTCTACAGGGTCAGGTTGCCCATATCTCTTCTGACTGATTATCGGATTGTCAGTCATTGATTGGAGTTAGGGGGAAAGATCCGTAGTCAACATATGACTTAGGACTCCGGTCGTAACTTGCCAGTTCTTATTGGTGACGTGGCGTGATGCATTTGGACCTCGTCCAGTACTGTTACCACCCTGGATCAACATCTTTCACCCCACAACGCGTAAGGCTTGTGTTGTTAGTACGTGGAACCACTTCAAGACCTTTATTCTCCACTAGAATAGATGATATAATACTGAATCCCCACTATACCGATGTAAAACGCATTCCTAAATACCATTTGAAGAACTATGGCGAAACTGGATCCTGCACCTTAGTCTAGACCAATTCAATATTTAACAAGTAAATTAATTCCGTTAACATTATTTTAACTGTATAAACCTTGTGTTAAACCCTGATATAGAAAGCTTCATGAATTAACTAATTATACTCAACTCAAAATAAAATAGGTTTACAATTAGAAAAAAGGAAAATGTTAATACGTATTTTAAAAGCACTAATTAAAGAAAAACTTTTCATATAAAAACATATTAATGTGTATCTATTCTAACTTCTAAATAATTTTTAATAAAAAAAAATTACCATTGATTTTTCAAAACAATGCCCAAAGTACATACATGAGTTTAAAAATCATCATTTACAATAAATGTTTATTTAAATGTTGAGATTGGTTAAACTTTGATTTAATTAACTTTAAAAAAATTATAATCAAATAGAATTTTAATTATCTCAATAATCAATATTAACTTAACTTTAATTTTTTTTATTTTTATAATTCTATTTTCTCAATCCATTAAAATTTAAGCTAAATAATCTATTAATACCTTAATTGTTTATCAACCCAAGCGATCCCCATAAATGAAAAGCCACTTTCCACAGCAACATACACACTTCCCTCTGACTAAGGCAAAGCCATCTTTCATGTCATAGCAGCATAGTACTCACGAAACACACGAACAAAGTCACTGCAATGTCTAGCTCCAGAAAGAAGGTTCTTTTGAACACTGTGTCGGTGAAACTAGGCTGTGGCAGCTGCAGAAGACCAAAGCTGTGCCGCATATTCAACCCAAAGCCAAAACCAAAGAACCCCACTTACCAAAAACACAACCTTTCACGTTCATGGGATGTTGGGGAGAACAAATATTACAGCTCAACCAGCACCACCAACACCACTGCTACCACATTCTCTCCCTGCTGCTTCTCTGACTCAGACTCAAGGACTGTGGTGGGTGGTTTTGGCAGAGGTGGCAGAGAAGGCGTGGCGGTTGAGAAAGATTCGGATGACCCTTATCTTGATTTCAGGCATTCCATGCTCCAAATGATTCTTGAGAACGAGATATACTCCAAGGAAGATCTCAGAGAGCTTCTGAATTGCTTTCTTCAGCTCAACGCACCCTATCACCATGGCGTTATTGTCAGAGCCTTCACTGAGATCTGGAATGGGGTCTTCTCTGTCAGGTCCAACTCACCCAGGTTCCACATCAACCGTAGTAAGCCACCACGTGACTTCTAAATACCGCACGTGATATCTTGCTTAATCACCAGTTAACCTTATGTATGTAGCTACAGACCAAAATCATCTCTCTCCAAACTATATCCCTTCTTATGGAAGAGATATGATCTGGGGACAAATGATTTTCGTCCAGGCTGCAACCTTAGTGCTATGTAGTATAGCTTATCTCTTAGTCCAACCGAGTCACATACTTGGTTGAGCTATGCTAATTAATTAGGTTGCTGACGTTGTATTGTAGTTTTACTGAACATTTTGATAAACCAAATGTAAAAAGGGAACTATAATTATTATCGGTTAAGAATAGTATATTTTTCTCGTGCTGTATCATCAAATTTCATCATTCAAGTTGGAAGTATATTTTTTTCCCCTCATCTTCATCACTTTTAGCAATGTAAGAAGTTGGGTGGAATTTCTCAATCATATGAAATGTTTATCTAGTAATCCAGATATAGTAATATAGAAGAAGTCTAGCTAATGGTATTATTTCATGATTGATGTTGGTTATATAGGTCATTAGAAATACCTTTTAATTTTGTTTAATCAACAAATTAAAAATTTGCTTTTTAAGTACATCAAGTTGAGTTCTTCTTAAAGTTGGATAGAGTTTCTTTAGAAAATACTAGTTAGTAGTAGTTCATAACAAATAATTGCTGTTTTAATTTTCGTTTGTAATGATGGACCATGTTGTGTTGTAATGAAATAACAATGGAGGACCCAAATGCGCTCACTCGGTATGGTCCCTTGAGTTGGGTTTGGTGTGTGGAACTTGGTCAAAAATAATTGCCAAGTTTTGAGTGGTATGATACTTTGGCCATTGTGGTGTTAAGATGATAGACATTGGGATTTGAATTATAATAATAAGAATGGTCTGAGGGATGAGGGACAGTTGGTTTAATGCCTTTCAATGAGATGAGAATAGAAACTTTTGTGACTGACTTGAGTGCATTTTCCAATGTTGGTATTAAAGTGCGTTTCTCTTCCTTCAGTAGTATTATTAGTATATGCAACTTGCCAGTTGGCACACATTTGTTGCTACTTGCTCGTTTTGTTTTTAAAAAGGATAATATGTTAAATAAAAAATTGGTTAGATAGGTGCTGTTTGCTTGTATAGTTGCTATTGAGTACTCATCATCACTATTGTGCATGCATTCAGTTCCACTTTGTATTTACATAGGCATTGATAATATGGCTGCAGGTAGCTTTAATTTGTATTAATATCTATCAATGGTGGTAGGCTCTGATGGATGATAAAGGTCAACAAGCATTTAAATCTGGCAGAATAGAAAAACTTAAATTTCTTCATTTATTAAGAATGAGATTACATTAACTATTGCTTCAAAAAATCTCTCAATTGATCTTAACAATGGATAACTTGTTGGTGTTGCTTATCAGAAGCTATCAGAAGAATGAATGTTCTCCCCTTTCCCATTAAAGCAAATGTGTAAACATTATTCGGCTGTGGTCAACTATTTTGGATCTGCATAAAAGCAAATGTTGGAAATTTCCTCATTGCCTGCCTCAATCTTTGGTGTAGTTTAGATACGAGTTGTACAAATTTATTTAATGTTGAAAGGTTTCAAGATAAAATCTAATATGTATTTTGAAATTTGTGGCCAACGTTGTTCAAAGTTATGAGGAATGTGATTATTGTGGAGGATAAGAAGTCAATTTTAAGCAGCTGGAGAAATTTCATGCTGTTGAAATTTCTACAGTTGATTTCTTGCTTTGTGATAGAAAAGATTATAGTTGTTTTATTCTTTGAGTTATTTATTTGGATTAGATAGAAACAAGTTTTTTATCTATTGGTTAAACGAATGATGATGTTTTAAATGTGAAATATGCAATTACAATTAGATGATGTTTTGAATGGAATTCTATTTCAATAATCAGACTCGACTTGTCTATTTCCTAAACAAAAATGGTATATGTTTTTCATTGCTTGTTCTGAGTTGTTAAAAAGAGTGGGAAAGCACAAGATGCAGACTTTTTAGGAGTAGTATTCTGAGAGCTCAATCTAGAAATAACAAACAAAGATTTTTCTTTTTTCTCTTTCAATTTTTGGTTGTCTTTGTACATATGGAATCAAAATGTGGTGTAATTTCAAGGGATAGTCAAGTCTGTAGCAGGGCATCTTCAATGGCAATGGAAACACAGCGGGCCATCATTCAAAGCATGAACCAGACAACTCCATTTGTGATAAAGCTGTCCAACTCAGTCTTGCCAAATAATTGCTATCAAGATAAACTACATGTTTGTTGCTTTTGAGACAAATGTTTCACTCCTGTTCAGGCAAATTATGTGTATCAATTGTATCATGCTTCACCCTGAACCTTAATCAGTATCTTAAGATTTAATTAAATGGTTAAAATTAAGAAAAGTAGTTACTAAAAATTACGTTAAGATGAAAGTACCGGGATGTATTATTTATATTTTGATTAAAAAAAATTATTCTTGATTCCATAACTAATGTCATTGTTAACTTTCCTGTATCAATTTGTCTAGACATAGTTAAAGATTTTATCACGTGACATGAAAAATAGTGTGGTGAAGCAATTATGTTGAATTTTTTTTTTTATAACATTATTGATGCTATATCTGATATTCTGTCAAACAATAATCTTTAGAACCTGAAGCGTGAGGATGAGGAACATGAAAACAGAAGATGAAGTCTCAGGAGTAGACAAAATGGACCATCTTTATCTGATCATGGAGTCAGTAGAACATAGCATATATAATCTCAAAATTTTATCAGATTATCTTTCTTTCTTCTAATATAAAGGGGGACACCTTTGCACATGTATAGGCCAGAGTTGACATGATTTGTTCCCTCTAACTGAAATTTAAACTTGTATATAACGTATCATCAACAGTGGGAACTGAAAAAAGTTTCACAAAAGATGTTGGTCTAGTCAAGATATTGAGAGCATACTTTGAATGTATTTAAAGTTGTAATCATTTATCAAAATTGGGTTAACTAGATTATAGGTTAAATGATAAATCGGTTAAGTAATTGGTCTAAGTCAATTCTTTATTACTAAAATCACAATTTAATTCTCAATATTCAATAATAATTTATTTAAACCATTTCAATGACTCATAGTTAGGGCCATATTGATTTATTCAATGAGTTCGCATTCCCTTCCAGCAGATTCATTTCTATGTTCCTCAATCTTTGTTAATAGTTTGAAGAAAAATATCAAATTAAGACATATACATGGTTTTCTTCACATTTTTGGTTTATTTTGGTCCGAGTCCCAAAGCTAGGCCTAGGAGCAAAGGTTGTAACTTAGTAGGCAGGGGAGAGAGTAATGAATGTTATGTGACCCTATTACACATTTACACTCCATTTGCTGACAAAGAAAAATTAACATTTAATAACATTTACTGTCAGCTATAGATAACACGCTTCAATTTTATACAAGGTCAACATCATCATTTAAGATTTGTTTGTTTTCGAGTAAAAACTCAAAGAAATTTTCACTTGCAAACACGCATGAAGGTGAGCTGAAAGTGATTTTATTTTATCTTCTAACAACAATGAGTGGAATAGTTTCGGACATACTTAGCCAAGGCTATTCCATAGGAGTTTATGCTTAGCTTATGTTAGACCTTCAGATTTGGTCATGAAGTCTACTTAATTAAATATATAGACGGTTTAAAAAGTCTTTTAACTTGTATATTATTCTAATAATGTGAATAATATAATAATAAAATGTTATTAAAATTACTTTATATAAAAAGTTATATAATATTTTTATATTATATATATGTTATTTTATTTAAATGTTTAAACTTGTTCTCCTACATTATATATAATTATGTCCATTAATATATTAAATATGTGTTTATAGATGTATTTAATAAATATTATTACAAAATGACTTTTAAATTGACTTTCTACTTTCAACATAAATTAGACTTTCTAAAACACTAAATTAAGTCTCACAACTAGGCCTATATTAATACACAGACTCAAACTTTTTATATTAAGAAGTAAATTATGTTAGATCTTGTAAAAACTAGTTTGGCCTAACCTATTTCCACCTTTAGTCATATTATAAAGACGGTGTTTTAAGGTCGTTAATTAAGAAAGTTAAAGTGAATTTTTTTTATTTAAAAACATCATTAAAACTCACTCACTTTAATTTCTAAATGATTAATGCATAAATTTTAATAAATTTTTTATTTTACTTCTTTAAATAACTCCCTTATAGTATTAGTTTACAGGATCCATTACTTGTTATGTTTAATTTACTATCATTGTTTTATAATGTAAGATACAAAAATTTGAGTAGTTTTGTTTTAAAATATAAAGGATTATGAACTTAAATTTATGAGACAAACATTTATTTTTATAAGCTACTATTTCAATAATTTAATATTAGATGTATATTTTTTAAAAAAATTAAGATATATCAACTAAAATAAATGTTTTTTTCTTAACCATATCTTATATTATGATACAAATATTGTACTAAACAAATATGGATAAGAAATAAAAAAATATTTTTTTTCATTTAAAATCATCTTTAATACCCATTTATCTTGGTAATTACATACAAGTTTAAACAAACCGATATAATATACTAGTAGCTTATAAGTGGTTCACTTAAATTCAGTAGTTAATGTTTTGGAGAAAGCAAGAGGAAAACAAAGAGAATGTTAAAAATTAAAAAATTGAAGGGTGCAGACGAGTGAGAACAACTTAAAATTGGAGGGTAGGAGTACGAGTATTATTATTTTTTAAAAAAAGACACATAACACAACAATGTGCTGATGATAGTGATACTAAAATGTTCTAAGATTTATATCTGAAATACAAGTTCATGAATCATGCTGCTATGGTATGTTTTGAAGGGAACACATAACACAACAACGTGACGTGATTAAAACTCATTTACTCTTACACCACTACTTAGAACACTCACATGGTATTTATGTTTAAAATTGCTGAAATTTGTTGTTCTCACATAAGAGTGTATGTGTAACTTCAAAATTTGGGCAAATAACTTCATATGAAAAACAATAATAAAATGCCAATGAAAATAGTTTTATTCTCAAACTTTATCATACTAGTTTTCATTTCTAACTTTTAACATATTCTTGCGTGAATTTTTTACTATCTTTCCCCCTTTTTCATAACTCCATCTTTAAGAAACTTACACATGTCGGGGGTAAATTTTATAATTCTAAAAATTCTGTTTGAATGGGCCTATTTAATCTGTTTGGGCTGTCTTAAATGAGCAGAAAGAAAGGAAATATGAGTTCCCAATTTCATTCAGTAACAAAAATAAAATAGTTCCCATCACAAAAACCATTTCTCTTGCATTAATGTGTTATAAGGTTGATCTCCCGACCCGGATTCCCATGGACCCATTATTGGGAGGAGGTCACATAACATAGGGGCATGTTGGCCAAATGATCTATAGAGAATATCAGGAATATTTGTATCCGAGTCAACTTTTTTTATACTTTATGGTAAGGTATTGATATACGCTATGTAAAACTTAATCACTACCTAATTTTATAAATACTTTACATTTACTACAATTTAAGGTACATTCATCAACCCATCACTTGCGCTTTGGTGTTATGTACTTGATATTGACTTGAGAATTTGAAATTCTCACTAAACCTAAAACGAAAGAATTTGAAATGCCAATACCCATTCTGAAATTTATCCCCTTATATCAGATAGAACAAAGATATTCTTTAAAATTTTCAAAAATTAAATGAAAATAAATTAGGAATCATTTTTAAAATTAAATGAAAATAATAAATAATTTAAATACTTCTATATTATTTATAAAAAAAGTAAAATGACATAATTCTAAAATAGACCTCTTTTAAAAAACCTAAATTTTGTATATATGTATTGATCTATTGATGTATTAAATGACACAAAAGTAATAACAAAAGCTGATGGCTTCGTAAGTAATTTGAGTGTTGTTGTTGCTAAGTAGGTTGGGTTTGATTTACATCTACCCATTAACACCCTATTTTGCATTTGCATAGGGCAAAATGTTGGTGGATTGAAGAGTGGTACAAAAATATATTTTGGGTCACCTTATTTTTAAGAATTGGCTCATTTTGGTCAATCTCTCTATTATTTAAGGTGAATATAAGTCACGAGACACTTTAAAAATAGGTATGGATGATTATAATTTAGATTTACTTAACAAGATAAACAATATGCAAAACCTTTGGTTACCATCTTTACCTTACAAAGGATATTATTGTAGATAACTTTGATATGGACCTCATTTCAAACATGCTCATTGAACTTTATCTAATTGACAAAGGAAATTATTGTAGATAACTTTATCGAATTACATTATGAAGAATTTCAAACTCATTATATGTTAGTCTCTAAACCTTAGAAGGCTGCTTCTGACTTTCTTTAAGTCTTGGATTGTCCTTTTCCTTTTTATATGTATTTGACATGGAAGTTGTATCTTTCTCATCATTCTCACAATCCTTCCTCTTAAAATAATCTTGACCATTAAAGTGATCTGATCGATGTCCGGGGTATAATATACACCTCGCACAAACGGTGTCAAAAGTACCTCACTATCTCTCTATTTTACACCGTCTTAGTGAGAGTCCAGTATTATAAACACAGGTTCAATGGGAACACTACATCCTTTACGTTAAGGTATGCTTTTAAGTCAATTCCAATCGTGGCTACTGGGACACACTGGGGGTGTGCCTGCAAAAGGGACTCTGATGCTTAAGTCAATACGTGTGTTACGAGAAATAAAGAGATTACAGAGGTAGTTAGGGATAGTAAATGTTGTGTGTTACGAATTATATTTGTAGAACTTCTCTGAGTGCAAGTGGTGATTTGACCCCTGACATTGCATAGTGGTTATAGTCTTTTGCACAAGAGCAAGTTTCTTACTTTCGTCTGACTCTGAGTCAGGTATCAGCTTTTCTGACCGGAGTCTAGTTCACAAATCCGTACTGAAACTCAATGATCACTTTGGTTTTGGAGCAATTCGTCCAGTATTTGACTTAGCATTTATTTATAATTCTGCAGTGACCGGTGTTATTAGCCTTTAAGGACTAGTATACACACCGACTCAAAAATTATAAATCAAAATTACCACTGATAAAAAACAAAAGAAATCCACATAATTATCACAAAACAAATTAATAAATAGAGTTGTCATTTGAGTCTAAATTGTAACATCCTAGGTTGATTTACCTTTTTATTTACACACGGCAAATTATTTCCACAATAAATTTTTCATGTTAAATAAAAATTTGGATCTTAGTATGAAATAATATTTACTTCCCTTAATAAATAATCCACTCGGCCTTGATGTAAAATAATATTTACCTCTTCTAGTTACATTCTAAATAATAAAATCATACTTAGTATAAACAAAACCGATCTAAAATAAATCCTTTAATAAAAGTGTTAAAGTAATAACCGATCGGAAATGATTCAACTTGGTAATGATATAAAATAGTATTCACTTAAATATATTCAAAATAATTATAAGAGCGTACGCAAAATAATATCCGATCGGAAACACAACTTTTAATAAAATAGAGGTAAAACAGCGGGAGGAGAAGAAGAAGAAGAAGAAGACAGGGGACATTTGCGTGAGCGAGACCCCAAGGTATCTAGGCGAAATCTGAGAGTCGCTTAAGCGAGTGCCGACTCGCTTGAGCGAATGCCACACATTAAGTCTGAAAGAACAAAACGTACACGGGAACTCACATCGGGGTTTCACTCGGTAAAAGGGTTTACTCGGCAAAAGGGTTTCACTCGAAAAACACTCAACTTTCATTTACTCGGGCATACCACACTTGACTCATTACTACCCTTCACTCAGAAAGGTTCGCTCGGTCACAGCTCCCTCGGGGATAATCTAACCTCCTACACTCGGTAAGAGTTTCTCCGGATATCCTCACTCGGAAAATACCCTAACCTTACTTCACTCAGAAGAAGCTCTCTCGGCCACATTTTACTCAGAACATTCTCACCTTCCCTCGGAATAACTCTAATTTTCACTCAGAAACATTCTACTTTTCTTCACTTGGAATCATGATACACCTTCTTCACTCGGGATCATTATACACTTTCTTCACTCGGAATCACTATACTCTTTCTTCACTCAGAACATTATCCCAGCCAATCTCACTTGGGACATTCTAACCTTCCATCCAGAAGGGGATTTCTCGGTTATTCTTCACTCGGAAAGAGGGGCGGGGATTTCACATAGTGGTAAAATAGACACCAAACCGACTGGCCCTCGCTCAAACAGGAATGAATCCACTCGGGCAAGACTCGCTCGGTAATAGACTGTTACAACAAACACGTGAAAATAAATATCAAGCATAATATAGTATAAATTCACATCCGACTCAATTTTGGTCAGCACACAGATAATATCACACACCCGGAAAAACTCCTTATACACATATATAGTACACCATCACTCAAAATCAATCGGGCCTTGGCGTCGATCTCCCCTTTGGTGAGCCTCCAAGGCTCCGACCTCCTCCCTGTCACTGGTTACTAAATTGAAAACAACAGCAAGGGTGAGTGTTTGACATCATAATTAATATAGAACGGAATTTAACAAGTTATATATATATATATATATATATAAGTTCCATCCGGTTGTATTTTTATCCCTTTGTAAGTCACACTTGGCATATTCGGTAATTAATTCACACCCGGTAGTTACAACATTTCACACTCGGCGAGTAAAGCATTTCACACTCGACAGATACAACACATCATACTTGGCAAACATAATAATTCATACTTGGCCAATATAACAAATTTCATTCGGCAAATATAACAAATTTTACTCGGCCAACATACACATTACAACTAATTGAACTTGGCAAATATAACAACTCATTCAGCAAATATAACAAATTGTACTCGGTAAATACATCAAGTTACACTCGGTAAATATAATTATTCACACAACTAATAATTTAATCATCACAACTGACTCTCAGATAAGATTTGACGCCTAGTATCCGGATACTAAAAGGATCGACCTTCAGCTGGGAGTCCGACTTGACATCCCGTGAACCCGACTTGGTTCACCGAGCCCAACTTGGCTCCCCCTCAACCACTGGGTCAAAGACCTCTAGGTAGCTTAACTGGGTCCGACTTGACCACTAAAGTCAAAAATAGGGAAATTCATACCGTTGGTCGTCCTCCACCACATAATCACACATTCCATTATATAAACATAAACATATCATTCCGATTACCACTTGCAACTGTCAGAAACTGATCTGTGCTCACAGTGTAGGGCAACCGACTCGTCAAGCCCCTTAACATAACATACTGATTGCCACAATCATCACGTATTTCCTACCATCGTAAGCCATACGCACACGATCCTCAATCGATCAGTGTCCATACACATATGCATTCTGTAACATCCTGTTTTTAATAATAGTCCCATTTTGTAAATTATAAGGTATAGAAGGTCTATAAGTGTTAATCAATGAATAAAACACTCTATGGATGGTATACAATACTCCAAAAATTCCATTTTTGGGTATAATTATAGAAATTACATAGACCTATAATGATAAGATCCATTAAAATATGCCTTAGAAAGAACTTTCCGAGTGAAAAAAGGGCTCTGTTCCGAGTGACCAAGAGAAATTCTGAGTGAAGGATGAAATTCCGAGTGAAAGATTGAAATTCCAAGTGAAAGGTTAAAATTCCGAGTGAAGGTTGTGTTTTCTGAGTGGAACATGGCCGAGAGGGTTTCTTCCGAGTGGAATCCTTGTCAGAGACACTCCTGAGTGAAGTGGGACCGATAGAACCACTTCTGAGTTCAAGAATCCGAGTGAGACTCGTATGTATGGGTCTTTTTCCGAGTGATAATGACCCTGATGGACTCTGAATGAAACGTAGTTGAAGAAGTTGATCTGATCTCAGCTAAGTAATGATTAACCAAGTAAAACCCAAGTGGGAAATACTTCTATATTCCTAAGTATTGATATCCGAGTGAAAGATATTCCGAGTGAACCCATGTAACCCGTATTCTGAGTGACTATGTATGGTGTAAGTCCGAGTGGGACTTGACTTGGTGAATTTTTCCAAGTGATGAGGAGTGGAATAATTCTGAGTGGAACCTGATTGGGGAGTTTATTCTGAAGAAGGATTAGTTAAGGCATTATCCGAGTGAAATGGAGGTATGAAAACCGAGTGTGGGACCAAATGGATATTGGTCGGTCTTGGAGTTGTTTACCGAGTGAAAAACCAATAGAGTGATGGGTCGGTTTTAGTGTAATAGCCGAGTGGAAGGCTGAGCAAGAGATGACTCGGAATTGGAATGAAATTACCGAGTGAAAGACTAATTGAGATGACTCAGTTTCAAGAGAATATGCCAACTGAGTCACCTCCAAGGAAGAGAAATCAGACCGAGTGTTTCAAGAGGAATCAATTCCAAATGAGTAATAGGTGAAGACTCGGTTTCAGGAGGTTCTACCGAGTGGTTTAAGATAATGAGTGAAAATAGAGTGGATGAAGGATCGGTTTTGGGGAATGACGACCTCTGGTCGGATTTCGCTTAAACGAATGAATTCCTCGCTTAAGCGAGGGAGAGTGTCTGGCTCAAGCGAGTCGGTATTCGCTTGAGCGAAACTCACACTCGCTCAAGCGAGACAGTTTTCGCTTGAGCGAAACCCCTCTGTTAGTGCATTGTATGGAACTCGCTCAAGCGAGTCGGCATCCGCTTGAGCGAGAGGGACTCGGATTTCCCTCTTTTCACGTTACCGACCATTTCCAGTCGGTATATACATTGACCAGGTAGAATTCCAGTCGGCCAAGAGGCTGACCGAGTGAAATTTCACTCGGAATTCACTGTCAGATTGACGTTTTGACTTCAGTTTTGTCCCTTTATGCATATTTTAATAAATCTTCTTCAATCATGCACACTCCAGTGGGTAGGCTGTAGAAGTGGAGCTTACTTTCAATCTAAACCACTCTTAATTTCCACTAATAGCCCACTAGAAACCCACTCATGGAAAGTTATCTCCCACTACCTTGCAGTATTAAACACACACACTAATTCTGAAACTCCCAATTCCTCTTCTCCATCAATACACCTTCAATCTGAACCAAGACAGCTAGGGGACTTCTTTTCAGTCAGCCTAAGATCATCAATCCAAGTAAGAGGGGACAGGGTTGTGAATGATTATGAAATGGGTAGAATTGTATGCTGTCCTAGGGTTCCAGTTTTATTTTCGTATCTTGTTGCTCAGTTTTGAGATTGAAAACGTGTGATTTTGATTCTGACTTCTTCGTGAAAGTTGTAGATCTTTTTGTTATCTGAATTTTAAGACCTAAATCAATTAATTTGAATATGCATAGCAAAAGTTATAGCCAAAATACTACAGCATATTCGAGTGGAATATTTGTTCTATGTTCTGTGTATATATTGATATTCTGGGAATTTTACAAGCATAATCAGCCTTTGATGTCTTCACAAAAGTTGTAGATAATTGTGTTATGGATCTGTAAAAAGTGGTTTCAAGTCAAAATGATTTTTTAGCTCGAGTTATGCCTAAAATACTGAAGTATGTCCAAGCTGAAAAGCTGTTAACTTGAGATACGTGTTTTGTTTTTAAAACTGGGAACTTTGTGGTGAGAATTAGTGATCGGTGTCTTCATCAAAGTTGTAAATATTCTTGTTATGCGAATTTTGAGACCTGAACCAACTGAATTGGATATGTATAGCATGAGTTATGGTCAAAATACTACAGCATGTCCGATTGAAATACTTATCTTGTGTTTTGTGTATATATGAATATTCTGAGAATTATACATACCACTACTAAAAAAACACCTTTTAGCGACGGAATAGGTTGGTCGCTAATCCGTGAAAAGACCGTCGCTACAAACCTTAGCGACGACATTTTAGACGGGAACACAACCGTCGCTAAAACCCTCATCGAAAATAGATCAGCGACCATAACGCCGACGTCGCTAAAATATCGACGGCATTATACCGTCGCTAAAATGGTCTCTGCTTTAATGACTTCAGCCGTCGCTACTGTGGCCATACAGCGACCTCATCTCTCCGTCGCTAGTAGCGACGGCAGTTTACCGTCGCTGTAGTTAGTCATACAGCGACCTCATGCCCCCGTCACTAGTAGCGACGGCAGCCTACCGTCGCTGTGGTTAGTCATACAGTGACCTCATTGTCCCGTCGCTAGTGGTTAGTAATACAGCAACGGGATATATCCGTCGCAATGGGTATCATGTAGCGACCGTGGTATTCCGTCGCTGTAGTAGCAATTTAGCGACAACTTCCATCCGTCGCTGTGTATATCTAGTAGCGACCGTCCGTTACCGTCGCTAACTGCAATTTTATAATTTTTAAAAAATTGGTTCAATATTTACTGGTTTTTTTAATTTAACTTTTAAAATGTATTAATATTTTGTATTTTGTATTGACTGATAAAATTTTATAATTAAATTTAAATAATTTTTTTAAATATTAAATTATTATTAAGAACAAAATAATAGATTAAATTTATTTATCAAATAGGTTGAATTATTAATGATAGGTACAATAAGGCTTTTTGATTTGAATTCAATTACCAATAAATATTGACATAATAAATGAAGAATGACAAAATAAATACTGAATAAAATATAATATAAAAACTAAAAATCAAATATCCAATGTGTATAAATAATAAAAATACAATCATGGTGGTGGGGGATCCTGGGGTGGTGGTGGGGGCGCCTGGGAAGTGGGGGTAGGTAGCCTCGCCATCAACTGCATCAGTAGCTCCTGTTGCTGAGCAAGTTGCCGACGAGTCTCGACGCGTTGCTCCTCGGTCCGCTGTCGGTCCGCCTCGGCCCGCTCCAACAACAACTGCCTCTGACGTTGCTCCTCCTGTAGCTTATTGTTCAGGTTTTGAATTACCTGAACGACCTCAGTCGGAAGACCAGAGGAAGACGAAAAGGAAGGGGTCTTCCCCTTTTTCGCCAGTTGCGTGCCGACGCCACCCAATCCAAATACCCTCCCTTTCTTGTTCACACCGCCAACAGCCTCCATATAGATGGAGTTGTCATCAGAAGAAGATAAGGTGGGAGGAACCTCCCCTTCAGGAGTGGAAGCCACCAGGTCCGCCTCCTTCTCGGCCCTCCTGGCCTGATACGCCTCCTGTAAATTCAAAAACAATGATAGGATTAGTACTGATTTGTAAATTATAAGCATGTCTCAGTTAAAAGTAAATACCGCTAGATCCATCGTCTTCTGGTTTACCCATGCACCGGCTTTGTTTTTCTTGGTCATTTGCATGACCTCAAACAAAGAAGGCTCCCGGTGCTCCCTCAGCTCCTGTGGTGGACAAAAAACATTGAGATTATTATTTGTAAACATGTCAGACGAATCATAATAGAAATGTTTAACATAAATATACTTACAAATCTTTTCTTGTGCTCGAGGGTTGAAATGCTACCCCCAGTGTAAAACGAGGCTGCAGCATCGGCGGCTCTGTTGGCCCTGTTCCGAGCACTCGCCTGCTGGAACGGGACCCCGCCCCACTTCTGGACCATCCCGTCCCAATGGTCCTCCGGGATCCAACGAGGGCGCTCACCCTTGTCCCTCACCTTCCAAAGGGTACTCTTGATGATATTGGAGGTCTTTGTGGCAAAGACCTTCCTAATCTCATCAATCATACCCTCCGCCCACTGGTAATCACGCTGTAAAATGAAATGAGAAATCAAAATTAATAAGAGGTCTATTTTACAAATCAAGTCACAACAAATGAGCTAGGAACTTACCGAGAAGGTGTCAAACCACCTATCTTGGACAACCTTCCCAGCATCTGTCCAAGATATATATGGACCATCCCACTGGGCCTTTAATACCTTAGTAATCGCTTTGGTAGTGCGACTACTATCAACAAAGCTGTAATGACAATAATTATATCAGGAGAATAATAGAGGACAATCTAAGGAGACTCCTAAAATTTTGGCAGAGTCTCCCCTGTAAATGTAACATTTCCAAGTTTAAATAGTTACCCTGTTACAAACAGAAGAGTGCCCAGTACAATTCAATCTATACAAGTACTAATTAAAGTAACATCCAATAAACCAACAAGTCTTTCCACTAAAGTTTAATATAAGGTACCATACAAATAACATAAAAGTATTTGAGGTTTAGTCACTTACTCGTCTCTGGCCGGCACGGGTACCAACATGGGAAGAGGGGATGCCAGAGGTGGGGTGGCCTGATGGCCATGGTCCTCCAAGCCACCAACTCTAGGACTCTGCTCTGGGGTGGTCAGCTGTGGGGGTGATGGGGTGGTCTGCTGTGGTGGTGGTGATGGAGTGGTCTGCTATGGTGGTGGTAATGGAGTGCTCTGCTGTAGTGGTGATGGAGTGGTCCGCTGTGGTGGTGATGGAGTGGTCTCCTGTCCTGGGGTGGGAGTCCCCAGCCGGGATGTTGGGGTCCTAGACCCACCACCCCTATTGAAGGGCAGTCGACGTCCCGTCATCTGTGGATAAAATCATAAAAAGAAAGGTTAGTCTCAGGATATATATAAACCTATGTAACATTTTGTTTAACAACTACATACTCTGTGTCTGTTTCAGTTTTAAATTCCCCCTCAGTTTCAGTGTCACTGTGGTTATCTCTTTGAACAAGTTCATTAGTATCCAAATCAGCCCTAGACCGTTTTGATCGAGAGACAAGGTCTTTGTCAATGTGTTCACCCCCCGTAGTGGCGAGTGTCTCATCCATTATGACTGGATCAATGTTGAACAACAAATTGGCATCGTTGAGCTCATGTGGTGTAAGCTGATAAGCGTCATCGACCTCCTCGGAGACATTGTCAGTGATCTGACTTTGGGCCTTGGCCTTGATTACTACATACCAGTCCCGATGTCCTCCCGGGAAGTCGGTGTAATAAACCTGCTCAGCTTGTTGGGCAAAAATGAAGGGATCAAACCCTTTATATCTACCATTCTTCTTGACCTCAACTAAGCCGTAGTTGTTGTGAACCTTTGTTCCAACACCGATTGTGTTGTCGAACCAATCACATTTGAATAGAACAATATCTCTTCTTAGTCGTCCAGAGAATGAAACTTCAACAATCTCCGTCAGCACTCCATAAAAGTCTTCTTCCAACTGTCTGGCGGTGCCTTTAACACAAACCCCGTAGTTATGGATGCGCATCCCTTCACTCCATTGAAGAATATTAAACTTGTAGCCATTTACGTAGTAAATAGGCCATTTTTTAACAGTTTTCACCGGCCCCCAAGAAAGGGCTTGGAGTAAAGAATCTTCAATATGGTTGTTTGGGTCTTGTATCTATGTACAACATAACAAGTAGGTCATCGTTAGATATCGGGAGTTAGAAGCAAAGATAAAAAACACCTGGTAAACGGGTCTTACGTGTTGCGTGAACCAACCAACGAACTTGGATGACACCTCACTATGAATTTGGTCATCAGTTAAATCATTTTGCTCAAGTTTTAGCATATCTGTGTATAAGCTATTCAAAGGAAACAAATTTAGATACTATAAAAGCTACGTTTAGAATGTAACATATAAGTTCTATGACTTACTCAATAAAGGGTTCCACTTCTGGGCAATTTAGAAGAATGTACAAGTGAGCCGCCTTTCGATCTTTCTCATCAATGTAATATTTTGTGAGCTTGCCCCCCGGGTGACCAGGATAGTTGAAAATCAATGTTTGTTCATCAAACCCTCTGCGGCTGGCTACCCCAAGATTGCGGGGAATTCTACTCATTCTAGTTTCTATCTCCGTCGGAAAATAGAAAGAAGCAAAGGTTGTCATTTCTTCGACTAAGTATGCCTCACAAATTGATGCTTCAACACAGGCTTTGTTCGACACTTTATCTTTTAAGGAGCGTAAGAATCTTCAACATCATTAACAAGATAGTGTTAAGTTAGAAAATACTATTATAAGAAGTGTTTGCAAGGAAATTAAAGATTTCTGGCGTTCACCTTTCGAATGGATACATCCAACGATACTGCACCGGGCCACCAACCAAGGCCTCGTACGGTAGATGGATAGGAAAATGCTCCATCGAGTCAAAAAAACTTGGTGGAAAAATCTGCTCCAACTTACAAATCAATACCGGGATAGTTTCTTCCATCTTCACAAGTTTCTCCACAGTCAACGAAGTAGCCGCCAACTCCTTAAAGAAGTGACTCAACTTCACCAACGGCTTCCAAATAGGCTTCGGTAAGGCATGAAACGCGTACGGGAGTAGTTGTTGCATAAACACATGGCAATCATGACTTTTCATGCCAAACACCCTACCCTCCTTCACGTCGACACATCTACTCAAGTTAGAAGCGAATCCGTCAGGCAGGGTCAACCCATTCATCCAAATACACACAATAATCTGTTACGGTCTAGTTAAAGCATATTTTGCATGGGGTTTAAACATTCTTCCACGTCCCGCATCCCTCAACTCCAACTCCTTCCTAGAACACCAAATCGGAAGGTCTAGACGACTCTTGTCGTTGTCCTTTGTTCTCCCTTTGATGTCCATAACAGTGTCAAAAATATTCATGAAAACATTACGCTCAGTGTGCATGACATCAATGTTGTGTCTTAACAACAAGTCTTTCCAATATGGCAAATCCCACAAGATGCTCTGCTACACCCAGTGGTGTTCCTTACCGTAACCCGCAAACTCCTTAACACTCTTGTCCCAGATGTAAGGATACTCTTCGACCCTCTGCCAAACCCGTGCACCAGATAACCTACGGGGTGGAGGTTCATTAACAACCTTGTTCTTCTTAAAAACGGTTTTGTTTCTCCTAAACGGGTGATCCAACGGTAGAAAATTTCTATGACAGTCAAAGAAACTTGTCTTGCCACTAACAGGGAGTGATTCCCCCCCGGTATGTTCCATGCATACAGGACAAGCAAGCTTCCCAGACGTGGACCATCCAGAAAGCATACCATAGGCCGGGAAGTCGTTAATAGTCCACATCAAAACAGCACGCATCATAAAGTTGTTCTTCAAAGACGCATCGTATGTCATTACCCCGACATCCCATAATTGTGATAACTCTTCAACCAACGGTTGCAAAAACACGTCTATGTTCGCCTTTGGATTTTTGGGTCCTGGAACCAGTATAGATAGAAACATGACCTCCCTCTTCATACACATATCAGGAGGCAGATTGTATGGGGTCAGGATGACTGGCCAACAAGAGTAAGCTCTTCCGTATTGACCGAACAGGTTAAACCCATCAGTACATAAGCCAAGTCTTACATTGCGCGGCTCGGCAGAAAAGTCTGGATATAGCTCATCCAAACACTTCCATGCTTTCCCGTCGAAAGGATGGCAAAGAAACCCCTCTTGTGTTCGGTTCAGAGCATGCCAACGCATGTGTTTTGCCGTGGACAATGAGGCATACAGACGTTGAAGATGCGCTGTTATAGGGAAGTACCACATTTTCTTCCTGGCCGTCCGGGTTACCTTTCCTCTCCTTTTAACGGTCTTGTAGCGTTCCTTATTACAATGCAGACATTTTGTGACACTCTTGTCTGCAAACTCATTTCTGAACAGCATACATCCACCAACACAACACTCTATCTTCATACAACCCAACCCCAAGTTTGCCACTTGTTTCTTAGCATGGTACAGGTTTGCTGGCATTCTATGATTACTAGGCATGGTGGAACCCATCAGATTGACCATCCTATTAAAACAACCTCCAGAAAGATTATAATCTGCCTTTAGGCTTAAAGCAGCTATGGAGGCGGATAACTCAGTGTGACTGTTGCACCCGTCCCATAATGGAGTTTGAGCCGCCGCTAACAAATCATAAAATCTCTTCACCTCCGGATTAGGATCCTCCTCTACATTGTCAGAGTCTCCATGACTTACTTGGTCATTATGTTCAAGCATACGCCCGGTGGAGGGTCCAACATGATCCATCACCATTTGTTCTATGTGGTTGTACATATCCCTGTTTCCTCCAACCTCGTAGTAAGACTGTTGAACGGTTACGCCTGATGGTCTACACGGTAACTGCTCACCATGGTTGTACCAGCAGTGGTATGTTTCCATGAACCCTTGCTCAGTTAGGTGACACATGACATCATCTGCGTATTCAAAACTCATGCATTTGCACCTTGAGCACGGACAACGAATCTTCTGAGTCGCTTCAAATCCAGGCGTGTTTGCCGTAGCGAACGGAATGAACTCCAATAGCCCCATCATAAACTCCTCGGTCACTCGCCGACTGCGATCTAGTCAGTTGTACATCCATCGCCGATTTTCCGGTACCTCCATTTACAATATCTAACAAGCACGATTTCTGTTACTTTACATTTTTAAAATTTTATTTCACTATCGGTTATGAATCACTCGATCTCTTTGATGTTGCAAATTGGTGGGGCCCTATCCCATTCGGTATGAATATGCAACCATCCGTAACCCATCGATGTTGTATGTGGTCTATCTTGTGTCGTTGATGTTCATTTGAAATTTCGGCAGCATTTCGCATTGGTCCCCGAGTACACAGAGATACGTACGGTATGAAACACCACACGCAGACATGCACCCTGGGGACAATACGAAACACCATAACTGAAATTTCAAATGAACATTCAACGTCTCAAATCATGACCACACACAACATTGATGGGTTACGCCCTACTGGTTACAAATTCATACCAAACTGTCCAACCGGGACAATTCAAGATCCAACACAACACGATACATCAACCGGTTGTTTTGAAACTTGAACGGAAATCTAATGGGTACACACACGCGTAAACCCTACATTTTTAAATCATGAGTTTTATTTTTTAAGTTCCCTAAAAAAGGGAGCCTGTCAAAATTTTAGCAGAGTCTCCCCTGTAAACTAGACATTTCTCAAATTTACAAACCACCTGTGACATACAGAAAACTTCCCAGTATAGATAAATAAATATACCATAGGCATTGTATATGATATTCAGAGTTATGAACACCAAATCATGTTATCAGTACATAAAACCAATGCCTAATGAGCTCTGCTCTCCACTAACAAACAACATTACACATGCATAAAGAATCATGTTATCAGCACACAAAACCAATGCCTAATGAGCTATGCTCTCCACTAACAAACAACATTACACATGCATCTTCAAATCATGTTATCAGCACACAAAACCAATGCCTAATGAGCCCTGCTCTCCACTAACAAACATCAATCCACATGCATACACATAATGACAAAGTCAGTGTTACGGGATTACCTCGAGGAAAAAAGTGAGGGAAGAATTTAAAACTGTCGACAAACGATCACAGACCACGCGTAACGTGTGCTAGTCTGCATGACAAACCAATAACTGGTTAGACAGTTACAAGTAGCAAGGAAACTAAACAAAGAGAGACACGTAAAACAAATTATAGATTAAGTACATTGCAAGGAAACTAAACAAACAGAGACAGTCAAAGCAAATTGTAGCTAAGGTGGCAAAAATAAAGCGTTCAACTGGAAAATTGATTACTAATAACTCAATATTATATAAGGTCTATCCCATTCAATGTTAAAACTTAAAAGTGAAATTGAAAATTAACACACGGCAAGGCAACACAACTGAAATTGTAAAAAAAATAAAATAAAATTAATTTGATGAAAATGGGCTCTGAGTCATAGTTGTCGGAGGTGGATCTCGCTGCTCGGGCTATCGCAAAGAGAAAGAGCAGGTGCTTTGTGAAAGAGAAGCACCACAAATTTGAGATATATAATAATAAAATGTAAGTGGAAACTTTTAGAGGACTTCAAATGAGTTAGGACATTGGTCATTTAATAAAATACTCTGAATTATGACATCTTAACACAATGATTTCCTGTGTTATGTATTCTGCAAACTGGAGGAGACATCTTAATAAACAATAATTGGATATTATCCTTGAATTATGACAAACATTAGTTGTTTTCTAACCTGTGCAACATTATATTGGATTAGAAATTAAAAATGGGAAAGTTTTTGTTAAGAAATTGTGTTGGGCTTGCATTGAAAATCACAAAAAGACTATATTAATTTTAATGTTAAAAGCTTTCCCTTTGATTTCTTATCCTGCGCAATGTTCCCAAAGTTAGAAATCTGTATTTTCAAAGAGAGGTAAATTTGGAATGAGCAATGCTGAAGAGTATTAGTTTCCCTCTAATTCAGTGTTAGTTTCCCTAAACCCTAAACCCTAAACCCTAACCTCCAATTCAGTGTTAGTTTCCCTCTTCTAATGAGCAATGCTGCGAAGACGTGTTCAAACTATTGGTAATCTCCTTGAAAGAGTTATACAAGCTCATGTTGCGCAGCTCAGAGGTATAAATACACATTTCTGTGTTTCGTATTCCACTGTGTCCACTTGCAATGAGCTGCCAAGAAAACTCACCAGGTGTGAGAGGAAACCACCGGTGACAAGTTTCAATGATCTTAAGCGGGAAGCTAGACTGAAGAGAAAGGAGAGACAAAAGGCGCATGAGATTATATTGCAGCCTCCTGAAAATGGCTTGTTGGTTGAACATTTAATTCCTATTGCTCATGAAGTTTATGCTGCTAGACGTGAACCATTATCTTGTGTTTCAAGACTAGTCAACTGTACTGCTATTTATACTTGCAGGTAACACCGCAACTTCTATATTCTTCACTAAAGTTTCAAGCTTTAAGCAAGTTGCATGTAGAACTTCTATTCAAATATGATATCAGAGTTCCTATTAGAAGGTTCTATTTCTTTCTTTCTCTTTATCTGATGTTTATGGAAATGACTTGCACTTTTCATTTGTCAGCTAAATATAATATGATTTTCCAATGCATAATGGGTTTTAAAATTTTAATATGAACAGGATCTATTCTAAATGAATAATTTAGGCATTTCTCTCTTCATTTGGGAATTTTTTAAAAAAATATTAGTTTTTGAGGTTTTGGATGCTTTGCAGCTTATGTGGAGAAGTTCATGTTGGTCATCCACCCCATAAAATTAGAACTTGTGATGTTAGAGGAAGCCCATCAAGCAAAGAACATAGTTGGGTTAAAGGTGGTATTGAACATGTCCTACCACTTGTAGAGTCATTTCATCTGTATGATAGAATAGGGAGGGCAGTTTCACATAATGAAATGCTTGAAGTGGACTGAATTCCAGCAATTGTTGAATTGTCTGTGCAGGCAGGTTTTGACATACCTGAGTACCCTACAAGGAGAAGGGCTTTCCCTGTTTACTGTGTTGCTGGTAGGATAATTGATTTTGAGAAAAGATTTCCTAAAGAAATTTCATTTGGCAAAGATATAGATGCGCATGGGTTTTGGTATAAGAAAAAGAGATTGGATGAAAATACAGATTCTATGGCAACACATTCTGATGATATCCAAGGTTTATGAAGACATGCTTTTTTCTTCACTTTTTAATTCTCTCTGACATATTCCATCCTTTGTCAACTATGCTGACTATGTGCATGTTTCTCTGCAGCTATTGCTGTTCGAGGCATGAAAGCCTGGGAGAAAATGTGCACAGGAGCTTCAAGACTTATGGAGAAGTATGCAGTCCAAACTTGTGGTTATTGTCCAGAGATACAAGTGGGACCTAAAGGTCACCGAGTACGAAATTGTCAAGCTTACAAACACCAGATGAGGGATGGGCAGCATGCATGGCAGGAAGCTACTATTAATGATTTGGTACCTCCAGTATATGTCTATCACGTTTGAGATCAGCAACCTAGGAAGCCTTTGATAAATGAGTTGAAAAGGTACTATGGTGTACTACCTGCAGTGGTTGAGCTATTTGCGCAGGCTGGAGCACCAGTTGAAACGCATTATGCATCTATGATGAGGGAAGATGTGGTAATCCCAGAAATGGATGAGGAGAAGTTGGCTGTTTAAAGCAATAGATTGAAGGACTTCCTATGCTTGGAGGAACCCCTTGGACACTGGAAGTCAGGAAGAGTCTGAAATCTGAATATGAAGCACACATCTGCTTTTGGCACACACCTGCTTAGATTCCTTCAAGAACAGTTCTTCATCCCTCTGCTCTACCTATCTCATTCATCAGTATTTAGTTTCTAGTCCACTCCACTTTTATGCAATATTATGTAATATAATTTCCTACTGCTCTAACCAAAGAAAACATTAGCCCACAGGATTAGTTTAGCATGTTCCAGTATACAAGAGGCCAAGATACATTTGATGATGCACCGGATTAGAAGGAAAGATGTCTTTCTTGCCAAGTATATTACAACATTTGAAAAATTATGAAAGGAGCTTCAAAGATTGGTAACAACAGTAAATTAGTTCCCTAGTTCCAGCTCCTTCAAATTTGCAAAACAGGTATATGATCTAGTTTTTGTTTTGTTTTTTAATATTTTCTTCTTATTGCTTGGATATACCTTGTGGTTATCTTGAGTTGAATATACTTTTTTTCTGAACTGCTTTCCTGAAATTGTGGTCACTCCAATATCAAAACACCCCCCCATCCATCAAGAAAAGAACTGTTTTCTAGAATAGGGCCAATGCTATACATTTGTAGTTTGAGCAGTGTTCACGTGATCTCTGTTTCACTCTTGTGTTTGGCTTATACCTCAGCAGGGTCAATGTATGTAGCTTTCTTCATATTATTTTACTTCAACAGTTTATGGTCAACTATAGTTTTTGATTTGGAGCCCTTCTGATTTATGATTCCTATTTTTTCTATTCATTCATTTTTGTGCTTGTTTGTTTTTTACTTCACCTATTTGCATAAGATTTAAGATTTGGGAAATGTAAGACTCCTCCAGAAGGATAGCAATGACAATTTATACCGGTGATTTTGATCAAGTCAATTTGTGTGCACAGTAAAACGCATCATATATCAATCTTGTCTGGAATTTATGCTACTTTTATCAGTACACATGTACCTTTTATTCAACTTTATCCCCTGGCTCGTAGTGTAGCCAAGATTTTGTTTTGTGCATATTTATGAAATTCACAAAGAAGCCTAAAAAATCATTGTTTCCTCAAGTAGGTTTCCTGTTTATGTTAATTTGGTTCTGGATTTATGTCTCTTCTCACTACGTTGTGGCTACTGGCTAGGCTCTGCTTTGCTCCACATCCTCAAACTGATGCATCGGTATATTCTGAGACTTGACAGAACAGTTGAGCAGCTTTTAACAAGTTTTTTTTTAGTTTAATTAAAACTATTTGTATCGTCTTGTTCCTGGGTTTTTTTTCCCCTAAGATTAATTGTTGCATTATAAAAGCTTTATGCTTTGCCAAAGGAAAATGTAAATTTTTTGTGGAAAAAGAATGGATATAAGGTTTTTCTCCAATTTAGTTTCCTCGCAACCAAGTTTTTGCCAAAAGTGAATCTAATAGCTAAACTAAATTTGGAAACTTAGTTATAAATTTCCCATATCCAATTCAATAACTAATTTCAACTTCTTTTAATAAATTTCCCAGAAAGGGTTTTATAAATAGGAATGTAGATAGATTGTCAACAGGATAAGAGGACAGAATAACTTGTCATTTAGATCTATGCATCAACTCTTATAGACATGACGAACTTCTAGACTTACATAATATGCTAACTTAAGTAATCTATCTACTTGGGCAGATCCACGGTGAAATAAAGGAATGAGAAACTTGTTCATTGTTTTAGAAGTAAACATCTTGGGAATACATGAAGATAAGTTAACACAATATAACCAAACAGGAAATTACATAACATCAGACAGACATCAATAGAATTACCACTAAGACAATTTTTCAAACATCCTAACATGAAACCAAACATGCAATCACTCTGGATTTTAAAAATGAAAGGATATTCTATAGTCTTCCAATAATTAAGAGAACACAATAGGAAGTTAAGAGAAGGGATTCGAACCTGACCGAGGCAATGGAATGGTGACCCCTGTGTGTCAGCCGTGAGGGAGCCAAGAGGGATTGAGCCACTCCGGTGAAGGGGGACCGCTGCACCGGTGCACCGGTAAGAGGGAGTGGGGTTCGGTGTGTCTGGCGGAGAAGAGGTGGAATGTAGTGCACAGACAAGGTCATACAAAGGAAGAGGGAAGAAGGTGGAGGAGCTCAGACGAAGGGAGGGAGGGAGGAGAGGGAGACGCCGGCTGAGAGAGGAAATGGAAGCTTAGGGCAAATGACAGGGAAAGGGGTTGCTGTCGAGTTACATTAAAACCATAGCGACGGCTCAAACTCTGTCGCTAACAACGTCCCTAAAATTAAAAACTTAGCGACGGTAACACAAATCCGTCCCTAATTTCCTGAAACGTAGCAACGGTGTCAACCCACCGTCACTAACATCAATTGCTAGAAGAAAAAATTGGAGGGAAGCGAAATTTATAGCGACGGTCGAACCCATCCGTCACTATCTCCTGCATATTAGCGACGGTAGAGCACCACCGTCACTAACCTCTTCACAAATAGCGACGGTGTCGCCCTACTGTCACTAACCTCTTCATTAATAGCGACGGTAACATAGCTCCGTCACTAATTTCCAGAACACAAGCGACGGCTATACGCTCTGTCACTATAATGGAGGGGAACAACATGGAGGAAACGAAAAAAGGAAATGGTAGCGACGGCCCTAGCGACGGTTACAGTTTAATTTAGCGACGTTGCAACACATCCGTCGCTACATTGTGGCCATAGCGACGTCATGGAGGACGTCACTGACGCATTAGAGGACATAGCGACCCTACGTTTCCCGTCGCTATCAGTTGGCGCCATAAATACATTGGAGGGAAACCAAAAAAGTGGAGGGAATTAACTATAGCGACCGGGTCAGCGACGACCTATGATATTGTGACGGAGTTAGTGACGGTGTTTGCCACGGTTCAATATCGGTCGCGGAAGTGGTCACTATGTTTCGTGTTCCAGGTCGCTTTTCATTTTGTGGTCGCTAACACGGTCACTAATTAGCGACGGCATGTGCCGGTCGCTAACTGGTTGTAGCTATTACTCATTTTTCTAGTAGTGTACGTTTTTAGACTTTGATGTCTTCATGAAAGTTGTATATATTTATGTTAGGGATCTATAGAAAGTGGTTTTGAGTTTAAAAGATGCTTGTAGCTTTAGATATGCTCAAAATACAGACGTATGTTCATGATGAAAATCTGTTAACTATGAAATCCGAATCTTATTTTTAAAACTGGGAATTTTGTGGTGAGAATTAGTGGTTGGTGCCTTCATGAAAGTTGTAGATATTTATGTTAGGGATCTATATAAAGTGGTTTTGAGTTAAAAAATGCTTGTAGCTTTAGATATGCTCAAAATACAGAAGTATGTTCATGATGAAAATCTGTTAACTATGAAATTCGAATCTTATTTTTAAAACTGGGAATTTGTAGTGAGAATTAGTGGTTGGTGCCTTCATGAAAGTTGTATATATTTGTGTTAAGAATAATTTAGAACTGGTTTCATGCCAAAATTGTTTTTGTAGCTCCAGAAACATTAAAAATACTAACCTGTGTACGTTTTAAAAATCCTCTTTGAGGCAGTTTTGTATTCTGTGAATAAGTGATGTTTTTGTTTAGAATTTGAATTTATGGTCTGCATGAAAGTTGTATATATTTATGTTATTGAGCTATAGAAAGTGGAATCACATGAAAAGGATTTGATTTGCTCATGTTATGACTATTTTACTAACGTATGTCGCTGTTGGAAATACTGAAATTTGCTTATAATGGTTATTATGGATAAAAAATGATATTTTCCCTATGGATAACAATTTATTATTGAATTCTTGAGTGATTATGAATGTTGATGAGTGTATAATGAGCATCATTCAGTTTGTGTATTTTGGTGGTGAATAATTATGAATGACTAAATTAATATATATACATGAATGTCTTGTGGTTATTGATACATGTGGTTAAAACAGTAAATCCATGATTCTGAATATTATTATATGTGATGTGTCCTTTGAGGACTTGTGGTTTTCCACGTGGTTTTAGAAATTGATATATCATGGTATGTTAAATGATAAAGAGAATTAAAGGCATTCATGCATCATAAGCATTTGGACGCACCATGGAATTTTAGGGGTTCCATAATTGCCAACCCTGGTGGGGGGTTACTCTATGATGAGTTAAAGCCCTATTTTTGTGGTGTGTTGGTCATGGGGCTGTAGGGATCCATGACTGTATTAATTCCTACCGATGTGTTGGTCATGGGGCTGTAGGGATCCATGACTGTATAAATTCCTACCGATGTGTTGGTCATGGGGCTGTAGGGATCCATGACTGTATAAATTCCTACCGATGTGTTGGTCATGGGGTTGTAGGGATCCATGACTGTATTAATTCCTACCGGTGTCTCTATGAGACCTTTTACTGCAGTATTCCCACTAAACCAAATGGATCCAGCATGACATCATTTGACTAATTAAAGACTTATTAAATGAACTTGTTTGGCATATTCATCATATCATTATGGTTTGTTGATTGTGTTTGTACAATTTTATTTATTTTATATTTATTCTATATTCTGTCTCAATCTTACATTAATTTTTATAGTGAATGCCACGCAGAATGAAGAGTGATGCCATGATTGATGTCTATATGAATTATTACTTGGACTTTGATTTTATGGGCTGTAATAAGTATAACGTATCATGTACCGTTATTTTCTAAATTGTTTCCGCTACTTAAATGTTTTCTTGAATTTAATTATTCATGACTAGTATGTATGATAATATTCCGCAATTATCAACTGTTACGTGAACTCTGAATTTAATTTATGAATTTTAAAATGATCTTTTAAAAACGCGAAAAATTTATTCAGAAAATTATACAGGGCGTTACACATTCATACCCATACATTCACATACAATTCATCCAATATCATCTCTCTATTATTACAGCATCAGGTATTTCTCATATGCACACACACCCGATCTTCCCCCAATCAGTACCTAAACTCATACGCATGCACGAACACACGATTTTCATTCATTACCATATTCACAATTTGTTAAATGACTCAGACTTATGGCACATCCTATTCTAATTAATCATAACCTGAACACCCCCTTACCTCGGTTCCAAGCTTCGATGATCTGCTCCTGGTGTCGATCTCGTCCTCTGAGCACTGGGTTCACAGTCTCAGCTCCGTCAATCAGCCTTTCGTTGTTTGATCTACTACCTACGGGTCGGAATGCAAAAACCCGTTAACTTAACACCCTCGGCTCTAAGGGTCACATTCGAGCTCACACTCACCAGAGGAGTGGAGAACAGGCCCATACACAGCCATGCATGGCCACTCAGTCACCAAAGGAAGGAAAGGGAATAGGGAAACAAAATGCAACAGATCAGTGGACTCACCTTGAGGCCACAGTCACGAAACTGAGCTTAGCACTCGGTTTTGATGCAAACGAGATCCTCTCCTAGAGCATGTAACTCAGCGATGAAGGAGGAAGAAGATGAACAGTAACAGAAACAAATGAAGAAGAAGAGAGAAAAGCAATGGTTCACGCGTGTGGGTGAGAAAATAAGGGAGAGAGGAAAAGAAGCCTTTTATTTAAGGCCAGGGGCAACCGGTAACCTCCCCAGCCGGTTACCCCCCATTTCTAATCATCATTTCATTAATCGGTTAACAACTCCTCCTCTTTCTAACCACTCCACGTTTAACCAATCAGATAATTTCATTTACATTGGCCATATTTAATTATTCATAATCTCCCCATAATGTAAAAATATCAAATAAATTCCTAGAATAATTTTTAATATTTTTCCACTACACACAACTCCACTAAATTGACCAGGATGTTACATAAATCCTTTAGGAATTGGATAAACAATAAAATAATTTTAAAATTTAAATCAAATAAAATATTTCTTGTTTTAAACTTAATTACTTGCAAATAGTAAATAACCTATTAACGAAAAGCCAAAAGAGGGAATTAATTACTTGTGTAATTGCAAACAATCTAATAAAATATTTGATGTTTTGAACCTAATTGCTAGCAGTATAGGTATACTCAAATTGTAAAATTACAAATACATAAAAGTCCCAAAGAAGTAAAAGAAAAAAATACAGCAATTATTGGGAATGAAAAAAGATCAATACAGTGGGGTGCAGTGGAGTCTATTTATTTATAATGTTAAAAATGTTATAAAATAAACAAAATTATGGAGGAAGATAAATTGGAGAAGAAAATAGAAGAGAATAATTAGAGGAAAAGATTGGAGAATTAGAGAGAGTAGAGAATGAATGAAGGGAAAAATTAGTGTAATGTGAGTGATGCATCAAGTCCTATTTATAGGACTAAGAGGGGGGACATCCATTTTTAATTTATTCATAATACAACATTCTTTACAAAGTAAATAAATAATTAAATATACAGATATTTAATTCTCCCCCTCATCAGAACACTTATGTAAGCATCGAAGACCAATCTTCTGTATTAGTTGCTCGAAGACTTTGGTTGGTAATGATTTTGTGAAGATATCTGCTAGATTCTTACATGATCGGACTTGTTGGACATTTATTTCACCATTTTTTATGAGATTATGAGTAAAGAAAAATTTTGGTGAAATATGTTTTGGCCTATCTCTTTCAATATAGCCCTCATTTAATTGAGAAATACAAGTTGCATTATCTTCACATAAGATTGTTGGTGGAAATTTTCCAGCATGCAAGCCATAAGTTTCCTGAATATGTTCAATTATAGACCTCAACCAAACACATTCTCGGCTTACTTCATGTAATGCTAGAATTTCAGCATGATTAGATGATGTTGCTGTGATCGTTTGTTTTATTGATCTCCATAAAATTGTTGTACCACCACATATGAAAAAAATATCCTGTTTGTGATCGACCATTATGAGGATCAGAAAAATACCCCGCATCAACATAACCAATGCCTTAGATACATATGGGAAAAATAAACCTATGTCCATTGTACCTCTAAGGTAACAAAATATGTGCTTAATCTCATTCCAATGCCTTTTTGTGGGGAAAGAACTATGTCTTACTAACAAATTGACAGCAAATGATATACAGGTCGTGTATGACTAGCAAGATACATTAGTGCACCAATTGCACTAAGATATGGTACTTCAGGACCAAGTAGTTCTTCATTTTTCTCTTGAGGTTGAAAAATAATCTTTGCTCACTTCAAGTGACCTTACAACCATTGAACTGCACAATGAGTGTGATTTGTCTATATAGAACTGCTTTAGCACCTTTTCTGTATAAGTCTTTTGGTGCATTAGAATTCCTTTCTTTAAATATTTTAATTGTAATATAAGACAAAACTTTATTTTTCCCAAGTCTTTCATCTTAAATTGCCTTTTACAGTCTTCGAAAGCTCTTCAGAAGTTCTGATGATGTTTAAATCATCTACATAAATAGCAATTATAACGAACTCTTTTCCAAATCTTTTCATAAAACACATGGACAAATCGAGTCATATTTATACCCTTCTTTCAATAAGTATTCACTGAAACAATTATACCACAAACGTCCAGATTGCTTTAGTCTGTAAAGGGATTTATTCAATTTAATTGAATAATTTTCTCGAGAATTTGTCTTGTATGCTTCAAGAAAATTAAATCCTTCAGAGACTTTTATATAGATGTCATTTTACTTCAGGAAAATTAAATCTTTCAGGGAGTTTTATATAGATGTCATTTTGCTTCAGTCAAATTAAATCCTTCAGGGAGTTTTATATAGATATCATTTTGCTTCAGGCAAATTAAATCCTTCAGGTAGTTTCATATAAATGTCATTTTCAAGTAAGCCATATAAATATGTTGCAACAACATCCATTAAGCGTAAATCAAGTTTTTTACGAATTGTCAAACTAATCAAGTATCGAAAAGTACTTACATCCATCACTGGTGAATATGATTCATCAAAATCAATATCAGGTCTTTGTGAGAAATCTTGTGTAATAAACTTTGCTTTTTATTGCACAATTTCACCATTTTCATTTTTTTCTCATAAAGACCCATTTGTACCCAACTGGTTTTACACCTTCAGGTGTTTGGACTGCAGGTCCAAAACCTTTTCACTTTGCAAGTGAGTTTAACTCTTCTTATATTGCATCTTTCACTTTGGCCAATCATTTCTTTGTGCATATTCCTTAATAGATTTTGGCTCATGATTCTTATCATCATTTATAATATCAAGAGCTACTTTGAATAAAAAAATTTCATCAACATCGAATTCATGTCGATTCCATTGTATTCCATCCATGACATAATTTATAGAGATCTCTTTATTCTTATTAATTTCAGGTACCTTGGTTTCTTCTGATTTTGAAACCTTGATTATGTCAAGAGACTCTACTGGAATCTTTATATCCTCGATTCGACCATTTTCTTTATTTACTGAGGATTTTTATCTTTAGAACCAACAGGTCTGCCATGTTTTATTTTAGCTTTAAACTCATTTAAAATTTTAGATTATCCTGTAGGGACATCAATCTTTATTGGAGTATTAACAACTGGTATGTGTGACTTAGTCACTCCTTTTGCATCAACAAATGCATTTGGCAATTGGTTTGCTAAATTTTGCAAAGTAGCTATTTTATGAACTTCTAGTTCAGATTGCTTTGTTCGAGGATCAAGATGAGATAGAGATATCTCATTCCAACTAGTCCTTGTATCCAACTTTCTCCCCCTAATAGTGGGAGAACAAATTCATCAAAATGACAATCAGTAAAATGAGCTGTAAATAAATCTCCTGTTAATGGTTCAAGATATTTTATTATGGATGGACTTTCATATCCAACATATATTCCCAACCTTCTTTGAGGTCTCATTTTAGTGCGTTATGAAGGAGAAATAGGAACATATACTGCACTTCCAAGAATTCTTAGATGGGAAATATTTGGTTCTTTTACCATGAACCAATTGTAAAGGGGAATACTCATGATAACTTGTAGGCCTGATGCGAATAAGTGTTGATGCATGCAAGATTGCATGTCCCCAAGTTGAAATTAGGAGTTTTGATTTCATTAATAATGGTCTTCCTATCAATTTCAAATGTTTAATCAATGATTCAACAAGTCCATTTTGTGTATGAACATATGCTACAGGATGTTCAACATCAATTCCAATGGACATACAATAATCATTAAATGATTAAGATGTGAATTCACTAGCATTATCAAGGCGTATTTTCTTGATTGGATAATTACGAAAATGAGTTCTTAAACGAATTAATTGAGCTAGTAATCTCGCAAACGCCTGGTTGCGAGTTGATAATAAACAAACACGTGACCATCTAGTTGATGCATCGATTAAAACCATAAAATATCTAAATGGTCCACATGAAGGGTGTATTAGTCCACAAATATCACCTTGTATACGCTCTAAAAATGTGAGTGATTCACTCCCAAATTTCATTGGTGATGGTCGAATGTTCAATTTGCCTTGAGAACAAGCAGCACATGAGAAATTCTTAGTTTGGAGAATTTGTCTGTTGGACAAACAATGACTATTTGAATTTTCAACTATTTTTCGCATCATAATTGATCCAGGATGGCCTAATCGTTTATGCTAAATAATAAAGTCATTCATATTTGTAAACTTCTGGTTTACTATGACATTTGTTTCAATTGTACTAATATGTGTAGTACAAACCGGAGGAAAATAAGGGAAATTTTTTCAATATACATTTCTTATCAGAGATTAACTTTGTTATGTAAAGATATTCATCATTTCCTTCATTTGTGGTCTCAATATGGTATCTATTTCTGCAGATATCCTTAAAACTCAATAAATTTTTTTGAGACTTTGTAGAATATATGCACTTTCAATGTGTATTTTTTGTTCCTTCAGGTAACAAAATACTGACTTTGCTGGAGCCTTCAATTATATTTATACTACAAGATATAGTATTAACATTAGCTTCCTATTTTACTATATGATAAAAATATTTCTTATTCTTGAAAATAATATGAGTTGTTGCATTGTCTGCGAGACATATATCTTTATTATTCACATGAGCATTCATTCTTCATTAAATAATAATAAATAAATCATGATTGAAAATATAATTAACAACAATAAATATTTAATATAAATTCATAACAAAATAAATTTCATGAAATATAAAATAATTTATTTATAGACACTCCCCTTTCCAACCGAGTGGTCAATATATTCTTCAAGAAGAATAAAGAAATCATTAACATCAAAGTGAGTATAAGCATCATCTATACCAGTCAAATTTGTTTCTATTATTTTCCCTTTATTTTCTTAAGGGATTTTTGATATAGATCAATCAGATGCTTTGATGTGCAACAAAACCGAGACTAGTGGCCTTGACTACCATAACGATAACAAATATTTTTAGTTTGTTCACTACTTTGAACATCTTTTCCCTTTTCTATACGATCTTTATTTTTTCATACAAATGATGATTTGTTATTGATCCGGTCTCAATACCGGTATCCGATCTGCTATACATATTTCAAAGTCTTTGATGGGACATCTACGTGTAACCGGTGTCATCGGTATACATCCGGACTGTAATTCCGTATCAGGCGTTCTCCCTATACCGGTTGTTCAGGATAACACCATGACACCGGACAATACACACGTCACTGTGCAAAAGACAAGGATTGTTGCTACAGGGATCGATCAATAATTCCCTGCACTACGAGCCAAATTCTGCTCACGGGAATGGTCAACTTGTTCCCTAATCCTAGTCTACATTCTCTATGCTCAATATAAAATAGCCACTTGACCCAATCATGCAGGTAAGTGCGCAATATAATAATGCTAATGGGAGTTGGTGGTTCCCCACCAACGAGTCCTCGTTAATCGAGCCAATCAGGTATATGAACTCACTTCATGATTGAAGTGGGGGATCTTCAGCTCTTTTACGATTGATTCCTCTCTGAATACATTCCTTACTTGGAATATAATCACTGACTTGAGCGTCGGAGAATCTTTGCAGGTGACACCACCATTCGCCCACTTCAGCGCGTTAGGTCGGTGCGAAGGACCTCCAGGACGCCTAATCCGCTCTCTCCACTCAAGGACGACGGGTATATACACCGGATACTCATACATCCGGTCTCCTATACAGTATTGACATATTGTTCGTGACTGGCTTGAGATCGGATCTCTTGACCCCGGTCCAGGACAGATCATTGGCACGCCCGGTGGGACTCGATAAAGTTATTCCTATATCCTTTGACAGAGCAGGTAATCCACAATGGAAGGCGAAGCGCAAGACTTTATGGAGAATCAAGCTGAGGGCAGAACCAATCCTAATGCCTTCAGAAAACTCAACTTTGATTCTCATGGGGGCAGCTCAAAGAAGATAGTAACAGTGTCTGATCCTGATCCTCGCGATGAGTTGATCAAACAACTTCAGAGAGAACTCGCTGAATTGCGAAGAGAAAAAAGGCAAAGCGAGGATAAAGAATCATCTCGCACGCGAAACACTCCCCACACAACTGATGGTGCGAAGTCCACCACTCTTCAGTACTCAAATATCCCTACGTTTGAGGGGGAGAACAGACTCGCGATTCTGAGGATGTAGCTTCCCGAAGGAAGAGAGATTTAACAACAGCACCCCCGTTGTCTTACAATCTGAAAGTTCCTTTTTCAAGGAGACTTATGGGCATCAGCATCCCCAAGCACCTTCAAACCACTCAACCACTTTCCATCGGAAAGTATAATGGTGAAACTGATCCAACTAAGCACCTTGATGCTTATGTGTTTGAAGCCATGTACTTGGGGGCTGATGAAGACGTGATGTGTCGAATGTTCCCTCGAACATTGTCTGAGGAGGCCCTCGAGTGGTTTAAAGGCCTGCCTTCTGGATCCATAGATTCTTGGACGGAAATGGCAGCTGCCTTTGAAACCCACTTCGTCATCTCCAGAGACGTACCCAAGACGTCCCATACCTTAGCTCAGATTAAGCAAGGTGAAACAGAGGGCTTAAAAGATTTTCTGAAGAGGTTTTATAAGGAAGCAGCCCTGGTTCCTAACCTCACAGAATCTATCAAGCTGCATATCGTTATTGAGGCATTGCAGCCAGGTTCAGCTTTCGCTCTTTCATTAGCAAAGAGCCCTCCAGCAACTTTTGAGGAGTTCAGAAAGAAAGCCTCAAAATACGTGAGTATAGAGATGCATTTAGAGGCGATAGCTGCAAAGAAAAAGCCCCCAGCACCACTTCCTCAAACCCAGAAGGGTAAGGAGAAGACGAGGTCAGAACGCATGGAGAGGCCATTTACAAACCCTGAGGTTAATAACCACCCTCCTCGACCTCGAGAAAGGCACGTCAATTCCTTCAGCCATTATGCACAGTTGTCTGCCAGACCATCTCAGATTTTGAGAGAGGTCGGATGGCCAGTTTTCAGCACATATGGAATCAGAAGACCAGCCCCTATGAAAAGACCAGGAAATTCACGTAAGTACTGTGATTTTCATGAACAAAATGGTCATTCAACTGATGAATGCCAAGCGCTAAAGAACGCGGTTGAGACGCTAATTAGAGAAGGCAAGCTGAAGCAATACCTGTTCAAAGAAAAATCCTTTGACAGGGCAGAACGGAATGAGAAAAGAGAAAGAGATCCAGACGATGGGGATGACAATAACCCCAGTCCGGTTCGAAAGTTCTCTGCTGCAGAGAAGCAAAAAGGTGTGATGACTGATAATGCAGCACAGAAAGATAGCATGCCCCAGCAACAACGTCAGGGCCGACGTGAAGTTATTGACATGATTGCTGGAGGGTTCGCTGGAGGAGGAGCTTCAATTACAGCCCGTAAGAATCATCACATAATGATTCTATCTGTGCAAGGGAAAGTCAAAGACCATCGCCCTTACAGAGGTGGGATTGAAGCTCCCACAATCTCTTTCTCTGACGAGGATTTTGGCCCAACCATTCCTGGTGGTGACGATGCTGTAGTCATCACTGCTGTGATCGCCAACAAGGACGTCCGAAGAATCCTTGTTGACCAGGGAAGTTCCTGCGATGTTATTTTTTATAATTGCTTTGAAAGAATGGGTTTTAAAGACTCAGACTTACAGCCTTACACGCAGGAACTAACAGCTTTCAATGGCGCAAAGCAACCAACTAAAGGGTATCTTGACACCCTTATCTCGTTTGAAGGCGAGCCAGGAGCCAGGACGGTTAAATCCCGAGTGCTGGTGATTGATGTCAAATCACCATTTAACGGCATCATAGGCCGCCCTACTCTAAATGCAATGGAGGCAGTTGTGTCAACCCCACATCTCCTTATCAAGTTCATTGATAAGGATAATGCTGTTTCATCAATCCGGGGTGATCAAGAGATGGCTAGGTACTGCTATAACCTCAGCCTCAACATGACAAAGCTGGACGCCTCCAATAAAAAGAGGAAACTCAATGATGCTGGAACATCGGCTGGATCTGTAAGCCTTGTCGACCTGGACCCTAGAGCGGATTTGAACATTGATCCGTTCAACCCATCAAAGCCCACACCGGATGGAAGTTCCAGGGACATCGTCTTAGGAGATTCTCCAGAAAAGATCACCCATATCAATGACAAGCTAGATACCGAAATAGAGCAGCGACTGCTGGCTCTCTTGCAAGAGTTTAAAGACCTCTTCGCATGGACTGCAGCCGATATGCCAGGCATAGACCCTGAATTCTGCTGTCATAAACTATCCGTCCATCCAGAGACGAAACCTGTGGCCCAAAAGAAAAGACGATTGGGCCCAGAGAAACAGAAGGCAGCTTGCCAGCAAACTGAGGAGTTGCTGAAGGCCGGATTTATCAGGGAAATCCGATATTCCTCTTGGCTGTCGAATGTGGTGATGGTCCCTAAATCCAATGGTAAATGGAGAATGTGCGTTGACTACGTGGACCTCAACCGCTGCTGTCCAAAAGACCCTTATCCTCTTCCTAATATAGATCGGATGGTGGATGATTCCTCTGGTTATCAATACCTGAGCTTCATGGACGCTTATTCTGGTTACAACCAAATTCCGATGTGCAAAGAGGATCAAGAGAAGACAGCTTTCATAAATGATCGTGGTGTCTTTTGCTATACAGTCATGCCCTTTGGCCTGAAAAACGCTGGGGCGACATATCAGCGCATGATCAACAAGGTTTTCGAAGGTATGCACACCAAACTTGTTGAAGTATATATTGACGACATAATAGCAAAGACACCGGTTGGTGGCGATCATATTGAGGACCTACGCCAAGTATTCACCCGTTTGAGACAATTTAACATGAGGCTGAACCCAATGAAGTGCACATTTGCTGTCCCTGCTGGGAAGTTTTTGGGTTTCATGTTAACTCAACGTGGTATTGAAGCCAATCCAGGGAAGTGCCAAACGATTCTAGACATGCAGAGTCCTAAGAATCTCAAAGAAGTCTAATCCCTGAATGGCAAGGTAGCAGCTTTGGCACGATTCATGCCGAAGATGGCTCACAGGTCGCTCCCCCTCTACAAAATACTGAAAAAGTCCAAGAAATTCGAGTGGGGACAGGAACAAGAAAAAGCTTTCCAAGAGCTTAAGGAGGTGTTGTCCAAACCTCCTATTCTCACAAAGCCTGACCCCGAAGATACACTCATTCTGTACTTGGCTATTTCAGATGAAGCTTTGGGCGTTGCCTTGATAAAAGAAACTCCTGAGGGACAAAGACCGGTCTATTTCACTAGCAAGACCTTGCAAGGTGCTGAGATCCGGTATCAGAAAATTGAAAAGGCCGCCCTCGCTGTTGTTTGGGCCTCACGACGGTTGCGTCCGTACTTTCACGCCCATCCAATCATAGTGAGAACGGATTTACCACTCCGTTCTGTCTTAATCAAGCCCGATCTCGCTGGGAGGATGATCAAATGGTCTATTGAACTCTCTGAGTTTGATATATCCTACGAACCCCGCAGCGCTATTAAAGCTCAAGTCCTGGCTGACTTTATTGTGGAAATGACAGGGACTGATCCAGATTACCCTCGAGTCCATTGGACCATTTACGTTGATGGTTCATCAAACCAAAGAGGCTCTGGAGCGGGTGTAGTTCTAGAAAGTGACGACGGAGTACACCTGGAGATCTCCCTTCGTTTCAATTTCAAAACATCCAACAACCAAGCTGAGTACGAAGCTTGCTTGGCCGGGCTAAGAGCTGCGATTGACATCGGAGCTTCTGAGGTGACACTCTGCAGCGATTCACAGCTGGTGATTTCGCAGATCTTAGGAGATTATCAAGCTCGCGAACCTCAACTCCAATTATACTTGAACTGTGTCAAGAAGTTGACTGAGAAATTCTCAAAGGTGGAATTCAAGCATGTTCCACGTGAAGAGAATACGAGAGCGGATATACTCTCCAGGTTAGCAAGCACTAAACGACCAGGTAGCACTACTACGCTGGTTCAAAGCACGTTAACGTCGCCCAGCATTCCTCTTTTCCCTTCTCTAAACGCCATAATGACTAACTCTCTTTATGGAGATACATGGATGGCCCCCTACATCCGTTATTTGGCCGATGGACAGCTGCCTACGGATGAGAAGGAAAAAACGAGGATAAGGAGAGAATTACCATATTTCACTATGATTGATGGTAATCTCTACAGAAGGGCACTCTCTGTGCCCTATTTGATTTGTCTCAAAGAGAATGAAGTGCAAGACGTAATGGAGGAAGTGCATGGGGGACAATGTGGACACCACGCCGGAGGAAGAAGCTTAATGCGAAAAATCCTCAGAGCTGGATACTGGTGGCCCACAATGAAGCAAGACTCCATTGACTTCGTCAAAAAATGTGATGCTTGTCAAAAATTCTCTAACCTTCACCACACACCGGCGGAACAACTCTTCACATCCGCTGTTCCATGGCCCTTCTACCAATGGGGATTGGATATTCTGGGCCCCTTTCCAACTGCTCCTGGGGGTATCAAATATCTCATTGTAGGGGTCGATTATTTCACCAAGTGGATAGAAGCAGAGCCGGTGGTGCATATCACTTCAGCCCGAACTCGTCGTTTCATGTATGAAAACATCATAACACGGTTCGGGGTCCCAGCACGAATTGTCACTGACAATGGCACCCAGTTCACGGATAGAAAATTCACAGATTTGCTTGAAGGGTTAGGAATAACCCAAATATTCTCATCCGTCGAACATCCCCAAACTAATGGTCAAGCTGAAGTGGCCAACAGGGAGGTGCTGAAGGGACTAAAGAAACGCCTTGGTGAAGCCAAGGGCGGATGGACAGACCAGCTGTGTCATGTCCTATGGGCATATCGGACAACGCCTCATTCATCCACCAATGAATCCCCATATCGCCTAACATACGGGGTCGAGGCAATGATACCTGTGGAACTGCAAATTGCTTCCACAAGGGTTAAGTACTTCTCTGAAGAAACCAACAATGCTAACTTGGCATCCGAAATGGATGTCATACAAGAACTCAGAGAAGACGCTTTCATCAGAGATCAAGCCATCAAAGCCAAAGTCGCTCTCCGGTACAACAAACGAGTCCAATCAAGGACTTTCAACGTTGGAGATTTGGTTTTGAGGAAAGCAAGTATAGGGAACAAATTCGTTCATCAAGGCAAATTAGCCCCAAACTGGGAAGGCCCATACAGGGTATCCGGGGTCACTGGCAAAGGCTCTTACCGCCTTGAAAACCTTGATGGCACTCCAATCCGAAATAAATGGAACACCCAAAACTTGCGCATCTACTATAGCTAGCTGCTGGAACCATCTACACTCTCCTATCCTTATCTTGGATTGAATACTGGAGAATTTATTTTCACAGCTACGCTCTCATTGTAATTCTTATTTTTGATTTAATAAGAATCTCTCACAACAATTTAACTCTTTCGAGTTTTTCTTATGCTGTGATTTTCAGTTTATCCGGTGTACAGAAATATATTCAGGACGGATGATCTCAGCTACTTGTTCTGTAGTTGAAGATGTAACTCCTCGAATATGTGCAACACACAAGAACATGCTCAGGACGGATGATCTCAATTACCCATTCTGTAAATTGACGATGTAACTCCTCGAGTGTGTTTAATTGATTGAAGGCCCAGATTGTAGGATTAAACCGAACTCTGGGTACGGTTAGTAAGTTTGGCTGAACACCGGTGAAGACTCGGATTGTAGGATTAAACCGAACTCCGAGTACGACTAGTAGGATTAACCGAACGTCGGTGAAGACCTGAGTTGTAGGATTAAACCGAACCTCAAGGCATGGGTTGTAGGGCTGGTCCTTTTTCAAGGCCACAAACCGAACCCCATTCGAAGACTACATGGGTTGTAGGGCTGGTCCTCTTTCAAGGCCACAAACCGAACCCCATGCGAAGGCTTGGGCGCAGTAAGCTGGTTCTTCTTCAAGACCACGCTGAACCCCAAGTAACGGGCGCAGTAGGTTCAGGATTAGCCCTGATCTGAACCCCGTATCGAAGGCTCGGATTGTAGGATTAAACCGAACTCTGAGTACGACTAGTAGGATTAACCGAACGTCGGTGAAGAATTGTCATTGGATAATACCAAAGACCAATTGAAGAACGGCTAGTAGGATTAAACCGAACGCCAAATATGACATGGACAGTAGGATCAAACCGAACTCCAAACACAACAAGTAAGTTATACTGAACTCCAGATTAATACTCTCTTATGAAGTTCTTTATTTGGAAGTTTATAGCTTATAATTCTGAGTTATCAATTCTTCAATTGAGACCTGACTCATGAACTCCGACACAAACAATTCACTCGGGTACACCACAATCTAAGGCATATTCACCCGAAATCTCTCAGTCGGAAATATTTGAAGAGGAATTTCTATTTTAAATCCTCACTCTCAAAAGCTCTCACGAGAAAATCTCACTCAGAGTTTATTCAAAGTGATAATCACCCAATAAAACTGGGGGACAGCGTCAACGATTTAACGGATATCTTGAGGAATGAACTCTCGTCTAAATGATCTCACAATCATTCCCCTTAAGCCGTTCTTGTGACGATGATGAGTTCCCTCACAAGCGGTGATCTTATTATGAAATTCATCTCGCATGTATAAGTCCGGTATAGAGATTTTGTTTTACAATCCGATCTTCATTACTCAAATCCGGAATGATACAATGCACAATCCCTCTATTAAAGTTGTTTTTCACTAAACAAGAATGGAGGTAAAAAACTCTTTTATTGATTTAATGAGAATTACAATTCGTGTAATAATCCGGAGCTGATCCCGGAACACAGCGAATTCGAATCAATGAAATTAAAAAGGAAACAGGGAAAGTGCTACTTTCTCTGACTTGAATCTCCTTCTTTCCCTTTGCCTTTGCCTCCGGTCTTGCCTTCTTCAGTGCGAGAGCTTGTTCCTGTACTTATGGGCTTCAGGAGTGAAGGTCCCATTGATTGGCCTGCAGGTAAAGGAGCGAACTTATAAGGAGTGTTAGGCGGACTTTCCTGACGCTTATAAACTATGGCCACCAGTTTCCCTTGATGAAACTCATAGAACGGATCAATACCATTCAGATTAAGTTTCACCTTGGGATTCCGGTATTGAATTTGACGAACAGCCAACCCAAAGGATTCCTTGACTGCTTGATCGCACATATCCACAGCCTCGTCAAATTCTGCTTTTGTGTCCGCCAACTTTGAGAGCAGCTCCTTCTCCTTACGCGACCAATCTTCGGTTCCTCGAGAATAAACAACTTTAACTTCCTTAAGCTCCTCTTCCAGCTTTGAAGAGCGTTCCTTCTCCGCACAAAAACTGGAGTGGAGGTCGGAATTGATTTTCTTTTGGTCAGCTACTTGGGCCTCCAACTCCTTGGCAAGATATTTCAGCCTGGCAATTTCTTCATCCTTCTTATATCCTTCCTCTTTGGAAGCTTCTAATTTACCTTCTAGACGAAGGATGGTTTCCTTATCCTTAGCAGCAGCAACGCTAAGGTCATTAACCTTGCCAACCAACAAGCTCAGCCTCTCATTCTCTTCTGAAAGCTTGCGAACCGATCTTAAGAGCCCGGATAATTCTGCCAAGTGCTTCTGTCCGGCATCGCAAGCTTTGGATACTTCAACGCTCATCAATGAGGGCTTCAGCTTGTATGGAGTCTCAGGAACGCCCTCAGGAACGGAACCCTCGTATACCAGATATTGTGCAAGACCGGAGTTACTTTGAAGAGGGCGAGTAACTTTTGGTGCAAAGTAAGTCGTTATTGGCTTTGCACCGTAAGTGATCCTGTCGCTGGGGGCATCCGGAGTGGATCCTGCATCCAGAGCGGACCTTTCCACTTTCTTTCCCTTTGAAAGCTCCGGATCAGCACCCTCACTTGAAATTTTTTGTTTTTTCGGAGAGGGTTGACGATCCAAGGTCTTTGAGGAGCCGCGTTTCATCGTTTTCTTCTTCTCTCCGACCTTCTCAACCGCAACCCCCTCAGATCCGCCCTCTAGCAAGGGAATGTCGTCACCAGCAGATGAGGTTAAAATGATGGTCTCAGCTGTAGCTTTCTTCGAATTCCGTTTCGCTTGAATGTCATTTTCAGCTGCCACGGAATTGATTCCAGCTTTGAGCCCCTTCAATTTTTCCATCTCTGGTGACACAGCTTCAATTTCAACTACAAAACCAAACAACACAGTTAGAAATCAAATACTTCAAGGCATGATACGATAAAATATGAAAATTAGCAGGAAAATTACGCAGATATTCCTCGCGGGTAGACCACGATCCTAACAAACGCCTGCAAGAGAAAATTTGATGCGAGGCGGTGTAGGATTGAAGAGCGGAAAGAACAGAAACTGAAGACGGACTTAGTTCATCCTCCTCAGTATAGTACGCCTGGGAGGTCAGCAAAAAGTGTTCATGCGTCCAAGCCACTGGGAACTTCGGAATCCCATCTTCAGTTAACCAAAAAACTGACTCATCAGGGTGAACGCTAATCTTCGTGAAATAGGACTTGAATGAATGTCCATCAACTTTGGCGGAGTCAGTGTACGCCTCAAAGTTGATAACCTTTGAGAGAGTCCGGAGGGATATCAAGCTCACTCCCCCCTTCTCTTTATTTGCACGACGGACCACTTGGGCAAAATAAAAGAGCATGGCCACCGTCGACTTGAAGTTGAAGTGCTCCCCAAGCACTTCAAGAGAACGGACTAATCCCCATCCGTTGGGGTGAAGCTGCGAAGGAGCGCAGTCCAGGAATCTCAGAACCCCCATCTGAAACTTCGAAAGGGGAAACCGCACACCAAGGTTCAAAAATAAAAAGTCATACATATACAAGGACCTTTCGTCCGGAGTATGACAAATTCGATCGGATGGCGACGGAGCTATCACCACGAAGCACTTCTTGTATTTGTCCTTCTTGAAGACCGTGAAACGCGGCTCCAACTCCGCTCCCCCCTCTCGAGCGTGAACTGATGCTATTTCACGAAACTCCTCAGCCACCCAGCTGAATGGGCGTTTCTGTTGGAATTTCACCTAGTCTATCCGGTGTGCAACCACATTGCATAGGCCGGATTGGGTCTTCAAGATATACTTCTCAGAAGGAGATTCCCCTTCAGACGATTTCCTCCCAGTAGCTTTCTTTGTCACCATTGTGAAAGCTTTGATGCTGCGATAAAATTTCACATCATCAGAGAGATACAAATCCCCACTCTCGACACTCTCACTGGAGGAGGAAGACTCTGAAGAGGGTATAATCACCCTTCGCCTTTGATATTGCGACTCCTCCCTCTCTGTATTCCGTGGCCTCGACTGAAGGATCACTGGGATCCTCCCACCACGAGCACTAGGGTTTTGAGTCAAAGCCCTCCCTCCTCGTCCTCTAGGGCTAACGCCACTGAAGCTAACACCCTTCCTAGGCATTCTCAAATATTGAAAAGAGATACAGAAAACGAAGGGAAAGTGGTTACCTAAGGATAGTGAATTGAAATTCACAGAGGCGGACACGAAGAACTTCTTGAAACTTTTGCAGAGGTTCGACAAGGGAGCAAGAAAAAATGGTAACTGAGATTGCCAGATATGCCTTTTTCGGGGCACGAAAATTTTTCAAATACCCACTAAACACAACCTGTCGTTTACCCCCAAACGACTCTCTGTTTAGTGGACCAAAATTGTCGTTTAGTACCTCAAGGCGCGAAAATGCCTTCGTTTTGTCACAGAGCCATCGAAATGGGCCTATTAAAACCGAATACTAGGCCCAACAAGACTATGCGTGACAGTTACTAAGACATGCGCACTTAACGCAATAATGGCTCGCCCACGTGAATTAAGGCATTAAATGTCCAATCATTAGAAACGTGGCCGCCATTACCCAAATACCAAGGGTTGCGAAATTCGATAAACTCCTGATATTCTCATTGTCGAATCCGCCCTTAAGAGATTCATCACTACGGAACCTTGTTCCCAGAGCGGACATATACACTTCGATGTAGTTCCGAAATCCCAAACGTACTATGATCAATATAGCTCATATGAGCAAGTCAACTGCTTCCTCACATCAGTTAGGGGGCTAGTAGAGGTATTACTCGGATTTCGGATGGATGCGAAAATTGCCTAATCCGCACTCCCATGATTGGAAAAAACTCACCAGGACGGATGATCTCAATCACCTATTTTGTGATTCGATGATGTAACTCCTGGCACGAAGAGCCCCACTAATCATTCTAGGATGGATGATCTCAATCACCTATAAAGTGATTCGACGATGTAACTCCTGGTATGAACAATTCTCATCATCATTCTGAGAAGTATTCACTCAATCCGTACTCCTACGATTGAAAAATGTCTCCAGGATGGATTATCTAAATCACTTAATCTGTGATCTGACGATGTAACTCTTGGTGTTGTGTACTCTTCCAGAACGGATAATCTCAACCACCCATTACGTGATATGACGATGTAACTCCTTGACATGGTGTACCTGCCCAGGACGGATGATCTCAATCACCTATTCTGTGATATGACGATGTAACTCCTAACGCCATAACACACCTCAAGGACGGATGATCTCAATCACCTATTATGTGATCCGACGATATAACTTCTGGTGCTGTACACATCCCCAAGACGGATGATCTCAATCACTTATGAAGTGATTTAATGACAAAACACCTGGCATGATCAATTCATACAATCATTCCTATGACGGAAAATTCTGAAAGTCAGTCCGCACTTTCACTTTCAAGTGGTATTCTCCCAGGTCGGATACTCTTTTTCACCTATTCTGTGATACAATGACGTAACCCCTGGCGTAGAAAAACTTCCATCATCATCCTTATGATGGAGGACTCAAGCACCACTTCCTTACACCTTTGCAGTTCCCCAAACATGGAACAATACTCTTGCAATGAACGACATAAGTTTCTCCAGTGAGAATAACATGAATAAAATACAGTCATCCGTCCTGTTACATTACTGAACAGCGGATCGACCCATCTTTCCCCAAGAGAATTAAGAGAATTAAGGATCATGCCCCAAAGACAGGCACCTTTTTCTTAATACGCACTTGGGGACATGTATATATTTATCCGTTCTAAAATTTATCTATTGTTTAATCTTCTGAGGCGGTTATTTCAATCCGGCCTTAAGATTAGTTATAAAGAACGGATTAGCATTGAATTATATGTACATGAAACGATGAAGACAAATGCCTTAAATGGAATTCATTCATTAAAAACAAGGCTGTATACAATAGTTCAAAATCCGGAGTTGATCCCGGCACACAACTATACATATAAAGGAAAACAAAACTACGGAGGAGGAATCTGTTCTTCAGTTTTCTGTGCCTCCTCAGCACCAGGCTCTTGTGCCCCTTCCTTGGGAACCTCCACAGGAATCTCCCCTCCAGGAGCTTCAGCCCTTTCTTCAGAAGAGGGAACCTCGGACACAGGAAAGACGTAATCAGGTCCCATGCTTTGACCCTCAGGAAGAGGAGCCAAACCATACAAGGACGTCGGTGGGTCTTCATGACGACCATCCACCACTGCGACTAACTTTCCCCCATGGAATTCATAGTACGGATCCATTCCATAAAGGTTAAGTTTCGCAGTGGGGTTGCGGTAGAAGACTTGGCGTATGGCTAGGCCGAAGGACTCTTCAACAGCTCGGCTGTATATGTCAACAGTTTCTTCTCTCTCAGCTTTCGCCGTAGCCAATTCTCCCCGCAACTTGGACAGCTCCTCACTGGATACCTCTGGCTCTGCTTTCCTAGCCTTCAGTCCCTCTATCTCAAGAAGGAGCTTCTTCTCCCTTTGAGACCACTCCTCAGCATCAGCTTTATTTTTATCTTGGCTGCTATGGAGTTCTTCCTCCTTCTCTGCCACTTTGCCTTCCAAGTTTTTAAGATCGCCTTTGAGCTTGAGATTCTCTTTAGTCATGATATCTCCAAACTCCTTAGACTTGCTAAGATGATCTTCCATTAACTTCACGGCGGCTTTGTCTTTTTCCGAGGAAAGCTTGAGTTCGTTCAATTCATCACTCAATTCTTCAACCTTATCGACGTTGCTAGCCAACTCGCTGACTGAAGAAAGCATTCCAGCAAGTTCGGCTAACTGCCACCTTCCGGCCTCACACGCTTCCTTAATTTCTTTAGGACTGAGTGTAGGCCGGAGTTTGTACATCGGTGGAGGAAGAGTGGCTGGAGTAGAACCCTCATAGGAGAGGAAGGGGGTGAGAAACGAGGTAGTCGGGAAGGAGGTCGGCTCTGATCCAGAAACCCCAGCAGGATCAACAGCTTTATCCTCCGAAGTCCTTTGCTTCTTGGACTGACGCCTTGCAGGATCATTCTGGATCTTTCTTCTCCTCTCAGTAACTGGAGGTTGACCCGAGGCTGCGCCAACATCGGATGAACCGCCCTCAACCAGTGGGATGTCCCCTTCAGCATCCGAGGTCAGGATGATTACCTCAGGACGATCCTTAGTTGAGGGCCTGGGCTTCACTTCATTTTCATGGGCAACGGACTTACCCGCCGCCTTGAATTTCTTTAACTTGTCCATCTCAGGAGTTTCTTGTTCTATTTCACCTACATGAACAAACACAAGATGTCAGCAACTACAAATATTCTATATATATTTGATAAAGGAGAAAGGGTGAAACAAAACGAGAAATACACAAATATTCCTCCCGGACTCCGCTTGAGCTACTTAGCAAACGCCGACACGAAAAGACGTGACGACGTGTAGTGTGTGATTCGAGTGCGAACAACACTCTCGACGTCTCACGAGACAGATCGGATTGATCAGTGTAGTACGCGTGTGAGCTCAAGAGGAAATGTTTGTGTGTCCAACTCAGGGGAAATTTGTCGACGCCCTCTTCATCCTTCCAAAATATTGGTTTGCCCTTCTTAATGGAGATGCGAGTGAAATAAGTCTTGAAGGACTTCCCATCAACCTTGGCAGAATCCGTATAAGACTCAAAGTTCACAAAGGAACAAAGAGTCCGGAGAGTCACCAGACCAACTCCACCCTGTTTGTTTGCCCTTCGAACTACCTGAGTGTAGTAGAACAGCATCGCTACAGTTGGCGTGAAATTGAAGTGCTCCCCAAGCACTTCGAGAGCTCGGATGAGGCCCCAACCGTTGGGATGAAGTTGGGAGGGTGCACCGTTCAGAAACTTCAAGACACCCATCTGGAGTTCGGTTAGAGGAAAACGAACCCCCAGATAATGAAAAATAAAGTCATACATATATATAGAGAGGTCATTGGGGACGACATGGCATATCCGCTCTGTCGGAAGTGGTGCGTAAACCCTATACCACTTTTTTGTCTCTTCATCCGTACTCAGCGTGAACCTCGGTTGAATCCGGGATCCCTCCTCATCCGCATGACGAGAGGCCAAGTCCTTAAACTCGCTGGACACCCAACAGAAAGGCCATTTAGCCTGAACCTCCTCCCAATTCAGCCTCGAAGCAACTACGCTGAAGAGACCTTCAGCTGTCTTCGAAATGGCACTATCTCCAGAAGATCCTTCTCCAGTTGCCATTGGAAATATCTAGACCGAACTCCTTAATCTACGATAAGAAATAAAATGTCGTCAGAAAGTTGCAATCATTACTCACTGCATTTTAAAAGCAATTACAATCAGAGGGCGACTCTGAGAAGGGAAAGGTCACTTCCCGCAGTGAGTAAGATCCCCTTTCTGAGCGACGCGATTCAGTCTTAGGAAGAATTACAAGGATTCTTCCCCACGACTATTAGGGTTGAGGGAAACTGATTCCCCCCCTTAGATGAAGCCTACTTTCTATAACTAAGAGTAGCAAACCAAAGCAAAACTAAAGCGACAAGGAAGAGATAGTTACCTCAGATGACAGTGATGAATTTGAGGAATGAAGAAACCCTCGCAGTGCAGGCAATAAACTTCCTTGCAATATTTCTGCAGAGTTTTGTTAAGTAAACAAAAGCAAATGGAACCCAGAATCCACTAAGTGTTCCTTTTATAGGAAACGAAGAGGTTCGGTTACCCCCTCTTGAAGTTGTGTCGTTCTCGATAAAACGCATTCGTTCACAAGTGAAATGGCACAACCGTTCCAAATTCTTGGGCGCCAAAACGATAGCGACTCAGCGAAGGGCTATCCACTAGGCCCAAAAGTTTCGAAAACTTCAGGCCCATTAAGCCGAAAATGACGGTTAATGAGATTTTCATCTCAGACGCAATAATTGCTTGCCCACGTGATTAAAAGCATTAATGTCTAATCATGCAACGCAATTCGCGCTTTACAGCCGTTACACGAACTTCAAGAGCTTTCAATTCCAATAAACTCTTGAAATTCTCACACGCAACGAATCTTTGTCTGAATCCGTTGTGACCGCACCACTAGGTCTGATCTATTAATTTTAGAACGGTTCTTTACGAATGACAACAGATGCTAAGAAACAATTACACACGTAAGCTTACCGATATTAAGACCTCTCGCAGGTTGAGTAGCTTATGTGAACAACCATTCGGTCCCTCACACAAGCTAGGGGACATATGATCCGGTCTCAATACCGGTATCCGATCTGCTATACATATTTCAAAGTCTTTGATGGGACATCTACGTGTAACCGGTGTCATCGGTATACATCCGGACTGTAATTCCGTATCAGGCGTTCTCCCTATACCGGTTGTTCAGGATAACACCATGACACCGGACAATACACACGTCACTGTGCAAAAGACAAGGATTGTTGCTACAGGGATCGATCAATAATTCCCTGCACTACGAGCCAAATTCTGCTCACGGGAATGGTCAACTTGTTCCCTAATCCTAGTCTACATTCTCTATGCTCAATATGAAATAGCCACTTGACCCAATCATGCAGGTAAGTGCGCAATATAATAATGTTAATGGGAGTTGGTGGTTCCCCACCAACGAGTCCTCGTTAATCGAGCCAATCAGGTATATGAACTCACTTCATGATTGAAGTGGGGGATCTTCAGCTCTTTTACGACTGATTCCTCTCTGAATACATTCCTTACTTGGAATATAATCACTGACTTGAGCGTCGGAGAATCTTTGCAGGTGACACCACCATTCGCCCACTTCAGCGCGTTAGGTCGGTGCGAAGGACCTCCAGGACGCCTAATCCGCTCTCTCCGCTCAAGGACGACGGGTATATACACCGGATACTCATACATCCGGTCTCCTATACAGTATTGACATATTGTCCGTGACTGGCTTGAGATCGGATCTCTTGACCCCGGTCCAGGACAGATCAGTTATCATTTAGACCTCGACCACGACCATGAGTATAATGATCATGTGTTACTACATTCACTTCTAAAAATAGAGTAATTCTAGTTGGACGGGACATATGATTTTACATAAGTAATTCATTATATTTTTTTCAGCCACAAGGAGACAAATATAAATAAAATTTCACATAAGTAATCTGGTAGTGAAAATTTAAAATTTTTTCATAAAATATCATTTAAATACTAGTGGCCTAGTAGTAGAGTGATAACTTATCATAGGTATAAACCTGCGTTTGATTTCTTATTAATGCGTATCTTATTTATTAATTTCTTTATATAATAAAATATATTATATTAATTATAAATACCAATTATTAGCCTATAAATTAATTATAAATAATATAAAATCACATCTGTGAGATAACAGTGGTATAATTAGTAGCAATTATTTTGGAATTTAATAACATGGCAATTGCAGCATGGAATTTGATAACATAAAGTAACATAAAGTTTAATATAAAGTAACATAAAGTTTAACAATAGACATAAAGTTTAACAATAGTGTTGTAGGTACCAACTGCAATAAGCTAACAAAGTAATATAAAAATGTAAAGCAAATTGAGGCAATCCGTGACATGCAATCAGCTAGCAATGTAATATAAAAATGTAAAGCAAAATTGAGGCAATCCGTGGGTATACAGGAAGTAATATAAGTAATATTAATAAAAGCAAAAGGAGGTAAGGAATATTTAATTAGGTGTAGTTACAGTATGGATTGAAGTGAAAAACGCACTAATAATGTGAACTAGAAAACACACCCACGCATTAGAAAACACGCACAGGGAATGAAAATTAACAAATATAATATAATAATCATGCACAGAGAATGAAAGTTAACAAATATAATCATGCACGTTAACAGCTGGGAATGAAAGTTAACAGGTAATCTAGTAACAATAACCACTAAAGTGAATTATAAATACAATATCAAATAATTAAAAATTTAATTTTATTCTTCAATTTTCTTAGATTGTTATAATTCTTCAGGAACTATTAATAAATTTTGTAAGAATTCTTCAAGAATTTGGGATATTTATAAATAAGTTCTTCAGGAACCTTTTTATTTATGATATAGATATAGTCTTATACATCCTTCTGGGATGTTAAAATATAAGTTCTTCAGTAACTTTTATAATATATACATAAATAATATAAATTAAAATTATAAAGAATAATAATAATAATAATCATATATTACCTCTCTTAGTTTTGACTAGATCTCAGTTGGTCAGAACCTCGTGCTGATAACATGTTATAAAATAAACAAAATTATGGAGGAAGATAAATTGGAGAAGAAAATAGAAGAGAACAATTAGAGGAAAAGATTGGAGAATTAGAGAGAGTAGAGAATGAATGAAGGGAAAAATTAGTGTAATGTGAGTGATGCATCAAGTCCTATTTATAGGACTAAGAGGGGGGACATCTGTTAGTCCTCAAATTTTCAATAAAGGCTTTAATAAAAATTTCATAAAATTATAAAAATTAGTTTAATTTGTTAGAAAATTAGGATTTAAATTCAATAAATGGATGTTGTTGGAAATAATCTGCCCTTGATCAATTTTCTCTAAGTTTTGCAGTGAAAAAGTTAAGAAATCAAGAGAAAATTACACTGGAGGAGCTGACGCGTAGCCTCATCCCACGTGTAGCATCAACAACTATTTTTGATGCTCACGCTACTCGTCACAGCCACGCATAGTGTTAGTGCTGCGTGGTCTCCACCTCCACTTTGGCCAACCACTCCACTTGGACCCAATACATGGGCACTCCACTCAGCACCAATAGGCATCCCACTCAGCATGAAAGGCCAAAATTCGGTGGAAACATGTTCATATGGCCAGGCATGATCAAATTTAATAATTTGAACTGGCCATTATCAAGTGTTTAATGGAGGCTGAGTCAGGGGTGTGACGCGTAGCGCCACACTGACGCGTAGCATCAGCACCCTTGCTCAGCCCTATAAATAGGGCCATCCAATTCCATCCAAAATCATCCCATAGCATCCCATTCTCTTCTTTTCTCTCTTTGTGCTCGACTTTGAGTACTTCTTTTGTGAGTTGTAGTTCTAGAATAGTTTTCGAGATACTTGAGTGTGTTTTGGTGTATTGTGATCGTTGTATCGTGAAGTTCCCATCGTCTTCGTAATGTTAAACTCTGTAAGTGTTGTTTTTACTTTCACCATGTGTAACTAATTTGTTTATGTTGGAATTGGTGAACTAATCTATTGAGTATAATGTTGTGAATTCGACCTTTGTATGTTTATGATTCAAGTCCATGTTAGTATTTCAACCTTTTATTAATATGAACGTCAAACGGGAGAATGATTTTTATGTGTATTGAAACTTGTTTTATTAGTATGAATGTCAAACGGGAGAATGATTATTCATGCCGTATTGAAACTTGTTTTGACGAAAGTAAAAGTTGGAATACCCTTGGTATCTCAATTCTATAGGGGTTGTTAACCATTGTTGCCATAAGGCCAATTCTTAATGCAAGTTTTTACTGAGAAAGCTCACGAGGGATCGGACTTTACGGTGAATTCTTAGAATTTATATCACGAGGGATCGGTTATAATGATTTTAAGCTGTAATGACATGAAACTTGATGATTAAATATGCATGTCTTGAGTTCCTCATTGTTATTCTAGATTAGGGATCCAATTTCCAACATAATTTGTTTATCTATGTTTATCTCAAGTATCTTACCTATTCTAGATTGTAACTTAACTTTTTAGATAGATTTTTATTTTCTTTTTATCTTATGAACCACTCAATCATGCTATCCTGTGAATATTGTATAAATTGTATATAAATCATTCTTTTGTCTATAACTTTCTTCACATTTACCATAGTAAATAGAAAATTACTGTTGTTATTGGACTTTCAATCCCACTGGAACGATATCTAAATTTTGAAAACTACAAACAATTGGTGCGCTTGCCAATTAATAACCCGGTGGTGGAAACGAACTGTTGAGACGCTATCGTCGGATTAACAAGTTTTCTGGCGTCGTCGCCGAGGATTGAATTGTTTCAGTAAAATAGTAAATTTTTAATTACCATGGTAAATTTTTTTTACCTTAGTTAAAAAAAATTTTATTTATTTTTACTTATTATTACACTAACTTTCTTTGTCTAGTTTGTGTATGCAAACTCGATCTACCACAGGTAAAATTTATTTTGATCCTGAGATAGAAAAGTTTGTAAAGAAAATCAAGTCTTTGAAATCTAAAACACAAACTAAATCTTCTTCTACTTCTAAAAATTTTGAAAATTCAAATATGGCTGCTGAAAGGAGAACATTGGGACAGTTTGCTGCTATTAATGGTCTACCCCGAGTTTCGGGAATGTTTCAAGGACCTGTTGTACCAGTGGAGATTAAACCTGCTACTTTAAATATTATTCAAAACAATCAATTTGCTGGTTTAAATCATGAAGAACCATATGAACATTTAACTATTTTTTATGAGTTATGCAGCACAATTGGTTTTGAACCCAATCAAGAAGAGTCTGTTTACATGAGACTTTTTCCTTTTTCATTGATTGGTAAAGCAAAAGAATGGTTTAAATCTTGTCCACCGGGTAGTTTTACAAACTGGTCCGATGTTGAAGAAAATTTTTGGAGAGATTTTATTCTCCTTCGAAATATTTTGAAGCAATGACAGCCATACACTCTTTTTCTCAAAATAATGATGAATCACTAGGAGAGACATGGGAACGATTCAAGGCACTTTTGAGAAAGTGTCCAAATCACAACCTGAATGATGCCGAAAAGGTAAGAATCGTTTACCATGGTTTATTGCCTCAGTTCAAGATGATGTTAGATGCTTGTGCAGGTGGTTCTTTAATGAACAAAACTGTGGAGGAAGCCATAGAAATATTGGAATCAATGGCTATCAGTGACTGCCAAGCAAAGCATGAAAGAGGTAATGTACAGAGGAAGCCAGGAATGCTCGAATTGGGAGTAAATGATGCGGTGTTGGCTCAGCAAAAATTACTGACCCAACAAATTGAAGTTATGAGCAAGCAATTGGAAAAACTCCAAATTGCTCAAGTAGCATCACCACCCCCTGCTCAACTTAAACAATGTATGCACTGCATGGGACAACAACCATGTGGTTACTGTGGAAATGAGCAAGAGCAAGCCAATTTCATGAACCATCAAAGAGCACCCTTAGGTAATTTTCCTTTCAATCATGGAAATTCTTTTCCTAACAATTACCTGCAGGGTTGGCAAAATCAAAATATTGGCTGGAGACAGGACACTGGACCTTCCAACAGACCTCCTAACAATCAGTTTAAGCAATAACAAACTGACAATGCAAGATTGACAAGGATAGAGGAATCTATTCAACAGTTATTGCAGTTTGTGGAAACAAATGAAGCTGCCCGGAAAGCATCAGACATACAAATGGGACAGCTTGCAAAAGAAATAGCTGAATTAAAGAGTTCTGGGTTTACTGCAATCACTCAAAACCCAAGGGAACAATGTAATGTTGTTTTTTCTGATGTTGTAAAAATTGATTGTAAAGAAAAGAGTGAGAAAAAGAAAGAAGAAGAAAAAGAAAGTGAAAAAATAGAAAAAAATGAAAAAAATGAAAAAGAAAAAAATGTGCAAGTAAATACAGAGCAAAAAACAAACTGTATAACCCCGAAAAAATGTAAAGATCCAGGGAGTTTCACCATTCCTGTAACAATTGGAAATATCAACATCAGGAATGCGTTATTAGATTTAGGGGCTAACATCAACTTGATGCCCTTAGAATTAATAAAACGCATTGGTGAATATGAGCTAAAAGAAGCAAAGACAGAATTACAGTTTACGGATCGCTCTGTCAAAAAGCCTTTTGGGATTGTGGAAGATGTACTGGTAAAGGTTGACAAGTACCACTTCAGAGTTGACTTTATGGTATTGGATATGAAGGAGGATACTGAGATTCCCCTGATCCTAGGAAGACCTTTCATGAAGACTGCAAGGATCAGAGTAGATGTTGATCAAAGTATGGTTGCAGTCAAGGTTTATGAAGAAGAGGTAAGCTTCAGTGCTCATGAACACCTCAGGACAAGTAATGAAGAAAAAGTTTACCCATCAACTGAACCAGGTATACCTCTTTCCCAATCAATTAAATTGTTTTAAATTAACCGATGCCTTGAATGATGAAAGACAGGTAATTAAGCATAGAAGAAGGAAGAAAAAGACAGGTGATTCCTCAACAAAAATTGAGAAACCACCTGATTAATCAAAGGTAACGTTCGGCTGGAGACAGTAAACCTAGCGCTCAATGGGAGGTAACCCATTATTTCTATTTTTTAAATTATATAAAAAAATCTTTTAAAAGAAAAAGGTTTAAAACTCAAAAGAAAAGGTTTTTGAAAATCAAAATTTTGAAAAATCAAAAATAGAAGCCCACGCGTAGCGCCACTGTGACGCGTAGCGTGGACTCTGAATTTTGGACCTGACGCGTAGCGTTCCATCCATGCGTAGCGTCAGAGCCCACGTTCAGTTTTTAAAACTGAACCAGAGAGGCCCATCTTAGGTTTTAAAACCTAAGATCTTCTCTCTGCCTCACTTAGTTTTCAAAACCTAAATTTTTGAAACCTACTTTTCTCTCTTCCAAACCTTCCCAATTTGCTCAAGGAATCACAAGTAAGTATTCTAATCCTTTGTCTTTAGTTTTGTTTTTAAATTTTCGATTTTTAGAAATAAATGTGGTTAGGATTAGGATTAGAAGACCATTGGAATTGATTGCTGTTAGAAATAGGAATTGAATGGATATAATGTGGTTTGGAAAGGGGTTGCTGATGTGCAACCCCTGTTTTTTTTCTATTCTGCGCATCTCACGCGTAGCGTCCCGCTGACGCGTAGCGTGAGGATGAACTGCGAGCCCACGCGTAGCGTCCCACTAACGCGTAGCGTGGACAGAACAGGCTTACGCGTAGCGTCCCACCACGCCTAGCGTCAGCCTCTGTTTTTAATTTTTGTTAATTTTTATTTCTTATTTTATTTTTTCTTTTATTTAATCTGTTTAACATGCTGTGTATGTGTTTGTTTGTTGTTTTCTTTTTAAAATTAATAAATTTTCATATTTAGTATTTGTTATACTTTCTTGCATACAAATATATAAAAAAAATAAAAAATAAATAAAAAAATTATCTTTTAATAAATCAATCAAATTTTTGTTAGTAAGTTAATACACTTAGAGTTTTTACACAATGAAACTTAATTTTGTAAAATCAATTATTAGTTCTTTATAACTTAGGAATTTTGATAAATTTAATTACAATAGGTTTATTAACCATCAAGCAAATTTCGATAGCCCGGTGAGCAGAGAGATATCTTTTTATATACTTGAGGGTTTAATCGACATATTTTCAATTCGAATTGATTTTGCTTTAATCTCTGATTTGTGTTGTTGTACAGAAAATTCAGGAAAATGATCAAGGCACATTTTTGGTGAAAAAAAAAACCTTGGGCCAAACAGCTTACCTTGGTAAAAATTATTTTATCCTTTGTAAGCCAATTTGAGCCTAAAATAAAATTCCTTGGTACCCTTAAAACTTAAATCTGTTTTTACCATTCCCTATACTTGATTGATTAAAAGAGCAGTTGAAATAAATGAAAAATATTTTGAATGTTCTCACAAAAATGGGGAGTGAAAATAAGCAATTTGATTCTTTTCAGAGAAAAATAAAGTATGGAAAAGAAAAGTCAAAAATAGTGAAAAGAATCAAGCTGGGGGTATTTATTTTTCATCAACAAAATAAATGAGAGTTTGGGTCAAGAGAAAGCCTAAAAAATTATAAAATGCTCTTTTATGATTTCAGGTTTTTGAATTCCAAGAAAAACCATTGATTCTTGTAAGCCAAGCCTCATTACAACCCGTGAAAAGACCTTGTGATCTCTGAACTAATTCTGTATAAATAACCATTGATTAGATAACAAACAAAGTTAAATTCGTTTGATCTTATAATTGATTGAGTGAAATAGGATACCTATTACATAGAGATAAATACCTCTGAGGTAAGCCTGAAATTTTGCTTAATTGTTAATAGAATATTGTAAATAAATTTTATCATTAAACCTTTGTTATACTTGATACCAATTTTTGATTATTACAAAATTAGTTAAATTGTGAAAATTACTTTTTGTTGTAAATTCTCGGACTAACTCAAAAATTTGATTCCAAATTTTTATTTTTCTTATTTTTCTCTCTTGCTCGAGGACGAGCAATGTCTCAAGTTGGGGGTATCTGTTAGTCCTCAAATTTTCAATAAAAGCTTTAATAAAAATTTCATAAAAATTATAAAATTAGTTTAATTTGTTAGAAAATTAGGATCTAAATTCAATAAATGGATGTTGTTGGAAATAATCTGCCCTTGATCAATTTTCTCTAAGTTTTGCAGTGAAAAAGTTAAAAAATCAAGAGAAAATTACACTGGAGGAGCTGACGCGTAGCTTCATCCCACGCGTAGCATCAACAACTATTTTTGATGCTGACGCTACGCGTCACAGCCACGCGTAGCGTCAGTGCTGCGTGGTCTCCACCTCCACTTTGGCCAACCACTCCACTTGGACCCAATAATGGGCACTCCACTCAGCACCAATAGGCATCCCACTCAGCATGAAAGGCCAAAATTTGGTGGAAACATGTTTATGTGGCCAGGCATGATCAAATTTAATAATTTGAACTGGCCATTATCAAGTGTTTAATGGAGGCTGAGTCAGGGGTGTGACGCGTAGCGCCACACTGACGCGTAGCGTCAGCACCCTTGCTCAGCCCTATAAATAGGGCCATCCAATTCCATCCAAAATCATCCCATAGCATCCCATTCTCTTCTTTTCTCTCTTTGTGCTCGACTTTGAGTACTTCTTTTGTGAGTTGTAGTTCTAGAATAGTTTTCTAGATACTTGAGTGTGTTTTGGTGTATTGTGATCGTTGTATCGTGAAGTTCCCATCGTCTTTGTAATGTTAAACTCTGTAAGTGTTATTTTTACTTTCACCATGTATAACTAATTTGTTTATGTTGGAATGGGTGAACTAATCTATTGAGTATAATGTTGTGAATTCGACCTCTGCATGTTTATGATTCAAGTCCATGTTAGTATTTCAACCTTTTATTAATATGAACGTCAAACGGGAGAATGATTTTCATGTGTATTGAAACTTGTTTTATTAGTATGAATGTCAAACGGGAGAATGATTATTCATGCTGTATTGAAACTTGTTTTGACGAAAGTAAAAGTTGGAATACCCTTGGTATCTCAATTCTATAGGGGTTGTTAACCATTGTTGCCATAAGGCCAATTCTTAATGCAAGTTTTTACTGAGAAAGCTCACGAGGGATCGGACTTTACGGTGAATTCTTAGAATTTATATCACGAGGGATCGTTTATAATGATTTTAAGCTGCAATGACATGAAACTTGATGATTAAATATGCATGTCTTGAGTTCCTCATTGTTATTCTAGATTAGGGATCCAATTTCCAACATAATTTATTTATCTGTGTTTATCTCAAGTATCTTACCTATTCTAGATTGCAACTTAACTTTTTAGATAGATTTTTATTTTCTTTTTATCTTATGAACCACTCAATCATGCTATCTTGTGAATATTGTATAAATTGTATATAAATCATTCTTTTGTCTATAACTTTCTTCATATTTACCATAGTAAATAAAAAATTACTGTTGTTATTGGACTTTCAATCCCAGTGGAACGATATCTAAATTTTGAAAACTACAAACGATTGGTGCGCTTGCCAATTAACAACCCAATGGTGAAAACGAACTGTTGAGACGCTATCGCCAGGTTAACAACATTCATTTTTAATTTATTCATAATAAAAAAGCCCTATTTTATTGCCACAATTACAATCTTGCGGAGAAGTAATGTTCCGTTGCAATTGCAAGCAGTGAGAGGAGTAGTAGAAGAAAAATTAAAAAAAAATGAGAAAGAAGAGAAACTTAACCAACAAAATATTGATATTTTAATATGTATACTACTTTTAAATGTTATTATAATAATATAAAGATATGTAATAAATTTTTAAAAAACTTAAAAAGTAAACGATGATTCAAAATTACATTGGGGGACTAGTGTCGTCACATGCTATATAAATATTATATTATATTATATAAACTTAACTTAGTATAATAATAATATATATTTTATTCATAAGGGTATTATAATTTAATCAAAGCTCCCCCTGTCCACCTTATACTCCGCCACTGTCCATGATGAAGGTTAACATGGTTCATCCTTGTCTCCACCTTGCTCTACTCTCCCTTTATCTTATCTTATCTCACCTCTTTTAAGTCTTTTTCTCCTCCTCATCAAATATGCTTTTGGACAAGGTTGGAAGTTAGAAATTATATTTGTGGAAGTTCCTGACGTTATTTTATCTTTTTCTCCCTCGTTTACTCTTAAATTTTGTTCCAACCTCTTTAAAGTTTGTTTTTTTAAAAATCAATTTTCATCCTTTATCCTTTATCTGTCTGATATGGAGGACAAGACGTCCAATGTCAATATTTAGTATCTCTTTCTCTTTATCTATTGTATCGATCCAGCAGGAATTTAATATTGTCTCCCTAAGTTCAATGGGGATCAAAGAATCTTATCGTGATTTCGTCCAGTTAATACACCTATATCTCACACCGTAGGACGAAATAGAATGTTACCTATAAAGATACTCTAATGCTCAAGTCAGCACTAGATAAAATCAATATTAAAGCTTAAGTGTAGTTGGTGAATGTAATAAGGATTAAATGCATGATATTTATAGATTTGGGTAGTGAGAATGTCATACATGACATATGTCAATATAGATTTCGTAAAAGTCATATAAACCTAACACGACCACAGACACACCTAGCATTCCTTACAAGTATTTAGCTAGTATGCCCATACGTATCCTACATCCTCTTCCTGACTTTGGTTGCTATCGACTCTAATCAAGAAGGTCTTCCATAAGGAGTTTGTGAGTAGGTCAATCTGGTGTCATGAATTGTTTGCCAGGAGATGCATTATGTCGACTAAGATTGTCTTTATGATGACATCGTCTGAACCGGTGTTAGGCCCAAATCAACTCTTTTATTGAATAAACTATTAAATCTTGATCCTTCAAAGTTTTTTTTAATTAAAACATTTTGGTTAATCCATAAATTTTAATATATTTTATGATTATTAATTTTTCTAACCTATGACTTAAATCGAATAAACCATCCATTCAACTATGAACCACCAACCTAAAACCCACAAGACCCATTAATCTAATTAGTCAAAATTAGGCAATGTTTTATCATGTTTTGTTATATTTAAGTTGGATTTTTAAGATTCAAACTTGCTTAAACACGATTTATGCTTACCCTTATTTAGAAACAACATGGGTGCAAAAATCAGGCAAAGCCTTGCCTAGGAGTTTGGTTAATCTTTTCACCATTATTACAATGTGAGATTTCATAGGACTAGGCAGAACCGCTGGACCTGGCTCGAACTGCACAATCTAAAATAAAAAGGGAAGTTGGTCATCTACAAGCAAATCTCAGAGGAAAAAAGTAAATTTTTCAGCTAACTATGGATAAAAATGATAAGTAGTGAGCCCAAAAGTTTAAACCCATCCTTACTCACCACTAACCAATGGCAACAAAAAAAAAGAAACAAGGCCGAGGCCAAACATAAAAGGGTTTTGGTTTTGTAGATCTGTAAAAAATCAAAGAGCTTTTTTTATGCCAAATCATTTAAGCCCACCTGTGTAAACTGTCTTTGTGTAACTGTCACCTGTTCTATTCGGTAGGGCAAACAATCAGAAACAAACATAATTTTATAGGTTCAATCAAGGTCAATTTTGGGTTTCTGACCTAAAACCAAACCGAACCTCCTAGTGCCCAATCCTAGGATTTTGATTGGACCTTCCTTGTTTTTTTTGTGTGTTAAAAGTAAGCAATGCATGTATTTATTTATGTTTAACTACTTTGAGTCTACGAGAGAGGATAAAAAGACCCTTTTATATTTTACTCAACCATTTTCATTTTATTTGTTATCTTTAAGGTTATGTACACATATTAAGAAAATCACTATTAGATACACTAATTACTATAACGAAATAGTTGTATTTATCCAAAATACTTTCATTAATGATAGTACGACTATTTAACTATTTCTCATTTTTATTATAATAAATAAGAATATTATTAAAAGTATAACGATGTTTTCTCAAACTTTTAAAAATAATAACTATTTTGAAAAAAAAAGTAAGAATGTATGAAAGTAAATAAATATTGTTTTTAAGTTAAACATAAAATTATTATTTTTTATCTATTTGATGTGAAGTAAATAACTAATAAAAAATATATTTAACTTTGTCATCCTTTTCTCATACACAAACAAATTAATTTCTTTTTCTTATATTTTTACACTATTTTTATGCTATATGAAATTGTTTAGTCAATTAGAATTTTCATGACAATTGGGATTTTCGTTGTTGCTTAGCAACAGGATTCAGGAGGGTCACTTTCGGCATGACCTGAAATATCACTTTCCATATATTTTTATCTACTAAATAAGCAGAGGATTAACCTTTTCAGAATTTGTTTTTGGTGATGGATAGATCACAGAGCAGATTCTTAAAAGATTCTAATCTGGGCACACCTTATATTCTTCCTCCCATTATCATTTCATACTTTGACAAAGTCCAGAATACTAAATTAGATTGAAAATCACAGGTAATTTTATGATAATATTTATAATGAAAATCATTCACTTTTTTATATTTTATTCTTTATTTAGCCAATGTCCTAATAACATTCATTAGTTTTTTTTTTGTAACACATTATAGTAATTTATAATCTCACTTGTTAATATTTCTATTTATAAACTGCGTATGTTAATTTTTGTTTGGGTACTACATTATTGAAATTAAGCGATCATTTGATTTATTTATTTATAAATCACTATTGTTTTGTAATTAATATTGGAAGTTAATCCGAACGTATAGTATAGTAATTCGACAATTGGGTCAATGAGTTGCCAGAAATGGCTCTTGATGAAAAGGTTCCATTAATGGCGTAAAAGTTTTATTTAATCACTAGGAGCTAGAATTGTTTGGATTCGGATCGGGAAAATGGGTGTGTTTTGTATATTGTTACTTAATTGCAAATTTTGAAATCTTAATTTAAACTAATGGATTATTTATGAGTTGTCCAAAGATATAAGAAATTTTATGAGGTAAGATGTTTTAAATATATATTTTTAGGTCATTTATTTTTTTTGGATTGTTTTAAGTTTTTTTATATATATTAAAAAATGGTACATGGGGTATCATAATCCATATACAGAAAATAATTAATCATAATCTTGATAATCATAAAAGAGGTTTCATATATCATTCAACATAGTTTCTAAAGAATTCATTCAATCGCAACCTTAACAAAAGTCACGACCTCTACTAAACCAATTCAAACATATTCTTCTCAAGAGACATGTTTCCTCCCTTGAAAATTACCTCATTCCTTACTACCCAAATAGTCCAAACAACAACAAACCATATCACAGCCAATCCAAACTTAGTCTCATTATCAAACATATATCTCATAGTACATTCAAAGTGTTCCTTACCACAAGATACAAAACCAAGCAAAAACTCAACAAATCAAAATACAACTGTCATAAAGAATAAGATACTTTACATTAAAAAACATATGAGAACAATTCTCCTTGCATTCACTGCATAAGACACATAGAACAGAAGAATTATCAAACACAACCCCATATGTAACCAACTTATTTTTTAGTTTGAATTTGATCAAGTATTAACCTCTATCCAAGACCTCCCACTTTAAGAGACACAACGTTATTTCAGAAGAAATACACAAAGTATGAATCTCATAAGTCTAATTGTTGAAACAAACTTTTAAGTTGGTCAGTCTTATAAGTACTTTTTTTTGTTTAAATAGGTCTTATATTTCTCAAAAGTATGCCAAACAATATTTTTTTTGTTAAATTTCTTTTTGTACCATTATATTAAACCTGACATGATATCAAGGGTTACGATTTGGATTTATCACCTTAATTAAAGACTCACACTAGTCTTTAATGGTGTCGAAAGGACCATTGGAATCCCTTCTACCATCAAGGATTTTCTCCATTTTAGCCCCCTAGAACCATTGACCAAAGCACCATCGAACCATCGAACCATACCAAGTTTATAGAGCCACCACATTGCTCGTACATTTAACATAAAAGTCATGTGTCTCTCCCTCTTTCGTCATCACCATCAAATGAACACATAAGCCTTCATCCTTATTATAATATCTCTATATGTAAATTTATATTAGGTGATGGTTAGGAATGTTTATTTTTTGTGTCCCAACTTCAAAGGGTTTTGTTTGGTTATTAAAGGAGAGTGATGGATATGGTTAATGATGGCTTTGTTTGGTTCACATGAAAATGATAGAATAGGTTGGGGTATGTTGGGTTAGAGGATGGTTGGTGGAAGATATGGTGGAAGAAGGGAGAGAGAAGGATGTGTGTATGTTGAGTGAAAGGGTAGTTGTTTGGTTAACATACTAAACTTTTGAGAGATAAGGAACACAATTGAAACAAAAAAAACACTTATAAAAGGGACTTGAAATAAACTAAAGAGATAAAGAACCTAAATAAAGATATGATTTATATTATATTCGAGTTTTGATACAACTCATTTCCAATATGAGTCAAATGCCAAATCACAGTTTATGTTAGAAACAAAATACCTAAAAATACATATATATTAGAAACTTCAAACAACCAACAAAGATCCTACCATAATCTAGAATTGGAGTCTTTATAAACCGATTCAATTTCATATAAATTTTATAACTAAACTTAAAAAATCAAGAATAAAATGAACTATAAACTGAATTAACCAATTACTACAACAACGAAAATATCTTTTATTGGATCAAATTAAAGTTTATATCTAAGTTTGAAATCTGGTCAAATATATGTTTATTTATAGAACAACAATTTTGGTCATTTATATTCTTTTATATATATATATATTCTTAAAATTGAGTTATTTAAATATTATTTATTGATCTTAAAGTTGTATTTATTATAATAATAATAATAATAATAATAATAATAATAATAATAATAATAATAATAATAATAATAAGAGATATGTTTCACTATTTTGATATATTAGTTTATTAGTTTTTTATTTTGATATATTAGTTTATTATTATTTTTGTTTATGTCAAAATTGAATATGTATTAAGAGGTTCATAATAACTTACACATCTAACTCAACTAATTTAGCTAGGCCCCTTTTGTGATAAGTTTGATTTATCGGATTAACATCAATTTAAAATTAGTTGTCTATCCAATTTATGTTTTTATTTTTTTAAAATTATTATAGTATATGGTATAAGAATTAAGTTTTACTTATAAAATAATATGTATATATTTCCCTTTAATAAAAGAAACTTAAAAACCACTACACTAATCAAACTCAAACTATTCTTTATTTGATTAGATTTAATAATATATTCAATGTAAACACTTCTTTTTGTCCCAGCATTGATTATTTCAAACCCTATTTTATTCTTTTTTTAAATAAATAAATAAATAAAATATATACACTATTTTTATTCCCATTCCCTATATTTTGTTTTACTCATTTTGCTAAAATAATGAAATAGGGGGAGCCTTGTTTCCCATAAAGAACCCACAGTGCATGTTATGAGGAATTGAAAGTAACAAGTCCTAGAGAGTCAAATGGTAAAGTTTGCTCCTAAAAATGTTTCATACCAAGAATAACCAAAATGGCAAATGCAATTAATGGAGATTAGAGAAAAACTTTGAATTTGAAAATGGAACATGAATGTAACAATGACACATTTTTACAAACACCTCATGAACACTAATATAAGAATAACAATTAAAAACAACAATCAGCATTTTTAGACACAAAATTAAGTCATTTGCTTTTTTTTTCAAAAAAAAAAAGCAGCAACACATTTTTTTATCTTCATCTTCCTTATCATCTTCACCACCCACTATCATCAACATCATCTTTTTCATAATTTACAACAACCCACCACCTTCAACATCATCTCCTTCACCAGCAACAACAAGCCCACCATAACCAACATCACCCATTTCATCACCACTTCACAACCTACCACCTTCAACATCATCTCCTTCACCATTAACAACAACCCACCACCCCACCATAATTTCCCTTACGGCCAACAACAACCCACCATTACCAACATCATCTCCCTCATTACTAACAATAACCCACCACCTCTAACATTATCTTCCTCACCATTAACAACAACTCATTACCACCAATATCACCCATTTCACCATTACCCTTCAACCTTTACCAGTTTTCGGACCCATCAATTTCTATCACAACCCCAAAACCACAACCTCCTTCACCAAACCAACAACCTTTTTTATTACCCACAATAACCGAAAACCATCTTTAACCCCAAAATCATCATCTTCCTCACCAAACTAATAACCCCAAACCTCCACCACCATCCTCTAACAATAACTCATTCCCACCTCAAACCACTATAACCCAAACTCCCAACTCAAACCAACCCAAAAAGGCCAAACAACAAAACTTATTGCCGCCACCATCAACCATCTCCGTCGCACCACCAACCACATCCGTCGAGCTGCCACCAAGCCTCCTATCCCGCTCATTTTTGTCGTGGGCCGTCACCACCAGTTGTCTCCCTTTTTGTTTCTTTCTCTCTCTTCCCTCTCTAACTTCCCATTTTCCTTCTCTATAGTTTCAAATTATGGCTTTTAGTTTTAGGGTTTCCCTTTTTGCTATTATGGGCCTCATCTGGGAGGCCCATGTTTTTTAAAATGATAAAAAAAATTTTAAAACAGAAATAAAAATAGTTTCAATTTATAATTTTTGTGTTAGAAAGTTGGTTAACGAAATTGTGACGATTCTAGTGGCAAGCTTGTGCTTTAGTTATTAGCAGGGGGATAGGTTTGAAACCTAGGTCCCCCATCTTCATACATTTTTAGTATTAAAATTGAAACTTGTATGTTGCGTTATAATTAATTTAGGTTGAGGTAAAAATGTAATTGTCATGATAGCAATGGTAAGGTGTTAAGTTTAAAAAGGGGCGAGTTTAAACCATGAGCCCTACTCTTTTTTTAGTTTTTTCTTTTTCTTTTTTTACCTTTCTTTTCATTTTTTAATTCTTATTTTCTTTTAGTTACTATTTTATCTTTCCTTTTTTATGTTGTTAATAGGCCCATTTTTTCTTTTTAAATTTTAATTTAGTTTAACATCCTTCTTTTTTAATTTTACTTTACTTTTGAAGGTTTAGAGACAGACTTAAAATGAGGGTTAAATAAGTCTATAAAGTCTTTTTTGAATAAGAACCTTATTTAGAAAAAAATGGCAGGAGTCTTAACAGGCATAGTCCCTTCAGTCTGAAGGATTTTATATTGGTTCACTTCCAAGCATAAAGCTACATCCAATCCCTTTAGTCTGAAGGATTTTTACTATGTAAAATTCCTTTTGCATAAACAACACACCTATACCACTAGAGTTGTCAAAACGAGTGAACCCGACCCACACAGATTGGTCCACCACGGGTTGAAAATTGTTATTATCCAACCCTACCTGAAGATATCAAATAATTGCAACTTCTTCGAGTAAGTAGATGAAGTACATGTTTCAAGAGCTATAAATATGATCAAATTTAGTTGATGGAAACTGAGAATGATGTGATGTTGAAGAAGATTGAGAACCTGAAAAATGATTCTTTCTCGCATGGTTTGTAACACACTTTATTTTTCAACTCAAAAAAAGTTGCAATTGCTTTTTCTTAAGGAGATGAAAAACTATAAAAACTGAAGAAAATTCATGGCCACTGTAAAAATCAATAAACAAATAATAATATTATATGAAAAATTTTACATAAATAAAACTTCATTGTCAACCTTTTCAATAACCATAAATACACTCACATTCTCAAAAGTTCTCATTACAACACTCTAATACAAGAGTATGATAACAAAGAGTTTAAATTTAGTATCCACTTATTAATTACCAAGAATGTTTCTATGCTTAATATAATTAACATACAAACACCTTATTTACCATCAACTTCAACAACTCACTTCTTTTTCATGTTAAAAAAAGGATAAGCGTTGCTATAATTTAAAAATAATTCTAAAAAACAAAAACAAATTATGTATAAATTTGATAGAGTAATTTGAAGTTAATCAAGTAACGTTTTTTTTAATGTAGCTAACTTAAAAAAATGTGGAGTAGAAGTGATTTGAACAGAGTGTTGCGCATTTTCCAAAAAGAAGAAATGGTGCATTTAATGGAAGAGCACATAAAGCCATGAGACACTTAATTTTCTCGGAAAATGAGGGTATCATTGTAAGGTCATTTTCTCACTAAATTGAACCAACATCTATAATGCATTCCCGATTGGCTTCCCCTAAGCTCTTAGACAACTTCAAACCTGCGGTGTGTCTGTTCATTGCTCCAAAAGGACTTTGAAAAATAGTTAAATGTACATAACATTCAGTGGCCTTTTAGATTAGCTCCCATACAATTTTTCAGTTTAAACTTCCCTTTTTTATTTTTTTATATAGGTTTATCCAACCAAGTTAAAAAATAAATTTTTTATTAAAATATCATTAATACTCACTCCCTTAATTTCTAACCATCCTCATACAAAATTTAATAAAATAATTTTATTTTTAATGTTTTATTCTGTAGAAGACTGTATAGATCTTACACAAGTTAGATAAACTCCTTTTATATTATGAGTAAAATTGTATAAGTTAGATAAATTTAAATAATTAAAATATATATTTGTAAATAGAAAATAAAAAATAGTTTTATGAAAAGAAAAACAAAATTAAAACGAATCTCCCAAAAATAAACAGAGGGAGTAGAATTTTATTATCAAAAAATCATTTACTATTTAAAAAATATCAAGCATAATAACTTTTAATAAAAAAAATTTGCTTAAATATATTTTTAAGTGCATAGAAATATAATTAACATTAGTTTTAGTCTTTAACTTTTTATTAGTTTTTCTAATAAAATTCATAATATTAAAAATAGTTTCTATTATTTTTTACTAATAATGACATATATGTATCTATTATAAGAGGTTATAAGGAATAATTTATAAAACTAATTGAATTTTATAAAAATAAATTATAATAACCAATGAATTTTAAAAAAACAGAAATTAAAATTAACTAGCTAGTTCACTTTTAATTATTTTTAATAAAATTGTAAGGGCAGAAAATGTTAAAGAAGAGTAATTTTAATTATATTTGTATGATTTACATGAGTCTCATAATTGTCTTTTATAAATACACAGATGAATAAGAAGCTAATTAAGCACGAAAGGTTACAATAATTTTTATTTCCTCGTTTTTGACAACCAATTAAGTAATTAACAATTGAGCATAAAATATTAAAAGATAGTACTAGAAGGCAGAAGATGGTGAAAACCTACATTATTAAAATATGATAATGTGTAGGTTTAGAAGCTTCGGTGCGAGACAAGAATCATAGTGATAAGCGAGGAATCTAGACTCAATTACTATATTGTTTCGGTCCCTGTAAAGTGTATTTTTATTTTACGTAGCAACCTATTACTTAGCAATTAACCTATTACTATTCCTACACTATGCTTGTCTCCTTAACATTGCTCCCACTACCTATTATCTCATCCACCTTCACACCAACTCTTCGCTTTTCTTTGTCTTATTATCGCTCCTAAAAACATCTAATCCCAATTAAATACCACTACCCTGCATTTGTTTATCACATCTTGTGATAAAGGTGTAATACCTATTTGCTAATTAGACGTAGAAAAACAGTTTTAAAAATAAAAAAATTTAATGTTTAATATATTAATTTTTTTATATTATTTAAGACAGTTAAAATTTTATTAAATCAATAAATTTATTTTTATTAATCAAATTAAAATTTAATTACTTAATTAGTCTAACAACCAATCAAACATGTACGTACTCAAACCAATTAAGAAGTAAAAATAGAAAATTTTTAATTAAAAATTGTATAAATATTACGTAAAAGTTAAATTGTATGAGTTTTAATAATACTTTTTAATAAAATCTTTTTATTTTGACTTCCTTAACCAATATCTTTTTTTAATAGATTGATAAAAATTTCAATGTTACACTAGTTAGCATTTCCCATATAATAAAACAACGTTTTTTTTAATACAAACATAAAAATTTCAAATGGTTTTGTTCAAAACAAAATAGTAACTAGTGTCATAAGACAGTGGATGATGAAAGTAGAAAGGTTTAATTTAAAAATATTATTAAATGATATTGATTATTTTATAGTGTATTAAATGAATTTTTTTTATATCTCTATGCTTCATTCATTTAGATTTAATTATCTAAAAAGAGAAAAGTTACATAAATAAATAAAATGTAATTATCTTGTTTCATTACATATTTTTCGTTTATTGAACTACATATTAACTCTATTTATTTAACATATTTTCTTTCATCTTGGTATTATTAAAAAAAGATGGTACTTTAAAATTCTAATGAGCAATTAAATATAAATAAAATTTATCTTTTTTTGGACAGATAAATAAAAACAAAGAAAAAAGACTTAAAATTATAAGACATACATTTACTTCTACTATTATAAACCATTGTTGCAATCATTTAATATTAAAGATATATTTAAAAAATGAAATTTATAATATGTTAAGTAAAATAAACAGTTCTCCATAATAATGTATCATGTAGTAGGAAATTTTGTTTTACATTTCGAAATTGAAGTGTGTTGGATTGCAAAAGATGGCCAACCCAACACACACTCGCCATGTTCTTTAGAAAAATCAAATAAACGCGATACATACGCACGTGTATTCAATGCCAATGCGTTATGGGTTTTTGAAGTGACAATTCATTGAATATAATAGCAACATCATATGGAATCTTTTATTACTTTCACTGTCACTTATGAGGTCCATCCAAATCCAATAACTATAAACTAAAGCTTCTTTAAGTAATTAAAATTCAATAGTGATTTCTTGTCAAAAATAACGAAAATTTTCAATATACCTTTTAACATTTTTTAAAATTAATTAATTAAATAAAAACGATTAAATGATTGTTGTTTTTTTATAAATTAATATCTTTTATAGTATTATCTACTAATGAATTATCTGTATTCCTTTATTAAAGAATATAGCTCATGGTTAATTTTTATTAAGAAGATAACATTTATTTTGGATTCTTTTTATATATTATTTTTCAACTAAAGGATAAAGAATCATACATAATATTTTAATAATTATAATTGCAGTATAGATTTAGGTTTGTTTTTAACTATTGATTGTTTTTCTTATGACTTTATAAAATGATTCTTATTATAACTCTGGAGTGACGTGACATTACTTAAATGTATAATGCCTCATTAATAAATGATAAGAATTTTATTTTTAAAGCTCTGAATCGTATATAGAGTTAAGTTATATACTAAAACCAATCTCTTTTTTAAAAACGAAAATAAAATGTATTATACTCATTTATATTAAAAACATATATTTTGATTTGTGTGTAATACAGAGATTATTTCGAATTAAATTGATTTAACGGAATGTGGTATGTATATTGTTCTTTATCTAATAGGAAGTAAAAGGTCTTGAATGTCAAGTTATAATCCAATTTGGTGTTTTTGTTGAAGGATGAGATTGAGTATCCACTTGCAACACACTCTAAATCAACATGGATACTAAAGATATAAGTCTTACGATCACAATACGTATATTTGAGGGGTGAAACCTATAATAATAGGGAGTTTCACCATTTTGAGGTAGAAAAAAATATTTGGTGAAATGGGGTGATGTAAGATTGGGTAACAAACTTATTTCATCTCTTGCATCTATGAAATGAGTTGGCCAACTATCAGGAAGGAAATTATTAATAAAAGATACATGCAACAAGCGTCAAACTTGAAATATTCATCAAACATAATAAGATATAATAACCACTAAGACAATTGCGTCATTAGTGTAAATGAGAAATGTTATTAAATGTCATTCTTTTAATTCTTTTATTAGTGTTTCATATTTTTACATAAAATTAAAAAATTAAATAAATCTTTGATAATTAAAAATATAACATTTAGTAAAATTATATATATAATTTTTAATATATAAATTATATATTCAATAAAAATTAATATTATATATTAAAATGTATAATGTATATAATTTACATATTAAAATATTAAATTAATGTATAGTATCTGTAACACCCCCTTATATACACGAGATATATATGTATTCTTCTTACTTTTAAAAAAAACTTTTAGAAAGATATACATATTTATCACTCTTTATCTCGTGTATACAAGGATGTATATACATCTGATTTTCTTTGAATATTGAAAGTAAAAAAAAAATGTCTTTCAATATTTGTCCATAATGACAAAATAATCTATAGAAATCATAAGTGATAAATCATTACAATATTATATCCGAATGAAAGAGTTTATCAAAGTTTAACCTTTACCTTGTTACAATTATCTACTTGATATTGTAATAAGGTAAAATAAAACTAAACTATACCTCTACTACAAATGTGAACAATCATTTCCTAGTCCTTGAACCATCGAGTTTTTGAATCCTACTCTTGTCATATCTCTTCATCTAATCGATTGAGGATGAGACCACTTTATCCTCTTGTAATTACATATCCTTCCATCTTGGACTGCTAGCTATATATCATATAACATATATTTTGGACACAAAAATTCAAACAAGAAGGAGTGAGAAACAAAATATAATATATTACAGATAAGACATAAGCATAAGGGTTTTCACAAACTAATATAGTAATATCAGTCATAATCTCATATACAATCAATTATGAATATAGGGTTTCCACATACATAACACTTATATTTTTATTCATAACCATCCATATAGAATGTCACAATCACATGAATGTTATGTAATGCTTATGCTACTATCTCATTCAGTTTATGCATGTGGGCCTTAAAGTTTTAGTTTGCACTGGGCCAACCAGGAGTTTACACTGTTTCATAAATTTTGGATAATAATAACATAAATGCCTTCATGGCATATGAACAGCTCAACTGGCGTGGAAACACTTAGAGACTAGTCAGACTGAGAAAGTTTTTATTGTGAAAGTACCCGACACTAGGGAGCGACCCCAGGTCACCTGAAGCACCCTTTCACACTCTCTCATCCCAAGGCTCGCAATTAAGCCTCCTCTAATGTATCCTCGGTTTCTATAATTCGTCCCCAGGCAATATCACATCTCATTTCTCTTTAATGATTCATGATGCATGAACTACTCGCATATTTAGTTGGTTAAGACTTTTAGAAACTCAATTATTAAATACCATAAAGGTTCACAAAATCATCACAATAAACTGTACATTTCCATAAGTTCTTCTTTGAACTTCTGTTATACTGAAATAATTTAGTACAGTCTTCAAATTCAGATCTTACCAAAATTGAGTTTCCAAGCCTTAAATATCTCAAAGCTTTCTCTTAAAAATCTTCACATATTTACATAATCTTTCTCAATTTGAATATTAACTAGATTGAGTTTTTGAAATCTCCACAAAATATTCTTTAGTTATTTCGTTGGGGAAAACCAAAATAATTTACTTTAAACTTCTAATTTCTAAAGAAAATAATTTAAAATCATTAACTAAGAATACTTAAAACTATAAAAATTTTCTTTAATTCAAGAATTAATTGTCTCAACCTCTGATTTTCATAAAATAGCTTCTTTCTAATACTAGATTTTATTATAGAGATTAAAAATAAAGTTAATAAAAATTATTTCTAAGAAGAAATAAAAGACTAAAATAATTATAAAATACTTTCTCTTGGAATAAAAATTTAAAGAGTAAGGTAAGAAAATTCTTACTGAGTTTTAACTTTCCGTTATGCTTGCTATATGCTCAAACTTCATATCACAAGGTCATCAATCATTCATCAACCACAATCAAGTATAGTAATCTCATCAATCACAATCAAATATCATCAATCATAATTGCATATTATTAATCACAGTCTAATATTATAAATCACAATATCATTAATCGAAATCAAATATAATTAAGTCAAATCAACTAAATATCGCTTATAAATATAATTCAAATTTTTAATGGTTATTTAAATTAGTAGATTTGATTTTGAGTCCTTATAGTCCATTCCTCGCACAGGTCTATATAAGTCCATATATAATCCAGTCTTTGCATAGGTATAATTCAGTCTAGACATGTCATAATAGTCCAAGTCCTTGCATAGGTTTAGTTCGATCCATATAGGATATAAAAATCCAAGTCCTTGCATAGGTTTAGTCCAGTCCGTATAAGTTATAATAATTCAGATCCATGTATAGATATTTCAGAATAAGTTACACAATATATTAAATTTATTATAAATTTTAAGTTGAGAAGTTATTACTTTAAAATAATAATATTATTAAATTTAAAAGGAGTAGGGGACTCCTCCCTTTATTCTTATGTCTTTCATATTATATTCTTATCTCACTCCCCCTTACCTCTTGTATACCGATTCGTTATTGAAAATCCATGCGCGCCTCGTCTCCGAGTTCTAAAACATACCAATTTCATTTTAATATAATTACAAGATGAAAATTAAGATTACAACTTAAAATAAAAAAATGGTAAATTTTAAATAGTGAATAGTGAATAGTAACAGTAAATAGTAATAGTAAATAGTAAAACATGAATAGTAACAGTAAATAGTAAATCGTAAATAGTAACGGTAAATAGTAACGGTAAATAGTAAAACGTGAATAGTAAAGGTAAATAGTAACAGTAAAGGTAAATAGTAATTTACTATTTGAATAGTAATTTACTATTGAAATAGTAATTTACTATTGAAATAGTGTTACTATGCAGAATAGTAACTTAAAATAATATTATTTCCAGTATAATAACAGATTTCTAAAAACGATATGAAAATAACCCAAAAAATATAAAAGTGAGGTATTCGTACCTTAGAATTTTAGCAGAACCTTCTTCCAAAAAAAATTATTTCTCTCTCTCACTTCCACCACTATCTCACTAGCACTACTATATTAAGAAAACTTAATCTGAAATTGTGAATTCTAAAGAAGAAATCCTTCGGTATTTATAGGAAAAAAATTTACTATGCATTTCATTATTTTAATATAAAAGTACTATGCATTTTTGAATTTTTTATTCCTGGTTACTGTGCATCTTTTGAAAATTTCATACATGCACAGTGTTTTGCATAGTAACTGTAGGCAAAATTATTAAGTCAAATAGTAACCCTTCACTCGGTATATTTTAAATATTCAAAATGAGTCCTTTTTGAAATTTAGCGATATTATATCAGTCCTCACTAATTTTATAATAAGTAATATAAAGCTGAAATGTTAAAAATCTAAAATTTTTTGTTAATAAAAATTTATTGATATGTTTCTAATTTTTTAACGATTAGAAAAAATCAAGATTTTTCTCAAACCGATAATTTTTAGATAAGTCTACTTGAAATGGATTTTAGAAAATTTTCTTATAATTTAACTTTACATTCTTATAAATATTTTTAATTTTAAGCAACTTTATATGAATTTAAAATTATTTAAAATATATTATTTTATTAAAATAATTAAAAATTTTCAAAAAATTCCAGAAAATCATAAATATTATGTAGATCAAAAAGTTCAAAAGAACCATAGTCTAATTCCTTCAAAATTTTATTTTAAAATTCTAATAAGAGTTAAATCTTAAATATATAAAAATATAACAACATAAAATAAAAATAGTGAATAATAAAGATGTTAAAAATTCTTAATATAATTTTCTTGATTAGTGAATACTAATTAAGTCACTTTAAAATTCTCATTCAGAAATATTTTTATTTTTTTTATTATTTTAAAAAAAACAAATAATAAAAATATAAATACCAAAATAAAAAAAAAATGATAATAATAAACTAACTTATAGTAAGTATTTCTCAAGAAATATATATTAATATCTATTTCCTATTTGTGATGAAAATAGGATGTTACAGTATCTATATCAAATCATATATTAAATACATATAATATATTAATGTATAAATAAAAATATATAAATTAATATATATAGTATATATTAAAATGTATAATATATATAGTTTATATATTAAAATCATTAAATTAATTTATAATATCTATGTCATTTATATGTTAAATATATTAAAATGTATGATCTTTTAATATATTTATATATAATATATATTGATGTATAAAAATATATAAATTATATATTAAAATATATAATTTAATATATTACAAATAATAATTTTATTTTATTATTATATTTTAATTATCAAAAAATCTATATAACTTTTTAATTTTATGTAAAAATATGAAACACTAGTAAAAAAAATAGAAAGAATGATATCTAATAACATTACTCATTTACACCAAGGAAGTAGTTGTCTTAGTGATTATCATGTCTTGTTGTGTTTGATGAGTTCCAAGTTGAACGCAAGTCAAAGAGGCAAAATGGGTTTGTGTTGGTTTCACAAGTCCAAGGTGGGAAATCCAAGCCTACTATGTTGTCTCTTCAAAATGTGAAATGCATGCATATGTGACACTTGTCATAAATGTAGACATTTTACTTCCTCGTGATGTGAAATACATATTTGTCATGATAAAATCTATCACAAACATAAAAATAATTTTTGGGTCACCCTATTTTACTATTTTTTTTTCTGCCCAAATGAGAGTGTTAGTTTTTTTTTAAGTTAACTTGGTATTTAGTTATTCAATAACACTTGTATAAGTGAGTGATAGACATATATGATGTGATGTTTAGTGTGTAATGTTATTTTGAAATACCAGTTTAATCTTCAAAATATAAATATATATATATATATATATTTTGTATGTTAAGATTCCGGTATATCGAATTTAGATCAAATTAAAAAGAAGGCATATAGTTAACTCCGTTGGGAAGTTGGATGTACTGTTTACCTATTTCTGGAATCCTACATTAAAATGTTTTTTTTTTCTTTTCCATTTACCATTTCGAGGAGGATGGGGACTTGGAGAAGGACTTGTGTAGATGGCGGATATGATATAATATTTTCTATTTGCCACTATTATTTCCTTAAGATAATTTCTGCGATAGTGCAATTTTCTTGAGATTATCTTCATCCTCAACATGCCACCACTCTTGTATTTTTCCAACAACCACTAGTATTCTTGAAAGCGAGTGACAATGATTTAAGTTCTTATATTAGGTGGTTTTACAGGATTAATTAACAACAATAACAATAATGTAGATAAAATGTGGAATGGGAACAATTGCAAAAGGTGAATGGCAGATTTTTGTACTGTTTTCGAATCTTGCAGGGAGCTAATATTAGATTCGAAAAACACAAATTACATTCCAAAATTTACAGAGACATAATAGGAAGAGACAATGTTTTCCAACACAAGCATATGATATGGAGATAAACATGTATAATAATGTATGGTATTCGTATTCTGGCTAAAGAAAAGACCATGATAATGCATGCTGCTTGGTGCAGGCACACAGGGTGTGAGTTCAGCAGGACCACGCCAAAATTCTGCGCTGGATTTGTACCCATCATTTGATAATGACTGCCTAATTTCAAAAACTAACGGCTCTGATCTCCCTCACCATGTCAGCTCTGACCCAAAATGCAACCCATCCAATGGTCCATATCTCACATGGGCTGCACCTATACACGTGTATATTCCCATTATTTAAGGTAAACGTATATTAGAAGAGATGAATAAAAAGTATTCTATAATCTTAATCTGCATTATAACTGATCGGTAAAATAAAGAATGTAAGTTAAATGCATGTTGAAAATTTAAACGTTAATTTAAAACTACAGATTTAAATGTATTCTTGATTTAGGACAAGTTTATCCGTGTAGAATTCAGGACGTCATAAATTTAAAGAATGGCGTTGAAGGGAAGCAAACCTAACCAACTAACTTGATTTGTACATTTATTAATTACTATAAACAAGGTGGCGTTTGCTGGAATAGACATTGTTCAGATTGAGAAAGGAAGAGAGACTGTCTATCTCAGTGAAAGCAATAGAGGATTTGCTGTCATTTAGCCACATTTATATAGATTGACAAGAGATAATGACTTCTCAAATATTATAAGCACGATATAATTAAGACAAATTTAGGAGTTTCCACTCCTTGTCTTCCCAATTCTCATGCACTAAGAGGAAACAAAAATTGACAACCCAGCTCCTTTCTCCTCGCACGATTCCATTCCCTCCACACGTGTGTCCCCCACCCCCTCCCCAAAGACAAACACACCCTTAAAGATCCTACAAGAGAACACTTTTCAAATGATAGGGAAGAGTTTTAAAATGAAAATGAGTCTTATTAAAGAGTCTTATAATTAATTTCTTCAATACATATGAGTCAGGATCTTATATTTAGGGAGAGAGAAATACTTATAAAAAAATGTTTTCAATAAAAAAATATCTTAAATAGAAAGAGTTAATGTAATATAATAAATAAAAGATAAATAAAAAAATTTAGTATGTAATTAAGATAATATAATTATATTTTTATGTAATTTTTTTCTCTACATAATTAAATAGGAATAAGTATAAGTAAGTAATTTTTGTTTGGTTCCAAATATAATTATTTAAATAAAGTTTGATGGTATTTGAAATGACATTGATCATTACGTGTATCAAAGGAATTCTATTCCCGGAATTAGCTGGCTGAAGGGTTAAACAAACATGCCATTAATGACCACAAGGAAATTGTGCAACAGAAATAGAGAGAAGGGCATGGAAACCATGAAAAACAAAAGAAAATGTTACTACTAATTAAATATAAACTAGTTGGTATACATACATTTTGATAACAAATACAATTAATCATTCTCCTTGAAAATATTTAAATTGAAGATGAAGCGTCGTCATCTTCTCTAACTCGTTCTAACAAGAAAGAAGTACTAGTAGGAGTAGTAGTACTAGTTGTGGTGGTGGTTATATCAACCTCGTCCTCGGCTTCCAAACAAGAAACACAACGGGTGCTGCAAGAAGAAGAGCTATAAAAGGATAAAGGGGAAGAAGGAGAATCGGAACTAACAAAATTATTATTGGAAGAAGAAGAAGAAAAAGCGACCAATAAATCAACGAAAGCGCCAAGAATATAGGCATGGTTGGTTTTTCCATTGACCCTCAAGTACCAACACAAAAGCTCCTGAAGACCCTCCCAATCTTGAACACACTGAGCCGCAACCATCTCCTCCATGGACTTTCGGAAGTCAACGTAAGGATCTTGGGATTCCAAGGACAGGACAACACTGTCCTTGAATATGGGCAACGTTGCTGATGATGTTGTTGAGGTTGTTGGAGATTTATTAGCCTCTAATATGGAACTTGTTTCCTCAGGCTCGAAGAACAAACGGTCGGAACGCAAACCACGGATGACGGTTTCTATTGAGTCGAGTGTTCTGGAATGTTCTTCGGAGGCGGTTGAGAAGCTGGCGGAGTCGTCGTCGGCGGGGGAGACGTCGTCGGTGAAGAAGGATTCGGAGCTCTCGAAGGTGGCATCTAAGAAAGCGGCGTTGATGGTTTTGAAAGTGGTGTCGTTGTTGTTGGTTCTGAAAGAGAGGGTTCTTGGTTGGTGACAAGAAGGCCAAGGCCAAGAGGAAGAGGAAGAAGGTTTGTTGAGGAGAGAAGGGAGCTTCATTTTCTTGGCCATGGGAAATGAAATGCAGATTCAAATGATGAAGAGAAGAGAAGAGTTATAGAAATGTGAGTTTATTAATTATGTCTTCGATATTAGGGGCATTAATGGCAAGTCAGGTGTGGCTGCCTCCTGTCTGCGGGGGAACTGGCTGGGCTCACACTACTCTATCCTCTTCAATTTTTCATAGGCTTTTAAAATAACCCTTTCATTATCAAATAAATATAAGCCTTTCTAGGAAGACCCTCAAAGGAAAAACAATATTATTGATGTTTTTGAATAAAACTTCTTTTTAATTTTTTATCATGTATTTTTTATTTAAAATTATGGTCGCTCTATCCTTTTTATATAAATTAATAAATTATTATATGTGTTGTTATTTAGGTTAATATAAACTATAATGTCCTCATTTAATTCTATTGTTTTATTAGTAATAAATAATTTGTTAAGCTTTTAAGTTTTATTCATTGGTCAAATGAAAGGTGATAAAAAATATATTAATTACATGTTGATACAATTGAAAAATATAAATTGATTACACTTTGATCTCCTAAAGTGACAATAGCTTTGGGACAAAAAAAAATTAAAGCGACAATAGTTCTTATGACAAAGAAAGTATAAAGATACACAAATTAGATAAATTTTTCAAATAAATATATTAAATTCATTGTGCTATTGTTTATTTCCATGTCCTCTTCTCTTATTTTGTTTTAATTTTAATTTTAATAATGAGTTACTATCTTCAAATCAAACCCTATTTTGTTAAAACTAGTTGAAAGCTGAAAAGCTAATTGAAAACTAAAAAGTTGTTAAAATAAAAAATTAAAAGCTGATAAGTTTATTATATTGAAAGTGTTTAGTAGAACTAACAATTACAGTAGTTGATAAATATAAAATGACAAAAAAAGACATACTAAATTATTTAGATTAACTTGTAAAATTTTTATATACATAGCTTGTAACTTTTTTTAAAATAATTTAATTGATCTCAAATTTAAATAAATAATATTTAAGCTTTTTGTTTGCTTTTTATAACAAAAAATCATGAAATATATAAATATAAAAGAAAAACACATACTTTAAATATCATAATTCTTATAATTAAAGTATTTTTTATAGAAGTAAGAATTACATATTATAAAGTTTTGATAAAAGGAATACATATAATAATAAATAATATAAATATCAAATATAATAATGATAAATATTATAAAAAATTTCATGAAATAATTAGCCTTTTAAAATAGAATAAAAATTTAATCTTTTGAAAATAAGATAAAGGATGATATTAAGAATTATTTGAAATATGAAGGGGCAATGAAGTAAAAAAAATTCAATTAGTAGTTGAAATTGAAAAATATTACTTGAAAACAATTTTATGCTAGCAGAAAATACTATATAATTTGTTTAATGTGAACTACTAAGTTCACCGCCGAGATGCCTTACCAAACAAATACTTGAGAAAAGTAGTTATGCTTATTTAATATCATTGATTTTATCTTAAAAATGTACTACCTTTGTCCCTTGATATAATAACCTTTCAATTACTTCTAGTTTTTAAGAAAATTAGTTAATATAGTTAAAGTCATTTAATTAGTTTACAAATTATGCTAGTTTTTCAAAGTACTCTTACACAGTTAACTCAAATCTTGTTCTCTTTCTACTTATTCATATTTATTTCATTAGTGATTAATAAGGGTATCTTGGTAAAAAAAATAACTAATGTTGTTGACTTTTTTATAAGATTCTTATATTAAGGACCAATAAAATCTTTTGATAAGTTTTTATATCAAAGGTCATAAGTAGTATATTTTTTACAATAGTGCTCTTCGTTTGATCTTGTTAAGAGAGTTTAGTTTCTCTCGATTAAAAATAAATTTTTTTATGAATACTTTTGTATTTATTGAACTATAATAAGCTATATTTGCTTATATTTTAATCCTTATTTTTTTGCTTATATTCAACAACAAATTTAATATATTTTAGGATAAGATTTTTTTCCTTGTTACTTAAATTGAATGATGAGGTAGAACATTACTCTCTTTGGTTTTTTCTAACCAAGTTTACAATAATTAAAAAATATAATCAATAAGGATTTTTATATAACATCCTTTTATCTATTTTTTAAGTATTACAAAATTATTTAATTTAGTTAAAAGTATTAAATATGTTTACAATTTTATATTAGGTTTCCAAAATTACCCTGAAATTAATGGGATTGTTGTATTTATCTCTGTGTTAAAAGAAATAAAAGCAGTAGATGAAATATAACATTTGATTTTACCTAATTATTATAAGAGAGATAATGATCTACCCATTGGTGTAGATATCTTATTAATAAGAGTATTTTTAGTCAAAAACAATAAATAACATTATAAAATGGAAGATGATCATATGAAATGGGACAAACAAAGGGGAAAAGATGGTAAAATTAATAGCATAAAGGTTATCGATACTTTTTACGCTTAAATATGTTTTTGGCTTATATAAAACAAGGTGTTTGTTTTGGTTCGATAGAATACTTTTTCTTTTGCATGCCCTTCTCATGTTAATTATTTTGTTTTCAATCTGTACTTTGAACCCAATTCTTTAATTGTTGATATGGGTAACTATAAATTACACATTATCTTACTCAAATGGTTCAAATATGTTTAATTGATTGTTACCACGTGACTATTGTGTGTTAAAACATAATTATTAACAGTTAAAGTTGCTTTTAAAATTGTCAAAAAAATTAAATCATTAACATTTTTAATAACTAAAAACTATATTTTAATTTGCTAAAGTCGCCAATTAACAATTAGTTAGTTAGACATGTAAGAACCATATGAATAAACTAGTATGTAATTTAGTTAGTTATATCAATAATTAATAAATTCAAGCCAAAGTAAGGACAAAAAATAAATTATTTAATATAAGATGAATATAAAAGAAAAAGAAAGTTTATAGGATCAAAACTAAACAACCCCTATATTATAAAGACTGGAAACATACTTAAGCCTAATTTTTATTGCACTCCCAAATAAATGTGTAGTATTGCCTTTATTTCATAATATATGGTATAGTTGATTTATGGGTGACAACAAATCTGCATTCGCGGGCACCTACGAATATACTCATTGCGGTTACCCGTAAATTTTCAAACATGTATGAGTGTTGTACTACCTACCTCGCAAGTACCCCTATAAGTATTCATGCTATATTTTTATTAAATATATTCCAATAGTAAGGTATTTTATCATTTTATAATTGGATAAATCTTTAGCTCTCTCGATAGTAATAGGTTTCCTTTGAAGTCTTATTAATAAACTTCATAATCCCTCTAATGAATTCACTTTTTAAATCTCTTCCATGAGGACACACTTTATCATACATCCACAAACGATTCATATCAAAATTTATTTTGCCAACACACCACTAAGTTATAACACATGTATTATCCAAAATCGCACACCAAAATACTTTCCTAAACTCTAATTAGGAATTAGTAATTTATTTATTTTGTAAATTATAATTAGAACTTTAAATTTAATGATTACCAAACCTAAACTAATTGTATAAAAATTGAGTACATAATTTGTATGTTTCTATTTTTATAATTCTAATTTGAAATTTGGCAATTTTTTTCTAGACTCTAACCAGAAGTTTCTAATTTATTTATTTGGTAAGTTATAATTTATAATTTAAAATTTTATAATTACCAAACTTAAATTAAATATCTAAAAATTAGATACATATTTAATTTGTATATTTCTAATTTTGTTTGTTTTCTAAATTCAAAATTGATTTTTTTTAAATTTTCCTTTAATTAACACATGTAAAATTCTATTGTAATGTACCAATTAAAATGGTATGTTTTACGCCACTATCACAACATCAACGAGGAACGGAATGGATTACTCTATACTTCAAACCACACAAAAGATAATTTTGGAGCTAGAGAGAAATTGAGAAAAAGTTTAAAGTTTAAAAGAAATAAGATTGAGGTTGGAGGATCTATACACTTAAGCCTAGATTTGATGTTAGATTAAGGTTCTTCATGTGTCAAAAGGAACAAATGGGAAAGATATAAAAAAAAGTACGAGACTTAATGTTTCATGCATACCCGAACCAAATTTGAAAAATCACGTAGAAACATAGTTTCATATTAAAACCAAGCTATATAACTTTTTACATTTCTGACATACTAAAATCATTAAGTCTCATATCATTTTCCCATAATAAAAATTAACATTCTTGAATTTAATGTACCCAATTGCAAAATTTAACAATTAATGTAACATCTTGAATTTAATTATTGGGTTAATTTTATTAATTAAATAATTAAATTAGGAATGTTTAATTAATTATTAGCGGTTATATTAATTTCTGGAATTTATTCGGGTGCGTTTTGGGTAACCGAGAGTTACCTAATTGATTTTAGAAATTAACTGAACACACAAAATGACTAAATTATCCTTAATGAATACTTGTTTCAATTCACTCTCCTTCACTTCTATCTCTCATGCTTGCGTGTTCAAAGAAAGGAAAACCGTTGTTCCATCTCCCTCACCACCCGCGACACACCTCTCTCACTTCCTTCTTCTTCCTCATCAATTTAAGCCATGACAAGGTCAATTTGTGTTCCATTCTCCTTCCTCTGCTCACAGGCGGCTTGTGAGCTCAAATGGGTTCTTCATTTTCAAAGTACGAGGTATGGTGCCATGGGATCCTAATTTTGTTTTCGACATGTCTCTTCCACCCATTTTCTAATTCCCTTAAATTTCCTAAATTTTTGGTCATTATGAAGCTAAACAATCTTATGGGCAGCATTGGGACAATTGAGGTTTTGATTTTCTTCATTTTAATTAAGTTCTGGATGACCCATTGCTCGGTCTAGCTCCATTTTATAAATTTGTGTATTAATCATTTGATTTCCATGGCTAGGGATTACTTTTGAACTATTTAGACAGTGTAAGCAACTTTGGAACCTTAAGAATTGGTGTATTGGAACCTTGACGATGACGTTCGGTAAGTCAAATGCTTCCAAAGCTTTGTCGTTTCAATTAATTGTTAATAGTTATTATGTTAAGTTACTGAATAGTGAAAAAATAATTAAATTTAAGAGGATCTAGTGCTCGGTGAATTAATTAAAATTTATCGGTGTTATTTCAATGTAGGATAGGTATTGTAAAGAGCTAGGAAATTGATTTAAAATTGTCAAGCATTGTGGGCATTGGGAATCATGGATTCCAAGTAGGGGGAGCATTATATTTAAAATGCATAGATTATGAATAGATAGAGGGATATAGTTTAATGTATGAATAAATTGATGATTACTGAAATTGATTGTAATTTATGTAATTGATTGATTGTGATATATCCTCTTTAGATGTTGTTTCTGTTAGGATTTATGAATTTGGATTTCGTTTGTATATGTTTGTGATAATTATGATTGCATGAGGTTGCAATGGATGTGTGTAATGATTAATGTGATTTTTAGGTTATGGCATGAGGTTGCCTTTGGTCAATATGTTGTATTGATGATAGTGATTGAATATGTGAATTGAAATGTGTGAATGGTTAAAATGGAACTAGTTGTGGCATGTTATGCATAGCTGATGATTGAATAAGAACCCTTGGTGATGGGAACCAAGTGGTGGCCCCTAATGATAATAATCAGGTGGTTCATGATGATTGTGAATTGTTGTGTTGCATAGCATTGCATTACAGGACACATACAGAATTACAGGGGGCCTGTGATGTCGGCCCAAATGGGAAGGCGGCCTTTAAAGAGGTAAATACCCTGTATGGTTTCCTTTGGGATTCCATAGCCGCGTTAGAGTGGGTTCAAGGCTGGCCCACAACACCTAGTTGAGTTGTTGCTGTCATTGAGAGTGATCGGTGTTATATTATGGGCGAGCGGTTAAGTATTGGTAAAAATAATTGATTATATGTTGAGAAAATTTATACACTACAGTATAACTCCCATCAATAGAGTGAGATCTGCATGCATATGCATTTGCATATAGATGTTGCGATTGAGATGTTGTTGGGCAATCTATAATGTATGATGTTATAATTGATGCATTGTGTTTATGCAATATGTTAAATGGCAATATGAACTATGATTGTTTGAACCAATAAAACTTCTGAAGAAATCTTGGATTTATTGATAACCAACATTAAATACTTTAATTTAATGAAGTCATGTTTTGTTAACATTTGATAGTCTATCTAAGTGTTTTAGGATATAAAGCATGAGTTATAAAACAAATAAGGAGTTCCTGCATAGCACAAGTCTGGTAAGATGAAACAAAGAAGATGATGCATCAAAGAAGGAAACAAGTTATGGGAACGCTACCCAATGAAAAAGCTCATCTGGACTTGTACCAGACCCAAACCTGTTAAAGCCATACTACATGCATCAAGTATGTGGAAGAGTCCTTCTCAAGGCAACCGTCATAAACCAGACTTTATCCTCATGCTTCATCAAGCCTAAAGCTGCTTCAGACCTCCTGTAATGTCTCAAGCAAGAATCTGATTGCTCTTTATTTTGAGTCTCATCATCAATACCTTATGGATCACCAGACCCTGAATTACTTTCAGAAGTCCTCCTTGAACGAGAGAAGTCTGGTCCTCAGCATGATGACTCACTAAGCATCTTTCCTTCTCAGCATGAAAGATTATTTCAACAAGGGAAGTGTCCAAGCAAGGCAAATCAAGATTCTATCTAAAAGCATCTATTTTCACCAACTCTCTGTAATCCTCTAAGTATGGAGTATTCCTTCTTGGTGAAAATTACACTATATTTCTCAATCTGCATAGATCTCAAAAGCTCTTTGCTCTATGCTTAGTGTGCAGAATGACTCTCTTTGACCCAAAAGGTTTATATCCATTAAACAAAAAACCACTTTGCATTGGATGCATTATTCCTCAATGGTCATCCAACGGATCTCTCTCTCTCTCTCTCTCTCTCTCTCCCAGTTGCACTTTTGGAAGACAAACCATATAAATTGCAACCTTTCTCTTCATAAAAAATGTGAGACAATAGTGAGATAAAAAAAAGAAGAAATAAGAGTCGAGAGAGTTTGTAAGTAAGATAAAGAGAAAAAAGAAAAGAAAATGGCATATGTTAACAAAAGAAGAAATCAGAAAATGCCATTAGGGGAAAAGAAAGCTCATTATGTGCATAATTAATCTCATATTTCAGAAGCTATAGTACTCAAGCCAGAGATATGAAATCAATTCATCTTCTTTGAGAGATCATTGTCTCTGACTAAGCTTTAAAACTTAGTATGTACTTTACCCCTCTTTATCATCTACTTGTACTAAGTGTTACGTAAAATAAGCCTCTCTTCAATTGTATAAGTTTATTGACCAGACGCATCACTTAACTCAGCTAAGTCAGAAGGCTTATTAATTTTATTGTTCAAATTCTTTCAATTCTTTGTAACCATAGGTCTGGTAGACCTATTGGGAAACACTGTTAGCCTGAAGAGGCTTTGGAAAGAATAATTAAGTTTAAGCCATGAGTGGCTTGTCACGAAATACTTGGGTCTGCTTAAGGAGTGGGTGCTGTAAAAGAATACTTAGTTTGAGTCAGGAGTGACTGATGTCAAGAATACTCAAAGGTATGTGATGTGCTTAAGTCATGAGTGGTTAGATTCAACAATACTCAAGGGCACGATATGTGTTGTTTATATAAAAGGGATAATTTTACATAATGGAAAAACCCTTCAAGTCTGAAGATACTAGATGTAGCTTCTATGTTGAAAGTGAATCAGTAGAAATCTATTATGTGCTGTTTCTTTCCTTATCTCTTACAATAGTCTGATGCTCTCACACCTATCTTCTCTGATTTGTAAAAGTCTACTTCAATGTGCAAAAACACTCTTTCTTTTAAAGATCACTTTTTGATTTAAAAAAGTGAACAGACTTATTTAACCCCCCTTCTAAGTCTATTCTTCGAACCATCAATGATGATTTTTGTAACAATATAAGGATTGTAGGATTGGACAAATGTTCTAGATACTATGGTTAATTCGGTTCAATACGGTCATTTAACATATATATGCTTACCCTTAAATCTGTAGTTGTTTTTTTAATGAAACTTGATCGAGGCGATGAATGGTGAGTTGCCATATGGAAGTCATTATGGTCATGGGAACCACTAACAGAATATATGTGTATATATATGTAGATAGTTATACATAGGGATGGAAAAATGGGCTGGCCCGCCCTGCCAAGTTAAACGGGCCAAAATTCAGGACCCGCCCCGCCTAAGGCGGGCCCGGTGGGCTGCGGGCTGGCCCGCCAAAGTTAAAATTGTAATTTTTTTAAAAAATGTGTCAAATTAAGATTAAAAAATTAGAAAAATAATTTTTTAAAAAAATTAAAGAAAATATTATTAAAAGAAATATATAAATAGTAAGAGATGTTACTTTTTTTTTTAATTTTAGAAAATCAAAGTATATATTTTAATAAAATAAAGTATAAATTAGTAATATTTATATTTTTTTCTTTTGGCAGGGCCCGTTGGGCCGGCCCGCCCCGCCAAGGTTTTGGCCCGCCAAATTAGCGAGTCAGGCGGGGCGGGCCTTGGCGGGAGGCGGGCTAAAAATTCTTGTCCGTCCCACCAAATTTGGCGGGCTAGCCCGTTGAGCCTGGCCCATTTTGCCATCCCTAGTTGTACAGTTTTGAGATGTTGTGCCTTGACCGGCTCTTGATATGTACATATACATTTTGTATAGTGGTTTAGGTAGCTGACAACCTCATTGGAGGTGTAGAAATGATTTTGTCATATACTTGCGTGTTTGAAGATGTTGATATGCATGGTGATATTTTAGACATGGATGGATCCATGAGAAATGAAATATTGTGATTTATTCCCAAGAATTGCTATATTGTGCATATGTTGTTGAATTGATATGATGGGCACTTAATGTTGAATGAGATGAGAAAATGTTTGGTACCATTATACTTGATGAATTATGTTGTTGCATTGGAAATTATGCATAATTAGGAACTGAGCAGGTCAAAATGAGATCCATGAGGTTCTGGAACCTCTAGATAGACCCTATAGCATATATTTAGTATTTAGAGTGTCGGAGTAGAGTGAGCCAATTTGGATGAGGATTGATGAGTAGGTTTCTTGGGAATAAAATGGCCTACATATGTTCTAGCGCATAACTTGCTTGCTTTAGGGAATTTTGAGGCGTGGCTTGTTGTCATGGGTCATAAGTGATGTGTTTTAGATGGTGTCAAAGTTTGGTTTGGATGTCATTTTAGGAAGTTGGGGTGTGCGAAAGTTGGCCGGAAGCCAAAATTTTACCTAATTTCTACATTTTGGTCTGGTGTAATCGATTGCAACCTCCCTGTAATCAATTACCACCATTCCGTGATTCTGGTAATCGATTACCAGACTTCTTGTAATCAATTATAGACTCTTGTAATCGATTATACGGTACCTTATGACCTTCAGAACTTGTTGAAAATGCATTTGAATTCCACCCAGCTTTAGCCTAGACTACTCTAAGTTAATTGCATCGATATTTAGGACTTCTACGCGACCAACTGGGGTTCGCAATTAATTATAAAATGTTTTCTTGGGTTTTTATTTAACTGAGTCATAAGTGCTCACATTTTATTAGTATCAGAGCGATTAGGGTGTTACAATTAGCACACATGCATTAATAACACTTGAAATCTTTTTCTATACCAATTGGTAGCATACAACATCGGTAAGAAATATAAGAACAATGTTAATTACTTCCTCAGAAAGAAAGAGAAAAAATCATATTTAAATATACAATTAAAATAATGTTAACTTTTTATAAAATAATATTTTATTTTTTATTTTTATTTTATTATTGTTTTTATTTTATTTATTACTCTTTTATAAAATAACAATTTACTTATGATTATAAGGTCACAAGTTTAAATTTAATCGATGAAGGTACTTTAACTATGGGTAATCTATAAACACTTTTATAGACATTTATTAAACCTTGGCGCATTTAATAGGTTCTATTTTAACCAATATACTTATTGTTTTGGACCTAAAGACTTTAATGTTTGTGCCTCATATGATGAAAGCTTGCAACCTTAATTTATGGATCAAATGTCACTCGTGAAATTTATTTTTTTACAACACGTACTTGTTAATTAGACTCCTCCTCTTTTTTCAATGTCAATGAGATTTGAAAACTTCAATTCTCTTTTTTCATTAGTATATCCATGATGCATACATTCATCCAATTTGTGAATATCCACAAACAATAATAGATATTCACTAATACTCAATGACATCCAAAACAACAAAATCTAAAAATAATATCAAAATTTACAAAAATACGGGATGAAGGTGGGGGATTGAGTGAAAAATAAAATGAGGAAATGATTGATTGCGTGAGACACCTATTAGAATTAAGGTCTTGGGGATTAACTAAGAGGGGGAGGGAAAATGAACAAAAAAAAAGGAAATAAGTAAAAAAAATTAAGGTTTTCTTTATTGATTTTTCCAATGTGCGTATTAGGGCAAATTTTTAGAAATTAAAAATAGAAAGTTTTTTTCAAAAATTGTGTTAGGTATGCCTTCAAACTTACAAAGACTATATCAAACATAATCTGCAATAAAAACTTTCCAAGTTTAATATCTTAAAATGTTTCATGTAACACATTAGAAAAATCATTTGTTTAAATATAGTATGTGTATTTTAGTAAATTAATTAAATGAGTGTCTATAAATAGGGGTGTTTTTCTTCTAATCCATTCCAAAGTAAACCGCTCAACACCCTTAAATAATTAATAATTGAACTAATTATTAATCAAAATAACCGATAATTGCAAAAAAAGGCATTTTTATGGGATTTGATTTCAGTTCCACCTTTAGAAATCGATTCACTTCAAACTGATTCAAAGTTTATGTAAAGTGTTACAAAAATCATGAACTTACATTCATTCATTTATGTTTACCAAAAATGAAAAGTCCAACATCACTTCAATTCAAGTCTATAATTTATTTTACCGAGCGTAAAAAAACATAATTCATTATTCATAAAACATGGCAAATTACTTTTTAGTACATGATTTATTCTTTATTTAAAAAAGTATAGTTCATTAGTATGTGATTTATTTTTAAGGTTTTTTGAAAATTAAAATCTAATCTAATCCAAACTGATACCTATGAGATTAAATTAGATTAAATTTTGTGGTACATTGTAACTAGTCCAACCTAAACCACATGGTGATTTCTTAATCGGAGTGAATTATGTTTTGCTTCAAAATCAATCCAATCCAATCTACGATCACTTGTATTCACAAGCATGGGTATCTCAATATCCATATTTTATCCATTTGCTTAACAAATGGAGAAGATATCCATTTATATCATCAATAGATGTCCATTAAAAATCTAAATCCTATCTCTGGCAAATTTTATTTACAAACATCCACAAATGCATTTTTTTGCATCCCTAGACGAGTGTAAGACATTTTTCAATTCACAACATACATTTGTTATATTTTTACAACAAATAAATTTATTAATTGAATTTTCTCTCTTTTGTTGTTAATAAAATATGATAAATCCGTCCACTCAGCTAACGCAATTAGTGTACGGCGTGTAATAAAGTGTAAGAGCTTATGTTCAAAGCCTATTTTTCTCACTTAGTGACACTTATCTTTATCCCCTTTATCGTTATTCTAAAAGATAAAGAAGCATATTATAAATATATTTTTGTTTCTTCAGTAATATTAAGGGTAAGTTTAGAAGTATAACAAAGCTAATTAACACATTTAATGCATCTAACTATAATACTTCATCTGTTTCCAAGATGAAATTAAGTTTTTCCTTTTCATTTACTCTTAAAAATAGTTACTTTTGCTTATGTTAAGGTAATTGCAAATTGGATTGGATTGATTTTGAAGCAAAGCACCATCTGATCCGATTAAAAAAAATAGCATGTGGTTTAGGTTAAACCAGTTACAATGTACCATGAAATTTAATCTAATTTAATCCCCTAAATATTAGTTTGGATTAGATTAGATTTTAATTTTCAAATAAACGTTAAAAATAAATCACATATTAATGAGCTATACTTTCTTAATAGAAGAATAAATCACATTCTAAAAAGTAAATTGTCATGTTTTATGAATAATGAATTATGTTTTTCTTACACTTAGTAAAATGAATTATACACCTAAATTGAAGTGATATTGGACTTTTCTTTTTTGGTAAACATAAATGAATGAATGTAGGTGTAATATCCCAAAATTTGTAATTTTTAGAAAATTTATTCATTAAGGATTAATGGAGAATTTCTGAATGAAATTCCAAGTGAATACTTTTTGAAATGTGATAGTCCGAGTGAAAATCGTGTAATACCAAGTGAAGTAAGACCGAGGAAGTTATTTCCAATTGAAGTTAAGATGTTTCCGAGTGAAACATCATTGAACAAATTATTTTTGAGTTAAGAAAACTGTGTTCGAGAGACACTTTTTAGTGAGGAAAATCCGAGTGAATCAACTCCGAGTGGAACGTATCCGAAAGGGTTATTCCGAGAGAAGTAATCCTGAGTAGGGAGAAACTTTGGAATTGAATAAGTACTCCTCAGGCTGGGATATTTTGAAAAGTGACCGAGTGGAGTATCTTCGAGTCGTGTGACTTTTCAAGTGAAGATTCGCTGAGTGTGAAATTTCCGAGAGAGATGGAACCAATTAAAATAAACCGAAAGAGTATATTCTGGATGAATAGTTTCAAGGGAAATAAATGACCGAGTGATAAATTCATTCAATTCGTGTTTGGTCAGAATTGCTGAGTTTGTACTCGGGTTAGTCTTTGAAATAGTCTTCAACCCTGAGTGACCCTTCGAGTGGAAAGACCTCCGAGAGAGGATTGTCTACTAACTCTGAGTAATCTTTTAAATGAGAAACTTTCAAGTGACGTAATTGAAGGATTGACTCGGACAGGAATATATCTGAGTGAGATGTCTGAATGAGACATTTTCGTGTGGGTTATTTCTGAGGAAGGAATTCTGAGTGGATAGAGGCTTTCTCGAAAAGATATGCTCAGAATGTTGAAACTGAGTCATAATTAATAATTATTTTAATTATTAGATCTTTCCATGTCACTCTGTTCTTATACCTTCCAGCAAAGTCTTTTTCTGATATTTTTCTAAGAATGGGACCCTCTCTGATGTGCTGTCCCTTTTCATTAAATGCTTATTCTTTACTTGTCATTTGAAGAAAACGTACAACAGATAACCTCTTATCATTCACGTCTCTTTACATGAATGATATAAATACCAATTTCTACTGTTGAAGGAGTTTAGAAACTTTTGAAAGTAAAAACATCATCTATAATTTTTCTTTTCCAAACCTTGCTGAAAAGCCATTAACGAAGAAGAAATCAATCTTTATTTCTTCTCTTTACAAAGAAAGCTCTGGACTGGTACAAAGCTGAAATTCCAGTCGGAATTTACAAGCTGTGAATTGGATATAGCTTTAAGAGCTGTAGGAACTCTTATTTCCAGGTAGGAGAGCGTTACATTTCAAATAGATAGTTTATGAATGGATGTGGGGTATTATTATTGTGTACATATGATATGTATGTGAATTATTGTATGAGACCCCGATTATATGACGTTTTATGTTTTCATATCTTCCATTTATATTATTGATATTGATATGAGATTGATGATGATGATATGGAAGATGATTCATGAATTTTTCATGATATTTATGTATATGCATGAGAAGTATGTGTGAAGATCGAATATGAAATATGATGTGGTTTCCACAAAAGACCTTGGGTGGGACTTAAGGCAAAAGACAAAAGACCTTGGGTGAGACTCAAGGTAACCTCTTGAGCGGGGCTCGGGGTTTAGCCCGTGGCACTCACCGTTGTCACTGAGAGTGATGGTGTCACATAAGGGTGTAAACGGTTTGGTACCTGTAAAACGGCCGGTTCAGCTGAGAGCTGAGTTATGGCTTAGGGAGCCAGTGTTGCAACACAATTAAAAGACTTAATAATGGATCTATTCGATTGAGTACATGTGTGCACTGATATATATATATATATATATATATATATATATATATATAAGAACGACATGCTGTTTTTGATATGCTACATGACTAGGTGATGTTTTATATACATAGTTATGAATTGGACTTTTAATCCAATTCAATAACTATTATTTGATATGTATATGCTCACTCCCTACTTATTATTTTTACAGTGGATAAAGGGCATAACGATGGCATATGAAGTCACTCAACCGATTGGAGCATTATGTATTTACTTGTTTAGTACATAGTACACATAGTTATTTGTAGAAGCCTAGGCCGGCTCCTGGGTATACCGAGTGATTTTTATTTATTTGTATACTTTAAAGGGCCGGTCGGCCATTGTAGATATGACAGTGTTAATTAATTTAAACTTTGTTCGATTTTTGAATCATTTATTTGTATTTTTAAATGAGCCGGTCGGATTGAGGTAAAATCGATATTGTTAATTATTGAATCCGACTTCTATTTGGAAATTTAAAATTATTTATGAAAAATCTATTTGGTTATTGAAAACTTATTTAAAAATCAAGAACGTTATAGTAGGTTCATGATTTTTGTAACACTTGGCATAAACTTTCAATCAGTTTGAAGTGAATCGGTTTCTAAAGGTGAAACTGAAATCAAATCAAATTCGTCCTCCCTTTTTTCAAACAAGGGATGCTTTTGGTTATGCTGATGCTTGAAACAATTTTATCTTCTCTATATTACTATATCTCTAGAACGAATAATTTTATGAGAAACTATTAAGGAACATTATAATTTTACTTATAATTTGAGTAAAAAAAGTTTTAAAGTATAAGTAAATTTCAGTAAAATTTTTTAATCCCATAATGTAAGTAAAATAATATATTTTTAATGTATTAACTGTTTGTCTACTAAATATGTCCTTATTGTATATATTCTTGAACTGGTCTGAACCGGGGTCTAGGATCCGGTGTGGGACCAGCCACAAGAATACAGGTGTTTTAGGGTTTGTACACCGGTGTCACGGGTATCCCTTAGTGGGTTGCTTAGCTCCATTAAACGCTGTGAGTTCTTGCGTGTAAGGCTGTAAATCTGCATCATTGAAACCCATTCTTTTGAAACAATTATAAAAAATAACATCACAGGAACTTCCCTGATCGATGAGGATCCTCTTGACATCCTTGTTGGCTATGACTGTGATGATAACTACTGCATCGTCACCTCCTGGGATTGTTGGGCCAAAATCATCATCCGTGAATGACACCATTGGGGCTGCCACACCGTCCCTAAAAGGGCGGTTATCTCTTGGTTTGCCCTGGACAGACAGAATCATTCTGTGGTGGTTCTTCCGAGCTGTGATTGATGCTCCTCCTCCAGCAAATCCTCCAGCTGTCATCTCAATCACTTCACGTCTGCCCTGCCTCTGTTGCTGAGGCATGTTGTTCTGTTGGGCTCCTTCAGCGATCACTACTCCCTTCTGCTTTTCAGCTGCAGTGAACTTCCTGGCTGGGTTATGAGTGTTATCATCCTCATCATCAGGATCTCTGCCCCTCTTGTCCATCCTTTGAGGCTCGTCTACAGATTTCTCCCTGAACAAGTACTGTTTCAACTTTCCTTCCCGAATGAGAGTCTCCACCGTATTCTTCAACACCTTGCATTCGTCGGTATTGTGACCTATCTGCTCATGGAATGTGCAATACTTACGTGGGTTATCACCCCTCTTGACTGGGGGTGGTTTCCTTATACCAAAAATGTTCAACGTTGGCCACCCAACTTCCCTCATGATTTGGGAGTGTCTGGCGTTCAGGGGAGCGTAGTTATTGAACGACAAGACGCGCCTGTCTCGTTGATGTGGACGAATGCTTGCAAAGTCCTCTCGAAAGGTGTGTTTCTCGGGTCTCACCTTCTCCTTCTCCCTCCGTGGCTGCTGAGTGGGTGTTAGGGGCTTCATTCTAGCTGCTGTTGCCTCCAGATGCATCTCTATGCCCACGTACTTCGAAGCTTTCCTTTGAAACTCCTCGAAGGTCGTTGGGGGGCTTTTTTCCAAAGATAGGGCAAATGCAGATCCAGGTTGCAGAGCTTCCACTACGATATGGAGTTGTATGGCCTCCGTGAGGTTGGGGACCAAAGCAGCCTCCTTATAGAACCTCTTCAAGAACTCCTTAAGAGTTTCAGTCTCTCCTTGTCTTATCTGGGCCAGAGTATGAGAAGTTCTTGGGATATCCCTGGAGATGACAAAATGGCTTTCAAATGCAGCTGCCATTTCTTCCCAAGAATCTATGGATCCTGAGGGTAGACTCTTGAACCAGCTGAGAGCCTCCTCCGTCAGTGTCCTTGGGAACATCCTGCACATGACGTCTTCATCAGCTCCCAAATACATGGCTTCATACACATAAGCATCCAAGTGCTTAGTTGGATCAGTTTCTTCATTATACTTCCCGATCGACAGTGGTTGAGTCGTTTGCAAATGCTTCGGGATGGCAATACTCATCAGTCTCCTTGAGAAAGGAACACTGAGTTTGTAGGTCCCAGAAGTTACTACTGCCTGCTCCCTTCTCCTGGCACTGACTCTGTCCCCAAAGTCTTGGGTCTGCTCCCTCTCTTCGTACGTGGGGATTTTCGAATATTAGAGGGTTGTGGATCTATCCCTCACTGATGCATGATGAGCATCCTCTGCATGGGACGCTGCCCTGTCCCCCGTTTCTCTTTTCTCCCGCCTCAACTCCATCAGCTCTTCCTTGAGTTGCTTGATAACCTCATCACGAGGATCAGGGATTTGCATTTGCACCATCCTCCGGGTTTGAGTTGCAGAAGTCTCAAAGACAAGTCTCCTTCCAGCCTGTTGGTGGGTCACATCTTCCACATGACCATCAACGAAATCTCATCCATCACCTTCTATCACGACAACCAAACTTCTGCGAAAATGGAAATAACTCTATCGAGTCCCACTGGGCGTGCCAATGAACTGGTCTGAACCGGGGTCTAGGATCCGGTGTGGGACCAGCCACAAGAATACAGGTGTTTTAGGGTTTGTACACCGGTGTCACGGGTATCCGGTGTCGTGATCCGGTCTCTCAGTGGGAGGAAACCGGTCTTGTTGTCCTGGAGATCCTTCACACCAACGTTTCGCGTTGAAGTGGGGGCGAAAGGTGGTGCCACCTGTGAAGATTCTCCGACGCTCAAGTTAGAAGAGTATACGAACTCAGTAAATGCTCAAGTGATGTAATAACAAAGAGTAAGTTAGGACAACATAACCTTGCATGCGTATTGAAATGAGCTATTTATAGTTGAACGTAGGAAATGAATCGTTGGGTACAAGTGGGTCCCTTAGTTCTGATAGCGTGTGAAGTGTGTCAATCAAATTGGCTCAGTACTCAGAGTGTGTCAGGGGGGTAGGTCAATTATCAGGGTATGATCCCGTGATAGGTATGGAGGATAATCACCTTTCCGCATATTTCGCTGACACATGTACTTACTCTCTGAGGCCATTGACATGACATATTCTACCACATAGAGTATCTTCCCTGATAAGTTATTAGGAACTCTTATCTTGCTGTGACCGAGGGTCTAACGGCTACATAGACGTTTGGTGAGAACGAACGATCATCCGTTGTAGAGAAAACGAGTGGAACAGCTGATGAGACAAGAGCGGATGAGGGGAGACCGGATATCCGGTATGGCAATAATGAACCGTGACACCGGTTCTCCTTTTATGAGATCAGTCTGACGTCATAACATTGGGGGCCGGTATCCAGACCGGATCAATTCTCAATATCACTAATGCTTTGTGTGATAAATGGTACTAGGATAAGTTAGAAAACTATATCAAATATTTGATAACATTAATGTAAAAAAACTACTTCCAACTATTATTCTTAACATGTGCAAAATTAGTTACGTTTGCTTATATTTGGAAACAAAGATGGTACTATTTATTAGTGAAAGGGTATAAGTGCGATAATGGAACATTTGTTAGTCTTTATAATGTGCCTTAGACATATGTTGAGAAATAAGAAAGTGTAAAGTTTTTATCAAATTCACGTTAATGAATATTCCCTATGACTTTTCAAAACAGATTTAACATAATTTTCAATAAAAAAATTCACTTGCTTCCTCTGGTTTCAAATATAAGAGACAAAGGGAAAAAATCTAATCACACTTACCAATTAAATGATTAAATAGAAAAACATGGATAATTAACTTTTGATCTCTCTAATAATAAATAATGAGAATGAATGTGAAAAGAAATTCATTAATTTTGATATAAATGTGTAATTGTCTCTTGTATTGAGGACCAATAATTATATCTAAATTATTTCTTATATTCAGGACTAGTGGGGAGTATTTTCAATACTTAACATCCACTCCAAGTGTTTCATAATATAAGCCCTTAAAACAAAAAATTAAATGTTTCATTTTATAAACTCCTACCAAAAAATTAGGAGCATTTATTATATTTTTTTCTTATCTCACCTTTAGGCATTAAATGTTTTTATGTTTATGCAATTAATAGATAATGGTGAAATTTAACTTTATATGAGGAGAAATTTGGAAAAAAATTATCAATACAATAATTAATTTCATAAAATTGTATGCCCTAATAGAGTTTATCTAATCTATATGTACGTAACTTTACACATGATACCCCCTCTGATTATCTTTTATAAGCCTATAAAACAAAAAAAAAGTTGTGTTACTTTTTATAAGCCTCTACAAAAAATTAAAAATATTTATTGTATTTTTTCTTAATTTACCGTTAAGAATTTAATGCTTTCAAATTTGTATAATTAATATAGGATTGTGAAGTTTGACTTTAAATGAGGGTATAATCAAAAAAGTAAAACTACTTTTTATAAAATTAAAATAATAATTGCTCTCATAAAATTGTGTATCTTTAAAAATAAGGAGTTGTAAAAGGTGACAAAGCGAGTAAGAAATTAAAAGAAAAGAAAGTTTTCATTTAAAAATGTCATTAATACCTATCATTTTGATTTCGAAGCATTTCCTATACAATTTTGAATAAAACACTTCTACTTTTGATTTCTTATCGCTAAGGTTGTTCATGTACCATTTTTTAGAAAATTTTTTATCTCTTAATATAAGACATTTTTAAAAATTTCTATGTCATTAATTTTTTTGACTAAAAAAACCCTTATTAATGTATAACTTTTTCTTGAAATCAATATAATAATAAATAAAATACATCAATTATTATTTATCTCTCATATAATAATTGGGTAACAAGTGGAAAAATTAAATGAAGAAAGTTATAATGAGTTATAATCACCTTAAGAGTAATTTTAAAAAATTATAATAATTTTAATTAAATTAATATTTTTTAATGCGTACGAATTATATATAAAAAAGTTATATTTAAATAAAGAGTAAAATTGAGTACCGAGACCTCCCTTTGTAAATAGGTTATTTGAAATTTGAGACTTCTTAGATGACCGCATTTAATGCATACTCACAACCAACGGTTCAATTACCTTACCTCTGTATTTTGCGCGGGAAGGAGGATTTATAATTTTAATAGATTGTTATATTTGTCTTTATAATTATATATCAAAAGTATTCACCACCTTAAAAATTAAATTTGTAAGATTTTCTAAAAATATCATTTGAAAAATTAAAAATTTCAAATATCAAATTAACGTCAAGTTACTAGACACTTGTCTTATATATATGTTTTCTAAGGAGAGAAAACAATTCACACTTGTTACATTAGAAATTTAAATTTAATAAATTCGATAAAATCTATTTCTACTTTGGCTAATAAATGATTTGATATTCTCAAGTAAGTTAACAATGGTAACTACTTATACTTAATCTCAAATTTAACAAAACATAAACATAATATAACTACTCCATAATTGTTGCTTTATAAATTAAAAATATTTTTTAAAAAAGTGAATAAGATTTTAAATGGATTATAAGTACCGGGTGAAAAAAGAATTCCTGAAAAAAATTGACTGTGATTATTTGTTAAGTACTTTAAATGTATTCTGAAATTTTTAGAAAAGTCAAATTGAAACAACATTATCATACTATGTAGGTACATTAGATAGAGTGAATGTTTTGTCAAATAAACGATATGGGAATATCTTTTTTTCGAGTTTAATAGGATAAAATGATAAATTTTTAGACGTAATTGTTATTGGAGATCTATTACCTATTTAAGAATAAACCGGTACTTAGAATAAAGTTTTCTGATGTATAACTCCTCAATAATAAATAAAAAACCGTTGTAGTATAGTAAATATTTTAAAAAATAATTATAAGAATTGATTTAATAATTATTTGTAAAAATATTAAATGTATATAATATTTAAACAAGGTCCCGGAAAAACTTTATGTACGTGAAAACCTGTCATATTTAGATACGTGATTATATATCATCCAATTATCGAAGGGTTGTATAGACATGTATGAAATATTCATTTAGAAATCAACAATTAAGAGCCCAAGGTCTCGTTCACACAGCTCACCATCACATGGGATGGGAAAAAGTTATGAGGTGGTGGAAATGGATTCAAATCGATTTAGGTTAATTGTCCTCCACAAGAAAAATATATTAATTATGGAAGCCATAAAATCTGGTTTTCTTATTAAAAAGAATAATGTACAGTGTGGGAGGAAGGTAGGTAGAGGAAATAAACGAATCAAAGAGAGAGGGTATGTGGGGATGCATAGCATAACATTGTTAAAGTGTTACTAAAGAGCCCTCTTCTTCACGTGCCTCACGAGAAAGGGTCCAGAGAATGGATAGAGACCCCAGAAAAAGTCACAGAACTACAAATAGACTAACTGATTGGCACTCAACCAGTAGATATATATAAAATTGTTTCACCAACGGCTTCTCATCTATTTCCTTCATTGTCTCATTTAATTGGGTTTTTGCTGCCTCCAAAACCTCCAAACTTTTGTCACAATCAAAAGAGTTGAACTTGTATTCCCACTCTATAGTCAATAAAGAGTTTTAGATCTACTCAAATGTTTATGTGGTTGACCAATGCATGCCAATTCAATGGGATTAAACATTAATCAACATAAATTGAGTGTTTTTATAAGTATTTTTTTAAGATAGTTAATGTTGTTAAAATGGATAGTTCACTTAAATTAATCTACTAGGATCATAAATACTATCATTCCAACCCAACCTTATTCATCTAACGATAAGTTAAGGAAATCTTAACTCAACTCAACCTAATAGTAAGCCAAGTTGATCCATGAGTTGATTTATCTAATTTTAAAATAAAAACAATTTTTTTAAAATATCATTAAAAGCTTAATATAATATGTATTTTTTTATAAAAAAACAATAGGTTTTTAGTTTAGGTGAGCTAACCTAGATCAGCATAAGTTGACTTGCTTTAAATTCTAGGTTAAAATCAACCTGATTCTTAATGAATTGTAATTTTTTCAACTCGGCTCACTAGTAAGTCAGGTGTAGTAAAACTAATTCAGGGTTCCATCTCATTTTAACAAATCTAAACATTATCCCATGTCACATACCTAAAACACTGGGACCGCGATTTATAGCCTATCCTTGTGTGTTATCCAACTCCAACAGAGGACATGAATCATATTATTCCCGTGGAATCCTATCCACACTGCAATGGAACAAGAGTACAGATATATATGCATTGCCTAGTCCCCACCATCACCTTAATTTTATGGTTAACATATTATTTGCAACTTGAAGGACCAATTTGAGGGCTTCTATTTTTGAATTTTTCGATTATATTTAATCATTCAATCCTACAATTTGAAACTTCTCCAATAAAAAAAAATTGTATTAAAAGAGTTCATGAAATTAAATAAGCTAATTCAGATATCATTTCAAGCTGATGAAATGTATTGCTCGTGATGAATTTGATTTGTGTTGTAAACAAAGTCAAACACAAAAGAGAAGTAATGTCCAAATTAACTTAATATTATTGTTACGTGGACAAGATGAGAGGATTCTTTGTTTTGGTTGAATTTAATAACAACTTATGCGATATCTAAGTTTTTGATATGTTAATTACCATCTTCGTTTACATAAGACTTTTTTTTTACCACTACTAAGAAAGTTACCTTTCTCCTTTCTAAACTAATGCTCCCTCCATTTTTTATTTATTTATCCATTTTGTATTTTTAATTCAAATATCTGTTCATTTAAAAATTCATGAGAAAATAATTAATACTTCTTTTTCTAATTACACCCTTGCATTCTTTAACTATTTCATTCACTTTGTTAATACCTGTTTCAGTTTTAAATGTCCTAACTTTATTACAAAGATCTTTTTTGTAGGGAGGTGGGGAGGAGAGGAAAAAGATATGTTGGTTTAAATGGGAACAAGTGTGTAAGAGTAAAGAGGCAGGTGGGTTGGGTGTGAGGGATCTGGAAAAATTTAACTCTGTTTTACTTGGGAAATAGGTGTGGAGGATGTTGGGGGATCATGAGAGTTTGTGGGAAAAATTTTTAAAATCTAAATATGGGTCAAGTGTTTGGTCTAGGGATTGGGAGGTGTTTGGGAAAGGGTCAAGATGGTGGAGAGGCTTAGGGAGTGTGTTGAAAATTTCTAATGAGTTTGGATGGTTTCGATCTAATGTTAGGAGGGTGGTGGGAGACGGGGTTCAAACAAGTTTTTGGTCTAATTGTTAGTTGGGAGACACATCATAAAGTCAAGATATCAATAGATTGTTGTCGTGACCCGGATCGCGGCGGCACAGCCGACCCTCAAGAGATAAAACGAGTTTCGAAATCCTTTCGAAAAGAAAACAGGGAGTCGCCGCCAATATTTTTAAGGATAAAATACCGGGAAAACCTTTCGTTAAAGCACTGGTTATGAAAGTAAAATTCTAAATTCGGGAGTCGAATTACAGGTGAGGAAGGTATTAGCACCTCACAACTGTCCGTTATAAAACGGTTACCCCAAATTGATAGCGCACATTATAAATAGCCCAGAAATTATTTTTAACTTCTTTTAGGAAAAGAAGCATACAAAACGACAATAGCAGACACAAACAGACAAAACAAGACCAAACAGTGACACTAAGAAATTTGACCAAACAGTGACAGTAGGAAAGAAGAAAATAGAGTGAAAGTAAAGATTAACAGGACGTCCCGTCCAAATTAACCTTAACTTATACATAAACAATTCAAAGATTAAAATAAAATTAAATAAGATGGAGTAGAATAAAGTTGATTAACAAAACTGAAGATTAACAGGACGTCTCATCCAAATTAATCTTATTTTTAAGAAAATACTATTTTAAATAAAATATTAAAAATATGAGATTAACAAGACCTCTCATCTAAATTAATCTCATTTTAAAAAAAATACTATTTGAAATAAAATATTAAAACATGAGGTCAACAATACGTCTCGTCTAAATTAACCTTATTTTTAAGGAAACACTAATAAAATATTAAAAACACGAGATTAACAAAACGTCGCGTCTAAATTAACCTCATTTTAAACAAATTGCTATTTTAAATAAAATACTAAGAACATGAGATTAACAAGATGTCACGTCTAAATTAACCTCATTTTAAACAAATTACTATTTTAAATAAAATATTAAATAGACAAGATTGATTGAGATAATAACATAGACATAGAAATTAAACAAAAGAAAGTGGGCCCGACAGGAACTGATTCTCGCTCCTACGTATTCTCGAGCTTTCGAGAAATCAGGGTTACATAATTCTTTGGGATAACTTCGAGAAAACATTTAACATTATTTTTAATTGATTTAAATTTTAATAACAAATTTATGAGGAAGGAAAAATACAAGGCAAAGTAATTCGCACGTGCATAAACCTTCAAAAACTTATATCGCAAATGTAGAAAAAAGTAATTTTGTACGACATTGCTCATAAGGTTTTATAGTGTTTATTCTAAATAGAAACACATATTTAATATTTTATTTTTAAAAAAAAACTTGACACAAAACTATTTTTTTTTTAATCCTTAAGAGATGTTTAGGTTTTTAATATTTTTATTTTTCACTTAGCATAAAAATTATCTATCATTATTATTATTATTTTAAACAAGGATATTTGTATTAGGATATTTTTCATAAAAAAATCTAGGATATGTAAAAACTACTTATTATTTTCTTCAAGTTTTAAGGAATGAAAGAAAATAAACCTGATAACGAATCTAAAACATATGAAATAAAGGGAAAAGGGATATAAAATAAATCATAATAAAATATTTATTTTCAAATATAAGCAAGAAAACCATATAAATTTAACCATAGAAATTTTAAGGATTCTTTATTTTGAATCTAACCTAAAACTCACTCGTTTATATTTTCCAAAGGAAACATTTAGATTTTAACGTCCATTTTTTATCATTCATTTATTTAAAGAAGAAAAATTATTTTTAGAATTTTAGAAATAAAATATTACCAGCCCCAAAATAATAAATGGTCATTTTTTTTTACCAAAATAGTAATAAAATGAAAATAATAAAACAAAGTAGAATGAGCCCAGAATTTAAAAGAAATAATAATAAAAATAACCTATGAAGAGACTAAAAGAAAAAAAAGCAAAAGTGAACAACAGGGGGAGGGACGACACATTGAGCTACAGAGAGGGAGAAAAACGGTTTTGAGAAAGGGAGAAGAAAATGGATCGAGAGAGAGAAGACCAAAAGTGGCGGTTCACAGGTCCGAGGCCGGCGACAAGGGAGGCGGGTCTGGGTCGGTCGTTCGCGCGGTCAGGGAGCCGGTTGCAGGGAGGGGGATCCGATCAAGCTCCGCAGAGGTGAAGTCGACACCGGAGATGGGGCAGTACACGTATGTCGAGGAAGGTCGGTCCTGGTGCAAGAGGAGGCCGCGGCGGGTCGGGATTCACGGTCAACAATGGTGAAGGCTGTGACATCCTGGCGCTGTTGAGGGCGGGGAGTGATCGCCGGTGCATGGGCACGGACAAGGAGCGGCTCCTGGCAGGCTTCCAGCGGGGAATGTGGCATCCGGGGCACTGTTGAGGGCGAGGAGTGATCGCCGGTGCATAGGCACGGACAAGGAGCGGCTCCTGGTAGGCTTCTAATGGGAGGGACACATGAACGAACCGAATACATACCAGAATGAGAGGGATCCAAAGACTGTATAGGTATGGGACTATACAGTCGAGGATAGCTTAAAGAAATGAATTCGTACTACATATACCAACAAATGCATTAGCCTTTTCGGTAGCCTATCACTTAAGAACTCCAAAGTTAAGCGTGCTTAACTTGGAGTAATTCTGGGATGGGTGACCTCCTGGGAAGTTCTCAAGAAATGTATGAGTGAGGACAAAAGCACATTGGAAAGGTCTCATGTTGGTCTGTGGGGTGAGTCGTTTATTCCTGAAAAGCGGCTGGGGTGTTACAAAGGCGAACTGGATTCGGTTCTGGCTTGGCGAAGGGGGCGTCGGTGGTCAGTGGCCCAGTAGCTCCTTCTTCTCTTGTTCTTTTCCTTTTGTAGTTTTTGTTATTTAGATTGTTGTTGTTGGTGCTTTGGTTTGAGTTTTGTGGGTTTGGTTGAATGTTTTTACGGGGTTTGTGGTTTGAAGAAGGGGATGATGATGCTACTGGTTGAGGATAAAGATGAGGTTATAAGGATGAAGGTGATGTTGAATGTTGTTGATAGTTTCTTTGAATTTGTGAAGAGGGTGAAGATAAAAATGAGGATGAAGATGGTGATCAAGGAATGATGATGGTTTTTTTCTCCTAATTCGTGAAGGTTGTTGGGTCCTGTGTTTTCTGGTTCTTTGATTTTCAATTCATGGAGAGGACCTCAAGAATGAACATCTGATCATGCTTTATCCTAGGCCGTTGGGTGTTATTATTTTTTATGAAGGGTATTTCTTGAACCCTTCATTGTTCCCTTTTCAGGCCATTCCCCTGCTGGTATGGGAAATGGAGTTGGTTGTTGGAAGACCCAGGAGCATGGGAGGGGGATGGGTCACATTATTATTTTTTAATCTGATGGTGTTCACAATTGTTTTCAATGTCTTTATGTAACGCCCTGGCCGCTTTTCTGGAATGAACGACTCTCCCCACAAACTAACACAAGACCTTTCCAATGTGCTTTTGTCCTCACTCACACACTTCCCGAGAACTTCCTAGGAGGTCACCCATCCCAGAATTACTCCAACTTAACTTTGGAGTTCTTAAGTGATAGGCCACCGAAAAGGCTAATGCATTTGTTGGTATAGGTAGTACGAATTCATTCCTTTAAGCTATCCTCGACTATATAGTCTCATACCTATACAGTCTTTGGATCCCTCTCATTCTGGTATGTATTTGGTTCGTTCATGTGTCCCTCCTACTGGAAGCCTGCCAGGAGCCGCTCCTTGTCCGTGCCTATGCACCGGCGATCACTCCCCGCCCTCAACAGTGTCCGGGATGTCACATTCCCCGCTGGAAGCCTGCCAGGAGCCGCTCCTTGTCCGTGCCCATGCACCGGCGATCACTCCCCGCCCTCAACAGCGCCGGGATGTCACACTTTACAACAAAATGGTTATGTGGCTGAGGCGGGTATGTGAGTGGATGATACATGGGTTTGTGATTTGAAATGGTGAAGAGAATTCTTTGTGTGGGAACGTGGACTATATCATGCTCTTCTTAATGATCTTAGTTGTTTTTGTGCTGTGCGTGCGGTTGAATCTGATTCTTGGACATGGCTGAGAGCTTCTTCTTGTCAGTTTTTTGTGAAATCTGCATATAATATTTTAATCCAACATACTGTGCTTTGAGACTCAAATTTTATGCGCTTGTTTTGGAATAATATTGTACCACTTAAAGTTGGGGGATTTGGTTGGCGACTAATGTACGATAGGGTTCTAACATTAGATAATTTAGCATCTCGTGGTATTGTGCACGATAATACATCTGGCCTTTGTGTTCTTTGTGGTGAATGTGGGGAGACTTATTCACATCTTTTCTTCTCATGTAAAGTCACTTACACACTATGGCAGAAGTGTTTTGGTTGGTTGGGCTATTGTTCGGTTCTACATCATTTTGGAAAGGAACACTTTGAATGTACTCTAGGTTATAGGGTTAATAATGAGATTCAACTTGGTTTGGTTGTCTTGTGGTTTGCAATGATATGGACCATTTGGGAAGTAAGGAACGAAGTCATCTTTAACGGAAGCAATGTGAATATTGAGAAGATGTTTGAATTGGTTTAACATAGATCCTGGTGTATCGAATACAAAAATTCTTTAGAAGCTTTAATGAATGGTTTAGAGAGTCTTTTCTTTGTTTATCAGGTTGTAAATAAACTAATTGTGTATATGGGTTAAGGTACCCTTTGTACCTTATTTAATTCAATTGTGTTTTTTTGCTAATAATAAAAAAAACATTACAATGTTATCTTACCTAAAATATCCTTATTTAATACCACGTTCATAATTAAATATAAGCAAAAAAAACAGTCCTAAAATATAAGCAAATTTAACTAACTACAGTTTATTTAATACCAAAACATTCTTAAAATACATTTATTTAATACACACTTTAATTTTTAATTAAGAGAGTAAACTTCCTAAACAAGTTTCAATAAATTGTATTATAGTTGTGAGTTATTTTTTTGTGTATATTCAAAGGTGGGGTGTTGTTTTTTCAATCGAGGGTAAATTATCTTTAACAAATTTTTCAATAAACGACATAACACAGAAAAATGTAAACATTTTTTATATGAAATAGACAATATTAAATGAGCATAACTGCATATTATTATTATTATTTTGTTTATATTCAAGATTGAATGTTACTCCCACTATTTTTATTTAATTGTTTGGAGAAAAAATACACATATTAAGAAAATAGTTAATGTTCTTCATTTTAATTATAAAATTCTCCCACTATTCCTATTTATCTTTATCTCTCATATTTATTACTTTTAAAATTCTCTTCATTTTAATATCTATATGGGTATAATTTGAAGATGGGTGATTCTTTTGAAATTTGAAGTAGACAAATATATAGAAACATTTTTTTTTTCTCTAAGTGGAAAGTTAAATAAAAACAAAAAAATAACATTTAATCTTTACCCAATTAGTATTAGAGAGATAAATGGTAAAAGAGAACAAACAAAAGTTTTGCCTTATAGCCTTGTGGTGGCTACAAGCTATGCTCCCTTATTAATAACTCAGGGCACGTTAGTATTGGTTTTTTAGTTTCTCGTTTTTAAAAGCCAATTTGAAAATAAACCTTAAACCAAAAATACCCCAAATGGACCTTAGTTACCATGTATGCCTTATATTTTTTAAAAAAAACCAGAGTGGATTCTCACATATTATAATATTACGCCTTTTAAAATTATATAACACAATTTAAGTTAGCTTTATCTAACAGCTCTATAATTACAAGAAAACTTATAGACTATAATCTACTTAAATCCATATGTTACAAAACTATAAGTCATAAGTTACAAGTTTTTTTTTTATGAATCATAAGATATAGGTTATAAGATATTAACTCATTTTCTCACCAAAAAATACAAACAAAAACAATTTTTACATATTATAATATTATTATATCTTTTAAAATTATTTAACACAATTTCAACTAATTTTGCTAAATAAATTTATTTCAATAAACTAGTTTAAAGTTATAAACTATATCTTACAAAAAAATATCCATATAAAATTATAATGATAAGTTATATGTTAAAAAATCACGTTCCCTAATATAAACTATAAACAGGGCTATATAAAGGATGAGTGTATTATTACAATTTTAAATGAATCAGAAATTGATTTGTCATCATGCTTTCCTGCTAGAAATCTGGATAATACTAGAATGATTTTTCTAGTGTATGTTATAGGTACATAGTAAGAAAGTTAAAATTAAAAAATATTTATAGGAACTTATGTGAATTTCCTTGGAAATCACATAAACATTGCATTAATTTTACTTTTAAATGTAAACTTCTTATTATTGGGCATACTTCTTATTTTCTAGAAACCATTGATGTACTATCAATGACGGATCTTAATTGAATTTTTAGGGGGAGTTACTAAATATTAAATAAAATAATTTAATTAAAAATATTAGTTGTCAGATGATTATATCTAAATTTTAGAATGACATCTTAAAGGTCCCTTCCGCGACATCCGATAAAAAAATAACATCTTAAAGTAAAGCAGTAATAAGATACACAAATAAAAAAGTATTTGATAAAATTGGATTTAAAAGTTCGATTTTTTAAATCTTGCAACCTCTTGTGCAACGTAATAAATGAAAAAGTAAAAAAATATTTAAAATTAACATTTAACCTACTACTATTTAATTTCCATAATTAAGTCCAACATTTCTAATATAATTTTCCTTTTTTATTTTTACATTATACAAGGTTAGACAGTTTAGAAAAACAGTTAAAATTTAACTAAAACTATGACTTTTAAATTAAAGAAACAATGGATTTTACAATAAACTGTAACCGGTGAAATTTAGGTTGGAAATGCAGAAATTTATTGTTTTCTTTCTTCCATCATCTTGATGTCAATTCTCCACACCCTTCCTTTTAAGTTGTAAGGAAGTTGAGAAGAATTAAACACAGCTTCACAATGACTCGTATGTTATTATCATGTCGAATGAACGTACACCTACATACATGTTACTTACCTGAAGTTTGCTGAATCAACTGCATGATAATTGAAATTTGCCAAATTGCGAGGAAGATTTTGTCCAGTATCCTGGTGCCAGACCCTACATTGTGCATATTATATATTTTTATATACACTTGGCTACGCAATTTTAAGGATCATCTATCTTTAACAACGAAAGACCGTGAAACATTCTCATGCTACTACAGCCTAAGCACATGGACGGAACGTATCAAAACAAATACAATGGGGGCATAAAAGGTGGACCGCATTCAACTGGATGGGCCAACAGGCCTTGATATTGAACATTGTCACAGTTCATGGACCATGAATGAGAATTGAGAGGAATCCTGGACTATGACATGTTGACCCACACTGAAAGTGACATGCTACAATGATTCGGATCAACATTAAACCCATTTCAGTCCTGATTTTAATATCCAGGACAAGGGGTGTTGGGGGTGAAAGGCCCTAAACTACGGATGAGACACTCGGATAAGTGCTTGTTAATATAAAGTCTGATCAACTGAGAAATCTTTAAATTTCATTGACCAATATATTAGAAATTATTATGAATATTTTAGTGAATAGTGGATATCCATTAGCTTATAAATTGAACTCATTTTCTTCACTAAGGGATAGACATATTCATTTCAATTCCCTTCTCTTATTACTCTTCAATTTCTTCACTTCATTCTTCTTCCTTCATATCCTTAGAATTTTAGTTTATTTTATAACACGTTATCAGCACAAGGTTCTCACCAACTGAGATTTAAGGTAACATAGAATTTTAATTTCTTTTCATAATTTTATTTCAGTTTATTATATATATATATATATATATTATAATAAGTTCCCGAAGAACTTACATTTCCACACATCCCAGTAGGATGTATAAAATATTAATAAGCTCCTGAAGAACTTATATTTCGAACATCCCTATGGGATTTAAAAGAATTCCTGAAGAATTCTTGAAAACATTTACTGATAGTTCCTGAAGAACCAGAAATCAAATACTTTGTTATTTTATCGCATTTTAATATGTTAATTAATTATTATAATATTTCTATGTCTCATGATCATGTTTCATATAATTATTTTCGGCATTTTTGCTACTTTTGTATCTACTTTACTTAATTATTGTAGCTTGCTTAATTATTGTGCTACTTTTGCATTCACGTTCATGTTTTATTGGTTCATGTTTTGTCCATGCTATTTCTATATAGTTGATTGCTTTTCTATAATTGGTTCACATCTTGCTATTTCTATAATTGATTTCCTTTACCTGTTTGTTTCTTGCATTAACGTTTGATGTTTTATATAATTTTTTTTATTCATTCCATTATAGTGCCTTTATGTACTGCACATTCACGTTTTGCTCTTGCTAGCTTATAGCTTATTATTATATTGCCTATGATATTGCTTTTATATAATGGGTTGATTGCTTAATTGCATTAACTATTTAATATTGCATTAAATATTTAATATGCTTTATGTTTTAGTGCATTTTTGGCTAAGAGACTTCCATTGCTCTATGTTCTCCACTCTTTTCTTAAAAATGTTTATTGATAATTCCTGAAGAACTATATCAATTTTTTTAAAAAAAATATTATAGCTTTATGTTAATAGCAATTGCTACTTCACGTGATACACTTATGACATAATAAGTTATCACTCTACCACAAAGCCACTAATATTTGATTGATATCTTATGAAAATTTTAAATTTTATTATCAGATTATTTAAAAAAACTAATAATATTACTCTTTAATAAACAAAATAAAAAATATATAAAATAAATATTTGTAATTATTGTTAACTTGTTACTATTGTCATTACCTAATTATAGATAATGTATTGAGTATTATTTGATTTATTTGTAATTTCTTGCATAGAAATAACTATGTCGAATATTACCAACCTTGAGTTCGTGGCTCTTGACATATCTAGAAAAAATTATCTATCATGGACACTAGATGCTGAGATCCACTTAGATGCAAAAGGTCTTGGAGACACAATTAAAAATGGATATCAGGCATTCAGTCAAAATAAAGCTAAAGCCATGATATTTTTACGCCACCATATCCATGAAAGGTTAAAAAATAAATACTTAACAGTTAAAGACCCTTTTGTTTTGTGGAATAATCTAAAAGAGAGATACGACCATCAAAAGGATATAATTCTTCCAAAAGCCCGTTATGAATGGATGTATTTACGTTTTCAAGATTTTAAAACTGTAAATGAATATAATTCTGCGCTATTTAGAATTACTTCAAAATTGAAGTTATGTGGAGAAAGGATCACTGAAAGTGATATGTTAGAGAAAACATTCTCCACTTTTCATGCATCCAATATGCTCCTGCAGCAGCAATATCGCCAAAAGGGCTTTACAAAATATTCTGAATTAATTACTTGTCTCCTTGTGGCTGAGCAAAATAATGAATTGCTTATGCAAAATCATGAATCTCGTCCAACTGTAACTGCTCCATTCTCAGAAGTGAATGTAGCAACACACGATCATCATACTCATGGTCGTGGCCGTCGCTGTAGTCGCGGTCGTGGACGAGGTAATGCTCGGGGACATGGTATTGGTCGTAGTCGTGGATATGGTTATGGCCGTGGTCATGGTTGAAGTGATAAGAGATCATCATTCACATGAAAAAATAAAGAACATATAAAAAATGGACAGATGCTTAAAATAGCGAACAAACTAAAAATATCTGCTATTGTGGTAGCAAGGGACACTGGTCTCGAGTTTGTCACACACCAAAGCATCTCGTAGATCTATACCAAAAATCCCTTAAAAATAAAGGGAAAATAATAGAGACAAATTTTACTGGTATAGATGATGATTTCTCTGATTTTAGTGTTGATGATTTTCCTACTCTTCCTGAAGAAGACATTGCCCACTCGGTTGGAGAAGGGAGTGCCTCTAAATAAATTATTTTAATGTTTCATGTAATTTGTTTTGTTGTAAATTTTGTCTTTATCAATAAAATTTTGTTAAATATTATTGTTAATTATATTTTTACTCATGATTTATTTTTATTTATTTAATGAAGAATGAATGCTCATGTGAATGATGAAGATATATGTCTCGCAGACAGTGCAACAACTCATACCATTCTCAAGAATGAGAAATATTTTTACCATATAGTAAAACAAGAAGCCAATGTTAATACTATATCTGGTAGTATAAATATAATTGAAGGCTCTGGTAGAGCCAGTATTTTGTTACCTGGAGGAACAAAATTACACATTGAAAGTGCATTATATTCTAAGAAGTCTCAAAGAAATTTGTTGAGTTTTAAGGATATCCGCAGAAATGGATATCATATTGAGACCACAAATGAAGGAAAAGATGAATATCTTTACATCACAAAGTTAATTTCTGATAAGAAATGTATATTGGAAAAATTGCCTTCATTTTCCTCCGGTTTGTACTATACTTATATTAGTACAATTGAAACAAATGTTATTGTAAACCAGAAGTTTACAAATAAGAGTGACTTTGTTATCTGACATGAACGATTAGGCCATCCTGGATCAATTATGATGCGAAAAATAGTTGAGAATTCAAATGGTCATTGTTTGTCCAGCAAACAAATTATGCAAACTAAGAATTTCTCATGTGCTGCTTGTTCTCAAGGAAAATTGATCATTCGGCCATCACCAATGAAAATTGGGAATGAATCACTCACATTTTTAGAGCGTATACAAGGTGATATTTGTGGACCAATACACCCTTCACGTGGACCATTTATATATTTTATGGTTTTAATTGATGCATCAACTAGATGGTCACATGTTTGCTTATTGTCAACTCGCAACCAGGCATTTGCGAGACTACTAGCTCAATTAATTCGTTTAAGAGCTCATTTTCCTGATTATCCAATTAAGAAAATACGCCTTGATAACGCTGGTGAATTCACATCTCAATCATTTAATAATTATTGTATGTCCATTGGAATTGATGTTGAACATCCTCTAGCACATGTTCACACACAAAATGGACTTGCTGAATCATTGATTAAACGTTTGAAATTGATAGCAAGACCATTGCTAATGAGATCAAAACTCCCAATTTCAACTTGGGGACATGCAATCTTACATGCAGCAGCACTTATTCGCATCAGACCTACAAGTTATCATGAATATTCCCCTTTACAATTGTTTCATAGTAAAGAACCAAATATTTCCCATCTAAGAATCTTTGGCAGTGCGGTATATGTTCCTATTTCTCCTCCACAGCGCACTAAGATGGGACCTCAAAGAAGGTTGGGAATATATGTTGGATATGAAAGTCCATCTATAATAAAATATCTTGAACCTTTAACAGGTGATTTGTTTACAGCTCATTTTTCTAATTGTCATTTTGATGAATCTTTTTTCCCACCATTAGGGGGAGAAAATAAATAGTTGGATAAAAGGATCAGTTGGAATGAGAAACCTCTCTCATATCTTGATCCTTGAACAAAGCAATGTGAACTAGAAGTTCAGAAAATAATTAGTTTGCAAAATTTAGCAAACCAATTGCCGAATGCATTTGCTGATCCAAAAACAGTGACTAAGTCACACATACCAGCTATTAATACTCCAGTAAAGATTGATATCCCTGAAGGACAATCTAAATTTGCAAATGAGTCTGAAGCCAAAATAAAACGTGGCAGACCTGTTGGTTCTAAAGATAAAAATCCTCAAAAAAGAAAAGTAAATAAAGAAGATGGTCAAATCGAGGATATAAAGACTCCAGTAGAGTCTCCTGACATAATGAAGGTTTCAAATCCAGAAGAAACCAAGGTACTTGAAATTGATAAAAGGAAATAAATATCTATAAATTATGTCATGGATGGAATACAATGGAATCGACATGAAGTCGATATTGATGAAATTTTTGCATTCAAAGTAGCTCTTGATATTATAAATGATGATAAAAAACATGAGCCAAAATCTGTTAAGGAATGTGCACAAAGAAATGATTGGCCAAAGTGGAAAGATGCAATGAAAGATGAGTTAAACTCGCTTGCAAAACGAAAAGTTTTTGGACCTGTAGTCCAAACACCTGCAGGTGTAAAACCAATTGGATACAAATGAGTCTTTACGAGAAAAAGAAATGAAAATGGTGAAATTGTGCGATATAAAGCAAGACTTGTTGCACAAGGATTCTCCCAAAGACCTGGTATTGATTTCGAAGAAACATATTCACCAGTGATAGATGCCACTATTTTTCGATACTTAATAAGTTTGGCAATCTGTGAAAGACTTGACTTACGCCTTATGGATGTTGTTGCAGCATATTTATATGGCTCACTTGAAAATGACATCTATATGAAACTCCCTGAAGGATTTAATTTGCCTGAAGCATACAAGACAAATCCTCGAGAAAATTATTCAATTAAATTGAATAAATCTCTTTACGGACTGAAACAATCTGGACGTATGTGGTATAATTGCCTTAGTGAATATCTATTGAAAGAAGGGTATAAAAATGACCCGATTTGTCCATGTGTTTTTATGAAAAGGTTGGGAAAAGAGTTTGTTATAATTGCAATTTATGTAGATGATTTAAACATCATCGGAACTCCAGAAGAGCTCTCAAAGGTTATAAATTGCTTAAAAAAGGAATTCGAGATGAAAGACTTGGGAAAAACAAAGTTTTGTCTCGGATTACAATTAGAATATTTAAAGGAAGGAATTTTAATGCACCAAAAGACTTATACAGAAAAGGTGCTAAACAGGTTTTATATGGACAAATCACACCCATTGAGCATTCCAATGGTTGTAAGGTCACTTGAAGTAAGCAAAGATCCTTTTCAACCTCAAGAGAAAAATGAAGAACTACTTGGTCCTGAAGTACCATATCTCAGTGCAATTGGTGCACTAATGTATCTTGCTAGTCATACACGACCCGATATATCATTTGTTGTTAATTTGTTAGTAAGACATAGTTCTTTACCCACAAAAAGACATTGGAATGAGATTAAGCATATATTCCGCTACCTTAGAGGAACAATAGACATGAGTTTATTTTTCTCATATAAATCTAAGGAAAACCTAATTGGTTATGCAGATGCGGGGTATTTATTTGATCCTCATAATGGTCGATCCCACACAGGGTATTTGTTCATATGTGGTGGTACAACAATTTATGGAGATCCATAAAACAAACAATCACAACAACATCGTCTAATCATGCTGAAATTTTAGCATTACATGAAGCAAGTCGGGAATGTGTTTGGTTGAGGTCTATAATTCAACATATTCAAGGAACTTGTGGCTTGCATGTTGGAAAAGTACCACCAATAATCTTATGTGAAGATAATGCAGCTTGCATTTCTCAGTTAAAGGAGGGTTATATTAAAGGAGACAGAACAAAACATATTTCACCAAAATTTTTCTTTACTCATGATCTTATAAAGAATGGTGAAATAAATGTCCAACAAGTCCGATCATGTGAGAATCTAGCAGATATCTTTACAAAATCATTACCAACCAAAGTCTTCGAGCAACTAGTACAGATGATTGGTCTTCGACGCTTACATAAATGTTCTGATGAGGGGGAGAATTAAATAATTGTACATTTAATTCTTTATTTTGTAAAGAATGTTGTACTCTTTTTCCTTCACTAGGTTTTTATCCCACTGGATTTTTCCTAGTAAGGTTTTAACGAGGCACATTCTAAAATATGGACATCCAAGGGGGAGTATTATGAATATTTTAGTGAATAGTGGATGTCCATTAGCTTATAAATTAGACTCATTTCCTTCACTAAGGGATAGACATATTCATTTCAATTCCCTTCTCTTATTACTCTTCAATTTCTTCACTTCATTCTTCTTCCTTCATATCCTTAGAATTTTAGTTTATTTTATAACAGAAATTTGCTTTTGGTCAATATCAACGGAGAAACCCTAACTAAGAACCAAACATGCCTAGGTCCACTTATGCAACATTTGAGCATTAGGATAAGAAAAAGATGACATCAGCTAATGTAAAAACCTGCTGGATCCTCGATCATTAAACATTAAATATAGATTCAAGGCATGAAAACTTTATATTCATCAATCATTCATGGTTCCATACCATGATGAATAGTGTAAAAATGTAATAACTTTCTAAGATATCAGAAGATCGGATCAAGTAACTTACATGATGAATTTATTGTAGAAAATTTGAAACCTTCTTACCAGTAGAAAGAAAGCAGAATAGCAGCAAAGATAAACACAACAAAGTAACTAGTACATTTCTAGACAGAATAATGAGTAAATAGTATGAATTTTTAGCAAAGATATTAATAATGCATGTATACCTACCTCAGTTGATTAAGTGTCCATATCATGTCAGTACAAAATACAGATACACGTAATTTTACTACCACACCAAAGCTTGATTATTTGATTACCTTTCCTTAAACCTGTTGATGTACATTTTTTCTTAACATAACAAAGGGCCCATCATCAAAATTTGAATATAATATTCTTATTTAAATTTGATTACAGTTATACATTTTATTGAAATTCTCAAGAGATTAAAGACCAATAGGCAATAAGTATATCGGGATAACGGCAACCCAAGATAAATATAAGATACATCCAAGAAAAATTAAAGAAACAAAAATAAACTAATATGTTAATTTTAAAATACAATCTAATTTTGCTTAATGCATATCATCGTACTTGTATACAAATTCCTTAAGCGTGTCATTTACATGTCATACTGAACCTGGTAATCCTAACCGTGCTAAAAATTCCTATAATATCAAAAGACTACTGGTTCTAAGCTGCTAGGACTGAGTTAGTGGTGAGGGACTTTGGTAATCTGCATTAATTCCCCCCAAATCCATCAACATACTTCTGCATAACGTGAATGCATAAAAACCATATTTCATAACAGCTCCTGGTAAATCTTAGCTCTTACAAATTTGATGAAATCCATCAGGAAAATGATTCCTGTTCTATCACATCGTGTCAGATACAACACAAGGAGTGACCAAAAATAATTTCAGCAATAGCGAAATAGGAAGCAAAAATAAAATTTAGTTCATAAATAAAACAAATCCTCATCGGTGACTTTCAACATTCCAGTGCGTTTACTTTATTTGAGCTTTAATAAAGCAACGAGAAAACATGGAAACAATAATTTAACTGACAAGGAATCACCAATCACCAATAGGAACTAAAAAGGATATTTAACACATAAAAGGATCCTATAAAGCCAAGAAAGCTCCAATAGTAGACAAGTAATGCTTCCCAGTTCAACTAAAATAAAACACAAATTCAAAAAGTCCACTAGACTCCAAATTTAATCTTTCCTGACTTACAAAATGCATTTTCTGTCGATATAAGCATTGGCATCCATTCAACTAAAGTCAGTGATGGAACCAGGTCTGCATAAAGTAATATAAAATCTTCCCTCACTTATTTCCCCTTTTTCTTTCATTGGAGGATCTACATAAATCAATTATCACCATGAGTACACAGGAATAATGTTTACTCTTTAAAAAAAAATCTTAAATTTAATTCTTAAAGGCTATTGAACCAAATAAATTAAACTTATAACACGGAAAATTTTAACAAAAAATTTAGTGTGTCATATCATGCCACCAAGCAAACAAAGTCCTCAATTGATTACACGGGAAAACCAAGAGAGTAACAAACTTGAATGTAAATGAAGGCATACTCAAAAGCCAAGCCTTCCTCTCCTGGAGCAACTGAACCAACCTATTTGTAGCAGTTAGCAAACAATGTAGTAGAAGGTATAGAAAAATTATACTCCCTCTATTTTTTCATATAAAAAACATATGACAAAATCATAAAAATCAAGAAGCATTGGAAATAGTCAAGTTAATTAATAATGTCATGAATTCATTTTTTTATTCCAAAAATACCCATGACTTTAAATATTGAGTAAGAATAAATGAGTATATCATGAACATAAATCTTAATATAAATGAAAAGTATAAAAGAAATTTAGCAATTAATGCACTTGAAAAGTTGTATCTTGTTTCTTATATTTAGAAACAAAAAAGAAAACACTTTTTTTGTTTCTTATATAAAGAAACTGGAGGGGGTACCATGCAATATCCACATTGCCCCAATTCCCAAATCTGGAATCAAGAGGAAATTTGATATAGCATATAGTAAGTTTACCAGTCCAGCTGTGCTCCTCAAGCTAAGAGCAACTAGAAATATCTCAAATTCTCAATGTCATAAGTGTAGAAGTTGGATCATGAAATAATAATACTAATAATAAAATGAAGATCAAGGTATAGGAAAGGCCTTACCCCCACATGAAAGAACAATGGAGACAAGCTTATCCAAATAACACATAGTTATCAATCCCGGATAGCGGCACGTAGCGGTAGACCCCAAAAAATGCTATAGGGGGATATCGCATAGTGGGATGGCTGCTATTCAGAATTTCTATACCGATTAAATAATTTATATCATATGCATATAAATGTTCACAAAGTAAAAAATACTCAAAATGCATGACAGGTTCATAATTAAGTATAAGAAGTCATTGGTTTTAAGTAAAACAAAAAGGCGTATAACATTGAAAGCCAAGAAAACAAACAAAAAGATGTTAGTCACATAACATGGGTGTCACTCGGGAAATAGAAACATGGGAAACTACATTTCAATAGGGACTTCTTGAATTCTGAAAAGGGAGGGAGTAACAATGTTGTCCCTAAACAAATGAAGGCACAAATAGATTTTTTCTTTAACAAATTCACTCTAGTGCTGCAATAGCACCATGTAGCAGCTTAAGACCACTATAACCTATAGCACACTATTGATAACTATGAAATAACATGCAACATTTGAAACAGAATTTTACTCCTTACCAGTGAATCAAATTCGACGAACACATGAACAAATTTCCTGACTACTGACTATACCCATAAACCCCATCAACCAATTATCCTCCTGAAATGTGAAAAGGCTGAAACACTGATAGAACCCTCCAAAACAACACAAATGAAAAACAAAATCAGTGTACAAAACTGTTTCCAGGATTTGAACTTGTGATCTCCAAGTCACAAGACAGCAATTATCATGTTGCAAACACACAACACAAAAAACATCTCTAACAAATCAAATGCACCAAAATTGGATCTGTTATATACTGACACAGCACTTCCCCATAGTACAGCTATTGAACAAACACAACAGAATGCTAAGCTATTTCCTGTTTTCAACCAATATGAAAAGAGAATGGATTCTATGTTAATAGTCTTGATAATGTTATCCCACAAGTAAAAACATGGATAAGGAGAATAATTAGAAGATTCAAACAACAGATAACTGAATATTTGTTTATAATTGCTATTAAAAATATGGATAATCAACTATTCCATAGCCTACTCTTCATCTGTTTCAATTAAGGTTGAAGGAAGTCAAGATCACAAACAAATAGTAAGAAAATAAAACCACAGAAGACCAGTTCCTATCAGTCTATTTAAATTCTAAAACAAAAGTTCATCAGACTAGTCAAAACTCCAATTGCCCAACATTCTTTTGAAAAAAACTATAAAACAACAAAGAAAAATGCAAGATACAAATAGAAGTAATGTAGGAAACAACAAAGAAAAATAGCATACATAGTTCTCTTTCAAAATTTTACCCATGGTCTCTATGCACTTCAACTATATAGCTTTTACAACCCAGTGATACAAGTCCTCCAAATAGATTCTAAAACCAAATGGAGTAAACTATGTGGAGGTGTCCCTTATCCTTCCTTACCTTTAGACAGGAACCAATGACAACATTTTAAAGGTGAATCAATAAGATGAACAAAGATTACTTTTAACAAAATCATTTCTAAATTCTAGTAAGTATCAATTCACATCTTGACTGCTACAATACAGTCCTAAATAGTTAGGAGGTGCAAAGCTTTTCCCTCTGTACTTCAGAACTGGTACTTAAAAACTCTACCTAATCAAATACCACATATTCTAACTACAAATATTAACCCAGCCTCAGTAACAAATGCATTGCGTCTAATTCCTACCTTACATTCATGTGCAAGTGCAATTAAAATCCAAAGAATTAGCAACCCCTAGTGACATAGATAAGCCATAATGTGAGAGCTTTACACTTTAAACCCAAAAAAATAAACCTACAAGAAAATCCATTAATATTTTAATTCTATTAAAACTTAAAACACTTCCAAACCATACAAGACACCGGCATACTGAACTAGCCCTTCAGTTCTGCCAAAGTAAAGCTCTCTGATATTCTGAAAAGCATGCAAAGTAAGCAAACTATCAGACCCTGCTTGATGGCTCTTCCCAATTACCCTTTCCACCTTCAATGACTGACAAACCCTGTCTAACCCACCATGAAGATCCTGGCAGAATCTCATCAGGTGTTTCACATCGAAAACCCTGTCTCCGAAAAACACCTTCACCAAGCGAAGAAACTCCACCAACTCCTCCGGCAAAGCACGTTGAGTAAGTAACTTTACGAGATACCCAAAATCGTAAGCGCTGTGAAACGTAACCCAGCTAACAGCATCATCGCATACCAAACCAGACGACATCATCAATTCAGCGAAACGAACCGAATCAATCCCGAACTCACGATTCTTCTCGAAGTCTATACCCTGACGGCGAAGCAGTTCAACGGAATCATGGGCGTGAGCGTCACGCGCGATGTCGAAGTCACGGAAATTAAATTCCCAAATGTAGGAATTGGGAGTGCCGAGGGTGGGAAGGTTGCCCATGTGATCGGAGAGAGTAAGGCCGATCTGGATCAGATGAAGGCGGTCGACGTTGGCCTTTAGGACGGCGTAATGGGCAGCGGGTTGGCGGTGGCGGAAAGAGGGATCGGCGGCGTCGGGGCGAATGACGACGCCGGGGAACTCAGTATCCATGGAGATTAGAGGGTAAGAATCGATGAGGGATCGAATGAGTTTGAACTCGGAATCGAGATTGGAGGACCACACTGAACGCGTGAGGATGGATCCATAGGATTGGGGCATGGCGTTGCGTGCAGTGCAGTGTGTTCGATCACTTTTGTTGATTTTTATAAAACCACGAGTTAGAGTTAGGGTTAGGGTTTGGAGGTTGAAAACAATGGCGAATAAAGGCTCCTAGTTGAAGAGGAAACGCCAGTTTTATACACCACTCTGGTGGAAAAGGGAAGGGAGGGTTCCTTTATTCTCTTGTTATCTCCTTTGCCTTATTTCTATGGGGGTAATAATGAAAAATGAAAATTATTAATAACGCCAATGCAGAATAATTGTTCTTGATTTGAATTTGTAAAGCTAAATCGGTTTGTGTCAAGAGAGAGAGCGTTTAGCGAAGATTTAATTTAACATTTTTTAAATTATGAGAAATGCTGGGTTGTTTGGTAATATTTTTGGAATAGTTTTTTATAAAAAAAATTATTTGTTATTCTACTTTTATCTAAAATAAAAAAATATTTTTTAAAATTAAAAAATAGAAACAACTTTTTAAAATTTTTTTAAAGAGATGTTTTCAAAAACAACATATTTTCATATACAACTTTTAAATATTATATAAAGTTAATTGAATAATTTAATATGTTTTTTATAACTAATTAGACTCACTCTAACTAATTATTAAATATCAAGTGAAAAATATTACTATTCAATTTAACCATTGTTTGTTTTAAAATATTTTAAATAATTTTTTATATATATATTTCATCAATAAGAAAATAATTTGTGTTTTTAAAATATATTTTTAAATTAAATTTATCAAATAATTATTTATATTTTATAAAATTGATTTGCGTTCAATAGCCCCAAAGAGCATACCAGTATGCGACATGGGCATACACAATATAGCCTATGATCATGGCTTGGTATAGGGCGTGCCCCTGCACGAAAGTCTTGCGGGAAGCCCACACCAAGGTCAAATTGACCGGTGTCAAGGATATACCAGCCAAAAAGGCCTGTAAAAATGTCTGCATCTATGTCATCTTTCTTCGTCTATTGGCATAAGGTACGACTACGACATCCTCCATTCAACACCTTATAAATATCTCATATTTATTGCAATCAAGATACGTTCACAAACTCATCGATTGAGCTCTGATATTAGATATTCCGTATTAACTTGAGCATGGGAATGTTTTTACAAATGGCACCTTATTTCACCCAATAACACAAAATACCGATGGTTGTTGGACTTATCACATCGAGACCTTGAACTTCCCACTCGACTCATGAACATAATACTGGGTTCCCACTGAACTAGTGTAATACTCAAGAATTAAAAAAAACAATATCGATATCGAAATTTCTCCCTCATGCTAGACAGAACAAAATTTAAAAAGTGTTCCTTAAATTTATATTTCAAATAAATTTATTTTTCTTATTTTAAAAATGCCTTTAAAAATATATCATAAACATAAGTTTTTTAAAACAAAAAATAATTTCAAACAACCCTAAAATCACCATGATGTTAACTGTAACATCCCAATTTTTATGATTTTTAGAAAAATAATTTATTATGGATAAAATGAGAGAATCTGAATGAATTTCCGAGTGAAAAATGTCAAAAACAGGATTTTCCGAGTGAAATGAGTCTGAATCCGAGTGAAATAAATATGACTCCGAGTGAAATCAGACTGAGAAGACTTCTCAGTGAAGTTAAGATGTTTCCGAGTGAAACATCATTAAAAGAATTATTTCTGAACGAAGTAACGCTGTGTCCGATTGAAACACGTTTAAGTGAAGTAAATCCGAGTGAAACGGAAACATCTCCGAGTGGAATGATTCCGAATGGGTTGTTTCCGAGAGAAGTGGAGGTACTACTCGGAAAGATATTTCTGACCAGTAAACTCTCGAGTGGAGTATATCTGGGTGGATGGTTTGTCGAGTGAAGTGTCTCTGTGACACTTCCGAGTGAGACATTTCGAGCGAGTCTTTTAGGAGGAGTGCTTCTGGACAAAGACTTAAACTCCGATTGAGAATGTTCTGAGTAATTCTGAGGAGAGCAAATATCTGGGTAATGAAATCATTTAAATTCATGCTCGGATCAATCTTTAGTGTTTCCGAGAGCTTGTGCTCGGATTCGTTCTTAAAATAGCCTTCAACCCGAGTAATCCTTTCAAGAGGAATGATTTCCGAGAAAGGAAGTGGACTTCAAGGCTCCGAGTGATCTTTTAGCTGAGAAGACTTCCGAATAACGAAAGAGTAAGACTCTGACTCGGAAAGAGGTATAACCGAGTAAGATGTCTGACTGATATATTTCCGAATGAAGGAGTTCTGAACGAACAGAAGTTTTCTCCGAGTCGGAATAAGCTGAAACCGAGTCGGAATACACTGAAACCGAGTCGGAAATTAATAAATATTTATCTATAGATGCTTTCCATGTCATTCTGTTCTTCCATCTAGCGAAATCCTTTCTTAGATATTTTCTAAGAGTGGGACCTTTCTTGATGAGTTGTCCCTTTTCATTAAATATCTTATTCCCTTCATTATCATTAAAGAGACATATGTCAGAATACTTCTATTCATTCACGTCTCTTCTACATGAATCATATATATAAATACTTCCATTGATGGATTAATTTAAGAACTTTTGAAGTGGAAATCATTACCAATAATCCTTTCTTTCCAAACTTTACTGGAAACCAACGAACAAGAAGGAAGTTAACTTTCCATTTCTTCTCTTTACGAAGAAAGCTTGAGACTGGTGCAGAAGTGCAATTCCAGTCGGAATTCTTGAGTAATGACCAGGATAATATTTGAGAAGCTGTTGGAACTCTTTAATTCCAGGTAGGGGGAGCGTACATCTCAAATAGATAGTTTATGAATGGATTTGGGGTATTATTGATATGATATATGTGATATATGTATGAAATGTTATTGAGACCCCAATTGAATAACATCCTTTATGTTAATTACTTTTCATTCATATTGAGTTTATATGTGATATTGTCGTTCATGATATTGAGTTCATATGAAATTGATGATGATGATATGAATTATATGCACAAAGTTATCATGTGCTATGATGTGCTATACCTATTGTTATACCGAGTGGAATGATATAAGATGATGTTGTTGATATGTGATTGATGATTGATATTTATTTGATATATCAATTGTATTCAGACGCACACAGGACTGCAGGGGGCCTGTGATGTCGGTCCAGTTGTGGACGACCTGATGAAGGCATAGACCCTGTGGTGGTTCCTATATATCATGGACGCCTTTGAGTGTGACTCAAGGCCGGCCCGTAGCACTGAGTAGAGGACCGCTATCACTCTGGGAGTGGTACTCGATGTTACATTATGGGCGCAGAGCGGTTTGGTACCTGTAAAACGGCCGGATCAGTGAGGAGCTGAATTATGGCTCGGGGAGCCAGTGTTGCAACACAAAATTTGAAAGACTTAATAATGATCCCATTTTGGTTGATCATTAATTAAGTATGTGTATACACTGATTTATGTGCTATTGAGAATAACATGTTGTTGTGATGAGTATAGGTATATGTCTCGGTTTTGAGAATGAATAATTTGTGATGATATTTATGTGATCGGTTTTGTTTATGTTTTATAGTTATTAATTGGACTTTTAATCCAATTCAATAACTGTTATTTGATATGTTTATGCTCACCCCTTACTGTTGTCATTTTTCAGTGGATGAAGGGCCCAACTATAATATGAGAAGTCACTCTGCTGCTTATTTTGGTAGAAGCCTTGGTCGGCTCCTGAATACCGAGTGTTTTTATTTATTTATTTATTTGTAAACTTAAAGAGTCGGTCGGCTTTTGTAAAAGTGATATTGTAATTATTTAATTTAAATTCTGTTTTGGAAATTTGAATTATTTGTAAAATATTATTTGATTTATTGAAATTTATTTTAAAAATTAAGGATGTTATATTAACCTTATAAATAAATGTCGTAATATTAACTTTATGTTAACCTTATAAATAAATGTCGTAGTATTAACTTTGTTTACTTGTTAAAGTGATAACAAATTTGTTAAGATGTGATTTGATTACAAATAAAAACTTTAAAGATAAAATATAAATGATAAATATATTTTTAGTTTATTTTGTATAACAAAAAAATTGACTTTAGTCCCTATGTTAATTTTGGGTTCATTACCTATGTAAATGGAAATTTACCATTTTAGTCATTTCATGCAACACCATTAGTGATTAAGTGAAAGAGTAACACATTATCACTTAAAATAGTCACTTTGGCTTGATACTTTGAAAAAATAAAATTGGTTTCCATTTATTAAATAAAAATGCTTTTATTTGACCTAATTTCTCAATTCCCCGGATCTCTCACATGATACCCCTAAATTGCCCTTAATCCCTATTATGCCAATGGAAGAAAAAAGGCTAATGAGCATGTATGAAGCCAAACATAAGCTCAAAACCTTATGCATCTTCATCTTACAATTTTTTTGTGGAAATGTTATGAGTGTGGAGATAAGTTGTTTCTCCTTACAAAGGAACCCTAGGCGATTGCTTTGGCAATTGCCAAAACAAGGATTAGGTATATTGATCTCGACGTCTGTGAGATGTCTTTTTCATATACTTTATTGCCATGTTCATATTGGGTTATTGGATTTGTTGCTAACCAATTTTATCCGGGCCTATAAAAAATAGATAAAAAATAAATAATGACAAAAAATTTCAATCTAACTTAGGATTTAATTTTTAAAGAAAAAATGAACTTGTGAGCTTATTTGAAGTTCAAATTGTTGATCTGGACTTTGATCTTTAAAATTTTTAAATCATCATCAGAACCATAAATTTTGAATTATCTTTAATCTAATCTTAGAGAAATTTTTTAAAATTCAAATAGGATGGAAAAGTTTAAAATTTGAATTTTAAAAAAGAAGGGATCACATTTTTATGATAGAATATTAGACAAAAAATGATGAAAGAATTTTAAGGAACGAGATAAAGTTTTTGAATATATATATATTAGAATGAGATAGAGCTTTATATATATATATAATGAGATAAAGTTTTTTAAAAAATATATATAGAATCAGTTTTTTAATATATATTATAAAAAGTGAGGGGATATATATATATATTTATATAATATAGACGCGAATCAAGGGGTTTTTGACCATTGTAGCATAGTTTTTAAAAATAATTATAAAAATGGGGTTGTTTTAAAAATAATTGTGTCTGTGGTACTTTATGTCATTTCAGAATTTATGTTACGTGACTCCAAAATACGTAACCAATGTTTCGTAACATGCAAATACGTAATACCAAAGCGAACGCTATGTGTCATGCCAGGAAGCATTACGCATTTCCTAAAAACGTAATATAATTGTTACGCAGGTGCATGCTACGTAATGCATGCCCATTATGTAGGGCCAAAAGGCGTAATGCATTACGCATCTTCAATGTACGTAACAAGAAAATTAAAAAAAATCTAGGATGAAAGAAAAAATTGAATAAGCAAAATTTTTTTGTGCAACTTTTGATATGGGGTCAAACTTTTTTTTTGATATGGGGTCAAACTTTTTTTTGTACTTTTTGCTTATGAGAAATAGAGCTACAGATTTTGCTAGAACAAAATTGATAATTAGCCCTCACAACACCGAATGACCAATCCAATTTTTTAAACTTCAGCGTGTAACACCCCTATTTTTATTTTTATATTAAAATTTTGAAGGAATTAAATTATGGTTCTTTAGAAATTTTTAATCTACGTATTATTTATGATTTTTTGGAATTTTGGAATTTTTTTATATAAAATAATATTTTTTAAATAATTTTAAATTCATATAAGTGACTTAAATTAAAAATATTTATAAGAAAGTGAATGTAAATTATAAAAATTTTTTCTAAAATCCGTTTCAAGTAGACTTATCTAAAAATTATCGGTTTGAGAAAAATCTTGATTTTTTCCAATCGTTAAAAAATTGGAAACGTATTAATAATTTTTTATTAACAGAAAATTTTAGATTTTTAAAATTTCAACTTTATATTACATGTTATAAAATTAGTAAGGACTGATATAATATCGCTAAATTTCAAAAAGGACTCATTTTGAATATTTAAAATATACCGAGTGAAAGGTTACTATTTGACTTAATAATTCTGCCGACAGTTACTATGCAAAACACTGTGCATGTACAAAATTTTCAAAAGGTGCACAGTAACCTGGAATAAAAAATTCAAAAATGCATAGTACTTTTATATTAAAATAATGGAATGCATAGTAAATTTTTTCCTATAAATACCGAAAGATTTCTTCTTTAGAATTCACAATTTCAGATTAAGTTTTCTTAATATAGTAGTGCTAGTGAGATAGTGGTGGAAGTGAGAGAGAGAAGTAAATTTTTTTGGAAGAAGGTTCTGCTAAAATCCTAAGGTAAGAATACTTCTCTTTTATATTTTTTGGGTTATTTTCATATCGTTTTTAGAAATCTGTTATTATACTGGAAATAATATTATTTTAAGTTACTATTCTGTATAGTAAAATACTATTTCAACAGTAAATTACTATTTCAATAGTAAATTACTATTTAAATAGTAAATTACTATTTACTTTTACTATTTACCGTTACTATTCACGATTTACTATTTACTGTTACTATTCACGATTTACTATTTACCGTTACTATTCACGTTTTACTATTTACTGTTACTATTCACGTTTTACTATTTACTGTTACTATTCATGATTTACTATTCACTATTCACTATTTAAAATTTACCATTTCTGTTTTAAGTAGTAATCTTAATCTTCGTCTTATGCTTATACTGAAATAAGATTGGTATTAATATTTCTAGAAATCGGAGGCGCAAAGCAAATCTCTTTTAGTTAACAACTCAAGGTAAGGGGGAGTGAGATAAGAGTATAATCTGAAAAGACATAAGAATAATGGGAGGAGTCCCCTACTCCTTTTAAATTTAATAATATTATTATTTTAAAATATTAACTTTTTAACTTAAAATTTTTAATAAATTTTAAATTAAATATCCGGTTTAACTAACTCTAACATACCTATGCAAGGACTTGGACCATTATGACCTATATGGACTGGACTATACCTATGCAAGGACTTGGACCATTATGACCCATATGGACTGAACAATACCTATGCAAGGACTGGATTATATGGACTTACATATACCTATGCGAGGAATTGACCAAAAGAACTTAAATTAACTATATTAATAATCATTAAATTATGATATGTATTAATGATATTTAATTTAATTGATTTGATTATGATTGATTATATTTGTGATTGATGATGTGATTGATCATATTTGATTGTTGATATTGTAATGTGGAGTTTGAGCATATAGCGAGCATGACGAAAAGCTAATACTCAGTAAGAATTTCTTACCTTACTCTTTAAATTTTTTAAAATCTTGTATTTCTTTTTAGAAATTATTTTTATAAAGAATTAGTATTTATTTTAGACAGTAGACATTTTATGAAAATTAATTTATATCTGTAATTAAAATTTTCAAAAGAAAATTATTTTATTTTTCCAACTTAATAAATAAAGAATATTTGAAAATAATTGAGATTTCTAAATTTGATCTTGTTAAGATTCAATTTGAGAAAGATTATGTAAAGTTTTATATGAGAAAGTTTTTAGATATTTAAGGCTTAGAAACTTAATTTCAGTGAAATTCGAGAACTGTACCAAATTTATTTCTGTGGGACAGAAATTCAGAGAATTGAGAAAATGTACAGTTTATAGAAATGATGTTGTAAACCTTTTAAGGTATTTAATAATTGAGTTTCTAAAAGCCTTAACCAACTAAATACGCGAGTAGTTCATGCATCATGAATCATTAAAGTGAAATAAAATGATATTGTCTGGGGACGGATTATAGAAACCGAGGATACATTAGAGGAGGCTTAATTACGAGCCTTGGGATGAGAGGGTGTGAAAGGGTGCTTTAGGGGACCTGGGGTAGCTCCCTAGTGTCGGGTACTTTCACAATAAAAACTTTCTCAATCTGACTAGTCTCTAAGTGTTTCCATGCCAGTTGAGCTGTTCATATTATTATTATCTGGACTTATGGAACAGTGTAAACTCCTGGTTGGCCCAGTGCAAATTAAAATTTAAGGGCCCACATATATAGGTATGTTATGATGAAGATATTGCATAACATTCATGCATTCATAATTGATTGTGTATGTGATTGTGATTGATATTATTATGTATTGGTTTGTGAAAACCCTTTGTTGCTTATGTCTTAATTGAGAATATTATATTCTGTTTCTCACTCCTTTCTCCGTGTTTTTGTTTCATATATTCTAAATTGATGGTTCAGAGGGAAGGATCGAAGAATATCGACAGTAACTATAGCACGTTCTAGAAAGAGAGCTCGGTATGAATACCGTGGTCCAATGAATAAATAATGTTATTAAGTAACTGCTTCTGGGCCATGGAGTTTCCTCTCTTTCTTATAATGTTTAATATTTATTTTTGTTGGATGAATGTAAAATTACTTTATAAAGTTTTAATAATATTTATGAGGTATTTCAGAAATAATGTATATAATTTATTCCGATAGTTTCTTTTTAACAATCATATCTTTAGTAAAAAAAAAAACTTATGAATTTTTCTAGAATTTATTAAGGTGTAACAGAGGGTGTTACAAAGTGGTATCAGAGCAGTTAATCCAATAGGCCTGGGGAAAAGGTCTATCTTGCTTTGTCTGTAAACTCTGTATAGGTGATAGAGAATAGAATATCTGACTTGGTAGTAACTGTGATTGATGTGACAAATCTCAGTTACTGTGAAACAGGAAACTAATGGCTGGAAACGATCTTGCTGGAGTTGTAGAACACTTAATCAATGCAATAGGAGCACGTGAAGGTCAAGGTAACGATGCCTTGAGAAGTCTGGACCTATTCGAAAAGCGCAATCCACCTCGTTTCAAGGGAGGATATAACCCTGATGGAGCACAAATCTGGATTCGAGAGATAGAGAAGATCTTTCGAGCATTGCAATGTAATGAAGCTGATAAGGTAGTCTTCGCTACTTATGCCTTATCTGAGGATGCCGAACATTGGTGGGATAGCATGTGTAGACAATTCGAAGTCAAACGACGTGGAGATCACTTGGGATTATTTCAAGGATATGTTTCTGGAGAAATACTTTCCAGCTGATGTTAAAGAGAAAAGACAATTTGAATTCCTGTTGCTGACCCAAGGAAATATGACCGTTGGAGAGTACGCATCCAGGTTTGAAGAGCTATCTTGTTTTTATTCTCATTATAATGATGCTACTAATGAAAGAGATCGGTGTGCAAAGTTTGTAAATGGATTGCGACCAGAAATTAAGGAAGCTATACGAATGCAGGAAATCCGTGAATTTTCTGTATTGGTAAATCGCTGCAGGATCTTTAAAGAAGATCATAAGGATAGAATGACCAAAAGTCGTGAGCCCATTCACAAGGCAGGAGAAATGAGAAGTGGAGGACCTCACCATCACCAAAGAAGAGACTTCAGAAGAAATAAGCCTTACCAAGCACCATTTCGTCGGTTTGGAGCAGCATCTGTTCCTAACAGACCCCAAGCTTCAACTGGAAGCTATTACCCGACATCTGCACCAAATTTTAAATGTTTTATCTGTGGAGGACCCCATTTGAAAAGGGATTGTCCTAAAAACACTTATGTTTGCTTTAAGTGTAACAAACCAGGTCATCACATCAAGGATTGTCCAGAGATGAAGAGGGAAAACCCTGAAGGTGCAAGTACAAGCATAAATACTCAAGGAGGCGCGCACAGTGCAGTCGGAAGGCCGAAGGCAAAAGGAAAGGTTTTTACAATCACTAGAGAAGAAGCATCTCATTCTGATTCCATGGTGGAAGGTAAGTGTATCATTAATAAGATTCCTTTAACTGTTATGTATGACTCAGGTGCATCACATTCCTTTATTGCCAATGACTGTGTAGAAAAACTAAAATTACCTGTGATAGAACTACCATTTGACTTATCTGTACATACTCCTGGAAACAATCCCATTGTCACTTCTAAAGCCTGTTGGAAATGCCCTATTGTCATAAATGGTAGGGACTTTAAAGCTAATCTTTTCTGTTTACCCCTTTCTGGCTTAGAAGTTATTATTGGGCTAGATTGGTTGTCTGACAATCATGTTCTAATAGATTATCATAATAAAACCATAATGTTTAAAGGACCAGTGAATTTGAATCCTGAGGATTCGAGATTTCTAACCGCCAACCAAGTGAGTGCCTCTTTAAAAGGAGGGGCTCAAGGATTCATGCTATTGCTTTCAACGAAAGGAGAGCAAGAATCAAAAATCAAAAATCTGCCGGTTGTGTGTGAATTTCCTGACGTTTTTCCTGAAGATATCCCTGGTTTACCCCCAGAAAGAGATGTGGAATTTGCCATTAATCTAGTACCTGGAGTTGGACCCATTTCAATTGCACCATACCGAATGTCACCTCTAGAATTAGCAGAGTTGAAGAAACAACTTGAAGAGATGATAGAGAAGCAGTTTATACGACCCAGTGTATCCCCCTGGGGTGCACCAGTGTTGTTGGTTAAGAAGAAGGATGGTAGCATGAGGTTGTGTGTAGATTATCGACAACTAAACAAGGTGACAATCAAGAACAGATATCCTCTGCCAAGGATTGACGACTTGATGGATCAGCTGCGTGGTGCCATGGTGTTCTCCAAAATTGATTTGAGGTCTGGATACCATCAAATAAGGGTAAAGAAAGAAGATGTACCAAAAACTGCTTTTAGAACATGTGACGTCCCGTGTAGTTTTCCGAATAAATTTTTCGCATTTTTAAAAGATCATTTTAAAATTCATAAATTAAATTCAGAGTTCACGTAGTAGTTGGTAATTGCGGAATATTATAATACATACTAGTCGTGAATAATTAAATTCGATAAAACATTTAAGTAGCGGAAACGATTTAGAAAAATAACGGTACATGATACGTTATACTTATTACAACCCATAAAATCAAAGTCCAAGTAATAGTTCATATAGGCATCAATCATGGCATCACTCTTCATTCTGCGTGACATTCACTGTAAAAATTAATGTAAAAGTGAGACAGAATATAGAATAAATATAAAATAAATAAAACTGCACAAACACAATCAACAAACTATAATGATATGATGAATATGCCAAACAAGTTCATTTATACTTAATAAGTCTTTAATTTAGTCCAATGATGTCATGCTGGATCCATTTGGTTTGGTGGGAATACTGCAGTAAAAAGTCTCATAGAGACTCCAGTAGGAATTAACATAACCATGAATCCCTACACTTTCATGGCTCCTGCAGAAATAAGTATACCAGTAGGAATTTACACAACCATGGATCCCTACACTTTCATGGTTCTTGTGAAAATAGGGCTTAAACTCATCATAGAGTAACCCCCCACCAGGGTAGGCAATCATGGAACCCCTAAATTCCATGGTGCATCCAAATGCTTATGATGCATGAATGCCTTTAATTCTCTTTATCATTTAACATACCATGATATATCAATTTCCAAAACCACTTGGAAAACCACAAGTCCTCAAAGGACACATCATATATAATAATTTTCAGAATCATGGATTTACTGTTTCAACCACATATATCAATAACCGTAAGGCATTCATGTATATATATTAATTTAGTCATTCATAATTATTCACCACCAAAATACACAAACTGAATGATGCTCATTAGACACTCATAAACATTCATAATACTTCATAATCACTCAAGAATTCAATAATAATTTGTTACCCATAGGGAAAATATCATTTTTATCCATAATAACCATTATAAGCAAATTTCAGCATTTCCAACAGCAACATACGTTAGTAAAACAGTCATAACATGAGCAAATCAAATCCTTTTCATGTAATTCCACTTTCTATAGCTCAATAACATAAATATCTACAACTTTCATGAAGACCATAAATTCCAATTCTAAACAGAAACATCACTTATTCACAGAATACAAAACTGCCTCAAAGAGGATTTTTAAAACGTACACAGGTTAGTATTTTCAACGTTTCTGGAGCTACAAAAACAATTTTGGCATGAAACCAGTTCTAAATTATTCTTAACACAAATATCTACAACTTTCATGAAGGCACCAACCACTAATTCTCACCACAAAATTCCCAGTTTTAAAAATAAGATTCGGATTTCATAGTTAACAGATTTTCAGTTTGAGCATACTTTAGTATTTTAGGTATAACGAGAGCTAAAGACATCCTTTTAACTTGGAACCACTTTCTATAGATCCATAACATAAATATCTACAACTTTCATGAAGACATCATAGTCTAAAAATGTATGTATAATTCCCAGAATATTAATATATGCACAAAACATAAGACAAGTATTTCAATCGGACATGTTGTAGTATTTTGGCTATAACTCATGCTATACATATCATTTCATTGTTAACAGATTTTTAGTTTGAGCATACTTCAGTATTTTAGGCATAACTAGAGCTAAAAACATCCTTTTAACTTGAAACCACTTTCTATAGATCCATAACATAAATATATACAACTTTCATGAAGACATCAAGGTCTAAAAATGTATGTATAATTCCCAGAATATTCATATATGCACAAAACACAAGATAAGTATTTCAATCGGACATGCTGTAGTATTTTGATCATAACGTATGTTATATATATCCAATTCAGTCGGTTCAGGTCTCAAAATTCCCATAGCAAGAAGATCTACAACTTTGATGAAGACACCAATCACTAATTCTCACCACAAAGTTCCCAGTTTTAAAAAATAAAATACGTATCTCAAGTTAACAGATTTACAGCTTGGACATACTTCAGTATTTTAGGCATAACTCGAGCTACAAAAATCATTTTGACTTTAAACCACTTTCTACACATCCATAACACAAATATATACAACTTTCATGAAGACATCAAAGGCTGATTATGCATGTATAAGTCCCAGAATTTTAATATATATAAAAAACATAGGATAAATATTTCACTCGGACATGCTGTAGTATTTTGGCTATAACTTTTGCTATACATATTAAAATTAATTGATTCAGGTCTCATACTTCAGATAACAAAAAGATCTACAACTTTAATGAAGAAGTCAGAATCAAAATCACACGTTTTAAATCTCAAAACTGAGTAACAAGATACGAAAATAAAACTGGAATCCTAGGACAGCATACAATTCTACCCATTTCATAGTTATTCACAACCCTGTCCCCTCTTACCTTAATGGAGGTTCCTAAAGTAGTTGAAAGTGTTGTATTATTGTCCTAGCTTCAGATCAAGAGTGAACTTGATGGAGAAAGTGAAAGAAAATAAGAGAGAGACTTCACTAACTTTAGCTTGTTCTAAGAATTCAGACTTGGGAACAAGATGTAGTGTTGATTTAATGATGCAAATGACAAGTGGGGGACAAAATTTTCATAATGGGATTATAGTGGAATGTTAGGTGCATGAATTATGGTGATAATGGAGGTTTTAGGTGAGAAAAATGAGCTGGATTGTTGACCATTTCCGCAACCTACATAATGTAGCTTGTATGATTGAAGTAAATATCAACTTTGACACTATTTCGTTATTTTAGGCATATCTCTCTCATATCTTAATGGATTTTAACAAATTTGGTCTTTTTGGAAAGCTAAGACAACTAGGAACAACTTTGTAGTTTACCACGTTTTCAAATTCGGACTCTAACATGGTATTAAAATATGTACAAGATGATATGATTGAAGTAAAATATCAATTCTGACACTATTTCGGTATTTTGGGTATATCTCTCTCATATCTTAATGGATTTTAACAAATTTGGTCTTGTTGGAAAGATAAGAAAAAGAGGAACAACTTTGTAGTTGACCATATTTCCCAATTCGGACTCTAACTAACAATTAAAATGTGTACAAGATGATGTATTTTGAGTGGAGTATGTGGCAATTTGATGAGAGTAATTGGAAAAGCCAAGGAAATTAATAACTAAGGAAATAGGTAGTAAATTATTTGATTAACTTTTACCGAAGGTATAAAGTTAAAATTATTTACCATGGTAAAACGTTAAATTGAAGATGTTGTCCTAACCAAAAATTTATGTAGAAAGTTGAGATAAAATGGATAATATCATTGATGGTCTAAATCAAAATGATTATACATGAGAATAAAATTTTTAGGATGTTACAATTCTCCCACCCTAATAAAAATTTCGTCCTCAAAATTTATCATAACGCACTCCTCAGTGAAATAAATCTGGGTATTGCGTCTTCATAGCATCCTCACGCTCCCAAGTCAGAGTTACATCATTCCCTTGTTTCCATGCAACCTTCACTAATGGTACGTTCTTGTTTCTCAGGTGTTTAATCGACCTTTCTATGATCTGTGTGGGTTCTGTAGGGATGGTCAGATTTTCTCTAACTTCAACATCATCATTAGCAATCACATGAGTGGGGTCTTGTACATACTTCCTCAATTGTGATACATGAAACACATTGTGCAAATTTGTAAGATGAGGAGGAAGTGCAATCTGATACGCCACTGTACCAATCCTCTTTAGAATTTCATATGGTCCAATAAACCTTGGACTCAACTTCTTACTCTTCAATGCTCGGCCAATCCCCTTGTGAGGTGAAACCTTCAAAAATACATGATCACCAACTTGGAATTCAAGTGGTTTCCTCCTTTTATCATAATAGTGCTTCTGTCTATCTTGGGATGCCTTCATCTTCTCTTTGATTACTTCTATTTGTTCAGTAGTCAGCTGCACAATTTCAGGTCCTAACGCCAAACTTTCACCAGTTTCTAACCAACAAAGGGGCGTTCGACACTTTCTACCATACAATGCTTCAAATGGAGCCATACCAATACTGCTATGGTAACTGTTGTTATACGTGAATTCAATCAGTGGAAGAAATTGCTCCCAACTACCACCATGCTCATGTACACAAGATCGCAGTAAGTCTTTCAAACTTTGTATGGTACGCTCTGACTGTCCATCTGTTTGAGGATGATAAGCTGAACTTAATCGGAGTCTTGAACCCAACTCCTGATGCAAGCTTCCCCAGAATCGGGAAGTGAACTTCAGATCTCTATCTGACACAATACTGGATGGTACACCATGAAGTCTCACGATCTCTTTCACATATAATTGTGCCAACTTTTGTAGAGAATTCTTCATATTCATCGGAAGGAAGTGAGCAAACTTAGTCAATCTGTCTACAATAACCCAGATTGCATCATTTCCTGAACGTGTTCTTGGTAATCCTGACACAAAGTCCATTGAAATGTCATCCCATTTCCAGACAGGAATCTCCAATGGTTGTAGTTCACCAGATGGCTTCTGATGTTCCACTTTGACTTTTTGATACACCAGACATGAAGACACATATTCAGCTATTTCTTTCTTCATCCTTGGCCACCAAAATCTTTTCTTCAGATCTTGATACATCTTAGTTGATCCAGGATGAATGCTCAACATACTTTTATACGCTTCTTCTAGGATTGTCCTTCTCAGATCAATATCATCTGGTACATAAATTTTGCTTCTGATTCTCTAAATTCCATCTGATCCTTCTTGTAATCCCATATCCTTTCCATTCACCTGCAACTCTCTCAACTCCTGTAGTTGCAAGTCCTCTGTCTGCATTTCACCTATCAGCTTCAGAAAATCATTGGTTATTTTCAAAGTTTCCAAAGTCATACTTTTTGAAGATTTCAACTCCACACCCAAGTTCATATCTCTGAACTGTTCTATCATCTCCATCTCTTTTACCATTAAGGATGCCATATGAATGGATTTCCTGCTAAGTGCATCTGCTACCACATTTGCTTTTCCTGGATGGTACTTCAAATCAAAATCATAATCTTTAAGAAACTCCATCCACCTACGCTGTCTCATGTTCAATTTCTTCTGATCGAACAAAGACTTTAAGCTGTGGTCACTGAACACTTCAAACTTGACTCCATACAAATGGTGTCTCCAGATTTTCAAAGCAAATACCACCGCTGCTAATTCTAGATCATACGTCGGGTAGTTCATCTCATGTGGTCTCAACTGTCTAGAAGCATAGGCAACCACCTTCCGTTGTTGCATCAAAACACAACCTAAGCCCATCTTAGAAGCATCGCAATAAACCACAAAGTCTTCTTGTGGATTAGGCAAAGTTAAAATTGGAGCAGATGTAAGCTTCAATTTTAGTTCTTGGAAACTTTCTTCACATTCTGGCGTCCAAGAAAAGAGTTGATTCTTCCAGGTCAGACGAGTCATTGGTAGGGCAATTCGAGAAAACCCCTCAATGAATCTCTGATAATATCTGTTAGTCCTCAAATTTTCAATAAAATCTAAAATAAAAATTTTATAAAAATTATAAAAATTAGTTTAATTTGTTAGAAAAATAGGATTTAAATTCAATAAATGAGTGTTGTTGAAAATAATCTGCCCTTGATCAATTTTCTCTAGTTTTGTAGTGAAAAAGTTAAGAAATCAAGAGAAAATTACACTGGAGATCTGACGCGTAGCCTCACCCCACGCGTAGCATCAAGAGCTACTTTTGATGCTGACGCTACGCATCACAGCCACGCGTAGCGTCAGTGCTGCGTTGTCTCCACTCCTACTTTTGGCCAACCACCCCACTTGGACCCAATAATGGGCACTCCACTCAGCCCAAGGGCCACCCCAATCAGCATAACTGGCCAAAACTCGTGGAAACATGTCCAAGTGGCCAGGCATGATCAAGATTAATTATTGAAAGTGACCATTATCAAGTGTTTAATGGAGGCTGAGTCAGGGATCTGACGCGTAGCGTCACAGGGACACGTAGCGTCAGAACCCTTGCTCAGCCCTATAAATAGGGCCATCCAACACCATTCATAGCATCCCATTCCATACACTTCTCTTCTCTTCTCTCTTGTGCTCGACTTTGAGTACTTCTTTTGTGAGTTGTAGTTCTAGAATAGTTTTCTAGATACTTGAGTGTGTTTTGGTGTATTGTGATCGTTGTATCGTGAAGTTTCCATCGTCTTCTTCGTAATGTCAAACTCTGTAAGTGTTGTTTTTACTTTTACCATGTGTAACTAATCTGTTTATGTTGGAATTGGTGAACTAATCTATTGAGTATAATGTTGTGAATTCGACCTCTGCATGTTTATGATTCAAGTCCATGTTAGTATTTCAACCTTTTATTAATATGAACGTCAAACGGGAGAATGATTTTCATGTGTATCGAAACTGGTTTTATTAGTGTAAATGTCAAACGGGAGAATGATTATTTATGCCGTATTGAAACTTGTTTTGACGAAAGTAAAAAGTTGGAATACCCTTGGTATCTCAATTCTATAGGGGTTGTTAACCATTGTTGCCATAAGGCCAGGTCTTAATGCAAGTTTTTACTGAGAAAGCTCACGAGGGATCGGACTTTACGGTGAATTCTTAGAATTTATATCACGAGGGATCGGTTATAATGAATTTAAGCTGCAATGACATGAAACTTGATGATTAAACATGCATGTTTTGAGTTCCTCATTGTTATTCTAGATTAGGGATCCAATTTCCAACATAATTTGTTTATCTGTGTTTATCTCAAGTATCTTACCTATTCTAGGTTACAACTCAACTTTTTAGATAGATTTTATTTTCTTTTTATCTCATGAATCAATCAACCATGCTATCTTGTGAATATTGTATAAACTGTACATAAATCATTCTTTTGTTCATAATTTCCTTCATATTTACCATAGTAAGTAGAAGATTACTGTTGTTATTGGACTTCAATCCCAGTGGAACGATATCTAAATTTCGAAAACTACAAACGATTGGTGCGCTTGCCAATTCACAAAGCCCGGTTACAACCGACGGGCCAACAATATCCGGCTAATCCTAGGAAGCTTCGTATCTCAGTGACTAAAGTAGGTCTCTCCCAGTTTATTACAGCTTCTATTTTAGAAGGATCCACAGACACTCCTTTGCTTGAGATTACATGGCCTAGGAACTTTACCTCTTCCAACCAGAATTCACATTTAGACAACTTAGCATACAACTGCTTCTCTTTTAGGATCTGCAATACCACTCGAAGATGTTTTTCGTGCTCCTCCCATGTCTTGGAATAAATCAGAATGTCATCAATGAAGATAATAACAAACTGATCCAAGTATGAATGAAACACTCGATTCATGTAATCCATGAATACAGCTGGGGCATTGGTTACTCCGAAGGGCATCACAAGATACTCGTAATGACCATAGCGTGTTCTAAATGCCGTCTTTGGAATATCCTCAGACTTGACACGAATCTGATGATAACCTAATCGTAGATCAATTTTAGAAAATACTGCAGCACCTCTCAATTGATCTATCAAATCATCAATTCTGGGCAAAGGATATCTATTCTTCATCATCAATTTGTTCAACTGACGATAATCTACACATAATCTCATGCTTCCATCTTTCTTCTTGACAAGTAATACTGGCGCTCCCCATGGTGACACACTAGGCCTGATGAAATGTTTCTCCAATAACTCCTCAATTTGCTTCTTCAGTTCTACCAGTTCAATAGGTGACATACGATATGGGGCCTTAGATACTGGTTCTGCTCCTGGAATTAAATCAATTGAGAATTCTATCTCGCGTTCTGGAGGTAAACTTTAGACATCCTCGGGAAATACTTCAGGGAATTCAGAAACAACTGGTATCTCGATTACTTTAGATTCATCATCTCCTTTGGAAAGAGTAAACAAGGCAAATAATTGAATTTCACCTTGTAAGGCAAAGATCTTGAGATTGTCAAAAATAAGATTTTCTTCTGATGGAAATATCACGGTCTTGTTATAACAATCCACCAAGACTCAATTCGCTGATAACCAGTTCATCCCTAGAATTACTTCCAGATCCTTCAAAGGTAAACAAACAAGATCTACAAGAAAGTTTCTACCTTCTATGAGCATAGAACAATCGCTACACACCTTAGTAGTCCTAAGTTGTGTACCGGTGGGAGTGGAAACAGTCAGATCATATATCATAGACTTCACAGGTAATTGAAGACGTCTGACACACTCCTCAGAAATAAAAGAATGAGTAGCACCAGAATCAAACAACACAGATAAAATAGTACCATTGATCTCACACTTACTTTGCACAAGATCGTCTGCTTGGTCTGCCTCTGAACCACTGATGGCAAAGACTCTTCCTGTTGCCGATTGCAATCTTTGGTCTGTTGACCCCCTATTCTATCTTGGAGGTTGATCAGCACGCGTGTTTCCTCCACGACCTCCCTGATAATCGGAACCTCTTTGATGATTCATAGTGTTGTTGTTGTTTTGGCGGTTCTGGGGGCAATTTGGACTGATATGACCTTTCTGATTACAACGATAGCAAGTGACATCTTCAAGACGTCTGTTACAATCACGTATGTGATAGTTACTTCCGCACTTTAGACATCTCATATTGTTACGTCTTTCAGAAGACGATGATGATGATCCTCCCTTGAAACGACTCGGATAGAACGATCATCTCCTTTTAAAAGCAACGGGTTGAGGTCTTAGTTGTCTATTGGCCTTTTCTTGTGCCAACCTGGCTTGGTGATTTTCTTCAAAAATTCGGCATTTATTAATCAAGATGGGGAAACTCCGAATTTCTTGATATCCGATAGCCTCTTTGATTTCAAGATTCAGCCCGTTCTCGAATTTGACACATTTTGAGGCTTCAGCACCAGCCTGTTGAAAAGGAGGGTAAAAGAGAGATAATTCTTCAAATTTTGCAGCATACTCACCAACAGACATTGAGCCTTGTTTCAGCTCCATAAATTCCAGCTCTTTTTGGCTTTTCACACTCGCTGGAAAATATTTTTCCAGGAAACAGTCTTTGAAGTTGATCCAGTCCAAAGGTCTGTCGATTTCAATCATACGAGTTCTGGCATGTATCCACCAGTTTTCTGCTTCCTCAACCATCATATAAGTGGCATACTCCACCTTTTCGAATTCTGTGCAGGGCAAGGCTCGGAAGATGTGCTCCATTTCCTTAACCCATAGGTATGCTACCTCCGGATTATAACCTCCTTTGAATTGTGATGGCTTCCTTTTTAGGAAGTGATCTAACCCGTGAAGTCCTCCAGTACTTTTCGGTTGATTTTGTCTTTCTATGGCTTCAGCCAAGCGGTTGAAAGCAGCTGCCATATCGTTGTTGTTGTTTCTTGCCATCCTACATTCGTAGTTTGGTTTATACTAATTCTAAGGGAAAATATATTGTATTATAACATAACTATAAGTATTCTACAGTTTATCAGTTAAGCAATAAATTGTATAACACATTTATCATATTATCAAGCAGTAATCAAACAAATCATTTTATCAGTTAGGCACAAGTCATATAGCACATACTTATCATATTTTCAAACAAATAATCAAACAATTCACATAGTATATCAAGAATCAATACATGTCATAGCAATTGGTCCTGAATTTTTGAAAATGCTCTGATACCACCAATGTGACGTCCTTAGTAATTTTCTGAATAAATTTTTCGCATTTTTAAAAGATCATTTTAAAATTCATAAATTAAATTCAGAGTTCACGTAGTAGTTGGTAATTGCGGAATATTATAATACATACTAGTCGTGAATAATTAAATTCGATAAAACATTTAAGTAGCGGAAACGATTTAGAAAAATAACGGTACATGATACGTTATACTTATTACAACCCATAAAATCAAAGTCCAAGTAATAGTTCATATAGGCATCAATCATGGCATCACTCTTCATTCTGCGTGGCATTCACTGTAAAAATTAATGTAAAAGTGAGACAGAATATAGAATAAATATAAAATAAATAAAACTGCACAAACACAATCAACAAACCATAATGATATGATGAATATGCCAAACAAGTTCATTTATAATTAATAAGTCTTTAATTTAGTCCAATGATGTCATGCTGGATCCATTTGGTTTGGTGGGAATACTGCAATAAAAAGTCTCATAGAGACTCCAGTAGGAATTAGCATAACCATGAATCCCTACACTTTCATGGCTCCTGCAGAAATAAGTATACCAGTAGGAATTTACACAACCATGGATCCCTACACTTCCATGGTTCTTGTGAAAATAGGGCTTAAACTCATCATAGAGTAACCCCCCACCAGGGTAGGCAATCATGGAACCCCTAAATTCCATGGTGCGTCCAAATGCTTATGATGCATGAATGCCTTTAATTCTCTTTATCATTTAACATACCATGATATATCAATTTCCAAAACCACTTGGAAAACCACAAGTCCTCAAAGGACACATCATATATAATAATTTTCAGAAACATGGATTTACTGTTTCAACCACATATATCAATAACCGTAAGGCATTCATGTATATATATATATTAATTTAGTCATTCATAATTATTCACCACCTAAATACACAAACTGAATGATGCTCATTAGACACTCATAAACATTCATAATACTTCATAATCACTCAAGAATTCAATAATTTGTTACCCATAGGGAAAATATCATTTTTATCCATAATAACCATTATAAGCAAATTTCAGCATTTCCAACAGCAACATACGTTAGTAAAACAGTCATAACATGAGCAAATCAAATCCTTTTCATGTGATTCCATTTTCTATAGCTCAATAACATAAATATCTACAACTTTCATGAAGACCATAAATTCCAATTCTAAACAGAAACATCACTTATTCACAGAATACAAAACTGCCTCAAAGAGGATTTTTAAAATGTACACAGGTTAGTATTTTCAACGTTTCTGGAGTTACAAAAACAATTTTGGCATGAAACCAGTTCTAAATTATTCTTAACACAAATATCTACAACTTTCATGAAGGCACCAACCACTAATTCTCACCATAAAATTCCCAGTTTTAAAAATAAAATTCGGATTTCATAGTTAACAGATTTTCAGTTTGAGCATACTTTAGTATTTTAGGTATAACGAGAGCTAAAGACATCCTTTTAACTTGAAACCACTTTCTATAGATCCATAACATAAATATCTACAACTTTCATGAAGACATCATAGTCTAAAAATGTATGTATAATTCCCAGAATATTAATATATGCACAAAACATAAGACAAGTATTTCAATTGGACATGTTGTAGTATTTTGGCTATAACTCATGCTATACATATCATTTCATTGTTAACAGATTTTTAGTTTGAGCATACTTCAGTATTTTAGGCATAACTAGAGCTACAAACATCCTTTTAACTTGAAACCACTTTCTATAGATCCATAACATAAATATATACAACTTTCATGAAGACATCAAGGTCTAAAAACGTATGTATAATTCCTAAAATATTCATATATGCACAAAACACAAGATAAGTATTTCAATCGGACATGCTGTAGTATTTTGATCATAACGTATGCTATACATATCCAATTCAGTCGCTTCAGGTCTCAAAATTCCCATAACAAGAAGATCTACAACTTTGATGAAGACACCAATCACTAATTCTCACCACAAAGTTCCCAGTTTTAAAAAATAAAATACGTATCTCAAGTTAACAGATTTACAGCTTGGACATACTTCAGTATTTTAGGCATAACTCGAGCTACAAAAATCATTTTGACTTGAAACCACTTTCTACAGATCCATAACACAAATATCTACAACTTTCATGAAGACATAAAAGGCTGATTATGCATGTATAAGTCCCAGAATTTTAATATATATACAAAACATAGGATAAATATTCCACTCGGACATGCTGTAGTATTTTGGCTATAACTTTTGCTATACATATTAAACTTAATTGATTCAGGTCTCAAAATTCAGATAACAAAAAGATATACAACTTTAATGAAGAAGTCAGAATCAAAATCACACGTTTTAAATCTCAAAACCGAGTAACAAGATACGAAAATAAAACTGGAATCCTAGGACAACATACAATTCTACCCATTTCATAGTTATTCACAACCCTGTCCCCTCTTACCTTAATGGAGGTTCCTAAAGTAGTTGAAAGTGTTGTATTATTGTCCTAGCTTCAGATCAAGAGTGAACTTGATGGAGAAAGTGAAAGAAAATAAGAGAGAGACTTCACTAACTTTAGCTTGTTCTAAGAATTCAGACTTGGGAACAAGATGTAGTGTTGATTTAATGATGCAAATGACAAGTGGGGGACAAAATTTTCATAATAGAATTGTAGTGGAATGTTAGGTGCATGAATTATGGTGATAATAGAGGTTTTAGGTGAGAAAAATGAGCTGGATTGTTGACCATTTCCGCAACCTACATAATGTAGCTTGTATGATTGAAGTAAATATCAACTTTGACACTATTTCGGTATTTTAGGCATATCTCTCTCATATCTTAATGGATTTTAACAAATTTGGTCTTTTTGGAAAGCTAAGACAACGAGGAACAACTTTGTAGTTTACCACGTTTTCAAATTTGGACTCTAACATGGTATTAAAATATGTACAAGATGATATGATTGAAGTAAAATATCAATTCTAACACTGTTTCGGTATTTTGGGCATATCTCTCTTATCTTAATGGATTTTAACAAATTTGGTCTTGTTGGAAAGATAAGAAAAAGAGGAACAACTTTGTAGTTGACCACATTTCCAAATTCGGACTCTAACTAACAATTAAAATGTGTACAAGATGATGAATTTTGAGTGGAGTATGTGGCAATTTGATGAGAGTAATTGGAAAAGCCAAGGAAATTAATAACTAAGGAAATAGATAGTAAATTATTTGATTAACTTTTACCGAAGGTATAAAGTTAAAATTATTTACCATGGTAAAAGGTTAAATTGAAGATGTTGTCCTAACCAAAAATTTATGTAGAAAGTTGAGATAAAATGGATAATATCATTGATGGTCTAAATCAAAATAATTATACATGAGAATAAAATTTTTAGGATGTTACAGAACACGCTATGGCCATTACGAATATCTAGTAATGCCTTTTGGTGTAACTAATGCACCAGCCGTATTCATGGATTACATGAATAGGATTTTTCATCCATATCTAGATAAATTTGTAATGGTATTCATTGATGATATATTAGTGTACTCTAAAAGCAGAGAAGAACATATTGAACATTTGAAGGTCGTGTTGGAAATCCTGAAAAAGAAATAACTGTATGCAAAGCTGTCGAAGTGTGAATTCTGGTTGGAAGAAGTGAACTTTTTAGGACATGTAATTAGTCAAGGAGGAATAGCTGTAGACCCTTCCAAGGTGGAAGCAGTTTTAAAATGGGAGAGACCAACCACAATCACTGAGATTAGAAGTTTCTTGGGTTTGGCTGGATACTATAGGAGATTCATTAAAGGATTTTCAAAGCTAGGATACCCATTGACCAAGTTAACACAGAAAGGAGAACCTTTTGTGTGGACGACACAATGCGAGAATAGTTTTCAAGAGTTGAAAGATCGACTTACTTCTGCGCCGGTTTTAGTACTCCCTGATCCACATCGAAGTTTTGAAGTTTACTGTGATGCATCTAAACAAGGACTAGGAAGTGTACTCATGCAAGACAAGAAGGTTGTAGCCTATGCGTCGCGCCAATTAAGGCAACATGAGATTAACTACCCTACCCATGACATAGAGTTAGCCGCTGTAGTTTTTGCCTTAAAGATTTGGAGGCATTATCTATACGGTGCAACATTCGATGTGTTTAGTGATCATAAGAGTCTCGAGTATTTATTCGACCAAAAGGAGTTAAACATGAGGCAACGGAGATGGATGGAGTTCTTAAAGGACTACGATTTTGAGTTGCAGTACCATCCTGGAAAAGTGAACGTAGTAGCTGATGCTTTAAGTCGAAAGTCTCTACATGCGTCCACAATGATGATTAAAGAGCTGGAATTAATAGAGAACTTCAGAGATCTTAACCTAGCAGTAAAGGTTAATGCTAACAGCTACAGATTAGGAGCGTTGCAAGTGACAAATGAATTCCTGAGGCAAGTTTTAGAGGCTCAAAGAGATGATGAATTCCTGCAAGAAAAGAAAGAACTCTTGAAACAAGGAAAAGAAGTCGAGTTCAATGTAAGAAGTGACCAATTGCTGAGGTATAAGGATCGAGTGTGTATCCCTAATCAAGAGGAGTTGAGGAAAGCAATTTTAGAAGAAGGCCATAAAAGTTATATGAGCATTCATCCCGGAGCTACTAAAATGTATCAAGATTTGAAGAAGTTATTTTGGTGGCCTGGAATGAAGAAAGCAGTGGCAGAGTACGTGGCTGCATGTCTAATTTTCCAGAAGGTTAAAGTGGAACATCAAAAACCCCCTGGAATGCTACAATCAATGGAAATACCAAAATGGAAATGGGATAGCATTACCATGGATTTTGTGACTTCTCTACCTAAAACTCCATTAGGACATGATTCAATATGGGTAATAGTTGATAGACTAACAAAGTCTGCCCACTTTATTCCCATCAATATTCATTACTCTATGGGGAAGCTGGCAAAATTATACATCGAGGAGATTGTGAGATTGCATGGAATTCCTTCAAGTATCATTTCTGATCGGGACCCTCGTTTTACATCACAATTCTGGAAGAGCTTGCACAAGGCTTTGGGAACAAGACTGCGTCTGAGTTCAGCATATCATCCTCAGACGGATGGACAATCAGAAAGAACAATCCAATCTCTAGAGGACTTGTTACGAGCTTGTGTGTTAGAGCATAAAGGAAGTTGGAATCAATTCTTACCATATGTGGAGTTTACCTACAACAACAGTTTCCATGCTAGCATTGACATGGCACCTTTTGAAGCATTATATGGAAGAAAATGTAGGACCCCACTATGGTTTGAGACTGGTGAAAATTTGATGCTAGGACCAGAGTTGGTACAACAAACCACGGATAAAATCAAAATAGTTCAGGAAAAGATGAAGGCAACACAGAGCAGGCAGAAAAGTTACTATGACAAAAGAAGAAAGCCGCTCGAATTTCAAGAAGGCGATCATGTATTCTTGAAAGTCACACCTATGACTGGGGTCGGTCGGGCAATGAAATCTCGAAAACTAACTCCTAGATTTATTGGTCCATATCAAATAATTCATAAAGTTAGTCCCCTTGCCTACCAAATAGCATTACCACCTTTTCTTTCTAATATCCATAATGTTTTTCATGTGTCAAACTTACGAAAGTATATATATGATCCTACACATGTTATTGAACCTGATGTCATACAAGTTAAAGATAATCTTACATATGATGCACCACCTATCAGAATAGGTGATAGAAGAATAAAAAAGTTAAAAGACAAGACAATTCCGCTTGTAAAGGTCATTTGGAGTGAAACGAGATGGGAAGATGCTACATGGGAACTAGAAACTGAGATGAAAGAGTCTCATCCTCATTTGTTTTACTGAATAATGTAAATTTCGAGGACGAAATTTTCTAAGGGGAGTAGAGTTGTAACACCCTTATTTTTATTTTTATATTAAAATTTTGAAGGAATTAAATTATGGTTCTTTAGAAATTTTTAATCTACGTATTATTTATGATTTTTTGGAATTTTGGATTTTTTTTATATAAAATAATATTTTTTAAATAATTTTAAATTCATATAAGTGACTTAAATTAAAAATATTTATAAGAAAGTGAATGTAAATTATAAGAAAATTTTCTAAAATCCGTTTCAAGTAGACTTATCTAAAAATTATCGGTTTGAGAAAAATCTTGATTTTTTCCAATCGTTAAAAAATTGGAAATGTATTAATAAATTTTTATTAACAGAAAATTTTAGATTTTTAAAATTTCAACTTTATATTACATGTTATAAAATTAGTAAGGACTGATATAATATCGCTAAATTTCAAAAAGGACTCATTTTGAATATTTAAAATATACCGAGTGAAAGGTTACTATTTGGCTTAATAGTTCTGCCGACAGTTACTATGCAAAACACTGTGCATGTACGAAAATTTCAAAAGGTGCACAGTAACCTGGAATAAAAAATTTAAAAATGCATAGTACTTTTATATTAAAATAATGGAATGCATAGTAAATTTTTTTCCTATAAATACCGAAGGATTTCTTTTTTAGAATTCATAATTTCAGATTAAGTTTTCTTAATATAGTAGTGCTAGTGAGATAGTGGTGGAAGTGAGAGAGAGAAGTAAATTTTTTTGGGAGAAGGTTCTGCTAAAATCCTAAGGAAAGAATACTTCTCTTTTATATTTTTTGGGTTATTTTCATATCGTTTTTAGAAATCTGTTATTATACTGGAAATAATATTATTTTAAGTTACTATTCTGCATAGTAAAATACTATTTCAACAGTAAATTACTATTTCAATAGTAAATTACTATTCAAATAGTAAATTACTATTTACTGTTACTATTTACCGTTACTATTCACGATTTACTATTTACCGTTACTATTCACGTTTTACTATTTACTGTTACTATTCACGTTTTACTATTTACTATTACTATTCACGATTTACTATTCACTATTCACTATTCACTATTCAAAATTTACCATTTCTGTTTTAAGTAGTAATCTTAATCTTCGTCTTATGCTTATACTGAAATAAGATTGGTATTAATATTTTTAGAAATCGGAGGCGCAAAGCAAATCTCTTTTGGTTAACAACTCAAGGTAAGGGGGAGTGAGATAAGAGTATAATCTGAAAAGACATAAGAATAATGGGAGGAGTCCCCTACTCCTTTTAAATTAATAATATTATTATTTTAAAATATTAACTTTTTAACTTAAAATTTTTAATAATTTTTAAATTAAATATCCGGTTTAACTAACTCTAACATACCTATGCAAGGACTTGGACCATTATGACCTATATGGACTGGACTGGACTATACCTATACAAGGACTTGGACCATTATGACCCATATGGACTGAACAATACCTATGCAAGGACTGGATTATATGGACTTACATATAACTATGCGAGGAATTGACCAAAAGAACTTAAATTAACTATATTAATAATCATTAAATTATGATATGTATTAATGATATTTAATTTAATTGATTTGATTATGATTGATTATATTTGTGATTGATGATGTGATTGATCATATTTGATTGTTGATATTGTAATGTGGAGTTTGAGCATATAGCGAGCATGACGAAAAGCTAATACTCAGTAAGAATTTCTTACCTTACTCTTTAAATTTTTTAAAATCTTGTATTTCTTTTTAGAAATTATTTTTATAAAGAATTAGTATTTATTTTAGACAGTAGACATTTTATGAAAATTAATTTATATCTGTAATTAAAATTTTTCAAAAGAAAATTATTTTATTTTTCCAACTTAATAAATAAAGAATATTTGAAAATAATTGAGATTTCTAAATTTGATCTTGTTAAGATTCAATTTGAGAAAGATTATGTAAAGTTTTATATGAGAAAGTTTTTAGATATTTAAGGCTTAGAAACTCAATTTCAGTGAAATTCGAGAACTGTACCAAATTTATTTCTGTGGGACAGAAATTCAGAGAATTGAGAAAATGTACAGTTTATAGAAATGATGTTGTAAACCTTTTAAGGTATTTAATAATTGAGTTTCTAAAAGCCTTAACCAACTAAATACGCGAGTAGTTCATGCATCATGAATCATTAAAGTGAAATAAAATGATATTGTCTGGGGACGGATTATAGAAACCGAGAATACATTAGAGGAGGCTTAATTACGAGTCTTGGGATGAGAGGGTGTGAAAGGGTGCTTCAGGGGACCTGGGGTAGCTCCCTAGTGTCGGGTACTTTCACAATAAAAACTTTCTCAATCTGACTAGTCTCTAAGTGTTTCCATGCCAGTTGAGCTGTTCATATTATTATTATTCGGATTTATGGAACAGTGTAAACTCCTGGTTGGCCTAGTGCAAATTAAAATTTAAGGGTCCACATATATAGGTAAGTTATGATGAAGATATTGCATAACATTCATGCATTCATAATTGATTGTGTATGTGATTGTGATTGATATTATTATGTATTGGTTTGTGAAAACCCTTTGTTGCTTATGTCTTTATCGAGAATATTATATTCTGTTTCTCACTCCTTTCTCCGTATTTTTGTTTCATATATTCTAAATTGATGGTTCAGAGGGAAGGATCGAAGAATATCGGCAGTAACTATAGCACGTTCTAGAAAGGGAGCTCGGTATGAATACCGTGGTCCAATGAATAAATAATGTTATTAAGTAACTGCTTCTGGGCCATGGAGTTTCCTCTCTTTCTTATAATGTTTAATATTTATTTTTGTTGGATGAATGTAAAATTACTTTATAAAGTTTTAATAATATTTATGAGGTATTTCAGAAATAATGTATATAATTTATTCCGATAGTTTCTTTTTAACAATCATATCTTTAGTAAAAAAAAACTTATGAATTTTTCTAGAATTTATTAAGGTGTAACAGAGGGTGTTACACAGCGCGTGCAACAATTGATCAAATAAGTTTTTGAATTAAGCATATACAGCGAACCAAATTCGAGTGACCAAGGATTTCTAAAATTCATCACAGTAATTGACCAAGAACAAATTAGAATGATCACACAAGATTCAATTGCACAAATTCTTGAATTAACGTCAAGATCGAAGAACAACAAATTGGCAATGTTTTGCAAAGACCGAATAATCACCGATTCTAAAAATTCACACGTGCACAAATTGAAAACATGTAATACTGCATGTATAGCAATTGACCAATTAGAATGACCTTGCTAAAACTGAAATTGCACGTAGAGTGAATTGGAAAGAAGAATTTCAACAATTGGATGACCATTAAATTTTTCAAATTGACGCGTACAGGATTAAAAGATTTCAATTTCACAATTCCTTGTGTACAGTGATTGATCATATTTCGTACTTTCGAATTTATAATCTTCCTCCTTTCTTCTTCATCATTTATAATCTTCCCAATTTATAATCTTCCAAATTTATAATGTATTACGCCTTCTGGCCCTACATGGCCATAGCATGCACCTGCGTAACAATTATGTTACGTTTTTAGGAAATGCGTAATGCTTCCGGGCATGACACGTGGCATTCGCTTTGGTATTACATATTTGCATATTACGAAACATTGGTTACATATTTTGGGGTCATGTAACACAAATTTTGAAATGACATAAAGTACCCCAAACATATAATTATTTTTAAAACGAGCCCATTTTTATAATTATTTTTAAAAACTATGCTACAATGGTCAAAAACCCGTGAATCAAGGAAAAGGAACCAGGGAATTATATATATATATATATATAGAAGTCCACGTGAGATTAAAAAAGAAAAGGTTTCTTTAATATATTTATCTATTAAAAGAGGGTTCACGTTTCTGATGGAAAGAAAGGGGATTAGGTTTTAGATACATTGTTTAATATAAAAAAAGAGGGGGAAGATAGAAATCAAAGCGCAAATGTATATAGATTAAAGAGATTCATGCAAGAAAGAAGGAAGTTGACACAGAGAAAAGGATTTTGACACAATTGAAGAGGAATTGGACGTTGGGAAATAAAAGAAATTGACGCAGGAGAAAAGAAAATTGACATGAAGAATAAAAATAACACAATGTATTTCCCTTCAATTTCTTGTTGATTGTCTTGATCCTTGTTTCATGGTAAGTTGTAATGAAATAATAGGCATGATTAAACATGTGAAGTCCCCTTCCCATCTAAAAAAATCTAATAATCAGTAGTATAGAGTACCTTTTGATGTTTTGTTATTAACCAAGTTAGAGTATTATGTAACACCCCTATTTTTTTATTAAAATTTTGAAGGAATTAGATTATGGTTCTTTAGAACTTTTTAATCTACGTATTATTTATAATTTTGTGGAATTTTTTGAAAATTTTGAATTTTTTTAATAAAATAATATTTGTTTAAAATAATTTTAAATTCATATAAAGTGACTTAAAATTAAAAATATTTATAAGAAAGTGAATTTAAATTATAAGAAAATTTTCTAAAATCCATTTCAAGAAGACTTATCTAAAAATTATCGGTTTGAGAAAAATCTTGATTTTTTCCAATCGTTAAAAAGTTGGGAACGTATCAATAAATTTTTTATTAACAGAAAATTTTAGATTTTTAAAATTTAAACTTTATATTACTTATTATAAAATTAGTGAGGACTGATATAATATCGCTAAATTTCAAAAAGAACTGATTTTGAATATTTAAAATATACCGAGTGAAAGGTTACTATTTGGCTTAATAATTCTGCCGACAGTTACTATGCAAAACACTGTGCATGTACGAAATTTTCAAAAGATGCACAGTAACCAGGAATAAAAATTCTAGGAATAAAAATTCCAAAAATACACAGTACTTTTATATTAAAATAATAGAATGCATAGTAATTTTTTTCTATAAATACCGAAGGAATTCTTCTTTAGAATTCACAATTTCAGATTAAGTTTTCTTTATATAGTAGTGCTAGTGAGATAGTGGTAGAAGTAAGAGAGAGAAATAAATTTTTTTGGAAGAAGGTTCTGCTAAAATCCTAAGGTAAGAATACTTATCTTTTATATTTTTTAGGGTTATTTTCATATCGTTTTTAGAAATCTATTATTATACTGAAAATAATATTATTTTAAGTTACTATTTTGCACAGTAAAACAATATTTCAATAGTAAATTACTATTTAAATAGTAAATTACTATTTACTATTACTATTTACCTTTAGTATTCACGTTTTACTATTTACTGTTACTATTCACGATTTACTGTTACTATTCACGATTTACTGTTTACCATTACTATTCATGTTTTACTATTTACTGTTACTATTCACTATTCAAAATTTACCATTTTTGCTTTAAGTAGTAATCTTAATTTTCATCTTATGCCTATACTGAAATAAGATTGGTATTAATATTTCTAGAAATCAGAGGCGCAAAGCAAACTCTCTTTTGGTAACAATTCAAGGTAAGGGGGAGTGAGATAAGAGTATAATATGAAAAGACATAAGAATAATGGGAGGAGTCCCCTACTCCTTTTAAATTTGATAATATTATTATTTTAAAATATTAACATTTTAACTTAAAATTTTTAATAAATTTTAAATTAAATATCTGATGTAACTAACTCTAACATACCTATGCAAGGACCTGTACTTTTATAACCTATATGAACTGGACTATACCTATGCAAGGACTTGGACCACTATGACCCATATGGACTGAATTACACCTATGCAAGGACTGGATTATATGGACTTACATAGACCTATGCGAGGAATTGACCAAAAGGACTCAAATTGACTATATTAATAATCATTATACTTTGAATTATAATATTTATAAATGATGCTTTATTTACTTGATTTTGATTGATATTTAATTGTGATTAATAATATTTGATGTGATTGATGGTATTTAGTTATAATTGATAATGCTTGATTTTGATTGATGATTTTGTGATGTGGAGTTTGAGCATATAGCGAGCATGACAGAAAGCTAAAACTCAGTAAGAATTTTCTTACCTTACTCTTTAAATTTTTATTACTTTAAATCTTCTCTTCTTAGAAATTATTTTTATTAACTTTATTTTTAATATTTAGAAAAAAATTAGTATTTATTTTAGAAAGAAGACATTTTATGAAAATTAATTTATAACAAATTGAGATAATTAAATCTTGAATTAAAGAAAAATTTTGTAATTTTAAGTATTTTTGGTTAATGATTTAAAGATTATTCTCTTTTAATAAAATAAAAGTTTCAAAAGAAAATTATTTTATTTTTCCAACTTAATAACTAAAGATATTTGGAAATAATTGAGAATTTGATCTTGTTAAGATTCAATTTGAGAAAGATTATGTAAAAGTTTTATATGAAAAAATTTTGAGATATTTAAGGCTTAGAAACTCAATTTCAGTGAGAATTAAAAACTGTACCAAATTTATTTTTGTGGGACAAAAATTTAGAGAATTAAGAGAATGTACAGTTTATTGAAATGATGTTGTAAACCTTTAAGGTATTTAATAATTGAGTTTCTAAAAGCCTTAACCAATTAAATACGGGAGTAGTTCATGCATCACAAATCATTAAAGTGAAACAAAATGATATTGTGTGGGACGAATTATAAAAACCGAGGATATATTAGAGGAGGCTTAATTACGAGCCTTGGGATGAGAGGGTGTGAAAGGGTGCTTCAGGGGACCTGGGGTAGCTCCCTAGTGTCGGGTACTTTCACAATAAAAACTTTCTCAATCTGACTAGTCTCTAAGTGTTTCCATGCCAGTTGAGCTGTTCATATTATTATTATCCGGACTTATGGAATAGTGTAAACTCCTAGTTGGCCCAGTGCAAATTAAAGTTTAAGGGCCCACATATATAGGTAAGTGATCCGGTCTGGATACCGGCCCCTCAAGTCGTGACGTCAGCATGACTGTTCCAGAGAGGCAACCGATATCATAGGGTAGTACCTTCACACCGGATATCCGCTCTCGTCGGATACTTCATCCATTTTCACCTCATCGGTTATCCGCCCTCACTTCCCCGTCACGTATAACCGTTTGCCTCAGTGTCACAATGAGATAAGAGGGGTTATAACTTATCAAGTGTGGATACTCTGCACAACGGAATGTGTCAATATCACTTGCAGAGAGGAGTAGGTACGATCGCAGGCGTGACGTACGGAAAAGGTGATTATCCTCCATCCCTGTGTCAGAATCGTACACTGATAATTGACCTGCCCACTGTCACTCTCTGAATACTGAGCCACTGTGATTGACGCTTTGTACACGGTATCAGAGCTTATGGGACCACCTGCATCCAATGATTCATTTTCCGCGTCCAACTATAAATAGCATATTACAATACACATGCAAGGTTACGTTGTTCTATCTCACATCTTACTATTACATTGCTTGAGTATTCATTGAGTTGATATACACTCTTCTAACTTGAGTGTCGAAGAATCTTCACAGGTGACACCACCTTTCGCCCACTCCAACGCAAAACTTTGGTGTGAAGGATCTCCAGGACAACGAGACCGGTTTCTCCCACTGAGAGGCCGGATTACAATACCGGATACCCACTGTACCGATGTATAAACACTAAAATATATACACTTTGTGGCTGGTCCCACACCGGATCCTAGACCCTGATTCAAACCAGTTCATTGGCACGCCCAGTGGGACTCGATAGAGTTATTCCCACTTTTCGCAGAAGTTTGGTAGTTCAATATGGAAGGAGTTGGAAGTGATTTTGTTGATGGTCACGTAGAGGATGTGACCCATCAGCAAGCTGGAAGGAGACTCGTTTTTGAATCTCCTATAACCAACACCGGGAGGATGGTACCTGTGGCAACCCCCGACCCTCGAGATGAAGTTATAAGGCAGCTCAGGGAGGAGTTGATGGAGCTGAGAAGGGAGAAGAGAGAAGCAGGGGACAGAATGACGTCTCAGGCGGAGGATGCTCACCATGCATCCGGGAGAGAAAAATCCACGACCCTCCAATATTCGAAGATCCCTACTTACAAGGAGAGGGAGCAGACTCAGGACTCCTGTGATAGAGTCAGCACAAGGAGGAAGGAGTAGGCAGTGGTAACTTCTAGGGCATACAGACTCAGTGTTCCTTTCTCAAGGAGACTCATGAGTGTCGTTATCCCCAAGCACCTGCAAACAACCCAGCCACTTTCAATCGGAAAGTATAATAGGGAGACTGATCCCACTAAACACCTTGATGCTTATGTGTATGAGGCCATGTATCTGGGGGCTGATGAAGATGTCATGTGTAGAATGTTCCCAAGAACACTGATGGAAGAAGCTCTTAGTTGGTTCAAGAGCTTACCCTCAGGATCTATAGATTCCTGGGAAGAGATGGCAGCTGCATTTGAAAGCCATTTTATTATTTCCAGAGATATTCCAAGGACTTCACATACCTTGGCCCAGATAAGGCAGGGAGAAAATGAAACTCTTAAGGAGTTTTTGAAGAGATTCTATAAGGAAGCTGCGTTGGTGCCTAACCCCATGGAGGCTATACAACTCCATATAGTGGTTGAAGCCTTGCAACCTGGTACTGCTTTTTCCCTATCTTTGGCAAAAAGTCTTCCAACAACCTTCAAGGAGTTCCGAAGGAAAGCTTCAAAGTATGTTGGCAAAGAGATGCACTTGGAAGCTACTACAGCTAGAATGAAGTCACCAGCACCCTCACATCAACCACGGAGAGATAAGGAGAGGGTAAGGCCAGAGAAGTATGCCCCGAGGGATAATTTTATGAACACTCGACCTCAGCAGCGAGACAGACGCGTCTTCGCTTTCAGTAACTATGCCCCGTTGAACTCCAGGCATTCCCAAATCCTGAGGGAAGTTGGTTGGCCCACGCTCAGTGTCTATAGGATAAGGAAACCTCCTTCAATGAAAAGACCTGAGAACTCACGTAAATACTGTGCCTTTCACGAGCAGGTTGGCCATCACACAGATGAGTGTAAGGCGTTGAAGAATACGGTGGAGACTCTTATTAGAGAGGGAAAACTAAAACAGTATTTGTTTAAGGAGAAGTCCTTAGATGAGCCAGACAGGGCGGATAAGAGAGGGAGAGATCCAGATGATGAAGGTGATAACAGTCGTAATCCGGTCAGGAGGTTTACAGCCGCAGAGAAACAGAAGGGAGTAGTGATCGCTGGAGGAGCTCAACAGGACGGTATGCCTCAGCAGCAAAGGCAAGGCCGGCATGAGGTGATAGAGATGATAGCAGGAGGATTTGCTGGAGGAGGAGCGTCAATCACAGCTAGGAAAAATCACCACCGAATGATCCTGTCAGTTCAGGGGAAGCCCAGAGATAACCGCCCTTTCAGGGATGGTATGGTAGCACCGGTGGTATCATTTACAGACGACGATTTTGGCCCAACGATCCCAGGAGGTGACGATGCAGTGGTTATCATCGCTGTCATAGCCAACAAGGATGTCAAGATAATTCTCGTTGATCAGGGAAGTTTTTGCGATGTAATTTTTTATAATTATTTCAAAAGAATGAGTTTTAATGATGCAAATTTGCAACCACATACGTAAGAGCTCATAGCGTTCAATGGAGCGAAGCAACCCACCAAATGGTATCTTGATACCCTCATTTCTTTTGAGGGTGAACCTGGAGCGAGAACGGTGAAGTCTAGGATCCTGGTGATTGATGTGGAGTCCCCCTACAATGGGATCATAGGCCGTCCTACCCTGAACGCGATGGAAGCAATCGTGTCTACTCCATACCTCCTTATCAAGTTCATTGACAAGGACAACTATGTATCTTCCCTCCGCGGCGATTAGGAGATGGCCAAGTATTGTTACAACCTGAGCCTCAATATGGTTAAGTTGGAAGCATTCAACAAGAAGAGGAAGCTGAATGATGGAGGAACAATGGCTGGGTCTGTCAGTTTGATTGATCTGGACCCCAGAGCGGAATTGAAGATTGACCATCTCAATCCCTCAAAGCCCACACCGGATGGTGGTTCCAGGGTCATCGTCTTAGGGAATTCCCCAGAAAAGGTCACGCGCATTAATGATAAGCTGGAGTCGATCATGGAGCAGCGCCTGGTGGCTCTCCTACAAGAGTTTAAAGACCTTTTCGCATGGACTGCTGCGGACATGCCTGCGATGGACCCTGATTTCTGCTGTCACAAGTTGGCTGTATATCCAGAGACAAGACTGGTTGCCCAGAAGAAGAGGAGATTGGGGCCCGAGAAACAGAAAGCAGCATGTGAGCAAACTGAAGAATTGTTGAAGGCTGGTTTCATTAGAGAGATCCGCTACTCGTCTTGGCTTTCCAACGTAGTCATGGTGCAGAAGGCCAACGACAAGTGAAGGATGTGCACAGATTATGTAGATCTCAATCGATGTTGCCCGAAAGACCCGTATCCACTTCTAAATATCAATCGTATGATTGATGATTCGTCTGGTTTTCAGTACCTCAGTTTCATGGATGCTTATTCGGGGTATAATCAAATTCCGATGTGGGAGGAGGATCAAGAAAAGACGGCTTTTGTCAATGACCGTGGTGTCTTTTGCTACATCGTCATGCCGTTTGGATTGAAGAACGCTGACGCTACTTACCAGCGCATGATCAATAAGGTGTTCGACGACATGCATACCAAGTTGGTGGAGGTATATATTGATGATATTATTGCTAAGACTCCCGCTGGAGGTGACCACGTTGAAGATTTATGCCAAGTGTTCACTCGGTTGCGACAATACAACATGAGGTAAACCCATTAAAGTGCACCTTTGCAGTCCCAGTTGGAAAGTTTTTGGGTTTCATGTTGACCCAGCGCGACATTGAGGCCAACCCTAGTAAGTGTCAGGCGATACTGGATATGCAAAGCCCCAAGAGCTTGAGGGAGGTATAGTCGTTGAATGGAAAGGTGGCCGCTCTGGCTCGGTTCATGCCCACAATGGCGCATAGGTCCCTTCCTTTGTACAAGGCATTGAAGAAGCACAAGAAGTTTGAATGGGGAGAGGAGCAAGAGCAGGCATTCCAGCAGCTCAAGGCCGTGTTTTCAAGTCCACCGATTTTGGTAAAGCCAGACCTTGGTGAAACTCTCATCCTGTACTTGGCAATTTCTGATGAAGCCTTGGGCGTAGTTTTGGTCAAGGAAACTCCAGAAGGACAGAGGCCAATCTACTTCACTAGCAAGACATTCCAGGGAGCAGAGGGCAGATACCAGAAAAAAAAAAAGGCCGCTCTTGCAGTTGTATGGGCTTCACGACGGTTAAGACCGTATTTTCATGCACATCCGGTGTTGGTAAAAATGGATCTGCCATTCCGATCCGTGCTCAGTAAACCGGACCTCGCTGGAAGGATGATCAAGTGGTCTATCAAACTTTCGGAGTTTGAAATTTCTTATGAACCACGAGGAGCCATTAAAGCCCAAGTCCTAGCGGATTTCGTTGTGGAAATGACAGGGTCAGATCCAGCCACACCTCGAGCACATTGGACCATTTATGTTGATGGGTCATCGAACAATAAAGGTTGTGGAGCTGGTGTTGTTGTGGAAAGCGACGATAGTGTGCATTTAGAGATTTTCCTCCGATTCAATTTCAAAAATTCCAACAATCAGGCTGAATATGAGGCATGTTTGGCCGGCCTCTGTGCGGCAATAGATATCGGTGCAACAGAAGTAACATTGTGTAGTGATTCACATCTGGTGATTTCGCAAATCTAAGGAAAGTATCAGGTCTGCGAGCCCCAACTTCAATTGTATTTGAATTGTGTGAACGAGTTGAAGGGGAGATTCGACGCGCTGGAGTTTAAGCATGTGCCAATAGAGGAGAATACCAGAGCGGACATCTTGTCGAGACTTGCAAGCACAAAATAGCCTGGTAGCACAACGACGGTGGTTCAGAGCATGCTGGCATTGCCTAGCATTTCTATGTTCCCTTCTCTTAACGCTATAATGGTCAGTTACCCCTACGAGAATTCTTGGGTTATCCCATACATCCGTTATCTGGCTGATGGACAGCTTCCCACTGATGAGAAAGAAAGAAGAAGAGTAAAAAGGGAGTTGCCATATTTCATTATGGTCGATGGTGTTTTGTATAGAAGAGGATTCTCAGTGCCTTATCTCATCTGTTTAAGAGAGAGTGAAATACAAGGAGTAATGGAGGAGGTACACGAGGGGCAATGCGGGCACCACGCCGGGGGAAGAAGCTTGATGAGAAAAGTCCTCAGGGATGGGTATTGGTGGCCCACAATGAAGCAGGACTCAATTGATTTTGTGAAGAAGTGTGACGCTTGCCAGAGGTTTTCTAATCTTCATCACACACCGGCCCAAGAACTCTCTTCATCCGCTATGTCGTGGCCTTTCTATCAATGGGGCCTCGATCCCCACTGCTCCAAGAGGCATTAAGTATCTGATCATGGGAGTTGATTACTTCACCAAGTGGATTGAGGCAGAACCGGTAGTGCATATCACATCAGCGGGGACGCGACGTTTTGTATATGAAAATATCATAGCTCGATTTGGCGTTCCAGGGCGGATTGTAACTGACAACGACACCCAGTTCACAGATAGGAAGTTCACAGATTTACTTGAAGGACTGGGAATAGTCTAGATCTTTTCATTTGTTGAGCATCCCCAGACAAACGGCCAAGCGGAAGTAGCTAATAGAGAGGTGCTAAAGGGGTTGAAGAAGCGCCTTGGTGAAGCCAAGGGAGGATGGACTGATTAGCTATGCCATGTCCTCTGGGCGTACCATACTACACCACACTCTTCCACTAATGAATCCCCATATCGGTTGACTTACGGGGTTGAAGCGATGATTCCGGTGGAGCTTCAGACCAGATCGGCTCGAGTGGAATACTTTTCAACTGGGGACAATGATGCCAATTTGGAATCAGAGCTAGACGTCCTCCATGAGTTGAGGGAAGAAGCTTTTGTTAAAGACCAGGCGATAAAGGCGAAGGCAGCCCTCCGGTACAATAAGCGTGTGCAATACAGAGTTTTTAATACGGGAGATCTTGTTTTGCATAAGGCGAGTGTGGGAAACAAGTTTGCTCATCAAGGAAAATTGGCACCAACATGGGAAGGCCCTTATAGAGTCTTTGAGGTAACTAGAAAGGGGTCATACCGGCTTGAGGAGCTTAATGGAACACCAATCCGCAATAAGTGGAACACCCAAAATTTACGTATTTATTACAGCTAGTTGGTAAGATGGCATGTACTCTTTTTCCTCACTTGAGTTTTTTCCCATTGGGTTTTCTCAAGAAGGTTTTAATGAGGCATGACCCCAACTATGCTCCCTTTGTAATATACGCTCAATTTAATGAGAAAACAGTTTATGAATCTATCACTCTCACCTTTTCCTTTCTATGTTGTGATTCGTAGCCATAGGCCATTGCGCATAAGGACCCCCAGGACAGATGATCTCAATCACATATTCTGTGAATTGATGATGTGACTCCTTGAGGGGTGAAATGGGTTGTAGGATTAAACCGAACCCCGTTTGAAGGCCCAGATTATAGGATTAAACCGAACTCTGGGTACGGTTAGTAAGTTTGGCTAAACACCGGTGAAGGCTTGGATTGTAGGATTAAACCGAACTCCAAGTATGGTTAGTAGGATCGAACCGAACACCATTTGAAGGCCCAGATTGTAGGATTAAACCGAACTTTGGGTACGGTTAGTAGGACTAAACCGAACTCCGTTTGAAGGCTTGGGTTGTAGGATTAAACCGAACCCCAGGTGGGGTTAGTAGGATCGAACTGAAAACCATTCGAAGACTTGAGTTGTAGGACTAAACCAAACCTCAGGAAATGGGTTGTAGGATCGAACCGAACCCCATTTGAAGGCCCAGATTGTAGGATTAAACCGAACTCTAGGTACGGTTAGTAGGATTAAACCGAACGCCATTGAAGACATGGGTTGTAAGATCAAACCGAACCCCATTTGAAGGCTCAGATTGTAGGATTAAACCGAACTCTGAGTACGGTTAGTAGGTTTGGCCGAACATGGTGGAAGAGGGGTTTATTCGCTCAGAAGTACTTTCCCCGAGAATTCTTCACTCAGAAATATCTCACTTCGAAGTCACATTTAGGAATTATTCACTTGGGAATATCTCCACCCGAAACGTATTCATTCGACGTCAAAGCTTTTCTTTGTCAGAAGTACTTCCCTTGGAAATGACCCACACGAAAATTCTTCGCTCGGTGCCATACCAGGCGGGGATCGGAAATGCTTTGCTCGGTGCCATACCATGCGGGGATCGGAAATGCTTCACTCGGTGCCATACCACGCGGGGATCGAAAATGCTTCGCTCGGTGCCATACCACGCGGGGATCGGAAATGTCTCACTCAGTGTCATCCCACTCAGAAAGTGTCGCACTCAGAGACATTCCACTTGGAAAAGTTGCACTCAGAAAAATTTCGACCCGAATGAGGACTCGGATTATAGGGCAACCACTTATTCTGATTATTATTGGTCATTACTATTGACCACATGACTTTACGAGCAATCTAACAAGCACGTCCATTATCAAAGCGGACTAAATCCCTCATCCTTAAAGAGTTAAAGGCAGCATAAGCCTGCAACTTCAATCTAAGCCTGCAACTCCTTCCTGAGGGCCTCCCACTCTCCCAAGTTTTTGTTGTGACCGGCCTCCGCTGTTGAGAGATCTTCACTCAGTTTAGCGGTCTTCTTCTTCTCGAGTTGACGTTCTTCCTCCAGGAGGGGAATGGACTTGTTTTGTTGCTGAAGTTCAGACACCTGCCGCTCCAATGATTTGTTGGTAAAGTGGAGCTGGCTTATTTCTCCGGTCTTCTTCTCCAGCATCTCCTTAGCATTTTTCAGCTCCGATTTAACCCCTCTGGCAGTTTCAGCTTGCTTGGCCGCCCAGGCCTCCTTCACGGCGATGTCGGCCTCAAGTTTTTCAACTTGCTCCATATAATCCGCCTTGTCGCTGAGGGAGTCTAGAAAACCGGAAAGTTCGTCTAGTTGCTAACGGCCGGCCTTGTATGCGCCTCGAACTTCTGCAGCCTTGAGAGAAGGGCAGAGGCAGTACCTTGCCTTAGGAAGTGTGGGAGGCATGGACCCCTGGAACCAAAGGTAGGGAGGGAGGAAAGATTCCTTTGGAGGAGAGCTGGCAGGGGGAGGTAAACTCTCCGACCCCATCTCTGAGCCAGTGTGTAAAGGAGGGGTAGAGGAAGAGAGAACGAGTTTCTTCCCCTTGTCTTTCTTTATGCCAGATTCTTGTAGAGTTTTCTGGCGTTTCCTTGGAGAGTCACCAGTAGAAGACTTCTCCTTGTCTGCGGCTCTGATCAGGATTTTCTTTTTCTTCTTCTTCTGCTCAGGCGCAGGCTCCTCTTGATCTTCCCCTTCAGCCTGAGGTTGATCCTCATGCTCCTTCTCTTCAAGGAGAGGGACGTCGTCCCCCTCACTGGATGTAAGGGGGATAGTGGGAGCTACAGCCTTGAAGGAGTTCCTCTTAGCCTGGATCTCATTTTCCTCAGAAGAGGAATCGCCATCTGCCAGCATGGACTTTAAAGACAGTATTTTGGGGAAAACCCTTTCGATTTGCTCTGCAAGACAAAGAAAATTGAGTTAAAATATTGAAGGAAAAGCAGTAAATACAGAATGAGTGCGCAACACAACACAGTTAAAGAACGGTTATTACAGAGATAGGTATCTCAGACATCGGCACTCCCCAGGAGAAGCCTGTAAGAGAACCCCTTGAGGGCCTTTGAGGCTGACTACATGGCACTCAACACCTCTACAGAGTGAGGGGAAAGTTCACCCTCTTCAGTATAGTAAGCACGGCTCAGCAACAGGAAATGCTCGTGTGTCCAGCTGGTGGGGAATTTTGTGAATCCCTCCTTGTTGAGCCAGAAGACCGGCTTGTTTGCTTGCACTCGAATTTGCATATAGTAATGCTTGAAAGAGCGCCCATCGATCTTCGTGGATTCAGTGTAGGATTTGAAGTTTACTATCCTTGAGTCACAACGGAGCGTTATGAACCCAAGGCCACCCTTCTTGTTGGTACGGCGGACCACTTGGTAGTAGTAGAAAAGTTTCACCACAGTGGCTGTGAAGTTAAAATGCTCCCTAAGGATTTCGAGAGCACGCACTAGGCCCCAGCCATTGGGGTGTAGTTGTGTAGGGGCACAGTCGAGGAAGCGGAGGACGGCCATTTAAAATTCCGTCATAGGAAAATGGACCCCCAAGTTTTGGAAGACGAAGTCATACATGTAAACCGACCTCTCATCTGGGACTCGGTGGCAGACTCGCTCCATAGGTCAGGATACAAGGATGAGAAAACCGTCCTTGTACTTCTCTTGGGAGTAGACTTTGCATCGAAGCTTAACAGGATTTCCGTCCTCTCTTGCGTGATGCGAAGGAATGTCCAAGAATTCCTCTTCGACCCAGCAATACGGTTTCTCCTTATTCAACCTTTCCTACTTCAGCTGGTGTGCCACAATGTTGACACACCCTTCTGCAGTCCTCAGGATTAATGTTTTGCCAGACCCAGGAATCTCCATTACGCTTGATGCGTGTTGAAACGCCTCTGTACTGTGATAAAAAGCAACGTCGTCAGAGAGGTAACCTTCAGCATTTGACCCGCTGTCAGAGCGGCTGGTAGCCCTCGAGTCAAAGGAACCCTCAGTGCGGTGCCTAACCACTGGCGCTCGCGAGGAAGAAGTTTCAACCTTCTCCGAGCGACGAGGCCCAGCCACAGGAAGATTCACAGGAATCCTCCCACCACGGTGGCTAGAGGGGGCACGCGAACTCAAATTCCCCCTGTTTGAGGTACCAGTGCTGTTTGGCCTAGGGCGCATGGTTGAAGTTGAAGCAACCGAAAATAATATGAAGGTAAAACATAAGGAGGTTACCTAAAGAAGGGATAATAGAAGGAAGAACTTCGCGAAAGGAAAGAACAACAACAGAATCTTTAAAATTTCAGCAGAGGTTCACTAAGCTTGAAGGCGAAAGTAAGTTTCGAAACTTGCTAAGTTACCCTTTTATAGGTAACGAAGGGGCACAGTGATCAGCCAAAAGTCATGTCGTATGCCCCAAAATGCAACTTTTTTGATTTGAACGACTCCGTCGTTTCATGGTCCAAGGCGCGAAAGGGTGACGTTTCATGAAAAGTTTCAACCGAAACAGGCCCATGGAAGCCAAAGTCCAGGCCCAATAAGCCCAACCGACGGTTATTGTTAGGGTAATCATGGCTCATGTTTTAAAAGGGCATTAATTGTCCAATCATTTCAGACGCATTAAATGCACCCCAACAACTATTTGAATACCAAGAGTCACGACTTCCAAAAAACTCTTGGGATTACCCTCGCTGCAAATCCTTGTCCGAATCCGTTGTAAGGGCATCAAGAGGGCAGATACGTAATCTGTAGAACGGATACACTGGCAGAACACCGGATCACAGTTAACAAGAGTTCTAAATAAGCATCCTCAGAGTACCTTACTGGCATCCAGACTTCTTGAAGACTGTGTAGCTTATATGAGCAACTTAACAGTCCTTCATACAAGCTAGGGGACAAATGATCCGGTCTGGATACCGCCCCCTCAAGTTGTGACGTCAGCATGACTATTCCAGAGAGGCAACCGGTATCATAGGGCAGTACCTTCACACTGGATATCCTCTCTCGTCGGATACTTCATCCGTTCTCACCTCATCAGTTATCCGCCCTCACTTCCCCGTCACGTATAACCGTTTGCCTCAGTGTCACAATGAGATAAGAGGGGTTATAACTTATCAAGTGTGGATACTCTTCACAACGGAATATGTCAATATCACTTGCAGATAGGAGTAGGTACGATCGCAGGCGTGACGTCAAGAAAAGGTGATTATCCTCCATCCCCGTGTCAGAATCGTACACTGATAATTGACCTGCCCACTGTCTGAATATTGAGCCACTGTGATTGACGCTTTGTACATGGTATCAGAGCCTATGGGCCCACCTGCATCCAACGATTCATTTTCCGCGTCCAACTATAAATAGCATATTACAATACACATGCAAGGTTACGTTGTTCTATCTCACATCTTACTATTGTATTGCTTGAGTATTCATTGAGTTGATATACACTCTTCTAACTTGAGCGTCAGAGAATCTTCGCAGGTGACACCACCTTTCGCCCACTCCAACGCGAAACTCTGGTATGAAGAATCTCCAGGACAACGAGACCGGTTTCTCCCACTGAAAGGCCGGATTACAATACCGGATACCCACTGTACCGGTGTATAAACACTAAAATATATACACTTTTGTGGCTGGTCCCACACCGGATCCTAGACCCCAGTTCAGACCAGTTCAGTAAGTTATGATGAAGATATTTCATAACATTCATGCATTCATAATTGATTGTGTATGTGATTGTGATTGATATTATTATGTATTGGTTTGTGAAAACCCTTTGTTGCTTATGTCTTATTCGAGAATATTATATTTTGTTTCTCACTCCTTTCTCCGTGTTTTTGTTTCATATGTTTTAAATTGATGGTTCAGAGTGAAGGATCGAGGAATCTCGGTAGTCTATATAGCACGTTCTAGAAAGGGAGCTCGGTATGAATACCGTGGTCCAATGAATAAATAATGTTATTAAGTATCTGCTTCTGGGCCATGGAGTTTCCTCTCTTTCTTATAATGTTTAATATTTATTTTCTTCGAATGAATGTAAAAATTACTTTATAAAGTTTTAATAATATTTACAAGGTATTTCAAAAATGATGTATGTAATTTATTCCGATAGTTTCTTTTTAATAATCATATCTTTAGTAAAAAAAATTAATTATGAATTTTTATAGAATTTATTAAAGTGTAACAGAGGGCGTTACATATTATATTCGTAAGATTAACGTTGGCATGTAACAAAGATTAAAATCTTTATGTTAAGATTAATTTGGAGAGAACGTCCTGTTAATCCATGTTTTAATTTTTATACTATAAAATATTTTAGTAACGTTAATATGTAATAAAAATTAAAATCTTTATGTTTGAGATTAATTTCGATGAGACGTCCTGTTAATCTATATTCTAAATTTTTTTAGACCATAAAGTATTTTAGTAATCTCAATATGTAACAAAAATAAAAATCTTTATGTTAGAGATTAATTTAGACGGGACGTCATGTTAATCTATGTTTTAGTCAATTTAGATCATAAAATATTTTGATAATAAAATTTAGAATCTTTATAGATTATTTGGACGAGACATCTTGTTAATCTATGTTTTAAGTTAATTTTTTCTAAAATTAATTTAGACCATAAAACATTTTAATAATGTTAATATGTATCCAAAATTGAAATATTTGTATCAATTTGGATGTCCTGTTAATCTAGGTTTTCAAATAAAATAAATTTTTAATTATTTCCAAATTAATTTAGACCATTAAGTTTTTTCTCTCTCTAAAAAAATATAATAAAATCAATAAATCCAAGGTTCCTTTTTTATATATACAATATTTGAGATCAAATTGGACAAAACGCCCTGTTGATTCACGGTTTCCTAAATCTTGACATTTTAACTTACTTCGCATTTCTTTAGAGTAATAAATGAAAGAACAACGTAACTCTGATTTCCCTTCACGCTTGGAGAATACGTAGGAATGAGAGCAATTAATCCTGTCGGGCCTAAATTTTAAAAAATAAATATATCCCATTAATTCATAAAAATAAAATCATAACGCTTTTAAATGACAACCTGATTAATTTGGACTAGACTTCATGTTAATCACCAAAAACACCAATATAAATTTAATTGTTAAATCGACAATAAATCTATAGGGCATCTCTAAGAGGTTTAAATTATGAAATTGTTAGGATTATTTCAAAACTTGAACAATTTAGGGTAACCATTTAAAACGGACAGTGTGAGGTGTTAATACCTTCCCTATCTGTAATTAAACTCTCGAACTTAAAATCTCAATTTAGGACCAATACCTTTAGGTTAGAGTTTTTCCGGTTTTACTTTAAAAACATTGGTGATGACTTCACGGTTTCTGAAAGAAATTTGGGAACTTATTTTCTTTTTACGACCGGCCTCCCGCTGTGATCCTGGTCGCGACGGATTGTTTTGGTTTTAAAGGAAAAACAATTGTAGCCATTTCGAGTTAGCTATTTAGCTAAAGGAAATTGTAAGCTCAAATGGCTTTTCATAAAGTTGCGAAGGAAGTTGATGTGGATAAATTGGAAAAGGAGTTTGGGAAATTACAAAGGAAGCTTAAACTAAGTGGACAAAGGGAAAGTTATCTATCTTTTAGATGACTAGAGTTGTCAAAATAGTCTATCCGACTTAGCCCATGACGGGCTAAGGTTTTTTTAGGTCGGATCGAAAAGGCACACCTTGAATTCGGGCTCAAAGTTTAGGGCTCAGGCTTACATTGGCTAGATGGGCTTGGATAGCTACCTACTTGGGTAGATTTTTCTAGTTTTTGTGGGCTTTTAACAGATCCGTATTTATTTTTGTTTTTTAGGTAAAAATTACAAAACATATAACCATTAAAAATATACCATTGTTTTATACTCTAAATCAAATACATGATCTAGTTCAAGTAAAAATATAGAGAGTACTTTTTTTTATGTCAGTAAAACAAAAAAAAATGTTGCGGACTTATATAGGTCGGCCTAGCCTAGGAAAGCCGGCCAAGTACAGGCTTTTTCAAGCTGGGTGAATAGGCCCATTTTTAATTTAGACTACTTTGTTAAAGCACAGGCCCATCCTTTTACAGGTTGTCCTGACCCATTCTTAACAACTCTATAAATAACCATGTCTTTGTAGTGACAATGTTAATCTGTGCATTGAAATGGTAGTTAGGTTGGCTCAAGTCTCATTAGTATATGTATACATTTGGTTAGAATGATTTTCTTACTTCATGGAATGTGATCTCTTGCTTGTTTATGGTCATATCTAATGTAATTGAGGGGTTTGGGTAGGTAGGTGCATATAGTGTAAAGCTACATAAAATGTAGGACTAACACACTGTTAAATGAATTGAGATCTTCTAGCAAGACTTGTTGGCATTATTAAGTAAGATGTCATATTTCATGACAACCTTGTATATCCCTATTGAGTGTATTGTATATATGAATTTGAATTTGAGAAATAAGAACCCTTTATACCATTTTCAACTATAAAATATTGATACTCCCATCAACCTTACATATTTTTATCTAATTTGTCATATCTAATATTCTCAGATACTTTAATGGTACTTCTTCACTGAGTATTTAATTCTTAAAAAAGTTATAAAATTCTAATGTAAGAAATATACGGATAATTATGAAATTAATCATTTAAAATCTTAGTTGTGTCCAAAAACTACGTTTTTAATTTGGATGTAAAATTAAAACTTTAAATTCATTACGGTTTATGAAATTTATGCAAGTCTAAGTATGTACTCCATTTGCACCATATCTTGTCCTATATATTTTAACAATAATTGTATCACAAGTCATAAACATGTCATAACTATACACGTATTGTATATGAACATCATACATTTTTCAGTTTTTAAACAATCTGCAAATGAATTTGATTTGGTTAATAATTTTGAAATCTTAGCATTAAACTTGCAAACTCATCATAATCGAATAATGTAAAGCTTCCATTAAACCACACAAGATGGTAAAAATTGTATCTGGCCAAATATGTTGCTGACCTACATATACAATACCATGATACTCTCAATGTTCCCTTTGCCAATAGAATACTAGAAAAAGATAATAAAGTTGATTGGTGTTCAACTTTTCATCAACTAAACCTAACCTAAAAAGTTAGGGTACATTTATGAACCATAATGCAAAACAAAAAACCTATACTTAAACAATTTGCACCACAAAACCCAAAAAAATACACCTAATACCCATTCTCTACATCATCATTCCACAACAACATTCTTGACTTCATTTTGACATGCCTTCTAATCCAACTTTTTCCTTATTATGTCCTTCATGATGCCAATTTTTTTATATACATTTGTGACTTCAAATCTTTATGTCCTAACAATTGGTTTTGCATTTTCAAATTCATGCCTAGTTATGGGTCCATATCCCATATATTATCCTATAACAAGTGTTGCATTTCTATTTTGGAGACTCTAAATTACCTTCAACGGTTACTTCTATGATAGCTACATGTGTTAAATGTTATTGCATAAAGTTTATTGTTAAGTACTCATCAAAGCTTTGTCAATCTTAGCTGGAATAAGTGATAAACTGTCAAAATGTCATTTTATCTTGGAGATTTTTAGCTTATTTTAGTATGTGAATGCATTAAACACAACATGTTTTGCATTAAACACCATTGTGCTCGAAAAACATCAACATGCTAAGGAGCGAAGTTGAGCATGGCCCGTGCTTGGATTCAATGAACTAACACGTTAAGTTGAACATGGCCCTTGCTTAAGTGCACTACTGAACTTAAGTTATTGGGCCTTTGTTGTTTTTAAAAGAGTCTTAACCTTAGAGGATAAGAGACATTGGACACATATTTGATACACAACAAAGCATAGAAAGATAAAGTATGACGGCACACAAGGATTTATGGGTGGCAAAACGAGCAACGGGTTGGGTCGGGCTAAGGCCCGTCCAGATACAGACCAGGCCGGGGCAGAATAGGAAAACAGGCCAAAAACATTGGCCCGGCCCGTATTCTATGTGGCCCGCAGGCCAAAACGGGCCAACCCATTTTTTTAAGAGAATTATACATGCTATTTTTTATTTTAAATTTAAACTATTTTTAAATATTTTTTAAAAAATTAGAAATAAAAATTAGATTTCACTTTTCTAAAGAAAAGTTTTTATAATTAATCCAATTTATTTTATTAAATGGAAACAATAAATAGTCATCAAAATTAATTCCGTATCAAATAATTAAAATTACAACCAACCAAATATTAGTATTATATATAATATATCACTATATATTTTAACAAAGGCCCATTGGGCCGGCCTGTTATGGGCTCATTTTTTGACGGGCAAAAATAGGTTGGGCCTATCAAAAAAATGAGCTTCAAAGGTTGGCCTAACCCGACCCACTTTAACGAGCCAAACGGGCCAGCCCGCGGGCCCATCCTATATTGTCATCCCTACAAGGATTGTAAAAGAGGCAATAAGACCATTCTTTCTGCCATTTTCCCCATCTTCAATCGTGGTTAGAGTGTTGCCTTATATTAGGATTCATGTTTTGCTTTGGGTTATTTAAAATATTCAGTCACTCTTTTGTGTTGATTTAATCGTCTTGTCATGAGGCTGAGGTGAATGCTATGATGTAATCCTTTTTTAACCCCATTAAATGATGTTAGTAGTATTAACATAGGTGACCAATAATCGCCTTAAAATTATTGGGCTAACAACCTTGAAAGAGAATGTTGGAAAGGGAACAATTGAGATAAATCATAGTAGGATCTAAAGCTCCTGGTTCATAAAATATAGATCTTCACTTCTATTCATGATTCACTGATGACATATCTTTTTACCTTTAATTACTTACTCTATTTGTCTGTTTTATTTACTATTACATCCTAATAAATGTGTTATAGCATCATTTGTCAATAAATGATCTCTGCTCTTAATTTTTACTGTTTTTGTTCAAGTGTTATGTTTTGTATTAATTAATTTAAAAGGAATGTTTAAAAAAAACATTTTTTAATTAGAAAATTATGATTGGATTAGTGCTAAACTAATTATTTCAAAATGTCAAGAACTTAAATCATAATTCCATTTCTTCAAAATTTAATTTTTAAATATTCCATTTAAATTAATTAAAATGTTTATTTCTCTAAATGTAAATAAAATGTTAATCCATCTCCTCTTTACTCTCTAGTTCACGTTAACATGCTTAAAAAGGGTCCATGTGCACCTTATTTTAATGTCACTCATTTGCTTCCATCCATAAAAAAATTCCCACGGTCATGTCCCTTTATTTTATTTAAGAAAATCCATCTTTCCTTGCCAAAGCATCTCACGGTCAACACAAAAGAAAAAGGACAAGATTAATGCATTGTTTATTCATTTAGTGACCCCTTGTGAATATGCTTTGCATATTTTATTCACTAAAATAAAAAGCACTCTGCAGCCATGAGGAATTAACGTGAATGCTGATGGGAATAAGACAAAAATGTTGAATTCTTTCTTTCTTTAATTGTAGGACCCATCAAGTTGCAAAAATTTAATTGATCCTTCACCATGTTGCTAATCCAACGTAAAAGCTGCAGAACAGAGGAAAAGTGGACAGCAATCCATGTTAATTGCTGTTGCTCTTGGACAGCAATTGAACAAAACAATTGCACACTAAATTAAATAACAATTCACGTGAAAGGCTGCTGAAATTGGACAGCATTTGTCAAGAATTCTGGACCCCTTTTTAGCTGCTGTTTTAACGTGAATTAGTTGCTATTGGGCAGCAGAAAATTTGACACCAAACAGCTAGGCTTTAACATTAATAGCTGCTGGAATATAGGAATTTTGACAGCAACAGCAGTGAAAAAAAATGGACAGCAACAACAAGGAATTTTGACAACAAACAGTAACAAAGCAACAAAGAAAATGAGACAGCAAACAGCAAGGAACTCAGGTGGAATGGGACAGCCTTTTTGGACAGCACCTAACGTGAATGGGTTTCCATCTTTTGCTCCATATTACCAATGAAAAATAAAAGGGACAAGGTGGAAGAATAGGCTGGACAGATTGGAAGAAAATAAAAATAAAAATCAGCTGAAACCAGTATAAATAGAGGAGTGAGTGAGCAGAGTAGTCAGTAGGAAACGGAGGAAGAATTCAGGAGGAGCGTCATTCCGGGTTCGGTTTTTAATTTATTTTAATTATGGAGGGCTAAAACCCTTAGATTGATTTTCTTGGAGAATATTGTAATAATGATTTTGAGGTTCTTATTTCTAAAATAATATATTTTCATTATTGTTGATTTCTTCATAATCTTATCCTGCTTGTTTAATTCCATTCTGTTTAATTAAATTTGTATGCTTAATCAGTTTAATTATACAAATGGAATAAAATGAGATTTAGATTAAAATTGGTCAAGGAAGTATACATGCTTAATGAATATTTTCATAATCACTTTTAGTTATTATGGTTTGCTTAATTCCATAATTTGAGAATAGATTATGTATGTAGGCGATGTTCTTATGTATGCTCAATAATTCCTAGATTTTACGATCTTGACTCCTTTTGCTTAATTAGGATGCTTGATTAAAATACTCATTTTTTAAATGAAAGTAAAGGAATTATGAATTGAAAAAGACGCTTAGTTGATCAATTCAAATTGAGCTAAGAAATCGACATAATGAAAGTGTATAAAATATCTTTAGTGAACCAAGGATAAATTTAATTACAATACTCCAAGAAAATCAATCGCTTGTTATTTATTTTTCTAAGTTTCATTATTTATACTGTTTTAAATTTCTGTAACACTCAAACAAACCCCTCATTGTATGCTTGTTGAACTTTTGTCTGTAAAAATAAATTTTAGTTGTTTTATTTTGGTTTGTTAAAAATTAGTTTAAGACTTTATTTTCCTAAATTTTAGTGTTGATCTTCGAGAGAACGACCTAGGTTGACACCCTAGTACTACATTAATTAGTTTTAATGTACTAATTTGACGGGGCCACGACAGCCAACGTTAAATTTTGGCGCCGCAGTCGGGGATCAACGATCTTTAGGAAAATTGTTGTTTTAAATTAATTTCTTTTAAAAAAATTCAAAAAAATATTATATATATAAAAAATTATTTTGTTTGTTTGTTTGTTTTATTTTATTTCTTTTGCATGATTTAGGATTCTTATGATATATTGCTCATTATCATGAAATATCTTGTTGTATGCTATGTATGACTAGAAGGACTTTTGGGTATTTATATTCATTTGATCCTGAAATTGATAGAACTTTTTATAGGTTAGTTAGAGAAGCTAGATTTAATAATAATTTTATTGATATTGATAGTGATAGTATCTCATCTGAATATGTTGAAAATAATTCTGAAAATTTTTCTGATATGGCTGAACCTCGTGAAAGAACTCTTAGAGAATTAGCTGCACCTGAATTCATATACGAAAGTTTATGTATTGAATATCCTGATGAGGATGTCCCTTTTATTCTTAAGACCGGACTTATACACTTGTTGCCTAAGTTTCATGGTCTTGCGGGTAAAGATTCGCACAAACACCTTAAAGAATTCCACATTGTGTGCTCCACAATGAAACCCCAAAACGTTCAAGAAGACCATGTCTATCTTAAAGCGTTTCCTCATTCTTTAGAGGGTGTTGCTAAGGATTGGTTGTACTACCTTGCTCCAAGATCAATCAAAAGTTGGAATGACTTAAAGAAAATGTTCTTGGAAAAGTTCTTTCCTGCCTCTAGAATAACTGCAATCCGTAAAGACATATCTGGCATTAGGCAACTCTCTGGAGAAAGTCTTTATGAGTATTGGGAGAGATTCAAGAAACTCTGTGCAAGTTGCCCTCACCACCAAATTTCTGAACAACTTCTTCTTCAGTACTTTTATGAAGGTCTGCGGCACGTTGATCGCAACATGATAGATGCGGCAAGTGGAGGAGCTTTAGGAGATATGACTGCTGCTGAAGCAAGAAACCTGATTGAAAAGATGGCATCTAACTCTCAATAATTTGGTGTGAGAAATGATTCTTTCAAACCCATGTTTGATTCCAATTCTAGTTCATCTGGAATTAAATTGGAGAGCAAACTTGATGCTCTCACCACTCTGGTCACACAATTAGCAGTAAATCAAAAATCAATGACTGCTAAAGTATGTGGCATCTGCTCTTCACAAGAGCACCCCACTGATTGTTGTCCTTCTCTACAAGAAAAGGATAATAATGGTCCCCAAGCCTATGCAACCAATATCTACCATGATAGACCTCCACCACCACAACAACAACAAAACCATGACCTTTCCACCAACAGATATAACCCAGGTTGGGGGAACCATCCAAACTTGAGATGGGGTAACCAACAACAACAAAATCCCCAACCACAATTTCAAAACAATGCACCAACCTTCCAAAGACCTACACCTCAACCATCCATAAGTGGCCCTTCTTTGGAAGAACTGGTGAAACAAATGGCTGTACAGAACTTGGAGTATCAACAGAGGAATGATGCTACCATCCAGAGTTTAAGCAACCAAATTGGGCAATTGGCTTCATCATTGAACCAATTACAATCTTAGAACTCTGACAAGTTACCCTCTCAACCAGCTGCAAATCCAAGAAACGTGAGCGCAATTCAGTTAAGATCAGGTAAAAACCTTGAAGTACCCATACCCAAGGAACCTGAGAAACAAACAGATGTGCCCACAACAGTTGAGAATGATGTACCCTCTTCAAGCTCAAGAAAGTCTGAGATACAACCACCCCAAGTTCCATCTCATATCCCTTTTCCATTCCCACCTAAAGCAATTCCAAGCAAGAAGATGGAAGAAGTGGACAAAGAAATTTTGGATATTTTCAGGAAAGTGGAAGTAAATATACCTCTTCTTGATGCAATCAAACAAGTCCCCAAGTATGCCAAGTTTCTGAAGGAACTATGTACTCACAAGAGGAGACTCAAGGGTAATAAAAGGATAAGCATGGGAAGGAATGTATCTGCACTGCTTAGTAAAGAAGTTTCAAATATTCCTGAGAAATGTAAGGATCCAGGTACGTTCACTATACCCTGTATCATAGGCAATAACAAATTTGAAAATTGCATGTCAGATTTAGGAGCTTCAATAAATGTTATGCCTATGTCTGCCTTTAAATCTCTGTCCATTGGAACTTTACAACCAACTGGTGTAGTAATTCAACTAGCCAATAGGAGCACTGCTTACCCTGCTGGAGTCATAGAGGATGTTCTGGTTCAAGTAAATCAACTTGTTTTTCCGGCTGATTTTTATGTGCTTGATATGGAAGAAAGTAGGTCTGATATCCCTATTCCTATAATTTTAGGAAGGCCATTTTTGAAAACAGCCCGAACTATAATTGATATCCATGCTGGAACCCTTCCTATGGAATTTGGTGACACTAAGGTAAGATTTAACATTCTAGATGCCATGAAACACCCTTCTGAAAATCATTCTGTTTTCCAAATTGACATTATTGATAAACCAATTTTTGAACATTTTTCTGATGTTGATTTGGAATGCATAGATGATTCATACAGTTGTTTTGCATGCAATAATTCTGAGAATTGTGATATTTGTGCTTAAATTGACAAATATATAACTGCTGATTTAGAGTTTATAGAAATACCTGTTTTGAATGTAGAATTTCAAGACTCTAACAAAAATTTTAAGGTGCAAGTAGCAGAACCCAAGTCTACTTTGTTAGTTCCATCTGTTTTGCAGGCACCCAATCTGGATCTGAATCTCTTACCTGAAAACCTCAAGTATGTATACTTGGGAAATAATGAAGAGCTCCCGGTGATAATCTTTACTCCTCTTGATGAAAATCAAGAAGAAAAATTGCTGCAAGATTTGGGAAGGCACAAGAAAGCTAGACCACTATCCAATCTGCTTCAAAAGGATGTGGTATTTGAGTTTGATCCACCTTGAGGGAGTTTTTCTTACCCATCTATTTACTTTTTCATTATATTGTCTATTCTGTATGCTCTGTCTTACATTGAGGACAATGTATGATTTAAGTGTGGGGGTGGGATCATTCATGTGTTGTTAATTTTATTGTGTGATTAATTTTTGTGTGACTATTTTTAAATAAAAAATAAAAAAAAATAAAATAAATAAAATAAAAAAATTTGTGTGTTTTTGTTTTAAAAAGGCATGATTTATTGGAAATTTTTTGGATATGCATGAGTAACAGGTAAATTCTCTCGTGTCTGATATAAGCTTAATGATATGTTATGATTTGAACTCAAACATTTTTGGTATGTTGAGAATGACATGATAATTGAGAAGTGATCATATGTGATAGGAATTATACCTTGTGAGATTTTTGAGCCTTAAAATTTGATGGATCACTTAAAACCATCTTAATCTTTTCATGTGTGATTAATTCTTGAATGCTTACATCCTAATTTTTGTCTTGTTTCTTGATGATACTTGAAACTCATGTGAATGTATTTGAAATGACACAGGCATTTTGTTCAATTGAGCCACTAGCCATATAAGCCTACCATGAATAAATTATCCTTTGCTAGCCACTTTGAGCCTATTTAACCAATTCTTTGTTGTAGCTTAAATTAGCCATGGATGAAAAACCTGTTGTTCAAGTGGCCTCAATACTCAAGAGGGGGGGTGAATTGAGTTTTAAAAACTTTGATTGGAATGTCTTTGACCTTGATTTTTATATCCAAGTTTACAGGAATATGCAAGTGAAATCAAGTTGAAGATAGTATGCAATGCACCACAAGGATAAATATAGCTGAAGCAATTTAACAAACACTTGGTGGGCAGTATTTGAAATGTATCAAATTAGACAAGCTTAAGTATGCAATTCACAATCAATCAACACAAATCAACCAATTGCAGTATATGAAAGTAAAAGAGTAAGGGAGAGGAGCTTACAAACCAATATAACGAGTTCTACCAACACCGGTGTACGTCTCGCCTCTAAGCAACCCACTTAGAGGATTTCCACTATTGAAGTTTAGAGATACAAGCTATGAGCAATTGCAGCTTTCTAGTGTCCCACACTCAAGAACTCAATCCTCACTAGCAAAGGGTAACCCACCCAATCTCTCAAACTCTCAATACCCAAAGGTTGAACCCCAACCTTTGTGACCACTCAATCCTAGAGTGAAAAACCTTTGTGTTTGATGAAGTGTTTACAAGGAAATGACTCTCTTAATAGAGTAGATGTACAAGTGAAGGTTCTCTCAAATCTATAACTCTCAAGAAGAGAGGATATGCAAATGAAATCTCAAAATATACAAGAGTGAGGGCTTACAAAGCACAAGAGTAAGTAAAGAATTGTAGCTTCTTGTTGTGTATTTTTGCCTCTTGATTGGAGAGCAATTTATAGAGCTTTGAAGCTGTCCCAAGGTTCTCCTAGCCGTTACAAATAGTGGCTCCAGCTTGTCTCTGCGTGTAGTAGGTTTTGGGTGCTTGGTTCCCACTTAAATCTGTCTTTTTAGTGATATTTCCCACTATGTGAATCGATTCATACGTTTATGAATCGATTCATGACTTGCTGTTTTGGGTATTTTCAATTTTGAACTCGCGTGAATCGATTCATGATTAATGTGAATCGATTCATGACTTGCTGTTTTGTATTTTTGGGACTTCCAGGCCTATGAATTGATTCATGCTTTTCATGAATCGATTCATACGTTGCTGTTTTTGATTTTCCATGATTTTTGATGCTTTCTTGTTTTATTTGCTTCATGGATCCTTTCCTTCATCTTCATGCATTTCTTTTTTGATTCTTTGATCATTTGGAAGCGTGTCCTTCATTGTTTCTTGGTCTTGTCTTTGGATTCCATAATTTTCTTGCGTTCTTTGCACTTGTTTTTGATATTTATGGAGCTTTTCAAGTTCATGTGCATTTGTCATTATCGAAACCTATTTTCAACTTTCAAATACATTCTCCCCCTTTTTGATGATGACAAATAATGGCATCTCTTGGGGTGTTAGTATCAATGAGTAGATTATATAGTAAATAGGAGAACGCTTGTTATATAATTGTAAATTGTGAGACAGATTCTATCTTCCCCTTTATTCTATCTCCCCCTTTGTTTTTGAGTCATATGCATAAGCATTCATATTTGTGATTTATCAATTATAAACAAGTGTATAAATGTTCCTTTTTCTCTCCCCCTTTGTCATTATCAAAAACAACATAAGCTATGGGAAAATGATGAATAAGCATTGCATAATTTAAGAAGTAACAAACATAAGGTTTAAACAATGAAACCTAAGCAGAACACAAATAATGCCACAGAAGGGTAATAAAGTCATAATCAAGATAACATTCAACAAGTGTCAGAAATAAGCAGAAAATGAGGCTATCTAAGGCTGAGGGAATTTCAGGCTAGAGATTTGAGTAGCCAATTCAGTGTAACGTTCCTCCATGTTGGCTTCAAGCGTATCAAGGCGGGTGTTTATACGTGCTTCCATTGCATCAAAACGATGATCCATGTGTGCAGTAAGTCGTGCAAAGAGGTCATCAGAGGGAGCAGCAGGTGCAGGAGGAGGAGGAACATCAGTATTTTCTTCATGAACAGCTGGGTGTGGGCGGCGAAGAATTTCCCATATTCCAAACCTTTCAATGATTCCCATTTTGTGGAGGTGTGTTTGGCCAAGAAGTCCTTTGCTTCCAATAGATTCTTTTACTTCATTTGTGAGATTCACTTTGAAGTGACGAAGGAGTTTGGTCACAAAAATAGCATATGGAAGGCGAGTGAGATTTCTTGCTTCTAACATGTGGTTCCTTATGATGTTTATCCAGTTAATTTCTTTGTTGTTTAGGATTACCCACATAAGGAGAATTTGAGTATCACTCACTCTAGCGTTGTTGTTTCCTAAGGGTAGAAGGATCTTTACCATGAAGTAATGGAGTAGGCGATGGTCAACGCGAAGTGTGCCAACGGTACTTGCAGTGGAAGCAGGAAGATTGAAGAATGTCCTTGCTTCAAGCGGGTTGTAGTTCCATGTTGGAGAGGGTTCTTTTCCAGAGAATGATGCATTGTTGATAGGAAGTTTGCCAACCTTATTCATTACTTTATCATCAAGAACAATGGTAACACCTTTCACTTTGGCAATATATCGAGCATCTTGTATGCGCAAAGTGGAATAGAAAGCACGGATCAATTCGGGATAGATATAGGTGGACTCAAGTGTGAGAAATCCAATTAGTTGATGGTTGTTGAGAGTGTCAAGTAGAGGAAGGTTGGAGGTTTCAAAGTAGGGAAGATCTAACCAATGTGATGGAATGAGGAGTTTTTCAGAAAAGGTCTCCAAGTAAGTTTCCAATTCCTTTTGGGTGGAAAATAATTTGATAAGATCGGAATGTTGAGGTGCGGAGGACCCTGCAATGTTGGCCCTTTGTTTCTTTCTAGGATGAGATGAAGAAGCCATGAGATAGATGATGAATTTTAGAGAGAGAGAACAGTTTTTAGAGAGAAGGAGGAGAAAAAGAAGTTGAGAAATTTGAATGGTTTTGAGAACTGACGCTGGAACTGTCATTTTTATGCATTATTTCACGCATGAATCGATTCATGGATACACATGAATCGATTCACAACTTGCTGTTTGTGAAAATATTTAGTTCCAGGAGCATGAATCGATTCATACGTTGGTGTGAATCGATTCACAACTTGCTGTCTTGAAAAATTTTGGGTTTCAGGGGCATGAATCGATTCGTACAGGTAAGGTAACATCTAGAGTCATTGAGATCTTCTATTTTGAGAATCCCTTTGCCTTTTTTGTCAATCAAACACTTATGAGCATCAACCATTTGATTAAGAATGATTCATACTTAGCATTTATCAATTACATCATACATATGATCATTATTAACAATTATAAAGCACAGTGTAGATTATGCATTCAAATACAATTTGAGATATCTAAAATTCCTAATTCTCTTCTAATATGAATGAATTGGTTTTTGGCTAATGGTTTGGTGAAAATATCTGCTAATTGCTTAGATGTATCAACATGCTCAAGTATACAATCACCCTTTAATACATGGTCTCTAATGAAATGATGTCTAATCTCAATATGTTTGGTTCTAGAATGCATTACAGGATTCTTTGAGATATTGATAGCACTAGTATTATCACACTTAAGAGGCACATGGTCCAATACAACTCCAAAGTCTAGAAGTTGTTGTGTCATCCAAAGGATTTGAGCACAACAACTACCAGCTGCAACATATTCTGCCTCAGCTGTTGATAGCGCAACACTTACTTGTTTCTTGCTATGCCAAGAAACAAGAGAACTACCAAGCAAGTGACAAGTTCCGCTAGTGCTTTTTCTGTCAAGTTTACATCCTGCAAAATCTGAATCAGAGTAGCCAACTAAAGTGCATTCAGCCCCTTTGGGGTACCATAAACCAACATTTTGAATCCCAACTAAATATTTCATTATCCTTTTTACTGCAGTGAGATGTGATTCTTTAGGACAAGCCTGGTATCTAGCACACATACACACAGTAAACATGATATCCGGTCTACTAGCGGTTAAGTAAAGTAAGGATCCTATCATACCTCTATATTTTGTGAGTTCAACATCCTTACCTTTCTCATCCTTGTCCAAATAGCATGAAGTGCCCATGGGTGTGGCAATATCATTTGCTTTGTCCATGTTGAATTTTCTAAGTAGTTCTTTGCAGTACTTGGATTGATTAATGAATGTGCCTTCATTGGTTTGCTTGATTTGTAGTCCAAGGAAGAAAGTGAGTTCTCCCATCATGGACATTTCGAATTCTTCCTGCATTAACTTAGCAAACTCCTTGCACATTGATTCATTAGTGGCACCAAATATTAAATCATCAACATAAACTTGTACCAATAGTATATTATTCTTTTTGTGCTTTATGAATAAAGTTGTATCAACCTTCCCTCTTTCAAAATGATTTTCTAAGAGAAATTTGCTCAACCTTTCATACCAAGCTCTTGGAGCTTGTTTTAAACCATACAGAGCTTTCTTTAATTTGAAAACATGATTTGGAAATTGATGGTTTTCAAAACCTGGAGGTTGATCAACATATACTTCCTCTTGAATATATCCATTCAAGAAAGCACTTTTAACATCCATTTGGTACAATTTGAAGTCCCTACAGCATGCGAAGGCTAATAGTAGTCTAATTGCTTCTAATCTAGCTACGGGTGCATACGTCTCTTCATAATCAATGCCTTCTTCTTGATTATAGCCTTTAGCTACTAGCCTAGCTTTGTTCCTAGTAATAATACCATTTTCATCCAGTTTATTCCTAAATACCCATTTGGTTCCTATTATTTGGTGATCATTGGGTCTTGGCACAAGCTCCCAAACTTCATTTCTTTCAAATTGATTTAGCTCTTCTTGCATGGCCAACATCCAATGTTCATCAATAATAGCTTCATTTATGCATTTAGGTTCTATTTGCGATACAAAGGCTAAATGATTGCATGTATTTCTAATTGCATTACGAGTACTTACACCTTTTGTCATTTCACCTATGACTTTGTCTAGAGGATGATCCTTCAAAGTGATCCATTGTTGTGGTTCCTTATGTTTTGCTGCATTTGTGTCTTTGATTTCTCCTTCCTTGTCATCTAAGGTCAATTCTTGAAGAGTACCTACAAGATCATCAACATCTTCCTTTCTTGGAGGGTTATGGCTATTTTCATCAAATTTAACATGAATGGATTCTTCTATGGTATCCGTGCGTTTGTTGAATATTCTATAAGATTTATTAGATTGAGAGTACCCTAGGAAGATTGCCTCATCAGATTTTGCATCAAACTTTCCTAGATTATCCTTTCCATTATTGAGCACAAAACATTTACATCCAAAAATATGAAAGTGTGAAATGTTGGGTTTTCTACCCTTGTAAAGTTTATAAGGGGTTTTCTTTAGAATAGGCCTTATTAAACATCTATTCATAACATAACAAGCGGTGTTTACCGCATCGGCCCAAAAATATTTTGCAATATTGTTTTCATTTAACATGGTTCTTGCAAGCTCCACCAAGGATCTATTTTTTATTTCAACTACTCCATTTTGTTGTGGAGTTCTAGGAGCTGAAAAGTTGTGATTTATACCATGTTTTTCGCAAAACTTTTCAAAAGATTGATTTTCAAATTCTCCCCCATGATCGGTTCTAATGGATGTAATTTTTGAATTTTGCTCATTTTGGATAATCTTTGTAAGTTTCTTGAATGCATGATATGCTTCATTTTTATAAGCAAGAAACAAGGTCCATGTATATCTAGAATAGTCATCTACAATTACTAGACCATAGTAGTTACCACCAAAGCTCTTGATTTTGGATGGTCCAAAAAGATCCATGTGCAAAAGTTGTAAAGGCCTTTGTGTGGAAACAATGTTTTTAGATTGAAAGGATGCCTTTACTTGTTTCCCCTTTTGACATGCATCACAAAATTTGTTTTCAAATTTGAGCTTTGGTAAACCAATTACTAATTCCTTAGAAATAAGTTTGTTCAAATGGTCTACATGTATATGAGCTATTCTCCTATGCCATAGCCAAGTTTCATCCTCTCTAGTCATGAAGCATTGTACATCATTTGAGGACAAACTATCCATGTCAATCATGTAAATATTATCGATTCTTTGGCCTACAAATTTAATTTCCTTATTAACCTTATGCTCAATTATGCAACAATTTGTTTCAAACAAAACTCTATATCCTTTGTCACATAATTGACTAATGCTAAGTAGATTATGTTTGAGGCCTTCAACATACAACATGTCACTTATGGATGTGGAAGAACTCTTACCAATATTTCCGATGCCTAGGATCCTTCCCTTGGTGTTGTCTCCATAGGTGACGCTTCCTTTTCTTTTGGGAGTAAATGATGTGAACTTGCATATGTCTCCCGTCATATGCTTTGAACACCCACTATCCAAATACCAATGGGTGTTGCTTGCCTTGAAGCATACCTACAAAACAAGATCAGTTTAGAGAACTAGGTACCCATTTTATATTGGGTCCTTTAAGGTTAGCTTGTGGTAATGTCCCTTTGGGAACCCACACCTTTCTTATAACCTTTGGCCCTAATTTTCTAACATTGCAATTTGAAGAGTTATGACCTTTAAAACCGCAATGATTGTATTTCATAAAGGGCAAAGATGATTTCATAGGAGGTAAAAAGAAGTTTTTGTAATGCTTTTCCTTTTTAGCAGAGTTGTACCCTAAACCGGTTTTGTCAAACATGCATCTTTGGTTTCTAAGAAGTACATTCAAATTATCTCTACCATTTGTAAACCTTTCTAAAGTTTTGTTTAGATCTAGGAATTTATTTTCTAGATCAATGCATTTCTTAGCAAAATCACAAGGTTTACTCTTAGAACATGTTTGAGCATTTTCTAGTTCTTCTTTTAAACAATCATTCTCTTTACACACTTCCATAAGGTGCATCTCTAGAGTGTCACTAGTTTTTCTAGACACCTTAAGTCTATTAGAGACTTTCACAAATTTTTCATATAATTCATTAAAAGCATTAAGTAATTCTCCCTTATCAAGGTCATGAAGATTTACCTCATCATCTTCTTCTTGGTGATTTTCCATGAGGCAAAGGTTTGCCTCTTCATTTTCTGAGTCATCCGAGCTACTTATCTCGTTTTCATCCCACGCGATATAAGCTCTTCTTCTTCCCTTTTTCTCTTTGCCCTTCTTTTTAAGATTTGGGCAATCGTCCTTGAAGTGTCCTTCTTTCCCACATTCAAAACAACTAGGTGAGGAAGATGATTCAATAGGTGTAGGTTTCTTACCTTGTGTTTTGAAGTTCCTTTGGAATCGTTTGTTTCTCATGAACTTTCCGAATCTTTTTACAAACAATCCAAATTCTTCCTCTTCATCAAGATCACTGCACGATTCTTCTTCGTGTATAGGGGTGGCCTTGAGAGCTAAGCCTTTCTTCTTGGAGGATTTTTCTTCTTCCTCCGCTAGCTTCAAGACTTTTAGTTCTTGCTCTTGCTCTTGTAATTTCCCAAAGAGTGTTGCAAGAGACATCTCATTGATGCTTGGAGATTGTTTTATGGCTGTGACAAGTGGTTGCCATTCCCTGCTAAGACTTTTTAAAACTTTATGCAGAAGTTCTTTGTTAGTGTAAACTTTGCCAAGAGTAATGAGATGATTAATAATGATAGTAAATCTCTTCTGCATTTCTACTATGGTTTCCCCCGAGTTTATTCTAAACCTTTCATATTGACTTGTTAAGGTACTAATCTTGGAGTCCTTCACATTGCTAGTACCTTCGTGAGTTACTTGTAGAGTATCCCACATTTCCTTAGCGGATTGACAAGTCATTATTCTAAAAAATTCATCCGGACCTAATGCCATAGTGATGAGATTCTTTGCCTTATAACCATATTGCACTTTCGTTTCTTCATCACTAGTCCATTCATCCATAGGTTTTTCAACATTTTTACTATCAATAGTATGCATTGGTATATAAGGACCATTTTCAATGGCATTCCAAACTCTCAAATCAATAGATTGAATGAAGATTTTCATTCTTTCTTTCCAAAACGCATACCCTTCCCCATTGAAAGCGGGAGGTCTGTTTATAGCACCACCCTCGGGAAAAAGGTTATGAAAACTTGAGGCTATCTAGTCTCTTGAAGCTGTTAAGCTTAATTTACCAAGAGTCAAGCTCTGATACCACTTGTTGTTCAAGTGGCCTCAATACTCAAGAGGGGGGGTGAATTGAGTTTTAAAAACTTTGATTGGAATGTCTTTGACCTTGATTTTTATATCCAAGTTTACAGGAATATACAAGTGAAATCAAGTTGAAGATAGTATGCAATGCACCACAAGGATAAATATAGCTGAAGCAATTTAACAAACACTTGGTGGGCAGTATTTGAAATGTATCAAATTAGACAAGCTTAAGTATGCAATTCACAATCAATCAACACAAATCAACCAATTACAGTATATGAAAGTAAAAGAATAAGGGAGAGGAGCTTGCAAACCAATATAACGAGTTCCACCAACACCGGTGTACGTCTCGCCTCTAAGCAACCCACTTAGAGGATTTCCACTATTGAAGTTTAGAGATACAAGCTATGAGCAATTGCAGCTTCCTAGTGTCCCACACTCAAGAACTCAATCCTCACTAGCAAAGGGTAACCCACCCAATCTCTCAAACTCTCAATACCCAAAGGTTGAACCCCAACCTTTGTGACCACTTAATCCTAGAGTGAAAAACATTTGTGTTTGATGAAGTGTTTACAAGGAAATGACTCTCTTAATAGAGTAGATGTACAAGTGAAGGTTCTCTCAAATCTATAACTCTCAAGAAGAGAGGATATGCAAATGAAATCTCAAAATAGACAAGAGTGAGGTCTTACAAAGCACAAGAGTAAGTAAAGAATTGTAGCTTCTTGTTGTGTGTTTTTGCCTCTTGATTGGAGAGAAATTTATAGAGCTTTGAAGCTGTCCCAAGGTTCTCCTAGCCGTTGCAAATAGTGGCTCCAGCTTGTCTCTGCGTGTAGTGGGTTTTGGGTGCTTGGTTCCCACTTAAATCTGTCTTTTTAGTGATGTTTCCCACTATGTGAATCGATTCATACGTTTATGAATCGATTCATGACTTGCTGTTTTGGGTATTTTCAATTTTGAACTTGCGTGAATCGATTCATGATTAGTGTGAATCGATTCATGACTTGCTGTTTTGTATTTTTGGGACTTCCAGGCCTATGAATTGATTCATGCTTTTCATGAATCGATTCAAACGTTGCTGTTTTTGATTTTCCATGATTTTTGATGCTTTCTTGTTTTATTTGCTTCATGGATCCTTTCCTTTATCTTCATGCATTTCTTTCTTGATTCTTTGATCATTTGGAAGCATGTCCTTCATTGTTTCTTGGTCTTGTCTTTGGATTCCATAATTTTCTTGTGTTCTTTGCACTTGTTTTTGATATTTGTGGTGCTTTTCAAGTTCATGTGCATTTGTCATTATCGAAACCTGTTTTCAACATTCAAATACAAAACCAAAAATAGACCTACCTTAAAGAATATATTGGAGCTTTGGAATCAAGTCAAAAAACAGGAATTCAATTAAGTGTGGGGGTGCGCAAAAAGGAGTCGCAACTCTTGTTTTAAGTGTTAAGCAATCGTATAAGAAAAAAAATAAATAACAAGAAATATCTTGATGATTGCGACCAAATATCATACAATAAATGTTTCACCCTCACTGTTTGCCAGTAAAATTAATTGCTCTATCATTCTTTTTAGTATTTAAAACTTATTTTCAAAAATTTACCACCCACTTTAACCTTGGCCATATTACAACCTTAGAAAGCCCTGTTGATCTATACACGCATTTGTGTTGATTGTAGAATTGAGAAACTTGTCAAATTTTTGGACTGTCTGTTTTTCAGGAAATATTTTAAGTGTATACACAAACCCAAAACACTTGAAAGTTGAGAGCATATCTTGTGAGGTTCTGTCACTTATGATTTTCTTTTCAGTTTGATTGAGTTCTCACATGTCTAAGTGTTTGGATGATTTTTATACACATCTTGATGTTTTGTATCTACATGTCAGATAACCCCTGTATCTCTGGATATTCTAAAACCCAATAATATGCATGCCAATTCTGTGTGTTTACTGTATTTCAATTTTTAACATTTTTAATAAATTGTGAGATTTGTTTTCATTCTGATTTTGCCCAGGAGTGCAAAAGAGTAAGTGTGGGGGTATTTGATGACATATCTTTTTACCTTTAATTACTTACTCTATTTGTCTATTTTATTTACTGTTAAATCCTAATAAATGTGTTATAGCATCATTTGTCAATAAATGATCTCTGCTCTTAATTTTTACTGTTTCTGTTCAAGTGTTATGTTTTGTATTAATTAATTTAAAAGGAATGTTTAAAGAAACATTTTTTTAATTGGAAAATTATGATTGGATTAGTGCTAAACTAATTATTTCAAAATGTCAAGAACTTAAATCATAATTCCATTTCTTCAAAATTTAATTTTTAAATATTCCATTTAAATTAATTAAAATGTTTGTTTCTCTAAATGTAAATAAAATGTTAATCCATCTCCTCTTTACTCTCTAGTTCACGTTAACATGCTTAAAAAGGGTCCATGTGCACCTTATTTTAATGTCACTCATTTGCTTCCATCCATAAAAAAATTCCCATGGTCATGTCCCTTTATTTTATTTAAGAAAATCCATCTTTCCTTGCCAAAGCATCTCACGGTCAATACAAAAGAAAAAGGATAAGATTAATGCATTGTTTATTCATTTAGTGACCCCTTGTGAATATGCTTTGCATATTTTATTCACTAAAATAAAAAGCACTCTGCAGCCATGAGGAATTAACGTGAGTGCTGATGGGAATAAGACAAAAATGTTGAATTCTTTCTTTCTTTAATTGTAGGACCCATCAAGTTGCAAAAATTTAATTGATCCTTCACCATGTTGCTAATCCAACGTAAAAGCTGCAGAACAGAGGAAAAGTGGACAGCAATCCATGTTGATTGCTGTTGCTCTTGGACAGCAATTGAACAAAACAATTGCACACTAAATTAAATAACAATTCACGTGAAAGGCTGCTGAAATTGGACAGCATTTGTCAAGAATTCTGGACCCCTTTTTAGCTGCTGTTTTAACGTGAATTAGTTGCTATTGGGTAGCAGAAAATTTGACACCAAACAGCTAGGCTTTAACATTAATAGCTGCTGGAAAATAGGAATTTTGACAGCAACAGCAGTGAAAAAAAATAGACAGCAACAACAAGGAATTTTGACAACAAACAGCAACAAAACAACAAAGAAAATGAGATAGCAAACAGCAAGGAACTCAGGTGGAATGGGACAGCCTTTTTGGATAGCACCTAACGTGAATGGGTTTCCATCTTTTGCTCCATATTGCCAACGAAAAATGAAGGGACAAGGTGGAAGAATAGGCTGGACAGATTGGAAGAAAATAAAAATAAAAATCAGCTGAAACCAGTATAAATAGAGGAGTGAATGAGCAGAGGAGTCAGTCGGAAACGGAGGAAGAATTCCGGAGGAGCGTCATTCCGGGTTCGGTTTTTAATTTGTTTTAATTATAGAGGGCTAAAACCCTTAGATTGATTTTCTTGGAGAATATTGTAATAATGATTTTGAGGTTCTTGTTTCTAAAATAATATATTTTCATTATTGTTGATTTCTTCATAATCTTATCCTGCTTGTTTAATTCCATTCTGTTTAATTAAATTTGTATGCTTAATCAGTTTAATTATACAAATGGAATAAAATGAGATTTAGATTAAAATTGGTTAAGGAAGTATACATGCTTAATGAATATTTTCATAATCACTTTTAGTTATTATGGTTTGCTTAATTCCATAATTTGAGAATAGATTATGTATGTAGGCGATGTTCTTATGTATGCTCAATAATTCCTAGATTTTACGATCTTAACTCCTTTTGCTTAATTAGGATGCTTGATTAAAATACTCATTTTTTAAATGAAAGTAAAGGAATTGTGAATTGAAAAAGACGCTTAGTTGATCAATTCAAATTGAGCTAAGAAATCGACATAATGAAAGTGTATAAAATATCTTTAATGAACCAAGGATAAATTTAATTATAATACTCCAAGAAAATCAATCGCTTGTTATTTATTTTTCTAAGTTTCATTATTTATACTGTTTTAAATTTCTGTAACACTCAAACAAACCCCCCATTGTATGCTTGTTGAACTTTTGTCTGTAAAAATAAATTTTAGTTGTTTTATTTTAGTTTGTTAAAAATTAGTTTAAGACTTTATTTTCCTAAATTTTAGTGTTGATCTTCGAGAGAACGACCTAGGTTGACACCCTAGTACTACATTAATTAGTTTTAATGTACTAATTTGACGGGGCCACGACAGCCAACGTCATTCACTTTCTTGTATTTTATTGTTCTTAATTTTCTATTAAACTACTTTCAAAACTCGCTTTGATTTTCTTACACTAAGAATAATGAAATTTAGTTGGGGGCTTGTCATGAGACTCTACCCTCACACCAAATCATGACATAGGACCAGGGCAGGGCCGACCCTAGGCCTTGAAGGTAAGGGCAATTGCCCAGAACCCATTATTGATAGGGGCCCAAAATAAAAAATATGGAGTTTATGTAAAGAAAAAAATCAATGATTTCCAATATAGCAATAATGACTCAATGAATAAGAATTTATGTTTTAAGTAAAGGGTCACGGGTTTGACATCATCCTGGTGTGGATTTTTCATTTTTAAAATTTTAATAACATGCAGCGCACAGATACACAATGTTGGGCCTAGTTAAAAACAAAAAAATATAACACCTAGAAAACCTATAGGATATAAATTGGAAGAGAACTACAACTAAATTACTTTTTCTTCCAATTAAAATTTTTTTATTACATTCTTCCTTTTTTTTTGTTCCTACAATCTTGTTTACTTTGACCCACTCTCAATCACACTATAATATCGGTACGCGTTTCCCCTTCCAAATCACCTGTTAATTACATTGTAATTTATTTTATTTTTTAAAATAAAAATATATAATTAGGATTAAGAATTTAGGAACGTGGAAAGTTATTTATTACTTTTCTTCCAAATCACTTGTTTATCAATTTTTATTATATAAATTGTATAGGAACATGAAAGTGACTTTACTTGATGATGTGATGTTAGCCATTGAAATTCTTAAGTTCATCAAAGCTGCAAACTGTTATGCAAATGTCTCAATTTCTTATAGAATATTTTTAACTATGCTTGTAACTATAACATCCGCTGAAAGAAGTTTTTCCAAAGTTAAAATTAATAAAAATTTAAGATCATCAATGTCACAAGAGAGATTGGATGATTTAGTAATTTTATCTATTGAAAAGGATATGTTAGGGAATATTGATGTTATGTTCTCATTAATGATTTTACATGTAAAAATGTTAGAAGAAACCATTTTTATGATATTTATGTGTTTTTTATGCTTTGGTGCAGGAGGAATGAATGATTTTTTAAAGGAAAACATTGGAGTACTGTTTGTTTTTTTCTAGCTTGTTATTATGTTCTATACTAGGATGACTTATCTAAATCATGTATTTAGGATTTATAATGACTTTGTTAATATTGGTTCAATTATTTCAAAAAATTTTATTTTTTGAAAGAAAAAAAATACTAAAGGGCTTTTATTTATTATATTGTCCAGGGCCCACAAAATTTTAGGACCGATCCTGTGTAGGACATTATGGTTTTAGCATGTGACAAGTCTCACACCATGCCTAAAATTTCAATACTTGACTTTGATGTGCAATGAGGCCCCCACACCGATTTTGAACCTATTGTGACATCGAACTTGGAGTCCCAAGCTAAATTCTATCTCTTTTCTAATCCAATAAAACTTTATTTTTGTTCCTTTTCCCCTCATTTTCTAATCCCTAATCCTCACTTTCTTAACAACTTTGTCTCTCATTTCCTCCCCAACCCATTTTCCTTAACCATTCACCACATCCATATCCTCTCCTTTGCTCTCTCCACCTCACCACCACCCATTTCCATCTCCATTAGAAATAACCATCTTGACGTCATGCTCCTCCTCCTCTTCCTTGTTCAAATATTGACGTCCTTGTTGTTTGCGCTAAACAACGTTGTTTTGCTGGTCCATAAATTCATCTTTCCCACATTTTTCATTTGCTTAAAATTTTCATTCTTCAAAACAACATTAATATTCATTATCTTTTCAAAGTTGCATAATGACCACAAAGAGTTAACCAAAGAAGTAGAAAAAAATAAACAAATCTTGCACTTTGCAAGACTCTTTATCATCACCCTTCAATAGTTAAGGTGGGTACAAACTTATGAAACCGGTAATTTCTCCATGGCCCCATCAAATATTTTGTGAAATTGTTTCAATGGTTTATAATTGAGGTTTGAATTTGATATAAGGATTGCTCTTGTTAAGATGTTCAAGTTATCTGCATCTTGAACACTATTAATTTAGTGCTTGATGTTTATCTACTTTTACTTGTTTTGGTAATAAAAATAAAGGAGATAAGTTGGGAATTTTTACGATTTTAAGTACTATTTGTCATTTGATATATTGATATCGATGCCTTTATCAAATTATACATGCATGTGTTGAATGTGATTAATGCCTCCAATTATGTTTGCTAATATATGGAATAATTTGATATGTTTGCTAATATATGGAATAACTTGATGTGCATTCTCATTTTTATATTGAATAAAAAATTCTAATTTAATATGTATACATAATATAGTTATGTTGATATGCTAATGTATTATGCTGATATGTTCATCTGACTCAATGTATCTGATTTTGTTAGTTAATTACATGTTGATTTGATCTTAAAATAATGTATATTTATGCTTATTTGTTGTGTTGCATTTGGGCTTTTGTTTTCCACATGGTTTGCCCTTCGCCAATCGGTATAAGGTGTTATATAATTGTGCAATGTGGGGTGAGAGTTATATTGTGAGTTTTTACTAATATTTTAAAAAAAAAAACTATTAGTGCGATTTCAATATATTTAGCGTGGGAGTTAGTGACCCACGTGGCTTTTGCATGAAAAGATATGGTGTGGGACACTGTGGTTGTATCGTAGGACTTTTTCATTTTTGTATAGTCCTATACTAAATCAGACAATTCTTGTAGTGTTATTTAAATAACATTAGTAATGAATGGTTGCAATTATATTCTTCGTGGGTTTGACACTTAAGGTTTAAAGTATCTCTTGTACTATATTGACAGACGTGCTTAATCGTTGGTGTGAAAATTTGTCACGATTAAAAACCTTTTTGAAAATTATTATTTTCTTCACATTGAAAAATGAAATAAGTTTTCTAGTGCTGCTGTCAAGGAATATATCTTTGTAACATTTGTGAATTTGTAATTTAGGTGATTAAGTACCCCCAAAAATTTGAAAAAAAAGTTTGTTATTGTTTTATTCAGTGTCATGATCATTTCTTTTTATTGAAATTTTTTTACAGGCACGGGGTCACAAATAATGGATGACCATAGACCATTCTCAGTATGTATGTGTCTTCAAGAGGAATATCGATAAGAATTCTCTAAGAGCCCCTCCTATCACAACTGAGAACTTTGCATTGAATCCTTTTCTGATTTGTTTTAGTACCACTTTGAAGTATGAAGGATTATTGAATGAAGACCCCTATGGTCATATTAGAAAATTCTTGATGTTAGTTGAGACTGTTCATCATAGAGGAGTTCCTCCAGACACCATCAAAATCATGCTCTCTCGATTCTCATGATCTAACCAAGTGTAGACTTAACTCGCACGTTTAGCACTTGAAGGTTCTATTGATACTTAGGATAAGTTTTAGAAGCATTTTCTTGACCACTATTTCCTACATGTTGTGGCTACTTATTGGATGGTGAAAATAAGTACCTTCAAACCATATCACGAAGAACCTTTACACAAGGCATAGTGAAGGTACAGATAATTGATTGATAGGTGCTTAACTCATAGGTACCAATTGTATCATTTGATCAATTTCTTTTACTATAATCTTTTCGAATCTGATAAGACTAATATTAATGTGATATATAGTGGCATGTTTATGGAGAATTTACCAATGGATATTTGAAATCAAATTGATCAAATATCTACTAATAGATTCGTGTAAAAGTAGAGGAGTTTATCCAATCCAAGAGCAAAAGGTGGAGTCACTAGAAGATAAAGAGTTTGATGAGATGAAGTCTCGAGCAAGCTTTATTAAGGAGCACATGCAACAATTGACAAGCATGGAAGGGAAGATTATCCCACAGGTAGAAATTGTTATTGGAAATCATAAGATGTCAAGGGTAGAAAAGGTAAATTACGTATCTAGTGCTATTACTCTTACTAATGTATTTATGCCTAAAACTTTTTCATGTACTTTTCATGGTGAAGATAACTTAGAGTTCAAAGAGGAATCTTGTTAGTCTTTTGATAAGTATACCAAATCGACTTATAATTTTAATAAGTATTTAAAGTTAACGAATTCACAGGGACTTCAATATGTAATATTCACTTGTAACTCACAAAGAATTATATTTACAATATGTTCAAAAGGTTGTTCAACGATTGTTGTTTGAGAAAAGATTGAGTTCAAAGCTAGAAAGTGATTAAGATTAAGAAAATGATGATAAAAGGTGTTGGATTGAACTTCCTCACTCTAATTAACTCATTGAGTTCATATTACGAATACTTGTGCATTTAAACAATAACAATGTGACGTAGAGTTCATTAAACCTAATTTCTTAGAGATTAAATTCTAAATCCTAACATTATATATCAATCCCGTGAATATTCAATGCTAAAGTTTGCATTAAGAAAAAGCTTTAACATCCATTAATTTTCACCCTATTCCTAGGTGAAGAGATTAATGCGCATTTCAACTATAAAACCCGTTTAGAACCCTAAATACATGCATAATCATTCTCTTGTTTGAAAACACATTAGGTAAACATAAAAAATGCTATCATTGATATAAATGAATAAATATTCACCAAGCCTTACTACAATATTATAACAAAGAGTAGATTATGTCTAATTCCAACAAAAAGGGTTTAATCACTCATAATCATGGTGGCCAACCCTATAAACATCCAATAAATGAAATAAAAAGAGAAACAAACTCTAGAAGAAGCTCCAAGGACTTGAAGAATGAAGGAAAACTCCAAAGTTCCAAGTCTCCACCTTCCTAAGTCAAAGAGTGCCCAAAAATCTATTTTAAGGCTTTTAAGTGACCTTTCTACGCAAGCTCCACTCAAGCCGAGCTAGTGTGGCTCAAGTAGATGAATCAACAAAATTAGCATCCGTTGGAGCTAGGGGATCTTGGCTGGAGCGGATGGCCTTCAAGGATGATCTTCATTTCTTCAAATACAGCTCCTTTTGATGTCCAAAACTGTTAGAGCACATCTAAATTATCAATTAGTTGGTAACATAAGTATTGCTTTAATCTAATCAAAATAGGAATAGTAAAATGCATTAATAGAGTGTTTAAGTGTCAAATTAAAAGTGAAATTTATTGAGAAAAAACCTAAAATTAATAACTAACAAATCTCTTAAGGAAACTAAAACAATCACTTTAAGGAGTGGAAAAGGCTATGTTGGACCATCGAATCCTGTTGAAAAGAAATTGGCTATTAAAGATCATTTGCATCCTGTTCATACTAATGAGAACCAAGGTAAGAGAAAAAAGGTAATTTAGGTAATTTCTAACTCTCCTAAAGGACTTGAACATGTTAATGAGAAAAAACTTCCATTTCCACCTCAAGAGCCTAAACCTCATAATGACCCAAGGTGATACAAATGGAGACAATTTCCCTTCAAATTTAGTTTGAGTGAGGGATTCTTTTTGATAAAGGGGTTTAGAGATGTATATTGTCGCCACACTCGAGAAAGTGATGTGAAGGTGGATGATTAGTCATAGAGTTGAGCATCTCAAGTAAACTTGATAATATCGTTTTAATCACCATAAGTTTCTTTGAAAGATCGGTTTAGATCACCACAAAACAAGTTGCCTTGATAATATTAAACCTAGTTCTTTACTCAAGAACCAAGAGAAGCTCTCACAAAAGAGACAATAGAGAATTTACTCAAACTCAATTTAATTTATTTGCTCACCTTACATTCCATTAACTATTTAACTTTCCTAACATTAAAACTTGAAATAAACTCCCATTAACTATTATAATGGCTTAAAAACTCTTAAAAACATTAAAAATCCAACCGAAGAAAACTAAAAGACATTTAAAAGTATATTTAAAAATAAATATAAAAATATTAAAAAAAGAAATTTTCATTTTTTTAATTTTCAAGCAATAGGTGTTCTTAGTAGTGGACTCATTTATCGTTTATGAATTGGCATGATTAGTGGCTTGTAAGGAAAAGTTGTGTAATTTGGTATATTGTATTCATGTTATAGATTCCCATCTCAAGGTCAAAGTTGTGTTCTATGACAATGCTTGGCATCTTAATCAGTTTTATATTTTTATTTTGGCTGAGCGAAAACAAATCATCCATAGCTTATATCTGGATGATGAAATGGAGAACTTGCTTATTTGGAATGGTGCTAATACTGGTAGTTACTCATCAAATGAGGGCTCTTCATGGCTTACCCAATTTTAGCCCTCCTCCCCCAAACAAAAAAAAACTAATATAGAAGATTTAGGTTAGGTTTCAGGGTTGAGAGTTCTTAAGAATGAGATTTTTTACACGGCTTATTATTCAAACACTTATTTAGCTTATAGGCATGTTTCTTCTGATGTTACTTGTTGCAGGTGAGTACAACATGGGAAACCAATTCTCCACACTTTGACATCTTGGGTGTGGGAATTTTACAATTTTCATGATGAGTGAAAATTCTTTGTTGATGATCACCAAATCTAGTTTTGTGATGGAGCAACAAGTGATAGATTGATACCTTTCCTTGTTACAAATATGGAAAACTCGTAATGCCTCAGTGTTTTAGGATGAGAATACTCTTGTGTGGAAGCTTATTACATAGATTAATGGCCTCATTATTGATATATATAGGTCTTAGAAGAATCATATTTCCTCTTCTCATCATAGATTAGTTTCTTGGTGATAATCTTGGGTAATGGCCTTGTGATTTTCCAAGTATGCGTGGTATTACATCAAACATGGTTATTGAATTGTTTGTTATTCTTCACAGACTTCTTTTTGCTTAGAGTAAAGTATAAAGATCATTTGTGAGTCGAATTCACTCATGACCATAAACAATACTCTTATCATCCTTTAGGGATTATACTTAAGGACATTAATTCTCTCCTAGCTAGATTGGAATGTCACTCTTCTTCATACTCTTAGTTAGGGTAATCAAGTAGCAAATTGACTTGCTAAATTTGGTTTGTCACATGAAAATGCATGGAAAACGTGGGAAAGACAGACCTCCTCACTAGTGATGAAAGGGCTCAAGAGAGGAAATTCATATATGCTTCAAGGGGTTACAGAGTTTGTTTCTACTTCTGCATCTTCTCTTACTCACCCTCCTACTACTGACTCAATTCTACTCTGGCATATAGGAATGAGACATATGAGTGAAAAGGGATTGATGATTATTAATAAAAGAAAATTGATTGGTGACAGTAAATTTGAAGACTTGATATTCTGTGAACAATGTGTGTTTGGAAAACAACATGGGCAAAAATTTCCTAAGGTTGTGCATATAACACAATCCTCACTAGGTTATGTTCACGTTGATTGTTGGGGACCAGCTGTAACATCTCATTTTCAACATAAATAGAAAATAGATATTAATATATCTTTAATGAGAAATACTTACTATTAGTTAGTTTATTATTATCATTTTTTAATGAAATTTTGGTATTTATATTTAATTATTTGTTTTTTTAAAATAAAATAATAATAATAATAATAATAATAATTATAATTATGTATTTTGAATGAGAATTTTAAAATAACTTAATTAGTATTCATTGATTAATGAAATTATATTAATAATTTTAAATATATTTATTATTCACAACTTTTATTTTATGTTTTTATATTTATGTTTTTACATATTTGTGATTTAACTCTTATTAGAATTTTAAAATAAAATTTTGAAGGAATTAGACTATGGTTCTTTAAAACTTTTTGATCTACATAATATTTATGATTTTTTGGAATTTTTTGAAATTTTTTAATTAAATAATATTTTAAACAATTTTAAATTCATATAAAGTTACTTAAAATTAAAAATATTTACAAGAAAGTGAATTTAAATTATAAGAAAATTTTCTAAAATCCATTTCAAGTAGACTTATCTAAAAATTATTGGTTTAATAAAATCTTTATTTTTACCAATCGTAAAAAAATAAAAAACGTATCAATAAATTTTTATTAACAGAAAATTTTAGATTTTAAAATTTAAACTTTATATTACTTATCATAAAATTAGTGAGAACTGATATAATATCGCTAAATTTCAAAAATAGTCGATTTTGAATATTTAAAATATACCGAGTGAATGGTTACTATTTGGCTTAATAATTCAGCCGATATTTACTATGCAAAATACTGTGTATGAACGAAAATTTCAAACTTGCACAGTAACCAGAAACGAAAATTTTAGAAATTGCACAATACTTTTATAATAAAATAATGAAATGCACAGTACATATTTTTGCTATAAATAAAGGGGAGCACCGAAGGAAAAATTCACAGTTTAGATTAAATTTTCTTAATATAGCAGTGTTAGAGAGATAGTGGTAGGATTGAGAGAGAGAAATAATTTTTATGGAAGGAGGTTCTGCCAAAATCATAAGGTAAGAATAACTCTCTTTTATACTTTTTAAGTTTATTTTCATATCATTTTAGAAATCTATTATTATACTGGATATAATATTATTTTAAGTTACTATTCTGAATAGTAAATTACTATGTCAACAGTAAATTACTATTGAGAATAGTGAATTACTATTCAAATAATAAATTACTATTATGAATAGTAAATTACTATTCAAATAATGAATTACTATTTACTGTTACTATTTATGATTTACTATTTACCATTACTTTTTATGTTTTACTATTTATGGTTACTATTCATTTTTTACTATTTATTGTTACTATTTACATTTTACTATTCACCATTCACTATTCAAAATTTACCATTTCTGTTTTACGTAGTAATCTTTATTTTTATCTTATGCCTATACTGAGATAAGTTGATATTAATATTTTTAGAACTCGGAGGTGCAAAGCGAACTCACTTTTGGTAGCAATTCAAGTAAGGGGAAGTGAGATAGGAATATAATATATAAAAATAATGGGAGGAGTTCCCTACTCCTTTTAAATTTAATAATAATAATAATAATATTTTAAAATAATAACTATTTAACTTAAAATTTATATAAATTTTAAATTGTGTATCTTGTGTAACTTGATTTGAAATACTTATGCAAAGACCTGGATAACCTATACGAACTGGACTAAACCTATGCAAGGACTTGGACTATTATGACCTGTATGAACTGAATTATACCTATGCGAAGACTGGATTATATATATGGACTTATATATACCTGTGCGAGGAATGGACTATAAAGACTCAAAATCAACTCTACTAATTTAAATAACCATTAAAATTTAAATTATATTTATGAGCGATATTTAGTTGATTTGACTTGATTATAATTAACTATATTTGATTTTGATTAATGATATTGTGATTTATAATATTAGACTGTGATTAATGATATGTAATTATGATTGATAATATTTATGATTGATGATATTTGATTATGATTGATGACATTACAATACTTGATTGTGGTTGATGAATGATTGATGACCTTGTGATATGAAGTTTGAGCATATAGCAAGCATGACAGAAAGTTAAAACTCAGTAAGAATTTTCTTACCTTACTCTTTAAATTTTTATTCTAAGAGAAAGTTTTTTATAATTATTTAGTCTTTTATTTCTTCTTAGAAATAATTTTCACTAACTTTATTTTTAATCTCTAGAATAAAATCTAGTATTAGAAAGAAGCTATTTTATGAAAATCAGAGGTTGAGATAATTAATTCTTAAATTAAAGAAAATTTTTATAGTTTTAAGTATTCTTAGTTAATGATTTTAAAATTATTTTCTTTTAGAAATTAGAAGTTTAAAGTAAATTATTTTGGTTTTCCCCAACGAAATAACTAAAAGATATTTTGTCGAGATTTCTAAAACTCAATTTAGTTAAGATTCAAATTGAGAAAGATTATGTAAATATGTGAAGCTTTTTTAAGAGAAAGTTTTGAGATATTTAAGGCTTGGAAACTCAATTTTGGTGAGATTTGAATTCGAAGACTGTACTAAATTTATTCTGTATAATAGAAGTTCAAAGAAGAACTTATGAGAATGTACAGTTTATTGAGATGATTTGTGAACCTTTATGGTATTTAATAATTGAGTTTCTAAAAGTCTTAACCAACTAAATATGCGAGTAGTTCATGCATCATGAATCATTAAAGAGAAATGAGATGTGATATTGTCTGGGGATGGATTATAGAAACCGAGGATACATTAGAGGAGGTTCAAATGCGAACCTTGGGATGTGAGGGTGTGGAAGGGTGTTTCAGGGGACCTGGGGTCGCTCCCTAGTGTCGGGTACTTTCACAATAAAAACCTTCTCAGTCTGACTAGTCTCTAAATGTTTCCACGTCAGTTGAGCTGTTCATATGCTACAAAGGAATTTATGTTATTATCCAGAATTATGGAATAGTGTAAACTCCTGGTTGGCTCAGTGCAAATTAAAACTTTAAGGGCCCACATGCATAAACTGGATAGGGTAGTATTAAAACCATTACATGTCATACATGTGATTGTGATATTCTATATGGATGGTTGTGAATGAAATTATGATTGCTATATGTGTGAGAACCCTATATTTATAATTAATTGTGTACGAGATTTTGAATGATATTAATTTATTAGTTTGTAAAAACCCTTATGCTTATATCTTATCTGTAAAGTATTATATTTTGTTTCTCACTCCTTCTTGTTTGAATTTTGTGTCCAAAATATATGTTATGTGATATATAGCTAGCGGTTCAAGATGAAAGGATATGTAATTATAAGAGGGTAAAGTGGTCTCATCCTCAATAAGATAGATGAAGAGATATGACAAGAGTAGGATTCCAAAACTCGATAGTTCAAGGACTAGAAAATGATTGGTCACATTTGTAGTAGAGGTATAGTTTAGTTTTACCTTGCCTTATTACAATATCAAGTTAGATAATTGTAACAAGGTAAAGGTTAAACTTTGATAAACTTTCTTATCCGGATATAATACTGTAATGATTTATCACTTATAATTTCTATAAATTATTTTATCATTATGGACAAATATTGAAAGACAATGTTTTTTTTACTTTCAATAATCAAAGGAAATCAGATGTATATACGTCTTTGTATACGCAAGATAAAGAGTGATAAATATGTATATCTTTCTAAAAGTTTTTTATATATATCTCATCTATATAAGGGGGTGTTACACCAGCTAGGGTTCTTACTCTTGGAGGAGCTAGATTTTTCTTATCCATAATTGATGGTCATTTAAGAATGACCTTGATTTATCTCATGAGTGATAAAAATTAGGCTTTTAAATTCTTTAAACAGTGGAAGACCTTAATGGAGAATCGAGTTGGGAGGAAAGTTAAGCGGCTTAGAACAAATAATGGACTTGAATTTTGCTCAAATGAATTCAATGAATTTTGTAAAGAGCAAGGAATTGCAAGGCAACTTACAATTAGAAACACGCCCCAACAAAATGGGGTAGCCGAAAGAATGAATTGGACCTTACTTGAAAGGACTAGGTGCATGCAGTCAAATGCAAGGATGGACAAGAAGTTTTGGGGGAAGCTCTGAATGGTTCCTGGTACCATATAAATAGGTCACCCTCTTCAGCTTTGGATTTCAAAACCCCGATTGAGGTATGGTTCAATAACCCTGCTAACTACTCTAATCTTAGAATTTTTGGCTGCAATGCTTATTATCATGTGAATGGGGGAAAACTTGATCCAAAATCTAAGAAAGAAGTCTTTGTGGGTTATGGGATGAAGTGAAGGGCTATAGAATTTGGTCCATTTCTAAGCATAAAGTCATTCTAAGTAGGGATATTATTTTTGAAGAATCTTACCTGTTACAACCAAGGTTGGAGATTGAAATTACAGAAGGAACTCACACAAATACTGATGTTTCTTGTTCTAATTCTCTTAATGATTTCTCTGGTTTTGAGAAGCAGAATAATCAAGAGCAACTAATTGACTATCCTGATGATGATGATTAGAATAAACCTGAATTAAAATCCCAAACTCAAGCTGAATCTAAATTGTTTAGTGTCAAATCAGAGAGGCAAATGATCAAAGACCTAAAAGGCAAATAAAGCCTCCCAAAAGATATGCTTATGAAGACATGGTGGCATATGCTCTTCATACAACAAATGACATAGAAAATTTTGAGTCGAATTCATACAAAGAAGCCTTGTCCAGTACTAAATTCCCTAATTGGGTGCTTGCCATGAGAAAAGAGATTGAGTCCCTCAACAAAAACCAAACCTGGAAACTTGTCAAGCCACCTCAAGGTAAACACATTGTAGGATGTGAGTGGATATTCAAGAAGAAATCTGGTGTCTCTAAATTAGAACCTACAAAGTTCAAGGCCCATTTAGTTGCAAATGGGTTCTCACAAAGGGAAGGCATAAACTACAATGAAATATTCTCTCTTGTGGTGAGGCACACCTCTATTCGGACTATCTTAGCTCTGGTTGCTTAAAGAGACTTGGAGCTTGAGCAATTAGATGTTAAAACAGCCTTCCTCCATGGAAACCTTGAAGCACAAATCTACATGACTTAGCTAGAAGGTTTTGTAGCTGATGGAATGGAAGATTATGTATGCTTATTGTAGAAATCCTTGTATAGCCTAAAATAATCTCTTAGGCAATGGTACAAGAGATTTGATACATTCATGATCAGCCAAGGTTTTAATAGAAGTCTCTATGACTGTTGTGTCTATCACAAGGTAGAGAATGGTTCCTTCATATACCTTCACCTCTATATTGATGATATGCTCATAGCTTCCTAAGACATATTTGTAATTTGAAAGTTAAAGATCTTGGGAAAGCTAAGAAGATCCTTGGTATGGAAATCTATAGGGATAGATTGAATAAGAAGTTGTTTCTATTTCAGCAGGATTATATTAGGAAAATTTTGAAACAATTCGGCATGAGCAATACCAAATCTCTTGTCACTCCTCTTTCTTCAAAAAAAACTCCTTACCATTTCATCACAAAATCAGTCTCTCGTAGATTCTGAGTGAATGTGTAACACCCTCTTATATACACGAGATATATAAAAAAAACTTTTAGAAAGATATACATATTTATCACTCTTTATCTCGCGTATACAAGGACGTATATACATCTGATTTCCTTTGAATTTTAAAAGTAAAAAGTTTCAAATTATTCAGAATGATAAAATGAACTTTCAGAAAATCATAAGTGATCAAAGATTGCAGTATCATATCCAAAGAATAAGGTTTATTAAAGTTTAACCTTTACCTTGAATTACAATCATCCAACTTAATATTGTATTAAGGTAAACTAAAACTAAAGATTTAATACCTCTACTTCGACTGTAACCAATCATTTCCTTATCTTCAAACCATGTGATTTTGAATCCTACTCTTGTCACATCTCTTCTCCTATTCGATTAAGGATGAGACAATTTACCCTCTTGTAATTTCATCCTTTCATCTTGAACTGCTAGCTATATATCATATAACATATATTTTGGACACAGAAATTCAAACAAGAAGGAGTGAGAAACAAAATATAATACTTTACAGATAAGACATAAGCATAAGAGTTTTCACAATCTAATATAATAATTTCAAACATAATCATACACATAATCAATTATGAATGTAGAGTTTTCATAACATAACAATTATACTTTCATTCACAATCACCCACATAGAATGTCACAATCACATGAATGTCATGCAATGTTTTTAATACTACCATCTCATTCATTCTATGCATGTGGGCCCTTAAAGGTTTACTTTGCATTGGGCCAACCAGGAGTTTACACTGTTCCATAATTCCGGATAATAATAACATAAATGCCTTTGTAGCATATGAACAACTCAACTGGCGTGGAAACACTTAGAGACTAGTCAGACTGAGAAGGTTTTTATTGTGAAAGTACCCGACACTAGGGAGCGACCCCAGGTCCCCTGAAACACCCTTCCACACCCTTTCATCCCAAGGTTCGCATTTGAACCTCCTCTAATGTATCCTCGGTTTCTATAATCCGTCCCCAGGCAATATCACATCTCATTTCTCTTTAATGATTCATGATGCATGAACTACTCGCATATTTAGTAGGTTAAGACTTTTAGAAACTCAATTATTAAATACCATAAAAGTTCACAAATTCATCTCAATAAACTGTACATTCTCATAAGTTCTTCCTTGAACTTCTGTTATACAAAAATAAATTTAGTACAGTTTTCAAATTCAGATCTCATCAAAATTGAGTTTCCAAGCCTTAAATATCTCAAAACTTTCTCTTAAAAAAACTTCACATATTTACATAATCTTTCCCAATTTGAATGTTAACTAGATTGAGTTTAGAAATCTCGACTATAACAAAATATCCTTTCATTATTTCATTAGGGAAAACCAATTTAAATTTCTAAAAGAATATATATATATATATTTTAAAAATCATTAAATAAGAATACTTAAAACTATAAAAAATTTCTTTAATTCAAGAATTAATTATCTCAACCTCTGATTTTCATAAAATAGCTTCTTTCTAATACTAGATTTTATTCTAGAGATTAAAAATAAAGTTAATGAAAATTATTTCTAAAAAGAAATAAAAGACTAAAATAATGATAAAATACTTTCTCTTAGAATAAAAATTTAAAGAGTAAGGTAAGAAATAAAAGACTTACTGAGTTTTAACTTTCCGTCATGCTTGCTATATGCTCAAACTCCATATCACAAGGTCATCAATCATTCATCAATCACAATCAAGTATTGTAATATCATCAATCACAATCAAATATCATCAAATCATAAAGATTATTAATCACAATCTAGTATTATAAATCACAATATCATTAATCAAAATCAAATATTATTAATTATAATCAAATCAAATCAACTAAATATCAGTCATAAATATAATTCAGAATTTAATAGTTATTTAGATTAATAAGATTAATTTTAAGTCTTTATAGTCCATTCCTCGCATAGGTCTATTGTAACATCCTAAAATTTAGAATTTTAGAAAAATAATTTATTAAGGATCAGTGGATATAGGACGCAACAATGATATGTGAAGTCACTCAGCTGCTTGGAGCATTATGTATTATATGTATTGTACATAGTGCACATAGTTGTTTGTAGTAGCCTTGGCCGGCTCCTGTGCATGCCGAGTATTTATAATTATTTGTATACTTAAGTGAGCCGGTCGGTTTATGTAAAACTGATATTGTTATTATTTAATCCAAATTCTGTTTTGAAAATTTAAATTATTTGTGAAAAATTTATTTGGATTATTGAAATTTTATTTAAAAATAAGGACGTTATATCTATGTAGGTCCATGTAGTCCAATCCTCGCATAGGTATATAGTTCAGTCCATACAGGTCATAATAGTCCAAGTCCTTGCATAGGTTCAGTCCAGTTCGCATAGGTTATCTAGGTATTTGCATAGGTATTCAGATCAAGTTACACAAGATACTCAATTTAAAATTTATTATAAATTTTTAAGTTAAATAGTTATTATTTAACATAATAATATTATTAAATTTTAAAGGAGTAGGGGACTCCTCTCATTATTCTTATGTCTTTTCATATTATATTTGAACTGGTCTGAACCGGGGTCTAGGATCCGATGTGGGACCAGCCACAAATGTATAGGTGTTTTAGGGTTTATACACCGGTACAGTGGGTATCCGGTGTTGTAATCCGGCCTCTCAGTGGGAGAAACCGGTCTTGTTATCCTGGAGATCCTTCACACCAACATTTCGCGTTAAGAGGGGGCGAAAGGTAGTGCCACCTGCGAAGATTCTCCGACGCTCAAGTTACAAGAGTATATGAAACTCAGTGAATACTCAAGCAATACAATAATAAGAGTGTAGGATAGAACAACGTAACCTTGCATGTGTGTTGGAACATGTTATTTATAGTTGAACGTAGGAAGTGAATCGTTGGATGCAAGTGGGCCCCTTGGTTCTGATAGCGTGTAGAGTGTGTCAATCAAGATGACTCAGTACTTAGAGTGTGTCAGGGGGGTAGGTCAATTATCAGAGTACGATCCTGTGATAGGGATGGAGGATAATCACCTTTCCACATATTTCGCTGACAATTGTACTTACTCTCTGAGGTAATTGACATAGACACATTCCGCTATGCAGGGTATCTTCGCTAATAAGTTATAAGGAACTCTTATCTCATAGTGATCCTGAGGCAAACGATTATACACGTCATGGAAATGAGAACGGATAAGGTATCCGTCGTAGAAAGGACGGATGAAACATTTAATGAAGTGAGAACGGATACAGTGACAACGGATGACTGCTGCGGCACTGTCTTCCTGTGACACCGGATGCTCCTTTAAGAGGTCACTCTGACGTCATAACTTTGGGGTCCGGTATCCAGACCGGATCAATATTCCTATCCCACTCCCCCTTACCTCTTGTATACTGATTCGTTGTTGAAAATCTATGCGCGCCTCGTCTCCGAGTTCTAAAACATACCAATTTCATTTTAATATAGTTACAAGATGAAAATTAAGATTACTACTTAAAGCAGAAATGGTAAATTTTGAATAGTGAATAGTGAATAGTGAATAGTAATAGTAAATAGTAAAACATGAATAGTAACGGTAAATAGTAAATCGTGAATAGTAATGATAAATAGTAAATCGTGAATAGTAATGGTAAATAGTAAAACGTGAATAGTAAAGGTAAATAGTAACAGTAAATAGTAATTTATTACTTGAATAGTAATTTACTATTGAAATAGTATTTTACTATTCAGAATAGTAACTTAAAATAATATTATTTTCAGTATAATAATAGATTTCTAAAAACGATATGAAAATAACCCTAAAAAATATAAAAGAGAGATATTCTTACCTTAGGATTTTAGAAGAACCTTCTTCCAAAAAAATTTATTTCTCTCTCTTACTTCCACCACTATCTCACTAGCATTACTATGTTAAGAAAACTTAATCTGAAATTATGAATTCTAAAGAAGAATTCATTCGGTATTTATAGGAAGGAAAATTACTATGCATTCCATTATTTTAATATAAAAGTATTGTGCATTTTTTGAAATTTAAATCCTGGTTACTATCCACTTTTTGAAAATTTTATACATGCACAGTATTTTGCATAGTAAATGTCGACTAAATTATTAAGCCAAATAGTAACCTTTCACTCGGTATATTTTAAATATTCAAAATTAATCCTTTTTGAAATTTAGTGATATTATATCAGTTCTCACTAATTTTATGATAATATAAAGTTTAAATTTTAAAAATCTAAAATTTTCTGTTAATAAAAATTTATTGATACGTTTCCAATTTTTTTAACGATTGGAATAAATCAAGATTTTTCTTAAACCGATCATTTTTAGATAAATCTACTTGAAATGGATTTTAGAAAAAAATTTTATAATTTAAATTCACTTTCTTATAAATATTTTTAATTTTAAGTCACTTTATATGAATTTAAAATTATTTAAAATATATTATTTTATTAAAATATTTCTAAAATTCCAAAAAAATCCATAAAATCATAAATAATACGTAGATCAAAAAGTTCTAAAGAACCATAGTCTAATTCCTTCAAAATTTTATTTTAAAAATTCTAATAAGAGTTAAATCACAAATATGTAAAAACATAAATATAAAAACATAAAATAAAAGTTGTGAATAATAAATATATTTAAAATTCTTAATATAATTTCATTAATCAATGAATACTAATTAAGTCATTTTAAAATTCTCATTCAAAATACATAAATATTATTATTATCATTATTATTATTATTTTATTTAAAAAACAAATAATTAAATATAAATACCAAAATTTCATAAAAAAAGATAATAATAAACTAACTAATAGTAAGTATTTCTCATTAAAGATATATTAATATCTATTTTCTATTTTTGTTAAAAATGAGATGTTACAGAATGGATCGGGTTCCTTATGCAAGTGTTGTCGGGTCCCTTATGTGTGTCATGGTTTGTATGAGACCCGACCTTACCTATGTTGTAAGTCTTGTGAGTAGGTTTCTTCATCATCCACGGAAATAGCATTGGCAAGCTTGCAAAAGAATATTTCGATACTTGAAGGGATCAACTGAAGTTGGCCTCATTTATGGTGCCCATGCAAACTATTTAATCACTGGTTTTTCAGATGTAGATTATGCAGCAAATTTAGATGTGAGAAGGACAATCACAAGGTATTGCCTTCACCTTGGGAGGTTGCCTGGTCAGTTGGAAGATTACATTACAACCTTCTGTTGCCCTCTCCACCACTGAAGTTGAATATATGGCTCTCACAAAAATAGCTAAAGAAGGTATCTGGTTGAAGGGACTATTTTCAGACTTTGGAATCAAACAAACTCAAGCTATAATTTTCTGTGATAGCTCGAGTGCCATTTGTCTTGCCAAGGATCAGGTCCACCATGATCAAACGAAGCACATCGATGTCTAGTACCACTTCATTCACACTGAGAATCGAATTAAGGTGAAGAAAGTTAACCCCAAGGATAACCCTGTTGACATGTTCACAAAACCAGTCTCCAAGAGCAAATTTATGCATTATTTAGACTTGCTCAATATAGACTATTGGGTTTAATACCTGCTGTTATGGTAGCTGAGATTTGTTTGGAGATTCTAGTGCAAGGTGGAGAATTGTTGGCTTATGCACATATGAATCTCTTAGCCTATGGTTGTTTTCTATTTTGTTGATGAGCTAAATTGGCTATTATGGTAATTATAACCTCCATGGCTTATATTTCCCTTTTTTTTGTTAGTTGGTTGTTAAAATATTCCAACTATAAATTCTAAGTAAAAAAGGCTAATCAAGTAAGTTGTAATTCTTCAATCATAGTGAAACTAAATCTCTTCGAGCTCCCCCGGATGTAGCCAAATTGGTGTTTTTCCCTAATCCTTTGTCTTTGGGTTTCATGATTAAGTCTTTCTTGCCTTACAAATTCTAACAAAACTCATTGTTGATGGTAACGCTAGAGATAGTTTGGAAAACATAGGATTCGGTGGAGTCACCGTCATAATCTTGGGCAATGGCCTTATGCTTTTCCAAGTGCGTGTGGTATCACATCAAACATGGTTGTTGAGTTGTACAGACTTCTTTTTGCCTGGAGTCTTAGTATAAAGAGATCATTTGTGAGTCGACATTCTCTCTAAACAATACTCTTATCATCCTTTGGGGATTATACTTAAGGACATCAATTCTCTCCTGGCTAGATTAGAATGTCACTCTTCTTCATACTCTTAGCTAGGGTAATCAAGTAACGGATTGACTTGCTAAATTTGGTTCGTCACATGAAGATGCATGGAAAGTGTGGGAAAGACAGACCTCCTCACTAGCTTGATTCTTACTTGGTGGCCGATGCTTTAGGGCCTTAGGCATGGTTCGTGTTAAAAACTAGTTCTTTTTTTTCTATTTTTTCTTTAGTTGTTTTCCTACTCATCAAAATAAAAAATTGTTAGTATTATTATTATTTGTATGAGAATTGGGACATATTATAACAAAGGGTCTGAAAATAATTAATTATGGTATTTTTAAAAGAGAAAATTGTAAAGGAGATATTAGCTGATGATGGTAGATAAATAGAGTTTCCTAACTTCTGCTATTTCTTGTTCCAGTAGCATTTTGCGGTACCTGCAAAAGGTTAACCCTTGAAAGATAACAATGTTATTTTGATATTTGTATGTAATATCCATGACTTTTCTTACTGGAAAACGTGAGAAAACTGAAAACAAAGAATGCATTATCTCACACTTCTCTCATGCTAATTTACACCCACATATTTTTTTGGAGTAAATTAGCAGGCTGCACATAGGTGTATTTTAAGAAAAAAATTCTATTGTGGTAAGTCAAAATCCTAGTATATATAAGTATGATTTTAAAAAAATGACTGTTTCATTTAAATCACTGCCACTTCATTGTCACTTTGCGCTGCTTCATTGTAATCACTGCACCGTCTTATGCACCTTTTAAATCCTGTTTATGCCTTCTAATTAAGGGTTTTTGTTAGATTGTGACTCTACACGTGCCTTACGTGTTTGACAGTATTCCTCTCTTAATATTTTTTTTATAAATAAAAATAAGTATTTGGATTTTGGTTCTAACCTTATTTCTTTCGCTATCAAAAACTTATCTCTTTCTTATCTACTGCTATTTAACAGAATAAATAAAAAAGTATGGTTTTTTCTTGTTCTCTCCCGTCCCTTTTCTTCCCTATTGTGAGTTTGACGCCTCAAGTTGACGAGAACCGATAAAACAACTTTTCATTGGGATATTTGTATAGAAGGGTGTTATATACTTGGCTTTAGTTCAATTAGTTTCAGAGTAGGTAATTGTTGGCTTTCTTGGAGTGAAAACATGCCTTTAAGTTTTGCTGCTTATGTTTTATCTTTCTTTATAAATAAATTAATAGTGATGTTGACACAGTTTGGTGACCTTGTTTCACTTGCATAGAAAGCACATGCTAGTACACACTGTTAACTTACTGTTCACAACTGTGCTGATGTTGGACACTTTAATTTTGTTTAACTTGTTTCTTTGTGTTCGGGCATATCTAGTATTGGGAAGGACATAAATTTGAATTACCAACAAAAATTATATATATGTTTTGACACCCTTTTATGGGGGTGATTTGATTTACCAAATGATTTTAGTTCAATGAATAATTAACTTTATTCATTTAAATGTTAACAGCATAAAAAAACTATACATGTATAGCTAACCTGAATCTGCATGAACTGCATGGCGTATTGGCATCCACACGCAAACATTAGATTAGAGTTTTTCAGTCATGTTCAAGAATGATGGTTTTCTTAAGTTCATATCTGCTAGGGCTATGAAAATTTCCTTGATGGTTACTTTAATGAGTTTTAACAATGTTTGTGATTGTTCTTCGAGTGTCAAATGAGTTTTTGTTTGTAAATTCATATGTCTCTTCAGGGTAATCTTGTAGATGCCACTCCTTCTTGCTAACCAATACAAGCATGCTTGAAGAGTTGAACTTGAGTGTGTATTACATGGATTTGGACATTGTAATCTTCAGCTGATTGTGAAGGTTACGACTTTGTGATAATTCACTAACCTCCGAATGCAGAGAAAGCAACAGAGCATTAAAAGGTAGAAATATTTGTTAGGATGTCAGGACTCTTGCATTGCATGGACCACTAATCAAGAGGAACTATCTTATATTCAACAAGTTCAGGGTCTAGTTCCCTTTTCTAGGTTTAAATCAATGAGTTCTATAGCTAGTTCCTCATCTTTCAATTCAAGTCCCTTTTCAAAACCTCTGTATTCTAGAAGTAGAAGTCCAAATTCTACGTGGATGTCATTAAACTTTTACCATTATCTCCAATTAAAATTGAGTTGAATTTAGAAAGCTCATTCATTTAGTTCTACTGCTAATGAATCTGTGGATCATTCGGTTACATGGGCAGATTAGGGTGGTGGTAAAATAGAACTGGAGAACGAATGATCAATGATTAATCCAAGGATACAAATATTATCGTAAATGGAAATGCTGAATTCATTGTACACCATAATGGTGGATGCCATTGAACAGGATGAATATGTATTGTATGACCAATAGTGAAAATCATATTCTATTAAGCTCATCTAGTTGAGAAACAAATTTAACTTAAGCATTTGCTGCTGGGAAGTTGACTCCACAGATGATGAAAGCTATTTCCTCTTCTTGTTGGTAACTATGAATATTTTATAATTTTATCTTTTGAACATGCCTCTGGATGGAATTCTGACATGATTTTTCAGTCAAGTGCTTCAAAAGTTTACGTAGGTAATTATGCAAATCATTCTAATTCTATAAGCCGTACTCGACTTCCTAATTATATCTCCACTTGATCATGGTGTAGTGCCAAAATAATGATATCTAAAAAAACCTATGGAATGGTGTACAATTTTTGGAATGATAATGTTCTAGTTTGTTCTGTTCGTGTTCTGTGTTCGCTTATAGATGGGGCAAAGGGTGTTTGAGTGGTGCTAACAATCATAACATTTTGGCATTTGATCCTCGATTTCAGAATCTGTTTTCAATTTCTAAATACGTGTTTTATTATTATTTTTTTCTGATTAGTTTTTAAAAATAATTTTGAGAAACACTGGTTTTCAAAAAACAAGATCCTCAACATTTGTTGTTTGATTAGTTTCCTTAACTTTTCCTTTTCCCGAACAGTTTGTTTTGGTGGTGGTAATCAAGAAACAGCTACTGATATTTTAACTTTCAAGGATGTCAAGAAAATCCTTCAGAGTTCAACTTTCTTGATTCAAGCTGTTCAAATACCCGTGCAATGCCAGGATTTCCACGGCAAAGAAAATGATAAAATCTAACAAGTTACAAGCTTGTAACCTCTTTCTTTGTTTAAGCAGAGATTAAAAATAATGCTTACAATAACTTACACACGGGCTAATTGAATTAAACCCCTTAACTTTTTGAACAACTATATTCTTCATCCTTTCATAAGAGGATTACAATAGTAATAATAGTTATGATTATTACAACTTGGTGCAAATAAAAATATGGAAAAGTGTTGAAAGTTTAGGTTGCGTTTAGTTATAGAAAATTATTTTAGTTTTTTAGGAAAAGTTTTTTGTTTGTTTTTTAAAATTTTCATTTCCTAGAATAGTTAGAAAAAATTTAAAAACCCGTTTAGATAATGTGACAGTTTTTCAATTTGAAAAACTAAAAAACTAAAAAAGTTGTTCAAGTACACTCAATTTTTTAAATTTTTTTAAAACATTCTTTATTTCAAATTAATTGAGATATGTCTGATATATATTATTTATGACAATATTTCACATTACTATATGCATCACATAAAAATTATGACAAAAATTTAAAATAATATTAAAATGAGAGCAAATGAGTTCGTGTTTAAATATATTTCAAAGTAGTAGCAGTAGAACTTTTTGAATTAGTAGCAGCTTATTTCATATTCTCATTTGGTTACTCAGTCTTTATCTTGTAATTCATTTACCTTATCTTATAATTCAGTTACCACATTTTCTATTTTTTTACTTTTCTTATAAAACCTTTTAAAAGAGTTTTCTGTTTTTCTAAGAAAATCAGTTTTCTATTTTTCTATAAAAAAAATTTAAATAATTTGTAAATAAACAGTTTTTTTATTTATTTTTATTTTTTCTAAGAATAATTTTCTATTTTTTTAAGAAAACTTATAAACTAAATGCAACATTAATATTTAGCTTAATTGTAACTGAAATTCTACATTTGATTTTAAATATTTAATTTAATTTTTTAAAATATTTTTAAAATTATTTATTATATAAAAAATTAGTTGTCTTAAAAATATATATACAAGAGAGATATATTTAACAGAAAAATATTTGTTGACATTAAAAAATATAATTTCACTTATAAAAAAAAGTTACACTAATACTTTGGCAGAAAATCGTTAGACTGTATTTCTATTTTTGATAACTAAAAAGTAGAGGGCATTGAGGGCTTCAAATTCAAAGTATCTTTAGTGCATTCATTTTATTCCTTTTTTTTTTTTTACTTTTACCTTCGTTTCTTCTCTTAAGTTTTTATGGTCATTTTGTGTTAAAAAAGATTAGTGAAGTGTCCTCTAATTAGATTTTAACTCATAATTTTGAAGATTAATTTGTGAATTTACTCCAACTTGTAACTTAGTTTGAGGAACACGTATACAATTACATTGGATTGAACTTTTTTTCCAAAGACATGCTAAGTGTCTAACCTATCTTGAATGATCACACGGTGGAATTTATGTAGTTTTAAACTTAGCATTTATTGGATATGTCTATGCATAATTTAACTACAATGAAATTTTGACTCTTAACTTGTTTTCATGCTTAATAAATATGCTGACACACTGGTCTACGTAGTGATGCTTGTTTGTATTCTCGCAAAATATGCTCGTGCATTTATTAAAATTTAGGAACATTTTGCTAGCTTTTGTTTCGGTTGCAACTTGGGTGGCATTGTGAAAAAGGTGTTGCTCATCATCTTAGGTTATCTGATGGACTACTAGAATGTACTCTTTTCTTTCTTTAACTTCTTTCAAGGACATAGGAAAATAAGAATAACAAACAAAAACAAAAAGACTAATTGGTTACTTTCATCAATGTGATGCAATGAGAATTAGATTATTTTATCAGTAAAAATAACATTAAAAAAGATACCAAAGATGTAAGAGAATAAGTAGTAACTACAAAATAATTATAAGTTGATATTTTTTAGTTTATGTATATTCAAGAATAAATATCAACACTCAATTTTACTATTACAAGCTAAGTTTTTTAACACTTTTAGAGGTTTAAATTACAATTTTTCTGCTGTATATTTTAGTATATGGGGCCAAAAACTCAGAAAATAATTTTTTATTGAAAATTAGATTACACATCTCTTGTAAATAAAAGAAAAACTATGTTTTTTTTTTTATATTTAGACTTGAGTTGAATTATTATGAACCACAAAATTCTTCCCATTAAGATATAACTTGAGACATTAGAAAAATCGTTTGAGTTACATTGATTTGCTACAAGTTAAAAGGAAAAGAGCATCAAATTGTAGTCCAAAAGATTGAAGTAATACTTACACTATTTTGTAATAGAAATGAGATATGACATGCAATGTGTAACCTCTTATCAGGACTTTCACAAATTTATTCAACAATTCACATCACATAATGTAATGTTTAGTTTCATATACTTTCTCGTATTTATGGATTCAAAGTGTTGATAATCTTTCTCCCTCTTCCGACCCACAATCACATATTATTAATAATCTTTTCCTGTGAATTCAATTCTGAACCTTTGGCCCCTCATCTTGATGAACGATGACAGATCTCTTTCTTTAGATGAGCTGTGCGTACCTTGTTCAATTTACTACTCATTTTTCATACTCCTTGTTCAATTTACTATCCATTACCCATATTCTCAAATGACATGAATTCTCATATTTAAAGTTGCAGCATAACGATTCTTATTAACATCTTTAATCTTGAGGGGTTAGAATACCCTTTTATTTAATGATTTTGTTTAATGGTTATACTTCATGGTCTAATACTCTGTCATATCTTAAATGTCTATTTACTAATGAAACTGACAATAGGAGAGGCATAGTTGGTGCAATTATGGTGTCTGCATATACATACATGTAATAAAATTGAACAAAAGATGAATAGGTAGGTAAACCTGCAAATAGGTGTGTGAGGAATGCAGTTTGGTTGAGAAATAACAGAAGGAAATGCATAACACATAGTAAGGAAGAAGAAGAGGGGATAAAATGGGTAGAGAAAAGGTTGAGCATTTATCATATGACGTAATATCTCCCACATTATTCTCAACCGTCTCAATTACTCTTGCATTTATGTGATTTAAATGGCCTTAATAGAATGGCCTTTTTATTTCAATGCTGGGAACTACCCAACCCACCCTCACACCCTCTACCATCCCCTTGATTCACACTCATCCTTCTTCTTCTCCTCATCCTAAGTCCTAACCCACAATCATATTTTCTTATACTACACGACATACAACTTTCACGCCATTGCTCTCATTATGCTCGTGGATACTTGAAACTTGTTCTAACATGCAACTTTTAAAATACCATCACCCCCCTTTTTTTAATTGACTCATTATATGCAGAGAAAAACAATTGCATTGACTATACCACCTTGGATCATGTCAACGGATCTGAAGGAAATTACAAAACTAGCCCATTTACCTTATGTGATTAGGTGCAACCCATTATGCTCAAATTTCAACTAAATTCACACCCTTGAAAAGTTTTTTGTTTTAATATTCTTTAAGCATGTTGAGGTGGATATGAGTTGCTTAACTTGACTGAAGGTAAGTGCAGTAGATGGATTAGTAAACATGGGTTTGGTGGGCCTTAACTTTGAAACCATTTTCAACTGTGACCCAAGTACAGAGGATCTACACACACACTGTCACACAGGTTTGCTTTTGTTGCCGCTATTTTTATTGGCCTCCCTTTACTTTTTATGCCGGCTAACATTAACAATAACAGCATGTGTGCCCAGCTGGATGAAACAGTAACATTTATATCATCGATGCGTAGGAGATAAAAATAAAATAAAATAAAAATAGAGTCAAGGGAAAAACTAAGGTTTGATTGTTTTTTTTACCTTAAAATTTCAACAAGCAAACTAAGAGGGCACCTGAGGTTATAAGCCCTATTACACTTTTTTTAACCGCTAAAAGAGCAGGAAATCTGAGTGCAGCCCCGGCTCCTATATAGATACCTAAACATTCCTGAAATTCCAAGTAACTTTTTTTTTTTCTATATATGATTAGAATAGTGCTATTTACGCTCCACTCTCTGTTTCTCTCTCTGTCTCTGTATCCCCTGCTTTGACAAAATTGTTGGGATTTCCTCGATGGAAGTAGAGGAAAGAAGGTAAAAGTGGAGCGCACGTAGCACTACTCATAGAGGGGGAATAGTTAAAATAGTAAAAAAAAGAAAAAACAAAAGGAGAATCCTAGGATTAAAAGCTAATATATTATGTCCTACTATTAGGAACAGAGGAAAACAGAGCTTGAAAACAGAGGACCCTAACTCCTCCTTATGGTGGGGTTTTTGTTGTCATGGAGGAAATCGAGCAAAACGGTGCTTTTGCATTTGGGGCATTTCGGGTCATCTTCAGAGAGCATCACATACATGAGGCAGCGAGGGCAACCTACAAGCACCATGGAAGTAGCTTCAGGGCTGTTAGAGTATCTCGGGTTGTCCTCTTGGTTCAGCTCCGACGACACGCATGAGCTCGGCGGAGACGTCGGTGAAACCGTCGCCGATCGTGTCGGCGACTCCTGTCTCCCGTCAACCCTCGGTGGTGATAGGTTCAGCTTCAAGTCAAGCTTTGGACCGCTTCCATTCCTGCGGCTCATGGCTATCCTCTGTTTTTCTGCAGGGGAAGTTACATACACACCATTATGAAAAAAATACGTATGATATGCAAAAAAAGAAAAGAAAAAAACAAAAGGGTCTAATTGTATGAGGATGTAAAGAAAATTGGGATTGGAAGAAGAGGAAAAAGCGATGGTCTTGATGACTCACTGTGTTAAGGTTGGAAGAGAGAAAAGGGGTGATCAGAAAGAGAGTGACAGGGATGGGAACATAACAAGGTGGTGGCACCAGCAAAGTGGTAGTGATGTATGTTGTTGATGTGAGAATGGATGGAGGTTCAAGGCCATTTTATATAAGGAAAATGAAGGGGAGTGAATTAAAGCTTAATTTAATTGAGGGGGGAGAGGTGGAGGGGGTAGGGTGTAGAGAGAGGAGAGAGAAAGAGAGTGATGGAAAAATTGAATTGAATTGAAGTATTTGGGTAGAAGAAGAGTGTAAATTGAGGCCAGGAAATGTATTAATTGTTTGGAAAAATCCCAAGAAGTATGCAGGAAGGGGAAATTTGGAGTAAATATTGCAATTACAAAGTGCAGAAAGAGGGCCTTTCTTCATTCATTGCTTAAGGGGAGAGTCGGTGTTTTAAGTCTCTCAGAAAACAAGAGAAATCCAACGGCTTTTAAAGCTAAACCCCTTATTTATAAATCCAACCCCTCACCAACAAAATTTATTACCATTTTTTTTCAATTTATTTAAATTGTAGCAACAATGGAATTAAAACCAAGTGGAGTATATAACAGCCATGCCTCAATTTTAATTATATTCAACAGTTCTCCCTAGAAAACGAAAGCGAACTAAATGAAATGACAACATGGTCAATGCGACCTACATCACAACACGACAACCTCAATGAATATAAACTTAATTAACTCACCTTGTTTTTGTCTTTCTATTACTTAATGTCAACATTAATAATGCAGTTTTGCAATGTAAATGGTCGGTTGAGATCTTGAAGTAAGCGATATCTTAAGTTTGAGTTAGTAGAAAAAAAATCTCTAAGAGAATTCACTTTATTATGATATAGAAATTTTTAACTCAAATAAATATGTTTATAAAGATACATGTGATTAAATTAAGAAAGAATAGATAATTACATACTTATATATCTTGTCTCCCACTAGATTTATTTTATCTGGCTGCATGTAGCATGTAGCAGCAAGCCCTTTAAACATTGACATTGTGGCTAGCAGAGACTCATCATGTGCCTCTTCTGCTAAAGAATTTTTCATGTTGAGTTTCTGATGCTTATTTGTGGACTGAGTTTTCTCATGGTTTGGGAAGTACAAACGATGTCCATCGTCCAACAGACATAACCGGATCTCATGAATCCATTGATTCTTCTGAAGACATTATTGTCACCATTAAAAACAAAGTGAAAAAATGCTTTCTGTCACAAACTTGATTTGTGATTTGACAAATCAGTGTAACGACAGAACCGGAAAGAGAGAGCTGTTGAACATTTAACAATGCTGAGCTTGCCTCCAATTTTTCCTGCCTCTCTTGCTTTGTGGGAAAAAAATTGTAGTGGATTTTGTTAATTAATGTGTCTAAAGTAAGGAAGTATAAAAAAAAAAAACTTATTAGTCTCCTAGCAGAATATGTCAACCAATATTAACTTATGATTTTTTTGTTCAAATGTAATAGCAACGCGGTTGTTGACACATTTATAAAATTACACCACAGCCGTAATGAAAAAATCACATTTTGAATCTTAGGTATAGTTTGGAGTGAGGAAGAAAAAGAAGAAGAAAATTGAGAGGTAGGAAAATTAGATTAAAAAGAATGGTTTTTCTTATTTGTTTGGAATAATAAAAGGGGAAGAAGTAAAAAAAAATAGTCCAATGAAAATTAATTTATCTTTAATGTGAAAGAAAGTAAGAGGAAATTTGGTGAAATTATTTTTTAATAAATATAAATTGTAACACTATATTTTAAATACAGAAGCGTAAGTTAAAAGAGACCCACTAGGATATCACTAAAGGTGAGACACTCAAATTCAAGTAATAAGACTCTTAATGGACAACGCTCGGGTACAAAAAAAAAAATCGGCGTTCACCCTTTACGTGTCACCTTAACAATGATAATTAACAATTGAGTGAAGGTGGATTTACCCGAGAATGGTGCCAAATCAGAGCATGTATAACAAAAACATAAAATAAAGAAGCAAATTGGTCAAGGGCTGGGCGTGGTTACACCCCAACATACCAGGTATAACGTCTCGTCTAATTATTAGACACTAATTATGTGATTGAACTTAATTAAGTATGTAATTAGTGACCAATTAACAAAATACAGTGAAGAATTTTCACAATTAAAATAAATACTGGGGATGAAGGAAAAATATTTATAAAAAGAAGTTGAGAAATGCACTTTCATTTTGTTGACTTCTAATAATACCATTAGATAGAGGTAACTATATATTTGCATTTCATAAAGCTTAAAACAATCCAATAAAATAATTAATAAAGTAAAAGAAGAAAAATGGAATCGGGGTCATCCGCTTGAGCGAAGCCCTGACTCGCTTAAGCGGGACCAGAAATGGTCGCTTGAGCGAGTCCCTACTCGCTTGGGCGAGTTCCACATTTCATCCCCAGGCGAGCCATGAATGCGCTTGAGTGAGAGAGAGTCCATGCGCATCAGGTCCTTATTTCGCTTGAGCGAGATTTTCTCGCTTAAGCGAAATTGGTCCAGTAGCACCACCATCGCCACTCGCTTAAGCGGAATCGTTCCCGCTTAGGCGGAATCACTCCAGTCCCTAAACACCCCTCACTCGCTTGGGCGAGTCACATTCGCTTGAGTGAAATAGACACAGAATCAATTCCTCTGGCCCTCGCTCGAGCGAGACTGGATCCGCTTGAGCGAGATTTGGCCAGAGGCCACACTACAGGTACAGAGCACTCTCGCTTGAGCGAGAATTCACCTCGCTTGAGCGAGTTATGCAGTACATGCATAAGAATAAGAAATTTTCACACAACCTGATATATTTGCATCACCATAGGCATCATTTGATCTAATTCATCCATTTACATATATTCAAGCATGCATATGAGGTTGATTTCAACTAGATATACACATTCATCTTAATTTAATTCATACAATACATCATAATCAAGTCCATCATTCATATACTACCTATATAAGCCCAAAATTTATGGAATCCATTCTTCTCTTTTTTTCCATCCTTGAACACTAGACAATTCACATACCAATCACATCATTTGGAATTCCCAAATGCGAACAAGGCCTATCCATAATACTTCATCATTGGCACCTAATATTGGCTCCATGCCAATATACATCAAAACCACAAGAAGTTGAACATCAACATACCAATTTAGATCCATCATTTACCACATTTATTCATAATTCAAGTTGTCACTATTCCTACCACATCATAACTACATTGACTATCTCCTAGATCAATCCGACACACATAAGGAATATGTTATAACATTGCATACATAAAACACATTACACATTACACACATCATTATATTGATAATTTCCTTCTCTCCTTGGCATCAGTCCTCCGCTTGGCACACCTCCAGGGCTTCCACCTCTTCCCTGTCATTGGTTACTAAATTAAAAGAAAACCACAGCAAGGGTGAGTGTTTAGTATCATAATTAATCTAGAACGTTAATTAAATAAAGGAGTATATAATTACTAAAGGATTATTGCTAGTACTAATTCACTAACTCTTCCTTACCCAATTAATTTCACTTTTCTTATCCACCAATTCATACTTACAGGTTCTTAGTTTCATTCAAATTTTAGTATCCTCAAGGTACAATCCACAAACAACCAGAATGATAGAATACATTTGCATCATCACACAATATCAATAATTTCATCGAGTACCACAACTAACTCTCACCTAATTTGACGCCTAGTATCCGGATACTAAAGGATCGACCTTCAGCTGGGGGTCCTACTTGATACCCCGTGAACCCTGTTTGGTCCACCGAGTCCTGCTTGACTCTCCACCTTAACCACTGGGTCCTACTTGACCACTGGGTAGCTCAGCTGGGCACAAAACCACGGGAGCCAGAAAAACGAGGGGCTATACATACCGTCGGCTATCCCACACCACATTACATAATCATACATATACGTCGCATTCCCCATAACATATATTATGTGATCATCAATAACATATCATACTCATCAAATGGGTGACCAACAGCCCGCCATCATAATGCCACTATACACATCAATTTATCACAATTTAGAACACTTTAATTTAATAATCACTATAAACTAACTACGATTCACATTCATACATGCATACACATACAATTATCATTTAGCAACTTTTCTCACCATCTCAATGTTTAGTTAGACGATCCGAATCCAACATACACCCCTATTCTAATTAATTACAACCCGAACACCCCCTTACCTCGATTCCAAGCTTCAACAATTTGTTCTTGATGTCGGTTGCGTCCTCTAGGTGCTTGGTTCAAGGTCCTACTTCTGAATCTAACACCCGCTTCACTACTCGCTCCTTCGGCGTTCATTTCGCTTCCTACGAAGATCGAAACACAAAACTCATTAACGTTATACCACTCTCCTTGTTCTAAATACTGTTTTCAAGCTCACATACACTGGAGGAGTGAAAAACAGAAGCTTCTCCCACCATGCATGGCCATCGGCTAGAAAGAGAAAGTGAAAAGAGAGAGAGACAACTCAATTTGATGGGTCCATAATGCTCACCTCGAAGTCACGATCCCAGAAACGTAGTTACTTCGAAGTTTCGACGTGAAACAGACCTCCCTTGGAAGCATGCAACTCACGGCCATGGAGAGGAAGAAGAAGAAGAAGGAGAAACTCGTGTGTGAATAAAGGAGAAGAAGGTGAATTTTGATTATTTAAGACTCAGGGTCAAAATGGTCATTTCTTATTTCTTTTATATTTTTCCTTTAAAGTTTTAATTAAAACTTTTACTTTTAACCCTTGTTAGTAATTCTAAATTCACTTTCATCCAATTACTCCTTATTTTAACTTCATACTTAATTAATCAAGTGAATTTATTTAATTCCATGATATTTAATTATTTATAATTGAATTGATAATAATAATTCCAAGATCTCAAATAAATCTCTAAGACAATTATTAATATTTTTCGCCAATCAAAATTTTAACTAAATTATCCGGGATGTTACACCAGGGGTCCACGCCCACCATGTGCTTCCCTCTACCATTGGGCATGGTTACTCCCACCAGCCAACGTAGGCATGATCACCATTGCGTGTGCTTACACCCGGATGTAGGAGGGTACCTCACCCAACATCAAACACCATGTGGGAACGAGTGTGGTTACGCCTAGGGTCATCATGCTTACACGTACACCCCCATGCTCGGGTTCCCTTCAGCGTGGTTACCCTCACTATCTCAACGTGGTAATGCCTATTGGTAGGGAGCTTAGTTGGGGTTTTAAAACCCAACATGGGCACACATACACCCCTAGCATGGGCACGTTGGGGTGCAATCTCATCTTCTTACCATCTATTCCTTATCCCACATTTTCCTAAACCTCATCAAATATGACACACCGTGCTTACATACCATTTCCAAGTTAATGGCCTAGGTCCCATGCCAAAACACTCCCCAATAAGATTTTCATATGCATCGAAATTTTTACTTGAAAATAGACATTCACGTGCATCAAAATATTTACAATCGAACCATTCAAGGAGGTTCCAAAACCCAGTATTGTCAATCCGTTCCCCTAGAGTTTACCATGCATCACCATCCTACAAACTTACTAAAAATGAATGGAAGAGTGAATATAATTCAAAGTATCAAATAGTGCAACAATGTGTTGGCTACACCAGTCAACGAATTATACAATCACTTAGCCAGTACACACATCAACATCATACACGTTATCATCAACCAAACTTAATATGATTCATATCATCATCGATACTCATTGCATCATAGTAGAGTACAATTTCTCATCATTGTTCTTAACTATCACATTATCCATAATAACATGTAGGTACTATATTCAATACTCATGTACTCAAATTATATTCATGTACTCAAATTATACTCATTTTCCTTGTCTTAGTTGATGACACAAGGAAACAACACTTATGTATGATTCTGTCTACGAACCTACACATTGAAATACATTCTGAATCACTTAATAATCACAATTAACTTCGGGGCTTGCCAATTTAACTCAACCTAAGCTGCCCAAAGTACCATTAGCAAAGAATTAACTCAAATTGACAGAAGGGTTTAGGTTTCAGAGGGTTTTGACTTACCAAATCGAAGTCAACGAGGTTCTGAAATAAATTAAAACCTTTTGATGATACCTACAGTTTCAAAACACTCCCTACAAGCATCGATTCAAAGGGTTTAAGATGGATTTCAAGAATTGTGAGGAATGTTCGAAATAGGTTTCTTAACCTTACCTTGACAATGATGGATTTGAAGCAAAAGCTTGAACACTTCAGCTGCATGGAGTTAGAGGGAGCTTCCTTTGCCTTGCATTGGAGAAGAATTACGAGAGATGAAGATTGAGAGTGGTGATGAAAAAGGTTGCGGGTTTGGAAAGGAGGAGGAGGAAGGGAAAGCCTTTGTTTCTTCCTTTTGTTTATTGTTTGTAAGATAAAAGAATTAGTTAAGGGGTTAGGGGTAGTATGATCTTTTTACCTATCTAGTTAGCTTTAAGTTATCCTAAACTTAACCATATTTAAACCATTTAAACTTAACCCGTTTACTTCCAATTAATTAATGATCCCATATATATTATTTACTTATAACAATTAACCGTTAATTTTTAAACTGGGATGTTGCATCAATAATTTAATGAATGTTATCAATATTTATAAAATTAAAAATAAATTATATATTAAAATTTATTACAATAAAAAATAAACACTCATATATAAAATTTAATTTATTTTTTATATAACATTTATTTTCATTCAATTTCTTTTCATTTATACAAATATGAAAAGATTCTTTTCTTTACCTTTTTCTCTTTCATTTCTATCCATCTAAAAAATATATATTTTTATTATATTTTCACCTTTTTTTCCCTATTTTATTCCTTTTCATTTTCTCATTTTCATCTAAACAAAAACTTAGAGATGACATTAATGCATAGAAAAACTCCAACTACACTACAATTCAAATAAGATGAATAAAAAATAGCAATTGTATATTACTCGTGTTTTAAATAGGTTTTGATTCACTAATATGTGGTTGGGTTACATATATACTTACTCTCAAGTAATATCTCCAATTTGAGTTGCTACTATATGTGAATGCTCTAAACTCAAACAACATTGTTTCCCTTTTATCCTTATCATCATAGTATTCCTAACAAGTTTACTTTTGGTAATTATCATTCAAAATAGTTTTTGTTTCAAGCAATAAATTATCATTTTAATTAACATATTATTAGTAAAGGCTTTTCTACACCGACATTTCATCATAGTACATCATAAAATTTAAAATTGTTGACTTTTATACCTAATTACTTTAAAAGTTATATTTTTTAATTAATTAATTAAGAGTATATATCACAATTAAACTCATAAGTTATAGAATCTAAAAAAATAGTATTCATGCCATAATAGTTATGATATAATATGTAACATATAATAAATTAAATTCATTGTGTTGTATAAAATAAATTAATTATAATTGAATATTTAATTAAATTAATTGGTAATTTTTAATAAATTGATTAAATCAAAATAATTAAATTTGATAAATTAATTGTAGAGTTAAAGCTTAAATTAAACTGTGATAGTAAAATAAAATAATTTACCAAGTGATGAAAAGTATATATAAATTATTATGAAATTAAGGTGATATTTTATTTGATAAAATAAAAGAGAATAAATTATAAAAGAAAAGAAAATAGAAAAAAAAATAAATGGAAAAATGACTGGATTGCCCCTAAACTTTAAAATACTTTTTCCTTTCCCTTTCTTTCTTTCTTGTGCATGCCATTAAAGGAAAGGAAAAACACAAGTTTGATTCTCCCATGGCCTTGAACTTTGTGGACATGCTTGGAGCTCGATTCTTCACTAGAACTTGATATTGATCGTATATTCGAGATTGTGGAAGAAAGGTAAGCACATTGATAGCTTTTTCATATTTCATAATGTTCCTCCTAAAACTGAATTTGGCATAAGCGATGGGTTTCTCTTGGGTCGATGTTTTTTATGCAAGAATTGGATGGAACCAAGCTTCTAAGGTTCGAAAATGGTGATGAGTGTTAACGGATTTTCGTTTTGGTACCTGTAGGTTACAGACCAATGATCGGTGAGGTGTTAGTTGAAAAGGAACTCGAAACCAAGAGTTAAATTAACTAAGGTAAGTTTCAGAAGCTTTAAAATCTTATTAGGAGTTGTTTCGGTAAAGTGAGTTTTAATTTCGGAGGTCAAAATGCTAACCCACTTCCTAAACCCTTTGAATTTTAGATATAAGGCGTACCCAGTGTGAAAACAAGTATTGGAAGCACATAATTAAGGTAAGAAGAGGTATGCCAGGTTAAGATTAATATAGAAAGTTTATTTACGTCGTGTGACGTATAGGAAAAAGGTAGATTATAGTCATTATTGGCCAATTTAATTAATTATGATGGTTATACACTGGTTGATAAGGAACTAAATAAGAGTTAAATTAATAATGAAAAGGTCAAGATTTAAAATATGAATATACATGTATATGGGTTGAGAAAGGAAAGTTACAAGGATGAATTATAATTTTATATATATATATATATATATATATATATAATTGATAAGGGTTATAATGTAAAATGAAAAATGGTATGTTTGACTCATAAAATGGTGAGTTATGATTTATGTAAAACAAAATAGGCTATGAAAATTGAAAAGGATTGATAGATTGATGAATGATTAGTTGCAATACCAATTATTGTAAATTAAGTGAATGTGATGTAAGTTTAATGGAAGTTAATGATTTATCAAGTTACATGTGGATTGATGTTTAGTTAATGTAAAAACTAATTAATTATGAACAAGTTGTTTATAATGTTATATGAAAACAATGACGACTTAAACTATATATTGATGTTGAAAATTATTAAAGCAATTGTTGTGATGGTGATAAGATATTTATAGGTGATGACACTTAACGATATTATTTATTCAAATAATGATTGATGTGGAGAAATGAATTATGCATTAGTATATGCTGATATCGTGATTGAACTAAATAAGAATTAATGGTTATCAAACTTTGTATGTGGAAGAAAAGAGATTGAGGATGTCCCTTTATGGCCAGAGTGTCGGGACGACGAAGTGGGAATTTAATTGTATACGTTGAGGGTTCCTTTGAGGCTGAAGTGTTGAAACCAAGTTGGAAATGCGATGAGAGTTAATTATATGTCGTGTATGCATTGAGTTATTATTGGATAACTATTAGGCATGTTTCACCCATCGCTTTTGGCTCCAGTGGTTAGGAGAGACCCAGTTGAGCTACCTAGTGGTCTGAAGGGACCCAATAGTTGAGGTGGAGATCCGGAGGGCTCAGTGGACCAGAGGGTCCATGGGATGTCAGAGGAATCCCAACTGATGAGCAATTTATTTTAGTATTTAGATACTAGAGAGTCTTATTTATATTAACTAAGTGTCAGTTGGCATTTTGTGGAATGATTTGATATTTATGATTGAGATTATAATGTACATTGATATGGATTCATGATAAATTAAGAGTCAATAGTGATTAAATGATTTGAATTAATATTGTGATAATTTCATTGTATTGTCAAAGATGATTATGATGAACATGGTGTGTGAAATCTGTTAATGATGTGAAAATGTAATATAATAAAATTGTTGGTTGGTTGAAATTATGAAATAGATTTATACGAAGTTAATGATATGAATATGGATACGGATAAGGAATAAAAAAGGTAGCATGGATTAAATCAGGGTAAAAGGTGAGATTATATTAGTTATATAAATGAGAAGATGATTAAAAAATTGATGAGAAAGGTATCTAATCAAAAGGTAGCTAGATTATATTTTTCCTATTGGTGTATTTTTAAATTAATCTTTAATTTCAGACACTCACCCGATTGTTGTATTTTTTTTTAAAAAGTGAACGATGACAGGAAATTGATGGACACCATGTAGACGAACACTAAATGAAACCAAGAGGAAATCAATGCTGAGTGAGATGGAAATGTTGTTTTGATTGATATATGTATATATTCATGCTTTAAGAATTTAAGGTGTTATGATGTGTGGTGTGCATGTATATTTTTTATTATGTAATAAACCTTGGCTAATGATGACGAGTGATGTGCGATCAAATGAGTTTTAAGAGTAATAATTGATGTATTATGGTTGCTAATGTGGTTGATAGGTAGTCGGATGTATTTTAATAAATGATAATATGTTGTTGATAATGATGGTGAACAATTTACATATGTGCTTATTCCCATGAATTGCGAGTGGTTATGGATTGGCACTAAGTCATTCTGTTTGAGCAATATATTAGCTAATTATAATGAATTTAGATTTGAATTGAAAGTTAAAAGTGTATCGAGTTTGTTAGATATATGATTTTGTGAAGGGATAAAAGAATTTATAGAACTGGATAGTTGATATTTTGGTCTAGAAGGTTTTAGAACCTCCGGATGGATTGTGTAGTACCTATACCATCTTTGTAATGTGTTTGCAATGCCTTGAATCAAATTGAAGGTGGCTAGGTTGGTTTTGAATGTCCAAATGACATAAAATGGCCCAATTATATTTTACTGTATATACTCCTCAATTTTGAGAATTTTTGAGTGCAGTCAGTCCCATTAGTTCATAATTGGTGTGTGGTAGCTGTCTGTAAAATTTGGTGGCATTCAGAGACTATTTGGATAGATTTAAAGCAAGTAGAAGTTCATATCAATAGAAAATACTGCATAACTAGTTGTTGTCTGCATAATGTAAGTCTGTTGTTGTTTTTAATTTTAAAACTCTGTTGTTGTTTTCATTTTAAGTTTGTTGTTCTTTATGTATTTTGAGGCTAATGTTGTTTCTTTATTTTAAGTCTATTGTTGTGCCTGTTTTATAAAAATATGTTATTGTCTCTGTTTTGAATTTGTTGATGTTTCTGTTTTAAAAGTCTATTATTGTTTTCATTTTAAATCTTTTACTATTTTATTTTATTTTAAGTCTGAATGACTATACTTAATTATTAAAAGTGATTTTTTAAAAATTAAATAAAATTATATTTAAAAATAAATAAAAGAGGACAAAACGTTATATAATATATTAAATTCATGTCTAATAAATAATATATAAAATATGCATTAAGAAAATTTTATTTCTTTAAATGAATACATTTATTCATTTGTAAAATATCAAGTTAAGATTTGTAAAATGAAAAATTAAAATAAAATATTATTTATGATTAACTCGAATTATAATAGTTTATAAATTTAATCATGCCAAATCAATGTTAAATTAGTCCCCACTTTCTCTTTAGTATTTTTTCACGTAATGAAATATTTTATTAAGAGTTGTTTTTTTCACATCTCTTTTTTAAAAACGGCTTATATAAACTAATTTCCAACACTAGTTAAAAATAAAAATATATGAAGGATATAGTTTTACTAATATATTTCTACCATAATTTTAACGTACTTATGTGTCTTTTTTTAAGAATATCATCCCACCCTATTACAAGAATAATCTCATAATAAAATTTACTCTCTTAATTTATGTCCTCTTTAGGGCTGTAACCATGATTCTTTCATAGAGCTTATATCCTTGTTCATATCATGCATATTTTTAGTATAACTTTGTGTTCTATATATATATATATATATATATATATATATATATATATATATATATATATATATATATATATATATTTGTATTTGTTTATTAACGAAAAATATATAAAAATTAACAAATGTAAAATTATCTCAAAACTACTTTTACTTATGTATAGGACTTCCATTATTGTTTCTCTCATTTATGATAAGTGTGTAATGTGTTAATTAAAGAATTAGGCAGAGTCAGACAATGACATATATAAAAAGATAATATTAATATCATCATTAATTTTTTATTTTTTTGGACGTCAATATCATCATTAATCTTTAAAAGAACACAAATAGATAAAAACAAATTTTTCTTTCATAAACAGACATATAAGAAGAAAAAATCGTTAATAAGAAGAAAAAATCACCAATTCTTTAATCACTTTAGTTAACCAGACTCATAATGAAAAAGACACAACATGATGGATTATGTCATGTGAACTTACCCAAGCATTATTTAATATTTATTTTCGGCAAACATGTTTCCACTATTTAATTATTAATATTTGAAAATGGATTTTATTATTATTATTATTATTATTATTATTATTATTATTATTATTATTATTATTATTATTATTATTATTATTATTATTATTATTATTATTATTATTATTATTCTATCTCTGTCCCAAAACATAAATTAAAAATAACTATCTTATATCTTTTAAAAGTAGTTAAATTTATTCAATATTATTGATTTCATTTAAAAATGTTTATTTTTTACTATAATATTATTCATTGAAATTGTTAATAGAATTTGGTCCCTCTCCATTAAAAATTAAAATGTTTACAAAATAAGGACAAATTAAAAATATGTTCACATTTAATGAACTAAAGGAAGTTGAATTTGCTTATATTCTTGAAAAAAATTATTTTTTGTTACTTATATTTTAAGACGAACATAGTAATATATAATATATAACAGGTAATTACTATATATCTATATATATATAATCACCTATATATAATGAATACAATATTTTCTTATCGTATCTATATACACAAGAATTTCAATGAAAAATACTAATTTTCATAATATAATAATATAATCTTTAACAATTATTCAATATTACTATATATAATATGTAACATCTGTTTATTTTTAAAAAAAAATTCAATTCCTTTCTTCTCTCTTAGGTTCCCTCTCATACTCTATCTTTTAATTTTTTTATTAATTCTTTAATTCCCTCTCTTTTCCTCATGTCCTATTCTCACGTCTCACTCTTTCTTCTTTAATTTTTTTTTTTATATTTCTTCCCTTCTCTCACACGTTCTCTCCCTCCTCTCTAATCTCTCTTCTTTTCTTTGGAAGCAAGCATCAGACCCCCATGTCTCATACGCTCTCTTTAGTTTTTCCTTTTCCTAGCATGACCCCCTTTCTTGTGCATCACTTTTACTTTCGCGTACGCTTTCTGTCTCTCTCGTCTACACTCCCTTATTCACTCTATCTCTCACTCTCACTTTCTATATCACATGCTTTCTTTTCTCTATCCCTCTCTGTTCAACTCTCGTTCTCCCTCACACTCTCACGTCCCTTACCGCACTCTTACACCATCTCTCAATATTTCATAGCATCTCCCGTTCTCTCTATCACTCTCAGTCTCGGTCTCCCTCCATCTCTGTAAGCTCTCATTCACTCGTTGCATGTCTCTCTCTCCTCCGTAAGCCCACCCTCTCTCGTGCAGGTGCATGTACCTCTTGGCAGCTCCCCCCTCTCTCTTGGCCATAGTGTGCATGACACCCATAACCTTTAAACCATGCATGCGATGATTGGAGTTGGGCAACACCTTGGATCGAGGTTCGAAGGTAAATGACAAAGGTTCAAAGGTAAACCGAAAGGGTTCGATATGACGGAGGGTTAGGTCGACTCGATCTTACGCTTCGGTCCTTAGACAACATTGAGTTCGGAAAGGAAACGATAAAGGATCGAAGTGTTGGAGGCGTTCGGGGTATGGTCGGTACACTTCGGTAAGTTGACGATTATCTAAACTATATCGAATATTGTTTTTAACTTTGAAGTGCATAGTTACATGGTTTAAAGTTTTTAAAATAATTATTGTGGAGTTTTAGGAATCATCAAGTTGAGAAATTGGTGTTCAAAGGAGTTCTGGTGACTGATTGATGATTATTTTATTTTTCGGTAAGTTCCTGACTATCGAGGCTATGTTAAGTTCATGGATTTTAATCTCGAAATGTTTTGTTAAGTGACTTGGAATTATTAAAATAATTATTATGAATTTTTAAGGAATCATTGGAGTATTGGAAAATATAACGAAAGTGATCGAAAACTTTTTTAGAACTATTATGAATCTTGGATAACGTTGGAGTTTCTTCGAAGTCGTGTTTCAGTGGCCAGCGACATTAATTGATAAGCCGAAATCCTTTGAATTAGTGGTTTTAGCACCGAAATGTAATTTTAAGTAGCGTGTGGATTATTGAAAATGATTATTGTTAATTTAAGGATTTCTGACTTTGGAAACTAGAAATCGGTAATTGAATTGGAGCGTTTCGAACTTTGAAATCGAGGATTCTAGGTAGGGAGAATATTAGATATATCTTAAATGCGTAAGTTAGGAATGGATAGGCGATAGTTTGATATTTAATTGAATTGATGATGTGATTATGTTTATTCTTGATATGTGATGATTGTATAACTATCCCCTGTTGTATTGGTTTTGGTATTGTGATAATTAATGAGACGTGTTAAATATATGATGAATTGATTGTGGTTCCTATCCAATGTGCTATTGAAAAGTGTAATAAATTGATGATGATAATTGATTTGATATGATTGCTATGATCTAATTGTAATGATATTGTTGACAAGCTAGGGTAGCTTAATTGATGATGAGAATGAATTATCATTATTGTTTGTGCATAGCATTTGCATAGAAAGCTTACAGGACTACGAGGGCTTGTAATGCTGGCTCAGATGGAAGGGCTTAGACCCTATGGTAGTTTCTTCAGACTCTAGAAAAGACCTTGAGTGGGACTCAAAGCGACCTTAGAGTGCGACTCAAGGCTAGCCCACAACACTACCTCTGTCACTGTGAGTGATTGTGTTGCATGAATGGGCAAGCGGTTTGGTACATTAAAATACCCAGATCAGGTGGAAGCTGAGATAAAGTATTGTATTTTGTTATCCCATTATTAGAAATGGATCCACATATGTTGCATTATAGCTGCGAGGCAACCGTTATGATGTTGATATGTTGTGGGACAACTATTGACGTGCGCTGAATGTTGCGGAACAACCATTATGATCATGAGAAGCTGTAAGATAGTTATTAAGGATGTTTGACATTATATAATGACGATATGATGATATAATGTATGTTTATATTATAGATTAAATGACAATATTGGCATGATGAATTGGATTGATAATGAGTTATGAAATATCGAATGCGGTTCTGTATTTATCATTATATATATATATATATGCTTACCCCTGCACCAATTTTTATCTTGTAGTAAACTTAGACCACGAGGATGATTATTGAAAGCTTGAGAAGCTAGTGGAGGATGAATCCTATGGAGGATTCATTTGTATAGATTATCCTTGTGTAGTTTTTTGATATAGTTGTTAGGGAATCCCTCTTGGATACGAAGTAGGAAAAATAAGGATTCCTATAGGATTTGTAAAAGGTTGTGTTTCAAAGCATAAGACAAACATAAATTATTATTTTTTTTGTGTTTTAGGATTACCTCTTGTAGAAAAATCGAAGCAGTCCTAGCCTCGCCCTTTAGGAGTCCATACGAGCACTCCCATAAGAAACACTACACCTTCCAAATGCTAGTTGGACGGCGTATAGCTCTTGCAACTTTTACGTGTTTGTGTCTCTTTTGGTGAACTGCCTATAAGTATCTTATGCTCTATTTATATGCTTAGATTTGACCTAATTTGTTCTCTCTAAAGAATGGACTCCTTACTCATTCTAAATGAGTTTGGCTCAATAGCTTTATTTTAGTCCAACTAAAATAAAATAAAAAACATTTCTAATGGGCTTACTTTATATGTGACCCTATAGGTAAAATACTCGGTCATATTAATAATAAACTATTTTATTATTAATATAAAATAAGAGCGACATCTAGTAACGCATCATTATGTCCGAATATTATTTAATATCACATAGCCTATAAGTGATAATTATTTTATATGTTTGTTCCTTTTGTCACGATATCCTAATTGGGCCCAAGGCAGGGTCGCGTCATCCTTGTATGGCCCAATTTATTTTACTTGATACCGGAGTAAACTTTATCAGAATAAATATCTAATATTTATTCTTTCTAGCATGGTCATGCATTTCCTTAGTCTCACTCCATTAAGTGACCTAGAGATATCACTCATGTCACATAGGAGAGACAAATCACATCTACATCACTCACTTCCCTCTGCATAATTTATTCATTACCTAATCATAACTTTTATAGTCCTCTTGCTACAGAAGACATTTAATTGTATTAAGACAACAAACTCCTCATGTAGGAATCATAATAACTTCAAGACGAAAGACTACATATACCATTATCACATTGAGAATTTATGACATTCATGTAACGATCCATGCAACGTTCCTATGGTAGGTCTGTCCAGTACATCATTACTCTTAATGTGTACCTGTGTAAAGACTTGATATCATTTATCTATGATCTATGAGATCAGATCATCAATATACTCACACACTAGTCTCAATGTATTTACATGTCCCTATATAAATACTTGACTAGGGACATTTTAGGAATAACTTTCATATAACCTATTACTCCAATACGTTTTAAAACAATTTTTAAACTGAAATACTTATTTTATTGATAAGCAGAAAAATGATACAAATGAAAAAGGCATAAAAGCTCATAGTGCATACACCAACAATAGTCTTGGTTGGCTTCTCGTAAATCTTGATGTGTATATGTATATATGTTATGTAATAATGGGTTTAGGTATCTAACGACTTCACTCGAAGTCTAATTTTGATTTTGATATGCCCTTGTGAATTATGGAGATGTTGATATTAATGCGAATGAATTATATTGGCTGCCATGGAATTAATTTAGTATGAAATGCCTAGGAGGTGCTTAGAGATTCGTATGGCGATATATATATATATATATATATATATATATATGTTTTGGGGTTTCCAGACGATCAGATTGATTCGTAAAAATCGAAAAAAATTTCCCCCGTATTTTCATTCAAGTAGTGTCACATTTTAGTAGTATCAAAGTTATAGAGTGTGACATAATATATAATATATAAAAAAATAAATACTGATGGTAAAAAAAATCATAAATATTTATTATTGTAACATCCCTGATGTTTTAATGAGAATTATAAGAAATGGGAAATGATTAGTAAAAGTTTTAGAAGTTTTATTTAATATTTGTTCTGTCTGAGCCAGAGACAAGAAAGCCGGTGTCGAGATCGGTCTCAGAAGCGCGAGCAGGCGGAGTTGAAGATCGGCAGTGTAGGAGAAGAGCGGGCAGGGCTAGGTGGTCTGATCCAAACAATGTGAGGAGAGCGCCTCACATGGGGTCATAGCCCGGATTAACCTCATAATGACTAAAACAACGGGTGTAGGTAACCAAGAGGTGAGCACGGATGAGATATCCGACCTCTCAGGTTGTAGCTCGGATTTCCGAGGTATGAACACTAAGCTAGGACACCGGGGGGCCGATATTTATATTGGGCCTATACTCTTGCGAAGTATTAGAGAATTGTGAATAATTAAACGTTGAGGGAATAAATAAGTGTAATTGATTTGATAACTATACAATAGTTTAATATAGTGAAATTGATTAAATTTAGTAAGAATACAAATAAAATAAAGGAAAAGATGATCTTGCCCATGAGCTATATACATATATAAGGAGATTCTCTTCCTTCCCTCTTCATTATTTACAAGTTACCTTTGCTGCTGGCCTGTCCCTTCTCTCTTGTTTTCTCCTCTCTTAACGCTGAGTTGCATGCGCTGGAGAGGGACTCCATTTGTGTCCAAACTTCAATTGAATCCCATTCCTGTGATCGAGGCTTCAAGGTGAGTCTACTGATCCGTTCCAATTGTGATTCCCTTATCCCTTTTATTCTTTGACGGTTAAGGGCTATGCATGGCTATATTCGTGGCTGTTCTCCACTCCTCCGGTGAGTGTGAGCCCAAATGCAGTCCATGAACTAAGGGCGTTGAAGTGACGAGCTGTACTTTATGATCCGTAGGTAGTAGGTTAAGCAACGGAAGACTGAGTGACGGAGTTGAGACTGCGAAACCAGTGCTTAGAGGAAGGAATCGACATAGAGAACAGATCATCAAAGCGTGGAACCAATGTAAGGGGGTATTCAGGTTATAATTAATTAGAATAGGATTCGCTTCTTATTCAGGTCATTGAGGTAATGTAAACAAGTTAAGGAAAATGTTGCTAAACGTAGTTGTGTGTTTATGCTTGTGCATGTGTGACTGGGTTCATTAATTAGTGGAGGATCGGGTGTGGTTGAGTTTATCATGTTATGATCTTGTGATATCTAATGTTGAAATGATCAGTGTTATGTGACGACGGGTTAGCAAGCAGGCTACCCGAGTGATGAGGAATTGATATTATTATGTGAAAGGTAAACTGTTGAATAACTATGTGGTGTGGGATGGCCGACGGTATATGACAGCCCCTTATTTCCGGCTCCCGTGGTTTTCGTGCCCAGTTGAGCTACCCAGTGGTCAAGTAGGACCCAGTGGTCGAGGTGGAGAGTCAAGCAGGACTCGGTGAACCAAGCAGGGTTCACGGGGTGTCAAGTAGGACCCCCAGCTGAAGGCCAATCCTTTAGTATCCGGATACTAGGAGTCAAATTGTATGAGAGTCAGTGGTGATTGTGATGAATGTGATGGAATTGCTTGGTTGGGTTAATATAGTTACTGTATGTAATACACTATATTTCAGTATGCTTACTTTCGAATGATGCTTGATGTGTATGTATAAATATGCATGTATATTTGTTAAGTTCCATTCTATATTAATTACAATGCCAAATACTCACCCTTGCCTTTTTTTTAGTAACCAGTGACAGGGAGGGGGAAGGAGCCATGGAGTCGCGCCAAGGGGGAGAACGGTGCCAGGGTCCGAGTGACTTTGAGTGACTCTCTATAGAGTTATATGTGTGTATAAGAACTTCTGAGTATTATTAATTAGTTGTGTTTAATCAAGACCGGACCGGATGCAAATCTACATTTTAAAATACATTACTGTCATTTACATATGCTGTCGTGGTAGCTATGACAAACCTTTGATTAATAGAATCATTTTAGGGTGAGACTTTCGGGAGTCCGTTTGCATGTTTTGTCTAATCCGATGTGTGAAAGGTATTCACTCAAGTGAATAGAACCTCGTTCAAGCGAGAGTCCGGAATCTCGCTTAGACGAGTAGGGGCCTCGCTCAAGCGAGAAGCCCTGATTCCCTTTCTCCCATCCGTTGTGCTTAGATTAGCTTGCTCTTCTCTCTAGACCTCATTTATTTAATCTAACTGTGACTGCTGTCACTTGAATAAGTCAGTAAAAAAATAAATGCTATTTCACTAAACCTCGATTAATTTTCTAGAAAAGGAAAAATTTATCGTAAGATGTAATCGTTTGAATAAACTAAATGCAAAAATAACCTAGGACGTTACAATTATAGTATGTATATATATTAACAAACAAATTTTAATGTAGTAAAATAACTAAAATATTCAATAAAATTTATAATAATTTTAAAATACATTATATTATAATTATTAGGTGTAATACTATATATATCATTTTTACATTGTTTAATCTACCATAACATTATTGTATTATTGAAAAAAATAAAAATATTAATATTAAAAAATAATTAATCTGAACCCGATAGATGATACCGGCTTGAGGACAATGTTCATCGGTATGAGGCACCTCCTTGGTAAGCAGATCACGACACCAGATTGAACCATGCGCTTACTCCCCACAACAGACCTTTCTTACCAAAGTTGATAACAACTGAAGTCAGGAAGAGAATAGGGGATGTACTGGGGGCATACCGGCTGATCACTAATGTAAAGAGTGCCAGGAATGTCTATAATCACCCTAAATCCACCATAAACTCCAAATTCAGAATTGTCCAAATACCAAATTGAAGAACCAACTTATGAAATTTCCAACAACTTGAGGAAATTCTAGGGAAAGAAATATTTTGGATTAGCAAGAAATTAAAGGTTGTAGTAGAATAGCTAGGCCTTAGTTGCCAAGGCTCAACCGGTATTTTTGAAATAAACACCCTTAACAAGCACACTATGAGAGCATCAAGTTCATGAGTTGTTCTCCACCAATGCTTACCAAGTAAGGCTAAATTAGAAGCCTTTATTTTTTAAAAGCCCAATTAACCATAAGATTTAGTTTAGATAATTTCCTCTGAGACATCCAATAAACCTTCCTCTTATTATAACTTCTGTCTCCAATAAATTTCGGCAATCATACTTTCAATTTGGCCACACAAGGTGTTAGGGAGTTCAAAACATGACTTAATATAGTTTGAGATTTCTTGAACAACCGTCTTAATAAGGATTTCCCATCGCTTGAACAATTGCCTTAGTAAGGATTTCCCTCCTTGCTTTAGACAAAGTTTTCTCCTTCCAACCCCTAAGTTTCTTCCAAACTTTATCTAAAACAAAGTAAAAGAAAACTTGAGATTTAGATTTACCTATAAAAGCAGGCAAACCCAAATACTTTGAATGAACCGTAACCGTCTAAACACCCATTAACTGTTTAAGTATGTCCTGTTTGGTAATAAGAACATTTCAACTAAAGGAGATCTCACATTTGTTCAAATTAATTCTATATCCAGAAGCTAGCTCACAAGTCTTTAGAATATTACTTATGACTAAAGCCTCCTTGTGCAATGCCCTTGCAATAATAATAGAATTAGTTGGTGCCTTCATATGGTAAGCTCGTAAATTTAAACCTACAACTATACTTATGTATTTTTCTAGTACTTTTATAAAACTTAACCACTCAATAGAAATACAAATGCATTACTGTAAGGGTCATTTTGATAGGTAAGGTAAGAACAGAATAAGATAAGCTATCATATCCAGTGTTTGGTGTGCCGCCAGGCTACGATAAGTTTATCTTGTTTCCTATCCTATCATATCCTGTTACTCATTTGTAATTTCTATCTCTAAGGAAAATCGGGTTAGAAATTGATAGGATATGATGAGGATCATGTCCAATTATTATCATCATTATGGTGATGATGCCAGGATATGTAAGCATATCATGTTACTTATTATATCTTGTTGTTCCTTTGTAGTTTCTATCACAAAAAAGCTGAGTTATGACTGGGTAGGATAAGATAAAGATCAAATATATTTATTATTATTATTATTATTATTACTATTATTACTATACCACTATTACTATTATTTATTATTATTGTTGTGGTTATTTTTGTTATTCTTGTTATTGTTATTACTGATATTGTTAATATTATTATTCTTCCTAGTGAAAAAAAATTGTTTTAAAGTATAACAATACACTTCTACTTCTCACTCCCCTTAATTTTTCTTGCCCACTTTTGTGGTAGTTTTATTTTTTAAAGTATACTTTCTATTTTTTTTATTTTATTTTTATAGAGGTATAACTAAGAAGTGAAAAGTGGACATCACTTATATTCCATTGTCATTATATATTAATATAGATTATTATTATCTTATTATCCATTATATTATTCTTATATTACTACTACAATAACAACAATAAACATGATAAAAACGTTTTCAATCTTTATCACATCATTTTTTATTCACCACAGAAGAAGATATAATTAGAAAAAAAAGCATATATAAGAGTTAGATACCAATGGTACCACTAAACCAGGCCCGACCATTCTAACTCTAGGACCAACAAACTAATCCTGATAGAAGAGGTAACATCTTCTAGAAATTACATGGACACCAAAGAATAAACCAACAACACACCTACAAGCTTGTCATATAAAAGACAGGTCCATTCACCTATTCAAATATAGAGCAAGTAAACCCTATAACTTTAGCCCTTACCCATACCCACACTTATAATCTAATCGTTTCAAACACCTTATTAGGGCAAGACTCATGGTTGTTAAAAATTATTCAGTTCCTTTCAAGCCACACACTCCACATTATGCCTTGGCATAAAATATTCTAGATTAGAGACGCTTGTGTGGCAGACCCATAAGCTATGTTGCAAGACCAGGTCCTTATAGTTATTAGGTAATACAAGGGCAAGCCTTATCCATTGGTAACACTTAACCCAAAGATCTTTGGCAAACTTATAATGGATAAAGAGGTGGTCATAAGTCTCTACATGCTATCCATAAAGGACATAGGTGGCATTTGGAAGCACAACACCTCATAGTAGCATATTCTAAGAAGTTGGGAGCCTATCTAATACTATTCTCTAAGTAAAGATTGAAATCTTAATTGGTGCTATAGAGCTCCACAACTTCTTGTTCACCTCTTTTTTCGTATGTGGCTGCTCCCTTTGGATTTCTTTGTAAGCTGTCTTGACTATTTAAGCGCCCCCTTATCATGTTTTAGAAGGAGACTATAATCTACTCAATTATCTTTCCAAAACATGATAGAATTACCTTGCCCTAGAACCTATTTAGAGCCCTCATCTAACCAATCCTTATTCTCCCCTTCACCATTAATTCTCCATAGGTCTCTCATCCACAAAGAACCTTTTTTAGTAACCCTTTCACAGTCACCTAGCTTAAGGGACCTATACCTATTCTCAACAACCTATGTAACCAGGCTATGTTTCTAGACTACTAGTTTCCACCTCTATTTCCCTAATAGGGATAGATTAAAGTTGTGTAGATCCTTAACCCTAATCTACCCTCATCCCTAGGCTTACACATAGTTTTCCAGTCAACCTAGGAAATTTTCCTTACATCCTTACCCTCTTCCCACAAGAATTCCCCATGTAGTTTAGTCATACATTTAATAATAAATAAAGAAGCCAAGAAAAAAGATAGAAAAAACAAGGGTAAGAAAGAGAGACCGGGAATTTACCAAAGAGACTAGCCCCCAAATGACATATGTTTTTTCCTCCAACGAGATAACTTGCTTCTCATCTTCAACAAAACAGGTTCCTAGGTCTCTTTTCTTCTTGAATTAGCCCCCATAGAGATACCCAGATAAATTAAAGGAATAAAGTTCATTTGGCAATGAAGATAAGTTGCAAACCCTTCCAACATTGCCATTGCCATTAAAATTTCGAATAAATTACTTTTATTGAAATTGACTTTAAGACTATAAGCTATTTCAAAGCCCTTAAGCATAACTTTTAGGGTTCTGATATTTTTAGTTAGGCTCCCCAAAGATTAAGATGTCATCTGTAAACTTTAACTAGGAAATAGTTACAATGTTCCTAGCCACCTCATACCCTATAAATAAACTTACTTTCTCAGTGTTCCTCATATAGCCAGATAACCCTTCAGTAATTATAAGGAAGAGCAACAAAGTTAAAAGGTCTCCTTGCCTTACCCCTCTACTTATAAAAAACTCAGAGGTTGGGCTCTCATTCACTAAGATAGATATCGAGTTAGATTCTAGACACCCTTTAACCCATATACACCATTTTTTACAAAAAGCCTAGTCTACCCATCATATAGTCCACAAAGCTCTAACTAATTGTGTCATACGCTTTCTTAAAGTCTATCTTAAAGACAAAAATGACTTTTCTCTTTCTTGGCCTCATTAACAACCTTATTTGCGATGATTATACTATCCAACATATTTCTATTTCCTACAAAAGCAAACTGGTTAGATGAAATTACCTTAGTTAGCACTGTTTTGCACCTTTTTGCTATAATTTTTGCTATGATTTTGCATATGCATCCTATCAAGGATATAGACTTGATTCCCCTAACCTTTAAGGATTCTCCAATTTTGGTTCCCAGGAAACAAAAGATGCATTACATCCCTTTAGGATTTTTCCTGACTAATGAAATTCATTTATTCATCACTCGACACAATCCTCTTTCACCACCTCCCACCTTTTTTAATGAACTGAAAGTTAAACCCATCCGGACCAAGGCTTTTGTTTCCATCACAAGCCCATATAGCATATTTGACTTCTTTTAGGGTGAACCTAATAGTGAATCAAAGATTATCCTCCTTAGATAGCATGTTAAACTCTACCTTGTCAAGTGTTGGTTTTTCCTCTACCCTCTTCTTAAACCTTGCCTCAAAAAAACCTTTCACCTCATTTTTCATAATTTTCAGATCCTTCACCCATTCTTTCTGCACTCAAAGGCCAAAGATTACATCAACCTTTCTCCTTCTATTAATAGTAGCATGGAAGAACCTAGAGTTTGCATCCTTTTCCTTGATCCATTGATTCCCAATGGATTCATTATAGATCACTAATATCCATATGTCCTTCAACAAAACTTTTCTTCTACCTATTTACTTATTAATTAAACCATCAGCCTCATCTTTTTCATCCAACCTATTTATTTCCTCTACCACTCGGGTTTGGACATTTCTAAAGTTTTCCTTATTCCATTTTTTCAATTCCTACTTAATCAACTTAAGTTTTGCTTTGACCACAAACACTCTGCACCCTTTAACCTAAGACTCGCTCCAAGTTTCCTCAGTTACCTTAATGCACTATGGTTCTCGAAGCCAACAATTAAGGGTCCTAAACGATTTAGGACCCCAATCCACAACCCTAGCCTTCAAAATAGTCAAACAATGGTTTAATACATCTCGATTCAGGATTATTAGATTGGCCAATCTCTACTAGGTCAATTACTCATCTCAAACCAGGCACCTATCAATCCTATTTTTTGTCCGCCCATTATTTCCAAACCACGTGAATCTCTTACCATTCACTGGTACCTTAGTTAAATCTATATTGGCTATGAGCTTGTTAAATTCACATATTTCAGCCCTTGAAATACCATTTACCCTCTCATCTGGTTTCCTCACTATATTGAAGTCCCCAAGCACACACCATAAACCATCCGCTATAGTTCTCTTAATTCTAGTTATCTTAGCCCATAACAGTCTTTTGACATTCACATCACATGAGAATAAACATTGACTACTAGGCATTGAGGTTAAAGGTTCTTCCAATATCCTCTAACCCCCAGGAAGCCTATACCATGGAAGAATTCCTTAAACTTGTATGTGTGAACTTTATTTTATTTATTATTTATTTTTGGTTTCTTGATTCTCTTCATTCTTTATTCCTCTTCCCCATTTTCATTTTTTGGTAATTGGAAGAGACTAATCACAATAGTCAATGATGAACCTTCAAGCAAGATCAAAATAGAAAACTTAGCACATTGAAACCTAAAATTTTATCCAATTTGAAAGCAAAGCGCAAAAATGGAAATGTCAATTTGAATATAACAGATCACAAATCAATAACAAAAAAGAGAGAATAGAAACCCAACAGCAAACCTCTCTTCCTCTCAACATAAACAGCAACCAACATAAACAAAAAAAGAGAACAAAACAATAAAAAGAAGAGGGAATAGCCCCCTGCCAGAACCGCTGCCGCTATCGCTGACCGCGCCGTTGCCAACCACTGCCTGACGCCGATTGACTCAAAACCGACCTCCCCGCGACCGGTTGACTAGGGTCTAACACCGCCACACCAGATCCGACTAACGCCGACCCAGATCTGGCCGACCTCCCCTGTTGCATACCGAACCATCGGCCTCCCCCTCCGCGTGTAACTCTGCGCGTCAAACCCCGCACCGCGCCGCCGCCCCGACACCTAATGCACTAATCGAGGACCTCCGAGAATGGCCAGTCCTATACGAACCCTGAATAGCCGATTTCTCCCTTGGTGTGCGAGCCCGAGCCGATCCTCTCTAAATTTGGCCTCCCGCAACCGTCGGCTTCCCTCACGCGACACCGCCCAGATCCGCCCCTTAAGCTAGCTCCGCGCGTGACCTCCTCTGCGTGATCTGTCGACCCGAGCCCCGGCCGCCGCTGCCCTCCACCGACGTCGACCTCCCTACCATCGTCGCCTCTCCGTTTGGTTTATTCTCTCTCATCCTCCTTCCTTTCCCTCTTTTTCCCTTCTCCTCTCTAATTTCACATTTTCAAAATGAAAACCCTAATGGGTTTCTGTCCTTTCTTTTGTTTGTGATAGTAATGGGCTTCAGAAATGGTCAAGGGGTCCCTTACTCTAAAAACAGAAGCAAAGGCATTTTGTTATTTTTAGCATTATTATTATTATTATTATTATTATTATTATTATTATTATTATTATTATTAGAGGTGTTATTAGGACTTTATGTATCTAAAAATTCCTAAGTAGAAAATTAAATTATTATTATTATTATTATTATTATTATTATTTTATTTATTTATTTTAGAGTTGTTATTATTGGGTTTCTTTTATTTTACTTGTAAAACTTTAAGTAAAAATAAATAGTTTTTTTATTTATGATAAATTTAAAATGAAAAACATTAAAATATAGATATCCTTTTTTCCAAAAATAAAAAATGAAAGTATCAAAACCTAAATATCTTTTTTAGAATAAAAGTAAATATTTTTTATTTATGTTAATTTTAAAAATGAAAAATATTAAAAACTAAGGATTCTTTTTAGAATAAAATTAAATAGTTTTTATTTATGTCAAATTTAAAAATGAAAAATATTAAATATATATTTCCTTTTAGAATAGAGGTCACAAAATTTTATAAGTGATGTCGTGTAAAATACTTTGCCTGCATGCACTTTGTAAGATTTCAAAGGTTTATACACGTGCGAATTTAATCACATTGTATTTTTCCTTCCTCGTGAATTTTCTTTCATTCTTAAAAAATCAAATCAATCAAAATAATTCAAATATTTTCGAAAGTTAATTTTCAAACAATAACTATGTAACCCTGATTTCTTGATACACTTGAGAATACGTAAGAGCAGGAATAATTCCTGTTGAGGCCATTTCTTTCCTTTATCAATTTTCGTATGTCTTTGTTTTATCTTGACTAATTTTATATCAGTACTATTTAAATATAAAACACTATTTTATTACGAGAAGGTTAATGTAGACAAGATGTCTTGTTAATCTCTTCAAATTTTCAGTATATTCTTTACTCATTTAAATAATAATATTTCTTATAAAAAGGATTAATTTGGACGAGACGTCTTGTTAATCTTTTGTTTCTGTCAAAAAGTTACTTTATTTTATTGTACCTCATTTTATTTCATCTAATCTTATTTAACTTTACTTTACCTCATTTTATTTTGACTTTCTTAATTTGTATTGTGAATAAGTTAACATTAATTTGGGACGAGACGTCCTGTTGATCTCTTATCATATTTATTTTTGATTACTATGATTACTTATTTAAGTTGTTCGATTTAAGATTAATTTGGACGAGATGTCTTGTTAACTTTATTTTGAAATTTCTTGTTTTTCTTATGTGTGTTGTTTGTCCCGTTTCTTAAGAGGTTAAATTATTTTCTGGGTTATTTAATGTGTGCACGATCAATTTGAGGTAACCGTTTTATAACAGACAGTGTGATGTGTTAATACCTTCCTCACCTGTAATTCGACTCCCGGATTTAAAATCTCACTTTTTATGACTAGTGCTTTCAAAAGGTTTTCCCAGTATTTTACCTTTAAAAAAATATTGGTGGCAACTCCATGTTTTTTGAAAAGATTTTAAAACGATTTATCCTTTTTTCGGTCAGCCACCTGTCGCGATCCCGGTCACGACAATAGGAGTTAGGGTCCCAAAAGCTCAGTAGGCCCCTATCATTATTGACAACCAGGGATGCTGCCCAGACACAATCCTTATTTCCCCACAGATGCTTACATAATTCCTCCTCAACTCTATCCATTTTGGTTTCCTGGATGCATATCATATCTATATGTTGTTTCCCAGTAATGCTCTTAATTTCCTCTGTCTTACCTCCCTTTCTTAGTTCTCTGATGTTGTATGATAGTAGCTTCATTAACGACCTAAACTACCCATATGTGGCAAAAAGGTCTTCTAACAACCTCCCTCAATAACGTCCATTTTTCCAAGGCCAAGTTTTTCTCTAAGGTTATTCCCCTACCCTCATTATTAACAACACCTAAATCTTTGGTTGTTTAGTGAATTATTTAACTTTAATTTCTGTATTTTTTACTCAAAACATTGAATTATAGTTGGCAATATCAATATCAGACAAAGAGTTAGGGATGTAGGTATCTAATTAACTAACTTGTGGATTATTGGCCACTTGACAACACTGATCCCTCGCTCCTAACTTTCCTAATTTAGATGGAGTTATTGATCTTTCAGATACGAAGGTCGATTTCTATATTCACGTCATTGGTCGCCTTGACGAGCCATCATCTCCAACAACATCCAGGTCCCTCCTTACCACAAAACTGTGCATTTATTGGTTTTTTTGCCTTATCAGCCTCGATTGGGTTGTTATCCTACCCCTGTTGTGCTCATCCTGCCTCTCCTCATAGGAATTATCCCCCTTCTCCTTGTTCAACGTCACTAACTCAGCATCACACCACATGGTCAAATTAGTGATTCCCAATGAACCCTCCGTGTTTTGGTTATGCTCGACCTCATTGTCGTCATTGCTCTCGTGAGCCAACATTTTATCACATTCTCCTGCGTCTCTAAACCGCTTGTGTGTAGCCTTACTTTCCAGTGTATAGCCCTTAGAAGTGGACCTAGGTTGTAGGTTTGAGGCATTGTGGGCCACCAAACTTCCAATGGCACACTTCATACGCCTATCTTTATCATAACACTCGTTCCTTCCATGCCCATTGTAGTTAACAAACAAGTACCTTCTTGTTGAGCCCTATTGCAAATAGGCCTAATGTTGCATGTTAGCTCACCATGCCTTTATTTGAAACCATACATCCATGTAGTTGGCACTAGGCTCCACATTAGGTAGCTTGTGGTTCACTGAAACAGCCAGGCCTAAGCGCACCATGTAGTTGTAGTTGTGTTTTTGAGACTTGCTCAACACTATCACAAAGGTCATTGTCTATTTCCCCATATCTTTTTGTCTTGTCTCCTAAACCACCATCAAAATGGTTTATATAAAAGTATGAATGGGGTATTGTATCCTCCCCTTCACATTTCCTTGTCTCCCTCAAAAGGTTGTAACTCACTTTCTCTTACCTTGTTGCGCTTGCCTTTTCCATTATCATCTTGACAAGCTTTTTATAGAGAAAGGTTGTTAGTCACTCCTGCCTCCAAAATATTCCTTTTTTGATACTCCGGTGGACACCAGAAAGCATCGCTATCTTCCCCAATCTTTAATATATCCGTTGAGGGCTCATCAAATACCCACCCCATTGCCTCCGATAAGGCATCCTTGTATGTTAAATGCCTCGATCCAACACAACAACACCCCATCACCCATCTTAAGTCTCCCTTTTCTAATATTACATCATAGACTATCCCATTTGTTTTAACTTTATCACACCTCTTGATATGTTGGCCAATTGTTCTAACTTTTACCCTCCCATAGTCTAGCCTATCCATTTTTTCTATTCCTAAACCCTAGCCAACCATTTCCCCCATATCACACATAACACTTCAAAACGTCGACTCTTTCAATGTGAAAGTTGTTATCCCTCAATATTTAAGTCATACAATCCTATGAAACGCACAACATTCCCTGTTCTATAGTACGATTGATTCGAAGATATTCCCGAACCATTGTTTGTTACGGTTAAGCTTGAGGTACAAATCTTTTCCTCTCTCAAACCTTAAGAGAACCATGGCATCTCCCATCAAGACCAATTTTACATCATGTAATCCCTGCATAACTCACGCTTTCCGAAGGGAGGTAATGCCAAGACCCCCAGCCAGTTCCCCCACATAACATTTTACAGGATCTCAACATTCCCCTCATCAACTACTAATGTTAGACCTTTCATGCTTAGGCTTCATATGCCACACCTTTTTGGGTTATCTTCCTTCCCTTATCACTTCCGCATGTATTTTCTTACCCGTTCATTATCCACCTATTCTAGACCCATAACACTTCTATGTTGGGCATTAGTCGAGGAATTCACACGTTTCACATTCATGTTATGGTTGGAATGAGTTGCATGATATGATTGCTAGGACTTGTCAAATTTTGGTGTATTAACTTGTTGACCCTGCTCCCGTTGTTTTGTATCAAAGTCCCAAGTTGCCTTGTTTCATTGGTTGCTCAGCCCTTCACTCGACCCTTGTTTCTTTGTTCGTATTCCCGGTTCATTTTTAGTATATTATATTCCTATCAAAATATATCTTATTTGATTATCTTATCATATCATTTCTTATCCTACCCACCAAATAAACACTAAAGTTTATTGGTTTAATTATGATTGAATCGTTAATGAATCAAATAAAACTGAACATGTATTCTCTCCAGGTTTTTTTATAAGACCCTGTTTTTGAGCATTTCTTATTCCTTTTTATAAGACATTTTCAATTCCCAATATGTATTAATTATTTTTTCCAACACATGTCCTCACTAAAAACCTGCTGATTTGAGAAAATTTTAAATTAATAGAAAACATGGTTAGATATTTATATAATAAAAAATACACAAAGATTTTAGACTTAAATATGTTTTGGACCCTAATAGATAAGAGTCTTTTGTTTTGGTCTCAGTAAGATTGTTTTTATTTTGTATTCAATATTTTGAATTTTCTCATTGTTGTTAAATTAAATCCTTCAAGCGTGAGATAATTAACAAAATCCAAATGGTTAAACCGAGATTATATATCTAGGTAAATCTTTAATTTATTTGTGGTTTCACAAGTCCCGTATATGTAAACAAACTTGCGACAACTGATGTTTTCTCGAAAGGTAAACCTTTATTCCATCACCATTTTTGAAATAAAAGTTTTCAACTATTGAAAAATACTGATTTAAACAGTTCTTTACGAAACTATCGATCCATATTTTTAATCAGTTTAATTAATTAATTAATTAATTACTGATTATGTAGGTAGTAAGTTTTATGAAATATTGTACGGAGCGGTTTTCTAGGCTGCCAATTGAACCAACAAAATAAATTTTGACTATTTAAAAACATTCTTGGATGCCCCCTCTCTAGGCGACTGGTCTAAGTTTAGGTTAATTAATTAAGATATAATATAATTAATAATCATAATAATAATAACAACAACATTACTATAAATATTTCTATCAACAAATTTTCTTAACTTTCATTTTTGTATGTTACCCGAAAATAAATTATTTTCACTTAAAACTAATATAAATTATTAAAATATCTTAATAATTATTTTTATCTATATTTATTATATAAAACAGATTCCAGTCATGGTATATTTAGGTTGTAGCATCATCCTACCGTTTTATTTTAAAAAAACGTTGTCATTCACGTTGTATTAGTATAAAACATTAATATAACATATATAGTAAAAATTAGTTTTGATCACTAATTAAAATGTTATATATATATATATATATAAAACTAATTAAAATATTCTATTAATAACTTATAATAAAATTAAATAATAACTCATAATAAATTACTTAAAAGATTCTTAAATGTTTTAAAGAATAATTATAAATAATTTTATCATGAGATAATAAAAATAATTAATAATATAAAGTTTGATAAATGCAAAAATATTATTACCTATATAACATAAATTTTGAATTCTAATATTTCACCGTCTATAATGCTCTAAATCAAAATTTAAATTTAAAATAGTATAATTAGTATAATAAACTAAAATTTAATAACTTTTTTAGTATATACATTAAGTAAAGATATAACATATTTTTAAAAATTATTAAAACTTATAATTTACCGGGAACTCACCAGAATATTTAACCAATTAAATCAATATTTATTGATTATAATAGTATCTTTAATAAAAGAATACAAACTATCAGTTAATAATGTTATTTTTACAATAATAATATTATAATTATTTTATAAATTTTAGTGCCTAATATTATTGTGAGCACATATGTAATAAAAATTTTGAATATATTTTTTTTTACTTATTTGAGTATAAAACATTCATAACATGGTAAAGTTAAATCTGCATGGGATGATTTTTTTTATCACTTGATTCGAATATGAAACTCTGTTTAAAGAAAATTAAATATGTATCACTTTAATTAATCATTGAATCGATACTTCCTAATATTTTATTATAATAAAAGTATTATTTTAAATGGTTATTATTATTATAACCATTTAAATAAAATCAACATGTGCAGCGCACGGGATCTGCGTATAGTTATTATTATATCATAAGTATAAGTCAGCTCTCCTCCAATGGTATAATTTATCATATGCCAACAAATTAATTAACATATATTAATTTGGATACAATATTATAGTTTATCCTTATTTGTCTTATCCTAATCATCCAACGTGGTCTAAATAATATTCATTGGCTTTGATTTTATATGATAAGGAAACAATGATAATTATCTAACAAAATTAGCATTTTATTGTTTTAATTTTTAAAGACTATTTTATTTCAAAAAACTTAAAGGTAATTTTAATTAATGCCATTTAAAAGAGATATATATATATATATATATATATATATATATATATATATATATATATATAGCAGAGTATATAGTCACATGTGGAAGTAGGGGGTTGCAATGGCAGAGATTGAAAACAAAGTAAATGTTGCAAATGGTGGGAATTAAATTTGACTTGAACTTTCAACTAATGAACGTACCGTGCTTTGAAGATGGACTACGTGGGTGCCTAATCGAATAGTGTTCTTTTTTTTTGGAATTTATTAATTGTTAATTATCAATCGTTATCTTGCAAGTTGCAACCAACAAGCCACAGATTATTTGTGAACCAAAATTCTTTAATGTGACTTTTAGAGCATGGGGAAAGGCTCTAATTTCTTTATGCATTCAAAAGCATGAATTGGGGAGGTGTATTATTCAGGTTTGACCCTAGTTTTGTGGATCTTTCAATCTCAATAAATATACATAATATGGAATTAAAATCTCCTCAATTGACTTTTATTGTCTTTTCACCTGTATGTTAATTTTTTTTCAGAAGCTGGTATTAAAAAATAACTACACACTCGTTAGTTTGTAAAAATCAATGTTTTCAGAACTTGACCGGTCATTGAACCGGTGAAGGCACTGGTTTATAAAAACCGTGTTAAAATCGGGGTTCAACCGTGGTTGAACTGGTAGTATTAAAGAATTGACCCGGATCGGTCACCTAAACGATTCACGGTTCAACCAGTCGGACCAGCCAAACCGGTTCGGTTTTGATAACAATGGTAAAAATAATAATTTTACCATTATACTTCCAGTCCAAATAGAATCGAGGCCGAATAGGTACTTATTATGATCATATAAACCTTAATCTAAGGATAAAAAATCTCTTATTACTTAGATTGATATGTGATGTGACACGACAATACCAAATCAAGTTCAAATATTTCCCGTAAACTCTTAAAACAGGGGAATTTGACCCGTAATCTCAAGAGGGAACTCAGTTTTCGTCATTACAGGTAGGATAGAGTAGGTAATCAAAACTTCATAGAATTTCGATGGAGAATTTAGTGATTAAGGATACATTTCCTTCTCAATTGCATTGGTCAAACCAACCAAAAAAATTTATGCTTAAATAAAATTTTAATTGTCTCAAACGATGTCAAGAATCAATATTAACTTTTAGATTTTTTTATTTTTATAATTATATTTCCCCAACTGTAAACCAAACAACCTCTAAGTATATAATATACACGGGAGGACTTGGGGTGTTTTGCACTCTTCGTCAATTTTTAAGACTTTATTATATTTTTTGTTTATGTTTTATTTTACACTAGCACCGTCCTTTAATATAATATATGTTTTAGAAAATATTTTGTCACTTTTTATAAAATTCTCTTTTAAAATTTTATTTTATTAATTATTTTTTTTCATAAAACACCAATTTGAATGTAAAACTTTTCTTTTGAAACAAAATAACAACAAATAAGATATCTCTATTAAAATATTTATTTCTTTTATGTTAATTAGGTAAAAAGTGGTGATCCAAATTCAGTATATTGATGCACCCTCGTCTAACTTAGTCCACCTACCCCAGATATAAGTAGGGATGACACTCGTATAGGTTTGGGTAAGGTGCTGTAGTACCCGTCCTTGTCCTTATGTTTTGAAAAATTACATGTACCCTCCCCATACTTATGTGGGTAACAACTTCAATCTTTATCCTCATACCCTCTTGGTACCTAAGTACTTACCAGTTACATACACTTTAATCAAATAAAATCATCACTTTATTATTATTATTGTTGTTATTATTATTATTATTATTATTATTATTATTATTATTATTATTATTATTATTATATATCACTATAAGTAAAATAATTTCCTACCCCCAACATTGATACCTTGACAAAATGAAAATATATGTGATGTCATGAATCGGTGAATCAGTAAATGAATGGTTGAAATGTTAAGATCTAATATCTATTTTTGATAATCAAAATCTAAAAGGCCAATATGTATTATAATGCTACTATGTGGTATAGTAGTATATCAACTAGTAGTAATGTATTATACTATATAGATTATTAAGTATTAACCTTAAGTCGTACCTACAAGTTGTTAAGAGTAATGCCTCATCGTTGTCTCTATCCCAATTAAGTGCGTAATTTTTACGAGTGCCTAATGAATCTAGGTCTAATTGTCATCTCTAGATGCGAGCCCACAAGGGAACAATGAAACACACCCCATCAACTCTTTACACCTCAATGTTTAGGGTACATTTCATCGGTCTGACGTTTTCAATAGACTCTACCAACTTTAAAAAAGCTACGGATAAAGTCATGATTGCACCTGACAACTTCCACTCCTGTAAATACCTCCAACGTGTATTAGCAAGACACTTCATTCTCAACTCTCACATACTTTACATTAATAGCTCTGATGTCATCCTCGATATATGCTAGCTTAGGCACCGAAAAAGCCTTAAAGGACACATCCCCTTTAGGTCCCTTAGATTATTTCATACGTATGGTAACTAGACACCAAATTACACACCGAATTGTGTTCATCAGAGTGAAAAGAAACAAGGTCAATAAAATAATAAGAATGTGATGGATATATAATTTCATAAAAAAAAGAAAAAAATAATTATGATTCGTGGTTGATCATTATAAAAAAAATAAAAGAATACCAACTTAGTAATTAACTTGTCATTTATAGAACGCGTGGTGATTTGCTGGTTTTCTAAATATGGCATTATGACTATTAAGAAGTCAATGAATTAAGAAAGTAGAAATTAAGAGGGACAGTAATGTTGTCTGCTGTTTGATCAAATCTTTATAGCCGTTGAACTGTTGTGCCTAAGGCAGAAAATGAATCATTAAAGTTTAAGAGAGCGATTGCCTAACCAATCCCAATAATCAATTGCCTCATGCTTCGTAGAAATCCATCCACAGCCATGTATTAAGCAACTATATTAAAACATAATTCAGAGTTCATTGCACCAAATTAAATGATATAAATGTAATTTTAATTGATCACGTATGTTGATTTTTCCTGATTGAAAAATATATTTAAATAAATAAACAAATTCAAGTTTTTCAACTAAATCATTTATGTTTTTTTCTTTTGTATAATATTTTCAAGTTAGTCTAAATCCATTAAATTTGCTCACTCCATTAAATTAATTTTTATTTGGTTTTTTTTAACTTGATCTTTTAAGTTATATATATATATATATATATATATATATATATATATATATATATATATATATATATATATATATATTATCACTGTTAAATGAAAAATTCAAAATCCAAAGTTATGATCTATCATTTCATCTCCACCTTTCTCTTCCTCCACTTTCCTCCTTCTTCTCCTCCACCTTCTTCTTTCTTTTCCTCTTCCACTTTCCCCCCTCCTCCACACATTCATCACCCTTTACCTTCTCCACCATTGGCACCCACACCACCCTCCATCATAATGAAACCCAAATCGAAATCGTGACAATCATATTCATTACCACATCTAATTATGAACATCTCAAAGTCTATTACATTACAATCAAGCCAAATATCATACACTTTTGGTCATGACACTTACCATCACTCACCATTGTTAGAACCTTACATTTTAGGGTGGTGTGGGTGGATGATGGAGAAGCTGGAGAGTAAAGGTGGAGTACGCAAGGGTGGTGAAGGTGAGATAGTGGAGAAGATGAAATAGTAAATCTTAACTGTTGATTTTTAAATTTTCATACAATAGTAATAAACGCAAGTGCAACTTAAAAGATAAAATTAAAATCCAATTTAATGATATTAGCAAATTTATTAAATTTAGATTAAGTTAAAAACATTGTATAACTTAAAGGATTAAATTAATAATAAATAAATAAATAAATGACTTAACAAGGAAAACTCAAAACTTAATGGATCATTTTTTATAAAAAAACTAAATAAAAAAAATATGGGAATGATTTAAAAAAAATGAAAAAAATTCCAATATTTGAAAAGAAGAGTGGTTGGATGATGATGATGATGCATATTGTGTAAAATTATATATAAAAAATTAAATAATTTAACACAACAAAAAGGGGAGGGGGTGATAAAGTTGAAGTTTAGGTGGATAAAGAACTTGTTTGAACAGGAAAACTGTTTGTTTAAAGATTTTGTGCATGTTCTTAATGGGAATCGCCCAATATTGCAAGTGAAACCTATCATGTTTAGAGAATATACTTTGTTAAGTCTGTCTATGAATTTCTTTAGTAATTAGAGGTCTCTCAAGGAGCTTTTTGAATTTTTTTGTTATGGTTTTCTTCCCAAAAGAGTCACGATTTTGTTGGAAAGCATTGTTCAGAAAGATACTAGCTATAACTAATTTTATGCAAAGTAGAGTTATCCCACAGGAAACTGACTTAATGTGTCCTTTGTGTATTTGTGTAGGGAGTAACAGGAAATTACAACACACTGTGTTTAGATGTGGTTTTTACTAAAAAATAAAAGTTTGACAACATTGTTATCATTGACTCCCTGGTTATCAGAACAAACTTCTTTTTCTTTATGTGAACTAAATGGTATTCTTAAGCCAACAATTAAGGATTAATTCGTTTTAACAGTAGAAATCACTAGAATTAGTTGCCAAACCTTGAAAGGAAAAATAGCAATAAGGTGCCTCGTTATGAATTGGTTTTAGGTTATCGGGTTATTGGGGCTTTTAGAAAATATCATTGCTTTTTAATAACAAGGTTACTCAAAGTTAACTTGAACGATTTTTACTGTCTTTTATAGTGTACGCAGAAGCATTTATTTGTGTTTGCACATATGATTTTGGTAAACGAATTTGGATAGCCCTCTATTTAAATTAATTTACTTTTCCCTGCTATGTTAATGTATAAAAAGTAAAGCTTAAATACATATTGTATTTTTTATTTGTTGTAAATTATTGTATATTTCAAAAGTTTTAAATAATATTTTATTTTATTTTAATTAAAAGGAGTAATAAATTATTTTATAAAATATTATTTATAAAATTATAGATAAACTTTGACTAAGTCAAATCTTATCTTTAGACTTAGTCAAAATTTATCTCTAAGTTGGTTAGATATTATCTCTGACTTAGTCAGATATTATCTAACTGACCTCTACTCCACTCATATTTAATTAATAGTTTCTCTCTCCCTATACATATAACATATACACAAACACAGATACAGTTTCCTCGGTTTTTGGGTTACATAAAAATTTTATTTCTACTAGTTCTGATCCTGGTCTATCCTGGAAGAGCTGTTATATCCTAGAGGGATACGCCTTAGGCGAATAAATCCTTAAGGACAGTGTTACCACACGTCTCAGTTCATCAAAAATCAAGAATATTCCAACATTATTTTGACTATTTTTTAATTCCTTATATATTTTCAATAATTTTAATCCTTAAATGATGCTTAAAATGTGACATTATTAACACAAATACCAGTATAGCTGCAGTTGAATACCAGTTTCATATAAACAAACGGTTCGTTTAATTTGGACAAGGAAAAAGAAGATAGAAATAATGAGAGACGAAACAAGAAGGCAGAACATGTTATTTAAATGAAAAGTAATCTCCTCCTCGGCAATTTGCAAGTAGTTGGTATAATTAATTGAATGTCCAACGTTGCTGTGGATAAGGGCAAATTTGGTAGCAGATGTTAAGGGATCATATTAGGGTATTGAATGCTGTGGAGAAACCATAGATTATAGGTCGCATCCCATCCCAGTATATTCATTCCCTTTTATTACCCATATTTAATCTTATGTACATCCCAGCAGAATATTAATATTTGAGTAGTCTGACAAAAGAAATGTATCAACTGTGACATTACTTTAACTGAATTTATTATTTTGGCATATAAACACTCATAAAATATATACTACTCGGACACACACCAACCTAGGTGATCCACACCACAAAAATATACTAATACAAGGTTTTTGAAATATTAATATAAGACAAACAAACTAATTCATTAAAAATATATTTAGCCATTTAAATATCTAAAAATATGTTTAGTGAAATTAGTTTTTCTCCATTAAAACTTTAAATATATATGTACTATTAAATTAGAGTATTTTAAAAATTATTTTTTTATGAAAAGAAATATTATTTATTAAATGAAAAAGTTAGTTAAATTTTTTATATGTTTTAGTATAATAAATTAAATCTTTTTATTGTTTATATTTAAAGGATGAAAATAGTAATACACCGTAAATATTTTCGGAATAGAAGCCTGCTCCTTTCAATTTGGGAATTAATTTTACATGAATGACCAAGTTGTGAAAATTACTTCTATGTGCCTCCATATTTACCAATTATAGAGTTATTATTATTATCTTATTCGAATTCAAACGTAGTTTGAGACTTGTAAATTATTTCAACTAAAGTCTTAAAACGAATCATGGTTCTTTACAGCAGCGTAGCTTTATGCTAACATGCACCTTTGTATGTGATCTCACTATAGAATTTGAAGGTTTATATTCACATTTGATATATTTGTCTTCTATACTAAAGAAATTATGTTGATGTAAAGTCACAAATGTTTATACAAATTATAGTTTATGAAAATTAATTTTGGTTATAACTTTTAATATGTAAATTTATCAATGCTACAACAAAATAAAATTATTAGTTATATATAACACAACATGTTATTACTCTTAGGGGAAAAAAACACTATAATATACGAAGAAACATATTAATGAAGGAAATAACTATGATATAATAAGTTATTATGATATTTTTTGTAATTATGATTGAAATCGTAGTAAAAAGGAAACATAATCATAATAATAACCTTTTTCATCATGTTATTTCATGAATAATTAAAAAGAAACAAAAGTTGAGTACTAACTAATTATTAGAATATTGTTCAAAAGAGAAGGGTAAAAAAAGAAGAAAAGAAATAGTAATGAATGAAATAACATGATAAAAATAAGATAAAATATATATTATTCAGATGGATAAAAATAAAAGAAAAAGAAATAAAAAAATGAATATTTTTGTTTGAATAAATGAAAAATAAGATGGAAAAAACTAAAATAAATTTTATACATAGAAATTTAATTATTTTTTAACATAAATGTTTAAATAAAGCTAAACATTCTTTTTCATTTCTTTTCCTCTTCTTTTTCCATCAATACAGTTACAATAAAAACAAACTGAAAGATGTGAATAAGAAAACAAGAGAAAATGGCATTTAAATATTAAAATATGTGATATTTGATACACCAGAGTCCACATCTGAGTATCTGAGGCTTCCTTGATTGCGGAACCACTCTTTGCCACCTTATCTCCTCTGAATATTTATGATGAACAAATGCAGCAATGGGAAAGAAAAAACCTTAATTAATTGCCAATCTTTGCCAACGAAGGAAGGCATAAAAGAGTAGTTGGAGATGAAACACCGTAACCATGCACTGATAAATGATAGTAATACATATAGCGGAGACAAGTGAAGCAGAAGGACAGAATGTGATCATCCCCTTAATTTGAAAGCACCCACCAAACACTACACCATCTTCATACAATCAAATATCCAACTTGCTCCTACCTACAACGTCATGTCGTTTCCGGGCCTAACAACTTCTTCCTCGCTTTCAACTATCTACTACTACGAGGACGTTTGGTAACTTTTTCAAACGGAGAAAACCTCCGTTGGCTTGTGGAAGATTTTTGATTCTACGGGTCAACAGAATTTTTCACTTCAACTCAATTCCGTTTTCCCAACTGCAAACCAAACACCCCATACTACTAATAACAAATTAGGCACATGCCAAAATTGTTATAAATCAAGCCACTAGATTAGCTAATTAGCTAATGAAATTCTTTTAACTTTTATGTCTGTATCACATGGAAGTTCTCTTGTTAAAAAGAATATCACCGCTTATAGTTAGAATTTTACCTACACCAAGTACATAACGGGTACGAGTACATACTCGGAACATCTTTAAAAAAGGAGATACAGATATACTTTTTGGATATTTTATGGGTATCAGTACCCATAAAGTTACGTTATTTTGCTCTTATTTTTTATAAAAAATTTCAAAATTAGCTTTTGAAAATAGAAAGTAGAAACAAAGGAATTGATTATTCTAAACCCTAATGAGTGAGTCCATTCTCTACCTCCCAAATGCGCCACCAACATGTTGCTGCATTGGCGACACCGTGGCACCATATTATCACAGGAACCATTGCAAAGCCACACGTCACGCCATTTGAATTCAACACCTTAACTTCGTTTTTCTGAGGTCTAGTTCCATTCTCTTACTTCTTCCAAATAAATGGTTCTCAAATCTATTTACTGCTACAGTTTTTCTTTCAGTGTCATGTTTTTCTCGGTTGTTCTATTTTTTTCTATTGTTGTTCTATTCTTAAAATCTATTTATTAATTAATGATTATTTATATTGATAAATACTTGATAAATATTGTACCTGTTATAATTTAAAATTTTTATAGCCTCGAACTCCAACTCCCACGCCCTAGTATGGCTTGAGCGCATACCATCTAGGCTTGTAGTTGGGCAAATTGGCTTTATAACCCATGCATCTGTGTTAGCTGACCTCTAACATCCTACCACTCCTTTTAAAGTCATGTTATCTCCAAATCTACATGTTCAGACTTAGCACAAGTGGAAGGAGTGCATCATCGAGGATGACCCCTGGCAAATATTGGAGGCTAAGGAGGCAATGCCACACAAGTGATCGTGGTGTCTTATACTAACAATCTTTGTCCAAAGCAGAATCTTCGTACTCAACTTAAGGGGCTTGCCTCTAGCCTCAAATCTAGCTAGAAGCATACAATATTTCTTTTGCTCATTAATACATTAAAAATTATGAATAATGTAAAGTTAATTAAATTTGAAATGGAATTAAAGTTAATTGTTTACAACTTACAATAGTTTGGTGTAAACTGTCCCTTGCCTAATTATTTCTGGTGACTCACTAGAAACAATTTAGCTAGGTCGATATAGTGCCCACATATCCTTTCCTAAATAAAATAGTTAAACAACTAAATGATTATTAAATTATACTATATAAAACAAATACATGGATAAATAACTTATCATCAATTCGGCAATATCAGCATGTAGTTCACTACTCATGTATTATTTGAAAACAACACCCCAAAACTCTAATTAGATATTTATAATTTAAAAACAACTAAACTTATATAAACCAAATAAACAGATAAATAAATGTCAAAAACAAATAAATGTATAAAATAAATAAATAAATAAGTTGTCATCAAAATTTGCATTACCAACACGTCACCAAGTTAGAACACATATATTATGCAAAATTGCAACCCTTAAACTCTAATTATGAATTTGTAATTTATTTATTTATTAATTTTAAATATAAATTAAAGATTTTATGATTAAAAAACCTAAATTAATCATGCAATACTTAATTTGTAGGTTTCTAATTTTTTATTTTGTAATTTATAATTAGAATTTTTAATTTTTTTATTAAACCCTAAACTTTGTTAGGAATTTATTTATTTATTTTGTAATTATTAAATAGAAATTAAAAATTCTATGATTAATAGTCTTAAATTAATTATGTAGTACTCAAGTATATATTTAATTTATAAGTTTCTAATTTTTTATTTTGTAATTTATAATTATAAATTTAATATTTTATGATTCCTAGTAAATATGTATAAATTTTTATCCTACCTATTGTGTATAACATACTGTAGTTCGTAAATTTAAAACATATCATGTATCGTTCAAATATCTATATTTTATGAAGCATGTTAAACCAAAAACTAACTTAAAGAGCCTTAAAACATAGAAGTAAAGTGTTGGTGTATGCACTACGAGCTATTAATGTATCAATTTTAACTTATCAATAAAATTAGTATTTTCAGTTTTAAGACTAATTTTAATGCTATTTATGCTAGAATAATAGGTCATATGAGAATTATTCCTAAAACGTCCTTAATCAAGTATTTACACGGGGACATGTAAATACATTAAGATTAGTGTGTGAATGTACTGATGATTTGATCTCACAAATCATGGATATATGATATCAAGTCTTTACACGGATACACATTAAGAGTAATGTTATGCTGGACAAACCCACCATGAGAACGTTGCATAGATCGTTACATGAGTGTCATAAATAGTTCTCAATGTGATAATGATATATAGTCCTTTGACTTGAAGTCACTAAGATTCCTACATAAGGAGTTTGTTGTTTTAATATAATCAAACGTTATATGTAATAAGGTGACCATAAAGATTATGATTAGGCAATATACAAATTATGCAGAGGGATTTGATTGATGTAGATGAAATTTGTCTCTCCTATGTGACAAGAGTGATATCTATGAGCCACTTGATGGAGTAAGACTAACGAAATACATGACCATGCTAGGACGAATAAATATTAGATATTTATTCTGTAAAGTCTACTCTGGTATCAAGTAAAATGAATTGGGCCATAGAAGGATGACGACGACCATGCCTAGGGGCCCAATTAGATATTGTGACAAAAGGAATAAATATATAAAATAATTATCACTTATAGGTTATGTCGATGATAAATAATATTCAGACATAATGATGTATTGCTAGATACCGCTTTTATTTTATGTTAATAATAAAATAGTTTATTATTAATATAACCGAATATTTTACCTATAGGGTCACACACGTAGGGTACACCCACCAGAGGATAGTTTTATTTTAGTTGGAATAAAAATAAAACTATTTGGGCCTAACTCATTTAGAATGAGTCAGGAGCCCAATGTTTAATGAGAGCTCAGGTCAAGACCTAAGCCTATATATAGAGCATGAGATGCTCATAGGCTGCTGCTCAAAAATTAGATTATAATCAAATTTCTGTACTAGCATTCGGAATTTTGTTTTTCTGGTGGGAGTGCTTGTAACATCCTAAAAATTTTATTCTCATGTATAATCATTTTGATTTAGACCATCAATGATATTATCCATTTTATCTCAACTTTCTACATAAATTTTTGGTTAGGACAACATCTTCAATTTAACCTTTTACCATGGTAAATAATTTTAACTTTATACCTTTGGTAAAAGTTAATCAAATAATTTATTACCTATTTCCTTAGTTATTAATTTCCTTGGCTTTTCCAATTACTCTCATCAAATTGCCACATACTCCACTCAAAATGCATCATCTTGTACACATTCTAATTGTTAGTTAGTCCGAATTTGGAAATGTGGTTAACTACAAAGTTGTTCCTCTTTTTCTTATCTTTCCAACAAGACCAAATTTGTTAAATTCCATTAAGATATGAGAGAGATATGCCCAAAATACCGAAACAGTGTCAGAATTGATATTTTACTTCAATTATATCATCTTGTACATATTTTAATACCTTGTTGGAGTCCGAATTTGAAAAAGTGGTAAACTACAAAGTTGTTCCTCGTTGTCTTAGATTTCCAACAAGACCAAATTTGTTAAAATCCTTTAAGATATGAGAGAGATATGCCTAAAATACCAAAATAGTGTCAGAATTGATATTTACTTCAATCAAACAAACTACATTATGTAGGCTGCGGAAATGGTCAACAATCCAGCTCACTTTTCTCACCTAAAACCTCCATTATCACCATAATTCATGCACCTAACATCCCACTACAATCCCATTATGAAAATCTTGTCCCCCACTTGTCATTTGCATCATTAAATCAACACTACATCTTGTTCCCAAGTCTGAATTCTTAGAACAAGCTAAAGTTAGTGAAGTCTCTCTCTTATTTTCTTTCACTTTCTCCATCAATTTTACTCTTGATCTGAAGCTAGGACAACAATACAACACTTTCAACCACTTTAGGAACCTCCATTAAGGTAAGAGGGGACAGGGTTGTGAATAACTATGAAATGGGTAGAATTGTATGCTGTCCTAGGATTCCAGTTTTTATTTTCGTATCTTGTTACTCAGTTTTGAGATTGAAAACGTGTGATTTTGATTCTGACTTCTTCATAAAAGTTATAGATCTTTTTGTTATCTAAATTTTGAGACCTGAATCAATTAATTTTAATATGTATAGCAAAAGTTATAGCCAAAACACTACAGCATGTCCGAGTGGAATATTTATCCTATGTTTTGTATATATATTAAAATTCTGGGACTTATACATGCATAATCAGCCTTTGATGTCTTCATGAAAGTTGTAGATATTTGTGTTATGGATCTGTAAAAAGTGGTTTCAAGTCAAAATGCTTTTTGTAGCTCGAGTTATGCCTAAAATACTGAAGTATGTCCAAGCTGTAAATCTGTTAACTTGAGATACGTATTTTATTTTTTAAAACTGGGAACTTTGTGGTGAGAATTAGTGATTGGTGTCTTCATCAAAGTTGTAGATCTTCTTGTTATGAGAATTTTGAAACCTGAACCGACTGAATTGGATATGTATAGCATACGTTATGATCAAAATACTACAGCATGTCCGATTGAAATACTTATCTTGTGTTTTGTGCATATATGAATATTCTGGGAATTATACATACGTTTTTAGACCTTGATGTCTTCATGAAAGTTGTATATATTTATGTTATGGATCTATAGAAAGTGGTTTCAAGTTAAAAGGATGTTTGTAGCTCTAGTTATGCCTAAAATACTGAAGTATGCTCAAACTAAAAATCTGTTAACAATGAAATGATATGTATAACATGAGTTATAGCCAAAATACTACAACATGTCCGATTGAAATACTTATCTTATGTTTTGTGCATATATTAATATTCTGGGAATTATACATACATTTTTAGACTATGATGTCTTCATGAAAGTTGTAGATATTTATGTTATGGATCTATAGAAAGTGGTTTCAAGTTAAAAGGATGTCTTTAGCTCTCGTTATACCTAAAATACTAAAGTATGCTCAAACTGAAAATCTGTTAACTATGAAATCCGAATCTTATTTTTAAAACTGGGAATTTTTTGGTGAGAATTAGTGGTTGGTGCCTTCATTAAAGTTGTAGATATTTGTATTAAGAATAATTTAGAACTGGTTTCATGCCAAAATTGTTTTTGTAGCTCCAGAAACGTTGAAAATACTAACCTGTGTACGTTTTAAAAATCCTCTTTGAGGCAGTTTTGTATTCTGTGAATAAGTGATGTTTATGTTTAGAATTTGAATTTATGGTCTTCATGAAAGTTGTAGATATTTATGTTATTGAGCTATAGAAAGTGGAATCACATGAAAAGGATTTGATTTGCTCATGTTATGACTGTTTTACTAACGTATGTTGCTGTTGGAAATGCTGAAATTTGCTTATAATGGTTATTATGGATAAAAATGATATTTTCCCTATGGGTAACAAATTATTATTGAATTCTTGAGTGATTATGAAGTATTATGAATGTTTATGAGTGTCTAATGACCATCATTCAGTTTGTGTATTTTGGTGGTGAATAATTATGAATGACTAAATTAATATATATACATGAATGTCTTACGGTTATTGATATATGTGGTTGAAACAGTAAATCCATGATTCTAAAAATTATTATATATGATGTGTCCTTTGAGGACTTGTGGTTTTCCAAGTGGTTTTGGAAATTGATATATCATGGTATGTTAAATGATAAAGAGAATTAAAGGCATTCATGCATCATAAGCATTTGGACGCACCATGGAATTTAGGGGTTCCATGATTGCCTACCCTGGTGGGGGGTTACTCTATGATGAGTTTAAGCCCTATTTTCACAAGAACCATGGAAGTGTAGGGATCCATGGTTGTGTAAATTCCTACTGGTATACTTATTTCTGCAGGAGCCATGAAAGTGTAGGGATTCATGGTTATGCTAATTCCTACTGGAGTCTCTATGAGACTTTTTACTGCAGTATTCCCGCCAAACTAAATGGATCCAGCATGACATCATGTGACTAATTAAAGATTTATAAATGAACTTGTTTGGCATATTCATCATATCATTATGCCTTGTTGGTTGTGTTTGTGCAATTTTATTTATTTTATAATTATTCTATATTCTGTCTCACTCTTACATTAATTTTTACAGTGAATGCTACACAGAATGAAGAGTGATGCCATGAATGGAGTTTACGTGAATTATTGCTTGGAATTTGACTTTATTTTAATTTGATGGGTTGTAATAATAATATAATGTTTCTTGTACTGTATTTTTCTAAATCGTTTCCGCTATATAAATATTTCATGACTTTAGTTATTCACGACTAGTATGTATGATAATAATCCGCGTTTATCAACTTTTACATGACTTATTACAAATTTAAAAAAAAATGATTTTTAAAACGCGAAAAATTTATTCGGAAAATTTATACGGGACGTCACATTGGTGGTATCAGAGCGTTTTCAAAAATTCAGGACCAATTGATGTAACATGTATTGTTCTTGATATATTACGTGAATTGTTTGATTACTTGTTTGATAATATGTTAAGTGTGTACTATATGACTTGTGGCTGACTGATAAATTGCAAAATGACTTGTTTGATTACTTGCTTGATAATATGATAAATGTATATTATATGACTTATTACTTATCTGATAAATTGTAGAATACTTATAGTTACGTTATAATATTATATATATATATACGACATATTTTCCCTTAGAATTAGTATAAACCAAACTACAAATGTAGGATGGCAAGAAACAACAACAACAACGATATGGCAGCTGCTTTCAACCGTTTGGCTGAAGCCATTGAAAGACAAAATCAACCGAGAAGTGCTGGTGGACTTCACGGGCTAGATCATTTCCTAAAAAGGAAGCCATCACAATTCAAAGGAGGCTACAATCCAGAGGTAGCGTACCTATGGGTTAAGGAAATGGAGCACATTTTCCAAGCCTTGCCCTGCACAGAATTTGAAAAGGTGGAGTGTGCCACTTACATGATGGTTGAGGAAGCAGAAAACTGGTGGATACATGCCAGAACTCGTATGATTGAAACTGATAGACCATTGAACTGGGTCAACTTCAAAGACTGTTTCCTAGAGAAATATTTTCCAGCAAGTGTGAAAAGCCGTAAAGAGCTGGAATTTATGGAGCTGAAACAAGGCTCAATGTCTGTTGGGGAATATGCTGCAAAGTTTGAAGAACTATCTCTCTTTTACCCTCCTTTTCAACAGGCTGGTGCCGAAGAATCAAAATGTGTTAAATTTGAGAACGGGCTGAATCTGGAAATCAAAGAGGCGATAGGGTACCAAGAAATTCGGAGTTTTCCTATTCTAATCAACAAATGCAGAATTTTTGAAGAAAATCACCAAGCCAGACTGGCACATGAAAAGGCCAATAGACAACTGAAACCTCATTCAGTTGATTTCAAAAGAAGAGGATCGTTCTATCCAAGACGTTTCAAGGGAGGATCATCATCATCATCTTCAGAGAGACGCAATAATATGAGGTGTCTTAAGTGCGGAGGTAATCATCATCTACGTGATTGTAACAGACGTCTTGAAGATGTCACTTGCTTTCGATGTAATCAGAAAGGACACATCAGTCCAAATTGCCCTCAGAACCATCAAAACGACAGCAACACTATGAATAATCAAAGAGGCTCTAACTATCAAGGAGGTCATGGAGAAAATACGCGAGCTGCTCAACCTCAAAGACTGAAAAGGGAGTCAACAGACCAGAGGTTACAGCCAACAACTGGGAGAGTCTTTGCCATCAGCGGTTCAGAGGCAGACCAAGCTGATGACCTCATACAAAGTAAGTGTGAGATCAATGGTACAATTTTATCTGTGTTATTTGATTCTGGTGCTACACATTCTTTCATTTCTGATGAGTGTGTTAGACGCCTTCAATTACCTGTGAAGCCTATGACATATGATCTGATTGTTTCCACTCCCACCGGTACACAACTTAGGACTACTAAGGTGTGTAACGAATGTTCTATGCTCATAGAAGGTAAAAACTTTCTAGTAGATCTTGTTTGTTTACCTTTGAAGGATCTGGAAGTAATCCTAGGGATGGACTGGTTATCGGCAAATCGAGTCTTGGTGGACTGTCATAACAAAACTGTGATATTTCCATCAGAAGAAAATCTTACTTCCGACAATCTCAAACTCTTTGCCTTACAATGTGAAAGCCAATTATTTGTCTTGTTTACTTTTCCACAAGGAGATGGAGAATCTAAAGAGATCGAGATACCAGTTGTTTCTGAATTCCCTGAAGTATTTCCTGAGGATGTCTCGAGTTTACCTCCAGAACGTGAGATAGAATTCTCAATTGATTTAATTCCAGGAGCAGAACCAGTATCTAAGGCTCCATATCGCATGTCACCTATTGAACTGGCAGAACTAAAGAAGCAAATTGAAGAGTTATTGGAGAAGCATTTCATCAGGCCCAATGTGTCGCCATGGGGAGCGCCAGTATTACTAGTCAAGAAGAAAGATGGAAGCATGAGATTATGTGTAGATTATCGTCAGTTGAACAAATTAATGGTGAAGAATAGATATCCTTTGCCCAGAATTGATGATTTGATAGATCAATTGAGAGGTGCTACTGTATTTTCCAAGATTGATTTGCGATCGGGTTATCATCAGATTCGTGTCAAGTCTGAGGATATTCCAAAGACAGCTTTTAGAACACGCTATGGCCATTACGAGTATCTTGTGATGCCCTTCGGAGTAACCAATGCCCCAGCTGTATTCATGGATTACATGAATCGAGTGTTTCATTCATACTTGGATCAGTTTGTTATTATCTTCATTGATGACATTCTGATTTATTCCAAGACATGGGAGGAGCATGAAAAGCATCTTCGAGTGGTATTGCAAATTCTGAAAGAGAAGCAATTATATGCTAAGTTGTCTAAATGTAAATTCTGGTTGAAAGAGGTAAAGTTTCTAGGCCATGTAATCTCAAGCGAAGGAGTGTCTGTGGACCCTTCTAAAGTTGAAGCTGTAACGAACTGGGAGAAACCTACTTCAGTCACTGAGATACGAAGCTTCCTGGGATTAGCTGGTTATTATCGGAGATTCATTAAGGGGTTTTCTCAAATTGCCCTACCAATGACTCGTCTAACCCGGAAGAATCAACCTTTTGATTGGACGCCAGAATGTGAGAGAAGTTTCCAGGAACTAAAAATGAAGCTTACATCTGCTCCAGTCTTAACCTTGCCTAATCCACAGGAAGACTTTATGGTTTATTGCGATGCTTCTAAAATGGGCTTAGGTTGTGTTTTGATGCAGCAACGGAAAGTGGTTGCCTATGCTTCTAGACAGTTGAGACCACATGAAATGAACTACCCGACACATGATCTAGAATTGGCAGCGGTGGTATTTGCTTTGAAAATCTGGAGACACCATTTGTATGGAGTCAAGTTTGAAGTGTTCAGTGACCACAAAAGCTTGAAGTATTTGTTCGATCAAAAGGAATTGAACATGAGGCAGCGAAGATGGATGGAGTTTCTTAAAGATTATGATTTTGATTTGAAGTACCATCCAGGAAAAGCAAATGTGGTGGCAGATGCACTTAGCCGAAAGTCCATTCATATGGCATCTTTGATGATAAAAAAGATGGAGATGATAGAACAATTTAGAGACATGAACTTGGGTGTGGAGATGAAATCTTCAAAAAGTATGACTTTGGGAACTTTGAAAATAACCAATGATTTTCTGAAGCTGATAGGTGAAATGCAGACAGAGGACTTGTAACTACAGGAGTTGAGAGAGTTGCAGGCGAATGGAAAGGATATGGGATTACAAGAAGGATCAGATGGAATTTGGAGAATCAGAAGTAGAATTTGTGTACCAGATGATGTTGATCTGAGAAGGACAATCCTAGAAGAAGCGCATAAAAGTATGTTGAGCATTCATCCTGGATCAACTAAGATGTATCAAGATCTAAAGAAAAGCTTTTGGTGGCCAAGGATGAAGAAAGAAATAGCTGAATATGTGTCTTCATGTCTGGTGTGTCAAAAAGCCAAAGTGGAACATCAGAAGCCATCTGGTGAACTACAACCATTGGAGATTCCTGTCTGGAAATGGGATGACATTTCAATGGACTTTGTGTCAGGATTACCAAGAACACGTTCAGGAAATGATGCAATCTGGGTTATTGTAGACAGATTGACTAAGTCTGCTCACTTCCTTCCGATGAATATGAAGAATTCTCTACAAAAGTTGGCACAATTATATGTGAAAGAGATCGTGAGACTTCATGGTGTACCATCCAGTATTGTGTCAGATAGAGATCCGAGGTTTACATCCCGATTCTGGGGAAGCTTGCATCAGGAGTTGGGTTCAAGACTCCGATTAAGTTCAACTTATCATCCTCAAACAGATGGACAGTCAGAGCGTACCATACAAAGTTTGGAAGACTTACTACGATCTTGTGTACTTGAGCATGGTGGTAGTTGGGAGCAATTTCTTCCACTGATTGAATTCACGTATAACAACAGTTACCATAGCAGTATTGGTATGGCTCCATTTGAAGCATTGTATGGTAGAAAGTGTCGAACGCCCCTTTGTTGGTTAGAAACTGATGAAAGTTTGGCGTTAGGACCTGAAATTGTGCAGCAGACTACTGAACAAATAGAAGTAATCAGAGAGAAGATGAAGGCATCCCAAGATAGACAGAAGCACTATTATGATAAAAGGAGGAAACCACTTGAATTCCAAGTTGGTGATCATGTATTTTTGAAGGTTTCACCTCACAAGGGGATTGGCCGAGCATTGAAGAGTAAGAAGTTGAGTCCAAGGTTTATTGGACCATATGAAATTCTAAAGAGGATTGGTACAGTGGCGTATCAGATTGCACTTCCTCCTCATCTTGCAAATTTGCACAATGTGTTTCATGTATCACAATTGAGGAAGTATGTACAAGACCCCACTCATGTGATTGCTAATGATAATGTTGAAGTTAGAGAAAATTTGACCATCCCTACAGAACCCACACAGATCATAGAAAGGTCGATTAAACACCTGAGAAACAAGAACGTACCATTAGTGAAGGTTGCATGGAAACAAGGGAATGATGTAACTCTGACTTGGGAGCGTGAGGATGCTATGAAGACGCAATACCCAGAATTGTTTCACTGAGGAGTGCGTTATGTTAAATTTCGAGGACGAAATTTTTATTAGGGTGGGAGAATTGTAACATCCTAAAAATTTTATTCTCATGTATAATCATTTTGATTTAGACCATCAATGATATTATCCATTTTATCTCAACTTTCTACATAAATTTTTGGTTAGGACAACATCTTCAATTTAACCTTTTACCATGGTAAATAATTTTAACTTTATACCTTTGGTAAAAGTTAATCAAATAATTTATTACCTATTTCCTTAGTTATTAATTTCCTTGGCTTTTCCAATTACTCTCATCAAATTGCCACATACTCCACTCAAAATGCATCATCTTGTACACATTCTAATTGTTAGTTAGTCCGAATTTGGAAATGTGGTTAACTACAAAGTTGTTCCTCTTTTTCTTATCTTTCCAACAAGACCAAATTTGTTAAATTCCATTAAGATATGAGAGAGATATGCCCAAAATACCGAAACAGTGTCAGAATTGATATTTTACTTCAATTATATCATCTTGTACATATTTTAATACCTTGTTGGAGTCCGAATTTGAAAAAGTGGTAAACTACAAAGTTGTTCCTCGTTGTCTTAGATTTCCAACAAGACCAAATTTGTTAAAATCCTTTAAGATATGAGAGAGATATGCCTAAAATACCAAAATAGTGTCAGAATTGATATTTACTTCAATCAAACAAACTACATTATGTAGGCTGCGGAAATGGTCAACAATCCAGCTCATTTTTCTCACCTAAAACCTCCATTATCACCATAATTCATGCACCTAACATCCCACTACAATCCCATTATGAAAATCTTGTCCCCCACTTGTCATTTGCATCATTAAATCAACACTACATCTTGTTCCCAAGTCTGAATTCTTAGAACAAGCTAAAGTTAGTGAAGTCTCTCTCTTATTTTCTTTCACTTTCTCCATCAATTTTACTCTTGATCTGAAGCTAGGACAACAATACAACACTTTCAACCACTTTAGGAACCTCCATTAAGGTAAGAGGGGACAGGGTTGTGAATAACTATGAAATGGGTAGAATTGTATGCTGTCCTAGGATTCCAGTTTTTATTTTCGTATCTTGTTACTCAGTTTTGAGATTGAAAACGTGTGATTTTGATTCTGACTTCTTCATAAAAGTTATAGATCTTTTTGTTATCTAAATTTTGAGACCTGAATCAATTAATTTTAATATGTATAGCAAAAGTTATAGCCAAAACACTACAGCATGTCCGAGTGGAATATTTATCCTATGTTTTGTATATATATTAAAATTCTGGGACTTATACATGCATAATCAGCCTTTGATGTCTTCATGAAAGTTGTAGATATTTGTGTTATGGATCTGTAAAAAGTGGTTTCAAGTCAAAATGATTTTTGTAGCTCGAGTTATGCCTAAAATACTGAAGTATGTCCAAGCTGTAAATCTGTTAACTTGAGATACGTATTTTATTTTTTAAAACTGGGAACTTTGTGGTGAGAATTAGTGATTGGTGTCTTCATCAAAGTTGTAGATCTTCTTGTTATGAGAATTTTGAAACCTGAACCGACTGAATTGGATATGTATAGCATACGTTATGATCAAAATACTACAGCATGTCCGATTGAAATACTTATCTTGTGTTTTGTGCATATATGAATATTCTGGGAATTATACATACGTTTTTAGACCTTGATGTCTTCATGAAAGTTGTATATATTTATGTTATGGATCTATAGAAAGTGGTTTCAAGTTAAAAGGATGTTTGTAGCTCTAGTTATGCCTAAAATACTGAAGTATGCTCAAACTAAAAATCTGTTAACAATGAAATGATATGTATAACATGAGTTATAGCCAAAATACTACAACATGTCCGATTGAAATACTTGTCTTATGTTTTGTGCATATATTAATATTCTGGGAATTATACATACATTTTTAGACTATGATGTCTTCATGAAAGTTGTAGATATTTATGTTATGGATCTATAGAAAGTGGTTTCAAGTTAAAAGGATGTCTTTAGCTCTCGTTATACCTAAAATACTAAAGTATGCTCAAACTGAAAATCTGTTAACTATGAAATCCGAATCTTATTTTTAAAACTGGGAATTTTTTTGGTGAGAATTAGTGGTTGGTGCCTTCATTAAAGTTGTAGATATTTGTGTTAAGAATAATTTAGAACTGGTTTCATGCCAAAATTGTTTTTGTAGCTCCAGAAACGTTGAAAATACTAACCTGTGTACGTTTTAAAAATCCTCTTTGAGGCAGTTTTGTATTCTGTGAATAAGTGATGTTTATGTTTAGAATTTGAATTTATGGTCTTCATGAAAGTTGTAGATATTTATGTTATTGAGCTATAGAAAGTGGAATCACATGAAAAGGATTTGATTTGCTCATGTTATGACTGTTTTACTAACGTATGTTGCTGTTGGAAATGCTGAAATTTGCTTATAATGGTTATTATGGATAAAAATGATATTTTCCCTATGGGTAACAAATTATTATTGAATTCTTGAGTGATTATGAAGTATTATGAATGTTTATGAGTGTCTAATGACCATCATTCAGTTTGTGTATTTTGGTGGTGAATAATTATGAATGACTAAATTAATATATATACATGAATGTCTTACGGTTATTGATATATGTGGTTGAAACAGTAAATCCATGATTCTAAAAATTATTATATATGATGTGTCCTTTGAGGACTTGTGGTTTTCCAAGTGGTTTTGGAAATTGATATATCATGGTATGTTAAATGATAAAGAGAATTAAAGGCATTCATGCATCATAAGCATTTGGACGCACCATGGAATTTAGGGGTTCCATGATTGCCTACCCTAGTGGGGGGTTACTCTATGATGAGTTTAAGCCCTATTTTCACAAGAACCATGGAAGTGTAGGGATCCATGGTTGTGTAAATTCCTACTGGTATACTTATTTCTGCAGGAGCCATGAAAGTGTAGGGATTCATGGTTATGCTAATTCCTACTGGAGTCTCTATGAGACTTTTTACTGCAGTATTCCCGCCAAACTAAATGGATCCAGCATGACATCATGTGACTAATTAAAGATTTATAAATGAACTTGTTTGGCATATTCATCATATCATTATGCCTTGTTGGTTGTGTTTGTGCAATTTTATTTATTTTATAATTATTCTATATTCTGTCTCACTCTTACATTAATTTTTACAGTGAATGCTACACAGAATGAAGAGTGATGCCATGAATGGAGTTTACGTGAATTATTGCTTGGAATTTGACTTTATTTTAATTTGATGGGTTGTAATAATAATATAATGTTTCTTGTACTGTATTTTTCTAAATCGTTTCCGCTATATAAATATTTCATGACTTTAGTTATTCACGACTAGTATGTATGATAATAATCCGCGTTTATCAACTTTTACATGACTTATTACAAATTTAAAAAAAAATGATTTTTAAAACGCGAAAAATTTATTCAGAAAATTTATACGGGACGTCACAGTGCTCGTGTAGACTATCCTAAGGGCAAAGCTACAATTGCTTCGATCGAGGAACTCACTTTGCGTCGACAAGAGGTAAACCCTAAATAAAAAAAATTAATTTTGCATACATGCCTTGAGACATTTGTATTTACAATCCTTTTTGGGAATCCTTTGTGTTTCCGCTGCCTGACCCTGATGAGATTCCCTAACATAAAGAAACTCAATACGTTATTAGCCTTTAAATTGTTTCAAATTTCATTTCGATTGAAAGGTTCCTTTCTACGTCATGAATACAACAACACTAATAAGGAATGAAATTGTCTTCTCTATGCAACCACACAATTTTTTTTTGGGATCTTTAAGGATTTGAGAGAAAGTTTTGAGTTTGTGAAAAAAAATGGAGAGGGAAGATGTTGTTGCACATAAGTAGGCTTCAAAATGGTGTGAGACTTATTCTCTACTCAAAACTAAGTATACATGTCTTTTTAAATCTCAATGTCTCACACTATCTTGAGTGTAAGAAAACATCTCATATCATATTTTTATGTATAGAATCATATTCTTGTAATGGTAGTAGTCTTGTAAAAATCAAGTTCAAACCGATATATATATTAAACCCAAAAAATAATATTGAAATATTAAAAAAGAGTTCACTAGAGCTGCAAGTTCTTCTTGTATCGTATGTATTTCATGAGCTCTTGTAAATACATATATAAAGGAGCGTTGCCTCTCCCATGAGAAATTATCCATTGTAATTGTAAATCATACGCCAGTTAAAATGATCGCTTATTTTAACTTATTAAAAAACAAACAAAATCAAATAAAATGTGTTGAAGATTATATTGCTTGTAGCATTGACCCTCTGTTTTCTTCTTTCCATATTCATTTTGGGCGTCGCCGTGTTCCACCCTATTTGATGACTTAGAGACCCCTTGCACGTAAATTTGATAGTGATCTTTCTAAGTCAATCTCACGTGAGAAATGTGGGGATTTTAGTATGTGCACGTATCAAATTTTCTAAGATAATGTCTCATTTTAATCAATGTCAAAACGAGTATGGCACTATGGCCTACAGCTTTTAATTTGGCATTTTATTAGTATGTTAACCATGTTTGCTTGTTAGCGTAAGCCATGTTTGTTTTGGCACTGAGTCAAATTATGGTTCCAGTTTTTCTAACTCATTTAATAATCAGGGATATTGAATCTAAATCATTGCCGCTTATATGGGCTTTTTTTTTCCCCTTAAAATGGTAAACATTAATAAATAATTTGTGAAATGGTAAGCTTAACAAGACTTTGGGTGCTCAGAATTTTGAATCTTTGACGGTATTGCATTATGTGAGTGATAGAGGAAAATGAATCGCACAAAGAAAGGAAAGAAGAAATGTAATTTTCTTACCATTGAAACGAAAAATGAATCATAAAAATTTGTTACAAGCATATTTTGGGCTAAAAGCTCCAGCCTCCAGCTGAAGGTTGACCATACCAAATCCTTCTAGTTGGACCACCGAAAGCCAAACATGTGCGCATTAAGTTAACATATGTTAATCAATGCCATAAAAAAATGTATAAAATATTTGAAAATCTGAGTTCAAGCTTTATGAATGAAAAAATATGTGTCAAACAAAATTATCTCTAGTAAAAAAAATGTATTGAAAAACTACTTGAAGGGGTTAATATTGATAATATTTTAAATGAATCGTTACATTTTTTTTAAGATAAAAGTCACATATTTAGTTCAGGATAAAATTCATGTACAGTTTTACCTCAGGAACATATAAAATAAAGGTTGATACTAATTCTCAGTTGAGTTACTGACTTGCAACTTTAATTCCATTAAAAAAAAACAATAACAAAAAAGTATCTAAGTTTTATCCTATTGCAGACTCATACTTTTGTATACTGAACAGGAAATTAAGTCATTATATTTGGTTTTGTGTAGTTGGTAGATGAGGAATTGAAGTTGAGGTTGCCACATATGGGATGGAGCTTTGCTTAAGTGTACATAGGAAAATTTAAAATTATCTACCTATAGGTCATAGTTAATAATCATTATGAGTGTGAACAATTTGGTGGATGAAACCTTGAAAGAAGAATTTGAAGCCGCAATTACTCCGGGAAGGAAGCTGACTTTATTTGTATAACTCCATTACCAAACCAAAGAGAGTCTCTAAAAGAAAATAGAGGTTATATTATGATACAGAGATTGTCAAAATGGAAATTAATTTTCATTAAGAAGAGTCAAAGGGAAACTAAGGAATAGGTAGTAAAAAAACCAAGCACTTGCTGTGGCTGCATTTACACAGATATTATATAGTACAATCTAAGCAGATCCAAGCCATAAATTTTAATACCCTATTGATGAAACTTTGAATTGAATTCTCAACCCCCTCATTGAAATGCATGCGAAGCATTTAGTTGCATACCTACAGATTAGCCTCTAAATATGGAGGGAGAGAGTGTTACTTTTGCTTTGATTACTCTTACGGAGCGGAGTGCAGCATTCAAACGCCATTAACGGATCCATTTCATGTGCCAACCAAACTCACCAGAAACTTCTCAGCAAAATCAAATGCCTCTGCTATATGTTTTAAATCTCTCCCACCAAATTCTTCTTAGTATATGAAATTATAATTTTTGTTTAGGACTTTAATTCAAGTTGCACTTTTCAATGAGAAATCCTTCAATGCTCACATTAAACACTGTAAGCACCAAAAAAACGAGACAGATTCCAAGATCCATCCTTTCACGTGACATTAGATTCTCTACCTTGCAGAAATTATTATAGACAACTAAACTTAGCCTACTCCTAAAAAAATTCAACTGCGATTTTAGTCTGCTTCCAAAATTTTTAGTACATTGAATTAATGTGCTTCTGTGTGCTACGTACGTGTAATATTTTATGCATACAGCTGGAGCTGATTAGTTCCTTTATAAATGATAATGTTTAAGATTAAATTTTATCAATAAATAAACCACTTGAAAACTTAATCACACCATTCCTCCTAAAATATGGTTGTTGTTATTGTTTTTTCTCTCATTGTAAACATGATTATTTTTAATAGAAAATATATGTAGTTAGCTAGAAAACAATTAAATATGAATTTATAACAATTAATCTACCCTTATCCAACTTAAATTAAAAATGTTCATTTTATAATCTAATACCAACCCAATTTTGATGAAGAAATAAACGAGTTGGGAAAAACAATTATTTATCTTCACGTAACCATCTCAATTGTTAATAAAAAATATATCAAATATTTCAGAAAGAGATATCCTATACAAATTTCGTGTGCGCTATGGCTTTGCTACCAAAGATGGAAATACGTGTATATAATTGACACCTAGGTTTCAAATAATTTTCTTACTATTACTTGTATATATTTATCCATTTTTTGTATATATTAATCCATTTCTTCTTTTTTCCCCTCAAAAATTGTTGTTATTGAATAACATAATAGGTACACTTATAAGATTGATGAGTACACTTGTAAAAATTATATGTGTACATGTGTGCAGAACCTTGATTCTAATAGGTACACTTGCAGAATTGATCAGCACAACTTCTTTTTGTAATGAAATTTCTTTCCTTCTTTAAAAAAAACAACATAAATTCTAAGTGAAAAGGTTATTTGAATGGACTAATGACATGCGTTTAAATAGTCAATTTATTATTAATATTATGATTTGTAATTATTGATTAAGTAAATTTTAAAGATAAATAATGCTAAATAATTTTGTATAGGGACAAATAAAAATTTGAAAGGAAAAATAAGTAAATTTTAAAGATAAATAATGCTAAATAATTTTGTATAGAGACAAATAAAAATTTGAAAGGAAAAATTAATATATTACTGCTAAAAGGAAAATATAATATGATATAAGAGTATATGAAATATTGGCTATATAACGAATATCATGAATACAATAAAAAAAGTAAAAACAATACATAGTATAAGAAGGGTAAAAGTATCTACCAAAAGAAAAAAAAAATAATACATCAGGAAGTTAAGATAATTGTAACATCCTAAATTTAATTTTTGGGTAATTTATATTGGCCAAATAATTAAATTGAAGAGGTTAAATTATCCCTAGGCAGTTAAGATAATTTTTAGAATTTATCAGGACGCATTTTGAGTAACAGTGGTTACCCGGTTTATTTTAAAACTTAACTAAACGTGTAAAATTACTTAGCTGTTAATACCTCAAAATTTCAATTTCCCTTTGCTTCATACTTTCACTCATGCGTGAAGAGGAAATGTGACAAAGCCAATTTCATTGTCTTCACGCATGCAAGGAAAGAAAGTTGCAGGGTGCCATTTTCCTCTTCCTATTCCGCGTGAATTGCCTCTGATTTCACCATTTCTTCTCCTTATAAACTAAAGCAAGATTCTTGTGCCAATTTCCTTCTCCTTCATGTAACACCCCCTTATATACACGAGATATATAAGTATTCTTATTGTTTTAAAAACTTTAGGAATATATATATATATGTATATATCGTTTCTTATCTCGTGTATACAAGGACGTACATATACATGATTTCCTTTGAATATTGAAAGTAAAAAAATGTTGTGTTTCAATTTGTCCATAATGACAAAACAAATTTATAGAAATCATAAGTGATAAAAGATTACATTATTATAACTGAATGATAAGGTTTATCAAAGTTTAACCTTTACCTTGTTACAATTATCCAACTTGATATTGTAATAAGGTAAACTAAATCTAAATTATACCTCTACTATGACTGTGACCAATCATTTCCTAGTCCTCAAACTATAGGGTTTTGGAATCCTATTCTTGCCATATCTTTTCACCTGATGAGACCATTTTACCCTCTTGTAAACATTGTAATGCCCCGGCCGCTTTTTAGGAATGAATGATTCTCCCCACAGACCAACACGAGACCTTTCCAGTGTGTTTTTGTCCTTACACACACACACACTTCCCAGGAACTTCCCAATAGGTCACCCATCCCAGAATTACTCTAAGTTAATGGGTATTATTAACGGCTAATGAACGAGTTTCAAAGGATTGTTAAGTGAAGTGGGTGTCAAAACTAGAAGCGAAGTGGAGGATTATCAAGTTGTGGGTCGTGACCGACATTTAGAACAACTAACCGAAGCCTGAAATCGAGGTAAGGGGATGTGTTGGGTTAAGGTTAATGTAGAAATTTATTTACGCTATTTGGCGTATAGGAAAAGGGTAAATTATAGCCATTGTTTGTTAAGTTGATTAAATTAATAATTTCAGTGATAACTAATTAAAGAAGAGTAATGTATTGAATTAATAGAGGAAATAGTAAATCTTAAAAGTGAATAATAGCGGGGTCGAGTTTTACGAAATATAAATGGTTGTGAATATTGGAAATTACGACTGGTAGATGAATTAATAAATTGATACCTAATTGATTGATAGGGTTGTGGAGAATTGAAAAGCTAAAATACATTTTATGGTGAATACAATAAGGTTGAAAGTAATAGGAGATAGTAAAAATGTATAAATATGTGAATTATCTTAATAAAAGAATGAAATTGTGGGAGCTGATGTGGATTTGAAATTTGTAGCGTATGAGTTTAATAAGGATGACTGTGGTAGGTTTTAACCTTGAATTATGTGATTAAGAGAATGAACTTGTAAAGTATATGAAAAGAGTAGGATATGTTAAAATATTGAATTCGGTGTAAATGTGTAAAGGCCAGTATATGTGACGTTAATTGTATGTAATTGAATGATATTGACGAATGAGGACTTGATTGATGATGTAGATACATTGATACTGTAATAAAATTGGTTTTAGTAATGTGAATAATAACGAGAAATACTAAATGCGTGAGAATGCTGAGAATTAATAAAATGAAGATTGATTATACTGTAATGTCTAAGTGATGATGATGATGATTATGTGTGAAATTGTGAAATTTTATTATTCTATTGAGTAACCTATTGATATGAGATGATGAAGCGAAATGATGTTGAATTGTTATTGAATTGTTAAAGGATTTGATGAAGAATCGAGTAAATTGATAAATTTGAAAACCTATGACTTATGATAATTATTTGGTGATGTATGTGCAATGAAGTTATGTATTGACTTGTGATAATTGTGGTTACTATGCCTCAATGACTAGGAAAGATTTTATTGAGAACATATGTTGTGGGCCAGGTCTGTATGGCTGCCCCCTTATTTAAATGATTAATGTTTTGATGATTACTGATGGCTTGATGATATGAGGATTATTGATGACACAAGATTGTGTTATGGGCCAGGTCTGTGTGGCCGCCCTATTGTTTAGAAATTATTGTTCAAAGGTGATTTATTTATATAAGGTGTTATGTTTGGGGCCTGGTCTGTGTAGCCGCCTCGATGATTGTTTATGGGCTGGGTCTGTGTGGTCGCCTAATATAATTCATGTGAGGCCTTCGTGCCAATTAATAAAGAAATAAAAATTAAAAAGTAATTTATGTGGACGACCGATGGTATATGTTGCCCCTTGCTTTTGGCTCCTGTGGTGAGACAGGACCTAGTTGAGTTACCTAGTGGTCAAGTAAGACTCAATGGTTGAGGTGGAGAGCCAACTCAGGTTCGGTGGACCAAGTCAGATTCACAGGATGTCAAGTAGGACTCCAGATGAAGGTCGATCCTTTAAGTATTCAGATACTAACGAGTCATTATAATTGTTTGAGTCAGTTATTCCTTGCATGATTTGATCTCGTGATTGACGATGAACTGGTGATGATTATATTGAATGATGTATTAAAATGAAATGGGTTCGGAATAGTGTATCTGTAAGACTTTAGATAACCCGATGGACTTATAATGATAATATATTGTTGTGTGCTGATGATTTTGATGTGATCGATTATTATGATTGTGAATTATGTATATGACTGAATTAGTATGGTAGGCGAAAACATGAAATGATATTGATTTAACTTGATGACGATAAGATATTAATTAAATAATGATGAGATTATAATGATTAATTTGATGGTGAGATAATGTTGAATTAATTTAGGAAATAATGTTAATTAATTGAATGATAAGACTAAGGTTGTTTTAATTTATGGCAATATCGATGTTAGCTGAACTAACAATAAATTAATATTATACAAAATGGTGAGAAGATTGACGTATTCGAACTGACATTAGTTATAGTGAAAATAGAAGCATGATGATTAAAGTGGTATGTAAATGTGTAATACTAAAAATAATGCTTTAACCAGGAAAGTAGCTAAATTACACTTTTCTTAGTGTGTTTATTCATTTCTATGTTAATTCGTAATTTCAGTCACTTACCCCCTTGTTGTGATTTTTAGTGACTGAAAGCAGGTTACCGATGGACACCATGGAGCAGAGCACTAAATAAGGTCACGATGGAACCAATGCTAAGGAAGGAATGAAGTTAATGTAGTGTGATGATGATTGTAATGGATTAGTTATAATATGTGTGTGTCTGTGTTCTAGGATAGTTGACTTGGTGGTGTATTTGATTTCTTGGCCTAGGCCAAGGGGTGATAGTTGTGTTGATGATTGTGTTAAATGATTCAATGATATTGAGTTAGTATGTTAAAGTAAATTATGGATGTGGAACTTATATGTGAAATTTGTATACATGACATTTGTGATTATGGATGTTGGCACAAAGCCATTCTTGATTAGTGATTAATGCATGAATGTGATGAGCAGGTATTTGTGTATGTGTGTGAGACGTTTTTCAGTACAGATGTGTAGTTGTGTGATGAATGGTGATGAAATTGACGATTTAATGATTGAGAAATGAAATTGCATTTTAGGTGAAGTAACTGGTGAAATTAGGAATTGAAAAGGCGAAATAAAGGTTCGGCGGGAATTAGAACCTCCAGAGAGGTAATTTGGTGTCCATAAAATTTGATGTTATTCAGAGTTGAAACAGGTAATTTAGGGGTACTCAAAGTTGGAAAGGTATAGTTCAGGGACCAAAATGCAAAATCATGGTTTGTGGGTACTGCACTAGGCGTGTCTATGCCCATCCTGGTGTGCCTACGCCAGGTCCTTGTCCCATGGTCCCCTATGTGAGCGTACCAACACCCCACTAGCGTGCATATGCTGGTGCCTGGTTCTAGTCATGATCTTTCATTGGTGTGCCTTTGCGTGTGTGTATGGTGCCTAAACTGGTCTGGTGTCTGACCCCTAGCGTACATACGCTAGCCTGGGTGTTCATACGCCCGGGATCTGTCCAAGTTTTTCCCTCTAGTGCGCATGTCCATGCTAACCTAACATACAAATGCTAGTGCATGGTGTTGGTCTAACCTTGCTCTGGCGTGCTCACACTAGCCTAGGTATTCCTACGCCAGTCCCTAACCCCCTTCTGATGCTTTTGGCGTACAAACACCTACCTGGGCATTCATACGCCCAGGTCCTGTCCATTACTTCTGATGGTTGCGTTTATACCCACGCCCAAGTCCTGTCACAAAGATGCACTTTTTTTGTTTTTGAGTGTTTCGGCTCTTGACACAACTTTGTGGGCATCCTTTTAAATATAAAATACATTGATCATAAAAGATCTTATATTTATGAAAAATTATCTCATAAAATATATGAATTGAGTGAGAATAAAATTGAAATACGTCTGGATTTTATAATTAGAAGCCTGAGGGGTAGGATTATAATAGGAGACGGAGGCAAAGTAGTGAAGGAGGCACATAATACATACACTATTTGTGTTGTTCTTGCTTTTGTCACTCTCAAAATCTTCAATCTTCTACCATGTGTCACGATCGGGATCGAGGCAGGAGGCTGACCATAAAGGAAAACATTTCAAAACCCTTTTGAAAAAATAGAGTCGCTACCAATATTTGTTCAAAGGTAAAATATCAGGAAAAATATTTGTTAAGATACTGGTTATAAAAATGATATTCTAAATTCAGGAGTCGAATTATAGGTAGGAAAGGTATTAGCACCCACGCTGCCCCGTTATGAAACGGTTGCCTTAAATTAATCACACACATTTTAAAGAGTCCAGAAATTAATTTAACCTCCAAGAAAGGAAACAAACGACACAAACATGGAAAGGAACTTTCAAAATAAGATTAACTGGACGTTTCATCCAAATTAATCTTAAATCAAATATTTTTTTATAAAAGAGAGGGTTAACAGGACGTTTCGTTCAAATTAATCCTTTCTCAAAAAAACTTATTAATTTTAGCATATGAAAATGAGGTTGAAAGTATAACAAGATTAACAAGACGACTCGTCTAAATTAATCTCAGCATAGTCTAACGGTATTTATAAATTAAATAGTAATAGTTTAACATTGATCAAAAAAACGACGACATATGAAAATTACTAAAAGGAAAACAGGTCCGTTAGGAATTATTTTTCCTCTTATGTATTCTCAGATACGACGGGAAATCAGGGTTATGTAGTTCTTGGTTGAAAATAAAATTTGAAAACTGTTTCTTGTTTTTTTAAATGATTTCAAAGAGTTTTATAAAGGAGATTTTTGAATTATATATTGGAAATTTTTTTATCATATTTTATTTAAAGAGGTTTTCACGCCGAAGAAAGAAATACAAGACGAATAAATAAATAAATAGGTCTCACAAAAAAAGAGAAGGAATGTAAGATTTGAACTTATGCCCTCTTAAAGAGATAAGAAAGCCATCACCACTAAAGTAACAATGTTTTTATTAGTTGATAAGAAATGACCACAATTCATATGTTAGACTTACGAAAAGCAAAATAATAATAACACAACATAAACATGGTAGGCAGGTTTCAAACCCACCCCCTTAAAACCCTTCATCCTTAATGTTTCAAGCACTGCCACTAAAACAATTACATTTTTTATGAATAAAACTACAAACAAAGGTTATATGAACATTGAACTATTGAATACATTTTTTTTAAAAAAAAGGCCTTAGCCCATACGAGTATCATTGGTCCAAAATGGAAAAAAGGCAACAAAAACCCTAATTTAACTTATTATTCTTCCTCCTAAACACAAACACATATTCTTAGAGAGGGAAAGTGGTAGAGAAAGAAAAAGAGTGATGGAGATAGACCGTGAAGAAGGAGGAAGCGGTGACTTTCGTGGTGGTCTTGAGTGATATTCTTTTTCTTCTCTCTTTTCTTTTTTCTCCTTTTTTGGTTCTCTGTGGGATGGGCTTTGGAGGAGTTGATGATGGTTTGAAGAGGGAAATGGTGTTGTTGGTGAAGAGGATAGTGGAAGTAGGTTATTGTTGGTGGGTTGTTTGAAGGTGGACCTTTGGGTAGTGATTAGGTGGTGACTGGCGGTCCAGCGAGGGTGGCGGCCGGTGGCGCGACAGTGGTTGATGGTGGTGCTAAAGGTAGGTGTGATATGGAATAAGGTGGTGAATGTTATGTGGAAAAAGATGGTAAAGATGGTGAGTAAGATGAAGAAAAAGAAAAGAAATTTCTTTCTCTTTACTGCTTTGTTATTTTTTTGTGATTATTACAATTGTTTATTTTTTCTCATTTTCCTATAATTGGTTCTGAGAGTGCCTCTTTATATTTGTTGCTCCATGAGATGTTTTAAGCTTTGTCATTGCCTTTTTCATGTTCTATTTCAAATTTCAAGATTTCTCCTATCTCAACTTATTGTGTTTGCGAGTTTTATTCTAGAAGCCTGAACCGACAAAGTAGGGGTTCCTAGCCATTGATCTTAGGATGAGTTGTTCCTAGCCATTGATCTTAGGATGAGTTGTTTTCAATTTCCAGGGTCATGATCCTAGAAATTTTATTTGGTGCAACCTTTTCCCTAAGCCTTTATTTTTGCTTCAATAGGGAAATAAAAAGTAAAAAGATAAAGAAAAACACAGAATGTGAGAGGGTCAGAAAGCATTGAAAGTTAAAGAAAAAGGAAAAATAAAAAAATAAAATAAAAATAAGATAACAGAAAAAAAAATAATAATAATAAAAAATAAAATAAAATAAAATAATAGATATTTTTAGAACATGAAAAATAAAAAAAAGGTATCTAGACGAAAAAAGATACTCACACCATTAACCATATAAAAATGAAATTGAAATCAAATGAGAAGTGGAATGAAAATGAAATTGAATTTTGGAGAAAGGAAAGCAATGATTCACCGAAAAATAGAATGTTATTAGACGTAGCTGCTGCTAATGATCATGTTAAAGATGAGGTCTCCGTGATTCATTAAAAATGGATTTTTTAATTAAAATGGGGTCAATTAAAATAATACCTAGTTATAAAAATAACCCCATTGTTTTCATAAAAAATATTCTAATTGTTATAATTGAAAAAAGAAAATAACCTGTTGAATTTGAGGGAACTAGCTATAAGATGTTGGTACGGAATGTGTTTCAATCCACACTAACTTGTCTTATGCATTAAGAATTTGTTCCTAAGCTCAAAAAAAAAATATTGCCTAGTATCAAATTTAGAAAACTGTTATCTATTATGTGGATTCATATTTTCAAAACCGCAATTTAAACTTGATATGCTAAATGGTGGTCTCAAGTCAATTGAAAAAACCAAAACCTTCTACCAATGTAATGATTTTTCAAATAGTGTGGCCAAAAACAAAAATCCGTAGCCTTTTACCAAAGATCATGTTCACATAAACCACGACACTGAAACCTAAACTAATAAATATTGTAGTATTTAGGGCTCGATTGTTTAAGTTTATTTTTAAATATTTTTAAAAAATATTTTTTTTATAAGTACTTTTTTAATAAACAGATCAGAGTTACTTTTTAAAATAAGCTGAAATTAGTTTATGTTTAATTTCTATTTATTTTTAAAATTTTAAATAAATACATCAAAATTTAAAATAAGTGTTTTTTTTAATTTAAAAAATATTTATCTCTTTAAATAAGTTTAAACAAACGAGCCCTAAATCGAACATCATTTTATGAAATTATGGATTAAATTAGAATTTTACAAACTAAAATATTAGGTACATGGAGGATATATTTGCAAAGACTAATGTAAACATCGAGAAGTTAAAAAAATGGAGTAATTTATTAATGATTAAGGCTTGGGGCCCAATTCGAAGGTACAAATAGTTTTACCGAAAAATTGAAGGTGTTGGTGAAGACAGGTCAGATAATTATAGTTGAGGCATGAAGTAGAAGGCAAAGGACTGTGCCTGTGCCAGTTTTTGAGGGTAGAATAAGGAGAAGGTAAGGATCCCAATAATGACAATAAATTCCAGCGATAAGTGTTTAGGGTTTCAAAATAATGAGAAGTCAGCTTTCAGTTTTTAACATTACATCGGTTAAAATACTAATTTAAATAAATAATGATTGAAGATTTGATAATATTAAAATTAATTTAGTTGTAATTGCTTTACCAATTTACAGTTTAATCAATAATTTCTATTGGTTCGATCCCATTTTAACAAGAATATTATATGAATCTTTATCGTTTTATATTTTATTTTAAATGAAGGTATGGAGTTTTGAAAGTTCGTGAGAAAATATTTACCTTCGTCTCTAAATATAAAGTCATTTTCAATAATTTTTTATCTCTTAATATAAGATATTTTTTTAAATTTTTATGTCATTAATTATTTTTTGACCAAAATATATTTATTAATGTATACACCTTTCATTTGAGAACTATTATCGTTTTGGTTTTTTTATTTGTCTCATACCTATTGTTACTTTAGGAGTTCAAGGTGTAATCAATTTATATTTTTCGATTTTATCCTTTTGTATTTAATGTATCTCTCTCCTATCATATTTTATTTGACTAATAAATAAGACTTAAAAAGCTGAGACATTATTTATTACTAATAAAATAATAAAATTAAAGGAGGGTATTTTAGTTCATACCAATTCAAATAACTACACATTTTATGATTTCTTAATCTGTGTGGAAAATGTCACAACAACAATAGTTCTAGTATAGAGGAAAGGGAGTAACTTTTAATGAAATTAATGTAATAATAATTTAATAAATGACATATATCAATTAGATTATTTATCTCTCTAATAATAATTGGTTAGTAAGTGGAGAAATACTAAATGCAAAGATAATAAGTGAAGAAATTGAATGATAAGTAATAATGACTTTAAATTTTTAAACAAATTTAATAATTTTAACTAAACTAACCAATTTTTTAATATACATAAATTAAGTAAAAGAGTAATTATATTTGGGGATGAATGTAATATTATTTACTCAATTCACTCAATGCCTCGAGTTTGACTAATAAGATTCAATTGTTCGTTTAACCAGGGATGCTATTCAAGACTCAAGAATAGTCATGTGAAATATAAAATTGAAAATTACTTTAGCAGACTAAGGGTAACTGGGTTAGTCAAACCCTAGTTTGACCAACTCCAAAAATAGATCCTACGGTTAAACGAAATTTTGACTGTCTAGAACGATGTAAATGATCAATATTAACCTTTAGATTTTTCCATTTTCATAACTCTGTTTCTCAAACTGAAAACCAAACGGACCCTAAATCAGCCGAGTTGTATATGCTTGGCTATGGTTCACCAATATCCCAGTATCTTGTGAAAATGTTACTTTCACACGAAATTGGAATGAAAAATTTAGGCATGCAACCATAATTAATGATCGAGACTAATCACTAAAAAATTATATAACCTTTTTAAGAATTCACATGTTTGATCATAGGAAGGGATGAGAATAAACCAGCCCGACCAATAGGGGCCTATGGCCTGGCCTGTTTAGGCTTGGCCTGACCTATTTAATAAAAATGACGGGTTCAAACTTTTTAAAAAGCTTTTTTAATTTAAAAGGTTAGACTTAGGCTTAAAAAAAACCTTTTAGGCCTGTCATGGTGACCTATTTATACATCCTTATATAAAATTTATATACTTAGTTTATATATATTAGTTTTATAAAATAAAATCAGACTTATAGATCATATTAATAAATTAAAATATATTTATATTTTATAATTTTAATATTTTATTTTATTAATTTTAAATTATTGTAATAGTAAAAGAGAGCTATTTAAAAGAGGGCCGATTGGTCTATTTAAAACATATAGGTCTGCCAACCTATTTAAAATAAGTTTGTCAAGGATAAGTCTATATTGACATATTTCAATCAAGCTTGTGAGCCTATTTATTAGCTTTTATATAGGCTATTAGGCCTAAGTAGGCTTTTAAACAGTTTAGATTAGATCTATAATTTTGGCCTCTGTCAGGTGACAGGTCAAGCTCAAGCCATACAAATATGAACTAAGCCAGGCTTAGGCCTTGTAAAGCCTGGCCTATTCCCATCCCTAATCATTGGGCAGATCTAGAAATATGGGAGGGACAGGATAAAAATGAAATAAATTTTAACTTAATAATTATATAATTAATATAATGTTATACAATTTGTAACATCCTTAATATTTTAAAAAATTTGTAATTGGCGAAAAATGTTAATAATTACCCAATTGAATTTATTGGGATTTTTAGGAAATTATTATTATTAAAAATGTGATTACAAATAATTAAATGTCGTGGAAATAAATAAATTTATTTATCGATTAATTATAAAAGGTTAAATGATGAATAATTAAAAGAAGGTAAAAATTTGAAGTTACAATGGGGTAAAAGGTGAGGGGTGAAAGGTAAAAGTAAAAAGTTTTAATTAAAACTTTTAAAAGAAAATGTAATTGAAATAGGAAATGACCAAATTGCCCTTGGGTATTAAAATCTTAATTTCACTTCTTCTTCTTCCTCACTTTCACGAGCGTGCACATCTTCTTCTTTCTCCTCACCATTGCCGTAGCTGCATGCTCCAAGAGGAAGATCATTTCGCGTTGAAACTTCGAGATAACTACGTTTTTGAGACCGTAGCTTCGAGGTGAGTCCAATAGGTCTTTTAAATTAAGCTTTCGTAGCTCTTTCATTTTCTCCGTCAAGCCGAAGGGTCGTGCATGAAGAAATGAGTTTTCGTTTCTTACTCCTCTAGTGCGTAGAAGCTTGAAAATGACTTTTAAAGTAATGAGGATGGTTTAACGTTGACGGGTTTTGCGTTTCGACCTCCGTAGGTAACGAAACAGTCGTCGGAGGATCGAACGGTGAAGTTGGTGTTGACTTCGAACGTAGGACGTTGGACATAGCGTTGAGAGAACGCCAATCTCATCAAGAACGAGTCGTCGGAGCTCGGAATCAAGGTAAGGTGGGTGTTCGGGTTGTAATTAATTAGAATAGGTAAATGTAATTGAATTGAGTAAGTGAATTAAATACGGAACTAACGAGAATTTACAAGAAATGATAATTGTATGTGCATGAATGTAAATTGTGTGTGATTTGTGATGATTAAGAGTACAATGTGAATTGAATGGTGATGAGTTGATGAGTATAGTGGCATTATGATGAAGGGCTTGACAAGTAGGTCACCCAATTGATGAGTATATGTTTTGTTGCTGGCCACTTGCGATATGATATGAGGAATATGATTATACATGTATGATTATGTGGTGTGGGACGACCGACGGTATATACAGCCCCTCGTTTCTGGCTCCCGTGGTGTTTATACCCAGTTGAGCTACCCAGTGGTCAAGTAGGACCCAGTGGTTGAGGTGGAGAGTCAAGTAGGACTCAGTGGACCAAGCAGGGTTCACGGGGTGTCAAGTAGGACCCCCAGCTGAAGGCCGATCCTTTTAGTATCCGGATACTAGGCGTCGAATTGATATGAGAGTCAGTTGTGTTATTTGATGCATTGTTAGTATTGTATGATGATATGAATGTGTTTTAGGATAATTGTTGATTGTGATTGGCAAATTGGGGATAAAAGAATGAGAATTGAATTCTTGATTGGTAAATGGAAATTGATGACAAGAGGTAAGATAGATAGTACAAACTAAAACTAGTGAATATGCATCTTGTTATTGAATTGCCATTCTATATTAATTATGATACCAAACACTCACCCTTGCTGTTATTTATTTAATTTAGTAACCAGTGACAGGGAAGAGGTTAAAGCCCCGGAGATGCGTCAAGCGGAGAATTGATGCCAAGGAGCTAAGGGAATTTATGAAATGAACTATGTGTGTAATGTGTGTTGTGATTTATGTATGTTAAATCTAGATGTTGTTCATGTGTGTTGAGTTAATTTGGTATATTGTCACCAAGATTATGAATGTGATGGATAATGAGTAGAATTGGAATGCTATTTGATAAGGATATAAATTCATGATGATGAAATAATGAAGTGTGGATGGTTATGCTAATTTCCTTAAATTGGATGTATGATGGCATGGAGCCAATATCATTATTATGGCCAGGTCTTGTTTGTATATGTGAAGAGTGAAAGATGAAAATCATAAATATGCGCTGTTAGAAATTAGATGATGTGCCAAATGAATGATGAATTTATTAATGATGTAGTTGGTGAATTAGAAACATGATTGAGGGGCATGTTTAGTCAAAATCAATCTCATGTGCATATTTGATTGTATGGCAATAGATGAACTAGGCTAAATGATGTATGTGAATGCTTAGGTTGCTGGTTGGTGTGAAAATCCCAGGTATTTACGTATAAACTGCATAATTCGCTTGAGCTAATTGAATTGTCGCTCAAGCGAACATGTCCTGTGCTATCCATATAGCCACTGGAGTAGTTCCGCTCAAGCGGATCCAATCTCGCTTGAGCGAAAGATAGAGGAAATGGCCACTGTGTTGATCTCGCTCAAGCGAGAGGAATCCCCGCTCAAGCGAGAGGTGTTTGAGGTATCAGGGGCAGCTACTGGATGTTGTTAGCCTGAGCGTATTGAATTTCGCTCGAGCGGAAGCCAGGGGAATTGATTTCATGTCTAAGTCGCCCAAGCGAATAAAAGTTCGCCCAAGCGAATAAGTAGAAATTAGGTACTGGAGTAATTTCGCTTGAGCGAATGTGACTCGCTCAAGCGAAGGAGGGATTGTAGGCACTGGAGTGTTTTCGCTGGAGCGGGTTGGTTATTTAAACCTTCCGCTCAAGCGACTTGAGTTATTAATGTCTCTGGATCTGTTTCGCTCAAGCGAGACAATCTCGCTCAAGCGAACTAGATACTGGAAATGTAAGGGATTTCGCTCAAACATGACCATGGTTCGCCTGGGAATGGGACATGGACGTCGCTCAAGCGAATGGTTATCTCGCTCAAGCGAAAGTTGATAGTTTCGCTTAAGCGAGTTGGGGCCTTGCTCAAGCGAGAGGCCCCTGATTGCATTTTCCCTCTTTATGTTCTATTTAACTAGTTTCTTCCTTTTTACTTTGATTGTTTGATTTAATTAAGACTGTTTACTATTTTAAATATGTTTAGTGAAACATAAACATTATTTTGAATCAGGACTTAATTATTATTGTTGATCGCGAAAAAATTTATTGTAAAATTTAATCGAACGAATAAAAATAAATGTAAAAGGACCTAGGATGTCACACAATTATAATATAATTTAATGATAAAATTAATATATATATTATATTAAATAAAAATATGATAAGAGATTACGTCATTATTACTAAAAAAATTAGTATCAATATTTAATTGTGAAAGCATCATTCGAATCATGAATCTTCCACTTTTTAAATCTCAACATTTATCTTATTTTCTTCAATATTATTTTAAAAATTAAAAATTAAATATTTAACAAACAAATAAAACTCTTGTTCTTTATATTTATTTAAGTTCCTAGTTTAGTTCTTAAGTTTTTCTTTGTCAATTTAATATTTTGTGTTTAATTTTTTTATAATATTTTCTTTTTTACTATCAAAACAATCGGGTCTATATCATACATTCTTTACTCCATCAACAATTACCATGAACTTGTATTTGATAGCCACAGTGTTTGGTGTTAGAGTAATCTTATGATAATGAGTGGTAGATGTGAGAATGTTTTACTAGGTGGTGAGTTTTGGGTGGTGACTTTGTTTTATTGATTGAAAATATAGAAGAAATAGCGAAAAAAGTTTACAATGTTAAAGTATTCAACACAAAAAAAGAATATTATAAAAAATTAAATGTAAAAAACTTAATTGACAAAAAGAACACTTAAAGAATAAAATTAAAAGTTTAAGTAAATGTTAACCATCAAAGACACTAAAGATTTCATCATAACTATATAAAATAAACTAAAAAAGTAAGGTTCTAGCAAACAAAAAGTATACAAAAAGTATATGAAATAACTAGTAGTTTATGTTAGGTACTAAAATAACAGGATAATATCACATAGCTAAAATAAAGATGAGAAGAGAGAAACTAAACACACAATAATCTTATATAGAAAACTCTCAACAGATAGGGGAAAAACCACGAACAAGACCAGGAAAATATTTTCACTAAGTGAACGAAATATTACAACTCCTCTCTAATTAGAAGGAGAGAACAATGACACTGTTTCTTATAAATAGGAAAACACACTCACTAGAAGAACATTATAAGAGAACACTATTTTATCTCTGTGTTTATCTCACTACTTAAACTTAAGATTTGACATGCAAAAACTAGAAAAAGAAGTTGCAATTTATAGGAAAAGTCTCGTAGATGACTTGTGACCATAATGCTTCCTTGAATTTGATTAGCCAATGCACACTTTAATTCTACACCAGACACTTTAATTGCCAATCATTGCACATGCCAACATTATGTGTAAAGGCACCTTTAGATCATAATTTTGCCACAAAGTGGCTTTAGCTCTTGACAATCTCTCACTTACAGTCACTTTTATGAGCTTCTCAAATCATTCTCTTCTTGCCAATTTCCTGCTACAATTACGTCTCTGGTAGGCCATTGGAGGACCTACACCATTTGAACTTGTCAATATTGATTGGCTTTGTCATAATTAACATCTGCTAGGTTATCTTTTATATGAATCTTTTACAGAGTCACACTTCCTTCCTCTACCATTTCTTAAACAAAGTGACATTACACCCCTATGTGTTTCATCCCGAAATGAATGGTCAAATTCCTTGCAATGACTGTCACAATAAACGTAATCTTCGATTGCTTCTGCGTGAGTTCTTTCAATAACCTTTGTATCCAGATTGCTTCATTGCATGCCTGAGTAGCTGCCATGCATTCTGCTTTTGTAGTTGATAAAGCTACAACAAATTATAATTTAGATAACTAACTTACAGCCCCTTCTACAAGTGTAAAGACATAGCCTGTAGTAAATTTCCTTTTATTAAGATTACCTGTAAAATCAGAATCAACATATCTTTTAATAATGAACTCTGATCCTCCAAAACATAATACAATACTTGAGGTTCCTTTAATGCATCTCAGGATTCTCTTCATAGTATTCCAATACTCTTTACCAAGATCTTCCATGAACCAACTAACCATACCAATTGCCTGAGCAATATCTGGTCTCATACAAATCATTGCATACATAAGGCTTTATGCATACGGTACTCGATACATTTCCATCCTCTCTGCTTCACTACTAGGACTCATACTTAGGAATAATTTATAATTGATAGGAAGCGGGGTAGAAATTGGCTTATAGCCTTGCATGTTAAGAAAGTAGTTCTTCTAAGAAAGCCAAACTTTCTCCTGTCTTTTTTGCCTCGGTGAAGTTGCATCCCTAAAATCTTGTTTTTTGGTCCCAAGTCCTTCATATCAAACTCCTTAGCCAATTATGCCTTCAATTCTTGGAATTGATCTTTGTTGGGGCCTACAACTAATATGTCATCCATATACAACAACAAAATCATAAAATCATCATCACCAACCTCTTGTACTATGTATAATGGTTTGAACACAGTCTGTTGTATTTGAGGCTCATAATGATGTTATCAAATTTCTTGTACTAACATCTTGGCTTGCTTTAGACCGTACAGAGATTTGGTTAACCTGCAAACCAAGTTTTCTTTTCCTTATTTTTCAAAACCTTCTCGTTAGAGCATATATATATTCTTTAAGTTCTCTGTGCAGAAAAATTGTTTTAACATCCAATTGTTCAAGATGTAAATCAAATGAAGCACACAAAGCCAACATTACTCTAATAGTAGTAAGTCTTACCACCAAAAAGAAATCTCATTGAAATCAATGCCTTATTTTGGAGCATATCCTTTAATCACTAGTCTAACATGATACTGCTCCACTTGATCATGGCCATCCTGTTTGATCTTGTAAACCCATTTATTTCCAATGACTTTTGGACCTTCTGGAAGTGTTACAAGCTCTTAGGTCTTGTTTTTATGTAAGGCTTTCATTTCATCCCGCATTGTTGTAATTCACAGAGAAGCATCTGAATTGCTCACAGCCTCCTAAAAGGTTGACAATACTTCTTCCTCTGTTAGAAGACAGTATGTGTCATGGCTTGACATCACATAGTCTGAGTGCCAAGATGGTTTCCTTATTTGACATGTTAATCACCGAACTTCTTCATCATTGGTCTCATCTGGTTCTTGTTCTTCGTGTTCTAGTTCTGCTTTAGAAGAATAATCTTCTCTAATTTTTTTTTATCTATCTGTATAGTAGTAGCTTCTTTAGAAAGGCTATCATTTTTTTACTTACCTTGTAGTTCATTATCTACAATTACATCTATGTTGACAATAACCTTGTAGGTAGTGGGATCCCACAAACAATACCCTTTAACACCGTCAGCATAGCCTAAGAATATACATTTCCTAAATTTTAGATCTAGCTTTGTTCTTTCCTAGGTCTTGTATATCACGTACATAGGACTACTAAACACATGCAAAGAATAATAATCTTTTGGCTTTCCTTTCCACACCTCTATTGCCGTCTTAAGAGCAATAGTAGTTGATGGTGACTGGTTTATCATATAACAAACAATTTTGATTACTTTTTCCCAAAAAGACTTGGCTAGACTTGCAGTCTTCAACATAGCTCTTGTCCTCTCCAGGAGAGTTCTATTCATGTGCTCTACTACACCATATTATTGAGGTATATATGGCACTGTGAATTGACTTTGAATACCCTCTTTCTTACAAAATGCTATAAATTCACCATCCATATATTTTCCTCCATTGTCTATCCTCAAACACTTGATTTTCTTACCAATTTCAAGCTCCACCCGTGCTTTGAACTCCTTGAATACTAAAAACGCATCAAACTTCTTCTTCATTGGGTATGCCTAAATAAAAGATACAAAATATTTTGCTCTTCCCATAGAAATTTCTAGTGACTCCCATACATTAGAATGAACCAAGTTATATGTGCTTGCTTCTAGTAGTATACTTACCAAATTTCAATCTATGCTTCTTACTAGTCACACAATGCTTACAGAAAGATAAATTTAGCGATTTGAGCTCGTGAAAGATATTACGTTCTGCAAGAATCTTCAATCCATGTTTTGACATATGGCCCAATTTATGATACCATGTCATCGTCATTTCTTCTTGGCTAGTTGAAGCAACTAATGCATTTGCCGCCTGCAACGTATCTCCTAGAAGCATGTATAGATTAACATCGATCTTCTTTGCTTTTATCTCTACTAGAGCCTCTTTCACCACTTTCAAGATCCCATCTTCAATATGGGTCTTACAACCAAGTTCATCTAATTTCTAGATAGACAAAAGATTTTTCTTTAATCCCTTCATATGGCATACTCCCTGAATTGTGCGAACAGTGCCATCATACAATTTTAATTTGATAGTACCAACCCTTACAATTTCCAAAGCATGATTGTTTCCCATTAGCATGGATCCTTTTGAGATAGGTTCATATATGCAAAACCAATCTCGTTATGAAGTTATGTGTCATGTTGCTCCTGAATCCATTATTCATACATCAATGAGTTGTCTTTTGCCTTTGGGACCAATTGCAGCTTCGCTATATAAAATTTCTCCATCATTAGAGGTACTAGTAACACACCTTTGAGATGTACTTGCTCCAGGAGACTTCTCCGAATTTTTCTTATTATACCAACAATCTTTCTCCGGGTGCCCCTTCATGCCATAATTGCAGCATTTAAAGTTCTTTCGTCTTCGAGACTTTGATCTACCATGATTTTGGCTCTCACTGGGGTGATACTCTACTGATCTTTCTTTCACCATTATTAAGGCTTCCGCTCTCTTTGAACTTACTCTACCATCTTCTTTATTTTTACGCTTGGATTATTCTTCAAGAATGGCTCCGATGACATCATTAAAGTGCAAGTGACCAATAATATTATTGTTTGTTATATTGATGATGAGTTGATCATATGAATCTCGTAAGATTTGAAGTAGAAGTTCGACACACTCATTTTCTAGAATTATAAAAATCTGATGTTGTAAGCTGGGTAAACAACGTATTCAGATTATTGATGTGCTTCATCACTGATGTGGACTAACTCATCTAAAGCGTAAACAACCTTCCCTTCAAAAATATTCTATTGTGAAGTGATTTCACCTTATATAGTTTGATGAAGGTATCCCATATCTCCTTTGGAGTATGCTTTTCTGCAATGCTTGACAAAACCGAATCCATCATTGTTAAGTGCGGGGTGGAAACAACATTGTCATCCATCTCTTTCCACTTTTCGTCAGTTATACCAACGGTTCTTCCTTCAATTGTCGCCAAACAATTTTCTTTTCCTAAAATTTCCTTTATCCTTAATTTTCACAGGGAGAAATTACTCTCACTAAATTTTTTAATCTCAAATTTTGCCGCTTTTTTTACTAAGTTGGTTTACACAATTTCACTGTGAATAGTACAGTATACGTAAATGATATTATATATTTTTACAGCACACTAGAATAAATCCAGTATACATTAACAATCACCATAAAAGTATACAACTACACTTGTGAATAGTACCATAATGTGAATAGTAACCAATAACCAATGGCTCTGATACCACTATTAGGTACCAAAGTAACAAGATATTATCACGTAGCTAAAATAAAAATAAGGAGAGAAATTGAACACTTAATAATTTTACATGGAAAACCCTCAACAGATAAGAGAAAAATCATAGGCAAGATCAGAGAAATATTTTCACTATATCAAAGAAATATTACAACTTCTCTCTAATTAGAAGGAGAGAACAACGATACTCTCTCTTATAAATAGGAGAACACATTCACTAGAAGAACCTCATAGGAGAACACTATTTTATTTGTGTTTATCTCATTACTTAAACTTGAGATTTTGGGTGCAAAAACTAGAACAAAAAGTTGCAATTTATAGGAAAAGTCCTATAAATGACTTGTGGCCATAATGCTTCGTTGAATTTGATTGGCCAGTGCACACTTTAATTCTTCAGTGGACATTTTAATTGCCAATCATTGCACATGCCTACATTATGTGTAAATGCACCTGATCCGGTCTTGATACCAGTACCAGGACAAGGACGTAATTTTATCCGTCCTCACTATGCTACCAACGTTGCAGGTAGGCCTTTGGACTGTAAACCCCATATCAGGCGCTCTCCCTATACTGGTATGTCCAGGTTAACACCTCGCACACCAAAAAACATCCACGTCACCCGACAGAGAGTACAGGGTATAGCTGCCACAGGATGTTCGTAAGAGACGTGGCTCCTCCCGCATCATGTATCAGAATCGTACACTGTACAATGTACTATTTATCCCTTGGCCCCACCTACACCTGACGATTCATTCTCCATGCTCACCTATAAATAGTCCATTCTCATACGTAGAAAGGTTAGGTTGTTCTCATTCTTTATATGCTATTTTATCGCTCGAGTTCTCTTAACTTGAATCCTCATACTTGTTACTAACTTGAGCGTCAGAGAATCTTCGCAGGTGGCACCACCTTTCGCCCCCTCCCCCCCTCAACGCGGCGAAAGCTTGGTGTTAAGGATCTCCAGGACTTCAACACCAATATCTCCCATTGAGATATCAGATACCAATACCGGATACCTACTGTACCGGTGTAAAGATACTCTTTGTGGTTGATTCTTGTGGCTGGTCCCACACCGGATCTTACACCCCGAATCAGACTAGTTCAACACCTTTAGATAATAATTTTACCACAAAGTGACTTTAGCTCTTGACAGTTTATTATGGTGCGATGATGGAATCCAATATATGTGTGTAAAGTTTTACATAATATCATATCTTTTAAAAATGAATTTAATTTAAATATATTTTTACAATAAAAAAATTTACATTCAAATTCAATCATGAATTATTATGTAAATAGTTATTTTTAATTTATATAATAATAATTTTAAAAGTCATAGCATGAATTTTAATTTATCAAAATTGTGAAATATTTTACAATGTATATAAATTAAGTTCTATGACAATTCTTCAAAATATTTTTTCCGTAAAACTTTTAAGAATTCTTTTATATCCTAGTTCTATCATAAATAACCTAAATATTCAGATAAAAAATATGAATTTTAGTGTTTTAAATAAATTAAAATTAACATGAGCTTATTAAAAATTTACAATTGCATAATTCAAAATTTTGAGAGATTTAATTTACCCAATTGAAATTAAAAAAATCAAACTCACATATAGATAACATTAGAGAATCCAAAAACACAATCAAACCAAATAAAATCTTAGTTTGTCCTGATAAACCAAATTTGAATTCAAATTCTTAATAGTGAGAAAGATGGTGCAGAGAAATTTCTATGGCATCTTTTGGATTGATTACTTTAAAAATTGAGGTTAAAAGTATTTTTATATTAGTTTCATGAAAAATATTATTTCCCACAAAATTTTTGGTTTTAATACCAATGTAAAAAAATTAAAAAATAATATTTTATCTCAATTATTTTAATAATTAATGTAACAAATATATTTTACTTTTTTACATTGTTAAGCAACCGTTATAAAAAAATATATAAATATTAATATTTTATATCAGTTATTGAAATAATTAATGTTAAAAAAAATTTATATCAATTATCGAAACAATTGATGTAAAAAAGATTAAAAATAAAATACACCCATGAGAAATAACAAGAAGATAGATTTGAAGGATATTTGTATTTTGAATTCGATTAATTAATTTATTTTGTTTAGTTTCATCTTTGAATCTTTTATTTAAAAAAAAACAACTTATAACTGGAATGAAACAGGAAATTAGTATATTTGGTGATTATTTTCTTCGTGCGAAATAGCATTGCATTAGTTTCATTACTATGAGCTGATGTAAAATCTCCGAGGGTAAAATTGATATTTTCAATCGGTTTCTGAAATAAATGATACAAGCTCACTAAAAAATTAATTGCAAATATTTTTTATACCAACGACAATTCAAATAACAGGGTTTGTTGGTTTGGGAAAATAAAGTGGTTTGGATTGTGAAAATATATTTTTTAAAATTTTATATAAGAAATATTTAAAATAATTTTTTTGTCTTTTATTTTTATTTTCTGTTTTTATTTTTTAAAAGTATAAATTTTTAAAAATAAGAGATATAATGATAATTTTGTAATTAAAATTAAAATTTTAAAAAGAGGTTTTCACAATAAACGTTTTCACGAAAAATGAAGAGAAAGGTGGAAGCAAGGAAGAAAATATTAAAGGATGGTGCAGTAAGAAATTTCTCATGTTTCCCCCTCGAATCTGAAATTCGTGGACAAAAACGAAACATTGAATTTGTTAACAGAGTTGGTTCCCTTTTTGTTGTAAGCCCAACGTTGGTTCCTTTTATTAATGACAAAAGTGACAAAACAATTGTTCCAAAAACAAAAGTGACAAAAAATTTCTTTTATTAATGACAAAAAAAATTCTTCCAAAACAAAGTGACAAAAATAAACAGGTTAGTTCTTGACTTCTTGTTACACGATATGACTTACTTGCACCTTCATATTTATATAAGCTCAAATTCATACAAGATTCTGCCATGTGTTTTTTTTTATTAATCTAATTATGAAAATTGAGTTTGACCTACTGAGTCATTATTAGTTGTAATTTTTAGGTTAAATTACATGTAAATATTTTCTTGGTTTTTTTTATATAAATGCACCATTGAACTAGTAATTTTTCCATTATTTTACAACTATCAAGCATGAACATATAATATAGCCCCATTTTGAGTTTTGTGATAATTTTATAGGTGATGGAAGCTTAAAAATGATAAAAAGCTTGAGTTTTGAAGGTCCTATCAAATTTTGCTCACATGTAGACACGAGAAAGAAGCATAGGAAGTTAGGAATCCATTATTGGCACTTTAAAGTTTAACAACCTTTAAGGATTCTCAGTCATTTCTTAAATCTATATCATTTTTTAAGCATAGCTTAGTTTAATCATGTGTGACTAGCCTTTTTTTTGTTGGGATTGAACAACCTTAGTAAGGATAATGCTTTTATAATTATCTTTGGTTATTTTATGAAATTAATTCGAGTTAGTATTTCAATTTTGTTTAATACACGTTTTGGGAAAATAAATCATGTGTGTACTTGTAATTTTTAAACGAATGATAGATTGAATTACCTATTATTCTTAATTCCTAGGGATAGGGTCAAGAATAATAGCATTTAGTACTTGCTCATAGTGATGATTTTATCCATACTCAATTAGAGGGATTTTCGTTTGAGGATAAAGTTTAAGATCCATGTTTCGATAGATCAAGTTTGGTGAAAGTGAGTTTCAATGTTTTGGTTAATCGTATAATTGAACCTAATAATTATAGGGACATAAACTGAAAAGGGAAGTTCGATCCCAACCCTTTTCTTAGTTTTCTCTCGGTTAATTTATTTTCTATGGCTTCTCTTTTACTCGTCGAAAAACCAAATCAACTCCTTTCTTTGTTTGTGACATTTGTTTATATATTTTTATGATAAATTAGTAACAATTATTCAACCAATTGTCATATAATTTGACAAGTCCCTATGGACCGACAACCCTCATTGATAAAATTTGAAATCACAATGAAAATAATGTAATTGTCAGGGTCTAATAGTCATTTAATGGTCAATATTAATTTGATTATTTGATACATCTTGAAACTTTGGTTGACCAACAAATTAAAATTCTATTTATTGCTAACCCCAATTAAGCAAAACCAACTAAAAACCAAACAGATCACATGTGGAATTATAGAAATATATGTGCTTAAGTAACACTAATGAAAGAGTAATATTATATTCGATTTTAAATATAAACAAAAGTATCTAATTTGACACATATTAAAAATAATAGTTGAAAGTACTTATTTGCATTAATGTTATCAGATATTTAATATAATTTTTTAAAATACTTTTAATATGATTCATTATACAAAACATTAGTTGAGTTTATAATATATATAAGAAGAATATATTTGATAAGAAATTGAAAATGAAATGGACTACAAAATTCTGCTAAATATTATTTATATTTAAAACGAAAAGATAGTACTAAATAGTTTTAATTAACGAATTGAACAAAATTCTACTGAATAGTTTCGATTAACAAGATTAAGGTGAAAATGCTGCATAAAATAATTCATCTAATCACCAGTAACGTGTATATTCCTTATCATTTAATTAATTAAACATTAAATATGTAAGTCATATAATCTAATCTATGTCTTAATTCTAATATTTGCATTGAAGCCCTTTTCTAAACGGATGAGTCACGTCACGTTGAGGTAGAATGTATCAGATGCTTCTGTTTTCTGAATTGTTGGGGGGTGAATCACATTCACGTTCGAGGCAAAGCAGGCAATGGGCAACGCTCAGTCACCTCCTAGTAATCCTCGATACGTTTCGGCAACAAGGTTTCTCTCTCTCTCTCTCCACTCTCTTACACAAAATCAATTTCTATATATTAATCTCCAAAACCATTGCAGAGCTTTTACTCCAAAGGAACTCGAAGACTTGAAGTCTCTTTTCAATCATTTGGCAGCTCAATCCCAGAGCAACGCCAAATACGTCTCTCCTTCCGTTTTTCAGGTTCATTCTCCTCAGCGATCCAATCATTAATTGTCTCCATAACCCAATTGTTGTTATTAATTATTCTTTAAAACCCTTCAAATTTTATTTTATTTTTCAATGCTCTTTCGGTGTAGTCATATTTTAGACTTCATGGGCCTCTCGGGAAGAGGATGTTTGATTTAGTTACTCAAGAGCGCAAGGATCAAACTTTAACCTTTGAAGACCTCGTTGTTGCTAAAGTCAGTTTCTGGTTATCATCAACGTTTTCCTCTTTTCTTCGTATTGTCCCGAAATTAGGGCTTACCTAATATTCCCTCAAATTGTCATGATGCAGGCTTCTTATGAGAAAGGAACAAAAGATGAAATTGAAGAATTCATCTTTCGCTTATTAGATGTATCTGGTGACAATTTTGTTGGGAGGTAAGGGGAGTCTCACTTGCAATCTCAAATTTTGTGCCTTCTTTAGTTGAATGGAGGCCATCTGATCATATACAACCATCCATTTTGTGTAGAATAATTAAACAATGAACCTGGTTTGCTAATCTGCTAATTTTAATTCATTTATTGTCCATTAGTGAACTTTAGTCATTTTATATCTAAATATTTCTCGGCCAATAGTTAAATTGAATGTGCCATTTAAGCATGTTGATGGGGATTTGATTACTACCCGTGTATATGGAAAGATTTGTTGGAAGAACTAAAACTTACTTTCAGTGATCTTTATACCTTAAAGGAATTAGTCTTTTTGGTTGAGAGAAAGAAGGATGTTCAAAAACAATGAACAAGGGATGATAAAGTATTGGAATTTTTAGTTTATGGATATATATTTTCCACTTTCAAGGGTGTTTAAAAATATTTTGCTTTTCTTTCCATCTTTCAATTTCATGTTAATGCTTGTTACATTGGAGATGCAGGTCTGATTTGGAATCTGTTATGAATGCCATTTTTAACGATATATTATGCATAAAAGGTTCTGAGGATAGATCAAGTTCACACCAGGACATTGTCAACATATTTTTGAACACTGCAAATTTCTCTGGGCATAATGAAGGGGGGACCGAGGAGACTATGTCTTTTGAAGATTTCAGAAGTTGGTGTGCTCATCTCCCTTCTGTGAGGAAGCTTCTTGGAAGCTTGCTGTTGCCATCTGATTCAGGTATTTCTGCACTTAGCTTCTGATGTTTTTGTTATTGACTTCATTTCTTAACAGTTTATCATATGTGACATAGCAAGATCAAGATCAAGATCAGAGTTATGAACAGGCAAACCTCAAATCGGTTGGATTTGAATCTTTCAATTAGACTTTATTCTTACCAAACTTTGCCTCTGTTTGTGCTTTTTGTTCCCCCCAATTTTACATAGTCAGATCCCAAAGTTGGACACAAAAGGAAGCTTTGTTAGGCAGTCAATAGCCAATTTAAAGCTTTGTTTAAGCCTTTATGGCTTGGGTCAATAATACATCTATGCTAATGCAAGGTTATAACTTGTAGGTATGTGTTGTGTGACTTGGGTTTTAGCATTAAGTAATCTATAGCTACCGCCCACTTCATTAGCACTCGGATGAAGTGTTAAATAGTATGATTTTCTGGGATGGATCATTAGAGTATAAAGTATAATTTATTATGGAATTTGAAATATCCAAACATCACCATGTATAAGAGAATTCACTCTGTATACCTTCAGAAAATCATATAGGATGAAAAAAAATATGCTAAGGAGTTAAAATAAAATTCATAATTTAGAATCAGGTACACAGTTAAAGTTAGAAGAAGAACTAAGGTGGGTACTATTTGTGGAATAAGGACAGAAATGTAGTCAATGTTAGGAGGATAAAGGGAAACCATTGGAAAGGTTATTGTGATTTACTGAGGTTTTGGTGTTTGATAGAGTCCAATTGATAAGTTGATTTATGTGACTGACCTGTCCTAAGGCTTGGTTGATCTTGTCTTTTTTGTTGTAGTAGACTTTGTACTCATTAATCATTTGGTTGGTGGTGTTGTAGGCTTCTTTTTAGCAACTAAAAACATTTTGTCTTAAATAATGAGCTTTCTTCTAATAGCATAATTATGATATTAAATGAGAGTAGCAATTGATGTTGATGATCTGCATAATACATGCTTGCAGCTTTGGCTAAATGAATATCAGGGCCTAAGAACAATTCATTGCACAATATTGAATTTTGTAAAATGTAGTTTTTCCAGTTACCAAAAACATATATTTGTAGAGTGTGAATTTATACTTTTTCTTAACTATATTTGCATGGAACTCTGTATGTATCTGTTAGGCCATTAGAGTTACACACACAGACACAAGTAATTTCATTTATTTGCTTCACTTGCTTGAGTGTAATAATTTTAGTACCACATTTTTAGATAAAATGCTACTGGATTAGTTTTGACATTTTAGTTCAGGGTAAATGATTGGCATATTTCTTATTCCAATTTTTTGCAATTTCTTAGGACGACCAGGTTCTCAAATTCCTATACTTTTGACCTTGAAGGCTATTGATCCGAACATTATACTTCTGAGAAAGGAATATGCTTGGCATATTGGAGGAGCACTTACCCAGCATGAGCTGGAAGATTGGAAGCTTTTGTATCATAGTGCTGTTAATGGTCTTAGTTTCAATACATTCTTAGGCAACATTTCGTAAGTACATATTTTTGCCTTTAAATTGTCCTACTTTAAATTCATAGATTCCTGTAAACTTCACACATAATCAATGTCCAATGATGTTAGATTTAGAAGTAAACAGTATACATGAAATGCATGTGACGTTTCGGTGGTTACTATGAGCAAGAAGCAGAAGGTGGCTTGCTGCACTACAGACACATTCTTTTTGCCTTAACAATATCGTCAGTACATGTAAATATTGACTGTACATTTGAGATATCTAAAACTTAGCTAGCGTTTGGTATTTACACATGGACTACAGGTGGGTTTGTTGTTGGTCGATAGTTTTACTAGCTGATAGCTATGCATAGGTTGAACTATATATTAGAAGCTTTACTGTTACAATGCTAAGTTCAAAGCTAATCTATCATAATTGGAAAAGTTGGAAGTAAATTGTAACAAACTTATTATTACTATTATTTGTTCGTTTGGTAAAACTTGCCTATCAAAGTTTTGTAAATTTACATTGATTAGAAAGAAGCATAATCTGTCAGTTTACTGATTTCTGTTGTTCTGAGGTTGTAATTGGTGAAAATGCCACTTTAATTTCAGTTTTCTTTTATGTATGAAGTGTTTAAATCAGTTTCTGGTTTATGCCAACTAAGCTCTAGTAGGATTACTGGAGATTTGGAATGCATAGTAACACTTAATTTAATTGCAGAAATCATGCTGGCCCAACTGTGTTAGTCATCAGGGATAAAGAGGGTAATATATATGGAGGATATGCTTCTCAACCATGGGAGCGGCATGCTGATTTTTATGGAGATATGAAGTGTTTCCTTTTTCAACTAAATCCAAAGGCATCTATATTCAGGCCGACTGGAGCAAACAGTAATCTACAATGGGTAACTACTGTCCACTTGTTTCCTAGATTAACGTCCCCTTCTTGGTTCTTGCATGCTGAACTGTAATTATTTAACATTTCCTTAAAGCATAGTGATAGTGATCTTTATGGTTATGCCTATCTTACAAGACGGCTCATTTGTTAAAAGTCTTGTCTAGATTCCATCCATTCCACAGGTAGAATAGTGATGGTGATCACAACACTCTACACTTGCTAGATTTTCATTCTTACTTTTATTTTCTTTAATTCTTGAATTGTCCACTTCTTGTAGTGCGCTATCAACTTCAGTTCAGAGGACATTCCAAATGGCATTGGTTTTGGGGGACGAGTGAATCACTTCGGTTTATTTCTGTCAGCCAACTTTGATCAAGGCCATACGTTTACATGTTCCACGTTTGGTAGCCCTTGCCTCTCCAACACTAACCGTATATTGCCAGAAGTAATAGAGTGCTGGGGAGTCACTCAAGGTGCGTTACAGGACAAGAATGGTGCACTCAAGGGCACTGTTCTGGAGAGGTTCAAGGAAGATCGCCACATGCTCAACATGGTAGGCCTAGCAAATTCCAGCGAGTAAGGTGTTGCATGTGTTTGAATCGTTGTTTATATGCCATGAGAATGGCAACCTTATGTAGCATGAATCCTGTTAAATTACATATTGTGAATCTCCTTTATATATATATATATATTTGGTGTCTTAACAGTTGTTTTTGAAGAAATAAAATAAAATGCACGTTTGTCGCTCGTTACTTTGTACCCAATATATCACTGTAGGTATTGGTAGTGAACTTGACTCTGGAGAACTTAAAAATTGATGAAATATATATTTAAAGAACATTTTCTTTGGTCTCCTAGGTAATTCTTAGGAGCGATTGTCATGAAACTAAACTTATATCCTAACCAGTTTTAAATTGTAGTTGCAATGACACCTCCAAAAATCTTAATATTGTGGTTAGACGTATGCAGCTGCTGAATATTGAAAAACCTTGATATTACAATTATAATTATCATTGTGACCGCAATTTAAAACACCGATCTAAATAAGAATTGGGATCAAAATGTCAAACCCATCACGCTTATAAATAATTGAATAACATTTAGAAAAATGGAATGACAGCAGTTTTTTATTGGTAAGTAGTCCAGAAATTGAAGCCTACAATTTGGGCCTAATTAGGGGAAAGTTTTCTGAAAGCTTCTTCGACGGCAACATTAAGGGTACTGAAACCTCCATCGACAACAAGATTCATCCCACTCACATACTTTGAGTCATCACTAGCAAGAAACAAAGCAGCTTCAGCCACATCCTCCTCCTTCAGAACCACACCCTTCAAGTTCCCCGCCTCCGAATACAGCCTCTCTGCCCTTTCCTTCTCCAACCCCATTCCACTCCTCAGCATCGGAGTCGCCACACCATACGGGGAAACGCAGTTAACTCTTATCCCATGCTTCCCCATTTCCACGCACAAGTTCTTCATCAGCCCCACCACCGCGTGCTTCGACGCCGCGTACGCGTGCGGCGAACTCGCGTGAATCACCGAAGCAACGCTCGACGTGAACACGATGCTCCCTTTCTTCTCGGGAACCATTACTCTTGCGGCGTGTTTGGCGGCGTAAAAAGCGCCGTAGACGTTGACCTCGAAGACCCTCTTCAAGTCGGCGGGATCAAGGGTGGTGATGGAAGGTTCCACGGGCCCTGCGATGCCGGCGTTACTGAACATGATGTCGAGCTTGCTGTGGCGCGAGACGGCAGCACTAACGGCGGTTTCGACGTCATTATCGTTAGTGACGTCGCAGTGAACATAGGAAATGTTGTCGGAGTTGAGGTTTTTGCAAAGGGAGTGTCCTAGGTTGTCTTGGATGTCGGCGATTACGACTTTGGCGCCGTGGCGAAGGAAAAGCCTTGCGGTGGCTTCGCCGATGCCACTGGCTCCACCGGTTATGAGTGCTACCTTGCCTTGTAACCTATGCATTATCGCACGACTACATCCATTCACCTCCTTCAGTTCTCAATCAAAATATCTCAACTTCGGTTTCGCTTTTCACTCTATGATTGCACACCAAGCACGGTCAGCTGGAAAAGACACCCCACAGGTGTCATTTTGTTATTAATTATGACCTTGGTTTGTGACCGCTTAATATTTCCCCCTCTGGTAAAATTGAATCACATCTACGATTATATTAATCATCATCTTAATCATAATCATTATTTTCAATTTCTATTTACCCTAAGCTTTTTTCTCTTACCTTTCGAGTTTACATTTCACTTCAATTTATTAATTGTTTTTTATGACCCGATTTTTTTAAAACTAATAAAAGAATTATTTTTATTATTTGGTACAATTAATTCTTTTATTCAAAATCAAACCGAATCACACCAGACTAGTTCAATTCCAATGGCCAATGTATGAAGTGGTAGAGAGTTGATCATGGTTAAGAGGTAAGGGTGGAAAAGAAATCCATTCATAGATAATCTCTGAGTTACCTACAATAGATATCTATATATTTACTAAACAAACGAGTACTAGTTTTGTTATTAATATTTACTTTTAAATATATGCAAATATTTAGGTATTTTATTATTTTATAATGAGATAAAAAAATATAATAGTTTTAATGATAATACTTTTAATTTATGCAATTGTAATGATTGAAACCATATTAACTTATATTATTTCATGATAAAATAATATTATATTTTTTACATTTTACCACTTCTTTTATTATTTTAAAAAATATTAAATATTTATAAATAAATGTGAGTACTCATTTCTCTATCAATGAATACTCATTATTCATCTCATACTTTGGGTACGGGGTAGTAGTAACGTGTTACCCACACCAGTCCAGTTGTTATCCTTATTACGAGATGCTTTTCATTTTGGTAATTTCCCCTTGAAAGTTCATCAAAATTGGTAATTTTAACCAAGGAGTTATTGTAGTGGTACAAACATACTATAATATGAATGAAAAAAATGGATTATACTTTAAATTTGAAGATGATACGTAGTGGAAAAAAACAAGTTTCACAATACTAGTAACTTTGAGGCAACAAGCAAGATTGATCTCTAGTTTTTTTTATAAATAGTTATCAACGTTTTCATATTAGAGGGGAACAACTATGTTGTTTTATTTACACTTATTAGTGAATTTTTTTTATTCAAATAATTCTATGTAAGTATGTATATTTATTTAATTTATTTTCAATAACATATTTACAAAAACTTATTCGATATTGGTCAGTCTGAAAGCTGATTTCCATGGAACGATATCTGCTGAGAGACAAATGGATGGTATGACTTGTTCCACCACCACCTGCATAAATGTCGTATATAGGACCGTAAGTGGATGAGTTCCATAAGACACACTATCTGATGCTTAAGTCAGTAAAGAACCTCATAGCACTACTAGACAAAATAGGGAATTTAGAATTATTGCGTAATAAATGTGTACCTTTCATTGTTCATGAGGCAAGTAATTATAGTGTGGGATGATGTACGAAGCTATGATTACATTGTCAGATCCTTTGCAAGTTTTGTTAATGGCGTGACAACTGACCTGGTTGTCCTTGTGAACAGGATCCTTTGCCAAGAGTTCTTGGATTTCGTCCAGGGAGGGACGCACTTCCTAATGGATACAGGTACTGATATGTCGTCCTTAAGGAATTGATACCTCGGTCTCATGTCCAGATTATATGCCCCTCAGCTTATGGCGTTTGCAAAGCATTGTCTCGAACTGCACTTTAGACGACCTCTGAAGCATGATATACGTCTTCATCTTAGTCTTGTTCTCAATGCCTAATAAAATGCTTAACATTTTGTTTGGGTTCTTTTTCTACCACGCATCATTTCCTTATTGGTCGGTTTGAATTTTTTGGTAGTTGCATTGTTTTCCCACCTTCGCCTCAATGCATTAATGATGAGCGTGTTAAGGTAATGGTTGTCCCTGGCTTTTTATTATCTTGTCCCTGGTTTGTCTCCCCATAATAAGTGTGTCATTTTCATAATTTCTACGTGTGCGTAAATTATAAGATGACATTAGCTAAGACTGCTCCGAGGTCTAAGCATCTTCTTAACTTCAAACTTAGAACTCATTTCTTACTTCCGAGGTACCTCTCTTCGACCCTTATTTTCAATATGGTAGTTATTCATGAACTTAAGGACGGTGACGACGACAATAGTTCTTTGGAGATACTCCTTGGGCCTCCACCATGGTGGCTATCCAAGGGGTCTCGACATAAAGCCCAGATTCAATCGAATGATGGACGACTTCAAGTGTATCCTACCATCTTGTTGAAAGAAGTTTTCAATTTTTGATGAGGACACAACCAGAGGGACTTATTTTGGCTAAAATAATTTTTTTGTTTCTTTTATACATTTTTCATTACTTTAGATTAGGGTCTGGCTTCTTCAATGCCAGTCCTGCTTCCTGTTGAACAATTAAAACCATTACAGTTTGTACCATATTTGACAATATAACAAAATTTGTTAGTGTTTCAAGTTTATACCTGTGTAGGAGCAACCGACAGAAGTTCGTTAGGCCACATAAGAAAGTGTCCAACGTCCTGACCGACGGTCTTCACCTCTGGAGTTGCCACTAGCACAGCAGTATCCTCATCAAGGACGAGCACAACAGAGACCCTGGACATACCATTAGGTAATGACTGATGGTGAACCACAGGGCCTAAGTTGTAGACCATGTCAGTGGCAACTGGCTCCTCCGACCCATCAATGAACAGGTCACATTGATGGGTATCCACAGCCTCGACCCCATCATCGTCAGGGTCAGGTGTAGCGCACGACCCCTTAGTGCTAACCCTTCGTACCTACATATTTACACATCAAACTGAAGTTATCCAATAATGAAAGAAACAAATTAAAAACAACTTCAAGTTAAATACTATAAGGAATCCAACCTGTGGGTCGACAGCTGGGCAGTAGGCTCCTGGTGATGGCTGAGTGAGGCCTTCATCTCCTCCTTGAATCAGGCCATCTCTTGTTGCAGCTTTGTAATCTCCTCCTGCTACTTAGCCTTCACAACAGCCACCCTTGACTCAATTTGGTAAATATTTATACATTTACTTTCTTATTTGTATTTGACCTCAATTTGGTAAATATTTTAGATTGATTTTTTATTTTTTAAATCTAATTATGTCTTTTTACATCTCTCGCATATTCAGTGAACAAATCTTTATAGGATTAAAATAGTGGCAAAATAAATTTTTTGATCAAATTTAGTCACAATTGTTTTTTACAAATTGATCTAATGACAAATAATTTTCAAAAATCGGTTTGAAAGCTTGCTCTTCTAAATTATTAATCTATACATTTGCCCAAAAAAATTTATAATTTCTTTTAGGCAGGCGATTATTTATTAAAAAACAACAAATAATTATGAAATCACTATTTATATTAAAATTAATCCAATAATTTCAAAACCTAAGACTATATTTAGTGGTGCATCACACTTATAAATGCTTAATTATTTTTATAATAATTTTTAATCAATGTCATATATATACACCACCCTTTTTTACTTTTTAAAATTTAAACATCTATTTACTTTATCTCAAAGTTTATATTAAGAACTCAAACAGATCTCACAAGTTATCTTATATTCATTATTTTTATTTTATTTAGAAGTAAAAACTGAGTATGGTAAATATAAAATGTAATCTAATTACCAAAAATCAAAGTGAAAACCAAACCTACAAACAATATACACAGACAGGCCATTAATTTGAAGTTCATTATGGAGTTCTCTTTCTGGTCCCTCAATGTCCAGTCTTGACAATGGTCAGACCTTAACACACTTTTGCTATACAGCTTCACTTGTAACACCATCTGTTATACCTTAATAAATTATAGAAAAATTCGTAAATTTTTTTTAAAGATATGATTGTTAAAAAGAAACCATCGGAATAAATTACATACATTATTTCTGAAATACCTCATAAATATTATTAAAACTTTATAAAGTAATTGTACATTCATCCGAAGAAAATAAACATTAAACATTATAAGAAAGAGAGGAAACTCCATGGCCCAAAAGCAACAAAGGGTTTTCACAAACTTATATATAATAATATCAATCACAATCACAATCACATACACAATCAATTATGAATGCATGAATGTTATGCAATATCTTCATCATAACTTACCTATATATGTGGGCCCTTAAATTTTAATTTGCACTGGGCCAACCAGGAGTTTACACTATTCCATAAGTCCGGATAATAATAATATGAACAGCTCATCTGGAATGGAAACACTTAGAGACTAGTCAGATTGAGAAAGTTTTTATTGTGAAAATACCCGACACTAGGGAGCTATCCCAGGTCCCCTGAAGCACCCTTTCACACCCTCTCATCCCAAGGCTTAAAATTAAGTCTCCTCTAATGTATCCTCGGTTTCTATAATCTGTCCCCAGACAATATCATTTAATTTCACTTTAATGATTCATGATGCATGAACTACTCGCGTATTTAGTTGGTTAAGGCTTTTAGAAACTTAATTATTAAATATCTTAAAGGTTTAAAACATCATTTCAATAAACTGTACATTTTTTCAATTCTCTAAATTTCTGTCCCACAGAAATAAATTTGGCACAGTTTTTAATTCTCACCAAAATTGAGTTTCCAAGCCTTAAATATCTCAATACTTATCATAGAAAACTTTACATATATATATTTTTTTTCAAATTGAATCTTAACAATATCGAATTTAGAAATCTCAATTATTTCTAAATATCTTTAGTTATTAGGTTGAAACAAAATAATGTACTTTTAAAAATTTTATTTTACTTAAAGATAATAATTCTTAATTTAAAAAAATACTTAAAATTATAAAAAAATTTCTTTAATTCAAGAATTAATTAATTTTCATAAAATGACTTCTATTGAAATAAATACTAGATTTTTAAAGATTAAAAGTAAAATTAATGAAAATAATTTCTAAGAAGAAATAAAAGACTAAAAAAATAAAATAATACTTTTTCTTAGAATTTAAGGAGTAATGTAACATCCCTGATATTTTAGTAAAAATTATGATGAGTGGAAAATATTAATAAATGTTTTATAGATTTATTGGGTATTTTATGAATTATTATTAAAATAAAGGCAATTATGAATAATTAATTATTGTGGAAATAAATAAAATTTATTTGATTGATTAATTTTAAAAGGGTAAAGTGAGGTGTGATTAGAAGAAGAGAAAAGTTTAATTAAAACTTTTGAGGAAATTATAAAAGAAATGGGAAAAAAGGCTGTTTTGCCCCTGAGCCTTAAATAAAGGTGGTTTCCTTTCTCCCTCCTCATTATTCGTGCGAGCCCACTTCTTCTTTCTCCTTCTTCGTCTGTTTCCTTTCTTCTTCTCCTTCCTCCATCGCTGCCGAGTTGCATGCTCCAGAGGAGGACTCTGTCCGTGTCAAAACTTCGTGAGAACCCCATTTCCCTAACCGTGGTTTCAAGGTGAGTCCATTGAACCGTTTAAATTTGTGTTACCTTGTCTCTTTCGTTTTCTCCTTTGGACCGAATGGTCATGCATGGCGGGGTAAGGTTCTGTTTTCCACTCCTTTGGTGAGTGTGAGCTCGAAAATGGTCTTTAGACTGTGAGGGTGGTACGACGTTAACGGGTTTTGCATTCCGACCCCGTAGGTAGCAGAACGAACACCGGAGGACTGATTGACGAAGCTGGTGCTGGATTCGGAAGTGAAACCGTGAACCCAGCGCTTAGAGGACGTAATCGGCACCAGGAGCAGATTATCGAAGCTTGGAATCGAGGTAAGGGGGTGTTCGGGTTATAATTAATTAGAATAGGACATACTTTGAGTCCGAGTCGTTGAGCTGATTGTGAACATGGTTAGAAATGATGCTGGATGAAAGTTGTATGTGAATGAGTTGTATGTGTATGCATGTATGTATATGGACACCGATCGGTTTAGGATCTTGTGTGTGTGACTTAAGATAATTATGAGTTTGAAATATTTGATGCTATGATAATCAGTGTATAGTGGCAATGTGATGCCGGGCTTGACAAGCAGGTCGCCCGTGTGATGAGTATGTGATGTTATTAATGGCCACTTATGATATGATGAGAAATGTGAATATGTATGATTGTGTGGTATGGGACGGCCGACGGTATGTATAGCCCCTCATTTCCGGCTCCCGTGGTTTTTGTGCCCAGTTGAGCTACCCAGTGGTCAAGCAGGACCCAGTGGTCGAGGTGGAGAGTCAAGCAGGACTCGGTGAACCAAGCAGGGTTCACGGGGTGTCAAGTAAGACCCCCAGCTAAAGGCCGATCCTTTAGTATCTAGATACTAGGTGTCAATTTTGTCTGAGAGTCAGTGGTGAAAATTGATGAATTTAGTATTGTGATGAGTATGATTTGATATATTTGCCGAATGCAATTTGATATATTTGCTGAGTATGATTTGATATATTTGTCGAGTGCAATTTGATATATTTGCTGAGTATTTGATATATTTTCCGAGCGCAATTTAATATAATTGCCGAGTATGATTTGCTATATTTTCTGAGTGCAATTTGATATATTTGCTGAGTATGATTTGATATATTTGCCGAGTGTAATTTGATATAATTGCCGAGTATAATTTGCTATATTTACCGAGTAAGGTTTGCTATATTTGCTGAGTGAGAATTGCTATATTTGTTGAGTGAGAATTGCTATATTGCTGAGTAAGATTTGATATATTTACCAAGTAAGGTTTGCTATATTTGCTGAGTGAGAATTGCTATATTTGCCGAGTGAGAACTGCTATATTGCCGAGTGAGATTTGCAATTTATGGATAAAGCAGTCGGACGGAGTTTATATGCAAGCATTTTGTTAGTTTCCGTTCTAGATTAATTATGATGCCAAACGCTCACCCTTGCTGTGGTTTTCAATTTAGTAACCAGTGACAGGGAAGAGGTCGGAGTCCTGGAGATGCGCCAAGCGGAGGATTGATGCCAAGGAACCGAGTGATTGTGAAATGAATTGTGCGTAATGTATAATGAATTTTCTGAGTATGTGATGTTTTACTATGTTGCCTGTGTATGTTGAACTAATTTCGAATCGGTATGTTGATTAATCGGATATGAATTTATGTTGCTATGTGATCGGTATTGATTTTCATGAGTGAATTTGTGTTTGTTGTAGTAAAGTCAATTACCAGACGAATCTCACTGAGCGGATTCAGTCTTGTCCGAGCGAAGGCCGGGGGAATTGATCCTGTGCCTATTTCGCTCAAGTGAGTATCCCTCGTACCCTTCCGAGTGAAGATTAGAATATTTCCGAGTGAAGATTAGAATGTTTCCGAGTGAAGATTAGAGTGCTTCCGAGTGAAGGGTAAGGGGTTCCCGAGTGAGATATGACCGAGTGAACCTATTTCTGAGTAAAAACCGAATTTTTAATTTTCCTTGTAAGTCTCGTTGTTCGCTCAATTTTAAAATGTGGGATTCGCCCAAGCGAATCGGGGTCTCGCTCAGGCGAATGACCCCTGCCTTCATTTCTTCTTCCGCTGATTCTAAATAATTCCATTTTATTAATTGATTTATTTCCGATCGATTATTATTTTGAGTATGTTTAAGAAAAATAAATATTATTTTATATTAGTACCTAATTAATTTTTATTAAACGTGAAAAATTATTATGAAAATGATTAAACGGGTGTAAATAAAAGGTAAATTGACGCGGGGCGTCACATATGACATCCTGGCGCTGTTGAGGGCGGGGAGTGATTGCCAGTGCATGGGCACGGACAAGGAGCGGCTCCTGGCAGGCTTCTAGCGGGGAATGTGGCATCCCGGGCACTGTTGAGGGCGGGGAGTGATCGCCGGTGCATAGGCACGGACAAGTAGCGGCTCCTGGCAGGCTTCCAGTGGGAGGGACACATGAACGAACCGAATACATACCAGAATGAGAGGGATCCAAAGACTGTATAGGTATGGGACTATACAGTCGATGATAGCTTAAAGAAATGAATTCGTACTACCTATACCAACAAATGCATTAGCCTTTTCGGTAGCCTATCACTTAAGAGCTCTAAAGTTAAGCGTGCTTAACTTGGAGTAATTCTGGGATGGGTGACCTCCTGGGAAGTTCTCAGGAAATATGTGACTGAGGACAAAAGCACATTGGAAAGGTCTCGTGTTGGTCTGTAGGGTGAGTCGTTCATTCCTGAAAAGCGGTTGGGGTGTTACAAGTAAGGTAAGAAAATTCTTACTGAGTTTTAGCTTTCCGTCATGCTTGCTATATGCTCAAACTCTACATCACAAGATCATTCATCACAATTAACAATCATAAATAATTAACAATCACAAAAATAATCAATCAAAATCAAGTCAATAAAGCATCATTTATAAATATTATAATTCAAAGTCTAATAGTTATTAATATAGTCAATTTGAGTCCTTTTGGTCAATTCCTCGCATAGGTCTATATAAGTCCATATAATCTAGTCCTTGCATAGGTATAGTTCAGTCCTATGGGTCATAGTGGTCCAAGCCCTTGCATAGGTATAGTCTAGTTCATATAGGTTATAAAAGTACATGTTCTTGCATAGGTATGCTAGAGTTAGTTACATCAGATATTTAATTTAAAATTTATTATAAATTTTAAGTTAAAGAGTTAATATTTTAAAATAATAATATTATTAAATTTAAAAGGAGTAGGGGACTCCTCCCATTATTCTTATGTCTTTTCATATTATATTCTTATCTCATCCCCCCTTACCTTGAATTGTTACCAAAAGAGAGTTTGCTTTGCGCCTTCGATTTCTAGAAATATTAATACCAATCTTATTTTAGTATAGGCATAAGATGAAAATTAAGATTACTACTTAAAGCAAAAATGGTAAATTTTGAATATTGAATAGTGAATAGTAACAGTAAATAGTAAAACATGAATAATAAAGATAAATAGTAACAGTAAATAGTAATTTACTACTACCTCCGGTTCCAAATATAAGCAAATTTTAGTGGATTTTTTTGGTCCCTTAATATAAGCAAAATTAGACTTTCTCAATGTCATTAAATGCTTGTTTACCAAATATGTCCTCATCATATATATTTCCAAGGCCACTAATTCTTTATGTAATAAATGATACTAAGGGTATTTTAGAAAATTAAATCAAATATGTGGTAACATTAATGTAAATAACTAACTCCAACTACTATTCTTAATATGTGTGAAGTTAGGTATATTTGCTTATATTTGGAACCGGAGATAGTATTTAAATAGTAATTTACTATTAAAATATTAATTTACTATTAAAATAGTATTTTACTATTTAGAATAGTAACTTAAAATAATATTATTTTCAGTATAATAATAGATTTCTAAAAACGATATGAAAATAACTCTAAAAAATATAAAAGAGACGTATTCTTACCTTAGAATTTTAGCAGAACCTTCTTCCAAAAAAATTTATTTCTCTCTCTTACTTCCATCACTATCTCACTAGCACTACTATATTAAGAAAACTTAATTTGAAATTATGAATTCTAAAGAAGAATTCATTCGGTATTTATAGGAAGGAAAATTACTATGCATTCTATTATTTTAATATAAAAGTACTGTGCATTTTCTAAAATTTAAATCCTAGTTACTATGCATCTTTTGAAAATTTCGTACATACACAGTGTTTTGCATAGTAAATGTCGGCTGAATTATTAAGTCAAATAGTAATCTTTCACTCGGTATATTTTAAATATTCAAAATGAGTCCTTTTTGAAATTTATCGATATTATATCAGTCCTCACTAATTTTATAATAAGTAATATAAAGTTTAAATTTTAAAAATCTAAAATTTTCTGTTAATAAACATTTATTGATACATTTTTAATTTTTTAACGATTAAAAAAATCATGATTTTTCTCAAACCAATAATTTTTAGATAAGTCTACTTGAAATGGATTTTAGAAAATTTTCTTATAATTTAAATTCACTTTCTTATAAATATTTTTGATTTTAAGTCACTTTATATGAATTTAAAATTATTTAAAATATATTATTTTATTAAAATAATCAAAAATTCTAAAAAAATTTCAAAAAATCGTAAATAATAGGTAGATTAAAAAGTTTTAAAGAACTATAATCTAATTCCTTCAAAATTTTAATATAAAAGTAAAAATAGGGGTGTTACAACTCTACTCCCCTTAGAAAATTTTGTCCTCGAAATTTACATTATTCAGTAAAACAAATGAGGATAAGATTCTTTCATCTCAGTTTCTAGTTCCCATGTAGCATCTTCTCCTCTCGTTTCACTCCAAATAACCTTTACAAGCGGAATTGTCTTGTCTCTTAACTTTTTTATTCTTCTGTCACCTATTCTGACAGGTGGTGCATCATATGTAAGATTATCTTTAACTTGTATGACATCAGGTTCAATAACATGTGTAGGATCAGATATATACTTTCGTAAGTTTGACACATAAAAAACGTTATGGATATTAGAAAGAAAAGGTGGTAATGCTATTTGGTAGGCAAGAGGACTAACTTTATGAATTATTTGATATGGACTAATAAATCTAGGAGTTAGTTTTTGAGATTTCATTGCCCGACCGACCCCAGTCGTAGGTGTGACTTTCAAGAATACATGATCGTCTTCTTGAAATTCGAGCGGCTTTCTTCTTTTGTCATAGTAACTTTTATACCTGCTCTGTGTTGCCTTCATCTTTTCCTGAACTATTTTGATTTTATCTTTGGTTTGTTGTACCAATTTTGGTCCTAGCATTAAGTTTTCACCAGTCTCAAACCAACATAGCGGGGTCCTACATTTTCTTCCATATAATGCTTTAAAAGGTGCCATGCCAATGCTAGCATGAAAACTGTTGTTGTAGGTAAACTCCACATATGGTAAGAATTGATTCCAACTTCCTTTATGCTCCAACACACAAGCTCGTAACAAGTCCTCTAGAGATTGGATTATTCTTTCTGATTGTCCATCCGTCTGAGGATGATATGCTGAACTCAGACGAAGTCTTGTTCCTAAAGTCTTATGCAAGCTCTTCCAGAATTGTGATGTAAAACGAGGATCCCGATCAGAAATGATACTTGAAGGAATTCCATGCAATCTCACAATCTCCTCGATGTATAATTTTACCAGCTTCTCCATAGAGTAACGAGTATTGATGGTAATAAAGTGGGTAGATTTGGTTAATCTATCAACTATTACCCATATTGAATCATGTCCTAATGGAGTTTTAGGTAGAGAAGTCACAAAATCCATGGTAATGTTATCCCATTTCCATTCCGGTATTTCCATTGATTGTAGCATTCCAGGGGATTTTTGGTCATTCTACTTTAACCGTCTGGCAAATTAGACATGTAGCCACATACTCTGCCACCGCTTTCTTCATTCCAGGCCACCAAAATAACTTCTTCAAATCTTGATACATTTTAGTAGCTTCGGGATGAATGCTCATATAACTTTTGTGGCCTTCTTCCAGAATTGCTTTCCTCAACTCCTCTTAATCAGGGATACACACTCGATCCTTATACTTCAACAATTGGTCATTTCCCACATTGAACTCGACTTCTTTTCCTTGTTTCAAGAGTTCTTTCTTCTCTTATAGGAATCCATCCTCTCATTGAGCCTCTAAAACTTGCCTCAAAAATTCACTTGTCACTTGCAACGCTCCTAATCTGTAGCTGTTAGCATTAACCTTTACTGCTAGGTTAAGATCTTTAAAGTTCTCTATCAATTCTAGCTCTTTAATCATCATTGTGGACGCATATAGAGACTTTCGACTCAAAGCATCAGCTACTACGTTCGCTTTTCCAGGATGGTACTGTGACTCAAAGTCGTAATCCTTTAAGAACTCCATCCATCTCCGTTGCCTCATGTTTAACTCCTTTTAGTCGAATAAATACTTGAGACTCGTATGATCGTTAAACACATCGAATGTTGCACCGTATAGATAATGCCTCCAAATCTTTAAGGAAAAAAATACAGCGGCTAACTCTAAGTCATGGGTAGGGTAGTTAATCTCATGTTGCCTTAATTGGCGCGACGCATAGGCTACAACATTCTTGTCTTGCAAGAGTACACTTCCTAGTCCTTGTTTAGACGCATCACAGTAAACTTCAAAACTTCGATGTTGATCGGGGAGTACTAACACCGGCGCAGAAGTAAGTCGATCTTTTAGCTCTTGGAAACTATTCTCGTATTGTGTCATCCACACAAAAGGTTGTCTTTTCCATGTTAGCTTAGTTAGTGGGTATCCTAACTTTGAAAATCCTTTAATGAATCTCCTATAATATCCAGCCAAGCCCAAGAAACTTCTAATCTCAGTGATCGTGGTTGGTCTCTCCCATTTTAAAACTGCCTCCACCTTGGAAGGGTCTACAGCTATTCCTCCTTGACTAATTACATGTCCTAAGAAGTTCACTTCTTCCAACCAGAATTCACACTTCGACAGCTTTGCATACAGTTGTTTCTTTTTCAGGATTTCCAACACAATCTTCAAGTGTTCAACATGTTCTTCTCTGCTTTTAGAGTACATTAATATATCATTAATGAACACCACTACAAATTTATCTAGATATGGATGAAAAATCCTATTCATGTAATCCATGAATACGGCTGGTGCATTAGTTACACCAAAAGGCATTACTAGATATTCGTGATAGCCATAGCGTGTTCTAAAAGCAGTTTTTGGTACATCTTCTTTCTTCACCCTTATTTGATGGTATCTAGACCTCAAATCAATTTTGGAGAACACTGTGGCACCACGCAGCTGATCCATCAAGTTGTCAATCATTGGCAGAGGATATCTATTCTTGATCGTCACCTTGTTCAGGTGCCGATAATCTACACACAACCTCATGCTACCATCCTTTTTCTTAACCAACAACACTGGTGCACCCCAGGGGGATACATTGGGTCGTATAAACTGCTTCTCTATCATCTCTTCAAGTTGTTTCTTCAACTCTGCTAATTCTAGAGGTGACATTCGATATGGTGCAATTGAAATGGATCCAACTCCAGGTACTAGATCAATAGCGAATTCCACATCTCTTTCTGGGGGTAAACCAGGGATATCTTCAGGAAAAATGTCAGGAAATTCACACACAACTGATAGATTTTTGATTTTTGATTTTTGCTCTCCTTTCGTTGAAAGCAATAACATGAATCCTTGAGCCCCTCCTTTTAAAGAGGCACTCACTTGGTTGGCGGTTAGAAATCTCGAATCCTCAGGATTCAAATTCACTGGTTCTTTAAACATTATGGTTTTATTATGACAATCTATTAGAACATGATTGTCAGACAACCAATCTAGCCCAATAATAACTTCTAAGCCAGAAAGGGGTAAACAGAAAAGATTAGCCTTAAAGTCCCTACCATCTATGACAATAGGACATTTCTAACAGGCTTTAGAAGTGACAATGAGATTGTTTCCAGGAGTATGTACAGATAAGTCAAATGGCAGTTCTATCACAGGTAATTTTAGTTTTTCTATACAGTCATTGGCAATAAGGGAATGTGATGCACCTGAGTCATACATAACAGTTAAAGGAATCTTATTAATGATACACATACCTTCCACCATGGAATCAGAATGAGATACTTCTTCTCTAGTGATTGCAAAAACCTTTCCTTTTGCCTTCGGCCTTCCGACTGCACTATGCACGCCTCCTTGAGTATTTGTGTTTGTACTCGTACCTTCAGGGTTTTCTCTCTTCATCTCTGGGCAATCCTTGATGTGATGACCTGGTTTGTTACACTTAAAGCAAACATAAGTGTTTTTAGGACAATCCCTTTTCAAATGGGGTCCTCCACAGATAAAAGATTTAAAATTTGGTGCTGATATCGGGTAATAGCTTCCACTTGAAGCTTGGGGTCTGTTAGGAATAGATGCTGCTCCAAACCGGCAAAATGGCGCTTGGTAAGGCTTATTTCTCCTGAAGTCTCTTCTTTGGTGATGGTGAGGTCCTCTACTTCTCATTTCTCCCGCCTTATGAATGGGCTCACGACTTTTGGTCATTCTATCCTTATGATCCTCTTCAAAGATTCTGCAGCGATTTACCAATACAGAAAATTCACAAATTTCCTGCATTCGTATAGCTTCCTTAATTTCTGGCCGCAATCCATTTACAAACTTTGCACACCGATCACCTTCGTTAGTAGTATCATTATAATGAGAATGAAAACGAGATAGCTCTTCAAACCTGGATGCGTACTCTCCAACGGTCATATTTCCTTGGGTCAGCGACAGGAATTTGAATTGTCTTTTCTCTTTAACATCAGCTGGAAAGTATTTCTCCAGAAACATATTTTTGAAATGATCCCAAGTGATCTCCATGTCGTTGACTTTGAATTGTCTACGCATTCTATCCCACCAATGTTCGGCATCCTCAGATAAGGCATAAGTAGCAAAGATTACCTTATCAGCTTCATTACATTGCAATGCTCGAAAGATCTTCTCTATCTCTCAAATCCAGGTTTGTGCTCCATCAGGGTTATATCCTCCCTTGAAACGAGGTGGATTACGCTTTTCGAAAAGGTCCAACCTTCTCAAGGCATCATTACCTTGACCTTCATGTGCTCCCATTGCATTGATTAAGCGTTCTACAACTCCAGCAAGATCGTTTCCGACCATTAGTTTCCTGTTTCACAGTAACTGAGATTTGTCACATCAATCACAGTTACTACTAAGTCAGATATTCTATTTTTTTATTACCTACACAAAGTTTACAGATAAAGCAAGATAGACCTTTTCCCCAGGCCTATTGGATTAACTGCTCTGATACCACTTTTTAACACCCTCTGTTACACCTTAATAAATTATAGAAAAATTCGTAATTTTTTTTAAAGATATGATTGTTAAAAAGAAACTATCGGAATAAATTACATACATTATTTCTAAAATACCTCATAAATATTATTAAAACTTTACAAAGTAATTGTACATTCATCCGAAGAAAATAAACATTAAACATTATAAGAAAGAGAGAAAACTCCATGGCCCAGAAGCAGTTACTTATTAACATTATTTATTTATTGGACCACGGTATTCATACCGAGCTCCCTTTCTAGAACGTGCTATATTTACTGCCGAGATTCTTCGATCTTTCCCTCTGAACCATCAATTTAAAATATATGAAACAAAAACATGGAGAAAAGAGTAAGAAATAGAATATAATATTCTCGAATAAGACATAAGCAACAAAGGGTTTTCATAAACTAATATATAATAATATCAATCACAATCACAATCACATACACAATCAATTATGAATGCATGAATGTTATACAATATCTTCATCATAACTTACCTATATATGTGGGCCCTTAAATTTTAATTAGCACTAGGCTAACAAGGAGTTTATACTATTCCATAAGTCCGGATAATAATAATATGAACAACTCATCTGGCATGGAAACACTTAGAGACTAGTCAGATTGAGAAAGTTTTTATTGTGAAAATACCCGACACTAGGGAGCTATCCCAGGTCCCCTGAAGCACCCTTTCACACCCTCTCATCCCAAGGCTTGAAATTAAGTCTCCTCTAATGTATCCTCGGTTTCTATAATCTGTCCCCAGACAATATCATTTAATTTCACTTTAATGATTCATGATGCATGAACTACTCGCGTATTTAGTTGGTTAAGGCTTTTAGAAACTTAATTATTAAATATCTTAAAGGTTTAAAACATCATTTCAATAAACTGTACATTTTTTCAATTCTCTAAATTTCTGTCCCACAGAAATAAATTTGGCACAATTTTTAATTCTCACCAAAATTGAGTTTCCAAGCCTTAAATATCTCAATACTTATCATAGAAAACTTTACATATATATATTTTTTTTCAAATTGAATCTTAACAATATCGAATTTAGAAATCTCAATTATTTCTAAATATCTTTAGTTATTAGGTTGAAACAAAATAATGTACTTTTAAAAATTTTATTTTACTTAAAGATAATAATTCTTAATTTAAAAAAAATACTTAAAATTATAAAAAATATTTTCTTTAATTCAAGAATTATTTAATTTTCATAAAATGACTTCTTTTGAAATAAATACTAGATTTTTAAAGATTAAAAGTAAAATCAATGAAAATAATTTCTAAGAAGAAATAAAAGACTAAAAAAATAAAATAATACTTTTTCTTAGAATTTAAGGAGTAAGGTAAGAAAATTCTTACTGAGTTTTAGCTTTTTATCATGCTTGCTATATGCTCAAACTCCACATCACAAGATCATCCATCATAATTAACAATCATAAATAATTAACAATCACAAAAATAATCAATCAAAATCAAGTCAATAAAGCATCATTTATAAATATTATAATTCAAAGTCTAATGGTTATTAATATAGTCAATTTGAGTCCTTTTGGTCAACTCCTCGCATAGGTTTATATAAGTTCATATAATCCAGTCCTTGCATAGGTATAGTTCAGTCCATATGGGTCATAGTGGTCCAAGTCCTTGCATAGGTATAGTCTAGTTCATATAGGTTATAAAAGTACAGGTCCTTGCATAGGTATGTTAGAGTTAGTTACATCAGATATTTAATTTAAAATTTATTATAAATTTTAAGTTAAAGAGTTAATATTTTAAAATAATAATATTAATAAATTTAAAAGGAGTAGGGGACTCCTCCTATTATTCTTATGTCTTTTTATATTATATTCTTATCTCACCCCCTTACCTTGAATTGTTACCAAAAGAGAGTTTGCTTTGCGCCTTCGATTTCTAGAAATATTAATACCAATCTTATTTCAGTATAGGCATAAGATGAAAATTAAGATTACTACCTAAAGCAAAAATGGTAAATTTTGAATAGTGAATAGTAACAGTAAATAGTAAAACATGAATAGTAAAGATAAATAGTAACAGTAAATAGTAATTTACTATTTAAATAGTAATTTACTATTTAAATAGTAATTTACTATTTAAATAGTAATTTACTATTAAAATAGTAATTTACTATTTAGAATAGTAACTTAAATAATATTATTTTCAGTATAATAATAGATTTCTAAAAACGATATGAAAATAACTCTAAAAAATATAAGAGAGACGTATTCTTACCTTAGAATTTTAGCAGAACCTTCTTCCAAAAAAAATTATTTCTCTCTCTTACTTCCATCACTATCTCACTAGCACTACTATATTAAGAAAACTTAATTTAAAATTATGAATTCTAAAGAAGAATTCCTTTGGTATTTATAGGAAGGAAAATTACTTTGCATTCTATTATTTTAATATAAAAGTATTGTGTATTTTCTGAAATTTAAATCCTGGTTACTGTGCATCTTTTGAAAATTTCATACATACACAGTGTTTTGCATAGTAAATGTTGGCTGAATTATTAAGCCAAATAGGAACCTTTCACTCGGTATATTTTAAATATTCAAAATGAGTCCTTTTTGAAATTTAGCGATATTATATCAGTCCTCACTAATTTTATAATAAGTAATATAAAGTTTAAATTTTAAAAATCTAAAATTTTCTGTTAATAAAATTTTATTGATACGTTTCCAATTTTTTAACGATTGGAAAAAAATAATGATTTTTCTCAAACCGATAATTTTTAGATAAGTCTACTTGAAATGGATTTTAGAAAATTTTCTTATAATTTAAATTCACTCTCTTATAAATATTTTTGATTTTAAGTCACTTTATATGAATTTAAAATTATTTAAAACATATTATTTTATTAAAATAATTCAAAATTTCCAAAAAAATTTCAAAAAATCATAAATAATATTTAGATTAAAAAGTTTTAAAGAACTATAATTTAATTCCTCGAAAATTTTAATATAAAAATAAAAATAGGGGTGTTACATCACTCCTATTATAAGACAAGAAGTAACGAAGGCAAGGGAGATTCTGATTGAATGGGGGTTCAGGGAACAGGGAACATGGCCATAAAAAAAGCACAATGACAATGAGGGTTCAGGGAACAGGGAACAGGGAACATGGCCACAAAAAAAGCAGAATGACAATGGGGGTTCAGGGAATAGGGAACAGGAAACATGGCCACAAAAAAGCACAATCACAATGGGGGTTACGCAGACAATCGGTTCAGCAGCAAAAGGCACGTAATCTATAATGGGGGTTCAGGGAAGAAGCCACCTACCTGAATGAAGAAACCACGAAGATGGGGAACGACGCTGAACAGAGAAGAGGGCACGACGCTGTGCTCTGCATAACCAAAACAGAGGAAGAGAACGTCATACACAATGTAGCATAGGGGAAACGAGAGAGGAAGAAAAGGAAACATTTACCTGAATGGAAAAAGGATGAAGATGAAGCACTCAACCACTGTGAAGACGACGAAGTAAAGCGCGAGAGGAAGAAGAAGTCAGGGACGCGGGGAAATGACCTAAAACCTCCAAAACCCTTACTTAAATTAAACATATATTCACAGTTCCCATTGCAACTGTGATCGTAGTATTCCTATCATCACGGTTACACCAATACCCCTGGTTAAATATCAACTCTATATCCACGGTTAACATCATAACCGTGATCGTACCCATCAATATATATCCACAGTTTATTTCACAACCGTGAATATATAGTACCTGAACTATATAACCACAGTTGTAAATACAACCGTGATTATAGACATCAACATATATTCACAGATAACATCAGAGCCGTGATCGTACCCATAAATATACAGTCATAGTTGTGTAGTTAACCGTGGATATATATTTCAGGTTCTATATTGTAACACCCCTAATTTCATTATTTCTTATTTAAAATAAAATTTCAAAGGAATTTGATTATAGTTCATTAGAACTTTTTGATTGTTATATAATTTATAATTTTTTAGAATTTTTATATTTTTTTCATTTTTTGAGAATGACAAAAATACCCTTAACCTTTCATCTAATAACCAAAATGTCACTGCCGACATCATCGCTTACATCATCGGTGGGTAAATACTTACATCATGAATAGTGACTGGTGGGTGAATACTTACATCATGAATAGTGACCGGTGGGTAAATACTTACATCATGAATAGTAAAATAAATAATTAAGTAATCTTAAATAGTAAAATTTTCTTCCTATAAATAGATGGCTCATTTACAACATTTCCACACCAAAATTAGAGAGAGAATCTAGAGAGATAGTACTTAAGGAATTAGAGGGAAGTAAGTTCTTCTGGTAAAAAGAGATTCTGCCGGAGGTGTAAGGTAATAATATTTTTCTTCTAAATTCTTTTATGATTATTTAGATTATTCTTTTTAGCACTCTTAAATTATTAATATACTATTATTATTATGAATAAGTTACTACGATAAAAATAAATTACCACTGTGTTATTTTTACTACTTACCGTTACTATTCAAAATTTACTATTTATTATCACTATTCATAATTTACCATTTACTGTTATTATTTAAATTTATCATTTACTGTTATTATTCAAAATTTATTAGTTGCTGTTACTATTCAAAATTAACTATTTACTGTTACTATTCAAAATTTACTATTTACTGTTACTATTCAAAATTTACTATTTACTGTTATTGTTCATGATTTACCATTTACCACTACTATTCAAAATTTATTATTCACGATTTACTATTTACTATTACTATTCAAAAATTACTATTTACTATTACTATTTACCGTTACTATTTACTATTACTATGCATATTTACTATTTATCATTCTGATAGCAATCTTAATTTTCATCTTATGCTCATACTGAAATAAATTAGTATTAATATTTTGTTAGAACTTGGAGGCGCAGAGCAAATTCACTTTTGGTAGCAAATTAAGGTAAGGGGGGTGAGATAAGGATATAACATAAAAATACATAAGAATATTGGGAGGAGTCTCCTACTCCTTTTAAACATAACAATATTATTATTTTAAAATAATAACTTTTAACTTAAAATTTATGATAATTGTTATTAATAAATTAAGCATCTTGTGTAACTTAATATCTGAAATACTTATTCAAGAACTTGAACTATTATGACCTATGCGGACTGGATTGAACCTATACAAAGACTTGAACTATTATGGACTTGACTTAACCTATGCAAGGACTTGAACTATTATGGACTTGACTGAACCTATGCAAAGACTTGGACTATTTATGACCTATATGGACTGAACTAGACCTATGCAAGGACTGGACTATCTTAGATTTACATAGACCTGTGCGAGGAATTGACCATAGAACTTAAAACGAACTTTATTAATTTAAATAATCATTGAATTTTAAATTATCATATTTATAACTGATGTTTAATTATTTGATTTGATTATGATTGTTAATATTTATTTATGCTTTATGATGTTTGATTGTGATTGACAATGTTTGATTATGATTGATAATCTTGTACTGTGGAGTTTGAGCATATAGCAAGCATGACGGAAAGCTAAAATTCAGTAAGAATTTACTTATCTCCTACTTCTTTATTTACTTATTCATCTTTATTCAAATTACTTTTAAAAAATTTCTTAGATTTCAATAAAACTACATAAGTTTTTAGAAATCTCTTTTTATCTTTTAATATATATGTATATATATTTACTAAAATTTAGATTTTTTAGTTAGTTTATTAGAAAGAAAAAGAAAGAGAAATTATTTTATAAAAATAATTTTTTACTAATAATTTTAATATATATATATATACATATTATTTTCAAAATGTATAAAATATTATACAAAATTTTCAAGTACTAAGGTTTTAAAGATTGATAATTCCGAATTCGAGTTTTTAGAAATTGATTTTGAATTGACCTATAAACTTTCTAAAGAAGGTTGTGAAATATATTTAAGGCTTTGAAACTTAAATTATAAGGAGATTTGATTTGTGATTTGAAAAGGAACTGTACTAAAATTCTATTTGTGTATTTGAGAAGTTGAAAAAGTACAGTTTACTGAGTGGCTATGTCGCGATTCGTAGGCCCTGATAATATAATTGAGCTTCTAAAAGCCTTAGCCAACTAAATACGTAAGTAGTTCATGCATCATGAATCATCGAAGAGAAACAAAATGATATTGTCTGGGGACGGATTATAGAAACCGAGGATACATTAGAGGAGGCTTAATTGTGAGCCTTGGGATGAGAGGGTGTGAAAGGGTGTGAAATGGTGCTTCAGGGGACCTGGGGTAGCTCCCTAGTGTCGGGTACTTTCACAATAAAAGCCTTCTCAATCTGACTAGTCTCTAAGTGTTTCCATGCCAGTTGAGCTGTTCATGTTATTATTATCCGGAATTATGGAACAGTGTAAACTCCTGGTTGGCCCAGTGCAAATTAAAATTTAAGGGCCCCGCATATATAGGTAAGTTATGATGAAGATATTGCATAACATTCAAACATTCAAAATTGATTGTGTATGTGATTGTGATTGATATTATTATACTAGTTTGTGAAAACCCTTTTATTTCTTATGTCCCATTTGAGAATATTATATTCTGTTTCTCACTCCTTTCTCCGTGTTTTGTTTTATATGTTCAAATTGATGGATTGTACAGAGGGAAGGATCGAAGAATCTCGATAATATATATAGCACGTACTAGAAAGGGAGCTCGGTATGAATACCGTGGTCCAATGAATAAATAATGTCACTAGGCAACTGCTCTTGGGCCATGGAGTTTTCTCTCTTTCTAATGATGTTTAATATCTATTTTATTTGGATGAATGTAAAATTACTTTATAAATTTTAATGATAATTCATGAGGTATTTCAGAAATATTGTATGTAATTTTACTTTGATAGTTTCTTTTAGCGATTATACTTTTAGTAGAAAAAAATAATTTCATGAATTTTTTAGAAATTATTGAGATATAACAGAGGGTGTTATATATATATATATATATATATATATATCCACGGTTGACTCCTCAACCGTGATTATATATTGATGGGTACGATCATGGTTATGATGTTAACCGTGGATATATAGTTTCCCCTGATTATATCGTTTACCTTATAATTTCAAAAATGCCACCGCACATGTTTTTATCACTTATCCATTTTAACCCGTGATTATATCCAGTTGTTATATCCAATTTTTGCACTAGTGAGCATTTTAAGAGATAAATTTTATATCTAAAATTTTGTTCTGAATACCTAAAATGTATTTAAGAAAAGAAATATGAGTTTTTAATGAATTTTTAACTCTAAATATCTTGAATAATAAATGTTTAACTACCTATTTTTTTATAAGTTTACTATTTTATTTTCTAACCAAACGACCTCTAAACCTTACAAAATTTTAAACTTAATGCTCGTATGTATGAATGCAAACTCTCTGTCAAGTTTTATAATTTATTGATAATTTTTTTATACTAGTATAGATTTGAATGATTCTATTCTAAGCTATTCTTCACTTATTTCTAAAAATATCCAAAAAAATTTATAAAATCCTATAAATTACAATGATCAATAGGTTCTAAAGGACCTTAAGCTAATTTTATCAAAATTATAAATTATAATTTTCCTTACAAATTTATCCTTTAATAAAAGGCAATAAAAATATAGGATGTTATAGAATACCTTTGCCAAGTTCCACCGGGCATGCCAAATATCGTTCTGAAGCTGATTTCCTTGGGACGATATCTATTGAGAGACATATGGACAGTATGACTTGTTCCGTTACCACCCGGACAAATGCCGAATATAAGACCAAGGGTGGATGGCGCAATGGGGAATCTATAATTATGACGTAATAAATGCATATATTTCATTGTTCACAAGACAGGTATTATAGTGAGGGTTGATGTACAACGCTATGATTACACTGTTAGATCTTTTGTAGATTTTGTCAGTAACCTAACAACTACCTAACTATCCTTGTGGATGGAATCCTTCTTCTTAAATCTGGTCGAGGGAGGGATAACCTTCCCCATAGATACGAGTACTAATATTATCATTCTTGAGACGTTGATACCTTTATCTTATATCCGGATCATATTAAAAAAAGAAAAAATTAATTTAATAGAAATGTGTGTATATAACTATATATATGTACTTTTTTTATAATGATTATATATAGTCACACATAGTTATTTTGTGGTTATTGCATTTTATATCAAGGCGTCAACGACATAACGGCAGACCATATATCAAACTGAACTGATATATTGGCCCCGCTAATGTCTTTGCCCTTTACAAGAAGCTTCAACAGATTTTGAACAATCTTAATTAAAATAAAAATAGAAAAATATTTGACAATCATCATAAATATGTCCACCCTATAAAAGAAGAGCACCATCAATGGATGAAGTCATTTTCTTGATGCCAATCATTATCAATATCATTTCATCATCATATCAAATGTGCATGCAAATTATTTTATTTTGATTTATAAAAGACTGATTTTAATATGGATACCGGAGATAATATCTCTTGGATTGAGAGTTTGTCAATTAAATTGAATTTGGATTAATAAAAAAATATTAAATTAATAGTAACCATTAAATTTTTATATTTTTACAATTTTATTTTCATAAATGATCACCAAACAAACCCATAATATAAATATTGATACATTGATATATATATATATATATATATATATATTTATATAGTTGATCTCTTATCACCTACACATAAACAAGAGAAAAATTAACCAAACAGATAATAAATAAAAAAGGTAAAATGATGAGTGTTAATAAATTTTAATTTTAATTTTTTTTATAGTTTATGGTTTTAACTAACCAATTTACCTTTCAATATGCATGAATGAATTATGTAGGCTTATATTATGATAGTAAAGTAATAAAAAAGTTAACCATTGAAAAAAAATAGATACCTGTTCGAGACTTCACTCATAATAGAATTTAGCTGGTTTACCAAAAAAAAGTCAAAAAAAATAATTTAATTCTTCTAGTTTTCTAAGTTGAATGGAAAGGAATGTTTCTAATTTTGTTATCTATAATGATTAGTTTGATTGAATAATATATATAATAAAAAAAATATAAAAATATAATCAAATTAAATTGATTTGAAGTAACATTTGAAAAAATGAAATCAAACGAAATTGGAATTTATTTGATTTTACCGTTATAAATATAAGTGAAAATGATTAAGAAGGTTGGTTTAAAGGAGCTATTTGTATTACTAATTTAAAATATAAAAGATGTTTTCTGGTGGCACAAGGGTAATGATTAATGAAGTTATAGTATAAATTTTTCATTTAAAAACACCATTAAAAATTATTCACTTTAATTTTTAAAAAATTTTCATATAATTTCTAATAAAAAAATACGTCTATTTTTAACCATGCCCTTTGGGAACTTTTTGATATGAGTCGAGCAAGATTTCATGTAATTTTCTATTACAGCTTTAATATTATTTATTGCGTAAAGAAATAGTTTTTTAAAAAATATAATAAAAAATATGTTTGATAAAAAAATATTTAATAACATTAAAATAATGTATTTTTAGTTATATTGTAGAAAAAAATCATTTTAATTAAAATGGGTACAATAGTATTTATGGGTCTTAAAACGAGTTTAGCACAAAGGACAAATACCCTTCGTGAAAGGGCCAGAGCCCTATGAGTGTGTGTGACCTTCATGTTTTTGGGATTGAGATACGGAACCACAACCCTATCTTTGCTGGGTCGTGCAATATCATGTCACTCTTTAACATTAACTTCCATGATTGAGCCCTTAACTTAATTTGTAGTAATTATTACTAATTTTATTTTTTTTTGAACAATTATTACTAATTTTGTGTGTGTATATATATACCTAACAAAATGGACTCTTAAAAGGCCAAACACAACCACGTGATATCCATTACCAATTTGGGCCTACTTTATAGTAATAACTAATTTAATTACGCCGCCGTCAAAATAGAGCAGATTATTATTCCACCCAAACAAGATAATAGTAATAGAGCAGATTAACTTGATCATAACTTTATAAATGAGAGTTATAATTAATTAATTGACGGGGTAAATTTGATAAATTTCATTTCCATTGTCCTATGATTGTAATTATTTTTAAATCCATTTCTTTTAGTTTTACAATGAAAAATGCAAATTCAGTTACAAATTAATCATTCATTTGATCCCAAATATAAGTAAAAGTAACTACTATTAGAAGTAGTTATTTACATTAACGATATCAAATATTTGATGTAATATTCTAAAATACCCCTAATATCATTTAGATTAAAATACCTTTCCAGCCCTCTTAAAGTCTAGAGTTTACGAAAAAACCTTTTAAAAATTTACTCTAAACTTTTAGCCCTTAAAAAAATTTAAGGTTAACGAAAGTAAGGAAACGTTAGCCTTGAATGTTAACTAATGAGGTGACGAACGACTGTATCATCTCATCAATGACACATGTGTCAATTTTTTTAAAAATAAAAAATAAAAATTCCACATCATATGTGTCCTTTTATTGTCTTCGTCTTCCTCATCTTCCCTCACTTTCTCTCTCTCTCTCTCTCTCTCTCTAAATCCCTAACCATAACTAGATCTTACTTTTTTTCTCAAAGGCACACAACACAAAAAAGGGTGTTTCATCACTTATGTGAACCACTTACCAGCCCATCGACGACAAGGCTCCCAAGAAATAAAGGAACTAGATTTAGTAACTCGAAAAAGAAAATAATAAAAACAACACAAGATTAACAAGGAACAAATGGAAGGTAATGGAATCAGAAAATACAAGGACTGTAAATTAATTTATTATTAATAACACAACATATTCTTCTGGAACAGGCTCACATTTCTTTTAGATTCTAGATTATTGTTACAAGTTTTTAATACCCATTATTGGTAAGCTCTACGAACTATTGTTAATTTCCATATCTGAATTTGCAGTCCTATGAAATCAACTGTGATTTTTTTACAGTTATTTACTTTTCTCTGATTTTGCATAGCAGCATTTGAGACCTATAAATGTTATTTGTAAGAGATTCAATGGCTTCATCATCCATTAGTCGCTAGAGTAAACTTGCGAGAAGCCTTCATTGTCAATTATTTCTTGGGAGCCTTGACACAAAAGGGGTGTTTCTCTAAAGGCACACAACCAAGGTCAATTAACAACAAGAAGAAACACAAATGACAAAGATGCCCAATTTCATTCTTTTTCAAATAATGAACAAAAATATAGAAATTAGTCTCTATAAATGTGAGTACAAAAATATTAATAATTGATTTTCTTCTTTTGTTCCATACATTTTTCCTTATTGTGTCAAATCAAAGAAAAGATAAAGGGACACACAACACAGGGCTTTAAGACAAGGTTATCTTTCAAATTGCAAGATTTTCATGAAACAAGGGAAAGATTCGAAATTTATAACAAAAATAGAACTGTACTCTTGGGGAAGTGGTGAAACACCCCTTTTGTATTGTGTGCCTTTAGAGAGAGAAAGTGAGATCTCGTTATGGTTAAGGATTTAAAGAGAGAGAGAAAGTGAAGGAAGATGAGAAAGACGGAAACAATGAAAAGACACAGATGATATGGAATTTTTAATTTTTATTCTTTAAAAATTGACACATGTCAATTAGGTGTCATTGATTAGGTGGCACAACTGTTAGTCATCTCATCAGTTAACAGTCAATACTAACGTTTCCTTAATTTCATAAACTCTAAAATTTTTTAAGGGCAAAAAATCTAGGGTAAATTTTTTAGGGGTTTTTTTCTCTCTAAAGCTTAGATTTTAAGAGGGCTGAAAAATGTATTTTAGTCTATCATTTATTACACAAAATATTAGTTATCTTGAAAATATAAATAAGGAGGACATATTTGGTAGACAAATATTTAATAATATTGAAAAGGTATAATTCTGTTTATATTTTGAAACCAAAAAATTTTACTAAAATTTGTTTATATTTAAAATCAAAGATATTATTATTGTAACATCCCTATGTTTTATATTCATGAGTTTGGATATTTAATAAAGTAAGATTATTATAAGATGTAAAATTAAAATAAAAAGAAAATTTTGATTTGGGACCTGACGCGTAGCGTCAGTGGGACGCGTAGCGTCAGGGTAAAACTTGACGAGTAGCGTTAGTGGACGCGTAGCGTCCATATAAAAATTTAGACTTAACGCGTAGCGTCAGGGGGACGCGTAGCGTCAGTGTCGCGGGCAGAATAAAGACCCAAGATGACAGCCTGCAGAGCAGAAGTTAAAAACATAAGTTTTGGGGTTCTTCTTCTTCTCTCTTTTCCCTGCGACAATTAAAGGCCAACAAGAGGTTGGAATCTGAAATTAATTGCGGATTAGAGGTAAGAAACTTAAGATTAACGCATGGGATCTTTCAATTTTGAATTCCATGGAGAATTTCTACCTTTATCCATTTTTGGGGAAAACAAGGGAACTTTGAATTTTAAGATTCTAAACCGATTAAAAGTTTCCTTATGGTGTTCAAAAGAAGGATTGAGTGACGAATTTGAATTCCGCTTTATATAGGTTGCGAAAGAGCCGTTGAAAGATTAGCGGAAAAAGGGGTTTCTCGGAGAACTTGTGGTTTCAGTTGTGGTAAGCTTCTAAAGCTTTAGAAAGTAATTTCTGAGCATATTCTTGAGTTGGATTAAGGTTTGAACGGTTAAAACCTTAAACCTTTTTGTAATTTTATCTTTTAGTGGTTGCGGCGCATTGATCTTGGTAATTGAGTTTAGAGCGTCGACAGTGAGGTAAGGGGAGTATTATAGTATATATTTGATTACAGATTTGTGATAATTATGTTGGAAAAAATTAAATCTGTGAAAGTATGAGATTGATATATATATATATATATAGGAGAATATGTGATTAGATTATGTATGTGGTTATACGTTGTATTTAACAATTATGGAAAATAGAATGGTAATGAATGAGAGGTGAATTGTGAATAAGATGGAAAATAATGTATAAAGTATGCTTAGAATATGCATGATGGAGAGTGATGAAATATTGAATTATCGTGATATATAAGATATAAAGTTATGTTTGATTATGTGAATATTACGAATGTAAAGTATGTTTATGATATTTAAAGATTATGGCTTTTATGCCGAGATGTGGCTTTTATGTCGAGAGATATGGCTTTTATGCCGAGATGTGGCTTTTATGCCGAGAGATGTGGCTTTTATGCCGAGATATGGCTTTTATGCCGAGAAATGCGGTATTTATGTTGAGATGTGGCTCTTATGCTGAGATGCGATTCTTATGTTGTGAGTTGGCTTGTATGCCAAAATCATTTAATGATTGTATAATGTATATTCATGATTTAAAATGAATAATGTGTATATGATGAGATATATTGTTAGATGCTGTGTATGCATGATATGTATTGTGGACAGCCATTCGGTATAGATTACCCCTCGCTTTTGGCTCCCGTGGTCCATGTAGAGGCCCAGTTGAGCTACCCAGTGATCCAGGAAGAGATCCAGTGGTTGAGGTGGGGAGACAGTTTATGATACCGGGCTCGGTGAACCAGGATGTGTTCACGGGATGTCGGTGGACTCCCAGCTGGTGGCTGATTCGTTAGTATCCGGATACTAGGTGTCTGATGTATATGAGAGTCAGTTGTGAATTATACTCCTTGACTGATATGCAGATTATTGCATTGATATGATAATGATATGATTGAAATAATGAATTGTGAAATGAATTGATTAAGTATGGGTGCTTAAAATTAATTTATCTCAATGTTGCGAGATATTTGTTATGATGTGAACATAATGAATTTATGATGATTATGATGGATTATGATATGTTGGGTTCATATGAGAAGAGTTTAGTGGATCAATAACCCAGGCAGGAGAATGAGATTCTCCAGGTGATATCAACTCTGATTATGTAGTTGTATCATTCTTGTGATATATATACTCACCCTTATTTTATGTTCACAGTGAATAAACCCAGGGATGTTGCGGATGTTGCGGAAACCAGTACAAAAATGAGCAAGGAGTAATGCCAAAGGAGTTTGGAATGTATATCTTGTATATATTTATATGTGAATATATTATCTCGTAGATTTGTAGAAGTATGTGTTGTTGTTACTTGTTCGTGATGCCTAATGGCACTGAGCCGTCAGTAGATATATGTAGATATGTGTGTAAATCTGTGGGAGTGTGAACTTATGCATAGTATAATATGTGTGTGGTTTGGGTGATGTGATTATGTAATGGCATTGAGCCATTAGATATTATGCATCTGTGATGACCAGGTACTGTTGGATGACTATGGTTATGGCATAGAGCTATACTGTAGTAAATTATGCATTATAGGCAGGTTCTGTGGATGTCTTTGTGCTGTGATGGTTATTTGAAATGATTGAATGTTGTATCGATGAATTGAATAGATTTAGAGATTTGAATTAGTAGCCATCCCTATGACTTTGAGAAACGGGATAGGTGAATTTGAGTTTTAGTGAGTTTCAATACCTTTGCTAAGTATCAATAAGTCCATAAGAATATTTAAAAGTGGTATGCATTGGATTTGGATCATTTAAGAATCATTTAGGGTGTTTGGTGTAAAAGTGTTGCACATAAAGTGGTTAAGTTGTATTTCGTGCATAACTTGAGCATATGTTGGAATTTTGGCGAACGAACATCGTCAATAGTTTCAGAATGGGGAAAACATATGGACCATTAAGTTTTATGGCAATTAGACCTGAAATGAGCTAATTGGATAAGTTAGTAATTGGTTAAAAGGCCTAAAATGTGTGACAGCATCAGGTGCTGTCACTGATAAGCCCACGCGTAGCGTCATCCTGACGCTCAGCGTCAGGGCTACGAATGCACTCTCACGCCTAGCGTGGTACTGGCGCGTAGCGTCAGACCCCTGTTTCAGGTTTTGAGATTATTTCAACTTAAATGATTTTGAGGACTATAAATTATTTATTTTAAATTATAATTGGGGTAATTTTTATAAGATGCATTTTTTTTGTAATTAAATTTTAGAAACATGAAAAATTTATTGTGAAAATCAATAAATTGAATAAAATAAATATTATTTGAAGAGGGATGTCACAATTATACTTCTATAGCATATTTGAGTTGAGGATATTAATAAAGTTCAATATAATTGTTAAATAATTGAGTACTTTAAATTTATTGTTAGAGATTTAAATCACTCAATATGTATAAAATATTTTTATTATATTTTTTTATTTAGGAAATCTAAAACCTATTTCAACGTCTAAAAAAAGTTAATCTTTTGACTTGACTAAAAACAATTTAGGTTAAAAAAAAACCAAGTCTATTCTATGTTAATATGTGATATAAGTTCAAACTTAAAAAATGGGGTTTCCTTAAATTTTGGGAAGAGAGTATAATCACTTGTGATAAAATCTTGTATGATTTAAACCTAATAGATAAATAAAAAATGGTACATGTATGTTTATTATATTCGTATTTACAGGTAAATCAGGCACCCGTGTCAATGTTATGGCCTTGGCCCCTTCCCTTTTCCAAATAAAAAGCAGGTTGGATGCCAGTGACATTTAATTTGAAGAATTAAGTTTGATTTTTGATTTGAAAGAGTTATATATATATATATATCTCTTTCAGTTTGAATATAAACCTTGATAGAATTTAAATGTATGAGAAGAATCCAATTTAAAAGATTAATCTATTGAGAGAACATCAATAAATACTACATTAAATTTTCTTAATTATTTAATATAAAACTCTGATATTATTATTATTATTATTATTATTATTATTATTATTATTATTATTATTATATTGTATTTCTTTTGGGCAAAATGAAATTAGTATATATGTCTTAACATATAATATAATGTTGGATGTCCAGAAATGATAATGATTAAAAAAGAAGTTAAGTACATTGGAAGAAATGATAATGATTAAAAAGAAGTACCTTGAAAGAAATGATAATGATTAAAAAAGAAGTTAAGCACTTTGTGAAACAACCCGGTTTAGATAACAACCGCCCGAGACAGGGAAAATTTTTCTCAAAGATCATAGAGTGTTTGTCGGAAAAATAAGCAATTGAAGGTTAAGAAGAGTAGGAATCCGACTCAGAAAGAGAAGGCCGGGTCAGAATATTACACATTAGCAGATGTGGCTCCAGCTATGAGAATCAGCGAACGAAAACACATAAGCGGCTACACTCGCTAGAGCGAGGATTTATTCGCTGAAGCGACGCATACACTCAGATAGCCTCCCACTTGGAATGGAGTCTAGATTCACTCGGGAAAGTCCTTGCGCTCACGCATCCCTCGGAAGTTCATTCAACACATCCTATTCTAGCCTTAGAGTTCACGGTGTAACTACGTTCGCTGAAGCGGGACCTTATTCGCCCGAGCGAACAGAGCACTCAGATAATTCGATCACTCGGAATCTAAGCCCAAGTCCACTCGGTAATCTCATCACTCGGAGTTGAAACCTAACTTCTCTCAGAAGGATCCCACACCTACATGCTTTCTTCGGAAGTTTATATAACACTCTCTATTTTCATTCTTGAACAGTCACGGATGTTAACCACTCGGGAAATGGTTCCCTCACTCGGAAATGCTCTAACTCCCCGCCACTCGGGATACATACCAACTCCTCCACATGCGGAAGACCTTGTTAGACTAAAATTTACTCCGTATCATCAAGTTATTACTTCCTCTAATAAGTTCACTACTACAGACTTCACTCGGAATCGCATTGTCAATTCAACCATCGGGGAACACATTCACTCGGAAACATCTAAATACCCTTCAATCGGAAGGTTGTATCTAAGGAATCTCTCGTTCCATAACATGTTGACCAACTTACCTCGAAAGCGATTCTAATGGGCATATTCCACTCGGAGTTGACCCAACCCTTCTTCATTCGGAAGGAGGTCACTCATCACGCCTTATACAGGATTAACTTAACTCTTACATATTCAGAATCATGTGGGCTCTACATACTTAGTAAATTGCTACGTATACCACTCGGACATTCACACACAGCACAACATGAGTATAACGTCCCAAACTTTTAAAATTAAATTTCTAAAATCCAAATAAATTTTTCGCAAATAATTTAAACGTTAGAAACAGGATTTGGATTAACATAATATTATTGTCAATATTATATCAACCAGCTCATTTATTTATACATATACATAATAAAATCCAGTATACACAGGAGCCGGCCAAGGCTACTACAAAATAACTATGTACATTATGTACTATACATATAAATACATAATGCTCCGAGTAGGCTGAGTGACCTCATACATCATCGTTGCGTCCTACATCCACTGTAAAAATAACAATAGGGGGTGAGCATAAACATGTCAAATGATAGTTATTGAATCGGATTAAATGTCCAATTCATAACCACATATAAATCAAATTCATATCACATAATCTCATCATATAACATCATGTTATTCTCAATAACATATATCAATGTATTCATATGCTCAATCAAATGGATCCATTATTAAGTCTTTTAATTTGTGTTGCAACACTGGCTCCCAGCCATAGCTCAGCTCTCAGCTGATCCGGCCGTTTTACTGGTACCAAACCGTTTGCCCTCTCATGTGACACAATCACTCCCAGCGACAACGGTAGTGTCACGGGCTAAACCCTGAGCCCCGCTCAAGAGGTTTTACCTTAGTCCCACCCAAGGTCTTTTGTGGAATCTTCAAAACCACAATCATATTTCATATTTATTCATCAATTTAAGCATCTCATGCTATATCAATTTGCATCTCATGCATATACTCATATTATCATCACATATCCTACTACATATCATGCATAGGAATCATAACAATTTCACAAATACAACATATATATCTCATGCCAAATTCAATATCAATAATATATGAACGGAAAATATCATAACACAATTATGTCACACATATTATATATTCGGGATTTCTCACTAATAATAACAATACTATCCCGAACCCATTCATAAACTATACATTTAAAATATAAACGCTCCCCCTACCTGGAATCCTTGATTTTAAAACCCGAACGCTCCCGAACGATCCGAGTCAATTGTTGATTTAAATTCGTGCTACTGTTCAAACACAATATCTCCGAGTCTAGATCTCTAAACCAAGATCCCAACGGTCAGTACCTAGAACCACATCCCAAAAACCTCATACCAAAATTTCAGCCCGATCCAACGGTTAACGAATTGGATATGGTAGTTTTTCCGAAACTGGTCAGAATTCCTGCAAACTGGAACAGGGTCTCGGTTTGAACACGATTTCTCCACCTACAGATATCTAAATGAAAATCTGAATGGTGGAAACATATAGGAGGATGTTAAGAATACACTCTCCAAATTTTCGACCGATCCAACGGTGGAATTAATAAAGATCATTGATGGAAGTACGCATGAATAAAGAAGGAATTAGAGTGGAAGGCATGCTGAATTTGTTCTGGTAATAAGATGATGTTATAATTGCAAGGAAGTAAGTAGCTAATTAACTGTTGAGTGCAGCCGTGAATTAGAGAGTGAATGTAAACTCTAGTTTTGATTTTTTTTTAATTGCCTATGGGCCCATGTGACTTGAAATGCAATTTGGCTTCTTGCATTACACATAAAGTGGAAGAAATACAATAATGCATTTGGCTTTCATTGTGCCACCGCGTGAAAGGAAATTAGAATTGAAGCTAATCCTTGATTTCCAATGTTGTGGATCCCGCGTGAGTCATCAAAAATTGGAAGGTAATGTGATTTAAATTAAAAGTGCAGGATTTTCATGAACCGGAAAATGATCAAGTTAAAAACAATTTTGTGATAATTCGTGGAGTCCGAATCAGAGAAAACTCCCAACACAAAAATTGTATATCTCTTTTTTCTCTTTAAATCGGTATATCATTTACGATGATCCGATATCGATAGCCCGAGTTATGATCAAAATACGACAGGATATTCTAATCGTCTTTGAATCAGGTAGGTACTTAGAAATAAATTCACCAAATATTCTCCTTTGAGAATTGAGTTTCGAGCCCTTCATAAAAATTGTAGATATTTTTGATATGGATCTATATCAAAAATAATGAAGTGATTTGAATACCGGACAAGGGAGATTTTTCCATTTTTCTGAGGCCTGTCACCATAGTGACGTGATGAACAGGGATCCTAAAAGATCTCCAAAACTGTACTGATCTGGGAAGATATAGCTCTTGATGTCTTCATGAAAAATGTAGATAATTTTGTTACGGTGATTTTGACACTAATTTTGCAAGAAACCGAGATCATATAAGAAAGTTATGAATTTCTGAATGAACCATACGCAACATAAGAACGTGAATAATCATGATTCTAATATGGATTTACTTAATCCTTGAGTTTGAGTATGACAGAGTGAGAATTTTGGATAAAGCCCAGAAATAGAGATTGAAGATCTCTTTGAAACAAAGTGAACAAGACCAAAATCATTCTAACCAAGCATTATTTGAGAAAATTAGACCCGAAATGCTAAAGATGCGCAAGAAAATAATAAACCACCGAGCCTTAATGAATTATTTTCTAAAATTTTCAAATTTAGGATGTTACAATGAGCACATAGTATTATATATATAATATTTACATGCACAAGATCATACTCTCAACCCGAGTGAGTTCAGTTCTAATACAGTTAGACAAAAGACCAGATTAAGAGCCGGCCAAGGCTTGACAACACTATTTACATAGCATATACAATTATATACAAGTCCACTGTACATTATGCCTCACAGGACTGGTGCTTCTCCATCATCCATCATTCCGAGAGACATCCACTCAAATATGGCCACAATAGGGGTGAGCTTTTACAAATAAAATGACAGTTAGTGACTCGGCATCAGCATCAGTACACGCATATTCAATCGGAATTCACTCAATTTAAATTAAAGCCATGCAGACCATGATATTTTCAATAACATATACTCACATACATATCACATTAAGCTCATTCTCATTCATAAGGGAGCATGCATCAACTCATTCGAAATTCATTCATATTATTCCCGGATCATATGAATCGTGTTATTCTCTTTAACAATGCACCTACCTATATACATGCGGATCCGACTTAAAAACAATGATTTTCAGTTACAGGTTCCCTTCCTGGCCTCTCGTCCATTAGCCCTTCCCGCGTGGTACCGGTCTCCCATTGACGTCTCGAGACTTAACTCTAGCTCCCTCGGCCACCACAGGCCCTCACAGGATCTAGCCAAGGATCTGTAGCTGGAAATCATCTCATTAGGGTTCCTGACCTTCCACGGGTCACCCCGTTCCTATACATGCAACTTATGCGTTTTATCAGCAAGCATTCTCGATTATCAAGCACATTCCACGCAACCATTAGAATCATAACCGATCCAACATAGTATCTACATTCACTCGTCAATCACACCAGCATACACAGCAACCAAACAGTTCATATTCTTAATACAATACTCCAGACAAGATCGACCCAACAGCCACACACGCATATACTCTCGGTGTTAACAATAACAGGAACATACACCACATGCATTTATGGATAAACAACCATCAGAACTCAGCACAACAAACCCTGAACACATGCATGTAAGTGTGTACTGCTAACAGGACTCTACTACCACACACATGGTATCCAAAGATTGACAATCACACAGTCATCATAATCATAATCACACACACATAAAGCAATACGTTCACCCGGTACCGTCCATAAACCATGCATTTGACATGCAAGCGCCCCCTACCTACTGAAGGGACTCGAGAAGCTCCTCTATTTCTCGACGTTTGGTCCGATACTCTGTTTGCTTCGTCCACCACTCTCTCTTGTTCAGTCCCCCTCGAACACAGTGGCACCCTTTAATCAGCTTGGGAAAAGAAAGTTGTTCTCCTTCCACTCAAACGGTTGTTCCTCACCTCCAGTGGGAATCTCGGGTTCTCCACAACACCACAGTCGCGAAGTTACGGAAAACAGGGAACAGAGAAGAAGAACGAAGGAGAACGAAGAAGTAGGAGAATGTGGAAATTCTTGAGGAAGTTTGTAGTGAATGGAGAAGTGGTTAAGGGCTTCAGCCCATATACTCCTAGAAACGCGAAGAGTGAGTGGGGAACGCGGATCGGAGCCTGCTGCATGGTTACACGTCACAATCAGTCAGTCCCGTCAACGGTTAAGTTTTTAATTTATAATTAACCTCACTTAACATTTAATCTTAATCTAGCCCTTAATTAATACGCAGGATGTTACACTTTGAAAGTACTAAAGTACTAATTAATACCTGGGTCAACACACAGTACTCCTATGTCTAATTCAGGTTATACCAACTACATGCTGCTACTGTTATTGCTTACATTTTTTAACGGTCATTGTTACAAATCATAAAAAGATAAATCATTTCATCCTTTTGTATTATATTTTAGAATTTAGGTGATAACTATAGCAATAATAACATGTCTTTTTTTTTATCCTACTCATCTTTAATTTGATTAAACTATAGTAATTTCAATCCATCAAAATTAAAAAGTTACACTGTTTGTAGAAGGGAGATAAAGTATTAGATATCATAAGCAATATAATGAAAAAATATTTATGCTTAGAAAACCTATAAGTATATTATTTAAATTAAGAAAAACCTATATCTAACGAACATTCAAACAGCCTTTTTAGCAATCATGTTGGTTGTTTTTATTAACATTCATTAGAAAAAAATTAACAGCAAAATATTTTTATGATATCAGCACTATAATAAATATTTTTATTTAATTAATAGAATATGTAAAAGAGACAAATTTATGAATGAAAGATATTCTTTTTTCATTTTATCTTTATTTTAATTTTTAATTTTTTCTATTTTATATATTTTTAGATAAACAATAAATCAAAGAAAACACTTAATAAAATTGAAATAAATAAAATTACTAACCATTACTAATGTTGAGTTTAATAATCATACATATAAAATGAATAGTTAATATGTAAATAATTTTAAACATATACATTATAAAGGAGAAAAAATTGAACAAACAATTCTTATCATGATATTGGATGTATACAAACTACAATTAAAAGAGTTATAAGGTTAGTTTAATGATTATTAAAGGAGTTAAAAGGAGAAGAGGAAAGTTGTAGGTTCAAATCTTTTTATCTTATATTTTTAATAACACATATTGATAATTAAAAAAATAAGATAGCTTCTTTTTATTATGTATATATGTTGGATTAAATTTTAATTTGATAATATAAATACTATGTATGTATCAAATTGACAAAAAAGAAAAATCATAAAACTTTATACTGATATACTTACTATATTTGTTGGAATCACAATGCCTTGTCCCAATAATTGAATTACCATTAGTTAAAATCATATATATATATATATATATAAATTAAAATAATTCTAAAAGTTAACATAGATATAAGATCAAATAATATAAAATAAAATGATATTTTTAATTTTTTTTAAGAAGTTAAAATTTAACTATTGTGTTAAAAATTCTAAAAAATGTAGCTTCAGAAAATAGATGCGATTTTAAAACTATTTGATAATTCATGAGACAACTTTATTTATGGGTTAAATATATTTTTTATTTTATAAAACAAGGTTGTTTTAGTTTTAATTTTTATAAATCTTTTTAATTTCTCTTATATTGAATAGTTTGTCGGTCGTAATTTAAGATTGAATTCGTTAATTATTGATATAAGAAATTAAATTATACAACAATAATTATGAGATATTTAATTAAGTGTTAACACATGACTCTTTTGTGTTAAAATATATTTTTTAGTAGTTAAAGTTAATTCTAAAGTTGTCAAAAAAATAAAATAGCTGAAGTTTTTTAAAGATAAAATGGTTGAAGTTTTTAATGACAAAAAAAATATTTTAACTTGGTAAAATTACGTGTTAACAATGTTGGACATGTTAACCATCTAGACAAACTAATATGTAATTTAGTTACTGAACTGGTTTGAACCGGGGTCAAGGATCCGGTGTAGGGATCAGCCACAAAAGTCAACTATAAGTAGTGTTTATACATCAGTACACTGGGTATCCAGTATTATAGTCCAATATCACAGTGGGTGATGCCGGTCTTGCTGTCTTGGAGATTCTTCTCACCAAGCTTTCGCGTTGGTTATGGGCGAAAGGTGGTGTCACCTGCGAAGATTCTCCGATGCTCCGGTCAATAACCAGATTGAGAACTTAAATTAAGATAACTTAAGCATTGGAATAGTATATAACAAGAATGAATAATGTAACATTTTCTGAGTGTGAGAATGGACAATTTACAGGTGAGCATGAAGAATGAATCGTCAGGTGCAGGTGGGGCCAGGGGATAAATAGTATACTGCGCAGTGCACGATTCTGGCACACGATGTCAGGATCCTATCCTAATTTTAACTATTCATCTTATCTATTTCAATAGCTTTGATCTATGTATGCCAAAGTTAAGGATTGAGGAAATAAAATAAAATAAAATAAAATAAATCATTCAATTTAATTAATTAATTTGAATAATAAATTTTTTCATTATTATTATATATATATTTACGTATATATATATATATATATATATTCTTATATACCTTCCTTTTTTTTTAACCACAACTAAAAAAAATCCACTAAGTTATATCAACAACACTACAGCTACAAGGTCATTCTAAACTAGTTCATGGACAAGAGGTATTGTTACCACTTATTATAAATGTTAAAATTATTATTATTATTATTATTGTCAACATAAGGGGCAGTATAGGATCTCACAGTGCATACAGTGAGATAGGGCCAACAAGCTAAGTATGCATATTGCTATAGCAATTGAATAATTTCTAAAAGCCAAGAGGGTGGATCAGACCCTGTGCCATGTACCAGCGTGATACTTAAGAGGGAAAGGAAGTTAACAGGGTCAAAGGCAACCCATGGTTTATGGAATAATGTACATGATAGATTCATGTATATGGCAAAATTAAATGGACCAGGTACCCAGTGCACAGGACAATTATATGTAAGCTATTTCTATCAGTAATACTAACAAATATATAACTTCAAACATCAGAGTACCTATTACAAATAATATATAACAATTCTACAAAACTGATCTCAATAAAAATTTCAATTGCTGATACCCCACAGCAACATTTAAACAACTTAAATCTTTCAAATTGAGAATAATATATTATAGAATATATAGACACCTAAAAAAAATCTAAATCTTAAAAAAAACTTAATTTTCCTTTAAACAAGCAGTAAAGTAAAATAATCACAACCCATTCCTATATCATAACAAATCAACTTATGCAAAGTTATACTCTTGGAAAAATCCATCGAATAGGTTCCCTACCATCACCAACTCATCAACCAGTATCCTTATCCATCAAACTTGTAGATGAGCAGAGAACATCACAAAGTCAAGGTTATTCTAAATGTCTAACTACATAAGCAATCTATTCCAATTTCTTCTTTTAGATAAATGCTCACCAGGCTTTATCCTTTACGTTTCAATCCCATTATATTGTCAATTACAACAGGAGCAAGAATTACTCCATTTTATGGATACAGCTTGCTAAAGAGGGATGAGTAAAATGGAGAAATAAGAAGAACTAAATAAGATGGGGTTTATGTTCTCCTTCCTTCATGGATACATAAATATCAAGTTACTTAAATATTAATTTTCAAAAGATAATTAGCCCCCAAAAATTTAATTCAGCAGTTAGTAAATTTTCAAGGTATGATTAATGACACCCAACCTTGTAATTTCAAGTGAATCTTTACAGCCAGAATTTTACCATTCTTCCTAATTTTTGTATCAGTTAAGTATTGGGAGTTAGGACATTCAAACACCCTTGTCAAGGAGACACAAGCCAAAGAAATAAGTCAATAAGTAAAGAACAATCACCTATTGCGACTTATAGGTCATCCAAACAACTAAACTGTTACTGTAGACAACAATTAACACAAGGAAAATAAGGTATATCACACTTTTGATCAATTGCATCACAACCAAGCAAGTAATTCCTACGTAAATAGGACCCATCTGCATAATTAAATCCATATATATATATATATATATATATATATATCTTCCTAATCGACACAGTTTCCTTAACCCCATAAGAGTTAATTCATCAATACACAAGTCATTATACTCAACGTGACCATGAAATGCACTTACACATGCCTACACATCAACACTAATGTTTGAGGATTCCTAACCTCATGTACATTCATCCAAACATAGCTCATACCGGTGTATATATCCATTGCAAAAATCAAGCATCACACAGCCCTATCAAAACATCAAAACAGGTATATCATTCTATGTACAGCTAAACAACTACCCATCCACATTATGCCTCCACTATGGCATGGCTATGCATTTCCATATCCAATTCACTGAGCAAGATCATCTCTTGTTATATTCACTGCATAAATCAACACATTTAGAAGGGTGAGCACAAATTAAGCAATAAATAAAAATTTAATATCCTTCTTATTTACACATAGAGTCTCCCAATTTCACATACAACCACAACATTACAATCTCATCCCATATCTATCAATTAAGAAGCCCATTTAAAATCCAATACAAGAAACTTATGCAATGATCTTTTCCTTGTAAAACTCTTCCTTATGCACAAAATCATGAATTGTGAATCCGTCTATTAACATAGGGCATGTGCTAGGATAGCCCACTCAGTGAACCATAGCACTGTAAGTGAGGGGCATCCGGATAATCACTCAGTGAACCGAAGCACTATCAACGGTGATACCCGAGAACTACCGGTGAACCATAGCACCATAAGCGGTAGCCTCTAACGCAACATGCCTCAGACTGTACAGTGAACCATAGCACTATAATGTGACAGTCTCTTTAGCAAACTGTAGTGCCGGAAATGCATATGATGGTATGAAATGACAATCCATGTTTTAAAAGTGCGAACCAAAGCGCAATACCACACATATCACCCTTAAAGTACCATACAACTATCAATATCAATCAAAGTCTGTCAACAAGATATGGATTTTTAACACCACAACAGCTAACAACATAATTATATAATTACTAAACACAGTAAATAAAACTCTAAAGCTTAAATTCCTGTTCATCCCTTAATTTTGCAACCCCTCGTACGTATAAAACGTACCTGAAGTCGATTCGTCTTATATTTTGAGCCTTCAACTCCTAATCCGGTAGAGGTTACAATCCTAAAATCATATACTTGGCGTATTAAGATACATTACAAACTCCTACTCGCTGATACTAATTTTTACAAATTTCTAAACATAGTTTTGAGTTACATGAACTCACCGGAACCAAATAACACACCAAATCCTTATTTTGATCGCCCTCCGGGTAACAATATCACTTAGTCGAGACTCCAAGAAGGTGGGTTCTTTTTATCTACAACTCTCCTGTACCCTTCAATACTTAAAGCACAGGCCGTTTGCGCCTGAAAGATGACTTTGATCGCTGTTCCGCCATCACCCAAGCCAAATTTGGTGTTTATCATTCATGGGTGTTGATTTATTAGGAGTTAAAATAAAGTATAACAACCAGATGGCTTTGATTCTTACCTATGGCTCCAATACATAAGGGAAACCAAGCATGGCAGTCATAGACCAAACTAGAGAAGAAGGAAAACAAAATTGAGTCATCCTCATTAAAAACCCATAAGCCATGGGGAAGAGAAAGAAGAAATTGGGCTTGCATGCACTTACCCATTTGATGTAAAAATCAAATCTTTTGAATGAAGGTTCCTGATGGAAAAAGCGAACACAATGTAAGGTGATGAGCAAGAAGAAATGTTAGCAGGGAATCCACGGTGGAGGTGAGGTGAATCAACGAAGGGAAGCGACTTCCGATTTCAGCCTAAGCGAAAACGTAATATGCAGAAGGGGAAATGTGAAATAAGGAATGACCTTTGCAAGAAGGAAATAAGTGATTAAAATTAATCTAGAGAGTTATATATTTTAGTATATAATTTATTTGGCCCAGGTAATAAATTTCTCATGGAACTGAATACCTATTTTTAATTTAATTGTAAGGCATCCTCACATTTCTTACACTATTTACTTTTAATTTTAATTTATAATTACCATATATTAATTCCGTAAAATCTAGCACTTGGGGATGTTACACTTGACACGGGAAGAGCGCGTCCCTCACGAACATCCCCTGGCAACTGTACCCTGTACTTTCTGTCGGGTGATGTGGATACTCTCTGGTGTGCGAGGTGACTACCTGATCATACTGATATAGGAGAGCTTCTGATACGGGGTTTACAGCCCAGAGGTATACCTGCAGATTCGGTAGTATAGTGAGAATAGGTAAAATTACACCCTTGTCCTGATACCGGTATCGAGAATAGATCATTTGCCCCCTAGCTTGTTTGAGGGACTGGTAAAGTTGCTCATATGAGCTAAATTATCCTTTTACGGGTGTTAATACTGGTAAAAAGTCTGATGTCCCCATTTGATGGGTATGGATACTGGACCAGAGAAACATGCTTCTGACACCGTCCTGACTTCGTGTATGTCGGGCTTGGACAGCATTACACTTCATGAAGGAATCCCAAGAGTTTTTTGGAGTTTGTAACCCTCGCGTTTAAGTTTTGTAACCTTGATGCCTTGAGACACCAGTAATGATAGGCATTTATTGCCATTAACATGTAAATAATGATGATTTCCAGTCACGTGGTTTGCCAACTGCCACGGATGTGGGTATTGGGCCCGAAATTTGAATTTTAGGCCCATTCGATTTTACCTTGATGCCAAGTGTCACATTTTTCGAGCATATAGGGATCGAAACAACGGCTTCGTTTAAATTTTGAAGAGTTGTGTTTCTTGACAAATGATGTTTTATTCTATCTGTTGGTTTTTCCCCCTCCATACCTATAAAATGGGGACATAGAAACATCTGGAAACCATCTTGCTTCAAGACTTAAGAAACCTCTGCTAAAATTTTCCTCTGAGAGAGCTGCTACTGTGACTTCCATAAAGTTCCCTTCCTCTATCAAACTCATCACTTTTCCTAGGTAACCAAACTCTCACCTTTTCTCAGTTTCTTCTGTATTTTAAAATTTCACCATGCGCTCTAGGTAAGGCCGCACTGGTCCCACTTATAGAAGGGGAAGAGTCCCTGTGAGGGCCTCTGGTTACCAAGGAGGAAGAATCTGTGTGAATCCTCAAAGGGGCGAGTCTCACCATTCAGGAAGGAGTGAAGCTTCTCATTCAAGGCAGAGGGTGGTACTACCCTTATCTGACTCTTCCTCTAGCTCTAGGGCTAGCTGCTCTTCTGAGAGCGAAGTGAGTGTTGAATGTTACCTTTCTGACGACATGACTTTTTACTGTAACACATACGCGTTCAACCTTGCAATTGAAAGAATGGCCCGTGAAGAGAATCCCAGGAATCCTCCTATTCTCCGGACTGTTGAAGGGTGTGTCAATGTTGTGGCACATCAGCTAGACTGGGTGAAAGTCAATACAAGGTAATTTTATTACTGGGTGGAAGAGGAGATTCGTGAGATGGCATCTCGACACGCCAAAGATGACGGGAGAAGATTGTCCCAAAATTTCAGAGTTCATGCAGAGGAACGTATGAAAGAGTGGTTTATGGTGCTAGCACCCCGGCCGACTGATAGAATTTGCCACTTCCCGCCTGATGGACAATCTGTATATATGTATGACTACGTCTTTCTCTACCTCGGAGTTCATTTCCCTCTTATGAAATTCCAAATAGGGGTGTTGAGGTTCTTAGATTGTGCCCCCTCTCAAGTGCACCCAAATGGATGGGGTTTAATCCGGGCACTAGAGGTCCTAGGGGAACACTTCAACTTTAAACCCACCATGGTGATGCTCTTTTACTACTGCTAGGTGGTGCGCCGGACCAACAAGAAAGGCGGTATGAGTTTCATCACCCTTCAGTGTGACTCAAACTTGGTGAACTTTGAGGCCTTCACCGAATCTGCGAAGATGAACGAGAGGTCTTTCAAACATTATTACACCAGAATTTGCATTTAACCCAATAAACCGATCTTCTGGAAGACCAAAGAAGGCTTCACAAAATTTCCAGTGGAGTGGACTCATGAACACTTTCTCTTGACCTCCAAAGCGTACTTCAAGGAGGAAAGTGAACTGTCTCCACACTCTGTAACGGTGATAGCTGCTCTGGAAGCGTACACTAAGGCTTACAAAAAATTTTCTTGTAAACGCCTCCTGGGGTCCCACACTGTTCGCGAACAATACTTAAGTAAATGTTTGTTGCTATATCTCATTGCTTCGATACCGGCACATATTATATCTAGTGCTAACATCTTTTCTCATTTATGCAGGGGAAATTGAAGGTTGCGCCGCCATGGACAAATTGAAAGGCTTACTGGGGGATGGGAACTCTTCTGGCGAAGAAAATAATATTCAACCTAAAAGGAACACTGTTAAGGCATAAGTTGAAACCATCCCCTTGACATCTATTGTTACTGGTGAGGTGCCGTTACTGGAAAACACCAGGCAAGCAGGCTGGGCGTAGCCTGGGATAGAGAGTGAAAAGGAACCAGAGAAAGAGAAGAAGAAAAGAAAAGACATAACCGACATGCTGGAGCTTCAAAGCCGTCCTCTCCAAAAGCAGTAAAGAAACAAAAAAATCTGGAAGAGACAGGGATGACGACTGCTCAGAAGGGGAAAAAGGTCGTCACTGCAGATAGGGAACCTTCTGATTCTGAAACTGAAACTTGGTCACCTCCCCACATGGGAATTACTATGCCGATTGTACGTAGTTCCCCTCCAAACACCTCCTTTCTATCGCCCTTTCTGCACTATGAAGGGCCTATACCGGCGGCACTTCCAAAACCAACATACAAGCTCCGCCACACTTTGGAAACCTCTGAGATTGAGGAAGCTTGTCAAGCCGGTCGCTGGCAACTAGCTGAGCTGTCTGGCCTCTTACATTCCCTGAGCAAAACAGTTAAAAATATTGACGAGGTCGACAAGATGAGTGCTCAAGTCAAAGAGCTTACTATATCTTCGGCTAAAGATCGAGAAAATCTGAGAACTACCGAGGAAAAGTTGAAAAAACTCAAAGATGAAAATAATGAGCAGTTCGACAAGATTTCAGTCTTAAAGATAGCCGCGAGGGTGTTGGAAGAAAGCTTGACTGAACTGAAGGAGGAGGTGAAGGAGATTCCTCATCTGAGAGAAGAGCTGAAAAGAGAGAAAGAACGATCTGTCAAGTTGGGTGAAGATCTGGTGGCTGCTGAGTGTAACACCCCCTTATATACACGAGATATATATCTATTCTTCTTACTTTAACTTTTTTTAGAAAGATATATATATATATATATATATATATATCACTTCCTATCTCGCGTATACAAGGACGTATATACATCTGATTTTCTCTAAATTTTGAAAGTAAAAAGTTTTAAATTATTCAGAATGATAAAATGAACTTTTAGAAAATCATAAGTGATCAAAGATTACAGTATCATATCCAAAGAATAAGGTTTATTAAAGTTTAACCTTTTCCTTGAATTACAATTATCCAACTACATATTGTATTAAGGTAAACTAAAACTAAAGATTTGATACCTCTACTTCGACTGTAACCAATCATTTCCTTATCTTCAAACTATGTGATTTTGGAATCCTACTCTTGTCATATCTTTTCTCCTATCCGATTGAGGATGAGACCAATTTACCCTCTTGTAATTTCATCATTTCATCTTGAACTGCTAGCTATATATCATATAACATATATTTTGGACACAGAAATTCAAACAAGAAGGAGTGAGAAACAGAATATAATACTTTATAGATAAGACATAAGTATAAAAGTTTTCACAATCTATAATAATTTCAAACACAATCATATACATAATCAATTATGAATATAGAGTTTTCATAACATAACAATTATATTTTCATTCACAATCACCCACATAGAATGTCATAATCATATGAATGTCATGCAATGTTTTTAATACTACCATCTCTTTCATTTTATGCATGTGGGCCCTTAAAGTTTTAATTTGCACTGGGCCAACCAGGAGTTTACACTGTTCCATAATTCCAGATAATAACATAAATGCCTTTGTAGCATATGATCCGGTCTGGATACCGGCCATAAGACTAAGAGATCATTATCTTAGCCGGCCTAGAATTCAATCGGCATCACAGGACAATGATCCAGTCGGTAAAAATATTAAGCTGTCCTAGACATCAACCGGTACCACAGAATACCGACCCGGTCTGTAACTGTATGATGTAACCGGTCATCCGAAGTAGTGTCTGAGACATCGGATACCTTATCCGTTCTTATTTCACTCATCACTTATGACTGATTGCTTTAGTCATTTCGAGAGGTTGATCCGGACCGATCAACCGATTTCTATCATATCACATGCAATCGGTGTCATCGGTATACATCCGGACTATAATTCCGAGTCAGCGTTCTCCCAGCACCGGTTAGTCCAGGATAACACCATGCACACCGGATAACATACATATCACTCGATAGAAGACGATGGGTATTGCTACAGGGACCGATCAATAATTCCCCAAACTACAAGCCAAACTCTGCTCCAGGGAGTGATCAACTTGTCCCCTAAGTCTAGCCCATACTCCCTACGCTTAATATAAAATAGCCACTTGCCTCAATCATGTTGGTGAGTGCGCATTAAACAATAATATACTTGCATAATGAAGGTTAGGGGTTCTCCACTAACGAGTCCTCGTAAATCGAGCCAATCAGGTATAAGAACTCACTTCAGTTTACTAGAGAAGGGTTCCCAGTTCTGGCTTCTCTCCCTAATCTGGATCCAATTGAGTAATCCCTTACATTCCACACTTGGAATATATTACTGACTTGAGCGTCGGAGAATCTTTGCAGGGAACACCACCTTTCGCCCACACCAACGCGTGAGGTTGGTGAGAAGGACCTCCAGGACGCCAAGACCGGTCTCTTCATACAGACACACCGGATACACATACCGGATATTCACAGAACCGGCCTTCAGACATAGACTTTTCTCACTACTTGTGACTGGCCCAACACCGGATCTCTTTGACCCTGGTTCAGGATAGAACATTGGCACGCCCAGTAGGACACGTTAAAGTTATTCCTATTTCTCGTTTGGGAAGTGTTGTCTCTTATCATGGAAGGCAATGGGAGAAACCAACCAGATGGGTACGTGGAAGACATCACTGCCCAGGAACAACTGGTGAATAGGCATTTAGTTCTTGAGTCGCCTGTGGAAAGTTCAAGAAGAATGGTGCAATTTTCAGCACCAGATCCAAGGGATGAGATGATAAGAAAGTTGATGGAAGAACTGATAGAGTTGAAGCGTGAGAGAAAGAACGTGGAAGAGAGAGCCATGTCTCAGACCAAGGGGACACATCACACAACTGAAAGCCCCCAGTACTCAAAATCCCCACGTTTGAAGGGAAGGAACAGATCCACGATTCTAATGAGAGAGTTGCTAAGGGGAAGAGAGAGCTGATGAAAGCCTCTCCGGTAACTTATAAACTCATAGTCCCTTTTCAAGGAGACTTATGAGCGTACACATCCCTAAGCACCTGCAGACTACTCAACCTCTCTCTATCAAAAAATACAGTGGTGAAACTGATCCTACTAAGCATCTTGATGCTTATGCATTTGAAGCCACGTACCTGGGGGCAGATAAGGATGTCATGTGCAGGATGTTCCCTTGGACTCTTGTTGATGATGCTCTTAGTTGGTTCAAGGGACTATCATCAGGTTCCATCGACTTATGGGAAAAAATGGCAACAACGTTTATGGACCACTTTGTCATTTCCAGGGATATTCCCAGAACATCTCATACTTTGGCCCAGATTAGGCAGGGGAAACACGAAACTCTCAAGGACTTCTTGAAGAGGTTTTACAAGGAAGCAGCTGTTGTTCCAAACTTGACAGAGGCACTACAGTTGTACATCGTGATAGAAGCTTTGCAACCGAGCTCTGCTTTCGCCCTGTCATTGGCAAAAAGTCCTCCGGCGAGTTTTGAGGAATTCAGGAGGAAAACATCCAACTATATGGGTATTGAAATGCACTTGGAAGCAACATCGACGAGAGGTAAATCCCCAACAACAACATCAGGGCCGTCGAGAGGTCATTGATTAGGGATCAGGCCATCAAAGTCAAAAACGCCTTTCGCTATTATAGCTAGTCGGTAAGACAGTGTGCACTCTTTCCTTACTTGGGTTTTTCCGATCGGGTTTTACCAAGAAGGTTTAACGAGGCATAACCCCGACTCGCCTCTCTTTCTCTCCTATAATTCATAATTAATGAAATATTCTATATGTTCACCCATTGTCTTTATGATTTTATTCGATGCACAACACTGTTGTGACAAGATACTTTCAGGACGGACAATCCTAGCAATGTATCTGTTGTTAGTGATGAACCTCTTCGAAGGTACAATTGGGTGAACCATATTTCCAAGGCCCAGATTATAGGATTAAACCGAACTCTGGGTACGGTTAGTAAGTTTGGCTGAACACCGATGAAGACCTGGGTTGTAGGATTAAATCGAACCTCAGGAAATGGGTTGCAGGATTATACCGAACCCAATTTGAAGGCCCAGATTGTTGGATTAAACCAAACTCTGGGTACGGTTAGTAAGTTTGGCTGAACACCGGTGAAGACTGGGTTGTAGGATTAAACCGAACCTTAGGAAATGGGTTATAGAATTGTACCGAACCCCATTTGAAGGCTCGGATTATAGGATTAAACCGAACCCCGAGTACGACTAGTAGGTTTGGCCGAACGTCGGAGAAGAATGGTGAATGGGTAAAATCCAACACCGATTGAAGGCCCAGATTGTAGAATTAAATCAAACTCTGGGTACGGTTAGTAAGTTTGGCTGAACACCGGAGAAGGCTCGGATTGTAGGATTAAACCGAACTCTGAGTACGACTAGTAGGTTTGGCCGAACGTCGGAGAAGAACGGTGAATGGGTAAAATCCAACACCGATTATGAAGAACGGTGAATGAGTAAAATTCAACGCCGATTGAAGAAGAACGGTGAATGGGTAAAATCCAACACCGATTGAAGGCCCAGATTGTAGGATTAAACCAAACTCTGGATACGGTTAGTAAGTTTGGCTGAACACCAGAGAAGGCTCAGATTGTAGGATTAAACTGAACTCCGAGTACGACTAGTAGGTTTGGCCGAACGTCGATGAAGAACGGTGAATGGGTAAAATCTAACACCGATTATGAAGGCCGGTGAATGGGTAAAATCCAACACTGTGTATGAAGAACGGTGAATGGGTAAAATCCAACACCGATTGAGAAGGCCGGTGAATGGGTAAAATCCAACACCGAGTGAAGAAAAACGGTGAATGGGTAAAATCCAACACCGAGTGAAGAAAAATGGTGAATGGGTAAAATCCAACACCGATTGAAGGCTTGAGCGCAGTACGCTGGACCTTCTTCAAGGCCACGCTGAACCCCGAGTAACGGGCGCGGTAGGTTTAGGATTAGCCTTGATCTGAATCCCGTGTCGAAGGCTCAGATTGTAGGGTTAAACCGAACTCCAAGTATGACTAGTAGGTTTGGCCGAACGTCGGTGAAGGCTTGGGCACAGTAAGCTGGGTGAAGCTTTCTCTTCAAGACCACGCTGAACCCTGAGTAGCTTAAAGACGACCGGTGAATGGGTAAAATTCAACACCGAGTGAAGAAGAACGTTGAATGGGTAAAATCCAACACAGGTGAAGACCTGGGTTGTAGGATTAAACCGAACCCCAGGAAATGGGTTGTAGGATTTTACCAAACTCATTCCAAGGCTCGGATTGTAGGATTAAACCGAACTCTGAGTACGGTTAGTAGGATTAAACCGATCGCCATTGAAGACGGGTTGTAGGATCAAACCGAACCCCAGTCGAAAGCTTGGATTGTAGGGTCAAACCTAACTCCAAGCATGACTTTGAATTCACTCAGAAGTACTTCCCCTAGGAATTCCTCACTCGGAAATACTTTCCCTTGGAATTCCTTACTCGGAAACACTTCAAATTCGAAGTCAGACTCGAATTATTTACTCGGGAATATATCTACCCGAAACGTACTTATTCAAAGTTAGAGCCTTCCTCTGACCAAAAGTACTTCCCCTGGAAATGGCCCATTCGGAAATCCTTTACTCAGCGTCATGCTACGTGGAGGTCGAAATTTCTTCACTCGGTGCCATACCACGTGGAAGTCGGAAATTATTCACTCGGTGCCTTACCCAGTGGAAGTCGAAAACGTCTCACTCGGTGCAATCCCAATTAGAAGCGTCGCACTTGGAGACACCTCACTCGGGGAAGTTGCACTCAACTCGGGGACACACCTACTCGGGAAAGTTGCACTCAGAAACTTCCCACCCGAATGAAAGCTCAGATTATAGGGCAAAATCGAACTCCGAGTACGGTTAAGAGGATTAAACCGAACGCCATCAATTCACTCGGAAGTAACTCCTTAGGGATTACTCGAAAAATCCTGCCTCTGGAAGGATCAATCGGAGATCTTCTACTCGGAATTTTCAAGACAAAACACGAGCCCTCGACATAAAAATAAAAGACTCGGATAAAACGTACAAACTTTTACCGAGTAGTACGACGAGATTACAAGTAATGGAATTTTGCCGATTGACCAAGCCAGAACCAACCTCACTCGGAGTCATTTACTCAGAGTCGAATATTCGGTCGGAATCACTCACTTAGAGTCAAATGTTCATTCGGAACCGATCACTCAATAACGCTCAGGGACAATATTCAATGGTTAACGGGTACTGCAAAGATATTTTTGCAGGTTACACCAGCATCCAGACCTCTCGCAGGTTGTATAGCTCATATGAGCAACTTCATAAGTCCCTCATATAAGCTAGGGGACATATCATCCAGTCTGGATACCGGCCCTAAGACTAAGAGATCATTATCTTAGCTGGCCTAGAGTTCAATCGGCATCATAGGACAATCATCCAGTCGGCAAAAATTTTAAGCTGCCCTAGACATCAACCGGTATCACAGAATACCGACCCGGTCTGCAACTGTATGATGTAACCGGTCATCCGAAGTAGTGTCTGAGACATCGGATACCTTATCCGTTCTCATTTCACTCATCACTTATAACTGATTGCTTTAGTCATTTCGAGAGGTTGATCCAGACCGATCAACCGGTTTCTATCATATCACATGCAACCGGTGTCATCGGTATACATCCGGACTGTAATTTCGAGTCAGGTGTTCTTCCAGCACCGGTTAGTCCAGGATAACACCATGCACACCAGATAACATACATATCACCCGACAGAAGACGATGGGTATTGCTACAGGGACCGATCAATAATTCCCCACACTATGAGCCAAACTCTGCTAATGATCAACTTGTCCCCTAAGTCTAGCCCATACTCCCTATGCTCAATATAAAATAGCCACTTGCCTCAATCATGCTGGTGAGTGCGCATTAAACAATAATATACTTGCATAATGAAGGTTAGTGGTTCCCCACTAACGAGTCCTCGTAAATCGAGCCAATCAGGTATAAGAACTCACTTCAGTTTACTGGAGAAGGGTTCCCAGTTCTGGCTTCTCTCCCTAATCTGGATCCCATTGAGTGATCCCTTACATTCCACACTTGGAATATATTACTGACTTGAGCGTCGGAGAATCTTCACAGGTGACACCACCTTTCGCCTACACCAACGCGTGAGGTTGGTGAGAAGGACCTCCAGGACGCCAAGACCGGTCTCTTCATACAGACACATTGGATACACATACCAGATATTCACAGAACTGGCCTTCAGACATAGACTTTTCTCACTACTTGTGACTGGCCCGACACCGGATCTCTTTGACCCTGGTTCAGGACAGAACAACATACGAACAGCTCAACTGGCGTGGAAACACTTAGAGACTAGTCAGACTGAGAAGGTTTTTATTGTGAAAGTACTCGACACTAGGGAGCGACCCCAGGTCACCTGAAGCACCCTTTCACACCCTCTCATCCCAAGGCTCGCAATTAAGCCTCCTTTAATGTATCATCGGTTTCTATAATCCGTCCCCAGGCAATATCACATCTCATTTCTCTTTAATGATTCATGATGCATGAACTACTCACATATTTAGTTAGTTAAGACTTTTAGAAACTCAATTATTAAATACCATAAAGGTTCACAAAATCATCACAATAAACTGTATATTCCCATAAGTTCTTCTTTGAACTTCTGTTATACAGAAATAATTTAGTACAATCTTCAAATTCAGCTCTCACCAAAATTGAGTTTCCAAGCCTTAAATATCTCAAAACTTTCTCTTAAAAAACTTCACATATTTACATAATCTTTCCAAATTTGAATCTTAACTAGATTGAGTTTAGAAATCTCGACTATAGAATATCCTTTAGTTATTTCATTAGGGAAAACCAATTTAAATTTCTGATTTCTAAAAGAACATATATATATATATATTTAAAATCATTAATTAAGAATACTTAAAACTATAAAAATTTTCTTTAATTCAAGAATTAATTATCTCAACCTTTGATTTTCATAAAATAGCTTCTTTCTAATACTAGATTCTATTCTAAAGATTAAAAATAAAGTTAATGAAAATTATTTCTAAGAAGAAATAAAAGACTAGAATAATGATAAAATACTTTCTCTGAGAATAAAAATTTAAAGAGTAAGGTAAGAAATTCTTACTAAGTTTTAACTTTCCGTCATGCTTACTATATGCTCAAACTCCATATCACAAGGTCATCAATCATAATATCATCAATCACAATATCATCAATCATAGTCAAATAATGTCAATCACGATCAAATAATATCGATCACAATTAAATATCATCAATAATAATTATAAACAAATCAATTAAATATAATTCAAATTTTAATGGTTATTTAAATTATTAAAATTGATTTTGAGTCCTTATAGTCCATTCCTTGCATAGGTCTATGTAAGTCCATATAATCCAGTCCTTGCATAGGTATAGTTCAGTCTATATGGGTCATAGTGGTCCAAGTCCTTGCATAGGTATAGTCCAGTTCGTATAGGTTATAAAAATCCAAGTCCTTGCATGGGTATGTTAGAGTTAGTTAAACCAGATATTTATTTTAAAATTTATTAAAAATTTTAAGTTAAAAAGTTAGTATTTAAAATAATAATATTTTTAAATTTAAAAGGAGTAGGGGACTCCTCCCATTATTCTTATGTCTTTTCATATTATACTCTTATCTCACTCGCCCTTACCTCTTGTATACCTATTCGTTATTGAAAATACGTGCGCGCCTCGTCTCCGAGTTCTAAAACATACCAATTTCATTTTAATATAATTACAAGATAAAAACTAAGATTACTACTTAAAATAAAAATAGTAAATTTTGAATAGTGAATAGTGAATAGTAACAGTGAATAGTAATAATGAATAGTAATAGTAAATAGTAAAATGTGAATAGTAACAATAAATAGTAAATCGTAAAAAGTAGTAGTAAATAGTAAATCATGAATAGTAAAGATAAATAGTAACAGTAAAGATAAATAGTAACAGTAAATAGTAATTTACTATTTAAATAGTAATTTACTATTTAAATAGTAATTTACTATTAAAATAGTATTTTACTATGCAGAATAGTAACTTAAAATAATATTATTTCCAGTATAAGAATAGATTTCTAAAAACGATATAAAAATAACCCTAAAAAATATAAAAGAGATGTATTCGTACCTTAGAATTTTAGCAGAACCTTCTTCCAAAAAAATTTATTTCTCTCTCTTACTTCCACCACTATCTCACTAACACTACTATATTAAGAAAACTTAATCTGAAATTATGAGTTCTAAAGAAAAATTCTTTCAGTATTTATTGGAAAAAAATTACTATGCATTCCATTATTTTAATATAAAAGTACTGTGTGTTTTTTGAAATTTAAAACCTGGTTACTATGCACCTTTTGAAAATTTCATACATGCACAGTATTTTGTATAGTAAATGTCGGCAGAATTATTAAGCCAAATAGCAATCTTTCACTTGGTATATTTTAAATATTCAAAATTAATCCTTTTTGAAATTTAGCGATATTATATCAGTTTTCACTAATTTTATGATAAGTAATATAAATTTTAAATTTTAAAAATCTAAAATTTTCTGTTAATAAAAATTTATTAGTACGTTTTCGATTTTTTTACGATTGGTAAAAATCAAGATTTTACTCAAACCGATAATTTTTAGATAAGTCTACTTGAAATGGATTTTAGAAAATTTTCTTATAATTTAACTTTACATTCTTGTAAATATTTTTAATTTTAAGTAACTTTATATGAATTTAAAATTGTTTAAAATATATTATTTTATTAAAACATTTCAAAATTTTCAAAAAATTGTAGAAAATCATAAATATTATGTAGATCAAAAAGTTCTAAAGAACCATAGTCTAATTCCTTCAAAATTTTATTTTAAAATTCTAATAAGAGTTAAATCTTAAATATATAAAAACATAAATATAAGAACATAAAATAAAAATGATGAATAATAAAGATATTAAAAATTCTTAATATAATTTTCTTAATTAGTGAATACTAATTAAGTCATTTTAAAATTCTCATTCAGAAATATTTTCATTATTATTATTATTATTATTATTATTATTATTATTATTATTATTTTAAAAAAATAAATAATTAAATACAAATACCAAAATTTTAAAAAAATGATAATAATAAACTAACTTATAGTAAGTATTTCTCAAGAAAGATATATTAATATCTATTTTCTATTTGTGTTGAAAATGGGATGTTACACTGAGGCCGGACGATTAAAGGTCAATGAAAAATATGCCGCCAGGGAGAAAGAGTTGCTGGCGCAGATTGAGGAATTGAAATAGGGGAGTTCCACCACTGGGTCACTATAGGAGGAGAATTCCAAGCTGAGGAAAAGCCTTGCTAACGTAAAGGCCAAGGCGGCTAAGGTTGTAGACATCTGCACTCAGGTGGCGCATGAGTCCTTTGGCATAGCTGTTCGTGAAATCTTCTATCGTAACCCTGATGTGAAACTTAACTTGTATGTGATTCATCCCTTCCAATGGTTGCGGTCAAGGATGGACGGCACGAGGAACCTACTGAAACTCTTTTTAAGCTGCCATCTCTCCCTGGAAGCCAAAGCATGGAGCCCCTTCCGGCTACTCTTGGTCCCAATGGTGCTGCAGAAGAAAGGGTGAAAGGTGGTGATGCTGGATGTAGAGGGACCCCGGAGAAAAGAGCTGAAGGAGAGAACGAGGCCTTAGAAGACAACCGAGAGCGTGAAAAGACTCAACATGATGCTCCTCCTTCTTAGCCTTGTTTCTTTTTCCTACACTTTCATGTGGTGTTCTGGGATCAGCTCCGGTTTTCAATATAGCTACAATATTTTTGATTTTATTAATGAGATTTCCATTTTCTTTCAACATTTATTTCAATATATGTTGCTTGTTGTTTGAAGCGACCTTTACCCTTTAGGGTCTTTGGTAGGGCTATTTAACTTTAAATTATAACATCTGTTAGCCACTTTTCAAAATCAGAGTTAGAACGGACCAATAAGGTTTTACCATTTAAGGAAGCATAGGTGTGCCATTGAGGTTATGTCGTTTCTTCGGAGTGTTTCTCGTGGGGTTATGTCGTTAGCTTCAAAAACGGGAGACTAAGACTGTGCACCCCGAAGGTTTGATCCTTGTGACCAATTACAGAATGGGTAATTAGGGTGATCTTCAATAGGGTTTGGCATGGCCTTGAAGATGGTCCAATCCTACATCCCATTTAATCGCTCTAGGAGTTACATCGTCAATTACAAAATAGCTAATTGAGATCATCCGTCCTGAGGGTGGATTTCCATTGAGGGTCAATATGGTGTTAAAGAAGGTCTAATTCTACACCCAGGTATCCAATGGGATTCGGTATGGCCTTCAAGAAGGTCCAATCCTACAACCCATTTAACCACTTAAGGAGTTACATCGTCAATCACAGAATAGGTAATTGAGATCATCCGTCCTAAGGGTGATCTTGCACAGCGTGCATAAAACTAAAAATCACAGACATAAAAAAAAAGAAGTGAAGATATCATTGTGATTGATAAATTTCCCATTGAATTGAAAGTGAATTACAAGTGAAGCATAACTAGGGTCATGCCTCGTTAAAACCTTCTTGAGAAAACTCAATGGGAAAAAACTCAAGTTAGGAAAAAGAGTACATGCCGTCTTACCAACTAGCTTTAATAAATACATAAATTCTGAGTATTCCACTTATTACGAATAGGTGTGCCATTGAGGTTCTCGATTCGATAAGAGCCCTTGCCAGTTACTTTGGATACTCTGTAAGAGCCTTCCTATGTCAGAGCTAACTTGCCCTGGTGTGCGAACTTGTTTCCCACGCTGGCCTTTCGTAACACAAGATCTCCCACGTTGAATGCCCTATGTTGGACGCGCTTATTGTAGCGGAGAGCCGCCTTTTCCTTAATAGCTTGATCTCTAATGAAGGCTTCTTCTCTAAGTCCCTGGAGAACATCCAAACTGACGTAAGATTAACATTGTTGTTTTCCTCAGAGAAATACTTCACTCTTGTTGACGGGGTCTGAAGCTCCACCGGTATCATTGCCTCAACGCCGCAAGTAAGGCGGTACAGGGACTCATTAGTTGAGGAATGGGTGTGGTGCGGTACGCCCACAAGACATGGCACAATTGGTCTGTCCAGTCGACCTTAGCTTCGCCAAGTTACTTCTTCAATCCTTTCGGTACTTCTCTATTGGCTACTTCAGCTTGGCCATTGGTTTGAGGATGTTTAATAGATAAAAAGATTTGGACTATTCTCAGCCCTTCAAGCAGCTCTGTGAACTTCCTATCAGTGAATTGAGTGCCATTATCAGTAACAATCCGCGTTGTCAAACCAAACTGTGCTATGATATTCTCATAAACAAAATGACGGGTTCAAGCTGAGGTAATATGCACCACTGGCTCCACTTCTATCCACTTTGTGAAGTAATCTACCCCAACAATGAGGTACTTGATGCCCCCAGGCGCTGTTCGGAATGGGCCCAAGATGTCCAGACCCCACTAGTGAAAAGGCCAAGGCACAACAGATATGAAGAGTTCCTTAGCCGGTGTGTGATAAAGATTAGAAAACTTCTGGCATGGATCACACTTCTTGACATATTCCAAGGAATCCTTCTTCATTGTGGGCCACCAGTAGCCTATCCTGAGAACCTTCCTCATCAGGCTCCTACCCCCAGTGTGGTGTCCACATTGCCCCTCATGTACCTCTTCCAGAACACCTCGTATCTTCTTTTCATTCAGACACCGGAAGTAAGGTACGTAAAATCCTCTTTGAATGAGCATGTCGTCCATCATCGTAAAGTAAGGCAACTCCCTTTTTAACTTCCTCTTTTCCAGCTCATCAGTGGATAATTATCCATTGACGAAGTATCTTATATAAGGAACTACCCATGAATTTTCATCGAAGGCATGATACAATATCGCATTCAGTGATGAGGTTAAGGGAATGCTAGGCGACGTCAGTGTACTATGCACCACGGTAGTAGTGCTCCCAGGCTGCTTTGTGCTCGTAAGTCTCAAAAGGATATTTACCCTAATGTTTTCATCTCTGGGTACGTGCTTGAACTCTAACATTGCCCTTCAGCTCATTCACACAATTCAAATACAATTGCTGAGGCTTGCGGAGTTGATACTCGCCCTGAATTTGTGAAATCACCAGCTCTGAATCATTACAAAGGGTTACCTTGGAAGCTCCAATGTCAATCGCTGCTCTGAGTCCGGCGAGACAAGCCTCATACTCAGCCTGGTTATTGGACGTCTTGAAGTTGAAACGCAAAGAGATCTCCAGGTACACACTGTCATCACTTTTAACTACCACATCTGTGCCACATCCCTTGCTATTAGATGAACCATCCACATAAACTGTCCAATGAGTTCGAGGTACTGTTGGATCCGCCCCAGTCATTTCCACTACAAAATTTGCTAAAACTTAGGCCTTGATGGCACCTCGGGGTTCGTAAGAAACGTCAAACTCAGACAGTTTGACGGAACACTTAATCATCCTCCCCGTAAGGTCCGGCTTGCTCAAAACTGAATGAAACGGAAGATCTGTCCTTACCACAACAAGATGCGCATGGAATTACGGCCTGAGGCGATGAGAAGCCTAAACAACCGCGAGGATGGCTTTCTCAATCTTCTAATATCAGTCTTCGGCACCTTGCACCATTTTGCTTATAAAATATACTGGCCTCTGTCCATCCGGGGTCTCCTTTATCAGCGTCACCCCTAAGGCTTCATCAGAAATAGCCAAGTACAAGATGAGTATTTCTCCGGGATCATGCTTCACCAAAATAGGAGGTCTAGACAGAACCTCCTTGAGCTCCTGAAAAGCTTGCTCTTGCTCCTGTCCCCATTCAAACTTCTTAGACTTCTTTAGGATCTTGTACAAAGGAGGGATCTGTACGCCATTTTGGGCATGAATCTTGCCAAGGCTGTTACTTTTCCGTTCAAGGACTGGACCTCCCTCAAATTTTTAGGACTCTGCATGTCCAGAATCTCTTGGCACTTGCCCGGATTGGCCTTGATGCCTCGCTGAGTCAACATGAAACCCAGGAACTTCGTTGTGGGAACAACAAAAGTACACTTCACCAGGTTCAACCTCATGTTGAACTGCCTCAATCGTGTGAACACTTGGCGTAGGTCTTCGACGTGGTCACCTCCAGCTGAGGTCTTGGCAATAATATCGTCAATGTATACCTCCACCAGCTTGGTGTGCATGCCCTTGAACACTTTATTGATCATATGTTGGTAAGTGGCCCCAGCGTTTTTCAAACCACATGGCATAATGGTATAACAGAAAACACCATGTTCATTGACGAATGCCATCTTCTCTTGGTCCTCCTCCCACATTGGTATTTAGTTGTACCCTGAATTGGCATCCATGAAAGATAGGTACTGGTAACCAGAGGAATCATCCACCATATGATCAATATTAGGGAGGGGATAAGGATCTTTCGGGCAACAACAGTTCAAATCTACATAGTCTGTACATATTCTCTATTTTTTGTTGGCCTTCTGTACCATCACTACATTAGAGAGCCAGGAGGAATATCGGACTTCCCTGATAAATCTAACTTTTAACAACTCCTCAATCTGCTCACAAGCTGCCTTCTGCTTCTCAAGGCCTAGTCTTCTATTCTTCTGGGCAACTAGTCTTGTCTCTGGATAAATGGATCTGGATAAATGGATAACTTGTGACAATAGAAATCAGGGTCCATCCCAGGCATATCTGTAGCGGTCTACGTGAACAGGTCTTTGAACTCTTGTAGGAGCGTAAGCAGACGCTGTTCCATCATGGTTTCTAACTTGTCATTAATATGTGTGACCTTCTCTGGGAAATCTCCTAAAACAACATCCTTGGAACCTCCCTCCGGCATAGGCTTTAACGAATTGAATGGATCAATCTTCAACTCTGCCCTGGGGTCGAGGTTAATCAAGCTAACCGACCCCGCTGCTATTCTTCCGTCGCTCAGGTTGTAGTAGTACCTGGCCATCTCCCGATCCCCTCGAAAAGAAGAGACATTGTTGTCCTTATCAATGAACTTGATAAGGAAGTGAGGGGTCAAAACAATAGCCTCCATGGAGTTCAACGTAGGGTGGCCAATGATGTCATTGTAAGGTGATTCTACATCGATCACCAGCACCCTAGATTTCACTGTTCTGGCTCCGGGCTCGCCCTCAAAGGACACCAGCGTGTTCAGATACCCCTTCGTAGGCTGCTTCACTCTGTTAAAAGCTGTTAATTCCTGCGTGTAAGGCTACAAATCAGAGTTATTGAAACCCATTCTTTTAAAATAACTATAAAAAATAACGTTGCAGGAACTCCCCTGGTCTACAAGGATCCTTTTGACATCCTTGTTAGCGATAACAGCTACAACAACGACAATATCATCTCCTCTAGGTATAGTTAGGCCAAAGTCCTTATTGGAAAATGAAATCATTGGTGCCAACACACCGTTCCTGAACGGACGGTTATCCCTGGGCTTTCCTTGCACCGAGAGAATCATGCGGTGATGATTCTTTCTAGCCGTGATTAAGGCTCCACCCCCAGCAAAACCACTGGCAATCATATCGATCACTTCACGCCAGCCTCGCTACTGCTGTTGGGGCATTCCATCCTGGTAAGCTTCCTCATGGATAATGACCCCTTTTTGCTTTTCAGCAACGGTATACCTTTTCACCGGAGCTCGGCCGTTGTCGCCCTCATCGTCATGGTCTCTACCTTGCTTCTCCATCCGCTCTGGCTCATCGAGGGACTTCTCCTTGAAGAGATACTGTTTCACCTTTGCCTCTCGGATGAGGGTCTCCACCGCGTTCCTTAGGGCCTTGCACTCATCCGTCGTGTGACCCACTTGCTCATGGAAATCATAATACTTACACAGATTCCCAAGTCTTTTTACCGGGGCTGGCCTTCTTATGCCATAAATGCTCAGTGTGGGCCATCCAACCTCTCTCAAAATATGAGAGATTTTGGCATTTAGAGGGGCATAGTTGCTGAAGGCCACCACACACCTTTCTTGATGATGGGGTTAAGGGTTTTTGAACCTGTCCCTCTAGAAAGGCCTCTCCGGCCTTGTCTTTTCCTCCTCCCTCCTTGGCTGGGACACCGAAACTGGTGGTCCGGCCCTTGTTGTTGTGGCCTCCAAGTGCATCTCAATTCCCACATACTTGGAAGCTTTCCTCCAAAACTCTTCAAACGACGTTGGAGGGCTTTTCGCCAAGGACAAGGCGAAAGCTGAGCTGGGCTGTAACGCCTCAATGACAATGTGTAGCTGAATGGCTTTAGTGAGGTTTGGGACTAGCGCTGCCTCCTTGTAGAACCTTCTTAAAAACTCCTTAAGAGTTTCTGTCTCTCCTTACCTAATCTGGGCAAGGGTGTGAGATGTCCTGGGAACGTCCCTAGAAATGACAAAGTGATCCCCAAGCGTAGTCGCCATTTCCTCTCAAGAATCTATAAAACCTGAAGGGGTCCTTTTAAACCAGTGAGGGCCTCTTCAACCAATGTACAAGGCAACATTCTGCATATAACATCTTCTTCAGCCCCTAAGAACATAGCCTCGTATGTGTAAGCATTCAAATGCTTAGTAGAGTCTGTCTCCCCTGTGTATTTTCCAATCGAGAGAGGCTGGGTCATTTGCAAGTGCCTAGGGATAGGCAAATTCATTAATCTCTGTGAAAATGGGACGTTGAGTCTGTACTCCCCCGGAGTTGCAACAACTGGCTCCTTTCTTCTAACACTGACTCTCTCACCAGAGTCCTGGGTCTGCTCCCTCTCTTCGTATGTAGAGATCTTTGAATATTGGAGGTTCGTGGGCTTCTCCCCCCAGTAGTGTGGTGAGTCTCCTCATCTTGAGACACCATCTTCTCTTCAACCTATCTCCTTCCTCCTTTTAGCTTAGCCAGCTCCTCCCTGAGCTGCCTAATAACCTCATCACGAGGGTCTGGAGTTCCAACAGGCACCATTCTTCGTGAGCTCCCAATAGGGGACTCAAAGGCTTCCAACTTGGTATTCCTGGGCAGTGACATCTTCCACCTGCCCCTCCTAAAGATTTTGCCATTGCCTTCCATGATAGACTATTGATCTCCTGTGAAAAGTGGGAATAACTTTAACGGGTCCCATCGGGTGTGCCAATGAACTGGTCTGAACCGGGGTCAAGGATCTGGTGTGGGGACCAACCACAAAAGTCAACTATAAGTAGTGTTTATACACCGATACAATAGGTATCCGGTATTATAGTCCGATATCACAGTAGGTGATGTCGGTCTTGCTATCTTGGAGATCCTTCTCACCAAGCTTTCGCGTTGGTGATGGGCGAAAGGTGGTATCACCTGTGAAAATTCTCCGACGCTCCAGTCAATAACTAAAATGAGAACTTAAATCAAGATAACTTAAGCAATGGAATAGTATATAGCAAGAATGAATAATGTAACCTTTTCTGAGTGTAAGAATGGACTATTTATAGGTGAGCATGGAGAATGAATCGTTAGGTGTAGGTAGGGCCAGGGGACAAATAGTACACTGCACAGTGGACGATTCTGGCACACGACGCGGGAAGAGACGCGTCCCTCGTGAACGTCCCCTAAAAACTGTACCCTGTACTTTCTGTCGGGTGACGTGGATGCTTTCTGGTGTGTGAGGTGACTACCTGATCATACCGGTATAGGAGAGCTCCTGATACGGGGTTTACATACCAGAGGTATACCTATAGATTTGGTAGCATAGTGAGAACGAGTAAAATTACACCATTGTCCTGGTATCGGTATCGAGATTGGATCATTTGCCCATATCAATAATCAATGGATTCAAGTTCAAACTAGGACTAAAAATAAAATATTCCATATAAGAATGATGTAAAACAAAAAAAATATATTTCATAAGGACTAAAGCCAAAACACCCTTATTTAATAGGGACAAAAACATATTTAAGTCTTATTTTATTGTATAAAATGATATTTAATTGCAAGTAAATTTTAAATTAAAATCCAGGTTTTATATGAAACTTTCTATTTTGTTAAAAATTTTGGTATTCTTTATAGAAACAAAGATATATGAGAACTACATGGATTGAAATTTTCATTACCAAGAAAAAAGATATAAACTTAAAGGAAAAAGAAAAACACAAAAAAAGAAATTATTACAGGTCCATAACGATCATACCAGCTCATGGTCCAGTCAATAATTATTTAATGTGTTAGATTTTGTTAGAGTTGTATCATGCAACCCGAGGAAATTTTGTAAGGTCGGATTTAGTTAGCCCACTTTCTTTTTTATTTTGTATTGGGAGCTTGGTCTCAACCCACAATAGGCTTCGTGCTTTGACAGACTACTCACATTATTTTTTTCTTTATTTCTTAGAGAGGAAAAATGCCTAATTTTTGTTTAAAAAACTTACATATCAATAAATATATGTTTTAAAGTGAGAAACTCAAATATAAACTAAACTAACAACTATAAAAATCTTTCACAAACCAAACATATGGATTTTGTTGTTTTTCCACTTTGATGATTTGTTAGATCGTAAAATAGATTCAATATTTTCTATGCTTCTCACTAAGCATAAATTTTTTTTAACTTAATATCCTAATTGCTAAGTAGAAGATTCATAAATTTTAAGGATAAATTTTTCGTGTTTAATTGATTTATTCATCCACTATTCTATCATCATCATTATCATCATCATCATTATCATCATCTTCATCATCAAAGGAACATTAGAGAGCCACATGGTCCATGGTCGAGAGAGAATCAGCAGGCTAAGATGTGCACAATATTATATCAATTTTGTATTTCCTAAGGCTAAGGAATTGAATCAACCCCTGCACCCAGTCAACATGATGTGCACGATGGAAAGGAAGTCAACAGGGTCAAAGGCAAACACATGGCTTAGGAGTGATGTGCATCTTTCATTCACACGTGGGCTAAGATGCACAGGCGTATGGGACGCCACTCAACGTGTATACGTGTAGGTCGCTAGGAGATAAGATGCGAGGATCAAGTATTGCTATCTTGCAAAAAGGAAAGGAATGATGTGGCACACACACGGGGCCAATGTGCATATGCTCAAATCAGCGTGTTAACACGCAAGCGTGGAACAGGGGATGCAACAACAAGCTTCCAGAATTGAATTCCTCAATCCACCATAATAGTAATGCAATTTTCTTCATTAATTAAAGAAGCAAATGACATAAAATAATTGGAAGGCAGCATACACATTAAACACTGTATAAATTAAAGCACCTATCAAGCAAGGCTAGAACATAGCACAGAAGAGGAGATAGGTGTAATGATGACAGAGAGAGGAACCACTCAACGGCTAAAGGTCATCCTCATACGACAGCAAATTAGTAAACATTAATTCTCAGGCAAAAATTTTTGATCCAAGCACTCAACACAAGACATAGTGAAAAATAGCAGACCTTGGCTAAGAATAAAATCATAATTGAGGCTATCATATATAAGGACAGGTTAGTTTCTTATTACATGGATCCAGGTATACTTTCCCATTCACACATTTGAGAGTTCAATCATTTCAGTCATGGGCGAGTTGACCATCTTACAGATCAAACCACTTGTACAAAACAACCAAAACAGAATGGAATGAAAGCTAAAAGAAGAACTAACCATGTAATACAATCTACTCATAGGTTAAATGTCAATTTAGTTCTGAAAACATAAACTAGGGAGCTCAACTCCCAAAGTCACCCAATAGGGCAGGTTTTTAACGAGAATGGAGTGAAAATTAAAAATAATAGGTAATATGGGGTACAAAAAATATTATTTGGCTGTCTGGGGTAAATGGTGTCAAATCACATTTGTAAAACGTATGATGAGGGGGCGTTTTAACTGTTCACGCGGGCCCAAAATGCATTTTACTTGCATGCGTGATACTTGGCACGTATGCAGTAAAAACGCATGCCCAAGGAACGTCTTTAGTCACGAGTCTGACTTCTGATGGGAAAGCATACTACAAAGACGCATGGCCATGGTACGTGAATGATGAAAACGCCTGCTGAAAAAACGTGAAGTTGAAAACACATATTGACAAGGTGTTTACCAAGGGAAAAACGCATCTTCCCCATGCGTTTTTGGTTGTCTCTGTCATCCCAGCACCACACCCAACATCTAATATAACATGTGTGCGTTTACCCCAAGCAATGTTAGGTACACACTGTATCATCAGAGCTTGATTAGATAATTGGCCAATAATATCAACAAGTAAACAAATTAATAAAACCAAGACCAATGTAGGATGAAAGCATAAAGATTTCTCATCATACTAAATCAAATGGCATAACTTCTACAATTGATTAAAAAAAACATCATTCGTAGTGCATGCAAATGATATAGCCTATGACCTATATATGTATTATGCTTTGGTTGTCTCAGTGCACCACATGCATGTAGTTTCTACTTGCTTGGGTTGCCATGGTCATATATACAGAGAAAAAAAGGTAGTTATGGCAACTCTCAATGCACCCAAATTGCTTCCTTTACTGGAATTTGGCACAGAAGGCCATTGTAGAAAATTAACCTCATTCAAATTCAGATACCATTGTTATCCCATCATTTCTGTATCATGTTCTCTATTGGTTTCTTTCCTAGTGTGGACCCTGTCGCGACCGGGATCGCGGCGGGATGGCTGACCCTTAAAAATACGACGGGTTTCGAAATCCTTTTGAAAAGATAAAACAGGGAGTCGCCACCAATATTTTTTAGGATAAAAATATCGGGAAAAACCTCTTTTAAAACACTGGTTATGAAAAATGAAATTCTAAGTTCGGGAGTCGAATTACAGGTGAGGAAGGTATTAACACCTCACAACTGTCCGTTATAAAACGGTTACCTCAAATTGATAGCGCTTATTTCAAAATAGCCCAGAAATTATTTTTAACTTCTTCCACACAAAATGACAAGGCAGACACAAACAGACAAAACAGACTAAACGGTAACAGTGATAAATTTGACCAAACAATGATAGTAAAAAAGAAGAAAACAGTAATGATAGAAGATCAAACAGTGACAGTAAAAAAAATGATAGTAGAATATTAAAACAGTAATAACAAGAAATGACAGTGAAAAATTCGACAAAACAATGACAATAAGAAGCTTAACAAAACAATAATAAGAAACGACACACAACGATCGTGAAAAACTTAGCAGAATATCGACAGTAGGAAAGTAAAAAAAGATAATAACAATAGGAAATGGCAAACAGAGACAATAAGAAACTTGACGAAATAACACCAGTAAGAAAAAGTAAAACAAAATGAAAGTAAAGGTTAACAGGACGTCGCGTCCAAATTAACCTTGACTTTAGTATAAAACAGGAAAAGGGAAGGATACTAACAAGACGTCGCGTCTAAATTAGTCATCTTTTAATCAAAATACGGGGTTAGAAACGGGAAGGGGATAAACGGGACGTCTCGTCTCAAGTATCCCGTTCCTTGAGGTGATGGTCTACCGGGAATAAGGGAAAATCAACAAGACGTCACATCTAAATTGATTTGTTTTTTTTTTGAAATATCATTATTTAATAAATAACAACCGATTGAAAATTTAAAAAGGGTAACAAGACGTCTCGTCTAAATTAACCTCTTTTTGATAAAACAATTTTTTTTTTAAAATAAAAATAAAAATAAAATCAAATAGTGAAAATTTATCAAAAACTTGACAAAAAGCACATAGACTTACTAAAGTGAAAAATGGGTAATATTTTTTGGTTGAAGATAATGCTGAGTTGTTAAAATTTTAATTAGACACAATTTTGAAATAACAAAAAAAAGACATGGATAATCACATTTTGTTAAGCTTTATACAACCCGATTCTTTCAAAGAATAGCGAATGCCTTAAAAGAAAATTACACTCTAACTATACGGTGGATGAACTATCCGGAAAAAGAAACAGTATACAGACGGCTGATTTCTTGTAATAGGATTAATATTCTGAGCAGTAAAATTAAGATCGTAACCACCCTTTAAAAAATTAAATCTGTACAGAACTAAAATATATACAAACAATTTAAGTAATAATATTGAGCAGCAAATAAACAGGAACAATAACATGAACAGAAACAGTAGCAGAGATTAATTAGAGATTCAAGCATACATCACAATATCCTACTGTAAAACTGAATTATAATAACGACAAGAGACAGCAGAGAAAAAAAAGTCCAATACAACAGTACTAATCTGATCCTTGTACAAAAATTCAACCTTTTGATAAATAAACACTATTTTCGCAAAATATATAAAAAATATTCTTGCTCACTGATTGAGTTCTTGCCCACTGTTGCTGTTGTTGCTGTTGCTGTTGCTGTTGCTGCTGTTGCTGTTACTGTTGTTGCTGTTGCTGTTACTGTTGCTGTTACTGCGAATTTTCACTGTAAAAATTCAGAAGCACCTTTCAAAACTCAAGAATGTGGAGACAATTTCCTCTCTAGATAATCTTTTTTGAACCACTGAGTTTGCACTGCTCTTTTCTCTTTGCCCTCTTTGCTCTTTGCTATTTTTCTAATTTTCCTCTTTGACTCTCTCTTCTTGCTGTGTATGTTCTCTTTTTCCTCCTCTCATTTGTGCTCCCTTTTCTTTTCTGATCCTCCACCCCTTCTTCTTCTTTTTTGCCCTCTCTTTTTTTTCTAACTCCTCCCGTTATAATGCTTCCACATAAGTTTTTATTGTTTTTTTTTTTTAAAGGACATCCAGCTAAAACCTCCACTTTGTCTCCTCCTTTTACGTTGGCAAAGTTGGGGACATATGTTTGTTGTCCCAATTCATGTGAATCTATTGTCTGTTTCAATTCATTATGCACAACAGCCACTAATTCACGTTGAATTGCTCAGTGTCAAATCCTTTTGCAAAATTTTTTTGTCCAATTCTTGCAGCTTTTCACGTTGGATGCTTGTAGTTTTAGGTGAGTGATGACTTAATTATTTAAGAAACCATTCAGTTGTGGGTCCGTGAATGCATTTGGATGAATGAAGGATTAATAAAGAAGAATTATGATGGGATGTTTTGAGTAGCCGTGAAAACAAAGAAGGGATTGAATAAAATATTCAAGCTTGGACTTTGCTTTTGACCATGTGAATGCATAGAGAAAGTGAAAGCTTTTTGAAATAAAATATTGGGTGGTATGGAAGCTAGTTGTAACCGTGAGTTTCTTGGAGCAATTGGAGCATGGATTGTATTAAAAATAATGGCACATGGGCCCTTGTTGGAAGCCATTCACGTGAAGTAGAGAGAGTGGAGGATGATTCTTCATTGGCTTTTATTTTGGAGAGCTTGTTTCTTGATTTAATTTTGACTTGGTCAAAATTGGTAGGCTTAAGTGACAATTTGTTGCAAATTGGAAAGCCTTTGCCATGACTACAATTTGATGGTGGGTTTCATTCTCTTCATCACGAAACTTGCTTGCATATTTAAGGAAAAATTCATGCCAAATTTGAAGGAGAGTCCAACATGAAAATTGTAGATCTTTCTCTTATCTTTAATTTGATATATGGCACAAAAATTTTCATCAAGAAACGAGGGAGATATGGCCCATCTACAAAAACTGCTCCAGAGTGTGACGGAAATACATTTGCAAGCAAAATAAATTCATTGGGCAAAATGGGTGGAGAATTAGCTTTTGTGACCTTCATGAAGTTTGTAGATATCTTTGATGTGGAGCCACAGAAAAAAGAACGGGGTCATTTCAGTATCATATGAGGGAGATATGAATTTTTTCCTAAAGATGTGCAGAGCAGTCATGAAACTGGAACAAGTCTAGGAAGATTATTAAAACTGTACCAATTGGTAAGGATATAGCCTTCAAGGTCTTCACAAAAGTCGTAGACAATTTTGTTACGGAAATTTTGAGACCGGGTTTGCACAAATCGAAGGTCGTATGAAGGAGTTATGAATTTCTAAGTGAACCATGCGCAGCAGAGAGTGCCCAAAGGATGGAACTATACCAATTAGCCGGACAAAAAGAGGTGTTCACAGATGCCCCTCTTTACTTCTTTTTCACAAGAGAAACACGAAGCTTTCCGTGTTTTTGAAGTGAAAATGAAGTAAAGATATGAACGCCGATGTAGGGACCAGGTGGGGACCTCTTAATCGGTATGGTGTCTGACAGTGTTGGCAGTCAACGAGCTGGTGTGACCTTTTCTTCTTTAAAGATGAGCATTTTCTAGATCCGTCTCTCTCTATTTCCCTTCTTCTTCTTTTTTGTTTTTGTTTTTGTTTTTCTTTTTGTTTTTGTTTTTTTTTTCTTTTTTTTTTTTTTTGGGATTCTTTTTTTGTGTTTTTCTTTTTGAATCGACCGAAAAGGATTGTCTTCCAGTTAGTAGGAGGTGAGAGGATTAGGGTTGCCCCCCGGTAGACTGTTGGTAGGAAATGTAAAGGTTGGGGTTGACCCTCGGTTGACAGGAAAGGTAAATATTGGGGGAGCTAACAGGACGTCTCGTCCGAATTAACTCACTGTTGGCAGGAAATGTAAAGGTTGGGGTTGACCCTTGGTTGACAGGAAATGTAAAGATTGGGGGAGCTAACAGGACGTCTCGTCCAAATTAACTCACTGTTGGCAGGAAATTTAAAGGTGGGGTTGACCCTCGGTTTGTAGAAAGGTAAAAGGTGGGGGATTGCCCCTTGACTGACAGGAAAAATAAATGTGGGGTGTGGCCCTTGGTTTACAGAAAGGTAAAAGGTGGGGGATTGCCCCTTGACTGACAAGAAAAATAAATGTGGGGTGTGGCCCTTGGTTTGCAGAAAGGTAAAAGGTGGGGAATTGCCCCTTGACTGACAGGAAAAATAAATGTGGGGTGTGGCCCTTGGTTTGCAGAAAGGTAAAAGGTGGGGGATTGCCCCTTGACTGACAGGAAAAATAAATGTGGGGTGTGGCCCTTGGTTTGCAGAAAGGTAAAAGGTGGGGGATTGCCCCTTGACTGACAGGAAAAATAAATGTGGGGTGTGGCCCTTGGTTTGCAGAAAGGTAAAAGGTGGGGGATTGCCCCTTGACTGACATGAAAAATAAATGTGGGGTGTGGCCCTTGGTTTGCAGAAAGGTAAAAGGTGGGGGATTGCCCCTTGGCTGACAGGAAAAATAAATGTGGGGTGTGGCCCTTGGTTTGCAGAAAGGTAAAAGGTGGGGGATTGCCCCTTGATTGACATGAAAAATAAATGTGGGGTGTGGCCCTCGGTTTGCAGAAAGGTAAAAGGTGGGGGATTGCCCCTTGACTGACAGGAAAAATAAATGTGGGGTGTGGCCCTTGGTTTGCAGAAAGGTAAAAGGTGGGGGATTGTCCCTTGACTGACATGAAAAATAAATGTGGGGTGTGGCCCTTGGTTTGCAGAAAGGTAACAGGTGGGGATTGCCCCTTTACTGATAGGAAAAACCCAGGGGGATGCCCCAGTTTGGCATGATTGGATGAAATCTTGGGGAACTGCCCCTTGACTAAGAGAATAAACCCTGGGAGATGCCCCAGTTTGACATGATTAGATGAAATCTTGGGGAACTGTCCCTTGAATGAAAGAACAAACCCAGGGAGATGCCCCAGTTTGGGTTGACTGGGAAGTGTAGTCCCACTGGGGAAGGATTTGGGAAGTGTAGTTTTTTGGTGATTATGGTTCCGCTGGGGAATGAGAACTTGGGAAGTGCCAGCTTTGGCGATTGTGATTTCACTGGGGATGCCAATCTACTGATTTCTCTTGGGGAAAACTTCTGGTCCGGATCTTTGGTGTCAGGTTCTTCATTTCTGTGTGACGTAGTTCCATCACCCTTCAAAACAGATGGTTAAAAGCACGAGTAATCAAAAGAATTGACATTTCGAGTGACCTTTCCTAAGAGATAGGCTTTCAAGATAACTCATGGATGAGATAGAGACAAATTCTGTCTTCCAGGAACATAATTAACAGAATTGGTTATGCTTTCTCACGGGCCGGGTCTGACGCCAGGATACATTCCGTTTCACCACGACTTTTCATTTCATCACTTTTCATTTCAAAAATTTCCTCTTAAGAAAAAAAAAAACTTGTTCGTTTATAAGATTCAGCCGTAGACTCAGGGGAAGGAAAGGGAGAGCTTATTTTATTATTGAATATAAGTATGTACATTGGTAATGAAGGTAAAGGTAACAAAAACATATGTATAAACAATTAAAAGGTGGGAGAGAAAGAAGGCCTTTTGAACCCGCCAGCGACTCCCCGTGAGTGATAAGAATCCGGATCTTTCCTCACGACTTCGAGACCATCCTCTGATTTTACTTCTGGGAAATGATTTTGACAAAAATGCGCGTGCCTGACCAGTTTTCCTTCTCTGAAGAGTTCCCGTCCTTATGCCTGAACTTGTGGCTTTTATTCTACCTGAGCCGCCCTTCCGGGTTTTCGACTCATCAAGCAGCTCTAATTTTTGCCTAGGCTGCCCCATGGGTTTTCAGCCTAGCGAGCACCTTTTTTTTTTTTTTTTTAGGCAAAATATTTCTTCACCGTGTCGGCGTTCACAGGCATTGGCAAATCCTCTCCATCCATGTTGGTGAGGATCAGAGCTCCTCCAGAGAAAGCCTTCTTCACGACGTATGGTCCTTCGTAATTAGGTGTCCATTTCCCTCGGATGTCCTTTTGGATTGGCAAGATTTTCTTGAGGACTAGGTCTCCTTCTTGGAATTGTCGAGGTCGTACCTTCCTTTCAAATGCTCGTTTCATACGCTTCTGATACAGCTGACCATGACAAAGGGCGGTTAATCTCTTTCCATCAATCAGATTTAACTGGTCATGTCGAGCTTGGACCCACTCAGCTTCCTTTAATTCCGCTTCCATTATCACTCGAAGAGAAGGGATCTCTACTTCGAAAGGTAGGACTGCCTCCATTCCATAAACCAGGGAGAATGGAGTGGCCCCAGTTGAGGTTCGGACTGAGGTGCGATACCCATGTAAAGCAAAGGGGAGCATTTCGCTCCAATCTCTGTAGGTCACAACCATTTTCTGTATAATCTTCTTGATGTTTTTATTGGCTTCCTCGACTGCCCCATTCATTTTAGGGCGATACGGGGAGGAATTATGATGGTGGATTTTGAAGTCTTCACAAAGTTCCTTCATCATTTTGTTATTCAAATTCATGCCATTATCAGTGATGATCTGACTTGGCAGACCGTACCGGCATATCAGTTCACGCTTGACAAATTTAACCACAACACTCCTTGTCACATTGGCGTACGAAGCAGCTTCTACCCATTTTGTGAAATAGTCGATAGCGACTAAAATGAAACGATGACCGTTAGAGGCTTTTGGCTCGATGGGTCCAATGACATCCATACCCCACATTGAAAAGGGCCAGGGAGCTGACAAGACATTCAGGGAAGACGGGGAAGCGTGAATATGGTCCGCGTATATCTGACATTTGTGACACTTACGAACATAGGCAAAACAGTCTGACTCCATGGTCATCCAGTAGTAACCAGCCCTCAAGATCTTTCTCGATATGGCGTGCCCGTTGGTGTGAGTTCCAAAACATCCTTCGTGGACATCCCTCATGATTTTACTTGCCTCGTCGGTGTCGATGCAACGAAGAAGGACAGAGTCGTAGTTTCTCTTATAAAGCACATCACTGTTTAAGAAGAAACCCATGGCGAGCCGTCGTAGGGTTCTCTTATCATTCTCTGTAGCACCTTCGGGATATTCTTGATTTCGGACATACCTCTTGATATCGTAATACCAAGGCTTCCCATCTGACTCCCTTTCAATCATCTGGCAATATGCGGGTTCGTGGTGCCGCACTATTTCAATGAGAGGCATGTCGTAATCATTGCTCACCTTGAACATTGATGCTAGGGTAGCCAAAGCATCAGCCATTTGGTTGTCTTCCCGGGGAACATGGTGAAAAGAAACATCATCAAATTCCTTAATCAACTCTTTGATGCGAGTTTGATAGGGAATTAATTTGCTGTCTCTAGTTTCCCACTCTCCTTTTAGTTGGTGAATGACCAGGGCAGAATCCCCGTATACTTCCAATTTCTTCACTTTGGCATCCAATGCTGCTTGGATTCCCAGAGAACACGCCTCGTACTCAGCGATGTTATTGGTACAATCAAAACATAATCGAGCACAAACGGGGATAAGTTCTCTGTCAGGCAAAATGAGGATTGCTCCGATTCCGTGTCCTAATGCGTTAGAAGCACCATCAAACCTTAGGGTCCATTTATCCTTTTGGGCTCCTTCTTCATCAATCAGGGCCATGATATCTTCGTCCGGGAAGTCAAACTGCATGGGCTGATAATCTCTTATGGGTTGATGAGCCAGGTAGTCAGCCAGAACACTTCCTTTTATAGCCTTCTGAGTGACATAGACTATATCGTACTCAGTTAGCAGGACCTGCCATCGAGCAATCCTCCCGGTTAAGGCAGGTTTTTCGAAGATATATTTGACGGGGTCCATTTTGGAAACTAACCAAGTAGTGTGGCTTATCATGTATTGTCTCAAACGTCGAGCTGCCCACGCTAACGCATAACAGGTCTTTTCCAGAGTAGAATACCTCATCTCGCAGTCAGTGAACTTCTTGCTTAGATAATAAATGGCATGTTCTTTCTTCCCAGTCTCATCATGTTGCCCCAACACACAACCCATGGATTCATCTAACACTGTAAGGTATAAAATGAGTGGTCTTCCCGGGGTAGGTGGGATCAAAACTGGCGGGTTCTGCAAGTACTGCTTTATCTTTTCAAAAGCCTTTTGACAATCCTCGTTCCATTGAACTGGTTGGTTTTTACGGAGCAATTTGAAAATTGGCTCGCATGTTGCCGTCAACTGTGAGATGAAGCGAGCGATGTAATTTAATCTCCCCAAGAAACCTCTAACTTCCTTTTCTGTACGGGGAGGAGGTATTTCAAGAATGGCTTTAACTTTGTCAGGGTCGACTTCTATGCCTCTCTTGCTTACTATGAATCCCAGTAATTTCCCGGATCTTGCGCCGAAGGTGCACTTGGCTGGGTTCAGCCTGAGCTTGAATTTCCTCAACCTTTCAAAGAGTTTCCTTAGGTCTTCCATATGCCCTTCATCCGTTTTAGACTTGGCAATGATATCATCGACGTAAACCTCTACCTCCTTGTGCATCATGTCATGGAAAAGGGTTACCATGGCCCTTTGGTAAGTTGCTCCGGCATTCTTTAGACCAAAAGACATCACCTTATAACAGAAGGTTCCCCACAAGGTGACAAATGTGGTTTTTTCCATATCCTCGGGTGCCATCTTAATTTGATTGTATCCGGAGAAACCGTCCATGAATGAAAAGATCGTATGTTGCGCGGTATTGTCGACCAGAACATCAATCTGAGGTAGGGGAAAATCATCCTTGGGGCTAGCCCTGTTCAAATCGCGATAGTCCACGCACATTCGTACTTTGCCATCCTTTTTCGGGACCGGGACTATATTTGCCACCCACTGTGGGTATTTTGCCACGGCTAAGAATCCGGCATCAAATTGCTTCTTGACTTCTTCCTTGATTTTCAAAAGCATCTCAGGTTTCATACGTCGCAGCTTCTGCTTTACCGGCAGATATTCGGGTTTTAATGGTAACCTATGTTCGACAATGCTATTGTCCAGTCCCGGCATATCTTGGTAAGACCAGGCGAAAACATCGCTGAACTCTCTCAACAACCCAATCAGTTCCTGCCTCTGTTCTTTACTTAACGAGGTACCAATTTTGACTTCCTTTTTAACTCCTCCAATTCCCAAATCGATAACCTCGGCTATCTCTAAGTAGGGCAAAATTTCCCTATCCTCTTGTTCTAATAACCGGGTTAACTCAGGCGAGGGATCACAGTCTTCATCATATTCCTCATTGGCGCAATCAGTTAGACAGTCAGAATCGTGAAATAAGACCGAATTCTCACTATTCTCAGATGAATCGCTTTCGGATCTGCATTTTTAGTGTATCATAGCAAATGAAAAGGAAAACAAGCAAGAGAAAGGTTTAAATAATAGGTTACTAAACAGATCAAGCTATTTGGAAACTGACGGCATTTATTATTCAAACAAACGAACAAGTTTTTATTGTTACAAAATGAGATCCCGAAGCATAGCTAAAGGATCGAACAGAAAACATGATTACTTTGATGAAATGGTACAAATCGTGGGGAATTCTATGACCTCCTAGTTGTTCAGTTCCTGACCAGGTGAGCCAGCATACACAAATCCGGGGCCTTCATCAAGATCACTTTGGATCACGGCCACTTGATCTGGAAACATTACTCCGGCGCTCCTGAAGCTCTGGTAGAGGTCACAGATGGGGATTTTCGCAGTGTTGAATGCATGCCCGGTATGACGAGTAATCCTTTTCCCTCTCCTCTCTTTTTCTACGCCTTTTTGGTCTTCAGTGGTAGGTTGGTATCCCAGGCCGTACCTATTTTTGTTCTCAGGGAGACAGACAGGTTGAATTCTTCCTTCCAGTTCTCTTCCGAGTCCTTTTCCCGGCTTATATCCTCCTCGTAGCATGGTCTTCGCTACTGCTAACGGTACCTTTGGGAAAGACATACTTGTGGCGTTGGCTATCTCCAAAGCCTGGAATGATGTCTCGAGGGCTTCCTCGGCTGCCTCTACATAGGGGGTAGTAACTGGCTTACTGACCAGAAGATCCTCCTCTCCAGAAACGATTACCAGTCTGTTATCAATGATGAACTTTAGTTTCTGGTGTAAAGTGGAAGGAACTACCCCTGCTGAATGGATCCATGGCCTCCCTAACAAGCAACTATAGGCGGGCATGATATCCATTACTTGGAAGAGAACTTGAAAGATATGGGGTCCAACTTGTATGGGTAGCTCAACTTCGCCTATGACCTCCCGTTGGGTCCCATCAAAAGCTCTTACTATCATGGAGCTCGGTCTCATGCATGCCCCATCTATGGGTAGTTTAGCTAATGTAGACTTGGGCATCACATTCAAGGATGATCCATTATCGACGAGCACTTTTGCCATAATATGGTCTTGACACTTCACAGAGATGTGGAGAGCTTTGTTGTGTCCTTTCCCTTCCACCGGCACCTCGTCATCCGTGAAAGTCAGATAGTTACTGGCCACTATATGTCCGACAATACCTTGGAACTTATCAACAGGCAAGTCATGTTTCACGTGTGCCTCACTTAGCACCTTCATCAGCGCGTTCCGATGTGATTCAGAACTTGTCAGCAGAGATAATAAGGAGATCTTGGCGGGGGTATAGTTCAACTGATCCAATACCTGGTAATCGCTGTGGCGGATAAATTTTAAGAACTCCTTAGTCTCCTCTTCTGGCACAACCTTCTTTGCTTCGCCAGCGATCCCAACCTTCCCGGTTTTGCCTTCCGCGGCAGTCTTGTCTTGCTTTGGCTCTGAAGGTGCATACACTCTCCCACTTCGGGTCATTCCGCCTATACCGGCGATGTTGGTAACCAACAAAGCAGGCGCCGGATCAATTATTACGGGGTTGGAAACGACTATGTCCGTGTTATACTTCCAAGGCACGGCGTGGGAGTTGTCATACGGGAATGGAGCAGGTGGCCGTGCCGTAATAGTAGTTCTGGCAGGGGTCTGCGTTAGCGACGCGTTTTTACTATAAAATATGACCAGGGGTTTTGGGGCCCGAGGTCCAGTCTGTCCCTGTATCATATTTACCTCATCGCCATGGCGCTTGCAGACTCGTATAGTGTGACTGTCCATAAACCTTTGGAGAGTTTTTCGAAACTCTTGCTGCTTTGTCGATTGGGCATCATCGAAGTCTTCATCCCATTTGTCCTTCACTAACCCTACCTCAAACATAAGGGAGTGAATTCCTTTTAGAGGCATCTGAATGTCCTCAATATTGGACGTATACTCCACATCTTCCCCGATAGCATTGACCCCGGGCCCTTCATGATTAGGCAGAGGGTTTGTTGTCACATTTGGACTTCCTTCTCGGAAGCTTATCCAATCTGCCTGAATCAGGTCCCTTACTTTATATTTCAAAGCCAGACAATTTTCAGTAGAATGGCCTGGTGCACCCGCATGATAATCGCATCGGGCATTAGGGTCATACCCCCTAGGATAAGGTGGCTGTAGTGGCCTCAAGGGACAGGGTACTACTAGAGTTTTTTCAATGAGGTGAGGCAAGAGTTCGGTATAGGACATTGGGATGGGATCGAACTGGGGTGGAGCACGGTCATTGTTCCTTCTTTGGATATTTGGCGGTGGGTTGGCTTGTGGTGCTTGGTGTGGTATCTGTGGTGGCGCAGGCGGCCGTACAATGGTTGGTCTGAATTATGGTGGATTAAGGTTTGGAATGGCTGCCACATACGGGTGCGACACGCCGGGATATACTGGTGAAAGGCTAACTGGGGTAGGTGGCCCTGCCAGGTTCCTTCTCTGGTTGTGAAAGACCAAGTTGGTCTCCCCTTCTCTTCTCCTGTTTTCGCCAAGTGTAGGTCTCCTTGCAGCTCCCATCCCAGATGGACTTCGGACTATCCTGCCGGTCCTTAGCCCATTTTCTATCCTTTCTCCAATAGTGACAATATCAGAGAAATGGGACGAGACACTTCCAATCATCTTCTCATAGAAAGGAGTTTGAAGTGTATCTATGAACATAGTGATCACCTCCTTTTCAGATAGAGGTGGGTCAACCTGTGCCGCCACTTCGCGCCACCTTTGGGCGTACTCCTTGAACGTCTCGTTATCTTTCTTAGTCATGTTCTGCAATTGTCCCCTATCCGGGGCCATGTCCAGGTTATATTTGTATTGTTGCATGAACGAGTCTGCTAGGTCTTTCCAGCAGCGTATACGAGAGCGCTCTAGATGATTGTACCATGTCAGGGGAGCCCCAACCAGGCTGTCCTGAAAACAATGAATCAGCAGAGGGTCATTTGACGCATGCGAAGCCATCTTACGGCAGTACATGGTTAGATGATTCTTTGGGCATGTCAACCCTCTGTATTTGTCAAAATCGGGCGTCTTGAATTTAGGAGGTATGACGACATCAGGGATTAGGCAAAGTTCAACAGCAGTGCCTGTCCCAAATTTACTTGTTCCTTCCATCTCCCTTAAACGCCTTTCCAAGAATTCCAACCTCTCTTCCTGGGTGGTAGCCACAGCACTCGGACCGGCAGCAGTGTGTTGACCAAACTTCCCATATTGCTGGTAGGAATGAAACAGGTCAGTGTTTGGTATGAAGGTATCCGGTTTGGCAGTGGTTCGGGGTATATGAATGGTATGAGCAGGCTGCGCTTGGGCGGCTTGTGTTTGGGCGGCTTGAGTATGAGTGGGTGGCACCTGGGTGGCTTGTGCTTGGGTAAGTGGGTCGTTTGGTTGATTAGTGTTAGGCTGGGCAGTGATGGGAACTTGGTCTTGGTGGCAAGGTTCTTCCTGGAGTGGTGGGAAATATCCGTGCGGTAAACCATACGGGGGAAAGGGAATAACATTGCCTTCCTCATCCACAAAGGTATGTTGTTGTGTGTTTGCAGGATTTGGTCTCCTTATACGAACAACGAGGGGAGGTGCGGTGGTCCTGGGGTCAGATCCTGTAGCCGGATCTTGACCGTGATGAGAGGTGGGTGGTTGTTGCCGAGCGTCTTCAACCCCTGCAGAAGATCCCCCTTCTGTGACTCTCCTTTCCAGGAGCTTGGCCATCTCGGCCATCTGTTCCTTGACCTGGGCGAGCTCAGCCTTCAAATTCTCATTTTCTTGTTCTATGTCAGCCATGAGTTTCTTCCTGAGCCTGGTCCCGTAAGAATGTTTACCCGTAATGTCTTTAGAAAGAAACACAAAAGAAAATTTAGAAAAGATAAGCGAATTAAAGAAAAAATTAAGTGAAACGAGATTACGCGGGAAGCAATGTTGGAACTTGACGGATCCTTCGACTGTTCCTCAGAACGTCACGTTCAAGAGTACTAAGTAAAGCATTGAATGGAAATTAACATGAGATAGTTGTGAAGACAAAGGAATCCATTATTTCGAAAAGAGTACATTATTGCCATAAAGTGCCAAGTTACAAAGCGGGAAAATAAATCAGCCATCCCTAGCTCGGGCAATCATTTCCCTCATTTTACAAATTCGTCCTCTGCAGTAATCTAAGAACGTTGCAATTTCTCTAGGAGTACTGACAGGGTTGGCAATTCCTTCAGCTTGTTTGAGTAAAAACGGGAGGTCTTCAAGAGCCCCGTTAGCCAGGTATGCTAGTTTAGCGAAACGATCCATCCACAAGTGAACAGTTTCATCTTGTTGTGTTAACTCAGCTTCCAAGAGGCGTATGGTCTCTTGACAGTCTTGTTCAATGTTCATGGCGCGTTGTTGCTCCCCATTTATCTCTTGCTCGCAAGCCTTTACCACTTCATTGAGCTGTTGTTCTAATTTATAGACTTGTGACTGTAGAAGCTCTTTTTGCACCATGATACTCCGCTCATTTTCTTTTGATTGTGCCAACATATCCTTCAGAAGATGTTTCTCAGCCAAGATAGTATCACTTTGTTTTCTCTTCATTTTCAGCTGAGAGTTGGCCGCTCGAAGACATTGGTCTTGTTTTATCATGTAGTCTTCTTCAACCTTCTGTTTTTTTCTAATCTCTTCAATGGCTTGCTTGTTCTCCAAGTTCTCCCTTTTCTGAAGGGTGTATTCTTGCTGACATCTCAATAAGTCTTCCTCTAACTTCTTGTTCTTGGCAGCTAACTCTTCTATTTTGGTCTTTAGCGCCTTGGTTGCTTTATCTTCCACAACAAGTGATGGAGCAGGAGTGTTTTCCAGGAGATAAAGGGGACTTCTAAAGGGTAATTTAACAATAGAGACCCTATTCAAGATCCATTCATGATATTCTTCTCTGACAGCATGGCTCCGGGCCCCTAATTCCTTTCCTTTTCGGTGGACTTTCTTCCATGCATTTGCTATATCCCGAATGACAGAGACATAGCTTCCCTTCGAGTAATACAAGATGAAAGGAGTGAGAGACTCTTCATCAGGTGGTCCAAGCAAAGGATAAGCTAGCTGACGCTTGGCTATGATGGGATTATAGTTGATACATCCTTGCGTACCAATAAGGGGAACATTTGGGTAATCTCCACAGTGATGAATGATGGATTCAACTTCTAACCATTGGGGATACCATCTGACTTTCTCAGCTGTGAGCCCTACAAGGTGATTGGCCCACTCACGCCCATTTTTCACTGCTAGTTGGCATAGTTTTAGATCAGAAACAGGGCATTCAGCCTTACAGACTTGGTGGAAGACATGAGATGTGAGCCATACATACAAAGCAGGTAAACAACAAATAACTCTTTTTCCACTTTGTGTATGGCAGAAATCCATAGTACAGTACACATTTGCCAATATAGCTGTGACAGGATTTTCAAGCCTGTGCTTGCGAGCTAGGAATACAGCGATAGCATCATAATCCACATAGTTATCAATGTTGGGGAACAAGACAACACCATAGATGGTAATAGCTAGAGTATCCATGAAGGCCTCCCAATCTTCCTTTTCCGCCAGGACCTGCATATGTTTCTCAAGGAATTCCCGAGTGAATCCGGGGGTCTGATTTCTATTTAGTTGTACACTCCTTAAAGTTTCGGGATGGATCTTCAGAACACGGGCGATGGAAGTAACAGTTGCATGATGATCAAGGTGACGGTAAGGTATCTGCCCTTCCAAAGGCATCCCCAAGATTTGTTCGAATTCCTCAATAGATGGGGCCAACTGAAAGTCTCTAAATGTGAAGCATCTGAGAGGTGGGTCGTAGAACTGTGTTAAGGCAGTGATCGCCTCAGTTTGCACTTCCACTTCTAATAGCTTTAGAATTCTCCCATACTTTCTTGTAAAAGCCATTTTCTGTGTTAGGTTTAATTTTCTCCCCATTGTTTGTAGACTACCCATGTCAATCCTCTTGGCCTTAACGTGTAATATTTTTCTCAATTCGGTTACATTTGTGTCACAACTATCGGATCTCATATTAATTTCCATATTGCTCAAAGGTACTCGCTAAGTTCCAAACAGCTTCCTGCAAGAACAAAGAGAAAAGAAAAAAAATCAGCTACTGTCATGTTTTGTAAACCACTACTTCTTTATTAATTTATTGGAAAACACTTTCACTTTGAGAAGTAGCGGTCGGCAAAACTCGTGTGAAACTAAAGTCGCATGGGTCATGGATCTTCCAAACATCGTCAATATCTGCTTGAAGAGAATTTTTGTTTTCATTTTTTGTTTTGACGATTGGGAAGATTTATAACCCAGGACTCATAAGTACACGAAAAGAGAGGGAGCCGCTTACTTGTTAAAGGATTACTAGTTTTTTTTAAAAAAAGAAAGTGAGTCATTTTTTTTTTGAATAAAGTAACCCTTTGAACATGTAAGCAGTTCATCAATTTGGATTTAAAGGGAAAGCGAGAATGAGATAAGGTATAATAAAGTCTGCCCTTTTGTGCCTTAAGTCAGGTTTTTCTGAAAGTCTTTTCTGGGACCTATAGCTTATCTAACAGTGGACTCCTCACATTGGGTGGCTTGTATTAGACTTCTAAAAGGTCACTAGAGCCAAGATCCTACTCATGATGTAACCACAACAGTAGGGAATCTACTAGGTGCGTACATCATGAAAGGTCGAACTCTAGTTGAGGTTCTTACGATCGCTGGATGGGAAGTACATCCCAAACGACACCGCTACCAACCTCCCCTAACTTAAGCTTCATTTGGGGCCCGGGTATAGGGCGCCACTCATAAGTGTGTGTAAATGGTGAGTGTAGTGTGTGAAAGGGCATTCAATACCTGTACCTTATCCTATCCTGCACAGAGAATAAACACAAAACGATAACACAAAGTCGTCTACCCTAGGGTTCAATAATCACACAGACATTAACAGAACATAAATAACAAAATACATACAAAACAGAAATCATATACAAATGTTGATATAAAATAAAATACAAAAAGAAGTTAAATAATTAACAGACTATTTAAAAACATGCGCTATCAACTTGATTGGCTTGACTCTCTAAATTGTCCCCAGTGGAGTCGCCATCTGTCGCGACCGGGATCGCGGCGGGATGGCTGACCCTTAAAAATACGACGGGTTTCGAAATCCTTTTGAAAAGATAAAACAGGGAGTCGCCACCAATATTTTTTAGGATAAAAATATCGGGAAAAACCTCTTTTAAAACACTGGTTATGAAAAATGAAATTCTAAGTTCGGGAGTCAAATTACAGGTGAGGAAGGTATTAACACCTCACAACTGTCCGTTATAAAACGGTTACCTCAAATTGATAACGCTTATTTCAAAATAGCCCAGAAATTATTTTTAACTTCTTCCACACAAAATGACAAGGCAGACACAAACAGACAAAACAGACTAAACGGTAACAGTGATAAATTTGACCAAACAATGATAGTAAAAAAGAAGAAAACAGTAACGATAGAAGATCAAACAGTGACAGTAAAAAAATGATAGTAGAATATTAAAATAGTAATAACAAGAAATGACAGTGAAAAATTCGACAAAACAATGACAATAAGAAGCTTAACAAAACAATAATAAGAAACGACACACAACGATCGTGAAAAACTTAGCAGAATATCGACAGTAGGAAAGTAAAAAAAGATAATAACAATAGGAAATGGCAAACAGAGACAATAAGAAACTTGACGAAATAACACCAGTAAGAAAAAGTAAAACAAAATGAAAGTAAAGGTTAACAGGACGTCGCGTCCAAATTAACCTTGGCTTTAGTATAAAACAGGAAAAGGGAAGGATACTAACAAGACGTCGCGTCTAAATTAGTCATCTTTTAATCAAAATACGGGGTTAGAAACGGGAAGGGGATAAACGGGACGTCTCGTCTCAAGTATCCCGTTCCTTGAGGTGATGGTCTACCGGGAATAAGGAAAAATCAACAAGACGTCACGTCTAAATTGATTTGTTTTTTTTTTGAAATATCATTATTTAATAAATAACAACCGATTGAAAATTTAAAAAGGGTAACAAGACGTCTCGTCTAAATTAACCTCTTTTTGATAAACAAATTTTTTTTTAAAATAAAAATAAAAATAAAATCAAATAGTGAAAATTTATCAAAAACTTGACAAAAAGCACATAGACTTACTAAAGTGAAAAATGGGTAATATTTTTTGGTTGAAGATAATGCTGAGTTGTTAAAATTTTAATTAGACACAATTTTGAAATAACAAAAAAAAGACATGGATAATCACATTTTGTTAAGCTTTATACAACCCGATTCTTTCAAAGAATAGCGAATGCCTTAAAAGAAAATTACACTCTAACTATACGGTGGATGAACTATCCGGAAAAAGAAACAGTATACAGACGGCTGATTTCTTGTAATAGGATTAATATTCTGAGCAGTAAAATTAAGATCGTAACCACCCTTTAAAAAATTAAATCTGTACAGAACTAAAATATATACAAACAATTTGAGTAATAATATTGAGCAGCAAATAAACAGGAACAATAACATGAACAGAAACAGTAGCAGAGATTAATTAGAGATTCAAGCATACATCACAATATCCTACTGTAAAACTGAATTATAATAACGACAAGAGACAGCAGAGAAAAAAAAGTCCAATACAACAGTACTAATCTGATCCTTGTACAAAAATTCAACCTTTTGATAAATAAACACTATTTTCGCAAAATATATAAAAAATATTCTTGCTCACTGATTGAGTTCTTGCCCACTGTTGCTGTTGTTGCTGTTGCTGTTGCTGTTGCTGCTGTTGCTGTTACTGTTGTTGCTGTTGCTGTTACTGTTGCTGTTACTGCGAATTTTTACTGTAAAAATTCAGAAGCACCTTTCAAAACTCAAGAATGTGGAGACAATTTCCTCTCTAGATAATCTTTTTTGAACCACTGAGTTTGCACTGCTCTTTTCTCTTTGCCCTCTTTGCTCTCTGCTATTTTTCTAATTTTCCTCTTTGACTCTCTCTTCTTGCTGTGTATGTTCTCTTTTTCCTCCTCTCATTTGTGCTCCCTTTTCTTTTCTGATCCTCCACCCCTTCTTCTTCTTTTGCTCTTCCCCTTTTCTTTTCTGATCCTCCACCCCTTCTTCTTCTTTTTTGCCCTCTCTTTTTTTTCTAACTCCTCCCGTTATAATGCTTCCACATAAGTTTTTATTGTTTTTTTTTTTTAAAGGACATCCAGCTAAAACCTCCACTTTGTCTCCTCCTTTTACGTTGGCAAAGTTGGGGACATATGTTTGTTGTCCCAATTCATGTGAATCTATTGTCTGTTTCAATTCATTATGCACAACAGCCACTAATTCACGTTGAATTGCTCAGTGTCAAATCCTTTTGCAAAATTTTTTTGTCCAATTCTTGCAGCTTTTCACGTTGGATGCTTGTAGTTTTAGGTGAGTGATGACTTAATTATTTAAGAAACCATTCAGTTGTGGGTCCGTGAATGCATTTGGATGAATGAAGGATTAATAAAGAAGAATTATGATGGGATGTTTTGAGTAGCCGTGAAAACAAAGAAGGGATTGAATAAAATATTCAAGCTTGGACTTTGCTTTTGACCATGTGAATGCATAGAGAAAGTGAAAGCTTTTTGAAATAAAATATTGGGTGGTATGGAAGCTAGTTGTAACCGTGAGTTTCTTGGAGCAATTGGAGCATGGATTGTATTAAAAATAATGGCACATGGGCCCTTGTTGGAAGCCATTCACGTGAAGTAGAGAGAGTGGAGGATGATTCTTCATTGGCTTTTATTTTGGAGAGCTTGTTTCTTGATTTAATTTTGACTTGGTCAAAATTGGTAGGCTTAAGTGACAATTTGTTGCAAATTGGAAAGCCTTTGCCATGACTACAATTTGATGGTGGGTTCCATTCTCTTCATCACGAAACTTGCTTGCATATTTAAGGAAAAATTCGTGCCAAATTTGAAAGAGAGTCCAACATGAAAATTGTAGATCTTTCTCTTATCTTTAATTTGATATATGGCATAAAAATTTTCATCAAGAAACGAGGGAGATATGGCCCATCTACGAAAACTGCTCCAGAGTGTGACGGAAATACATTTGCAAGCAAAATAAATTCACTGGGCAAAATGGGTGGAGAATTAGCTTTTGTGACCTTCATGAAGTTTGTAGATATCTTTGATGTGGAGCCACAGAAAAAAGAACGGGGTCATTTCAGTATCATATGAGGGAGATATGAATTTTTTCCTAAAGATGTGCAGAGCAGTCATGAAACTGGAACAAGTCTAGGAAGATTATTAAAACTGTACCAATTGGTAAGGATATAGCCTTCAAGGTCTTCACAAAAGTCGTAGACAATTTTGTTACGGAAATTTTGAGACCGGGTTTGCACAAATCGAAGGTCGTATGAAGGAGTTATGAATTTCTAAGTGAACCATGCGCAGCAGAGAGTGCCCAAAGGATGGAACTATACCAATTAGCCGGACAAAAAGAGGTGTTCACAGACCCTATGTGTAATTCCTACCAATTGAGGCCTAAACACTGCACCAAACAATGAAAGTTAATTATGTAAATAGAGCCTCAAATGAAGGAGACAACCAAAAACGCATGGGGAAGATGCGTTTTTCCCTTGGTAAACGCCTTGTCAACATGCGTTTTCAGCTTCACATTTTTTCAGCAGGTGTTTTCAACATTCACGTACCATGGCCATGCGTCTTTGCAGTGTGCTTTCCCATCAGAAGTCAGGCTTGTGACTAAAAATGTTCCTTGGGCATGCGTGTTTACTGCATACGTGCCAAGTCTCACGCATGCAAGTAAAACGCATTTTGAGCCTGCGTGAACAGTCAAAACGCCCCCTCATCATGCATTTTACAAATGTGATTTGACACCATCTACCCCAGACAGCCAAATAATATTTTTTGTACCCCATATTCCCTATTATTTTTAATTTTCACTCCATTCTGGTTAAAAACCCCAATAGGGCACACCAAGTTTCCCAAAATGTACTCTATGGCTTCATAATTTTGGCTTTCACTACCTACCACTTACAAACACATTTGCGTAAAGTAACCCATGCATGATCAAATATGTCCAAATGTACTAATCACCGTAATTGACCCCTGTATTTCAGTTGACATTAAAACCACATTGCATCATTATATATGTCATACAAACATATAAGGCTCCATACTGTTTCATTGAATACCTTAGAATTAATATCCTCTACACTATATGCAGGTTCAGATTTTAGTCATGGGCAGCCTAAACATTTTCCATGCTATCAAAATTATGCATACCACCATCAAAATCACCAAAATAACAACACCATGATATACATACTCATCTCGGCATATCACCACGACGTTCATCAAAATAATCATATCACCCAATATATATATACACACACACATATAGATATGCATATGTATATGCAGTTGTGCAGTTACACATGCACGGTTTGCGTCTACTATGGCATTGCTATATATTTTCCACACCCGAATCATTGGGTAAAGTCATCCCTTGATACATTCACTGTAAACACTGTATATTTAGAAGGGTAAGTACAATATAAGCAATAAATAGAAATTTAGTATCCTTTCATTTACATACATTATCTCTCAAGTTTGCACACATAATCATGATAGTACAATTTCTTTCCATATTCATCAATTAAGGATTCCATTGAGAACTCTAATGCAAAGAAGTATGCAATACCCTTTTCTAAAATTCTTCTTTATACAAGACACTATGAAATACGGATCTGACTTATCAATACAGAGCATGTGCCACAATAACCCACTCAATGAACCATAGCACTGTAATCGGGGGATACAGAGGTAACCACACAATGAACCATAGCACTATCGGTAGTGGTACGCGAGATCTACTAGTGAACCATAGCACTATACGTGGTAGCCTTAAGGCAACATGCAACAGACTACACAGTGAACCATAACACTATATCGTGACAGCAGCAAACCATAGTGCTGGAAATACATATGATAGTATAAGATAAAAGTTCATGTTTGAAACGCTTACCATAGCGCAAAATAACATGCCCGTCCTTAAACCACCATTCAGTTAAAATTTCCAATCACAACTCATCAACACAACATAGTTTTCAATATAATAACAACAACAATTTTACATATGATTAAACTAGTACATTAGCACAAAACTATCTAGCTATCTCTATTTAAAGTAAAAATCAACAACAAACAGCCCATCATACAATACATCATTGTTACAAGAACTCAATAACCTTAATTAGCGTAAATGTAAATCATATGCTTACTGTAAATATAGCATTAGTAAATTTAGTTTAAGAAAAATCCCAGATCCTAAATTCTTACTTATCCCTCAAATTGTAACCCCCTTATACATTCAAAACATACATGAAATCGCTTTGACACTTGATCTCACTTTCGATCTACAACCCGGGAATCACCAAAATCCTAAAATAATATATCGATACCTTAAACATAATTTTTGAAGCTTCTAAATATCAATCTTCTACATAATAAAAAAGTTCAGATATGGTGGTGAGTTAGTGGAACTTACTGAAATCGAATAAATGCATGGTTTCACACTTCGATCACCTTTAATACACCCAACGTCAACTGAATATTTCTAAAAATAATTTTCTGAAGCTCTTCATTAGTAAACGCGTAAGAATTTAGAGTCTACTAATAATGGGAGTAGTTCAAATTGCTGAAAATCAAAGGGAGCAAGGAACCTCTTCTACCTTACAACCTTTGCGTGCCTCAATATCCAAAATCCTACTTCAATTCGTTACAGAACAAGTGTCTAGCTACTGGTAGAATTACCCCACTCAATTAATAAAATTGAAGTTATCATGGTTGGCCCTAGCTTGACCATAGAGTACTAACAGAAAAGGTATACATGGTCTCACCTTCCAAGTGTCAAGAACTAGCTCCCAAGCTCAACAAGCCTCAACGACAGTCATGAGTGGTTATAATTTCAGCCTATGATAAGAAAAAAAGGGTTAGGGTCGTCACATGCAAAAAGGGAAATCTGTGAGGAAGATGGAAGATAGAGTAAAATCAATAGATGCACATACCTTTGATGGTTTTGTAGAATTTGATGAACATAATGAAAAGGGGAAATCACAAGGTGGGAGGAAATGGATGGAGGAAGAAGAGGGAGTACGTTCCCGCCCGAATGAAAACCACAACGTAAATGAGGAGGAAAGGCTAAAGTGAAATTGCATTTCATTTAGAAAAATGAGTTTTTTAGAATTTGAAAATTTATCCTTTAATTTTATTAAATATCAATTTCATCTTATGAAATTCTAAAATAAGTTTGTAATTAGTAATGAATTAATTTTTTTATGTATAATATTAAGATTTAAAGATGTTACACTTTTTGTTTGGACGGGGACATGAAATAGATGAAAAGAATTAAGAAGTAAAGAAATATGGTGGAAATAATATGAAAAATATATTGCTTGGATGGATAGAAATAGAAGGAAAAAGAGTCAAAAAATTTCTGGTTTGGATGGAATGTTAATGGAAATAATTTAGTTACATGGAAAATAAATTAAATTTTACATATAAAAAGTTATTATTTTTAGATTTTGAATATTTTAAATAATTTTTGTTAAATTAGTATTTATTAAACAAAACAATCTTACCATATTTTTTCTTCTATTTTAAGAATAAATTCATTTTCATTGAGTTTCACTGTATTTTTTCTTTTTCCTTCATTATTTTCCTTCCTTTCAAACAAAAGAAAAACTTTATTTTCCATTCTATTTTCTTTCATCAAAATTTTATCATAATTCCCCCATTATTTTTTCATCAAAACAAGTGGACCATAGAGGAGAAAGAACTTTTCCAATAATATTTCATTTCATACTGTGAGAATCATTGTAAAAATACCCTCACTCCATTGTTTAAAAATGTCTTAGTTTTTAGGTAGTAAAAACTATAAAACTTGACTAGGTTTGCTTTGACAACCTTAAATTTTGTCAAAATAGAGTGTATAATAAAAAAAACCCTAAATTTTAAATTCTAAACCCTAAAAAAATATTTTACTATTTTAAACACTAGTTGTTTTAATAATTGATATTTTTTTATAGCAGTTATTAAAACAATCAACATAAAATATTTAATAAAATTAATAGTTTATACTAATTATTTTAATAACTGATATAAAAAATATTTTTGACATTAGTTATTGAAATAATTGATATAAAGACATATAAAAAAAAGTCAAATTTGCTCCAAAATATTAAAAAATATATTACCACACTCTCTATCTTAACAAAATATAAGTAATATTAAGTAACGATTAGTTTCACCGCACGTTGGAGTTGAAATAGCTAGCATTTCTGGATTGTGCTATAAATTATCGTATATAGAGGTTTAGGATTTGCTTTTGTTTTGTAAGTCAGTCTAAATGCGATCTTTGAACAATCATGCCTTTTCTTTTTTACTGATTATATTAATGAAGCAATGTGAATTGTTCTATTGGGATTTACTGTATTTTTTATTGTTGATGTTGTACCGTTTTTATTTTTAAATACATTAATACTTAATCAGAAACAGTTTTGTTTGAGATCTAATTATCGTTTAACTATTTATTTTGATTTTTTTTTTGTTTTACTGTGAAATATATACTCCTAGTACATGAAACAAGTGAAAGACAATATTTTTTTATAGCACACATGCTTTTCAGTCGGGTTATTTTTTCTTTTGTTACTACAGAGCAACATAGCAATATAGAGATGATATATAGCACACAACATAGTTTCCCCTAGTACAACAAGCACTAGCTAGCATATGAAATGCTAATTTTACCATTACTGATACTGAATGATCATATATAATGTTCCATCAGAAGGGAACCTGATAAATATTATACCATCCTCATTAATAGAAAACGCGTAAAATAAGCCTCACAATTATTTCTGTATATATATATATAGAACTGGGTAGCAAATGCAGAAGCATTACTGATGAACATGATTGGTGGTGGTGGTGTTGACGAAGAGAGCATTCAGAGCTGAATTAAAGGACCTATTGGTAACGCTATAACCCCCATCCAAAGCAAAGTTAACTCCACTCACGAACTTTGCCTCATCACTGCTCAAATAAAGCGCTGCACGAGCAATATCCTCCACCTCAAGAACCGTCCCTTTTAGCACCGCCACAGAGCACAGCAATTGCTCTGTTTCCCTCTCGTTCATTTTCAACGCATCGTTTAACATCGGAGTGGGAATACCACCTGGACTAATGCAATTCACTCTTATCCCATGCTCCCCCAATTCCACACACAAATTCTTCATCAACCCTACCACCGCGTGCTTCGACACCGCGTAAGCGTGCGACGTTTCCCCTCCCAGAATCGAAGCAACACTCGCCGTAAACAGAATCACGCCTCTCTTCGCAGGGACCATGACCTTTGCGGCATGCTTGGCGCCCAAGAAATAACCGAAAACGTTAACTTCGAAGACGCTTTTGAAGGAGTCGTTATCCGAGGACAAAATTGACCGACCTGTGCGCCCCGAGATTCCGGCATTGTTGTACATGATGTCGAGTTTGCCGTGTTTGGACACCGCGGTTTCGACCACGTTTTTCACGTCCGAGTCGCATGTTACGTCGCAGTGAACGTAGTGAATGTTGTTGTTGTTTGTGGATAGGGTTTTGCAAAGGGATTGGCCTAACTCGTCTTGCACGTCTGCGATAATCACTTTGGCGCCGTGTTGAACGAATAGTTTCGCGGTTGCGGCACCAATTCCACTGGCACCTCCTGTGATTATTGCCACTTTGCCTTCCAACCTGCAAAATTTATTATTATTCATTTTAATTTCGTTAATATTTATGATTTTATCCATAATCGATATATAATCTATGTGGTTACCTTTTCATGATTGAAGCCATGGAGAAGTATTTTTGTCACACTACGGCTATAGGATATATAATTAAGAGGTTGAATGAAAACGATGAATGTTAATGCTAATAATGCTAATATTCCTAATGCTGAGAAACTTTATAAAGGGGATAATCTTGTGAACCATGTGTATGACTAATTTGATAAATGAATGCCACCAACCAAAATTATCCCAACTACTCCTAATTAATGAATGTTGTCAAGCCACTACAAAACAAACTCTGATACATACTCAAATTTTCATTAGCATATTTTTAGAATTTTTAAAAAATAAAAGTAAATTTATTTTTCTTGAGAATCTGAGAATTTCATCCTTAAAATTAGGATGAATAAATTTTAATGATTTATTTAACTGAAAACTTTTTATTTTTATTTTTTTTGGTAGTGATACATTTAAATTCATCATTGAATCTCATGTCACTTGTATCAAATGCTTAAAAAGAACAATTAGTAACCTAATTACCCATCATTCAAATCTTTCGTAACCAAAATCAGAGCAAAAAAATTAGTAGTACCCTGCATAAATAATTAGTGCTTCTACCATAACTTTGTGGACAAATTAACTATACTCATACTCTTAAAAATTTGGTAAAACTTTACTTGATAGTATTATTTTTACTTTAGCACATTAATTAATACTTCTCTCCACTTGTATTGCATGATAGGGAGTCAGGAGAAATCGGTGATACTATAAATTGTTTTTTTTAATATAAATTGAAGAAATTTTTTATATATATGATTTGAAATCGCTACAAAAGGAAATTACATTTGTGCTAACAATGTTTTTTTTCAGGATGTTAGAAAAACTTTTATTGATATATTTTTAACTAATAATAAATAAATAAAGTCTAAATAATAGTCATTTGAATTTATACTAACAATCGAAAGAATTATACTAATAAATAATTTTGTTTTTGGATAAAATTAAACTATACCAATTGATCTGGTCCCGACCGGGGTCTAGGATCCGCCGTCGGTCCAGCCACAAGAGTTAAGGATTGAATGAGGTTGGATACCGGTTCTGTGTGTATCCGGTCTCTGTAATCCGACCTCTCGGTGAGAGAAACCGATCTCGTTGTCTTGGAGATCCTTCACACCGACCTCACGCGTTGGTGTGGGCGACAGGTGGTGCCACCTGCGAAGACTCTCCAACGCTCAAGTTAGAAAAGTGTATAAACTCAGTTAATACTCAAGCAGTATAATAGAGAGTCGAGAGCAAGAAGAACGTAACCTTTTGTGTGTATTGGAATATGGTATTTATAATTGAGCGTGGAAGGTGAATCGTTGGGTGCCAGTGGGGCCAGGAGACAAATAGTACACTGCGCAGTGTACGATTCTGACACAGGGATGGTGGATAGTTACCTTTCTGTAAATTACGCCTACGACTGTACCTACTCCTTTCGGTGAATGAAAGGGACATATTCCGCTGTGCCGAGTATCTTTCTCGTTATGATACTGAGGCAATCGGATCAGGGGTGACAGATGAATGAGAGCAGATACGTCACCCGGTGTCTCGGACGTTACTTCGGAGACCGGTTTAAGAGAGACTCGCATCGTGTGTATACCGACCGGATCATTACCTTGTGATACCGGCTGACCTCTAGGACGGCTGGGATGGCCTCATCCTTAGGTCGGGTATCCAGACCGAATAACCTTGGGGCCGGTATCCAGACCGAATCACCAATATTACATTGTTAGTTATATAACACATTTTTATCATTAATAAAAATTCAAAATATCTTTACTAAAGGTTATAAAAATTTAAATTTTGTGTTTCAATAAATAACAATTTTTTAAAGTGAATTGAGAATATTGAGCAAAATTTGGTTAAACATCAAGGGGTTGTAAATTTTGTTCAAAAATCCGACTTCCTTCGAAAGGGGTGTGAATTGAGTGGAAAAGAGAGAAATAATAATAATACTTAAATATATTTTTCATCCCTACTTTAGCCTTAGAAAGTATTTTATTTCTTTTACTTCCCAGAAATTCTTTTACTACTTTTATATTAATTATTTCAAAATCTTATAAAATGAAATTCTAATAGGATGTCGTGATAATATAAAATATGTTAATATTGCATCAAAATAAATTCTATAAGTCTTGTCTTCATTTTTTGTTGCGAAAATTCCCTGTAAAATACCCTTTTATGAATAATGTTAAAAAATGGAATTAAACTATTTTCTATCATTTAGTTATAGAGTGTGTTAATTGAGATAGTATACAATAATTATTTTTAAATGATAACTTATACTATAAATTTAATAAAAATTAAAAATAATTTATTTTAATAAGCTATACAAAATAGTTTTTTAAAATAAATTAAAAATAATTTATAAGAATCATGTTATCTCCACAGAATTTTATTTTTTACGCACTTAATTGGATTTTGTTACAAGCTACAATAGAAGTTGATAGATGACTGTTACTCTTAACAGAATTACAGGCCACGTAATATGCATATTTGCAGGCTTATAGAAAACGGTGATCTCATGTTGTGGAAACTATTATTCAGGACATGCAATATTGAATAATTATCACTAACATCATTTAATTACAGAAAATTATTTTTTTTAAGAAAAATTTTCTGTTTATTTTTTAAAATTTTATTTCTTAAAATAGCTGGAGAAATTCATGAAAAACTTTTTCGCTTTTTAATTTTTTTAAAGACTTTTATTTTTTAAAAAAAAATAAAAAACTTGATTTTAAGTTTTCTATAAGTTTTGTTCGATTATTTTGTAAATAAATACCTTTTTTATTTTTTTAAAAATAATTTTTTATTTTTATTAGAAAACTTGCGAAGTAAACATAATCTAAGTATTACAATATTTGAGTTTAATTTAAATACACCAACAGAATAAAAATTTTTACATTAATATCGACATGTAAATAATATATTTTTGATTTCTATAATAATAACTTCAATATTTATATTTAAAACGACTTTCCATTAATTAACAATGTAAAAGTTTTTATTATGTGTGAAATTAAACTCTTTTATATTATCAAATTCATTATTGGACGGTGTGTGAAAGGACATAGATATGACATGTCATGTTTGTCACTTAGGGATTAAAACTGGACGGCACGGGACCGATACAAGCAGTATATGCCTATATTTGTATTTTTATAATTAAAATTAAAGCTATTTATATTTGTGAAGCACTTATAACAAGTATTTGTCAGTATCTATTTTTACTTTTAAAATATAATAAAAATAAAATAATATATAATATATTAAATATAATATTATTTTAATATAAATTAGTACTAACATAATAAAATTACAATTTAATACACTAAAAATATTAGCATGAATTAATATTAAATAAATTTTATCTAATTATAAAATGATAAAAAATTATAACTTTTAAACATATTTAATAAAAATAAATATTCTTCGGAATGCAGATACCAAAGAGTGAATAATGCGATACTCATACCTCTCATTATAACAAATATGTAGATACCTGTTAGGGTATACTTGTGAGTGCGAGTTTTATCTTTTTTTTTTCTTTTTCTACAAGTTTAATTAGCCTACTTTATGATGTGAACGAAAGGGGGCTCACACTTGAAATTTCTTTTTTGGGTAAGATTTTTCCCTTTAGGTATCCACCAAGCAGGAAACTCAAAGACTAATTCATATTCCTAACGGTTAGTGTATTAAGTGGTAGAGACTGACCAAATGGTTTACTTCATTCACATGTGTTAGGGGTTGAATTCAAGACCACATGCTTAAGAAATAATGTGCTAAATCATCACAAATTTTAGTTTGTAAAAACATATTTTTTTAGAGTAAAAATTTAAAGAAGGATATTGACACCACACTCAAAAAATAGATAAAGAGGTAGTAATAAGTCATAGGTTGATTGTCACTAATAAACTTGATAAGATCGATTTGATCGCCACAAATTTCCATAATAAGGTTAGTTTAGATAGCCACTAGACAACTTTCTTGATAAGATCAAACTTAGTTCTTTACTCAAGAACCAAGAAATCTCACACAACGGAGAGAATAGAAAATTTTACTCAAAAGTCAAGTGGATTTTTTTCATAATAATAGGTTCATATTTATAGGTTTAGTGGATTAACAATATTTATAGGTTTAGTGGATTAACCAAAGTCTTAATCACTCCAGCATCACATTCATATTTGTGACACTTATGTTCTACTAGTGAAGTCATAAAAACTCAACTAATTCTAATAATAAATACATTAAAAATCTACAAAATATATTAAAAACCCACTTTAGAAAATATACCCAAAAATGCAAACAAAAATTACTAAAATGATAAAAAAAAACCTTAAAGTTTGGTTGACACTTTTGGATTCTCACCAACCTATTTATCATCCCTTTCTTTCTTTTGGATGATAAAACAACCTTAATTAATAAAAATAAACCCGAAAACCCAAGAAAATTTTTCACGATTAAACCCGAGTTCGAAATAAGTATTTTAAAACACTTAATTCAATTACCAAAATGTGGCAAATACATTTAGATATCAAGAAATGATGATACCTGGGTCAATAATACCAATATACAGTAAGCCTGAATTTTTTTTGAAAAAACAGTGACATGAATCGATTCAGAGCAGGCATGAATCGATTCATGTGTGAAATTTTGCACAGATAGGAATGAAACAGGGGGATGAATCGATTCATTCCCCCTGTGAATTGATTCACACATCCTGGACAGGTGCTTGAATCGATTCATGCACCTGGTGAATCGATTCAGGCTTAAAATTTTCCTCTATGAATCGATTCATAAGACAGGGGAATCGATTCATGTATAAAATTTTTTCTTTATGAATCGATTCATGTATCAGGGGAATCGATTCACACCCTGCAGAATATCAGTTTCATGACATCAACTCAAAATGTAAATTTTTCAACTTCTAGCTACCCTATCTTTTTCATTTCAAATCCAATGTCTAACAATTTTTTATACTAGCTATAATACATCATTTGTGACGCGTAGCCACTGGCCGCACTAAAAAATTCTTAAAAATGAGAGATTTATGCGCATAATTGCGTTTGACTCGTTTTGAGGCATTTTATGCAATTGAGGGGTCATTTTTTAATGAAATTAACCCATTCCAGTTTCTACATGTCACAATTCGTGCATAGATGCTATTGAAACTATTCTATGCCATTCACACTTCATAATTTGCTATTTGACTATCTCAATTGCTCATTTATGCAGGAAAACCATATAAATGTTATGCAATCATGGTTCTAACACATAGCCTCTGTCATTTCTCATACAATAGCAATTCCTGGACATTTCATGCATCAACATCACATCACATACATGTCCACAATTTCTGAATATATCAACCTCATATATATATATGGTGGGACCATCCATGGTCTCCACACTCCAACATCCTCAACTAAACATCATAACTACAAGTATAAATTCAATGCAGTTTTACACAGTTATTTAATCCTCTAAGCATATACACATACATATATAAATACACATATCAAATTACGTATGCACTGGAGGCGGCCAAGGCAACTAGAAACTACTATATGCATCATGTACAAGCTATATATATACATAATGCTCCATGCTCGAGCTGAGTGACCTCTCACCAATCTCTATCGCTTCTTAAGTCCACTGTAAATATATCCATAAATAGGGGTGAGCATTATACATAATAAATGACAGTCATAGAACTGATTCAACTATCTATTTCTCTAACATACAATGAAATATTACAATCGATTATCATATCAACTATCATTCACCTTAATACATCACATAAACTATTAAATCATGTTATTCTCAATAACACACATCAATGCATATTCATTCATTTGGATCCAATTGAACAATCAATGACTTAGTGTTGCAACACAGGATCTTAGCCATAATATTCAGCTCTTAGTTGATCCGGCCGTTTTAATGGTACCAAACCGTTTGCCCCTTCACGTAACACAACCACTCTCAGTGACAACGACAATGTTACGGGCATCCCTGAGTCCCACTAAGTAAGCTTTGCCTTGAGTCCCACTCAAGGACTTTTGTGGAATCCTCGAAACCACAAACCACATAACATAGAAAATCTCTTCTCATGCTAAATCATCACATGCTATGTTTCAACATCATCAATTCTAGCATCCTAATACATCTCATAGCATAAGCATCTCACACATACATATAAAACAATAATTTCAAAGCATACTTTGCATCTATGCATTCTTTCATAATTTCATAGATGGCAAACCATATAATCATCATAGTTCCAAAACATATTATTCACAATTCAATATACTAATATATCTCGAATCCATCTATAAACCATGCATTTAAAATGTAAAAGCTCCCTTTACCTGAAATGGAGGATTCTAGAAGCTCCTCGACCGATCGAACGCTGGTGAACCACTATTTGCAAGCTCCGATCTTTATTCCTTAAGATCAAACAACTTTCTAAAATTCATAACAATTGATTTTAATTTCACAATCGATACAATTATCACTTGCCAAGTTAGGAATCATTAAATTAGAATCACTTTTGTAAGATATAACTCATCGAACCAAGACGTCAACCTCGGAACTCGCCTCCGAATCAAGCCTCACGCTTTGAATCACTCTGAAACTCTCCAAAACTACCTTATTTCATTTAAACAACAATTATTAAGCTTCAATTTTGTAGAATTAGCAATCAAGAACCATTTCTACATACTTTTCCATGAAAGCTGAAGGTTCTTGAAAACTTAAGCTCTCCACTTATGTCCATAGATTCCAATTGCTTTGAAACTCATAAAATTGAAAGAATTAAAGGGTGGAGGCAATAATAAACCAAAACCCATGGTGGGTGTTCTTCAATCTCACCTCAATTTGAAGAATTCAAGCTTTCCCCCTTAAACCATGGCTGCCAACGTGAAAAGGAAGGAGAAAGGGCTTAGTTTCCACTTCAATTTGATGAATTTAAGAGAAATTGAAGAAGAGGAAGAATGACGGTGTTGAAAGAAAAAGAAGAAAGAAGAAGTGAAATTTTTACTCTCTAATAGCTTCGAGAAAGATAAAAGGAAAAAGAGAGAGAATTATCAATTTAAATGATTTAGGGACATATACATCATTTTTTCATTTGTTTTAATTAATCTCTTATTTTAATTTTATTTCTCTTTTAATCTTACATGCCAAATAATTCCTAATTTAGGATGTTACAGATGATGTTATCTTGGGACGATTAAAAAAATATGAAAAGAAAAGTATAAGATATAAATAATAGTGGGAAAATATTTTGGTACTACTTATCACTCATTTTTTTATAATACCAATTCTATTCCTAACCTACAAGAGAAGAGAAGAAAGACTATCCAAGTAAATTAAAAACAATGCTAGAGAAGTAAAAGCAAAACAAAAAAATAAAGATTTGTTTATAGAAAATGGGTTTGATATGAAAGCGACTTTTAAGAGACAAGAGAATAACATCTCTACTAAACTAGTGACAATCAAAGATCTATAAATAAAGATTAAAAATCTCAAAACAAAAAAGTAAATGAACGAGCAGCAAGAACTACATTAACTTATTTTGCCACAACTAGAAGAATCTTCTAACCATGAAGATTCGAACCTGATATATAAGGAAACCATTCTTGAGATAGAATAAATTTTAGGTTGTAATCGATTACAGGGAAGACTGTAATGGATTACTAGCAAACCAGAGTGCAGAAGAATACAGATTTTGGCACTTAGACTAGCTTCCACGTTACCTAAGTTACCTGTTTCAAATCTGATTGCCACGAAGCTTCATGAGCACTATATTTACCTTATTCTAGACTTGTTGGTGTAGTCCGTCTTTAAAAATTCCTCCATACGACCAAGATATATGCAAAATGCATTCAACTGAATTTCTAACAACTCCATCACCTAAACCTATTCAAATGCAATACAAACCTTTATTTCTTCATGTTGAGACCAAGTTAGGTTTAAAAAAATAAGTTGAAAATGTTCGTTGACCAGACCCCAAACTGCGTTATTATAACCAGATCGTAGGATTTATTAATAACACACATGAAGACATTTAAGTTAAATGAAGTCTATCAATGTGTAATCTAACCTATTCATTTAAGTATTTCATGAAACATATACAAAGTACACAGGTTACAAAAGATAAAAGGAGTCCATCAAATCAAAAGTCTAATATCAAAAAGTCTGATTCCAAACTTTACCCAAACGAGTCTGATTTAAGATCTTCCAGACTTATAGACCAACAAATCAGATCTCAGACTCTTTATGCAATAAAAACACACAACGTGAACGTTACTTCAAAGCTTTAATCATATAACGTTCTAAAACCATTTTGATGATGTTCTGAAACTCAAGCCCTTATCAAGAAAAATGTACTTATCATTAAAAAGGATAAGAGACAAATTAGTGGTTCAATCAAAGTAGTTTTTTGAAGAAAGCAACGTAACTACCCCGTGTAAATTTAGAAAAGTTGAAGCAAGTCAGCTTATGTGTCAGAATGTTGCAGAAGGATAACAACATTTCCATCTACACGTTTGCTAGAAGAAAGAAAGCTAACAAATTTCTTTATGCTCTAAAAATCTCAAGGAATGTCATATTCCTTGCTACTAGACCTTTTGGTATCTCTTCAGTTCATCAAAAGTCTAGTGCTTGCGATCAAGTAAAACTCCTTCAAAGGATTTCCAATGAATATATCTCCTCACCATATCATCAAACAACCATCTTGAGTGACCTATATATACTTGAAGAGATTCATTTTCAGAAAAGTAAGCCTAGCAAGAAAACTTACTTCACTAAAGACAAAGGCCTTCTTTGTTGTTCTGTTCCTAGCAGACCTTGATCCTTTTGTCTTTCTTAACTTAGTGTATTTGTTCATATTTGTACAATTCTTAATAGACTAAGTTTTGTGAAACACTCTTGTGCTCTATTCTTACAAATCAGTCATTGTGTAAATGTATGATATGTTACCAGCCTTAGTTTCATTGGGAAACAATTGTGGTTTGAAGAGGCTTTTGAAAGAATACTTGGGTTTTGAGCCAAGAATGACTTATTGAAAGAATCTTGGATTTAAGCATGGAGTAGCTGGAGTCAAGAATACTTATGGCACGAGTCTGGTACCGTTATTGTAAAGGAGATTTTACAATGGTGGAAATCCTTCAAGTTAGAAGAGACTGGATGTAGCTTCTGTGTTAAAAATGAACCAGTATAAATCTTTGGTGTTCATTCCTCTCTTTCCTTGCTCTTATAAAGGCTGATTACCTACGCTTTAAAGGTTCAAATTCTGCAAAAAAAAATCTAAGACTTATTCAACCCCCTCCCCCTTCTAAGTCATACTCTGAACTATCACTTCACATACACAAGTCACAAATATCACTAGGATCTTATTGGTACCTTTCGGGATTTTGAATCCCACCAGAACTCCATTTCACCCTCTCAATTGGCTAAAGATCACCATTTCACACCAATTACACCTATTTTCACATAATCAACTATATCATTAATATACAATTAGTTTCATGCCATTTAACTACCATATATTCATGCATACATGTCTTACACAAAATTGCACAACCTGCCCATATTCAATTTATATCATACTATTGGCTCGATGCCATGGAAATCCAACAAAACTTGTCAATCATCATCAGACATTCATAATCAATGGCTCCATGCCAAACAATAATCAAGCATAACTTGGACCTCATCTCATGCATTCATTATCATAATCATTAGAATGCCAACACCAAGCATAATCATCATCAACGATTATTATATCACACACACACGTATCACTATGACCAACACTGGGCCATCGCTACCATACTTAGAACATCATAATATAATCATCTTTAGCAACCATCAGCCAACACACATATATACACATATATTTACAAAACCATTACCATGGCTACAAACTTAAAATTATATATATATATATATATATATATTCATATATTTACAACACTCATTTAACTCCTTGGCCTTGCTCTCACTCACTAGGCACTGGTATGTGTAGCATCTACAACTTCCCTGTCTCCAGTCACTAAAATAGTTGTAAGGGTGAGTAACTAACTATATAAATTAATACAAATAATCACCAATGCATATACATATATATTGAGGGAAAGGCATAATATAGTCAAGGATTATATTTAACCATTGCACATTTATTTTTACTTTAGTTTACATCATCACCATTCATTAATCTCCATCAATGGCTCAGAAATAATTCATATCACAATCTAGCAATTAATTCATCATTTCAAGTAATGCCACCACTAACTCTCAATCAACAATAATAATGACTCTCTAGTATCCAAATACTAAAAGGATCAGCTGTTAGCTGGAGGTCTTACCTGACACCCCTAAACTCTACCTGATCCACCAAGCTCTTCCTAGCTCCCCACCTCACCATTGGGTCCTACCTGACCACTGGGTAGCTTAATTGGGCCACAACCGACTACTAGAGCAAAAAAAGGGGTAATCTATACCGACTAGTCATATATGCCACATAACATGCATATATAGCATTTACAAATCATTAATTCTCATAACCATTTTAAATAATTCATCACAACTTAGTCCAAACATTAAAGTCATCACCTTGAGACATATAAATAAGCCACTTAGGAAACCAATGTCATCAAAAACCATATTTATATTTCTTAATTCATCATCATAGCTTACAATTTCAATTCATTACCAACAATTCATAATTCATCACTATTCTAATTCACCCTCATATATCAATATCAATTAATCATCATATCATACTTTCATCACACAAACAACTACCACGTCATCAAGCATTTAGCTATCAACATCATCATTACCATGCAAGATACAAGTATCAATACTCATTATGTTAATTAGTAACTGTTTAATATTTAATTCATTTCTTAACATCATAATTCATTTGAATCTATTTTTAATCATACCCGTACACTATCATGTTCATATATATATATATATAAAAGATTATTCAAACTATCCTATCCTTTTCCTCACTTGCCAAAAATAGCTTCCACTATTATTTCCATTAATATATACGTCTAGTACACTCCCTTATCTTGACTCTGCACTTTCAAGGATTTAAGTCAACCGTCAACTTTATCAAATTTGCCAAATTATCTAAATTCAAAAGTTAGGAATCAAGTTAGCATTTCCAACCTTCATAAACAAAACCCATTACATCTGAACAACACCAATTACATATTTAGAGTTTTCAAACTTACCATTTTCACTTTCGTTCTTTGGTTCCAAGTTCCCCTTGTCAAACGACTCTTCGACCTTTGATTCAACACCTAAAGTTGTCGAAATCATTATTCGTTAATCATTTCAGAACACTCATTCTATCAATTCCCACCTCTAAGTTCTAAAACACAAAATAATGGAAATCAAACTTCCCCCCTGAAAACCCCAATTCGGTTAGAAAAGGAAACATGAATTCCCATTACCTTTAGCTTCATCCTCATGTTTTAAAATGCCATGGAATTGAAAATGGAACTTTCCCATAACAACCCCAAATTCGGCCAGAAAGAGGGGAAGATGAAATGTGAAATTAAGACTACCGATTAACTCACCTCGTTCCCGGGATCGCAAGAGTACACTTGATTTCAAATTTCAACAACAAGTCTACCTTTAATTTTGAGCTCAAACACATAGTCATGGAGTTTCTCTCCCTCACGATTTTATCCTCTTTGTTTCGTGAGGAAGAAGATGGAAAATGATCAAAAAAATGTTTTGTACTCACAAGGGCACATGGTCTTTTTGCCTATTTTATTTTATTTTCTATTTTCTTTTAATTTATAATTCTATTTCTCATTTTCTTTTTCAATTTCTTTTATTTAAACCTTAACTAAATAACTCCCATTGTACTTTCTACCACATGGTGTCGCGACCGGGATCGCGGCGGCACGGCCGACCCTCAAAACGATCTCTTAGTTTGGTTCGAAAAGAAAAACAGGGAGTCGCCACAATATTTTTTAGGATAAAATACCGGGAAAACCTTTCGTTAAAGCACTGGTTATAAAAATAAAATTCCATGTTCGGGAGTCTAATTACAGGTGAGGAAGGTATTAGCACCTCACAACTGTCCGTTATAAAAACGGTTACCTCAATATGATAGCGCGCATTATAATTAACCCAATAATTATTTTAACTTATTTATGAAAAGAAAGTATACGAGATGACAAAATGTAAAAAAATAAACAAAAATAAACACGGAATATTCACATGAGATTAACAGGACGTCTCGTCCAAGTTAAACTCGCTCCTCCTCTTTTTTTTTAAATAGAAAATAAAAATAAAAATTACAATAATAATGAGAATAATAATAATCATTACAACCTTTATGCTAGTCCAAATAGAATGTATGAAGCACTCATTTTTTGTTATATATTTATTACAAACCTAGGAAGGGGTAAAAAAGAAAAGAAAAGAAAATAACAGAAATTTATTTAAGTGGGAAAATGGAATACCGAGTGAAAAAAATGGAATACCGAGTGAGAAGGTGAAAAACTGAGTGAAAAGGTGAAAAACCGAGTGAAAAATGGAAAACCGAGTGAAAAGTGGAATACCGAGTGAAAAGATGAATACCGAGTGAAAAAGTGGGCTGACCGAGGGAGAAAAACAGTGGAGGGTTCAAAAGAGTTTGAAGGTGTTTAGAGGGAGAGAGAGGGGCTAGACGGTGTGAAAAAAAATAGGGACGGTTTGTGGGTATTTGAGGGAGGTCGGTTTGGAGTGAATTGAGGGAGGTCGGATTTGGTGAGAGTTAAGGACGGTTGGGTTGTATGGAAGGAGGAGGACGGTGTGATGAAGGGGCTGTGAGGAGTGAGGGACAGTGAAGGGAGGAAGAGAGGGGACGGTGTTGGAGATAGGGACGGTGTGGATTTTAGGAGGGGGGTGTGAGGTGTGTGTGTGTGGTTCAGTTTTAGAGGGAGAGAGGAGAGAGAGTGTACGGTGTTGAGAGGGGTGAGTGAGGAGTGAGAGGGGATGGGGACGGTGTTGGAGGCTGTGAGGAGGGGCGGTATGGTGGTTTGAGGGATATGAGTAGTGAGGGAGGAAGAGAGGGGACGGTTGATGAGAGGAAGAGGACTGCACGGTGCTGGGGCTCTCTCAATGAAGGCTTTTTTCTTCTTTTTTCAAGGCTTCAGGATCCTCTCTATTTATAGAGGTCCTGGACGCCCACCATCAATGGCAAGTGGGGCTGCCCCTTTTGTCCTGCAGTCAGCCGCCCTACTTGATCAGCGTTGGATACAGCCTGGATGGAGTTGGTGGACACAGCTTGCACCTAGACAGCTATAGGGGTCGGCAGCTAGTGGGTCTCTCTTTTGTCACTTTGTCAGCCGCCTCCCCTCAAGTCAAAGATCCACTTGGATAGTGGAAATCCAAGTCAGCAAGGGCACTCGGTGGGAATATGGGTCAGATTTCGCCTTCTCTCCACAATCCGAGTGGAAAAGGTGCCTTTTGTCCACAAAACCGAGTGGAAAAGGCGTTGCTTATACAAAAACCGAGTGAAGAATGACTCGGAACTGACTGAAATGGTTGAAGTACGACTCGGAATGGTTGAATAATGACTCGGAATTGGGTGAAAGATGACTCGGAATTGGCTAAAAGAATGGCTCAGAAATGGCTAAAAAGGATGACTCGAAAATGGTTTACGTATGGCTCGGAATTGGGTGACAGTATGGCTCGGAATTGGGTGAAAGTATGGCTCGGAATTGAGTAAAAGGACTCAAAAATGGTTTAAGTATGGCTTGGAATTGGGTGATAAGGATAGCTCGAAAGTGAAACAAAGGTGACTCGGTGCTGACTGAAGAGTGGTTCAATCGGTACTGACTGAAGAGTGGTTCAATCGGTACTGACTGAAAAGAAAATGACTCGGAAGTGACTGAAGAGGGTTCACTCGGTGCTGACTGAAGAGGCATCACTCGGTACTGACTGAAGATTCTTCATTCGGTGCTGACTGAAGAGGCATCACTCGGTACTGACTGAAGATTCTTGATTCGGTGCTGACTGGAGAGTCTTCACTCGGTGCTGACTGAAGAAGTGGCTCGGTACTGACTGAAAAGGATTCACTCGGTGCTGGGTGAGAAGGGCTCGGTGATGGTTGAAAAAAGGTTCAATCGGCTCTGACTTGAAGGATGACTCGGTAAGGATGGATAAATGACTCACTCGGCCTAAGTTCATGTCCTCTTTCATTCGAATGATTCAATCAGCACTCGGAGAAATCTTGCTCGGCAATTCTTCTGCTTAAATCCTCATTCGGTTTTCTCCGCTTGGACATTTCATTCGAGAAAACTCTTACAATAAAAACGACTCGGTTATATCTCTGGACTTTAACCACTCAGGGAAACCTTTGTTCGGCAACCCTTCTGCTTGAAGCTTCACTCTGCCCTTCTGCTTGATTCACTCGGCATGTCAGAAATATTTTGCTCGGTTGCTGGCAGATCAGAACTATTCTTTCTTTAACTTAATATTGATTCAGTCGTGAAGTAAGTTTCACCCGGAAACTCATCACTCGGATTGAATCACATTGATTCACTCAGAATGTTGTCAACCGGTTTGGATATAAACTTCAACCCACTCGGATTCATAACGGGGAGTCGTCCTTGTTTTTATTAGAATGGAACTTTGAGAAAATCTGAGGACTCGGACAAATTCACTTGGGAGTCGGCCTGCTCACTTAATCAGAAAAGCTTCTCTCAGCCTGTTCATTTCATTCGAAGTCGGTCTTCCCTCCACTCAGAATTTGGGACTCAGCTTCATCATTCCTTCGGGTGCCATCACTCGGATTCAGCCTTGCTTTCCAGTCAGAAAATGGAATCTTGGACATTTTCACTCAGAAAAATCCTTCTCCTCACTCAGAACTTGGGATTTTGGCAATTTTCACTCAGAAAAATCCTTCTCCTCACTCAGAACTTGGGATTTTGGCAATTTTCACTCGGAAAAATCCTTCTCTTCACTCAGAACTCGGGATTTTGGCAATTTTCACTCGGCAAAATCCTTCTCCTCACTCAGAACTCGGGATTTTGGCAATTTTCACTCGGCAAAATCCTTCTCCTCACTCAGAACTCGGTATCTTGGGAATTTGCACTCGGATAGTCTCATTTTGCTCGGAATTTCTTTCCCTGGGTCCTTTCTTGAAACTTTTTCTTTATTTTTTGAAATTTTCTTGAAGCCCACTCAGAATATTACCTTGCCACGTTTCACTCGGAGACTCTTTACTCGGAAATGATCATTCCGAGTCATCTTACTCGGAAATGATCTTTTCCGAGTCAGATTTTTTTTTATTTATTATTTTTATTATTTTAATTCCTTTTTTAAATTCTTTTCTTTTTTTTCTTTATTTTATTTTATTTTATTTTATTTTATTTTTTTCTTTTCTTTTTTTATTTTTTTTTTATTTTTTTATTTTTTTTTCTATTTTTTTTTAAAAATTCTTTTCACTCGTGGATTCCCTATTCTTGGTGACGAAAATTCCCTATTCTTGGTAAAAATTGACTGGACCGAAATAGGTGTTCACACATGGTAATTAATAATACTCTCAAAATTTAATTTAATCCAATTTTCAATCAACCCCTCTTAATTAATTAAATCAATCTCCTTTCCAATAAAAATTCTCCCACTTTATTTAATGAATTTCTTATTATTCTCAAATAATTTATCCATTAATTTCTCTTTAGCGTAATGAATTAAATTGCATATTTAAGATGTTACACTTACCCCCACAAAATATTTTGAAAAATATTTCTAAAAAACTTAGCAATGCTAATGAATCATCAATTATAAGTTATCGAAAGCAATTATTGATAGCCAAGTTTTTAAGTATAAACATTGTTCTTACTTGTAAAGAACCTGAAAAATGAGGTAATTCTAGGAACACCTTTTATTAAAACCTTATTCCCTTTAGAAAATTCTAAAGATGGAGTGAAACTCAATCATGTAGGAAAATAAATTGTTTTCAATTCACCAAAAAATCCATGATTGGGTGGGCTTACAAATAGCTTTACTATGAGAAGGGGAATCACATCTCCTCCATCACAGGTCACCAGGTGATGGCAACAGGAAGAACTTGGCGAGGAATGGTGTAGGGCATTTGGTTGGAACATAATACTAGGTTTTTTAGGGGGAAACATCTTCTCCATAAATAGTTTTTAATTTAATTAGATCTAGAGTTTCAAGCTAGCTAAAGGTAAAGTTGAAGGTTTTGTTTACCCATTGTATGATTGGTATAATATACCTTTACTAAGCTTATTTGGACTCTAAGATTTTGTTTATGGATTGTCTTGTATATGGATTGGGGTACTTCTTTATATTTAATTTAATTTAATTTTTGTTTGTTGACAAAAATAAAATAAAATTTTAAGGTTTAAATTTTATTAGTGCATAATCTATAAATATATTTATAAGGGCAAACATGGATCTATACCTATTTTTGTTTAGGGGAGAGAGAGAAAAAGATTTCCTTGAGAACCTTTTGGATATTCTGAGTTTATTTTGTAATGATTCTGTAGTTTATTCTGAGTTTATTTTTGTAATGACCAGTAGTGGATGTATCTATCGCCTTCCCTACTGTTCTGGTTTCCTTTCATCGCGAATTTTGTCACCTAATTGACAACATTTGCTTTAAGCTGAACAACGTGGTTGTTAGTACCTTTAATATAGAATCAAAATGTCCACCCACAATGGCGACTAAATTAGACTTTAATCGTTATGGCGGTTTCGGTGTTAAAAATTTTGACCGAGAAAAAAAAAACAAGAAGAAATACCCGCAGTCTGAAAAAAGAATAGCTTACTTTCTTACTTCGCCGCATTAATCAACGCGTAACCAAGTTTGTCAAACTTGAGCCTTGAATCATAATATCTGATGGAGAGAGCTCCTTACAACCCCGTTTATAATATATATAACTATAAAATATAATTTTGAAATTGGTTGTTAAAATGAGTTTGTTGTTATCGTGTTTTTAAGTTGGAATATATGAACTTGATTCAGAATTGAATTCGTAAGAAACCTATAAACTCTGTTCCAGATACAACTGTGTTGATAAATACACCCTATAAACTCAGTTTTATACAAAACCATGTTTATACACCCTACGAGACCCTTGGCATGCCATCTGGCAATGGTTGATGGTGAACTAGTGACCCTATACGGTATATCATACTAATGGCAACCAGATCATTTACTCCATCAACTAGCAGCTCAATGCTATGACCACCAGGATATGCACCCGCAAATGAACCCTTCGTGCTAATAGTTGTTGGCGTAGGCATAGGCTTAGGGACAGAGACAAAGTTTGATATGGGTGCTATCTGCTACAACTGCTGCGTCAATACAATGGCAACGGAAACAGAGATTCACGCAAGAAAATAAACGTGTTCAAAGACTAACCGTACTACCAAGCAAGGAGATAAGTATGTGTTCGGAGTTGTAGGATTCACGTACAATATGGGCGCAATAAGTTTTCAACCCCAAACAAATGCAATGGACGCAACAAGATGTCACACAACGCAAGCAAGAAGCTAAACATGTTCAAAGGAAGAAAAGTGTTTTTAGAAAGTTCAAGTATTTAGGAGAACAATTCACGTAAAATTTAAAATTGTAGTGCGTGGGAGAGCTTATATAAACTCGATTCGTTCTTGAATCAAGTTTGTTGGTAACCCTATGAAACTCAGTTCCTATACGTGTTGAAAAATTAGACATATAACCTCGGTTCTTCTAGGACCGAGTTCTTAGGTATATTTTAAAAAATAAAAAATAAAATAGGACCTATTAACTCGGTTCTAGGGGAACCGAGTTCTTAGGTATATTTTAAAAAATAAAAATAAATATAGACCTATTAACTCACTTCTAGGGGAATCAAGTTCGTATAACTTGTGTGATAATTTTAAAAATGCCACCGCCATTCAAATTCGTTTCCCAAACAATTGAGTTCATAACATATGCTTGTAGACCTTTTTTCACTATTGGATAACCAAGAATCCAAGATGATAAAGAGAAATTAAGGAACCAATGTGTGGCACGTTTCACTATCTATATAAAGTAACATATATAGTTTAATTCAAATTTTATAATTGATTTCATTTTGAAAAATATTCAGTGAAATGTATTAAGATATGTTATATAGCCATACTTGAGATAATTAATCTATTAAGATTAGTCTAACGATGTAATTTGGTTGTGAGCTTGAAGTTTTAAGTTTAAACATGAACTATATATTTATAAACTAATCCGGATATATCGATCAGGTATATTAGTCTAGACTTGTGTCCCACAATATATAAGACCTGTTGATTCAGACATATTAGCCAAGATTTAGACCTAGGTCAAGACAACTCCTGGGAGGAATACACCTGTGGACGATGTCTCCTAGACCTGTTAGAACCCATGTTAGGATACCTCTTGAGAGGGACACACCATTGGACAATGTCACCCAGACCTATGTCAGAATTTACGTTAAGACAACTCCTGGGAGGATTGCACCATTGGATGATATCTTTGGGAACTATGTTAGAAACCTAGGTTAGAACTCCTCCCAAGAGAGATGCACCCTTAGACAATGTCTACCAAACCTATGTTAGGACACCTCCTAGGAGCGTTGAACCTATGGACGATGCCTCAGTCATTTATGTTACATCATCCATAATCTTTGAAAAGGTACCTAACACACCATCATTACTTTTGTACATTTTCCTTATAAATACTCACCTCAAAGGTAAACTAAGGAATATCTCAACTACTCTTTATTGTCATATCGGCCATTTTACTCCAACATCTACTGACTTAAGCATCAGATATACCTTAATTGACAAACAAACTTTAGTCTCTTCTGGGCGTTTTTATAAGTACTCCGGTTGGGGCTGATGTCGGCCACAAGGAGCATATTAACCTAGTATCATTGCACTCCTTAAGACACCCTAAATATCTGACTTGGGTTCCAAGTCTGATTGTAACACCCTAAATTTTAAAATAAAAGATTTATTAGGGAGATAAATACTAAATAATTATATTTATGTTATTTAATATTCCAAAATATTGGGAATAAATAAATTAATATTTTTGGAAACTATTTATAATTTATTGGAACCGGATAAGCTGAAAATGAGCCTGATTGAAATATGGGTGTCAGACCAAGTATCTCCGATTGGGATGATATTGGTCAGGGCTGTTAAGGATATTATTGGGAATCCGAATATGTGTTTGGAATAATTTTTGGATAAGGTATTGAGCCCAAACTGAGATCATGTTTGTCATAAAACGATGAATCTTTAATGAGGAATTAAAAATAAAGCCAAATGATCTATTTTCCCTTCTTATTCGCGTGGGCTCCTTGGTCTCATTTGAGTAAACACTTTACTTCTTCTTCTTCTCTCCTAAAACCCTAAGCAAAGTGGTGTGCCATCTTTCCTCTTCCATTTTTATTTGGAGCTTGGAAGAGCTTGGAGCTTGAGGTCTCACCCTCCTTTCTCCTCATTTTTGTGTGGTTTTCCCTCTCTTGGAAAACCCTCTCATTCCTTCTTTTGAGGTAAGCTCTTGCTATTTCTCAAGAGTATGAACTATGGGTTTTTGGGTTTTGATGTTGGGAATGTGATTTAATGAGTGTTGTTGGGTTATTAGAGAAACTCTAACCATATGATTTGGAGGAAATGCAAAATATGAGTGGAGAAGCATTTATTGTGTTAAATAGTTGTTATTGGTGAGGTGAAATGATGTTATTTATGGTGAATGACCATTAATGAAGCTTGATGGTTGTTAGGAACCATCAATGTGGAAACCCGTTAATGAGTTTGACATTAAATGTGCATAATAATAAACGTAGACGCCTAAACCGTGGTGGTTGTGGTAGAATGAGTGAAATAAATGGGACTTGAGAGTTAAGATGCTGGAAGACATCGAGTAAATGAATATGAACATTAAACTGAGGTGGTTGAATAGAAAATAATTGTGTGATATATTATGATGTAGGAAATGAACTGGTCTGAACCGGGGTCTAGGATCCGGTGTGGGACCAGCCACAAGAGTTCAGGTGTTTTGGGGTTTGTACACCGGTACAGTGGGTATCCGGTGTGGTAATCCGGCCTCTCAGTGGGAGAAACCGGTCTTGTTGTCCTGGAGATCCTTCACACCAACGATTCACGTTGAGAGAGGGCGAAAAGTGGTGCCACCTGCAAAGATTCTCCGACGCTCAAGTCAGAAGAGTGTATGAACTCAGTGAATGCTCAAGCAATACAATAGTAAAGAGTGAGTTAGGACAATGTCACCTTGCATGTGTTTTAGGTCATGCTATTTATAGTTGAACGTAGGAAATGAATCGTTGGATGCAAGTGGGCCCATTGGCTCTGATAGCGTGTGAAGTGTGTCAATCAAAGTGGCTCAGTACTCAGAATGTGTCAGGAGGGTAGGTCAATTATCAGAGTACGATCCTGTAACAAGGATGGAGGATAATCACCTTTCCGCATATTTCGCTGACACATGTACTTACTCTCTGAGGTAATTGACAGTGACATATTCCGCTATGCAGGGTATCTTCGCTGATAAGTTACAAGGAACTCTTATCTCACAGTGGTTCTAAGGCAAACGATTATATAGACGTGCAGTGAGAACGAGTGAAGTATCCGTTGTAGAGAGAATGAATTAGAACGTCTGATGAGATAAGAGCGGATGAAGGGACATCGGATATCCGGTGTGGCACTACCTGAACTGTGACACCGGTTTCCCTCTTATGAAATCGTTCTGACGTCATAACTTTGGGGACCGGTATCCAGACCGGATCATTTGTCCCCTAGCTTGTGTGAGGGACTGTTAAGTTGCTCATATGAGCTATACAGCCTTTAAGAAGTCTGGATGCCGGTGGGACGTTCTGGAAATTCTTTCTGAAAACTTTGTAATATCCGTTCTGCCAACTGAGTTACCGTTCCTCTCGAGCTATATACAACGGATTCAGACAACGTATCATAATAAGGGAAATCCCAAGAGTTTTTGGAAATCAAAACCCTTGGTATTCGAAGAGTGGTTGGGGTGCATTAAATGCGTCTGAAATGATTGGACATTAAATGCGTCTTTTTATGCACGAGCCATTACTTCGCAGGGATGTAACCGTCGATTGGGCTTATTGGGCCTGGATTTCAACTGATGAAGGCCCATTTCGTAAAAACATTTACTGAAACGTTACCATTTTCGCGCTTTAACGTTACCAAACGACGAAGTCGTTTGAATTTGAAAGGTTACGTTTTGAAGTAAACGTCATGACTTTCAACAGAGCACTATGCTTCTTCGTTACCTATAAAAGGGACACTTAACGAGTTTTGGAATTCATCTTTGTCTTCAAGCTTAGTGAACCTCTGCTCAAATTTCCGGAGATTTCTTTGCTGCCTTAAACCTTCACAAAGTTCTTCTCTCCTTTAGGTAACCTCCCTTTACTTTACCTCCCTATAATTTTATTCATTCTACTTCGACCATGCGCCCTAGAACAGGCAACGCTGGTACCTCAAACAGGGGGAGTTTGAGCTCTCGCGCCCCCTCTAGCCACCGTGGTGGAAGGATTCCAGTGAATCTTCCTGTGGCTGGGCTTCGTCGCTCAGAGAGAGTTGAAACTTCTTCCTCACGAGCGTCTTCTACTCAACGCCGCTCTGAGGTTCCCCTTGACTTGAGGGCTACCAGCAGCTCTGATGAAGGGTCAAGTAATGAAGGTTATCTCTCTGACGATGTTGCTTTCTACCACAGCACATACGCGTTCCATCGTGCATCAAAGACCATGGAGATCCCTGGGTCTGGTAAAACGATGATTCTCTGTACTACTTAAGGGTGTGTCAACGTCGTGGGACACCGGTTGAATTGGGAAAAGCTGAATAGGGAGAGGCCGTACTGCTGGGTTGAGCAGGAATTTTTGGAAATCCCCTCACATCATGCGAGTGAAGAAGAACGCCTCGTCCCTCTCCGCTGCAAGATTTACTCAGATAAGAAGTATAAAGGTCGCTATGCTGCTCTTGCACCCTGTCCATCTGAAAGAGTTTGCCACATCGTCCCAGACGAGAGGTCGGTCTACATGTACGACTTCGTATTTCAAAAGTTGGGGGTCTGCTTCCCCATGACGGAATTTCAGATGGCCGTCCTGCGCTTCCTCGACTACGCTCCAACTCAACTACACCCCAACGGTTGGGGCCTGGTCCGCGCTCTTGAAATTCTGGGAGAGCACTTCAACTTCACCGCCACCGTGGCCAAATTATTCTATTACTGTCAGGTGGTCCGCCGTGCCAACAAGAAGGGCGGCCTTGGGTTCATAACACTCCGTTGTGACCCAAGGATGGTAAGCTTCAAGTCCTACACCGAATCCGCTAAGGTGGATGGACGTTCTTTCAAACATTATTATACGCGGGTCCGTATTCAACCCAACAAGCCGGTCTTCTGGCGCAACAAGGAAGGATTCACCAACTTTCTACTGCTGAGCCGTGCTTACTATACTAATGAGGGTGAGCTTTCCTCTTACTCCGTTGAGGTACTGAGCGCCATGCAGACGGCCTCGAGGACCCTCAAAGGATTTTCATGCAGGCTCCTCCTGGCGGATGGCGATGTCCAAACTACATACCTCCGTAATATTCATTCCTGCTATGGTTATGTTTTGCATTTACTCCGCTCTGATTATTTTCTTCTCATATGTTAACTTAATTTTCCTTGTTTTGCAGAACAAATCGAAAAAGCCTATCCAGAGATGTTGTCTCTAAGGACCATGCTGGCTGATGATGACTCCTCCTCCGAGGAGAACGAAATTCAGGCAAAGAGGAACGCCACCAAAGCTCCAACTATTCCTCTGACTTCCGCTATGGGAGACGAAGTCCCTCTCCTTGATGAGGAGGAACCAAAAAAACAAGTGGAAGCCACTGGGCAGGGCGATGAAGAGGCCGTCCCAGAAAAGAAAAAGAAAAAGAGGCACCTGGTCAAGACGGTGGATCTGGAGAAGCCTCCCTCTGGTGACCCCGCAAAGAAATGCCAGAAGACGCTTGAGGAATCTGGGCTGAAAAAGGACAAGGGGAAGAAACCTGTCCTTGACTCTTCTGCTCCTCTTTCACATACCACTTCTGGGCCGGACTCTGAGAGCGGTCCTCCTCCAGTGTTTGACCCTCCTCGCGATTCCTTTCTCTCGCCATACCTATGGTTCCAGGGGTCCATGCCGCCCACTCTTCCAAAGGCTAGGTACTGCCTCCGCCCCTCACTCGACGCTGCTGAAGTTCAAGGTGCTTGTAAGGCCGGCCACTGGCAGCTGGACGAGCTGTCCGGCCTCTTGGAATCCTTGAGCGAAAAGGCAGATTATATGGAGCAGGTTGAAAAGCTTGAAACCGAACTCGCTGTGAAGGATACCTGGGCTGCCAAGCAAGCTGATATTCACAGAGGTGTAGAGGCTGAACTGAAGAAGGCCAAAGAAACACTTCAAAAGAAAACAGAGGAAATAAGCCAACTTCATTTCGCCAATAAAGCGTTGGAGCGACAGGTCAATGAGCTTCAGCAACAGAATAATTCTATTCCCCTCCTTGAAGAAGAGCTGCAATTGGAGAAAAAGAGATCGGCCAAGCTTGCTGACGATCTCAAAATAACGGAGGACGGACACAACAAAAGCCTTGGAGAGTGGGAGATCCTTCGGAAGGAGATGCAGGCCCAAATTGAAGAGCTGAGGAAGGGGAGTACGAGCACTGGGCCGTCGGAGGAGGATTTTGCCAAACTTTAGAAGAGATTATCTGCTGCTAAGGCCAAGGCTGCCAAAGCCTTGGGGATATGCAAAAATGTGGCTTACGAATCCTTCGGCCTGGCACTTCGTCAAGTTTTTTACCGTAACCCTGATGTGAAGCTTAATTTGTACGGATTGGATCCGTTCTATGAATTTCATGGGGGGAAACTTGTTGAAGTGAAGAAGGACAGCTTGTACCAGGATCCTCACGAGGCTCTTTATGAACTGCCTCCACTTCCGGAGGGTCAAAGTATGGAGCCAACACTATCCACTCCTGGCCCCGAAGGCGAAACGCAAGGAGGTGCTCAAGCTGAAGCAGAGATCGGAGCGGATAAGGCTCAGACAGCAGGAGCTGAAGGAGAGAGGACGGAAGTGCCCACCTCGGAGGATCAACCACCTGTTTCTTAATTTACGTTTTCGTTTATAGCTGTGTACTGGGATCAGCTCCACCTGTTTATTGCCTGGTCTCTAACAAAAGCTTCTTCCCTTAGTTCATGTAGAACGTCCAGCTCCGATGCCAAATTGGCGTTATTGTCCTGAGCTGAGAAATACTCCACTCGAGCCGATCTGGTCTGTAACTCTACTGGGATCATCGCCTCGACCCCGTAGGTCAAACGGTATGGGGATTCATTAGTGGAGGAGTGTGGTGTAGTACGATATGCCCATAGAACATGGCATAATTGATCAGTCCAACCTCCCTTCGCTTCTCCAAGACACTTCTTTAGCCCCTTCAACACCTCTCGATTGGCTACTTCAGCTTGGCCATTCGTTTGGGGATGCTCCACAGATGAAAATATTTGGACTATTCCCAGTCCCTCGAGCAAGCCAGTGAACTTCTTGTCTGTGAACTGGGTGCCGTTGTCGGTCACAATCCGCCCTGGGACACCGAATCTAGCTATAATGTTTTCATATACGAAACGCCTTGTCCGCGCAGAAGTGATATGCACTACTGGCTCGGCCTCAATCCATTTGGTGAAGTAGTCTACCCCCACAATCAGATACTTGATACCTCCTGGAGCAGTGGGAAACGGACCAAGGATATCGAGGCCTTACTGGTAGAACGGCCAGGGGACAGCGGATGAAGAAAGTTCTTGAGCCGGTGTATGATGGAGATTAGAGAATCTTTGACAAGCATCACACTTCTTCACAAAATCTGCTGAGTCTTGCTTCACAGTGGGCCACCAATATCCAGCCCTGAGGACCTTTCTCATTAAGCTCCGACCCCCAGCATGGTGCCCACATTGCCCCTCATGTACTTCCTCCAACACTGCTTGAACCTCATCTTCTCTCAAACACAGGAGGTATGGGACAGAGAATCCCCTTTTGTAGAGAACACCATCAACCATGGTGAAGTACGGCAGCTCCCTTTTTACTCGTCTCCTCTCCTTCTCATCAGTAGGGAGTTGTCCATCTGCCAGATAGCGGATATAGGGGATGACTCAAGAATTCTCATAAGGATAGCTTACCATTATAGCATTCAGAGAAGGGAACAGAGGGATGCTAGGTGATGTCAAAGTACTTTGAACCACCGTCGTAGTGCTACCAGGCTGCTTTGTACTCACAAGCCTTGACAAGATGTCCGCTCTGGTATTTTCCTCTCTAGGTACGTGCTTGAACTCTAGAACGTCGAATCTCCTTTTTATTTCATTCACGCAATTCAGATAGAGTTGAAGCTGCGGCTCTCGGACTTGATATTCCCCCTGAATTTGTGAAATCACCAGCTGGGAATTGCTACACAATGTGACTGCTGACGCTCCGATGTCAATTGCCGCTCGGAGGCCAGCCAAGCATGCTTCATATTTAGCTTGATTATTGGAGGTCTTGAAATTAAACCGGAGGGAAATCTCTAAGTGCACACCATCATCACTTTCCACCACAACACCAGCTCCACAGCCTTTACTATTTGACGATCCGTCCACATAAATGGTCCAATGTGCTCGAGGTGTGGCTGGATCCGACCCTGTCATCTCTACTACAAAATCCACCAATACCTACGCCTTAATGGCTCCTCGAGGCTCATAAGAGATCTCGAACTCAGACAGCTCTATGGACCACTTGATCATTCTTCCAGCCAGATCCGGTTTGCTGAGCACTGAACGGAGAGGCAGATCCGTTCTCACCAGTACTGGGTGCGCATGAAAATATGGCCTCAACCGTCGAGAGGCCCACACCACTGCTAGAGCGGCCTTCTTTATCTTCTGATACCTTCCTTCCGCCCCCTGGAACGTCTTGCTGGTAAAGTACACCGGCCTCTGACCCTCTGGAGTTTCTTTAAACAAAGCCACACCTAAGGCCTCATCGGAAATTGCTAAGTATAAAATAAGAGTCTCACCAGGGTCAGGCTTTACCAAAATTAGTGGACTTGAGAGTACGGCCTTGAGCTGCTGGAAAGCTTGTTCTTGCTCCTCTCCCCACTCAAAACTCTTGTGTTTCTTCAACGCCTTATACAGGGGAAGGGATCTGTGCGCCATCTTGGGCATGAATCGGGCTAGAGCGGCCACCTTCCCATTCAGCGATTGGACCTCCCTCAGACTCTTAGGGCTCTGCATGTCCAAAATTGCTTGGCACTTCCCAGGGTTGGCCTCAATACCCCGCTGGGTCAACATGAAACCCAGAAACTTCCCAGCTGGGACTGTGAAAGTGCACTTCAACGGGTTCAGCCTCATGTTTTACTGTCTCAACCGAGAGAAAACTTGACGCAGGTCTTCAATGTGATCTCCTCCAACAGGAGTCTTTGCTATGATATCATCAATATACACCTCCACCAGCTTAGTATGCATTCCCTCGAATACTTGATTAATCATACGCTGGTAGGTAGCACCGGCGTTCTTCAATCCGAATGGCATAACGGTGTAGTAGAAAACACCACGGTCATTAACAAAGGCCGTTTTTTCTTGATCTCCTTCCCACATTGGGATCTGGTTGTACCCAGAATAAGCATCCATGAAGCTGAGGTACTGATAACCAGAAGAATCATCCACCATACGATCGATGTTTGGAAGAGGATATGGATCCTTGGGGCAACATCGATTGAGGTCTACATAATCCGTGCGCATCCTCCATTTGCCATTAGCTTTCTGCACCATCACTACGTTGGAAAGCCAAGATGAATAGCGAATCTCCCTTATAAAACCAGCCTTCAACAGTTCCTCTGTTTGCTCACACGCTGCCTTTTGCTTTTCCGGTCCCAACCTCCTCTTCTTCTGGGCCACCGGTCTCGTTTCGGGGTAGACAGCGAGTTTGTGGCAACAGAAATCAAGGTCCATCCCAGGCATGTCTGCTGCTGTCCATGTGAAAAGGTCTTTAAATTCTTGCAAAAGAGCCAACAAGCGTTGTTCCATGCCTGCCTCCAGATTATCGTTAATATGCGTGACCTTCTCTGGGGAATCCCCTAAGACGACGTCCCTGGAACCACCCTCCGGTGTGGGCTTTGAGGGGTTGAGAGGGTCAATCTTCAATTCCGCCCTGGGGTCCAAGTCAATTAGACTGACAGACCCAACTGTTGTTCCTCCGTCATTCAGTTTCCTCTTCTTGTTGAATGCTTCCAATTTAACCATGTTGAGGCTCAGGTTGTAATAGTACCGAGCCATCTCCTGATCACCGCGAAGGGAAGACACACCATTGTCTTTGTCAATGAATTTGATCATGAGGTGAGGAGTGGACACAATCGCTTCCATCGCATTCAGGGTAGGGCGGTCTATAATTCCGTTGTAGAGAGATTCTACATCAATCACTAGGATTCTTGATTTGACCATTCTTGCACCAGGCTTTCCTTCAAAAGAAATCAAGGTGTCAAGGTACCCTTTAGTGGGTTGCTTGGCCCCATTAAACGCTGTGAGCTCTTGCGTGTAAGGCTGCAAATCCACATCATTAAAACCCATTCTTTTGAAACAGTTATAACAAATTACATCACAAGAACTTCCCTGGTCAACGAGGATCCTCTTCACATCCTTGTTAGCGATGACGGCGATGATTACCACTGCATCGTCTCCTCCTGGGATCGTTGGACCGAAGTCCTCATCAGTAAATGACACCATTGGGGCTGCCACACCGTCCCTGAAAGGGCGGTTATCTCTTGGTTTGCCCTGTACTGATAGAATCATACGATGGTGATTCTTCCTGGCTGTGATGGATGCTCTACCACCTGCAAATCCTCCAGCGATCATCTCAATCACCTCGCGTCTACCTTGCCTCTGCTGCTGAGGCATATTGTCTTGTTGGGCTCCTTCAGCAATCACCACTCCTTTTTGCTTTTCAGCCGCAGTAAATCTTCTCACTGGGTTACGACTATTATCACCCTCATCATCTGGATCTCTCCCCCTTTTGTCCATTCGGTCAGGTTCATCCAAAGATTTTTCTCTGAACAGATATTGCTTCAACTTTCCCTCTCTAATGAGGGTCTCCACAGTGTTCTTCAATGCTTTACACTCGTCTGTGTGGTGACCCGTTTGTTCATGAAAAGCACAATATTTCCGTGGGTTACCAATCCTCTTGACTGGGGGTGGCTTCCTTATACCAAAAACACTGAGCGTTGGCCAACCAACCTCCCTCATGATTTGGGAGTGCCTGGCATTCAGAGGAGCATAGTTGCTGAAAGACGAGACACGCCTGTCTCGTTGATGAGGTCAGACGCTTACAAAGTCCTCCCTGAAGGTGTGCTTTTCTGGCTTAACCCTCTCCTTCTCCCTTCGTGGCTGTTGAGGGGGTACAGGGGGACTCATTCTTGCTGCCGTAGCCTCCAGATGCATTTTTATGCCCACGTACTTTAAAGCTTTCCTCCGAAACTCCTCGAAGGTTGTTGGGGGGCTATTTGCCAAAGATATGGCAAAAGCGGATCCAGGTTGCAAAGCTTCCACTACGATATGGAGTTGTATGGCCTCCGTGAGGTTGGGGACCAAAGTAGCCTCCTTGTAAAACCTCCTCAAGAACTCCTTAAGAGTTTCAGTCTCTCCTTGCCTTATCTGGGCCAAGGTGTGAGAAGTTCTTGGAATGTCCCTGGAGATGACAAAATGGCTTTCAAACGCAGCTGCCATTTCCTCCCAAGAATCTATGGATCCTGAGGGTAAGCTCTTGAACCAGCTGAGAGCCTCCTCCGTCAGTGTTATTGGGAACATCCTACACATGACGTCTTCATCTGGCCCCAGATACATGGCTTCATACACATAAGCATCCAGGTGCTTAGTGGGGTCAGTTTCTCCATTGTATTTTTCGATTGACAGTGGTTGAGTCGTTTGCAAATGCTTTGGGATGACAAGACTCATGAGTCTCCTTGAGAAAGGAACGCTGAGCTTGTAAGTCCCAGAAGTTACCACTGCCTGCTCCCTTCTCCTGGTACTAACTCTATCACCAGAGTCTTGGGTCTGCTCTCTCTCCTCGTACGTGGGGATTTTCGAATACTGGAGGGTTGTAGATCTATCCCTCGCTGATGCATGGTGAGCATCCTCTGCATGGGACGTTACCCTGTCCCCAGCTCCTCTTTTCTCCCACCTCAACTCCATCAGCTCCTCCCTGAGCTGTCTAATAACCTCATCACGAGGGTCAGGAGTCGCTACGGGTACCATCTTTCGAGCGTTGGTAGCAGGAAACTCAAAGACGAGTCTCCTTCCAGTCTGTTGGTGGGTCATATCCTCCACATGACTATCAACAAAATCACGTCCATCACCTTCCATTCTGACCACCAAACTTCTACGAAAAGTGGGAATAACTCTAACGTGGCCCATCGGGCGTGCCAATAGACTGGTCTGAACCGGGGTCTAGGATCCGGTGTGGGACCAGCCACAAGAGTTCAGGTGTTTTGGGGTTTGCACACCGGTACAGTGGGTATCTGGTGTGGTAATCCAGCCTCTCAGTGGGAGAAACCGGTCTTGTTGTCCTGGAGATCCTTCACACCAACGATTCGCGTTGAGAGAGGGCGAAAGGTGGTGCCACCTGCAAAGATTCTCCGACGCTCAAGTCAGAAGAGTGTATGAACTCAGTGAATGCTCAAGCAATACAATAGTAAAGAGTGAGTTAGGACAACGTCACCTTGCATGTGTTTTAGGTCATGCTATTTATAGTTGAACGTAGGAAATGAATCGTTGGATGCAAGTGGGCCTATTGGCTCTGATAGCGTGTGAAGTGTGTCAATCAAAGTGGCTCAGTACTCAGAATGTGTCAGGAGGGTAGGTCAATTATCAGAGTACGATCCTGTAACAAGGATGGAGGATAATCACCTTTCCGCATATTTCGCTGACACATGTACTTACTCTCTGAGGTAATTGACAGTGACATATTCCGCTATGCAGGGTATCTTCGCTGATAAGTTACAAGGAACTCTTATCTCACAGTGGTTCTAAGGCAAACGGTTATATAGACGTGCAGTGAGAACGAGTGAAGTATCCGTTGTAGAGAGAATGAATTAGAACGTCTGATGAGATAAGAGCGGATGAAGGGACATCGGATATCCGGTGTGGCACTACCTGAACTGTGACACCGGTTTCCCTCTTATGAAGTCGTTCTGACGTCATAACTTTGGGGACCGGTATCCAGACCGGATCAAGAAATAACCCCATTGACGAGGCGGAACCATCTGACCACGGTGATTACTACTTCTCTTGAGGTAGGATGGGGTAACTGTTGTAAATGTATGATTTTATCCATTGATGATGTGAAAATATGTGTATGTGATTATGCTTAATGATTGCTTGTGTGGACGATGTAATGATTCCATGATTTGAGTGCATTTAGAATGATTAATGCATATGGCATGTGTTTGGAATGATGAATGTGATATTAAATTGGTCTGAGCCGGAGTCAACAATCCGGTATGGGACCAGCCATGAGAGTCAATAGATGACTAAGGTTTTAGACCGGTGCTGTATGTATCCGGTATGATTATCTGGTATCCTAATGGGAGGAGACCGATCTTGATGTCTGATTTTTTACTTGCTGAGTCCGTATTGTATACAGAACGGATGAAGCGATATCCGTATTCTAGTATCAGTATCGAGACCGGATCTGATATTATGATGAATATGTTGATGAAATATGTCATGATGGTCTGAGACCATGTTTGAATTGAAATCAATGATGTAAAATATCCTAATTATGTACATGTGAATTGATAAATGTGATTGCCACTAACTACTAATGTGTGTGAGTTCCAACGAGGATTGTTAAAGATTGAGAATATTGAAATCCACTAAGTGGTGGTCGTGAATGGACGATTGATTGAGTGGCATTTAGGATGCATGGTGTGAGAATGCATTGATTGGCATCTGCATCCATGGCATATCATTCGCTGCTTATATGGAATGTTAGGGGTTCCAATAGGCAGGCCTAGTGGGAGGGCGGCCCAGTGCACGGGTATACTGTTATTGCTCCCTAGTGATTCGGGGAATCACGAAGCTGACATTAGTTTGGTGATGAGGCACCCTATGTGGCAAGCCCTGTGGGAGGGCGGCTCTGTGATGAGAAGTTGACCTCGGTGTCCGACGGGGCACGACTCCTTTGATGTGTGTTCGGGGGAGGCCCGTAGCACTTTGACAAGTAAGGCCATAATGATGATCCGCAGTCACAGGGTGACTAGTGCTACAGATGGGCGAGAGTGGTTTGGTACCAGTAAAATATGATGTTGAGCATGCATGAAATTGGATATAAGTGTACATATTTTACTACTACAGTAGGGGCATAGTAGCACACCTATGCTTGTCCCACATTTCATATATTTTTGTTTTCCCATAGTCTGATCCGCACTTGAAAATAATTTTGTTGTGCATATGCATTAGCTTTAAGAGCATTTGCATATAGCCAGAGATATGCCTAGTTGATAGCCCGTGGTGGCGATGTATGGTTGTTAAATAGAGCGGAAGTAAGCCGAGGTACTAACATTAAAATGTGATGATTATTGAGAATGTTAAGGATATACTATATATATATATATATATATATATATGATATTGCCTTGTGAATATATTTATTTGGACATGTATTGTGCTGAGATGGAATGATGTATTATGTGTGTGAAGTTGTGATGTTTTCTTGAAAAATGGATGTAATGCACACATGTATAAATCTCATCATAATGTATGACTTTGGTACATTTGGATTATGTTACTCACCTCTCTGTTGCCATTTTTTTAAGTTTAATGTAGGTGTGATGTAAAATCCTACACTTTTGGAGGTCGAGGATTGCTAAAGGTAAATGTGGAAGGAATGTGGTTGAGCCTTGGCCGGCATATATGTATTCATTTTGTATAGCACATAGTGCGTATATGCTTATTTTGAAATTAATTTGATAACGGTTGATTTTGGGAGGTCATGTAGTAAAATTAGACCGAATGTGTATGGCTAATTTTTATTAATGACCTTGATAATGTATGAATGATATTATTATTATTATTAAATTATATTTGTATTGCTTAACAAATCGATAAGGCATCTTTCATCCTCTTTTTGGTATACATTTTTAATAACTTTTGAATTTAATTTCATCTTCCGCTTTTCCCTTGTGACGGCCTCAAGTCCGGTCGTCCGAGGTGCACTCTAATACCTTTCTCATATCTTCATATATGAGATCGGTTATTCACTGATCCGGGGTAATTGTTTGGTATTATATATATATATATATATATATATATATATATATAGAATTTCTTCTACTTTTAATTATTTTAAATTGTGAAAAATTTATCCCTGTTTCGGTCGGGGTTTTACACTAATCATAAACCAAAAAAATTTAATATCTAAGATAGTCTTAAATAAATTTTTAATCCTATAAATGCATCACTTTCAATTTTTTTAAAAACAATGTATATGATTATTCATGGATGATTTATTGTACATCTAGATATAAAACTATGAAATGGTAAGTGATGTGATATGACTTAACGCATAACAAGTCATCAATGGATGATAATACAAATTGCTTTTGAAACATTTGAATTGTATAAGATCAAAACGAAGAATTTTTTAGGAATTAAAATCATAAGTGACTAAAAACATATTTAAATTGATAAGATAATTACTAGTTTTGTTGCATCAAAGTGATTCTCAAGTCACAAGTTCACAACAGACATGTAGTCTTCATTTCTTAGGAGGTTGTTCTAAACAAAAGATAGACCAATTTCCTTAGTTAAAGTATAAACAAAAATAGACTTATGTAAGTGGAAGCATGGTAGTCGAAATCAAAAAAAGTAAATTTGTAAAATCGTGGGATTTTAATGTTTTACTCTCGACTAACAATTTTGATCCCAAACAAATCGTATATGAGCAGAGTCGTAGAAAAATCACATGAAATCGGGTTGAAATCCCTAAAATCATCCGATTTTGGGGGATTTTATTAATAAAAACCTATTTTCATTCCTAGCGTGATTTTTATTCCCCACCAACCCAAATTAAACAATGTCGAGCTAACTTTTTAGTTAAATAAAATTTTAATAAATCCTATTTTTCTTTCTAATAAATCACTAAAAAAAACTATTATTTATTCATCAATTTAGTAATTAAGTAAATTAGTTTAATTTGACTGAATTGGTAACTAATCACATAAAAAACTTGATGATATTATCATCGATCTCTAAAATGGTCACAACATTTAGATACCAAAAAAATTGGTCACTAAATGAAATATTAGAGACCAAAATATCAATCTCTAAGTTAGAGATTGAAAAGGAGACATAAAGATGGATCACTAAAGTTAATAACTGAAAATCAATCACTAAATTTAATATTAGAAACCAATTTTTCAATATCTATTTAGTGATGGATTTAGTGACCATAAAATCTATCTTTATCTTAGAGAGTCTCTAAACATCCTCTAAAAAATTGTCTAAGCAAATGAAAAACAAAAATCCTTTTTAAACAAGATTTAAAGACCGAAAAAGCCAGTCTCTGAATTTGAAAAGAAAATAGTGTCACCCCTCTGTTAGCATGGGTAGAAATTTATTTTAAAAGGATTTAGTGATTGAGAAATAGGTCTTTAAATGTAATAATTTTAAAGAGAAAAAAAAAACTTATAAACCAGAATACAATAACTTCTTGTAATCTCATAATTTATCTAACTTAAACGGATAAGAAATTACCTATTTCAGAGATTGAAATATCGGTCTCCAAATCAGAAACAGAAAAACTGGTCATTAATTTGCCAAGTTCAAAATTAGGATTATATATTACTAGTATTTAATGACCGAATTATCAACCCTTAAAGTAGAGACGAAAAAATCAGCCTCTGTTAACTCAACCTAAAATTCCCTTCTAAGGAGCTAGAAATAGATAAACTAGTCTCTAAATCAGAGACTGAAATCAATATCCGCGTTGTTAATTATGTAGTATTTTTTTAAAAATCAAATATTTGCGGATTAACTTTTCTACGGCCAAATAATTCACTTTCCTCCAAATAAAAAAGTTCTAATAGTATATTATTATATTATAAAAATAAACTATAATTATTAAAAACCTTTTAAAATAATTAAATTTTAAAGAAAAAAATACAAAAAGAAATAGAAAATTCACTTATCGATTCGATTTTAGGTTTTGAAAGCCCCATTGTATTAAACCAAAAGAAAGAAAAACCTCATTGTGTAAATCAATTCATGGGTAACTCATTTGTGAAAACCTTAATCCTATTTCCTCTCATCTCATCTTTATCCCCTTGTTTATTTTCTTTTATCTTAGAATCTCAATGTAGTGTCTAATTCACTCTTGAGCTCAACTTGGTCACATGATCAGATTTAATGATGATAGAACATTTCACTTCCCTTTGTTTACTTTGGTCATTGTAGTCTTTGGATTTATGCATTGTTATGGTACCTTTTTTGCCTGGTCTAAAATATTCTTCCCCACTTCTTTTCTTCAATTAGCTGGGTGTAGCAACGCCAGGTTCCAGAGTGAACAAGTGCCTCATTGGTGGCTCTGGTGTGGCGACACTCATCCAGACATGCTTACACGTAACTTTGGAATTTCAGCTGGTGAGATCTGGTATGTCCACGCTGATTTCGGATGTGGCAATACTCATTATAATCTGGCATTTTTTTTCTTGATTTGACATAGGTTCGTTTAATTTAGCGTGTCTACGTCCAAACTCTTTGATTCTTCCTTCTCCTTTTTTTCTTGTTTCTCAAGTTATTTCCTACCAAAATAATCATTAATTTATTATTAAAAATACAATAATTTTAAAAAACTTATCAAACATACAACATTAACAATAATCTTATTCTATCCATAATTATCAATTAATTAACTTAGTTACTCAATAATTAATAATTATTTAGCTTAAACTGTGCTTAATAAATAAGTCTATTTAGAGATTTATCAAGGTGTTATATTGGGATCTTGTTAGGCCCAAAAGAACAAAGAATAAAATAGCTTAAATTCAGAACGGGCCCATATGTTATTTGGCCCAATTAGCTTTTTACCTTCTCGGTATTTTCAATCTATTTAAATCTATTGTAATTCATTATTGAGATATAGAAAAATCACAAGAGAATCCTTCTCTCAATTCTGTTGTCTCTCTCCTAAAACTGAATTCTGTTGATAAGGATAATTTCTATAACCTTATCATTGGTGCTTTCATTTCTCACCATGCCTCCCAAAATTGTCATTCTGGCCCTCACTGAAAAGCTGCAATCTCTGCAAACCGCCCATGACTCACAGTATGAAAGGTTCGTGTCCACCATAGATTCCCGCTTTGAAGCTGTTTCTGGGGTGCTAGCCACTGTCCTAAACCGTTTAGCCCTCATTCCCACTTCTAACCCCCCTCATTCCACTTCCTCTACTCTTCACGTCAATCCTGAGGGTATTGTGATTCCCACCTTTCCCTTTTCCACTGATAATGCCTTTACTACTTCTACCCGCACAACCACCCAGCCCCTTTTCACCCAACCTCATTTTACCCATCATCACTCTCCTGTATACGATCAGGGTGCCCAAATACCACACCCAGCTACCACTGTACGCCCTCCTAAACTTCAGCTACTCCCCTTTGATGGTGCTGATCCGTTGGACTGGTTATTCTAAGCAGACCAATTTTTTTCCCTTCACCAAGTCCCCCCTCATTAACGCCTGGAACTCATTGGATTTTATATGAAAGAGGATGTCTTTAGTTGGTTTAAGTGGATGCATAATAATCATCAGCTATCTACCTGGGAAAATTTTGTTAGGGCCCTAGAGACCCGCTTTGGGCTTTCTTCTTATGAAAATCACTAGGCTGTCCTATTCAAACTTAAACAGTCTACCACCGTTTCTTTCTACCAACAAACCTTCGAGAAACTTTGCAACCAGATTGTTGGTCTCAATCATGAAATCATCCTAAATTGTTTCATTTCTGGTTTAAAGCCTGAGATCCAGAGAGAACTTAGTATCCTTAAACCATATTCTATATCCCATGCCATTAGCTTGGCTAAGCTTATCGAGAGCAAATTCCTAAACACCCCTTCCACCTCAACCCCTTACAAACCATCCAAAGCATCTCTTTATACCTCACCCCCTGTTTTAACCAAACCCACCCCACCCAACTCTCAAGGCCTCTTACCTACCCCTAAATCCCAACTACCAATCAAACGCCTCACCCAAGCCCAGATGCAAGAAAGGCGCGCCCAAGGCCTTTGCTACAATTATGACTCCAAATATACCTTTGGCCACCGCTGCCAATCCGAGCAGTTTCTGCTATTGCTTGATGATGATTGCCCTGGGGTCATTGGCCCTTCCCACACTGATGAACCAGACTCCCCAGACCTATCTAGTGTTCACTTCCAACTCTCTCATTTGGCCCTCACAGGATCAGGATCCCCTAAAACTCTCCGATTCCAAGGTACTATAAAGGGACATATTGTTACAATCTTGGTTGATACTGGGAGTTCACATAATGTACTCCAACCTCGTTTGGCCCATTTCCTATCCCTCCCCGTTACTCACATCCCTCAGTTCCAGTTATGGTAGGCAACGGAGCCCACATTCACTGTAATGGTCTCTGCCCCAACACCCCCTCAGCATTCAGGGTCATACCTTTGAAATTCCTTTCTATTTACTGCCTATCAAGGGGGCTGATTGTGTCTTAGGTGTTGAATGGCTTAGTTGCTTGGGACCTATTACCTCTGATTTCTCTATACCTTGTATGACATTCTCTGTGGACATTACCCCTATCACACTCACGGGAAATTCTGCTCAACCCAAAATAGCTACCTTCCACCAGTTATCTCGTCTTAACCATACACACTCCATAGCCCACATTTTCACCTTATACACTACCGAAAATAACCCACCTGAACCCACCATTGAACAAACCCTCAAATTTCCTTCCCACCTTCCCCCTCCTATTTTAAATCTTTTAGACCATTTTTCTTCTGTTTTCTCTAAGCCTCAAAGCCTGCCCTCATTTCGTGACCATGTTCACCATATTCCCTTACTCCTAAACACACCCCTCATTACAGTTAAACCCTATAGATACCCTCACTCTCAAAAAGATGCCATGACCTCCCTAATTTCTGACCTCCTCAAGGATGGGTTTATCAAGCCTAGCACTAGCCCCTTTTTGTCCCCAGTTCTACTAGTACAAAAAAAAGATGGTTCATGGCGACTATGTGTAGACTGTCGAGCCTTGAATGCTGTAACAATCAAAGACAAATTTCCTATACCTACCATTGATGAGCTCTTTGATGAGCTCGGAGGCGCCTCTGTTTTCTCCAAAATTGACCTTAGATTTGGTTTTAATCAGACACAAGTGGCTCCTGAGGATACCCATAAAACAGCGTTTCGAACGTTTGATGGGCACTATGAATTTTTGGTCATGCCCTTCGGGTTAACCAATGCGCATTCCTCCTTCCAGGCAGCCATGAACCATTTATTAAGACCTTATTTACGCCAGTTTGTCCTAGTTTTCTTTGATGATATATTGATTTTTAGTTCTAACCTTACTGATCACATTATTCATCTGAGATTAATTTTGCAGTTATTATCTGAACAATCCTATTTTGCAAAATTATCTAAGTGTGTCTTTGCTACACCTATGGTGGAATATTTGGGACATCTCATCAGTGCTAAAGGCGTTGAGCCTGACCCTACCAAAATCTCAGCTATCATGGATTGGCTGGAGCCACACACTCTCACGGCTCTTAGAGGATTTTTAGGACTCACAGGGTTCTACAGGCGATTTGTTCGCCACTACGCCAAACTCGCCACTCTCCTCACCGACCTTCTCAAATCAAATAGTTTTACATGGTCACCAGCGGCTTCTTTGGCCTTTACAAAGCTAAAAATAGAAATGTGTAAACTTCCCACTCTATCTCTCCCTAACTTCTCTATTACATTCGATGTAGAGACTGATGCTTCTGTCGTGGCCTTGGGGGTAGTTCTTTCTCAACAAGGATTACCACTACCTTTCTACAGCAAGAAGCTATCTCCTCAGCAGCAACAACTTTCAGCCTATTCCAGGGAGATGTTGGCTATCACTGAAGCTGTGAAAAAGTGGCGCCAGTACCTTATTGGAAACAATTTCAGAATTATTATCGATCAGAGAAGTTTGAAGGAATTAATGGTACAAAAAATAAATACCCCAGAACAACACAAATGGGCTTTGAAATTACAAGGGTTCACTTACACAATTGTGTATCAACCAGGTCATGAAAATAGAGTGGCTGATGCCTTATCTCGAAGCTTTTCAAGCTCTGATTCCCCCACACCTTCTCAGGATCTTCCCCTTTACCAATCCCTCTCCACACCTGTTCCGAAAATACTCACCGAACCACCAATTTTTCTTGTCACCTGCAGGTATTACTTTATCAGGAAAGTTACTCTGTTCTTCCAACAAGTTTCAGTGGAGAATGGGCTATTATACCATGGAAATCAAATTTTTATACCTGACCACTCTAATTGGAGGACTCAACTGCTTTCCGAATTTCATTCTTCTCCACTTTCGGGCTATTCTAGAGTTAAACCAACCACTGCCCGGATAGCTTTCTCCTTTTATTGGCCATCCCTACGTTCAGACGTAAAAAAATTGGTCAAAACTTGCTTTCCCTGCCAACAAAACAAGTATGTTCCTTTAAAAAATATGGTCTATTACAACCACTTCCTATTCCTTCTCAGGTTTGGGAGGATATAAGTATGGACTTCATAACCAACTTACCTTCCTCTCATGGGCGTACAGTTATATGGGTCATGGTTGAATGCCTCTCTAAGTTTGCACACTTCATTACCTTACCCTCCTCCTTCACTGCCCATGCGCTGGCTGAACGTTATATGACGGAAATCCACCGGTTACATGGCATGTCGAGATCCATTGTTTCTGACTAAGATAAACTCTTTATCAGTACCTTCTAGACTTCTTTGTTCAAACTGCAAGGCACAAAACTCAGTTTTAGCTCAGTATACCACCTAGAGACAGATGGGCAAAAAAAAGGTACTCAACAGGGGTTTAGAATCTTACCTTAGGTGCTTTTCCAGTGACTACCCACGGTCATGGTTCCGGTTCTTGTACCTAGCTGAGTATTGGTATAACTCCACGATTCACTCTTCCCTGGGCATGACTCCATTCTAAGCTCTCTACGGAAGGCCACCCCCGGCTATCCCTGATTTTATACCAGGGAGTACTGTAACATCCTATTTTTTTTTAATAATAGTCCCATTTTGTAAATTATGAGGTATAGAAGGTCTATAAGTGTTAATCAATGAATAAAACACTCTATGGATGATATATAATACTCCAAAAATTTTATTTTTGGGTATAATTATAGGATTTACATAGACCTTGAATGAAAGATTCATTTTCCGAGTGAAACATGCCTTAGAAAGGACTGTCCGAGTGAAAAAGGCACCCTGTTCCGAGTGAAAGAGAAAAATTCCGAGTGACTAAGAGAAATTCTGAGTGAAAAATGGAAATACCGAGTGAAGGTTATGTTTTCCGAGTGGAACATGGCCGAGAGGGTTTATTCCGAGTGGAATCCTTGCCCCAGAGACACTTTTGTGTGAAGTGAACTGATAGAACCACTTCTGGGTGAAAGAATCCAAGTGACTCACCCTGGAATGACTCACTGCAGAGTCAAACACCTTAGAAAAACTCATTTCCAAGTCAAGTACTCTCTAAAGACTCAATTCCGAGTCAATTATATCTAAATGACTCATTTCTGAGTCAAACATCTCAGAAGGACTCATTTCTGAGTCAAGTATTTCTCCAATGACTCAATTCTGAGTCATATTGTTAAGTATTTTCATTTCTGAGTGAAAGTTTCCCGAGTGCTTTATTTCTGAGAGGAGAGCAAAGGAAAATTCGTTTCCGAATGGAACTTATGCATATGGCTTCTTTTTTGGTGAAAGCCTTAAAAGGTTTCCGAGTGAAGAACAATTCAAGGAAAGTTAGTCTGTGATGCCAAGAGATGAATAACCGAATGAGTCTCATGTATATAAGCCAAATTCCGAGTGAGACTCGTATGTATGGGCCTTTTCCGAGTGGTAATGGACCTGATGGACTCTGAGTGAAACGTAGTTGAAGAAGTTGGTTTGATCTTGACTAAGTAATGATTAACCGAGTGAAACCCGAGTGGGAAATACTTTTATATTCCTAAGTGTTGATATCCGAGTGAAAAATATTATACATATTCCAAGTGGATAAGATTCGAATAAGTCCGAGTGAGATGGCTTAGCGAATTCCTCCTAATGATGAAAGAGCAGAGTAATTCCGAGTGGAACTCGAGAGTGGAGTACCTCCGAGTGTGTAATTCCGAGTGGGATGGCACCTGCTGAGGATATACGGTAAAAATTAAGAATAGTTGGTTTTGGAATGAATTAACCGAGTGAGGATCAACCTGATAAGGAGTCAGTTTTGGGATGACATACCGAGTGAGTAATCAATTTAGAGATGAGTCGGTAAGGAAAGGAATTGCCGAGTAATGGCCGATCTAATGTTGATCAGTTCTGGAAGTGAAATGCTGAGTGAATAATGATCAATAAGGATTATTCTACCGAGTAGAAATCTGGATGTTGGGAATCGGTTTTAATTAATTTTACCGAGTGCACAATCGAGTAGAATGAGTCGGTTTGTCGTAATCTGCCGAGTGACAAACCAAAGAGTGTGGATCGGTCTGGAAGATTTAATTGAGTGAAAGACTGCTTGTGATGACTCGAAATTAGAAGATGAGTGAGAGGGACTCGGATTCCCTTCTTCTTCATAACGACTAGCAATTCCAGTCGGCTTAGAGGCTAACCGAGTGGATTCCAGTCGGTATTCAGCGCAGGAGTAACTTTTTGACTCCTTTCTTGTCTCTTATGCATATTTTAATGCATCTAAACCCATTATTCACCTCTAGTGTGTAGGACGGCTAGAAGTGGACTATTATAAGCCCACTTTCTTATTTAATTCCCATTATCAACGCACTAACAACACTAAACATCCACTAAAGGGAAAGTTGTTCCCCACTTGTCCTTACATTATTAACATTGCTTCTGCTCAGACCTACCTTCAGAGAACAAGGCCAGTATACCTTCTTCCTCTCTTTTACTCTTCTTCCTCAATACACCTTCGAACAGGAGCAAGGACAGCAAGGAGTCCATTTCCAGTCGGCAAACCAAGTAAGAGGGGACAGGGTTGTGAATAACTATAAAATGGGTAGAATTGTATGCTGTTCTAGGATTCCAGAATTAACTTCGTAACGTGTTGCTCATTTTTGAAATTGAAAACGTGTGAATTTGACTCTGACTTATTCATGAAAGTTATAGATCTTTTTGTTATCTGAATTTTGAGACCTGAATCAATTAATTTGAATATGTATAGCAAAAGTTATAGCCAAAATACTACAGCATGTTCGTGTGGAAGATTTATCCTATCTTTTATGTATATATTAATATTCTGGGACTTGTATGTGCATAATAAGCCTTTGATGTCTTCATGAAAGTTGTAGATATTAATGTTATGGATCTATAGAAAGTGGTTTCAAGTCAAAACGATTTTTGTAGCTCGAGATATGCCTAAAATACTGAAGTATGTCCAAGCTGTAAATCTGTTAACTTGAAATACGAACTTTATTTTTAAAACTGGGAATTTTGTGGTGAGAATTAGTAATCAGTGTCTTCATGAAAGTTATAGATCTTTTTATTATGTGAATTTGGAGACCTGAACCGACTGATTTGAGTATGTGTAACAAAAGTTATAGCCAAAATACTACAGCATATCCGAGTGGAATATTTATCCCATGTTTTGTGTATATATTAATATGCTGGGACTTGTACGTACATAATCAGCCTTTGATGTCTTTATTAAAGTTGTAGGTATTTATGTTATGGATCTATAGAAAGTGGTTTCAAGTCAAAATGATTTTTGTAGCTTGAGTTATGTCTAAAATACTGAAGTATGTACAAGCTGTAATTCTGTTAATTTGAAATCCGAATCTTATTTTTAAAACTGGGAATTGTGTAGTGAGAATTAGTGGTTGGTGCCTTCATGAAAGTTGTAGATATTTGTGTTAAGGATAATTTAGAACTGGTTTCATGCCAAAATCATTTTTGTAGCTCCAGAAACGTTCAAATTACTAATATATGTACGTTTTAGAAAACTCACCTTGAGGCAGTGTGGTATTTCGTGAACAAGTGGTAATTCTGTTTGGAATTTAAAATTGTGTTCTTCATGAAAGTTGTAGATAATTGTATTATTAAGCTATATAAAGTGGAATCACATGAAAAGGTTATGATTTGCTCATGTTATGACTGTTTTACTAGAGTATGTTGCTGTTGGAAATGCTGAAAGTTAATTATAATGGTTATTATGAATGAAAATGATATTTTCTCTATAAGTAATAATTTATTATTAAACTCTTGAGGGATTATGATTTATTATTGATGTTGTTACGTTTTAATGAGTATCATACAGTTGTATATTTTGGTGGTGAATAATTATGAATGATATAATTAATATATATGTACATGAATGCCTTGTGGTTATTGTTACATGTGGTTGAAATAGTAAATCCATGATTCTGAAAATTATTATATGTGATGTGTCCTTTGAGGACTTGTGGTTTTCCAAGTGGTTTTGGAAATATTAATATCATGGTATGTTAAATGATAAAGAGAATTAAAGGCATTCATGCATCATAAGCATTTGGACGCACCATGGAATTTTAGGGGGTTTCATGATTGCCTACCCTGGTGGGGGGTTACTCTATGATGAGTTAAAGCCCTATTTTTGCGATGTGTTGGTCATGGGGCTGTAGGGATCCATGACTGTATAAATTCCTACCGATGTGTTGGTCATGGGGCTGTAGGGATCCATGACCGTATAAATTCCTACCGATGTGTTGGTCATGGGGCTGTAGGGATCCATGACTGTATTAATTCCTACCGGTGCCTTTATGAGACCTTTTAGTGTAGTATTCCCACCAAACCAAATGGATCCAGCATGACATCATTTGACTAATTAAAGGCTTATTAAATGAACTTGTTTGGCATATTCATCATATCATTATGGTTTGTTGATTGTGTTTGTACAATTTTATTTATTTTATATTTATTCTATATTCTGTCTCACTCTTACATTAATTTTTACAGTGAATGCCACACAGAATGAAGAATGATGCCATGATTGATGCCTATATGAATTATTACTTGGACTTTGATTTTATGGGCTGTAATAAGTATAACGTATCATGTACCGTTATTTTCTAAATCGTTTCCGCTACTTAAATGTTTTCTTGAATTTAATTATTCACGACTAGTATGTATGATAATATTCCGCAATTATCAACTGTTACGTGAACTCTGAACTTAATTTATGAATTTTAAAAGGATCTTTTAAAAACGTGAAAAATTTATTCGAAAAATTATACGGGGCGTTACAAGTACACACCTAAAGGACCTTGAATCTTCCCTGCAGACAAGGCAACAGATTTTAACGACGATAAAGAAAAATATTACCCAGGCCAGGCAACGCATGTGTACCCAAGCCAACAGACACCGTCAAGAACTTACATTTAATGTCGGGGACTGGGTTTTCCTTCGCCTCCGACCTTATCGCCAAAAATCAGTGCCCACCGTTCTTCCCAAAAGCTTGCCAAAAGATTTTTTGGCCCCTTCCAGATCCGCCGTCGAATCGGTGCGGTGGCGTACGATTTGGCTCTTCCGGAGTCTGCCTGCATACATAGTGTCTTCCATGTCTCCATGCTCCGTCCCTGCCACAACGACCCATCATGGTTTGTCTCACCCCTACCATCCTTGTCCCTACCCGAAGACGATGCACCACCGCCCCTAGCCTCTTATGACCAAAACCTTGTTCCTTTACCCCCTGCCCGACCCCTTGCCCCAACCAGAGTACCTTCCAAACATAAAGAACCCACCCTACAGAGAGAAAAGGAACCCAACCCCAGAAAAGAAAATGAACAGAGACAAAAGGAACCCACCCTCCATAAAGAAAATGAAACCCACCCCTCTGTTTCAGACTCTGCTCCTCTCGATATTATTTCTAAGGCTGTAAACCCTGTTTTCCAACACCCTTCACGTGCAGAGACAGAAACCACGTGGACCCCACTTGAGTTTGACAACCCCTCAGTTCCAAAAGACTCTTCAGATAAACACCTTAAGGACAAGGTATGTTTGGATGGGCCGAGAAATGTTAGGCCCAAAAAAACAAAGAATAAACCCTCCTGGATGAATGATTTTATAGCTTAAATTCAGAGCAGGCCCATATGTTATTTGGCCCAATTAGCTTTTTACCTTCTCAGTATTTTCAATCTATTTAAATCTATTGTAATCCATTATTGAGATATAGAAAATTCACAAGAGAATCCTTCTCCCAATTCTGTTGTATCTCTCCTAAAACTGAATTCTGTTGATAAGGATAATTCCCATAACCTTATTAGATCTTACTATTCTAATCCTTACCTTCTACAATATCATGAAATCATGGTCTTATTATACTATTTATGACCTTTATTTTATATTGCATTATTTCTAAAACATAGATTAATTAATTTAAATTTGTCTACTACATGAGCAGGTTTACCATTTATCCTATTTGGTGGATATTGAGAGGGATTACCTCTCAATAAATAAGTGATTTTCACGGTTCTTTGTCACTTCTCAATTCTCTAAGGTATATTATTCTGCATATTGGTTAACAATTATTTTGGAGAAGTGATTGCTTTATGATTTGTTTCCAAAAACTTTTAAAAGATTATGATGAAATGCATTTTTTTGCTCAGAATTTGGCAATTAGCTAATCCAAACTTGCTACATATATTTTTTTAATGATGCAGGCTTGATATTGGTTTAACATTGTTTTGTAACATGTTTTATAGGCTGTTGTGAATTGGCCAAAGAGAAACAAGGAACTTTAAACTGTCGCTCATACTTCTCTCAGGTATTTCTACTTTCAAAAGTCACCTTAATTACATGATTCCAAACTACAATTTATTCTTTTCATTTTATCTAGTCTATCTATAGAGGTGCCTTATGGTTGGATGGTCAAAAAACTTTGAGTAAATTAGTATTATATTGAAATATTGCTAAAACTTGTCTTCCATTATTTGATAGTATGGGCAACACTAGCTAAATAATCATCTGATTTATACTTTGCTTCTACAGGTTACAACTCTAGCTAGCTAGGTGGGAATCATCTCCACAGTCATTATTAAATTATTGTGTTGTGCCTATAAATTTGTCATGACCACCAAGGTACCTTATTCCATTCACCATTCTTGTTATGTTACGATCTTTATAATTTGTGAGGTTTAATATGTCCATTGTATTGATACCACTTTTAACTTATGTTTTTAATTCTTTATAAAGAAATATTTACATATTGTTAGCTCCATCTTCAGTTGTAGTCAATTATTACATGTAATCGAAAGTATATTATGATGAAATGGTTTTGCTTATATACCTTTTAAAATATGGATATTCGGTGAAATCGTAATTAGATGTACAATAGACTTCTTTTTGGATGAAATGGTTGATGCAATTTTAAATGGGGTGGGTGAATTTGTGTCTTTTGCATGCTAATGGCAAAATTACCTTTGTTCTAAATGCAAAAACCTCAAGTTCTAAGATTCTGAAGAAGTTAAGGTTCATCTTTATCAAAAGGGATTTAAACCTGAATATTCATATTGGAGATGTCATGGAAAAAGTGACCCTAACTTGTGTCATGTATTTAACCTGAATATTCATATTGGACATGTCCAAGTACTAGTAACAATACTCAAGAGGGTCATAATGAACACTTCAGTAGATTTGAGAGTATGGTTTATGAAGTTGTTGGTTAAAAGTTTTAAATGCCTCAAGAACGGTTTTATGATTTTTTACATATAGCCCAAAAGCCATTATGGCTTGGATGTAATGATTATACTGAATGGATTGTTGATGTTATATTGTTGATAATTAAAACAAAGGGAAAGCTTTCTCAACGATCTTTTAAACAAATAGTGGCTCTTACATGAGAGACACATCATTTAGATAATCTAATTCTTGAAAATTTGATAAGATAAAAAAAATAGTTTCAAAACTTGGTTTCACTCTAAAAAAAATGATTGTTGTTCCAAAGGTTATATATTGTTCTATTACGAAGAGGTGGGCAAGAAAGACCTTTGAAATGAGAGGTGTAGTTATACTAAAGAATAATTTAAATAAAGCACATACTACAAAGAGTAAACTAAATTGGCTTAAAGATCATGTGTGAGATAGATTGTGTCAATATTGGGCAAGTAAGGAATACAAAAAGAAAAATGAACAAAAAAAATTAGGCATTTGATTATGGAGGATTTAGAGGATCACTTCATAATTGTCGTTTCATTACTACGTCTCAACATAGATCTAACTTGATTAGTTTTATCATTGTTTTTATGATTTATTCTATCTTTTTGTCATATAAAACTATCTTAATTTTTTAATTACATGTTAGTGGTGTAAATACTTTTTGCATTTTTTTAGAGAAAGTTGTATGAAACCCTACTCTTGTTAAGTTATTTCATCACAAACAAACTCAAAAAGGATAAGTAAGGGGTGTATAAAAGATCAAAACATATAAATGTTAGTCATATTTAATTTGTTGAGTGTTTTAGTACTTGCTTGTTATTATGTATTAAAATTGTATTGATGTATTATCCAGAGGCATTTACATGTACATGAAAAGAAATACCTAAGACATATGCTAAAGGAACACCTCCACCAAATGAATTGTTTGTATGGTGTGAGGAAGCTGGCATGAAGAAAGGAAGAATTTATGAAGTTATAATAGTTATATCAATCACTAAATAGGTGGCTATTTTCAACTATATAAAAATAAAATCAATACTAAATCAGTCTCTAAAGGCTAGTTACAAAATTAGTCTTTATAAATCAATCAGAGAAGTCTCTATAAGGGTCTGTTTGGTTTGTAGTTAGGAAAACGAGGTTTAGAAAATTAAGGTTTTGTAAATAGAGTTTTGTAAATTGAGGTTTTGTTAACGAAGATTTGTGTTTGGATAGTTTTTTGTGAATGAAGGTTGGGAAGTAGTGATTGTGTTTAGTTAAAAGTTTGATTGGGAAAACTTGATTGAGTAAATGGGGTTTTGATGGAAAATTACAAAAAAGGGTATGTGTTAAAAAAATGGTAAATATATTAATTTATTTAATATTATATTTATATTTCATAATGTTATTTATATTTTTAAAAGAACTTTTTTAAATAATATTTAATATAATTATTTATATATTTTTAATTTGAATATATTTATAATATTAATTGTTTGATTGAAAAGTAACAAATTTAAAAAATTAATAGACCTAACATAAGCTAAATAAACTGAAATGAAAAATAAAATCAAATTAAACTAAATAAAACTAACCTACATAAAAGAAATAGAAGAAAAGAAAATAAAATAAAAAGAAAGAAACAGATGGGCCAAGCCCAAAACCTAACAAAACAATCCCAATGCATAAATTCAAAAAAAAAGAAATAGAATGGAGAGAAACAGAGGAGGCGGCAGCATGATAAGGAAGGAGAGAAGAAAAGAAAATGAGAGACTCTGGTGACAGCACTTTCAAAATAGAGGGGGGCAATGATAAAATCATGTATGTTCCTTTCCTTCACACAAACAGAGTTTGCCCAGGGGAGCTATGGACTACCCACACTCCAACGACGTTCAGGGAGAGGAGAACGGAGACTGGAAAACGCCAATGGGAACTGAGACGCCCCGAACCCCCAATTAAAATAGGGGAAAATTTTTTTCGCGTCTTTGAAAATATTAATAAATCAAATAATTAAAGTGGTGAAGTATTTTTCACCAAACCCCTGGACCTATTTTAATAACCTATCTCATATATGAAGATATGAGAAGGTGAACAATTAAGTCAAAGAGTGAACCTTGGATGATCAATCTCATGATCATCAACAAGAAGTAGCGGAAGTGTGCAATTACATTAAGAAAATGAAGGGGGGTGGTAGAAGGTCGAAGGATGGTCCATTGAATTGTTAGAATGTATTAATTATGCGTGTAGGTCATTGTACAATCATAATATAGTTAAACAATACCAATGATACCCCAAAACAGAGGAAGAGGTGTGAAAACAGGGCCATGAATCGATTCAAACACCCCATGAATCGATTCAAATGATTCTGGAGTGCAAAATAGTGAAAACAGGACCCCTTGAATCGATTCAAGCTTGTATGAATCGATTCAGACGCTTCTGGAACTCAAATTTATACAAACAGAGGTCCTGGAATCAATTCAAGATCGTATGAATCGATTCAGGCCTTCCTGGAACCAAAAACAGTGAAAACAGCAGCGCTCGAATCGATTCGAGACAGCACAGTTGCTGTTTTATGTAGAAAAAGCCTTATTTTTGGACTTCTAACCCCCCTAACTTTTTCATATCAACTCCAAACGCTACCAAATTTTAACACCAACTAAAATACACCAATTGTGACGTGTGGCCACCGGCCTCACCCAAAAATTCTCAAAAATGAGAAAATTATGCAAATAAATACGTTTTGTCCATTCTTGAGCCTTTTTGAGTAACATAGGGGTCTATTCTCAATGGAATTGACTCGCTCCAGTTCCTATAAGTCACAATTCATGTATTTAAGCTATTGGAACCACCACACACTATCCAAAACTCATAAAATTCATTTTGACCCTATTGGTTCCTTGCTCATGCATTAAAACAACTATACAACGTCTCCAATACACATCCTAAAGGTTATAATTCAAGATTCTCAACATTCATTCATCAAAGTTAAATATCATAGTCTATTCTTTACATCACTTGGGTCATGTAGGAAAATTGGCCTTACACAAACATGTCCAATTTTCTCCCATGACCTCCAAAATTATCTACATTACAAAATTTGAGCATATATGCACCATATACTCCACAAAACAGTTTTCATGCCGGCCAAGGCTTACACATTCCTATCCATATTTACCTCCTTCCAAACTCGGCCTCCAAAAGCTGTAGGATTTAAGTCATACCTACATCAACTTTAAAAATGGCAACGGGGAGGTGAGTAACATAATCCAAATGAATTAAAGTCATACATTATGATGAAATACATGTATACTTGCTCACATATCACTCGTTACATCACATCATACATCATACATAATACATCTCATAACCTCAAGTATACATTTACAATTTCAATCATTTGGATTACCAAACACACACATAGAGTTAGTATTCAACTCTTCCCCTTTTTAATTAACATTCATCCGTTGCCACCATGGGCTTTCAACTAGGCATATCTCCAATTATATGCAAATGCTCTTAAAGCTAATGCATATGCACAAGAATTTCTCATCAAAACAATGCGATCCGACTATGGGAAAAATACCATATTAATTCAATTGTGGGACAAGCATAGGTGTGCTACTATGCCCCTACTGCAGTAGAAAAAAAATTGTGTACACATATATCTCAATTTTTAAGCATGCTTACATCATCATTATTTTACTGGTACCAAACCGCTCTCGCCCATCTGTAGCACTAGTCACCCTGTGACTTGCGGATCAACATCGTGGCCTCAACTACCACAAGTGCTACGGGCCCCTCCCGAACACACATCGAGAGAGCCGTGTCCCGTCGGACACCGAGGTAAACTCGCTCACCAATAGAGCCGCCCGCCCACTGGGCCTGCCACATAGGGTGCCTCGTCACCAAACTATGGACAGCTTCGTGACTCATTCACCGAGTCACAGGGGAAAAATCACAATACGCTCGTGCACTGAGCCGCCCTCCCACTGGGCCTGCCTAGTGGAACCCCCTAATATTCCACATAGTCAGCTATGATATGCCATGGATGCAATGCAAATGCAAATCAAATGCATCCTCACACTATGCATCCTAGATGCCACTCCATATTCAATCCTTCACCACCACCACTTGGTGGATTTCAATATTGTCATCATTCTTATCCAATCCCAATTCTCTTTTGAACTTATTCTCATCAATAGTTAGTGGCACACACATTCCACAACTTATACACACATATTTGGGATATTCACATCACAATCTCAATTCACATATGGTTTCAAACCATCATCCTACTTCATTAATATGGTATCATCACATCATTAATATTATCCCAAACACAATGCCACATAACAATCATCATTCTAAATGCATTCAAATCACACATATCATATCATTCATTCAAACAATTATTAACATAATCACATATACATATTTCCACATCACCAATGGATGAAATCATGCATTTAGAAAAGTTACCCCCTCCTACCTCAAGTGAAGTAGTGATCAACGCGGTTTGATGGTCCCGCCTCGTCAATGGGGTCACTTCCTACATCACAATACATATACAATCAATTTTCTACTTACCCATTAAGACTTAAATACTTATATATATATATCAATAACTTGATGTTTATATTATTTTAACTCTCAAACCTCTTTTATTTCAGTTTATCCACCTTAACCACCATGGGTTAGGTACTACCCTCTATTATTATGTACCCTAGAACCAAACCCTTTCATGGGTTTCTCCATTATTAATTTCCTTCAACAAAATACCATCACCAATGACCCTTATGCATCACAACTCATATTTATTACCCACAATAAATGTTCATCAACCTCCATATACATTTTCCCCCAAATTTATGAAGTTAGGGTTTCATAAAATTTCCAACCACCTTCATAAATATTCTTCTCCTTCCAACCATAAATACATCCACTTTCCTTACTCCCCAAAGAAACCTTACTCTCATAGAAACCCACATTAAACTCTTGCATTAAATACTCTCCTTGAGAACACCCATACACATGCATGGTTTCAAAACACATAATACCACATACTCTTAACCAAAACCTAAGGAAAAATGGGTATACTTACCTCAAAACCCAAAAACGAAAATGGGTTCCAATAGAGAGAGAGAGCTACGAAAATAAGGAGGAAAGGGGAGAGGAAATCAAAGCCCCAAGCTTCCTTCAAGCTCCTCCAAACGAAAATGGTGAAGGATGAAGATGACACCAATTTGCTAGGGTTTTTGAAAGGAGGAATAGAGAGAATGGAGAAGATGATGAAGAGAAGAAGAAATGAAAGTGTAAATGTTCAACTCCTTCAGCAATCCCACGTGAATAGAGAAAAGAAAATGGGGTTTTTGATTTATATAAATTCCCATTCATTAAAACTTCATCGTTTTATAACTAACAGGTTCATCGTTCGGGCTCAATACATTGTCAGAAAATTATTCCGAATACATATTCGGATTCCCAATATTATTCTCTACAGCCCTGACCAATATCATCTCATTCCGAGATACTTGGTCCGACACCCATATCTCGACTGGGCTTAATTTCAGCTCAACCGGTCCCCATAATTTTCTAAAAGTCCCCAAAATTATCAATTTAATTATTCTCAATAATTTGGGACATTAAATATTCCATATACCAATTTCTGATATTTATTCCGGTAATTAATTCTCTATTTTAAAAATTCGGGATATTACAATCCACCCCACCAAAAAGAAAATTTCGTCCTCGAAATTTCACATACCGGATTCGAATGCGTCAGGATACCATTCTCTGATATCGTCTTCGTGTTCCCATATGAACGTTTCAGTATTTCCATGTTTCCAAGCGACCTCCACCAAAGGTACCAACTTGTTCCGCAATTTCTTCACGGAATGTCCGACAATGCGAACAGAAACAGGAGAAACAGATAGATCATCTCGCACCTCAATCTCATCCATAGGGATCACGTGTAGTGGATCATAAACATATCTTCTCAACTGCGATACATGAAACACGTTGTGTAGATTAGCAAGATGCGGAGGGAGTGCTATCCTATAAGCAACCTCACCAATCCGCTCCAACACCTCGTAAGGTCCAATAAATCTAGGGCTCAATTTCCCACTCTTTAACGCCCTTCCAATGCCTTTGTCACGCGAGACCTTCAAAAACACATGGTCACCCACTTGAAACTCAAGGGGTTTATGCCTCTTGTCATAATAACTCTTCTGCCTATCTTGAGCAATCTTCATATTCTCTTGTATCTTTTTAATCTGTTCGGTAGTTTCCTAAATGATCTCCGGCCCTAGAGCCAAGTTTTCTCCAACTTCAAGCCAACATAAGGGAGTTCTACACTTCCTTCCATACAACGCCTCATACGGTGCCATACCTATACTGGAATGGAAGCTGTTATTGTATGTGAATTCGATCAATGGGAGGAATCTCTCCCAATATCCACCGTGCTCAAGTACACAAGATCTCAACAAATCCTCCAAGCTTTGTATAGTCCTCTCCGATTGCCCATCGGTTTGAGGGTGATAAGCGGAACTAAGCTTCAACTTAGAACCCAACTCATCATGCAAACGTCCCCAAAACCGAGAAGTAAATCGAGGATCACGGTCGGATATAATACTGGACGGAACACCATGCAGTCTAACAATCTCCTTGATGTATATTTGTGCCAATTTCTCTAAAGGACTCTTCATATTAATGGGCAAGAAGTGGGTACATTTTGTCAATCGGTCAACAATCACCCATATAGCATCGTTTCCAGCACGGGTTCTGGGTAGTCCAGAAACAAAATCCATAGCTATACTATCCCATTTCCAAACAGGGATCTCCAACGGTCTCAAATAACCAGATGGTCTCTGATGTTCGACCTTCGCCTTTTGACAAACAAGGCAAGATGCTACAAAATTCGCCACATCACGCTTCATACCGGGCCACCAAAAATTCTTCTTCAAGTCTTGATACATCTTAATGGAACCTGGATGAATACTCAATATGCTTTTGTGGGCTTCCTCAAGTATACGTTTTCTCACATCACCACTTGAGGGAACATAAATTCGGCCCTTCACACGCCAAACACCATCACGACCTTCTACTAAGAACAAATTCTTCCCTTTCTCTTGGGTTTTCTTCATCTCAATCAAATACTCATCATTGGGTTGTTGCGTCTTCACATATTCAAGAAATTCATTTGCAACCTTCAATATCTCCAATGCCATTTTCTTGGAAGTGTAAGTCTCCACGCCCACATTCAAATCTCTAAATTGTTTTATCAACTCCATTTCCTTTGCCATCATCATGGAAACATGCAATGACTTTCTACTCAATGCATCAGCAACTACATTTGCCTTACCGGGGTGATACTTCAATTCAAATTCATAGTCTTTTAGGAACTCCATCCACCGTCTTTGGCGCATATTCAATTCCTTCTAGTCAAACAAGTACTTAAGGCTTTTATGATCACTAAAGACCACAAACTTGGAGCCATACAAGTAGTGTCGCCATAACTTCAGTGCAAACACCACCGCCGCCAGTTCAAGATCATGTGTAGGGTAGTTAACCTCATACGGTCGCAACTGCCTCGACGCATAGGCTATCACACACTCCTTTTGCATCAATACACACCCAAGACCAAGCTTAGATGCATCGCAATATACCACAAATTCATTCGTTAAGTCGGGCAATGCCAACACCGGTGCGGTAGTAAGCCTTAACTTCAACTCTTGGAAACTCTCTTCACATTCACGGGTCCACACAAAAGAGTGATTCTTCCGAGTCAACTTCGTTAGTGGCAAAGCCAAACGGGAAAACCCTTCAATGAACATCCAGTAGTAACCGGCAAGACCAAGAAAACTCCTTATCTCCGTCACGGACGTTGGTCTTTCCCAAGCCATCACAGCTTCAACTTTAGATCTATCCACAGCAATTCCATCATTCGAAATAACATGTCCAAGAAATTGGACCTCCGACAGCCAAAATTCACACTTAGAGAGCTTCGCATACAACTCCTTTTCGCGAAGGATAGTCAACACAAGACGAAGGTGTCTTTCATGCTCTTCATGACTCTTCGAGTATACCAAAATATCATCAATAAACACCACGACAAATTGGTCAAGATATTCATGGAAGATGCGATTCATATAGCTCATGAAAATCGCAGGGGCATTCGTCACACCAAATGGCATCACTACGTACTCATAGTGTCCATATCGCGTTCGGAAAGCAGTCTTCGGAATATCTTCGGCCTTCACCTGAATTTGATGATATCCAGAACGCAAATCAATCTTCGAAAACACAACAGCACCCTTCAATTGATCCAAAAGATCGTCAATACGCGGAAGAGGGTATTTATTCTTAATGGTCAGTTTGTTGAGTTGGCGATAATCAACGCACAATCTCATGCTCCCATCTTTCTTCTTCACTAGCAATACGGGAGCACCCCAAGGAGACACACTTGGGCGAATAAACTCCCGTTCAAGCAATTCTTCCACTTGCTTTTTCAACTCAGCTAACTCCATAGGAGACATCCTATAAGGAGCTCGGGAAACAGGTTCTGCACCCGGAACAAGATCGATAGAAAATTCCACTTCTCGTGGAGGAGGTAATCCAGGAATCTCTTCCGGAAACACATCGGGAAATTCTGAAACAATAGGAATTCCACCAGATTGGGAAACACCATTCCCATCCACCAAACAGAACATCATAAGAAGCTGAGAGATACCTCGTACATCAAAGCCTTCATTATTAGAGGTTGGGAAAATCACCGTCTTGCTATGACAATCCACCAAAACCTTGTTGGCGGACAACCAATCCATGCCTAGAATAACATCCAGGTCTTTCATAGGTAAACACACGAGGGATACAATAAATTTTCTACCCTCCAAGTCCATCTCGACATTCTCACATCGAGTCACCGATCTTAAGCAAGCACCGGTCGGTGTAGTCACCAATATTGAACCTTTCATCATACTCACAGGCACTCGCAGGCGCCTCACACATTCTTCAGAAATAAAAGAGTGCGTAGCACCCGAATCAAATATCACATTAACAACATTACCATATATCTGACACTCACTTTGGACAAGGTCTTCAGCTTGTGCTGCTTCTTCACCGGTCACGACAAAGACTCTTCCAGCCATTTGTTGATTAACACCATGATTTGGGCCATTTCGACCACCATTAGCATTACCTCGGCCGTTTCCATTACCACGACCGTTTCCACCATTACGGTTGCCATTTCTTCCACCATTACCGTTTCCACGACCACGGCCTCTAAAAGCACCGTAGCCTCCACGGTTTGCATTATCACGTGGCACAACATCTGCAGCATTCAAAGGACAATCAGGGCGGATATGCCCCGGTTGGTTGCATCTATAGCACACCACTGTTTCTTCTTGATTGCAATCTCTAGCCAAATGATTTCCACAACATCTGAAAAAACGAAGCCCTTGGCCATCACCTCGGCCTCCTACGGCACCATGTCTTTCGCCACCTCGTCCACCTCTAAAAGAAGAGGACCCACGAACAAATTGTCTGTTATTCTTAAAGTTGCCTTTCTTCTTGAAGCTAGAAGATTGGCCCTTTAACTTATAATCATGCCCCGAGTAGTTCCTTGGAGCAATATCATTTTCTTCAAAAATTCTACACTTATCCACAAGAGTAGGAAAACTCCTAATCTCTTGGTGACAAATCGCCTTCTTAATCTCTTGGCGTAGTCCATTTTCAAACTTAACACACTTCGAAGTTTCAGTGCCCTCTTGCTGAAAGGGAGGATAAAACACACATAGCTCTTCAAATTTCAAAGCATACTCCTCAACCGTCATACCACCTTGCTTGAGTTCCATGAATTCAAGCTCTTTCTTGTTCTTATAACTCGCAGGAAAGTATTTCTTAAGAAATTTAGCCTTAAAATTCTCCCAATTTAGAGGAGTGTGGGCAGCAATCATACGCCCACGGGTAAGGATCCACCAAGATTCGGCCTCATTCCGAACCATGAACACTGCATATTCCACCTTCTGGGTTTCAGTACATTCCATACTAGCGAATATCCATTCCAAGTCACGGATCCAGACATGAGCATCTTCTGGCTTATAGGCTCTATGAAATTCAGAAGGCTTCCGCTTAAGAAATTGGTCAAGACCTTGATTCGGCTGACCAATAGGTTGTTGTTGCCGCTCAAGTATGTCGGCAAAGCGATTAAAGGCTTCAGCCATGGCGGCTGTATCAGCATTACGCCTATACGCCATCACTCAATCTATACACAACAACATAAACATAATTAGAAACTTAAAGTTTCTTCACCCAGTGTGCATACATATCATTCATCATTAACTTCATTGACACAAGTATCATCATAATGTATTTCACAATTTGAAAGTAATTATGAGAAAGGAATTGCCTGGCCGGGCTTAACAACAATCATGTAATAGTCTCATTTCAATAACAACCATCATAATTCACCCACATAATTTACAAATCAATCAGCACAAGCAATAAACACATGGACAACATCATTTATAATCGTATCAAGAGTAATGAATGCTCTGATACCAGGTTGAGACGCCCCGAACCCCCAATTAAAATAGGGGAAAATTTTTTTGCGTCTTTGAAAATATTAATAAATCAAATAATTAAAGTGGTGAAGTATTTTTCACCAAACCCCTGGACCTATTTTAATAACCTATCTCATATATGAAGATATGAGAAGGTGAACAATTAAGTCAAAGAGTGAACCTTGGATGATCAATCTCATGATCATCAACAAGAAGTAGCGGAAGTGTGCAATTACATTAAGAAAATGAAGGGGGGTGGTAGAAGGTCGAAGGATGGTCCATTGAATTGTTAGAATGTATTAATTATGCGTGTAGGTCATTGTACAATCATAATATAGTTAAACAATACCAATGATACCCCAAAACAGAGGAAGAGGTGTGAAAACAGGGCCATGAATCGATTCAAACACCCCATGAATCGATTCAAATGATTCTGGAGTGCAAAATAGTGAAAACAGGACCCCTTGAATCGATTCAAGCTTGTATGAATCGATTCAGACGCTTCTGGAACTCAAATTTATACAAACAGAGGTCCTGGAATCGATTCAAGATCGTATGAATCGATTCAGGCCTTCCTGGAACCAAAAACAGTGAAAACAGCAGCGCTCAAATCGATTCGAGACAGCACAGTTGCTGTTTTATGCAGAAAAAGCCTTATTTTTGGACTTCTAACCCCCCTAACTTTTTCATATTAACTCCAAACGCTACCAAATTTTAACACCAACTAAAATACACCAATTGTGACGTGTGGCCACCGGCCTCACCCAAAAATTCTCAAAAATGAGAAAATTATGCAAATAAATATGTTTTGTCCATTCTTGAGCCTTTTTGAGTAACATAGGGGTCTATTCTCAATGGAATTGACTCGCTCCAGTTCCTATAAGTCACAATTCATGTATTTAAGCTATTGGAACCACCACACACTATCCAAAACTCATAAAATTCATTTTGACCCTATTGGTTCCTTGCTCATGCATTAAAACAACTATACAACGTCTCCAATACACATCCTAAAGGTTATAATTCAAGATTCTCAACATTCATTCATCAAAGTTAAATATCATAGTCTATTCTTTACATCACTTGGGTCATGTAGGAAAATTGGCCTTACACAAACATGTCCAATTTTCTCCCATGACCTCCAAAATTATCTACATTACAAAATTTGAGCATATATGCACCATATACTCCACAAAACAGTTTTCATGCCGGCCAAGGCTTACACATTCCTATCCATATTTACCTCCTTCCAAACTCGGCCTCCAAAAGCTGTAGGATTTAAGTCATACCTACATCAACTTTAAAAATGGCAACGGGGAGGTGAGTAACATAATCCAAATGAATTAAAGTCATACATTATGATGAAATACATGTATACTTGCTCACATATCACTCGTTACATCACATCATACATCATACATAATACATCTCATAACCTCAAGTATACATTTACAATTTCAATCATTTGGATTACCAAACACACACATAGAGTTAGTATTCAACTCTTCCCCTTTTTAATTAACATTCATCCGTTGCCACCATGGGCTTTCAACTAGGCATATCTCCAATTATATGCAAATGCTCTTAAAGCTAATGCATATGCACAAGAATTTCTCATCAAAATAATGCGGATCCGACTGTGGGAAAAATACCATATTAATTCAATTGTGGGACAAGCATAGGTGTGCTACTATGCCCCTACTGCAGTAGAAAAAAAATTGTGTACACATATATCTCAATTTTTAAGCATGCTTACATCATCATTATTTTACTGGTACCAAACCGTTCTCGCCCATCTGTAGCACTAGTCACCCTGTGACTTGCGGATCAACATCGTGGCCTCAACTACCACAAGTGCTACGGGCCCCTCCCGAACACACATCGAGAGAGCCGTGTCCCGTCGGACACCGAGGTAAACTCGCTCACCAATAGAGCCGCCCGCCCACTGGGCCTGCCACATAGGGTGCCTCGTCACCAAACTATGGACAGCTTCGTGACTCATTCACCGAGTCACAGGGGAAAAATCACAATACGCTCGTGCACTGAGCCGCCCTCCCACTGGGCCTGCCTAGTGGAACCCCCTAATATTCCACATAGTCAGCTATGATATGCCATGGATGCAATGCAAATGCAAATCAAATGCATCCTCACACTATGCATCCTAGATGCCACTCCATATTCAATCCTTCACCACCACCACTTGGTGGATTTCAATATTGTCATCATTCTTATCCAATCCCAATTCTCTTTTGAACTTATTCTCATCAATAGTTAGTGGCACACACATTCCACAACTTATACACACATATTTGGGATATTCACATCACAATCTCAATTCACATATGGTTTCAAACCATCATCCTACTTCATTAATATGGTATCATCACATCATTAATATTATCCCAAACACAATGCCACATAACAATCATCATTCTAAATGCATTCAAATCACACATATCATATCATCCATTCAAACAATTATTAACATAATCACATATACATATTTCCACATCACCAATGGATGAAATCATGCATTTAGAAAAGTTACCCCCTCCTACCTCAAGTGAAGTAGTGATCAACGCGGTTTGATGGTCCCGCCTCGTCAATAGGGTCACTTCCTACATCACAATACATATACAATCAATTTTCTACTTACCCATTAAGACTTAAATACTTATATATATATCAATAACTTGATGTTTATATTATTTTAACTCTCAAACCTCTTTTATTTCAGTTTATCCACCTTAACCACCATGGGTTAGGTACTACCCTCTATTATTATGTACCCTAGAACCAAACCCTTTCATGGGTTTCTCCATTATTAATTTCCTTCAACAAAATACCATCACCAATGACCCTTATGCATCACAACTCATATTTATTACCCACAATAAATGTTCATCAACCTCCATATACATTTTCCCCCAAATTTATGAAGTTAGGGTTTCATAAAATTTCCAACCACCTTCATAAATATTCTTCTCCTTCCAACCATAAATACATCCACTTTCCTTACTCCCCAAAGAAACCTTACTCTCATAGAAACCCACATTAAACTCTTGCATTAAATACTCTCCTTGAGAACACCCATACACATGCATGGTTTCAAAACACATAATACCACATACTCTTAACCAAAACCTAAGCAAAAATAGGTATACTTACCTCAAAACCCAAAAACGAAAATGGGTTCCAATAGAGAGAGAGCTACGAAAATAAGGAGGAAAGGGGAGAGGAAATCAAAGCCCCAAGCTTCCTTCAAGCTCCTCCAAACGAAAATGGTGAAGGATGAAGATGACACCAATTTGCTAGGGTTTTTGAAAGGAGGAATAGAGAGAATGGAGAAGATGATGAAGAGAAGAAGAAATGAAAGTGTAAATGTTCAACTCCTTCAGCAATCCCACGTGAATAGAGAAAAGAAAATGGGGTTTTTGATTTATTTAAATTCCCATTCATTAAAACTTCATCGTTTTATAACTAACAGGTTCATCGTTCGGGCTCAATACATCGTCAGAAAATTATTCCGAATACATATTCGGATTCCCAATATTATTCTCTACAGCCCTGACCAATATCATCTCATTCCGAGATACTTGGTCCGACACCCATATCTCGACTGGGCTTAATTTCAGCTCAACCGGTCCCCATAATTTTCTAAAAGTCCCCAAAATTATCAATTTAATTATTCTCAATAGTTTGGGACATTAAATATTCCATATACCAATTTCTGATATTTATTCCGGTAATTAATTCTCTATTTTAAAAATTCAGGATATTACAGGAACACTTGCGGAGCCAAACAAAAACGCGTTGGGGAGGACGGAGGTTGGGATACAAAACGGAGTTCTTAACATTTATCCAAACAGGCACTAAATCAGTCTTCATAAATCAATTACTGAATTGGTATCTACAAGTTGATCACTATTTCAGCCTTTTAAATTAATCTCTAATAAATCAGTCATTAAATCATTTACTCTTATATGGCGAGCAAGGATATTAAAACCGTTACAAATTGGCTTCTGAATCAATTACAAAAATAATTAGTGACTGAATTGGCTCAAGTAAGATCACAAATAAAAATCTACTAACAATTAATGTAGCCTATTTTAATCATCAAATCCAGACGCGCATCCGTGTATATATGTCATATTGAAAAATACACACAAACTAAAACCAAATATTCTTACCAAAAACTGAAAAGGTAAAAACATATATTTTTCCAATTTAGTTGGTTAAGTTCCGTCTTATGTCTCTTAACATAAATAATGACTTAGGTAGTAACAAACTAAATTAATCAAACCATCTTTTATTTTAACAAAGATAATAAAAGGATACTTACAAACATTTATTACATTTTATTTAAGGCCAAACGTAACAAAATAGATATGATAATATATATATATATATATATATATATATATATATATATATTTATGAAAGTATTTATTAATATAATATAATATAAACTTCTAAACTAAAACAAAATTGTATATTATAATTAAAACGTATTATGCCTTTAGTATATTAAATAATGACGTAATTCTAGGGGTGTGAAATGGATAGTTTGGAGATTTGAGCTAAATTTTATTGGATGAACAAAATTCATCCATTAATCCATTTATGATTCATTTAAAAACTCTTAAAATATTTATCTAATCCATAACCTTAATTAATTAAATCCACTCAATCTGTAACATCCTAATAGAGTATTAATGGGCAAATTAAATTAATAGTTGAATAATTAAAAGTGGCATGGAAGTTACGCATGTGCCCTCTTGACTATATAAATGATTTTCGTCTCTCTCTCCGCCACTTACGCTGAGCTGGGAAAAAGAAAAGAGAGTTGAGCCATTTCTCTGTTCGTGCATGGAGAGGTACCATCCCTGTTTCTCTCTGAAGTTCAACTAAGCTTCTTTTTCTTCTTCTTCATCCCCTCGTCGTGAGCAACGTTGTGGTGTCTTGGAGGCTCGAAATCCTCCATTGTTGGTAAGGTTGGGACTGTTCGAGAGAGCGGACAGCCTTGGGTTTCTCCAAAGTTGAGTTCGGAGGTTGACGACTGGAATCAAGGTCATTTAAGCGAGAAGGAGTGACCGAAGAGTGATCGTCCAGTGTTTGTTAGCTCGAGGAGCTTCTGGGATTTCTTATTCCAGGTAGGTAGGGGGTGCTTTACATTTCAAATGAATGGTTTATGGATGGATTTCGGGTAGAATTGTTGTACTGTTTGTTTTATAACTTGAAATGTGATGATTGGTGTGTGCTGGTTGTATGATAACTTGTGAAATACCCGGATATGTGATATCTATGAGTTATGTAGTGTTATGTTAATTTCCGTCCATGTTTGCATGCTGAATTGCATGAGATGCATGTTGATGATAATGAGAATGCCGAGTGATTGCATGAGATGCATGTTGATGATAACGAAAATGCCTAGTGCTTGCATGAGATGCATGTTGATGATAATGAGAATGCCGAGTGCTTGCATGAGATGCATGTTAATGATAATGTGAATGCCGAGGGCATACAGCGTGAGACGCTTATTATTGAAATGGTAATCAAATGTATATGCATGTGATACTATGAAAGACCTTGAGTGGGACTCAAGGCAAGCCGACTGAGTGGGACTCAGGGCTTAATAATGTGAATGCTGAGGGCATACAGCGTGAGACGCTTATCATTGAAATGGTAATCAAATGTATATACATGTGATACTATGAAAGACCTTGAGTGGGACTCAAGGCAAGCCTATTGAGTGGGACTCAGGGCTGCCCGTAACACTACCGTTGTCGCTGAGAGTGATTGTGTTACATGAGAGGGAAAACGGTTTGGTACCAGTAAAACGGCCGGATCAGCTGAGAGCTAAGTATAAGGCTGAGAGCCTATGTTGCAACACAAAACTTAATAATGAACAATTGGATCCGACTGATTGAATGTGTGTACACTGATAAATGTTGCCGAGTGCAATGTGACTTGTATGGTTATGTGCATATGTTATTGAGAATACGTGAATTATATAGCCTTGAATGAATTAAATCCTGATTAGATGATGATGTGTGGGTAATCATGTTGAATGGCAGTGTATGTTGTTATTTATTTGAGACATCATAATGTATAGTTGAGAATTGGAAGATTGATCCGAGTTAATAACTGTCATTTAATATGTAAAATGCTCACCCCTACTTATAGCTATATTTTCAGTGGATTTAGGCCGGGATGGCGAAAGATGAGAGATCCTCAAGTCCGAGTGAGGAGTACTTGTACAGATGTAGTGTACATATTGTATATAGTTTTGATATAGCCTTGGCCGGCTCATATGTACACCGTTTATTTCGAGCAGTTACATGAATTTGAACTACCCAGAATTATGTACATATATATATATATATATATATATATATATATATATATATAATGCTATGATGTTACTTGATTTATCCTGGGAGTGTTGTTATATGAGAAATATCAAAGGTTAAGATGTTTCCGAGTGAGACATAACTGGGAGAACCTCTTCCGAGTGAAGAAGATTAAAATAGTTCCGAGTGAGATATGTCCGAGAGGACTACTTCTGAGGGAAAGATAGTCCAGATAATTCCGGGTGAGACATAGTTGAGAGAACCTCTTCCGAGGGAAGAAAGGTTAAAATAGTTCCGAGAGATATGTCCGAGAAGACTACTTCCGAGGGAAGAATAGTCCAGATGATTCCGAGTGAGACATAGTTGAGAGAACCTCTTCCGAGGGAAGAAAAGTTAAAATAGTTCAGAGTGAGAAATGTCCGAGAGGACTACTTCCGAGGGAAGAATGGTCAAGATGTTTTTGAGAGACATATCCTAGAAAACCTCTTCCGAGTGGATAAGGTTTAAATAATTCCGAGTAAGACTTGACCTAGGAAACTCTGCCGAGTGAAGAAAGGTTAGAGTATTTTCCGAGTGAAACTGGACCAAGAGGATCACTTCCGAGGGAAGTATGGTCAAGGTGTTTTTCGAGTGAGACATAACCGATAGAACCGCTTCCGAGTGAAGAAAGGTTAAAATATTTTCGAGTGAAACATAATCGAAGGGAAATACTTCCGAGTGAAGGAAGGTTAAATATTTCCGAGTGAGACATAACCAAGAGGACCACTTCCGAGGGAAGGAAGGTCAAGATGATACCGAGTGAGATATAGCCGAGGAAACCTCTTCCGAGTGAGGAAAGGTTAAAATATTTCCGAGTGATACATGACCGAGTGGACTACTTCCGAGGGAAGGAAGATCATGACGTTTCCGAGTGAGACACGACCGAGGGAACTACTTCCGAGTGATGGGAGGTGTAAAGGTTCCGAGTGAGGAATGACCAAGTGAATCAATCCGGATGAAGGTTAAAACGATTCCGAGTGAACCCTGCCCGAGATGAGACCTTCCAGGTGTATAATGGGGACCTGACTATGAGTGAGGAATCCCGAGTGAGGCGTGGCCTGAGGGGACTATCCCCGAGTGAAAGGATGTTCCGAATCCGAATGAAGGAACACACCGAGTGTAGGGACTCGCTCTAGCGAATAGGTGCTCGCTCAAGCGACTTTACTGGTTCCGCTTAACTGAATCAAGATCTCGTCAAGCGAGTGACACCCTGACCCCATTTTCTGTTTCCCGACTCCGTTTTCTTTCCCGATTCTAGAATTTGAACGCGAAAAATTTTTCCCCGACTTCGGGTTTGTCTTTATTAAGTCGGGATGTTTCACAATCCATCCATTAATATTTTTTTATGGATATCTAACCATCCATTTAAAAGATAATGTTATTTTTTCTTAATTTCTTTTTTTATTTCCTCACTTTATATTTTATATTCCTACACTTTATTTTTTTCTCTCTAAAATTTTTCTTTTAATTTCTCTCCATATTTTTCATTTAATTTTTTTACCCTCCAAATTTTTTCTTTTAATTCTTTTTTTTATTTTCTCTCTTCATATTCTTACATTTTAATTTCTCTTTTTTTACTCTCCATTTTTTTCTTTTAATTCATTTTTTATTTTCTCATTTTACATTCTTATACTTTAATTTATTTTTTTCTCTTTAAATTTTTCTAATAATTTCTCTCCATATTTTTCATTTAATTTCTTTTTTTACCATCCAAATTTTTTCTCTTAATTCTTTTTGTTATTTTCTCACTCCATATTCTTACATTTTAATTTATCTTTTTTTACTTTCCTATTTGTTTAATTCTTTTTTTATTTTTTCATTTTATATTCTTACACTTTAATTTCTCTTTTCCTTCTCTCTAAAAATTTAAAATCTTCACCTGTTGGCAAGAACCTTTTTATTATAATATTTTTATTATAGTAATCGGCGGGGATCTACGAGTTTTGAAAAATAAAGCATTTTCATTAAAATTTACGTTAGAAATGTCTTAATAATTCTTTATGATATATATTATTTTAAATGAAGATACTCTTCCTATAAATGCATAGTTAGCAATTGACACATTTGCTTCCAATTATTAATGCTGCAGATGCTGTGTACTAAAAAAAATTAAAGTTAATGATATGCTGTAAAGTCAGTGATTAATACAAAATGATAAATTTTGGAGCCATATAATTAAAAATAATTATGTATATTTAATTTGACAGATGAGTATTTTTGGAAGGGATTGGCAGCGAAGCGAGAGCCATGTATAATGCAGGGGATTTTATTAAAACGGTCAATGGATTTTAATTAAAAAATAAAAATAAAATTTAATGGATTAAAATTATGATGGATATCCATCCGTATCCATCTAATAAATAGATGAGATCTAATCTATTAAATCCATTATATTTTTATTTTATAAATAAATAGATTAAATAGATTATGTATGAATAAATTGAACACTTAATGGATAGATGGATGAAATTGAGCACGTTCCCATTTCTAAAATTTTTAACAGCATCTTCTATAGAAAAAGCATCTTCAACATTCACCGTTCAAAATAAAATGATCCTATTTCAAAAATTCACATCTAACAAAAGGTGCCTTGTGTCTTCCTTACCATGAACAACAAGGTTGAGAATAGTCAAGTCGGAATCTTATGCTGGAGAGTTTACGGTGTATGTTACATCATCGATTTTAAGAGGAATCCTATTTAATTTTAAATAATTGAAATATTATATATATATATATATATATATATATATATATATATATATTCGTAGAAAATGCAGTAAAGATCTATTTTGATCAATATATACTGTCAAATTTGAACATAAGAAACACGAAAAATTAGTTGATTATAATTCGAATTAAATGGTTGAAATGAGTAAATTTTATTTAAATAATCTATATAAGTTAGATATTTACAATTGTTAATAGAAAAATGAAAAACTATAAATGTAGCAAGCATTATCAATTAAAATTGTGATTTGTTAGAAGATTAAAAACCATGATTGCTAAATTTTTCTAGAAGGGTAATACTGATGATGAGAAGAAAATATATTGGTTGAGGTGGGAAAAAAATAGCAACCAAAGGTGAAAGGAGGGTTTTAATTTGGCTTTGCCTGCGAATAAGTTATGCTGTGTCTAGCATTGTGAATATGCAAAGTGGCTTGTTGAAGAGGAGGCTCGGTATAGTGGTTGCTCTGTGGATATTTGGGAAGATAAGTGGATTCCAAATGCTTTTGACTATAAATTGCATTCTGGCTTTGATCAAGCATCAAATCTATACTCTTCAAAGGTTGAGGAGTTGATGGACATGAATTCTGGGCAAGAATCTAGCTTAATAACACAAACCCTATTGATATAGCTAGAGGGGTTGATTTGTTTATGTGGCCGTTTGGAAATTGATAGAAGGTTGGGGTGCTTCCAAGCAGCAAAGGGTTTCTATTGGAAGATGAATCCACTACTGCCAGAGAATTTAATTTGATTTATACCAGTTGGTACACAGCAAACACGATGTGAGATTCTTTCACATCTGAAATGGTGTCAGTATAGGAATTGTCTTGTATGATTTTATTGTTACCATAGTCATTCATCGACAACCGGGATATTTTGTATACACCAATTTCCTTAGTTAAAGGATTAACAAAATTATTGATGTTTAGGCTTATGTAAGTGGAAGAATAAATCGGATGGTCTTGTAAACGAACTCCTGGAGGGGGCGAAAAGATGTATAGTATGGGAATTATTTCCCTTTCAAAGTGGATTTTTGAAAGGATCGTGATTCAACCATTATTAATCTATTCCACAATTTCATAAAGAACACATCCTTCTTAATTATTATTAATTCTTGTATAATTGACACAATTAAGAAGGATCACATATATATCCAAATATATAAGTTGGAGAAGAAGTCTAAGCACACAAGTAACAACAGATCAGTATTTTACATAAAAAACAATTCCCACATGCTGTACCTGAATATAAATGAGCCCTTATTACAAGTTTTTATATACTACCACCCATATTTATCACTCGGTACTTGTTCATATATCAGGACTGTGAGTAATTAAACATATGAAAGGAGGGATTAACAATGCTGAAACCCCCGTCTATGAGCAAATTATGGCCACTCACGTACCTTGAATCATCGCTAGCAAAGTAAAGTGCTGCATTTGCAACATCATCAGCTTTAAGGGTGACACCCTTGAGATTACCTAAGGAGCTCATGATACCCTCAAGCTCCTCATCATCAACAGCTCCAACAAACTTGGTGGCCAATGGAGTAGCAAGACAATAAGGTGACAAGCAATTCACCCTGATCCCAAATTGTCCCAACTCAACAGCTGCATTTTTAGTAAGGCCAACGATGGCATGCTTAGCACAACAATAGGCATGCGAGGCAGCACCACCAACGTAAGAGCTTATGCTAGCCGTAGATATAATGCTACCACTACGTGCTTGGATCATGGTCTGTGCTGCGTGCTTTATGCCAAGGAAAACACCTGTCACATTACAAGCACAAGGTTGGCCAGAAGTGAATTTTTAATGTGTTAATATCTTGAATGATCTGTCATATCAATATTAACGATTAGATAATTCAGTTGACTAAACTCAATTTTCATAATGGTCTTAATCGAAATTGGTCAAAAACTGCTTTCCAATCTGGTAGATTTGGTGAACTCATTCTTGAATTTCGTGTAACAATTATATATCAGTTGAAATCTTAATGCTTGCGCTGGTATGTATAAGAAAAATGAACAACTAAAAAAGAATGAGGTGTGTATGTTACCTGTGACGTTGACACTGAGTACACGCTCAAAATCAGCCTTATCATTGTCGATGATTCGGGGCTTGTTGGGATCAACAATGCCAGCGTTGTTGAACATGATGTCTAGCTTTCCATAAGTCTTGAGGGCTTTGTCGACAGCATTTTTGACTTGGTTCTCGTCGGTGACATCGCAATGGACGTAGGAACAAGTTGATGGTCCTATGGATTCAACAACAGAAAGTCCCAATTCATCTTGAATGTCTGCGATCACCACTTTGGCTCCATGCTCGGCAAATACTTCTGCAGTGCGTTTGCCAATGCCACTAGCTCCTCCCGTTATCACTGCCACTTTTCCTTCTAGCCTACACGAAAGCAAAAGGAAAACAACATTCACAATAACCCTTAATTAATTCTAATTTACATCACTTCGCTCTTCAGTGTTAGACACACTCGTCTCTAATCTCTCTTTGATCACATTTAAAAATCTTAAATATGTGAATAAAAGAGCTAATCACTTTTATGATCCTCAAGGCTTCACACACCTACCAGGATCCTTGCTTCCCCACCTTAACGCCTATGGTTTATTGAATTCTCACCGGATTGGTGTCCAATATTTCATATATTGGATAGATTATGAATAACTATAAGAAAGTTATTTTTAATTTTGTAGGTGGGAATATAAAAAAAAAAGTGATTCCAATGTATTGTTGGTATCTATTAGATGATTTTTTAAATTCTTTTAAAATTGTAAAAGAGAGGATATATGAGCTTGGAAGTGTACGTGTAAATCAGAGTTCAAATCTTACTGTATATTATAACATTCAGGTTATTACATGTGCAAGTGTTCTAGGTTAATTATTAGGAAAGTTTTCTCTATTTATTTTAGAAGCACAAGGAAAAGATGAAGAGGATGCAAAAGGACGTACAACACATTGAAAATTAATTTTTTCCTTAGATAAAAGAAAATAGAAGAAAAATATGTTTGAATTTTTTATTATTTTAATTACTAATTAATAATAATTATTAAAATTCATAAAGAAAATAAAAATGATTATATATTTAAAATTAATTATGATAAAAATTAAAAATTAATTTATTTCTATATCTACCTTTGTTTCATCAATTTAAAAAAATAAAATAAAAATTATTTATGCTTATTTCTTTAAATTTCTATCCTTCTAAACAACATAGTTTTCTATTTTATTTTCTTCATATTTCTTTTCTTCTCATTTCCTCTATCCATCTGAACAAATATTGAGCATGTAGTTCATCGAAAATTCTCTTCTTTAATTCCTTTTATTTTTTTCCTCTTTTCTTTCTCTTCATCTAAATGTAGGAATGTGTATGGTTAAAGTGTCTGTTTGGTATGTAATTAAGGAAATGAAATTATAAAAATGAAAAAATGTAAAGGTTAATATTGATTCTTCAAGGGACAATCAATACTTCATTTGACCATACGATCTATTTTTAGGTTAGTCAAACCTAGGTTTGACCAATCCAAACGGAAAATCAAACACCCTCAAAATCTCCTCAACTAGCAAATTGATTAATATTTGTATCCTAGCATAATTTTACATGCATTTGAAAGTCATACGACACATCTGATCCTACTTATAGCATTATTTCAACTTAATTATGAAGACATAAATTTTTGATAATGACAAACAACAATAATCATGAAGACCTATAATGGAAGAAAAATGGACCAATTATAAGACAAGACCTATAAGTCAAGTAATGAAGCATCAAAGTTCAATGATCTTAGAAATTATATAAGGTTTTACTTAAATATAAGCATAGCCTAAAATCTTAATTAAAACTTTCATGCATGCAAATTTGAAATGTTTTCTAAAAGTTAAAACATGTAATCGATTACCATATTAATGTAATCGATTACACACTGATGTGTTGCCAATTCTGATTTTTAAATGAAATATTTGAATTTTGAAGGCATGCAATCGATTATAACAACATCCGAATGAATGAAAAGATGCAACTCTTCATGGTTTCTTGCATGAAAAGTCATGATTTTCACCTGAACTTCTGAATAAATACATCCTTTTGAAAAGGTAACTTTCCAACATCAAAAGATATCTTTTCATCAATTAAATACATCTCTTCATTTACTATAAATAGAGTGAAAATCATTCACACAAAACATGGATTTTGATAAGCATTTAATCATTCTTTACAATTCAAATTGAGAAACACTCTATAATGATCTAATTACTTGAGTTTTACCATTAGAAATTCAAGTTATTCTATCTACTCTTCAAGAGATAAATTTAGTTGTATAACTAATTCTATCTTATGGGTGAGGCATCCCACGGTGGCATTGTAACTTGGGTGAGGTATCCCAAGGAGACTAGTCTAGGGTAGGGCATCCCTAGCAGTATATCATCCCTTGAAAAGTTAGAGGCTTCACATAAGGCTGAGGTATCCCGAAGGTGTGAGAGTGCTCTGGATTGTAACTTGAGCAAGTTATAGTGAAAATTTCAAGGGGTTCTTAAGAACTAGACGTAGGAAGGTGTTGGTCAAACCAGTATAAAAACCAAGTTTGTATTTTTCCTATCCCTTAACTCTTTATATTTCAAGTACTGTTGTTTAAATTATCGTTGCATAATAAGTTTTTAGAAGACAAAAGTATTAGCAGTAAGTCTAGAACTAATCAATTCACCCCCTCTTGAGTTTCTTAGAGGCCACTTGGGTAACAAGTGGTATCAAAGCTAGTATCTTAGAAAAGGTTAACAACCTCAAGAAGATCCATGGCCTTTTTTAATCCCCTCTTCCCCAAAGGAAATTCTATATATAGACCACCAGTATTCAATGGAGTAGGTTTCCAATATTGGAAAACCCATATGTAAATTTTCATGGAAGCTATTTGGGATGCCATAGAAAACGGTCTTTTTGTTCCCACCAAGATAGTCGACAATAGAACCATTGACAAACCTAGAAATGAGTGGAGCAACAAAAAGAAAAAGAAAGTTTAATATAACCTGAAAGCTAAGAACATTATTACCTCTGCCTTACAAATGAATGAATATTTTAGGATCTCAAATTGTAAAACTACTAAAGAAATGTGTGACACCCTAGAAGTAACCCATGAAGGAATTAGTTAGGTTAAGAAATCTAGAGTAAATACCTTAACTCGAGAATATGAATTATTTCAAATGGATAATAATGAAAATATCCAAGATATGCAAAAGAGATTTATGCATATTGTTAATCACCTTGCATATCTAGGAAAGACATTTTCAAATGAAGATTTGATTAATAAAGTTTTGAGATGTTTAAGCATGCAATGGTAACCTAAAGTGACAGCAATTACAAAATCCAAAGATCTATCTAGCATGTCACTAGCCACTCTGTTTGGAAAATTACAGGAACATGAAATAGAGCTATCAAGACTAAACCAACATGAGAAGAATGACAAAAAGAAAAAAGGAATTGCACTCAAGGCTTCATCCTCAATAAATGATGAAACTGACACTAAAGATAATGATCAAGAAAGTACTATAAATAATGATGAATTTGGTCTATTTGTTAAAAAGTTTAACAGGTTCCTAAACAAAAGAGGGAGTCAAAGGATGAAAAACTTCATTTCAATAAAGAATTTCAAAAGGAATGAGGAAAACTCCAAAGATAAGAAGCAAAAGAAGGCTTATATCACTTGAGAAGAAAACAATATGGACTCATCAAGTGATTCAAAAAATGAGGAAATCAATTTATTCACACAAAGAGTAGTAAGCATAAAACCCTAGAGAATTCCTCTAGGGATTAGGTTATTATTTCTCGATATGTATCACTTAGATACAACATACGTACAACAGATACCTTTATGCTTAAGTTACAAGGTGGGCTTGGCCCATTAGGCTATGACCTAAGCTAATTAACTTCCTAGTGACGTGGAGATATTTCAGGAGGTGGTGGAGACCACCTCTCGATCTCATGGGGGAACACAACCTATGCCTTATCGCGAAGGATCATGAAAGCAACGATGAGGTAAGTATTTCTATCCAAGAATGTACATTTGATGAATTACAATATGCATTTTCTCAAATACATAAAGATCCATTAGGCTAGCAAAATTAGTAAATTCATCTAAGAAAACTATCACAAATCTAGAAAAAGAAAATTCCAAGTTAAAATTGAAATTACAAGAAATTAAAAAGGAAAACTTAGAAATTAGCATAAATTCAAAATGCCTCTCTTGCCAAAACTTTGAAAAGGAAATAAGTGAATTAAAGAGTGCTCTATCAAAATTCACTTTTGGGAAAAACAATTTGGATATTCTTTTAGGAAAATAGAGTATAATATATCAAATTGTCATATTAGAAAGAATAGTATTATAAGTACAAAAATGGTTTAGGTTCCAAAGAATATATTCTACATCTAACCCCGTAAGACCCAAGCAAATTTGGGTACCAAAATCCAAAGCAAAATTTAAAATTTGAAAAATTAACATGAAACCTTATGTTTTTTCAATTGAAATAACCAACTTTTCATGTCTCTCAATTTCAAACTAAATCATTACACACTTTCAAACTCCATTCAAAATTTTATAAAAAAAATTCAAAATTTAAAATTCAATATTCAAAATTTAAAAATTTAAAATTCTTTTTCGATTACAATTTTTTTAATTCACATTCAAACTCTTCAATTTAATCAAAACATAAATTATTCTTGCATTGCCATAAATCATAACCAATGATTCAACAAGTAAACTAACAAGTTGATATCATAAGATTAATTGTGAAACACAACAAGTAATATCAAGCTTCCTTTAACTAATATTTTCACTAGAATAACAATTGATATCACATCTTCTTTGCATAGATTCATGTTTTTAATATAATAACACATGGTACTAATGGTATCAATATGACTAGTGGTATCATAAAACATAAATCACATCTAAATCATCTCATGACATGTGATATTCTATCGCAAGTACAATTTGGTATATTTTGACTAACAAGTAATATTCAAACTAGTGTTGACTAACAAATGATATTCAAATTAGTTTCTGACTGACAATTTATTTTCTACCAATGGTATCAAAATTTCTTTATGTAGTATAAATGATTTTAAAATAATCATATTGTCTCTCTCATGGCTATCCTTATATTTGATATTCACAAAGGGGGAGAACATACATGTGATTGTTACTACTATCTCTTAATTAATTTTTATAATAGCAAATGGGGAGAAAATGTAAAATGACAAGTTAAATATTTATCTTAAATATTGGCTCCTTCTACATTAGGCTAGCATGTGGTATCCTTATTTTTTATCAATGACAAGTTATCGTCTCCTACTCACTTATATCGTTCTAATTATTTTTTATACCCAAAAAGGGGAGGATACTTTCTTTAAAAAAAAAACAATATTGTCATTGTCTCTTGCTTATCTATCAAGATCTATATTTTTTTTATAATGATAAAGGGGGAGAATATTTGAGAAGATAAGAAAGGATATAAATTGAGATTTCTTTTAATCCTCATAAATTCTAAACAAACAATTAGAAAGTGGGAGAACACATATATGCTTGAATTCTTTGTATTATTTATTTTTGTGTTTTCATTTTTCTTCTTAGATTTTGTCATCACCAAAAAGGGGGAGAATGAAGATATAAAGTTTTGATAATGACAAACGAAAATAATCATGAAGACCTATAATGGAAGAAAAATGGACTGACTATAAGATAAGACCTACAAGTCAAGTAATGAAGCATCAAAGCTCAACGGTCTTAGAAATTATGTAAGGTTTTACTCAAATATAAGCATGATCTTAAATCTTAATTAAAACCTTCATACATGCAAATTTGAAATGTTTTCCAAAAGTTAAAACAATAACATGTAATCAATTACCATATTGATGTAATCAATTACACACTGATGTGTTGCCAACGATTTGTTTTTTAAATGAAATATTTGAATTCTAAAGGCATGTAATCGATTACAACAACATCAAAATAAATGAAAAGATGCAACTCTTTATGGTTTCTTACATGGAAAGTCATGATCTTTCACCCGAACTTCTGAATCAATACATCCTTTTGAAAAGGCATCTTTTCAACAATTAAATACATCTCTTCATTTACTATAAATAGAGTAAAAATCATTCACACAAAACATGGATTTTGATAAGCATTTAATCATTCTTTACAATCCAAATTGAGAAACACTATAATGATCTAATTACTTGAGTGTTACCATTGGAACTTCAAGTTGTTTTATCTACTCTTCAAGAGAGAAATTTAGTTGTATAATTAATTCTATCTTGTGGATAAGGCATCCCACAGTGGCATTGTAACTTGGGTGAGGTATCCCAAGGAGACTAGTCTAAGGTGGGGCATCCCTAGCAGTATAAGTCGAGGGTGGGGTATCTCTCGTAAAGTTAGAGGCTCCACATAAGGGTGGTATCATGGAGGTGTGGGAGTGTTCTGTATTGTAACTTGGACATAGGCAGGTGTTGGTCAAACCAGTATAAAAACCAAGTTTTCACTTTTCCTGTCTCTTAGCTTTTTATATTTCAAGTACTATTTTTTAAATTACTTGTCATTGTATAATAAGTTTTTAGCAGTATTAGCAGTAAGTCTCCAACTACTGTTGTTTAAAGTATTAGCAGTAAGTCTCTAACTACTCAATCACTTTCTTGAGTTTTTTAGAGGCCATTTGAGTAGCAAATTATATATTATATATAAGTAAAAAGAGTTAAAATTAGCTAATGGTGTAATTTTAAAAAAGTATTGTAATATTTCAAGTTTTCTAATATCACGTTAGTTGCATAAGATGTCAGAAGTATAAACATGAAGAATAAAAAAAAACTTTTTTAAGACTTTATAACAGGTAGTCTCAAGCCAGAGTATTAATTAGAAATGTGGATGTATTAGGAGGATTTTATTGTTCACAGTAATTTCCATCTATAACTAAAACATGAATAAATTATATAAAAAAGAAAAAAGGTATTATAAATATTAAATCTATAGAATTCCATAAAAACAAGTTTTATGAATAAGATGGGAATTAGGGGCACCCTTGTAAGAAAATTCACATCATGCTCCAATGTGTATCAGACATTTATTCATAGGCACATACCTTCTGTTGAGTGCAGAGGTTGAACTTGCCATTGATTGATCTACAAGCATAAGAAGGAGATAGGAACAACCATTTGTTAAGATACGATCAACTCAGGGACAAGTTTAATAGCGAATTTGTAGGCCAAACCACTCATATTTTATTGTTAATTTTATTGGTAGTTACGTCAAATTTTGTTTTGTTTTGATTTGATTATGAGTAAAAAATGATTAACAAGTTGACATAATAATAATAAATTATACATAACAACTGCTCTGGTGATTAATTAAGCACATAAAAGTTGATACAATCTTGGTTGCATATGCTAATTTCATACAATCTCAAGGTAGTAAACGACAAGGTTAGTTTGTCTCTGTGACTGAGTATAATCAGGTTGGAATCTTCTATTTTGATCAATACTAATACTATCAATTTTGAACCTAAGAAACACGGAAAATTAGTTTATTATAATTCAAATTAAATTATGGAAACGTACAATTTTAATAAAATAATATCTATTAAAAATTTACAATTGTTAATACAAAAATAAAAAACTACAAATTAACGGAGTAAGCATTATTAATTAGTTGATTATATTTAAAATTAGCATTAATGTAGTATAACTGTGTTTTTATGAGTAAGTCTAATACGTATTTCAATGTAATTGTTTCTTTATGTTTCTTATCTTGACGAGGATAAAGATATATGTGCATGTGAAATAAATCTTTAAAAGTTGAACGTGTGGATTAATTCATTATTTAATTCCTCTATTTTATTTATGAAAATGTTATTGTGTCTTTAAGCAACTGAAAAATGAAAAGTTTTAATTAAAAACACTATTAATATTCACTTATTTAAGAACAACTCTAACAAATCTTTAATATGAAAATTTCAATTTTTATTACTTAAAGTTAAACAGTTCCCTTAATGCATAGTTAACCAAATCTTTTATTTATTTATCCTTTAAAGAATTATCATATATACTAAGCAAAGGACGTAACTAGTACACCACATCCATTTCATAATATAAAATTTAAAAATTTGAATTATTTTGTTTCAAAATGAAAAGATATTGATAACTTTATAATGTATTAAATGAACAATTCATTTTATATATCTAATTTATTAGTGTAAATTTACGAAATAAACATTTATTTCTAAAAGTAACTATTTCAATTATTTAATATTGGAGGTATATTTAAAAATAAATAAATTTGTGATATGTTAATCATAATAAATGTGTCTCAAGATTGATGATTTAGTATATTATAATATAGATAGGGTTATGTTTGACTAATATTATGAGTAGTAATTTAAACTATTTTGTAACTTATTTTTAGTAACTTAAATGTTTATTAAATAAAATAATTTTATTTGGTAAAGATACTTGATTTAATGGTTTGTAGCATTTTTTAAGCTACTTGAAGTGACTTTTGAACTTAACTTTGAGTTTTTATTTTTATTTTTTACACTTTTATCTTTATTAATATATTTTTTTAAAATCACTCATATCCATTTTTCAAAAATATATATGTCTTTCATCTCATTTTATATTTAATAATTAATTTTACCAAATATATTTTAATTTAATCAACTAGCTTATTAGTTTTCAACTATGAGTGTCAAGTTTTTAGCTAGTTTATCCACTAGTTTTGACAAACAAACAAACATAGTATCTTTAATTAAATCACATGTTTGAATAAAATTAATCACACAATACATTAAATACTACCATTATTTAGCTTCAATATATTGTCTATTTGGTAAGACATTTCACCTAGCTCATAGCTGAAATTAGTAGTTGAAATGTCAAAAAGTGTAAATTAGAAATGTTTAGATGAGTAGCTAAAATGTCACTTTTTAGTTAGCTTGTAGAGGTTTTTGAAACACTATTTTAAGTAGCATTTTTCAATTTCAATTACCTTTTTAACTTTATTATCACTACATATTTTTAATAATTTCTACTATTGTCCCTTATTTTATTTTTATATTTCATCAATTTTATTGTGTTCGCATATTTTTTATAATTCCTACTTTTTATTTATATATTTCATGAATTTTTTGGTTATAAAGAAAAAAGAAAAAACATTAAATATTATATTAATGATCTTGATATTAATTAAAATATCTCCAAAAGATTATAAGTTATTATATAAAGAAAATGAGTTTTGTCTAAATAAATGTGTCCTTTTATGTTATTTATATTTTTTAGCTATTGAAACAGTTAGTTTTACACCTATTTTTAACACCTTTAAAATATGATCTTTTTACACCTGTTAAAGAGTTTAGGTTTTTTCTTAAAATTACAACTTTTAACACCGCCAAATCTCAGCTTTTAACATCAGATTTCAGACCTTTAACACCTATTGTTTTTAGACTTGTAACACCTGTTGGTTTAGACTTTTAACACATGCTTTCTCTATTTTAACACCTACCATCTAGGTTTTAACACCTGAAATTTCTGGCTTTTAACACCTTTCTATTTCAGCTTTCTAACATGATTATATTTTGATGTTTCCTTTATTTTCTCAAAATCCCATCTTCAAGTATGAAACTTTATCACTTATTAACATTTTTCAAATAACAAAACTTCATCCAAAAAACCATAAAAGCTCACGGTTCTACACACACATGTTCATATAATTATTCAATTATCTAAATCATCATACACCTCATTAAGCAAGCATTTTTTTCATCAACCACAACAAATCCCCCACCTAGAGTCTCTCGGCCACCACCCTTCATCAACATGAAAAATCATTAATTTCAACCTTACCTCAAATATACATATATACATCTTCATAATCCTTCAATCATTATCAATAGTCACACATTCTCATACCACCACCGAATATGCACACAAACAAAACATAACTTAAAGCTTCGTGAAACTCACATGCAAGGAAATAATAAATCAAGGTTTCATCACCAAAATCAGCATGCATGTCCCTTTTACCTTAGTGAAACTCACAAGTCAAGAAAAGAAAATAGGTTACAAGCTTTGTTCCTTTTTGCTTCATAAATCCAACATGCAAGAGAGAGGGAAATGGAGCTGTTTTTGGTGTTTAGAGGGTGTAACTAAGAGTGGTAAAGTAACATGGTGTTGCTAAATGAAAGGAGCCAAGTGAAATGATGGATTTTCTTGTTGCAAAATGGAAAGAATAAGAGAGGAAATTGAGAGCAAAGGTCACAATAATGTGGAAATGAAAAACAAGACCTCAACTTGCTTTACAAGTTATTCTTAATGCTTAAAAGAGAGTGAAATTCAGTCCAATCATAGGAGGACACATGGCGCAAAGTGTTGCAAGCTGATTGGCCCATTTGTTAGTGGAATCGTTAGGTGGCGCGCATAGAGAATTGAAGCTTGTCGAAAATTTTAGATTATGATGCGGTTAGAATTTGAGAAAACTCTCAAAATAAAAGTTCTAGATCTTTGTTTCCTTTTCAAAACGAGCCAGAGCACGTGAAAATCTGATATCGGGAGCGAGAGATATGCCCCGATTACTAAAGGCTATTCCAGCTGATTATGAATTTATGATCAATGTTTTAGAGAAATTACTGGGAAAAATGGGCTAGGAATTAACTCTTGAGTTCTTCATTAAAGTTGTATATATATATATATATATATATATATATATATGTCTAGAAATTTTCAAAAAGAGAATCATTCAATTTCGGTGTCGTACGAAGGGGAAATGCCAAAAATACTGCGAAAGGGTCAAGCTGAATCAGTAACTCGTGAATCAACACATTGTTTTAAAAATTGAGATTGAGGAGTGAGAAGTGAGTTTTGTAATTAACATAAGAGTTGTAGATATTTTTGACACGGAAAATTTGGGACAAGAATGAAAAAGTTGCTAAAAATTTTATTCTAGATTACCAACTAGAATTTGACTACAACAGTCATAAATCTTTGTGATTATTGGTAGTTATTATATCTGATTAGTAATTTCATCTGTTCATTTTAAAATTAAAGTATACTATAATTTTAAATGTCCTTCAATTTCCTACTCTCAAAGCAATGATTCAAAGGGAGAAAATAATGGTCTATTGATTTAAAACATAAACATAGATTATTTTTTCAATTGAGAGACTTATACTTTAATTTAAAAATAAACAGATGAATTATCAATTAGATACAATGACCACCAATGATCAAAACTACGGCTAAATTATACTAATTATCAATCATGGAACTTATGAAAATAACTCGTTAGTAGACAATAACTCAGCTTACATGGGTAAGAAAATGCGTTATACCATGAGAAGTGTCGAGTTTCCAATCAAAATATTCACATGAGATCATTGCTTTTCATTCAATAAGTAATTAGAAGAGGAATAAGTTTTTAATAGAATTGTTATTTCATTAAATGTATAGTTAAAATGGTTATTGGTTTTTTAGTTCATCAATCAATTGTTATTATTTCTAATAGAATTATTATTGTATTTTTAAATAGGTTATGATTTTTATTTTTTTATATGATTATTAAGTAGTTGGTTAAAGTAGTTTATGTTTGATTCTCTTTAAAAAAACTATGTTGGTTAGTATTATAGATAATAAAAAATTATCCCTACTAAAAGAATTAATTCTACCATATGATAAATGTTCTCGACTCGAATAAAATACCTAACAAAAAAGAGTGGAATAGTCAAAGTTAATGGTCGTGATGACCATTTTCACGAGTTTCGACAAAACTTCTCATATTTTCTCTTCTCTTCATTGTATGCATATCCCTTTCCCTCTTTCTTAAATAGGAAGCAAGTCCACACTCAACGTAACTGCTGCCAAACATTTTGTTTTCCTTTTATCATGAAACATTTTTGGTGATCACTATGAAACCAAACCAACTAACACATGGTTAAGAAATCATACAATCACCCTCCTATTCAAGCTGAAGCTAAAGACAACTCATAACAGAATCTGGTTCATGAATTTCAGTTGGGTTGGCTACCTAGTACCCCTCTTGTTCTTGTTGCCTATAAAAAGGCATAGTAGCTTGTAACAACTTGTGCAAGAACAGTTCACAAAACATTAAACACTTATTTATGGAACACAAAAAAAAGAAAAAAACATGGAAGGGAGAGAGAGTTATCATCCTTTAGAGGAGATAGGAGAAACGATAATAGTAGAGCACATGTTAGGTTGAATTTAGTTACAAAATAAATCTTTAAAGTTAAACATGTGGATTAATTCATTATTTAATTCGTCTATTTTTATTTATGAAAAATGTTAAAAAGTATCTTTAAGCTACTAAAGATAAAAAGTTTTGATTAAAAACATTATTAATATTCAACTACTCTCATTTATGAAAAATTCTAACAAATCTTTAATATGAAAATTTCAATTTTTATTACTTAAAAGTTAAACAATTCCCTTAAAGCATAGTTATCTAGAACTTTTATGTATTTATCATTTAAAGAATTATCATATATATTAAGGAAGGGACGTAACTTATAACATCCTAAATTTTTATATTTGAGATAAAAATCTAATTTCTGTTAATGGGGAGTAAATTAACTTTTATGACTATAAATTTTACTCAGTCTGGTTACTAAACTAAATAATTATAACTTAATTTCTAGAATTCATTCTAATTCCTATTATTTGGAAAATTTGATAATTAAAAATTTAGAAATTAAATCAGGGGGTTGATAATTTAATTAATTACTCCACTTAGATTAAAATTTAATTAACCAATTCCAATTACACTAATTTATTTTCTAAATTCTTTTAAGTTCCATTAATTTCTTTTCCCTTATTTGTTTTCTTTCTTTTATAACATCTAAAATTCTAAATTTTGAAGAATTAATAAATGAGAAGGATGAATTAAATTAAGGAAAACATTAAAAACAATATAGAGGTCCTTAAGTTTAGTTGAATTGAATTAATTACCTAGATTAAGTTAATCATACACTAACTTATAACATTACCAAATTAATTTTTAGTCACTAAAGTTTTATTCTAATATTTTTACCTAATTCTATTCTTATTAAAATTCAATTCCATTTTCTTTTAACTCTCCCTCTCTCTGTGCGTGTGTGTTCTTCTCTAGGCAAAACCAAGTTTTCCATTCTCTTCTTCTTCCCCACAAATCAACCTCATCACCGTGCCCTCTCCACACCATTCTCCTTCACCAATTTTTCATCAAATCTCTTCAAAGCCTTCAAGGTACATACATGCATGGTTGATGCTGATTTTACTACCCCTTCTTTATTTCATGAGTTTCCATGTTGCATATGCCTAATCTAAATTTCAAACTCCTTCTTCTTCCAGTTTTGTAGTTGTGGCAACCATTAACATAAGCTATAAGAGTCTTGGTTTTCGTTTTGAGAAGTGGCAAGGTATGGGTTCCTTAAATCCCTTCAAAATTCGGTACCTTGGTTGTTCCCCATTTATGCAATTGTTGAAATTCCATGTAAATGTTGTTGGGCAGAACTTTTGGAGTCATTCCAGAGGCCAATGGTTGTCATTTGGAGTGGTGGAAGCATATCAAAGAGTGATCAGATGGTGAAATCGCAATTCGGTAAGTCGTCCTACCTTGGAACTATGGTGGGTTGCTGAATTAAGTTTCAAAATATGGCGAGAATGACGTATGGATTTTTAAAACAATTAATTCATATTTTTAGGAATTTTTCCTAAGCTATATCATTGGTCAAAAATTTATCAGAGTAAGATTTGGTACATCGTTTAATTACGGTAAGTTCCAGTGACTTGAAAACTATGTCAGAATTTATTTATTATTGTATCAGCAATTAAAAGCTTTGAACTGTACTTAAAGCACCAGGTGTATGGTGTTAGGACTTTCGAGTTTGCCGGATTATGGATCGGAAGTCAAGAGCGAATCGATTTCAAGTATGTTTAACGTACTAGGGGGATTACTAGTTGAATAATGAATGGGGATTTAATTCTGGGATCAGGGGTCTAACTAAGAATTAATTGTTTATGTATGTAGATGTGTTTCTGACTAGTATTTGGTAATGAAAGAATATTCTATGGCTTGATTGCTTGCTATCCATATGTTATGATTTGGTTAAAAAAATTTATGTGATGGATTGGCTTGGTACCCATTTACAGTTAAAACTGAATTGTGATTGATTTGGACTTCAAAATTTATTTATGATTAATAGTGTTTAAATCTTTGAAGTGGTTTTGTATTGATTAAACTATGTTACAAAATTAGTTGAATATGTTCAACATGTAAGTGATGTTATGCAGTTGTGTTGTTAGCTCCTTACATTATTTTAGAGAAACGCTAAGTGATGAATTGATGATAATGGTCGTAGTGTTATGCCATATGTGATACTTACTAGGCCTTTTGGAAAATTATGTTGAGTGATGGGTGTTGAATTGGTATTGTGAAATGGTCTAGAGGAGTAGGCTATGATGTCAGTATTGATATTGACTACGCGCTATGGTTCGCATCTCATGTATTGATTGCATTTCATGACATCATATGCATTTCCAACATTATGGTTTGCTAAAGAGGCTGTCACGATTATAGTGCTTTGGTTCACTGTGCAGTCTATAGCTTGTTGTTTTTAAGTCTACCGATTATAGTTAGAGCTGGGTAAACAGGTCAGGGACCGTAGGCCAGCCCGTTTAACTACTCCTTATGTGGGTTACAAGTCCAAAAAATTGGACCATTTAGAAAGTGGGTTCACAGTCTGAGACCGTATAACCCGCGGGTTAAAATGGGCCCAGCTCGCGGGTTCACGGGCCAACCAGCGGGCCAATTAAAAACAAAAATATATTTAAAATAATTTTAAAAGAGAAAGAAAACACTAAGTGAAAAACTCTAAGCTAAACCTAAGTTTCATTTTCCCCCTCTTTCTTCGTCTTTACTATGCCACGTCGTAGCTCTCTTTCTTCTCATCTATGCACTGCAGCAGCGTCCTACCATGACACGACCCTCCGTTACCGCCGCTCACGCTGGAAACTCTGCTCTAGTGGTCAGAAGGATTTCTACGCTCACAACTCTCATTTACTCACACACAAAAAGACATTTTCTCTGCTTGCAAGTTTGAACTCTGCTCGGAGCATCAAATCGAAACTCTGGTCAGATCGAAACATCACTCGTAACTCTTTTCTTGTGAGTGATTTCAATTTTTCATTCTCTAATAGTTAATAGCACATTACCCTCTCTATTTAGTTAGTGGCTGTGTAGGTTTTGTTTGACACTTTCATGAATTCAGATTAGTGTTTTGATTGCATATTTAGTGTTTTGATTGCTGAAAATGCTTATACAAAAACAAAAACTAAAGCTGAATTTTGCTTGTTAAATTTAGTTTTTTGATTGCTACACATTACCTTTAGTTTCTGCATATTTAGTGTTTTGATTGCTGAAATTACACATGAGCAAAGTGAAACTGAGGCTGAATTTTGCTAGTTTTACTTAAGCTAAATTTAGTTTTTTGATTGCTGCACATTACCTTTAATTTTTGCATATTTAGTGTTTTGATTGCTGAAACTGCACATGAGCAAAGTGAAACTGAAGTTGAATTTTGCCTGTTGAAACTACATAAGAATTTGTGGGCTATTTTGATGCAAATATTTTATGGGCTGTTATTATCATTTGGCATTTATAATTTATAAATGTATAGAAATTAGAATTAAGTATAGAATTTTTTTTCTCGTGTGTAGTAACATGATGGCTATCTTCTTGTCAATTTCTTATTATAAAGTAACTTGATGGCATTCTAAAGTTTTATTGGTGGCTATATTTTTTTCAAATTCTTGCTATAAAGTTTTATTATTTGTTTTATAAAATAACTTGATGGTAATCTAAAGTTTTATTGGTGGCTATATTTTTTTCAAATTCTTGCTATGAAGTTTTATTATTTGTTTTATAAAATAACTTAATGGTAATCTAAAGTTTTATTGGTGGCTATATTTTTGTCAAATTCTTGCTATAAAGTTTTATTATTTTTTTATAAAATAACTTGATGGTAATATAAAGTGTTATTGGTGGTTATATTTTTGTCAAATTCTTGCTATAAAGTTTTATTATTTGTTTTATAAAATAACTTGATAGTAATCTAAAGTTTTATTGGTGGCTATATTTTTTTCAAATTCTTGCTATAAAGTTTTATTATTTTTTTTATAAAATAACTTGATGGTAATCTAAAGTTTTATTAGTACAACTGTGAACTAAATTAGGGAGAGTATAAAAATGTGAAAGGTTCCGAGGGAAGAATGAAGGCTTTTAAAAATTGTATTCACCAAATTAGTGGTGTTGACACTAATGTTGGTTTGCGTTTGGATGTGTCGACTAGATGGAACTCTACTTTTATGATGCTTGAGAGTGTTTTGTCATATATCGGCATGTCTTTACTTCATTTTGCTTGTATGATAGGAACTATAAATGTTGTCCAACAAATAAGGATTAGGAAAATGGTAAAAAAATGTGTGAATTTTTACGGCCCTTTTATGAGATCACTTGCTTGATAAGTGGATCAACTTACCCAACTTCTAATTTATATTTCATACAAGTGTGGAAGATTGAGTGTCTTTTATTTGAAAATGCAAACAATGGTGATGATGTGATTAGGGAGATGGCAACTAGAATGAAAGTTAAATTTGACAAGTATTAGACTGATTATAGTGTTGTCCTTTCTCTTGCCAATGTACTTGATCCTCGCATGAAGTTTACTTTCTTGGAGTTTTGCTATAAAAAGCTTGGCCTTGATCCCATAACTTGTCAAGCAAAGATATAAATCTTGTAAGGCACAAGTTGTATGCTTTGTTTAGTGAGTATTCCAAGAAGTCAAATAAAGGGTCATCTACTACTACTTCTCTATCTCAAGCTTTTGTTGAAGGGAATTTTGGTGAAGGAGTTTCTCATTCTCCAATTCATGGTGGTAGTGGTGTCATGGATGCAAGTGTATATTTTTTAATTTCTATGATTTTGTTTGATATTGATTTTCAATATTTTAATTAATAATTATGGTTTTGTATTTTGATAAGAATTCATTGAATATGAAAGTTAAACAATGGATGCAATTGGTAAGTCACAATTGGATATCTATTTAGATGATCCAAAACTTCCATCAAAGTATCATCCAAATCTTGATGTTTTGCAATATTGGAAAGAGAATAAGATTGGATTCCCGGAACTTTCATTGATGGCATGTGATATCCTTAGTATTCCTATTACAACTATGGCTTCGGAATCGGCATTTAGTATTACCTCACGTGTTTTAAACAAATATAGAAGTTCTTTGTTTCTTGAAAATGTTCAAGCTCTAATATGTGCAAGAAATTGGTTGATAGGTTTTAATGCACAAGGTCAATAACTAAACATACATTTCAAAATGTATTAATTATTTTTGAGATATTTAAGATATCAACTTTTTAATTAAATTCATTGTTTTGAGTTGTAGGAACTAATGATGAATCTAGCATTTTGGTTGAGACAAAGGATGATGACAAATCCAAAGTTTCTTCAAATGATGTCAATGTTGGTGAAGAATAAGCATATTTATTGAAGCATAATGACTCTTTATTTGAATCATGGATTTATTGTATCTCTTATTGTTTTTATGTATTTTGTAATTGTATTTGAAGTTTTTAAGACATTGGTGATGTTATTAATTATTATCATGCATTTGGAACTCATTTGTTATGTTTAAGGTTTATATTTGGATGATAAAAGTGTTAAAATTAAAATTTCATGAGTTTATTTCATGAATCATGATTGGATTTTTTAGATTTTGGATAATTAAATATGTTTTTGGTTTCATAAAAAATGATTTAGGTCCAACAATTTCAAAGGAATAAAAGAGAAGCAAAAAAAGATCCTCATAGGCGGGTTGGCCCGCGGGTTCGCGGTCCTATTGCGGGCCCAAATAAATTGACCCATTTAGAAAGCGGGTTCCGCGGGCCAACCCGTTACGGGGCGGGTTAGGCCGTGTACCCATGGTTTACTGGTAGTCCTTGGGTACCACCGCTTATAGTACTATGGTTCATTGAGTGGGTTATCTTGGCACTTGTCCTACATTGTTAAAATGTATCCGCATTTCATTATTTTTGTGCATAAAAGAAAGAAAAGATTTCAAAGACCATGACATACATATATTGCATTGGTGAGTATTGATAGATATGTATAGTTGATAGATGCTTGGATGAAATTATGAAGATGTATGATTTGATCTTAAAAGCCTTAGTGTTTATATTATTGAAGATGGTTGATTTTGATTTCGTATAGATATATATCATGTTTAATGTGCCTAATGATGTGGTATCTTAAAGTTTATTTGATGATGAGAAAGGTAAAATCATTACCCTGTTTATTGAATTGTTATTTGTTATTTGATTAGTACCCACCCTTTTGAATTGTGGACATCTCAATGAATGTGCAGGGGGATGAGTCCAAACTTAAAGGTCCGAAGGCGGAAATGCATTGCTCAGCCATAGTGGATGCCCATATGTACATACATGTGTGTGTAGTTGTGTTTAGCATAGGTCTAAATATTTTGATGATCTTGATGTTGAGATATATATATATATATATATATATATATATATATATATTTGTCTTTTGATTTCATGGAATAGGGACTTAAAATGCATTTTGATGAATAGTGACAGGATTGATTATGTCATGGTTGAATTCATGTAAAATGTTAAGTGGTGTGGTGAGGTTATGCACTTTGATGAATTATAATTTGTAGGGATTTTGGGCATTAAGCTATTTTACTTCATTACAATACATATGTATGGACAGGTCTATTATATTTTTGGTTGGGTTAATATGAATAGGGGAACCATTGGAGATTGTAGTGTGATAGCAATTGTCTTAGTTGATGAATTGTGATATAGTTGATTCTTGAGCTTGGGTCTTTTATAGTGATTGAACTTGTTTGGATTGATAATGAACCAAGTATTGTGATTATAACGTAGTGCATTTGATGAATTATGATTTTGATGAATTGGCACAGAGCCACGTACATTATTACTGCATAGTGTGCCTATGTGTGTATGTGTGATGGGTAGATTTTGATGTGTTGGAATAAACTTATGCGAATTGTGAGGTTTAGATGCGATGATGTGAATGTGAGGTTGGATGACTATATAGCGTTTCAATGGAACTTGATGAGTCAATTTGAGCTTTGGTGGGAATTAAACTCCCCAAATTGTTTCGATATGTTAGAGTCTGTGCAACAAAAGTGAGTACATGTCCCTTCGATGGTTTGTAAGGCAATTAGCCATTTTTATACCTTGTGCTGAGCCCATGATGACCAATGCATGGTTTATTGCATAACTTGACCATATGATAGAATTTTAGCAAACAAACTTCGCCAATGAGTCTAAAATGGGGAAAACATTGTGTTAGTGAAATTTGGTGTCAATCGGACTTAAAACGAGTAAATTGGGGGTCATAAAAGTTGGACAATTATATGTAGGGACCACTTTGCAAATTCTGAAACTTTGGCACCTGTCATTGGCGTATAAACGTTGGGTTGGGTATCCTAACACCCAAACTCTGCTACACACCTGGGCTTGGGCATTGGACACTGGTGGACTAGATCAGGACCTCCTTTGTTTTTCCCTTGCACGCGTGTAGACGTCAGCCTCAGCATTTATACACTGAGGCACTGTCATTCCATGTGTCATCCTTGGTTCCGGGCATACTCACGCCCATGAAAGGCTACCCTTACGTCCAACCTACGTGAAAGAAGTTGTGTTTGGTCCTTGCCTTTGAGTGTGTGTGTATATGCATAAGCTAATCTCCACGCGGGTTTTCTACTGGTATCACCTTCCCCCATGTGTCTCAATGCTATAAAGGGCGTATTATTAATGCCCATGTGTCTTCTAAAAATCCTAGCTTCGTGTTTCCTATCTACTTGTGCGTGTTTAAACGCCCAAATTGGTGTGTGCGTGATGGCTCTTTACTGTTTATCCCCTTCCACGCATGTAACTACCTTGGCATGGGCGTCCATACCCCAATGTGACCTTCAGATGATAATCACTTTCCCTTTGTGGCTGTGTGTTAGCGTGTAAATTCCCCTGGGCGTTTATAGCTCAAGGCCTAATCTTGGCCTGGTTTTCTTGCATGGAATCCTCAAACTTGTTGTGCCTTATGTTCCATAGGTCATTTCTCGTGCACGTCTGTACGCTTGCATGGGCATCCAAACGCCCATGGGTTCCCCAATATTTTTGTGTTTCCCTCTTGTGGTATGTTCAGTGTTTAAACGCCAGGCTTGGGTGTTCATATGCCCAAGTTCTGTTCTTAACTTTACTGCTGCTCTTATAAATGACACCTTGCATTGCTCTTGAAAAATATGTCTCATAAATCTTATAACGATAACTAATGTGTTGAAAACGTGAAAAATTTTCCCGTCAGTTAATAGATCAAGTGAATCGTTGTTGAATCTATTTAATTAAACGTAATAAAATATGAATTCAAGTTGGAGACTGACATAACTCATACACCACATCCATTTCATAATATAAGATTTAAAAATTTGAATTATTTTCTTTCGAAACGAAAAATATTGATAATTTTATAGTGTATTAAATGAATATTTCATTTTATATATCTAATTTATTACAAGTGTAAATTTACAAAACAAATATTTACTTCTAAAAGCCATTATTATTTCAATTATTTAATATTAGGGGTATATTTAAAAATAAATAAATTTATGATATGTTAACCATAATAAAGTTTCTCAAGATTTGTGATTTGAATTATAATATATGTAACATCCTGATTATTGAATTAATGGGCAGATTAGGATTAATTACTGATTGAGATTGAGTGCTGACTAAGTAAAAGAGGCATGGGATGACGCATGTACTCTCTTGGCAGTAGAATAGCTTCAGTTTTCACGTTTCTACCTACTCTCTGCTCATTCTCTCTTTCGTGCATACTGAACCACTTCTCCGTTCTCTCTAGAACCCCCCCAAGCCTCTACTTCTTCTTCTTCTACATCAGCGACGTTGTAGTGCCTTAGAGACTCGAAGTCCTCCACTGTTAGCAAGGGTCGGACTGTCGAGGGTGAGAGAACAGCTTCCAGTTTCTCCAAGCTGAGTGCAGAGTTTGACTGGGTTCGAAAGTTGTTGAGCAAGGGAGAGTGATTGAAGGAATGATCGGAGCAACCGATCAACGTTGAAAGTCCGAGGAACGTCTTGTAGGTAGGGGGCTGATTTACATCTCAAATGCATGGTTATGGACAGGTTCCGGGTGAACTTGCTTTACTGTGTTGTGTTATACTTGAAATGTGTTGTTTGTTGTGTTGTGATTAAGTAATAGTGCATGAAACGCCCAGATTTGTGATAGCTGTGATTTGTGTAATGTTGTGTTGATTTCCGTCCATGAATGCACGTTCACTTGCATGTGATGTATGTGGATATTATTGTGAATGTCGAGTGCATGTGTTGTGAACCAGTGTGAATACCGAATGCCTGTGGTGTGAAAATGTTGTGTTGGTTCTGTTGTGATTTTATATTTAAATGCATGAGATGTATGTTACTGACATTTCAAATGCCGAGTGCATATGTGTGGACTGTTTGTCGATTCCCGTGTGGGATATTATCTGAATAAGCATGGGATGCTTGTTGTGAAATGCATAAGGTTGCATATATGGAAAAAGGGTGACCCGTGGAAGGTCAGGAACCCTATATGATGATTTCTAGCTACAGATTCTTGGGCCAAATCCTGTGAGAGCCCGTGATAGCCGATGGAGCTAGAATTAAGTCTTGAGACGTCACGAGGTGACCAGTATCACGCGGGAATGGCTAATGGATGTGAGGCCAGGAAGGAATCTGTAACTGAAATTATTGCTTAAGTCGGATCCACATGCATGTGTATTGGTGCATTGTTATTGAGAATAACATGATTGATATAGCCTTGAATGATTAGAGGGAATTCTGACTGAATGATGTTGTATGGGTGAATTCCGATTGAATGATAGTGTGTATTGTTGATGTTGGTTGTGATATCCGAGTGCGTGGTTGATAATGTAATGGCTGATCCGAGTCAATAACTGTCATTTAATATATAAATGCTCACCCCTACTTGTGGCTATGTTTTTCAGTGGATATAGGTCGAGATGGTGAATGATGGGGGACTTCAAACCGTGTGAAGTGTACTTGTATATATATAGATGTTGTGTACATAATGTGTATAGTTTTGATGTAGCTTTGGCCGGCTCCTAAGTACACTGTTTTGTTTTGAATATACTTATGAAATTGAATTCTCTTGGATTGAGAACATATATATATAATGCTAAGATGTTGTTTGAATTACCAGTGAATGTTATTATATGAGAAATGTCAAGGGTCACAACGTTTCCGAGTGAATAAGGTTGTATATTCCGAGTGAATAAGGTGGTATATTCCGAGTGAATAAGGTGGTATATTCCGAGTGAATAAGGTTGTATATTCTGAGTGAATAAGGTGGTATATTCCGAGTGAATAAGGTTGTATATTCCGAGTGAATAGATTGTATGTTCCGAGTGAAGAGGGGTTAGAGTAATTCCGAGTGGAACTTGATTAAGGAGATCATTTCCGAGGGATGGGAGATCAAGGTATTTGCCGAGTGGAACCTAGTCGATGCAACTCTTCCAAGTGAGGCAAATCCGAGTGAAACGTCTCCGGGTGGAACGTTTCCGAGTGAAGTGTCTCATAAGCGAAAAGCTTGTTTAGGACACATCTCGTCTGAGTAGTAAATACCCGAGTGGGAAATTCCTGAGTGGGAAGGTACCGAGAGATGATACCGAGTTACGTGGGGTACGGTACCGACTGGAATATACCGAGTGACTCTGTTCCTGGGAGAGTACATCTGGACTAAGACTCTAATCCCGAGTGAGTATGTTTCTGTGAATAGTTTCCGAGGAAAGGTTTATTGATTCCGAGTGGAAATAGCCGAGAGAATCATTTCCCGAGTGAAGCATGTTTGTGATGAGACCTTCCAGAATAAGGATCTGGCTAAGTAAAAATTTACTGAGTGATGTATGATCCGTGGGGACCGCTCCCGAGTGAGGGGAGGTCCCGATCCCGAGTGACAATATGAAAACACCGAGTGAGAGACTCGCTCTAGCGTGTAAGGGCTCGTTTAAGCGCTTTGCGCTGGTTTCGCTTAACCGACCGGGATCTTGTCAAGCAAGTGGCACCCTGACCCGGTTTTTTGCTTCTCTTGACTCCGGGTTTGTTTTATTTTATCCCGACTCCTATTCTGGACCGCTTTGTGAACGTTTGGGACGTTTGAGTTTTGGAAAAATTTTCCTCTGTCTCGGATTTACTTTTATTTAAGTCGGATTGTTTAATATAGATAGTGTTATGTTTGACCAATATTATGAGTAAGGATTTAAACTATCTTGTACTTATTTTATTAACATAAATGTTTGTTAAATAAAATAATTCTATTTGGTAAAGATGCTTGATTTAGTAGCTTGTAGCATTTTCTTAAGCAACTTAAAGTGACTTTTTAGCTTAGCTCTGAGTTTATTTATTTATTTTTTACACTTTTATCTTTATTAATATATATTTTCTAAAATCACTCGTATTTATTTTTCAAAAATATATATGTCTTTCATATCATTTTACATTTAATGACTAGTTTTATCAAACATATTTTAATTTAATCAGTTAGCTTATCAATTTTCAACTACAAGTGTTAAGCTTTCATCCAGCTTATCCATTAGTTTTGATAAACAAACATAGTATCTTTAATTCAATCGTATGTTTAAATAAAATTAACCACATAATACATTAAATGTTATCCTTATTTAAGTTAAATATATTGTCTGTTTGGTAAGACATTTCAGCTAGCTGAGAGTTGAAATTAGTAGTTGAAATGTTAGAAAGTGTAAATTAGAAGTATTTAAGTGAGCAGCTAAAATGCCATTTTTTAATTAGCTTATAGAGTCTTTTGAGACACTGCTTTAAGTCACATTTTTCAATTTCAATTACCTTTTTGACTTTATTATCCTTACATGTTATATTTAATATTTAAATACTTTTGTACAATTTTTAAAATATTTACTCTCAAATATTACTATATAAATAAATTTGGGCAACACACGGTATATTACTAATGTTTTCCTAATTTATCATTCAATATTTCAGAAGAGAATTTAATGGTTCTTTTAAGCAAAGCATTTAATGTTTAGAACAGAATTTAGTATTTTTAAAAATTATTAAAGGTATATAGTTCAAAAATCAATTATTATAATCTTTAAGTTTCAATTGGACAAATCTCATAAGAGAGAATCTGAACTTTTAAAAAGATACTCCTAGATTAAAATAAAAACAAATGAAGTATTCTATGGGTCATTTATTATTTTGAGTGGATTCATAAAGTTATACAAGTCATTAATTGTTTAAAGATTTTTTTAATGTGTTCAAGATTATGCGTTAAGATACAAGTAAATTTTTAAAAAACATTATATTGAATTGGTCCTGAAAATTACGAGTGTTACATTAATGGTAATTTTTAACACTTTTTTTAACCTATAAAATGTTGTATTTATAAAAGATCAAAAAATATAAAATTTTTATTCGAAATCACATAGGAATAAATGAATATTAATTTTAAATAAAAAATTATTAACTTAGTTTTTTTATTTTTTATCTAATAAAAGCAATTAGTTAAAAAAATTACAGTTTTAAATTAGAACTTTTTGCTTTTTAATTTTTAACATGTATAACAGGACACACGAAGAAACTTATTCCATTTTCCAAAGTTATTTCTTGAAATATGAATTTTGTGGCAGTCAATAGTGTTGAAGAGGTGGGAGATTATAAACCGATTAGGGTTTAGGCGAAATGTGATGACACTTGTCACATATATATATATATATGTATTATGTCTTTTTATAATATGGAATGTATATTTCATCATTTAAAAATATGTAATGTAAGCATTGAAGTAACAGTTTTTACTCCAAACAAAAGAATATTTTTTTCCATCTCATTTTATAAAATATTTTTCTTTTCTACGCCAGAAGGGCAAAAATCCCAAGGTGGCAGTGGATCAAATCGGTTCAATTAGTGCACATTAATGTCTATGCGTTTTAGCTCAAAGATTCGATATATTAAAAGTTAAAATTCTTTTTTATGAATAGATATTATTAGTACCGTTGAAATAATTAAAAGTAAATCTTTTTAATGAAAAAGTGTTTTGCAATTATTTTAAAAATTAATAAAAAAAGGATTAGTTGAATTAGTTGAGCAATATATGTAAATTAATATGATCCTTATTTAATTTCTACCGAAACAAAGAAAAAGCAAAATCAACAATATTAATAATGATTTTAAATAAAAAAAATATTTTAGATTCTCTTACTAGATGCTAATTACTTTTAAAAAATAGATAGTAATTACTAATCAGCATTACCAAATATGCAATTAACAGTAAGAGTGTTGATAATTAGTTTGAGACATAAGTTTAAATCTCTTTTTTATTTTAACCAAAATAAAGGTATTTTCTTACCATCCTATCATTTTGTGTGCTGATAATTGAGACGAAATTGAGATTATTTCTATGGTTTGCGGTGATACCCTCTTTGAAAAAAAAAAAGCATTTCTTACAACTCTATTTATTGGAGGAACTTTCTAGGAATCCTAACAGTAAATAAGAAGGAGTCAAAATTATTTCATCAGGTGGAATCGCATAAAATTCATTCAATGATTTAAATTTGAAACACTAATTTTAATTAATAAAATACTATCTCCATTCTAAATATAAACAAATTTTAGTGGAATTTTTTGTCCCTTAATATAAGTAAAATTAGACTTTTCTAATGTCATTCAATATTTGTTTACTAAATATGTCCTCATTATATACATTTACAATACCACTAATTCTTTATGTAATAAATGATACTAAGGGTATTTTAGAAAATTAAATCAAATATGTGTGGTAATATTAATGTAAATAACTACCTCTAACCATTATTCTTAATATGTGTGAAATTAGGTACATTTGCTTATATTTGGAATTAAATAGCAAGCTCTCATGTTTAGAAAAGAATTAAAAAAATATATACCTTTAAAAGATCTGTCCAAGCTAATTAAGTTAAATACAATTTATGAGATATACTATCCACAGTAATGAATATATTACTTATACCACACACCAGTAGTAGATTAGTACCCAAATTACACGCATTAAGTACGTGTACATTGCAGCATTGTAACTTCTGTGGATTTTAATGATATATAGTGTAATAGTTAGATGGTACATATGTTGATAGGATGATGATTTTGAGAGTAGTGTTGACGATGGTGTTGGTATGTAGCACAAGAAGTTCAAGTGAAAATGTGAATTTGGATATGAAGGAAATATTAGAGTCAGCGAAGGAGATAAGGTTCATGGAATGGTTAAGAGAGGTTCGGAGAAGAATCCATGAATACCCTGAATTAGGTTTTGAAGAAGTTAAGACGAGTCAACTCATTAGATCCGAGTTAGACTCACTTGGTGTGCAGTACACGTGGCCTGTTGCAACAACTGGTGTTGTGGCTACCATTGGATCTGGTGACCACCCCTGCTTTGCTCTTCGTGCTGACATGGATGCTCTTCCTATTCAGGTTTTAACTCATACATCTTCCCTATTTTTAGTTTTTACAAAAAGTTTAAGGTTTTATTTTCAAAACTTAAAATAGCAAAATCATTTTTTTTTATCATCTAAAGGTAGTTTTCAATTTGTTTTCTTGACATCTTCCCCTCAATAGTGGGAGGTTAACTTAGTTCATACAGTATCTATTGTGAATTTGGGTTGCTCTTCTATGCATCATCACATAAAGATTTCATTGTAGTGTGGCATTTTTTATTTTTATTTTTTGCTTCAACCCCTTTAATTGACCAAAAATACCACATTAAAAGGAAATTTGAAACTATTTCATTTTTGTAAATTTTATTTTCAAATATGTTTTTAAAAACAAGAAACTAGAAACTCATACTCATCTAAACATGGTTCTAATATTTGAAATTATCAAATAATGGTCATTTTATTCATGAAATCAAAGAAAAAACAACTTATTTGTTAAAATAATACAACATAAAATGACATATATTTGATAATCTAAAGGATTAAAATGACATTTAAAAAAATTAGGTACAATATTTACTAGAGCTTATAATTTGGAAGCCTAATTTTACTAAATATTTGCAATAAAAAAGAAACTACTAATAAGTACCTTATGGTACTAGAAGTAAAAGTGAATTTTTTATATTTAAATATATCATTAAAATTCATTCACTCTTATTCTACTTTTAATTTTTTAAACAATGTCTTCGAACACTAATTAACTAAACCTATATAAAAAACATATTTGTCAATGCTCTTGTAAAATTCATGAGTACAATTTATGTTTAGTGTGGAAATGTAAGTAAAGAAAGCCAGGTTGGAAACCTCAATCGCTTACTCTTTAACTATATATCTTTTTTTACTTTAAAGGATAAAAAATATATTGGTAATGGTTAATCTACTATAACATCGACTAATAGTTGTATAACTATCTTAACACTAGTTTAAGTTTCTGATTAGTTCTTAACTAATTACTTACTTAATTGGTTAGTAAGTTAGTTTGTGTTGTTAGTTTTGCTCTATAAATAGCATCTTGTAACACTGTTTGTAACATAACAAATATTCAATTAAGTATAATCTCTTCTTCTCTTTTTCTCTCTCGACTTGTTCCTTCTTCCTCTCATGGCACTCACTTTGCTCTGATGGTATCAAAGTCTTGTCTAGGGAGGGCTCTACCATCATCGACGTCATGGTCCGTCTAGTGCTTCCAACTCTGCTCCACCACCACCGCAAGATCCAAGTCTCAATCCTTCAAGTCCATACTATGTGCATCCTAACAAATAGATGTCTGTTTCACTCGTGAATCCTATTCTTGATGGTAGAAACTACCATGCATGAGTAAGAGGAATGAAAAGAGACTTTATTTTGAAGAACAAATGGAAGTTTGTGTGTGGTTCAATCCTGCCTCCAGATTCATTCGATCTGATGTATGAAGCCTGGGAGAGATGCAATAACTTTGTACATGCGTGGATTGTAAGTTCTGTTTCGTAATCCATTGACTAGTCTATCATGTTTACCGAAACTACGTTCGAAGCCTGGGAGGAGCTTAGAAAGAGGTTTTCTCAAGCACATCTAGTGCATATATCGGAGTTACAACAAGAAATCTATAATTTCCGTCAAGGTGAATCCTCTGTTACTGCATATTTCACAAATTTAAAGGTTCTATGGGAAGAGTTTGAGAATTATAGGCCTTTGCCTTCGTGTACCTACATAATGAGGTGTATGTGCGAGGTAGTGGAAAATGCTAAGAAATATCCACTACAGGATTGCATCATACATTTTCTGATGGGGCTTAATGGTAGCTTTATGTAGTCAAGTCACAAATTCTGTTGATGGATCCATTGCCAAATTTGAATAAGGTTTTCTTTTTAGTTTTACAACATGAGAGGCAAGTTAATCCTGAGGTCTTAAATCAAGAGGAGAATTCTAAAGTTCTTGTCAATGCTATGGAAGGAAGGAAAGGATTTGGCAGAGGAAGAGGATCTAGCTTTAATCCTAATGGTAAAGGCAAGATTTGTTCATACTGTGGGAAGAGTGGCCACACAATTGATTAGTGTTATAGGAAGCATGGTTTTCCCTCAAATTTTAAATTCAAACATGGCAATAGGACAAATCATACTTTTGAAGATGATAAATTCTCAATTAAAGCAGAGGAGAAATCTCTTGGTGGTACAGGTCCTTTTACAGCAGATCAATACAAGAGTCTATTAGCCCTGATTCAACAGTCTGGATCCCCTGCCATAGTTGCTCCTATGGCCAATCATATTAGTTCAAATGGTGTTTCCTTTACTCTATGTCACAAGACAGGTACTTCTTTGGTGATGTCTTGTTCAACCTTGCACAAAAGTCATACCACAAGCTCCTAGATCTTTGGTTCAAGGGCAACTAACCACATATGCACACAAAAGGAGTTATTTGTTTCACTCAATCAAATTTTCCCCCTCTTAGTCCATTTGCCTGATGGAAGCAAAATTCTCACCAAGTTCAGTGGTTCAGTTAAAGTATATGATGATTTAGTCTTACGTGATGTTTTATTCTTGCCTAAGTTCAAGTTCAATCTCATATCCATTAGTAGGTTGGCAATGGATAATATTGTAAGTTGGTTTTTTCTCATGGAACATGTGGAATACGGGCTCTCAAGAGTAGCAAGATGATTGGTTTGATTGAAGCAAAGGATGGCCTCTATAAGTTGGAGACACCAGCTCTGTTTGGTAACCTATAAGTAGTTGATTCTCCTATTGTTAACTCTGTGTATATTATTCCTGAGACTGCCCTATGGCATTATAGGCTAGGTCACCTCTCCCTAGCTAGGATACAATCATTGTTCAAAGATAATTCTGATATTCATGTTCATGACAAACTCATTTGTGATGCTTGCTATGCTTCTAAATAGAAACGATTTCCTTTTCAATTAAGTAATAATAGAGTTGTTACATTGTTTGATCTAATTCATGCAGATATTTGGGGACCCTTTAATGTTATTGGTATACATAGACATAGATCTTTTCTCATTATTTTGGATGACTATAGTAGGTATACATTAATTGCCCTATCAAGAAACAAGTTAGAAGCCACTGCATGTATTCAGCATTTTGTGTACATGGTTCACACTCAGTTTAATGCAAAGGTGAAGCAAATCCGCACTGATAATGGTGGAGAATTTCTTATGCCAGCCTTCTATTCCTCTAAAAGAATCCAGCACCAAAGGAGTTGTGTATAAACTCTTACGCAAAATGGGAGAATTGAGAGGAAGCACCAGCACTTGCTCAATGTAGCTAGAGCCCTTATGTTTCATGCACATGCTGCCAAGAACCTCTGGACCTATGCTATAAAGCATGCTTGTCATCTCATTAACAGGATTCCTACAAAGATCTTACAAGATCAGTCTCCATTTCAAGTGTTAAATGGATAGAAACCTGATCTGAAAGACTTGAAAGTCTTTGGGTGCCTATGCTATGTTTCCACTTTCAAGGCACCAAGAGGGAAGTTTGATTCTAGAACCAAAAAAGCAGCCTTTCTAGGTTATAAAGAGAGCACCAAAGGCTATGCAATTCAAGACCTGAGTAGTGGTGAGATTGTTATCAGTCAGGATATTCATTTTCATGAGCAGATCATGGCCTACACCATTAAGGAATCACCTAAACCAATACACACTTGCATTGATCCTGTTGTTTGAGCACTCCTCCACCATCCAGCCCAATATCTCCACACCTACATCCTCCATCTTCATCCCTTCAACACCAACACCTCCATCTCAGCCTAATCTACCTACTAATTCACCAAATTTCCAACCACAATCTATTAGAAAATCTACCCAAACCAGGCAACCTCTTTACACCTCACTGATTTTGAATACCCTACCATGCATCAATCCTCCACTAAACATCCTCTTTTCAACCATATCTCTTATTCCAGACTTCATCTCTCTTATTCCAGACTTCATCCTTCTTACAAACTATTTGTCATGGCCCTTAACACTGACACAACCACAAACATATAAGGAAGCCTCTTCTCATCCTGCCTGGCTACAGGCCATGAATGATGAACTCACTACTTTACACAGGAATGGAACCTGGATTGCTATGGATCTACCCCCTGGAGTCACACCACTTGGCAACTAATGGGTTTATAAACTCAAGAGAAATACAGACGGCTTAATGGCTAGATACAAAACACGTCTAGTTGCCAAGGGGTACAACCAAATTGAGGGAATTGACTATCTAGAAACCTTTTCCCCTGTAGTTAAGATCACTACTGTTAGGATGCTTCTGGCTTTGGCAACTGTACAGTGGTGGTATTTACATCAATTGGATGTGGATAATGCCTTTTTGCATGGAAATCTACATGAAGATATGTAAATGGATCCTCTTATTGGTTTTCACACTGCTGATCCCAATCAAGTCTGCAAACTGGTCAAGTCTTTATATGACTTGAAGCAAGCTAGCAGGAAACGGTATAAGAAACTGACTCAAACTTTGGCTACCTTTGGATATCACTCTGCACATAGTGACCCCTCATTGTTCCTGAAGTTTTCTGGCTCTTCCTTTATTGCTCTAACCCTGTATGTAGATGACATAATTTTGATTAGGAATAGTCTCATAGAGTTTGATTTTGTGAAGAACGGCCTACACAAGGCTTTTGGAATTAAGGACTTGGGACCCCTCAAATACTTTCTAGCGTTTGAGATTATTGGATCAAAGTCAGGAATTTCAATGTGCCAAAGAAAATATTTCCTAGATCTGCTCAAGGACACAGGTCTGCTTGGTGCAAAGCCAACCACTACTCCCATGGATCCAGCCATCAATCTCACAAAGCTTGATTCTAGCCAGACTTATACTAATATAGGAAGGTATAGATAATTGATTGGCAGAATTCTATACCTCACAACCACCAGGCCTGACATCTGTTTTGTTGTACACCAACTCAGTCAGTTTATGAGCAATCCACGGGTACAATATCATGTTGTTGCCTTAAGAATGGTCAGGTTCCTCAACCAGGCTCCTGGGCAGGGATTGTTCTTCTCCTCCACTTCTGGATTACAGATACTTAGGTATGCTGATGCTGATTAGGGACAGCGCCAACTCAGCGTGAGGTCAATCTCTGGTTATTGTTTTTTCCTTGGTAGTTCCCTCTTCAGCTGGAAGTCCAAGAAGTAGACTACATTGTCTAGATCATCCTTTGAAGCGGAGTACAGAGCTTTGGCAACAGCTACATGTGAATTACAATAGTTGTTGTATTTGTTGCAAGACTTACATATTCATTGCTCTAAATCTTCAGTCATATTCTATGATAACCAGAGTGCTTTACATATAGCCTAAAATCCAGTGTTCCATAAGCGTACCAAACATTTAGATATCGATTGTCATTTGGTCAAGCAAAAATTACAAGAAGGTGTTCTCAAGCTTCTTCCTATCTCCACCAAGTTTCAGTTAGCGGATCTCTTCACTAAAGCCTCTCATCCAAAAATTTTCATTGATTTTGTTTCCAAGCTTGGCATGGTGAATCTATTTTCCGCCACTGCCAGCTTGAAGGGGGTGATAGTTGTATAACTAGCTTAACATTGGTTTAAGTTTCTGACTAGTTCCTAAGTAATTACTTAATTGGTTTTGAAGTTAGTTTGTGTTGTTGGCTTTGCTCTATAAATAACATTTTGTAACACTGTTTGCAACATAACAAATAGTCAATTCAGTATAATCTTTTCTTCTCTTTTTCTCTCTCGACTTGCTACTTCTTCCATTCACTTTGCTTTGATCAACCAATTACTATGATGCATTAATTGGAATGTAGGGCCGTGATCTTGTTGGAAACAAGACAAGATCGAGAACCACAAATATCCTTTATAATATAAAATACTATCGTTTATTAATTTTGTAATTTAAAATAGTTATTAAAATTCTATCATAATTTTCATAATATTTTTCCAAAAGAAATATTAAGCCTTTTGAAATCTAGATGACTGCCGCTAGATATGAGAGAATTGAAATACTAGAGGAAGTAATATGATGAAATAAAAATAAAATTGAGGTAAGAGTTCAAATGTCTAATATTATACATACACACATACATACATATATATATATATATATATATATATATATATATATATAATACATTTATTATAACAGGTCAAATTTATTCTTTTCATTCTTATTTAAGAAAGTCTTTATATACACAAGTTTCGACTTTTGACAGCAACACTCTTAAACTATATCTTGTTGCATACTACTTTACAAACTTTGAGTAGTTATTGATATGTTTCCAAGTAATTACATAAAGATATTATGATTTGGAAGGAATTGGTGGAATGGGAGCACAAGAGCAAAAACGAAGGGAAAATGCATGCATGTGGGCATGATGCTCACACGACAATGGTGCTTGGCGCAGCAAGGCTACTTCATGAAAGACGGCACAAATTAAAGGTAGGTGTAATTGAGTATTTATATGATCCCAGGGAGAGATGGTATTTTGATAGTTTAATTGTGTGAAGGGCACTGTGAAACTTGTGTTCCAACCAGCTGAAGAGGGAAAAGGAGGGGCATACCATGTATTGAGAGAAGGTGCATTGGAGAAGGTGCAAGGTATTCTAGGACTCCATGTTTCGCCTGATTTTCCAACTGGGACCATTGCTTCTCGTCCTGGCCCTATGCTGGCTGCTTCAGGGAGGTTTATAGCCACATTTCGACCCAATTATGGACACCTGCTGTTTCCTCATCCAGTTTTAGCTGCATCTATGGCTATATCTCTGCTTCAACAAGCTATTCACCGAGAAACAGACCCTTCACAACCTAAGGCAATATTTTAATCATCTCATTTCTCAATCAACTCTAATTAATTATATTATTTCATGATTTATTGCTGTTTCTATATGAAATATTTTAATTTTCAAAGCAGGTCTTAACGGTGGGGTTTGTTGAGAGTAACCAAGTTGGAAGCTTAACCCCGGATTTGGTTAAATTTGGAGGAACGTTCCGGTGCTTTTCTTCTGAACTGCAATCCTACATTCGCCGGAGAATTAAAGAGGTGACCATATTTTGTATCTCTCATGTCAAAGGGAAATTCTCCTTATACATCCAATCCTTGGTTTTGCTCCGTGAAAAACAACTTTATCGTTTGTCGCTTACGGCATGCAATTATGAGTTATTAGATGGTTTATAACTTATATTGAAATAAAGGTGTTTAAAATTATAGCTTATATAGCATATAATTTTTTAAGTGATTTATAGTTTATGACTTCTCGATTATAACTTAAAACTAGTTTAAATTATATTAAATAATATATAATATTATAAAATATAAAAAGTAAAAGTTATTACTTTTAAAAAAATATAAGGATAAAAATGATAATTAGACATATAATAAAAAAACTTTTGATTTTAAAAAAATCATAAATTACCTCAAAAACTGAAAGTCTATAACTTGTATTTACCAAAGGAAAGACAAATGTGCTAATATTAAAAAAAACCCACATGCACATTTGAATAATCCCAACGCAATGCGTATTTTGTGTGTAATTTACCCAATTTATTTTTGTCTTTTTCTAATTTAATTTATTGGCTTCAATTAAAATAAGTTTTTAAAATATAAATATATGGGGTAACTTATGAGTCTCCGTTGATATTTGTAGAGTTGTTTTATTGAAGATAAAAATTACTTAAATTATAAAAGGTAAAATGAAATAATGTTATGTAGGTCCCATTTAAATATTAATAAAAAATAAATTAAGCAATTTTGGTGAATTTCACCATTGTAGTTGTTCTAAATAACCTATAAACTATATTTACCAATCGGACACTTCATATGTAAATAAGAGGGAACAAGAACAAGTATAACCAATAAAGTTTAACACAATTGATAAATAGTTGAGTCTTTTAAACATATTATTAAAGTTTGAATCTTGACAAGCGTACAAAAGATTTTGTTGGAAAAGCCAATCAATTTGATGATCTCTACGGCTCAAAGATAACTTCTGCTTTCGGTTGGAGAACTCCCTTCTGTAAATAAAAAAAAAAAAAAAGAGGTATAAAATAATTAAGATGGGTAGTGTAATCGAGAAAGATAGATATACGTGACAAGAATATGAATACTCAAGAGAATCTACACATCTAAAATCATATCTCTTGCAGGTGACAGAGATTCAAGCAGCAGTGCATGGATGCAGTGGCACAATAGATTTCATGGAGGATAGATTGATACCGTATCCCCCAACCATGAACGACAAAGGCTTATATGAACACGCGAAAAGGGTGGGAGAAGGTATGCTTGGGAAGGAGAATGTGAAGTTTTCTCCAATGATTATGGCAGCAGAAGACTTTGGCTTTTACAGCCAAAAAATGGCGGCGTCATTTTTTCTAATTGGAATACAAAATGAGACAGCAAAGTCAGGTACACAAACCCACTCGCCTTACTTTGTAATCGATGAGGAGGTTCTTCCCATTGGAGCTGCTTTCCATGCAGCCGTTGCTCTCTCTTACTTCCATACCCAACTTCCTTCGCTGCTCATCAACACCACTAATTTTCATGTATCTTGATTTTTCATCATATTTATATGTATAATATAACAAAGGTTAATTTTTTTAGTATACAATGAAAGAATTGAGGTTTGAATTTATGAAATATCGTATAAAGTACTCAAACCCTCACAACTGGAGACTAACGCCTAGCTGGTGGATATATATTAAAGGTTAATTGCAACAAAAAACTTGGAACTTTCATTTTTCATGTAAAATATTTGTGTAAATTAAACTCGGAGTTATAACTTTAAATAGGACAATTGCATAATTTTAGATAAATTAAATTAATTTATAGGTCTCTTAATCATTTGAAGATTAAGTTATAAATAACTTTTTATATTTTAAAATTTTGTAATTAAGTGATGCAAAAAATTTAAAGAGGAGGCTTGCACGCCAACTAGAGAGCCTATCAGGCTACTTCCTGATGTGTAGACACAACTGAAACTGATTAAAAGACATTTAAAAGTTCAGCTAAAAAGGCACGGCAAAGTACAAAACTATTGTTATTTAGATTTGTTGCACATAAGAATAAGACATACCAGATTGCCATCCAAGTCAAACTCCTAGCCTAGAGATTCCAGGATCAGCTGCTGCAAGCGTCTACACTAAATAATAACACCTCCTTGTATGGAAGAATAACCATATCCTACAGAATAAGGAGGAGGAGAAAACAATGAGCAATAGTTAAGTGAAATAGGAGACAGATGATATTCATTAATAAATTATATATTCTCACCTCAGATCCCACACCATCTGTAGCCCAATACCAGCATAAAGCCAGCAAAGCTCCAGTGTTATTCCTTAACTGCAAAACAGCATGCATTAACCAGAGATCCGTAGTTTGGTTCATTTGCTTTGAGTAGAAAGAAAACAAGATGAATTAGAAAATGATGTATACCACAGTACTTCTATTTGCCTCATCCATCAGTGATGCACCGGCCAGCATTTCTCTAATGTCAATTCCCTGAATCAATAAGTACTATTAAATAACAAAACACAAAATATAGATGTATAACCACATTGAATTTACATTTATGGCCAATCACCTGAAGTGACGCTGGAAGTAGGCCAAATGCAGACATCTCAGATGTTTCACCTCTCCCACCCAATCGAACATGGGAAATCTAGCTACTGAATCCTCAATTCTGGCCGGGTCATCCAACAAAGCATGTTCTTGCGTAATAGCTACACCCTGCCATGCATCAGAAAATTGTAACAATTTCCACAAACAGACATTGACACTAAATGTATAAATGATGCTGAGTCAATAACATTTAGATTTACATAACAGTCCACACAAATAATTTCATCAATAATATGTACACTTTTTTATTTAGCTATATTAATAATGGGTCACTTCTTATGCCTGTCAATGTCATGACCCTGTATCTGTGATACCTTTTGGCTCTTTCTCTCCAAAAAGGTTCACTAATACTTACACACCCGGACTCTTAAAGGTATATGTCAAAGACTAGAAAAATGCTTGTGCCTGGCAGAGGATAATCTTCACAGAGATTAAGAAAACAAAGGGCAAGGACCAATTGTAAGTTTAGTTATATATAGGGACCAAAATGTAAGGTGGTTAAGTATAACGACTAATTCATAAATAAAGGTCAAGTATATATAGGGACCGAATATCAGTTTAGCCCATTAAATAAAGCACTAGGTAAGAGTTAAGAAGTTGTTTACCTTCATAGGCTATGAAATTACACATGAAACAATAAAGTTATTTAGTTTCCAAAGGTGAGTTTAACTTGCAGAGCAGAGGACTCCCTCTTCTCAAGAATTATGGACAGGTTGTACATTTTAGCTTTATTTCATAGTCTTACATTATAGCATGAGACATGGCAAAAGGTTAATTATGCATGCTCATGGCACAGGGTGTAGCTTTACAATGGAAAAGTAAAGCCAGTAATCCCAAATTCTGGTTCATGAACTGCAATGATGGATAAAGGTTTTCCCAAGCCATTAGCCCATTACCCCCAACAACATTACCTATTTTATAATTCATATCAGTACTTTGGAGCCATTTGGACCTCCCTCGGTTCATTTTTCTTGGCCTCCTAATGCAAAATACCTATTTGTATTAGCATGCATACATTGACATCCGTAGCATATAGGATTGATGTTACATGCATGTCTATTCTATTCATTGAAATTTATGTGGTACTCAAACTTGGTACTTAATTAGCCATTAAACCATTACTCATAGTAATAATATATAAATGCACATGCAATAGAGGAGTGGCACAAGGAAATAATGAGGATTTAGATCAATTCAGTGCTTCACAGATCAACGATCACATTTGCATCACCATCCTTCTTCATTCAAATTATAACATTTAACCTTTGAACCTACGATTGCTGATTTCTTTATTATGTAGAGCAGAACCTTTTTTCTTTTACTAATTCTTTCTGACTTCTCAATATGTCCTAAATCCTAATTAGAGTTTGATGTAATCACTTGTTTGAGACTACCTTATAGGCTCTGAAATCGATTGGGTATCTTGCATTGCTTCACCATTCTAATGTCATTATGCAATTAACCACTGGAAACTTTATTTCATCTCCTTTTCTTTTTTACTATTAAAATTAGAGCAACTGGAAACTTTATTTCATCTAATCTATGAACGCTCCACCACACACTTTTCTTTTTCCATATAGAATTTAATAATATAAAAAAAAAGACTTGCAAGGAAAAGACTTATGTAGACTTTGATCTATTATAATGATATGTGGTCATTCACATTGCAGAACGCCTAGGGTATTTTATAAAAGAAGAAAGAATAACAGTACATGCATATAAAGGGGGAAACACAAACCCATGGCGTAAAGTCAAGGTATACAATACACAGAAGAATTACATCTTGAACTTTGAAATAGCCATTTTTATAAGCAAAACAAAAACAAACCCGAAGCTAAAGGTAAGTTTGGGGGGATTTTTAATTTTTATTCCTCTCAAGCCAGTGCATGTAATAATTATAGATATCTTCTACTAGTTTGGTCAGAGAAAAAACATGATAAACAAGATCTAATAATAACAATTACATAAACAGCTAATAATAAACAGAAACACATCATAAACAAGAAAAGAAAAATTCATGTCCTACATTAGAAAAATTTAGGAATATACAAAGTCATCAAGAAGCAAAAGGAAATGAGTTAAATTTATATTTGAAATCGAAATTAGAAATTCAAATTCTAACAGATCACTTACTAGAGTTGAATATCAATAAAGTTGGTTGGATTTGAAAATCACGATTTTGATGCCTTGTGAACCTACTTTTGTACCTGGGAGAGTGAAGTTACTATGATGACAGTAAAGTTATAGTACTTTCTGTCCTGCTCCTAAATGATACGATATATGTTAAAAATGGTTGTAAGGTCATGTAGACATTCACATGTAGCTTGCGTCAAAGTGATCTCCCTAGAAACAGATGACTGTCAAATTTGTATACTTAGCAAGAGATTATATAAGAATATTCAAAACCCTTGAGTTGGCTAAGCCAAGTACAAACATGAGGTTAAGATTTTAACCAAAGCAACTAGCAAAAACATGATTTCCATGGACCATTCACTATTTTTTGAATTATGTTTATAGACCTTTCTTACAGTCCACGGGGAAGGAAATTCACTCTTCTTTTACAAATCATGTGTTTACCTACCACCAAGATACGCATTTAATACAAAACAATCATCCATGAAAAGATTACAAACAAATGGAGAAAGTTGATGAAAAACAATCTAGAAAATCTAGCAGGAACTCTTTTATACTCAACTATCATGAAAAGAGAGAGCAGGTGAGTGATGCAAAATCTGATGTAATATATTCAAAATGAGATAAAAATGAAATAGGTGGGAAAAGGTAAAATTACCATTGATGTATGAAATTTTAGAGGGAAAATATCACTTTCAACTGACAGAGGTTACACCTTTGCAACTACAAGCACTTAATTTTCTTTTCTGGGTCAAACAGTCGGATTGAATTAATTTTCTTTTCTGGGTCAAACAGTCGGATTGAATCAGAGTATCCGGCTTTCACATACATTTAGAGAAGCAAACAGAAGAGCAGATCAAAATTGGCCAAACTGCTAAATAAGCTTCCTCTTTCAGATCAGTTTTTAGATTACCCTCCTAAGTTTCTTCCAGTTCTTAGGGAGAGTGCTGATATGCGATTATCTTCCCTTGTTTAATTATGTAATTGTTTGGGCTTTGCCCCTTCTGTTACATAAAAGGAAGCAGATCAGTCTCTCTCCTGTTTTTTCTTCTCTCCCTAAAACTCTAGCCTCTAGTTTATTCTTAAAAAAAAAATAGATGTAAATGCATACTCATTTGATCTTATTAGCTTATAAAACTGGCAGCGACAACATCAATGTGGCACCAAAAACCATGGCAATGACAACTTTTGGCCAGAGCTTTCAACCAAATCTAGTTTTCTACATAGCAGGCTACTGCAATATAAATCCAAGCTTCAGCAAAAATCCTCTTTTGAGTCATGCAGACAGCTGTAGTTTAAATCTAACCTTGATAATCTCACCAGCAAGAATTGCACCACCAACTTGTTTGTTTTTGCACTTCCAGTTTCAGCAAATCCGGGGGAACAACCAAGATTTGTACAAGTAATTGTATCTCAAATTTAAGACCCAAATCTTGGCTCTTACATCACAGTATGTAAGAGAAAAACCAGAATGAACTTTAATCCCATCAATTCCATATACACTTTAACAACCATGGAGCAACTGTGCTAAGCTCACAGATCAACTGGAAAAGAAATAACATCACTTTCCATGTTCTGCAACCAAATCACCCAATTGAGAAATTCATACTCAGAATTGCGAAAGCTGGAAAGAGAAAAAGAACTCGGCTCTAGACTAAATTTTACTACAACCAGGTATCTTCCGCACTCTCCTCTCCCTCATCTTACTTCTCACAAGGGAAACATCTATCCATCGCTCAGCTGCTGCATAGATGTCAGACAACAGCACATAGTTTGCAGCATTTTGAGGCTCAAACTCAAAAAGTCGGTTAGCAACAATCTCTCCCAACTCTGAATTACCGTATAGTTTACATGCCCCTAAAAGTGCACCCCAAGCACCAGCATGAGGCTCCCCGGGCATTAATTTTATAAGTTCATAAGCTCCCCATAATTGCCCTGACCGGCTTAGAAGATCAACCATACATCCATAATGATCAGGTGAAGGACTAATGCAGTATTTTTGCTCCATATCCCGGAAGTAGTTCCAGCCCTCATCAACGAGCCCAGCATGACTACAAGCTGTTAGGATCACTGTAAAGGCCACCTCATCTGGAGTTAGGCCTTCCATCAGCATCCTGTTAAACAGGTCCACAGCCTCTTCCCCACGGCCATGAATTGACAAACCTTGTATCATTGAACAATACGAGACTATGTCTCGTTTAGGCTTTTCCTCAAACAATTTCAATGCCCTTTCCATGTTGCCACACTTGGCATTCATATCCAGCAGTGCTGAAGTTACATGGTCTTGCTGAAGATCAATAGAGCTCTGGCACACATAAGAATCAACCCACTGAGCCAACTCTAATTGACCCAACTGAGACGAAGCCGACATCAAGCTAACCAATATGAACTCATCAGGTTTCACATTCATCGATTCCATCTCAAGAAAAACCTTCAAAGCCATATTCGGCTGACCGTTCTGGACATACCCCGATATCAAAGCAGACCAAGCAACAATGTCCTTCCCCTTAACTAGTTCAAACAAGAACCTCGAAGCTACCATGTCACCAGCCTTAGCATACCCATCAATCATAGTGGTGAAAGAAACGACATTCTTCTCGGGCATAGCATCAAACAAGCCCCTAGCACTTCTCAAATCTCCAACCTTAACAAAACCCATCATCATGGCATTCCAAGAAGCCACATTTCTCAGAGGCATCACATCAAACACCTTCTTGGCCTCCACAACATCCCCAGCAGTGACATACCCAACAACCATAGCAGTCCAAGAAACCACATTCCTCTGCGACATTCCATCAAACACCTTGCGAGCATCACCAATCTCCCTACACTTACCATACATGTCAATCAAACTAGTCCCCACGTAGATATCCTGTTCCACACCACACTTGACTGCAGACCCATGAATCGATTGTCCCTCCAAGATCCTGCAGGAGTTAGAACATGCTTTGATCACGGAAGGGTAGGTGTAGCTATCGGGGAGGGGCCCATGTTCCTTCATGCTCACGAAAGCAGAGAGGGTGTCGAAAAAGAGGGTCTTTTGGCAATGTGATTTGATGAGGGTGTTCCAGAGGAAGGTGGAAGGAGTGAGGACACGGTGGAAGACAGAGTAAGAGTAAGAGAGAGTGGAGAGAGAGTGGGAAAGGGAAATGAAGAGGGAAATGAGGAAGTGGTCTTGTTCGAGGCCTCGGTGGATGATGGAGGCGTGCACTTGTTGGAGATGTTCAATGCGCTTGCAAGCTTTGAGAAGGGTCGCTATGCTCGCAGCTGAACGCATCGAAGTGGTGTGGAAATATGAATGAAAGGGAGGCAAATGAACGCATTTTTTAAGAATTTAGAGACAATCTTTTAGTTTTAGTATTAATTAGGCTAAATTCTTCGGCTAAAAAAGTGTGTTTTAATAAAAACGGAACCTGAGAGCTCTTATTACAAAAGATTATTTTTTTCAACTGGTACAATTAAACACATGATAAGCAATCAAAAATGAAAAAAAAAATAAAAATTTTGTTGATCTTATTCTGAAAATCATAAAAATTATTTTTACGTTGATTTTAAATAAAAATCTTTCATTTTTACTTACTTATGCAAGATTGTATAGACTAAAAAAACCAAAATAAAACACATTGTATTCTTCAATGAATTTGGTCCTTCATTTATTGATGATGTTGTAGGTGTTTCCATTGGTAGTGTTTAGTTTAGTTTGGGACTCAACTCCTTGTAACCATATAACTAAATTACGGCTGCTTTGGAATGTACTCTTCTTATACATCTTGAATTGAAGCTTTTTCCTATTTTAAAATTAATTTTTACTCATTTTCTGACACACTCCATATTTACAAATTACGTAGTTATTTGAATCAACTTTCTTGAAAGAAATGACGGGAGTTCCTCTTGGTTATTTCTCTAATTTTCAAAGGGGCGTGGAATGTCAAAATCAAACCAATGGGATTATCTATCCTCGCTCATAAAGCACCTCGTGGGTGACCAAAGTGGCAACTCTTAAATACAAAAGGAAAAAAATAACAAAAGTTTCTTAATCACCTTCAGCATATGTTACATGGGAAAACAAAAACTCGCCGGTTATACATACATAATAAAGCATGTTCTGAACTCTACAAAACACGACCATACCTACACATGGGTCAAACGAAAACTTATGCAGCAAGTGCTGCAACCTTAAATGGAGAATTTTGTTTCAGCTTCTACCTAGTGGCTAGCAGATCTAAGTGCTGTGCTGCATTTTTACGAGCCATCATGATAGTAAAAGCAAACGGGTGTTGGCTTGGCAACAAAAAGCGTTGTGTCAAGAGACACTAGCATTAACTCATCTTTTGGACTTCCTTGCACTCTGGCCCTCACCCCTGGCTTCCCCTAACCTTGATTTTAGACCATTTCCCTGCATTGATGCAGGTCTCTCCTGAAAGTTATTTGCGAGATCTCGCGATGGCCAAGGCTGCGGAAATTGTCTAGTTGGACTGGCATAACCTTTGGAAGATCCTAGCCTTGAATTAGCCAATATCTGATCCCTTAAACCTTTCACTGATTTGTAGCTTTGCATGTCATCATTGTAACCTTTTCCTTGAGCTTGCTTTTCCAGTTCATAAAAGCTTTCCCAGTCTATCCCATCTCCTGAATGTTGAAGCTTCTCAGCTTGGACTCCCCATTCCATTCCATCTGAAATACTCCTTTGGAGGGATGTGCTTTTCCTTGAGGTTCTCCCGGTGGTAGACCTTCTACCTTTCACTTCTTCCTCAATTGGATACCTCCTTGTGTCAAATCTGCTTTCAGAAGGGTAGGTCCACTTATAGCTCTTGTTGTTGTTATCCATGTTTAGCTCTATGGAATGTAGATCACTTTCAGCGGATTCCTCCTCACATTCTACTCCATTGTCAACTTCTCCCCCATCATCTTCTCTGTCTTCAATGTGATGGGAACCTAATCGGCTTCTGCCCAGATAAGCAGCAATTTCTTCATCATTCAAGTGAGTGGAACTGCGACTTTTTTCTCTAGCTTGTTTGCTTCCAAGAAAAGCTTCCAGTTGACTCCTCAGCTTATCCACAGCGGCATTCTTTTCCTCAAGCTGATATTTTGTCTCAGACAGCTTTTTTTGAGCTCTCTCCTCGCGGAACATGTCAGTTAACTGTGTCATTTCCTTTTCTTTCTCCACCTCTTCACAAACTTTTGTAGACACTCTCTTCTGTTTCTCTATCTCAGATTTATCTTCACCGACATCTCTTGCCAACTCATCACATACTTGTTCAATAATTTCTCTTGCTCTCTTCTCACTTTCAAGTTCTTTCACCACCTTAAGAAGGGATGCTTTGGTCTCAGCCAGTTCCCTCCCAAGCTTCTTGTTCAAGCTTTCAAGCCGTCTCCTCAGCTTCCTCTCTACATCAAGCTCCCCAGCAACAGATTCAATTGCAGCCTCAACAATTTCTTGCTCCTTGTTTTTCCAGGCAGCCTTTTCTTCAGCAAAACACTTCATCAAATAATTTATCTCATTCTGATCGGAGCGTTGTTCCTGGATAAGCTGATTGACCTGTAGGCGAGCTCTCTCCAGCTCGGTATGCAAAGCAGAGATAAGGGACATACTAGATGAGGGACGATCTTCATGACCCCACATGCGGTTTATAATTTTAAGTAGCTCCTTGGATGTTGTTAAAGCATTACTAACATCTTTTAAACGTATCTTAACTCCAACAGTAGATGAAGCAGGGGTCTGTGCTCGGGATCTGGTTTCTATCTGCAAACACGCACATCAAATATTATTTCGCATAATTGGGAATATAAAGTTTGAGTGAATCATGGGGAGTGCTGTCTCGGTAAATTTCAAAGCATATAAAAATAATGTAGTACAAAACTGAACCTCCATTCAATTTCAAAGTAACAGAACAACATACACAAGTGCATCATGGGGAGTTCTGTCTCAGTAAATTTCAAAGCATATAAAAACAATGTAGTTCAAAACTGAACCTCCATTCAATTTCAAAGTAACAGAACAATGTATAAATTACCATCGGTATATAGCTTGGCACTTCTAATATGAATAGAGAACCTTTGCATGCTATACTTATAATCTGTTTCAGTATAAATATTCTATTCACATAGCAGGAAGATATCATATTAATCAGTCAGCAATGGCATCTAACTATTAGCATATGTATTAAAAATATAATCAATAGTAAGGGCATCAACAAGGGACCACACACATCTGTACATACAAATTCTTTAAAGCCAGTATCCACACAGCATTGCATTTAAAATTGTAAGAAGCTCCTAATTTGTCCAAAATATAGTGAACAAATATAAGCAACTGTTTTGGAAAAATTTAGTGCTACAGATTACAGGGCAATTCATGCTAGAGGGGTAAATGATTTCTACACCTAAAAGAACACAAAAACAAAATATCCCTACCCTACCCATGAACTTCAATAAGAATAGATCCTCTGGTGTGAGACTTTAACAAGACACGGATCATACAAAAATTTGTACCTCTCTTGTCTCTTCATAGGAATTAGATCGTCTCATTTGTGTCTATCATTCTCTTTACAAATTAGATTGCAAGATTTTGCAACTCTCTGTCTCTTCATAGGAATTAGACCGTCTCATTTGTGTCTATCATTCACTTTACAAACATTAGATTGCAGGACCCATTAGTGATCTATGTTCTATGAAGAGGGAGAGAGAGACAGAGAGACAGAAATTTTTGGTTTTAAATAACAATATTGTGTGAAAATTAGACATGAGAGGGTCCATTCCCCTCTTTCCATAAACATTCACAAAAATTGACAGGAGCCCACCTATTTAATGTCAAAATTCAATAAAAACAGAATAGACACAACTTTCACATAACCTTCACAAGAATATCTCACACTAGAGGACTCAATATCCTAATACAACTATAAACAGAGAAAACCGCCACTTATTATAAGTTGTGGTACCATAAACCTAGTACTAGCATCTCACAAAGCAATTGTATTAACTTCATAACCGATGGAACCAATAATGGATGCATCAAAGCAGTTATCTTATTAAAGAACAAGGTATTCAAGAATGAGAAATAAGCAGTGCCAAAAAGGAAGATACATTAAGACTCCAAAACCAGGAAAAAGAAAAACATTAAATTACTAATAGGAAAGAAGATCAGGGTACATTGTAATTAGATACCTCCATAACACTAACATTACTGAGAGAATCCAAAGGACCAACATGATGTTCAGTGAGCCTAGGCCTGTGAGAAACCGAGGGAGTTTGAGTTCTTCTATGGCGACTACCAGTTCCAGATCGATCCATTCTCTACAACAAAAACACTTTAGGTGAGAGAACAACAAACAATAACAAAACTAAATAACTAACAAGTAACATTTGCGGATAAAAAAACAACGAAATAAAGTGAACGGAAAAAACCTCGGAGACAGGACTATGCGATGGATCAGACAAATGAGGAGGCAAAGAGCCAGAGCGCGTTGACCTAGGGACCTTTTCCCTGGTTCTGTGTTCCTTCTTTGACCTCGCGGAGTCCTTGACGCTGGGAGAAGGAATCTCGTTCATCTCCCAGAGCGTCGCCGCCAGCTTCCTCGCCGACACGGGAGGAGCCCTGGTTTTGCTTCCGTTTTGTGACGGAGGGTATTTTGGGGAATCGAGTGTCCTGAGGGGAGATCTGGAGGTCATGAGCTTCCATGTGGGAACGGGCGTAGTGGATCCGCCCCTCTTGGCGACGAGAATGGCTCTCTTGAACCTGTAGTTGTGGAGGACGGAGGAGGAGGAGGAGGCGGAGGAGGAACAACCTCGTTTTCGAATCTTGCCAGGAATCATGTCCATGGTGGTGGTTCGGTTTTGGTAATGGTTTTGCCTCAGCATCACCAGGTGGAAGAAGAAGGTGTCAGGGACAGAATGAGGAGGAGGGTGTGATCGGAAAGGAGAGTGGTATCATAATAGCGACAGCATGTTACGGCGCTTTTGGCAGTTGCCAACCTCATTACACTCACTCAATCATCATCATTACTACAAACAACATTTGACTTTGACAACCGCTGTGCTCAACGATTCCATTCAGCGCGATGCAATTCTACTTCCCTTTCTTTTCCACGCCATTTCATTACATCTAATTTCACATATTTATCTAGATAAATAATATATCAAAGAATATCGATTACATTTTAATCAAATATTTTTAATTAATAGGGATATCAATTTAGATTTTAACTACAAATTATATCTAATTGAATAATTTTATTTAATAGCTAATTCATATTTGTTTCAATTTATATCTTTTCCTTAAGGAGAAAATCGGGTTTTTTTTTAAATAATATTATTTTAAAAATGTGGCAGTTGGGTAAATATTTTCTTATCCGGGTAGATTGTGTCAAATCAGGTTTTTCATTTCGCAGGGGAGATTGAGACACATGGACAATCCGTTGACTCTGTGCAAAAATGTGGGGACATTTCGTCAAATACCCTACGAAAATGGTGCCACGTGGCATTTCGCAGATCCATATTACGAATTTACATGATTTGTTATGCCCTCCCTCTTTTATAAATTGTCGTGTTTTGAAACTTTTTTTGCCAACTTGTATTTTGCACCTTCCTCACTTATAAATTGTCGTGTTCCAAAACTTGTTTTGCCAACTTCTATTTTGCGCTATCTGTTGCAATGTTTTGAAATTTTTTGCGAAGCTTTGTTTGCATTATTCGTTAAAGCTGCCCAGAATTTTAAGTACGTGAATGACATCTCAAATTCTAGTGATTTTATACATGAATGGGCAAAAGTATGAAGGTGCAAATGGTTTTTCATTTGATGGAGAAACCAAATTGATGTAGATTAAACGGGATACGACATTTGCGCAGCTTAAAGAGAGGATTTCTAATAAGTTGAATCTCGAAGCTAGTCAAGTGATTACAAAATTAACTAGTAGGTTAATTATTGATAAGGGGGAAATTTTAGCTTTTCAAATAACTGATGATGAAGAGATTAATGTGCCGTTAAGATTTTTTGAGTTACAATTGGATATGACTGCTCTTGAGATATTTGTTGAGGTTGATGTTTTGGGGTGTTTGTTGCATCACACACGAGGAGGTTCCACACAATGTATAACACAAACAGGAAGTAAGTATTTTTGTAAATATTTTAAAGTAATTTTTATTGTTCTTTATTTAATAAAATTTTAACATTTTGTTGTTGGAAGATGAAATAAGTGACAGCATAGTAGATGATGAAGATCTTAATTTCAATATTCAACTGGAGTGTGAAAGTAGTAATGACGAAGAGGCCAATGAATATTACGTTCCCAACGATAGTGGTGTAGACACAAATGTTGAAGGTGACTTTGAGTCCTTAACAAAGTCCACAAGTTTGACAAATTCACATGGTGTTGGGACGATTGTACTCGGTAAGTAATGTTTATAATGTGATGGTCAAAATTTGACATTAAGTAATTTATGATAACTGATGATGAGGTGGAATTATAGGTGATGGAGGAACGACATTTTGGATGTTGTCCCCATATTATAATGACGTTAATTGGGAGCACCCAGATGAGGAAGATAACTATGCAGGGTTCGATAACCAAACTGAATGGCACATTGGAGACGACCTGTATCCTGGATTGAAATTTCAATCAAAAAGTACAACTCAAAGTGCGTTGAAATAGTACTCTATGAAAATGCATCAGATGTATATCGTGGTTCAATCAAAGCCAACTGTTTTTTTTTGTAAAGTGCCCTAATCAAATTAATGGCTGCCCCAGGAAGATAAGGGCAATGTTATCTAAAAAGAAAACGTGTAGGTGGTAAGTGGAACCCATACTTGTGTGAACGTTAAACTCTCCCAAAATCATGCCAAATTGGATTCAACATTTATTTGCTCTTGCATTCTAGGTTAGTGAGGGCATTGATAGTACATTTATGTACCCTTGCTTCGTTTGTAATCCAATAATTTAGATTCGTGGTTGTTTATGTAGAGATGGTTAACTAGGATCCGTCAATCAACATTGCATTGATGCAAGAGCGAATAACAACTTAATTTGGGTTCAAAGTGTTTTATAGTAAAGCATGGAAGGAGAAACAGAAGGCAATTGTCCATGTGTTTGGTGATTGGGACGAATCTTATGCTTTCTTGCCTCGATGGCTTTCCCGTATGCATCAGATTTCACCAGGGTCTACTTATGAATTAGTAACCACTGAATATATTGCAGGAACTGAGGTTGACAACAGGTTTCTTACATTCAAACCTTGTGCATACTCTTTATGCTATTACACAAAAAAATTTAGTCATTTCAAATGAATTTAGTAATCATTTGCACCTTTTATTAAAGCATAAATACATACTGTGTTTCAAGGATATTACAGATGCAAAGGAAGAAGAGAAGCTAGATGTGCATCCATCATCTTGTTGCTAGCAGAACTAGATCTTACACAGCATGTTTGTAATGTAATTTTTAATGTGATGTTATATAATAATACACAAACAACCCTTAAGAATGTGAATATAATGTTACTGAACACATTTTACGGATCTAATATAAAGTGGAACATTGTACTTTCTTGTCTTTTATTTTTTACTATTATTTTTTTGGATGAAGTAGATAGAACATTGTTTTGGTCACATTTGCTCCCTTTCATTTTGTCACTTGGAGCCATCATTTTGGTTATTGATAGATGTTATCACTTTAAATTTGGATCTTGTTTGTATCTTTAATTTTCTCTGTATGATGATTAATGAGAATATTAAAGAAATTGAGAAAGCTACAGAACGTTGTTTTATTTCAATTTTTTAAAAAAATTAGGTATAATTCGAATGTTTGTTTGTTTAAATTCTAATTTTCTAATTATGTTATCCTTATTGAAAAATGGTTATATACATTTTACACGAGTGATTCTTGACTAATATTAAGGTAACAGATTGATATAAATTGATGCACTTAATAATAAATTGTTAAGATTATGATATATTTACTTATAATTTATTACACCCCCCGAGAGTGGTAAAGATTATGCTATACTTACATATCACTTATTACACTCGAGTTGAAGTGAGAGGTTGTTGTACATCGAGACTATTTTGAAAGTTTTCAAATAAAACCAATGGAAGACCTTTTATGAAAATATCTACAATTTGATAGTGCGACATGACATGTAAGGCACGTACTTGGCCACAAGGTGAAAATCCATCGAGATATGTTTAGTTTGTTGATGTTGAACATGATTGATAAAGAGGTATATTGCATTAACATTATTGCAGGAGGTCACCCATCCCAGAATTACTCCAAGTTAAGCACAGCTTCCGCCTGGTTCGTCCCCAAATCATACCGTACTAGGAGAGGCTACGCTCTGATACCAGAGTAACGCCCCGACCGCTTTTCAGGTATGAACGACTCTCCCCACAGACCAACACGAGACCTTTCCAGTGTGCTTTGTCCTCAATCACACACTTCCCGAGAACTTCCCAGGAGGTCACCCATCCCAGAATTACTCCAAGTTAAGCACGCTTAACTTTGGAGTTCTTAAGTGATAGGCCACCGAAAAGGCTAATGCATTTGTTGGTATAGGTTGTACGAATTCATTCCTTTAAGCTATCCTCGACTGTATAGTCCCATACCTATACAGTCTTTGGATCCCTCTCATTCTGGTATGTATTCAGTTCGTTCATGTGTCTCTCCCACCGGAAGCCTGCCAGGAGCCATTCATTGTCTGGGCCTATGCACCGACGATCACTCCCTGCCCTCAATAGTGTCCGGGATGCCATATTCCCCGCTGGAAGCCTGCCAGGATGTCACATGCGTAACTAACAAGATTCAAATATGACATCGACAACCCTTCAATACTCATCTTCTGCATTAGAACGTGACAACGTAGCTTGTCATTTCAAGGACCAAAAGACCAAATTATATCCAAGAAAAACATAATAACCACACGTCGAGCGTTTGATGTAGAACTGAGTATATGGGTCCAGGCCTGTGGGCCGACCTGTTTAACCCACTTTTGCTCGGGTTATGAGTTGAAAAAAAAAACATTTAAAATGTAGGCTCACAGGCTTGGCCTGTTTAACCCGCAGGTTAAACGGGTCCAACCCACGAGCTAGTTTATATTTAAATTTGTTATTTTATTTTAAATAAACTCCATCTTTTCTTCATACTATTTCACTTTCACACTACAATTTTTAGAAAAAATGAAGAATTTCTAATCTAAGATAATATTATATTATTATTCCTTACATTGAAATATGAGAAAATTGATATTTAAAGTTCATTGGTTGTTAATTTATTGAAAATTAATTGTGAATGTTCTTGATTTTGGATGATTAAATATTTTAAATTATATATGGCTTAAGTTATCATAAAAAAATGTGTATTGGACCAAAGCCTAATAATTTTAAAACAAAAAAAGCAAAAATATAAAAGTATATGTGGGCTAGCCCGTGGCCAGTCCGCGGCTAACCAGCGGCTTTGCAGTCTTTATGCAGTCTTGAAAAAATCGGCCTATTTAAAACGTAGGCTAGTGTGGGTTAATTGTGACATCCCGGCGCTGTTGAGGGCGGGGAGTGATCGTCGGTGCATTGGCACGGACAAGGAGCGGCTCCTGGCAGGCTTCCAGCGGGGAATGTGACATCTCGGGCACTGTTGAGGGCGGGGAGTGATCGCCGGTGCATAGGCACGGACAAGGAGCGGCTCTTGGCAGGCTTCTAGTGGGAGGGACACATGAACGATTGAATACATACCAGAATGAGAGGGATCCAAAGACTGTATAGGTATGGGACTATACAGTCGAGGATAGCTTAAAGGAATAAATTCGTACTACCTATACCAACAAATGCATTAGCCTTTTCGGTGGCCTATCACTTAAGAACTCCAAAGTTAAGCGTGCTTAACTTGGAGTAATTCTAGGATGGGTGACCTCCTGGGAAGTTCTCAGGAAGTGTGTGGGTGAGGACAAAAGCACATTAGAAAGGTCTCGTGTTGGTCTGTGGGGAGAGTCGTTCACTCCTGAAAAGCGGCTGGGGTGTTACATTAACCCGTTGAAAGAAGGGCTTATACAGGTTGGTTCGTTGTGGGGTAGGCCAGCCCATATACCCAATTCTAGTTTGGTGTTTGGGCATCCCCCTAATTTGTATCTATGTAAGAGATGAGAGTGGTTGTTGAGGATGGATATAGATGCAAGCCATGGTGGAGAGTGTAAAACATCCTAATATTTAAAACAAGGTTTCTAAAACCCAAATAAATTTTTCGCGAATTACTTTCAATTTCAAAATAGGATTTTGGAGCAGTACAAGAACACAGTTATCACTACATCAACCTTCTAATGTGTAGTTCATCATCACATAACCTACTCATTTATGTAATGCAACAATTTCATGGATATATCAAATATCACACACATTTATATATATGGTGGACCAACCAGTCCATAATACAACATCATCATCCAGCTGAAGCCGTTAGTTACCTACTCAACTAAGCATTTATGTATATACATATATAACAAAACAGGTATACACAGGAGCCGGCCAAGGCTACTACAAAACTACTATATACATTATATACAATATATATATATAGTACTCCACGCTCGATCTTGGTGATCTCTCACCAATCTCCATCACGTCCTAAATCCACTGTAAAAATATCCATAAATAGGGGTGAGCATATACATGTCAAATGACAGTTATTGAATCGGATCAAGTATCCAATTCATTAATATATATAATCATATTCAATACTACACAACCTCATCATATAACATTCAATCTCATATTCTCATATAATCATACCATTCATGTTGTTCTCAACAACATATATCAATGCATGAATATGCTTAATTATATGGATCCATTATTAAGTTTTAATTTTTGTGTTGCAACACTGGCTCTCAGCCATAACTCAGCTCTCAGCTGATCCGGCTGTTTTACTGGTACCAAACCGTTTGCCCTCTCACGTGACACAATCACTCTCAGCGACAACGGTAGTGTCACGGGCTAACCTCGAGCCCCGCTCAAGAGGTTTTACCTTGAGTCCCACCCAAGGTCTTTTGTGGAATCCTCGAAACCACGATCATATTTCATATTTATTCATCAATTTAAGCATCCCATGCTATATCAATTTGCATCTCATGCATATACTCATATTATCATTACATATCCTACTACATATCATGCATAGGAATCATAACAATTTCACAAATACAACATATATATCTCATGTCAAATTCAATATCAATAACATATGAACGGAAAATATCATAACACAGTTATATCACACATATTATATATTCGGGATTTCTCAATAAAATAATAATACTATCCCGAACCCGTTCATAAACTATGCATTTAAAATGTAAACGCTCCCCCTACCTGGAATAAAGAATTCCAAAAGCTCCTTGGGCTATTGGATATTATCCAATCACAGTTCACAAGTTCCAAATCGAATTTTTAGTTCTGAAATCTTCCACAGCTACCTAATTTATTGGAAACAAACACTGTTAAGCTTTAATCCTCTAAAATTAGCAATTAAGAAGCCCCTTGATTTCACTTTTTCATAATAAACTCTAGGTTCTTGAAAAACCTAAGCTCTCACAACACATCAATGGCTTCCAGTCTCTATGAAATTCAAGAAATTGAAAGGTTTAAGGATTAAATCATATTTCTACACAAGAATTCATCTTCTTACCTTGAATTAAGGAATTCAGAGTTCTTTCCCTACAAGCCCAGCTTCCACGTGAGATAAGAAGAAAGGAAGAAGATGAATTCCACTTCACTTGATAATTTCCAATAGAAATTGGAAAAGAAAAGGATTAGAGTGATATTTTGGATGAAAAGAGGAAGAAGATGAAGAAGAAATATCTTTCTCTCTATCTCTCGAAAGTTTTAGAAAAAAAGAAGAGATTTCAGCTTTTAAAATAGTTTAGGGACGCATTGGTCATTTTGGTAATTGTTCAAATTAATTTCCAATTTGCCTTTAAATCCCTCTTTAAACATCATTTTAATAATAAATCCTATTTTTAGGATGTTACAGAAACAAAGCCCTGTCACTCACTTTGGAATGCCCACAACACCATACAACCCTGTTATGCTTCACCTTGCTATAAACATACAAAATAAAAGGCCCCATACATAAACCTCCACACGGCTAGAGAGAGAAAGAGAGGGGAAGGGAGAAACTTAGAATTAATGGTGCCGGAATGCTCACTTCACATTCCCCGATCACAAATCCATGGTTAATTGCAAGCCAAAGCGGTTTGAACCCTTCCAATTAAGCCCTAGGAGTCACAGCCAGAAAGAGGGGAAAGAGAAGAATAACTTCTTATTCTGTTTTGCATGCTTCAACTGTAATGTTTTAACTTTGCTCGTGACACTGACGCTACGTGCCAGGTCACTAATGTGCATCTGACGCTATGTTTTAGTGTCACGCTACACGTTAAGGCCCCTAATGCCACTTCCTTTAAAAATTCATTCTAAATTCTATTTTCCTTCTAAAATCCTTACTCCATTTTTAATTTAACTTAATTAAATGCTAACTTTACTTTCCCAAAAATTAATTTACCCGGGATGTTACAGTATGCATGTGTTCCTTTATTGGGTTATGCATAAATAAACAAATCTGCTGAACAACATAAGAAATGTCAGATCGTGTAAAAGTAAGATATTGTAGGCACCTGCAAGAATGTGATGATGAGAGAGATCATTATAAGGTGTGCTAGAACGAGCACTCAACTTCAATTTGGTATCAAATGGTGTGAGATTAGGCTTACAAGATGACATGTTGGCCTATTCTATTATCTCTTCAACATACTTTATTTGAGATGCAAAAAAATAAATACCTGCATGATGAGTTACAACTATCCCCAAGAAATAACTCAGTGGCCCTAAATCTTTCATCGTAAATTTAGGGGTATTAGATAAGGCACAATCCTTCTCCAAGTCTTCCAACATAGAGAATCTTCCTTTTAGCTCATTCACACAATTCAAGTATAACTGGAGCTGAGGCTCACGGACTTGGTATTTGTGACGTCCCGTATAATTTTCCGAATAAATTTTTCGCGTTTTTAAAAGATCATTTTAAAATCCATAAATTAAATTCAGAGTTCACGTAACAGTTGATAATTGCAGAATATTATCATACATACTAGTCGTGAATAATTAAATTCAAGAAAACATTTAAGTAGCGGAAACGATTTAGAAAATAACGGTACATGATACGTTATACTTATTACAACCCATAAAATCAAAGTCCAAGTAATAATTCATATAGGCATCAATCATGGCATCACTCTTCATTCTGCATGGCATTCACTGTAAAAATTAATGTAAGAGTGAGACAGAATATAGAATAAATATAAAATAAATAAAATTAGACAAACACAATCAACAAACCATAATGATATGATGAATATACCAAACAAGTTCATTTATATTTAATAAGTCTTTAATTTAGTCCAATGATGTCATGCTGGATCCATTTGGTTTGGTGGGAATACTGCAGTAAAAAGTCTCATAGAGACTCCAGTAGGAATTAGTATAACCATGAATCCCTACACTTTCATGGCTCCTGCGAAATTAAGTGCACAAGTAGGAATTAGCATAACCATGAATCCCTACACTTTCATGGCTCCTACAGAAATAAGTATACCAGTAGGAATTTGCACAACCATGGATCCCTACACTTCCATGGTTCTTGTGAAAATAGGGCTTAAACTCATCATAGAGTAACCCCCCACCAGGGTAGGCAATCATGGAACCCCTAAATTCCATGGTGCGTCCAAATGCTTATGATGCATGAATGCCTTTAATTCTCTTTATCATTTAACATACCATGATATATCAATTTCCAAAACCACTTGGAAAACCACAAGTCCTCAAAGGACACATCACATATAATAATTTTCAGAATCATGGATTTACTGTTTCAACCACATATATCAATAACCGCAAGGCATTCATGTATATATATTAATTTAGTCATTCATAATTATTCACCACCAAAATACACAAACTGAATGATGCTCATTAGACACTCATCAACATTCATAATACTTCATAATCACTCAAGAATTCAATAATAAATTGTTACCCATAGGGAAAATATCATTTTTATCCATAATAACCATTATAAGCAAATTTCAGCATTTCCAACAGCAACATACGTTAGTAAAACAGTTATAACATGAGCAAATCAAATCCTTTTCATGTGATTCCACTTTCTATAGCTCAATAACATAAATATCTACAACTTTCATGAAGACCATAAATTCAAATTCTAAACAGAAATATCACTTATTCACAGAATACAAAACTGCCTCAAAGAGGATTTTTAAAACGTACACAGGTTAGTATTTTCAATGTTTATGGAGCTACAAAAACAATTTTGGCATGAAACCAGTTCTAAATTATTCTTAACACAAATATCTACAACTTTCATGAAGGCACCAACCACTAATTCTCACCACAAAATTCCCAGTTTTAAAAATAAGATTCGGATTTCATAGTTAACAGATTTTCATCATGAACACACTTCTGTATTTTGAGCATATCTAGAGCTACAAGCATCTTTTTAACTCAAAACCACTTTCTATAGATCTCTAACATAAATATATACAACTTTCATGAAGACATCAAAGTCTAAAAACGTATGTATAATTCCCAGAATATTCATATATGCACAAAACACAAGATAAGTATTTCAATCGGACATGCTGTAGTATTTTGATCATAACTCATGCTATACATATCCAATTTAGTCAGTTCAGGTCTCAAAATTCACATAACAAGAAGATATACAACTTTGATGAAGACACCAATCACTAATTCTCACCATAAAGTTTCTAGTTTTAAAAATAAAATACGTATCTCAAGTTAACAGATTTATAGCTTGGACATACTTCAGTATTTTAGGCATAACTCGAGCTAAAAAAATCATTTTGACTTGAAACCACTTTCTACAGATCCATAACACAAATATCTACAACTTTCATGAAGACATCAAAGGCTGATTATGCATTTATAAGTCCCAAAATTTTAATATATACACAAAACATAGGATAAATATTCCACTCGGACATGCTGTAGTATTTTGGCTATAACTTTTGCTATACATATTCAAATTAATTGATTCAGGTCTTAAATTTTAGATATCAAAAAGATCTACAACTTTCATGAAGAAGTCAGAATCAAAATCACACGTTTTCAATCTCAAAACTGAGTAACAAGATATGAAAATAAAACTGGAATCCTAGGACAACATACAATTCTACCCATTTCATAATCATTCACAACCCTGTCCCCTCTTACTTGGTTTGAAGATAGTTGGCTGATTGAAAATGGTCTCCTTGCTGTCCTAGCTTCAGATCGAAAGTGTATTGATGGAGAAGAGGAATTGAGAGTTTCAAAATCATTGTGTGATTGTTTAATAATGCAAGGCAGTGGGAGACAACTTTCCATGAGTGGTTTGCTAGTGGGCTGTTAGTGGAGATAATGGAGATTTAGATAAGAAAGTAGGCTCTATAGTTGTCCACTTCTGCCGCCTGCCTAATGGAGTTGGTATGATTGAAGAGAAGTATATTAAAATATGTATAAAAGGACAAGATTGGAGTCAAACGTTAATCTGACACTGAAAACCGACTGGAATTCCACTCGGTCAGCCTCTGAACCGACTGGAATTCTACCCAGTCAGCATATATGCCGACTGGAAATTGTCAGTAACGTGAAGAGAGGGAAATCTGAGTCCTCTCGCTCAAGCGGAATCCTATCTCGCTTGAGCGAGTGCCACACATTACACTGGCAGAGGAGTTTCGCTCAAGCGAAAACCGACTCGCTTGAGCGAGTGTGAGTTTCGCTCGAGCGAATACTGACTCGCTTGAGCGAGACACACAAGCCTCACTTATTCCACTCTCACTCGCTTAAGCGAGGAACTCATTTGCTTAAGCGAAGTCCAACCAGAGGTCGTTATTCCCCAAAACCGATCCTTCATCCACTCGGTTTCCACTCAATAAATTAAATTCAAACCGACTCCAAACTCTCAGATTCTCACTCGGTAGAACCTCTTGAAACCGAGTCAGCTCTCAATCAGTCTCTCACTCGGTAGTTTCAAACCAAATCATTCCTAAGCCGACTCACACTTACATAGTCTATCACTCGGCTAATTCCGAGTCATCACAAGCAGTCTTTCACTCAATTAAATCTTTCCAGACCGATCCTACACTCTTTGGTTTGTCACTTGGTAGATTACTACAAACCGACTCATTCTACTCGATTGTGCACTCGGTAAAATCAATTAAAACCTGATTCCCAACACCTAGATTTCTACTCGGTAGAATAATCCTTACTGATCATCATTCACTCAGCATTTCACTTCCAGAACTGATTCAACATCAGATCGGTCATCACTCGGTAATTCCTTTCCTTACCGACTCATCTCTTAATTGATTACTCATTCGATATGTCATCCCAAAACCGACTCCTCATCAGGTTGATCCTCACTCAGTTAATAACTCTAAGACCGACCAACGCCCATTCGATCTTCACTCAGTATTCATACCTTTTCTCACCTGAGAAATAACTTAACCATTCATACATCAGATACAAGCATCACAGTCAAGTCTCACTCGGACACAGCCATTACTTAATTACTCAGGATACATAACTCCCTATTTACTCGGAATAGGTACCCATATTCACTCGGAACATATATATATATATATATAACTTTCACTCAGAATAGTTATAACATCTTTCACTCAGAAAGCAACACTCAGGAATATTAAAGTTTTCCCCACTCGGGGTTCACTCTGCTAATCATTACTTAGCCAAGGTTAGGCCAACTTCTTCAACTACATTTCACTCAGAGTCCATTAAGGCCATCATCTCTCGAAAAATGCCCACACGTATGATTCTCACTCGGAAATGGAGTCGTATACATAAGGCTCACTCGAAATGTTACACAACTCTGGTTCCTCTCTCGGAAGTATCTCTCCAGTCATATTTCACTCATAAATAAATTTTCCTTTGTACTCCTTCTCGGAAATGGGCACTAAGGAAACTTTCACTCAGAAATGAAAATGCTTAACAATGTATGACTCAGAATTGAGTCGTTGGAAAATACTTGACTCAGAAATGAGTCCTTCTGAGATGTTTGACTTGGAATTGAGTCATTCAGATATAATTGACTCGGAAGTGAGTCATTTGAATGCTTTTGACTCAGTAGTGAGTCATTCCAAGGTGAGTCACTCGGATTCTTTCACCCAGAAGTGGTTCTATCAGTCCCACTTCACTCAGAAGTGCCTCAGACAAGAATTCCACTCAGAATAAACTCTCTTGGCCATGTTCTGCTCGGAAAACACAACCTTCACTCGGAATATCTCTTAGTCACTCAGAATTTTCCTTTTTCACTCGGAATAGAGTCTCTTCCTTACTCGGACAGTCCTTTCTAAGGCATGCTTCAGTCGGAAATTGGATAATATTAATAATGACCTAGATTAAAAATAATTACACATGAGATTGAAATTTTTAGGATGTTACAGTATTCGCCCTGAATCTTGATATCACTAGTTGTGAATCGCTATAGAGGGTTACTTTTATTGCTCCGATATCAATCACGGCTCGAAGTCCGCCAAGACAAGATTCGTACTCAGCCTGGTTGTTAGAAGTTTTAAAATTGAATCAGAGAGAAATCTCTAAATACACACCATCATCACTCTCAATGACGACACCGACTCCACATCCTTTACTATTCGACGAACTATCGACATAAACGGTCCAATGAGCGTGAGGTGCAGTTGGGTCTGCCCCCGTCATTTCCACAATGAAATCAACCAAAACTTGAGCCTTGATAGCGCCGCGTGGCTCATAGGAAACCTCAAATTCTGAAAGTTTGACAGACCACTTAATCATCCTCCCCGCGAGGTCTGGCTTGCTCAGTACAGACCAGAGTGGCATGTTTGTTCTCACCATAATTGGGTGTATGTAAAAGTATGGCCTTAACCAACGTGAAGCCCAAACAATTGCGAGCGCGGCCTTCTCGATCTTCTGGTACCGGCCCTCCGCTCCTTGTAGCATCTTACTAGTGAAATATACTGGCCTCTGCCACTCCAGGGTCTCCTTGACTAATGCTACTCCCAGAGCCTCATCCGAGATTGCCAGATATAAGATTAGTGTTTCTTCGGGGTCAGGTTTTACTAAAATCAAAGGGCTCGACAACACCTCCTTGAGCTCCAGAAATGCCTGCTCTTGCTCCTGTCCCCACTCGAACTTCTTGGATTTCTTCAACACCTTGTACATAGGCATAAATCGTGCCAAGGCAGCCACTTTCCCATTCAGAGATTGAACCTCCCTTATGTTCTTCAGACTTTGCATGCCTAGTATTACTTGGCATTTCCCCGGATTAGCCTCAATGCCATATTAAGTTAACATGAAACCCAGGAACTTCCCAGCTGGGACAGCGAAAGTGCACTTCAATAGGTTTAGCCTCATGTTATATTATCTCAAGCGTGTGAATACCTGGCGTAAATCTTCGATATGATCACCCCCAGCCGGGGTCTTGGCTATGATGTCGTCAATATACACCTCCACCAACTTGGTGTGCATGCTTTCAAACACCTTGTTAATATACACTGGTAAGTGGCTCCAACGTTCTTCAAATCGAAAGACATGACGGTGTAGCAAAAAACACCGCGGTCATTGACAAAAGCTATCTTTTCCTGATCTTCCTCCCACATCAGAATCTGGTTGTATCCTGAATATGCGTCTGTGAAACTTAGATACTGATAACCAGATGAATCATCCACTATGCGATCAATATTAGGGAGAGGATACGGATCCTTCGAGCAGCAATAGTTGAGGTCCATATAATCAGTATACATCCTCGATTTACCATTGGCCTTTTGTACCATCACCACGTTCGATAGCCAAGAGGAATAACTGATTTCCTTAATAAATCCGGCCTTCAACAACTCCTCTGTCTGCTCACAAGCTACCTTTTGCTTCTCTGGACCCAATATTCTTTTCGTTTGGGCGACTAGCCTCGTCTCTGGGTAGACAGATAACTTGTGACAACAGAAATCGGGGTCCATCCCAGGCATATCCGCAGCAGTCCATGCGAACAAGTCCTTAAAGTCGTGAAGGAGTACAAACAGCCGCTGTTTCATCACAGTTTCTAACTTGTCATTGATATGTGTGATTTTTTTTGGGAATCTCCCAACACAATGTCTCTTGAACCTCCTTCTGGTGTGGGCTTGGAAGGGTTGAGCGGATCAATCTTCAATTTCACTCTAGGGTCGAGATCAATCAGGATAACGGACCCTGCCGCCGTTTCTCCATCATTCAATTTCCTCTTCTTGTTGAATGCCTCCAGCTTCACCATGTTTAGGCTCAGGTTATAACTGTTGGTGTATGCACTACGAGCTATTAATGTATCAATTTTAACTTATCAATAAAATTAGTATTTTTAGTTTTAAACTAATTTTAATGCTATTTGTCCTGGAATAATAGGTCATATAAGAATTATTCTTAAAACATCCATAATCAAGTATTTACATGGGGACATGTAAATACATTAAGATTAGTGTGTGAATGTACTGATGATTTGATCTCACAAATCATGGATATGTGATATCAAGTCTTTACACGGGTACACATTAAGAGTAATGTTGTACTGGATAGACCCACCATGAGAACGTTGCATGGATCGTTACATGAGTGTCATAAACGGTTCTCAATGTGATAATGGTATATAGTCCTTCGACCTGAAGTCACTACGATTCCTACATAAGGAGTTTATTGTTTTAATACAATCAAACGTTATCTGTAATAAGATGACCATAAAGATTGTGATTAGGCAATAGACAAATTATGCAGAGGGATGTGAGTGATGTAGATGGAATTTGTCTCTCCTATGTGACAGGAGTGATATCTATGAGCCACTTGATAGAGTGAGACTAACGAAATGCATGGCTATGCTAGGACGAATAAATATTAGATATTTATTCTGTAAAGTCTACTCTAGTATCAAGTAAAATAAATTGGGCCATACAAGGATGACGACGACCATGCCTTTGGCCCAATTAGATATCGTGACAAAAGGAATAAATATATAAAATAATTATCACTTATAGGTCATGTCGATGATAAATAATATTCGGACATAATGATGTATTGCTAGATACCGCTCTTATTTTATATTAATAATAAAATAGTTTAGTATTAATATAACCAAATATTTTACCTATAAGGTCACACACATAAAGTAAGCCCACCAGAGGATAGTTTTATTTTAGTTAGACTGAAAATAAAACTATTTGGGCCTCACTTATTTAGAATGAGTCAGGAGCCCAATGTTTAATGAGAGCTCAGGTCAAGACCTAAGCCTATATATAAAGCATGACATGCTCATAGGCTGCTGCTCAGAAATTAGATTACAATCAAATTCCGTACTAGCATTTAGATCTTTGGTTTTCTGGTGGGAGTGCTCGTGTGGACTCCTAGGGCGAAGCTACAATTGCTTCGATCGAGGAACTCATTGTGCGTCTATAAGAGGTAATCCCTAAATCAAAACTTTAATTACATAATGCTTTGAGACATTTGTATTTGCAATCCTTATTTTTGGGAATCCTTTGTGTTTCCGTTGCCTGACCCTGATGGGATTCCCTAACAATAACAGTACCTAGTCATCTCCTGATCACCTCAGAGGGAAGATATGTCGTTGTCCTTATCGATGAACTTGATAAGGAGATGTGGAGTGGATACAATCGCTTCCATGGCATTTAGGGTAGGGTGACCTATAATACCGTTGTAAGGTAACTCCATATCAATCACCAAGACCCTGGATTTCACCGTCCTTGCTCCTGGCTCGCCTTCAAAGGACATAAGGGTGTCAAGGTACCCCTTAGTGGGTTGCTTCGCTCCGTTAAAGGCTGTTAGTTCCTGCGTATAAGGTTGTAAGTCTGAGTCATTGAAACCCGTCCTTTTAAAACAGTTATAAAAAAAAACATCATAGGAACTCCCCTGATCAACAAGGATCCTCTTGACGTCCTTGTTGGTGATCATAGTGATTATGACCACCGCGTCATCACCCCCTGGGATGGTTGGGCCAAAATCTTCATCCGAGAATGGCACTACCAGTGCCTCCACACCATCTCTGAAAGGGCGGTTATCCCTGGACTTCCCTTGGATAGACAAAATCATTCGGTGATTATTCTTATGGGCTGCGATCGACGCTCCACCCCTAGCAAACCCTCCAGCGATCATGTCAATTACTTTGTGTCGACCTTGCCTCTGTTGCTAGGGCATGTCGTCCTGCTGAGCGTCCTCGCTGATAACAACTCCCTTCTGTTTCTTAGCGGCTGCAAACCTCCTGACCGGGTTACGACTGTTATCGCCCTCATCATCGTGATCTCTTCCTCTCTTCTCATTCCGGTCTGGTTCATCCAAGGATTTCTCCTTGAAGAGGTACTGCTTCAACTTTCCCTCCCTGATGAGGGTTTCCACAGCGTTTTTCAACGCCTTACACTCGTCCGTGGTGTGGCCCACCTGCTCATGGAAACCATAGTACTTCTGTGAATTACCAGGCCGTCTCAACGGAGCTGGCTTCCTTACCCCATACACGCTGAGTGTAGGCCATCCGACCTCCCTTAAAATCTGGGAATGCCTGGTGTTTAGTGGGCATAGTTGCTGAAAGAGACTATACGCCTATCCTGCTGCTGAGATCGAGGGCTTCAGAAATCATCTCTCTGGGTGCCTCTCTGGTCTCACCCTTTCCTTATCTCTCCGTGGTTGAGAGGAAGACACTGGTGGTTTAACCCTAGCCGCCGTGGCCTCCAGATGCATCTCTATGCCCACGTATTTTGAGGCCTTCCTTTGTAACTCTTCAAACGTCATCGGAGGACTCTTCGCCAAAGATAGGGCAAAAGCTAATCCGGGTTGCAGGGCCTCAATAACAATATTCAGCTGAATGGCCTCTGTAAGATTAGGCACCATAGCTGCCTCCTTGTAAAAGCTCTTCAAAAACTCCTTAAGAGTTTCGCTCTCTCCTTACCTGATCTGGGCCAAGGTATGAGATGTCCTGGGGACATCCCTAGAGATGACAAAATGATTCTCGAAGGCTGCTGCCATCTCCTCCCAGGAGTCTATTGACCCTGATGGTAGACCCTTGAACCAGCTAAGGGCCTCATCCACTAAAGTTCGTGGGAACATCCTGCACATCACATCTTCGTCAGCCCTCAAGTATATAGCTTCATATACGTAAGCATCAAGATGCTTAATGGGGTCAGTCTCTCCATTATACTTAGTCATTTGCAAATGCTTGGGAATAGGCACACTCATGAGCCTCCTCGAGAATAGAACGTTGAGCCGATACGTTCTAGAGGCTACTGCCATTGGCTCCTTCCTTCTTCCACTGACTCCATCCCCAGAGTCATGAGTTTGCTCCCGCTCCTCGTAGGTGGGAATTTTTAAATACTGGACAGTGGTGGATTTCTCCCTCCCAGAGGTGTGATGAGTCTCCTCAGCCTGAGACGTTACCTTATTCTCTGTCACTCTCTTCTCTCTCCTCAACTCCATCAACTCCTCCCTAAGTTGCCTTATAACTTCATCTCAAGGATCTAGAACTGCCACAGGTATCACCCTCCTCGAGTTGGTTCCAGGAGATTCGAAATGAAGTCTCCTGTTAACATGTTGATGGGTCACATCCTCTACATGACCATCGACGAAATCATGTCCATCTCCCTCCATAGGTGGCTACTGAACTTCAGCGAAAAATGGGGATAACTCTAACGAGTCCCACTGGGCGTGCCAATGAACTGGTCTAGCCCGGGGTCAAGGATCTGGACTAGGAACCAGCCACAAAAGTCTAAGATTTAAGTGTTTGCACACTGGTACAATGGGTATCCGGTATTATAATCCGACCTCTCAGTGGGAGAGTTTGGTCTTATTGTCCTGGAGATCCTTCACACCAAGCTTTCACGTTGATGAGGGCGAAAAGTGGTGTCACCTGCGAAGATTCTTCGACGCTCAAGTCAGTGAAAAGAATGAAAACTCAGAGAAAACTTGAGCAATGCAATAGTGTATTAAGAGTAGGAACAACGTAACCTTATGTGTGCATGAAAATCGACTATTTATAGATGAGCATGGAAAATGAATCGTTAGGCACAAGTGGGGCTAGGAGACTCTGACGCAGTGCTCAGTGTATGATCAAGAGTAATTCAATGCTCAGTGTACCATTCTGATACAAGAATGAGGAAGGTCCACCTTTCCCGCGTATGACTCCTGTAGCTATACTTTGTACCTTCTGACGGGTGGCGTGGATACTTTCCGCTATGCAGGGTATCAATCATGGGAAGTGGAATAACTACTTATCCTCTCAAAGTATAGGTGAACGGTTATGTGTAATAAAATAGGGAGAACGTAGGTGTTGGGTCAAGAGTCAGGAGGTGCGTGGCGTAAAGTACGCTTTCGACGCATGATACGGGAAGAACGAGATCTTTACCAACGTCCCTGTAACCACAGAACAGATCATAACCGGTGTGCGAAGTGTTGTCTTGGTCATACCGGTATAGGAAGAACGTCTATACGGTTCAGTAGTCCGATATTCAACCTGTAACTTCGGTAGCATGCAGAAAACTGATAAAATGACACCCTTGCCCTGGTACCGGTATCTAGACCGGATCAGTTACCCAAGAATCCGATGATGCTAGTGGTAACTATTGTGACATTTCCCCTCCAAACCATAACACTAGTGGTGGTAAGAAGCAACAAAACTGTAATAGCAGTGGTAAAAGGTGCAACGATGACCACAATAATGGCAAGGGTAATAACGGCCGCACTGGCAGTGGGACCGGTGGCGCCCGAGGGGTGGACAATAACATCATAACTAGTAGTATTGGCAACCTTGGATGAGTAGTGGACAATAAAATTTATGGCCATGGTCTTTTATGACTTGGGCCATTCCCCCTTGTCCTTACCCTACATCTCTTTAGGCCAGGCTCAATACACAGCTAAGGCAAGTTGGTGTTCTTGGACCACGCCCATAACAAGCATTTTCTACATTAACACAATCCACCCCAACTAATATTGAAGCAGTGATGCATTCTCTTGGGCTCTCTCCTCTAGATACAAACTGGTATATGGATATCAGAGCCACCTTTCATATGACATCTGTGCAAGGTAATCTCTCGTCTTATTTTAATTTAAGCAATAATGTGGTATAATTGTCAAAAGTGGTCATTCCATTCCAATTCATGGATATGGTCATGCAAACTTGTCTCCCCCGCATCCACCTTTGTCCTTAAAAAACATTCTTCAAGCTCCTCAACTTATTAAAAACTTAGTTTCAGTTAAAAAGTTCACTATTGACGATTCAGTTTCTATTGAATTTGATCCTTCTGGGTTTTCTGTGAAGGATTTTCAAATAAGGATTGAGATGTGATAGTCAGGGTGACCTTTATCCCATTACCCCCACACATACCACAAAGTAAGCTACCTCTCCATCCACATTTGCAACCTTAGCACATTCTTTATGGCATGAATGATTGGGTCATTCGGGAACACTTGTTTTTGACTCCCTTAGGTTAAATAAATTCATCGAATGTAATGGAACTCGTAGTTCTCATATTTTTCATTCTTGGAAAACATGTTAAGTTTCCTTTCGTTTCTTCTACTACATGCACTTTATGCCATTTGATATTATTCATAACGATCTTTGGACAACTCTCGTTTTAAGCTCCTGAGGCCACAAATATTATATGTTATTGTTGGATAATTGCTCTAATTTTCCGTGGACTTTTCCCTTGTCTAAAAAGTCTTGAGTTTTTCCCACTTTCTTAACATTTAGAGTTTTCGTTCGCATTCAATTTGAACGGGAAATACATAAATTTTAATGTGATAGTGGAAAAAAATTTGACAATGGGCCATTTTGGGAATTTTGTTGAGCCCAAGGTTTTCTTTGTCTTTCTTGTCCCCATACCTCCTCACAAAATGGGAAGGTCGAACGAAAAATCTGAACTATTAACAACATCGTTCGCACGTTACTTGCCCATGCTTCCTTACCACCAGTTTTTTGGCATCATGCATTACAAATGAAAACCAACCTTCTCAATATTCTTCTGAATAAACAATTAGCCTATCAATCTCCTCTTAAAATTCTCTACCAAAAGGACCCTTCTTATTCTCATCTTAGGGTATTCAATTGTTTATGTTATCTCTTTTCCCCTTCTACAACAATAAACAAGTTACAAGCCCGCTTTACTGCATGTGTCTTTTTGGGATATCCACCCAATCATTGTGGGTAAAAATGTTATGACTTATCCTTCAATAAAATCATAATAACTCACCACGCCATTTTTTATGAAACCCAATTCCCTTTTACTAAAGTGTATACTTTATACAATCACACATATGATTTCTTGGATGATGGTTTATCTCCTTATGTTGTCCATCATTTTACCTCATATAACAACCTAATGCCTAATGCATCACACTCCCATCCCTCTACTGTTACCGAGCTGCCAATTTCAAGTCCAAACCCATCTCCCACCTCTGTGTCCAACCTCCTCCAATTTCAACCCAATGTCCAGTTATTAGGAGTCAACATGGGATTTTTAAGCTAACAAAAACTATAGTCTACTTAGCCATGTTACTAAATCACATATTCTTCATAACTTCATGTTTGCCCTTAATGACCCAAATTGGAAATTGGCCATGAATATGAATATAATGCTGTTATTAATAATAAGACGTGGGAGTTAGTGCTCTATCCACCTGATGCTAGTGTGATTCGTTCCATGTGGATTTTTAGACATAAAGAAAAGTTTGATGGCTCTTTTGAGAGGCATAAATCTCGTCTTGTAAGTGGTGGCCAAACTCAACAGGTTGAAGTGGATTGCGGCAAAACTTTTAGCTCGATAGTCAAACTGGCAACTATTCGCATTGTTCTCAGCTTAGCTCTCTCCAGAGCATGGCCAATCACCAGCTTGATGTAAAAAATGCATTCTTGCACCGAGAACTCAAAGAAATTGTATACATGCACCGACCTATGGGTTTTCAAGACCCCACGCACCCTAACTAAGTTTGTTTGCTAAAGAAATCTTTGTACTAGCTTAAGTAAGCTCTCTGGCCATGGTACAAAAGGTTTACAAATTATGTTTATACTGTTGGGTTCTCTCTTCATTCTCTTTTCATCTACTGTAATAGTAATGATATAACTTACATTCTTTTAAATATGGATAGCATTATCTTAACTGCTTCCTTTGATATCCTACACAATTCCATCATGACTTATCTCAATTCTAATATCATAAAAGATGGTTAATTTCCTAATTACTAATATGACCAATGATCAATTATATACATTTTACATGAGTGATTTTTTGACTAATATTAAGGTAATAAATTGATACACTTAATAATAAATTGTTAAGATTATGTTATATTTACACATGTAGTGGAGCTACAGAAAGATATAAATGAAAATTTGTACTCCTCTGAATGATCAAATAATTATAACAAAAAAAATTAACTTACGAGTATGAAAATTTTAGGTGAGGGATCTACATGTACACAAACAGAGCTTTGAGTGGTAAAAATATAAAAGTGTTGATGAGAAGATGGTGTATATATAGTGAGTGGAAAATTGGGAATCCAATCCAATTCAATTCCGAGTCTTGTTGTTGTGAGTGAGAGAAGGGAAGAATGTGGATGGTGCTCTCTATCCCCCAAACGCAAGCTATTGCCACACCAAGCTATTACCCCCAACCCAACCCAACAAGACTAAGAATCTCATTCACCCTGAGAACCCCTTCAACTTCTTCGCCAACAGCCAAATGCCAGCAACAGCAACAAACCACTCCCTCATCCGTCGAACCCAAAAGAACCCAAGACGACGGCATTCCCGCGGAAGACGTGAAGATGCTCGCGAAATTCAAGTCACGGCACAACTACATCCGCGTTCTAGAAGTTTCTAGAAAAACCGACCACCCTTTCCGCGGTTCCAGGCTCCTCCTTCTCGACGCCCCGGGAAACATCCACAGCATCTCGTTCCTCTTCAAATCCCTCACCAAGACCTACTTCGACGTCTTCGCCATGCTTCCCCCTATCGTTCCCCCGGGTCCCCTCGCCATCCTCGGCTTCGGCGCCGGCTCCGCCGCTCGCATCCTCCTGGACCTCTACCCCGACGCCGTCCTGCACGGCTGGGAACTGGACCCCGCCGTCATCCACGTGGGCAGAGAGTATTTCAACCTCGGGAAGCTCGAGAGGGAGAACCAGAAGCGGCTCTTTATCTACGTCGGGAGTGCCCTGAACGCCAGTTTGCCGAACGGCTTCTCGGGCATTGTGGTGGATTTGTTCTCGAAGGGAAGCTTGATTCCAGAGCTTCAGGAGGCCGCGACGTGGCAGAAGATGAAGATGCGTTTGAAGGAAGGAGGGAGGATGATGGTGAATGTTGGAGGGAGCTGTGTGGAGGCGGAGAGTAAGGTGAGGGATGGGAAGGTTGTTATGCAAGAGACTCTCAAGGCCATGAGAGAGGTTTTTGGAGAGAAGCTTTTTGTTCTGAATCTCGGGAATCGTAAGGATGATAGTTCCCTTGCTCTTACTGGGGATTTTCCTCAACCTGAAGCATGGAAGATTAGGCTTCCTGGTCCCTTGAAATGTTATGTGGATATGTGGACGCCCTATTCCGGTTAGATCGTTCATAATCTGTTTGTGTTTATTCCTCTGTGATATTCTTCCCTAGGAAATAGATAATTAGATATATCTCATATTCGTGTTCAATATAATTTCGTGGTTGTCATTGTAAGCACGATGCTTAGCCCCGTTCAACCATGGAATATTGTACAATTCTTCCCTTAATGCATTCTAAAAATTGCAGGATTGTATTTTTTGTGACCTCTCAGCAATCAATTTTAATAGTGTTCATATATAGGGCTTGGCTTGTGTGCAGGGTGGAATGGTTGTTTTTGTTTTGTTCTTTTTGGTTTCTCTTCTTTTAGTCAAATCCAAGTGTGTACCGTGTTCTAACACATCTACCTAAGACTATGTGTAGTGCTGTTGGCATGTGAGAATAGCATTTTGGTTGTGCCTTTGTTATGTGGGAATGGTGATTTTTGTCTTTGGCACCAAAGAAAAGTATGGATGCAGGCTTGAAACAGCAATTCTGTTCCATTTGATCATCTTTTCCTACCATTTTTGTCTTTTGAAAGTTTTTAGAGTCATTTACAGTGGGTTTCCTTTTCTCATTCATGACTGTTGGTGGCCAAAATAGCATTGGCTCCCTAAACACGATTCTTCATTTGATTTCACAAGCTAATAAGAAAAAAGTGAAATCAAGTACAATTTCATTCCTAACCCAATAAAACAGTAAAATAGGAATGGCCAATCCATGACTATTTCCATTCTGATTTTGATTTCAAAGGTGCAATGTCAAGTGCCAACTGTCCTTTATAAAAATAAGCTCTGACTGCGACATATATTGTTAAGCTGTAATTTCATACTTGTTAGGGTTTTAAGTCTGGAATTGTTCCTTGCCACTTCCCTTTTTTGGCTTTAAGTTCTTGAACAGTGCACCTTTGTCCTTTTTTCTTTGTTTTCATAGTTCTTCTGTGTGCAAAAATCAAATTTATGTTTCTACTTCTGTTGCTTGTAATGAGTTATTGTTTTTGTTACTTATATCATGTGCTTTCTTCCTTTCCTGAATATATTGTTCTCACTTCTCACTATGTGTTGTGTTACTGGGCAGCGTGTTCTGTATGTTGACATTGATGTTCACCATGGTGATGGTGTTGAGGAGGCCTTTTACACTACTGATAGAGTAATGACAGTGTCTTTCCATAAGTTTGGGGACTTTTTCCCTGGCACTGGACATATCAAAGACATTGGGATGGGTTTAGGAAAGAACTAGGCCATTAATGTCCCATTAAACGACGGAATGGATGATGAGAATTTCCGTGGTCTGTTTCGAAGCATCATTCAAAAAGTCATGGAGGTTTATCAACCTGAGGCAGTTGTTCTTCAATGCGGAGCTGATTCATTGTCTGGTGACAGGTTAGGTTGCTTCAACTTGTCTGTGAAAGGTCATGCAGATTGTCTTCGTTTCCTTCGATCTTTCAATGTTCCTTTAATGGTATTGGGTGGGGGAGGATATACAATTCAGAATGTTGCCCATTGTTGGTGTTATGAGGTTTGTTTTTCTCTTCTTATACCATATTATAATGCAAGTTGTTTGGTTTGGTTTACTTATTTGGTTTCATGATCCTTCTTTGTTTTAGACAGCAGTAGCAAAGGGAGTGGAGCCTGATAATAAGTTGCTTTATAATGAATATTATGAGTATTTTGGCCCAGATTATATGTAGATCCAAGCAACATGGAGAACCTAAACACACCCAAGGATATGGAAAAAATAAGGTGTTTTTACTATTAATTTTATCTTGGTTGAATTAAAATTGATGATTGGTATTTCAGTTTTTATTTATCACAATTGTGGAAAAAGTTACGGTCATAAATGCTTAATGCATTACATTTTGCTGCATGTATCTCTCATCCTTTCTGCAAATAATGATGCTTTCAGAAACATATGAATAGTTGCATAGACAAGCTATAGTTTATACAGGGAATTATTATTTTCACGCTGGTTATGAAGACATATTGTACTGTCTAGACATAAAATATTTAACAAGGCCCCCGTGGAAGTCGTCTCTGTATGTGGCTGAAGCAAGGACTGAATCCAGTCAGAATTAAGCTTCTCTCTCATGTGTAAAATATTTAGAGATAATTTTTACAATTTCCATGTATTATGCAGTGGCTTAAATGGATTTTTTTTTTCAATTAAATTTCTAGGACCATGCTGCTGGAACAGATTTCCCGACTTCCCCATGCTCCTAGTGTACCTTTTCAGACAACCCCATCAACCTTGGAAGTTCCAGAAGAGGTCAGTAGTTAATAACAGTTGCACTTAATGTCTCCCTACCATTCTCTACTTTTTGTTTGATTTTAATTTTATTATGCATTCAGGCGGAAGAGGACATGGATACAAGATCAAAGCGTCGTAAATGGAATGGTGAAGATTATGATTCTGATCTTGATGAAGATGATAAGGCTAATTCTAAGTGCTCAGATTTCACTGCCCATATGAGGTAAAAGTTAAATTTTGTATCGAAGTTGAATATAAATCAAGTAAGTCCTAAGTTACTCCTTGGGGTTATGAGTGGGACATTTTAGTCTTGAGATTTTAAAAATTGTTTTTAATTTTAAAAATTCATTTTACTTTACTTTTTACTGTTGTTTTGTTATATTAAAAAAGATTAAATTGAATATGGTTTTGTGAACAGAAGCTGAATTAAGCTTTTTTAATATCTCATGAACTAAAATAATCGAGTTCTATAATCTTGAAGACTAATGAGTGTTTACTTTATAATCTGTTTAGTTGACTAGTTGTTTAATAAATAGTGGAATGAAACCTTTGTGACTATCTCTAGCCTGATTAATGTTCTAGGGTCAGTGTGAATGGAAATTTTTTGTGAACTGAAGCTGAATTAAGCTTTTTTAATATCTCATGAACTAAAATAATCAATGCTTACTTTATAATCTGTTTAGTTGACTAGTTGTTTAATAAATAGTGGAACGAAACCTTTGTGACTACCTCTAGCCTGATTAATGTTCTAGAGTCCAGTTTGAATGGAAATTTTTTGTGCATACTCTTTATGCTATTACACAAATTTCTTTTTAGCCGTTTCAAATGAATTTAGTAATCATTTGCACCTTTTATTAAAGCAGAAATACATACTGTGTTTCAGGGATATTGCAGATGCAATGGAAGAAGAGAAGCTAGATGTGCATCCATCATCTTGTTACTGACAGAACTAGATCTTGCACAGCATGTTTGTAATGTAATTTTTAATGTAAAGTTATATAATAATACACAAACAACCCTTAAGAATGCGAATATAATGTTACTGAACACATTGTGCAGATGTAATATAGAGTAGAACATTGTACTTTCTTTTCTTTTATTTTTTATTTTTTATTTTTTTTGGATGAAGTAGATAGAACATTGTTTTGGTCATTCACATTTGCTCGCTTTCATTTTGTCACTTGGAGCTATCATTTTGGTTGCTGATAGATGTTATTACTTTAAATTTGGTTCTTGTTTGTATCTTCAATTTTCTCTGTATGATGATTGATGAGGATAGTAAAGAAAATGAGAAAGCTACAGAATGTTGTTTTATTTCAATTTTTTTAAAAAAAATAGGTATAATCCAAATGTTTGTGTTTAAATTATAATTTTCCAATTATGTTATCTTTATTGAAAGATGGTTATATACATTTTACACGAGTGATTCTTGACTAATATTAAGGTAATAGATTGATATAAATTGATGCACTTAATAATAAATTGTTAAGATTATGCTATATTTACTTATAATTTATTACACTCCCAGGGTTAAGATTATGCTATATTTACATATAACTTATTACACCCCGAGTTGAAGTGAGAGGTTGTCGTATTTCGAGATTGTTTTGAAAGTCTTCAAATAAAACCAATGGAAGACCTTTTATGAAAATATCTACAATTTGATAGTGGGACATGACATGTAAGACAGTATTTGGCCATTAGGTGAAAATCCATCTCGATATGTTAGTTCGTTGATGTTGAACATGATTGCTAAAGAGGTATATTGCATTAACATTATCGCAATATATTAGTGTAGCTTTTGGAATAGGACACGAGAAGAAGGTTGTGTAACCAACAAGATTCAAATACGACATCAACAACCCTTCAATACTCGGCTTCTGTATTAGAACGTGACTACGTAGCTTGTTGTTTCAAGGACCAAGAGACCAAATTATTTCCAAGAAAAACATAATAACCAGATGTCAAGTGTTTGAAGTAGAGCTGGGTATATGGGTTCGGGCCTGTGGGCCGGCCCGTTTAACCCATTCCTACACGGGTTGGGGGTTGAAAAAAGAAGATCATTTAAAATGTGGGCTCGTAGGCTTGACCTGTTTTAACCTACGGGTTAAACGGGTCCAACCCATGAGCCAATTTATATTTAAATTTGTTATTTTATTTTAAATAAACTTTATCTTTTCTTTATACTATTTCACTTTTACGCTACATTTTTTAAAAAAAAGGAAGAATTTCTAACTTAAGTTGATGTTATATCATTATTCCTTACATTGAAATATGAAAAAATTAATATTTAAATTTTATTGGTCGTTAATTTGTTGAAAATTAATTGTAAATGTTCTTGATTTTGAACGATTAAATATTTTAAATTATATGTGGCTTAAGTTTTATTAAAAAAATGTGTTTTGGACCAAAGCCTAATAATATTAAAACAAAAAGTAAAAATATAAAAGTATATGCAAGCTAGCCCATGGCCAGTCCACGGCCTTGCAGTCTTTATGCGGTCTTGAAAAAATCGGCCTATTTAAAATGTAAGCTCATGTGGGTTAACCCGTTGCAAGGCAGGCTTATACTGGTTGGTCTGTTATGGGGTGAGCGAGCTCGTATACCCAGCTCTAGTTTGGTGTCTGGGCATCCCCTCAATCTGTATCTGTGTAAGAAATGAGAGTGGTTGTTGAGGATGGATATAGATGCAAGCCATGGTGGAGAGTGCCCTAAAGATAGCACATAGTGCACATGAGAGTATGCATGTGTTCCTTCATTGGGTTATGCATGAATAAACAAATCTACTGAACAACATAAGAAATGTTGGATTGTGTGAGGGTAGTCGTCGTTAATGTAAACATTAAACATCTAGCGACTACGTACGGCCATCGCTAGATTGCACGTAAACTAAAAAAATTGGAGGGAAATGGAAAGAATTGGAGGAAGGTAAATGTAGCGACGACTTCGACAATAGAGAGTTGTTAGTGACGACTTTGGCGACGACATTTTGCAAAACGTAGCGACGATACTTTGTTTAGTCACTGACTTGGTAGCTAATTTCCTTTTGAAGGTCCCTTTTAACAATGTGGTCGCTAATTAGTGGCCCTGTTGTCAGTCGCTGATTTCTAGTAGCTGTCAGGGGTTTTTTAGTAGTGGGTCCTATTTCTTTGGGCTTTCATCTCAGATTTTCCTATCTATAATTTTCTCCCTCTTTATTTGCCTTCTATGATGCAAATTAGGCTTCTGACCTAGAATATCGCAGATCACGACTACTTCTGTCGCTATTTAGCGACCATATTAGCGATTGCAGTTATGAAAGGGACCTTCAAAAGGAAATTTGTTACCAAATTAGCGACCGATCGAAAAAATCGTCGCTACGATAGGTAACTTTCCCTCGCCACAGCTTATCGCTAAAAGCTAAACCGTCACTAACGTGGTCGCTACCTTTCCCCCCTCCAACTTTTTGGTTTCTCTCTAACTTTTTTGTTGGCGCCCAACTTAGCGACGACCTTTTGCAAATTAGGGGACTGTAGATAGTTTTACTTTCCCTTTCCAATTTTTTTGCCTTCCCTCCAAATCCAACTTAGTGACGGCGTTCAGTGGTCACTACGTGCAAAAAACGTAGCAACGCTATTTGTAACATCCTGAATATTGTTGGAAATAAGCTATTCCGAGTGAAATGGTACGATTCCGAGTGAAAATAGAAATAATTCCGAGTGAAAAGGGGCTCTGACTTCGAATGAACACATTTCGGGCAAAGACGCTCCTAAGTTCTATGTTTCCGAGTGAAACATGATCGAGAGAACTACTTCTGAGTGTAGGAAGTTAAGATACTTTCGAGAGTAAAAAGTTAAGATACTTCTGAGTGTAGAAAAGTTGAGATACTTCCGAGTGTAGGGAAGTTAAGCTGTTTCCGAGTGGAGCATCTCCGAGTTGTGTGACTTTTCGAGTGAGGTGTCTCCGAGTATGACACTTCCGAGTGGGATGACACCGAGTGAGACGTTTCCAAGTGGGACAACGTCAAGAGACATTTCTGGTTTCCGAGTGGTATGGCACCGATTGAGACATACCGAGTGAGTCTTTCCAGGAAAGGTGCTTCTGGACAAAGACTTCAACTTCGAATGAGTATATTCCAAGTGAATAGTTACCGAGTGGATAATATCCGAGTGGTGAGTTCCCGAGTGATGAACCCTTCATTTAATTCGTGCTCGGATGTTTTAAAGAGTTGCTGAGAGCTTGTACTCGGGTTCGTCATAGAGATTGACTTTGACCCCGAGTGACCCTTTCAAGTGGAAAGATTCCGAGAGAGGACTGAACCTCGATTCTGAGTAATAATTTCGAATGAAAGAATTCCGAGTGACGTAAGTGAAGGCTTTGACTCAGACAGAAATACATATAACCGAATAAGTTATTTCTAAAGGTATTTCCGAGTGAGATATTTTCGTGTGGGACATTTCTGAGGAAGGAAAGCTGAGTGTTTCATGGGATGAAACCATTCCGAGTGAATTTTCTCCGATGAAGGAATTCTGAACGAACAGAGGCTATATTGAATCCTCTCAGAAAGATGTGCCCAGAATACTGAAACCGAGTCGGAACATACTGAAACCGAGTCGGAATTAATAATCACTTCAATTATTGGTGCGCAAATTGTTTTTCCTGATTTTGCTAAGTGGTGGACCCTTTCCATAATCCTATCTTCTTTTATTTTATTATTTCATTTTGTCCGTATATTATAAGTGCGTATCAGTGCTTAATCCATTCACTTATTCAATTCGTTTATGTCTTTTTCATGAACGAATTATGTCAAATCCTATTATTAGTCTAGCTTGGAATTATGTGAGTGTCAACATCACCTTTAATCTTTTCTTTTCCAATCATCATTGGAAATTATCGATATAAAGAGGAGACCAATCTTCATTCTTCTCTTAATGTGAAACTTGGTAAGAGCTTTGAGAAAGAAAGCTGTGGACTGTGCAGAACTGAAGTTTCAGTCGGAATTTGTGTACTGTGGTTGAATATAGCTTGAGGAACTCCTTACTTCCAGAATTGAGGTTCCAGTCGGAAATTGTGTACTGTGGTTGAATATAGCTTGAGGAGCTCCTTACTTCCAGGTAGGGGGAGCGTTACATCTTGTAACACCCTCTGTTACACCTTAATAAATTCTAGAAAAATTCATTATTTTTTTTTACTAAAGATATGATTGTTAAAAAGAAACTATCGGAATAAATTATATACATTACTTCTGAAATACCTCATAAATATTATTAAAACTTTATAAAGTAATTTTACATTCATCCAACGGAAATAAATATTAAACATTAAAAGAAAGAGAGGAAACTCCATGGCCCAGAAGCAGTTACTTATTAACATTATTTATTCATTGGACCACGGTATTCATACCGAGCTCCCTTTCTAGAACGTGCTATAGTTACTGCTGATATTCTTCGATCCTTCCCTCTGAACCATCAATTTAGAATATATGAAACAAAAACACGGAGAAAGGAGTGAGAAACAGAATATAATATTTCCGAATAAGACATAAACAACAAAGGGTTTTCACAACCAATACATAATAATATCAATCACAATCACATACACAATCAATTATGAATGCATGAATGTTATGCAATATCTTCATCATAACTTACCTACATATGTGGGCCCTTAAATTTTAATTTGCACTGGGCCAACCAGGAGTTTACACTGTTCCATAAGTCCGGATAATAATAATATGAACAGCTCAACTGGTATGGAAACACTTAGAGACTAATCAGATTGAGAAAGTTTTTATTGTGAAAGTACCCGACACTAGGGAGCTACCCCAGGTCCCCTGAAGCACCCTTTCACACCCTCTCATCCCAAGGCTCGCAATTAAGCCTCCTCTAATGTATCCTCGGTTTCTATAATCCGTCCCCAGACAATATTATTTCATTTCACTTTAATGATTCATGATGCATGAACTACTCGCGTATTGAGTTGGTTAAGGCTTTTAGAAACTCAATTATTAAATCCCTTAAAGGTTTACAACATTATTTCAATAAACTGTACATTTTCTCGATTCTCTGAATTTCTGTCCCACAGAAATAAATTTGGTACAGTTTTTGAATCTCACTGAAATTTGAGTTTCTAAGCCTTAAATATCTAAAAACTTTCTCATATAAAACTTTACATAATCTTTCTCAAATTAAATCTTAACAAAGTCAAATTTAGAAATCTCAATTATTTCCAAATATATTTAGTTATTAAGTTGGAAAAATAAAATAATTTTCTTTCAAAAAAAATTTTGTTTTATTAAAAGAGAATAATTATTAACCAAAAATACTTAAAATTACAAAATTTTTCTTTAACTCAAGATTTAATTAAATAAATTCTCATAAAATATTTTCTTTCTAAAATAAATACTAAGTTTTTTTTATTCTAAATATTGAAAATAAAGTTAATAAAAATAATTTCTAAGAAGAGATAAAAGATAATAAAATTTAAAGAGTAAGGTAAGAAATTCTTACTGAATTTTAGCTTTCCGTCATGCTCGCTATATGCTCAAACTCCACATTATAATATCATCAATCAAAATCAAACAATATAATATCATCAATCAAAATCAAACAATATCAATCATAACTAAATATCATCAATCAATCAATCATAATCAAATCATAATCAAATCAATTAAATATCATTAATATATATCATAATACAAAATTTAATGATTATTAATATAGTCAATTTTAGTCCTTTTGGTCAATTCCTCGCATAGGTATATGTAAGTCCATATAATCCAGTCCTTGCATAGGTATAGTTCAGTCCATATGGGTCATAATGGTCCAAGTCCTTGCATAGGTATAGTCCAGTCCATATAGGTCATAATGGTCCAATTCTTTGCATAGGTATGTTAGAGTTAGTTAAACTAGATATTTAATTTAAAATTTATTAAAAATTTTAAGTTAAAAAGTTAATATTTTAAAATAATAATATTATTAAATTTAAAAGGAGTAGGGAACTCCTCCCATTATTCTTATGTCTTTTCATATTATACTTCTTATCTCACTCCCCCTTACCTTGAGTCGTTACCAAAAAGAGATTTGCTTTGCGCCTCCGATTTCTAGAAATATTAATATCAATTTTATTTCAGTATAAGCATAAGACGAAGATTAAGATTACTACTTAAAACAGAAATGGTAAATTTTGTATAGTGAATAGTGAATAGTAAAACGTGAATAGTAACAGTAAATAGTAAAACGTGAATAGTAATAGTAAATAGTAAAACGTAAATAGTAACAGTAAATAGTAAAACGTGAATAGTAACAGTAAATAGTAAATCGTGAATAGTAACGGTAAATAGTAACAATAAATAGTAATTTACTATTTGAATAGTAATTTACTATTGAAATAGTAATTTACTATTGAAATAGTGTTTACTATGCAAAATAGTAACTTAAAATAATATTATTTTCAGTATAATAACAGATTTCTAAAAACGATATAAAAATAATCTAAAAAAATATAAAAGAGAAGTATTCTTACCTTAGGATTTTGGCAGAACCTTCTCTCCAAAAACTTTTCTTCTCTCTCTCACTTTCACCACTATCTCACTAGCACTACTGTATTAAGAAAACTTAATCTGAAATTGTGAATTCTAAAGAAGAAATCCTTCGGTATTTATAGGAAAAAAATTTACTATGCATTCCATTATTTTAATATAAAAGTACTATGCATTTTTGAATTTTTTATTCCAGGTTACTATGCATTCTTTGAAAATTTCGTACATGCACAGTGTTTTGTATAGTAACTGTCGGCAGAATTATTAAGTCAAATAGTAACCTTTCACTCCGTATATTTTAAATATTCAAAATGAGTCCTTTTTGAAAATTAGCGATATTATATCAGTCCTCACTAATTTTATAATAAGTAATATAAAGCTGAAATTTTAAAAATCTAAAATTTTCCGTTAATAAAAATTTATTGATACGTTTCCAATTTTTTAACGATTGGAAAAAAATCAAGATTTTTCTCAAACCGGTAATTTTTAGATAAGTCTACTTGAAACGGATTTTAGAAAATTTTCTTATAATTTAAATTCACTTTCTTATAAATATTTTTAATTTAAGTCACTTATATGAATTTAAAATTATTTAAAAAATATTATTTTTATTAAAAAATTCCAAAATTCCAAAAAATTCCAAAAAATCATAAATAATACGTAGATTAAAAAGTTCTAAAGAACCATAATTTAATTCCTTCAAAATTTTAATATAAAAATAAAAATAGGGGTGTTACAACTCTACTCCCCTTAGAAAATTTCGTCCTCGAAATTTACATTAATCAGTAAAACAAATGAGGATGAGACTCTTTCATCTCAGTTTCTAGTTCCCATGTAGCATCTTCTCCTCTCGTTTCACTCCAAATAACCTTTACAAGCGGAATTGTCTTGTCTCTTAATTGTTTTATTCTTCTGTCACCTATTCTAACAGGTGGTGCATCATATGTAAGATTATCTTTAACTTGTATGACATCAGGTTCAATAACATGTGTAGGATCAGATATATACTTTCGCAAGTTTGACACATGAAAAACATTATGGATATTAGAAAGAAAAGGTGGTAATGCTATTTGGTAGGCAAGGGGACTAACTTTATGAATTATTTGGTATGGACCGATAAATCTAGGAGTTAGTTTTCGAGATTTCATTGCCCGACCGACCCCAGTCATAGGTGTGACTTTCAAGAATACATGATCGCCTTCTTGAAATTCGAGCGGCTTTCTTCTTTTGTCATAGTAACTTTTCTTCCTGCTCTGTGTTGCCTTCATCTTTTCCTGAACTATTTTGATTTTATCCGTGGTTTGTTGTACCAACTCTGGTCCTAGCATCAAGTTTTCACCAGTCTCAAACCAACATAGCGGGGTCCTACATTTTCTTCCATATAATGCTTCAAAAGGTGCCATGCCAATGCTAGCATGGAAACTGTTGTTGTAGGTAAACTCCACATATGGTAAGAATTGATTCCAACTTCCTTTATGCTCTAACACACAAGCTCGTAACAAGTCCTCTAGAGATTGGATTGTTCTTTCTGATTGTCCATCCGTCTGAGGATGATATGCTGAACTTAGACGCAGTCTTGTTCCCAAAGCCTTGTGCAAGCTCTTCCAGAATTGTGATGTAAAACGAGGGTCCCGATCAGAAATGATACTTGAAGGAATTCCATGCAATCTCACAATCTCCTCGATGTATAATTTTGCCAGTTTCTCCATAGAGTAACGAATGTTGATGGGAATAAAGTGGGCAGACTTTGTTAGTCTATCAACTATTACCCATATCGAATTATGTCCTAATGGAGTTTTGGGTAAAGAAGTCACAAAATCCATGGTAATGCTATCCCATTTCCATTCTGGTATTTCCATTGATTGTAGCATTCCAGGGGGTTTTTGGTGTTCTACTTTAACCTTCTGGCAAATTAGACATGCAGCCACGTACTCTGCCACCGCTTTCTTCATTCCAGGCCACCAAAATAACTTCTTCAAATCTTGATACATTTTAGTAGCTCCGGGATGAATGCTCATATAACTTTTATGGCCTTCTTCTAGAATTGCTTTCCTCAACTCCTCTTGATTAGGGATACACACTCGATCCTTATACCTTAGCAATTGGTCACTTCTTACATTGAACTCGACTTCTTTTCCTTGTTTCAAGAGTTCTTTCTTCTCTTGCAGGAATTCATCCTCTCTTTGAGCCTCTAAAACTTGTCTCAGGAATTCACTTGTCACTTGCAACGCTCCTAATCTGTAGCTGTTAGCATTAACCTTTACTGCTAGGTTAAGATCTCTGAAGTTCTCTATTAATTCCAACTCTTTAATCATCATTGTGGATGCATGTAGAGACTTTCGACTTAAAGCATCAGCTACTATGTTCGCTTTTCCAGGATGGTATTGCAACTCAAAGTCGTAGTCCTTTAAGAACTCCATCCATCTTTGTTGCCTCATGTTTAACTCCTTTTGATCGAATAAATACTTGAGACTCTTATGATCGCTAAACACATCGAATGTTGCACCGTATAGATAATGCCTCCAAATCTTTAAGGCAAAAACTACAGCGGCTAACTCTAAGTCATGGGTAGGGTAGTTAATCTCATGTTGCCTTAATTGACGCGACGCATAGGCTACAACCTTCTTGTCTTGCATGAGTACACTTCCTAGTCCTTGTTTAGACGCATCACAGTAAACTTCAAAACTTCGATGTGGATCGGGGAGTACTAACACCGGCGCAGAAGTAAGTCGATCTTTCAGCTCTTGAAAACTATTCTCGCATTGTGTCGTCCACACAAAAGGTTGTCCTTTCCGTGTTAGCTTGGTCAATGGGTATCCTAGCTTTGAAAATCCTTCAATGAATCTCCTATAGTATCCAGCCAAGCCCAAGAAACTTCTAATCTCAGTGATCGTGGTTGGTCTCTCCCATTTTAAAACTGCTTCCACCTTGGAAGGGTCTACAGCTATTCCTCCTTGACTAATTACATGTCCTAAAAAGTTTACTTCTTCCAACCAGAATTCACACTTCGACAACTTTGCATACAGTTGTTTCTTTTTCAGGATTTCCAACACAACCTTCAAGTGTTCAACATGTTCTTCTCTGCTTTTAGAGTACACTAATATATCATCAATGAACACCACTACAAATTTATCTAGATATGGATGAAAAATCCTATTCATGTAATCCATGAATACGGCTGGTGCATTAGTTACACCAAAAGGCATTACTAGATATTCGTAATGGCCATAGCGTGTTCTAAAAGCAGTTTTCGATACATCTTCTTTCTTCACCCTTATTTGATGGTATCCAGACCTCAAATCAATTTTGGAGAACACCGTGGCACCACGCAGCTGATCCATCAAGTCGTCAATCCTTGGCAGAGGGTATCTGTTCTTGATCGTCACCTTGTTCAGTTGCCGATAATCTACACACAATCTCATGCTACCATCCTTTTTCTTAACCAACAACACTGGTGCACCCCAGGGGGATACACTGGGTCGTATAAACTGCTTCTCTATCATCTCTTCAAGTTGTTTCTTCAACTCTGCTAATTCTAGAGGTGACATTCGGTATGGTGCAATTGAAATGGGTCCAACTCCAGGTACTAGATCAATGGAAAATTCCACATCTCTTTCTGGGGGTAAACCAGGGATATCTTCAGGAAAAACGTCAGGAAATTCACACACAACCGGCAGATTTTTGATTTTTGATTCTTGCTCTCCTTTCGTTGAAAGCAATAGCATGAATCCTTGAGCCCCTCCTTTTAAAGAGGCACTCACTTGGTTGGCGGTTAGAAATCTCGAATCCTCAGGATTCAAATTTACTGGTTCTTTAAACATTATGGTTTTATTATGACAATCTATTAGAACATGATTGTCAGACAACCAATCTAGCCCAATAATAACTTCTAAGCCAGAAAGGGGTAAACAGAAAAGATTAGCCTTAAAGTCCCTACCATCTATGACAATAGGGCATTTCCAACAAGCTTTAGAAGTGACAATGGGATTGTTTCCAGGAGTATGTACAGATAAGTCAAATGGCAGTTCTATCACAGGTAATTTTAGTTTTTCTACACAGTCATTGGAAATAAAGGAATGTGATGCACCTAAGTCATACATAACAGTTAAAGAAATCTTATTAATGATACACTTACCTTCTACCATGGAATCAGCATGAGATGCTTCTTCTCCAGTGATTGCAAAAACCTTTCCTTTTGCTTTTGGCCTTCCGACTGCACTGTGCGCGCCTCCTTGAGTATTTATGCTTGTACTTGCACCTTCAGGGTTTTCTCTCTTCATCTCTGGGCAATCCTTGATGTGATGACCTGGTTTGTTACACTTAAAGCAAACATAAGTGTTTTTAGGACAATCCCTTTTCAAATGGGGTCCTCCACAGATAAAACATTTAAAATTTGGTGCAGATGTTGGGTAATAGCTTCCAGTTGAAGCTTGGGGTCTGTTAGGAACAGATGCTGTTCCAAACCGGCGAAATGGTGCTTGGTAAGGCTTATTCCTTCTGAAATCTCTTCTTTGGTGATGGTGAGGTCCTCCACTTCTTATTTCTCCTGCCTTGTGAATGGGCTCACGACTTTTGGTCATTCTATCCTTATGGTCTTCTTCAAAGATCCTGCAGCGATTTACCAATACAGAAAATTCACGGATTTCCTGCATTCGTATAGCTTCCTTAATTTCTGGCCGCAGTCCATTTACAAACTTTGCACACCGATCTCTTTCATTAGTAGCATCATTATAATGAGAATGAAAACGAGATAGCTCTTCAAACCTGGATGCGTACTCTCCAACGGTCATATTTCCTTGGGTCAGCGACAGGAATTCGAATTATCTTTTCTCTTTAACATCAGCTGGAAAGTATTTCTCCAGAAACATATCCTTGAAATAGTCCCAAGTGATCTCCACGTCGTTGACTTCGAATTGTCTACGCGTGCTATCCCACCAATGTTCGGCATCCTCAGATAAGGCATAAGTAGCGAAGACTACCTTATCAGCTTCATTACATTGTAATGCTCGAAAGATCTTCTCTATCTCTCGAATCCAGATTTGTGCTCCATCAGGGTTATATCCTCCCTTGAAACGAGGTGGATTGCGCTTTTCGAATAGGTCCAGTCTTCTCAAGGCATCGTTACCTTGACCTTCACGTGCTCCCATTGCATTAATTAAGCGTTCTACAACTCCAGCAAGATCGTTTCCAGCCATTAGTTTTCTGTTTCACAGTAACTGAGATTTGTCACATCAATCACAGTTACTACCAAGTCAGATATTCTACCTATACAGAGTTTACAGACAAAGCAAGATAGACCTTTTCCCCAGGCCTATTAGATTAACTGCTCTGATACCACTTTGTAACACCCTCTGTTACACCTTAATAAATTCTAAAAAAATTCATTATTTTTTTTTACTAAAGATATGATTGTTAAAAAGAAACTATCGGAATAAATTATATACATTACTTCTGAAATACCTCATAAATATTATTAAAACTTTATAAAGTAATTTTACATTCATCCAACGGAAATAAATATTAAACATTAAAAGAAAGAGAGGAAACTCCATGGCCCAGAAGCAGTTACTTATTAACATTATTTATTCATTGGACCACGGTATTCATACCGAGCTCCCTTTCTAGAACGTGCTATAGTTACTGCTGATATTCTTCGATCCTTCCCTCTGAACCATCAATTTAGAATATATGAAACAAAAACACGGAGAAAGGAGTGAGAAACAGAATATAATATTTCCAAATAAGACATAAACAACAAAGGGTTTTCACAACCAATACATAATAATATCAATCACAATCACATACACAATCAATTATGAATGCATGAATGTTATGCAATATCTTCATCATAACTTACCTACATATGTGGGCCCTTAAATTTTAATTTGCACTGGGCCAACCAGGAGTTTACACTGTTCCATAAGTCCGGATAATAATAATATGAACAGCTCAACTGGTATGGAAACACTTAGAGACTAGTCAGATTGAGAAAGTTTTTATTGTGAAAGTACCCGACACTAGGGAGCTACCCCAGGTCCCCTGAAGCACCCTTTCACACCCTCTCATCCCAAGGCTCGCAATTAAGCCTCCTCTAATGTATCCTCGGTTTCTATAATCCGTCCCCAGACAATATTATTTCATTTCACTTTAATGATTCATGATGCATGAACTACTCGCGTATTGAGTTGGTTAAGGCTTTTAGAAACTCAATTATTAAATCCCTTAAAGGTTTACAACATTATTTCAATAAACTGTACATTTTCTCGATTCTCTGAATTTCTGTCCCACAAAAATAAATTTGGTACAGTTTTTGAATCTCACTGAAATTTGAGTTTCTAAGCCTTAAATATCTAAAAACTTTCTCATATAAAACTTTACATAATCTTTCTCAAATTAAATCTTAACAAAGTCAAATTTAGAAATCTCAATTATTTCCAAATATATTTAGTTATTAAGTTGGAAAAATAAAATAATTTTCTTTCAAAAAAAATTTTGTTTTATTAAAAGAGAATAATTATTAACCAAAAATACTTAAAATTACAAAATTTTTCTTTAACTCAAGATTTAATTAAATAAATTCTCATAAAATATTTTCTTTCTAAAATAAATACTAAGTTTTTTTTATTCTAAATATTGAAAATAAAGTTAATAAAAATAATTTCTAAGAAGAGATAAAAGATAATAAAATTTAAAGAGTAAGGTAAGAAATTCTTACTGAATTTTAGCTTTCCGTCATGCTCGCTATATGCTCAAACTCCACATTATAATATCATCAATCAAAATCAAACAATATAATATCATCAATCAAAATCAAACAATATCAATCATAACTAAATATCATCAATCAATCAATCATAATCAAATCATAATCAAATCAATTAAATATCATTAATATATATCATAATACAAAATTTAATGATTATTAATATAGTCAATTTTAGTCCTTTTGGTCAATTCCTCGCATAGGTATATGTAAGTCCATATAATCCAGTCCTTGCATAGGTATAGTTCAGTCCATATGGGTCATAATGGTCCAAGTCCTTGCATAGGTATAGTCCAGTCCATATAGGTCATAATGGTCCAATTCTTTGCATAGGTATGTTAGAGTTAGTTAAACTAGATATTTAATTTAAAATTTATTAAAAATTTTAAGTTAAAAAGTTAATATTTTAAAATAATAATATTATTAAATTTAAAAGGAGTAGGGAACTCCTCCCATTATTCTTATGTCTTTTCATATTATACTTCTTATCTCACTCCCCCTTACCTTGAGTCGTTACCAAAAAGAGATTTGCTTTGCGCCTCCGATTTCTAGAAATATTAATATCAATTTTATTTCAGTATAAGCATAAGACGAAGATTAAGATTACTACTTAAAACAGAAATGGTAAATTTTGAATAGTGAATAGTGAATAGTAAAACGTGAATAGTAACAGTAAATAGTAAAACGTGAATAGTAATAGTAAATAGTAAAACGTAAATAGTAACAGTAAATAGTAAAACGTGAATAGTAACAGTAAATAGTAAATCGTGAATAGTAACGGTAAATAGTAACAATAAATAGTAATTTACTATTTGAATAGTAATTTACTATTGAAATAGTAATTTACTATTGAAATAGTGTTTACTATGCAGAATAGTAACTTAAAATAATATTATTTTCAGTATAATAACAGATTTCTAAAAACGATATAAAAATAATCTAAAAAAATATAAAAGAGAAGTATTCTTACCTTAGGATTTTGGCAGAACCTTCTCTCCAAAAACTTTTCTTCTCTCTCTCACTTTCACCACTATCTCACTAGCACTACTGTATTAAGAAAACTTAATCTGAAATTGTGAATTCTAAAGAAGAAATCCTTCGGTATTTATAGGAAAAAAATTTACTATGCATTCCATTATTTTAATATAAAAATACTATGCATTTTTGAATTTTTTATTCCAGGTTACTATGCATTCTTTGAAAATTTCATACATGCACAGTGTTTTGCATAGTAACTGTCGGCAGAATTATTAAGCCAAATAGTAACCTTTCACTCGGTATATTTTAAATATTCAAAATGAGTCCTTTTTGAAAATTAGCGATATTATATCAGTCCTCACTAATTTTATAATAAGTAATATAAAGCTGAAATTTTAAAAATCTAAAATTTTCCGTTAATAAAAATTTATTGATACGTTTTCAATTTTTTAACGATTGGAAAAAAATCAAGATTTTTCTCAAACCGGTAATTTTTAGATAAGTCTACTTGAAACGGATTTTAGAAAATTTTCTTATAATTTAAATTCACTTTCTTATAAATATTTTTAATTTAAGTCACTTATATGAATTTAAAATTATTTAAAAAATATTATTTTTATTAAAAAATTCCAAAATTCCAAAAAATTCCAAAAAATCATAAATAATACGTAGATTAAAAAGTTCTAAAGAACCATAATTTAATTCCTTCAAAATTTTAATATAAAAATAAAAATAGGGGTGTTACACATCTTAAATGCATGGTTTATGAACAGATTTGAGATAATATTAAGTCCTGAATATGAATATAATATGTGTGATATATCTGTGATATTTCTGTTTATATGATATTGACGTTGATATGTGATTGATGATGATGATATGAATGTTATTCATGAATTTTTCATGATATGTGAATGCATGGGATGCTTATATGATGAACAAATATGAAATATATTATGTGGTTTCGAGGATTCCACAAAAGACCTTGAGTGGGACTCAAGGCAAACCTCTTGAGCGGGGCTCGGGGTTTAGCCCGTGACACTACCGTTGTCGCTGGGAGTGATTGTGTCACATGAGAGGGAAAACAGTTTGGTACCAGTAAAACGGCCGGATCAGCTGAGAGCTGAGTTATGGCTCGGGGAGCCAGTGTTGCAACACAAATTAAAAGACTTAATAATGGATCCATTTGATTGAGCATATATTTGCACTGATATGATATTGAGAGTAATATGATGATTTGATCGGTTGATGTTATGAGATTATATGATGTGTTTATGTTTTATGTATAGTTATGAATTGGACTTTTAATCCGATTCAATAACTATCATTTGATATGTTTATGCTCACCCTCTACTGTTGTCATTTTTACAGTGGACATAGGACCCAGCAATGACGTGTGAGATCACTCAGCCGATTGGAGCATTATGTATTTGTGTATTGTACATAATGCACATAGTTGTTTGTAGTAGCCTTGGCCGGCTCCTGTGTATACCGATTGTGAAACATTTGTAAACTTTAAATGAGCCGAATGATGTAATGCCGACTGCTTTATCATTTTAATTTGAAAATTCTGTTAAAATTTTCATTTATTTGTAAAAAATTTATTTGAAAAATCCGGGTGTTACACTATCGTCGGTATTTAATGACTGCGCTAGCGACGATTAAAAACCCCAAACCCTAAATAACTACAGCGACGAGAGGACATCGTTTTTAAGTTTTTGGTTTTCCAAGAGCGACGACGACTCTTTCCATTGCTAATGTTCAACCACGTGGATTGGTGACGAATAAACTTCTACCATGTGTGTCCGATGTGTTTTGTGACAAGGTGAGCGATGGTTCTTGTCGTTGCTAATTCTTTTAATCTAGTTTAAGCCTCCCCCCCCCCCCCCCCAAACCATTTGCCCTAGTTTCCAAATCCTCCAACCTCATCTCTCTTTGTCCCTCGACGACCATCCCACTCTTTCCCTTCATCTCTCTTTCTCTTTGTCCCTCTCTTTCTCGTCTCCACAGCTGAGGAACAAAGTCTCGACTGGGACCCCCTACCTTGTGTCTCGGCTCTCGTGTGTCGTCTCCACAGCTTACGTCTCCACAGCCCACAAACCCCTTCGTGTCTTGGCTCTCATCTCTAGTAGCTCACAAGTTAGTCATATTGTGTCTATCCTACATTTCCTCTGTATGTATGTTTTGTTTCCTATGGAAGTTGATTGCTTACACGGTTAAAAGTTATATATGAATCCTACATTTTTAGAATTGATAGTGTGATTTTGTGAATTTCTTTTTTAGAATTGATAATGGAATTCTGTGAGTTGATAATGGCCTTTTTTTTAATAACACAATTTTAGAATTCTTTTTCGTTATAATTTCTTTTTTCTTGTAGCCATTATATTGTAGTGTTCGCCCACGATGCATAAATCATTCTGAAGCATAATGACTTATAATTTTTAAAGAAGAAATTGGTCAACCAAACAAACTTGTAAAACTAGAGAAAGGCCAGAGGGCCTAAGAGGATAAAAAAATACTATAAATTTAATATTTATATTAAAAAACTATTATTAAATGTATCGTTAGATATTAAAAAACCTTAATTTGATTGGTTACATTTTTTTGCAGTTTAAAAATATTATGGAGAAAAACACCTTTTTCTTTATTTATTTATCCCCTACATACTCAACGTAACACTTGGCAGTTTGCACACTGTGCTATCATGAAAAGACTTGCATGTAAACAACTAAGCAGTCCCCTATGGCTTTTTTTCACAATGATTAATCCATGTTCATTGTTCAAACTTTAAACAAGGAGAAATTCTAGGCGAAAAAGGCAAATTTAATTTAAAGCAACTCCAGCAGTTTCATACTTCATGTCACATGTATCAAACATCCCTTCTCTCCACCCTTTTCCTTTTCCTTTGTAACGGCTAACTGCTCTTTTACAATTTCTATTATCATGTTGTGATCTATCCTAAAACAACTCTCTTGAGGATGGTATATGATGAAGAGTGGTTAGATGGTATAATTCTGGTTCAGTGTTACCTGCACAAGTGTTAAAGGCAAAACTAAAGATGGATGCTTTTCGTAAGGCACCTTCAATTCCTAAGTTAACAAGGACTTCGGAGTGATCATGGATAAGATAGTAAGCGTAAAATCAAAGAGATTGTGTAATAAATATACCTCACTATTCACGAGATAGGAAATTATAGTGAAAGTTGATGTATGGCGTAATGATGTCCCTGTTAGGTACCTTGTAGGTTGTCATTGACGTGACAGCTAATATGTTGTCCTTGTGTTATATTATATCAGTTAATAATATTTTTATATTCTTTCGTTCAATATAAAAATTAAAATTAATGAATGAAACAAGATAAGAATATTTATTTTGTAAATAAATTTTATTAATAGATATATATTCTACGAATATAATATAACACTATTGTATTATATTTTTAAAATGTATTAGGTAGCCTAATGATAAAGCTCTTTTATATTTTGGAATTAAACTTTATTACCCTTAAATTTTAACATATAAAATATTTTAATATGCATATAAATATAATATGCACCCACTTTATTGAGAAAGAATCACACTCTTCATTTGTTTTCTACGTAGTTGTAGGTAATGACTTTACTAAACTTCTTATAAATTAAGAACATTGGATGCTAAACAACAACATCATGAAGAAGGAGAAACTCAACAACAATTTCCTTTCTTTTTAAAGTTCTTTCTCAATTATGAATTTGCCTCCATTTGAACCTACTAAAGTTATAATGACTCATCTGATGATCGCCAAGTCATCTAACATTCTCCATCTCGTGTTGTACTATACGTAAATGTGTAATCAACCATTTTAAATACATTCCAGAACATAGGAAGACCTTAAATAAAATAAAATCTTTGAGATGACGTTTAATACTAAAGGATTTTGAATACTGATAAAGAATTTAAGATTTTTTTTAGCCGGCTCTTGATAAGCTATTACAGGGATGAAATTCTGGTTGCAGTTGCAGACCACATAGCATCTTTGTATGAATAAGGAGATACAACACATATAGAATAGATGTTGATTTCATTTTAACAAGAAAAATGGCAACAACCTTTCACTTTATATTAATATCTTTATTTTCTCTGCTGTGCTTCACCATCACTTTTGCTCATAACTTGTTCTGCTAAAAATGGCCTTTATAGGACAAAATTCTTCAGCCAAATACTGGATCACTACGATTATAATCCCCAAAGCTATCAAACTTTTCAACAAAGATATCTCATCAATGGTACCTATTGGGGTGGTGCCAAGAAGAAAGCTTCAATCTTTGTCTATGCGGGAAATGAAGGGGACATAGAATGGTTCACACAAAACACTGGCTTGGCACCTTATTTCAAAGCTCTGTTACTTTTTATTGAGGTGTGTTTTGTTTCCCTTTTTTAATATATATTTATTTTTTTATTTGATTGATGAAAAATTATAGGACAAAAGTGAACTGTAAAAATTTCAGATTTTCTTTCCTTTTATTTTCTTTTGCGTTAAGCCTGTTTCATTAGTTTCTTTTTCTTTATCCAAACAAAGATTAAAGAACAACTTAACATTGGACTATCAAAATATGTTGAAAATAAATTGCAGCATAGATTCTATGGAAAATCATTGCCATTTGGAGGAAACAAGGAGGTTGATGCAGATGGCAGCACACTTGGATATATGAGCTCTACACAGGCGTTGGCTGATTATGCCACTCTTATCATTGATCTGAAGAAGAATTTGTCAGCAACTGAATCCCCTGTTGTGGTGTTTGGAGGATCATATGGAGGAAGTATAATTTACATAAGCATAGTTTTCTGTTTATTCTAAGTTTCAATAATTCAATCCCTTTTTCACAAACTAGTCTGAATATTGTGTGTTTGCAGTGCTGGCTGCATGGTTCAGGATGAAGTATCCCCATGTTGCCATTGGAGCCTTGGCATCATCTGCTCCAATCCTCCAATTTCAGGGCTCGGTTTCACCATATACCTACAACCCTAGCATCATCACTCAGGACTATAAGGTCACTTTCCAGTTTCCACTATAGCTAAAATTCAGGACTTGTTTATACAATTATACTTGTATGTATGATAAACGAGAATGTCGTGAATTAGACTATTTTTATTTTTAAAAAAACTAACAAACTAACTATTATATTTATATTTGACCTATAAAAATAAGTTATACTTGTATGAAAATTTCTTAGAACCTCTTTAAATGCAATTTCCTATTATCATAGTGACATGTTATTACTTTTGGAATTTGACAGAATTCTATTTTGTATGAAGAGATGTGGTCAATGTCAGACATTTTTTTAGCAACTTAAGACCTTTTAAATATAAAGACAAATTGTGATCACACTGGGAGTTATATATTTGTCTGTAGTTATTTATTCTATCTCTCCTCCTAGTTTCCCTTTCCTTTGTCACTGTGTTACCCAGCCTGATACATTATTAATATATATATTTGGATTAGACTACTGAACCTTGTCTGAAATCAATAACATTTCTGTTTTTTTTTTAAAAAAAACTCGACATAGCACATAGTATTATTTTCTTGTTCACATTTTTTTGTTACAATTTTTTGTTCTTTTAGGACTGTAGTGGGTGAGATTTTGCTTTTTTATATAAATAATCAACTTATCACATATTTTTCACTTTATTATTTATTTTCTAAAGATTTGTACAAAACATGATGATGAAATTTTAAGAAAATATTTTCTATATAAATATTTAAACCTATGAAAAAAATTGTTATGTTTATAATTATTTGAAATAGAAAATAAAAAGAAAATATGCAAACCCGAATAAACAAATAATTAACAAACTCATAGATTGTGGTTGAGTAGAAAAGATTCATGCTTCTTTTGACTTTAATTAAGTATTGGGGTTCAATCATTGTTTTAAATATAAAACAATTTTAAAATAGGTGTTTCATGTATGCATTGGAATGCCTATAAGTCAATGAAAAAAATAATCATTATAATTTGTGGTTAATACCCTAGATAATACCACAAAACAAATACTTAACAAAATTCACTTAGGATCATCCTAAGTGAGTTTAACTATGAAGGGTTAGGTAATCACTCTAAAAGTTTTAAATCCAAACATTAGATTTTACGGTTTTGGGTTTTAAAGAAAAAGATGATACTTAACACAACATTAATTCCTTCACATGTCTTGATAAATGAAGAATTATACACTGGTTTTCTTTTCTTTGTTGCATGTGAGGTGAGAATTGTTACAAAGTGATAAAGGGATCTTGGAAAGACTTGAAGAACAAGAAATTTTCATATTTAATATATGATACTTAATTTATTAATTACTGTTTTGTACTTTTCGTGAAGGAATTATATTCTTGAAGTTTATGGGGCAATGACAACTTTTCTCTTATTGGCTCTTATTGTACACTCTTCATAGATATTTAAATTATACAACTTTTCTCTTCAATGTTACAAAAATTCATTTCTTCCTAAAATACACATGTAGTACCCTTTAATTAGCACAATTATTTTAATATTAAATTATTTAAAGGCACTATTTTCTCTTATAACTAAAATATTAAGCCCGTATATTAAATTTGAAAGCCATCTGACTTGGTTAAGTTATGTTAGTTGTGGTTAACAACAGAACTAAAGCAGAATGACTTACCCTGCCTCCAAAGAGGAAGGCGCATTCCTTGTTATATCTCATAGCTTGCTGAGACCAGAGATAGGGTCCCCTCAGATATGACAATAGGTACGTTCCTGCCAAACATGTTAATAATCTAGGTTTCCCTATGGGCATATCCCAAGTTTCCAATATGATCTTAAAATAGACAATCACACTAAAAAATAGCTCGACTGATAAGGAGAGGAAGCAAGGCACTTGAGATAGGTGTAAAATAATAATTTTTAATAAAGATTTGATAGCGGTTGTAGAGGTAATTTCTATATGATGAAGCTTGAAAATAAAGTTAAGGGGTCTGAATATGAAGATATTCTCACTAGAAAGATTGCAACCAAATATAAAATATTATTATAAAAAATCAATAAAATTGTTATAGAAGATAAAATATTGATAAAATAAAAACTAAGATACTGATGAAATAAAATATAAATAAAAAATTAAATAAATTTAGAGTAAACAAATCATATCATAAGATTTTGTTCAAAATATAATATTATTGAGGAATTTTATATTTATTCATATTGCAAAGTTCATCTATAACTAAATTTATACTAAACTTCATGGTGATTTATTATGAAAATGAGGGTAACACCTAGCCATGTAAACTTAGTATGAAAAGATATATATATATATATATAAAAGAAGATTATATTTATTTATAGACTAGTTGCTAGAGAGATTAAAAGAAACTATAGTTAACTAATTAATTAACAAATTAACTATTTTAACCTATGGATATAAAGGCATTTGAAATTGTACTTATTTTTAAATTTTTATAAAAAAAATATATGATTTCAAATCTTGACAAAGAACTAAAATTACATTATTTTCCCACAATATAGCGACTAAAGTGAATAAACTTTGTATATATTTTTTAAGAAAAAAAGACGATAGTTTTATTTAATATATTAATTATAGTAGGTCGGAAAACAATTCATTCAAATTTATGAGCAATGAATTATGGTTATTCCAGAAACGTCGTCGTTGGCCAAGTTGTATGCAGCAGGTAATATATTCTACAACTATAGTGGGACTGCCACATGTTTTGATTTGGATGAAAAATCAGATTCTCATGGTCTCCAGGGATGGTGCCAAATATTCTTGTTTCGTAAATGTATATATAATATCTTTAAGGAATAAAAATATGCTTTGATATCAAAATCGAACCAATCTAGCCAGTCTGACTGGTTGAATCGTGAACCGGTTAGGTGATCGGTTCATGTTAATTCTTTAATACTATTGGTTCAATCACTATTGAACCTTAGTTTTAACACAGTTTTTTTAAACCGGTATTTTCACCGGTTCAATAACCAGTCCGATTATGAAAATATTCAAAATATGTCATTGTTGTGTCATAATTTATACAGTTATATTTATTTTGTATAGAAAAATGTACGGAAATGATAATGGCCATAGGTTCGAACAATTGCCCCCTCACGAGTGGAAGTTGGAAGCTGTGAAGTTGCCCAAGACCACATTGTGGGTAATTGAATTCCTAGTTTGAGAGAGTACTGAAAAGGACTAATGGTTTGAGAGACCCTTGGAGGGTGGAGGGTATCTATCTATATTAATTACATATCTTTATTCTTTTGCTGTTTAGTTTCAATGAATGCTAAGAGCTATTTTAATGTCAAAGTGCCTTTTGGGACTAGCTAATAAGGTTGCAGGGTGTTCAAGAATATATCCAAAACTATAGTTGCTATAGTGGCTAAAGAAGGTTAACTAGTTGGAATTTTTTGCTTTTAATCTCATGTTTTTCCTATGTTAATTCGTGTGTTTTGTGATCATGTCTACCTAAGGAAACAGGAGATAAATATCATACAAAGTTGGATCTTGCAATATTATCAAGATCTGTTGATCCAATAAGGTGTTTTTGAGAAGGAAATTTGTCAAGAATTATTTGGATGACACCTCATACTTTCTCCTATCAAAGATAAAACTAGAATCTAAATACTTCAATCATGTCACTTACAAAAATGTAAAAGAATAATATGATCAAGTTTGTTTTAAAACTATACTTCATGATAAGATGTATTAAAAAAAGTTCTAAATATATTTTTAACTAGAAATGTTATTTTCTACCAAATATCTACAAGCTTCCAAAAGGAAATTGGTTAAGGTGGTTTCCTACTCCAACTAATTATTATTGTTATTATTTACTTTTAAAAACAACAAAATAAGAGAGTATTATTTACACTCCAATGATGTCTTCTATTAGAGAATAGATTGGAGAAAGGTTACAGAGATAACATCTAAATGTCTTTTATGTGTATGTGTGTATTTATATTTTTTTAATATTTTTTTATATTAGTTGTTTTAATGACTAGAGTAAAAATATTTTTTATTGGTTATTTTAATAACATGTATAAAAAATATTTTATACAACAATTATTAAAACAATGACATGAAATGATATTTTTTTTAAAAAAATTCAGTTAGCTCCATAAGAGACATCTTATAAGGAGTTCTAGAAACAGGCTCAACTTTGAGAATTAAATCAATTAAAAATTCTACCTCACGAGAAGGAGGTAGTCTAGGAACGTCATCGGGAAATACATCTAAGAATTCAAAAACAACTGGAATGTTACAGGTTTGGGTTACACTACTCTCTCCTACCATACAAAACTGATGGTTTAGAGTTAGACTTAGAAGATGGGTGAATAAGTCTTAGACTCTTTTTCACGGAAAATTGAACCAAATAAAACGAGCAATCAAGCAAGTAAAGAATGAGAGAGATAAACACAGGGAGTTTATACTGGTTCACTTCCAACACAGTTGCTACGTCCAGTCCCTTCTAACTTGAAGGATTTTCACTATTGTAAAATCTCCTTTACAATAACAGCACCAGACCCGTGCCACAAGTATTCTCGACACTAGCTACTTCTAGCTTAACTCAAGTATTCTTTCAACAAGTCACTCCTGACTCAACCCAAGTATTCTTTCGAAAGCCTCTTTAAGCCATAGTGTTTCCCACACAAACTAGTTTTGGTAACACACCAGACTTTTACAAATTGTATGAATGAGAAGAAATTTTTAGAACTTAGTGTACAAGTGATAAACAATTTGAGTTCGAACACTAAGTTTTTGACACAAGACCAGAGTCTATTAGAGGCAGAATGAAAAATAAGGGTCTTTGTCTTACAAAGAATGAACAAGAGAATTTTAGAACTTAGATGAGATTGAATAATAGCTTGAAGAAATTCTCTCTATATTTTTTTTATATCTTTGATGCTCAATCTTTCTTGGTATTTATAGAGGTTGGAGGATATAACCATTACTACTTCTTGAAAGGAGATATAGACGTTAAAAATCCTTAGAAGGTATTTTGCCTTAAGCTTCTTGTTATCAGACCTTGAAAATGAATTAGGCTTGAGAAAGGTCTGGTACATTTCTTCAACATTTTCACAAAAATAGTTTCCCATGCATTTCCATGCACAAACCATTCGTAAACTAATTCTTGATTGAGCGATAAGTTGCTTTTGAAATCTCTGATTGTGATCAGAATGTGCAAAGGTAGATACGCTGACAACTACTGCTTATATTGATCTTGTTCTTTATGTTCTTTGGTGATAAGCACACAAATATGATAAGATCATTACTCCCAAAACATCACCAAAATAGAATTTATGAACATTGAAAAAATGGTTCTTTGATTAGAAAGCTTCCATCAGACTTTTGTTGTTCTATTAGACTTTTAGAATACTGATGCTCCCCCTTTGTTTTCATAGCCTAATATATGTATCCTGGAATTGCTTAGGTACATAGAAAAGTGTTATAAATAGTACAGAATTTATTCTTTTAGTGAAAATAGTTGATGAACAGTATAAACAAATTCAGGAATATAAAGTCTGGGGTCTGGTCCGAGGGGACTTAAAAATTTATCTTCAACTAAACTTTGTCTCAACAAAAACATTATAAGGAGTTGAGAAATATCTTACAGATTGAACTGCTCGACATTTGGAGTAGGGAGGATTATAGTCTTCTTATGACAATCCACCACAACTTTCTTGACAGACAACCAATTCATGTCAAAGATGATTTATAAGTCTTTCATAAGAAAACAAATAAGTGTGACAACAAATTTCCTTTTCTCAATGGTTATCTCAACATTCTCACATTATATAATCAACCGTATATAGGTACCGGTTGGGTAGTTACAGCCATAACATCTTTCATCAAACTAATAGGAAATTTCATATGCCTAACACAGTTCTCAGAGATAAATGAATGAGTAGCACCAGAATCATATATAACATCTACAGAGATGCCAAGAATTTTATACTTACCTTGGATTAAATCTTTTACTTGTGTAGCTTCATCCCTAGTCACAGCAAAAACTCTATCAGCAACAGCAGGTGCTTGGTTTCCACCATTGTTGTTACCACAACTATTGACATTAAGACCACCATTATTATTACCATTTCAGCCACCATTTCCACAACCACGGCCTCCACGGTTCATATTTTGATTCATACTGACAAGAGAATTATCATTTCTTGTATTCAAAGGGCATTCAGGGCGAGTATGCTCCACTTGATTGCATCTATAGTAAACCACATCATTCCTCACATTGCAATCATGAATAAGATAGTCACCCCCACATCTATAACACCTCGGTCCTTGTATATTATTCCGACCTTGGTAACCATAACCATTTCTACCACGTTCTCTTATATTCAAGGATCCACCACGAAAGAATTTTTGGTTCCTTGAACCACTACCTTTCTTGAAATGAGGAGTTTGGCTCTTTAACTTTGAGTCATGTTTAGATTGGCTTATGGAAGCCAAATCATCCTCTTCAAATAATTGTAACATCCTAAAAATAGGATTTATTATTAAAGCATGGTTAAAAGAGGGATTTAAAGGAAAATGAGAGATTAATTATAACAATTGCCAAAATGATGAACACGTCCCTAACAATTGCTGTAATGACCAATGCATCCCTAAATCATTTAAAATGCAAATTTCCTTCTTTTTTCCTCACTATGAATATGTGGTGATGTCGTTTGGTGTAACTAATGCTCCTGCTGTGTTCATGAATTATATGAACAACATCTTTCATTCATACTTAGATCGATTTGTGGTTGTCTTTATCAACGATATCTTGATCTATTCTAAGTCTTACGAGGAGCATGAAGAACATCTTCGTTTGGTACTCCAGGTGTTAAAAGAAAAGTAGTTGTTTGCTAAATTGTCCAAGTGTGACTTCTGGATGGATAAGATTCAGTTTCTGGGTCATGTTATCTCTAGTGAAGGTGTTTCTGTTGATCCTTCTAAAGTGGAAGCTGTTATGGCTTGGGAAAGACCAAAGTCAGTTACTGAAGTCAGGAGTTTCATGGGTTTAGCTGGTTATTATAGGAGATTCATTGAAGGATTCTCTAAAATTGCATTGCCGATAACTAAGCTAACTCGAAAGAATGTTCCTTTTGTGTGGTCTCCTGAGTGTGAAAAGAGTTTTCAAGAGTTAAAGGCTAGATTGACTTCTACTCCTGTATTGGCATTACCTAATCTACAAGAAAGTTTTGTGGTCTATTATGATGCATCCAGGCTGGGTCTTGGGTGTGTATTGATGCAGAATGGCAAGGTAATTGCTTATGCCTCACGACAGTTGCGACTGCATGAACAGAATTATCCTACACATGATCTAGAGCTTGCAGCTGTGGTCTTTGCACTGAAAATTTGGAGACATTACCTTTATGGTTCTAAATTTGAAGTGTATAGTGATCATAAAAGTCTAAAGTATTTGTTTGATCAGGAAGAACTGAATATGAGGCAGAGAAGATGGATGGAGTTTCTGAAAGATTATGACCTTGATCTGAGATATCATCCGGGAAAGACAAATGTTGTAGTTGATGCCTTAAGCCGGAAATCCATTCATATGGCAGTTATGATGGTTAAAGAGATAGAATTACTCGAGCAGTTCAGAGACATGAATCTGAGTGTGAATGTTTCTTCACCTGAGAAAGTGACTCTTGGTACTTTGACAATAGCCAATGAGTTCTTGAAGCTGGTGTATACTCAACAATTGACTGATGCTTATTTAGCAGAAATGAAAGAGACACAGGCTAATAGTAAGTACTTGTCTTTATCAGAAGGTTCTGATGGCATTTGGCAAGTGAAAGGCCAAGTTTATGTGCCTGATTCTAGCAATCTAAGAAAAATGGTACTCGATGAAGCTCATAAAAGTATGTTGAGTATCCATCCAGGTACTACAAAGATGTACCATGATCTGAAGTTGCATTTCTGGTGGCCTGGATTAAAGAGATATGTGGTTGATTATGTAGCCCATTGTATTATTTGTCAGAAAAAAAAGGTTGAACATCAGAAGCCATCTGGTAATTTACAGCCTCTTGAGATTCCTGTATGGAAATGGGATGCTATTACCATGGATTTCGTGATGGGATTACCCAGGACTCGTAGTGGTCATGACGCCATCTGGGTTATTGTGGATAGATTAACAAAGTCTGCACATTTCTTACCTATTCATATAAGATACCCCTTGTAGAGGCTAGCACAGTTGTATATCAGTGAGATCGTTCGACTGCATGGTGTGCCATCTTCTATTGTATCGGATAGAGATCCGAGATTTACTTCCCGATTTTGGGGAAGCTTACATCAGGAGTTAGGCTCGAAGCTTCGATTGAGTTCGGCCTATCATCCCCAGACAGATGGGCAGTCTGAGCATACTATTCAAAGTTTAGAGGACTTATTAAGGTCCTGTGTGCTAAAGCATGGTGGTGGCTGGGAGCAGTACCTTCCATTGATTGAATTTACTTATAATAATAGCTATCACAGCAGCATAGGTATGGCTCCATATGAAGCTTTATATGGCAGGAAATGTCGAACACCTCTTTGTTGGTCAGAGACTGGTGAGAGTTTGATGTTGCGCCCAGAGATTATGCAGCAAACTTCTGAGCAGATTCAGATGATCAAAGAGAAAATGAAAGCATCCCAGGATCGTCAAAAAAGTTATCATGATAAGTGGAAGAAACCGCTTGAGTTTCAGGTTGGTGACAGGGTATTCTTGAAAGTTTCTCCTAGTAAAGGTATTGGGAGAACATTAAAAAGCAAGAAACTAAGTCTGAGGTATAATGGACCCTATGAAGTATTAAAGAGGGTTAGCCCTCTGGCTTATCAGATAGCATTGCCTCCTCATTTATCAAATCTGCATAGCGTGTTTCATGTTTCTCAATTGAGAAAATACTTGCCAGATCCTACTCATGAGATGCCAGATGATGATGTTGAGATTAGAGAGAACTTGACCACTGTAGTTGAGCCCACTGGTATAGTAGATAAATCTGTGAAACGCTTGAGAAGCAAGAATGTTCAGTTGGTCAAGGTCGCATGGCAACAGGATCAATGTACCATGTATACTTGGGAACGTGAAGATGCTATGAGGCAGCAATATCCCGAGCTATTCCATTGAGGTATGTCTATATTTGAATTTCAGGGACGAAATTCTTTGTTGGAGGGGAGAATTGTAATATCCTAAAAATAGGATTTATTATTAAAGCATGGTTAAAAGAGGGATTTAAAGGAAAATGAGAGATTAATTATAACAATTGTCAAAATGACGAACACGTCCCTAACAATTGCCGTAATGACCAATGCGTCCCTAAATCATTTAAAATGCAAATTTCCTTCTTTTTTCCTCATTATTCCTTCGTGAGCTTTAGAGAAGGTGAGAAACTTGTTTCTACTTCCTTCTTCTTTTCCAATTAGCATCCCTAACTTGTTTCTTCTTCAATTTCTTCTCAAATTTATCCAATTAAAGTGAAAATTAAGCTTCCTTTCCTTTCTTTCTCATGTGGGCAGCCATGGATTGAGAGAGAAAGCTTGGAATTCTTCACTTTAAGGTAAATTGAAGAATACCCACCATGGTTTTAGTTTAATCTTGCTTCCATCTTTTAATTCATGCAATTTTGTGAATTTTGAAGCAATTAAAAGCCATTGATTCACGTGGACAGCCCTAGATCAAGGGAGAGAGCTTGAAATTCTCTAACTCAAGGTGATTTAATGAGTTTTTGTCATGGGTTTTATTATAACATAGCTTGCACCTTTCAATTCTTGCAAATTTATGGATTTTGAAGCACTTTGAAGTTATTAGTAATGGTGGGCAGCTTTGGGATTTTCTAGAACCTTGGGTTTTCATGAAAAAGAGAGTTAGAATAGTTCTAGATTACTAATTCCATAAGATTACAACTTATTAAGTGTTGTTTCAATGAACTAAGGTGGTTTCAGAGAGCTTCGGAAGGTTTCGGAACAATTCGGAGTTCGGAGCTTGATTCGGGGGGCGAGGTTCGAAGTTGAAGTCTTGGTTCAGTGAGTTATATCTTACCGAAATGGTTCTAATTGAATGATTTTTAACTTGGCAAGTGATATTTGTATCAAATATGAAATTAAAACCAAGTATTATGAATTTTAGGAAGTCTTTAAACTTGAGAAATAGAGATCGAAGCTTGCGATTATTGGTTGCCAGTGTTTGATCGGTCAAAGTGTTTCTAGGATTCTCCATTTTATAGTAGGGAGAGCTTTACATTTTAAATGAATAGTTTATGTGTGACATCCCAAATCGATTTACCTTTTATTTACACCTGGTTAATCATTTTTGAAATAGATTTTTCGCGTTTAATAAAAATTTAGGTCTTAATATAAAATAATATTTACTTAAACATACTGAAAATAATAACCGATCGGAAATTATTCAACTCGGTCTTAGTATAAAATAGTATTCGCTTAAGTATATTTAAAACAATAAAAGCGTTCGTAAGATAATATCCGATCGGAAATACATCCATTAATATAGTGGAGTTAGAAACAGCGGAAGAAGAACAAAGGCAGGAGGGTCATTCGCCCGAGCGAGACCCTGATCTGCATAGGCGAAATCCGAGAAGGTCGCTTAAGCGAGTGCCGACTCGCTTGAGCGAATGCCACACATTAAACCTGAGCGGACAAGACATACAAGGAAAGCCAACAGTCGGGTTTCACTCGGGAATAGGTCCACTCGGTCAACTCTCACTCGGGAACGACTTAACCTTCACTCAGAAAAGGTTCTCTCGGCCATATACCACTCGGAAAATGCCCTAACCTTACCTTACTCGGAAGAGGCTCTGTAACATCCCGGATAATTGTAGAGAATTTTTGTGAAGTAGAAATATTAAAAATTGTTTTTAGGAATTTATTTGATATTTTTATGAATTATTGGTTAATTATAAAAGGTGTGATTGGGAGAAGAGAAGTTTTATTAAAATCTTTAAAGAAAATGGAGAAATGACCGGTTGAAGAGGTTACCGGTTGGAAGTGACCGGTTGAGAAGGTAACCAGTTGCCATGAGTTTAAATAATGGATTCCTTCTCTTTCTTCAATCATTTTGTGCAATCATTCACTCTCTTTCACATGAAGAACTTCTGCTACTTTTCTTCTTCTTCCTCCATTGATTGAGAGCTATAAGCTTCGAAGGAAAGTTCATTTTACAAAGCTCTGACAGAGGTTTTAAGGTGGTGGAACAAACGCTGGTGGAACGTTTAAAGAAGTTGCTGCTGGAACGGAGGAGGAACAGTGAACTCAGAAACTGTTGAGGCGAGAACATAGGTAAGAGGGTGTTCGGGTTATAATTAATTAGAATAGGATATATTGTCCGAGTCATTGTAATGACTGTGAACCGAGTGAGAGTTGATGCTGAACAAAAACTGTGTGAATATGTATATGAATGTACGTATGAATGTACACACCGATCGGTTTAGGATCGTGTGTGTGTGTGTGACTTTGCTGAATGAAAGTTGTGTATGAGTATGCATGTATGTATGTGAACACCGATCAGTTTCTGATCGTGTGAATGTGACTTGAGAAATAATTGATGTTGTGATATTTAAGATGATGCCGAATGAGTGTATACGAATGTGTATGGATGCATGTATGTGGACACCGATCGGTTTCTGATGTGTGTATGTGGCTTGAGCCGATTGAAATTTGAAATAATTGATGCTGTGACAATCAGTGTTTAATGGCAATGTGAAGTCGGGTTTGACAAGCAGGTCACCCGAATGATATTGTTAATGAGTCAGGTTTGACAAGCAGGTCGCCCGAGTGATAATGTGATGGATGGGCTTGACAAGTCGGTCGCCCTGTGATGAGAGCACATGCCAGTTTCTGGTAGTTGTATTTGTTGATTGATGATGATAGGAAATGTGATTATGTGGTATGGGATGGCCGACGATATATATTACCCTCGTTTTTGGCTTCAGTGGTCAAGTCGGACCCAGTTGAGCTACCCAGAGGTCTATGACCCAGTGGTTGAGGGGGAAACAAGTCGGGCTCGGTGAACCAAGTCGGGTTCACGGGATGTCAAGTCGGACTCCCAGCTGAAGGCCGATCCTTTAGTATCCGGATACTAGGAGTCGATTTTATGTGAGAGTCAGTTGTGACAGTTGATGAATTTATTAATTGAGATGTGTATATTTGCCGAGTGAAGTTTACTTGAATTGCCTAGTGCAGTTTGCTATACTTGCCGAGTGAAGTTTGTTATATTTGCCGAGTGTGATGGCTATGTTTACCGAGTGTGAATTGGTTTTAATTGCCGAATGAAAATTGAAATAATTGCTGAGTGATGTTATATTTACCGAGTGGTAAATTGGTTATAATTGTCGAGAATGAGAATTGAAATATTTGCTGAGTATGATTTGATGTTATATTTACCCCTTGTTTCTAAGAGAAGAATAACCGAGAGACTCAATTCCGAGTGAAAAGATAAGAGTGCTTCCGAGTGAAGGTTCAAATGTTTCTGAGTGAGGATATGAGTGAACCTTTTCTGAGTGGAAGTTAAGCCATGTCCGAGTGAGAGATGACCGAGTAAGAGAATTATTTCCGAGTGAACCTTGATTGTTTCTTCCTTCTGCTGTTTTCTAAATAACTCTTTTATTAAAGGATGTATTTCAGTCGGTCATTGCTATTTTAAGTATGATTATACTATTTTGAATGTATTTAAGAAAAGTAAATGTTATTTTATAATAAGACTGAGTAGAATTTTTATTAAATGCGAAAAATCTATTGTGAAAAATGGGAAAAATGACGCGGGTCGTCACAGGCTCTCTCGGGCATAACTCACTCGGAAACATTCTCACCTTCACTCGGAAGCACTCTAATCTTCACTCAGACATTCTACTCTTTCTTCACTCAGAAATATTCTACTCTTTCTTCGCTTAGAAATATTCTACTCTTTCTTCACTCGGAAATATTCCACTCTTTCTTCACTCGAAAATATTCTACTCTTTCTTCACTCGGAAATATTCCCCCGGTAATCGACTCTGCTACAGCAAACACTCGAAAATTTAATACCAATCATCATACAACATAAATTCACATCCGATTCAAACTTAGTTCAGCACACAACATGTAGCATCTCATATACGGAAAACTCAGTGTATATATATATATTACACAAAATTCATTCAAAATCACTCGGGCCTTGGCATCGATTCTCCGCTTGGCGCACCTCCAGGGCTCCGACCTCTTCCCTGTCACTGGTTACTAAATTGAAAACCACAGCAAGGGTGAGTGTTTGGCATCATAATTAATCTAGAACGGAAATTAATAATTTACATGTATCTAACTCCATTCGGTTACTTTACTATCAACTAGAAGTCACACAGCAGATAACTCACACTCGGCAAGTATAAAAATCCATTCGGTAACTATAACAGATAACATTCGACAACTTATCAATTCATACTCAGCAAATATGACAAATCGAACTTGGCAAATATAGCAACTCATTCAGCAAATATAACAAACCGCATTCGGCAAATATAATTATCCACACAACTAATGATTCAATTGTCACCACTAACTCTCATACAAAATTGACGCCTAGTATCTGGATACTAAAAGGATCGACCTTCAGCTGGGGGTCCGACTTGACACCCCGTGAACCCGACTTGGTTCACCGAGCCCGACTTGGCTCCCCCTCAACCACTGGGTCATAGACCTCTGGGTAGCTTAACTGGGTCCGACTTGACCACGGAAGCCAAAAACAGGGTAATACATACCGTCGGTCGTCCTCTACCACATAATCACATATTCAATTATATAAACATAGGCATATCATTACGATCATTATTTGCAACTGTTAGAAACTTACTTGTGCTCACAACGTAGGGCGACCGACTTGTCAAGCCCATCAATATAATGTCCTCTCACATAGCAAATACTTATCATACATATACAATTCACATTTCTCATCAAACGGGCAACCTACTTGTCAAGCCCGGCATCACATTGCCACCATACATTTTGATTATCAACATCAAGTATTTCAAACTCAATCAAGCCACACACACGATCCTCAACCGATCGGTGTCCATATTCACACATGCATACCTACACATACATTCACATACAACTTATCATTCAGCGATATCTCTTACCGTGTTCATAACTGGTTCAACGACCCGGAACCAACATATTTACCTATTCTAATTAATTATAACCCGAACACCCCCTTACCTCGGTTCCAAGCTTCGATAATCTTCTCCTGGTGCCGATTACGTCCTCTGACCACTGGGTTCACTGTCTCACTTCCAAATCCAGCACCAGCTCCGTCAATCAGCCTTTCGGTGTTCGATCTGCTACCTACAGGGTCGGAATGCAAAAACTCGTTAGCTTTACACTATCCCCAGCTCTAAGGACCACTTTTGAGCTCACACTCACCAGAGGAGTGGAGAATAGACCCGTACACAGCCATGCATGGCCACTCGGTTAACAGAGAAAACGAAAGGGGGCAAGGAAACACAAATGCAAACGGATTAATGGACTCACCTTGAGACCATGGTCACGGAAATGGGCTTATCACACGGTTTTGATACGAACAGAGTCCTCCTCTGGAGCATGCAACTCACAGCAGTGGAGGAAGGAGAAGACGAAGAAGAAAGAAGCAGATGAAGGAGAAGGAAACAGTGGCTCGCGTGAACGTGAGTGAAAGAGGGAAGAGAGAGAGAGACCACCTTTATTTAAGGCCCAGGGGCAACCGGTAACCTCACCAGCCGGTTACCCCCCATTCCCATTACCATTTTATTTAAACGGTTTAATCAAACTCTTCTCTCCTTCTAATCGCTCCTCATTTATTATTAACCAATCAAATAATTTTATTTACATTCACAATATTTAACTATTTATAATTTCCCAATAATTCATAAAAACATCAAATAAATTCCTAAAACAATTTTTAACATTTTCCACTACACATAATTTCTCTAAAATATCCGGGATGTTACATTATGAATGGATTCAGGGTGATATTGTTATGTTATATATGATATGTGTTGTGAATTATTAGTGTGAAACCCCGATTGAATGACAAATATGACATATTTTATGTTTTCATGTCTTCCATTCATATTATTGATATTGAATTGGCATGAGCTATATATTGTATTTATGAATTTGTTGTGATTCTTATGCATGAGATGTAGTAGTATATGTGATGATGATATGAGTATATGCATGAGATGCAAATTGAGATAGCATGGGATACTTGAATTGATGAACAAATATGAAATATGATGTGGTTTCGAGGATTCCACAAAAGACCTTGGGTGGGACTCAAGGTAAAACCTCTTGAGCGGGGCTCGGGGTTTAGCCTGTGACACTACCGTTGTCGCTGAGAGTGATTGTGTCACGTGAGAAGGCAAATGGTTTGGTACCAGTAAAACGGCCGGATCAGCTGAGAGCTGAGTATATGGCTGAGAGCCAGTGTTGCAACACAAATTAAAACTTAATAATGGATCCAATTGATTGATCATGTTTTATGCATTGATGAATATTGTTAAGAACATGATTACATCATCATTTGAGAATATATGAATGAATGAAATGTGATGAGATTATATGATAGTGAATATGATTTATATGTGTTAGTGAATTGGATATGTAATCCGATTCAATAACTGTCATTTAACATGTATTATGCTCACCCCTATTTGTGGTTATTTTTACAGTGGATATAGAATACAGCGATGGTATATGAGGTCACTCAGCATGCATGGAGCATTATGTATATATATGTATGGTACATGATGCACATAGTTATTTTGTAGTAGCCTTGGCCGGCTCCTGTGAATACCTACTTTGTTATGTGTATGGGAGTGTGTATAGATGAATATGCAGTGAACTAGATAGTTGACCGCTTCAATTCGAAGCCTAGAACCTATTTTGAATATATAGTTTAGTTTATGATGGATAATGGTACCTACTTGAGGTTATGGAAAAGTGGAGACCATGGATGGTCCCACCATTTGCATATGAGTTTGATGACCAAGAATTATAGACATATACATGATGTTTTGTTCATGCATCAATGTCCAGGAACTGTTCTTGAATGAGATATAGGATTGGCTAGATGACAAGTTCATGAAAATGTAGTGTTTATATGGTTTTTCATGTATTATTGAGCAATTGAGATGGTCAAATATTAAATTAGGAGGAATGAATGTTCTAGAACAGTTGCAATAGTTACTATGCATGATTTGTCACTTGTATAAACTGGAATGGGTCATTTTCAGTAAGAAGTGACCCTTGAGTTGCATAAAAACGCCTTAAAACGAGCTAAACGCATTTATGCACATAAATCTCTCGTTTTTAGGAATTTTTGAGTGCGGCCAGTGGCTATACATCATAAATAATATATGTTAGTTAGTGTCAAAATTTGATGGTCATTGGACTCCATATGAAAAAGTTAGAGTGTTTAGAAGTTGAAAATATGGATTATTTTTCATATAGAATGTTAGAAAATACATAAAACTACCCTATAGCTTAGATTTTGATGGGGAAGAAATATGGGCATGAAACTTTGCCATATTGTAGATGATAGGATAGGTGTATTGTGTATGAAATTTCATGAAATTTGGAGTTAATTAGCCTAGTGAAATGATGACCCAAAGTTGCTAAAAACAGGGCACAAAAAGCTGTTGGAACAGCTGCTGTCGAGTCACCGGGCGTACCTACGCTGGACTGGGCGTTGGCACACTGGCTGGTTAGTCACTGAGCGTGGATACGCTGGTCACTGGGCGTAATCATGCTGGCTGGTCTAGTGACAGCTTTTAGATTTTCTTCATTTTTCTTGATTTCCTTGCTGTTTTGGGCTCATTTGGGTATCTTAATGACATTTTTAGTCTTCAATTTCTTCATGAAAGTTGTAGATAATTATGTTACGGATGTGTGAAAATTGGTCTTACCTCAATTAGAGTTTTCTAACCTTCATGAGGTGTAAAATAGCGGACCCACTACGTGGTAAAATTCAAATTTAAGAGGGTTTTAAACCTGACTTTTTATGATTCTTAAATTAGGACTAGTAGATGATATTTGTGACATGTCTCACTATTTTTTTTAAGACTAAAATGAACCTTTTTGATATGTTTTAGTGTTAAAATTTGTTATGAGCCTTTTATTAACCAAAACTCAGTTGTTTAAACTACAATTAAATTGTGAAAAAATTTTCTTGAGTTTTTAGACTTGTTTTATTAATTAAGGTTGTTTTATTTACCAATTTAACAATCACAAAAAGTCGGGTTTAAAACCCTCTTAAATTTAAATTTTACCGCGTATTAGGTCTGCTATTTTACGCCTCATGAAGGTTAGAAAACTCCAATTGAGGTAAAACCAATTTTCACACCTCCGTAACATAATTATCTACAACTTTCATGGAGAAATTGAAGACTAAAAATGTCATTAAGATACCCAAACGGGCCAAAAACAGTAAGGAAATCAAGAAAAATGAAGAAAATCCAAAAGCTGTCAGTAGACCAGCCAGCGTGAGCGTACCCACGCCCAATGACTAACCAGCCAGCGTGCCAATGCCCAGGCCAGCGTAGGTACGCCAGGTGACTCGACAGCAGCTGTTCCAACAGCTTTTTGTGTCCTGTTTTTAGCAACTTTGGGTCATTATTTCACTAGGCTAATTAACTCCAAATTTCATGAAATTTCATACACAATACACCTACCCTATCATCTATAATGTGGCAAAGTTTCATGCCCATATTTCTTCCCCATCAAAATCTAAGCTATAGGGTAGTTTTATGCATTTTCTAACATTCTATATGAAAAATAATCCATATTTTCAACTTCTAAACACTCTAACTTTTTCATATGGAGTCCAATGACCATCAAATTTTGACACTAACTAACATATATTATTTATGATGTATAGCCACTGGCTGCACTCAAAAATTCCTAAAAATGAGAGATTTATGTGCATAAATGCGTTTAGCTCGTTTTAAGGCGTTTTTATGCAACTCAAGGGTCACTTCTTACTGAAAATGACCCATTCCAGTTTATACAAGTCACAAATCATGCATAGTAACTATTGCAACTGTTCTAGAACATTCATTCCTCCTAATTTAATATTTGACCATCTCAATTGCTCAATAATGCATGAAAAACCATATAAACACTACATTTTCATGAACTTGTCATCTAGCCACTGCTATATCTCATTCAAGAACAGTTCCTGGACATTGATGCATCAACAAAACATCATGTATATGTCCATAATTCTTGGTCATCAAACTCATATACAAATGGTAGGACCATCCATGGTTTCCACTTTTCCATAACCTCAAGTAGGTACCATTATCCATCATAAACCAAACTATATATTCAAAATAGGTTCTAGGCTTCGAATTGAAGCGGTCAACTATCTAGTTGATTGCATATTCATCTATACACACTCCCATACACATAACAAAGTAGGTATACACAGGAGCCGGCCAAGGCTACTACAAAACAACTATGTGCATCATGTACCATACATATATATACATAATGTTCCATGCATGCTGAGTGACCTCATATACCATCGCTGCGTTCTATATCCACTATAAAAATAACCACAAATAGGGGTGAGCATAATACATGTTAAATGACAGTTATTGAATCGGATTACATATCCAATTCACTAACACATATAAATCATATTCACTATCATATAATCTCATCACATTTCATTCATTCATATATTCTCAAATGATGATGTAATCATGTTATTCTCAACAACATTCATCAATGCATAAAACATGCTCAATCAATTGGATCCATTATTAAGTTTTAATTTGTGTTGCAACACTGGCTCTCAGCCATATACTCAGCTCTCAGCTGATCCGGCCGTTTTACTGGTACCAAACTGTTTGCCCTCTCACGTGACATAATCACTCTCAGTGGCAACGGTAGTGTCACAGGCTAAACCCCGAGCCCCGCTCAAGAGGTTTTGCCTTGAGTCCCACCCAATGTCTTTTGTGGAATCCTCGAAACCACATCATATTTCATATTTGTTCATTAATTCAAGCATCCCATGCTATCTCAATTTGCATCTCATGCATATACTCATATCATCATCACATATACTACTACATCTCATGCATAAGAATCACAACAAATTCACAAATACAATATATAGCTCATGCCAATTCAATATCAATAATATGAATGGAAGACATGAAAACATAAAATATGTCACATTTGTCATTCAATCGGGGTTTCACACTAATAATTCATAACACATATCATATATAACATAACAATATCACCTCGAATCCATTCATAAACTATTCATTTAAAATGTAAAGCTCCCCCTACCTCAAAATGGAGAATCCTAGAAACACTTTGACCGATCAAACACTGGCAACAAATAATCACAAGCTCCGATCTCTATTTCTCAAGTTCAAAGACTTCCTAAAATTCATAATACTTGGTTTTAATTTCATATTTGATACAAATATCACTTGACAAGTTAAAAAATATTGAATTAGAACCATTTCGGTAAGATATAACTCACTGAACCAAGACTTCAACTTCGAACCTCGCCCCTCGAATCAAGCTCCGAACTCCGAATCATTCTGAAACCTTCCGAAGCTCTCCGAAACCACCTTAGTTCATTGAAACAACACTTAATAAGTTGCAATCTTATGGAATTAGTAATCTAGAACCATTCTAACTCTCTTTTTCATGAAAACCCAAGGTTCTAGAAAATCCCAAAGCTGCCCACCATTACCAATTGCTTCAAAGTGCTTCAAAATCCATAAATTTACAAGAATTGAAAGGTGTAAGCTATGTTATAATAAAACCCATAACAAAAACTCATTAAATCACCTTGAGTTAGAGAATTTCAAGCTCTCTCCCTTGATCTAGGGCTGTCCACTTGAATCAATGGCTTCTAGTTGCTTCAAAATTCACAAAATTGCATGAATTAAAAGATGGAAGCAAGATTAAACTAAAACCCATGGTGGGTATTCTTCAATTTACCTTAAAGTGAAGAATCCCAAGCTTTCTCTCTCAATCCATGGCTGCCCACATGAAAAAGAAAGGGAAGGAAGCTTAATTTTCACTTTAATTGGATAAATTTGAGAAGAAATTGAAGAAGAAACAAGTTGGGGATGCTAATTGGAAAAGAAGAAGGAAGTAGAAACAAGTTTCTCACCTTCTCTGAAGCTCACGAAGGAATAATGAGGAAAAGAGAAGGAAATTTGCATTTTAAATGATTCAGGGACGCATTGGTCATTACGGTAATTGTTAGGGACGTGTTCGTTATTTTGGCAATTGTTATAATTAATCTCTCATTTTCCTTTAAATCCCTCTTTTAACCATGCTTTAATAATAAATCCTATTTTTAGGATGTTACAATATACACTTATTGACAAGTGTTGAAAAACTTTGGATTTCTTGGTGCCGAATCACCCGCTTGATTTCGGGCCTCAATTCATTATCAAACTTCACACACTTAGAAGCTTCAGTACCTTCTTGTTGGAAAAGAAGGGTAAAAGACACACAATTCTTTAAACTTAGAGGCACAATCCTCTACAAACATATTTGTTTGTTTGAATTCCATGAATTCTAATTCCTTCTTGCTCTTGTAGCTATCAAGAAGGTATTTCCTCAAGAGTTCCACCTTAAAATTTTCCCATACCAATGGGGTATTTGCAGCAATCATGCATCCCCTTGTAAACCGCCACTAAGTTTATGCCTCATCATGGATGATGAAGACTGTGTACTTAACCTTCTGAGGTTGGTATCATTAAGCTTGAAGGCTCTTATTTCTAATTTTTCTTCTCTAAAATTTCAAGCATTCCATGGCTAGTTGCAATGTTCTTGTTGCATTTTAATTTATTTTAGTCATCTTATGTTATGTTGTTCATGTCATAAAATCCAAAAATAAGTTGAGTCTTTCCTTTCTTTCTTAATTTTCCTTCAATTCTTTCTTACATATTGATTATTTTAGTGTCATTTTTAGAATGGTATGCTGTAATAAAGTGTAGTTTCAGCTCTCTTATACCACAGAATTCGGTCCTTGTAGAAAGTATGCATAGGTTGTGTAGTTGAAATTTTAGAGCCATTATTGTAGTTTGGTGTACATTAGAGCTTCATCATTTGTTCTAGGCAATTTGTTCAAATGTTTTTAATTTGTGTTGTTTCTATCATTGTTTTCAAAACCGAATCGGTCCGACCGGTTGAACCGTGAACCGATTAAATGACCGATCCAGGTCAATTCTTTGATATTAACAGTTCAATCACGGTTCGACCCCAGTTAAACCATGGTTTACTTGAACCGATGTCTTCACCGGTTCAATGAGCGGTCCGATTCTGAAAACATTCGTTTTTATACCATTTAAAATCACTCTTTTAATTAGTATTGAAAGCTCCAATTTACCTCATTTTAAGATAATGTGTGTAGCTCAATTTTAAGCTTGTTAGAATTCATTCAATAGTTTTTACTTGTAGGAAATTTTTGTACGTTAATGTCCGGCACTCTAGGAATTTTGGCCATTCTGTTTTAGCATATTATTGGTCCAGAATGTGTTCTTGTGCCTTCCGTTCTTTCAATTTGAGCGAAAGCAACTGCAATATAGTATGAGCAATTGACGTAAGAAATTGACGTTTAGTGCAAAGCTTTGGTCATTCGAGTTTTGGCGTGTGCAATTTGGAATTAGTGATCATTCGGTTTGGCTTTTCCGAAGTGCAGAATAATTGAAAGTGCATTGGTCATTACTGTATGCACTGAATTTGAATTTGTGGTCATTCGAAATTGTATTGGCCAATTGCTGTGCATGCTCAATTCGGAAAAATTTTGGTCATTGGCTAATTTCATTGGATTTGGTCATTCATGTATAAATTTCTTTTTGCACAGTGCAATTAAAAAAATTTGTTTTGTGGTCATTTAATTCTTGGTAGTCCAATTGCTGTATCTGTTAAATTTGAAACTGTATTGGCCAATATTTTGTAAGAGCTGAATTTGAAGATTCCTTTCAGTCCTGACCTTAATTCACGTTAATTTGTGCAATTAAACTTTGGTCATTTGATGTGGCGAAGTGCAGTACATTGTTAAAAATTCTGATTGGCCAATTGTTCAATTGTTCTTTCGTTCAATGGCATCAAATTGTGTACACATTGTGTAGTCACTGTGCGCATTGAGTTTTGCAAATCGTGTTGGTCGATCGGTTTTGGCTGTATTCGCAATACCATTCGGTCTTGGCTTTTCCCAGGTAGTTTGGTACAACATGGTAAATAGAGGTTTGTTAACAATACTTTATTAGTTTAGGAGAGTTTTAACTATTTTGAAATATTTAAAAGGTAAATATTAATATTTAAATTTTTTCATTTTCTTAACTTAGGGTCTGTTTGGTTATTTGGTTTGGTTGGTCAAATCTCGGTTTGATCAACCCCAAAAATAAATTCTACGGTCAAACGGAGTTTTGACTATCTCGAACGGCGTGAAGGATCAATATCAACCCTTAAATTTCTTCATTTCCCCAACTCCGTTTCCCCAACTGGAAACCAAACGGACCCTTAATTTGCTACGCAAAAGCAAATAACTCCGTTTCATATTTGAAAGACTTTGCCATTCTGTTTTTTTGGTTGTTACCGTACCCAAAAGCAAAAGTATAAGTGAAAAAAAAGGTACGGTTGAATGTTAAAATTTCAGCCAATTTATTGCAATTTGACCAAATTTTTGCTTACCTAAAAATTAAATTTTTCACTAATATTTTGCTTATACAATTTTTGCATTTTAGAAGTTTTAGGTATTTTTTTTAGTTTGTCAAGTTTTGTTTATTTTGTTAATATCTTATCTAATCTATAATAGCAGAGTAAAAGCTTAATTTAAATTTACTTTTTATTATTTTTAGGGTTTCCTCTCCCATCAATTTCACTTTATGTATCATTTTTCAAATTATATCTTTTATTACTTGTTATTTTTTCACTAATCTTAAGTTTGTCTTAAAGTTTTCTTTCTTTTAAACACCGAAACCCTATGGAAAATTTAATGATTATGTAACCTGGACAATATAGAAAATCCGTATTAATTATGTTATGGAAAGACTAATTGGACAACATCAAAATAAGGAAGCTGAATACGTTTGTGATACAAATATGAAAAATCATGGTTATATATAATATATAATAAAAAGTTGTGTTGTTTTTAGTATAGAGAGAAGTTAAAAATAAAATAAATCCAATCTTTATAAATAATTTTTAAATTGAGAATAAACGAAAAAGGAAAAAAGAAAATAGCAATAAACGGTCTTTAATGTGTGTATAAATATAACTTTTGCCCATAAATAAATTACATTGAGTCCACCCATTTCTTCAGTCGTACCAGTCCAACAACCAACGAGGCTTCTTTCCTCTGCAGAGAGGTCTGAAAATTCTGAGATTCTCTTTTCTTTTCATTTCTTATTTTTACTCTTTTCTAAGACTCATCTCATTATTTTGTAGGCCACAGTTCATCATAACAAATAATAGTCATGGCAATTCTCTTCCGCTTCACAACAATTATTCTGTTTTCATTACTTTCTCTGCTCTGCTTCTCCCTCACTTCTTCTCATTTCATTCCAAGATTCCCTTCTTCACCCATTCTACCTGAGCTTAAACAACGCTCTCATTCTGCCCAAAATGTTCCTTACAAAACAAAATTCTTCACCCAAATACTCGATCACTTCAATTTCAATCCCCAGAGCTATGAAACCTTTCAGCAAAGGTATCTCATCAATGATACCTATTGGGGTGGTGCCAAGAAGAAAGCTCCAATTTTTGTCTACACAGGAAATGAAGGGAACATAGAATGGTTCACACAGAACACGGGTTTTATGTTCGAAAAAGCTCCACATTTTCATGCCCTTTTGGTTTTTATTGAGGTAACTTTTCCCCCCTTTGTCCAATTAACTATAGATCTCTGTAAAAGGACCACCTTTTACTATTTCAAACTAACTGCAGCATAGATTCTATGGGAAATCAATACCATTTGGGGGAAACAAGAATGTTGCTTATTCAGATAACACCAAACTTGGGTATCTGAGTTCCACACAGGCGTTGGCTGATTATGCCACTCTCATTATTGATCTCAAGAAGAATTTGTCAGCAACTCAGTCCCCTGTAGTGGTGTTTGGAGGATCGTATGGAGGAAGTATAAGCCTTTTCCATCATCACCTTTTTTTCGAGTTTTTTTTTTTTCCTTTCAATTTCCAATGGTTCAATCTCATCTTGCTTACTTTTTAATAATATGTTGGTCAAACTTAATTTTTCTAATATAAAATGGTGTGCCGGCATCAATATTAATCATATAATAATTACATTTTCATAACTTCATTTTTACATCTGCGTACTAAACAATTTCTAAGGTAAATTCTTAATTGATTTTGCAGTGTTGGCTGCTTGGTTCAGGATAAAGTATCCACATGTTGCAATAGGAGCTTTAGCATCTTCTGCTCCAATCCTCCAGTTCATGGGTTTAAGTTCACCAGATATCTTCACCAGCATCATCACACAAGATTTCAGGGTTTGTTTCTGTCTTTTTGTAATTGATTTCGTTTGATATATTCTATTAAACTATTATTATCACATGCAAACTTTTTAAAGTAATTCCTTGATTCTACCATAAAGAAAAATATGCCAGAGAATGGTTTGCTACTAACGGAAAAGTAATCTAAAAAGGATATGCTAAGGAATGGTGTGTAATTTTCTTTATTGAATTCTTTTGATTCTTTTTTTCCACTTTGGAATCTTGCTGGTGGTCTTTATTATATCAATGAATTGGCACGTGCATGTGACCATGGTTAATGAATAGGGGGAGAGTGAGAATTGTTACAAAATAATAAAGGGGTCTTGGAAACTAATAGAGGAGGTGGCCAAAAAGCATGGAGGAGTGGAGGTGCTAAGGAAAACATTCAGATTATGCAAGTGAGTGCTAAGCAAAATAGTTGTGAAATGAAGTTTGGTAACTAATTGTGGTGACTATAAATGTATAATTTGGTGCAGCAAATATATTGATGCATCTGCTTTGGAAGGTTGGCTTCGGTCGGCGTGGATATATACAGCCATGACTGATTATCCCACACCATCCAATTTCCTCAATCCCATGCCAGCAAATCCAGTGAAAAAGGTGCCTAATTTTGCTGCCTTCAAATTTTATAAATGATTTTCGTGATAATGGTTGATTTAGAGCCTTGGTGGGGGCACCCACATGGGTATTTAAGTAGTAACCACATTAATTTCTATTTATAGATGTGTGAGGCTATTGAGATGGGAAAGAATACACTAGGGAAATTGTACGCAGCAGCGAATATTTACTACAACTACAGTGGCACTGAAACATGTTTCGACTTGTATGATGATTCTGATCCTCACGATCTTGGTGGATGGCAGTGGCAGGTACTTATTAAATTACCCCAAAAAATCAACCTATTATTATATTCTATTTATCTGTTTTTGCCCTTATTATTTCAATTTTACATTCATGGAGGAGAGTCACTATCCCTCATCTAGATATAAATGAAAATGAACATATTGGTACATGAATGACTAGTGAAAATGACTTTTGAAAATATTTATTCAAGATAGCAGGAATCCAACCATTTCTTATTTTAACTAATGAATGATATTTAAAAAAATTAGATATTATTTATTATTAATAAAATTAAACAAAAGTATTTTAAACTATATTTACTTAAATAATTACGTATTAATGATTTTTTAATCTCTGTTAAAAAAACCAAAACAACAATAGATATTAATGATGAAGTCCTTTTATTTTTCATGAATTTATCATATTTAAATATTGTTGGAATTCTTACATCGTCCACCTCATATATTTCACATAGTTTAAATATCTGCTAATAGTTTTAGGATGAAACCTTTAGTATGGTATAAAGCTAGAACATTCTTTCAGTTATTATAGGTTTAAAGTTGCCCTTTTGTTATAGGTTATCCTTCCATAAAATCGTTTGAGATAGCCACGAATTCTTTAAAATAAATGTAGATTTTAATTCCATATTTATTAATGATATCTTGTTACGTGATTTCATATAAATTGACTTTTTATTTTTAGAGTGTCATTTTTGTAATTTTCTATTTTAATTTATGCCATATGTTACGTACTTATCTGCAGTATTGATTATTTTAATAAAAGTATTCATGTCATCTTTTTCTTTTCAAGAAACATCCGCCCAATATTTATGTGATTTATAATAGTAAAAGGAAATCTTTTCATCTATCTTACTAATAAGGATCTTAAAGATATTAGTTAATTAAAAATATATATTTACTATATTTCTGTATTATCATTACCATAGTTGTATTTATTTTTAAAAAAAAGTGCTTTAAACTCAAAGTTTAAAGTTAATGAAAGATATATATATATATATATATATATATATATATATATATATAAAATTGCAGTGTAATTACATCATCAGTGATTGAGCCCTTTCCACTAAAGTAAAGGGGAATCAAATTATCCAAAAAGAGAAAGTAAATGGGATCTTTTCATTTGAGTTGTTTCCTCTGGTCCACTGTAAGATAGAATCCAAGATAAAGTCTCCTCATTATTGCAAGAATAGTTTTAAATCCAACTCGATTCCTATTATAAATCATGGTACTTAATTAAACATAAATATATACTTTTTCATATTTTTAAGAAAATGTATCTGTATTTCTTTTTTATTCTTACTTTACAAAATAAAGTATTCAAACCTTAGAGTGATTTTTTTTTTTTATCAACAATGATGTTGAATGAATCGTCTTGAAAATTGGACAGAAATTGTATTATGGTAATTTCAAATAATTTTTTAAGCATAGTGGTATAAATTTTCCTATAAAATATTAGTAGAATTGAATTATGCTATATTTTCACTAATAATTTATAAAATAAAAATTAAATATATGAATTATCTTAAAAATATTAAAAGGTATTTATTTATTTATGTCAATTACTAAGTAAGATGATTTGTTGGAAACTATATAGTTATTCGGAAAAGTAGAAGATTACTCTTATGAGACGTTTGGTATGGAGGTCTTTTTTTTAATTCCTAAGAATTGTAGGTCGAAAATTCTCTATTCCTACGTTTTTGGTGTAATTGTTTTAAAAAATATTCTCGAAAAACTATGATTCCTGATAATTTATTTTTATTTATAATTTTCACCAAAACGTTCTCGCTAAAGGGTTGAGAATCATAATTCCCGTCTAGTTCAAAAGTTTTTTTATAATGTAAAAATATTTGCATATTGAATCCCAATCTAATATTATCAGAAATACGAAAATGATTAAAATTCGAAAGATCTTTGTAATTTTTTTAGAAATATTTTAATCACATCAAACATATTTACAACATTTTTAACAAATATAATTCCCAATAAATATAATTCCTGAAAAATATAATTCAACGAATTTAACAAAATATCTGGATACCAAATAAAATTAGTTTCTATCCAGAATAGGGTTTAACTTTCCACTATCCAACCACCTTAGAGGCTCTTGGGCTATTGGCCCTCTCTATGGGGTGTTATTAAAAAGTAATTGAATTTAGGGTTTAAAATTTAAGATTTATGCTTTCATTATTTTTATTTTGGATTTTATTTTTTTATTTTACATTTCATTATTTTCTTGATAAAATGTGTTGCGATTTCTATTATTATAGTAAATATTTTGCTTCAATACTATCATGTATCACACTTACCACATGTACATCAAAATTCACTCAATTTCACCATTTTTGCTTCTAGTCACAGTCACGGACTTCACAGTTTTATTTTGTCCTCTTTTGGGGGGTGGGAATAGACATGATAATAAAATTTCCTTGTTCTGTTTCAAATCTATACCTTATATTGGTAACTTTAGATATTTCACCATTTTATTTTTAACTTTTTAACAAGTAGTTAGAGTTGTTTTTTAAAATAAGTAAAAATCTGTGTATTTTTTATTTTTATTTATTTTTAAAATTTTAAACAAACTCATAAAAATTTAAAATAAATATTTTTAATTAAAAAATATTTATCTCTTAAAATAAATTTAAACAAATGAGCTTGTAATGGTGTTTAATAAAATGCAAAAAAAGCTTTAGGACCAAATATACAGCTCATTTTGAACTAACCTTACAGTTGCTACATATATATAGGTAGTGTAAACCCAAAAAGAAAATGTTACCCAAAAAAACCAAAAGAAAACCTAAATAGATATGACATGCATTTAATAGTTATTGACTAGATTTTCTCATTGGAAAAACATCATTTTCCCTAACTCTAAAAACGGGAAGAAAAAAAACTAGGATTGTTGCCAAATGACAACTAAAGGCCTGTTTGGGTCATCAAGTGTAGTGTATTTTATTTTTCATTCACAAAAATTAGCATGATTAATATAGTGTTATTATACCACTAATTATAATTTTGGTAGTGGGTTGTGAGGTAAAGGTAAAAGTATAGAGAGGGTAATGATGAGATGTTGTTTTTGTACATGCAGGCTTGTACGGAGATGATAATGCCAGTAGGTGGAAGCAATAAGGAGAGCATGTTCCCAGAATCTGAGTGGTCATACGAAGACAGAGTCACTTCTTGCCAATCATTCTTCAACGTAACGCCAAGACCCCATTGGATTACAACCGAGTTTGGTGGCCACGTGGGTTTTAATCCTTAATTAAACTAAATTTGACATAATCAATTTTCAATGTTATTGTTGTTGATCAAATGTGTGTGTTTTCTGCAGGATATTGAACTTTTTCTGAAAAGATCTGCTAGTAACATAATCTTTTTCAATGGTTTAAGAGACCCTTGGAGTGGCGGAGGGTACGTATAGCATCATTTAATTGAATGCCTAAAAAAAACAAGTAATTTTGTAAGTTAACTAAGGTTTTGGTTGCAGGGTGCTGAAGAACATATCAGAAACTTTAGTAGCTATAGTTGCTAAAAAAGGTTATGATCCAACCAAATTTATATGCATTTTCTATGTCACTTTTTTTTCTTCTGAATATTTTGCCTCCACTTTCTGTTTCTCTATACTTATTCGAAGGTTTTGTGAACAGGGGCTCATCATGTAGACCTGAGGTACTCAACAAAGGAAGATCCAAAATGGCTTAAAGATGTTAGAGAACAGGAGGTAAAGATCATAGCAAGCTGGATCTCACAGTACTATCAAGACCTACAATCCCATGATTGAACTTGTAATCATTTTTTTGGCCTATCTTTAAAAGGCCTAAAATTGTCGATAACAAGAACATATAAGTGTTGGTTAATAATAATAATAATCTTGTTCATTTTCACAATTGTTTGCTATCAAGAAATTCTGATAACCACTCATTTTGTTTTTGTTTTTTAGTTATTCAAGGTTTGGTGTGATAATTTTTTTTAAAAAAAATGTTAAATATTCTCAATGTGGAAAAGTTTAAGCTTATTTGAATACAATATTAGTTTTCTTAGTTAATTTAAAAATTAAAGAATAAAGAGAGAAAACACATTCTCTCAATTTATAAAATTAGCAAATAATTCTTTTTATTACGATTGAAAATTGAAAAAGCAATTTCGTCTCCTAAGAAAATTCACCCTTATCTCATAATAAGCTAAGTGCTTGTTTGGTTTTTGCGTCAACCTCCGTCAGATTTCGTTGCCATGCGTCAACCTTCATCTGCGTGAATGGAGATGCATTTGGTTGGTGGCCGCCCTCTGTTTCGTCTGCGAAGCTTCGTTGCGGGATGCTAGAAGCTCTATTGCGTTGGAGCCACCTTCCTCCTGACTCTGGCCAACGCCGTTTGATGAAAGGACGTGCATACTCCCCGTGCAACTTTCCCCTGCGTCGTTTTGGCCTTTCTCTCTCTTTTTTGTTGTGATATCTAGTTTTGTGGGGTTGTGGGGTTAGGGCCGTGAGGGGTGGTGGTGTGTGGTGGGTTGAAGATGAGGGGGTTGTGGAGGTGGTAGGGGTTTCGGTGTGAGGGTGGGGGTTATGGGTTTTAGGTTGGGGGTGGTGGTCGGGAGGGTGAGGGTTTCAAGTTGGGGCTCTTGGGGGTGGTGGTTGTGGGGTGAGGGAGGCTGTGTGGGGTGTGGGTTTACAAGTTATGGTGTAGTGAAGAGGAGGCTGTGTGGAGTTTGGGGGTAGTGGTGTCCGTCGGGGGGTAACGTTAAGGTTCTAGATGGTGGTGGATGCTTATTGATGGTGGTGATGGATGCTTAGTGATAGTGGTGCATGGGTGTGCATTTGAGGTTAGGGTGTATGGTAACTAATCTTTTTGAAAAATTAAAGAAATTAGATTTAAATTAATTATGTCGTGTTTTATGTAATTATGTTATTGTGTAATTTATTTATATATTGATTAATTAGGTAATTTATTTTTATGTTGATTAATGTATCAATATATATACATATTCTAATATAATATATATTTATATTATTTATATTTATAAATATTCAATATATTTTTCACTAATACCCTTTTTGGTAATTTTTTATCAAACCACCATTTACTCAACCCAACTTTTTCTCCAACCAAACACAATCACTACTTCCCAACCCACTTTTAAAAAGTTAACATTCAAACACAACTTCGTTTACAAAACCCTAGTTTTCTAAATTCCGTTTACAAAACTTTAGTTATCCCAACCAAGTTACGACAACAGATAACCAAACAGAAGTACAAGCCAAGATAGGTTAGAACCTTACAGGGAAAATTGTTCTTGCTCCTTCCTTAATTAGTTAAGGAGTTTGTGTAATTTTAGGGCATGTTTGGTTTATGTTTATATTTTTATTTTCTGTTTTTATTTTTTATTTTTAGTTTTAATTATAAAATAACCTTATTTTTTCTCAAATCTGTAAAGGGAAAAATAAAAATAAAAAAGAGAAAAAAGTTTTTTTTGATATTTTTATATAAAATTTTAAAAAAATATATAATAATTTTATAATTAAAACTGAAAATAAAAAATATATACGGAATTTAAACAGATGTCTTTGCCCTTCCAGTTTCAACTTAATTGTAGGATTGATTTCACGTTTGGAGGTATGAACATGGATTCATTTAAACACAATCAAAAATAAGTTTTACGCTCTGAATTCACATTTGCTCTAATTTGAATTGTTTCTTTTTTTGTTGGTATTCAATTTGAATTGTTTGTTAACGTGCACTTGATTGTTGGAAAACAAAACAATTTGCAATGGTGGTATGGGCCTGAAGGCTGAAGGAACAATTATTGTTATTATAGTTCTTTTTCTTAACTATTTTTCCATATGGTTAGGGGAGTAACAAGGTATGTATGTGAATTATTATTATTATTATTATTATTATTATTATTATTATTATTATTATTATTATTATTATTATAAGTCTTCTATATTTTTAATTCTTAACGAAATTAAAAGAAAATTATTGTTTCCACATTATAACATAAAAATATGAGAAGGATGTGAATGATTGTGTCATTTTTTGGCATGCTGAAGTGCGGTGGGCCGGTGATAATAACACACCAAAAATATTCAAACACGCGGCCTTCTTTTGAGTTTCGAATCTATTGACTTCATGCTCCAAAGTTAGGCTAAGATTATGACTGCTGCCCGATATTTAAAAAAAAAAAATTTGATGTTTGAATTTTGTTTCAATCGATAAAGAATTGACTTAAATCAATCATTTAAATAATTTACGATTTAATTATTTAGATTGACTGGTTCAGTTCTGATTTGATAATAACGTTGAGTGTTCTCAATTTTTATTTTATTTTAAAAAGAAAACATATCGTTGAAAGGGACAAACACATGATTAAACATTTTCTGCAAATATCAAAGTCGTACTGACACATCGTACGGAATGCCCTCAAGCCAAATCAACCCTTCCACTGCCATCTGATATAAATACCCATGAATCGACACGAAAAAAGTAGAATTTCTTGATCCTAACTTACGCTTGAGCTCTAATATTCATCCTGTAACATCCTTGGTAAAAAATTAAATGAGAAGTGATAAATGGATAATAAATTAAGTTAGAATTAAGAGAAATGGGATTTTAAAATAATATATGGCTTAAAGAAGGTATACTTGAATGAACATGGGAGTTTAAAATGAAGTTTAAAGGAAAATGAAATCAGGACCCTAACGCGTGGCGTGGCTGGACGTGTAGCGTCAGTGTCACGACCAGATTAAAACAGGGACATGCAAAACAGAAGTCGTGAGCTCTTCTTCTTCTATTTTCTTCTTCCTTGGGTTTTGGTGGTTTTGGACCTTGTGAAGTGAGATTAGGCGCGTGGAACCTTTAATTGCGAGTTTTCTCTTCTTCCCCTCCTTATCCTTTCTTAAACTGAATTTGCATGTGTTGTGGGTGGCCTTGATTTTGAAATCTAATGGATTTGGGAGCTTGGATGGTGAGTTTAGGAGTGTAACAAAGACAATGTACTAATCGGTTCTATGTTTCGGTAACCATATGTAGCATCCCTATTTTTATTTTTATATTAAAATTTTGAAGGAATTAGATTTTGGCTCTTTAGAACTTTTTAATTTACGTATTATTTATGATTTTTTAGAATTTTTTCAGAATTTTTAAATTTTTTAATAAAATAATATATTTTAAATAATTTTAAATTCATATAAGTGACTTAAAATTAAAAATATTTATAAGAAAGTGAAGTTAAATTATAAGAAAATTTTCTAAAATCTATTTCAAGTAGACTTATCTAAAAATTATCGGTTTGAGAAAAATTTTAATTTTTTCCAATCGTTAAAAAATTGGAAACATATCAATAAATTTTTATTAACAGAAAATTTTAGATTTTTTAAAATTTAAACTTTATATTAGTTATTATAAAATTAGTGAGGACTGATATAATATCGCTAAATTTTAAAAAGGATTGATTTTGAATATTTAAAATATACCGAGTGAAAGGTTACCATTTGGCTTAATAATTTTACCTACAGTTACTATGCAAAACACTGTGCATGTACGAAATTTTCAAAAGATGTACAGTAATCAGGAATAAAAATTCAAAAAATGCATAGTATTTTTATATTAAAATAATGGAATGCATAGTAAATTTTTTTCCTATAAATACCGAAGGAATTCTTCTTTAGAATTCACAATTTTAGATTAAGTTTTCTTAATATAATAGTGCTACTAAGATAGTGGTGGAAGTAAGAGAGAGAAGTAAATTTTTTTGGAAGAAGGTTATGCTAAAATCCTAAGGTAATAATACTTCTCTTATATATTTTTTAGGGTTATTTTTATATCGTATTTAGAAATCTATTATTATACTGGAAATAATATTATTTTAAGTTACTATTCTGCATAATAAAATACTATTTCAATAGTAAATTACTATTTACTGTTACTATTTACCTTTACTATTTACGTTTTACTATTTATTGTTACTATTCATGATTTACTATTTATCATTACTATTCACGATTTACTATTTACCGTTACTATTCACAATTTACTATTTACCATTACTATTCACGATTTACTATTTACCGTTACTATTCATGATTTACTATTTACCATTATTATTCACGATTTACTATTTACCGTTACTATTTACTATTACTATTCACGATTTGCTATTCATTATTCACTATTTAAAATTTACCATTTCTGTTTTAAGTAGTAATCTTAATTTTCATCTTGTAACTATATTAAAATGAAATTGGTATGTTTTAGAACTCGGAGACGAGACGCGTACGGATCTTCAATAACGAATCAGGATACAAGAGATAAGAATATGATATGAAAAGACATAAGAATAATGAGAGGAGTCTCCTACTCCTTTTAAATTTAATAATATTATTATTTTAAAATATTAACTCTTTAACTTAAAATTTATAATAAATTTTAAATTAAATATCTGATGTAACTAACTCTAACATACCTATGCAAGAACTTGGACCATTATGACCCATATGGACTGGACTATACCTATGCAAGGACTTGGACCATTATGACCCATATGGACTGAACTATACCTTTGCAAGGACTGGATTATATGGACTTACATAAACCTATGCGAGGAATGGACAAAAAGAACTTAAAAATCAACTATATTAATAATTATTAAATTTTGTATTATGATATGTATTAATGATATTTAATTGATTTGATTATGATTGATTTGTGATTGATGATGTTTAACTGTGACTGATAGTATTTGATTGATGATATTGTAATGTGGAGTTTAAGCATATAGCGAGCATGACGGAAAGCTAAAACTCAGTAAGAATTTCTTACCTTACTCTTTAAATTTTTAATATTCTAAAATCTTTTATTTCTTCTTAGAAATTATTTTTATATTTAGAATAAAAAATTAGTATTTATTTTAGAAAGTAGACATTTTATGAAAATTAATTTATAACAAGTTGAGATAATTAAATCTTGAATTAAAGAAAAAAAAATTTTAATTTTGGTTAATGATTTAAAGATTATTCGCTTTTAATTAAAATTTTCAAAAGAAAATCATTTTATTTTATTTTTACTTAATAACTAAAGATATTTGGAAATAATTGAGATTTCTAAATTTGATCTTGTTAAGATTCAATTTGAGAAAGAATTATGTAAAATTTTATATGAGTAATTTTTTAGATATTTAAGGCTTAGAAACTCAATTTCAGTGAGATTCGAAAAATGTACCAAATTTATTTCTGTGGGACAGAAATTCAAAGAATTGAGAAAATGTACAGTTTATTGAAATGATATTGTAAACCTTTAAGGGATTTAATAATTGAGTTTCTAAAAGCCTTACCAACTAAATACGCGAGTAGTTCATGCATCATGAATCATTAAAGTGAAATAAAATGATATTGTCTGGGGACAGATTATAGAAACCGAGGATACATTAAAGGAGACTTAATTACGAGCCTTGGGATGAGAGGGTGTGAAAGGGTGCTTTAGGGGACCTGGGGTAGCTCCCTAGTGTCGGGTACTTTCACAATAAAAACTTTTTCAATCTGACTAGTCTCTAAGTATTTCCATGCCAGTTGAGTTGTTCATATTATTATTATCCGGACTTATGGAACAGTGTAAACTCCTGGTTGGCCTAGTGCAAATTAAAATTTAAGGGCCCACATATATAGGTAAGTTATGATGAAGATATTGCATAATATTCATGCATTTATAATTGATTGTGTATGTGATTGTGATTGATATTATTAAGTATTGGTTTATGAAAACCATTTGTTGCTTATGTCTAATTCGAGAATATTATATTCAGTTTCTCACTCCTTTCTCCGTGTTTTTGTTTCACATGTTTTAAATTGATGGTTCAGAGGGAAGGATCGAAGAATATCGGCAGTAAATATAGCACGTTCTAGAAAGGGAGCTCGGTATGAATACCGTGGTCCAATGAATAAATAATGTTATTAAGTAACTGCTTCTGGGCCATGGAGTTTCCTCACTTTCTTATAATGTTTAATATTTATTTTTGTTGGATGAATGTAAAATTACTTTATAAAGTTTTAATAATATTTATGAGGTATTTCAGAAATAATGTATATAATTTATTCCGATAGTTTCCTTTTAACAATCATATCTTTAGTAAAAAAAAATTACAAATTTTTCTAGAATTTATTAAGGTGTAACAGAGGGTGTTACACCGTACGTGCCGGAACAAGCGTTGGGCGAGTGATCGACGAAGTGGGCGTCGAGTTTGGGAGAGGAACGGTGAATCAAGCGACCGGGGGACGCAATCGACACCTAGAGCAAATTGTTGAAGCTTGGAATAGAGGTAAGGGAGGTGTTCGAGTCATAATTAATTAGGATTTGAATATATGATAGCTTCGAGGGGCTTATAATTTATTTAGAAATAACTACGAATGACGTAGGTTGGTTAAATATAATTAATATAATTTTTATATGTATGTTTGAGCATGACTGAGTTATTGTTTGATAAAGAACTATATTGATTTAAGTAAATGTGAGTTAGGAAGTAAGGAATGTATAAATTATATAAGTGAGTAACATCAAATAAATTATGGAATTTGATTGATGTTAGTAATGTGTGGTGTGAAAATTGTTGGTATTAATATATATGATTTAATGAAATGATGATTTTGGAAAAAGTATAACATGGCTTGTGTTGGTGGGCCTGGCAAGTAGGCCGCCCAAGTGAGGATTACATGTCAGTTTCTGACATTGTTCATTGTATATGAGATGTGATGATATTATGCCATGTATGATATGATTTGTTATATGATTATGTGGTGTGGGACGGCCGACAGTATGTATAGCCCCTCGTTTTTCGCTCCTGTGGTCTTTGTGCTTAGTTGAGCTACCCGGTGGTCAAGTAGGACCTAGTGGTTGAGGTGGAGAGTCAAGCAGGACTCGGTGGACCAAGCAGGGTCCACGGGGTGTCAAGTAGGACCCCCAGTTGAAGGCCGATCCTTTTTATTATTCGGATACTAGAAGTCAAATACATGCGAGTCAGTTGTGAAATATATGGTTATATGTTCATGATAGAATTGATGATTGATAAATGTTTGATGATGAGTTTTAGGATTTATGATGTATATGATAATCTAATGGTATTGATTGAATTGAGAACAAATATATATATATATATATATATATATATATATATATATATATATAGCTTGTGTTGGGGGGAAATTAGGTGATAGATATATAGATATATAGGTATAAATGTGGAAAGTAGGAAAGATCCCTTATTAATGCAAATAGTAGGTATTATTAGATTTTATTATTATTCAGTCCTATATTAATTATGATATGTCAAACACTCACCCTTGTTGTGATTTATTTCATTTTAGTAACCAGTGACAGGGAGGATGTCAATGTGCTGGAGGTGCGCCAAGCGGAGAGTTGATGCCAAGGAAGAATGAATCGATATGATATATGAATATGTGTGTAATAAGTTGTAAATTATGTGTGATGAATTAATTATGTTATGCTTTGCTTGATTGTTGGATTAATTTTAATGTGTGGATAATGTGTAAGGATGATGATTGATGATGATGGTTAATGATGACGATTGATGATGATAATGGTAATTTGAACCATGAGGATTAGCTATATAGTGTGTGAATTATTATGAATTGTGACATGAAACCAATATTTTGTGAATGATTGATATAGGCAGGTTCTGTTGAAATACTTGATGTGATATGTGTGTGAAGCAATTAGATGATGCATTGATGAATTGGATTGATTTAGAGAGCTATGCATATAGTGAGTTTCATGAATTTAAGGAACTAATTAGGTGATTTCGAGATCTGGTGGGTTTCAAGACCCCCAGAAGGTGCTAATAAGTCTCTTAGGACATGTAGGAACTGTGTGCACTGGCCTTGGGCCATTCGGAACCTATTTAAGGTGTTTGGTGCCAGGGTTTTGTACAAAAAGGGGTTAAACTGTGTTTTGCGCATAACTTACGTATATGTTGGAATTTTGGCAAACAGATGGCGCCAACAGTTTTACAATGGGGAAAACATATAACCTGAGAAGTTTCGTGGCAATCGGACCTAAAACGGGCCATTTGGGTAGGTTAGAAGTTGACTGATTGGCCTAAAATCCATGACAGCAACAGGTGCTGTTACTGTCATGCTCACACTTCGCGTGAGGCTAACGTGTAGCGTGTGGTGCGTAGTTCCAAGCTGACGCTATGCATAGGGCTGGCACGCAGTGTCAGGTCCCCTGTTTCTGGTTTTTGTTTTCTTTCAACTTAAATGATTTTTGGGGTTTGAATTGTGGAAAATATTTTATATTCTGACACTTTTCAATAGAAATGAATATTTTTCAAATTGTGGGATAATTTACTTATTTAATTTGTGGAAAATTTGTTGTGAAAATCAATAAAATGGGTAGAAATAAATGTAAATTGACCTAGGACGTCACATATCCTCTGAATATTCTGCGGACTTGAGTATCGAAGTGTCTTTATAGGTGAAACTCTCCTTCACCTCACAAGCATAAGACTGGTGAGATTTCCCAGGAAGCACTCTAAGACTTCAATTCCCTACCAGAATAGAAGGTATAATATCAGATCTCTACTAGACTGGTGTAGTATAAACAACATATTCAACATAATCTAAGAGTTAGTTCCCATATCAGATTTCCTATACCGACGAAGACCAGTTCAAAAACTTTTTCATGAAAAGCCTTAAGAAAGGATTTCACACTTTAGTTTAAAAGACTATTTGAAGACAATTCAGACAATGTTGTGTTCGAGTTTTCAAAAAGATTTTTCGTAAGAGAAAACAAATAAAAAGATGTTCATAAAATAGTTTAAGGAAAGAAGATCAACGCACAAAATATTGTATTGGTCCACCCCAAAAACACAAGGGCTATGTTCAATTCCCATTCATCTCAACATGAGTTTTTATAGAGCAGATTCACTTAGGTGTGCCATAGTACAATAATGCAAATGTTATTTTTTTCACTTAGCCTCTTTAGGCTAATTTACAATAACAAGTATTCTTTCTTAAACTTAGCCTCTCTAGGCTAACAAGTGTAACATCCTAAAATTTATAATATTAGAAAATAATTCATTAAAGCTCCGTGGAGAGTTTCCGAGTGAAAAATGTCTGATCAATGAAGAAATTCTGAGTGTGGAAAGTTGAGATAATTCCGAGTGAAGAAAAGGAATATAATTCCGAGTAAAATCTTTCTGGGTGAAAGAACTACTGAGTGAAGTAAAGTTAAGATGTTTCCGAGTGAAACATGACCGAGAGAATCATTTCCGAGTGAGGAAAAGCTTTGTCTATCTGAGTGAAACGTCTCCGAGTGAAACGTTTCCGAGAGAAGTACCTCCGAGAGAAGAAATGCTTTAATTTCGAATAAGTACTTCTCGAGTTTAGATATTTCCGAGTTGTGAATTCCGAGTGGGGAATTTCCCAGTGAAGTGTAACTTTTCCCGAGTAGGTTGTCTCCGAGTGCAACACTCCCGAGTGAGACGGCACCGATTGAGACGTTTCCAAGTTGAATAGCGTCAAGTGAAATATTTCTGATTTTCGAGTGGTATGATACCGATTGGGACATACCGAGTGAGTCTTTTCCAGGGAGACTACTTCTGGACAGAGAAGACTTCAACTTTGAATGAGTATGTTTCTGAGTGAATAGTTCTGAGGGAAGTAAATATCCGAGTGGTGAATTCATTTAATTCATGCTCGGGTGTTTTAAAGTTTCTGAGAGCTTGTGCTCGGGTTTGTATTCGAGATTGTTCTCAACCCCGAGTGATCCTTTCGAGTGGAAAGATTTCCGAGAGGACTAAACTTTGAACTCTGAGTGATCTTTTCGGATGAAAGACTTCCGAGTGACGCAAGTGAAGGCTTGAGTCGGGCAAAATTATATCTGAGTGAGATGTCTGAATAAGGTATTTCCATGTGGGTCATTTCCGAGGAAGGAAAGCTGAGTGTCTCATGGGATAAAACCTTTCCGAGTGAATTTCCTCCGAATGAAGGAATTCTGAACGGACAAAGGCTGTGATGAATCTTCTCGGAAAGATGTGCTCAGAATACCGAAACCGAGTCGAAATTAATAATTATTTTAATTATTAATGCTTTCCACGTCACTCTGTTCTTCTACATTCTAGTAGATTCATTTTCTGATATTTTCTAAGTATGGGACCCTCTCTGATGTGCTGTCCTCTTTCCATTAAATATCTTAATCCTTTATTATCATTAAAGAGACGTGTGTCAGAATACTTCAATTCATTCACGTCTCTTCTACGTGAAAGATATATAAATCCATCTATTGTTGGATTAGTTTAAGACTTTTGAAAGTGAAAACATCTATAATCCTTTCTTTCCAATCCTCTACTGGAAACCATTGAACAACGAAGATAATTAAATCTTCATTTCTTCTCTTCACGAAGAAAGCTTGGGAGTGGTATAATACCGTAATTCCAGTCGGAATTTGGGAACAGTGACTAGGATAACATTTGAAAGGTTACTGGAACTCCTTATTCCAGGTAGGGGGAACGTTACATTTCAAATGTATAGTTTATGAATGGATTTGGGGTGTTATTATTATGATTTATATAATATGTACGTGAATTGTTATTGAGACCCCGATTGAGTAATATATTTTATATTTACTTAGCTTCCATTCATATTAATAATATTGAGTTTATATGTGATTGATGATTTGATTGGTTGATGACATGAGATGATGTTGGTATATGATTGATGATGATGATATGAATATTATTCATGACGTTTTCATGATATATAAAAGCATGGGATGCTTATGAGATGAACAAACATGAAATATTATGTGGTCTGTTGATGATTGATTATTATTTGGCATGGCATTTGCATTCAGACGCACACAGGACTGCAGGGGGCCTGTGATGCCGGCCCAGATGGGAGGGCGGCCTGATGATAAGGCACAGACCCTGTGGTGGTTTCTTCGGATTCCACAGACGCCTTTGAGTTGGACTCAAGGCCGGCCCGTAACACCTAGTTGTGTTACCGCTGTCACTGAGAGTGACTGGTGTTACATTATGGGCACACACGGTTTGGTACCTGTAAAACGGCCGAATCAGCTGGGAGCTGAGATATTATGTTGTGTAAATCCCATTATTAGAGTCGGATCCACATGCATATGCATTGATATATGTTATTGAGAATAACATGATGATATGATCATTTGATGATATGAGAATGAATGAAATATGATGTGATTATGTGTTATGATTTTGATTTATTTATGGTTATGAATTGGACACTTGATTCGATTCAGTAACTGTCATTTGACATGTATATGCTCACCCCCTACTGTTGTTATTTTTCAGTGGATGTAGGACACGGAGATGATATGTGAAGTCACTCAGCTACTCGGATTGTACATAGCTATTTTTGGTAGAAGCCTTGGCCGGTTCCTGAGTATACCGAGTCATTGTATTTATTTTTATTTTAAATGAGCCGGTCGGATTTATGTAAAACAGATATTATTATTGTTGAATCTGAAATCTGTTTTAGAAATTTAAATTATTTGTGAAATTTTATTTGATTTATTGAAATTTATTTTAAAAATTAAGAACGTTATAACAAGCAACAAGTATTCTTTCTAAATTTAGTCTTTTCAAACTAATTTACAACATGCAGTAGTATGAAAAGGTGTTTTTGGTCCTCAGTCTTACAAACAAGACTCTAAGGGACTTTGAGCTTTTAACAACTAAATAATATATTCAGACTATGAAACCAGTAAAGCTTTGTGGAAGTTGTTTACATGAATATCAGAGTATGAAAAAAATTACAGCTTAACAATCACTTTGAAACATATTAAGAATGTAGCAGAAAGACGTTGATTTCTTTTTATAAAAGCTTAGTTTTAGGAACATAACAAAGATACAATTTCTCCTTTATATGTGTCTTAAAAATAGTCGTTGAGATGAAAGGAGAAGGGGGTTGACTTGCTTGAAAAGCACGCAATGTAACATCCCAAAAATTTCATTCTCATGTATAATCATTTTTATTTAGACCATTAATGATATTATCCATTTTATCTCAACTTTCTACATAAATTTGGTTAGGAAAACATTTTTGTGAACACCTCTTTTGGTCCGGCCCAAATACCTTCTTTGATACTAACTTCCGGTAGCGCTCTGATTGGAACATTACCGAGTAAAATATTATTGAGCAAGAAATTTCTGAGTGAATCATGTCTGAGATAAGACTATCCGAGTGAAGAAAGGAATCCGATTTCGAGTGAGATCTTTCTGAGTGAGGTATGACCGAGAGAACTTCCGAGTGAAGGAAGGTTAAGATGTTTCCGAGTGAGTCATGACCGAGAGAACCACTTCCGAGTGAAGGGAGTCCTGGCCTCGGAGACATTTCTGAGTGAAGCGTGTCCGAGAGAACCACTTCTAAGTGAAAGGGGCTCTGACTTCGAATGAGCACCTTTCGGGCAAAGACGCTTCCAAGTTCCATACTTCCGGGTGGAGTGTCTCCGAGTGACGCATTTCCGAATGAAACGTCTCCGAGTGAAACGTTTCCGAGTAAAACGTCTCCGAGTGACTCGTTTCCGAATGAAACGTCTCCGAGTGAAATGTTTCCGAGAGAAGTACTTCCGAACGAAGAAAAGCTTTGATTTCGAATGAGTACTTCTCGGGCCGAGATATTTCCGAGTAGTGAATTCCCGAGTGGGGTATCTCCGAGTTGAGTGTAACTTTTCCAAATGGGGTGTCTCTGAGTGCGACACTTCCGTGTGAGATGGCATCGAGTGAGACATTTCCAAGTGGGATAACACCAAGTGAGACATTTCCGATTTCCGTGTGGTATGGCACCGATTGAGATATACCGAGTGAGTCATTTTCAGGGAAAGTACTTCTGGACAGAGAAAGGTTTTGATTTCGAATAAGTACGTTTCCGAGTGAATAGTTCCCGGGGGAAGTAAATATCCGAGTGGTGAACCCCTTCATTCTATTCGTGCTCGGGTGTCTTAAAGATTGCCTAGAGCCTGTGCTCGGGTCCATATTCAAAGTTGTCGAGAGCTTGTGCTCGGGTTCGTCTTCGAGATTGCCTTCGACTCCGAGTGATATTCCCAAGTGGAACGATTTCCGAGAGGACTAAACTTCGACTCCGAATGATCCTTTCGGTTGTAAGATTTCCGAGTGACGCACTTCTGAGAGAAGTATTTTTGAGTGAAGAAAGACTTTGACTTAGAATAAGTACTTTTCGGGCAGAGATATATCCGAGTGGAGAATTCCCGAGTGAATTAATTCTGAACGAAAAGTGGCTTTAACTTTGAAAGAACACTTTTCAGGCAGAGATATATCCGAGTGAGATATTTCTGAATGAGGTGTCTCCAGGTAAGACATGTAACACCCCTATTTTTATTTTTATATTAAAATTTTTAAAGGAATTAGATTATGGTTCTTTAGAACCTTTTAATCTACGTATTATTTATGATTTTTTGAAAATTTTTTTGGAATTTTTGAATTTTTTTAATAAAATAATATATTTTAAATAATTTTAAATTCATATAAAGTGACCTAAAATTAAAAATATTTATAAGAAAGTGAATTTAAATTATAAGAAAATTTTCTAAAATCCGTTTCAAGTAGAATTATCTAAAAATTATCGGTTTGAGAAAAATCTTGATTTTTTCCAATCGTTAAAAAATTGGGAACGTATCAATAAATTTTTATTAACAGAAAATTTTAGATTTTTAAAATTTAAACTTTATATTACTTGTTATAAAATTAGTAAGGACTGATATAATAACGCTAAATTTCAAAAAGGACTCATTTTGAATATTTAAAATATACTGAGTGAAAGGTTACTATTTGGCTTAATAATTCTACCGACAGTTACTATGCAAAACACTGTGAATGTACGAAATTTTCAAAAGATGCACAGTAACCAGGAATAAAAAATTCAAAAATACACAGTACTTTTATATTATAATAATACAATACATAGTAAATTTTTTTCCTATAAATACCGAAGGAATTCTTCTTTAGAATTCACAATTTCAGATTAAGTTTTCTTAATATAGTAGTGCTAGTAAGATAGTGGTAGAAGTGAGAGAGAGAAGTAAATTTTTTTGAAAGAAGGTTCTGCTAAAATTCTAAGGTACGAATACCTCACTTTTATATTTTTTAGGGTTATTTTCATATCGTTTTTAGAAATCTATTATTATACTGGAAATAATATTATTTTAAGTTACTATTCTGCATAGTAAAACACTATTTCAATAGTAAATTACTATTTCAATAGTAAATTACTATTCAAATAGTAAATTACTATTTACTATTACTATTTACCTTTACTATTCTGTTTTACTATTTACCATTACTATTCATGATTTACTATTTACCGTTACTATTCATAATTTACTATTTACTGTTACTATTCATGATTTACTATTTACTGTTACTATTCATGATTTACTATTTACTGTTACTATTCACGTTTTTACTATTCACTATTCACTATTTAAAATTTACCATTTCTGTTTTAAGTAGTAATCTTAATCTTCATCTTATGCTTATACTGAAATAAGATTGGTATTAATATTTCTAGAAATCGAAGGCGCAAAGCAAATCTCTTTTGGGTAACAATTCAAGGTAAGGGGGAGTGAGATAAGAATATAATATGAAAAGACATAAGGATAATGAGAGGAGTCCCCTACTCCTTTTAAATTTAATAATATTAGTATCTTAAAAAAAAATATTAACCTTTTAACTTAAAATTTATAATAAATTTTAAATTAAATATCTGATGTAACTAACTCTAACATACCTATGCAAGGACTTAGACTTTTATAACCTATATAAACTAGACTATACCTATGCAAGGACTTGGACTACTATGACCCATATGGACTAAACTATACCTATGCAAGGACTGGATTATATGGACTTACATAGACCTACGCGAGGAATTGACCAAAAGGACTCAAATTGACTATATTAATAATCATTAAATTTTGTATTATGATATGTATTAATGATATTTAATTTAATTGATTTGATTATGATTGATTATATTTGTGATTGATGATGTTTGACTGTGATTGATAATATTCGATTATTGATATTGTAATATGGAGTTTGAGCATATAGCGAGCATGACGGAAAGCTAAAACTCAATAAGAATTTCTTACCTTACTCTTTAAATTTTTATTATTTTAAAATCTTTTATTTATTTTTAGAAATTATTTTTATATTTAGAATAAAAAAATTAGTATTTATTTTAGACAATAGACATTTTATGAAAACTAATTTATAACAAGTTGAGATAATTAAATCTTGAATTAAAAAAAATTTGATTTAAAGATTATTCGCTTTTAATTAAAATTTTTCAAAAGAAAATTATTTTATTTTTCCAACTTAATAACTAAAGAATATTTGGAAATAATTGAGATTTTTGAATTTGATCTTCTTAAGATTCAATTTGAAAAAGATTATGTAAAGTTTTATATGAGAAAGTTTTTAGATATTTAAGGCTTAGAAACTCAATTTCAGTGAGATTCGAAAACTGTACTAAATTTATTTTTGTGGGACAGAAATTCAGAGAATTGAGAAAATGTACAGTTTATTAAAATGATATTGTAAACCTTTAAGGTATTTAATAATTGAGTTTCTAAAAGTCTTAACCAACTCAATACGCGAGTAGTTCATGCATCATGAATCATTAAAGTGAAATGAAATGATATTGTCTGGGAACGGATTATAGAAACCGAGGATACATTAGAGGAGGCTTAATTACGAGCCTTGGGATGAGAGGGTGTGAAAGGATGCTTCAGGGGACCTGGGGTAGCTCCCTAGTGTCGGGTACGTTCACAATAAAAATTTTCTCAATCTGATTAGTCTCTAAGTGTTTCCATGCCAGTTGATCTGTTCATATTATTATTATCCGGACTTATGGAACAGTGTAAACTCCTGGTTAGCCCAGTGCAAATTAAAATTTAAGAGCCCACATGATCTGTCCTGGACCGGGGTCAAGAGATCCGATCTCAAGCCAGTCACGAATAGTATGTCAATACCGTATAAGAGACCGGATGTATGTGTATCCGGTGTAGGTATCCGTTGTCCTTGAGTGAAGAGAGCGGATTGGGCGTTCTGGAGATCCTTCACACCGACCTAACGCGTTGAAGTGGGCGAATAGTGGTGTCACCTGCAAAGATTCTCCAACGCTCCAGTCAGTAATATTCCAAGTAAGGAATGTATTTAGAGAGGAATCAGTCGTAAAAGAGCTGAAGAAGATCCCCCACTTCAATCATGAAGTCAGTTCATATACCTGATTGGCTTGATTAACGAGGACACGTTGGTGGGGAACCACCAACTCCCATTAGCATTATTATATTGCGCACTTACCTGCATGATTGGGTCAAGTGGCTATTTTATATTGAGCATAGAGAATGTAGACTAGGATTAGGGAACAAGTTGACTATTCCCGTGAGCAGAATTTGGCTCGTAGTGCAGGGAATTATTGATCGATCCCTGTAGCAACAATCTTTGTCTTTTGCACAGTGACGTGTGTATTATCCGATGTCATGGTGTTATCCTGAACAACCGGTATAGGGAGAACGCCTGATACGGAATTACAGTCCGGATGTATACCGATGACACCGGTTACACGTAGATGTCTCATCAAAGACGTTGAAATATATATAGCAGATCAGATACCGGTATTGAGACCGGATCATATGTCCCCTAGCTTGTGTGAGGGACCGAATGGTTGTTCACATAAGCTACTCAACCTGCGAGAGGTCTTAATATCGGTAAGCTTACATGTGTAACAGTTCCTTAGCATCTGTTGTCATTCGTAAAGAACCGTTCTAAAATTAATAGATCCGACCTGTCGGTGCGGTCACAACGGATTCAGACAAAGATTCGTTGTGTGTGAGAACTTCAAGAGTTTATTGGAATTGAAAGCTCTTGAAGTTCGTGTAACGGCTGTAAAGCGTGAATTGCGTTGCATGATTAGACATTAATGCTTTTAATCACGTGGGCAAGCAATTATTGCGTCTGAGATGAAAATCTCATTAACCGTCGTTTTGGGCTTAATGGGCCTGAAGTTTTCAAAACTTTTGGGCCTAGTGGATAGCCCTTCGATGAGACGCTATCGTTTTGGCGCCCAAGAATTTGGAACGGTTGTGTCGTTTCGCTTGTGAACGAATGCGTTTTATCGAGAACGACACAACTTCAAGAGGGGGTAACCGAACCTCTTCGTTTCCTATAAAAGGAATACTTAGTGGATTCTGGGTTCCACTTGCTTTTGTTTTCTCAACGAAACTCTGCAGAAATTTTGCAAGGTAGTTTGCTGCCTACATTGCGAGGGTTCCTTCGTTGCTCAAATTCATCACTGTCATTTGAGGTAATTATCTCTTCCCTGTCGCTCTAGTTTCGCTTTGATTTGCTACTCTTAGTTATAGAAAGTAGGCTTCATCAAAGGGGGGGGGGAATCAGTTTCCCTCAACCCTAATAGTCATGGGGAAGAATCCTTGTAATTCTTCCTAAGACTGAATCGCGTCGCTCAGAAAGGGGATCTTACTCACTGCGGGAAGTGACCTTTCCCTTCTCAGAGTCGCCCTCTGATTGTAATTGCTTTTAAAATGCAGTGAGTAATGATTGCAACTTTCTGACGACATTTTATTTCTTATCGTAGATTAAGGAGTTCGGTCTAGATACTTCCAATGGCAACTGGAGAAGGATCTTCTGGAGATAGCGCCATTTCGAAGACAGCTGAAGGTCTCTACAGCGTAGTTGCTTCGAGGCTGAATTGGGAGGAGGTTCAGGCTAAATGGCCTTTCTATTGGGTGTCCAGCGAGTTTAAGGACTTGGCCTCTCGTCATGCGGATGAGGAGGGATCCCGGATTCAATCGAGGTTCACGCAGAGTACGGATGAAGAGACAAAAAAGTGGTATAGGGTTTACGCACCACTTCCAACAGAGCGGATATGCCATGTCGTCCCCAATGACCGCTCTGTATATATGTATGACTTTATTTTTCATTATCTGGGAGTTCGTTTTCCTCTAACCGAACTCCAGATGGGTGTCTTGAAGTTTCTGAACTGTGCACCCTCCCAACTTCATCCCAACGGTTGGGGCCTCGTCCGAGCTCTCGAAGTGCTTAGGGAGCACTTCAATTTCACGCCAACTGTAGCGATGCTGTTCTACTACACTCAGGTAGTTCGAAGGGCAAACAAACAGGGCGGAGTTGGTCTGGTGACTCTCCGGACTCTCTGTTCCTTTGTGAACTTTGAGTCTTATACGGATTCTGCCAAGGTTGATGGGAAGTCCTTCAAGACTTATTTTACTCGCATCTCCATTAAGAAGGGCAAACCAATATTTTGGAAGGATGAAGAGGGCATCGACAAATTTCCCCTGAGTTGGACACACAAACATTTTCTCTTGAGCTCACACGCGTACTACACTGATCAATCCGATCTGTCTCGTGAGACGTCGAGAGTGTTGTTCGCACTCGAATCACACACTACACGTCGTCACGTCTTTTCGTGTAGGCGTTTGCTAAGTAGCTCAAGCGGAGTCCGGGAGGAATATTTGCGTACTTCTCGTTTTGTTTCACCTTTTCTCCTTTACCAAATATATATAGAATATTTGTAGTTGCTAACATCTTGTGTTTGTTCATGTAGGTGAAATAGAACAAGAAACTCCAGAGATGGACAAGTTAAAGAAATTCAAGGCGGCGGGTAAGTCTGTTGCCCATGAAAATGAAGTGAAGCCCAGGCCCTCAACTAAGGATCGTCCTGAGTTAATCATCTTGACCTCGGATGCTGAGGGGGACGTCCCACTGGTTGAGGGCGGTACATCCGATGTTGGCGCAGCCTCGGGTCAGCCTCCAGTTACTGAGAGGAGAAGAAAGATCCAGAATGATCCTGCAAGGCGTCAGTCCAAGAAGCAAAGGACTTCGGAGGATAAAGCTGTTGATCCTGCTGGGGTTTCTGGATCAGAGCCGACCTCCTTCCCAACTACCTCGTTTCTCACCCCCTTCCTCTCCTATGAGGGTTCTACTCCAGCCACTCTTCCTCCTCCGATGTACAAACTCCGGCCTACACTCAGTCCTAAAGAAATTAAGGAAGCGTGTGAGGCCGGAAGGTGGCAGTTAGCCGAACTTGCTGGGATGCTTTCTTCAGTCAGCGAGTTGGCTAACAACGTCGATAAGGTTGAAGAATTGAGTGACGAATTGAAAGAACTCAAGCTTTCCTCGGAAAAAGACAAAGCCGCCGTGAAGTTAATGGAAGATCGTCTTAGCAAGTCTAAGGAGTTTGGAGATATTATGACTAAAGAGAATCTCAAGCTCAAAGGCGATCTTAAAAACTTGGAAGGCAAAGTGGCAGAGAAGGAGGAAGAACTCCGTAGCAGCCAAGATAAGAATAAAGCTGACTCTGAGGAGTGGTCTCAAAGGGAGAAGAAGCTCCTTCTTGAGATAGAGGGACTGAAGGCTAAGAAAGCGGAGTCCGAAGTATCCAGTGAGGAGCTGTCCAAGTTGTGGGGAGAATTGGCTACAGCGAAAGCTGAGAGAGAAGAAGCTATTGACATATGCAGCCGGGCTGTTGAAGAGTCCTTCGGCTTAGCCATACGCCAAGTCTTCTACCGCAACCCCACTGCAAAACTTAACCTTTATGGAATGGATCCGTACTACGAATTCCATGGGGGAAAGTTAGTCGCAGTGGTGGATGGTCGTCACGAAGATCCACCGACGTCCTTATATGGTTTGCCTCCTCTTCCTGAGGGTCAAACCATGGGACCTGATTACGTCTTTCCTGTGTCTGAGGTTCCCTCTTCTGAAGAAAGGGCTGAGGCTCCTGGAGGTGAGACTCCTGTGGAGGTTCCAAAGGAAGGAGCACGAGAGCCCGGTGCTGAGGAGGCATCAAAAACTGAAGAGCAGATTCCTCCTCCGTAGTATTCTTTTCATTTACATGTATAGTTGTGTACCGGGATCAACTCCGGATTTTAAACTATTGTATGTAATTTCACTTTAATGAATGAGTTTTGACTGAAGAAATTTGTCTTTGTCGTTTCATGTTTATTTAAATCGTTGCTAATCCGTTTTGTATGATTAACCTTGAGGTCGGATTGAAACAACTACCTCAGAAGATTAAACAACAAATAAAATTTAGAACGGATAAATATATACATGTCCTCAAGTATGTGTTAAGAAAAAGGTGCCTGTCTTTGGGGCATGATCCTTAATTTCCTTAATTCTCTTGGGGAAAGATGGGTCGATCCGCTGTTCAGTAGAGTAATGTAACAGGACGGATGACTGCTTTTAATCCGTAATACTCTCACAGGAGATGACAATATTGTTCCAAGTTTAGGGAACTGCAAGGAAGTGGTGTTTGAGTCCTTCATCATAAGGGTGATGATGGGAGTTTTTTCTACGCCAGGAGTTACATCGTTGTATCACAGAATAAGTGATAAAGAGTATCCGTCCTGGGAGAATACCACTTGAAAGCGAAAGTACGGACTGACTTTCGAAATTTTCCATCATAAGAATGATTATATGAATTGATCACGCCAGGTGTTTTATCAGCAAATCACTTCATAAGTGATTGAGATCATCCATCTTGGGGATGTGTACAGCACCAGAAGTTATATCGTCGGATCACATAACAGGTGATTGAGATCATCCGTCCTTGAGGTGTGTATGGTGCCAGGAGTTACATCGTCATATCACAGAATAGGTGATTGAGATCATCCGTCCTGGGCAGGTACACCATGTCAAGGAGTTACATCGTCAGATCACGTAATGGGTGATTGAGATTATCCGTTCTGGAAAAGTACACAACACCAAGAGCTACATCGTCAGATCACAGATTAAGTGATTTAGATAATCCATCCTGGAGACATTTCTCAATCGTAGGAGTACGGATTGAGTGAATACTTTTCAGTTTTCAACAGCTTCCATCGTAAGAATGATGATGAGAATTGTTCATACCAGGAGTTACATCGTCGAATCACAGAATAGGTGATTGAGATCATCCGTCCTGGAATGATTATTGGAGTTCTTCGTACCAGGAGTTACATCATCGAATCACAGAATAGGTGATTGAGATCATCCGTCCTGGAATGATTATTGGAGTTCTTCGTACCAGGAGTTACATCATCGAATCACAGAATAGGTGATTGAGATCATCCGTCCTGGTGGATTTTTTCCAATCATGGGAGTGCGGATTAGGCAATTTTCACATCCATCTGAAATCCGAGTAATACCTCTACTAGCCCCCTAGCTGATGTGAGGAAGCAGTTGACTTGCTCATATGAGCTATATTGATCATAGTATGTTTGGATTTCTGAATTGCACCGAAGTGTAAATATCCGCTCTGGGAACCAGGTTCCGTATTGATGAAATTTTAAGGGCGGATTCGACAATGGGAATATCAGAAGTTTATCGAATTTCGCAACCTTTGGTATTCGGATAATGGTGGCCACGTTTCTAATGATTGGACATTTAATGCCTTAATTCACGTGGGCGAGCCATTATTGCGTTAAGTGCGCATGTCTTAGTAACTGTCACGTATAGTCTTGTTGGGCCTAGTATTTGGTTTTAATAGGCCCATTTCGATAGCTCCGTGACAAGACGATGGCATTTTCGCGCCTTGAGGTACTAAACGACAATTTGGTCCACTAAACGGGGAGTCGTTTGGGGGTAAACGACAGGTTGTGTTTAGTGGGTATTTGAAAAATTTTCGTGCCCCGAAAAAGACACATCTGGCAATCTCAGTTACCATTTCTTCTTGCTTCTTTGACGAACCTCTGCAAAAGTTCCAGGAAGTTCTTCGTGTCCGCCTCTGTGAATTTCAATTCGCTATCCTTAGGTAACCACTTTCCCTTCGTTTTTTGTATCTCTTTTCAGTATTTGAGAATGCCTAGGAAGGGTGTTAGCTTCAGTGGCGTTAGCCCTAGAGGAAGAGGAGGAAGGGCTTTGGCTCAAAACCCTAGTGTTCGTGGTGGGAGGATCCCAGTGATCTTCCAGTCGAGGCCACAGTATACAGAGAGGGAGGAGTCGCAATATCAAAGGCGAAGGGTGATTATACCCTCTTCAGAGTCTTCCTCCTCCAGTGAGAGTGTCGAGAGTGGGGATTTGTATCTCTCTGATGATGTGAAATTTTATCGCAGCATCAAAGCCTTCACAATGGTGACAAAGAAAGCTACTGGGAGGAAATCGTCTGAAGGGGAATCTCCTTCTGAGAAGTATATCTTGAAGACCCAATCCGGCCTATGCAATGTGGTTGCACACCGGATAGACTGGGTGAAATTCCAACAGAAACGCCCATTCAGCTGGGTGGCTGAGGAGTTTCGTGAAACACCGTCCGTCCACGCTCGAGAGGATGAAGGGGAGTTGGAGCCGCGGTTTACGGTTTGGAAGCAGCATAAATATAAATGGTGTTTCAAGGCATTAGCTCCGCTCCCATCAGATCGGATTTTTCATACTCCGGACGAAAGGTCCTTGTACATGTATGACTTCTTGTTTTTGAATCTCGGTGTACGCTTTCCCCTTACAGATTTTCAGATAGGGGTCCTGAGATTCTTAGACTGCGCCCCTTCACAGCTTCACCCCAACGAATGGGGGTTAGTCCGTTCTCTTGAAGTGCTTGGGGAGCACTTCAACTTTGAACCAACGGTGGCCATGCTTTTCTACTTCTCTCAGGTGGTCCGCCGTGCAAATAAGGAGAAGGGAGGAGTGAGTTTGATATCCCTCCGGACTATCTCCAAGATCATCAACTTCGAGGCGTACACTGACTCCGCCAAAGTTGATGGTCATTCATTCAAATCTTACTATACGAAGATCAGCGTTCATCCGAATGAACCAGTTTTTTGGTTAACTGAAGATGGGATTCCAAAGATCCCAGTGGCTTGGACGCATGAGCATTTCTTGCTAACCTCCCAGGCGTACTACACTGAGGAGGACGAACTGAGCCCATCTTCCATCTCTGTTCTTTCGGCTCTTCAATCCTACACAGCCTCGCACCAATTTTTCTCCTGCAGGTGTTTGTTAGGATCAAAGCCTACTCGCGAGGAGTATTTACGTAATTTTCCTGCCGTTCTTCATGTGTTATTATGTCATGGCTTGAAACTTTTTCGTCTCTGATTGTGTCTTTTGACCTTGCAGGTGAAATTCAGAGCGAGTCACCAGAGATGAATAGGCTAAAAGGTCTCAAGGCCAGAGAGACTTCCGTTGCGGCTGAAAATGACATTCAGGCAAAGCGGAACTCGAAGAAGGCTACTGCTGAGACGATAATATTAACTTCGTCCGCTGGTGACGATATTCCTCTGATCGAGGGCGGATCTGAGAAGGTTGTCGAGAAAAAGAAGAGGACAAAGCGTAGCCCCTCGAAGATCTCAGACCGTCAATCCTCGCCCAAAAAACCAAAAACTTCAAGAGGGGTTGCTGAGCCAGGGCCTTCTAAGGAAAGGAGAGCGGAAGGGTCTATTCCGGATATCCCAGGCGGTGTTATCACATATGGGGCGAAGCCGATAACGACTTATTTCGCGCCCAAAGCCCTTTGCCCTCTTGAAGGTAGTTCCGGTCTTGTTCAACATCCGGTGTACGAGGGCTCCGTTCCTGAGGGCGTTCCTGAACCTTCACCCAAGGTGAAGCCCTCGTTGAAGAGTGATGAAATGATCAGAGCTTGCGACGACGGACAGAAGCACTTGGTTGAGTTATCCGGGCTCCTCAAGTCGGTTCGTGAGCTCACAGAAGAGAACGAGAGGCTTACCTCAACGGCTGGCAAGGACAAGGTAATCATCCTCCAATTAGAAGGCAAATTAGAAGCTTCCAGAGAAGAAATTCAGAAGAAGGACGAAGAAATTGCCAAGCTGAAGAACCTTGCCAAGGAGCTGGAGGGTCAAGTTCTTGATCAGAAGAAAATCAATGCTGACCTCCATGCCAACCTTTGTGTTGAGAAGGAACGCTCTTCGAAGCTAGAAGAGGGGTTGAAGGAGGCTAAGGTCGTCCATTCTCGAGGAGTGGATGATTGGTCACGTAAGGAAAAGGAGCTGCTCTCAAAGTTGGCGGACACAAAAGTAGAATTTGACGAGGCTGTAGATATATATGATCAAGCAGTCAAGGAATCCTTTGGGTTGGCTGTTCGTCAAATTCAATACCGGAATCCCGAGGTGAAACTTAATCTGAATGGTATTGATCCGTTCTATGAGTTTCATCAAGGGAAACTGGTGTCCATAGTTGATAAGCGTCATGAAAGTCCGCCTAACACTCCTTATAAGTTCGCTCCTTTACCTGTAGGCCAATCGATGGGACCTTCACTCCTGAAGCCCATAAGTGCAGGAACAAGCTCTCGCACTGAAGAAGGCAAGACCGGAGGCAAAGGCAAAGGGAAAGAAGGAGATTCAAGCCAGAGAAAGTAGCGCCTTCCTTGTTTCCTTTTTCATTTTATTGATTCAAATTCGCTGTGTTTCGGGATCAGCTCCGGATTATTACACGAATTGTAATTCTCATTAAATCAATAAAAGAGTTCTTTACCTCCATTCCTGTTTAGTGAAAAACAACTTTAATAGAGGGATTGCATGTGTATTGTATCATTCCGGATTTAAGTAATGGAGATCGGATTGTAAAACAAAATCTCCATACCGGACTTATACATGCAAGATGAATTTCATAATAAGATCACCGCTTGTGAGGGAACACATCATCGTCACAAGAACGGCTTAAGGGGAATGATTGTGAGATCGTTTAGACGAGAGTTCATTCCTCACGATATTTGTTAAATCATTGATGCTGTCCCCCAGTTTCATTGGGTGATTATCACTTTGAATAAACTCTGAGTGAGATTTTCTCGTGAGAGCTTTTAAGAGTGAGGATTTAAAATAGAAATTCCTCTTCAAACATTTCCGACTGAGAGATTTCGGGTGAATATGCCATAGATTGTGGCGTACCCGAGTGAATTGTTTGTGTCGGAGTTTGCGAGTCCGGTTTCAATTGAAGAATTGATGACTCAAAATTATAAGCTATAAAACTTCCAAATAAAGAACTTCATAAGAGAGTATTAATCTGGAGTTCAGTATAACTTACTTGTTGTGTTTGGAGTTCGGTTTGATCCTACTGTCCATGTCATATTTGGCATTCGGTTTAATCCTACTAGCCGTTCTTCAATTGTTCCTTGGTTTTATCCAATGACAATTCTTCACCGACGTTCGGTTAATCCTACTAGTCGTACTCAGAGTTCGGTTTAATCCTACAATCCGAGCCTTCGATACAGGGTTCAGATCAGGGCTAATCCTGAACCTACTGCGCCCGTTACTTGGGGTTCAGCGTGGTCTTGAAGAAGAACCAGCTTACTGCGCCCAAGCCTTCGCATGGGGTTCGGTTTGTGGCCTTGAAAGAGGACCAGCCCTACAACCCATGTAGTTTTCGAGTGGGGTTCGGTTTGTGGCCTTGAAAGAGGACCAGCCCTACAACCCATGTAGTCTTCGAATGGGGTTCGGTTTGTGGCCTTGAAAAAGGACCAGCCCTACAACCCATGTCCTGAGGTTCGGTTTAATCCTACAACTCAGGTCTTCACCGACGTTCGGTTAATCCTACTAGTCGTACTCAGAGTTCGGTTTAATCCTACAATCCGAGCCTTCACCGGTGTTCAGCCAAACTTACTAACCGTACCCAGAGTTCGGTTTAATCCTACAATCTGGGCCTTCAATCAATTAAACACACTCGAGGAGTTACATCGTCAATTACAGAATGGGTAATTGAGATCATCCGTCCTGAGCATGTTCTTGTGTGTTGCACATATTCGAGGAGTTACATCGTCAACTACAGAACAAGTAGCTGAAATCATCCGTCCTGAATATGTTTCTGTACACCGGATAAACTGAAAATCACAGCATGAGAAAAACTCGAAAGAGTTAAATTGTTGTGAGAGATTCTTATTAAATCAAAAGTAAGAATTACAATGAGAGCGTAGCTGTGAAAATAAATTCTCCAGTATTCAATCCAAGATAAGGATAGGAGAGTGTAGATTGTTCCAACAGCTAGCTATAGTAGATGTGCAAGTTTCGGGTGTTCCATTTATTTTGGATTGGAGTGCCATCAAGGTTTTCAAGGCGGTAAGAGCCTTTGCCAGTAACTTCGGATACCCTGTATGGGCCTTCCCAGTTTGGGGCTAATTTGCCTTGATGAGCGAATTTGTTCCCTATACTTGCTTTCCTCAAAACCAAATCTCCAACGTTGAAAGTCCTTGATTGGACTCGTTTATTGTACCGGAGAGCAACTTTGGCTTTGATGGCTTGATCTCTGATGAAAGCGTCTTCTCTGAGTTCTTGTATGACATCCATTTCGGATGCCAAGTTAGCATTGTTGGTTTCTTCAGAGAAGTACTTAACCCTTGTGGAAGCAATTTGCAGTTCCACAGGTATTATTGCCTCGACCCCGTATGTTAGGCGATATGGGGATTCATTGGTGGATGAATGAGGCGTTGTCCGATATGCCCATAGGACATGACACAGCTGGTCTGTCCATCCGCCCTTGGCTTCACCAAGGCGTTTCTTTAGTCCCTTCAGCACCTCCCTGTTGGCCACTTCAGCTTGACCATTAGTTTGGGGATGTTCGACGGATGAGAATATTTGGGTTATTCCTAACCCTTCAAGCAAATCTGTGAATTTTCTATCCATGAACTGGGTGCCATTGTCTGTGACAATCCGTGCTGGGACCCCGAACCGTGTTATGATGTTTTCATACATGAAACGACGAGTTCGGGCTGAAGTAATATGCACCACCGGCTCTGCTTCTATCCACTTAGTGAAATAATCGACCCTACAATGAGATATTTGATGCCCCCAGGAGCAGTTGGAAAGGGGCCCAGAATATCCAATCCCCATTGATAGAAGGGCCATGGAACAGCGGATGTGAAGAGTTCTTCCGCCGGTGTGTGGTGAAGGTTAGAGAATTTTTGGCAAGCGTCGCATTTTTTGACGAAGTCAATGGAGTCTTGCTTCATCGTGGGCCACCAGTATCCAGCTCTGAGGATTTTTCACATTAAGCTTCTTCCTCCCGCGTGGTGTCCACATTGTCCTCCATGCACTTCCTCCATTACAGCTTGCACCTCATCCTCTTTGAGACAAATCAAATAGGGCACAGAGAGTGCCCTTCTGTAAAGATTACCATCAATCATAGTGAAATATGGTAATTCTCTCCTTAGCCTCGTCTTTTCCTTCTCATCCGTAGGTAGTTGTCCATCAGCCAAGTAACGGATGTAAGGAGCCATCCATGTATCACCGTAAAGGGAGTTAGTCATTATGGCGTTTAGAGAAGGGAAAAGAGGAATGTTGGGCGACGTTAGCGTGCTTTGAACCAGCGTAGTGGTGCTACCTGGTCGTTTAGTGCTTGCTAACCTGGAGAGTATATCCGCTCTCGTATTCTCTTCACGTGGAACATGCTTGAATTCCACCTTTGAGAATTTCTCAGTCAACTCCTTGACACAATTCAAGTATAATTGGAGTTGAGGTTCGCGAGCTTGATAATCTCCTAAGATCTGCGAAATCACCAGCTGTGAATCGCTGCAGAGTGTCACCTCAGAAGCTCCGATGTCAATTGCAGCTCTTAGCCCGGCCAAGCAAGCTTCGTATTCGGCTTGGTTGTTGGATGTTTTGAAATTGAAACGAAGGGAGATCTCCAGGTGTACTCCGTCGTCACTTTCTAGAACTACACCTGCTCCAGAGCCTCTTTGGTTTGATGAACCATCAACGTAAATGGTCCAATGGACTCGAGGGTAATCTGGATCAGTCCCTGTCATTTCCACAACAAAATCAGCCAGGACTTGAGCTTTAATAGCGCTGCGGGGTTCGTAGGATATATCAAACTCAGAGAGTTCAATAGACCATTTGATCATTCTCCCAGCGAGATCGGGCTTGATTAAGACAGAACGGAGTGGCAAATCCGTTCTCACTATGATTGGATGGGCATGAAAGTACGGACGCAACCGTCGTGAGGCCCAAACAACAGCGAGGGCGGCCTTTTCAATCTTCTGATACCGGATCTCAGCACCTTGCAAGGTCTTGCTAGTGAAATAGACCGGTCTTTGTCCATCAGGAGTTTCTTTTATCAAGGCAACGCCCAAAGCTTCATCTGAAATAGCCAAGTACAGAATGAGTGTGTCTTCGGGGTCAGGCTTTGTGAGAATGGGAGGTTTGGACAACACCTCCTTAAGCTCTTGGAAAGCTTTTTCTTGTTCCTGTCCCCACTCGAATTTCTTGGACTTTTTCAATATTTTGTACAGGGGGAGCGACCTGTGAGCCATCTTTGGCATGAATCGTGCCAAAGCTGCTACCTTGCCATTCAGGGATTGGACTTCTTTGAGATTCTTAAGACTCTGCATGTCTAGAATCGTTTGGCACTTCCCTGGATTGGCTTTAATACCACGTTGAGTTAACATGAAACCCAAAAACTTCCCAGCGGGGACAGCAAATGTACACTTCATTGGGTTCAGCCTCATGTTAAATTGTCTCAAACGGGTGAATACTTGGCGTAGGTCCTCAATATGATCGCCACCAACCGGTGTCTTTGCTATTATGTCGTCAATGTATACTTCAACAAGTTTGGTGTGCATACCTTCGAAAACCTTGTTGATCATGCGCTGATATGTCGCCCCAGCGTTTTTTAGGCCAAAGGGCATGACTGTATAGCAAAAGACACCACGATCATTTATGAAAGCTGTCTTCTCTTGATCCTCTTCGCACATCGGAATTTGGTTGTAACCAGAGTAAGCGTCCATGAAACTCAGGTATTGATAACCAGAGGAATCATCCACCATCCGATCTATATTAGGAAGAGGATAAGGATCTTTTGGACAGCAGCGGTTGAGGTCCACGTAGTCAATGCACATTCTCCATTTACCATTGGATTTAGGGACCATCACCACATTCGAAAGCCAAGAGGAATATCGGATTTCCCTGATAAATCCGGCATTCAGCAACTCCTCAGTTTGCTGACAAGCTGCCTTCTGTTTCTCTGGGCCCAATCGTCTTTTCTTTTGGGCCACAGGTTTCGTTTCTGGATAGACGGAAAGTTTATGACAGCAGAATTCAGGGTCTATGCCTGGCATATCGGCTGCAGTCCATGCGAAGAGGTCTTTAAACTCTTGCAAGAGAGCCAGCAGTCGCTGCTCTATTTCAGTATCTAGCTTGTCATTGATATGGGTGATCTTTTCTGGAGAATCTCCCAAGACGATGTCCCTGGAACTTCCATCCGGTGTGGGCTTTGATGGGTTGAACGGATCAATGTTCAAATCCGCTCTAGGGTCCAGGTCGACAAGGCTTACAGATCCAGCCGATGTTCCAGCATCATTAAGTTTCCTCTTTTTATTGGAGGCGTCCAGCTTTGTCATGTTGAGGCTAAGGTTGTAGCAGTACCTAGCCATCTCTTGATCACCCCGGATAGATGACACAGCATTATCCTTGTCAATGAACTTGATAAGGAGATGTGGGGTTGATACAACTGCCTCCATTGCATTCAGAGTAGGACGGCCTATGATGCCATTAAATGGTGATTTGACATCAATCACTAGCACCCGAGACCTAACCGTCCTGGCTCCTGGCTCGCCTTCAAACGAGATAAGGGTGTCAAGATACCCTTTAGTTGATTGCTTTGCGCCATTGAAAGCTGTTAGTTCCTGCGTGTAAGGCTGTAAGTCTGAGTCTTTAAAACCCATTCTTTCAAAGCAATTATAAAAAATAACATTGCAGGAACTTCCCTGGTCAACAAGGATTCTTCGGACGTCCTTGTTGGCGATCACAGCAGTGATGACTACAGCATCGTCACCACCAGGAATGGTTGGGCCAAAATCCTCGTCAGAGAAAGAGATTATGGGAGCCTCAATCCCTCCTCTGTAAGGGCGATTGTCTTTGACTTTCCCTTGCACAGATAGAATCATTCTGTGATGATTCTTACGGGCTGTAATTGAAGCTCCTCCTCCAGCGAACCCTCCAGCAATCATGTCAATAACTTCATGTCGGCCCTGACGTTGTTGCTGGGGCATGCTGTCTTTCTGTGCTGCATTATCAGTCATCACACCTTTTTGCTTCTCTGCAGCAGAGAACTTTCGAACCGGACTGGGGTTATTGTCATCCCTATCGTCTGGATCTCTTTCTCTTTTCTCATTCCGTTCTGCCCTGTCAAAGGATTTTTCTTTGAACAGGTATTGCTTCAACTTGCCTTCTCTAATTAGCGTCTCAACCACGTTCTTTAGAGCTTGGCATTCATCAGTGGAATGACCATTCTGTTCATGAAAATCACAGTACTTACGTGAATTTCCTGGTCTTTTCATAGGGGCTGGTCTCCTGATGCCATATGTGCTGAGCATTGGCCATCCGACCTCTCTCAAAATCTGAGATGGTCTAGCAGATAACTGTGCATAATGGCTGAAGGAATTGACATGCCTTTCTCGAGGTCGAGGAGGGTGGTTATCCACCTTAGGATTGGTGAATGGCCTCTCCATGCGTTCTGACCTCGTCTTCTCCTTACCCTTCTGGGTTTGGGGAGATGGTGTTGGTGGCTTTTTCTTTGCAGCCATTGCCTCCAAGTGCATCTCTATGCTCACATACTTTGAGGCTTTTTTCCTGAACTCCTCAAAAGTTGCTGGGGGGCTCTTTGCTAATGAAAGAGCGAAAGCTGATCCTGGCTACAATGCCTCAATAACGATATGCAGCTTGATAGATTCTGTGAGGTTAGGAACCAGGGCTGCTTCCTTATAAAACCTCTTCAAAAAATCTTTTAAGCCCTCTGTTTCACCTTGCTTAATCTGAGCCAAGGTATGAGACGTCTTGGGTACGTCTCTGGAGATGACAAAGTGGGTTTCAAAGGCAGCTGCCATTTCCGTCCAAGAATCTATGGATCCAGAAGGCAAGCCTTTAAACCACCCGAGGGCCTCCTCAGACAATGTTCGAGGGAACATTCGGCACATCACGTCTTCATCAGCCCCCAAGTACATGGCTTCGAACACATAAGCATCAAGGTGCTTAGTTGGATCAGTTTCACCATTATACTTTCCGATGGAAAGTGGTTGAGTAGTTTGAAGGTGCTTGGGGATGCTGATGCCCATAAGTCTCCTTGAAAAAGGAACCTTCAGATTGTAAGACAATGGGGGTGCTGTTGTTGAATCTCTCTTCCTTCGGGAAGCTGCATCCTCAGAATCGCGAGTCTGTTCTCCCCCCTCAAACGTAGGGATATTTGAGTACTGAAGAGTGGTGGACTTTTCACCATCAGTTGTGTGGGGAGTGTTTCACGTGCGAGATGATTCTTTATCCTCGCTTTGCCTTTTTTCTCTTCGCAATTCAGCGAGTTCCCTCTGAAGTTGTTTGATCAACTCATCGCGAGGATCAGGATCAGACACAGTTACTATCTTCTTTGAGCTGCCCCCATGAGAATCAAAGTTGAGTTTTCTGAAGGCATTAGGATTGGTTCTGCCTTCGGCTTGATTCTCCATGAAGTCATGCGCTTCGCCTTCCATTGTGGATTACCTGCTCGTATAAGGATATGGGAATAACTTTATCGTGTCCCACTGGGCGTGCCAATGATCTGTCCTGGACCGGGGTCAAGAGATCCGATCTCAAGCCAGTCACGAATAGTATGTCAATACCGTATAAGAGACCGGATGTATGTGTATCCGGTGTAGGTATCCGTTGTCCTTGAGTGAAGAGAGCGGATTGGGCGTTCTGGAGATCCTTCACACCGACCTAACGCGTTGAAGTGGGCGAATGGTGGTGTCACCTGCAAAGATTCTCCAACGCTCCAGTCAGTAATATTCCAAGTAAGGAATGTATTCAGAGAGGAATCAGTCGTAAAAGAGCTGAAGAAGATCCCCCACTTCAATCATGAAGTCAGTTCATATACCTGATTGGCTCGATTAACGAGGACACGTTGGTAGGGAACCACCAACTCCCATTAGCATTATTATATTGCGCACTTACCTGCATGATTGGGTCAAGTGGCTATTTTATATTGAGCATAGAGAATGTAGACTAGGATTAGGGAATAAGTTGACCATTCCCGTGAGCAGAATTTGGCTCGTAGTGCAGGGAATTATTGATCGATCCCTGTAGCAACAATCCTTGTCTTTTGCACAGTGACGTGTGTATTATCCGATGTCATGGTGTTATCCTGAACAACCGGTATAGGGAGAACGCCTGATACGGAATTACAGTCCGGATGTATACCGATGACACCGGTTACACGTAGATGTCTCATCAAAGACGTTGAAATATATATAGCAGATCGGATACCGGTATTGAGACCAGATCACCACATATATAGGTAAGTTATGATGAAGATATTGCATAACATTCATGCATTCATAATTGATTGTGTATGTGATTGTGACTAATATTATTATGTATTGGTTTGTGAAAACCCTTTGTTGCTTATGTCTTATTCGAGAATATTATATTCTGTTTCTCACTCCTTTCTCCGTGTTTTTGTTTCATATATTCTAAATTGATGGTTCAGAGGGAAGGATCGAAGAATTTCAGTAGTAGATATAACACGTTCTAGAAAGGGAGCTCGGTATGAATACCGTGGTCCAATGAATAAATAATGTTAATAAGTAACTGCTTCTGGGCCATGGAGTTTCCTCTCTTTCTTATAATGTTTAATGTTTATTTTCTTCGGATGAATGTACAGATACTTTATAAAGTTTTAATAATAATTATGAGGTATTTCAGAAATAATGTATGTAATTTATTCCGATAGTTTCTTTTTAACAATCATATCTTTAAAAAAAATTACGAATTTTTATATATTTTATTAAGGTGTAACAGAGGGTGTTACAAGACATTTCCGAGTGAGTCATTTCCGAGGAAGGAAAAGCTATGACCGAGTGTTTCAAGCAGAAACATTTCCGAGCGAATTCCTCCGAGTGAAGCAATTCTGAACGAAAAGAGGCTCTGATGAATCCTTCTCGAAAAGAGATATTCCCGAGTATTTTCAATTTAATCTTTTACCATCGAGGTGCCAAACCTTCCCGTCGATGTGAGCTCTTGGAGAAGATCAACCTGTTATCCCTAGAGTAACTTTTATCCGTTGAGCGACGGCCCTTCCACTCGGCACCGTCGGATCACTAAGTTATTAATTTCTTAGGCTCTTCCAATTCCTCTCGTCAAATTACCACTCAAAATACGTCATCCTGTACACATTTTAATTGTTAGTTAGAGTCCGAATTTGGAAATATGGTCAACTACAAAGTTATTCCTCGTTGTCTTAGCTTTCCAACAAGACCAAATTTATTAAAATCCATTAAGATATGAGAGAGAGAGAGATATGTCCAAAATACCTAAACAGTGTCAAAATTAATATTTTACTTCAGTCATGCAAGCTCCATTATGTAAGCTGTGGAAATGGTCAACAATACAGCTCATTTTCTTATCTAAAACCTCCATTATTACCACAATTAATGCACTAACATCCCACTATAATCCTATTATGAAAAGCTTGTCCCCCACTTGTCGTTGCATCATTAAATCAACACTACATCTTGTTCCCAAGTTTGAATTCTTAGAACAAGCTAAAGTTAGCGAAGTCTCTCTCTCATTTCCTTTCATTTTCTCCGTCAAAGTCACTCTTGATCTGAAGTTAGGACAGTAAGAGAACATTTTCAACCACTCTAGGATCCTCCATCAAGGTAAGAGGGGATAGGGTTGTGAATAAATATGGAATGGGTAGAATTGTATGCTGTTCTAGGATTTTCCAGATTTATTTTCGTAACTTGTTACTTAATTTTGAAGCTGAAAATGTGTGAATTTGACTCTGACTTCTTCATCAAAGTTGTAGATCTTTTCGTTATGTGAATTTTGAGACTTGAACCAACTGATTTGGATATGTATAGCATGAGTTATAGTCAAAATACTACAGTATATTTGTTCTGGAATATGTACCTTCTATTTTGTGTAAATATTAATATTCTGGGAATTATACATACATATTTAGACTTTGATGTCTTCATAAAAGTTGTATATATTTATGTTATGGATCTAAATAAAGTGGAATTACTTAAAAATGATTTGATTTACTCACGTTATGGTTGTTTTACTAAAATATGTTGCTGTTGTAAAATTCTGAAATTTATCTATAATGATTATTATGGATGAAAATGATATTTTCCATATGGGTAATGATTTATTTATGAATTATTGAGGGATTATTGATCATTATGGATGTTATTGAGTGTTCTATGAATGTCATACTGTATGTATATCTTTGTGATGAATAATTATGAATGACTAAATTAATGTATACATGAAGGCCTTGTGGTTTATTGAGATATGTTGTTGAACTGTAAATCCATGATTTTGAGAATTAATATATGTGATGTGTCCTTTGAGGACTTGTGGTTTTCCAAGTGATTATGGAAGTATTGATATAATGGTATGCTAAATCGATAAAGAGAATTAAAGGCATTCATGCATCATAAGCATTTGGACGCACCATGGAATTTAAGGGTTCCATGATTGCCGGCCCTGGTGGGGGGTTACTCTATGACGAGTTAAAGACTTAATTTTGATGAGCGCCATGAAGTGTAGGGATTCATGGTTTATGCTAAGTCCTACTTGTGTCTCTATGAGACTTTTTACTGCAGTATTCCCACTAAATCAAAATGGATCCAACATGATATTATTTGGCTAAATTAAAGATTATTAAATGTAAATGACCTTGTTTGGCATACTCATCATATCATAATTATTTGTTGATTGTGATTGTGCAAATTTTACTTATTTTATATTTATTCTATATTTTATCTCACTCTTACCTTATTTTTACAGTGCACGCTTCACAGAATGACGAGTGGTGCAATTAATGAAGTTTTTTATGTTTTATTGCTTGGACTTTGATTTCATTTGAGATTTAATGTGTTGTAATAATATTATGTACCTCGTACTGCAATCTTATTTATCGTTTCCGCTATGTAAATGTATTATGTTTTATTCGTTTACGAACTAGTATGCATGATAATATTCCGCATTTATCAATTTTTACGTGACCTCAGAATTTAAATTACAAATTTCAAAATGATTCTTTAAACGCGAAAAATTTATTTCAAAAATTTGGGTTAATTAATTGGAATTTGTAATTTGGGTTTTGGGCGTCACACGCAAGGCCACTTGGGACGACTTGAATCAATAGTGATATGTGCACAAGAAGAATATTTGATCATCTAAAGTTCTAATGCTTTTGATACTTTCATATTTATGAAAGCAATCTACAAGAGGTCTTTAGCTTTGGCCAGCTTTTCTTGAATTTTTCAAGAAGATGTTATCTTCAAAGATATCTTGTGCAACAGCTAAAAGCTTCATTTGATATATCAGAGACTTGAAATTTGTGACATAGGATGCTTCTTCATCCTTCTGACTTTGTGTGCATGAGATGACATATTTTTCAAACGAACATTAGACAAGTTGCTTTATTAGTTTCAGATGTGGTTTCTATTAGGTAAGACTTACATAACTAGGTTAGAACTTCAAATAGTTTAATGTTTGTATTATAAATTAAAATAATTGAGGGGTCCATAAAACCTCATATATTCGTTCATGAACTTAACAATTTATTGGTATTTATGTCTATTATGCAATTTTAAATTTATCTAAACTATTATAATTTATAAATATGATTTGGGCCTAATACCGGTTGGGATTGTGTCCTCCAGTGTAAGACATCTCCCTTAACCATCTCATGACACTAGATTTCCCTTACGAAGATTCCCCACGACGAAACTCCTTGATTAGAATCGATAACGATCAGAGTCAAGAAGAGCTGGCGGGATATGCTCGAGGCATACTAGCCACATACCTGCGGAGAGTGTCAAAAATGTTTATGATCATGTCAAGCTTACCTTCCTTTTATGAAATTCGTACTGACTCACCACGTAGGACATTCTCACTGCCCAAGTTTATAAATACCACAGATTAATGTCTCATTAATATTGAAAGAATACTTAGGTGTTTAGAGCCAGGAGTGGCTTGTTGAAAAATTACTTAGGTTTAAGCCATAAGTGGCTGGAGTTAAGAATACTTGTAGCACTGGTCTGGTGCTGTAATTGTAAAAGGTACTTTTGCAATAGTAAAAATCTTTCAAGTCTAAAGGTATTGGACGTAGCTTCCGCTTTGGAAGTGAACCAGTATAAATCTGTTGTGTAATTCTCTCTTAACTCTCAGGGTCTATTCGAAAATATTAACTGTTGAAAGCCCGTAAAAATGAGTAAAAGCGAGTTAACACTTATTCAACACCCCCTTCTAAGTCTGACTTTGAACCATCATCTTATATATAGTTTTCTAAGGAAATATAATATAGATACATATGATATTTTTTATGAATTATAGTTTATAAAATTAAAATATATTTGAACTAGTCGTGACCGGGGTACAAGGGTCGGCCTCAAGACTAGTCCTCCTAGTACTTCATTCTCTCAGATTTTACACCGGTATAGTGGGGATCCGTATTATAACTTCTATTCCAATGGGAAAATAAAGGTCTTGGAGTGATTCCTCGTACCAAATTACCATCCTTACACGTTGTGAGGTGAAATGGGGAGTCACTTACAAGGACATTTTGATGCTCAAGTCAGTGAATATTCAAGAAGAATATCAGTGCTCAAGCGTAAGTTCTAATATTTAAATGTGTACCTTTTATTCTTTGTGTGTGGGTATTTATACCTGGAGGTAGCGAAAGAGTCGTTTCGAGTAGGTGGGCTTTCCATACATGTTAGCGTGATTCTGATTATTTGTAGAAAGGTTGACACGCAACAGTTATCTTACCTACCAATTGCTCCTTTCCATCAATCACTTTACCGGTTACCTCCTCAACACGTGATTGTATAAGTCAACTGTGATTCTCCGGTGTTGAGAGAATAACTCAAACCGGGATCATGTCACAAGTCTCATACGCGGTGTTAGGAGCCGGTGTTAAACTCCAATGCTCTGAGTGATGCCAGTCTTGCACAATGGCTTTTAGGGCAAGTGATATTTCTTCCAGGGGACCGGTATCGAGACCGAATCAATATTAAAAATCACCTTTAATATGCAAAAAATGATTATTAAATGTATATTCTATGCAAGTTGTTAGCATGTTAGAGACATGTTGATTTATCTAAGATAAACCAACTCATCTATTTAATATGTGCTTATTTGTCTTTTCATTTACAATAATTCAAATAAGCTACCAGGCTAAATCAGACTTTTAAATAGGTCAGGACATACCTAAAAATATGGCCTACGTCAGGTTACAGTAGAGCCGGCAATTCGGGCGGGCGACCCTAAATGGGCCGAGTTTTATCAGGTTGCAGACTATTTAAGGTCAACCTAAAAAAGGCAGCATAAATTCAGACCTTGAAATTAGAGACCCTAGCATGGCCCTCTACAGGTTTTGGGCTTGATCGGGTGTCCATTTTTTAAAAAAATTGTTAAAAATTGATTTATAAAAAAATGAATTACAAAAAATTGAATCAACTTAGTAGAATTTTTCTAAAACTACATTTGTAAAAAATTTTGTGCTATTGAAATTAATTAACTATTGCTACATAAACAATGTTATAAAATCAATAACTTTTATTGTTAAAAATATGTTTGTTTTTGTGATACAATTGAAAATTGAAATACATAAAGCATTAGCGACTAGCACAAACCTAAAAAAATTTTGAGGTCCCTCCCAAGTTCCTAACAAAAAAAAATTTTAGCAAAGGCCTTGGGCCATCCAGGCCTATGCGAGCCAGCCCACACTTAACCCGTTTTTTTAGGCTTTTTAATTTCTTTTCAATTATTAACTTTGAATTTATTTTTAAGACTCACATGTTACACTTTTGACAATGGGCTCGGGTCGGCCCATTTTACCGACTCTAAGTTACAGGTCATACTTGCCTCAAAATTAAGTACTAGTTAAGTTGAAACTATATAAAGTTTAACTTGGTAAATATAAAAATTAAAGTTACTAATCATACAAATACAATTCTAGATACAAATAATTTTTTAAAACACAAATATAAAAACATGTATTATACTGTCCAATCAAAACTTACATGAGTATCACCTTAAAATTTGATTTTATTTTTTTTAAAACCCTAAAGTTTGATGAAACTTAAATCATTGACCCCGGGCTTGACTCTTTTTAGAAGCAAAGGTGAATTCCCTAAAAAAAGGTTAGGTGCAAATTAATCACGACAAAAGGAGTGAGGTAGTTAGTTTAAATTTACCTAATCTACATATTCTATCCAAATTAAATTTAGATTTTTTTAGTCCAACCCATTAAACTAAATTTCTATTAAACTCAAACATAACTTTTTAAGTCCAAATTAAATTAAAAAATTTTAAGTTTATCATGTTGTAACCTTTTACTCCTATGAGACTGACCCAATGTGGACCACAGTGTAAAGTTTGTTTAGAATAATTTGAGTTAATATAAACACGTGTAATTGTACCTAAGCACCTTTTTTAATGTTTATCTTAATATAACTGTGTTCTATATTTATGAGGGTGTGAACGGTTAGAGAATACAGAAGGGTAAAGATTTATGGACATTGACTGTATCATAATTTAATTAAGGAGCATGATTCAATGTACATGAACCACGAAAATACCGCATTGGTTAATTTTGTCACATTTTGTTATAATAATTTTTTCATGCATCAACATATAGTTAATTTGATACCACCTGGTCATCTACTGTCTCACTTCACTATCGTTGCAGATAAAGGTAATGACTAACTTTAGAATTACAAAACCATTCCCTTTAGTCAAGTCAAAGATGTTGCTTTGGTTACAAATAACAACCAAAAGGTGTAGTGAATATTTTTATATGGTAAAATGAAAAGTGAAAAACAAGGAATTGAACTACTGAAGGGTTATTTAGGGCCTATTGTTCTTGTCAACTTGATAGAAATAGAATGGCCCCACAATCATTCTAAAGACCTGTACCCATCACGTGCCACGTGCCGTAATCCAGTGCCCCAAAAATGAAATATACCGTCTTTTTTTACTGTTTAGACTTAGTTTAAAACAGTTAAAATTCTATTAAATTAATTTATTCGTTAAATCTTTTCAGAACTTGTTTGAAACAGTTAAAACTTCGTTAAACTAACTTATTTATCAAATTTTTTCAGAGCTCGTTTGAGATAGTTAACACTATGTTAAACTAACTTATTTGTCAAATCTTTTCCTCAGTCACTTAACTTTTATTTCTTCTCTAATATGGCGGTTGGGATAAATGACAATATAATTTGAACTAAAGTTATTTCTCACTCCTTCCAGGTACTAGAATATGTTAGGATTCAAAGAGGATTTAATTGTTTCACATTTGCTTTTGGAGTCATTGATATGAACTGACTTAATTTTCCTCTTGTTTGAATTTTTTTTAATGCTCTCTCACTTGAAGATAAAATAAATAAAATATAAACAATTATAATGTTTGTTGTTTTATTATATATAAATGTAATTTTAAGTGCACAAGTTTTTACTTGCAGTTCAATATTTTAACAAATTTCTTCTTATTCTAAGTGTTAATTCACAAGGGTAAATTCTTTGAATAAGAACAAGTATCACGTATTTTCATTTGAAAGTTGAAAAAGAAAGCTTTAAACCTTTGTTTGAAAGGAAGAAAAAAAAGATAAGAGGATGAAAAAATTGTGATCCAATCGAAATTATTTTTTAAAAAATTAGAAGAAATATGATGAAATTATATTTAATAAATATTAATAATATAACAAATATTAATTACTTGAGAAAAATAACCAATTGGAACATATGTTAGAAAAAAAAAAAAAAGTAAATCAGGAGAGTGAATTAAAGTTTCCACATAAAGAAACAAATTTGAATGGAGAAAAGTGTGGAGGCGAAACAGCACAGAAAAGGCCACGTCTGTTTCAATTCTCTTGTCAGGGAAGGCATGCGAAATGGGCCAAACTATATGTGGCCCACACTGTCACTGCTATTCTTCCTATCAAGAACCGGTTTTTTTTTTTACTTGCCAAAAAAAAAGAACCGGTTTTTTTTATATAGTTTAAAAAATAGTTTAAAAAAATTTTAATGATTAATATTGATCATTTATAACGTTTGAGATAATTAAAATTCTATTTTAGCGTAAGATTAAAAAACCCATCATGTAAACTCAGTTTAAGAGTTCTTAACTCGTAAACAAACAGTGTTTTTTACGTCTGTTATATTTAAAATTAGCATAAAAAATATTTTTAAGATTATCAACCTCGATTAGTTTTAAAAAAGCACATATTAAAATTATAATATTATATTCTTTTTTAATTTCAAATTTTATAAAATAAAGATTATAATTAGAATCATATATAAAGGCTTTCCTTTCTCCCGTGGGGTGGTGAGGTGTGGTGTTGAAACTGCATTAAAAGTTGCAGATTGTCCAAAAAAAAGTTGCAGAGAAAATTATAAACTTGGCTCTATTTTAACAGAACTAATAAATTAATTATTAATTTTGTTCTACTAAAAGAATGATGATGGAATCAGGTAAGCAGCAGTCTGGATATATAGTATGCTGCCAAAAAATATATGACATCATGCACTACAAGATTAGATTTGCATGCCTACAACTATGTTCAATCCTGTTAATTTGTTAATTAATCCATAATCTTTTCGATAAGCCAAATCATATATAGGTATATATCATATTCAAACATCACAAGGGATTAACAAAAACTTGGGCCACTCCTTACCACGTGTATATATATATATATATATATATATATATATATATATATATATATATATATATATATATATATATATTTGGAATGCATTAATCTGATAAATGTTGGAACAATTTTCCAAAGTAAGGGTGAACCAAAAGATGAACAACAATTTAGAGGACTTGATATGATCTTCTAGGCATGCAGAGCACTTTCCTAAAATTAGTATTTCGTCCCTATAGAGTGTGGGTATCACGAAATCCAATTTTGAGATACAAAGAAGATTCAACAACAATACTCACTCTTGTATTGTTGCAAAACAAGAACAAAGGATGAAAGAAATTTAATTTGTGTTTTTATTTCTGTATATTTGAGTAATGCACTTGGATCCCTTTATATAGATGTTGATCAAACATCTTCTGAATCAAAGGGACACAAATTTATGAATTGTTATAACTCTTCATGAAAGGTTGAGACTCTTTAAATTTACTGAAAAAGTGTGTAATTGATTACAACACAATGGTAATCAATTACACCATTTGGCATTACACCTTTGAAAAGTCATACCATTTGGCGTCTCAAAATTTGAAAAGTTACACAATCAGAGTTTTCACTCTTTGATAATCGATTACACACAATGGTAATCGATTATGAGAGAATTTAATTCTCAAATCTCAACAATTCTCCCCTATTTGAGAGTATTAAATAATTACTACACACAAATTTAAATTTAATATATACAATCTTACACGTAAATGAAAGTGTACATAGACTTGAACTTCCACTTAGTAGAGTATACATTCCAAGAAATCGTATTTTATTGGTATCGAAACGATTGAACCGATATAATACATAATGAAAACTTGAAGATACAACTACATATAAGATAAATTACATGTTCTTGTTGTACTTGACACAATAGGGCCATGCATCCATATCTATTCATAAGTGCATCAAAGTCATTGCCCCTTGACTTCTTGAAGCGGCCAAACTTCGCACTTACATAGGTTGATTTCTTAGGTAAAACATGTTCCTGCGATAAAACATAAATTCAAGAAATCAATTAAGAATTATTCAACCTCCTTACATCACAGGTCCAAAGCACCCTTGTGCTTTCAATCATCAAATAAGAGATTTAATCTTATTGAACTTAAGACTTAATGTCATATTAAGCGTCAAGTTAAGATTCCCTTACTAGTGATTAATTATGGGCTCCATTCCAATTTCAATAGACATTCTAGAGATGGAATCTTTAGCCAATGCCTTTGTAAAACCATCAGCCAAATTAAGCTTTGTTCAAACGAAATCAACGGTAATAATACCATCCTTGATAAGTCCTTGGACATAACTATGTCTCACACCTATATGTGGAGATTCTAGCCACAGGTGCATATGTATCGAAATAATCGATTCCAGGTTTTTGTCTAAACCCTTGTGCCACTAAACGTGCTTTAAACTTATCAATAGTTCCATCAGCTTTGATTTTCTTCTTGAAAATCCATTTACATCCTATTGGTTTACACTTAGGAGGTAAGTCAACCAAAATCCATGTGTTATTTCCCATGATGGATTCCATCTCATTATTAATTGCTTCTTTCCAGAAAGCAGCATCTTGAGACCTCATAGCCTCTTGATATGTCAATGGATCTTCTTCTATATTATAACAATATGAGAAATTTGTTAAGATAGAATCTCTTGTACCTTCAACTAAGTACACATGAAAATCTGGGCCAAAGGATTTTTCTTTTCTTGCCCTTTTACTTCTTCTAGGTTGTGATGTGGAAGCATCATTCTCATCTAGAGTTTGAATATTTGATCCTTGATCAATCAAGCTTTGATCCAATTCTTCAATATTGGTATTAGGAGTTAAATCCTTTGAATGAGGAATTGAAGAAAATCTCCTTTCATCAAAAATTGCATCTCTAGATTCTATGATTGAATGTAGTGACACATAATCATTTTGTCCTATTACATAGAACCTATAGGCTTTGCTATGTTCAGCATAACCTATAAAAATGCATTCAATTCCTCTTTCACCCAATTTCTTACGCTTGGGTTCCGGTATTTTTACAATTGCCCTACAACCCTAAACTTTGAGATAAGTCAAATTTGGCTTTCTTTTATACCAAAGCTCATACGGGGTTACCTCATTCCTTTTTATCGGAACTCGGTTTAGAATATAACAAGCCGTTAACATGGCTTCACCCCAAAATCCATCACTTAGACCAGAATAGGACAACATAGAATTAACCATTTCTTCCAAAGTCCTATTCTTTCTTTCTGCTATACCATTTTGTTGTGGTGTATATGCAGTAGTTGTTTCATGGATAATACCCACAGATTGAAAATAAATTGGATCATAATATTCACCACCTTTATCAGTTCTCAACTTTTTAATTTTAGTATTAAGTTGCAATTCTACTTCATTTTTATAAACCTTAAACTTTTCTAAGGCCTCATTTTTAGTAAACAAAAGATAAACATAGCAAAAGCGTGTATGATCATCAATGAATGTTATCATATATTTCTTATTTCCTAATGAAGGTGTACTATGAAAATCACATAAATCACTATGTACTAATTCAAGCAAAGTTGAATTCCTTTCAATATTAGGAAAAGGTTTTCTTGTTATCTTTGTTAGCATGCATGTTCTACACTTTTCTATGTTCAAATCAAATGGAGGAATCAGATCAAATTTAGACATAGAATGTAGTTTTCGATAATTAACATGTCCAAGATGAAAATGCCATAAAGAAGAATCATGATTAATAATATAAGCAGAATCAATAACACGATTTATTGTACTTAATTTAAACATATTGTTATAGAGATATCCTAGACCAATAAATACACCACCTTTAGATAGTACAAACTTATCAGCTTCAAATACCAATTTATAACCTAATCGATTCAAGATTACTCCAGACACTAAATTTCTCCTTAATTCTGGAGCATATAGTACATCTCTTAATACAAGTGATTTTCCAGAACTAAGTAATAATTCTACTTGTCCACAACCTAGGACTTTAGCCATAGAATCATTTCCCATGTAAAGAACTTCTCCATTGTCACCTTCCTTCAAGGATTTGAATAGAGACCGATCTTTACACACGTGTCTTGAAGCTCCTGAGTCAATCCACCAAGAATCATCAGTCTGCACACAGAAGATTTTAGAAACCATTTCCATAAAATTCAAATTGGAATTATGTGCAATGTGTGCAAAATTACCTTTCTTAGGTTGGTCTTGGCTAGAATTGCCTTGACCTTGCTTTCCACCATTCTTGGCCATTTTCCTTTTCCAGATTGTACAATCTCTTTTCATGTGACCGGAATTGCCACATTCCCAACAAGTTGCTTGTTGATTTGCCTTACCAAATTTAGGCCTCTTGTTCCTACTTCCTTTATTGAAATTAAAGGGCCTTTTCTTGAACTTTGGTATTGCCTTTGATTTCTCATCTTCCACCATATTAACAGTGGACAAATTAGGATTGCTAGAATCCTTATTACCATCTTGTAGACGGATTCCTTCTTCAATTCAAAGATGTGTTGCCAATTGTTCAACACTTATATCATCCTTGTTGTGCTTTAAAGAATTTCTCACATCTTTCCAATTGGGTGGTAATTTATCAATTATAGAAGAAAAAATAAAAGTCTCATCCATAGCAATATTATGTCGCCTAAAACTTCCAAGGATTCTTTGGATTTCATGGAATTATTCCATTATAGGTCTAGCATCACTCATCTTATAATTATTAAAATTACTAACAAGGAATTTCTTACTTGATGCATCTTCAGAAATGTATTTGCCTTCAAGTTGATCCCACAATTCTTTGGCCGATTCTACATACTGATACACATCGAATAATGCATCGGTCATGCCATTCAGAATGTGACCACGGCATATGTAATCATCATTCTCCCACTTGTGCCTCTTTCTTTGTTCTTCCAAAGTTTCCTCTTCTCTCTCCTTTGGTTGTGGAGTGCTAAGAACATAGGCCACATTAAGGGCGGAGAGGAGGAAGTGCATCTTCTTTTGCCATCTACGAAAACCAACGCCTTCAAATTTGTCTAATTTGTGGAAATTTGTAGACATATCACGGATTGTTGCCATTTTTCTTGGAAATACTAATTTTAGATTGTTGGAACAATTTTCCAAAGTAAGGGTGAACCAAAAGATGAACAACAATTTAGAGGACTTGATATGATCTTCTAGGCATGCAGAGCACTTTCCTAAAATTAGTATTTCGTCCCTATAGAGTGTGGGTATCACGAAATCCAATTTTGAGATACAAAGAAGATTCAACAACAATACTCACTCTTGTATTGTTGCAAAACAAGAACAAAGGATGAAAAAAATTTAATTTGTGTTTTTATTTCTGTATATTTGAGTAATGCACTTGGATCCCTTTATATAGATGTTGATCAAACATCTTCTGAATCAAAGGGACACAAATTTATGAATTGTTATAACTCTTCATGAAAGATTGAGACTCTTTAAATTTACTGAAAAAGTGTGTAATTGATTACAACACAATGGTAATCAATTACACCATTTGGCATTACACCTTTGAAAAGTCATACCATTTGGCGTCTCAAAATTTGAAAAGTTACACAATCAGAGTTTTCACTCTTTGATAATCGATTACACACAATGGTAATCGATTATGAGAGAATTTAATTCTCAAATCTCAACAATAAAAGTGTGTTGGCATAATATTCCTAGGTTCAATGTCCCTAATTATGGGTAATTATCAACCTTTTGAAAAATCTTTAATTCCTAACTATGCCCGTGCTTTAGGATTGCATGCCACTTGGCGTGCTAACAAATTGAATTAACCTTATTATTTTTCTATTTTGTGTTTGTTCTCATGGATATTGACACTGAATCTACATGATCACACACACATATATGGTTTTCATTGCTATATTAGTCATGTAATTTCCTCCTCTTAATCTTAGATCTTAACTCTTGGTCATTCAAAAGACCAAATTCTATATATGTTGCGACCAGGCTAAAACTTAAATCCAACATGCCTGAAACTATTCATGAGGATAATATTAGCTATTAATGTTCAAAGACAGTTAATGAAATGGTTAGTCCTACTTTGAGTCCCAATCTATGTAATGGAAGTCTATCATATTCATTCTATTATCAATAGGTTAATGGTCTACACAAAAGACAAGTAACTTAAGGACTAGGGTCCCCACCCCACTAATTAATTAGATATCTTGAAGGGAACAAACACAATTTTTGAATTATTGCATGAGGCAAAGTTTATTGAATTTTAGCAACAACTTCCTGGTGTTGTTGACTTGACTGGGTTGGGGATATATTCCTTTCAAACCTATTTAACCATATTAATGTTATGATGCTTTAAAAATTGTTGGATCCTTTTTTTTTTATCAGTCAAACACGACAATTTTCATTGCAAAATGTATACAAAAGCCACATGCAAATTAACACATTAATATAATTATAATGATAAATATTATAACTTCCAAGTGAATGGACTCCAATTGGCCCACTCAATTAACTATTTATTCGAGTAACCAAAGAAAAAACACCCATTTACCTAGAGCGAAAATTGATCAATTATTCTGAACTAGTCTGTGCATGTGTGTGTTAGCAAAACATAGTGTTATATATTAATCAGAACTTATAATTAATTGAATTAATATTAAGTGTGTTACTATAATGAAACACAAGAAGATACCTAGTTTAGTAATTGTTTATTGGGTTGTTTGTACGGCAAACTAAGGTGTGGGATGCGTAGCAAGATAATAGATTGCGTAGATGGTTCTTGGCCTTTTGTTAACAAGTTGGTTTTGGAATATATTACAATGTGGGATCCTTGTACATAAGACAAAAAAAATATTTAGTTAAATGAATCATAGCATCTCTCTCACGAAACTATGCTCGCTTAGCTTTTGTTCAGCAAAATTTAGAAATAAAATCTTTTCAGAACTCAATCGGTCATTGAATCGATAAAGACATCGGTTTAAGTAAATCGTGATCAAACTAAAACTTAACTATAATTGAATTGGTAATATTAAAGAATTGACCTAAATCAATTATCTAACCAGTTTATAGTTCAATCAGTCAAATCAATCAAACTATAATTTTGATAACAATAAGAGACACATGTATAAATTTGACTTGCAAGGCCAAGTTCTGAAAGTATGCCCCCATGTAATTTATTGCAATGTAAGACAACGACTTTGGCGACCGTTTCAATTCTCGCTATTGTATTTATAACCCAAATTAATATTATGATATAATTAATTGGATTATTCAGTGGAAAGATATGGCACATAGTTTTTTTTTCATATTATTATTATACGGATCAATGATGTAGAAATAAAATAATGTCTCGTTAAATAATAAATTACGGATATTTTCACTAATCCACCGGAAGTTGTTTTGCAAGCTTAATTTAAGCACTGTCACGAAATGAAAGTTGAATGTTTTGGTTAAAAATTAAATTTGTGCGTGTAACATCACAAGTTCGAATTTTATTTATGTATGACAATCTTATTGGTATAGGTAATCAATAAATATCAATACCTCTCTATAAGCATTGAGTCTCATGATAATATTTTTAGTTATAACAAATTTGTTAGACCATTAAAGTTTAACTCTAACTTTCTGGGACCCTTCAATCGGTACTTCTTTTTGGTTTCATATACTTAATCGGGTTTCGAGTAGACATATGAATATCAAAATGGTTCATATCCAAATTTAACGAAATTACTTTTTTAATGAACTTAAACCTTATCTATTGAGTTAAGTTAAAATAATCTTATTTTAGTTGAAGTGATCGATCAAATGCTTCTGACACAATGGAAAAAACATACATATATCCTTGCAGGAAGCTTACATACCAATTTCTAAACATGTAGATTAATTAAGAAACATTGTTCTAATTTAATTGTGATTGTTTTCTTTTTTCTTTTTAATAAAGAGGTGTTAAAACCACATTAACTTGTGATATTAAATTTCTTTAATCTATCGAAATGTAATTCGACTTATTTTTAATGTTGGATGTGTAAGATGTCGTTTTAAAGACTGTCAGTGATGTGGCTTATATGACCAGTGTATCATCTAGGGATGCATCACTAAAGGTGTCCTGACATAGGTTTGGGAGATATCGTCTAAGGATGCATCCCTCCTAAGAGGTGTGTCTTGATATAGGTTTTAACATAGGTTTAGGAGACAACGTCCAATGGTGCATCCCTCTCAAGATGTGTCCTAACTTAGGTTTGGATCTTGACCGACATAGGTTTAACCAATGTGTTTAGATGATCATGTATAATGTGTTGTGAGTCATGGACATATATGTATAGATTAACATATACTTAGTCAGTATGTCTGAATCATGTTTTTTATGCAAGTCTAATTAATTTGTGTCTTATATTTAAGATTAGATAAAAGAATTATATAATTTTACTATTTATAATATTTATGTGTTTTTTTGCTTTAATAAAAATTAAAAACATATTAGGCATTGCAAGATCCCATGGAACATGTTATATATGTGTGTATATATAAACAAACCAGTAGTGCAACATTTTGTAGAGCAGAAAAGGGTGTATGAATCTACCTGGAAACTGAGATGGGTTTTTGTCTCTAACTGATCATAGAAAAGACACAATCTAGCAAAAAAAAAATCATTAAATATGGAATACAATTATATCCATATGATATGAAAGGGTAGCCAGGGATATGTATAGAACGACATAATTGCAATTATATTCTTATATCAATTACATCAAATACTATCATATAATTTGATTTATTCCATTTGGTGTACACTCATCATTTTCTGACAAGATAACAAGGAGAGAGAGAGAGGTTTCAAACATGACTGTGCAGGCTCTCTAATTGGACAAACATCAAATCTCATCCTTGGAATTTATTTATTTTTACCTCTCTTATGCATGACGCATTAAATTTGAAAACAAGGAATGGCCAAATACCAAAAATGAAGTCATGCACGTGACTCAAAAACTACTCTCCCCATCCCCAAAATAATACATTTTGTAGGAATGAATCAGACCTATATACATTCATATACTTGTCAATCATATAGTATAGATACCAAAACAAGGGTCGATTTATGGGCACAAAGCAAAAACATTGTACCCACTTAGCCATCACATTAATTCAATATTTCACTCTACATATTTAACGAGAAAATTTATATACATCTTTTACATATTCTCATTACGTTTTCTTATTTAAATAGATGTTCTTTGAAAAAACAAAATTTTTTAAAAATTAATATGCACCTACTTCAAATTTTTTTTCTACTAAAGTTTAACGTAATTATATCTCCAATACCTAAATGAGCACTAAAAATGTCATAATTGGTAGGCCGGCCATTGAATAGGAATGGGAATTAATGAATGAAGCAGGTAGATTAGGTTGATCATTTTTGTTTCTATTTTTTATTCTTTTTTTGTTTTTAGTTTTAATTAACTATTTTAAAAAATTTATGCATTGTTTTCAATATTCAATTTTGAAAATAGTGAAGAGAATAACCGTTTTATAATTAAATGAAAATAAAAATGAAAAAAATTAAACTTCCCTTTAGCTTAGTGTAAAGATCGGTGAAGGTTGGGACCCGCACTTGATTTGTTAGCCAAATTACTGACATGGAATGTCCATAAATTACACCAAATATCTCTCTCCCTCTTTTTCAATATTCTTAAGCAATTAAACATACATGTTGGTCCAATTCAGTAATTATCTCCTTTTCAAAATCCCAAATATATCTATCTCCCTTAATTAGAAATTATACTGGCCACACTCTTTACCAACCCACCACACTTTCACTGTCATTTCATTTCACTACTTAAGATTGGTTTAGTATTTAATTAGAAAATGAAATTATAAAAATAAAATAATTAATAATTAATATTAATTTTTTATACCGTTCAATATAGTTAAAATCTATTAAATCAACTAATTTCTTTTTCGTTAATGAAACATCGATTTAATTAATTATAAATTAGCAGAAAAACAAAGCCACAACCGTTTTTAGTCTTTTATTCTACTCTACTAGACCTCAATAAGTAATCGAGTTAGTCATAGTCATAGTTCATTGCGTTACTAGTCAAAAGGGTTAAACTGTCACACAAAAATAAATTATAACTTTTATATTAAAGTTAAGAGTTATGTGAAATAAATATTAAAAGTGATATTTTAATTTATTAAAAATATTGATGATAGTTAATCAGTGATTTTTATTATATTTAATTTTATGTAATATAAATTTACAATAGAAATAATATTAAAATATATTATTTATAATAATATCTTATCATAAATTTAAATTTTATATTTTAAACATATAAAGTTTTTAAATATATATTTGATATATACATGTATGGATGGATGGATATTGTTAGAATATATAAATATGGTCAGTTTAATATATATATATATATATATATATATATATATATAATAAGAGGTCCATTTACTGAGTTTTGTAATTTATAATAATTTAAAATCTAAATTATGCATTGAATTTCATTAATCCAATCATTGAATAAACATTTTCATCACTTAGAATAGGCGTGTTAAATTTTATATAATTCAATAATCATTTTATATTTCATCAATCAACTTAATTCTAACGAAATTTATATAATTTACAATATGAACAAATATTAACTACCAATATGATATTCTTATAAATGTTTGATTTATCTAAAAAATTTGTATATGTAATCATCATAATAACTCTAAATAGTTATTTATTGTTCTGACACAAAAAATAGAAAAATTATATAAAAATTATTAAGAAAATTTTGTTATAACTTTATATAATTTCTCTTTCATTTTAGTTTCATAGTTTAGTTTCTTTTCACTATAATAATTATTATCTCAACAATAAAATTGTAATGGAATAATTAAATAATTATACCTTAAAATGCAAAAGTATGGACTTTTTCGTATCTTGTTTTATAAGAGACAAAAGATTAAATAATCAAAATCAATATTTACATTGATTGTATTAGAACTTTAACCTTTCTTCCAAAATACCCTTAATTGATGAAAAACATTAGAAATGTGATCAGGTAATGTTTAGACTTCTTTAATTATAATAAATATGAGTATAAAAGGAAATTAACTATTAATACGCTTATAAAAATATGTAATTATTCATTTTTAAAAATAAGTGGAAAATGAGATCACTCTGTCTCTTAAAAAAATGGAGAAAGCATTACTCCCTCTAGTCCATTTTAATAAGATTTTATTTAGGATTTTTCTTGATTTATTTTTTATAGGACTCATTTCAATTTATAATGAGCATTTATTATTATTTTTATAACACATATCCTTATTACTTGTATATTCTCCCTTTTGATATCAATGACTTTTCAAAATTCTTTTCTCTCTCTTTTTGTTGATATGAATAGTAATTTTTGAATTATGAATTTAATACACACATAACCTAGAATAACCCAATTAATTTCTTAATCTAGGTGAAATAATGTAATTAAATCTCATAAAAGGACGAGAGTGAGTATTTTGAGATAAATAAAATTTACTAAAATAACTACTACATTAAACACTTATTTCAATATTTTATGTCTTGCATTTGTTTCAAATTAGACCTCTTAATTTTTTTAGTTAAATCTCATGTTTAAAAACATTTTTAGTTAGGTCTCCTCCGTCAAATTTTGGCTAACTACATTAATGAAGATAAGACGTGTCATTGTCCTGCTAATGTAGTTACTCCACGTGTCATATGCTCATTCAATTGGCCCTGCTAAAGATGTGATTACATGTGTCAAATGTTCGTTGGTTGATAGATAAAATTAAAAATTTAAAAATGCATTAGATACTATAGGCTAAATCAATATTTTAGTCTCATATATTTTCAGTAAATTTCAAGTTAGATCATTAAGTTGTTTTTTAGACAGTTAGATTCTTTATATTTTTAGAATATTTCAATTAAGTCATATTCATTCATTTTTTACTTACTCTATTAACGGAGATCTATATGTTATTGTCCCCATTGATATGGTTGTTTCATATGCCAAATATTACTGATAATAGTACTCCATATGTCATTGACGTTATGAATATTTAACTCGTCAGGGCCATGTTAAAAGCATTTGACATGTGCCATATGCGATGGTGTTGCACAATCAGTAAATAAAACATGGCCACGTGTGACGTGCGTTTGCCACGTAATGGCTCTATTGACAGAATTGGACAGGGAGGACTTAACTGAAATATTTTAAAAAGATATATGACATAACAAAGTTAAAAAAAAAGTTAGGTGTTTAACTTGAAATTTTTTGAAAAGATAGGAGACTAGATAGTAATCTAGCCTTATATGTATTTTAAATATAATAATCCTAATATATTTAAATATATTTCTTATTATATATTTATTAAATAACATAATTAATAATTAATGGATATATTTATTAAACCATGATATTATTTATTATTTATAATAATATAAACAGTATTAATATATTTATTAAACATTAATATATTATTATTAAATATATTTTAAAAAATATACATTATTATTAAATATGTTTATGATTTGATGTATTTTTAATATTATCAAAATATATTTCTTAGTAAATATATTTTAAAAACATATATTTATTATGAAGTATATTTAATATTTATTATTAAATATATTTAATATTTAATAAATATATTATTATTAACAAATGATAAATATATTATTCCTATAGTATATTTAATAAATATACAATAAGAGATATATTTAAATATATCATAATTATTATATTTAAAATATATATAATATGTATTTATATTTTATCATACACATTCTCTTCCATGTTGTATATAAATTAACTAAGAAATATGAATTTTTATTATATATACACATATATATAATTGTTGTCTATATATAAAAAAAAGAACTTATGGTTCAATCTTCATTGACTTAGTAGTTAGTTTTTTACGTAAAAAATCATGAGTTCAAGTTTCATTTAATATTTTATTCAAATTTTAGCATTTTTTAATTTTTCTAATTAACTAATAAGTATTTGATGTCTCCTTATACTTTTTTTATAATTATTAATACCACCATTTATTTAATTTTTAAAATATTAAAGATTTATTTTATTTTAAAAATGTAAAACCTACATGTCACTTCCCTTCTCCTCGATCAAACCTTTTCTTAAGATTTATAAATTTTATTGTTATAAAGAAAAAAAACATTAAAAGAGTTCGGCCAAACTGTAAAACATTTTCTTATGTTTCATGATTTTTTATAAGAAAATAAAAAATACTTAAATGTTATTTTATTAAATTTAAAATTAATTAAAATATCTTTAAAAAGCTATACTAACTAAATAATTAAGTATAACAACTAATTTTATTAAACTAGTGTCCAAAAACATGAACAGAAAAGCAAAGAGATAAATATATCATTAATACAGTATACAAGTAGTATTTTCTTCTTGGTATTATAACGCACTTGTTACATAAATGTGTCATTGAAGTACACCTGCATCTCTCTCTCTATCTCTCTTTCTCTATTTCCCCTGCAGCATATAATTCCTAATTCACCAAATCGATAAAGTGAAAATGTCGATAAACCAGTGTTCATCGTCGAGTAGTCAAGAAGAATGGCTGAAGAACAACGTCCGAGACGAGACGGAAGGATCAATGATGTTCGGAGAGACAAAGGAAGCAATGTTCGAGAAGGCATTAACGCCGAGCGACGTGGGGAAGCTGAACCGTCTGGTGATTCCAAAACAGCACGCGGAGAAGTACTTCCCACTCGACTCATCATCTAGCAAGGGTTTGTTGCTGAGTTTCGAGGACGAGTCAGGAAAGTGCTGGCGCTTCCGTTACTCCTATTGGAACAGCAGCCAGAGTTACGTTTTGACCAAAGGCTGGAGCCGTTACGTCAAAGACAAACGCCTCCATCCCGGCGACGTCGTTTTCTTCCACCGACACCGCCTCCATCCCAACCGCTTCTTCATCACCTTTTCCACCCGCCACTCCACCTCTTCTCCTCCTGGTATCTTTTTTTTTAAACTTACCTTTAACTATTACCCTAACTCTTAATTTGCATTCCTTAAATTTTACTGATAAAAAATTTTCACTTTTTGTTACCTCTAAAGCATTTGTATTGGCTAAAGATTAATGATATTTTTAAATAAGAAATTTAGGTTTGTTTACTTTTATTTTTTAATTACAAAATTATCATTTTAATTTTAATTATGAAATTATATTTTTTTATTTCTAAAAATTTATATTGTAAACTATGAAAATAAAATATTGTGTCAACTTTTGTAATTAAAATTAAAATATTAATTTTCTTATTAAAAGCAAAAACAAAAAAATATTTCTTAAAAATAATTGAGGACCAATGGAGATGTTGTGGAACTTAAGCCCAAAAAAGAAATCCTTCCATAATTATAAATTTCATAATATTTTGTCCCTAAAAAAAGTATGTTTAATGAGATTGTATGTATGGACAAAGCATTTACAGTTTGTCCTAATCACTGAATCAATCACGATTTTATTACTATATGAATTGATAAGAATTTTAGGAAATGTAATAATAATATAATATTTGTTGAAATATCTCAATATAATTTTGTTGACATCTAGGGTAATTTTAAATAAAAAAATATTTTTGATTGAGTAGTTTTAATATTATTAGTTTGGTCAGTTGAAGGAAAAAATAGGAGGTGTTTACTCTTCACTAGTTGAGTAGTAGAAAAAGAAGGACATATAAATGAGTCTTATCTCCATTTAACTGCTATAGCCTTTAGAGACTGATAAGGGCAAATTCAATTAACGTGGGTTGCGTGATACATACGCGCGCGTTTTCGGTGAATTTAAACATTAATTAAAAATGGAATTTGTATTAATTAAGTTAGTCTTGGCAACAACCTATGCGTTGTATGGTTGAAAATGAAATGAAATTATGATTAAAGCATGGGATTTGCACGTGTTACAGGTGGAGGGTCCCAAGGTGAGAATGAAAGGACACGGTGGGGGAACAGTACTTCTTCCAGTTCGAGTTCAAGTTCAAGGGTGTTACGGTTGTTTGGGGTGAACATGGAATGCCAACCTGAAAATGATTCCCAAAAGCCCTCAACCAAACAACACTTATTCTACCATACTCATCAACCTTCTTTATTCTTCTAATTCCAACCCTTACCATCACATGGTACGTCAACAACCATACTATGCAACCCACCTTGCTAGATTCTCCTTCCACCTTCAGGGTTAAGGTATCCCCTTAATTAATTATAATCAATGACCATGTTCTTTATTATTATTATAAGTATATTTAGGTTGACGTTGAAGATTATAGATGATCTTTCTTGTCTTAAATTCGGGAGATGCATGCAATTGCAAATGGCTTGTTTATTCGATATATTGGATCTTCTTGTTCCCTGTCAATCAAGCATATTAATTATCAACTCAGCTGTGAGTGACAGAAAGGGACATGTTTTCGATGAAGTTTGGCTCTTATTTATTATTATTATTATTATTATATAGGTGTGAATGCTGTGTGGATAAAAGAATAGCTATATATTCTGTAGATATTTTGTCTAACATAATCACGTTGGTGCCTCATTCCACAAGTCGATCTTCAACTCCTCTGAATGGTGAATGAAAAATATTTCTTTAATTTGTCTCTTGTTGTTTCATATGTTAACAATTGGGACCATATATTACTCTTCATTATGATTTTTGGTTTTGAATACCTTGACTGTAAATTTCTAAGAGACAAAACTATTATTTAAAAAATATAAAAGAAAATTAGAATATTCAAATCCAAAAACTGTATATTTATATCATAGATGAAGGTCATCCATTCTATATTGGAAGAATGAGCATCTCCTCTTAATTTGAGCCATGTGAGGGTTAATTAATACCTAATATAATCACTATTCCCTTCAATTCATTGAATTGATTCCACATCTTTGATTTAAAAGGATGAAAATGTTGGCTTCCTTTTACCCTGACATATACAGTTAGCTTCACTCTCTTTTTAATTGGAAATATATATGGTTCTCTAGAATTGAATATGGTGTCTCGATTCTATTTTGGCCCACTTTGCATGTTGTTTGTGTGGTCCTACCAACCAATAGACACATAATTGGAATTTGGAAGAGTGAAGGATGATGACAACATCAAATTATAATTAATCTAATCTCTCTCTCCAAACTAACTTCCTTGTTTGCGGGCCTTCAGATCCTTGTAATTAACTACAAATTATAATCATTAAACTTAACGAGTACCATATATGGGTTACCTTTTCCAACATATGGTTGAGAAGTTGATCCAACAAACAGTGCTGCATGGATATAAAAGTACGAGTATACACAAATATATGTTATTCTTTTATATGGATACAACTTCAAGAATATATATTTTTAAAAAGTGTAGTATGATAAGTGTATTCGACACAAAGTATGTCTCCAACTTTTTGAATACAATTTATAACTTTGGTGATGGTGCAAAGCAAACTCAATAATCTACATACCAGTTTGCTTCCCCGTTTGTTTTTTTGGAAGGGAGGTGAGGAGGAGAAGTTTTTAGATATTACGATCAAAAAGTTTTGACTTCGTTTCTCCTTTTATATACCAATCGATGATTAATAATGTCATACTTTCAATCATGGTTAACCTATTCTAATGAGAGTCTGTTTGGTTTTCAGTTGGAAAAATGGAAAAATTTAAGGGTTAACGTCGTTGGGAACACTTAGGCTGCGTTTAGTTACAGAAAATTATTCTAATTTTCTGAGAAAAGTTTTCCGTTTGTTTTCCAAACTTTTCATTTCCTAGAATAGTTAGAAAAATTTTAAAAATTCGTTTAGATGATGTGACTGTTTTTCAAATTGGAAAACTAGAAAACTAAAAAAGTTGTTCAAGTGCATTCAATTTTCTAAATTTTTTTTAAATTTTTTTAAATTCAAATTAATTGAGATATATATATATATATATATATATATATATATATTATTTATAACAATGTTGTATAGTATATGCATCACATAAAAATTGTGACAAAAATTTAAAGTTATATTAAAATGAGAGCAAATGAGTTTGTGTTTTAATATATTTCAAAATAGTAGCAGTAAAACTTTTTGAATCAATAGTTGTTTGTTTCATATTCTCATTTGGTTACAACAGTCTATTCAGTTACCGTCTTTTCTATTTTTTACTTTTCTTAGAAAACCTTTTAAAAGAATTTTCTGATTTTCTTAAAAAATAGAAAATTATAAAAAAAATTAAATAATTTATAAATAAACATTTTTTCTATTTTTTAAATTTTTTTAAGAACAATTTTTTATTAATCTAAGAAAAATTATGAATTAAACATAACATTAAAATTTCGTTTAACCGTAAGATATATTTTTGAGTTGGTCAAATTAGAGTTTGACCAATCAAGTTTGTATCTAAACAGGCCTGGGTATCTCTTCAGAACCTGAATTCAAGGGATTGCTTGCATCTTTTTAATATTCAGGAAAAGGTTCAATGGATCTTTAAATAGTACTAACTTTTTAGTACATAATTTCCATGCACACAAGTTCCTACCAAACTTGGTACTTTTTTATGCCACTAAATTAACCGTTAAAAAAAGCTAGGAATTACTCGATAAGAATCGAGTCCTTGTGGAGCTGCAGGGGTATCCAAAGTATCTGTCATGAACCACAATTACAATGACATTTGAAATACTATTTAATCACAGTAAAAAGATTTCACATAAAGTGATCAACATTTTTATCCCCTCATTCCTTTGTTTTCCTTTATTAAAATCAATGTTTTCAACTTACTGTAGTGAAAAACAAAGTAGCAGGAGTGAACATAATGTGGTCGAGACGTGATTGCAACAGGATGTCAACCAGAAGAGAAATCACCAGAGACAAAGATAGGTGGATGCGACATCTCATTATTGACCCAATTAACCCACTTGTCAGGTTCCCAAAAAGGGAAATTAAGAGGGAAAAAGGCATCGCAGAAAAGGCTACAAGTGTGAAAAAGAAACGAAATCCCTGATTTTCTTACCAAGCATTCACACCAAATGATCCTAGCAATGACTATTTATAGATCGGATTATATCAATTATTGAATAAAGTTTTATAAAATTACTTTACATTTTTTAATTCAATCGGTCGAAATAATTTTTGACATTCCATTGGATGGTATTAAAATCAGATTAGGTCGATTATGCTGTGCTTACTTCTAACATTAATTTTTTATTCTAACATTACAGTTTTTCCTAAAACTAAAGACAAATCTGTAATACAGTGCAGAATTGCCTACAACAAAGGGTGGAGAGTTGTGATGGGAAAAATATAAGACTGCAGAATCAGAGGGTATAGTGGGGCCCAGTGCTAAAATGGAGAAATTTTAAGTCATTGGACATCAGGAATGAGAACGACTTCCTACTGTTGGGATTCTGCGTCAAGATTTTTCACAAGAGCTCATCATACTAACATACATGGAGGGTAAGGTGTGGTGCCATTGATGGTGTGCTGCCATGTAGCATTGGTGGGTGATGATGGACAAGTGGGTGGACTTGACATGATAGATAACAAAACCAAACATGTCCTGCTAAGCCCACTTTCCTAATTAAGCTACACAAACCAAATGTTACATGTTTCCACCTCTCAATGTTAGTATAGTTGTCTACCAAGTTACCTATTTAAAGATATTTGAAAATAATTTTTGATTATTAAACAAACTTTAAAAATGTATAAAATGATATGTTAAATCAACATTGATAATTGAATGCTGTTTCTGTAATTTGATTACCAAACAAGTACTTTTTGCTACTGCAACTTATAGCTGTTTTAGTGATCAAATGCGATCTTCAACTAGTGGTCTCTGAAGCATTTATTTGTGTGATGACAAGCTGCTCCTCATGTTCATGTTTCATCACACATCAGCGTTTTAACATGTGGATGAAAATCAAGTAAAGATTGGGGAAGTTGAAGACAAGAGTAAATTTGGCCAAGCCAACAGACCCGGGTCCCTCACTCTGTTGGGGCCAGACCTATTTTTCAAGGTCTGTTGGCAATTGTAAGTTTTTTCTAACTATGAACAACACGCAATGAAACAAAAGGAAAGAGAATAAGTTCACAATGTAACTTAAGGTAAAATGCTTATACAAAGATGGGAAAGTGGAGAATAAAGACAACAAACCAAGGAGACAAGGATATCCTTTTAGACCAAACAAGTAAAACAGCATATAACTTTGAAATCTGATACAACAAAATTGTGTAATTCACAACTTCTAAGGCCATGTTAGGCTACTATAAGAAATGTGATTTCAATCATGTTGCACAACCTCTTGACTTTCGAGACATTGCAACAGGGCCTTACTTGGAAAGAATAAATCCAATTTCATTAAATGGAGTTTCAAATTTAGAATGCATTTTGAGTCCTAATTTATGATTATGAGTTTGAGTGAATTATAATTATGTCAAATCCAGTAGAAAAATCTTTTCTACAGCTGGATCCAAATGGACTAGCTTACCATGGGTTGAGGATGGATGCTACGTACACCACACACATCGGTACATGCTTCCTGGATTGTAAGTTTTGACACTGTAAAATAACCTGATGTAGTTATATTTTATGGGGTGTATATAGCAATTGTTCAGATTGAGCTTCACTAGAAACTCAATCCAAAAAAAAAAAAAAACCAGCCACCAACTCTTTGTTCGCCTAATAAAAATAACAAAAGTTTATAAAAAAAATCTTGGAAAAATAGAGAACTGCAATAAAAAATATACCATATTTTTTATTCCTTTTCTTTTGTTTCTCATATTTCATAATACTAAATCATCACAACATACATTATGAAAACATTCTATATACTACATCTAAACATTTCATGTTCCTTAAAAATCTCATTGATATATTTTTTAATGTGTCTAACTTGTGGGTTAACACAATTCACTGTGAGTTGATTCAATAATTTAAGGGTTTAAATGAGTTTGAGCAACAAAAAACCATGTCTTGACAAGTCCATTTTTCTTTACCTAACTCTCTAAAAACCTACAATGAACCAATTTATCACGTGGGTCACAACTTATTTTAACAACTTCATTTATCCTTAATACTCTCGTCTAAATCTGGTCCTAAATTTAAATATTAAACTTAACTCACTCTTAAAAAAGTTAATTTATAAAATGAGAATTATTATGTCTCTAGTCAAATACGCTTAACACACATCCTTTTTTTTTTCGCTTAACAACATCCTTCAATCTTAGAATTAGACATGGAACATAAAATGTGTAGTGCGAGACATTAACAAGTAGCCCAATAAGAAATCTATATTAGACTTTAGTATCATCAATTTAAATACTACCCCCGTCTTTCAATATAAAAAAAAACCTTAAGATATTTCTTTAATCTTTAATATAAAAATCTCATCAAAAAACCAATAGCATTAATTAATTTTTTACTAAAATACTCTTTTTACTTATTAATGAAATACATATTAATTAAGTATAAAGATAATAAAATTTGTAATTATCAATAAAAGTAAAACAGTACTTCTAAAAAACTATATAGGTAAATTAACTGACTTTTAATTATATTAATTAAATTTTTTTAAAAACTAAAATTAGTTAAAAGATTCTTATATTTAGGGATGAGAATAATATTAAAATTAATTTAATCTTAAAAGTTCACTTGTAAAATAAGAATTCCTCTAATTTTATATACCCTTAATTGGTCATATAGGTCATTTAACTTAAACATTAAAATCCAAGTAAGGTATATCAAATTTTTAAATAAAAAAAAAAACTAAGCCTAAGTTCTATAGCAACACGAAGATATCAATGTCATTGAGGGAACCACAGTTTTGGTTCACTTAAATAATCAATTTCAACCACTGAACCTCTCTCCAGATGTCTATCACTCCGCACGTAAATCAGTACAAGTTGTTTGCCAGTGGCCTGTGCTTATCACTCCAAATTCCACAAGTCCTTGTCTTTGTCTCGTTCGGCGGAAGAAGAAACAAGCTGATCCAAATTTGAGGACCCAACAGATAAAAGAGCTTGAACTGATCACTGTGTCTAAACAGTTGCTTCCACAAAGGTTTAGCTCCCAATCAACATGATGGATGCAAGTTTCTTCAGGTTAATGCAAAATAATTTGATATAAGAAAGACAGGAGTGCAAAATACCTTTATGATGAGTAATCAACTACTGTGTTATGTGATTATTAGGGGCCCATAAAGATTTACACAAGAGGCTCATTGAGCTCTGCGTGCGGAGTCGTCCAATCTCTCTCAGTGGCTCACTGGTTCTACAAGTGGGAAGGTTGTCATATGTGGTGTTTATCATTGGCCTACACACAATTGCCAATCAAAGAAATGAAAGGATTTGACTGGCAAGAGCCATACAGTTATGCAGTGACAGTAATAGTAATACATTACAGATGACATGAAAAATAGGAGACAGATAATATTATGCCTTATGCCACTCCACTTAGCATTGCTTCAAAAGGTCAGCGATGAATCTCATCCTGCGCCTCCTTTAGGACATGCTGTGTAAAATAAAGAGCAAGAACGGGGATTTAAGGGGTGTTTGATATGCAGAATGTTTTAAAATTCTTGAGAATTATATTTCCTGTCAATCTTCTTTCTTAGGAATCATAATTTCCCTATACCAAACATCTCCTTAATTCCTTATTGGCAAACAAAATGCCATACTGATACCAGCTTCAGCTTCAGCACCAAGTCACCAACACCAACAAAATCTCCTTTGAATCTCAGTAACTAGAGCCCTCAGTTCCAGCATATGTAAAAACAAAACAAAATTAAACAGACTAATCACAAAGCAACACTCTTTGCATCCCTTCCCTTGGAAACCTCAATAGGTGCATCCTGCAAAAATGTTGCAACATAGATAAGCCTATGACTCTTATCTGAAACAGTAAGAACCATTCCTCCATAACTTAGACCAGGACTGTAGATGCAAGCTTCGTGAAGAAATGGACCAATACTGCAGGCTTATCACTCAAAATATGGAGTCAATAACATTTTGTGGGGCATATTGATTTCTGGCTTATCTTGCACATTATGCAAGTCTTTTCAGTCATCTCAATCTCGACGATGAAAACCAAAACTATTCAACCCTGCATCTGATGACCCAATTTGTCTGCCACACATGTTTTCAAAGGAAGAAAAATGGCATCCCTTGGTAGAAGTGCTGCCTCAATCTCAGATTGATAATTCAGCTTACCTGTAACCAGAAAATCTTGTAGAATTTCTACATAGAAGAAAATATAACACAATCTACACTAGATACCATAAGATCCAACTCAGAAACAGTCAGATAGAAAGCTCACCTCATATCATCTTTAAGAAGGTTCAATGACTGATCCCTACGGGAACAAAGCAAGAATGCAAGTCATATTTTAACTATCGAAATGCATTCAGTAATAATTTTTCTATGCAGCACAAGTATAAATAACATACTGCAGAAGCATGAGCAATACACATGTTAACAAGCAGAGACTAGGATAATAAATAACACAAAGCAGTACAAAAATATTTTATTTATATAATTGATTTCATCATGATACGGTTTCTTGATAACAAGAATTAAATTAAAATAAAAAAGGTTTCAGATGTGTGATTTAGTCTTGCATGCCTAAGTGTTATACAACCTATATCATTCTGTAACTCTCACAACAGTAAGTTGGAACGGGTGAGATCCAAAGATTATTGGGGAGGGGAGGTAAACAATAACAAAATTCTTTTAAAAGCAGAACTTAGTGAGACCATCCATTGTCCACTCCACTTATTAAAACAACCTTGTTAGTTGTTCGAACCATTACTGGTGACTTTTACGAGAGGAAGAAACTATCAAGCACTCTCTGAAGCAGCACAAACCAGTGGATCTTGTACAAAATTTCCTCTTCAATCGCATATCATCTAAGAATTTCAAGAGTTCCAAAGGAATCTTGGGAGACAAAGGAAACCATTAAGCGCAGATAGTCCATCCTCACCGAGGAAGAGCAGCAACCACTTGGCTGGCAGTTTCTTAGCCTTCAGTTATCTGTATTTTCAAAACACAAATAAGTAAACATAAATATTTGTTCAACAAACATCTACAGCAACAATTAGGCATGATCCGGCAACACAGAAGAGGTTGCTCCAATTCAAAAATAGACCACAAAAATATTTCTAATGAGTCAAGCCATTTGGAACTTTCTTCCAACATTTTCTAGGTAGATAACTAGATATTTTTGGAGTTGTGTCATGGAATAAGAAATCAATTTACATGCTCAGCTTTGCAGTATAATAATGAGATGGCAAAAAGAAAAAACAAAGCCACACATGAACATGATAAAGAATTTACAAGCTGTTGGTTCAATTCTCTTAATGCGACTGATAAAGTAAAGAGCGGATGAATTGTGGATGGTGCATTCTGAATTTTATTAAAAAAAACTCATAAATCTAAACCCCTGAACAGAACATTACAGCACAGCTAGTAACTCACATTCTCCTTTCCGGTGAATGGTCAAGCAACCACTTGCTTCTGCAACGAATTTTGATCCTTCGGAAGTCAGCAAACTTCCACTCATGAAGTTCTACCCCAATTACATACACAGGATTCCTGTGATAAAAACACATCATGAAACTATGGATTTCATCTGACAGAATGTTTAAGCAAGGATTTCATTTATTTATTTGAAATACATCTATTTTGGCATCACCCGCATTCCTCAATCTGCAAGATGATGTCATGAAATTTATTAAGCTGCCTTGAGAGATTGTGAAGCTAATAAGAGTCCTGTATAGAGTATAGTCAGCAATTATCAAATTGTGTACCTTTAGGTAAGAAAAATACAAATAATAATAGATACTACACCATTAGATCTAACTGTTAAAGAAGCATGACATCAATGTATACTAATGCTACCGTTTGTAGAACATATCATTAACACTGCAAATAAGCACACAAGTTTAAAAACTTGGAAATGAAATTTGCAAAGCAAAATTCAGGACTACCACTGGATGATAAGTACCAGAAATACATCTATTGGGGAATATTCATTTATATCTGTTCAGTGCAATGTACATTAAAACCCTTTAATTCAAGATGACTGTCACTAATTCCTGAGAATCTTCATGCCTGAGTCTAAATGATCAGTGGGCCAGCAGGAGAAAAAATAACATCATGCCACCAGCAAGCAAGATCATGTTGATTTTTTCGGCAGATCAGCATCTTCTTGAGTTTTGGGATCTTCCTTCTTCTCCATTACTTGCTGAACTCCCTCTTGGTACCCTTCAATGAAACTTTTAAGAGCATCTCTGTATGCAGAAGCTCTAGTCATGTACACACATTGTAGAGCAGGTCTGAGAGTTTCCATTCCTCCTCTAGCAGCTACGGCTGTAAATTTTCCAGAGAAGAATGTAAATGCTTGGTCAAATTCACCATCATAAACTTATTATTCAAAAGAAGGGTAGGAAAAAGTAACCACAACAAAATGGAAGGGAAACTAAAGACAAAAATAAAGGAAAGGGACAATTTGTAGCAGAAAAATCTGAAAACAGAGGTTTCAGGTTGCAAGAAATAGAAAGAACATGAGTAGCGATTCTAGTCGATGCTAAATAAGCAAATGGTGGCACTCCAATTGATGAAAAAATGTTTAACCAAGTGTTCATGTTCATCAACGTTTTTTGGGGGGAGCACTTTTGAGTTGATTTTCAGGGGCATCAATTGATTCCTCTCACTATAAATCACTAACCCGCTGTAGTTTGACTAAATTATTCACACAAGTGAAGTACGTGAGTACACCAAAGATATAAGTATTCATAACTACTCTTCAATAAACTCACAGGTAATTTGATCATAACAACCTTATTTTTTGACAAGTCACGGGGCACTAATTCCAAACAGGATAACCCTATTAAACTATAGAAAGAGAGTACCAAGATCCTCCAGTGTTGAGGGTTCTTTTCCTTTGCTTGGTTTCTTTTCACCATTAGTTTCATCAGCCATTTCATCCTTCTTATAATCATTTGGGTGAAGATCAGGACCAATGTCACGAACCCAGCTTGCAGCGTAAAGTCTAGCAGCTCTCTTCAAAACCTGAAGATTGAATGTTTCAAAACAATGCCAATTACTAATAGGGAAGTGTCACCCCTTCAATTAACTAGAGTAATCTCCAATAAACAGTAAAATCATGTCAATTTGAAAGAGAAAATGGAAAAAGGGGGTACCCAGATGCGCTCTTCCCAGGTCAATTTGCGGCGCTTTTTTATGTTAGGAGGGTCAGGCAAAGAAGACGGGAAAGCAATTTCTTTGAGATCATAGCGTATGTAGTCATAAATTTTCCTGCACACAACCCTCACTTTCATTTCGCACCTCCAAATTGCAAATAGTGTTGTTAGCAACCAGCTGCAAGAAGATTGATTTATTAATTTATCTCTGAAATGACTTTTTCTCTTTAAACATTTAATGAGCCTCTATCACCGGAATATAACCAAATAATGCATTAAAAACAGAATATAACCAAATAAAAGATTTTTCATGTTTTTATTAAATTTTAATTTATCTAATTTCAAACAATCAAATTAACATTTTTCAAACAACTTAACACCGAAACTAGATTAAAACTACTTCAAACTAGATTTATAGTTTACTGAACCCCCACAAAGAAGTGGAGCTGCACCTCTTTGACAAATTAAAAGTCTAATATTATTAAGACAGTTTCTAAAATTTATAATGGACAGATCATCATTTTTATTTATAGATATTCCTTTTCGGAGATTATTTCTTAGCATCTCCTCATAATGAATATCTTGCATGTGTAGTGGATGCATATGCATATTCTTATCTAACCTTATCACTCAAACCCCTATGCCTCTTTGATTCTACTTTTCTTTTTTCCCTTTGACACTTCTTCTCTCGCTTTCTCACCCTTGCATATCTACAGTCATCTTACAAGGTAATTATTAAAACAACAACAACAACAACACCGTATCTCACTAAGTGAGGTTGGCTACATTGATTGTGTGACGCCATTGAGCCCTATCATTTACCAACTCCTTAGGAATTTCATTCACCAAAAGGTCCCTACCAATAACCCTGTTTAGTGTCCCTTTTGGTCTTTCCCTACCTCTCTTCTTCACCAGGACTCCAAATCATCTATTCAACTCTCCTTACAAGTGCTTCCAACTTCCAAGGGTCTCCTTTGTGTATGTCCAAATCACCTTAGACAATTTTTTACCATTTTCTCTTCAATAGGTGTAATGTCAACTCGACCTCAAATATTGTCCTTACGTATTCAACTATTTCTTGTGTGGTCAAACATTCATCTTAACATCCTCATTTCAGCTACCTCTATTTGGTGTTCATGTTGACCTTTCACTGCCCAACATTCACTACCATAATTATCAACATCCACCTTTTTAAGATGTTTTCTTTTTCGTTTTCTTTGTGCATGTGTTTTCACTGGCCTTATGATTGGGTATGCCTATAAACCATTTACATGCAGCTAGATTGCCAATCCAGTATGTTGCATAGGTATGGGTACAATACTGGTACCCGGTATGAATAGGACAGGGTCGGAACCAAGTTAGAGAAGATGGGGCTCATGCCCCCACTTAAATTTAAGTTTGTTTAGCATATTATGATATAAAGTAGTAATTTAAAGTTAATTATCTTTAGTTTTGCCCCCATTATTAAAAATATTTTCTTCCATGAAATAGAAAATATCATCTTGCCCCCACTACCTAAAATTTTTAGGTCCATCACTGAATACGGGGTACAAGGACACGGATACAGCTAAATACATATAAAAATAATTAAAAAATAAAATATGACTATATTATTATTTAAACAATATATAGAACCACAAATCCACAGTATATAGAAGCACGATATATATAATCAATCCTTGCTTCAAGCTATACTCACGAGTCACGAAAATATAGCAGCCTCACAATATATATGAAACTTTACAGCATCACCATTAGAAATTCTAACATTTAATCTAGATTAAAAACCACTGTTCAAGTGTACATTAGATAAAAAATATTCACATTGAAACGAAAGTGAAGGGAGCAACATATGCAACATAGAATATACATTAGATTAAAATAGTTAATAAGTCGGTACCTTTTCAAAGTAACACGGTGGAGGGAGCAAGACGATAGTTCCGATCAAGACGGCGGCGGCGGCGGCGCCGATGAGGGCCGCCGGTGAGGGAGCAAGAGGGTTTGGGAGGTTGGGGGGAGACAAGAGGAACTGGGGTTCAGAAATCAGAAGCAATAGAAAGCCAAATGAACGATCTTTCTATTCTTTCTAATTTTAATTTTAAGTTTTGAATTCTTTTATTGTCGTATTATTTACTTTAATTAACTAGGGATTATATTTTATATTTTTATATTTAAAATATATAAAAAATTATTTCATTTTTGATATGCAGTAATAAAATATTAAACTAAAAGATATCCTTATCTATAAATATAATTAACAAATTATTATTTAATTTCATTTTTTAAAGGACAAATAATTTTATTCATTAATTCTATTTTAGTAACTATTTTAATTTTATTATGAAATATTCATCTTAAGTTTACAGCTGAATCTTTATTTCAATATAGTCAATATTAATATTAAAAATATTATATTTTTTATTTTTAATTATCATGGAGATACTTCAACACATAACAATTTATAATTTGAATATAATTAAGAAAATATGCTCATCAATAATTTTTAAGTTTCAACAATTCTAAGTGTATTTTACATTATATAACTCTTTAAGTATAATTTTTTTTATTTTTAACTGATGGATATGTAAGATTTATATTATGGCATATGAAAGTAAATTTTAAATAAAAGTTACACAAAAGTTATTCTGATTTTTGTAACAAACATTGAAATTTCAAAAATAATTACATTGAGTAATTTGTTGAAAAACTTTATCGTACACTACATTTTTCATGCAATTTGCATATACATAATCATCTTCCATAATTAAAATTTTCAACCATTTCGATTAGGTGACTTTAGATAATGCTATATCCAATTTTTCATCAGCATATTTTTTCACTGTCAAATTAATTAATATTTAGTATAACAAACAAAGTAAGTATTTTTTATATATAAAAATAAGATCACATAATGGTACCTATTAACATTAGCCATGTAAGTTGACATAATCGTGTAAAAGGGAAGGAAAACTCTAAATTTATAGAAGAAACGAAAGAAATAAGAAAAAAAATGAAACGTAACTTTTGATATAACAAAACAAATGTGTGGATATTTTTACAAACAAATTTGAAAGCATAAATATAATATTTATATATTACAATAAAAATTCTAATTACAGTATCTAAGAATGTTAATGTAGTTTATTTTACATATACTTCTCAATTAATAATTACAATCACTAAGAATATTAAGTTTAGTTAGTATATCAATTTTAAATTTAATTATAGTTTTTAATTAAATTTGAAATTTTAATTTTAATTTGAATATATTATATTAAAATTTTAATAGTTATAAATTTAATATACAATGAATTTAAATTTTGTTATATATTACATTAAAATTTTAAAATTTTTTAAATTTTAATTAAAATTTTGAAATAATAAATAGTTATAAATTAAATAGGTTTAGTATTTATTTGAATTAAAAGTTTATAGAATATGTTTGATGTAACATCCCGAATTTAATTATTGGGTAACTTTTATTGTTCAAATAATTGAATTGAGTGTATTAAATTAATTTTTAGAATTTACCGGGGTAAATTTCAGGTAACCATTAGTTACCTAGTTGATTTTAGAATCTACTTTTATTAAACTTCCAATTTCACTTTTCTCTTCCAATTCACATAGTCTCTTTCTCGCATGCAACATGAAGTAGCTTTGCCATTTTTACTTCTTTTCTTCTGCGTTCCACCACCACAAATCCTCTTCTCCTCCTCCTAAATTCCATCAAATTAAGACAAATTTCAAGTGTCATTCTTCTTCTCCTTCACTTACGGCAACCATTGATTCCTTGGAGGAGCTCTAATTTCTTGGATTTAAGGTAAAAGTTCTTTGGGTTACTTTAGCAATGATTCTTCTTGAATTTCATTCTTAAATTGCTTCAATTTTATGCTTCTAGAGTTATTGGGGTTGTTTATTGGTCCGAGTAGCGTTGAATGGTTGAGGATTTCTTGATTCCTTTTCATTTCGGTAAGTTCCGAAGGTACACGTTACTTTTTCATTTTGCTAGGTTTCGAAGGTACCCATTGCTTCTAATTTCCAATTCCGCGAGTTTGGGCTTTGAATATATAGTCTCTATAAATTTTCAGAGATTCTAAGCTAATTTTAGTGTGTGGGTAGCTTCGGTAACTCGCGGTTCTTGACTTCTCTTCATTTCATAAACATTTCAGAGCGTGGGTTTTGCTGGAAGCAAGGGTTGAAGGGTGTGGGCGTTGATCGGTAAGTTAGAATTTACCAAATACCATGTAAATTGATGATTTTAGCCCCTAAATACGTTTATGGTAGCGTTTAAGTTATTAAAAATAAATATTTATGGTTTTAGGAATTATTGAGGTTGAGAGTCAGTGCTTGGTTCGTGTTGGAAAGCTTCTTGAACCTTTTAGAATCGTCAATTCCAAGTAGGGAAAACATTTATATTTTAAATGTATAGTTTATAGACAGATAGAGGTATATTTGCATATTTATATTTGATTGAATATCGGAGTTTATGACAAATAGATACTGAACTGTTCTTTACAGGGGGTATAGAAGTATGCTTGTAGAACAACTCAAAATATACATATAAATGTGTTTTTGATACAAAGCAATGTGCGTATAAATGTAAATACGGAGAGTCTTTGTATGTTGAGGCGGAGTGCAATGTAATCTGGGGCGGTGTCACAGTCCGCCTGACAGGATCTACGTTGCCTTGACCCGATTGGGGGTGGTACCTGCAATCGTTCTTCGACGCTCAAGTCAGTATTTCAGAATATTTAGAGACTTAGAAAGACAGTCAGAGAGAATTATGCAAGTAAGAGAGTGGAAGGTTCAGAGAATGGGAAAAAGATCCCTTATACCTTTTCGAGAGAGGTTTATATACCTGTTACTGGTGCTCCATTATTGGTAGGACCCGCTCCTTGTCTTCAGGCATAATGCTGAAAAGGTAGTGGGTCCTTGCGCCGTTTACATGCACCATTATTGTAGTAGGTATCACCACTTGTCTGGAAAGCGTTAGTGCTTTAATATTTTATTGTTATTTCCCTTTATGCGTGACAACGTGATTCCCACTATTAACCTCTCAAGACAGAGTCAATCTCGTGCCGGGGTTGTGAGTATGGGCTCGCTACGCAGTATAGGAAGTTCAATATTCCGCCTATGTTGAGCCTATGGCTTTGGCGGAGTAATATGCATTTTGGCTGTGTTACCTGACAAGGCGGGGTTACTTCCCTTGGCGGAGTAACTTGCCTTGGCGGAGTAACTTGCCTTGGCGGAGTTATGACCCTTGGCAGGGTAACATGCCTAGGCGGAGTATCGTGCCTTGGTAGTGTAACGTGCCTTGGCGGGGTTATGTTCCTTGGCGGAGTAACATGCCTTGGCGGAGTTACCTGCCCTGGCGGTATGTACTCCGTATAGAAGTGATTATAATGTACTCAATCGCGTACTCTTCTTGTTCAAAATGCTGATCTGGCAAAGCATTAAAGCCATGCTCTTGGGGGCCGGTGTTAGGACCGGATCATATGCCCCCTAGCTTGTTATAGTGACTGGCGGAGTCACTTTAATGAGCTATAACACTTAAGTTTAGCTTTTGTAGGCATGGGTTTAGGCGGCGCTTGTTATTTCAGGATTTATGGACAAGTGTTTTCGTGCATTTATTAGCTGTCATCACTTGACACGCCTGTCATTAATGCGCCTCGAAACCACGTTTTTTATTCTTCAGTCTCCCATTGCCACGTATGCCCTCGTAACGATTGCCATTCCAATGATGGGACATAAATGCGCGTGATGGCAATTGAAAACCGTTTTCGAGGTTATTACCGTGGGCCTTGGATTTTGAAAACGTGGCCCATGAAATATATATATCTATTGGTTTCAGCAAAAAAGGAACCGTCAGTGGGACAAATCCAACGGTTGTAAACGCATATTTCAATTTTAGAACCGTTGATGAGATTTATCTAATGGCTGCAAACACATCTTCGAGATTTCTGAGGATTCGCTTGTTTCCCCCCAAGCCATGCCTATAAATAGGTAAACTCTCAAAAGGGAAATGTTTTGCTTCATCTCTCACTTTGTATTTGTTCGCTGAAAGTGTTTTTGCTACTCTCTTGCGAGTTTATTGGTGTTTGGAGTTCTTCTATCTTTCAGAAGCTTAAGGTACTTGCTTCTTCCTCTTCTTTGCTTCTTCATTTCCATTGGGTTAGCTTTAGTTTTCCTTTTTGTGTGTTCGTAAAAAGGAAGATGAGAGGAAAGAGGTCAGAGTCTCATTCTAGGGTTTCTGTTCGTCCCATGTTTTCTGATATTGAGAGTGAAGATGAGGCGTTTTATACTGGGAGGGACTCGACGTTTTACAGCAGCGTGGAGTACTTTAGTAATGTTGTACATTCGTTTGTGTCAGGAGGTGTTTTCCATACCCAAGTATTGACAATGGCAGAGTGTCAAAACGTCGTGTTGCATGGACTGGACTGGGAGAAGACGCTCGAGATTGATCCTTATTGTTGGGTTGAGGAGGATGTTAGGGATACTTCCTCTCGCCATGCAACAACTAGTGGCGGTGTAGTGGAGCTGTCTGTGCCTATCTGGAAAAATGAACGGTATGAAGATAGGTTCATTGTTTGCTCTCCTAAGACATTCGAAAGGATTTGCCATCGTCCTCAGAATAATCGTACAATATATATGTACGATATTCTGTTCACTCAGCTGGGAGTGCGTTTCCCCTTGAACAAATTCCAGATGGGCGTGCTGAGGTTCTTGGATTGTGCTCCTTCTCAGCTGCACCCAAATGGTTGGGGAATAGTTCAAAGCTTTGAGGTGATGGCGGAGCATCTGGAGTTTACGCCTACTGTGGCGTTGTTCTTTTCTTTCTGCCGCATCATGAGGAGGGTGAACGTAAAAACAGGCGGCATGGGCCTTGTTACTCTTCGGGCGGAGCTGAAGATTTTAAACTTCAAGTCGTTTGCGGATTCCGCCAAGGAAGGCGGACTCCACTTCAGAAAAAGTTTTGTAAAGGTTTCTGTGAAGGAGGGGGAGTCCGTCTTCTGGCGGAATAAGGAGGGAATTGATCGATTCCCAGTTGCGTGGACACATGAGCACTTTCTTTTAACCAAGCGAGCGTATGAAGTTGAAGAGGGTGCTCTATCGGCGGCGTCTGTGGAAGTACTCCGGATGTTGAAGGAGTACAACTCTGTCCACAAGCTGATCCTTTGTCGAAGGCTGCTTGGGCGGGATGCTCAGGGATACTTAAGTAATATTACTAACAATCGTAATGTTGATTGAGTATTGCTGCTATCTTGCATCTTCTAATCATATTCTCGTTTTGTTATTTCGCAGGAGAAATCGCTGAGTTCCCTGGGATGGAGCGCATCAAGCGGATCCAAATGAGCCGCAAGGAAATTAACGCGGAGAACAATGTGCAGCCCAGAAGGAGTCTGACTGCTGCTCTTACAAAGACCCTTCCTTTCCCTGCATCCACCAACATAGTGAATTTTGAAGGTGGTGCAGGATCTTCAACAGCTACTGTTGAAAGGCGTTCTAAAAAACGCCAAGAACCAGAAGCTGCTGAAGAGGAAGAAGAGGAAGTAGATCTTCATGCCTTGCAAAGGAGGAGGACTAAGGGCAAGAAGAGGGTTGAGGAAGGGACATCAATCGATGCTGCCATTGACTTGGAGGAGACTCAGGAGGTACCTGTTACGGGTACTTCTGCTGATATGGGCGGTGTTGAAGGCATCCCTGAAGAAGATGTCGCGGGAGAGCAAGCGGAGGGATTCCAAGCCTCTTCTGACCAAGATACGGGGGACGAGGCAGGGAGAGTTCAAGTTTCCCCAGTCCGCCCGTCTGAGGATCCCACCCTGAGCTTGACCACTCGAGGGACAGCAGTTTTCCCCATTGATGTGCCAGGAGAATCATCCAGGCGGTTTGTCTCTTTGCCCCAGGCGGGGTCTCGCTTGAATCCCTTTTTGTACTTTGCAAATACGGGATCCCGCCAGTCAGAGAGGCGTGATCCAGAATTCATCCTCCGCCCTAACATCGATTTTGAGGAGATTCCGGAGGCTGCTGCAGCTGCGAGGTGGCACCTTGTAGAGATAGATGGTTTCTTGGCCTCTGTCCCCCGGATAGCTGACGTTGCTGCCGAGGCCAACATGTTTCAGGCGTCTTACCACGAGTCTGTGGAAAAGATTCGTAGCTTGGAACATGACAATGAGCAGCTGTCCGAGGTGATCAAGGCCAAGGACAAACATCTTGACACCGCCGACTCCGACATCAAGAAATTGACGGAGGAGTTGGCTAAGGTGAAGGCTGAGAAGGTCCTGCTAGAACAACAGAATAAAAAGCTGGGCGAGGAGGTGAGTGGACTTTCCCAGGTCAAGGCTGATAATGTTCTGCTGAAGCAACAAGTTTCAAATTTAGATCAGCAGAACCAAATTTTGGGCGGAGACGTGAGCATTCTTCAGCAGAGGCTGGTCTCCATAGAAATAAATAAAGCCATAGCTGAAGATGCCTGGGCGGCGGAGTTGGGCGAAGCAGCAACCGCATATGGAAATCTTGAAGTGCAGGTTCAAGAGTTGCAAGCTGAGAAGACTGCCTCAGAAGCTACCAGTGAGAGGCTCGACAAGGAATTACAATCTGCCTTGGATGCAGCTGAGGCAGCGATTGATGATGCTTTCAGCATGGCTGTTCGCCAACTCTGCTATCGCAACCCAGGTGTTACTCTCTCCACCACAGGCATTCATCCCTATTACGAATTTATCAATGGAGAATTGATGGTGCCTGTGCAAGGAGGTCATATGCCTGCGCCCAATGATGAATATGTTCTGGCGGACTTGCCTCCTTCCCAAAGTTTGACCAGGCCAGGAGAAAGTCAGCTCACCTCCACTCAGCAAGAAGGGAAGCCGTCTGACCCTTAAAGATCAGCTTCTCAGTCTCCTCCTCAGTCTCTTTACAAGTCTTGTTTTTATTTATGACGTCGCCTTGTTCCAGGATAGGCTCTGGATTTTACCAATTTGGCAATATTGAATAAAGCATATTCTCCGTAAATGTATACTTGTTCATATAAGCAGTGTTTGAGTCCGTCGTATTTATGCCTTGTAAAATGATATCGAGAAGGCAGAATATTCTTCTGAGGACTTAATGAAATATGACTAAGTATAACGAGGCGGGATAGCCTTTTTGAAATTTTGGTGAAGTAACTTCAGTAGGGAGGCGGAATAGCCTCTTAGGAATTTTAACTGAAGTAAATTCAATAATGAGACGTAGTAGCCTCTTGGAAGTTTTAACTGAAGTAAATTCAATAATGAGGCGTAGTGGCCTCTTGAGAATTTCAGTGGGGTTGGATTCCGTGAGGAGGCGGAGTAGCCTCTTAGGAATTTCAAAGAAATTGGATTCCGTAAGGAGGCGGAGTATCCTCTTAGGAATTTTAAAGAAATTGGATTCCGTAAGGAGGCGGAGTAGCCTCTTAGGAATTTTAATGAAGCTGGATTCCGTAAGAAGGCGGAGTAGCCTCTTAGGAATTTTAAAGAAATTGGATTCCGTAAGGATACGGAGTAGCCTCTTAGGAATTTTAATGAAGCTGGATTCCGTAAGAAGGCGGAGTAGCCTCTTAGGAATTTTAAAGAAATTGGATTCCGTAAGGAGGCGGAGTAGCCTCTTAGGAATTTTAAAGAAATTGGATTCCGTAAGAAGGCGGAGTAGCCTCTTAGGAATTTTAATAAAGCTGGATTCCGTAAGAAGGCGGAGTAGCCTCTTAGGAATTTTAATGAAGCACAGTTTTACAAGTGTTGAACTTACTTGAACTTGTTGACAGTGTTTGAGTTTGTTGATTATGTACTCTGTAAAACATTGGGAGTTAAGCAGAGTCAAGTTTTGGATGGAATGCTCATCCTTTTGCATTTTGATTGGAGTGCGACTCCTGATCGAATGAAAATTATCAAGTCAGGATTGCTATGGTGCAACATATAGCTGTGACACCAATTTATCCTGCAAGAAATTGGTTGAACCTTCGAGGCGGTATGGTGCAGCATATAGCTGTGACACCAATTCATCCTGCAAGAATTTGGTTAAAGCTTCGAGGCGGTATGGTGCAGCATATAGCTGTGACACCAATTCATCCTGCAAGAATTTGGTTAAAGCTTCGAGGCGGTATGGTGCAGCATATAGCTGTGACACCAATTCATCCTGCAAGAAATTGGTTGGATTTTAGGGTTAGCGTTGTGCAGCATATAGCTGTGACACCAGCTCTTCCCACAAGAAGCCTGCAGGACCTTGGGGGCGAATTAGTGCAGCATATAGCTGTGACACTAGTTCTTTCCATAGGCGGCCTGCAAGACCTTAGGGTCGGTATGGTGCAGCATATAGCTGAGACACCAATCCTTTCCCCCCAAGGAGTTTTCTGTACCTTAGGGTCGGTATGGTGCAGCATATAGCTGAGATACCAATCCTTTCCCCCCAAGGAGTTTTCTGTACCTTAGGGTCGGTATGGTGCAGCATATAGCTGAGACACCAATTCCCCAAGGAGTTTTTGTTGACTCCGTTTGTGAAGCGGCGTTGCATGTTGGTTGATCTTTATGGAATAAAGAGTTATGCGTTTGTGCTTCAGTTTTAGAGTCGTTGTTTTATCTGCATGGGAACAAACTCTGCCATGGATAATCAATTCAAAGTTAGAGTGGAGATTAAATGCAGGAAGGCATTTCATTGAGAATGGAATTACATAAAGGATTGAGTTGGGATATATCTTTTCGAAACCTTTTCAAGGAAAGCATACAGAGGAAGATCCTTGAGTTAGGAGGAAAAGGTCATACCGTATTACCCAACTAACTGTAATATATGCGTAAATTTAAAATGTTCCATTTATTTCTGACCGGAGTGCCATCCAAGTTTTCCAGGCGGTATGTACCCTTGCCCAAAACCTCGATGACTCGGTATGGACCTTCCCAATTTGGTGCCAATTTGCCTTGGTGCGCAAATTTGTTGCCAATGTTGGCCCTTCTCAGGACCAAATCTCCCTCTTTGAAACGGCGTTCGCACATGCGTGCATTATACCGTTTGGCGGCCTTTGCTTTGACAGCTAGATCTCTCACAAAGGCTTCCTCTCTCAACTCTGCCAAAACCTCCAATTCGTGTGCGAGGTTCTGTTGATTGGCTTCCTCATTGAAATGGAGGACTCGAGCTGAAGGGGCTGTTAATTCAATGGGAATGACAGCCTCGACTCCATATGTCAGCCGATACGGAGATTCATTCGTGGTGGAGTGTGGGGTGGTTCTATATGCCCATAAAACATGGCATAACTGATTTGCCCAATCTCCCTTTGCCTCACCAAGGCGTTTTTTGAGGCCCTTCAAGATTTCTCTGTTGGCGACCTCTGCTTGTCCATTGGTTTGAGGGTGTTCCACAGAAGAGAAAATCTGCGTGATGCTGAGATTTTCTAAGAGTTCAGTGAACTTGCGATCTGTGAACTGGGTGCCATTATCAGTGACTATGCGTTTAGGGACTCCGAAACGTGCAATGATATTCTCATAAACGAATCTTCGAGTCCTGGCTGACGTTATGTGCACCACTGCCTCTGCCTCAATCCATTTGGTGAAATAATCAACACCAACTATCAAGTATTTGATACCGCCGGGCGCAGTTGGGAATGGACCTAGAATATCCATGCCCCATTGATAGAAAGGCCAGGGCGTTATTGATGATGACATTTCCTCGGCTGGAGTATGGTGAAAATTCACGAACCGTTGACATTGATCGTATTTTTGAACATATGAGGCAGCGTCTTGCTTCATAGTGGGCCACCAATACCCCGCCCTGAGGATTTTTCTCACTAGACTCCGTGCCCCTGGATGATGTCCACACTGCCCTTCATGGACTTCTTCCAAAACAGCTGGCACCTCGTTTTCATTTATGCAAATTAAGTACGGGACAGAAATTCCTCGGCGGTATAGCTGCCCATCCAGGAGTGTATAATAGGGTGCCTCCTTCCTTAGCTTCTTTCGCTCAAGATCATCCGTGGGTAATTGTCCATTAACAAGATAACGAACTATTGGTGTTACCCAGGAGTTGTCATCAACGGGGCGGCTTTTAATCATATGAATTGAAGAGGGAAGGGATATACTTGGCTCCGCCAGAGTACTCTGTACAACCGTGGTTGTGCATCCCGCCTTCTTTGTGCTGGCTAACCTGGACAGGATATCAGCACGTGTATTTTCTTCGCGAGGTACATGCTTGAAAGTTACTTCATCGAAGCGCTGTTTCAACTCATTGACACAATCCAGATATTGTTGCAGCAGAGGTTCTTTAGCCTGATACTCACCAAGAATTTGTGAGATGACTAGTTGAGAATCACTACATAGAGTAACAGTTTTGGCCCCAATATCTTGTGCTGCTCTGAGTCCGGCTAAGCAGGCTTCATACTCCGCCTGATTGTTAGACGTAGTGAAGGTAAAGTGCAATGAAATTTCAAGATGTACCCCGTCATCACTTTCTATAACGATTCCTGCTCCGCATCCTTTGCTGTTTGAAGACCCATCGACATATATTGTCCAGTGTGAATGATCTGCGTCTGGGTTAGAGCCTGTTAATTCAACTACGAAATCTGCTAGGACTTGCGCCTTGATAGCAGTTCTTGGTTCGTAGGATATGTCGAATTCAGAGAGTTCTATGGCCCATTTGATCATCCTTCCTGCCAAATCTGGTTTGAACAATATAGTACGGAGTGGCAAGTCTGTGCGAATCAGGATGGGATGTGCATGGAAATATGGTCTTAGGCGTCGTGAAGCCCAAACAACTGCAAGTGCTGCCTTTTCAATCTTCTGATAACGGCACTCCGCACCATGCAATGTTTTACCAGTGAAGTACACCGGTCGTTGGCCTTCAACTGTTTCTTTGACCAGGGCCACTGCCAGCGCTTCATCTGAAACAGACAAATAAACGATGAGTTGCTCACCTGGGCTTGGTTTTACCAGGATTGGAGGGCTGGCTAAGACATTTTTTAAGCTCTGGAAGGCCGCCTCTTGCTCTGGGCCCCAGTTGAATTTTTTATCCTTCTTCAACATCTTGTACAAGGGGAGAGAGCGATGAGCCATTTTTGGCATGAATCGGGCTAGAGCAGCGATTTTGCCATTGAGGGATTGTACCTCTTTCAATGTTTTGGGGCTCTACAACTCTTGTATCACACGACACTTGTCAGGATTAGCTTCTATGCCTCTCTGTGTTAACATGAAACCCAGAAATCTCCCCCCAGGCACAGCAAATGTACATTTTAGTGGGTTGAGTCTCATGTTGTATTGTCGTAGGCGTTGAAAAATGAGGCGTAGGTCTTCAACATGGTCTCCTCCTTCTGGAGTTTTGGCGATAATATCATCAATATAAACCTCCACCAGCTTTGTGTGCATGCCCTTAAAGACTCTGTTGATCATGCGCTGGTAGGTGGCCCCAGCGTTTTTCAGCCCAAATGGCATGACATTGTAGCAAAAGACCCCTCTGTCATTGATAAATGCTGTTTTCTCCTGATCATCCTCACACATTGGAATTTGGTTGTATCCGGAGTAAGCATCCATGAAGGATAGATACTTGTATCCTGATGAGTCATCAACCAGTCTGTCAATGTTGGGGAGAGGATAAGGATCTTTGGGACAACATTTATTCAAATCAACGTAGTCTATGCACATGCGCCATTTGCCATTGGCTTTCTGCACCATAACCACGTTGGATAGCCAAGAAGAGTAACGGAGTTCCCTGATGAACCCCGCCTTAAGGAGTTCTTCGGTTTGTTCGCAAGCAGCATTTTGCTTAGCAGGACCCATACGCCGTTTCTTTTGTGCCACTGGCTTAGTTTCAGGATATACCGCCAGGCGGTGGCAACAGAAGTTAGGATCCATACCAGGCATGTCTGCGGCTGTCCAGGCAAAAATTTCCTTGTACTCATGGAGGAGTGCAATCAGTCTTGCTTCCATGTTAGGCTCCAGCTTGTCATTGATGTTGGTAATTTGCTCCGGGGTGCTGCCCAAAACAATAGACTTGGAACCACCATCAGGAGTTGGTTTCAAAGGATTTAGTGGGTCTATAGAAGACTCCGCCCTGGGATCAAGATCCACCAAGTTAACGGATGCCGCCGCACTGTTTCCTTCGTTCAATTTTCTTTTCTTGGACATGGTTTCAAGCTTCACCATGTTAAGACTTAAATTGTAACAATAACGAGCCATCTCCTGGTCACCCCTGACAGATGAGACTTGATTATCTTTATCGATGAACTTGATTAACAAGTGGGGGGTTGAAACGATGGCTTCCATGGCATTCAGAGTAGGCCGCCCAATGATGCCATTGTATGAGGATTTAACATCAATGACAAGAACCCTGGATTTCACAGTCCTTGCTCCAGGTTCACCATCGAAGGTAATCCTTGTGTCCAAGTAGCCTTTAGTAGGCTGTTTGGCGCCATTAAAAGCTGTAAGGTCCTGTGTGTAAGGCTGCAAATCAGCGTCAGTCAGTCCCATGCGTTTAAAACAGTCATAAAAGATAACGTCGCAGGAACTTCCCTGATCAACTAGGATGCGTTTTACATCCATGTTAGCGATCACCGCAATGATCACTACTGCGTCATCTCCCTCAGGGATAGTTGGGCCAAAATCATCTGTGAAAGTTATAGGCGGAGTCTGAACTCCGTCCCTGAATGGGCGATATTCTTTGTTCTTGCCCTGCACAGATAAGACCATACGATGATGATTTTTCCGGGCGGTGTTTGAGGGTCCGCCTCCTGTGAAGCCTCCAGCAATCATGTCCACCACCTGCCTTTTACCTCGTGATCTAGGTTCAGGGCTTGGTTCTCGTTGGGCGGACTCCAGAACATTGCCTTTTTGTTTCTCTGACACCGCCGTACGTTTTGGTTCCCGAGTACTATCAGGATCCGGAGAACGATCACGATGTCGCTTTTCAAACTTCTCAGGCTCATCGTGAGATTTGCCTTTGAACAGGTAATGTTTCAGTTTACCTTCACGAATGAGCACCTCAATGGTATTTTTGAGTTGCTTACATTCTTCTGTGGTATGGCCAACTGACTCATGGAATTCACAATACTTCTTTGGGTTTCCACCGCGCCTGATTGGGGGTGGACGTTGAATTCCATAAACATTGAGGGTGGTCCATCCTATTTCACGCAAGATTTGCTCGTAAGATGTGTTCAGTGGTGCATAGTGAGCAAAATTGAACACGCGTTTATCTTGCTGTTTGAAAGGTTGGTTCCCTACTTTGTCCCTCTGGTGGGACTTGTCATTCTTGGATGACTTCTCTTTCCCTTTGTCATGGAGTGGAGTTACAGGGGGTGGTTTACTGCGAGATGCAGTGGCTTCCAAATGCATCTCAATACCCACGTACTTGGACGCCTTCCTGCGAAATTCCTCCATCGTGGTTGGAGGTCCCTTTGCCAAAGACAAAGCGAAAGGTGACTTTGGTTGCATAGCTTCTATGAGAATATGCAACTGGATTGCCTCTGTCAGATCAGGGACCATGGCTGCCTCCTTGTAAAATCTCTTAAGGAAATCCTTCAGAGATTCTTTGTCACCTTGTTTGATCTGAGCCAAGGTATGAGAGGTTCTGGGTGCATCCCTCGAGATCACGAAGTGGCTTCCAAAAGCTGAGGCCAGCTCCTCCCACGAATCAATGGAACCTGAAGGTAAGCTTTTGAACCAACTAAGAGCTTCACCTGTAAGGGTTCTGGGGAACATTCTGCACATGACATCCTCCTCAGCTCCTAGAAACATGGCCTTGTAGATATAAGCATCTAAATGCTTAGAGGGATCTGTTTCCCCAGTGTATTTCCCTATAGAAATGGGCTGCATAGTTTGCAGATGTCTGGGTACATGTGCATTCATGAGCCTTTTAGAAAATGGGATACTCATCTTATATCCTGAGGGGGGAGCATTTGAGCCTGCTCTCCTTCCTTCTTGATGTTGAGCATTCACCAGTGGGAGGCTTCGTTGCTCCTCCATGTATGTAGGAATACGAGAGTAGTGAGGAGTACTTGATTCCTCTTGCATGTGTGGTTCATGATGTGGCTGTCTTGCAGGACCAGCTTTCTCATGCACTGGGTTTGCTTTTTCACGACGAAGTTCCGCAAGTTCTTCTCTCAACATTCGAATCATGTCATCTCTTGGATCTGGAGAATCAGCTTGCGTTGCTTTTTTCTGAGCATCATCATCAAAGTTAAGACGTCTGGGATTGCGTGGAGGAGAATCCTCGTTCTGCATCTCTGGTCCTTGTCTCTCCATTGATGATGAAGATTGATCAAAGATTGTGGGATTACCAAGTTTACAGGTCCCACCGGGCGTGCCAATGAACTGTTCTTTACAGGGGGTATAGAAGTATGCTTGTAGAACAACTCAAAATATACATATAAATGTGTTTTTGATACAAAGCAATGTGCGTATAAATGTAAATACGGAGAGTCTTTGTATGTTGAGGCGGAGTGCAATGTAATCTGGGGCGGTGTCACAGTCCGCCTGACAGGATCTACGTTGCCTTGACCCGATTGGGGGTGGTACCTGCAATCGTTCTCCGACGCTCAAGTCAGTATTTTAGAATATTTAGAGACTTAGAAAGACAGTCAGAGAGAATTATGCAAGTAAGAGAGTGGAAGGTTCAGAGAATGGGAAAAAGATCCCTTATACCTTTTCGAGAGAGGTTTATATACCTGTTACTGGTGCTCCATTATTGGTAGGACCCGCTCCTTGTCTTCAGGCATAATGCTGAAAAGGTAGTGGGTCCTTGCGCCGTTTACATGCACCATTATTGTAGTAGGTATCACCACTTGTCTGGAAAGCGTTAGTGCTTTAATATTTTATTGTTATTTTCCTTTATGCGTGACAGTGTGATTCCCATTATTAACCTCTCAAGACAGAGTCAATCTCGTGCTGGGGTTGTGAGTATGGGCTCGCTACGCAGTATAGGAAGTTCAATATTCCGCCTGTGTTGAGCCTATGGCTTTGGCGGAGTAATATGCATTTTGGCTGTGTTACCTGACAAGGCGGGGTTACTTCCCTTGGCGGAGTAACTTGCCTTGGCGGAGTAACTTGCCTTGGCGGAGTTATGACCCTTGGCAGGGTAACATGCCTAGGCGGAGTATCGTGCCTTGGTAGTGTAACGTGCCTTGGCGGGGTTATGTTCCTTGGCGGAGTAACATGCCTTGGCGGAGTTACCTGCCCTGGCGGTATGTACTCCGTATAGAAGTGATTATAATGTACTCAATCGCGTACTCTTCTTGTTCAAAATGCTGATCTGGCAAAGCATTAAAGCCATGCTCTTGGGGGCCGGTGTTAGGACCGGATCAGATACTATTAAGGATAATGTGAAATGTTTGGTTGATATCTTGATTGGCATTATACCCTTTTGTTTTGTTATTATGAGATTTGATAAGTTTGATCCGTTCATATGATGTTGTATGATGTTTTGTTATGTTTTGAGGCATTAGATTGCTATGATAAATTTTAAACTTTAGCTTGTTGCTAATTGAGGAAATTATACTGTTTGATGTATTGGATTGCACTAGTTAGGCTTTGGATAACTTAAATGAGAAATTGAAATGATAAAAGGATGTTTGAATGACATAATATGGCATAGATGGAAAGGTGACCCAGAGAAAGTCAGGAACCCTGTGATGGTGATTTTAGTTTTACAAATTCATGGGCTAGGTTATGTGAGAGCTCATGATTACCAATAAAGCTAGAATTAAGTCTCGAGACGTCACTGGGTGACCGGTATCACGTGGAAATGGCTAAAGAAGTGAGGCCAATATCGAATCTGTAGCTGAATCCCATTTGTTTAGTTAGATCCGCATGCATACACATTGACATATAGTATTTGATTATTTTAAAGCTTTGGATAGCTTATACAACGTGATTAATATATTGAATATATTCTGGAATGAGAATTACGTTAGATGATAGCAATTTATGATGGAATAGTGATACTGACATGATGTGTACAGTTGGATAAGTTTAAATCTGATTCAATAGTTGTCATTTAACATATAATATGCTCACCCCTATATTCTGGTTCTCTTTTCAGTGGGTTTGGATCAAGATAGTGATTGATGAGGAGTCACTAAGCTGGTGCAGGAGGCACTGTATACATATATGCATATGCATTGTATAGTTTTTTGTGGTATAGCCTTAGCCAGCTCGTTTTATGTGCAGTTCTATTTTGATGATGATATATATTGTATAGTGGATTTTAGGTAACTGATGACTTCACTGGAAGTCTAGATTATGATTTGGATATTTGGATTCATGTATATGACGATGATATGGATTTATCTTGACACTTTGATGTGGTTGACCATGGATGGTCCCATATAGATAACATTTGATGCATTATGTTCAGGAATTGCAAATTGGTATGTTTGATGCATTACATGATCGATATGGGCAGGAAATGTACATTGCATTTGTATTTGAATGGTTGATGCATTGGAACATAGCTTGATGTTGAGGAATTAAAAATGTGATGGTCTTTAGTGAGAATTATGCATAATTCATGAACTAGATAGGCCATAATGCGTTCTGTAAGGTTTGGATACCTCTGTATGGTTCCAATAGATTATATACGCGATTTAGAACTTGTGTGAATTGGAACGAACCAATTCCATTGAGAAATGAAGTGTATGTTGCATGTTTTGCTTGAAAATGGACAAAATAAGTTTTTACGCAAGTCATTCGATTTTGGGTATTTGAGTGTGGCCAGTTGCTACACGTCATAAATGGTGTATTTTAGGTAGTGTCAAAGTTTGGTGGTGATTGAATATTATTTGGAGGAGTTAGGGTGCTTGGAAGTTGAATTTTTGGCCTTTTTGCTGCATAATTCTACACTATGTTCTGCTGGTAATTGATTACCAACTATATTGTAATCGAAAGAAAGTAATTACGTGGGGAATGACCTTTTGGTCGCAAGTAATCGATTACCAGAGAGTAAATTATGCAGGAAATATTGTTTGTTCTTGGGTGTAATTGATTACACCTGTTTGGTAATCGATTACCAAAGACATAAACTCACACTTATTTAACTGATACATGGGTAATCGATTACTGTAATGCTATAATTGATTACTGGGCACCTTGAACTCATGAGTTTCATGTTTTGGCTTTTGAAAACCCACCTAACTTCTATATGACATTCCTAAATGAATATTGTGAGGTTCTGACCAACCAATTTGGGGTGGAATTAAATCAAAAAAAAATTTTCCTTTGCATTTTTATGATTCTTTTAAACATAATGATGTTTTATTTGATATTTGATCATATTTAGAATATGATTTAATACATTACGTAATTAATATTGAATATTGTAGATTTGAATTAAAGAGTTATACTATTTAATGTATTAGATGGTAAATCTTACTATATATATGATATGATTTCTCAATTTATAATTACAGTAACTAAGAATATCAAGTTAAGTTAGTATATCAATTTTAAATTTAATTGTAGTTTTTAATGAAATTCAAAATTTTATTTTTTATATATTATAATAAAATTTTGAAATTTTAACAATGAATTTCAAATTTTTATATATTATATTAAAAGTTCAAATTTTCCAAATTGTAATTAGATATTTGAAATAATAAATAATAATAAATTAAATAGGTATAATATATGTTCCTCCAGATTAAGAGGGAGCCCCACGACACCCTTATCTTTCCCCTATTCTAGATAAGGATAAAGGAGATTCTGATTCGCTCTTGATCTTAGACGGATTCAATTACATCTACTTTATCTTGGGCCTCGATCAAAGACCCTTCATCCTTTTCCCTTTTTACCGTTAAACTACTTAAGGACTTGTCCCAATGACTCCATATATTCATACATGCATGTCATAGGATCAGGGATATCTAAATCTCACCCTCACATAGCTAAAAACATGAGTTTAGGATGTCCTAACAATTTGGTAGTTGATTACACAATCAGTGTAATCGATTACCTGTAAAGGTTTGCATAGGTTATAGAAGAACTCTCTTTGATAATCGATTACATAATCAATTACAGCATTACTGGTAATCGATTACCAGCATACCAGATAGTAGAATTATGTAGCGAAATGGTTCCTAATCAAACTTCTATGCACCCTAACTCCCTCAAATAATATCAAATCATTACCAAACTTTGGCACAACCTAAAACACATCATTTATGACACGTGACAACTAGTCACATCTCAAAATTCCCAAAATCAAATGAATTATGCACATTAATACAAAATTGGTCAACTTAGGCCTTTACCATGCAATTTGACCCATCAACTACTATTAGAATTAGACCATTCCTGTGACACCCAAAACCCAAATTACAAATTCCAATTAATTAACCCAAATTTTTGGAATAAATTTTTAGCGTTTAAAGAATCATTTTGAAATTCGTAATTTAAATTATGAGGTCACGTAAAAATTGATAAATGCGGAATATTATCATGCATACTAGTTGTGAACGAATAAAATATAATACATTTATATAGCGAAAATGATAGAGAAGATTACAGTATAAGGTATATAACAATATTATTACAACACATTAAAAGTCAAATAAAAGTCAAAGTCCAAGCAATAAAACATAAAAGCTTCATCAATTTCACCATTCGTCATTCTGTGAAGCATGCATTGTAAAAATAATGTAAGAGTGAGATAAAATATAGAATAAATATAAAATAAGTAAAATTGCACAAACACAATCAACAAATAATTATGATATGATGAATATGTCAAACAATGTCATTTACATTTAATAATCTTCAATTTAGCCAAATGATGTCATGCTGGATCCATTTTGATTTAGTGGGAATACTGCAGTAAAAAGTCTCATAGAGACACAAGTAGGACTTAGCATAATTCCACGAATCCCTACCCTTCGTAGCGCTTAAGTACCAAAGTATACAAGTAGGACTTAGCATATACCATGAATCCCTACCCTTTATGGCGCTCAAGTACCAAAGTACACAAGTAGGACTTAGCATAAACCATGAATCCCTACACTTCATGGCGCTCAACGAAAATAAGGCTTTAACTCATCATAGAGTAACCCCCCACCAGGGCCGGCAATCATGGAACCCTTAAATTCCATGGTGCGTCCAAATGCTTATGATGCATGAATGCCTTTAATTCTCTTTATCAATTTAACATACCATGATATCACTACTTCCATAATCACTTGGAAAGCCAAAAGTCCTCAAAAGACACATCACATATATCAATTCTCAAAATCATGGATTTACAGTTCAACAACATATCTCAATAAACCACAAGGCATTCATGTATACATTAATTTAGTCATTCATAATTATTCATCACAAAGATATACATACTGTATGACATTCATAGGACACTCAATAATATCCATAATAATCAATAATCCCTCAATAATTCATAAATAAATCATTACCCACATGAAAAATATCATTTTCATCCATAATAACCATCATAGGTAAATTTCAGAAATTTACAACAGCAACATACATTAGTAAAAAGGCCATAACGTGAGCAAATCAAATCCTTTTTAAGTAATTCTACTTTCTGTAATTCCATAACAAAATTATCTACAATATTCATGAAGACCATAATTTTAAATTCCAAACAGAAACATCACATAATCACGTAATAGTCAATAGGTTATCATTTTTCATTATCACCAATTGCTGGAAAATTTACTGGTTCGACAATCTTTAGTAAATTAGCTATAACTCATGGTATAAAAATAATTTTTGAATGAGGCCAAGTTCTGCGTTTCAATAATTCTATTATCTATAATTTTCATGAAGACCAAAAATTCCAAATTCAAACAAAAATATCACAAATTCATAGTATACTAAACTATCTCAAAGAAAGTAACAAAACATACATATGTTGGTAAAATCAACATTTCTGGAGCTACAAAAATAATTTTGGCATGAGACTAGTTCTAAATTACTCATAACACAAATATCTAAAACTTTTATGAAGACCTAAACACTAATTCTCATCATAAAATTCCCAGTTTTAAAAATACAAACAGTGATTCACGTCAACAGGTTTTCAGCATGAACATACTTTTGTATTTTAGGTATAACTAGAGCTACAAATATCCTTTTAACTTAAAACTACTTTCTATAGATCCATAGCATAAATATCTATAACTTTTATGAAGACATCAAAGTCTAAATATGTATGTATAATTCCCAGAATATTAATATTTACACAAAATAGAAGGTACATATTCCAAAACAGACATATTGTAGTATTTTGACTATAACTCATGCTATACATATCCAAATTAGTTGGTTCAAGTCTCAAAATTCACATAACGAAAACATCTACAACTTTTATGAAGAAGTCAAAGTCAAATTCACACATTTTAAGCTTCGAAATTAAGTAACAATTTATGAAAATAAATTTGGAAATCCTAGAACAGCATACAATTCTACCCATTCCATATTTATTCATAACCCTATCCCCTCTTACCTTGATAGAGGATCCTAGAATGGTTGAAAGTGTTTTCTTATTGTCCTAGCTTCAGATCAAGAAGGACTTTGATGGAGAAAATGAAAGAAAATGAGAGAGAGACTTCACTAACTTCAACTTATTCTAAGAATTCAGACTTGGGAACAAGATGTAGTGTTAGTTTAATCATGCAAATGACAAGTGGGGGACAAGCTTTTCATAATAAGATTGTAGTAGGATGTTAGGTACATTAATTGTGGTAATAATGGAGGTTTTAGGTGAGAAAAATGAGCTGGATTATTGACCATTTCCGCAGCCTACATAATGTAGCTTGTATGATTGAAGTAAATATTAATTCTGACACTATTTTGGTATTTTGGGCATATATCTCTCATATATTAATTGATTTTAACAAATTTAGTCTTGTTGGAAAGCTAAGACAACGTGGAACAACTTTGTAGTTTACCACTTTTTCAAATTCGGACTCTTAACTAGACATTAAAATATGTACAAAATGATATGATTGAAGTAAAATATAAATTCTGACACTGCTTTGGTATTTTAAGCATATAGCTCTCATATCTTAATGGATTTTAACAAATTTTGTCTTGTTGGAAAGCTAAGACAGCGAGGAACAACTTTGTAGTTGACAATATTTCCAAATTCGGAATCTAACTAGTAATTAAAATGTGTACAAGATGACACATTTTGAGTGAAGTATGTGGTAATTTGATAAGAGTAATTGGAAAGCCAAAGAAATTAATAACTAAGGAAATAGGTAATAAGTTATTTGATTAAATTTTACCTAAGGTATAAAGTTAAAATTATTTACCATGGTAAAAGATTAAATTGAAGATGTTGTCCTAACCAAAATTTATATAGAAAGTTGAGATAAAATGGATAATATCATTGATGGTCTAAATCAAAATGATTATACATGAGAATGAAATTTTTAGGATGTTACAATTCTCCCACCCTAATAAAAATTTCGTCCTTGAAATTTAACACAACGCATCCTTCAGTGGAACAATTTTGGGTATTGTGTACTCATAGCATCTTCCCGCTCCCAAGTTAAAGTTACGTCATTTCCTTGTTTCCATGCCACCTTCACTAATGGTACATCCTTGCTTCTCAGGCATTTAATTGACCTTTCCATAATCTGCGTAGGTTCTATAGGAATGGTCAAATTCTCTCTGACTTCGACATCATCAGTAGCAATCACATGAGCAGAATCCTGTACATACTTCCTCAATTGTGATACGTGGAACACATTGTGCAAATTTGTAAGATGAGGAGGAAGTGCAATCTGATAGGCCACCGGGCCAATCCTCTTTAGAATTTCATATGGTCCAATGAACCTTGGGCTCAACTTTTTACTTTTCAGTGCTCAACCAATGCCCTTGTGAGGCGAAACCTTCAAAAACACATGATCACCAATTTGGAACTCAAGTGGTTTTCTCCTTTTATTGTAATAGTACTTTTGACTATCTTGGGATGCCTTCATCTTTTCTTTGATTATTTCTATTTGTTCAGTAGTCTGTTGCACAATTTTAGGCCCTAACGCCAAACTTTCACCAGTTTCTAACCAACAAAGGGGTGTTCGACACTTTCTGCCATACAATGCTTCGAATATAGCCATACCAATACTGCTATGGTAGCTATTGTTATACGTGAATTCAATCAGTGGAAGAAACTGCTCCCAACTACCACCATGCTCAAGAACACCAGATCGCAGTAAGTCTTCCAAACTTTGTATGGTACGTTCTGACTGTCCATCTGTTTGAGGATGATAAGCTAAACTTAATCGGAGTCTTGAACCTAACTCCTGATGCAAGCTTTCCCAGAATCGGGAAGTGAACCTTGGATCTCTATCTGACACAATACTGGATGGTACACCATGTAGTCTCACGATCTCTTTCACATATAATTGTGCCAACTTTTATAGAGAATTCTTTATATTCATTGGGAGGAAGTGAGTAGACTTAGTCAATCTGTCTACAATAACCCAGATTGTATCATTTCCTGAACGTGTTCTTGGCAATCCTGACACAAAGTCTATCGTAATGTCATCCCATTTCTAGATAGGAATCTCTAATGGTTGCAGTTCACCAGATGGCTTCTGGTGTTCCACCTTGGCTTTTTGACATACCAGACATGAAAACACATATTCAACTATTTCTTTCTTCATCCTTGGCCACCAAAAACTTTTCTTCAGGTCTTGATACATCTTAGTTGATCCAGGATGAATGCTCAACATACTTTTATGTGCTTCTTCTAGGATTGTCCTTCTTAGATCAACATCATCTGGTACACAAATTCTGCTTCTAATCCTCCAAATTCCATCTGATCCTTCTTGTAATCCTATATCCTTTCCATTCACCTGAGTCTCTCTCAATTCTTGTAATTGTAAGTCTTTTTTTTGCCTCTCACCTATCAGCTTCAGAAAATCATTGGTTATCTTCAAAGTTCCCAAGGTCATACTTCTTGAAGATTTCATCTCCACACCCAAGTTCATATCTCTGAACTGTTCTATCATTTCCATCTCTTTTACCATTAAATATGCCATATGAATGGATTTCCTGCTAAGTGCATCTGCTACCACATTTGCTTTTCCTGGATGGTACTTAAAATCAAAATCATAATCTTTAAGAAACTCCATCCACCTTCGCTGCCTCATGTTCAATTCCTTCTGATCTAATAAATACTTTAAGCTCTTATGGTCACTGAACACCTCAAACTTGACTCCATACAAATGGTGTCTCCAGATTTTCAAAGAGAATACCACCGCTGCCAATTCTAGATCATGTGTCGGATAGTTCATTTCAAGCGACCTTAGCTGCCTAGAAGCATAGGTAATCACCTTCTGTTGCTGCATCAAAACACAACCCAAACCCATCTTAGAAGCATCATAATAAACCATAAAGTCTTCTTGTGGATTAGGTAAAGTTAAGACTGGAGCAGATGTAAGCTTTGATTTTAGTTCCTGGAAACTTTTCTCACATTTTGGCATCCAAGCAAAAGGTTGATTCTTCCGGGTTAGTCGAGTCATCGGTAAGGCAATTCGAGAAAGCCCTTCAATGAATCTCCGGTAATAACCAGCTAATCCTAGGAAGCTTCGTATCTCAGTAACTGAATTAGGTCTTTCCCAGTTTTTTACAGCTTCTATTTTAGAAGGATCCACAGACACTCCTTCGCTTGAGATCACATGGCCTAGGAACTTTACCTCTTTCAACCAGAAATCACATTTTGATAACTTAGCATACAACTGCTTCTCTTTCAAAATCTACAATACCACTCGTAAATGTTTTTCATGCTCCTCCCAATTCTTAGAATAAATCAGAATGTCATCAATGAAGATAATAACAAACTGATCCAAGTATGGATGAAACACTCGATTCATGTAATCCATGAATACAGCTGGGGCATTGGTCACTCCGAAAAGAATCATAAGATACTCGTAATGACCATAGCGTGTTCTAAAGGCTGTCTTTGGAATATCCTCAGACTTGACACGAATCTGATGATAACCCGATCGTAGGTCAATCTTGGAAAATACTGTAGCACCTCTTAATTGGTCTATTAGATCATCAATTCTGGGCAAAGGATATTTATTTTTCACTATCAATTTATTTAACTGGCGATAATCTACACATAATCTCATGCTTCCATCTTTCTTCTTGATGAGCAATACCGGCGCTCCCCATGGCGACACACTGGGCCTGATGAAATGCTTCTCCAACAACTCTTCAATTTGCTTTTTCAGTTTTGCCAGTTCAATAGGTGACATACGATATGGAGCCTTAGACACTGGTTTTGCTCCTGGAATTAAGTCAATTGAGAATTCTATTTCACGTTCTGGAGGTAAACTTGAGACATTTTCTAGAAATACTACAGGGAATTCAGAGACAATTGGCATCTCAATTGCTTTAGATTTAGCATCTCCTTTGAAAAGAGAAAACAAGGCAAACAATTGAATTTCTCCTTTTAAAGCAAAGATCTTGGGATTGTCAGAAATAGTGTTTCCTTCTGATGGAAATATCACGGTCTTGTTATGACAGTCCACCAAGACTCGATTCACCGATGACCAGTTCATCCCTAGAATTACTTCCAGATCCTTCAAAGGTAAACAAACAAGATTGACAAGAAAGTTTCTACCTTCCACGAGCACAGAATAATCGTTACACACCTTAGTAGTCCTAAGTTGTGTACCGGTGGGAGTGGAAACAATCAGGTCATACATCATAGACTCTACAGGTAATTGAAGATGTCTAACACACTCCTCAGAAATAAAAGAATGTGTAGCACCAGAATCAAATAATACAGATAAAATGGTACCATTGATCTCATACTTACTTTGCACAAGGTTGTCTGCTTGGTCTGCCTCTGAACCGCTGATGGCAAAGACTCTTCCTGTTGCTGGTTGTAATCTCTTATCTGTTGACTCCCTATTCTGTCTTAGAGGTTGAACAACATGCGTGTTTCCTCCATGGCCTCCCTGATAACTAGTGTGACGTCCTACGTCAATTTCACATTTATTTACATCCGTTTAATTATTTTTCACAATAAATTTTTCACGTTTACTGATAGTTAATTAGATCCTAATGTAAAATAAATTTTATTTTCCTCAAGCACACTCAGAATAATAAACGATAGCAAATAAATTAAATAATAAAATGGAATTATTTAGAATCAGCGGAAGAAGAAAATGAAGACAGGGGTTATTCATCTGAGCGAGACCCTGATTCGCTTAGGCGAAACCCGTGAAGGTCGCTTAGGTGAGTTCCGACTCGCTTAGGCGAATTCTACATTTTAAACCTGAGTGAACTACGACACTTACAAGGAAAATTAACAATTCGGTTTTTACTCAGAAATGGGTCCACTCGGTCATATCTCACTCGAAACCTCTTAACCTTTCTTCACTCAGAAAAGGTTCTCTCGGGCATACCTCACTCGAAAACCTTCTAACCTTACTTTACTCGGAAGAGGTTCTCTCGATCATGCCTCACTCGGAACATTCCTAACCTTCCTTCACTCGGAAGAGGTTCTCTCGGTCATGGCTCACTCGGAAGGGAGCGATGGATACTCGCTTGAGCGAAATAGGCACAGAATCAATTTCCCCTGCCCTCGTTCGGACAAGACTGAATCCGCTCGGGCGAGATTCGTCCGGTAATCAACTATACTACAGCAGACACAATTCATCCCGTTTTCATCATTCATGACCCACACTTATTCACAAAACCTGCCCATAGCAATTTATCATATACACCTACTATTGGCTCCGTGCCAATATATATATATATATATCTACTCATAAAAATCAACACCGACCACATTAACATCAATACCATACTACTTCAGCAACATGAATTCATATCCGATTCATCAACATACCAATTCTAAATTAGTTCAACACACAAGCAACATAATATATCATCACATACACGAAAAACTCATTATGCATTACAGACATGATTCATTTCATAATCACTCGGTTCCTTGGCATCAGTCCTCCGCTTGGCGCACCTCTAGGGCTCCGACCTCTTCCCTATCACTGGTTACTAAATTGAAAGAAAACCACAACAAGGGTGAGTGTTTGGCATCATAATTAATCTAGAACGGAAATTAAATAACAAAATACTTGTATATAAACTCTGTCCGACTGCTTTATCCACAAATTACAAATCACACTCGGCAAATATAGCACATCATACTCGGCAAATATAGCAAATGACACTCGGCAAATATAGCAAATGACACTCGGCAAATATAGCAAGTCACACTCGGCAAATATAGAAAATCACACTCGACAATTATAACAAATCACACTCGGCAAATATAGCAAGTCACACTCGGCAAATATAGCAAATCACACTCGGCAATTATAGCAAGTCACACTCGGTAAATATAGCAAATCACACTCGGCAAATATAATTAGGTACATACACCATCACACAATACTAATAATTCATCAATTATCACCACTGACTCTCACACAAAATTGACGCCTAGTATCCGGATACTAAAGGATCGGCCTTCAGCTAGGGGTCCTACTTGACACCCCGTGAACCCTGCTTGGTTCATCGAGTCCTGCTTGACTTTCCACCTCAACCACTGGGTCCTACTTGACCACTAGGTAGCTCAACTGGGCATAAAAACCACGGGAGCCGGAAACGAGGGGCTATACATATCGTCGGCCGTCCCACACCACATTATCATACATATATCATTCACATTCATCATATTATATAACAAGTGGCCATCAACAACAGTACATACTCATCAAATAGGCGACCTACTTGTCAAGCCCGTCGTCACATTGCCACTGGGCGACCTACTTGTCAAGCCCGTCATCACAACGCCACTATACACATCGAATCATCACCATGCAAAACACTTTAATCTCACACTCATCATAAACCATACATAATTCATATGCAATTATCATCCACAATCTTTCTTACCATTTTAATACTTAGTTCGGCGACCCGAACCCAAAATACATTCCTATTCTAATTAATTACAACCCGAACACCCCCTTATCTTGATTCCAAGCTTCGACGATCTGTTCTTGATGCTGATTGTGTCCTCTAAGCGCTGGGTTTAAGGTTCCACCTTTGAATCCAACACTAGCTTCGTCACTCAGTCCTCCGACGTTCGTTTTGCTACCTACGGAGGTCAGAATGCAAAACCCATTAACGTCATACCACCCTCATTGCTCTAAAAACCATTTTCAAGCTCACACACACTAGAGAAGCGGAAAACGGAACCTTACCCCGCCATGCATGGCCATTCGATTTAAAGAAGAAAATGAAAGAGATGAGATAACTCAATCTAAAGGGTCCATTGGACTCACCTTGAAGCCACGATCTTGGAAATAGGGTTATTTTAAAGTTTTGACGCGAACAGAGTCTTCCCTTGGAGCATGCAACTCTCGGCAGTGAGGGAGGAGAAGAGGAAAAGAAGGAGAAGAAGAAGAAGGTTCGCGTGGATAATGAGGAAGAAGAAAGGAAATCTTTATTATTTAAGGCTCAGGGACAAAACTGTCTTTTCCCCATTTCTTTTATAGTTTCTTTGAAAGTTTTAATTAAACTTTTACCTCCTTCTAATTTCATCTCATTTAACCTTTTTGTAATTAATCAATCAATAAATTTATTTATTTCCACACTAGTTAATTATTTATAATTGCCTAATAATTCATAAAAATATCAAATAAATCTCTAAAACAATTATTAATATTTTCTGCTCATCCTAATTTTACTAAAAGATCAGGGATGTTATAACTAGAACCTTTTCAATTATTCATGGTGTTATTGTTGTTATTGTTGTTGTTGATTTGACGATTCTGTGGACAAATTGGGCTGATGTGACCTTTCTGATTACATCGAAAGCAAGTGACATCTTTTAGGCGTCTGTTGCAGTCACGTATATGGTGATTACCTCCGCACTTATGACACTTTATATTCACATGATTGTTACGTCTCTCAGAAGATGATGATGATCCTCCCTTGAAACGATTTGGATAGAATGATCCTTTCCTTTTGAAGGTAACTGATTGAGGTCTCAGTTGTTTATTGATCTTCTCTTGAGCCAATTTGGCTTGGTGGTTTTCTTCAAAAATTCGGTATTTATTGATCAGGATTGAGAAGCTCCGAATTTCTTGATAACATATAGCCTCTTTGATTTTAAGATTCAAACCATTCTCGAACTTGACGCACTTTGAGGCTTCAACACCTGCCTGTTGGAAAGGAGGGAAAAAAGAGGGATAACTCTTCAAATTTAGCAGCATACTCACCAACAGACATTGAGCCTTGTTTCAGCTCCATGAATTCCAGCTCTTTTCGGCTCTTCACTCTTGCTGGAAAATATTTCTCCAAAAAATAGTCTCTGAAGTTAGCCCAGTCCAATGGTCTGTCGGTCTCAGTCATACGAATCCTGGCATAGATCCACCAGTTCTCTGCTTCCTCAATAATCATGTAGGTGAGATACTCCATCTTTTCGAATTCTGTGCAGGGTAAAGATCGGAAGATGCGTTCCATTTCCTTAATCCATAGGTATGCTACCTCTGGATTATAGCCTTCTTTAAACTGTGATGGCTTCCTTTTCAAGAAGTGATCCAATCCGTGAAGTCCTCCAGTATTTCTTGGTTGATTTCTCCTCTCCAAGACCTCAGCCAAGCGGTTGAAAGCGGCTGCCATAGCGTCGTTATTGTTTCTTGCCATCCTACATTCGTAGTTTGGTTTATACTAATTCTAAGGGAAAGTATATTATATATAATTACAAGATTATAACATAACTATAAGTATTTTACAATTTATCAGTTAGGCAACAAGTCATATAGTACATACTTAACATATCATCAAGCAAGTAACCAAACAATTCATGTAGTATATCAAAGAAATAATATATCTAAGAAATAATACATATCATAGCAATTGGCCCTAAATTTTTTTTTTGAAAATGCTCTGATACCACCAATGTGATACCTAAAACCCAAATTACAAATCCCAATTAATTAACCCAAATTTTTGAAATAAATTTTTCACGTTTAAAGAATCATTTTGAGATTCGTAATTTAAATTCTGAGGTCACGTAAAAATTGATAAATGTGGAATATTATCATGCATACTAGTTGTGAACGAATAAAACATAATACATTTATATAGCAAAAACGATATAGAAGATTACAGTATAAGGTACATAACAATATTATTACAACACATTAAAGTCAAATAAAAGTCAAAGTCCAAGCAATAAAACATAAAAGCTTCATCAATTTCACCATTCGTCATTCTGTAAAGCATGCATTGTAAAAATAATGTAAGAGTGAGATAAAATATAGAATAAATATAAAATAAATAAAATTGCACAAACACAATCAACAAATAATTATGATATAATGAATATGCCAAACAAGGTCATTTACATTTAATAATTTTTAATTTAGCCAAATGATGTCATGCTGGATCCATTTTGATTTAGTGGGAATACTGCAGTAAAAAGTCTCATAGAGACACAAGTAGGACTTAGCATAATTCCACGAATCCCTACCCTTCGTAGCGCTTAAGTACCAAAGTACACAAGTAGGACTTAGCATATACCATGAATCCCTACCCTTCATGGCGCTCAAGTACCAAAGTACACAAGTAGGACTTAGCATAAACCATGAATCCCTACACTTCATGGCGCTCAACGAAAATAAGGCTTTAACTCATCATAGAGTAACCCCCCACCAGGGCCGGCAATCATGGAACCCTTAAATTCCATGGTGCGTCCAAATGCTTATGATGCATGAATGCCTTTAATTCACTTTATCAATTTAACATACCATGATATCACTACTTCCATAATCACTTGGAAAGCCACAAGTCCTCAAAGGACACATCACATATACCAATTCTCAAAATCATGGATTTACAGTTCAACAACATATCTCAATAAACCACAAGGCATTCATGTATACATTAATTTAGTCATTCATAATTATTCATCACAAAGATATACATACTGTATGAAATTCATAGGACACTCAATAATATCTATAATAATCAATAATCCCTCAATAATTCATAAATAAATCATTACCCACATGAAACATATCATTTTCATCCATAATAACCATCATAGGTAAATTTCAAAAATTTACAACAGCAACATGCATTAGTAAAAAGGCCATAACGTGAGCAAATCAAATCTTTTTTAAGTAATTCCACTTTCTGTAGTTCCATAACAAAATTATCTACAACATTCATGAAGACCATAATTTTAAATTCTAAACAGAAACATCACATAATCACGTAATAGTCAATAGGTTATCATTTTTCATTATCACCAATTGCTGGAAAATTTACTGGTTCGACAATCTTTAGTAAATTAGCTATAACTCATGGTATAAAAATAATTTTTGAATAAGGCCAAGTTCTGTGTTTCAATAATTCCATTATCTATAATTTTCATGAAGACCAAAAATTCCAAATTCAAACAAAAATATCACAAATTCATAGTATACTAAACTATATCAAAGCAAGTAACAAAACATACATATGTTGGTAAAATCAACATTTCTGGAGCTACAAAAATAATTTTGGCATGAGACTAGTTCTAAATTACTCATAACACAAATATCTAAAACTTTTATGAAGACCTAAACACTAATTCTCATTATAAAATTCACAGTTTTAAAAATACAAACAGTGATTCACGTCAACAGGTTTTCAGCATGAACATACTTTTGTATTTTAGGTATAACTAGAGCTACAAATATCCTTTTAACTTAAAACCACTTTCTATAGATCCATAACATAAATACCTACAACTTTTATGAAGACATCAAAGTCTAAATATGTATGTATAATTCCCAGAATATTAATATTTACACAAAATAGAAGGTACATATTCCAGAACAGACATATTGTAGTATTTTGACTATAACTCATGCTATACATATCCAAATTAGTTGGTTCAAGTCTCAAAATTCACATAACAAACACATCTACAACTTTGATGAAGAAGTAAAAGTCAAATTCACACATTTTTAACTTCGAAATTAAGTAACAAGTTATGTAAATAAATCTGAAAATCCTAGAACAGCATACAATTCTACCCATTCCATATTTATTCACAACCCTATCCCCTGTTACCTTGATAGAGGATCATAGAGTGGTTGAAAGTGTTCTCTTATTGTCCTAGCTTTAGATCAAGAAGGACTTTGATGGAGAAAATGAAAGAAAATAAGAGAGAGACTTCACTAACTTCAACTTGTTCTAAGAATTCAAACTTGGGAACAAGATGTAGTGTTAGTTTAATCATGCAAATGACAAGTGGGGGACACGCTTTTCATAATGAGATTGTAGTGAGATATTAGGTACATTAACTATGGTGATAATGGAGGTTTTATGTGAGAAAAATGAGCTGGATTGTTGACCATTTCCGCAGCCTACATAATGTAGCTTGTATGACTGAAGTAAATGTCAATTCTGACACTATTTTGGTATTTTAGGCATATCTCTCTCATATCTTAATGGATTTTAACAAATTTAGTCTTGTTGGAAATCTAAGACAACATGGAATAACTTTGTAGTTTACCACGTTTTCAAATTCGGACTCTAACTAGACATTAAAATATGTACAAAATGATATGATTGAAGTAAAATATCAATTCTGACACTATTTTGTTATTTTAGGCATATCTCTCTCATATCTTAATGGATTTTAACAAATTTTATCTTGTTGGAAAGTTAAGACAACGAGGAACAACTTTGTAGTTAACCATATTTCCAAATTCGGACTCTAACTAGCAATTAAAATGTGTACAAGATGACGCATTTTGAGTAAAGTATGTGGTAATTTGATGAGAGTAATGGGAAAGCTAAAGAAATTAATAACTAAGGAAATAGGTAATAAGTTATTTGATTAACTTTTACCTAAGGTATAAAGTTAAAATTATTTACCATGGTAAAAGATTAAATTGAAGATGTTGTCCTAACCAAAATTTATATAGAAAGTTGAGATAAAATGGATAATATCATTGATGGTCTAAATCAAAATGATTATACATGAGAATGAAATTTTTAGGATGTTACAATTCTCCCACCCTAATAAAAATTTCATCCTTGAAATTTAAGACAACGTATCCTTCTGTGGAACAATTCTAGCTATTGTGTACTCATAGCATCTTCCTGCTCCCAAGTTAAAGTTACATTATTTCCTTGTTTCCATGCCACCTTCACTAATGGTACATCCTTGCTTCTCAGGCATTTAATCGACCTTTCCATAATCTGTGTAGGTTCTATAGGAATGGTCAAATTCTCTCTGACTTCGACATCATCAGTAGCAATCCCATGAGCAGAATCCTGTACATACTTCCTCAATTGTGATACGTGGAACACATTGTGCAAATTTGCAAGATGAGGAGGAAGTGCAATCTGATAAGCCACCGGGCCAATCCTCTTTAGAATTTCATATGGTCCAATGAACCTTGCGCTCAACTTTTTACAGTTAGAGATCCTTACCAACCGGAGAGATCCTTGACGCACGCATACGATGAGCAAGAATCCACGCATAAAATAGAGGAAATTTACAGTTAGAGGAGGGAACTGAATCATGGGAGAGAAGGAGAATACCGGTTCAAGATTCCATTCATGAGGAGATTGATGAGTACCCCTATTCCCAGACACCTCCAAACCCCCCAGCCATTATCAATTAGGAAATACAATGAGGAGACAGACCCCGGGAGTCATCTGGATGTCTATGTAAATGAATCTTTGTTCTTGGGTGCTGAGGAGGACGTAATGTGTAGGATGTTTCCTAGGACGTTATCCGCTGAAGCTCTAGGATGGTTTAAAAGTTTTCCCAGTGGATCAATAGACTCTTGGGACGATATGGCCCACGTGTTCCTTCAATATTTCTTGGTGTCCAGAGACGTACCAAAGACATTGCACACATTGGCACAAATTAGACAAGGAGCAGAGGAAAGTTTGAAAGATTTTTTGAAGAGATTTTACAAAGAAGCAGCTTTGGTTCTGGGGTTGACGGAAGAAATACAAATACATATCACGGTGGAGGCATTACAACCACGGTCACCTTTTGCATTGTCCTTGGCGAAGGGACCACCCCGAACGATGGAGGAATTCAAAAGCAAGGTGAAAAAATATGTAGGAAGAGAAATGCACTTAGCAGCTGCCAAGCAAAGGAGTGTGGAGATCGAGGTGAAGAGAACGGATAAAAAAGAAGGAAGGATGGAGAGGAGAGGAGCCGGTAGAGATGCATTCCCAAGACCACGAGAAGGAAGAAGCATGAATGCAGTATAATACACCCCATTGGTCGTACGACCTAGCCAAATCTTATGGGAGGTCGGATTGAGAGGGATGATGGTGTACGGGGTAAGAAAGCCCATTCCAATGAAGAGAGCTAGAAACCCCAATAAGTACTGCGAGTTCCATGAGCAAGCAGGGCACAATACTGATGAATGTCGTCAGTTGAAGGAAGCCATTGAAACATTGATTAAAGAGGGGAAGTTGAAGCAGTACTTGTTCAAGCAAAAAGCAAATCCGAAGCAAGAAAGAGTAGCACCTCGAAGAAGGGAGATTGATCCGGTTGAGGAAGAAGCCCGAAGTTTGAAAAAACCTACACTGGACAAGGGGAAAGCCGTAGTGGATAATATCGATGATGACGATGAATATTGGATGAAGCCACCCCCAAGTTCGGGCAGAAGAGATGTGATAGACATGATTGCTGGAGGGTTTGCTGGAGGAGGAGTGTCAAACTCCACAAGAAAAAATCATTTGAGAATGATCATGTCAGTGTAAACAAAAGCAAAAAATAGGCCTTTCAGGGATGGTGTTAAAACCCCAGCCATCATTTTCACTGACGATGACTACAGCCTGGCGGTACCAGGAGGTGATGTCGCGAAGGCGATAGAAGCCGTGGTGGCAAACAAAACGATTAGGAGGATGTTGGTAGATCAGGGAAGCTCGTGCGACGTTATTTTCTATGAGTGCTTCAAGAAAATGGGCCTCTCAGATTCAAATCTACAACTATACACTCAGGAGCTGACTACGTTCAATGGCGCCAAGCAATCCACCAACGGGTATTTGGACACTAGGCTAACATTTGAAGGAGAACCAGGGTCGAAAACTGTGCGCACTAGAGTCCTGGTTATTGATGTCAAATCCCCATTCAATAGGACCATTGGACGTCCTTCTCTTAATGCCCTGGAAGCAGTTGTGTCAACCCTATATTTGTTAATAAAATTCATAGACAAGGATAACCATGTGTCCTCAGTCTGGGGTGATTAGTAAATGGCGAGGTATTGCTATAACCTCAGTCTATTAATGACCAAGGCGGAGGAGTTGATAAAAAGAAAAAAATTGAATGACGGTGGACCAATTCTAGAGTCTGTAAACCTGATAGACCTAGACCCAAGAGAAGAGTTGAGGCTAGACCCAGAAAACCCTTAGAGGCCAACACCGGAAGGAGGGGCGAAGAAAATAACGCTAGAAGATGACCTTACCAGAGGAACGAAGATTAATGATTCTTTAGATTAGGGAATAAAGGAACGGTTGATCAAGCTATTAAAGGAGTACAAACACCTGTTTGCATGGACAACAACCAATATGCCAGGAATTGACTCAAACTTCTGTTGTCATAAGTTGCCAGTTTATCCAGAGTCCAAAGCAGTGGCACAGAAAAAGAGATGACTAGGTCCAGAGAAGTAGTAGGCGGCATGTGAGTAGACTGAAGAATTTTTAAAGGTAAGATTCATAAAGGAAGTGCAATATTCTTCCTGGGTTTCAAACATGGTAATGGTAAAGAAGGCCAATGGTAAATGGTGGATGTGCACCGATTTAGGGATGTACTGAGGCATTGAGGCACAGAAGGTCGAATATGCTACATTCATGCTTCAGAAATGATCCGGTCTAGATACTGGTCCCCAAATTTATGACGTCAGAATGACTTCATGAGAGGGAAACCGGTGTCACAGTTCAGGCAGTGCCACACCAGATATCCGGTATCTCTCCATCCGCTCTCATCTCATCAGACGTTCTAACTCATTCTCTCTACAACGGATACTTCACTCGTTCTCACAGCACGTCTATATAACCATTTGCCTCAAAATCACTGTGAGATAAGAGTTCCCTATAACTTATCAGCGAAGATACCCTGCATAGCAGAATATGTCAATGTCAATTATCTCAGAGAGTAAGTACAAGTGTCAGCGAAATATATGGAAAGGTGATTATCCTCCATCCTTGTTACAGGATCGTACTCTGATAATTGACTTACCCCTCTTGACACACTCTGAGTACTGAGCCACTTTGATTGACACACTTCACACGCTATCAGAGCCAATAGGCCCACTTGCATCCAATGATTCATTTCTTACGTTTAACTATAAATAGCATGACCTAAAACACATGTAAGGTTACGTTGTTCTAACTCACCTTTTACTATTGTATTGCTTGAGCACTTACTGAGTTCATACACTCTTCTGACTTGAGCGTCGGAGAATCTTCGCAGGTGGCACCACCTTTCGCCCTCTCTCAACGTGAATCGCTGTGTGAAGGATCTCCAGGACAACAAGACCAAGACAATAAGACCGGTTTCTCCCACTGAGAGGCTAGATTACCACATCGGATACCCACTGTACCGGTGTGCGAACCCTAGAACACCTGAACTCTTGTGGCTGGTCCCACACCGGATCCTAGACCCCGGTTCAGACCAGTTCATTGGCACGCCCGGTGGGACTCGTTAGAGTTATTCCCACTTTTCGTAGAAGTTTGGTGGTCAAAATGGAAGGCGATGGACGTGATTTCGTTGATGGTCATGTGGAGGATGTGACCCACCAACAGACTAGAAGGAGACTTGTCTTTGAGTCTCCTGCTACCAACGCTCGAAAGATGGTACCAGTAGTGACTCCTGACCCTCGTGATGAGGTTATTAGACAGCTCAGGGAGGAGCTGATGGAGTTAAGGCGGGAGAAAAGAGGAGCTGGGGACAGGGTAACGTCCCATACAGAGGATGCTCACCATGCATTAGCGAGGGATAGATCTACAACCCTCCAGTATTCGAAAATCCCCACGTACGAGGAGAGAGAGCAGACCCAAGACTCTGGTGATAGAGTTAGTACCTGGAGAAGGGAGCAGGCAGTGGTAACTTCTGGGACTTACAAGCTCAGCGTTCCTTTCTCAAGGAGACTCATGAGTGTTGTCATCCCAAAGCATTTGTAAACGACTCAGCCACTGTCGATCGGAAAATACAATGGAGAAACTGACCCCACTAAATATTTAGATGCTTATGTTTATGAAGCCATGTATCTGGGGGCAGATGAAGATGTCATGTGTAGGATGTTCCCAAGAACACTGACTGAGGAGGCTCTCAGCTGGTTCAAGAGCTTACCCTCAGGGTCCATAGATTCTTGGGAGGAAATGGCAGCTGCGTTTGAAAGCCATTTTGTCATCTCCAGGGACATTCCAAGAACTTCTCACACCCTGGCCCAGATAAGGCAGGGAGAGACTGAAACTCTCAAGGAGTTCTTGAAGAGGTTTTACAAGGAAGCTGCCTTGGTCCTCAACCTCACAGAGGATATACAGCTCCATGTTGTAGTGGAAGCTTTGCAACCTGGATCTGCATTCGCCTTATCTTTGGCAAAGAGCCCCCCAGCAACCTTCAAGGAGTTCCGAAGGAAAGCTTCTAAGTACGTGGGCATAGAAATGCATCTCGAGGCCACAACAGCAAGAATGAAGCCCCCTATACCCCCTCAACAGCCACGAAGGGTGAAGGAGAGGGTCAGGCCAGAAAAGCACACCTTCAGGGAGGACTTAGTAAGCGTCCGACCTCATCAACGTGACAGGCGCATCTCGTCTTTCAGCAACTACGCTCCTCTGAATGCCAGACACTCCCAAATCATGAGGGAGGTTGGTTGGCCAACGCTCAGTGTTTTTGGTATAAGGAAGCCACCCCTAGTCAAGAGGATTGGTAACCCACGGAAATATTGCGTTTTTCATGAACAAACGGGTCACCACACAGATGAGTGCAAAGCATTAAAGAACACTGTGGAGACCCTCATTAGAGAGGGAAAGCTGAAGCAGTATCTGTTCAGAGAAAAGTCTTTGGATGAGCCTGATAGAATGGACAAAAGGAGGAGAGATCCAGATGATGAAGGTGATAATAGTCGTAACCCAGTGAGAAGATTTACTGCGGCTGAAAAGCAGAAAGGAGTGGTGATTGCTGAAGGAGCCCAGCAGGACAATATGCCTCTGCAGCAGAGGCAAGACAGGCGCGAGGTGATTGAGATGATAGCTGGAGGGTTCGCAGGAGGAGGAGCATCGATCACAGCTCGAAAAAATCACCACAGGATGATTTTGTCTGTCCAGGGAAAACCAAGAGATAACCGCCCTTTCAGGGACGGTGTGGCAGCCCCAATGGTGTCATTCACTGACGATGACTTTGGCCCGGCGATCCCAGGAGGGGACGACGCAGTGGTGATAATTGCTGTCATTGCCAACAAAGACGTGAAAAGGATCCTCGTTGACCAGGGAAGTTCTTATGATGTAATTTTTATAACTGTTTCAAAAGAATGGGTTTTAATGATGCAGATCTATAGCCTTACACGCAAGAGCTCACAGCGTTTAATAGGGCCAAGCAATCCACTAAGGGGTACCTTGACACCCTGATTTCTTTTGAAGGAGAGCCCGGCGCGAGGACGGTTAAGTGGAGAATTCTGGTGATCGATGTGGAATCCCCCTACAATGGGATTATAGGCCGTCCTACCCTAAATGCAATGGAGGTAATTGTATCCACTCCTCACCTCTTAATTAAATTCATTGACAAAGACAACGGTGTGTCTTCCCTCCGCGGTGATCAGGAGATGGCTCGGTACTGTTATAACCTAAGCCTCAACATGGTTAAATTAGAAGCATTCAATAAAAAGAGGAAGCTGAACGACGGAGGAACAGCGGCTGGGTCTGTCAGTCTGATTGACTTAGACCCAAGGGCGGAATTGAAGATCGACCCTCTCAACCCTTCAAAGCCCACACCGGATGGTGGTTCCAGGGACGTCGTCTTAGGGGATTCCCCAGAGAAGGTCACGCATATTAATGATAATTTGGAGCCAGGCATGGAGCAACGTTTGTTGGCTCTTTTGCAAGAATTTAAAGACTTTTTCGCATGGACAGCAGTAGACATGCCTGGGATGGACCCTAATTTTTGTTGTCACAAACTCGCTGTGTAGCCAGAAATGAGACCGGTGGCCCAGAAGAAGAGGAGGTTGGGACCGAAGAAGCAAAAGGCAGCGTGTGAACAGACTGAGGAGCTGTTGAAAGCTGTCTTTATAAAGGAGATTCGCTATTCATCCTGGCTTTCCAACGTTGTGATGGTGCAGAAAGCTAATGGCAAATGGAGGATGTGTACAGATTATGTGGATCTCAACCGATGTTGTCCCAAGGATCCCTATCCTCTCCTAAATATTGATCGTATAGTGGACGACTCTTCTGGTTATCAGTACCTCAGTTTCATGGATGCTTATTCAGGGTACAACCAAATTCCGATGTGGGAGGGCGATCAAGAGAAGACAGCTTTTGTCAATGACCGTGGTGTCTTCTGCTACACCGTCATGCCATTTGGACTGAAGAATGCTGGTGCTACCTATCAGCGCATGATCAACAAAGTTTTTGAAGGGATGCACACCAGGCTGGTTGAAGTGTACATCGATGATATCATCGCAAAGACTCCCACTGGAGGAGATCATATTGATGATCTACGTTAAGTTTTCGCCCGGCTTCGACAGTATAATAAGAGGTTGAATCCGTTGAAGTGCACTTTTGTTGTTCTAGCAGGGAACTTCTTGGGGTTCATGTTGACCCAACGAGGCATTGAGGCCAACCCTGGGAAGTGTCAAGCAATTCTGGACATGTAGAGCCCTAGGAGTCTGAGGGAGGTCCAATCGCTAAATAGGAAGGTGGCTGCTCTAGCCCGATTCATGCCCAAGATGGTGCACAGATCCCTTCCCCTGTATAAGGCGTTGAAGAAACACAAGAGTTTTGAGTGGGGAGAGGAGCAAGAGCAAGCTTTCCAGCAGCTTAAGGCCGTACTTTCAAGTCCACCAATTTTGGTGAAGCCTGACCCTGGTGAGACTCTGATTTTATACTTAGCGATTTCCGATGAGGCCTTAGGTGTGGCTCTGGTTAAAGAAACTCCAGAGGGTCAGAGGCCGGTGTACTTTACCAGCAAGACGTTCCAAGGGGCGGAAGGAAGGTATCAGAAGATAGAGAAGGCCACTCTAGCAGTGGTGTGGGCCTCACGACAGTTGAGGCCATATTTTCATGCGCACCCAATATTGGTGAGAACGGATCTGCCTCTCTGTTCAGTGCTCAGTAAACCGGATCTTGCTGGAAGAATGATCAAGTGGTCCATAGAGCTGTCTGAGTTCGAGATCTCTTATAAGCCTCGAGGAGCCATTAAGGCGCGGGTATTGGCGGATTTTGTAGTAGAGATGACAGGGTCGGATCCAGCCACACCTCGAGCACATTGGACCATTTATGTGGACGGATCGTCAAATAGTAAAGGCTGTGGAGCTGGTGTCGTCGTGAAAAGTGATGACGGTGTGCACTTAGAGATTTCCCTCCGGTTTAATTTCAAGACCTCCAATAATCAAGCTGAATATGAAGCATGCTTGGCCGGCATCCGAGTGGAAATTGACATCGGAGCGTCAGTAGTCACATTGTGTAGCGATTCACAGCTGGTGATTTCACAAATTCAGAGGGAATATCAAGTCCGAGAGCCGCAACTTCAACTCTATCTGAATTGCGTGAATGAATTGAAGGGGAGATTCGAGGTGCTAGAATTCAAGCATGTGCCTAGAGAGGAAAATACCAGAGCGGACATCTTGTCAAGGCTTGCGAGTACAAAGCAGCCCGGTAGCACAACGACAGTGGTTCAAAGTACTTTGACGTCACCAAACATCCCTCTGTTCCCTTCTCTGAATGCTATAATGGTAAGCTATCCTTATGAGAATTCTTGGGTCATCCCCTATATCCGCTATCTGGCAGATGGACAACTCCCTACTGATGAGAAGGATAGGAGACGAGTGAAAAGGGAGCTGCCTTATTTCACCATGGTTGATGGTGTTCTCTACAAAAGGGGATTTTCTGTCTCATACCTCCTTTGTTTGAGAGAAGATGAGGTTCAAGCAGTGTTGGAAGAAGTACATGAGAGGCAATGTGGGCACCATGCTGAGGGTTGGAGCTTAATGAGAAAGGTCCTCAAAGATGGATATTGGTGGCCCACTGTGAAGCAAGACTCAACAGATTTTGTGAAGAAGTGTGATGTGTAACATCCTGAATTTTAAAATGAGAGAATTAATTACCGGAATAAATATTAGAAATTGGTATATGGAGTATTTAATGTCCCAAACTATTGAGAATAATTAAATTGATAATTTTGGGAACTTTTAGAAAATTATGGGGACCGGTTGAGCTGAAATTAAGCCCGGTTGAGTTATGGGTGTCGGACCAAGTATCTCGGAATGAGATGATATTGGTCAGGGCTGTAGAGAATAATATTAGGAATCCGAATATGTATTCGGAATAATTTTCAGACGATGTATTGAGCCTAAACTGAGAACCTGTTGGTTAAGAAACGATGAAGTTTTAATGAGTTGGATTAAAAATAAATTGGAAATTCCATTTTTCCCTTTCATATTCACGTGTGTTTGCTGATGGATGGAGCACTTACACTTTTTCTTCTTCTCTTCATCATCTTCTTCATTTTCCTCTCTTCTTCTTCCAAACCCTAGCAATTTAACTTCATCTTCCACATCTCCTCCTCATTTTCGTTTGAAGGGAGCTTGAAGGAGGCTTGTGGAGCTGCTGTCTTCCTCCTTCTCTTCCTCATTTTCGCAGATTTCTCTCCCTCTAGTGAACCCATTTTCGTTTTTGGGTTTTGAGGTAGGTATACCCATATTTTTGCTAAGGTTTTGGTTAAGAGTATGTAGTATTATGTGTTTTGGGAGCTATGCATGTGAATGGATGTTCTTGAGGAGAGTAATTAATGCAAGGGTTTAATATGGATTCTATGAAAGTAAGGTTTCTTTGTGAAGTAATGAAGTGGATGTATTTATGGTTGGAAGGAGAATAATATTTATGAAGGTTGTTGGAATTTTTATGAAACCCTAACTTCATGGATTTGGGGGAAATGAATAATGGAGGTTGATGAGTATTAATTGTTGATAATAAATGTGAGATATGATGTTTAAGGGTCATTGGTGATGATATTTTGTTGGAGGAAGTTGATAATAGAGAAACCCATGAAAGGGTTTGGTTGTTGAATACATAATAATAAAGGGTGGCACCTAACCCATGGTGGTTATGGTGGATAAAATGGAATAAAAGAGTTTTGAGAGTTTACATAATAAAAACAGCAAGTATTTATTGATATATAAGTATTTGAATCTTAATGAGTAAGTAGAAAATTGATTGTATAATGTATTGTGATGTAGGAAGTGACCCCATTGACGAAGCGGGACCATCGAACCGCGTTAATTACTACTTCACTTGAGGTAGGAGGGGGTAACTTTTCTAAATGCATGATTTCATCCATTGGTGATGTGAAAATATGTATATGTGATTATGTTAATGGTTGTTTGAATGGATGATATGATAGGTGTGATTTGAATGCATTTAGAATGATGATTGTTATGTGGCATTGTGTTTGGGATAAAATTAATGATGTGGTAATATTATATTAATGAAGTATGATGATGGTTTGAAACCATATGTAAATTGAGATTATGATGTGAATGTCCCAAATATGTGTGTATGAGTTATGGAATGTGTATGCCACTAACTATTGATGAGAATAAGTTCAAAGAGAATTGGGATTAGATAAGAATAATGAGAATATTGAAGTCCACCAAGTGGTGGTGGTGAATGATTGAATGTGGAGTGGCATCTAGGATGCATAGTGTGAGGATGCACTTGATTTGCATTTGCATTGCATCCATGACATATCCTAGGGGGTTCCACTAGGCGGGCCCAGTGGGAGGGCGGCTCGGTGCACGAGCGTGTTATGGTTTTCCCCTGTGACTCGGTTTATGAGTCACGAAGCTGTCCATAGTTTGGTGACGAGGCACCCTATGTGGCGGGCCCAGTGGGCGGGCGGCTCTATGGTGAGCAAGTTTACCTCGGTGTCCGACGGGACACGGCTCTCTCGATGTGTGTTCGGGAGGGGCCCGTAGCACTTGTGGTAGTTGAGGCCACGATGTTGATCCGCAAGTCACAAGGTGACTAGTGCTACAGATGGGCGATAGCGGTTTGGTACCAGTAAAATTATGATGATGTAAGCATGCATAAATTGAGATATATGTGTACACAATTTTTCTACTGCAGTAGGGGCATAGTAGCACACCTATGTTTGTCCCACAATTGAATTGATATGGTATTTTTCCCACAGTCGGATCCGCATTGTTTGACGATAAATTCTTGTGCATATGCATTAGCCTTAAGAGCATTTGCATATAGCTAGAGATATGCCTAGTTGAAAGCCCATGGTGGCAACGGATGAATGAGAATTTAAAAAGGGAAAGAGTTGAATACTAACCCGATGTGTGTGTTTGGCAATCCAAATGATTGATATTGTGAATGTATACTTGAAATTATAAGATGTATTGTGTATAATGTATGATGTGTAATGATTGCTAATTGTGCAAGTATACATGTATTTCATCATAATGTATGACTTTAATTCATTTGGATTACGTTACTCACCTCCCCGTTGCCATTTTTAAAGTTGATGTAGGTATGACTTAAATCCTACAGCTTTTGGAGGCCGAGTTTGAAGGAGGTAAATATGGATAGGAACGTATAAGCCTTGGCCGGCATGAAAATCTGTTTTGGTAGAGTGTATGAGGTTTATATACTCAATTTTTGTAATGTTGATAATTTTGGAGGTCGTGGGAGAAAATTGGACATGTTTGTGTAAGGCCAATTTTCCTACATGACCCAAATGATGTAAAGAATGGATCATGATACTTAACTTTGATGAATGAATGGACGTAGTGTTTTATGTTAGTTCATGGATTTTGTGTGAAGATGTTGAATTTGGGTTATATGCATGAATTAATATTGGCATGATGATGTTATTGGTGTTTAATTACATGAAAGAATCATGTGGTTTTGGATTGTAGCATTATATGAAGTGATACATGCATAATGAAATAAGATAGGGTCTTAGGTGAGGCCAAATTAGAAGGAATTGATGTTGCATGTGTTATGTTCAAGAGAAATTTCATTTCTGTATTGTCCCTGCATAACTCGCTCAAGCGAGTGATGATCTCGCTCGAGCGAGATTGCTGTGAAACAGGGGATTCGTTTCTGCCCCAAATTCGCCCAAGCGAAGTTGCATTTCGCCCAAGCGAGATTGCCACAGAATCAGTGTTTTGATTCTAGACAATTTTTGCCCAGGCGTCGAAGCAAGCGCTTAAGCGAAGGAGAAGGATTTTGATTCTGGACGATTTTCACCCAGGCGAGTGGTGCCTCGCCCAAGCGAAAATAGGCCAGAGAGCTTTCAACGTTTCTGGACCATTCTCGCTCAAGCGAGCCTTGGGCCGCTCAAGCGAGATCGACCCTTGATACTCCTCTCCTTCTTCGCTCAAGCGTCTCGCACCCTTCGCTCAAGCATTCCTTCATTTTGCTCAGCATCGCCCAGCGCCCGCTCAAGCGTGTGTACGCTGGCTCGCTCAAGCGACTGGAGTCACGCTTGAGCGAGTGACACCTGATGCTGCTAATTATTATTTTAACTGAACCTTTGAATCCTATGCATGATTGTTACTTTAAATATTATTCTGAAGCATTGAGGAGTAATATTTAGGCCTTCTAGATTATATAAATTATATCCCATATTTTTATGAATGGACCCCTCTTGAAAATCAATTAGCCACTAATTAAACCAAATTAAATAATTCTTCCGCTGATTCTGATTGAAAAATTTATATTTAGTTTCACCCTCTCATATCTTCATATATGGGAGTGGTTCATTTTAGATCCAGGGGTTTGGTGAAAAATAGTTCACCACTTTAATTATTGAATTTATTAATATTTTCAAAGACGCGAAAAATTTTCCCCTATTTTATTTGGGGGTTTGGGCGTCTCATGATGCTTGTCAAAGATTCTCCAATCTCCATCATACGCCGGCCCAAGAACTCTCTTCATCCGCTGTGCCCTGGCCGTTCTACCAGTGGGGCCTTGATATTCTGGGTCCATTCCCCACTGCTCCAGGAGGTATCAAATATCTGATTATGGGGGTAGACTACTTCACCAAGTGGATTGAGGCCGAGCCAGTAGTGCATATTACTTCCGCGCGGACAAGGCGTTTTATGTATGAAAACATCATAGCTAGATTCGGTGTCCCAGGGCGGATTGTGACCGACAACGGCACCCAGTTCACAGACAAGAAGTTCACTAACTTGCTCGAGGGACTGGGAATAGTCCAAATATTTTCAACTGTGGAACATCCCCAAACGAATGGCCAAGCTGAAGTGGCCAATCGAGAGGTGCTGAAGGGATTGAAGAAGCGCCTTGGTGAAGCGAAGGGAGGTTGGACTGATCAATTATGCCATGTTCTATGGGCATACCGTACTACGCCACACTCCTCCACTAATAAATCCCCATACCGGTTGACCTACAGGGTCGAGGCGATGATCCCAGTAGAGTTACCGACCAGATCGGCTTGAGTGGAGTATTTCTCAGCTGAGGACAACAATGCCAATCTGGCATCAGAGCTGGACATTCTCCATGAATTAAGGGAAGGAGCCTTTGTTAGAGATCAGGTAATAAAGGCGAAGGCAGCCCTCCGGTATAACAAGCGCGTCCAATACAGAGCGTTCAACACTGGTGATCTTGTGTTAAGAAAGGCAAGTGTGGGGAATAAACTCACGCATCAAGGAAAGCTAGCGCGAACTTGGGAGGGCCCCTACGGAGTCTCTGAGGTGACTGGAAAGGGATCATACCGGCTGGAGGAACTCGATGGGACTTTAATCCGTAATAAATGGAACACGCAGAACTTACGTATTTATTACAGCTAGTTGGTAAGACGGCATGTACTCTTTTTCCTTACTTGAGTTTTTTCCCATTGGGTTTTCTCAAGAAGGTTTTAACAAGGCATGACCCCAGCTACGATCTCTTTGTAATATACTTTTAATCTTGATGAGAATGCAGTTCAACAACTCTCTCGCTCTCACTTTTCCTATATGTTGTGATTTATAGCTATAGTCTATTACGCATATTCCCCAGGACGGATGATCTCAATCACTTATTCTGTTGTTCGACGATACAACTCCTGGCGTGGACAATTCCCATCATTATCCTTATGATGGAAGTCTTTGAAGACTCAATCCGTACTCTTACGATTGGGATGAAGACCCCTTAGGACGGATGATCTCAACTACCTATTCTGTAGTTGACGATGTAACTCCTCGAGGGACGAAGTGAAGACCCTTAGGACGGATGATCTTAATCACATATTTTATGTCTTGACGATGTAACTCCTTGAGGGGGAACATGGGTTGTAGGGCTGGTCCTTTTTCAAGGCCACAAACCGAACCCCATTCGAATAAAACATGGGTTGTAGGGCTGGTCCTTTTTCAAGGCCACAAACCGAACCCCATTCGAATAAAACATGGGTTGTAGGGCTGGTCCTTTTTCAAGGCCACAAACCAAACCCTATTCGAATAAAACATGGGTTGTAGGGCTGGTCTTTTTTCAAGGCCACAAACCGAACCCCATTCAAATAAAACATGGGTTGTAGGGCTGGTCCTTTCTCAAGGCCACAAACCGAACCCCACCTGAAGGCCCGGATTGTAGGATTGCACTGAACTCTGGGTACGGTTAGTAGGATCAAACTGAACATCGTGCGAAGACTTAAGTAGTAGGATCGAACGAAACACCGTGTGAAGACTTGAGTTGTAGGATTAAACCGAACCTCAAGAGAAAGGTGTAAAACTTACCCTTTTTCAAGCCTGTACCAGACTCCAAGTATAATTTCCGTCCTCAACTCTGAAGTACTCATTACAGAGCGACTAAATGTTAATATAGTCGTTCTACGTCTTCGAGGTCGGATGAACTTTTCAAACTTTCAAAGAAGTTAAAAGTAACTTTTACAGCGAAATTTCCCTTCCCAATATACTCATACTTGGGGACAGGGCATACTTTAACTTAATTGTTGCTCATCTGTTATAATTTGTTATCTTAATCTGAGGTGATAAGAACGCTTTAAACAACAATATAGCTAAACAGAGCGGATTCACAAAGTATGGAAAAGAGTAAAGTATTATACATACCACTAAGTTATCTAACAATCATATACTTGACACAAGCAGCTGAAGAGAAACAAGAGTAAATTTTATTTCTGGAAGTGAGAAATTGTACAGGTCTCAAAGTATTTAAGGCTGGAGCTGATCCCAGTACACAGCTATAAATGAAAATATAAATCAAGAAACAGGTGGTTGATTCTCCGAAGTGGGTACCTCCGTCCTTTCCTCTTCGGCTCCATCAGTTTGAGCCCTATCTGAGCCGGCCTCTGCTTCAGTTTGAGTACCTCTGTGTGTCTCAGCTTCAGGGCCAGGAGCGGACGGTGTTGGCTCCATACTTTGACCCTCTGGAAGTGGAGGCAGTTCATAAAGAGCCTCACGAGGATCCTGATGCGAGCCGTCCTTCTTCACTTCGACAAGTTTTCCCCCATGAAATTCATAGAACGGATCTAAACCATACAAATTAAGCTTCACATCAGGGTTGCGGTAAAAAACTTGACGAAGTGCCAGGCCGAAGGATTCGTAAGCCACATTTTTGCATATCTCCAAGGCTTTGGCAGCCTTGGCCTTAGCAGCAGATAATTTCTTCTGGAGCTTGGCAAAATCCTCCTCCGACGGCCCAGTGCTCGTACTCCCCTTCCTCAACTCTTCAATTTGGGTCCCACTCTCCAAGGCTTTTATTGTGTCCATTCTCCATTATTTTGAGATCGTCAGCAAGCTTGGCCGATCTCTTCTTCTCCAATTGCAGCTCTTCTTCAAGGAGGGGAATGGACTTATTTTGCTGTTGAAGCTCAGCAACCTGCCGCTCTAAAGCTTTGTTGGCAAAGTGAAGTTGGCTTATTTCTTTTGTCTTCTTCTGAAGTGTTTCCTTGGCCTTCTTCAGTTCAGCCTTTACACCTCTGTGAATATCAGCTTGCTTGGTAGCCCAGGTATCCTTCACAGCGAGTTCGGTTTCAAGCTTTTCAACCTTCTCCATATAGTCCGCCTTTTCGCTCAAAGAGTCCAAGAGGCCGGATAGCTCATCTAGCTGCCAGCGGCCGGCTTTACATGCGCCTCGGACCTCGTTAGCATCGAGCGAGGGGCGGAGGCAGTACCTAGCCTTTGGAAGAATGGGGGGCATGGACCCCTGGAACTATAGGTATAGCGAGAGAAAGGAATTGCGAGGAGGGTCAAATGCTGGAGGGGGACCGCTCTCTGAGTCCGGCCCAGAAGTGGCATGTGAAGGAGGAGTAGAAGAGTCAAGGACAGGTTCCTTCCCCTTGTCCTTTTTAAGCCCAGATTCCTCAAGCGTCTTTTGGCGTTTCTTTGAGGGGTCACCAGAGGGAGGCTTCTCCAGGTCCGCTGTCTTGACCAGGTGCCTCTTCTTGTTTTTCTTTTCTGGGACAGTCTCCTCATCGCCCTGCCCAGTGGCCTCCGTTTGTTTCTCTGGTTCCTCCTTATCAAGGAGAGGAACCTCATCTCCCACGGCGGAAGTCAGAGGAATGGTTGGAGCCTTGGTGGCGTTCCTCTTCGCTTGAATCTCATTCTCCTCAGAGGAGGAGTCATCATCAGCCATCATGGTCCTTAGAGACAATATTTCTGGACAGGCCTTTTTGATTTGTTCTGCAAAACAAGGAAAATTGAATCAACACATGAGAAGAAAATAATCAGAACGGAATAAATGAATAGCATAACTACAGCAGGAACGAATATTACGGAGGTAGGTAGTGCGGACATCGCCATCCGCCAGGAGGAGCCTGTAAGAAAATCCTTTGAGGGTCTTCGAGGACGTCTGCATGGCGCTCAGCACCTTAACGGAGTGAGAGGAAAGCTCACCCTCATCAGTATAGTAAGCACGGCTCAACAGTAGAAAGTGCTCGTGCGTCCAACTGAGAGGAAATTTGGTAAATCCTTCCTTGTTGCGCCAGAAGACTGGCTTGTTGGGTTGAATATGGACCCGCGTATAATAATGTTTGAAAGAGCGTCCATCCACCTTAGCGGATTCAGTGTAGGACTTGAAGCTTACTATCCTTGGGTCACAACGGAGTGTTATGAACCCAAGGCCGCCCTTCTTATTAGCACGGCGGACCACCTGGCAGTAATAGAATAATTTGGCCATGATGGCAGTGAAGTGGAAGTGCTCTCCCAGAATTTCGAGAGCGCGGACCAGGCCCCAGCCGTTGGGGTGTAGTTGAGTTAGAGCGCAGTCAAGGAAGCGCAGGACGGCCATCTGAAATTCCATCACGGGGAAGCGGACCCCCAACTTTTGCAACACGAAGTCGTACATGTAGACCGACCTCTCGTCTGGGACGATGTGGCAAACCCTTTCAGATGGATGGGGTGCAAGAGCAACATAGCATCCTCTATACTTCTTATCTGAGTAAATCTTGCAGTGGAGAGTGAGGGGGCATTCTTCTTCACTCGCATGATGTGAGGGGATCTCCAAAAATTCCTCCTCAACCCAGCAGTACGGCCTCTCCCTGTTGAGTTTTTCCCAATTCAGCCGATGTGCCACGACGTTGACACACCCTTCAGTAGTGCGAAGAATCAACGTTTTTCCAGACCCCGGAATCTCCATGGTCTTTGATGCACGATGGAAAGCATATGTGCTGTGGTAGAAAGCAACATCGTCAGAGAGATAACCTTCATTACTTGACCCTTCATCAGAGCTGCTGGTAGCCCTCGAGTCAAGGGGAACCTCAGAGCGGCGTTGAGTAGAAGACGCTCGTGAGGAAGAAGTTTCAACTCTCTCTGAGCGACGAAGCCCAGCCACAAGAAGATTCACTGGAATCCTCCCACCACAGTGGCTAGAGAGGGCGCGAGAGCCAAAACTCCCCCTGTTTGAGGTACCAGCGTTGCCTGTTCTAGGGCGCATGGTGGAAGTAGAATGAATAAAATTGTAGGGAAGTAAAGGAAAGGGAGGTTACCTAAAAGAGGGAGGAACTTTGTGAAGGTTGAAGGCAGCAAAGAAATCTCCAAAAATTTGAGCAGAGGTTCACTAAGCTTGAAGACAAGGATGAATTCTAAAACTCGTTAAGTGTCCCTTTTATAGGTAACGAAGAAGCACAATACTTTGTTGAATACTTCAAAACGTAGCCTTTCAAATTCAAACGACCCCGTCGTTTGGTAACGTTAAAGCACGAACATGGTAACGTTTCAGTGAATGTTTTTACGAAATGGGCCTTTATCCGTTGAAATCCAGGCCCAATAAGCCCAATCGACGGTTACATCCCTACGAAGTAATGGCTCGTGTGTAAAAAGACGCATTTAATGTCCAATCATTTCAGACGCATTTAATGCACCTCAACCACTCTTCGAATACCAAGGGTTTTGATTTCCAAAAACTCTTGGGATTTCCCTTATTATTATGATACGCTGTCTGAATCCGTTGTATATAGCACGGGAAGAACGGTAACTCAGTTGGCAGAACAGATATTACAGAGTTTTCAGAAAGAATTTCCAGAACGTCCCACCGGCATCCAAACTTCTCAAAGGCTGTATAGCTCATATAAACAACTTAACAGTCCCTCATACAAGCTAGGGGACAAATGATCCGGTCTGGATACTGGTCCCCAAAGTTATGACGTCAGAATGACTTCATGAGAGGGAAACCGGTGTCACAGTTTAGGCAGTGTCACACCGGATATCCGGTATCCCTCCATCCGCTCTCATCTCATCAGACGTTCTAACTCATTCTCTCTACAATGGATACTTCACTCGTTCTCACAGCACGTCTATATAACCATTTGCCTCAGAATCATTGTGAGATAAGAGTTCCCTATAACTTATCAGCGAAGATACCCTGCATAGCGAAATATGTCAATGTCAATTATCTCAGAGAGTAAGTATAAGTGTCAGCGAAATATGCGGAAAGGTGATTATCCTCCATCCTTGTTACAGGATCGTACTCTGATAATTGACTTACCCCTCCTGACACACTCTGAGTACTGAGCCACTTTGATTGACACACTTCACACGCTATCAGAGCCAATGGGCCCACTTGCATCCAATGATTCATTTCCTACGTTCAACTATAAATAGCATGACCTAAAACACATGCAAGGTTACATTGTTCTAACTCACCCTTTACTATTGTATTGCTTGAGCACTTACTGAGTTCATACACTCTTCTGACTTGAGCGTCGGAGAATCTTCGCAGGTGGCACCACCTTTCGCCCTCTCTCAACGTGAATCGCTGGTGTGAAGGATCTCCAGGACAACAAGACCAGGACAACAAGACCGGTTTCTCCCACTGAAAGGCCGGACTACTACATCGGATACCAACTGTACCGGTGTGCAAACCCTAGAACACCTGAACTCTTGTGGCTGGTCCCACATCGGATCCTAGACCCCGGTTCAGACCAGTTCAGGAAAGAAGCTGAAAACTGGTGGAAAATAGCTAAAGACCGACTGATAGCTATGGGGACCGACCTGATCTGGGAGAATTTCAAGGGATGTTTCCTTGAAAAATATTTTCCAAATACTGTCAGAAGCTGGAAGGAATTGGAATTTATGGAGCTCAGACAAGGTAATCTGAGTGTGGAAGAGTATGTGGCAAAATTCGAGGAACTCTGTTTGTTTTATCCTCCTTTTTAATTGCTGGGTACTGAAGGCTCAAAGTGTATTAAGTTTGAGAGTGGTCTGAACCCAAAAATCAAGAAGACTTTCCAACACCAGGAAATTAGAAGCTTTCTGATTCTGGTTAATAAATGTTGAATCTATGAGGAAGATGACAAAGCTTCTACTGGACCGAGCAGTAAGTCGGGTAGTTCTTCGAAGCTACCACCTATCAGTTTTAAGAAGCATGGGAAGTCTGTTAGAGGCAGATCATCCTCTAACTTCTGAGGCCGAGTAAATTCTGGTGGTCGATCGATGAGTCGTCTGAGAGACGTTAAATGTTTTAAATATGGCGGTGATCATTTTGCTTGGGATTGTGATAAAGAAGAAGGGGTTATTTTCTTTCATTGCAATGGGAAAGGACATATTCGTCCTAACTGTCCTCTTTTGCAACTAACCGAGTCGAATGTTAGTGTAAACCGAGGAGGTTTCCGAGGACGAGGCAATGGAGTCGGAAATAGAGGAGGCAGAGGAAATGGTGGACGTGGCAATAATTCCATGATGCCGAGAAATGATCAAGTTGGGGCTTCTAGTTCACCAGCTGCAGGCTGAGTGTATGCCATTACTGCTGAGGAGGTTGCTCAGGCTAACGATCTTGTTAGGAGTAAGTGTTTACTCGGAAATACTATTCTTAATGTGGTGTTTGACTCGGGTGCAAATCACTTATTTATTTCCAATGATTGTGTGATGCGTATGAGATTACCTGTTGATCCGGTCTAGATACCGGCCCCCATTCTTGTGACATCAGACTGACCTCATATAAGGAAAACCGGTGTCCTGGTTCAACGTTATCACACCGGATATCCGTTGTCTGGCCGTCCGCCCTCACTCCACGACAGCATCATTCATTTTCGCCATAACGGTTCTATGTTCATTGTTACAGGACATTTATATAATTGTTGGCTTTTCCCTCACAGCAAGAGAAGAGCCCCTGATAACTTATCAACGAAGACACTGTTTGTAGCAAAATACGTCACATCAATGGCATCAGAAAGTAAGTGGGCCTGTCAGCAGATTATACGGAAAAGGTGATTATCCTCTCCTTTCCCTAGAGGATTGTACTCTGATAATTGACCTACCCTCCTGACACATTCGGAAAGTCGAGCCACTTTGATTGACACAATACACACGCAATCAGGGCTAAGGGACCCACCTGAATCCAACGACTCATTCTTTGACGTGCAACTATAAGTAGCATATTTCAATACAAATGCATGGTATCGTTGTTCTATCTCTGACTCCTTACTGTTATTTCGCTTAAGCATTCATTGAGTTCTTATACTCTTCTAACTTGAGCGTCGGAGAATCTTCGCAGGTGGCACCACCTTTCGCCCCCTACAACGCGAAACGTTGGTGTGAAGGATCTCCAGGACAACAAGACCGGCCTCTCCCACTGAGAGACCGGATTAATACATCAGATATACACTGTTCCAGTGTGCAAACCCTAAAAACACCTGTATTCTTGTGGCTGGTCCCACACCGGATCCTAGACCCCGGTCCAGACCAGTTCATTGGCATGCCCAGTGGGACCCGATAGAGTTATTCCCATTTTCGCAGAAGTTAGGTTGTCACAATGGAAGGTGATGGGAGAGATTTCGTGGAAGGTCACGTGGAGGATGTGACCCATCAACAGGCTGGGAGGAGACTCGTCTTTGAATCCCCTGTAACTCAAACCCGGAGGATGGTGCAAGTGCAGACGCCTGACCCTCGCGATGAGGTTATCAGGCAACTGAAGGAGGAGCTGATGGAGTTGAGGCGAGAGAGAGGAGGAGCTGGGGACAGAGTAGTGTCTCATGCAGAGGATGCTCACCATGCATCAGCGAGGGATAGATCTACCACCCTCCAGTATTCGAAGATCCCCACATATGAAGAGAGGGAGCAAACGCAGGACTCTGGTGATAGAGTCAGTATCAGGAGAAGGGAGCAGGCGGTGGTAACTTCAGGGACATACAAGCTCAGTGTCCCTTTTTCAAGAAGGCTGATGAGTATTGTCATCCCAAAACACTTGCAAACAACTCAGCCATTGTCAATCGGGAAGTATAATGGAGAGACCGACCCCACTAAACATTTGGATGCTTATGTTTATGACGCTATGTATCTGGGAGCAGACGAAGATGTCATATGCAGAATGTTCCCAAGGACGTTGACGGAGGAAGCTCTCAGCTGGTTTAAAAGTTTGCCCTCAGGATCTATAGACTCTTGGGAGGAAATGGCTGCTGCATTCGAAAGCCATTTCGTCATCTCTAGGGATATCCCAAGAACTTCTCACACCCTGGCCCAGATAAGGCAGGGAGAAACTGAAACTCTTAAGGAGTTCCTGAAAAAGTTTTACAAGGAGGCTGCTTTGGTCCCTAACCTCTCGGAGGCCATACAACTCCATATTGTAGTGGAAGCTCTTCAGCCTAGTTCAGCCTTTGCCCTATCTTTGGCAAAAAGCCCACCTACAACCTTCGAGGAGTTTCGAAGGAAAGCTTCCAAATATGTGGGCATAGAGATGCATCTAGAGGCAACTGCAACAAGAGTAAAGCCTTCTGCACCCGCTCAGCAGCCACGGAGAGAAAAGGAGAGAGTGAGGCCTGAAAAGCATGCCTTTAGAGAAGACTTTGTGAACGCTCGTCAGCATCCACGAGATAGGCGTGTATCATCATTCGATCACTATGCTCCGTTGAACACCAGGCACTCACAAATCATGAGGGAGGTTGGTTGGCCAACTCTGAACGTCTTTGGTATAAGGAAGCCAGTCCCAGCCAAGAGGGGTGGTAACCCACGTAAATACTGCACTTTCCATGAGCAGACAGGGCACAACACTGATGAATGCAAGGCGTTAAAGAATACGGTGGAAACTCTCATTCGGGAAGGAAAGCTGAAGCAGTATTTATTTAAGTAGAAATCTATGGATGAGCCTCACAGGATGGAGAAAAGGAATAGAGATCCTGATGATGAAGATGATAATACACGCAACCCAGCAAGGAAGTTCACTGCGGCTGAGAAGCAGAAGGGCTTAGTGATTGCTGAAGGTGCCCAACAAAGTAACATGCCCCAGCAGCAGAGGCAGGGCAGACGAGAAGTGATTGAGATGATAGCTGGAGGATTTGCGGGAGGAGGAGCATCAATCACAGCACAAAAGAATCACCATAGGATGATTCTGTCAGTCAAGGGTAAACCGAGGGATAACCGCCCTTTCAGGGACGGTGTGACAGCCCCGACGGTGTCATTTACTGATGATGACTTCGGCCCAACAATTCCAGGAGGTGATGATGCAGTAGTGATTGTGGCCGTTATAGCCAATAAGGATGTCAAGAGGATCCTCGTCGATCAGGGAAGTTCTTGTGATGTTATCTTTTATAATTGTTTCAAACGAATGGGTTTCAGTGATGCAGATTTACAACCATACACACAAGAACTCACAGCGTTTAACGGAGCCAAGCAACCCACTAAGGGATACCTCGACACTTTGATTTCTTTTGAAGGGGAGCCCGGTGCAAGAACGGTCAAGTCAAGAATTCTGGTGATTGATGTGGAATCCCCGTACAACGGTATCATAGGCCGTCCAACACTGAACGCTATGGAAGCAATTGTATCCACTCCTCACCTTTTGATCAAATTTATCGACAAGGACAACGGTGTGTCCTCTCTCCGCGGAGATCAGGAGATGGCTCGATATTGTTATAATCTGAGTCTCAACATGGTTAAGTTGGAAGTATTCAACAAGAAGAGGAAGTTGAACGACGGAGGAACAGCGGCAGGGTCTGTCAGTCTTATTGACTTAGACCCCAGAGCGGAATTGAAGATTGATCCACTCAATCCATCTAAGCCAACACCAGATGGTGGTTCCAGGGACGTCGTATTGGGAGATTCCCCTGAGAAGGTCACGCACATCAACGATAAGCTGGAGTTTGCTATGGAGCAATGCTTATTAACCCTTTTGCAGGAGTTCAAAGACCTTTTCGCATGGACAGCAGCGGATATGCCTGGGATGGATCCAGATTTCTGTTGCCACAGGCTTGCAGTGTATCCTAAAACAAGACCGGTGGCCCAGAAGAAAAGGAGATTGGGACCGGAGAAGCAGAGGGCGGCCTGCGAGCAGACAGAGGAGTTATTGAAAACAGGTTTTATAAGGGAGATACGCTATTCATCTTGGCTTTCTAATGTGGTCATGGTGCAGAAGGCTAACGGCAAATGGAGAATGTGTACAGATTATGTGGATCTTAACCGGTGCTGCCCTAAAGATCCATATCCCCTGCCCAACATCGATCGCATGGTGGATGATTCATCTGGTTACCAATACCTCAGTTTCATGGATGCCTATTCGGGGTACAACCAGATTCCGATGCGGGAGGGAGACCAGGAGAAAACTGCCTTTATCAATGACCGCGGTGTTTTCTGCTACACCGTCATGCCTTTTGGACTGAAGAACGCCGACGCTACCTATCAGCGCATGATTAGCAAAGTCTTTGAAGGGATGCATACAAGGCTGGTCGAAGTTTATATTGATGATATCATAGCCAAAACGCCCGCTGGAGGAGACCACATTGAAGATCTACGCCAAGTTTTCACTAGGCTTCGGCAATACAACATGAGGTTAAATCCTTTAAAGTGCACCTTCGCCGTTCCAGCAGGAAAATTCTTGGGATTCATGTTGACTCAACGAGGCATTGAGGCTAACCCCGGGAAATGTCAAGCAATCCTGGACATGCAGAGTCCTAAATGTTTGAGGGAGGTCCAATCATTGAATGGGAAAGTGGCCGCTTTAGCTCGTTTCATGCCTAAGATGGCGCACAGGTCCCTCCCCTTGTATAAGGCGTTGAAGAAACACAAGAGTTTTGAATGGGGAGAGGAACAAGAGCAAGCCTTCCAGCAGCTCAAGGCCGTTCTCTCGAGTCCACCAATTCTGGTTAAGCCTGACCCAGGCGAAACGTTAATCTTATACTTGGCAATATCCGATGAAGCTCTAGGTGTGGCCTTGGTGAAAGAAACCCCTGAAGGGCAGAGACCAGTGTATTTTACTAGTAAAACGTTTCAGGGGGCGGAAGGAAGGTATCAGAAGATTGAGAAAGCCGCCCTGGCAGTTGTGTGGGCGTCACGACGGCTGAGGCCTTACTTCCATGCGCACCCAGTATTGGTTAGAACGGATTTGCCACTCCGTTCAGTACTCAGCAAGCCAGACCTCGCCGGAAGGATGATAAAGTGGTCTATCGAGCTATCTGAATTTGAAATTTCATATGAGCCTCGAGGAGCCATCAAGGCGCAAGTGTTGGCCGATTTTGTAGTAGAAATGACTGGGGCGGACCCGGCCACTCCTCGAGCGCATTGGACTGTCTACGTCGATGGCTCGTCAAACAGCAAAGGTTGTGGAGCAGGTGTGGTGGTAGAAAGTGATGACGGCGTGCACTTAGAAATCTCCCTCCGTTTCAATTTCAAAACCTCTAACAATCAAGCCGAATACAAAGCATGCTTGGCCGGTCTCCGCGCGGCGATTGACATTAGAGCATCAGCAGTTACACTCTGCAGTGATTCCCAGCTGGTGATTTCACAGATCCAGGGGGAGTACCAGGCGAAGGAACCATAACTTCAATTGTACTTGAATTGTGTTAATGAGTTGAAGGGAAGATTTGAAGTTTTAGAGTTCAAGCATGTGCCCAGGGAAGAAAATATCAGAGCGGACATCTTGTCAAGATTGGCAAGTACAAAGCAGCCTGGTAGCACAACAACGGTGGTTCAAAGCACTTTGACATCACCCAGTATACCTCTGTATCCTTCTCTGAATGCTGTCATGGTGAGCTATCCGTATGAAGATTCTTGGGTCATTCCCTATATTCGTTATCTGGCTGATGGTCAACTTCCCACTGACGACAAGGAAAGGAGACGAGTAAAGAGGGAGCTGCCATATTTTACTATGGTCGATGGTGTTCTCTACAGAAGGGGATTCTCTGTCCCATATCTTTCATGTTTAAGAGAAGACGAAGTTCAAGCGGTCTTGACTGAGGTACACGAGGGGCAATGTGGGCACCACGCTGGAGGCCGAAGCCTAATGAGAAAGGTCCTCAGGGCTGGATACTGGTGGCCCACTGTGAAGCAGGACTCCGCAGATTTTGTGAGGAAGTGCGACGCATGCCAAAAATTCTCCAATCTCCACCATACACCAGCCCAAGAGTTATCTTCATCTGCTGTACCTTGGCCGTTCTACCAATGGGGCCTTGATATTTTGGGTCCGTTTCCCACTGCGCCAGGAGGAATCAAATATTGATCGTGGGGGTAGACTACTTCACCAAATGGATCGAGGCAGAACCTGTAGTACATATCACTTCTGCACGAACAAGACGTTTCATGTACGAGAATATCATTGCTCGGTTCGGGGTACCAGGGCGGATTGTGACTGACAACAGCACCTAGTTTACTGACAAAAAGTTCACGGATTTACTTGAAGGACTGGGGATAATCCAGATATTTTCATCTGTTGAACATCCCCAAACCAATGGGCAAGTAGAGGTAGCTAACCGAGAAGTGCTAAAGGGGTTGAAGAAGCGTCTGGGAGAAGCGAAGGGAGGATGGACTGACCAGCTATGCCATGTTTTATGGGCATACCGAACTACGCCTCATTCTTCAACTAACGAATCCCCATACCGGTTGGTGTACGGGGTTGAGGCGATGATCCCAGTGGAGTTACAAACAAGATCGGCCCGTGTGGAGTATTTTTCAGCAGAAGATAATAACGCCAACTTAGCATCAGAACTGGACGTCCTCCAAGAGCTAAGGGAAAAGGCCTTCGTCAGAGATCAGGCAATAAAAGCAAAGGCTGCACTCCGGTATAATAAACATGTCCAGTACAGAGCTTTTAACACCGGAGACCTCGTTCTAAGAAAGGCCAGTGTGGGGAATAAGTTCGCCCACCAAGGAAAGCTAGCACCGACGTGGGAAGGACCTTATAGAGTTTCGGAGGTGACTGGAAAAGGATCATACCGGTTGGAAGAACTTGATGGAACCCCAATCCGCAACAAATGGAACACTCAGAACTTACGAGTGTATTACAGCTAGTTGGTAAGACGGCGTGTACTCTTTTTCCTTGCTTGAGTTTTTTCCCATTGGGTTTTCTCAAGAAGGTTTTAACGAGGCATGGCCCCAACTATGCTCTTTGTGTAATCTATTTTCAATTTTAATAATAATACACCTTCACCGTCCTATCATTCTCACTTTTCTTATGTGTTATGATTTATAGCCGTAGTTTAATACGCATACACCTCAGGACGGAGGAACGCAACTACCCATTCTGTAGTTGATGAGATAATTCCTCGAGGAACGGAGGAAGACCCCTCAAGACGGACGATCTCAATCACACAATGTGTGCTTTGATGATGTAATTCCTTGAGTTGGAATGGGTTGTAGGGCTGGTCCTTTCTCAAGGCCACAAACCGAACCCCATTCGAAGACTACATGGGTTGTAGGGCTGGTCCTTTCACAAGGCCACAAACCGAACCCCATTCGAAGACTACATGGGTTGTAGGGCTGGTCCTTTCTCAAGGCCACAAACCGAACCCCATTCGAAGACTACATGGGTTGTAGGGCTGGTCCTTTCTCAAGGCCACAAACTGAACCCCATTCGAAGACTACATGGGTTGTAGGGCTGGTCCTTTCTCAAGGCCATAAACCGAACCCCATTCGAAGACTACATGGGTTGTAGGGCTGGTCCTTTCTCAAGGCCACAAACCGAACCCCATCCGAAGACTACATGGGTTGTAGGGCTGGTCCTTTCTCAAGGCCACAAACCGAACCCCATGCGAAGGCTTGGGCGCAGTAGGCCAGTTCGTACTGAAAACCGCGCTGAACCCCGAGTAACGGGCACAGTAGGTTCAGGATTAGCCCTGATCCGAACCCCGTGTTGAAGGCTTGGACTGTAGGATTGCACCGAACTCCAAGTACGGTAAGTAGGATCGAACCGAACACCGTGTGAAGACCTGAGATGTAGGACCAAACCGAACCTCAAAAGAAAGGCGTAAAAGCTTACCATTGTCAAAGCTATACTAAAATTCAAAGGCGATGTCCGTCCTCAGTGGTGGAATATCCACCCCGGAGCGGTTGAACACTGACGTACCCGCTCTACATCTTCGAGGACAGATAAGGATTTCTATCTTTTAAGAAGTTAAAAGGTAATCCTTGAGATAAACTCTCCCTTCCCAATGTACTTACACTTGGGGACAGGGCATGCTTTAACTTAATTGTCATTTATTCATTACAATTTGTTATCTTAATCCAGTGTGATAAGCACGCTTTAAGCAGCTAGGTAACCACGCAGAACGGACTCGCAAAGCATTGAAAACAATAAAGTGTTTTGTATAACACTAAGTTATTCAGCAATCACACATTCGATGCAAACAGTTGAGGAAAAGTAATAGTGAATCTTATTTTCAAAAATAAGAAAATATACAGGTTACAAAGTATTTTAAAGCTGGAGCCGATCCCAGAACACGACTATGAGTGAAAGCATAAAATTAAGAGGCCGGTGCTTGATCCTCCACAGTGGGCACTCCTGCCTTCTCCGTCTTGTCCTTCACCCCAGTTTGGGCACCTTCTTGTGCTTCAGCTCCAGAGGCAGCAGTGGACATTGTAGGCTCCATACTTTGACCTTCTGGGAGGGGAGGCAGTTCGTACAGAGATGCATGGGGTTCATGGTGCGATCCGTCCTTATGAACTTCTACAAGTCTTCCCCCATGGAACTCGAAGAACGGATCTAATCCGTACAAATTCAGCTTTACTCCAGGGTTACGATAGTAGACTTGACGAAGGGCCAGGCCGAAAGATTCATACGCCACATTTTTGCATATATCCAAGGCTTTGGCAGCTTTGGCCTTTGCAGCAGCTAGTCTCCTTTGAACTTTGGCATAATCCTCTTCTGAAGGCCCAGCACTCGCACCACCCCTTTTGAGTTCATCAATTTGGGCTTGCATCTCCTTCCGAATGGACTCCCACTCCCCAAGGTCCTTGTTACGACCGTCCTCCATAACTTTGAGATCGTCAGCAAGCTTAGCCGATCTCTTCTTCTCCAGTTGTAATTCTTCTTCAAGGAGGGGTATGGATTTGTTCTTATTCTGGAGGTCGGCAACTTCCCGCTCTAGGGCCTTGTTCGCAAAATGAACTTTGCTTGCCTCTTCAGTTTTCCTCTGGAGTGTTTCTTTAGTTCTCTTCAATTCCGATTCCACCCCCCTGTGAACTTCAGCTTGCTTGGCCGCCCATTCCTCCTTCACCGCGAGTTCGGTCTCAAGTTTTTCAACCTGATCCATATAGTCAGCTTTCTCGCTCAGGGACTCAAGCAGGCCGGACAGTTCATCAAGTTGCCAACGCCCAGCCTTGCAAGCACCTCGGACCCCAGCAGCGTCGAGGGAAGGGCGGAGGCAATACCGTGCCTTTGGGAGAGTAGGAGGCATAGACCCTTGAAACCACAAGTAAGGAGAAAGGAAGGAGTCACGTGGAGGATCGAACGCCGGAGGAGGACCGTTCCCAGAGTCCGGTTCTGAAGCATTTTGAGAAGAAGGGGCAGAGGACTCAGGAACGGGTTTCTTTCCCTTGTCCTTCTTCAATTTAGCTTCTTCGGCCGTCCTCTGACGCTTCTTCACAGGGTCATCAGAGGAGGGCTTCTCTTGATTTTCCTTCTTTACAAGATGCCTCTTCTTCCTCTTTTTCTCTGGGACGGCCTCCTCGCCACCCGCTCCAGCGGCCTCAGCTGCTTCTTCGGTTTCCTCCTCGTCGAAGAGAGGAACCTCATCTCCTACCGCAGAAGTCAGAGGAATGAGGGGAGTTTTAGTGGCGTTCCTCTTCGCCTGGATTTCATTTTCTTCAGAAGAGGAGTCATCGTCAGCCATCATGGTCCTTAACGACAACATCTCTGGGCAGGCTTTTTCAATTTGTTCTGCAAAACAAGAAAAGTTGAATAAGCATACAAGAAGAAAAATAACTAGAGCGGAATAACCATACAACACAAGGAGAATAAGAGCGGATGTTACGGAGGTAGGTGTTTTTGATGCCATCCTCGGCCAAGAGAAGACGGTTGGAAAACCCTTTGAGGGTCTTTGAGGCCGTCTGCATGGCGCTCAAGACCTCAACAGAATGAGGGGAAAGTTCGCTCTCATCTGTATAATAAGCACGGCTCATAAGGAGAAAATGCTCGTGCGTCCAGCTAAGGGGAAACTTGGTACACCTCTTTATTCCGCCAGAAGACCGGTTTATTTGGTTGAATCCGGACCCGCGTGTAGTAGTGTTTGAAGGAGCGCCCATCTACCTTTGCGGATTCCGTATAAGACTTGAAATTTACAACCCTTGAGTCACTACGGAGAGTAATGAACCCAAGGCCGCCCTTCTTATTAGCTCGGCGGACCACTTGGCAATAGTAAAATAGCTTGGCCACAGTGGCGGAGAAGCTAAAATGCTCCCCCAAAACTTCCAGAGCCCGGACAAGACTCCAACCGTTGGGATGTAGTTGTGAGGGGGCGCAGTCTAGGAAACGCAGGACGGCCATCTGGAAATCCGTCAGGGGAAAGCGCACTCCCAGCTTTAAGAAAACAAAGTCGTACATGTAGACCGACCTCGCATCAGGGACGCTGTGGCATATTCTTTCAGAGGGATGCGGTGCCATCACAGCGTATCGCGCTTTGTACTTCTTATCCGAATATATCTTGCAGCGGAAAGAAACCGTGCGCTCCTCCTCACTTGCATGGTGCGAAGGGATCTCTAGGAATTCCTCTTCCACCCAGCAATAAGGTTTTTCCCTGTTGAGTTTCTCCCAGTCAAGCCGGTGTGCCACAACATTGACACACCCTTCAGCAGAGCGGAGAAACGGTGTTTTTCCACGTCCTGGAAGATCCATGGTTGTGCAGGCGCGGTGGAATGCGTAGGTGCTGTGATAAAAAGCAACATCGTCAGAGAGATAACCTTCATCACTTGACCCCTCATCAGAGTGGCTGGTAGCCCTTGAACCAAGGGGAACCTCAGAGCGACGAGAGGAAGAAGACGCTCGTGAGGAAGAAGCTTCGGCTCTCTCTGAGCGATGGCGCCCAGCCACAGGAGGATTCGCTGGAATCCTCCCACCACGGTGGCTAAGGGGGGCACGAGAGCCAAACCTCCCCCTGTTTGAATGACCAGCGTGGCCTGCTCTAGGGCGCATGATGGAAGTAGAATGATTAAAATTGCAAGGAGTTGAAGGGAAGGAAGGTTACCTAAAGGAAGAGGATCTTTGAGAAGTTGAAGACGACAGGGAAATCCCAAGGAAATTTGAGCAGAGTTTCACTAAGTTTGAGAGCAAGGATGGATTCCTAAATCTGCTAAGAGTTCCTTTTATAGGTAACAAAGAAACACAGTGTTTCATCGAAGGTCACAAGGCTTGCATCAAAACGCAGCCCCTTCAAATTGAAACGACTCCGTCGTTTCACCATGAACGGGCACGAAAACAGTAACATTTTAGTAAACGTTTTGGCAAAATGGGCCCCCACTCAGTTTGAATCCAGGCCCAATAAGCCCAATCGACGGTTACACTCTTGAGTAATGATGGCCCCTGCATAAAAAACGTATTTACTGTCCAATCATGCTGTGCGCATTTAATGCCTCCCAACCACTTTTTGAATACCAAGGGTTTCGATTTTCGAAAACTCTTGGGATTTCTATTACTTATTTTATGCTGTCTGAATCCGTTGTACGCAACGCGAGAAGGGCGGTCACTCGTTTACTAGAGCGGACGCCACCGAGCTCCCAAAGACTTACAAGAATGTACTACCGGCATCCAGACTTCTCTTAAGAGTTGTGTAGCTCATATGAGCAACTTAACAGTCCCTCATACAAGCTAGGGGACAGATGATCCGGTCTAGATACCGGCCCCCATTCTTGTGACATCAGACTGACCTTATATAAGGAAAACCGGTGTCCTGGTTGAACGTTATCACACCGGATATCCGTTGTCTGGCCGTCCGCCCTCACTCCACGACAGCATCATTCATTTTTGCCATAACGGTTCTATGTTCATTGTTACAGGACATTTATATAATTGTTGGCTTTTCCCTCACAGCAAGAGAAGAGCCCCTGATAACTTATCAACAAAGACACTGTTTGTAGCAAAACACGTCACATCAATGGCATCAGAAAGTAAGTGGGCCTGTCAGCAGATTATACGGAAAAGGTGATTATCCTCTCCTTTCCCTAGAGGATTGTACTCTGATAATTGACCTACCCTCCTGACACATTCAGAAAGTCGAGCCACTTTGATTGACACAATACACACGTAATCAGGGCTAAGGGACCCACCTGAATCCAACGACTCATTCTTTGACGTGCAACTATAAGTAGCATATTTCAATACAAATGCATGGTATCGTTGTTCTATCTCTGACTCCTTACTGTTATTTCGCTTAAGCATTCATTGAGTTCTTATACTCTTCTAACTTGAGCGTCGGAGAATCTTCGCAGGTGGCACCACCTTTCGCCCCCTACAACGCGAAACGTTGGTGTGAAGGATCTCCAGGACAACAAGACCTCTCCCACTGAGAGACCGGATTAATACATCGGATATACACTGTTCCGGTGTGCAAACCCTAAAAACACCTGTATTCTTATGGCTGGTCCCACACCGGATCCTAGACCCCGGTCCAGACCAGTTCACCTGTTATTGCTATGAATCGGCCATTGAATGTATCTAATTCGACTGGTGTTAAACTATGGACTTCTATGATATGTGAAAATGTTTCTGATCCGGTCTCGATACCGGTATCCGTTCTACAAGGCATATTTCAACGTCTTTAATAGTTTGCCAACGTGCAACCAGTGTCATCGGTATACATCCGGACTCTAATTCCGTATCAGGCGTTCTCCCTATACCGGTTGTCCAGGATAATGCCATGCACATCGGATAATATACACGTCACCATACAGAAGACAAAGGGCATTGCAACAGGAACAAGGATAAAGATTCCATTTCCATACTACGAGCCAAAATCTGCTCACGGGAATGATCAACTTGTCCCCTAAATCCAGCCCATACTCCCTACGCTCAATATAAAATAGCCACTTGACTCAATCATACTGGTAAGTGTACAATAAAATAATAATTTATAATATTATTGGAGGTTAGTGGTTCCCCACTAACGAGTCCTCGTATATCGAGCCAATCAGGTATAAGAACTATCTTCATCAATGGAGAGAGGGATCTTCAACTACTACTTTTCAACTTACAATTACTCTCTGAAAACATTCCTCACTTGGAATACGATTACTGACTTGAGCGTCGGAGAATCTTCACAGGTGACACCACCTTTCGCCCACATCAACACGTGAGGATGGTGTGAAGGATCTTCAGGATGCCCAGATTGTCTTCTTCATACAGAGACATCAGATACATAGACCAGATACTCATATAACCGGTCTTCAGAGACATAATCTTTTTATTATTTGTGACTGGCCCGACACCGGATCTCTTGACCCCGGTTCAGGACATATCATTGGCACGCCCGGTGGGACCCGATAAAGTTATTCCCACATCTTACGAAAGAACAGTGGTTATCCATGGAAGGCGAAGCACATGACTTTGTGGAAAATCAACCTGAAGGAAGAACCAACACAAACACCTTCAGAAAGCTTAATTTTGAATCTCAAGGGGGCAGCTCAAAGAAGATGGTACCAGTGTCTAGCCCCGATCCTCGTGATAAGATGATCAGTCAACTCCAAAAAGAACTCGCAGAATTACGAAGAGAAAGAAGGCAGAATGAGGACAAGGAGTCATCTCGCACAAGAGACACTCCCTATACAACCGAGGGAGAAAAATCCACAACCCTCCAATACTCAAACATCCCCACGTTTGAGGGGAGAGAACAGACCCACGATTCTGATGATAGAGCTGCTAAAGGGAGGAGGGAGCTAATGACAGCATCCCCGGTAACTTACAAGCTCAAAGTTCCTTTTTCAAGGAGGCTTATGGGCATACACATCCCTAAGCATCTGCAAACCACTCAGCCACTCTCCATTGGAAAATACAATGGTGAAACCGATCCTACTAAGCATCTTGATGCTTACGTATTTGAAGCCATGTACTTAGGGGATGATGAAGATGTTATATGTCAGATGTTCCCATGAACATTGTTAGAAGAGGCCCTCAGCTGGTTCAAAGGTTTACCTTCAGGATCAATAGATTCATGGGCTGAAATGGCAGCTGTCTTTGAAACTCACTTTGTCATCTCTAGAGATGTTCCCAGAACATCTCATACTTTAACCCAAATCAAGCAGGGCGAAAATGAAACTTTAAAGGATTTCCTGAAGAGATTTTACAAGGAAGTATCTCTGGTTCCTAACCTCATAGAGTCCATTAAGCTGCATATCGTTATCGAAGCATTGCAGCCAGGATCAGCCTTCGCCCTCTCACTAGCAAAAAGCCCATAAACAACATTTGAGGAGTTCAGGAAGAAAGACTCGAAATATGTAGGTATAGAGATGCACTTAGAGGCTATGGCTGCAAAGAAAAAACCACCAGCACCATCTTCACAACCGCGGAGAAATAAGGACAAGATGAGGTCAGAACGTATGGAGAGGCCGTTTAACAAACCCAAAGTTAACAACTCCTCTCCTCGACGTCGAGAGAGACGTGTTAATTCCTTTAGCCATTATGTACCTCTGACAGCCAGACCATCTCAGATTTTGAGAGAGGTAGGATGGCCAGCATTCTGTATTTATGGCATTAGGAGGCCGGCCCCTGTGAGAAGACCAGGGAATCCCCGTAAGTACTGTGATTTTCATGAACAAACAGGTCATTCCACTGATGAATGCCAAGCTCTAAAAAACATAGTCAAAACGTTAATTAGAGAAGGCAAACTAAAGCAATACTTGTTCAAAGAAAAATCCTTTGACAGGGTAGACCGGAATAAGAAAAGAGAAAGAGATCCAGACGACGGGGATGATAATAGCCGTAATCCAGTTAGGAAGTTCTCTGCTGCAGAGAAACAAAAAGGTGCAATGACTGATGATATAGTTCATAGAGACGATATGCCCCAGCAACAGCGTCAAGGCCGACGTGAAGTCATAGATATGATCGCTGGAGGGTTCGCTGGAGGAAGAGCTTCGATTACAGCCCGTAAGAATCATCATAGAATGATTCTGTCTGTATAAGGAAAACATAGAGGCAATCGTCCTTACAGAGGAGAGGTTGAAGCTCCAGTAATTTCATTCTCTGATGAGGATTTCGGTCCAACCGTTCTGGGTGGAGACGATGCTGTAGTCATTGTTGCAGTGATAGCCAACAAGGATGTCCGAAGAATCCTTGTTGACCAGGGAAGTTCATGTGATGTTATTTTTTATAATTACTTTAAAAGAATGGGTTTCAATGACTCAGACTTACAGCCTTACACACAGGAACTAACAGCTTTTAATGGTGTAAAGCAGCCAACAAAGGGGTACCTTGACACCCTTATCTCTTTTGAAGGTAAACCAGGGGCCAGAACGGTTAAATCCAGGGTGCTAGTAATTGATGTTGAATCACCATTCAACGGCATCATAGGCGCCCCACCTTGAATGCTATGGAGGCAGTTGTTTCAACTCCACACCTCCTTATCAAGTTTATCGATAAGGACAATGTTGTTTCCTCCATCCGAGGTGACCAAGAGATGGCCAGGTACTGTTATAACCTGAGCCTAAATATGACAAAGATGGAGGCATCCAATAAAAAGAGGAAGCTCAATGATTGTGGAGCAGCTGCTGGTTCTGTGAGCCTTGTCGATTTGGACCCTAGGGCGGAGTTGATCATTGATCCGTCCAACCCATCAAAGCCCACGCCAGATGGAAGTTCCAAGGACATCGTATTGGGAGATTCTCCAGAAAAGGTCACCCATATTAATGACAAGCTAGAAACAGAAATGGAGCAGCGACTGTTGATGCTTCTGCAGGAGTTTAAAGACCTTTTCGCATGGACAGCAGCAGATATGCCTGGTATGGATCTGGACTTCTGTTGTCACAAGCTAGCTGTTTATCCGGAGACGAGGCCGGTTGCCCAGAAAAAACAAAGACTGGGCCCAGAAAAACAGAAAGCTGCTTGTGAGCAGACATAAGAATTACTGAAGGCTGGATTTATTAAAGAGGTCCGCTATTCCTCGTGGCTTTCCAACGTTGTCATGGTTCAGAAATCCAATGGAAAATGGAGAATGTGCACTGACTATGTAGACCTCAACCGTTGTTGTCCCAAAGACCCGTATCCTCTCCCTAATATAGATCGGATGGTGGATGATTCATCTGGCTACCAATATTTGAGTTTCATGGATGCGTACTCAGGGTATAACCAGATTCCGATGTGGGAGGAGGATCAGGAGAAAATAGCTTTCATCAATGATCGTGGTGTCTTTTGCTACACCGTTATGCCCTTCGGCCTGAAGAACGCTGGGGCCACATACTAGCGTATGATCAATAAGGTTTTCGAAGGCTTACATACCCAGATAGTTGAGGTGTACATTGATGATATTATCGCCAAGACCTCTGTAGGAGGTGACCACATAGAGGACCTGCATCAAGTTTTCTTACGTCTAAGGCACTACAACATAAGGTTGAACCCCTTAAAATGCACTTTTGTAGTCCCAGCTGGGAAATTTTTGGGTTTCATGTTGACGCAGCACGGGATTGAAGCTAATCCAGGAAAATGTCAAACAATTCTCAACATGCAGAGTCCGAAAAGTCTGAGGGAAGTCCAATCCCTGAATGGCAAAGTAGCAGCTTTAGCACGGTTCATGCTAAGTTACTTCCTCTGTATAAAGTGCTAAAAAAGTCTAAAAAATTTGAGTGGGGACAGGAACAAGAACAAGCATTTCAAGAGCTTAAGAAGGTGTTGTCCAAACCTCCTATTCTAACGAAACCTGACCCCGGTGACACGCTCATCTTATACTTGGCTATTTCAGATGAAGCTTTGGGCGTAGCCTTAGTAAAAGAAACTCCTGATGGACAGAGGCTGGTATACTTCACCAGTAAAACATTACAAGGCGCTGAGGTCCGATATCAAAAAATTGAAAAGGCCGCTCTCGCTGTTGTTTGGGCCTCTCGGTGGTTGAGTCCATATTTTCATGCTCATCCAATCATGGTAAGGACGGACCTACCACTCTGCTCTGTGTTAATCAAACCTGACCTCACTGGTAGGATGATCAAATGGTCCATTGAACTCTCAGAGTTTGATATATCCTATGAACCTTGAGGCGCTATCAAGGCTCAGGTCCTGGCCGATTTTATTGTGGAAATGACAGGGACAGATTCAGCTACACCTCGCGTTCATTGGACCATCTATGTTAATGGTTCATCGAATCAAAGGGGCTCCGAAGCAGGTGTAGTTCTTGAAAGTGATGACGATGTACACTTGGAGATCTCCCTTCATTTTAATTTCAAAACTTCTAACAACCAAGCTGAATATGAAGCTTGTTTGGCTGGGCTTCGAGCTACGATTGACATCGGAGCTTCTGAGGCGACGCTCTGCAGTGATTCACAACTCGTGATTTCACAGATCTTGGGAGATTATCAAGCTTGTGAGCCTCAACTCCAATTGTACTTAAACTGTGTCAAGGAGTTGAGAGAGAAATTCTCAAAAATGGAATTTAAACATGTTCCACGCGAAGAGAATACCAGAGTAGATATACTTTCCAGATTGGCAAGCACCAAACGGCCAGACAGCACTACAATGTTGGTCCAGAGCACACTGACGTCACCCAGCATTCCTCTTTTCCCCTCTCTAAATGCCATAATGACCAATTCCCTTTACGGTGACACATGGATGGCCCCCTACATCCGTTATTTGGCCGATGGGCAGTTTCCTACAGATAAGAAGGAAAAGAAAAGGATAAGGAGGGAATTGCCATACTTCACTATGATTGATGGTAACCTTTACAGAAGGGCACTCTCCGTACCTTACTTAATTTTTCTAAGAGAGAATGAGGTACAAGGAGTAATGGAGGAAGTGGATGAAGGACAATGTGGGCACCACGCCGGAGGAAGAAGTTTGATGAGAAAAATTCTCAGGGTGGGGTATTGGTGGCCCACGATGAAGCAGGATTCCATTGACTTTGTCAAGAAATGCGACGCCTGCCAAAAATTCTCTAATCTTCACCATACACCGGCGGAAGAACTCTTCACATCCGCTATTCCATGGCCGTTCTACCAATGGGGATTGGATATTTTGGGCCCTTTCCCAACTTCTCCTGGGGGCATCAAATATCTCATTGTAGGGGTCGATTATTTCACCAAGTGGATTGAAGCAGAGCCGGTGGTGCACATTACTTCAGCCCGAACTCGTTGTTTTATGTATGAAAATATTATAACACGATTCGGAGTCCCAGCGCGGGTCGTCACAGACAATGGGACCCAATTCACGAACAGGAAGTTTACAGATTTACTCGAGGGGTTAGGAATAACCCAGATATTTTCCTCCATCGAACATCCCCAAACCAACGGCCAAGCTGAAGTAGCCAATAGAGAGGTGTTGAAAGGACTGAAAAAACATCTTGGGGAAGCCAAGGGCGGATGGACAGACCAGCTGTGCCACGTCCTTTGGGCATATCGGACAACGCCTCATTCTTCCACCAACGAATCCCCATATCGCCTGACCTACGGGGTGGAAGCAATGATACTTGTGGAATTACAAATTGCTTCTACGAGGGTCAAGTACTTTTCTGAGGAAAGTAATGACACTAGCTTGGCATCAGAAATGGATGTCATACAAGAGCTCAGAGAGGACGCATTCATTAGAGATCAGGCCATCAAAGCCAAAGTCGCCATTCGGTACAACAAACGAGTCCAATCCAGGACTTTCAACATTGGGGATTTGGTTTTGAGGAAAGCAAGTGTGGGAAACAAATTCGCTCATCAAGGCAAATTAGCCCCGAATTGGGAGGGCCCATACAGGGTATCCGAGGTCGCCAGTAAAGGCTCTTACCGCCTTGAAAACCTTGATGGCACACCAATCCGAAACAAATGGAATACCCAGAACTTGCGCATTTATTATAGCTAGCTGCTGGAGCGACATGCACTCATTTCTCCTCATCTGAGATTGTTTAACGGAGAATTCATTATAACATGATCCCAACTACGCTTTTATTGTAATTCTTATTTTTGTTCAATAAGAATCTCATACACCAACTTAATTCTTTCGAGTTTTTCTCTATGCTATGATTTTCAGTCTTTCCAGTGTGCACAAATATATTCAGGACGGATGACCTCAGCTACCTATTCTGTAGTTGACGATGTAACTCCTTGAATATGTGTGAATAATCGAAGACCTGGGCACAGTAGGATTGGTCCTCTTGCAAAGACCATACCGAATCCCAGGAAAAGGGCGCAGTAGGATCAGACCTTTCCATAAGGCTGTACCGAACCCCATTCGAAGGCCCAGATTGTAGGATTAAACCGAACTCTGTGTATGGTTAGTAAGTTTGGCTGAACACCGTTGAAGGCTCGGATTGTAGGATTAAACCGAACTCCGAGTATGACTAGTAGGTTTGGCCAAACGTTGGTGAAGACTTGGGCGCAGTAAGCTGGTTCTTCTTCAAGACCACGCTGAACCCCGAGTAACGAGCGCAGTAGGTTCAGGATTAGCCCTGATCTGAACCCCGTGTTGAAGGCTCGGATTGTAGGATTAAACCGAACTCCGAGTACGACTAGTAGGTTTGGCCGAACATCAGTGAAGGCTTGGGCGCAGTAAGCTGGTTCTTCTTTAAGGCCACGCTGAACCCCGAGTAGATTGAGAAGGTCGGTGAATGGATAAAATCCAACACCGATTGAAGAAGGCTAGTAGGATTAAATCGAACGCCATTAAAGACATGGGTTGTAGGATCAAACCGAACCCCAATTGAAGACTTGGATTCTAGGATATAATTGGAATCCAAGTACTTATTATCAGACTCCTACGACAAGTAAGTTATGCCGAACTCCAAATCTCCCAGAAGTACTTCCCCTGGGAATTCTTCACTCGGTAATGCTTTCTCTTAAAATTCCTTATCTGGAAACACCTTAACTTCACTCGGTAATGCTTTCTCTTAAACTTCAAAGTTATCTGGAAACACCTTCTACCCAGAAAGAATTAATCTGAGACCTTCCACTCGGAGTTATCGCTCGGGAGAACTTTCACTCGGAGCTATCGCTCGGGAGAGCTCCCACTCGGGAGCTATCGCTCGGAAGAGCTTCCACTCAGAAGTATCACTCGGAATTTGTTCAAGACAAAGCACCCGTCCTTGACATAAAAGTAAGACTCGGTTAAAACGTACATGCTTTTACCGAGCAACATGAGAAGATTACAAGTAATGGAATTTCCCGGGTGACACGGCCAGAACCAACCTCACTCGGAGTCACTCACTCAGGGTCGAATATTTGCTCAGAATCACTCATTCAGAGTCAAATGTTCACTCGGAACTGATCACTCAATAATGCTTGGGGACAATATCCAACAGCTAACGAGTATTTCGAGGGATAAACACTTAGTAAACGTCGTCACGATTAGTTCCCCTCGAGACTAACACTACAAGCCGTTCTCATGATGACAACGTGTTTCCCCACGAGGGCAACCCCCATTATGGTACTTATAATCGAAAGCCTAATCATCAAAGATTAAGGTACTTTTCTTACTAAGCTTGTGTATGCCAAATGTTGTGATTTAAGTAATGACTTCGTCCCACTATAATTTCGATACAACACAAGATGGATAAGTTCTATCTTTCCTACCAAACCAAGCCTTGGTTATTAAAGTACCCACACATGGGGATAGAAATTGTATGTTATCATCCGTTTTAGATTTTACATATCTAAATCCTGACTAATTCATTACGCATACAACGTATTAAAGAAGTTGCCATTTCATTGATAAAATTCTGAAATACATAAGTGAGTGACTAAAATCCAGAGCTGATCCTGGAACACAGCGGAATTGATTCAGTAAAACAATAAGGAAGCCGCTATCTCTTTTGGCTTGTCTCTCCTCCCTCTCTTTTGCCTTTACTTCCGACCTTACCCCCTATCACCAGCAACCTCATCTGTTCCTTCATTTTTGGGCCGCTTGGAGATAGGGACCAGGAGAGAAGGCTCCATTGACTGGCCTTCGGGGAAAGGAGCCAGCTCGTACTCGGTGTTTGGCGGATCCTCCTGACGATCGTCGACAACAGCCAAGAGTTTCCCTCCATGAAACTCATAGAACGGATTAATACCGTTCAAATTAAGTTCCACTTTGGGATTCCGGTAGAGAATCTGACGTACAGCCAACCTAAAAAATTCCTCAACTGCTTGGACACAAATATCCACAGCCTCTTTCGCTCTAACGTTGGTAGCAGCCAGATCCGCTTTCAGAGCTGTGACGTCGTCATTCAGACTCACCAACTTTAAGTTTTCAATCTCCAAAAGCAGCTCCATTTCCCTACGTGCCCAGTCTTCAGCTCCTTGGGAGTAGATGAACTTGTTCGCCTTCAACTCCTCTCCTAGCTTGGTAGAATGCTCCCTCTCCGTACAGAGGCTGGCATGGAGGTCGGAATTGGCCTTTTTCTGATCAAGCAATTGGGCCTCCAGCTCTTTAATTAGAAATCTTTGCCGGGAGATCTCTTCATCCTTTCGATCCCCTTCATCCTTGGAAGCCTTCAACCGACTTTCCAGGCGGAGAATATTCGCTTTATCCTTGGCCGAGGCAACGGTAAGGTCATTAACTTTGCCCGTCAACTTGCTAAGTTCTTCACCATTTTCTGCCAGCCTATGAACCGATCTCAGGGGACCGGACAGTTCTGCCAATTGCCACTGTCCGGCGTCACAAGCTTGTGTTATTTCTTCAGGCTCCAGTGAATTTTTCAGCTTGTAGGGCGAATCGGGGATACACTCAGGCACTGGACCCTCATACACTAGGTATGGGGCAGGATTGGAGTTGGCTGGAGGTGGGCAGGAGACCTTGGGCGCATAATAAGTGGTTATTGGTTTGGCGCCAGAGGTAGCAGCATTGCTTGGGACATCCGGTGTGGTCCCTTCTACATTCTTTCCTCTAGGAGCCCCAGAATCGGTCCCTCCTTCGGAAGTCTTTGGTTTTTTAGGGAGAGGTTGAGACTCCGTTTGCTTGGAGGAGTCATTTTTGGCTTTTTTCCTCTTCTCTTCAGCCTTCTTGCCCTCAACACTGGAGGTCGGTTTCTCAGATCCGCCCTCCAATAAGGGAATATCATCACCAGCGAATGAAGTAAGGATTATGGTCTCAACGGTACCCTTCTTGGAATTCCGTTTTGCCTGAATATTATTCTCAACCGTAACGGATTTCCCTCCAGCTTTGAGCCCCTTCAACTTCTCCATATCTGATGACTCAGCCTCGATTTCAACTACATAATGAAATAAGAAGACTATCAGTAATAGAAGATTTCAAGACATAAAAAGAAAGAAAATAAAAAATGACAGAAAATTACGCAAATACTCCTCGCGGGTAGTTTTAGACCCTAACAAACGCCTGCAGGAAAAGAATTTGTGCGAGGCGGTGTATGCTTAGAGAGCAAAGAGAACGGAGACAGAAGTAGGGGTTAACTCAACCTCATCGGTGTAATAAGCCTGAGAGGTCAATAAAAAATGCTCGTGCGACCAGGCCATGGGAAATTCATTTATCCCTTCTTTATTCAACCAAAAAATTGGATCCTCAGGCTTAATACGGATCCTGGTGAAATAGGATTTGAAAGAACGCCCATCAACCTTGGCGGAGTCGGTGTAGGACTCGAAGTTGACAATCTTGGAATGAGTACGGAGGGTGATCAAGCTTACTCCTCCACTCTGCTTATTTGCACGACAGACCACTTGTGTGAAATAAAAGAGCATAGCGACCGTCGGCGTGAAGTTAAAGTGCTCCCCAAGCACTTCAAGAGAACGGATCAATCCCCATCAGTTGGGGTGAAGTTGAGAGGGGGCGCAGTCCAAAAACCTCAAGACCCTCATCTGAAATTTTGTCAGAGGAAAGCGCACACCTAAGTTTAAGAACAGGAAGTCATACATATATATTGACCTCTCATCCGGTGTGTGACATATCCGTTCTGAGGGAAGGGGAGCCAACACCATAAAACGCTCCTTGTGTTATTCCTTTTTGTAGACTGTGAAGCGAGGCTCCAACCTTGCTCCATCCTCCCTGGCGTGGATAGACGGTGTGACGTGAAGTTCATCCGCCACCTAGCAGTATGGACACATCTTTTTGAACTTTACCTAGTCGATCCGATGTACAACTACATTACACAGTCTAGAAGCCGTCTTCAGGATATACTATTGAGATGGTGCTCCGCTACTAGAAGTGCTTTCTCCAGTCATCTTCTTTAGAGCTAATTTAAAAGCCTTCACACTGCGGTAAAAATTCACATCATTAGAGAGGTATAAATCAGCGCTCTCCTTACTCTCACTAGAAGAGGATTCTGAGGAGGGTATTATCACCCTTCGCCTTGAATAGGGCGATGCCTCCCTCTCTGATTGAAGTGGTTTTGAGTAGGAGATCACAGGGATCCTCCCACCACGACTTGAGGGAGTTCGAGACAAGGCTCTTCCTGCTCTTCCCCTAGGGCCAACATGGCTCGAGCCAGTAAAACCTCTCCCAGACATTTAGAAAACTTAAGGAAAATACGAGGAGATGAAGGAAAAGTTTACCTAAGAAAGAAGATAGTGAATCAAATTTCATAGAGGCAAACAGAAATGTCTTCTCGAAATTTTTGCAGAGTTTCGTCAGGGAAGCAAGATTGAGTGATTCCTGAATCCACTAAGTATTCCTTTTATAAGAGGTCAAGAGACTCAATTACCGGTTTAAAGGTTATGTCGTTTACCACCAAATGACACGTTTTCATAAATACAAGGCTGTCGTTTCAAACCATAAGGCGCGAAAGTAGCGTCGATTCATCAAAAAGCCTCTCAAATGGGCCTAAAAATTCGAATTACAGGCCCATATAGCTCTTGAGTGACGGTTACAAAGACATGTGCATTTAAAGCAATAATGGCTCGCCCACGTGCTTGAAGGCATTAAATGTCCAATCATGAGAAACGTTGCAACTGTTACTCAAATACCAAGGGTTACAAGTTTCAATAACTTTTTGGGTTCTCGCACAAAGAACCTTTTGTCCGGATCCGTCCTAAGGAGCGCCATGACAACGAAGCTTTCGTTCCAAGGACGGATATTCACGTGACCATGTAATGCCGAAATCCAATACATGTTAAATAAATATTTTACCAACGTATATGAACTGTATCTAGACCTACTACAAAGGACGTAGCTTATATGAGCAACTTTACTAGTCCCTCACACAAGCTAGGGAACAAGTAGAATGATGATCTTGTCTCGATACCGGATTTGATGATGAAATTGAAGACTCAATCCGTACTCTAACGATTGAAGTGTATTCCCCAAGACGGATGATCTCAATCACCCATTCTGTGATTTGATGATGTAACTCCTGGTGCGGAAAATTCCCATCATCATCCTTATGATGGAAGTTTTTAAAGACTCAATCCGTACTCTTATGATTGAAGTGTATTTCCCCAGGACGGATGATCTCGATCACCCATTCTGTGATTTGATGATGTAACTCCTGACGCGGATAATTCCCATCATCATCCTTATGATAGAAGTTTTTAAAGACTCAATCCGTACTCTTACGATTGAAATGTATTTCCCCAGTATGGATAATCTCAGTCACCTATTCTGTGATTTGATGATGTAACTCCTGGCATGGACAATTCCCATTATCATCCTTATGATGGAAGACCCAACTATCATCTTTATGTATTTTTGCAGTTCCCTAAGCTCGGAACAATACTTTCACAATGGATGACATTTTTCCCTCCAGTGATAACAACATGAATTAATATTAGTCATCCGTCATGTGACACTGCTGTTGTAAACAACGGATCGACCCCTTCTCTCCCCAAAAGAATTAAGGGTAATGCCTTATGTCAGGTACCTACTCCTTAACATACTTATACTTGGGGATAGTATTCATGTATATATCTCTCCATTCTAAATTTATCTATCTTAAATGATCTAATTTTTTGAGGCAATTATTTTAATCCGACCTCAAGGTTAGTCATACGGAATGGATGATCGATTACTGAAACGATATATACATCTAAGTTATACTATTCTTTATGAAGTATTGAAGACAAATGCCTGAATGGAATTTTATTCATTCATAAAAAGCAGAATTACATGTAATTAATCAAAACCGGAGTTGATCCTGGAAAACAACTTTACATATGAAAAACAACAAGACTACGGAAGGGGAATCTGCTCTTGAGGCTCTTTCTGTCCTTCTCCTTCTCCAAAGTCTTATGTCCCTTCTTTAGGGATTTCTTCTGGAGCTTTCTCTTCTGGTGCCTTCGCACCTCCTTCAGATGAGACGACCTCCGGCGTAGGAACAACGGAATCCAAACCCATGCTTTGACCCTCGGGAAGAGGGGGCAAACTATATAAGGACTCCGGAGGATCTTCATGACGACCTTCAACCACTGCGACTAGCTTCTCTTCATGGAATTCATAGAAGGGATCCATACCATAGAGGCTAAGTGTCACAGTGGGGTTACGGTAGTAAACTTGGCGTATGGCTAGGCCGAAGGATTATTTAACAACTTGGCTGCATATATCAATGGCTTCTTTCGCCTCAGCTTTAGCTACAGCCAATTCATCCTGTAACCTCAGAAGTTCTTCATTCATTCCTTGAGATTCTGTGCCCCCAGCCTTCAGTCCCTCAATCTCAAGGAGGAACTTCTTCTCCTTTTGGGACCACTCCTCTGCTTGTTTAAAATAATCCTCCGCAGCAGCTTTGCTTTTATCTTCAAGCTCAGCGTATTTAGCCTGACTGTTACAAAGTTCTTCTTTTGACTTATCAAGCATCTCCTCCTTCTCTGCCAGTTTACCCTCCAAGTCTTTAAGTATGGTTTTAAGTTTGAGATTCTCCTTGTTCATGAGATCTCTGAACTCTTTAGACTTGGTTAGGTAATCCTCAGCTAATTTCAGGGCAGCTTTATCTTTTTCCACTGAGAGGTTGAGCTGTTCTACTTTATCACTCAGCTTATCAACCTTAGCAGCATCATCAGCTAACAGGCTGAGCGAATTAAGCATCCCCGTGAGTTCTGCTAGCTGCCATTTTCCGGCCTCACACGCCTCTTTGATTTCTTTAGGTTCAAGTGTGGGCCAGAGTTCGTATAGCAGCTGAGAGAGGATCGCTGGAGTTGTCCCCCGGTATGAGAGGAAGGGAATAAGGAATGAAGCGGTTGGGGAAGAGATCAGACCTGATCCAAAGACCCCGGAAAGAATCCCCTTGTGGAGTCTGAAAGAAATTCTAGTTGTATCCGAGGTCTCTACAGCTTTACCTTTGGAGGCCCTTGTTCTTTCCGGACTCGTTGAAGTTTTGTGTTTCTTCGGTGGAGGAGAGGATCTTCCTGAAGGGTCATTCTTGATCTTCCTCCTCTTCTCTATTATTTTGGGTTGGTCTGTATTTGCACCAACACCAGCTGAATCTCCCTTCACCAACGGAATCTCCCCTTCTGCATCCGAGGTCAGAATGATCAACTCAGGATGATCTTTTATAGAATTCCTCTTAGGTTGAATTTTATTCTCACCAGCCACGGACTTCTCTCCTGCTTTCAAGAATTTCATCTTTTTCATGTCTGGAGATTTTTGTTCTATTTCACCTACATGCATAAATAAAATGCATTAGCAATAAAGAAATGCTCAATATAATAAACAAAGGAAGAAAAGAGAAATAAAACGAGAATAACATAAATATTCATCTCGGACTTCGCTCAAACTACTTAAAAGACGTCTACACAAAAATGCTTTGAAGCGTGTAGTATAAGCTTCAAGGGCAAATAACACTGTCGTTGTTTCAGTAGATAGTTCAGATTGATGAGAGTAGTACGCTTGGGAGGTCAGAAGAAAGTGCTCGTGAGTCCAGCTCAGAGGAAATTTATTAAAACCCTCTTCATTCTTCCAGAAGACGGGCTTATTCTTTTTAATCGATATTCGGGTAAAGAAAGACTTGAAAGACTTCCCGTCAATTTTAGCCGAATCGGTATAAGATTCGAAATTCATGAAGGAACACAGAGTTCGGAGCGTGACTAAACTTACACTGCCTCTTTTGTTAGCCCTCCGAAATACCTGTGTATAATAGAACAGCATCGCCACGGTAGGAGTGAAGTTGAAATAGTCACCCAATACTTCTAGAGCGCGGATAAGTCCCCAACCATTGGGATGAAGTTGAGAGGGTGCACAATCTAAGAACCTTAATACACCCATCTGAAATTCGGTTAGGGGGAAACGGACTCCAAGGTAATGAAATACAAAATCATACATGTACACAGAACGTTCATCCGGGACGACATGGCAAATCCGTTCTGTAAGCAGTGGTGCGAACACCCTAAACCATTTTTTCATCTCCTTCTCTACATGAACTGTGAACCTCGGTTGAATTTGAGATCCTTCCTCATTAGCATGATGAGAAATTAAGTTTTTAAACTCATCAGCTACCCAGCAGAAGGGACATTTGGCCTGAAGTTCTTGCCAGTCTAGCCGATGGGCAACAACGTTGCACAAGCCTTCTGCTGTTTTCAGAATAGTTTGATCTCCAGAAGTTCCTTCTCCAGCCATCGTCCGAATCGCGTGGACAAAAATCTTTGTTCTACGATAAAAAGTCACATCGTCAGAAGGGTAACAATCATTACTCACTTCACTGTCTGAAGAGCAACTATAATCAGAGGACGACTCTGAGGAGGGAAAAGTCACTCTCTTCCATGAGTAAGGTCCCCTTTCTGAGCGACATGACTCAGTCCTCGGAAGAATCACAGGGATTCTTCCCCCACGGTGGTTAGGGTTACGAGAAGCTAATCTCCCCCTCCTAGGGCATATTTTTTCAAGAAAAACGAAAAAATAGAGGATGAAACTAACAGAGGAAAGAAAGTGGTTACCTAAGAAAACAAGGAGAGTGAAGACAGAAAGAGCTTCCCAAAACAAGCAGCAGGCGTCCATATGAAATTTTTACAGAGTCTTGCTAAGGAATCAGAAACAAGTGGTTCCCAGAATTCACTAAGTGTTTCTTTTATAAGAAACGAAGAGGGTCGGTTACAAATTCTTGGGTTGTGTCGTTCACGATTAAACGTGTCGATTTACAAGTCAAACGACAAGATCATTTTAAATTCATGGGCGCCAAAACAATGTAGATTTACCAAAGGGCCTCTCCATTGGGCCCAGAAGTTTTAAAAATTGTAAGCCCATTAAGCCCTAGGTGACGGTTACTGAGATATACGCCTCAGACGTAATAATTGCTCGCGCAAGTGTTTAAAGGCATTTAATGCCTAATCATGCGACGTAATTTATGCCTTACAGCCATTACTCGAATTTCAAAAGTCTCCAGTTTCAAAAAACTTTTGGAATTCTCATACAGCGAATCTTTGTCTGAATCCGTTATAACAACATCATGACAACAGAGCATTCATTTAAAGAACGGATCTTCATGATATAATAATGCACGTGTAAGAAAACATTTCCCACATAAGTATACCGGCATCTAGACCTCTCGCAGGTTGAATAGCTTATGTGAACAACTACGCAGTCCCTCACAAAGCTAGGGGACATATGATCCGGTCTCGATACCGGTATCTGTTCTACAAGGCATATTTCAACGTGTTTAACAGTTTGTCAACGTGCAACCGGTGTCATCGGTATATATCCGGACTCTAATTCCGTATCAGGCGTTCGTCCTATACCGATTGTCCAGGATAATGCCATACACATCGGATAATATACACATCACCATACAGAAGACAAAGGGCATTGCAATAAGAACAAGGATAAAGATTCCATTTCCATACTACGAGTCAAAATCTGCTCATGGGAATGATCAACTTGTCCCCTAAATCCAGCCCATACTCCCTACGCTCAATATAAAATAGCCACTTGACTCAATCATACTGGCAAGTGCATAATAAAATAATAATTTATAATATTATTGGAGGTTAGTGGTTCCCCACTAACGAGTCCTCGTATATAGAGCCAATTAGGTATAAGAACTCTCTTCATCAATGGAGAGAGGGATCTTCAACTACTACTTTTCAACTTACAATTACTCTCTGAAAACATTCCTCACTTGGAATACGATTACTGACTTGAGCGTCGGAGAATCTTCGCAGGTGACACCACCTTTCGCCCACATCAACGCGTGAGGACAGTGTGAAAGATCTCTAGGATGCCCAGACTGCCCTCTTCATACAGAGACATCGGATACATAGACCAGATACTCATATAACCGGTCTTCAGAGACGTAATCTTTTCATTATTTGTGACTGGCCCGACATCGGATCTCTTGACCCCGGTTCAGGACAGATCAGTTTCTTTCACTTTGGGTGATAGGAGTTTTATGGCTGACTTAACATGTCTACCTTTGAGAGGTCTTGACATTATCCTCGGTATGGATTGGCTGTTGGCTAATAGGGTCCTAGTTGACTGTCGAAATCGGAGGGTGATCTTCCCTAATCAGAAAGCCGATGATTATGAAATTCAAGGTATATCTCAACTATTTATGTTATTTTGTATGACCGATGGAAAGAGTGAGTCTAGAATCCAGGATATTCCTGTTGTATGTAATTTTTCCGAGTTATTCCCGGAGGATGTACCTGGTATTCCTCTTGATAGAGAAGTTGAATTCTCTATTGATCTGATTCCTGGAGCCGAGCCAGTCTCCAGTGCTCCCTATAGAATGTCCCCTGCTGAGTTAGCAGAGTTAAAGAAACAAGTTGATGAGTTGCTAGAGAAACAATTTATCCGACTGAGTATATCACCGTGGGGTGCTCCGGTGTTACTCGTTAAGAAAAAGGATGGCAGCATACGGTTATGTGTTGATTACTGACAATTAAATAAGCTGACCATCATGAATAAATACCCATTGCTTAGAATTGACGACTTGATTGATCAGTTACGTGGTGCATCAGTCTTTTCTAAGATTGATTTACGATCAGGATATCATCAAATCCGAGTGAAAGCTGCTGACATTCCTAAGACGACATTCAGGACCCGGTATGACCATTATGAATATGTGGTAATGCCGTTCGGAGTGACTAATGCTCTGACTGTGTTCATGAACTATATGAACAACATTTTTCATCCCTATTTGGATCGGTTTGTAGTGGTATTTATCGATGATATATTGATTTATTCAAAGTCTTATGAGGAGCACGAAGAACATCTCCAATCGGTACTTCAAGTGTTAAAGGAAAAGCAATTATTTGTCAAACTGTCTAAATATGAATTCTGAATGAACAAGATTCAATTCCTGGGTCATGTCATCTCCAGTGAGGGTGTCTCGGTAGATCCTTCAAAGATCGAAGCTGTGATGAATTGGGAGAGACCTTAGTCGGTTACCGAGGTCAGGAGTTTTATGGGGTTAGCCGGTTACTATCGGAGATTCATTGAAGGATTCTCCAAAATTGCCTTGCCATTGACCAAGCTGACCCGGAAAAATGTTCCTTTTGTGTGGTCTTCCGAGTGTGAACAGAGTTTTCAAGAATTGAAGACCCGACTGACTTCTACTCCTGTATTGGCCTTGCCGAATCTACAGGAAAGCTTTGTGGTTTACTGTGATGCATCCGGACTCGGTCTAGGATGCGTATTGATGTAGAATGGCCGAGTGATTGCTTATGCTTCTCGACAATTACGACCACACGAGCAAAACTACCCTACCCATGATCTGGAATTGGAAGCTGTGGTCTTTGCACTGAAAATTTAGAGGCATTATCTTTATGGCTCTAAGTTCGAAGTGTATAGTGATCATAAGAGTCTGAAATATTTGTTTGATCAGAAGGAGTTGAATATGAGGCAGAGAAGGTGGATTGAATTTCTAAAAGACTATGACTTCGACTTGAAATACCACCCGGGAAAGGCAAATGTTGTAGCTGATGCCTTGAGTCGGAAGTCCATTCATATGGCAGTGATGATGGTTAAAGAGATGGAATTGCTTGAACAATTCTGAGACATGAACCTGCAAGTAAATGTTTCTTCTCCCGGAAAAGTAACTCTCGGTACATTGAAAATAGTCAATGAATTTTTGAAGCTTGTTTATGTACAATAGATGTCGGATTCTTATTTAGCCGAGATGAAAGAAACTCAGGCTAAAGGCAAAGATCTATCCTTAACCAAGGGTTCTGATGGCATTTTCCGAGTGAAAGGTAGAATTTATGTACTTGATTCGGGTGATTTACGACGATCGGTACTCGATGAAGCACATAGGAGTATGCTGAGATTCATCCGGGTACTACTAAGATGTATCATGATTTGAAATTACATTTTTGGTGGCCCAGAATGAAGAGCGATGTGGTCGACTTCGTGGCTCATTGTATAATCTATCAGAAAGCAAAGGTTGAACATCAAAAACCGTCCGGTGGTTTACAACCTTTAGAGATTCCCGTGTGGAAGTGGGATGCTATTGCTATGGATTTTGTAATGGGATTACCCAGGACTCGGAGTGGTCATGATGCTATCTGGGTTATTGTGGACCGATTGACAAAGTCTGCACACTTTTTACCGATCAATATGAGTTACCCCTTGCCTAGACTAGCACAGTTGTATATTAGTGAGATAGTCCGACTGCATGGTGTTCCATCTTCTATTGTGTCGGATAGAGATTCGAGATTTACTTCCCGATTTTGGGGGAGTTTGCATCAGGAGTTAGGCACGAAGCTCCAATTGAGTTCGGCCTATCATCCTCAGACAGATGGGCAGTCCGAGCGAACTATCCAGAGTTTAGAGGACTTGTTGAGGTCCTGTGTGCCAGAGCATGGTGGTAGTTGGGAGTAATACCTTCCACTGATTGAATTTACTTATAATAATAGCTATCACAGTAGCATAGGTATGGCTCCATATGAGGCTTTATATGGCAGGAAATGCCGAACACCTCTTTGTTGGTCGGAATCAGGCGAGAGTTTGATGTTAGGACTTGAGATTGTGCAGCAGACTTTTGAGCAAATTCAAATGATCAAAGATAAAATGAAAGCATCCCAGGACCGTCAAAAGAGTTATTATGATAAGCGGACGAAGCCGATTGAATTTCAGGTCGGCGACAAAGTGTTTCTGAAAGTTTCTCCTAGCAAAGGCATTGGGAGAGCTCTGAAAAGTAAGAAATTGAGCCCGAAGTACATTGGTCCGTATGAAATATTGAAGAGAGTCGGCCCTATAGCCTATCAGATAGCATTGCCATCTCATTTGGCAAATCTGCATAGTGTATTTCACGTTTCTCAACTAAGAAAGTACTTGTCGGACCCTACTCATGAAATGCTGAATGATAATGTTGAAATCCGGGACAACCTGACCACTATAGCCGAGCCCACTGGTATAGTGGACCGGTCGGTAAAACGCTTGAGAAGCAAGGATGTTCAATTGGTCAAAGTTGCATGGCAACATGATCAATCTATTATGCATACTTGGGAATGAGAAGACGCTATGAGGCAACAATATCCCGAGTTATTTCGTTAAGGTATGTCTATGTTTAAATTTTGAGGACAAAATTTTTGTAGAAGGGGAGAAATGTAACATCCTGAATTTTTGAAAATAATTTATTAAGGATCAGTGAGGAATTTTCGAGTGAATATTGTTGGAAATAAGTTATTCCGAGTGAAGCAAGACGGAGAAAGCTATTCCCAAATGAGACTAAGATGTTTCCGAGTGAAACATCATTAGGAGAATTATTTCTAAGTTAAGAAAACTGTGTCCGAATGAGACACTTTTCGAGTGAGGTAAATCCGAGTGAAACGTTTTCGAATAGATCGTTTCCGAGAGAAGTACCTCCGAGTGCAGAAAAGCTTTAATTTCAAATAAGTACTTCTCGGGCCAAGATGTTTCTGAGTAGTGAACTTCTGAATGGAGTATATCCGAGTTGAGAGACTTTTCGAGTGAAGTGTCTTTGAGTATGATACTTCCGAGTGGAATGGTACCGAGTGAGACGATTCCAAGTGGAAAGGCGTCAAGTAAGAAATTTCTAATATCCGTATGATGTGCCACTGAATGGGACATACCGAGTGAGTCTTTTCCAGGAAGAGTGCTTCTGGACAAAGGAAGACTTTAACTGCGAATGAATATGTTTCTGAGAGAATAATTCCGAGGGAAGTAAATATTCGAGAGGTAAGTTTCCGAGTGGTGAAACTTCATTCAAATCATGCTCGGGTCGATATTCAGAGTTACCGAGAGCTTGTACTCGGATTAGTCTTCAAGACTATCTTCGACCCCGAGTGATCCTTTTTTGTGGAAAGATTTCCAAAAGAGGATTGTCTTCAAACTCCGAGTGATCTTTTCGAATGAAAGACTTCCGAGATATGCAAGTGAAGGCTTGACTCGGGCAAAAATATATCTGAGTGAGATGTCTGAATGAGACATTCCGAGTGGATCATTCCCGAGGAAGGAAAGCTGAGAGTTTCATGTGAAAACCTTTCCGAGTGAGTTTACTCCGAGTGAAGTAATTCTGAATGGAAAGAGGTTTTGATAGATCTTTCTCGGAAAGAGGGATGTGCCCAGAATACTGAAACTGAGTCGGGATTGATAATTACTCCAATTATTGGAGCTTTCCACGTCACTATTCTAGCAGATTCTCTTTCCTGATTTTGCTAAGTGGTGGACCCTCTCCATTATCCTATCCTCTTTTATTTTATTATTTCGTTTTGTCCTTATATCATAAATGCGTGTATCAGTGCTTATTCAATTCGCTTATTCAATTCGTTCATGTCTTTTTCATGAACAAATTATGTCTTATCCTATATTTAGATTAGCTTGGAATTATTAGGGTGTCAACATCACCTTTAATATTTTTCTTTTCCAATCATTATTGGAAATTATCAATAAAAGAGGAGACCATTCTGTATTCTTCTCTTTAACGTGAAAGTTTGGCTTTTAAGGAGTAAGAGCTTTAAGTTTCATAAGGAAGCTTTGCATTGTTTAGAGTTGAATTACAGTTGGAATTTGTGAGTTGTGACTTGCTTTAGCTTGAGGAATTCTTTATCTCCAGGTAGGGGGAGCGTTACATTTTAAATGCATGGTTTATGAACGGATTCAGGATAATATTATTGTATTTAATAAGAAATCCTGAATATATATATATATATATATATATATATGTTATGTGTGACATATTTGTGATGATTGTGATATTTCTGTTCATATGATCTTGATGTTGATATGTGATTGATGATGATGATATGAATGTTATTCATGAATTTTTCATGATGTATGAATGCATGGGATGCATATTGATAAAGCATGGGATGCTTATATGATGAACAAATATGAAATATTATGTGGTTTCGAGGATTCCACAAAAAGATCTTGGGTGGGACTCAAGGCAAACCTCTTGAGCGGGGCTCGGGGTTTAGCCCGTGACACTACCGTTGTCACCGGGAGTGATTGTGTCACATGAGAGGGCAAACGGTTTGGTACCAGTAAAACGGCTGGATCAGCTGAGAGTTGAGTTATGGCTGAGAGCCAGTGTTGCAACACAAAATTAAAAGACTTAATGGATCCATTTGATTGAGCATGTGTATGCATTGTTATATATGAGAATAACATGATGAAATGAGAACGAATGATATATGATGAGTTTCTATGTATTCTGATATGATTTATATATGTAGTTATGAATTGGAATTTTAATCCGATTCAATAACTATCATTTGACATGTTTATGCTCACCCCCTACTGTTGTCATTTTTACAGTGGACATAGGACCCAGCAATGACGTGTGAGATCACTCAACCGACTGGAGCATTATGTATTTATGTGTATTGTACATAATGCACATAGTTGTTTGTAGAAGCCTTGGCCGGCTCCTGTGTATATCGATTTGTAAAATATTTGTAAATTTGAATGAGCCGGTTTATGTAATGCCGACTGTATTATTATGTTAAATTGAAAATTCTGTTTTAAAATTTGAAATATTTACGAAAAATTTATTTGGAAATTTGGGATGTTATAGGCAACATACTAGAGAATAATGAACAAGGTTTTTGATGGAATGAGATCAAAAGTGGTCAAGGTTTATGTAGATGATATAATAACCAAGACACCGGTTGGAGGGGATCACGTTGAAAACTTAAGGAAGGTGTTTCAAAGACTGTAGCTCTATAATATGAGGTTGAATCCCCTCAAATGCATGTTTGCAGTACCAGCTGGAAGGTTCCTAGGTTTTATGTTAACTCAGAGAGGTATAGAAGCTAATCCAGACAAGTGTAAAGCAGTGAGAGTGCTTCAGAGTCTGACCAATGTAAGAGAGGTGCAATCGTTAAATGGAAAAGTGGCAGCACTATCCCGGTTCATGCCAAAAATGGAACACCGGTCACTACCTCTCTACAAGGCATTGAAGAGGAACAAGGCGTTTCAGTGGGGAGAAGAGTAGGAAAGAGCGTTTCAAGAGCTGAAGGAGGTTCTAGAAAACCCGCCGGTGTTGACGAAGCCTGACCCTGGAGAAAAACTATTTATTTACTTGTCTGTGTCCGATAAAGCAATTGGAGCCACACTCGTAAATGAAACAGTTGAGGGTCAGAGGCCGGTATACTTTGTGGGTAAAGTACTACAAGGATCGGAGGGCCAATATCAAAAGTTGGAAAAGGCTGCCCTAGCATTGGTCTGGATGTCTCGACGCCTAAGACAATATTTTCATGCACATTCAATCACAGTCCAGACGGATCTCCCTTTGAGAACGGTGTTTCATAAACCTGACCTAGCAGGAAGAATGATGAAGTGGGCGATAGAGCTATCAGAGTTTAACATCTCTTATGAACCATGAACAACCATAAAAGCCAAGTCTTGGTGAATTTTGTGACGGAGCTAACTGGAGAAGCCCCAACACTACCACGGGAGCATTGGAAATTTTTGTCGACGGATCGTCGAATGGAAAAGGGTGTGGGGCCGGAGTAGTAGTTAAGAGTGAAGACGGGGTGAGTGTGGAGATCTCCCTCAGATTTGACTTCAAAACATTGAACAACCAAGCGGAGTACGAGGCATGTTTAGCAGGACTCAGAGCAGCCTTAGATGTGGGGGCACGCACGGCGGTGCTTTGCAGTGATTCACAGTTAGTGGTTTCACAAATTAATGGGAATTATCAAGCGAAAGAGTCGATGTTACGGTAATACCTGACGAAAGTTAAGGAGCTAGGAGAAAAATTTGCCACGGTAGAATTCAAGCATGTCCCGAGGGAGGAGAACATAAGAGCTGATGTCTTGTCTCGACTGGCCAGCACGAAAAAGGCAGGGTGCACTACTACGGTAGCTGCTCCGAGCATCTCGAATCCACTTAAGGTGTATGCCGTCCAGTTTAGAGCATACCCAGAAGACTCTTGGGTTATTCCAATTATTCGATATGTAGTGAGTGAACAACTTCTGGAATGCCCAATCAAGAGGAAGAGGCTGGAAAAAGAGCTACCAAACTTCGCATTGGTAGATGGGGGTTTGTATAGAAGAGGAATAACAACACCTTATTTAAGGTGCATAAATGAGGCCGAGGTGGGTGAGGTACTCTCTGAAGTACATGAAGGGACATGTGGCAACCATTATGGAGGCAGAAGTTTGGCTAGGAAGGTGTTAAGGGCAAGTTATTGGTGGCCCACTTTAGCCAAGGACGCAGTGGAATATGTTAAAAAATGCGATGTATGTCAAAAGAACAGCAACGAGTATCATGTCCCAGTTGAAGAACTATTCACATCCGCAGTCCCTTGGCCTTTCTACCAATGGGGCATAGACATTTTGGGACCGTTCCCTAAAGCTCCAGGCGGAGTCAAGTACTTAATCGTCAGAGTGGACTACTTTACAAATTGGATCGAGGCAGAGGCAGTAGTGCACATCACTGCAACACGGACGAGGAGGTTCTTTTATGAGAACATCATTACAAGGTTCAGAATACCAGGAAGGGTGATTACGGACAATGGGACGTAGTTCACAGATTCCAAGTTCAAAAGCCTACTCAAGGGACTGCAGATTAAACAAGTATTCTCATTAGTCGAACATCCTCAGACTAATGGCCAGACCGAAGTCGCAAATAGAGAAATCCTGAGAGGGCTAAAGAAACGCCTGGGTGAAGCAAAGGGAGAATGGGCCAATCAGCTATGTCATGTCCTATGGGCACATCGGACGACCCCACATTCGTCTACTGGTGAAGCCCCATTCGGTTGGTGTACGGAGTAGATGTAGTAATATCGGTGGAAATAAACTTAATGTCTCCAAGGATTCAACAATTTGAAATGATGGATAATGACCAAAGGATAAGAAACGAGCTGGATTTGCTAACCAAAGTTAGGGAAGCAGCTTTTATCCGGGATCAAGCAGTCAAAGCCAAGGCCAGAAGATTTAATGTGGGCGATCTCGTCCTAAGGAAAGCATCAGTTGGAAATTGACTTGCGCACCAAGGAAAATTGGCACCAATGTGGAAAGGACCATACCGGGTGAATGAGGTCACACCAGGAGGAGCTTACTTGTTAGAAACCTTAGAATGAGAAGTGTTTAAGCGTAAGTGGAATGTAAAGAATTTCTGTGTGTATTACAGCTAACCGACACTATAAGTCATGCACTCTTTTTCCCTACCCAAGGTTCTCCCACAGGGTTTACTTGGGAGGTTTTTAATGAAGTATGCAACTGGGGTGTTATTTGATTAATAAAAGTAATATTGTGTGGATGATAATGTGCTTCGGCGGACTTCTCTGAGAAATCTATTTAAACCCCAAAGTGGTCTAAAGGACCCCAGAGTGGTTAAGTTTTATTAAACCCTGGAGTGGTCTAAGGACCCCAGAGTAGTTAAATTTTATTAAACCCCGGAGTGGTCTAAGGACCCCAGAGTGGTTAAGTCTTATTAAACCCCGGAGTGCTCTAAGGACCCTAGAGTGGTTAAGTATATTTAAACCCTGGAGTGGTCTAAGGACCCCAGAGTGGTTAAGTTTTATTAAACCCCGGAGTGGTCTAAGGACCCCAGAGTGGTCTAAGGACCCCAGAGTGGTTAAGTTTTATTAAACCCCGGAGTGGTCTAAGAATCCCAGAGTGGTTAAGTTTTATTAAACCCCGGAGTGGTTTAAGGACCCCATAGTGATTAAGTTTATTAAAAAACCCCGGAGTGGTCTAAGGACCCCAGAGTGGTATGTATTTGTTAAGTCCTATAGCGGTTTAAAATCATAACGGTGAAACTTTCATTGGATGATAAGAAATTACGGAAGTTTGAAACACCAGAATAAATCAATTACATGAATACCGAAGTATAACAATGAAACTGGCAAGTACAAAATGCTATCATTGATTGGTAGTTACAAAAAAAGGGGTCACTACGGCCAAAAGAAATCAAAAGACAAAATGGGCGGAGCTCATCCCGCCTACAGAGCAAAAAGAAAATCAAGAATTAGGAGGACCCTATTTTTCTTCGCCTTCAGATCCGGCGTTGGCCTCTTCAGCATTTGGGTCCCTGAGACCATCATCCTCCCCTGCAGCCAAAGGGCGAAGTTTGAAGGGCTCGTCAAAAGGAGAGAAGGATTGGCCGCCCATTTCGGTCACCAATTCCCCATTCCGGAATCGGTTGAAGAAACTAATTCCGTTTAGGTTCAAAGGTGCATCATGGCTCTGGTGGATGACCTAACGGATCGTATGACTGAAGGAGTCCATAGCGGCATGAGCAAATTGCAGCATGTCTTCTTGGGACTTATTTTGCTCATTTGTTACCGCCATAGATAGTTCCTCATTCTTCTTGTGAAGATCGGTCACTTGACCTTCCAGATTGGCCACCTTCCCCAGCAGCCCGTCCTTCTCTTTCTTCCAGCTCTCCTCAAATCATTGAAAAGCCTGGTTGGACTCATTAAGGGACTTAATCCTTTGATGAGCTCGGCTGCAATCTTCAAAAAGGCGGGAGTTATTGTCCTTCAGACGGTCCACTTCTAGCTTCGAACCATCAGTTACGGCGGAGTAGATGGCAGAGAGAGTCTTGATATTATACCATATTGCCATCTCCAAGGCAAATATGATATCTTCCTTCTCCAACCCCGGCTTAAGAAGGTAGGGGGGTTCGAAGCCAGAGTCCAGAGGAAGGGTCCTCATGATCAGCTCCTCCAAAGCTTCTATACCAGAACGAGGAGGAAGAGGGACCTCACTCTCAATCGGGGTTTCAGTGGCTACCCCTTTGCCCTTGTCTATGGCACAGGGGGCGGGGTTCACCTTTTGCTTCTTGGAGGCACCGGCAGCCTCCCCCTTGTCCTTCCGCTTGTCAGGGGTGTCCTCTAACCCAACAACTCCGTTGGGGGTAGGAAGCCCGGAAGATTTCTGTATCTTCGGGGTAACGTTGTTCTCCGCGGTGGTGTCAACCACTGACCCCTCCATCAGCTTACAGAGGCTCTCCAAAGCAGCGGCACTTATTCTCCCTGAAAAACAAAGCAACAGTTAATCAACCGCAGTGTAAAAAAATATATAAAAGTAGGTAAAGGAATAAGTATCTACCCAAGTGAGCAAGATAATTATCCCGTGTCTCAGCAGTGCCAAAAAGAGAACGACACTTGATGGGGCACCCCGGGAGATATTGTGAAGGGTGTCAACTACTACCTTGGCGGACTCAGAGAGGAAGGACTGGTCAACAGCATAAGCCGAACTCTCCAGCAAGAAATGCTAATGAGTCCAACCGGTGTGGATCCTGAATCGACCTTCCTCATCCTTCCGGAAAGGCTATCCTGTACCTTTAACAAAGAGTTTCAGGTAGGAGTTTTTGAAGGAGCCTTTGGCGATCTTGCAGAATTCCGCAAAGGCTTTGAAATTGACGATGTCACTTTAACACCGTAAATTGACGAACCTCATCCTGATTCTTCCTCGGCGCATCACGCGGGCAATACCGGAAGAAAATTGCGACAGTGAGGGTGAAGCCTAGGTGCTTACTCAGAACTTTGAGAGAGATGACAAGGGCCCACCGTTGGGATGAAGTTGGCTAGGGGCGATATTCAGAAACCGCAGTACCCCTATCTCAAATTTATTCAAGGGGAACCAAACTCCCACCTTACTTATTGTGTAGTCATGGAAATAAATGAAGCGGTCCTTCAGAATGTGATAGATCCGCTCTGAGTGTAGGGGCAAAGAGGCCGAAGGAGTTGGTGTATTTCTTGGCGCGCCAATGGTACTCGATCTCCAGTTCCATTCTATCCGTGGGCTGAGCAAGACGGCTGTAGATAGGGAGTACCTCTTGAGAAACCCAAAAATAAGGGTCTTCGGCCTTATAAGCCAGCCAGTTCACCTTATCCGCTATCATAAACATATCGTCGGGGTCATTTCACAAGGTTGATGAGCCGGCGGCGTCCATCGTCACTACGTGCGCTAAAAAAGGGACACGTGAGTAAAAGTTAGTATCATCAGCGTAGTAATGTACTATGCTGGAATTATCACTCCGGTCTAGAGACACAGGAGGAAGGGGCGAAGAAGGATTGCGAACCCCAGAAGTGGAAGACTCCGCCTGGGAGGTTGAGGCCAAGTTAATCGGAGTCATCCACCTACGGATGTCTGTTTGAGTTAGCCGAGGTCCACGACGAGGAACCTCGGGTGGCCAGGAAATGGAATAATATAATCTCATAAGAGGAATCTTGTTCCTAGCCATGGTTAGAAGAAAAGGAAGACATGGTAAAAGGAAGGATTTTGAAGGCTACCTGTAGGGATAATACGAGCAGTTCTTCTAGTACGAGCCAGGACGAAGTGAGAGCAAAAGCAGAGGGAGGTTGAGCAAACTTTCGGTAAAAAATGAGTAAAGCAAAGTAACAGAGGTACTTGCTTTTATAGGCAGAAAAAGAGCATGGACCGAAGTTCAACCGTCACGGCCTATGGACGAAGTGGAATACGAAACGCCACGGCCTAAAGAGGAGCGTCGTTTCACCTAGATTGACGTCACTACATAACACGTGGAATATACAACCAACCATGAGATGACACGTCAATGATCCACGTGAAGTGGCAGCTTTTACAGGTGAGGCGCATTAAATGCCTCACCTACCCAAAAGTATATCTGACACCGGTCATATCTGGCACATCGGTACCTGCACCCTGACAATTTTTCAGTTGGACAATGGATAGTTCACTTTTTGTAACAATGCTACAAAAAATAAACTAAGGGGCAAATGATCCAGGGTGGCAATAGGACTGGATGAGGTCCTGAAACACCACGCCATGTCACCAATCAGACTTGGCAAGTCATAGCCGGAGTCTGAGGCCATAGGTTGACTATGGATTTCCCCCTTGACCCCAGTCAACAACTGACAATCCGACAGCCAGTCAAAGGAGGTATGGGCAACCAGGCCTTGCAGACACTGTATCAACAGTAAGTTAGGAAGATGATCAAATCACTTCCAAAACTAAGGTAAACACTATAAATACAACTCATTTATTACTGAAGAGGGATCTGATTTAATTTTTTGTAAGTTACCTCTGTAATCATACATTGCCTTAGTAACTATACTGACCTAAGCATCGGAGAATCTTCTGCAGGTTCACCTCCGGTGTGGTCTTTAAATACTAGTATGGACTAAGAAATCAATTACCAACTTTACTTGAAGAACTTCGGGTTCCCACTAAACTAAGGTGTAAAATACCATACTCCATTGAGGCGGTGTAAAACTGAGAGCAAGTGAGGTGACATCGGTCGGGATACTAAACTAAGGACTCCAGTTAGGACAATCACACATTGACTCCAGATTCCAGAACAGATCAGGTTCCAAAACCCTTCAACCTTAATTTGACCTACTCAATTAATGATTATGCATAATTACAATATAACAACATCATATTCATCAACTTTAATGGTGCCAAGCCATTTCTATCAAACTCAACATATCAAATGCGATATAGCATGACAATTTCCTACCCATAATGCTCATTCAACATAATAGGTAATGTGTACACAATTCCTAGACATATCACAAGTCAATGTTATCATGATGGAACCATCCATGGTTCACAAAACTAAAGGGTCATCATATCCCAACATTTACATCATAACTTACAATCTAGCATCAAGATCCAAACTATATATACATCACTTACCATTACACAAAAGGTATAAGTATCCAAAAAGAACCAACGAAAGCGATACAAATAAAAGCTATACATGTATATACAACTATATACCTCCAACCGAGTAATCACCAAGTATCGCATCGATCTACATCCACTGGAAAGACAACAACAACTTAGGAGTAGACATATATATGTTAAATGATAGGTACTGAACTGATTAAACCATAACATATATATCAAACGTCCAATCCTACACACCAATCATCAATTTGTCATAAACATTACCACACAAATTGTCATTTAACATAATTGCATTACTTCAAATGCATTTAACCACATCAATACACAATTATAAGCTATCCAATAGCCTTTAAACCTTAATGTCTATATGTAAACACATATGCATGCAGATCTGACACTACTGATGGCAATTTACATTATAATGTATAAATTTTCATAATATATCATCAAATATTTTTATCGATACCGAACCACTCGCCTATAATGCAATATCGGTCACTCTCAACGACAACAGCAACTCAACTAGGTGTTGTGGGTTGACCTTGAATCCAACCCAAGGCGACTGTGGAATCCCAAAGGAGACCACCAGTGGGTCTGTGCCTATCCAAAGGCCGCCCTCCCATCTGGCCCAGCAATATAGGCTCCTGTAGTCCTGTGTGCGTCTATTTCAATGTAATGTTATGTAACACAACACCAATCATCATATAAACCAACCATCAAGGGTCACCACTTGGTTAACATTACCTAGGGCTCTTATTTCCATTCACCAATATACATAGCATGCAATAATCATAAATAATTCACCATACCCACTAAGCTACCTCAAGGATTATTTAAATATCATTAATATACGCACAATCGGTCACATATAATCATCATCAATCGCAAGCCAATGCAAAACAGTCATCATCGGTATAACACAATCAATTATTTCAATCTCTTATTGCAACCTCATGCAATCAATATCATATACATATATGAACGGAAGCCAAATTCATCAAGAATTCACCAAGTACAATAACAACATCAAAAGAGGATATATTGCTAACCACGTCATCATTAACGTCATAAATTCTCATAAAAAAATCATAACACATCAATATAAACAGGCATATATACTCCTATCCGTCCATAATCTATACATTTAAAATATAAATGTCCCCCTACCTGGAATCCATGATCCCAAAAGTTCTAAACGTTATCCAATCGCTTTCTAACCCTTTTCATTCATAAGTTTCCAAAGTCTCAAATCCCTAAAATTAATAATAATTATTCTTAATATCTCATTCACTATCAAAATCATATTTCAGATCTAAAAACATCAATTTATAATAAATTCGGTAAGTTTTGACTTACCGATCGAGGTTAACACTTTCCGGTACTCAACTTCAAAAATCCCAAACGCTGCCTAAGATTTAAAATAGCTCCAAAATGGTTCCTAGGCCACAGAAATCACACGATTAAGGCTCGAACATGCAAAACAAAAACAAAGGCACAAATGAGGGGTATGGGTTTACCTCTCAACAACTAATAAGTACGACCCCAACTCCCAAAATACTGCCTATGTTATGAAAAATGGTTTCAAACGCCTTAAATTTTATGGATTCAAGAGAGTAAATAAGCGGGGTTCAAGAAATCAACCAAACTAAGGTGGGGTTTCATGCAACTTACCTTTTAAAGTCAAAATTGAGGAACCCCAAATGTTCCCTTGGTGCCGTGGGAGAACAAGATAAATTAGAGCTTGAATTTCAACTTTACTTGATGAAGAATGAAAAAAGAGATGGTGGAATTGAAGGGGATGTACCGCGGGTGGAAGGAAAGACAATGGTTCCCTTTGGTTTCCAAATTGCATGCATGGTGAAACAAAGTAAGAGAAGTGAGGTAGAGTGCATTGAAGTGTAATATGGAAATTAGGATTTAGTGAAAGTAGGGGTACCATGGTCATTTCATGCGTTTGGTCAGTCGAGTACCTTCGGTTACCCGAAACACACCCAATAATTTCCAGAAATTAACCAAACCGCTATAATTATTTTTTGTGAAATAACTGAAGATTTATTTGTGTTATGCAGCTTTATATGTTTTTTATTACATTTGCCTAATGCTAGAACTGAAGTTTGAAAAGAGGATTGAAGATTACTACACCAAATCAAGAAAAAGAATATTGAAGGTGGATTTTTAACATTTAATTTCCAATTTAATACAAACTAATGTAATGTTTATATTCATTTTATAACAATTTTCCCATTAAAACAAATTCAACAGCTTATTCAAACAATATGCCCGAAGTATGTAATGTTTTTGTGAAAATTAGGTAAGGTTATTTTTATTATGTTCATCATGTCATGAAATGACCTTCCTTAACTTGTCCATTATTCTTGTTGTGATTTCAAGAAGATCACTTTGTCAAAGTAAGATTTAAACATCAAGAACTTACTTTATGTATGCAGTTCATTAGGAGTGAGGAAACATAAACTTCTTCACTCTAGAATACTTGACGATAATACCTCAAATAACCTATCAGCATTAGTTGAAGCAGAAGTTTCCAATGACAGGAAACATTTAAAAAATGGAGGATTCAGAGGATTTGATAAAAAAATCATAATAAAGGTTGTTTCATCAACAAATTAAAATAAATTATTTAGAACTGCCCTTTAATAAGTTTCGTAGACTTGATACAAAACCATTTTTTATTATCTTGAATGTAAGTACGCTGGTACATGTGGGGACGAAAGTTTTTGAAAATATTTCAACTGTGTTTGAAGGAGTTGACGCAGGAAATTTATATTATACAACTCAATTCATCTTAATGTAAAATAATTGTACTTGAATTATTAAATATACAATATCTTTTATTTAATTTATAAGTAATTATATTTTTTAGTTTACAAAATAGCAACACATAATGTTCTTCTAAATTTATATATATTATAAATAGATCATACTCCAAAAATCCAAATGAATTATACTCATAACAATCTGATCACATTCAGGTAATTCATTAGATGACATGAGATTGTCAAATACATAAAAGTGTCTTGCATCTTTGTGTCCAGTTGAACTTCCTGACTTAAACCACCTTCATGGAAATGGACAACCAGAATTACAAACATTTGGGTGTAACTGTTGACAATGAAGGTGACTGAATCATCTATGTAAGAATTAAACTTTTTTTTATATCATTGATTGCAATTCGTAACCTTGCTTAGAAGTTTATTGAAACATAATTTCTTTTGATGTTAAAATTAACGTGGTTTTTTATGCAAACGATGTATCAAACTTGGATCAAAACATTGATGGGTTTCCCATATTTGAAGGAGATAAAGAAGGTAAATCAAGATAATGATCACTATGTCCTTCGATATATTGTTATGTTATTTTAAAATTACTAATTGTTTACTTAATGATTGGATCACATGGGAATAATCAAATTAATTATCAACCACAATGTCAAAGTATTTATTAGAATTCTTATTTTTCTTATGAAATACAAAATAATTTTAAAGATGTTATTTATTAATCTAATTAATTGGTTCTCTCAAACTTGGGACATGGGTGACCCTATCTGGGTGTCAGTACTGCAAGGCTTTTATGTGGCTGGATGAAAGATTGGTGAAATCAAGAAAGCTAAAGACACCGGTATTCTTTCTTTGTTGTATGGAAGAGAAAATTCGCCTAACATTACTTAGAACAACTTAAAAAACTCTTATTGATCCATATTCAAATGCTGATCACCAAAGTGTTCATTTTCTAAAGAATACTAGAGTTTTTAATGCTATGTTTGCATTTATCTTGATGTCTGGAAAGATTAATCATGCCATCAATGATGGGACTAGCCCTCTATTTTTGTTTCGGGCGAACAAAACTCTTTATGTTTACTGAAATTCACTTGGGCGATGATGAAATCAAACATCTTTGTCTGAAAGATATAGAACACACGATGCAAAGTAATGGTTGAGAAGGAGTTTCAAGGGATGTCATATCCTTCAGCCAGCTTGATTGATAACTTACAAGAAAGAGTAATTGTCGAAGAACTTAATTTTATTTGTGTTAATTTATTGACATCCCTTGAAAATTGTGAGTCGTCTTTAAATCAAGAACAGAAGTATGCTTTTGACATTATAATGAATGTTGTCAATGAAAATAAAGGTGGTTTTTTCTTTCTATATGGAGATTCAATCGAAGAGGAATCTGAATTGAAATTCCAAAGGATATTCTTATACAACTGTCTGATTAAGCTCTTGATGAATTAATTAGCTTTCTATATCCAGATATGTTACAACACCTAAACACAGATGGATATTTCAAAGATAGACCAATCTTAGCTCCTACATTGGATGTTATTTCTAAAGTCAATAATTACATCATGGGGAAAATACAAGGACAGGAAAGGTCATACCTGAGTTTAGACTCAATTTATAAAGAAGAAAATTGTTCGAATTTTGAATTGGAGACCTTCACTCCAGACGTCCTTAATGCAATAAATTGTTTTGGTCTTCCTCCGCATTAACTGATCCTAAAGATAGGTGTTCCTGTCATGTTGTTAAGAAATATAGATTAGTCTAATGGACTGTGTAATGGTACAAGGCTGCAAGTTAAACAACTGGAGAATAATGTCTGTCAACGTCAGGTGTTAATAGGGACTAAAATCAGGGACATTGTTCACATTCTGAGAATGAGCATGATACCTTCTTCAAAAACTCTCCCCATTAAATTTCAAAGGAGACAATTTTTCATCACGGTGCTATCTGTAATGACAATAAATAAGTTTCAAGGACAAACTCTCTCAAATGTTAGGTTATATCTACCACAACCAGTCTTTACACATGGCCAATTATATGTTGCATTGTCAAAAGTAAGATCAAAAAAGGTCTAAGGATCCTACTTAAAAACCATGATGATATTTCTCTAAACCATACCATTAATATCATGTATAAGGAAATATTTTTAAGTTGTCTTAGGTATGTATTTTCTACATTGTAATTTTGAACTCAACTTATCAATTTTTTATTCTAAAACTATGTATAAAATGTTATAATAATTATATTTCATTTCAGTTTTCTATCAACATGTTAATCCATCGATCAGATATTTGTTAATATATGCACATATTACCATCTTTTTCATATGAAAAATAAGAATAAATTTTTATTCAATATATGAATGGTTGATGTCAATATCTTTTTATCATATATTGTTTCGCACACGTATCATCATATATTTACTCCTATTGGATAATATATAATTTCATGGTTATATTTTTTTTATTCTACTATTATTTAATTGTTATGACAATCACTTATTAATCTTTCATATTCCTATAATAAATCAAATGTTCTACCAACGATATATGATCGAAATTGAATGATTAACTCAACTATTTCTCCACTAATTATTTTTATCTATGTCGAAAAATTAACTATATCGCACATATTTTAAAACTAGTTTATATAATAATAAAGCTAACTCTGGAAGATTTTTTATATCCACGTGCTTGCAGCTTTTGACTATTTTTATGTTTCGTTGTCTTGGGTAAACTTAGATGGATAAATGACAATGACATCAACTTGTTCAGAATCAGACCGCATACTTTGTCTCATGTGAACAAAAAATAATGTTTTTTTACTACTTATTTTTTAAAATTTATACCGAAGTAATATTAATATCTCTTTTTAATGCTTTCTAATTATATTTTTAAAAATAAAAATTTACGAAAAAATTTTATAATAGAAAATAAAAATATGTCTTAAAACGGGTATCTCTCTATTCTCAACTCAAGACATGAAAAATCTATACAAGTTACTTTAAATCAGTAAATTAAAAAAAGATTACTGTATGCCTTTTAAAAAAATATTAGTCTATCTTAATAGGTATGCTTGGTGAATTCGAAAAGTGCAAGAAAAAATCATTAAAAAAAGTAGAAGAAAAAACAGTTATTCTAATGATTTTTGGTATATATGAAAAATGCCGAGAAAAAATTTTATACATATTAAATTATGAATATATCTTTATAATAATATGAAAAATATAAAAAAACATACAAATTAAAAGATATAATAATCATTTCGTGCAAATTTTAAAAAATGTGACAGTCATTGTATTATAATTATTTTCATATCATTGAAGATAAAATCATCCAAACATTTCTCCAACATTTTAATAAAGTTGAGTAACAATTTATAAAATTTATAATATGTTATAATTAATTGAATATTTAACCATCTAATTTAATCCAAATCAACTTACATTGGATTTAAAAAATTAAATAAATTTAATCCAATTAACTTTGATTTGATGAATTTTTTTTATAGAAATTCCACGCAATCAAATACTCGTTCGCTTGTCCTTTCTTGCACTTTATAGTTTATATTGTGTACAAAACGAAAGAGAAAACTATTATAAAAATTAGAAATTATTTTCTCAAAATAAATTAATCTAAATAGCAATAAATCTATAGCCACTTGCAATTAAAAAAATCAACCAAAGACAAACAATAAAATAAAATTCGAAAGAACTAGGAAATTTGCTTGGGTCCACTGTCCATCAAATATTATAGAAAAACAAAAAACAATCTTATCTTTTTTTTCCACATTTGTATAATACTTTTGACTTTTAATACATCCTTTTTACCGCGTTACATCATCCTATGTAATTTTTAATTTTTTTATTAATTATGTTTTCCTAAATTCCGCACGTTATCACATCCGATGAAATAGACGTCAACATAAATTAAACATCCATTTAGTATTTAGTATTGTTTAATTGTTGTCGACAAAACTGTTTAAAAAAAGTGTGAAAAAAGTATATAAGAAAAGAATTAATGAGAGAGTGCGAGAAAATATGTAGGTGATATTTAGTGGATTAGAAAAAATACTAAAAAATTGTGTAATTATTTTTTTATTATTTGATTCATTAAAAAAGATATAAGAAAACTTTCACCTAAAAATATAAAAGATATATATTGGGGTATGTAAAAATTGGATTAACTCAAATTCAATCTAAAAATATTTAAAATTTATTTATAAAGATTTAGATTAAATCTAATTTTAATATCCTTTATATTTTTAGGTGAAAGTTTTCACCATAAGTATTATTGAGAGACTGTAAACTTAAACACTAATCTTAATCTCAAGCTATTAGTACACTAAACAATAACAAAGTGATTAAATGATTACCAATGTGTTCTTATTATTTTTTATTATTATAATTCATATTATATTGTTATTACTAAGATATTTATAACTATTATTTATATCATAATTTATTATTATTATTATTATTTAAATATTATTTATATTATATTCAACTAATCATGTTAACTACATAATTTTTATATAATATTACTATTCTTTTATATTTAATATATGTTTTAATTTTTCTAGTCGATGATAATAGTGATTATTAGATAATTTTGTTGATGAAACTTTAGTTTTTAACTGAATTACAAAGCCATTAATGTTTTACGTAAGATGTATGGGAAATGCTAAGGAACACTAACTCAGTCTCATCATGCAGGTGTAAGTAGCAGTCAACGGGGAAGAAGGGGTAGTCATGTAATTTAAGACAAATGGGAGGGCTATTTATTTGACGACTCCTTCATCTTCCACCCTTTGTCTCTGTGTATATATATATATAAAGGATCGAAAACAAAGTAATCACCTGAGCTCCAACAAACCAAATACTTGGGAGGTTGCACTCGCCGCAAAATGAGTTCAACAACCACCGACGAAACAAGCGGCGCCACCACACTCTCCGCCGTGCACCCCGACATAATACAGGCCCACATCCTCAAGTGCCTGGACGGTCCATCACTCGCCTCCATTTCCACCACGTGCTCTCAGTTCCGCGCACTCTCAGACCACGAGCATCTCTGGTCCAACATCTGCGACGCCACGTGGCCCTCCACCAACACGCCACGTGTCCTCCAGGTTATCTCCACATTCCCACGCGCCTCCCGCTCTTTCTTTGCCGACTCTTTCCCCGTCAACGCCCGCGCCTCGCGCCGCCGGGCCGACATCGACCGTGCGCCGGAATTTATCTCCTCCGTGGACCTATTCCACCGCGGGCGTCCGATCCTATCGAAGGTGGTGGAGACGGAGACGGAGTCCTCGTGGTTCCGGTGCTCGCCGTTTCGCGTGGACCTTCTCGACCCGAAGGACGCGGTTACGACGGCGATGGAGTACCCGAGGAGCGACGGAGCCTGCGAGGCTCTCGGCGAGGATTTGACGCTGAGCTGGATTGTGATTGATCCGAAGGGAAAGCGCGCGGTGAACGTGTCGAGCGTGAAGGCGATGTCGGTGGAGCGCCACTGGCTGAGCGGGGAGGTGAAGGTGAAGTTCGCCACGGTGGTTGACGGTGGTGAGAGGGGATCGGCGTCGGAGGTGGCGCTTTGTTGCGTGGCGGTGACGTTCGGAGGAGAAATGCAGGTGAGGGAAGCGTGTTTACAGGTGGAGGACATGGACGGGACGTATTTAAATGGGAGGGATAGTTTGGGAATTTTGCTGAGGGGGTTGGAGGGTAAAAGGGGAAAATGGAGAGAGGAAAAGGAAGGGAAGGAAAGATACGTGGAATTCGTAAATAGAAAGAGAGAGAGAAGAGAGATGAAAGTGATGGCTGAAAGAAGATTGGATATGCTGTGCGTTTCTCTCGCGGTGTTGTCGTTTGTGGCAATTTCCACTCTCCTTATCTTCTGATTATTACTATCCCAATTGCTTTATTTTCTTATACCCTTTACACATACATAAACCACAAGTGTACAAGAGAGTGTGATGCAAAAAGTATACTTATTTTTATTGTTGCTTATGAAACAAATACGACTATAACTTTTGTTTTTCATATGTTAATGGATACTATTATATTATATATGTTTTCTTATTTATTGTTTTTCAGTACATCATTCCGTAGAAAACATGAATGCTTCTCGTGATTTGTTGAAATTCCCCAAAGCACCGACTAAATGCCACTAACCAATAATGTACGAAGCAATATTTAGTACACTAATAGCATATGAGCTGGTTTGTAAGTATGATCACTTGCAATAGTTGGTGAGCTTATTTAAGGTAACTTAAGAATAAAACTGTTTTTTTAAACTAAAAAATTACTTAATCTATTCTTTTAATATTTATGTAATTTTTTTAAAAAAGTTGAAAAAAAACTAAAAACAACTTATTTAAATAAGTTATTTTGAACAACTCTGAAAAATATGAAATAAATTATATTTTAAAAATCACTTAATCTATATTAGAAAAAAATATATTTACAATTAACATCAATCAGTCTAAGGTAAGTCTATTACCACTTATTATAAATTTTATTTTATTTTGAAATCTAATTTAAATATTAATGTAAAATTTGTTTACTCATACATTAAATCATGGATTACCATGTAAGTAATTGTTCTTAATTGGTTGATAATATGTGACAGAGTATACAAATTAAATTATTTATTTTATATGCGAAAAAACTTGATAAGTTAGAAAATGAAACCGATCTTATATCTATAGTAATTGACTTATGAGACAAGTTATTTGATACTTTGACTTTATTTTCATTATGCTTATTAATTTAAAACGGATTTATTCTCATAATGTAAGCTTATTCAACTGTAAGTCCAACATAGAGGTGATGAGAGTGGAGCGTCGATTGAAAGGGAACGTTCGCATGTGAATTAATTTAGTTGATTACTGAGATATTTTAATGGTATTTACTTACGTTTAGTGAAATTGATTTGTTACAATTTAACGCTGGATTATGATATTCTAAAGAGCAGGAATATTATATTTATATCGTAGAGTGATGCTTGTGAAAAAAGAAGACGTGATTTGGAAGGAATGAAATTTCCATAATGAAAAGAAGGAGGAAAGCATTGGCCATACTCCAATTAAGGACACCCACTTAACAGTTTCCACTTTTTAAGGATCACACTAACCCTGCGTGAACACTCTCATCACCTTATTCTATGCAACACAACAAAACAATTGCTATCAAATGCTCAAATTCCATGGAACTAGCTGCAGAATAACGTGTGTTAAGGGTTTAGGATTTACAGATGACACGTAATCGAAACAATAACAATAAAATTATATGTATGTACAAATAAATTTTATTTTTATAAAGCTAATGTATATGAATTTTCCATTAAATTATAATCTATATACATACTAATTTATTCGATGAAAAATTGCTTTAAATATAAGCATAATGTCAAGCAAATTATATTAGAACTATGTTAAACTATATCCCATAATGATATGAATAAATAAATAAATACACAGGTTGGAAAATGCAAAGAAAAATAAAAATAGAGGAAACATACGATAAAATTTGAGTAGGCAATATCATTATTGAATTGTCAATTTACACCATAAGAGATACAAACAACTTCTAGTTTTTTTTTTTTAGAAAAAAAGATTTCCCCAATGGAATAAATTAAAGAAGATAGAGATAATAAGAAATATCAAAATATAAAATGAGAGAATACGTAGAGTAATTCAAGTAACATTTTGAGCAATAGAACCTTAATTTTCCTAGAGTAATTCTCTAGAGTTTTGTGTTTCACATACTCAGGATGGACATTTTGATGTCCACTGTGGACCTAGTAAAACAGTTCCCACATCACAGAGAGAAGGACTGACTCTAAGGAAGAAGAAGATAGTGACCACGCGTAGCAATCCCAAAGCCAAAGAGGACGCCAAGACAGAGACAATCAACTAAAAGAGGTTTTGACTCTCGTAAAAACATTGCAACGCACCTTGAAAGAACTAAGGAATGAGAATGAGGGCTTGAGAAATCATCGGTTGGAGGATAGAGAGACTTCTAGTTATCAAGACACCCAAACATCAATAACGCAAGAACGATTTAGCTGAACAAATTTCTACAAATTATATGATTCAACAACGTTCTTCAAATTATGATTGCATTAAGTCCTAAAACCCCGAGTGAAGTCTCGGAGGTAATGACAAATAAGTCCTAAAACTCCTAATGACAACTTAGAAATAACGATAAATAACTACTACGTTAAGTCCTAAAACTTTGAGTAACGGCTCAGGGGTAACGACAAATAAGTCCGAGTGACGGTTCGCGAGTAATGGAAAATAAGTTTTAAAACTCTGAGTGACAGCTCGAGGGTAACGACAAATAAACACACTGCTCAGGATCTTTCGAAAAAGAGATCTAATCCTAAGAGTAGCTGACAACAATAGAAGAATTAGAAAGTGTAACATCCCTGTTTTTAGTAGCAGTTTTATTTGGTAAATTTTGAAGTGTGGAAGGTCAAAAAGTAAGAATAAGTGAGTAAATACCTTGTATAGGGTCAGTAATACTCCAAAAATTCTATTTTTGGGTATAATTATGGAATTTATACAGACCTTTGAGGATATTATTCAAATTCCAAGAGAAAAAGGCTCTGATCCGCGTGACAGAGTGACATTCCAAGTGAAAAAGACTCTGTTCCGAGTGACAGGAAGCAATTCCGAGTGTAAAGTTAGGTTGACCGAATAAAACATTACTAAAAAGGATACTACCGAGTGAAATATTGGTCTTAGAGATAGCTGGAGTGAAGTGGGTTCAAGGGAACCACTTCTGAGTGAATATTCCGAGTGAAAATACCCTTGAGAGACTCATTTCCGAGTCAAACCTTGCCAATTGCTTCTTTCTTGAGTGACAATTTCTACGATATCGAATGAATAGACTCAGTCAGAGATATAACTGATGCAATCCGAGTGAAGTTGTCCAAGTCAGACCTCCCTAATAAGATAGAAGATAGCAATCCGAGTAGGTTGAAAGTCATTTTGAGTAGGACTTAATATGTAGCCTTTCCGAGTGAATGGGTTTGAATATTCCCGAGTAAGATATGCTCGAGTGGAAAATAATACTGAGTGAAATGTGTGTATAAGAATGAATTTGGATATTCCCGAGTATAAAATCCGAGGGAAGATTGGTTATAATGGCTTAGATTGGAAAATTTCTAAGTATATGATAAACCGAATGAATGATCCATATATAAATCCGAGTGGATGGGATTAGAACAAGCCTGAGTTGAACTTAATGTGATGATATTTCCGAGTAGATTAAATAATGTGTAATTAGAGGGTCTAAGTATGAAATGAGTCCGAGAGGAACCTAACTTAATAAGTTTTACCTGAGTGGTTAAGCATGAAATAAACCCGAGTGAATGATGAGGAGTTCCGAGTGAATGAATGCATAAGTGTTTTATATTAAGTTGATGCTTCTACCGACTGAAATGAGTTATTAAAATTATTTGGGAGGTGTTGATGGAAGAAATAGTGATGGATTCCGAGTGGTTATATATATATATATTGTATGGTTAAAGCATTACTTGACTTGAATATGAGTGGTGATGAATGAATAATGATAATTGAGTAGATACCGAGCGGAAAATGGTATTTGGGAACCCATTCCGAGTGAATTGTAGTAGGCAGGGCCATTTCCAAGTAAGTCTATGAGTATGACTCCTTTTCCGAGTGAGAAGTACTCTACTGGACCAAGTCCGGGTGAGGCTCATACGTGTGTGTCTTTTCCGAGAGGTAATGACCTTAATAGGCTTCGATTGAAATTGTAGTTGAAGAATTTGGTTCAAACCGAGGGAGAAATATGAGTGGACCGAGTGGAGAAAGTGTTGACTTCTGAAATAAAGGATGTTATAATTCTGAGTGGAAACTGAATGAATATGGATACCCTTTTCCGAGTAAGCCTAAGGTGTTATGAAATCCGAGTAAAAAGTGATTTGATGTTGAGTTGGCTAAGGAATGATTTAGTTAAGTATGAAATAAATAAGAATAGGTTGTTTACCGAATGGAAATCCTGAGTAAAAAGAATCCGATTGAATCCAGAAGAAATCCGACCTAGAGAGGAGAAATCCGACTAAATGTTTTAAGAAGAAATAATCAAGAGTGAGGACCAAGAAAAACGAATCAGTTTTTGAAGATTTCTGAGCCATGAAGGGCGGACTCGCTCAAGCGAATCGGATTTCGCTTAAGCGATCCGATGTCAGCACTCCACACCAGTTAGCTAAAATAGGTCGTCCTTAGAGCAGGAGTTCACACCGGATAGCTTTGAGCCGGTGTTCATCACAACACCGCCCTCTTTACACAGACGGAGTCCTTAACTCCTTCACACACACCGTCCTTCCTTACTTCACACAGCACACCGCCTTACACTCCATACCGCCCTCTCTTAGTACGCCCTCACATTCCACACCGCCCTAACACTCTATACCGCCTCACATTCCACACCGCCCTAACACTCTATACCGCCTCACATTCCACACCGCCCTAACACTCCATACCGCCTCACATTCAATAACGCTCTAACACTCCATACCGCCCTCACATAGCACACCGTTTCATACTCCATACCGCCCTCACACAGCACACCATTTCACACTCCACACCGCCCCACACTCCACACCGCCTCATACTCCATACCGCCTCACCTAATACCGTCCTCACATTGCACTCCGCCCTCACACACCCAATACCGCCTCACATGAGATGACGACCTTGCCAGCACTAAATATTTTTTTTATTCCACATCAGATAGTGGTCAGCCCACTTAACCATATAAAGCCAAGAATGATTGGCACAATGAACCAATCGAAGGAGAAAGTTGCCTCCATTACAATAACTTTATATATTTTATTTCTATTTAATGCAAGGCTGACTGGGAAAGGAGTCAAAAGGCTCCATTATCTCACCTAATCCTCCAACCGATGTTCCCCATTTAATTTCCACTCACTCTCTTCTTATTTAAACCAACGCCAGGACTCTTAGAGGACACACGCACACATGACTTAGCAACAGACACACCTCTGTTATCATTTCCCTTTCTTCTTTTTCTTCTACAAACAAGCTTTCTCTCTCAATTCCATTCCTCTCTCGCTCGGAATTGGTGTAGGACAGTGAAGGGGAAACCTCTTTCCTTCCATCCAAGAACTTCATTGAGGTAAGGGGGGTATATTCTCGGGTATTCTGGGGGAATCTGAGTGAAAGGAAAGGGTTAAGGAATGTGTTTCCTTACCTCTCCAGGACAGATCTGGTTTGTTGTGATTTAATTGTTTGTTATATATATAATGTATTGAACATGTTTAATTACAGCGTTGTTTATTATTGACCATGAGAATTCAGTGAACCTGTTGATTTTATTGATTAATACGAATGAATAAGTGTATATGTTTGATGCTGGACTGTAAAAATATTAAAAGTATCATGGGTATTTATGAGGACTCCAGTGAAGAGATATGAACTGACATCGGATACTATGATATTAAGCTCGGTATTGTACCAATCAACCAGAGCAGTTAAGAATACACAAATTCACTCAGAAATTGCAGTAATCTGACCAGTTATATATATTAATCCGATTGGTTATCTGAAGAGTACAAGCTTCTTATTTAAAACTTTCAAACAGGATCATATTACAATTGATGAACACCTTAATTTCACTCGGAAAACATCTTTTCAAGTTGATTTCACTCGGAATTCAGTATGTCACTTAGAAAGCTCTTTCCAATTGATTTCATTTGAATTCAGATTTGTTTTATTCAGAAAATTCTCCCAGTTTGATTTTATTGGAAATCCTGCTTATTTTCACTTGGAATCTTAACTTTTGCACTCAGTATTTATCCAAGTTTTACTCAGAAAATCTGGTTATCAACATTTCCACTTGGACATAACTTATGTTTAATCGGAAAACTCATTTTTACTCGGTACTAATCTATTTCTACCCGGAAAATTCATTTTTTTCACTCGGAAACAGATTTCTTTTACTCGGATAATTATATTTCACTCGGTATTTAATTGATTTCACTCGGAAAAAAAAAAACCTATTTGTCACTCGGTATTCAACTCCTTCTCCTCGGAAAAGCAGTCTTAACGTTTTATACTTGGATTTTTCAATCAGAATCTCTTCTATACTCCTTAGTGAGTTATTAAAATGTTCTAAATATCATTATTGGTCTTTTCCCTATTATTATTCTTAATATTATTATTATTATTTACATTATTATTTTATTATTGTTATTCCTATTATTATAATTAGTATTATTGATATCTTATTTTATTAACTATGAGTAAATAAATATGAATTATATTTTATTATTTATACAAAGCATAATTTCAACTAAGTTATAAACGATGTATTATATCAAAATAACCTGCAACGTTTGATCCATTAAATCAAAAGCTTGTGAACGAATATGATGAGGCTGGAATCACATAAATACCCATGACTCAAAAGATGAAAGAGAATGCATTTCGCATCATGAAAATATTTTTGAAGAAGAAAAACCTCTAGAGCATACACTTGGTACAGTGAAGGACACTCACGTTCGATCTCCATGAAGAATCTTGGGAGTACAACTGGAACGGCAACCCAATGGCATCAGAGTCGCGCCCTGATAGCCGGGTGAGACGAGTAATTCTGGTGTACTTTGACTAAATGACGGAGTGTGACCATGATCGTAGGGATCCAAGTCTCAAATATATATATATATAAATCAATGATGAGAACCAATGAGTTCATTTGTACCAGAGCTTGGGCGGACCCTGATCGCTCTAGAGAATCGGAATGGTGATATTCCAGAGAAGAAGAAATAATTTCTTGGGCCCACATGCATCATGAAACGTAATCAAGAAATATCATAATGGAACAAACTCATGCATTCCCTGATGACATATTTGATTGTTATAATCTTTGAAATGTGAATCGTATGATTACATGTTATTACTTGTTAGCTGGATTATGTCCGTACCAGGTAACCTACAGGGTCTTGGGTTATACTCACCCTTACTGTTGAACATTTTTCAGAGGAATTAGAAACTCAAGAACCCGAGTGTGAAGATCAGCAATACGCTGAACCCATTGAGAATAATCATTAAGGATAGGATATTTGTTATTAATAATCAGACACCGGATGACTGTATAATATTTAAGGGTGCCTGCGTGCCCCATTCTGTTAAGAGTACAATTATTTACAGTTTGTGAATGACTATGTGATATATACAATATTACTTCCGCTGATCTGCCACGTATTTATTTATTTTAAAAAAAAATATTCACTTTTTCTGAAAACTGTTAACACACTCAGTTAAATAGGATGAACCTACAAAAAGGATTTGTCTTATCTAACCGAGGGTGTTACAGAAAGGACTGGAAGCTAGCAGTCAACTAGGAAGGCCCAAGCCGGGTAAAAGAAATCATCAGTAAAGAAGCATGCCGACTTGAAGAGTTAAAAGGAAGAATCATTTTTCATAGATGTAAAACACTACATATTTAAAGGTGTATTACATTTAAATGTAACAAGGACTCTTTTTCCTACTCGAGGGGTTTTCTCCCACTGGGTTTTTCTCTCAGTTTTAATGAGGCCCACCAGAATAGCAATAAGACAAGTACGACTCATCTTGTCAAATTATGTTAAATCTTGGAATCCTAACCGGAGGAACAACAAAGCTCGTGACTAGAAATCACATGGCATACAAAACGCTCAATGTCTAAACGCCCGACATACAACCACTCGGTACATAGTCACTTAGCTCGCTCGATGACCGAGAGCTCATTACTGAGGGCTCATGTCCCTCTGGATTAGCTAAGTCCCTTTTATCCATTTATTTTAGAAGATTATTTTTATCTCCTTAATTATAGGAAGTTATCTTTATCCCCTATCTTATTATCTATATCTATTAGATATTGGACCTAGATCATGACCCTTTCTTGATGTATGAATATGGCCTTAAAGCACCCTCTGTAATTTAAGTGACATTTTGAGTAATAGAACCCTAATTTTCCTAGAGTAATTCTCTAGGATTTTGTGCTTTACGTACTTAGAGTGAACAGATAAAATTAACTAAATCGTAAACACTAATAAATATGGTTAATTGATGGTTAAGTTTATTGGTTTCGTAAAACATAATATGACATTCTAAGTTTACCCATATAAACTGAATTAATGCATTTGCTAATGATTAAAATATTTGTACTTCTCCTCTTTTAATTGGTTTGTCTAGATGGTCACATCTCTAAACAATTTATTACTTATTGTAATGTGTAAGTATATATAAAGAAATATGAATACATACTTAATAGAAATTGTAACTATGTCTTATAAACAAAACCATTAAAAAAGCTTTAAAATTATGTTATATAAGAAGCAACAGAAAGAGTATATCTTTTGTAAGATCATAATTTTAATTATTGATTAATTTTATTAATCGAATAATTAATTGACAATGTTAAATTAATTAAATATGGGTACGTTAAGCTCAAGAATTGATCTAGGTAATTTTGAGTATCTTAAAGTTACCAGATTAAAATTAATCGACTGTGCGGAAGGACAAATTTGCCCTTAATTTTATTAACTTTCAATTCACTCATTTTCTATTTCTTTCTTTTACAACTCACGCGTGCTTGCTTAGGAAAGGGTAAGGAAACCATTGCTTCTTCTTCTTCTTCCTCCTTTATCATTCGCAAGCATCACCATCCACATTCCCATTTCTCTTCAATTTTCTACTAAGCTAAGGCAAAGCTTCATTTCTCTTTTCTTCTTCTTCCACACGGACTAAGCTAGGAGCAAGGGTTCCTTGATTTTCGTTTGACAAGGTAAGCTTTACCATAGACCCATGTCCGGTTTAGCATAAAACCTCGATCCTAATTGCTAATTAATCCAATTTCATGAGTGTAGAGTGTTTTAGGAACCATTCTCGTATGTGAGCAGCCTTGGGTTCCTTTAATTTCATATGTTGAGAGGTACGGTTAAGGACCCATTTGCTGTTTTAGTTCCAATTCTTGAATTTAAGCTTTAATTACTTAATTTCCATCGATATAAGTTATTTTCAGACCACTCTGAGCTAATGGACGGCTTTAAAGCTCTGCAAAATCAAGTTTCAGGACTTGTGGCAACATTCGGTAAGTCGTAATCTTCTGAACCTTTACCGTTTTGTTAATTTGATGATATTAGCAATGTTTCAAGTTTTTGATAAGTTAAGAGATAGTTAAATATATGAGTTTAACCATCAATTAATTAATCAAAAAGCTATCAGGTTATGTTCACTATAGGATTGTTGCTAGAATCGAGTCGGGACGTATTTTCAAGCTTTGGAATCTTGGACTCTAGGTAGGAGGTATTATATATTTTAAATGTATAAGTTATGAATGGATAGAGAATATACTTGTATTTATTTGTGATGATTATTTGATTGATATGAATGATGAAATTAATGAATGGTGATTATATAATTGACTTGGTAGTATATTCCCTTTTGGTGATTATCGTTTATCTAATTGATGATTATAGAATTAGATGAATCTTCGTTCATATATTTGAATGGTTATTTTTTATGATTAATGATTTTGATAATCTTAGGATAACTTAATTAATAATGACAATTGATTATAATGGATAGTTGTGTATAACATTTGCATAAGAACGCACACAGGACTACAGGAGATCTGTGATGCTGGCCCAGATGGGAGGACAACCTTTGGATAGACACAAACTCTGTGGTGATTTCTTTGAATTCCACGGAAACCTTTGAGTGAGAGTCAAGGTCGCCCCACAACACCGTTGTTGATGTACACATGTAAAACGATCGCATAAGTTGAGAAGATTTTTATATACTGCAGTATTAATCTCATCATTAGAGTTGGATCCACATGCATGTGAATTAGTGCTGCGAGGAAACCATTATTGAGATTAAAAGTTCTGGGACAACTATTAATGATGAATTGAGCGTTGTGAGGTAGCTATGGATGTTTGACATTGTGTGATATACATCCTGATCTGACCAGTGTGGGAGGTACAGAATCACCCTCTATGACCTGGTGTTGAATGTTCCACTCATTCTCTTTTTACATTGTCTCAGTAGGAATACAGTGTTATACACACAGGTCCAATGGGGATCCTATCATGCTAAGGTACTGAATTGGGTTCACTCTAGCCGTAATCAGATGAGACACATTGGAGGTGTACCTATAAAAAGGGCTCCAAAGCTTAAGTTAGTATGGTTGTTACAGAAGAGAAAAAAGATTACGGTGGCATTAAGTAGGGTAATGTTGTTCTGTTATGTCTTAATGAATGAGTAGTATTTATAGTTCTTCCTTAAACGTAAGTGGTGATTTGACCTCTCCTGATAGTGTTGAGAGACTGCAGCTTTGGCAGATGCAAGTTGCCCACTTGCATCTAACTCTGACTGTAGCAGTTTTCCTAACCGAGGTCTTTTCACTCCTTCTGTATTGAATCTTTGGGTATTTACTGACATTTGGCATACTTCGTCCAATGTGATTATATCGGTATCTATGCACCCTGTCCAGTTTTTGATCAGCTGTGACTTGTATTTCTTGCATTTACCATAGCTGGTGTGACTTGCCTTGTGAGCTGGTATTCATACCGGATCACGTCTGAATTGATGTATATGTATGAATATATGTTAAATGGCAATGTTTGTGATGAATTGATAAATAAATAAAATATTATGATTACGATGATGAAGGATTGAATTGTACTTGAACTGGATAGATATTTGTATATTGTGGCAAATCCAATTCTGTATTTGTCATTTAACATATATATGTTCACCTCTGCACCAATTTTTAATATTGCAGTGAACCTAGATCGAGAAGAAGATTGGTGAACAACTTGTGAAGTTAGGTTGAAGATCCTTTGGAAGGATTGTACATATAATTATATATGTTAGTACAACTTTGTGTTATGTATATAGCCATGGTTGGCTCTTTTGGTACTATTGTATATCATAGTGTAGTGGTTTAAGTATCTGGTAACCTCACTGGAGGTTTGGAATTTATTTTGAGACATATACCTATATAAGCATTAATGATGAAATAGTGTTAATTATGCCTAGGAATTGTTTACATTGAATTAATGTTGAATGATATGTGATGGGCAGGTTTATGGAAAGACATTAAGCCTTGGATTTGATTATAGTCAAGCTAGTGATAATAATTGTGTTGAAACAATAAAATCGGTGCTTTTTGTTACTATTATTTCTGTTACTATTATTGTTACTATTTATTTCTATTACTGTAACAATGAAATCGGTGCCTTAACCTTCTCAATATTTATTATTATTATTATTATTATTATTATTATTATTATTATTATTATTATTATTATTATTATTATTATTATTATTATTATTATTATTATTTACTAATTAGATTACTTATTTACAATTCTGTTATTTAAATGTCATACTTTATTATTCATATTTTCTTATAATGATTATTTATATTTATGAAGTGTAATATTTGTTAATATATATATATATATATAATCATTTCGAATGATCAAGATGCCAGTATATGAAAGGACAAAATCTTGGAAAGTTTTTGATCTGTCCTGGACCGGGGTCAAGAGATCCGATCTCAAGCCAGTCACGAATAGTATGTCAATACCGTATTAGATACCGGATGTATGTGTATCCGATGTGTGTATCCGTTATCCCTGAATGAGGAGAGCGGATTGGGCGTCCTGGAGATCCTTCACACCGACCTAACGCGTTGAAGTGGGCGAATGGTGGTGTCACCTGATTGGCTCGATTAACGAGGACTCGTTGGTGGGGAACCACCAACTCCCATTAGCATTATTATATTGCGCACTTACCTGCATGATTGGGTCAAGTGGCTATTTTATATTGAGCGTAGAAAATGTAGACTAGGATTAGGGAACAAGTTGACCATTCCCGTGAGCAAAGTTTGGCTCGTAGTGTAGGGAATTATTGATCGATCCCTGTAGCAACAATCCTTGTCATTAGCACAGTGACGTGTGTATTGTCCGATGTCATGGTGTTATCCTGGATAACCGGTATAGGGAGAACGCCTGATACGGAATTACAGTCCGGATGTATACCGATGACACCGGTTACATGTAGATGTCTTATCAAAGACGTTGAAATATGTATAGAAGATCGGATACCGGTATTGAGACCGGATCATATGTCCCCTAGCTTGTGTGAGGGACTGAATAGTTGTTCACATAAGCTACTCAACCTGCGAGAGGTCTTAATATCGGTAAGCTTACGTGTGTAACAGTTCCTTAGCATCTTTTGTCATTCGTAAAGAACCGCTCTGAATTTAATAGAAAAGACCTTTCGGTACTGCCACAACGGATTCAGACAAAGATTCGTTGTGTGAGAATTTCAAGAGTTTATTGGAATTGAAAGCTCTTGAAGTTCGTGTAACGGCTGTAAAGCGTAAATTGCGTTGCATGATTAGACATTAATGCTTTTAATCACGTGGGCAAGCAATTATTGCGCCTGAGATGAAAATCTCATTAACCGTCGTTTTGGGCTTAATGGGCCTAAAATTTTCGAAACTTTTGGGCCTAGTGGATAGCCCTTTGCTGAGTCGCTATCGTTTTGGCGCCCAAGAATTTGGAACGGTTGTGTCGTTTCGCTTGTGAACAGGTGCGTTTTATCGAGAACGACACAACTTCAAGAGGAGGTAACCGATCCTCTTTGTTTCCTATAAAAGGAATACTTAGTGGATTCTGGGTTCCACTTGCTTTTGCTTTCTCAACGAAACTCTGCAGAAATTTTGCAAGGAAGTTTATCGCCTACATTGCGAGGGTCTCATCGTTCCTCAAATTCATTACTGTCATCTGAGGTAACTATCTTTTCCTTGTCGCTTTAGTTTCGTTTTGATTTGCTACTCGCTGTTATAGAAAGTAGGCTTCATCTAAGGGGGGGGGGAATCAGTTTCCCTCAACCCTAACAGTCGTGGGGAAGAATCCTTGTGATTCTTCCTAAGACTGAACCGCGTCGCTCAGAAAGGGGATCTTATTCACTGCGGGAAGTGACCTTTCCCTTCTCAGAGTCGCCCTCTGATTGTAATTGCTTTAAAAATGCAGTGAGTAATGATTGCAACTTTCTGACGACATTTTATTCCTTATCGTAGATTAAGGAGTTCGGTCTAGATATTTCCAAATGGCCACTGGAGAAGGAACCTCTGGAAATAGCGTTATTTCGAGGACAACTGAAGGTCTCTATAACGTAGTTGCTTCGAGGCTAAACTGGGAGGAGGTTCAGGCTAAATGGCCTTTCTGTTGGGTGTCCAGCGAGTTTAAGGACCTTGCCTCTCGTCATGCGGATGAGGAGGGATCTCGGATTCAACCGAGGTTCACGCTGAGTTCGGATGAAGAGACGAAAAAGTGGTACAGGGTTTACGCACCACTTCCGACAGAGCGGATATGTCATGTCGTCCCCAACGACCGTTCAGTGTACATGTATGACTTTATCTTTCATTATTTGGGAGTTCGTTTCCCTTTAACCGAACTCCAGATGGGTGTTTTGAGGTTTCTGAACTGTGCACCCTCTCAACTTCATCCCAACGGTTGGGGCCTCATCCGAGCTCTCGAAGTGCTTGGGGAGCACTTCAATTTCACGCCAACAGTAGCGATGCTGTTCTACTACACCCAGGTAGTGAGAAGGGCGAATAAGCAGGGCGGAGTTGGTCTGGTGACACTCCGGACTCTCTGTTCTTTTGTGAACTTTGAGTCTTATACTGATTCGGCCAAGGTTGATGGGAAGTCCTTTAAGACTTACTTCACTCGCATCTCCATCAAGAAGGGCAAACCAAAATTTTGGAAGGACGAAGAGGACGTCGACAAATTTCCCCTGAGTTGGACACACAAACATTTCCTCTTGAGCTCGCACGCGTACTACACAGACCAATCCGATCTATCTCGTGAGACGTCGAGAGTGTTGTTCGCGCTTGAATCGCACACTACAGGTCGTCACGTCTTTTCGTGTAGGCGTCTGCTAAGTAGCTCAAGCGGAGTCCGGGAGGAATATTTGCGTACTTCTCGTTTTATTCTATCTTTTCTCCATTATCAAATGTGTATAGAATATTTGTAGTTGCTGACATCTTGTGTTTGTTCATGTAGGTGAAATAGAACAGCAAACTCCGGAGATGGATAAATTAAAGAAATTCAAAGCGGCTGGTAAATCCGTCACCCGTGAGAATGAAGTGAAGCCTAGGCCCTCAACCAAGGATCGTCCTGAGTTAATAATACTGACCTCAGATGCTGAAGGGGACGTTCCGTTGGTTGAGGGCGGTTCTTCTGCCGCTGATGAATCCACGGGTCATCCTCCAATTTCTGAGAGGAGAAGAAAAATCAAGAATGACTCAGTGGGAGGCCCGTCCAAAAAGCGCAAAACTTCGGAGGGTAAAGAAACTGCTGCTGGAGCTTCTGGGTCAAATCCGACCTCCTTTCCAACGACCTCGTTTCTCACCCCCTTCCTCTCTTATGAAGGTTCTACTCCAGCCATTCTTCCTCCTCCAATGTACAAACTCCGGCCTACACTCAGTCCTAAAGAAATTACGGAAGCGTGTGAGGCCGGAAGGTGGCAGCTAGCCGAACTTGCTGGAGTGCTTTCTTCAATCAGCGAGTTGGCTAGCAACGCCGATAAAGTTGAGGAATTGAGTGACGAATTGAAAGAACTCAAACTTTCCTCGGAAAAAGACAAAGCCGCCGTGAAGTTAATGGAAGATCGTCTTCACAAGTCTAAGGAGTTTGGGGATCTCATCACTAAAGAGAATCTCAAACTCAAAGTCGATCTTAAAAATTTGGAAGGCAAAATGGCAGAGAAGGAGGAAGAACTCCGCAGCAGCCAGGATAAACATAAAGCTGATGCTGAGGAGTGGTCTCAAAGGGAGAAGAAGCTCCTTCTTGAGATAGAGGGATTGAAGGCTAGGAATGCGGAGTTCGAGGTGTCTAGTGAGGAGCTGTCCAAGTTGCGGGGAGAATTGGCTACAGCGAAAGCTGAGAGAGAAGAAGCTGTTGACATATGCAGCCGTGCTGTCGAAGAATCCTTCGGCCTAGCTATACGCCAAGTTTTCTACCGCAACCCCACTGCGAAACTTGACCTTTATGGAATGGATCCGTTCTATGAATTCCATGGGGGAAAGTTAGTCGCAATGGTGGATGGTCGTCACGAAGATCCACCGATGTCCCTGTATGGTTTGCCTCCTCTTCCCGAGGGTCAAACCATGGAACCGGATTATGTTTTTCCTATGCCCGAGGTTCCCTCTACTGAAGAAAGGGTTGAAGCTCCTGGAGGTGAAACTCCTACGGAGGTCCCGAAGGAAGGGGGACGAGAGCCTTGTGCTGAGGAGGCGCAAAAAACTGAAGAACAGATTCCTCCTCTGTAATTTTTGTTTTTATTTATATGTATAGTTGTGTACCGGGATCAACTCCGGATTCTGAACTATTGTATGTAATTTCATTTCAATGAATGAATTTTGGTTGAAGAAATTTGTCTTCATTGTTTCATGTATATATAAATCGTTACTAATCCGTTCAGTGTAATTAATCCTAAGGCCGGATTGAAATAATAGCCTAGGAAGATTAAATAACAAATAAAATTTAGAACGGATAAATATATACATGTCCCCAAGTGCGTATTAAGAAGAAGGTGCCTGTCTTTGGGGCATGATCCTTAATTCTTTTGGGGAAAGATGGGTCGATCCGCTGTTTAACAAAGTAGTGTAACAGGACGGATGACTGCTTTCTTACAGGAGATGATAATATTGTTCCAAGTTTAGGGAACTGCAAGGAAGTGGTGTTTGAGTCCTTTATCATAAGGATGATGATGGGAGTTTTTTCTACGCCAGGAGTTACGTCGTTGTATCACAGAATAGGTGATAAAGAGTATCCGTCCTGGGAGAATACCACTAGAAAGTGAAAGTGCGGACTGACTTTCGGAATTTTCCATCATAAAGATGATTATGAGTATTGATCATGCCAGGTGTTTTATCATTAAATCACTTCATAAGTGATTGAGATCATCCGTCTTGGGGATGTGTACGATACCAGCAACTACATCATCAGGTCGCATATTAGGTGATTGAGATCATCCGTCCTTTGGGTGTGTGTGGCGCCAGGAGTTACATCGTCAGATCACAGAATGGGTGATTGAGATCATCCGTCCTGGGCAGGTACACCGCGTTAGGAGTTACATCGTCATATCACATAATGGGTGACTGAGGTTATCCGTTCTGGAAAAGTACACATCGTCAAGAGTTGCATCGTCAGATCACAGATTAAGTGTTTAGATAATCCATCCTGGAGACATTTTTCAATCGTAGGAGTACGGATTGAGTGAATACTTTCATCGTAAGAATGATGATGAGAATTGTTCATACCAGGAGTTACATCGTCGAATCACTGAAATAGGTGATTGAGATCATCCGTCCTGGAATGATTCACACCAGGAGTTACACCATCGAATCACAAAATATGTGATTGAGATCATCCGTCCTGGTGTGATTATTGGAGTCCTTCGTACCAGGAGTTACATCATCGAATCACTGAATAAGTGATTGAGATCATCCGTCCTGATGAATTTTTCCAATCGTAGGGAGTGCGGACTCAATAGGCAATTTTCGCTCCATCCGAAATCCGAGTCTTACCTCTACTAGCCCCCTAGCTGATGTGAGGAAGCAGTTGACTTGCTCGTATGAGCTATATTGATCGTAGTACGTCTGGATTTCGGGTTTGTACCGAAGTGTAAATATCCGCTCTGGGAACCATGTTCCGTAGTGGCGAAATTTTAAGGGCGGATTCGACAATGGGAATATCAGAAGTTTATCGAATTTCGCAACCCTTGGTATTCGAGTAATGGTGGCCACGTTTCTAATGATTGGACATTTAATGCCTTAATTCACGTGGGCGCGCCATTATTGCGTTAAATGCGCATGTCTTAATAACCGTCACGTAGGGGCTTGTTGGGCCTAAAATTTGGATTTAGTAGGCCCATTTAGAAAGCTCTGTGACGAAACGATGGCATTTTCGCGCCTTGATGTACTAAACGACAATTTTGGTCCACTAAACGGGGAGTCGTTTGGGGGTAAACGACAGGTTATGTTTAGTGGGTATTTGAAAAATTTTGGTGCCCTGATATAGGCATATTTGGCAATCTCAGTTACCATTTCTTCTAATTCTCTTGACGAACTTCTGCAAAAGTTTCGAGAAGATTATCGTGTCTGCCTCTGTGAATCTTAATTCACTATCCTCATCCATCCTTAGGTAACCACTTTCTTTCCATACTTTGTGTCTTGTTTCAATTTCTGAAAATGTCTAGGAAAGGCGTTAGTTTTAGTGGTATCAGCCCTAGAGGAAGAGGAGGAAGGGCCTTCAATCAAAACCCCACAGTTCGTGGTGGGAGGATTCCAGTGGTCTTTCAATCGAAGCCACTAAGCTCAGAGAGGGAGGCGTCGCCGTATCAGAGGCGAAAGGCGATTATACCCTCTTCAGAATCCTCCTCTAGTGAGAGTGCTGAGAGCGGTGACCTGTATGTATCTGACGATGTGGATTTTTACCGCAGTGTAAAAGCTTTTACAATGGTGACAAAGAAAGCCACCGGGAGGAAATCGTCTGAAGGGGGGTCTTCTTCCGAGAAATATATCTTGAAGACCCAGTCCGGCCTCTGCAATGTGGTTGCACACCGGATAGACTGGGTGAAATTCCAACAGAAACGCCCATTCAGCTGGGTGGCTGAGGAATTTCGTGAGACACAGTCCGTCCACGCTCGGGAGGATGAAGGGGAGCTGGAGCCGCGGTTTACCGTATGGAAGAAAGATAAATACAAATGGTGTTTTAAAGTATTTGCTCCCCTTCCATCAGTACGGATATGCCACACACCGGACGAGAGGTCCTTATTCATGTATGATTTTCTATTTCTGAACTTGGGTGTGCGTTTCCCCTTGACGAAGTTTGAGATGGGAGTCCTGAGATTCTTGGACTGCGCCCCCTCGCAACTTCACCCTAACGGATGGGGATTGGTCCGCTCTCTTGAAGTGCTTGGGGAGCACTTCAACTTTAAACCGACGGTGGCCATGCTTTTCTACTTCACTCAAGTGGTCCGTCGTGCGAATAAGGAGAAAGGGGGAGTGAGCCTGATATCCCTCCGGACTATCTCCAAGATCATCAACTTCGAGGCGTATACTGACTCCGCCAAAGTTGATGGGCGTTCATTCAAGTCCTATTTCACAAGGATTAGCGTCCATCCGAGTGAATCAATTTTTTGGTTAACTGATGAAGGGATTCCAAAATTCCCAGTGACTTGGACGCACGAACATTTTTTGTTGACCTCCCAAGCGTACTATACTGAGGAGGACGAACTGAGCCCAACTTCGATCTCAGTTCTTTCGGCTCTGCAGTCCTACACAGCCTCACACCAATTTTTCTCCTGCAGGCGTTTGTTAGGACCAAAGTCTACTCGCGAGGAGTATTTACGTAATTTCCCTGCCATTCTTCATGCGTTATTATGTCATTTGCCTTGAAAATTTTACGTCTCTGATTATGTCTTTTGATTGTGCAGGTGAAATTCAGGGCGAGTCACCAGAGATGAATAGACTAAAAGGTCTCAAGGCCGGAGAGACTTCCGTTGCGGCTGAAAATGACATTCAGGCAAAGCGGAACTCGAAGAAGGCTACTGCTGAGACGATAATATTAACTTCATCTGCTGGTGACGATATTCCTCTGGTCGAGGGCGGACCTGAGAAGGTGGTCGAGAAAAAGAAGAGGACCAAGCGTGATCCTTCGAAGGCCTCAGACCGTCAATCCTCGCCCAAAAAACCAAAAACTTCAAGAGGGGCTGCTGAGCTTGTGCCCTCTAAAGAGAAGAGAGCGGAAGAACCCACTCCGGATGCCCCCGGTAGTGTAATCACTTGTGGGGCGAAGCCAATAATGACTTACTTCGCGCCCAAAGCCCCCTGCTCTCTTGAAGGTAATTCCGGTCTTGTTCAACATGCGGTGTACGAGGGCTCTGTTCCAGAGGGCGTTCCTGAATCCTCACCCAAGGTGAAGCCCTCGTTAAAGAATGAAGAACTGATCAGAGCTTGCGACGACGGACAGAAGCACTTGGCTGATTTATCCGAGCTCCTCAAGTCGGTTCGCGAGCTCACAGAAGAAAATGAGAGGCTCACCTCGGTGGTTGGCAAGGACAAGGCAATCATCCTCCGATTAGAAGGAAAATTAAAAACTTCCAAAGAAGAAACTCAGAAGAAGGATGAAGAAATTGCCAAGTTGAAGAAGCTTGCCAAGGAGCTGGAGGGTCAAGTTTCTGATCAGAAGAAAATCAATGCTGACCTCCATGCCACTTTTTGTGTGGAGAAGGAACGCTCTTCAAAGCTGGAAGAGGGGTTGAAGGAGGCTAAGGTCGTCTATTCCCAAGGAGCGGATGATTGGTCACGTAGGGAAAAGGAGCTGCTATCAAAGCTGGCGGATTCGAATGGCGAAGTCAAGACCCTGAAAGCAGACCTGGACGATGCTGTAAACATGTGTGACCAGGCAGTCAAGGAGGCTTTCGGGTTGGCAATTCGTCAGGTGTTATACCGGAATCCCAAGGTGTCACTTAATTTGAACGGTATTGATCCGTTCTATGAGTTTCACCAAGGGAAACTGGTGGCCATCGTTGACAATCGTCAAGAGAGTCCGCCTAGAACACCTTATAAGTTTGCTCCCTTACCTAAAGGTCAATCAATGAGACCTTCCCTCTTGAAACCCTCGAGTACAGGATCGAGCTCTCGCACTGAAGGAGGCAAGACCGGAGACAAAGGCAAGGGGAAGGAGGGAGACTCAAGCCGGAAAGAGTAGCGCCTTTCTTGTTTGCTTTTTCGTTTTATTGATTTGAATTCGCTGTGTTCCGGGATCAGCTCCGGATTATTACACGAATTGTAATTCATATTGAATCAATAAAAGAATTTTTTACCTCCATTCTTGTTTAGTGAAAAACAACTTTAATAGAGGGACTGCCTGTGTATTGTATTATTCCGGATTTAAGTAATGAAGATCGGATTGTAAAACAAAATCTTCCATACCGGACTTATACACATCATCGCCACAAGGACGGCTTAAGGGGAATGACTGTGAGATCGTTTAGACGAGAGTTCATTCCTCAAGCTATTCGTTGAATCGTTGATGCTGTCCCCCAGTTTCATTGGGTGATTATGAATTTGAATAAATTGGGTGACATTTTCTCGTGAGAGCTTTTAAAAGTGAGGATTTAAAATAGAAATTCCTCTTCAAATATTTCCGACTGAGAGATTTCGGGTGAATATACCTTAGATTGTGGTGTACCCGAGTGAATTGTTTGTGTCGGAGTTTACGAGTCAGGTCTCAATTGAAGAATTGATGACTCAGAACTATAAGCTATAAAACTTCCAAATAAAGAACTTCACGAGAGTATTAATTTGGAGTTCAGTATAACTTACTTGTTGTGTTTGGAGTTCGGTTTGATCCTACTGTCCATGTAATATTTGGCGTTCGGTTTAATCCTACCAGCCGTTCTTCAATTGGTCTTTGGTTTTATCCAATGACAATGCTTCACCGACGTTCGGTTAATCCTACTAGTCGTACTCAGAGTTCGGTTTAATCCTACAATCCGAGCCTTCGATACGGGGTTCAGATCAGGGCTAATCCTGAACCTACTGCGCCCGTCACTTGGGGTTCAGCGTGGTCTTGAAGAAGAACCAGCTTACTGCGCCCAAGCCTTCGCATGGGGTTCGGTTTGTGGCCTTGAAGAAGGACCAGCCCTACAACCCATGTAGTCTTCGAATGGGGTTCGGTTTGTGGCCTTGAAGAAGGACCAGCCCTACAACCCATGCCCTGAGGTTCGGTTTAATCCTACAACTCAGGTCTTCACCGACGTTCGGTTTAATCCTACTAGTCGCACTCAGAGTTCGGTTTAATCCTACAATCTGAGCCTTCACCGGTGTTCAGCCAAACTTACTAACCGTACCCAGAGTTCGGTTTAATCCTACAATCTGGGCCTTCAATGCATACACACTCGAGGAGTTACATCGTCAATTACAGAATGGGTAATTGAGATCATCCGTCCTGAGTATGTTCTTGTGCGTTGCGCATATTCGAAGAGTTACATCGTCAACTACAGAGTAAGTAGCTGAGATCATCCGTCCTGAATATGCTTTTGTACACCGGATAAACTGAAAATCACAGCATAAGAAAAACTCGAAAGAGTTAAATTGTTATGAGAGATTCTTATTAAATCAAAAATAAGAATTACAAAGAGAGCGTAGCTGTGAAAATAAATTCTCCAGTATTCAATCCAAGATAAGGATAGGAGAGTGTAGATGGTTCCAACAGCTAGCTATAGTAGATGCGCAAGTTTTGGGTGTTCCATTTGTTTCGGATAGGAGTGCCATCAAGGTTTTCAAGGCGGTAAGAGCCTTTGCCAGTAACTTCGGATACCCTGTATGGGCCTTCCCAGTTTGGTGCTAGTTTGCCTTGATGGGCGAATTTATTCCCTATACTTGCTTTCCTCAAAACCAAATCTCCAACGTTGAAAGTCCTTGATTGGACTCGTTTGTTGTACCGGAGAGCAACTTTGGCTTTGATGGCTTGATCTCGGATGAAAGCGTCTTCTCTGAGTTCTTGTATGACATCTATTTCGGATGCCAAGTTAGCATTGTTGGTTTCTTCAGAGAAGTACTTAACCCTTGTGGAAGCAATTTGCAGTTCCACAGGTATCATTGCCTCGACCCCGTATGTTAGGCGATATGGGGATTCATTGGTGGATGAATGAGGCGTTGTCCGATATGCCCATAGGACATGACACAGCTGGTCTGTCCATCCGCCCTTGGCTTCACCAAGGCGCTTCTTTAATCCCTTAAGCACCTCCCTGTTGGCCACTTCAGCTTGACCATTAGTTTGGGGATGTTCGACGGATGAGAATATTTGGGTTATTCCTAACCCATCAAGTAAATCTGTGAATTTTCTATCCGTGAACTGGGTGCCATTATCTGTGACAATCCGTGCTGGGACCCCGAACCGTGTTATGATGTTTTCATACATGAAACGGCGAGTTCGGGCTGAAGTAATATGCACCACCGGCTCTGCTTCTATCCACTTAGTGAAATAGTCGACCCCTACAATGAGATATTTGATGCCCCCAGGAGCAGTTGGAAAGGGGCCCAGAATATCCAATCCCCATTGGTAGAAAGGCCATGGAACAGCGGATGTGAAGAGTTCTTCCGCCGGTGTGTGATGTAGGTTAGAGAATTTTTGGCAAGCGTCGCATTTTTTGACGAAGTCAATGGAGTCTTGCTTCATTGTGGGCCACCAGTATCCAGCTCTGAGGATTTTTCGCATTAAGCTTCTTCCTCCGGCGTGGTGTCCACTTTGTCCTCCATGCACTTCCTCCATTACACCTTGCACCTCATCCTCTTTGAGACAAATTAAATAGGGCACAGAGAGTGCCCTTCTGTAGAGATTACCATCAATCATAGTGAAATACGGTAATTCTCTCCTTAACCTCGTCTTTTCCTTCTCATCTGTGGGTAGCTGTCCATCAGCCAAATAACGGATGTAAGGAGCCATCCATGTATCTCCGTAAAGGGAGTCAGTCATTATGGCGTTTAGAGAAGGGAAAAGAGGGATGCTGGGCGACGTTAGCGTGCTTTGAACCAGAGTAGTAGTGCTACCCGGTCGTTTAGTGCTTGCTAACCTGGAGAGTATATCCGCTCTCGTATTCTCTTCACGTGGAACATGCTTGAACTCCACTTTGGAGAATTTCTCAGTCAACTCCTTGACACAGTTCAAGTATAATTGGAGTTGAGGTTCGCGAGCTTGATAATCTCCTAAGATCTGCGAAATCACCAGCTGTGAATCGCTGCAGAGTGTCGCCTCAGAAGCTCCGATGTCAATCGCAGCTCTTAGCCCAGCCAAGCAAGCTTCGTACTCAGCTTGGTTGTTGGATGTTTTGAAATTGAAACGAAGGGAGATCTCCAGGTGTACTCCGTCATCACTTTCGAGAACTACACCTGCTCCTGAGCCTCTTTGGTTTGATGAACCATCAACGTAAATGGTCCAATGGACTCGAGGGTAATCCGGATCAGTCCCTGTCATTTCCACAATAAAGTCAGCCAGGACTTGAGCTTTAATAGCGCTGCGGGGTTCGTAGGATATATCAAACTCAGAGAGTTCAATAGACCATTTGATCATCCTCCCAGCAAGATCGGGTTTGATTAAGACAGAGCGGAGTGGCAAATCCGTTCTCACTATGATTGGATGGGCGTGAAAGTACGGACGCAACCGTCGTGAGGCCCAAACAACAGCGAGGGCGGCCTTTTCAATTTTCTGATACCGGATCTCAGCACCTTGCAAGGTCTTGCTAGTGAAATAGACCGGTCTTTGTCCATCAGGAGTTTCTTTTATCAAGGCAACACCCAAAGCTTCATCTGAAATAGCCAAGTACAGAATGAGTGTGTCTTCGGGGTCAGGCTTTGTGAGAATGGGAGGTTTGGACAACACCTCCTTAAGCTCTTGGAAAGCTTTTTCTTGTTCCTGTCCCCACTCGAATTTCTTGGACTTTTTCAGTATTTTGTACAGAGGGAGCGACCTGTGAGCCATCTTCGGCATGAATCGTGCCAAAGCTGCTACTTTGCCATTCAGGGATTGGACTTCTTTGAGATTCTTAGGACTTTGCATGTCTAGAATCGTTTGGCACTTCCCTGGATTGGCTTCTATACCACGTTGAGTTAACATGAAACCCAAAAATTTCCCAGCAGGGACAGCAAATGTGCACTTCATTGGGTTCAGCCTCATGTTAAATTGTTTCAAACGGGTGAATACTTGGCGCAGGTCGTCAATATGATCGCCACCAACCGGTGTCTTTGCTATTATGTCGTCGATATATACTTCAACAAGTTTGGTATGCATACCTTCGAAAACCTTGTTGATCATGCGCTGATATGTCGCCCCAGCGTTTTTCAGGCCAAAGGGCATGACTGTATAGCAAAAGACACCACGATCATTTATGAAAGCTGTCTTCTCTTGATCCTCTTCGCACATCGGAATTTGGTTGTAACCAGAATAAGCGTCCATGAAGCTCAGGTATTGGTAACCAGAGGAATCATCCACCATCCGATCTATATTGGGAAGAGGATAAGGATCTTTTGGACAGCAGCGGTTGAGGTCCACGTAATCAATGCACATTCTCCATTTACCATTGGATTTAGGGACCATCACCACATTCGAAAGCCAAGAGGAATATCGGATTTCCCTGATAAATCCGGCCTTCAGCAATTCCTCAGTTTGCTGGCAAGCTGCCTTCTGTTTCTCTGGGCCCAATCGTCTTTTCTTTTGGGCCACAGGTTTCGTCTCTGGATAGACGGAAAGTTTATGACAGCAGAATTCAGGGTCTATACCTGGCATATCGGCTGCAGTCCATGCAAAGAGGTCTTTAAACTCTTGTAAGAGAGCCAGCAGTCGCTGCTCTATTTCAGCATCTAGCTTGTCATTGATATGGGTGATCTTTTCTGGAGAATCTCCCAAGACAATGTCCCTGGAACTTCCATCCGGTGTGGGCTTTGATGGGTTGAACGGATCAATGTTCAAATCCGCTCTAGGATCCAGGTCGACAAGACTTACAGATCCAGCCGATGTTCCAGCATCATTAAGTTTCCTCTTTTTATTGGAGGCATCCAGCTTTGTCATGTTGAGGCTAAGGTTGTAGCAGTACCTAGCCATCTCTTGATCACCCCGGATAGATGACACAGCATTATCCTTGTCAATGAACTTGATAAGGAGATGTGGGGTTGATACAACTGCCTCCATTGCATTCAGAGTAGGACGGCCTATGATGCCATTAAATGGTGATTTGACATCAATCACTAGCACCCGAGACTTAACCGTCCTGGCTCCTGGCTCGCCTTCAAACGAGATAAGGGTATCAAGATACCCTCTAGTTAATTGCTTTGCGCCATTGAAAGCTGTTAGTTCCTGCGTGTAAGGCTGTAAGTCTGAGTCTTTAAAACCCATTCTTTCAAAGCAATTATAGAAAATAACATCGCAGGAACTTCCCTGGTCAACAAGGATTCTTCGGACGTCCTTGTTGGCGATCACAGCAGTGATGACTACAGCATCGTCACCACCAGGAACGGTTGGGCCAAAATCCTTGTCAGAGAAAGAGATTATGGGAGCCTCAATTCCTCCTCTGTAAGGGCGATTGTCTTTGACCTTCCCTTGCACAGATAGAATCATTCTGTGATGATTCTTACGGGCTGTAATTGAAGCTCCTCCTCCAGCGAACCCTCCAGCAATCATGTCAATGACTTCACGTCGGCCCTGACGTTGTTGCTGGGGCATGCTGTCTTTCTGTGCTGCATTATCGGTCATTACACCTTTTTGCTTCTCTGCAGCAGAGAACTTTCGAACCGGACTGGGATTGTTATCATCCCCATCGTCGGGATCTCTTTCTCTTTTCTCATTCCGTTCCGCCCTGTCAAAGGATTTCTCTTTGAACAGGTATTGCTTCAATTTGCCTTCTCTAATTAGCGTCTCAACCGCGTTCTTTAGAGCTTGGCATTCATCAGTGGAATGACCATTTTGTTCATGAAATTCACAGTACTTTCGTGAATTTCCTGGTCTTTTCATAGGGGCTGGTTTCCTGATGCCATATGTGCTGAAAACTGGCCATCCGACCTCTCTCAAAATCTGAGATGGGCTGGCAGATAACTGTGCATAATGGCTGAAGGAATTGACATGCCTTTCTCGAGGTCGAGGAGGGCGGTTATCCACCTTAGGATTGGTGAGTGGCCTCTCCATGCGTTCTGACCTCGTCTTCTCCTTACCCTTCTGGGTTTGGGGAGATGGTGTTGGTGGCTTTTTCTTTGCAGCCATTGCCTCCAAGTGCATCTCTATGCTCACATACTTTGAGGCTTTTTTCCTGAACTCCTCAAAAGTTGTCGGGGGGCTCTTTGCTAATGAAAGAGCGAAAGCTGATCCTGGCTGCAATGCCTCAATCACGATATGCAGCTTGATAGATTCTGTGAGGTTAGGAACCAGGGCCGCTTCCTTATAAAACCTCTTCAAAAAATCTTTTAAGCCCTCTGTTTCACCTTGCTTAATCTGAGCCAAGGTGTGAGACGTCTTGGGTACGTCTCTGGAGATAACAAAGTGGGTTTCAAAGGCAGCTGCCATTTCCGTCCAAGAATCTATGGATCCAGAAGGCAGGCCTTTAAACCACCCGAGGGCTTCCTCAGACAATGTTCGAGGGAACATTCGGCACATCACGTCTTCATCAGCCCCCAAGTACATGGCTTCAAACACATAAGCATCAAGGTGCTTAGTTGGATCAGTTTCACCATTATACTTTCCGATGGAAAGCGGTTGAGTGGTTTGAAGGTGCTTGGGGATGCTGATGCCCATAAGTCTCCTTGAAAAAGGAACCTTCAGATTATAAGACAATGGGGGTGCTGTTATTGAATCTCTCTTCCTTCGGGAAGCTGCATCCTCAGAATCGCGAATTTGTTCTCCCTCCTCAAAGGTTGGGATCTTTGAGTACTGAAGAGTGGTGGACTTTTCACCATCAGTTGTGTGGGGAGTGTTTCGCGTGCGAGATGACTCTTTATCCTCACTTTGCCTTTTTTCTCTTCGCAATTCAGCGAGTTCCCTCTGAAGTTGTTTGATCAACTCATCACGAGGATCAGGATCAGACACTGTTACTATCTTCTTTGAGTTGCCCCCATGAGAATCAAGGTTGAGTTTTCTGTAGGCATTAGGATTGGTTCTGCCTTCAGCTTGATTCTCGATGGAGTCTTGTGCTTCGCCTTGCATGGTAGATTACCTGCTCTGTCAAAGGATATGGGAATAACTTTATCGGGTCCCACCGGGCGTGCCAATGATCTGTCCTGGACCGGGGTCAAGAGATCCGATCTCAAGCCAGTCACGAATAGTATGTCAATACCGTATTAGATACCGGATGTATGTGTATCCGATGTGTGTATCCGTTATCCCTGAATGAGGAGAGCGGATTGGGCGTCCTGGAGATCCTTCACACCGACCTAACGCGTTGAAGTGGGCGAATGGTGGTGTCACCTGATTGGCTCGATTAACGAGGACTCGTTGGTGGGGAACCACCAACTCCCATTAGCATTATTATATTGCGCACTTACCTGCATGATTGGGTCAAGTGGCTATTTTATATTGAGCGTAGAGAATGTAGACTAGGATTAGGGAACAAGTTGACCATTCCCGTGAGCAAAGTTTGGCTCGTAGTGTAGGGAATTATTGATCGATCCCTGTAGCAACAATCCTTGTCATTAGCACAGTGACGTGTGTATTGTCCGATGTCATGGTGTTATCCTGGATAACCGGTATAGGGAGAACGCCTGATACGGAATTACAGTCCGGATGTATACCGATGACACCGGTTACATGTAGATGTCTTATCAAAGACGTTGAAATATGTATAGAAGATCGGATACCGGTATTGAGACCGGATCAGTTTTAATCAAAAATATACATTTAATGTGGATATGTTATAATATATGAGAATTTTCTATGTGTAGTAGATCAAAGATATAATTTGGAAATATCCAATTTACAGGAGAAACTCTACCATTTTGATAGATCCTATGAAAAAAATGAAAAGTATTTTAAAAAGTTTAAACTAATTAAATATATGACATGCATGATGTAACAAGTGAAAGATAAGAATGTTTTAGGAGACACGATTATAATCCGAGGAATACATTAGAGATGATTCAATAGCGAACCTTAGGATGAGAGAGTGTGAAAAGAGACCTAGGAGACCTGGGATCATTCCCTAGTGTCAGGTAAATTCACATCAAACTCTTGTCAATCTTACATCAGTGGAGCTATTTATTTGTCATATAGGCAATTATTATTTCATTATAAAATAGTATCAACTCTGACTACTCCCAATAAAAGAAAACTTAAGGGCCTATATGCATTTCATCTTCATTACCAAATAAAGAATTGATAAGATATTGTCAACTAAATATGGAACAAGACAAGAACTAGAATAAGAATTGTTGGTCATGCATACATTCACATTCAATGCTATAAACAACATGTTTGGAGAAATTTTCCAGTAGGACTTATTATTTTATGAAAATCTATTATGTTTACATGTCTTGTATGATAATGGTATTTTCTGGTTCTCACTATTTTTCTTGTTTATGTCATAAAATAATTAAATTGAACAGATCTTCATCATGGCTCATTTCCCACTTATGATAGATGTGAGGGTAAGACCTAGACAACAAGGACAATGGAGATAAACGGTATTAGATATAAGAAACGTATATGTATATTATGGTATAATTACTGTCAGATTATCTCAAGTTGTTATTGGTTTGCCTCATCCGCCGGAGGCATTTTCATTTTCTTTTAAAGCAAGGTTAATTCTAGATCTTTGTGATATTGATCCTTTTCAGTCACCCACCTCCACCTCTTTTAGATGACGAGGAAAATATAGAGGAAGGTTTATCTGGAAGAGACCCTACTATAGAGGAAGCTTAGGTTACCAAAGATAATATCATGATGATGTAGGATAGTATTTGATGATTACTCCAGTATTATTTGATGGTTGAGTAATTTTTTATATTATTCAGCTACTCATGATTCAAGGGTTCTATTTTGGCGACAACTAGTAACTGACATGTTCAGTCATAAGCTAACCAAACACATTTTGTTGGAATACTGTATTACAAAACATGATTATGTATACTCTTTATATATGTATATATAGAGATAATCTTTTTTAATATTACTGTTTGAAAATTAAATTTTTGTCTTAAATATTTTATTTATCTAAAATATAATCTATGCATTGTTGAAAACTTAGTATGTGTTGTTGAGGACTTTAATTGTGTAGTAACCCAGCGTGTTTACAAAGTCTACTATTACTATTTCTGTTTTGAGTCTGTTGTTGTTTTTATATTTAAGTTTGTTATTATTGTTTCTTTTTTGAGTCTGTTGCTGCTTTTGTATTTAAGTATGTTGTTACTATTTTTGTACTAAGTCTGTTGTTGTTTGTTATAAATATGGTTGAGTCTATTGCAGTTTGTATGTAAATATAACTACTGCTGTTACTATTTTGTTGTTGTTGGTTTCTGTATAATTTTAATTATTGCCATTGTTGTTGCTGCACAACTGTTAAAAAAAACTGTTATTATTTTAGTTAGTTTGTCTCAATTTTTAATGGTATCAAAGCATGGGATTGCTCTGGTACCTTACTATGACATCTTTCATACATGCCTTTTCAAAACATCAAATAAAGTCATTAAATATAATGTAAAGAGACAAAGTAAAGATGTAATACGTGGAAAGAGAATTGTGATAATTTTAAAAAATTACTACAAATTTTAGACATATTTAATAATTCTAATAAAATTAACCAATTTTCTTAATAGTCATGAATTAAATGAAAAGTCTTATATTATATGACAAAAGATAGTAAAATATTGAATATCTATATTTAGTCCCTTGTATTCTATTAATTATTGATAAAAAATATAAATCATCAAAATTTAAAGAATATAAAATTATTCTTAAATTTCATAATATAAATTATTATTAAGCACAAATAGAACGAATCATCACAATGTAAATGAATGAGAGAAAAAGGAAGATGGAGAAATGTTAAATGATAAAAATTAATTTTAAAAAATATAAATAGAAGAAATAATTGAAAAGTGGCGACCCAAACTGTTGAGGGGGAAGCTTTCTTCCAAATGCTGAAGAGTAGGAAAAAATATTGTTAAGGTAGATAACATTTTCAGAAATGTTGACAATGTGGAAAGTACGACATTCTTTTATTATTATATAGTTAATAGATCACAGGAAGAAAGGATAGGCCTGAAATGAATTAAATTGACCTATTTTCTTATCAACATATATCAACTTTTTCACCCTACAAGTTCATATAAGATGTAGTAATTCTTATCTGAGTGCAAATCTAACATGCATTCTTAAATGCAACCAATAAAATAATACGTGCAAAATGAAAAGAGAACAAAAATAAACTACGACGAAATCAACAATAAAAACATTAGACAATGGAAAATATATGAAGACTTGAATCAATTTTTTAAAACGGAACGGTGAAAATCAAATTTTGCTCATAATTCATAATACATGAATTAGAAATATATATAACCTATCAATGGGTTAGTATAAATGATAAACAGTTTAGTATCGTTTACACATCGAGATCTTATGTATATGAATTTTTTTTTACAATAAAAGTCTTATTTGTCATATTCAAATACGCGACGCGAGACGAGTAGAATTATTTCTAAAAAGAGATACTTATGAATTAATTTCAAGAAAAAAGAAATATATATAATCTATGTAGTTTTAATTTTCTTACACATGAGCCAAATTCTTAGGATAAAATTTGAGATTATTCTCATTGCATAATGAGTAAAGGCTATAGATATGAAAATATTTATTTCATTCAAACTTTTTTTAAAGGACCGTTAGTATAAATGGATATTTCAACTTTTGTTTAAACTACATTAGCAAGCTAATTACAAGTTTCAAAATTGACAAGCTGTCTTAGCTCAGTGGTAGAGTGTGTTGTTTTAAATCATGTATATTACATGTGGTCATTTTCCAGCAACAAATGACAAATGTATAATCACACTTAATTGTGAAATAAGTAATATCTAGCCGTCTTAGCTCAGTGGTAGAGCGCGTGGCTTTTAACCACGTGGTCGTGGGTTCGATCCCCACAGACGGCGAAAAGTTTATTTTTATGTCTGAATATGTTTAGAAAAATGTCTTTTAGTTGTAAATTATAATAACTAGCCGTCTTAGCTCAGCGGTAGAGCGCGTGGCTTTTAACCACGTGGTCGTGGGTTCGATCCCCATAGACGGCGTTAATGTTATTATTTAATATAGACTATGTTTTCATATTTGACTATTGTGGGTAAAACGACTTATTTTTAAGCGTGTGAAAAGCCTACTATAATTTACTTAATCTACTTCTTTTATTGCATTGTTTTCTAGATCTTTTACGTCATTTTATAAAATACTTTTTTTAATTCGTAATATATATTTAAATTCAACTTTAGTGTATTTACTTCATCTAGTTTTTATAAGATTGTGTTACAGAGCTTTCGTGGGTTTTTTTAAAATACTTTACAATTTTAAAAGTAGTCTTAAAAGTATAATAAAAATTACTTATAACTTCACAAAAGAAATGTTGTGTGGTTTATTAAATGGCATAGAATATTAATAGTTAGAAATGACGATTTCAATAATATTTTTATATTGATAAAAACCAATCGAACCGGTCTTTATTGACATTAAAAATGAAGTAAACATATATATAATATTATTGTTCCACATTACAAGAAACTACAAGTGTAATACCCTTTTATCTATAAAACCTTTGTGACTTCAAAACTTGTTTTCTTGTGACTAAACCTTATATAAACAAAAGTGTGTACTTGTTCCAGTTGTTTTAAAAACATGATAAAAAAATCTATTTTTAAGAGTTTTACTTTGTAACGAAACCAATAATAAGAGTTCATATTTATTATTTAACAGTTAATATTTTAAAATTTTCTATTTAACAAACTTGATTTAGGGGAAGGAATTCCCCCACCACTTTCACTCAAACCTCATCTTCCCAACTAAACCAAGTTGGGTTTGGAGATAAAAAGAATAACTCAAACACAAATCCATTTATTCAATTATGATTTGAGTATATTTTGGTTGGTTCAACTTTTAGAACTTAAGTAAAATTCTTAAATCATATGACGTTAATGACAAATTGGGAATAAATACATTTTCTATAGTATTACTTTCAGATATAACTTTTGCTTCCAAAACATAAACATCCATTTGAGTGATGACTAAACATGTGCCATTACATATTTTTTATGACTGTTCTATATTTCTCAACAATATAATTAGAACACTAATTTTAGTTTTAACTCATGCTTTTTTTGCCATTAAACATGTGCCTTGAACTATTTTTTGTGTTAGGAAACTCTAAACTATAAATGTCATTTGATCTATCAAAATGTTTATTTATTATGTAAGAGATATGAAAACTAAGATAGTTGAACACTCTCCACATATCATATTTTTTTAGTTGATTTTAAAACTTCACAAAATTTCTAAATATACGTGACATTAATAGTTGCATGAGATATCGTGTCTCTTTTTGGGGGTGATCGACAATATTTGTCTTAAATCCCTATAAAAAACCATAACTTTTCTGCTAATAGATTTATTTAAGTCGTTGATAGTAGGGAATTATAAGATATCCTTAATTATTCTATCTTTCAAAACAATGTTTATGAGTCATTGGGGTTTCATCCCTTACAATCAATCCCCACTTAATTATTAATTTAATCAAACAACAACACTCTAATACACCCATTCATACTCTTATTATACTTTTTACAATATTTTTCATAACAAATTCGTATATGATTAGTGTGAATAGGTGTATTAGATATAGGTACAAGATCCAAAATTCTTGTGTTTTTTAAGGAATGAAAGTAAAAGGCAGATGGTTTAGTTAGGAGGACAAATAAATCTTTTCACATAAAAAAAGGGGGTTTTGTATTTTGGATTTAGATTGACTACAGTCACTTTTTCTTGCAGTTGTGCATTCAAATTCTGTTTTTACCATTAGATTGATCTAATGGTTAATTACACTAGAGGTTACATGTCCCACTCAAAGCAAAAACACAAATAAACTCGACTAATATAAGATAGCAAATGCATTTCTTTATAACAAATAAAAAAGCCCTTTTCATTTTGAATTATGTTTTTGTTCTTTTATCGTGAACATTAAAAATTGGAGTGGGATATGTGCACTCTAGTATAATTAACCATTAAATCATTCTAATGATAAAAAGAAACATGTGAATGCCCTAACACTGTAGGAAAATCTAATTATGTGTATTCTTAAAACATGGGCGATCTTATTGTTTTTTATGTTCTTCACAACTCCTAATTTTGAAAAATTAGTGATCTAATGTTTGAAAATTTAAATTTAGAAACCAAAATTTTTAAATTAAAATCCAAAAATTAATTAAATACTCTAACTTCTAGAAGCGATAATATAACTTCCCTAGTTAGATTTTCAAAATATTTCAAAAAATATTTCAAAAAATTGATTTACAAAAATTATAAAATCTTACAAATAAAAAGTGCAAAAAAATGGTATATAAACTATCTGGTTGAAGATAGCATAATCAATATGAACATCGGTATCAATTCTCTCTTATATTTTATATCAGTCTAGTAGGGATCTAATATTATGTTTTTCAGCCCGAAGGGAACAAAGAGTCTTGATGTCTCCTCTTTAGTATCACACCAGTCAATAGCGTGATGAGCAAAAGATAGTGTCACCTGCAATGATACTCTGACGCTCAAGTCAATTCAAATACTTAATATTGAAGCCTAGGCGTAAATAAGATAGAGTAACATATCTTAATGAGTCATAAATGAGAAATATTTATAGAGTGAGTGACAGTTGAGTCTTACTTGATATTGCATCGACACAAATTTGTAAATCACGAAAAAAATTAACACATTCACACACATTTCTGGCACCCTCTACATGTTACTCATCAATGTGCCTTAGTAAATTTGTCAGACTTATCCTGACACCAGTCTATAGGGACTACAGTTATGAGATCAGGATAATGCCAAAGGTCACCCCGTGCCATGAGACATTTGCATGGGAGGGCTTGTGTAACACCCCTATTTTTATTTTTATATTAAAATTTTGAAGTAATTAGATTATGACTCTTTAGAACTTTTTAATCTACGTATTATTTATGATTTTTTGGAATTTTTTTATATAAAATAATATTTTTTAAATAATTTTAAATTCATATAAGTGACTTAAATTAAAAATATTTATAAGAAAGTGAATGTAAATTATAAGAAAATTTTCTAAAATCTGTCTCAAGTAGACTTATCTAAAAATTATCGGTTTGAGAAAAATCTTGATTTTTTCCAATCGTTAAAAAATTGGAAACGTATTAATAAATTTTTATTAACAGAAAATTTTAGATTTTTAAAATTTCAACTTTATATTACATGTTATAAAATTAGTAAGGACTGATATAATATCGCTAAATTTCAAAAAGGACTCATTTTGAATATTTAAAATATACCGAGTGAAAGGTTACTATTTGGCTTAATAATTCTGCCAACAGTTACTATGTAAAACACTGTGCATGTACGAAATTTTCAAAAGGTGCACAGTAACCTAGAATAAAAAATTCAAAAATGCATAGTACTTTTATATTAAAATAATGGAATGCATAGTAAATTTTTTTCCTATAAATACCGATGGATTTCTTCTTTAGAATTCACAATTTCAGATTAAGTTTTCTTAATATAGTAGTGCTAGTGAGATAGTGGTGGAAGTGAGAGAGAGAAGAAAAGTTTTTGGAGAGAAGGTTATGCCAAAATCCTAAGGTAAGAATACTTCTCTTTTATGTTTTTTGGGTTATTTTCATATCGTTTTTAGAAATCTGTTATTATACTGGAAATAATATTATTTTAAGTTACTATTCTGCATAGTAAACACTATTTCAATATAAATTACTATTTCAATAGTAAATTACTATTCAAATAGTAAATTACTATTTACTGTTACTATTTACCGTTACTATTCATGATTTACTATTTACCGTTACTATTCACGTTTTACTATTTACTGTTACTATTCACGATTTACTATTCACTATTCACTATTCACTATTCAAAATTTACCATTTCTGTTTTAAGTATTAATCTTAATTTTCGTCTTATGCTTATACTGAAATAAGATTGGTATTAATATTTCTAGAAATCGGAGGCGCAAAGCAAATCTCTTTTTGGTAACAACTCAAGGTAAGGGGGAGTGAGATAAGAGTATAATATGAAAAGACATAAGAATAATGGGAGGAGTCCCCTACTCTTTTTAAATTTAATAATATTATTATTTTAAAATATTAACTTTTTAACTTAACATTTTTAATAAATTTTAAATTAAATATCCGGTTTAACTAACTCTAACATACCTATGCAAGGACTTGGACCATTATGACCTATATGGACTGGACTATACCTATGCAAGGATTTGGACCATTATGACCCATATGGACTGAACTATACCTATGCAAGGACTGGATTATATGGACTTACATAGACCTATACGAGGAATTGACCAAAAGGACTCAAATTGACTATATTAATAACCATTAAACTTTGAATTATAATATTTATAAATAATGCTTTGTTGACTTGATTTTGATTGATATTTAATTGTGATTAATAATATTTGATGTGATTGATGATATTTAGTTATAATTGATAATGCTTGATTTTGATTGATGATTTTGTGACGTGGAGTTTGAGCATATAGCGAGCATGACGGAAAGCTAAATTCAGTAAGAATTTTCTTACCTTACTCTTTAAATTTTTACTTTAAATCTTCTCTTCTTAGAAATTATTTTTATTAACTTTATTTTCAATATTTAGAATAAAAAATTAGTATTTATTTTAGAAAGAAAACATTTTATGAGAATTAATTAATTAAATCTTGAGTTAAAGAAAAATTTTGAAATTTTAAGTATTTTTGGTTAATAATTATTCTCTTTTAATAAAACAAAATTTTTTAAAAGAAAATTATTTTATTTTTTTCCAACTTAATAACTAAAGATATTTGGAAATAATTGAGATTCCTAAATTTGATTTTGTTAAGATTTAATTTCAGAAAGATTGTGTAAAGTTTTATATGAGAAAGTTTTTAGATATTTAAGGCTTAGAAACTCAATTTCAGTGAGATTTGAAAACTGTACCAAATTTATTTCTGTGGGACAGAAATTCAGAGAATTGAGAAAATATACAGTTTATTGAAATGATATTGTAAACCTTTAAGAGATTTAATAATTGAGTTTCTAAAAGCCTTAACCAACTAAATACGCGAGTAGTTCATGCATCATGAATCATTAAAGTGAAATAAAATGATATTGTTTGGGGACGGATTATAGAAACTGAGGATACATTAGAGGAGGCTTAATTACGAGCCTTGGGATGAGAGGGTGTGAAAGGGTGCTTCAGGGGACCTGGGGTAGCTCCCTAGTATCGGGTACTTTCACAATAAAAACTTTCTCAATCTGACTAGTCTCTAAGTGTTTCCATGCCAGTTGAGTTGTTCATATTATTATTATCTGGACTTATGGAACAGTGTAAACTCCTGGTTGGCTCAGTGCAAATTAAAATTTAAGGGCCCACATGTATAGGTAAGTTATGATGAAGATATTGCATACATTCATGCATTCATAATTGATTGTGTATGTGATTGTGATTGATATTATTATGTATTGGTTTGTGAAAACCCTTTGTTGCTTATGTCTTAATCAATAATATTATATTCTATTTCTCACTCCTTTCTCCGTGTCTTTGTTTCATATATTCTAAATTGATGGTTCAGAGGGAAGGATCGAAGAATTTCAGTAGTAGATATAGCACGTTCTAAAAAGGGAGCTCGGTATGAATACCGTGGTCCAATGAATAAATAATGTTAATAAGTAACTACTTCTGGGCCATAGAGTTTCCTCTCTTTCTTATAATGTTTAATGTTTATTTTCTTCGGATGAATGTACAAATACTTTATAAAGTTTTAATAATATTTGTGAGGTATTTCAGAATTAATGTATATAATTTATTCCGATAGTTTCTTTTTAACAATCATATCTTTAAAAAAAAATTATGAATTTTTCTAGAATTTATTAAGGTGTAACAGAGGGTGTTACAAAGTGGTATCAGAGCCTAGCCTCTCCTAGTACGGTATGGTTCGGGGACGAACCAGGCGGAAGCTGGTGGGCATGTGACATCCCGGCGCTGTTGAGGGCGGGGAGTGGTCGCCGGTGCATAGGCACGGACAAGGAGCGGCTCCTGGCAGGCTTCCAGTGGGAGGGATACATGAACGAACTGAATACATACCAGAATGAGAGGGATCCAAAGACTGTATAGGTCTGGGACTATACAGTCGAGGATAGCTTAAAGAAATAAATTCGTACTACCTATATCAACAAATGCATTAGCCTTTTCGGTGGCCTATCACTTAAGAACTCCAAAGTTAAGCGTGCTTAACTTGGAGTAATTCTGGGATGGGTGACCTCCTGGGAAGTTCTCAGGAAATGTGTGAGTGAGGATAAAAGCACATTGGAAAGGTCTCGTGTTGGTCTGTGGGGAGAATCGTTCATTCTTGAAAAGCGGTCGGGGCGTTACAGCTTGCATCTTAGGGACACTATTTTGATGTCACACTATCGGGGCTGATGTACAGCCCAAATCAATATAATAGTAAAAAAACATAGAAATAACTATTCTTTTTAGAATATGCCTACTTGGTCATTCAAGATGTTTTTTTATTAATAATAGTTGTTTTTTCTTCAAAGTAAAAAGTTGATTTTAAAAGAGTAAAAACTTGTCTTATATGAAACATATTTTGATTGAACACTTATTTGCTTTCACCAATCATAAAGCCCTAAAATAATCCAAATGTTTACCATCGAAGGTTAATTCAAGTATACATTTGATTCTTTTTAAGTTAGATCCTAGAAGCCTCATGGATGAAAAAATCTTGACTAGGAAAGTTAGTCTCACCAAGATGTAGATATTCCTGACTTAAACATGGTTAAATAAATAAATAAATAAACCCAAAGTTTAACCCTAATCGAACAATATTTACTCAATAAACATTTAAAATCTTTTATGAACTTAATCTACTTTTAAGATACACATACCCAGTCATGCCAATTTTACATAAATCATGCATTATGTGATACTCAAAGAAACAAAGCTTACAACAAAAAGAAAAACTAGCAAATAGTGCAATAAAGTTCTCCTCCCTTCCTCCTACTCCAAGAAGGTCTTCCTCCCTAGATGAAGCCCCTCTACTTTTGTAACACTTTGTTTGATTTAAGAGAAAATGTAAGAAAGAAAATTTATTATAAAAAATATAGCACACAAAGTTTTTTCATGCTTTGATAATTTTTTTCTTATACGTGTGGAAAACAATCAATAATGGATGTCATGGATTAAATTTTTCTCATAAGGCGTGAGAAAAATTTTCATACTTTTACCCTTAAATGTCAATGACCAGTGTGCTCTTCTCATCCATGGAAAGGATATTTAATGATATCAAAATATAATAATTTTTCATACATTTTCTCCATTCTAAAAAAATATATTCACCAAATTTTCATTATATTTTCTATTCAATCATGTAGTTTCTAAAATCTCGTACCTTTCCAACTCTTTTCTTATTCATACCTTTCCTCTCTCTTATTCTTTTTTTTCACCTTTATCCTTCTTTTAGTTCTGCCATTAATTCTTTATATACTTCCTTGTGTACAATATCTGGAGTGGTCAAGATGACACCTTCTCGCATTTTTACAATACCGAGAGTGAAAAACAGATATTAAATTTTAGGGTACTTTATCACTTTGGCATACTTTTTAAAAATTTATAAAAATATGGCTGTTTTCAAAATATTTCACTGTTTGGGGTAGTTTATGTCAAATCTATATTTATGTTACGTATCTCCACGGGACATAAGGAACATTGCGTAATTTCATGAGACGTAACACACTACGTATTTTTATAAGACGTAATGGCAGGCTCACGTAGCCTCAAGCTACGTAATGGTAGCCTTATTTCGTAGCCGCATTGAAACAACCCGGTTTAGATAACAGCAACCCGAGACAGAGAGAAAATTTTTCCCAAAGATCATAGGGTATTCATGGGCAAAATAAGCAATTGAAGGTTAAGAAGAGTAGAAATCCGACTCAGAAAAAGCGAAGGCCGGGTCAGATTATTACACATTAGCAAACGTGGCTCCAGCTGTGGAAATCAACAGACGAAAATACATAAGCAGCTACACTCGCTAGAGAGAGGATTTATTCGCTGAAGCGACTCATACACTCGGATAGTCTCTCACTCGGAATGGAGTCTAGATTCACTCGGGAAAGTATTTACACTCACACATCCCTCGGAAGTTCATTCGACGCACCCTATTCTAGCCTTAGAGTTCGCGGTGTAAACTACGTTCGCTGAAGCGGGGCCTTATTCGCCCAAGCGAACAGAGTACTCGGATAAATTCGATCACTCGGAATCTAAGCCCAAGTCCACTCGGTAATCTCATCACTCAGAGTCGAAACCTAATTTCTCACGGAGATTCCCACACATACATGCTTTCTTCAGAGGTTTACACAATACTCTCTATTTTCATTCTAGAAAGGCATAGATGTTAACCACCCGGGAAATGATTCCCTCACCCATCACTCGGGAGATGTAGTCTATTACACACTAATGCTCCTCCACTCGGAAATGTCCTAACTCCTCGTCACTCGGAATACATACTAACTCCTCTACATATGGAAGACTTGTTAAACTAAAATCTACTCTGTATCATCCAGATCTTACCCCCACTAATAAGTTCACCACTACAGGCTTTACACGGAATCGCATTGTCAATTCAACCATCGGGGAAAACATTCACTCGGTTGACCTTCACTCGGAAACATCGAAATACCCTTCAATCGGAAGGTTGTATCTAAGAAATCTCTCGCTCCATAACATGTTGTCCAACTTACCTCGAAAGCGATTCTAATGGGCATATTCTACTCGGAGTTCACCCAACCTTCTTCAATCGGAAGGAGGTCACTCATCACGCCTTATACAGGATTAACTTAACTCTTACATATTCAGAATCATGCAGGCTCTACATACTTAGTAAATTGCTACGTATACCACTCGGACATTCACACACAGCACAAGATGAGCACACAGTATTATATATATAAATATTTACATGCACATGATCATACTCTCAACCCGAGAGAGTTTAGTTCCAACGTATTCAAACAAAATATTGTACTGAGAGCCGGCCAAGGCTTAACATCACTATTTACACGGTATATACAATTATATACATATCCACTGTACAGTACGCCTCATAAGACTGGTGCTCCTCTATCATTAGGAATGGCAAAAAAACCCGTACCCGCGGATATCCATGGATATTACCCGTAACGGGGCGGATATGGGTAGCTAAATGGGTACCCACGGGTAGCTTAAACGGGTATTTTAAAAACCCGTTAATAAACGGGGCGGGTAGCGGTACAGGGGTATCCGTATCCGCGGGTACCCGTTTAATGTGAAATTACATTTATACCCGTACATATATATATATATTTTAAAGTGTCAAACCCTAAATGTGCTTTCCCCCTTAGAGATCTTTAACGCAAATTGGAGAGTAAGAAGTACACGGTCTAGCTTGGCTGCTTGTCCTTAAGGTACCCTTTTTCTCTTATGGCAATAAAAATCATTTCTTTTTACTTGATATTTATGATCCTTCTTCTGGGTGTGTGTTTTACTAAGGAACTTGATTTTTTCCCTTCGCTCTATCCATTTTTCTTCTGGATATTGGTGTTTCTTAATAGCGTGCTACTTCATCCTCCAAGCGTGCTCTTCATCACGTCCTCCACTGTGACTCCTCTGCACTAGCGTGAGTTTCTTCCCTTCCCACAACTAATTTCTTGTTTGGTTTTGCAATTTCTATCAGTGGTTCCTATTTATTTTAAAAAATATGGTAAAATTTAAAATGAAATATTGGTTCTGCAATTTTTGTTGGTAGTCTGTAATTTCTGTCAGTGGTTATGCAATTTTGTTGGTGATGATGAACTGAAAACTTTGCTTGCACAGAACTAATAAATAAATAAAGCTTGGTTACCATAAACTTTTGTTTTCCAGCTTAACTAAAATTACACCTTCTTAAGTGGCCTATTAAAGTATGCATGCTGTAGTTGTAATTGGACCAGCACCTAGCGTGTTTGCTTGCACGTTGAAATTTCTAACTTGCTTGTTATATTATATATCAACCATTAACACTAAGTTTTAGTCCTTATAGAAGATTGGCTCAAATAATATATTTGTGTGGAGCTCAATATCTTCTAAATTACTAAATTTCAATATTAGCCCATTTTGAGTTCACCATTTTTGTTTATTTTGACTAAACCATGCGGTTTATGTCTTTCATTGTATCACTCTTCGGTTGGACCATGATTCCATGAACCTGACAGCTTCATCTGAATTTTGTTGTTTCAGAATGGAAACTTTTATGAGTAGAAAAATAATGGAATTAACCAGTAAGATATTGGTTTTGTGCCTGCCTGCTCATGCGACCTTGTAGAATTACGAAGATTACAGAACTTCTTTGGCTAGAAGTACCAAAATATGTGGATATAGCGAAGTAATGAACTGAAGCACTAAGAATTGAGTTGTTCCGAGCTACTATCTTTTGCTGTCAATTATTTTATTTTCTTGATGATAACTTCTGTAAAATTTAAATTATAGGCTTTTGAGTTTTTTTTCTCTCATTTCCAAACACAGTATATACACACACACACCTGCACTGGAGGAAGAATTAAATTTGGATCCAATGGTTGCTCTAGATAGAACTTCCGAAACTATTTACTAATTCTTACTTAATTCCTATTTTGTTTACCTTATCATTTTGTTTTATTTTTTTGTTTCTAATTCTTACTTAATATTTTATATCATGATTATCCGCGGGTATGGATACCCGTAATATCCGCGGGTACCCATCAAACCCGCTTAAATCCGTTTAGGCGGGTAGCCGGCGGGTAGTGGGTCGGGCACGGGTATGGATTGCCCATCACGGGGCGGGTAGCGGGTAAACACTATCCGTGCCCGCCCCGCCCCGTTGCCATGCCTATCTATCATCCATTATTCTGAGAGACATCCACTGAAATATGACCACAATAGGGGTGAGCTTTTACATATAAAATGACAGTTAGTGACTCGACATCAGCATCAGTACACACACATATTCAATCAGAATTCACTCAATTTAAATTAAAGCCATGCAGACCATGATATTTTCAATAACATATACTCACATACATATCACATTAAGCTCATTCTCATTCATAAGGGAGCATGCATCAACTCATTCGAAATTCATTCATATCACTCCCAAATCATATGAATCGTGCTATTCTCTTTAACAATGCACCTACATACATGCCTGCGGATCCGACTTAAACAATGATTTTCAGTTACAGGTTCCCTTCCTAGCCTCTCCTCCATTAGCCTTTCCCGCGTGGTACCGGTCTCCCATTGACGTCTCGAGACTTAACTCTAGCTCCCTCGGCTACCACGGGCCCTCACAGGATCTAGCCAAGGATCTGTAGCTGGAAATCATCTCATTGGGGTTCCTGACCTTCCACGGGTCACCCCGTTCCTATACATGCAACTTATGCGTTTTATCAGCGAGCATCCTCGATTATCAAGCACATTCCACGCAACCATTAGAATCATAACCGATCCAACACAGTACCTACATTCACTCGTCAATCATACCAGCATACACAGCAACCAAACAGTTCATGTTTTTAATATAACATTCCAGATAAAATCAACCAACAGCCACACATACATATTCTCTCAGTATTAATAATGACAGGAACATACACCATATGCGTTTATGTATAAAATAACTATCAGGACTCAGCACAACAACCCTGAACACATGCATGTAAATGTGTAACTGCTAACAGGACTCTACTACCACACACATGGTATCCAAAGATCGACAATCACGCATTTCACATAGTCATCATAATCATAATCGCACACACATAAAGCAATACGTTCACCCGGTACCGTCCATAAACCATGCATTTGACATGCAAGCGCCCCCTACCTACTGAAGGGACTCGAGAAGCTCCTCTGTTTCTCGACGTTTGGTCCGATGCTCTGTTTGCTTCGTCCACCACTCTCACTCGTTCAGTCCCCCTCGAACGCAGTCGCACCTTTAATCAGCTTGGGAACAGGAAGTTGTTCTTCTTCCACTTCGACGATTGTCCTTCACCAACAGAGGGGAACTTCGGATCCTCTACAACACCGCTGTCACGAGTTTACGAAAACAGGGAACAGAGGAGAAGAAGAACGAAGAAGAAGAGAAGTAAGAGAAGAGGAAGGTTTCGAGGAAGATTAGAGCGAGTGGACAGTAGTTGGAGGCCTCTGGACTTATACCGAAGAAATGAGAAGAGTGGGATGGGAGAACGTGAAGTTGCAGCTTCTCACGTGTCACACATCCTAGTCAATCAGCAATCAGCTTCTTAAGTTAAAATTAATCACAATTAATAAGTAATTCTCACTTTGCAATTATTTTTAGTTTAGTGGCTTAATCTCATTCGGTAGTTAATTTTTAAATCAGGATGTTACAGCATGATACGTAATGCGCAAGGGAGCAATTGAAGGGTAATGGTTTCGTGCCTCAATTCTCCATCATCCATTAATCAATTGTATTATTTATTATCTTGAAGACCCTCCAAATGTTGGTGTCTGCTTCTTTAGATTTACCAGAACCCTACATCAAAATCCCAAAAAAGCATTCTAATTCACCCTACTTGCAAAAAAGTTATCAGTATCAATGCATAAGAATCAAATATGCTTACACATCCTTTTTTTCCTTCTCCTTCCAATAAGAGTAATGTTTAGTTCACCATCAATTTTTTTCCACGGTTACACACAATATCAAACTATTTGGGAACAAGAGATGAGGGAGATTATAAATTCGGAAGGAAAATATACTAGTCAAAAAAGAAAAATAATACATTCATCATAATTTTTAAACAATTATTATATAATTTCTAATAAAATATAATTCTCTTTTGATATTCTAGATAATGCCCAGGTAAAAGCATTCTTCTATATATAATGAGTGCATTGCAAAATAAAAAAATAAATCATACTGATAATTTAACATTAGATTAACTTTTAACATAATCTTTATTCACAAAATCAAATTATCCGTATAAATATTATGCATTTATGCAAACACTGTGACATACCATACTAATTAATAGAAATAAGTACCTGAAAATGCTTTCAATAATATAAAATATTAATATATCACACTATTGACATAAACTTAGAGTGCTTATTCTGACAGTTTGATTCTCGTTAACAAAATTTACATTGTTAATTAAAAAAAATACAAATTGAAACATTTTCGTTATCATTTAGAATACCAAACAATAGGAGGGGATAGTTGCTACTTGAATAACGGAGGATCCAGGATGAAACTCAGTTTTCTACTTTTCCAATTAAATGTTGATGTTAAATACCAACAGTCAAATCCTTAAGGAATGAAATGACTCAGTTTTCTGCTCTCGCGCATGACTGTCATTACGTACCATGCTGTTATGAAACATAGCTGTCATTGCGCAGCTTCAGGCTACGTGAGCCCTGCCATTACGCCTTATTAGAATGCGTAATAGTGTACTACGTGGCAGCCATACACATGTTACGTCTTATGAAATTACGTAATGCCTTTTATGTCTGGTGGAAATATGTAATATAAATATGGTTTTGACACAAACTACCCCAAACAATGAAATCTTTTAAAAACACCCCTATTTTTATAATTATTTTTAAAAAGTACGCTACAGTGATAAAATACCCCAAATTTTAGCCTAGGATCAGAGGCAAGAATGGCTGAGGTGAAATTGTGGAATGTGTCCTATTGTTATGTTTTTTCTATTTGTCCTTTTGTAATGTTTGTAATTACTACCTCTGTTTTTTTATATAAAAAAATATAAGATCAAAATCATAAAAAGAAGAAAACACAAGAAATAATCATCTTAATCAATTATGGTATCAATTCATTCATTGTTTCTTCACATAAGAAACATATGACCAAAATCATCAACACCAAAAGAGGCATAGAAAATGGTCATCTTAATTCATAATGTTATCAATTTATTATTTCTTTACGTAAGAAACACATGACTAAAATCATTAACGTTAAAAAAACATAAGAAACAATCATCTTAATTAATAACGTTACCAATTTATTTTTATTCTAAAAATATACATAACATTAAATAATAAATAAATAGACGGTCAACATAAATATTGCAATTCATTAACGATTAAAAAAGCATTCATCTTAACAATGTCATCAATTCATTTTTTATTTAAAAAATATGCATATCATTAAATAATTAAACAACATTAAGTTATAGCTGGTAATTCGGACAGGCGAGTCTTAAACGGGCTGGGCTTTACCGATTGCAGGTTATTTTAGACTAGGCTAAAAAATGTCCGCATAAATTCAGGTCGTAAAATTAGAGATCCTAGTTTGGCCCTCAATAGGTTACGAGTTTGATTAAGCGGCCCTTTTTTAAAAAAATATTAAAAATTGATTATTAAAAACTGAATTACAAAAAAACTGAATCAATTTATTAGAATTTGTCTAAACCTACATTTGTAAAAAAATTTATGCTATTGAAATTAATTAGTTGTTGCTAGACAAACAATGCTATAAAATCAATAACTTTAAAAAATGTTTGTTTTTGTACTACAATTGAAAATTAAAATGAATGAAACGTTAGCTACTAATAATACTAACACATAAATGCTATAAAATCAATAAGATTATTTTTTTAAAAAATCTGTTTGTAAAAACACCAACTAATAAATAGTGCTTCTTATATTATTAGATTAACTAATAAATAATACAATTTTTTTTTTAAAAAAAAAGACTCAAGCTGCCCACGAGCCCGTGTGAGCCAACCCGCACCGAACCCATTTTTTTCAGATTTTTTTGTTATCAAGCTTTTTTTTTTCAATTATTAACTTTAAATTTATTTTTAAAACCCACGCACTTATGTTTTTAACAGCAGACTCAGAACAACCGATTCATTTAAATACACAGATAACATAAATCTTGCAATGTATGAAACAGTCGGTAATATTTGTTTACATTGTGAAATTGCTCGGGTCCATTCATACACTAACAACATAAACAGCACAACCAAATTTAGCCTAAAAGTGATACTCATGATTTAAAACACTAGACTGGATCGACCAATTCAAACCAAAAACTAATTCAAAAACTAATCCGAATATTGGTTGAAAAAAATCAGATGGATTCAAAACCATTCAAGAACCATTCCGGACTGATATCGAAAATTGGAAGAGAAACAATCCTTTTAAAAATGTTATTTTTTACTTTCAAAAAATATTCAAAAATATTTTTAAATAAATATATATCATATATAATATTTAATAATATTATTGTATTTATCATAAAAAATCATCTTTTAAAACATGGAATGAATAATAAACTGTGAAGCCTTCATCCGCCTGTTTAGTTTTTAAAACATGGGAGATACCAATTTTGGGTAGCTAAATGTATAAACTCGAGTGTTGCAGAGATTTTGCATATAGCCAACTCCATTCTTCCACTCGCACCATTGGAGTGGGGCAACACAAACATTAAGAAAGGGGAATAAACAGTATACATCAGAACTTGATCCACACAATATAGCAAAATTTGATCCACACAATAGACAAAAGCAATGCTTACACAAGTACAACAAAGTACAATATGGCGAATCTGACATCAAGAACGAGATGGGACATCATTAAACCCATACAGATGGCTCTCTCTACAGTACACTCCAGATTATAGTGTCAGAATACACAATATTTTTTCCCTTGAATTTTTGGGTACACGTGGACAGCAATCATATTGTCAATTTAGCAATTAAAAACATTTTATATTTTTATCAGTCTTTTTATAAATTGTCCACGTATACATAAATTCAATGAAGATAATATTGTGTATTAATCAAGTGTAGTTTGACACTAAACTGCGGAATTGGCCATAACAGGTATATACTACTAAGTTGTGACTAAAGCTCAGGATGGACGGACGAACGGGCCGATGTCTATGCTCAATTACGCCAAGAGATATGCTCCAGTTAGATGCGTCAGTCTGTAGCTAAAATATACAGAACTAGTTTTATATGCAGTTTTCATCCAACCTTCTAAGTTTGATTACTCATGATTGATTCAGCTTCAGTAATGTTTGGAACATCAAGTCTATGAACTTATCATCCTGACGCGGGAAAATTCCATTAGTAGATAAACTAATTTTAAAAAGTTAACAAGGAAGAGGAGTAAACATATAGCAAGCGGACTCCTTCATCAATTCACCATCTAGGTTATATTTTGTTACTTCAATTCTCATGTAAAACAGAGATTCAGTTTATATTGAGATCTACACACAAAAAGTGATTAATCATGAAAACCTATAAAATTACATGCTTAAAAAATAATTGGCAACCCTGGGCAGTAGCTATGGCTCAAACTGGACATTCTACGGCAGAAATGGGGAGTACTCATACAGGCCTGTTTAGTTTCCAATTGAAATTTTCCAACTGAGGTTGACCAAAACATATTTTAATCCATTGACCAAACAAAGTTTGGAATTGATTACACTCAAACAACGTGCAAGATAAATATTAATCATTCGATAATTTCTTTTTTACAACTCTATTTTCATAACTGGTTACCAAATGAGCACATAATCCTATGTTAAACACCCAATGAGGGTTTTGGCACTAAAAGCAGCCTTTATTTTGAGTTATTTCTGCTTTATTTTGGAACCCCAAAGAATAAAATAGAAATTGAATGGCAATTTAAAAATACAATTAAATTTATAATGGTAAAGAAACAAAAGGGAAGAAAACAAAAATGCCAAAATTGTGAAGTACCTGAACCAGTGATACAAGTGCATCACGAACTTTTTCCCTGGTGATAACAGGTCTATTTGGAGTGGAGCTAGAAATTGGGGCAAGAGAAGGAGGAGGATTAGGGGGTGGGAAGGGTTGGAGCACAGGAGTGCCATATTGGTGTGGTAGATTCAGGGAATGATGTAGAACTGCACTAGGCGGCACACATGAAGAAACAGGTGGGATTAACAGTGAAGATGAAGAGGTGGATGTAAGAAAAGTAGAAGGCTTAACAAGATTGATGACTTGATTTCCACTTTTGATAGTTTCACCAGAGCCATGGGTGAAGCCTGATATAGATGAAGCTGCATGAGAGACAGATGGTATTTGCACAGTGGGTGCAGCAGACAGTAAACTACTAGGAGCCATCGATGTGACAGTTGCAGGATGCTGTCCAAGACTTTCTACATTGGAAGCAAAATTACCAGTAACCTTAGAAGTCTGCAACAATACAATTCAAAAAATTTCAAAGCCTCAGTGATCATATGATAAAAAGCAAAACGTTAAATTTATATTGCTGAAGTAATAAACCAAGAAACAGAGTAAGTTGAAATGCAACAATGTTATGTACACTGAAGAAGTTTGTAAATACTGGATCTTCAACAGCATCAGTTGCAGCAGCGGCGGCTGAAGATGATTCTAGTTGGCTGTCTGGTATAACTGACACTGGCTCAAGTTCCTCAAACTCACTACAGTATATAGAAAAAACATCATGCATAAGCCACGCAACTTCTTATTAGTTATTAAATATAAAGCCAAATAAGAGAGGTCATTAAGTGAGAGTAAAAGTAAATAAATTGTTTGAATTTTGAGCAAGCACATTTAATGGACAAACAAAACCAGGCAAGGATAATATATTATACATATTTCATTAAACAATTTACTGAAGTTATTTCATAGTTTGAAATCACATTTCTTCAAAAATGGAATATTAAAGGAAATGTTGTTTAGATTCTTTAGAACCATTAATATATTATATATAAGCACCATATTACAATATTTAAGAAAAACTATCCCAAGAAGCATCGAATTTCAAATAATGCCCTACGACCTTCCAATTCAGATTCGTATATAAGAAAATATAGAGAATGATATTGATGTCACACTAAAAAGCAAGGTTAACAAAATCCGGAGTAAAAGCATAAAATCCTCCAAGTTAAAGATCATGGGGCAGTCCAGAGATTTAAATCAGCCATCTCTCTAACACATTCTCACACCTATGCGTTTTCTCACTGTCTCTAAGCACTCGCTGCGGCAAAGCTAGCAGGTTGCAGCAGAGCTTGCATGTCACAGCAGAGGAGAGGAGATTCTCTTCTCCCAAGTCAAGTCTCACTCTTGTCATGTGTAAATATGAATTTTCAGTTACAATAGGGTTTTACAATTCAAGTTACGACTCTGATCTTTCATCCCCCTCTCAATCTTAAGTAAAATCTTGATTTTGACAACTTTACAAAGCAGATTTATTAATCCCAAACAGCATTGTGGAGCATTCAACCCCAAAACCAGTATGACAGGATGGCTGCTATGCTAAAATGTTGGACTAATGTTATTAGACATGTTGGAAGTCTCACATGGCCCCCCTCATAATATGTGGTATGGTTTAAATATTTGTTAGGCTACTCCTCTCATTACCAATTGATTTTAAGATGGAACCTTAACATGGTATCAGAGTCAAAGCCTAACTTCTTTCCTATTGGCATGGGCCAAAAATTGTCCTATCATATGGGTCAAAAGTTACTATTTGCCTGGTCTAGCAGGCTTCGTTGGAGGAGGCATGTTAGAAGTCCCACATCACTTGCCCCTCTCATTGTCAACTGGTTTTGGGATGAAATTAACAAGACATATATAAATAAAAGCTCTAAAGAGAATTGGCACTGAGATGGGGGACCCTTGTTCAAAGTAGCAGCTGTAACATCTGTGAATGACTGTGAGAGTGAAGGGTGAGCACCACAATCTTAAGTTTATAGTGTGGCCAGAGGCTATGATACTCCAGTACAATACCAGTGTGATTGATAACTATGATTCAAAAAGATTGCAATAAAAACAACTTAAGATTTTATAAGCTTTACATAAATTCATACCTTTTGGTGGCAGGCATTATTGTATTTAGGGGTGCTTTAGGGTATGCATTAAGTATCCTGCACATTGAATTTGAAAAAATAATCATACTACTAGCAGACAATAATTCTGCCTCTCAGTTTCAAAGGGTATATTACTGAGAGAAAAAACAGACACAAAGTCCTCAGAGTTCAGACCAGATTGGTATGAATTAGCATCTTGTAAGCATAACTACACGAGTAAGCATAAATGAGCAAAGAAAAACAGAATTAATAACTTAAAATGGAGTAAAAATAGGTAACTTGCCATACCTGTTAAAAAGATTAGCAACTTCGTCACATTCATCTGGATTGTAAAACCATATACCATTAACTTCTTGAGCTGCATTCCGATATAATAAGTATGGCTTTTTAAGTTCATACTCAAAATCCAATAGGTTCTCCACCAGGTTCTCTGTCAAGACAAAAATAAGGATTAGACAGTTGTTAAGTAGGAAAAAAACCGCACAGATTCAAACATGCACTTAAATGACTTCAAATAAGAGCAGAAGAGCTTGTTTCTCCATATAGTGAACGTACTGTCAATTCAGCAATCATTAATTTATTAAATCTGAGTTTTATTATTCATACCACACTACTTATTTTTTCTGTATCTCTTTTCTTGTCACATTAACCATAGTATCTCACATTTCTCTCTTATTTGTAAAAGAAATTGTACAAATATAATCTCTCAAGCTTATTTGAATCTACATCGAGGCTCCTATTCGGTTATCTAGTCAGACTAATTTCCAAATTGTTCCACTTCTCTCATGGTTCTTGTCATCAAACCTCTACACACACTACGATTCCGACACAAGATTTCAAATCCAAACCTGTATTCCGTCGATTCATAACGATAAACTGAAACCGCGGTTGCGAATTCCTAAAGAAAGTCAAAAGATTCGATTAAAGATCCAAGATTGTGCATGTAAGTATATACGAATTCAATCGACAGCACAAAGAAAATATATATAGAGAGAGAGAAAGAGTAACCTAACCTCTTGACAACGAAGAGAGATCCTTCAACATCCTTGCGACTCTAGAAAGACGAGAGAGAAGAAGATGAGAGATGGAGAAGGAGTGAAGTGAAAAGAGAGGGTAGAATAAGAATATTACCCACTGGTTGGTTTCGATGTTGAAATCGTAGAAAGCGACGTGAGCGGCGGTGAAGAGAATCTCGTCGACGAATGGATCCATTCGTTGGAGAACAGTGAGGTTGAGAACCTTGGTGGTTTGCTGATCCAGATTCGGCGTCAATTTCTTAGTCTGAGACATTTCACTCTTGCTCTGTATTGAATCTACGATCACCCTCAAACAAAATGCTTGCTGCTAGCCTATTATTACTACCAAATACCATCAACAACCCTCTCTCAAATAAATACCAGTACCAGCTCTCAAGTTATATTTTATTATATTAATATTATAAATTACTTTTTTTCTGTTTTTATTTATTTATTGAATTTAATGTGAATTTATGGGATACACACGGCTTGAAGCAATTAAATAAATAAATAAATTCATGTAGGCAAAATACAATTAACTTCTATCTGATAACTATATGAAAAAAGAAGATAAGAATCATAAATAATATATTTATATATTTAAGTTGTATTTTTTATATGTATTATGCCCGTCATTTTTATTTTTTTTTGCTGTAAGTTAAATTCAGTCCAAATCTATCGGAATCTCAACATGAAATGTTGAAAAAAAATAAAAGAGGCTTATTTTTTTATAACTAAATGATTGATTGGATGTCACTTACATCATAATAAAGATTCGATTTAATTTAATGTGAGAGGGTTAACAAATTAACTAGAATTTAAGATAAATTACAATAACCATGGTGAATATTACATTAAATTCCAAACTAAAAAAACACACTTCTCTTGAAAAAAATTGTTGATAGTAACATTTAACGGTTAACAAAAGAATCAATGTGTAAGTTATAGTAAATCTAAATTCTTAATCTTTTTTATTTACTTTTTTTATCAAGGGCTCTTAATTAATCAATGTCAAAGTGATAGCTACTCATTCTCATTCCATTTCGTGACAATGATTCTTTGTTTACATTATTGATCGCATCTCTTGTTTATTGTAATGAAGATCAAAAGTTAACATTTCGTGATTGTCTTTCTTCCACACATCTAGGTATATGAACATATATTGTCATGAATGGCTTACTTTAAATTACTTATTGTTTTAAAAAATGTAATCAATTTCAGTTGTCATCATAAAAAAGATGATTTTTAATTGAAATTTATTTTATGATTGTTTGATTGCTTAATTTTAATGTGCATTAAGGTTGTTGTTTGAGGGCATGTTTTGACAATCAACATCTTCATGAAGTTTCGTTTATGATTTTTTCTCCATTAGGTTGTTAGCCATGGGGATGAATTTAACTATGATTTTGTTTTATGGTTTATTGCAATATGACTTTGAAATAATGAAGAGGTTTTATGTCAATTATTTCTATTGCATGGACTTGGTGAGTGAAGTTCATGTATAGGGAAAAGTTAATTGTGAGATTAGTTATTAGGAAAGAGAAGGCCACATATTTAGGATGATAATAGCTTGCTTGGGTGGTTTGCTACATTTGAGATTAGGTGGCATGAGTATCTTCATCTATACGATGAAAGGGTGGAGAAAGAGAAACCGTTTTTTTTCTTACTATTAGTCAAAGAAAGATGTCCCAACTAGCATAATTAAATCACACTAGACTACTCACAGACATTGTGTATGATAATCATAAATACTCATTAACTACAACCAAGTCCTAATTACAACAACCCTAAGCCTATATATCTTCATCTAATTTGCCACAATCACAACAATCAACCACATTAACAAATTAAAAACCTCCGCTACCATAAACTTCTTATTGAGCCAACCTTTATTTGTGATGCTTGAAACTCTCATTTCAAAGCTAACAAGTTCAATGAATAGATTCTCTCATCCTTTCATATGTTTGACTTCATCGGTCCATGAATACTTTATCTCATCCTTCCCCATATTCCTAAATCCCACACTTAGAGTCTTGTCAAATATCTCTAATGGCATGACACTTTCAAAAAAAATGACATGCCCTATTTTGGAAATTGTAGTAAACCCCAAAAAAATGACATTATACATGCATTCCTTCCATACTAACCTTTTGTTCACGTAACACATCTCATCAAAATTGCCTTTGACTTACACTATATGTGCGCACATTAGAGCCTAGCGACATCGGACAAAAGAAGATTAAAACATATGAAAATGGATAAGGAAAAATGGTGAGATTATGAGGAATATGAAAGTGTTAATAAGGATTTAGGGGTTGAAAATTTTAGGATAAACTCATAAGAACATAAGGCAAAATGCAATAAACCTAAAAACAATTTACAACTGATCCGGTCTAGATACCGGCCCCCATACTTGTGACGTCAGACTGATCTCATATAAGGAAAACCGGTGTCCAGGTTCAACGTTACCACACCGGATATCCGTTGTCTGGTCATCCGCCCTCACTCCATGACAGCATCATTCATTTTCGCTGTAACGGTTCTGTGTTCATTGATACAGGATATTTATATAATTGTTAGCTTTTCCCTCATAGCAAGAGAAGAGCCTTTTGATAACTTATCAACGAAGACACTGTTTGTAGCAAAATACGTCACATCAATGGCTTCAGAAAGTAAGTGGGCGTGTCAGCAGATTATGCGGAAAAGGTGATTATCCTCTCCTCTCTCTGGAGGATTATACTCTGATAATTGACCTACCCTCCTGACACATTCTGAAAGTCGAGCCACTTTGATTGACACAATATACACGCAATCAGAGATAAGGGACCCACCTGCATCCAACGTCCTATTTTTTCTCTTACGTTCAACTATAAGAGGCCATATCAACACACATGCATGGTATCGTTATTCTATCTCACATTTTACTGTTACCACGCTTGAGTATTCATTCAGTTCATACACTCTTCTAACTTGAGCGTCGGAGAATCTTCGCAGGTGGCACCACCTTTCGCCCCCCTACAACGCGAATCGTTGGTGTAAAGGATCTCCAGGACAACAAGATCGGCCTCTCCCACTGAGAGACCGAATTAATACATCGGATATACACAGTTCCGGTGTGCAAACCCTAAAAACACCTGCATCCTTGTGGCTGGTCCCACACCGGATCCTAGACCCCGGTCCAGACCAGTTCATTGGCACGCCCAGTGGGACTCGATAGAGTTATTCCCATTTTCGCAGAAGTTAGGTTGGCACAATGGAAGGTGACGGGAGAGATTTCGTGGAAGGTCACGTGGAGGATGTGACCCATCAACAGGCTGGGAGGAGACTCGTCTTCGAATCTCCTGCAACTCAAACCCGGAGGATGGTGCAAGTGCTGACACCTGACCCTCGCGATGAGGTTATCAGGCAACTGAAGGAGGAGCTGATGGAGCTGAGGCGAGAGAGAGGAGGAGCTGGGGACAGAGTAGTATCCCATGCAGAGGATGCTCACCATGCATCAGCGAGAGATAGATCCACCACCCTCCAGTATTCGAAGATCCCCACATATGAAGAGAGGGAGCAAACGCAGGACTCTGGTGATAGAGTCAGTATCAGGAGAAGGGAGCAGGCGGTGGTAACTTCAGGGACATACAAGCTTAGTGTCCCTTTCTCAAGAAGGTTGATGAGTATTGTCATTCCAAAACATTTGCAAATAACTCAGCCATTGTCGATTGGGAAGTATAATGGAGAGACCGACCCCACTAAGCATTTGGATGCTTATGTTTATGAAGCTATGTATCTGGGAGCAGACGAAGATGTCATGTGCAGAATGTTCCCAAGGACGTTGACGGAGGAAGCTCTTAGCTGGTTTAAAAGTTTGCCTTCAGGATCTATAGACTCTTGGGAGGAAATGGCTGCTGCATTCGAAAGCCATTTCGTCATCTCCAGGGATATCCCAAGAACTTCTCACACCCTGGCCCAGATAAGACAGGGAGAAACTGAGACTCTTAAGGAGTTCCTGAAAAGGTTTTACAAGGAGGCTGCGTTGGTCCCTAACCTCACGGAGGCCATACAACTCCATATTGTAGTGGAAGCTCTTCAGCCAGGTTCAGCCTTTGCCCTATCTTTGGCAAAGAGCCCACCTACAACCTTCGAGGAGTTTCGAAGGAAAGCTTCCAAATATGTGGGCATAGAGATGCATCTAGAGGCAACTGCAGCAAGAGTAAAGCCTTCTGCACCCGCTCAGCAGCCACGGAGAGAAAAGGAGAGAGCGAGGTCCGAGAAGCATGCCTTTAGAGAAGACTTTGTGAATGCTCGTCAGCATCCACGAGATAGGCGCGTATCATCGTTCGATCACTATTCTCCGTTGAACACCAGGCACTCACAAATCATGAGGGAAGTTGGTTGGCCAACTCTGAACGTCTTTGGTATAAGGAAGCCAGCCCCAGCCAAGAGGGGTGGTAACCCACGTAAATACTGCACTTTCCATGAGCAGACAGGGCACAACACTGATGAGTGTAAGGCGTTAAAGAATACGGTGGAAACTCTCATTCGGGAAAGAAAGTTGAAGCAGTATTTGTTTAAGGAGAAATCTATGGATGAGCCTCATAGGATGGAGAAAAGGAATAGAGATCCTGATGATGAAGATGATAATACGCGCAACCCAGCAAGGAAGTTCACTGCGGCTGAGAAGCAGAAAGGGGTAGTGATTGCTGAAGGTGCCCAACAAAGTAATATGCCCCAGCAGCAGAGACAGGGCAGACGAGAAGTGATTGAGATGATAGCTGGAGGATTCGCGGGAGGAGGAACATCAATCACAGCACGAAAGAACCACCATAGGATGATTCTGTCAGTCCAGGGTAAACCGAGGAATAACCGCCCTTTCAGGGACGGAGTGACAGCCCCGACGGTGTCGTTTACAGATGATGACTTTGGCCCAACAATTCCAGGAGGTGATGATGCAGTAGTGATTGTGGCCGTCATAGCCAATAAGGACGTCAAGAGGATCCTCGTCGATCAGGGAAGTTCTTGTGATGTTATCTTTTATAATTGTTTCAAACGAATGGGTTTCAGTGATGCAGATTTACAACCATACACACAAGAACTCACAGCGTTTAACGGAGCCAAGCAACCTACTAAGGGATACCTCGACACTTTGATTTCTTTTGAAGGGGAGCCCGGTGCAAGAACAGTCAAGTCAAGAATTCTGGTGATTGATGTGGAATCCCCGTACAACGGTATCATAGGCCGTCCAACATTGAACGCTATGGAAGCAATTGTATCCACCCCTCATCTCCTGATCAAATTTATCGACAAGGACAATGGTGTGTCCTCACTCCGCGGAGATCAGGAGATGGCTCGATATTGTTATAATCTGAGCCTCAACATGGTTAAGTTGGATGCATTTAACAAGAAGAGGAAGTTGAACGACGGAGGAACAGCGGCAGGATCTGTCAGTCTTATTGACCTAGACCCCAGAGCGGAATTGAAGATTGATCCACTCAATCCATCTAAGCCCACACCAGATGGTGGCTCTAGGGATGTCATATTGGGAGATTCCCCAGAGAAGGTCACGCACATCAATGATAAGCTGGAGTCTGCTATGGAGCAACGCTTATTAGCCCTTTTGCAGGAGTTCAAAGACCTTTTCGCATGGACAGCAGCAGACATGCCGGGGATGGATCCTGATTTCTGTTGTCACAAACTTGCAGTGTATCCTGAAACCAGACCGGTGGCTCAGAAGAAGAGGAGGTTGGGACCGGAGAAGCAGAGGGCGGCTTGTGAGCAAACAGAGGAGTTGTTGAAGGCAGGTTTTATAAGGGAGATACGCTATTCATCTTGGCTTTCTAATGTGGTCATGGTGCAGAAGGCTAACGGCAAATGGAGGATGTGTACTGATTATGTGGATCTTAACCGTTGCTGCCCTAAAGATCCATATCCCCTGCCCAACATCGATCGCATGGTGGATGATTCATCTGGTTACCAATATCTCAGTTTCATGGATGCTTATTCGGGGTACAACCAGATTCCGATGTGGGAGGGAGACCAGGAGAAGACTGCATTTATCAACGACCGCGGTGTTTTCTGCTACACCGTCATGCCTTTTGGACTAAAGAACGCCGGCGCTACCTATCAGCGCATGATTAACAAAGTCTTTGAAGGGATGCATACAAAGCTGGTCGAAGTTTATATCGATGATATCATAGCCAAAACGCCCGCTGGAGGAGACCACATTGAAGATCTACGCCAAGTTTTCACTAGGCTTCGGCAGTACAACATGAGGTTAAATCCTTTAAAGTGCACTTTCGCCGTTCCAGCAGGAAAATTCTTGGGATTCATGTTGACTCAACGAGGCATTGAAGCTAACCCCGGGAAATGTCAAGCAATCCTGGACATGCAGAGTCCTAAATGTTTGAGGGAGGTCCAGTCATTGAATGGGAAAGTGGCCGCTTTAGCTCGTTTCATGCCTAAGATGGCGCACAGGTCCCTCCCCTTGTATAAGGCGTTGAAGAAACACAAGAGTTTTGAATGGGGAGAGGAACAAGAGCAAGCCTTCCAGCAGCTCAAAGCCGTTCTCTCGAGTCCACCAATTCTTGTTAAGCCTGATCCAGGCGAAACGTTAATCTTATACTTGGCAATATCCGACGAAGCTCTAGGTGTAGCCCTGGTAAAAGAAACCCTTGAAGGGCAAAGACCGGTGTACTTTACTAGTAAAACGTTTCAGGGGGCGGAAGGAAGGTATCAGAAAATTGAGAAAGCCGCCTTGGCAGTTGTTTGGGCATCACGACGGTTGAGGCCTTATTTCCATGCGCACCCAGTATTGGTAAGAACGGATTTGCCGCTCCGTTCAGTACTCAGCAAGCCAGACCTCGCTGGAAGGATGATAAAATGGTCTATTGAGCTATCTGAATTTGAGATTTCATATGAGCCTCGAGGAGCCATCAAGGCACAAGTGTTGGCCGATTTTGTAGTGGAAATGACTGGGGCAGACCCGGCGACCCCTCGAACGCATTGGACCATCTACGTTGACGGTTCGTCAAACAGCAAAGGATGTGGAGCAGGTGTGGTGGTAGAAAGTGATGACGGCGTACACTTAGAAATTTCCCTCCGATTCAATTTCAAGACCTCTAATAATCAAGCTGAATACGAAGCATGCTTGGCCGGTCTCCGTGCGGCAATTGATATCGGAGCATCAGCAGTGACCCTCTGCAGCGATTCTCAGCTGGTGATTTCGCAAGTCCAGGGAGAGTACCAGGCGAAGGAACCACAACTTCAATTGTACTTGAATTGTGTTAATGAGCTGAAGGGAAGATTTGAAGTTTTAGAGTTCAAGCATGTGCCCAGGGAAGAAAATACCAGAGCAGATATCTTGTCAAGATTGGCAAGTACAAAGCAGCCTGGTAGCACAACAACGGTGGTTCAGAGCACTTTGACATCACCCAGTATACCTATGTATCCTTCTCTGAATGCCGTCATGGTGAGTTATCCATATGAGGATTCTTGGGTCATCCCCTATATTCGTTATCTGGCTGATGGTCAACTTCCCACTGACGAGAAGGAAAGGAGACGAGTAAAGAGGGAGTTGCCATATTTTACTATGGTCGATGGTGTTCTCTACAGAAGGGGATTCTCTGTCCCATATCTTTCATGTTTAAGAGAAGACGAAGTTCAAGCGGTCTTGACTGAGGTACACGAGGGGCAATGTGGGCACCACGCTGGAGGCCGAAGCCTAATGAGAAAAGTCCTCAGGGCTGGATACTGGTGGCCCACTGTGAAGCAGGATTCCGCAGACTTCGTGAGGAAATGCGACGCTTGCCAAAAATTCTCCAATCTCCACCATACACCGGCCCAAGAGTTATCTTCATCTGTTGTGCCTTGGCCGTTCTACCAATGGGGCCTTGATATTCTGGGTCCGTTTCCCACTGCGCCAGGAGGTATCAAATACTTGATTGTGGGGGTAGACTACTTCACCAAATGGATCGAGGCAGAACCAGTAGTGCATATCACTTCTGCACGTACAAGACGTTTCATGTACGAAAATATCATTGCTCGTTTCGGGGTGCCAGGGCGGATTGTGACTGACAACGGCACCCAGTTTACGGACAAAAAGTTCACGGACTTACTTGAAGGACTGGGGATAGTCCAGATATTTTCATCTGTTGAACACCCCCAGACCAATGGGCAAGCAGAGGTAGCTAATCGAGAGGTGCTAAAGGGGTTAAAGAAGCGTCTGGGAGAAGCGAAGGGAGGATGGACGGACCAGTTATGTCATGTTCTATGGGCATACCGCACTACGCCTCATTCTTCAACTAACGAATCCCCATACCGGTTGGTGTACGGGGTTGAGGCGATGATCCCAGTTGAGTTACAAACAAGATCGGCCCGTGTTGAGTATTTTTCAGCAGAAGATAACAACGCCAACTTAGCATCAGAGCTGGATATCCTCCAAGAGTTGAGGGAAAAGGCTTTCGTCAGAGATCAGGCAATAAAAGTAAAGGCTACACTCCGGTACAATAAACGTGTCCAGTACAGAGCTTTTAACACCGGAGACCTTGTTCTGAGAAAGGCCAGTGTGGGGAATAAGTTCGCTCACCAAGGAAAGCTAGCACCAACGTGGGAAGGACCTTATAGAGTTTCGGAGGTGACTGGAAAGGGATCATACCGATTGGAAGAACTTGATGGAACCCCAATCCGCAACAAATGGAACACTCAGAATTTACGAGTGTATTACAGCTAGTTGGTAAGACGGCGTGTACTCTTTTTCCTTACTTGAGTTTTTTCCCACTGGGTTTTCTCAAGAAGGTTTTAACGAGGCATAGCCCCAACGATGCTCTTTGTGTAATCTATATTCAGTTTTAATAAGAATACACTCTCACCACCCTATCATTCTCACTTTTCTTATGTGTTATGATTTAAAGCCGTGGTTTAATACGCATACACCTCAGGACGGATGAACTCAACTACCAATTCTGTAGTTGATGATATAACTCCTCGAGGAACTGATGAAGACCCCTCAGGATGGATGATCTTAGTCACACATCGTGTGTTTTGACGATGTAACTCCTTGAGGTGGAATGGGTTGTAGGGCTGGTCCTTTCTCGAGGCCACAAACCGAACCCCATTCGAAGACAACATGGGTTGTAGGGCTGGTCCTTTCTCGAGGCCACAAACCAAACCCCATTCGAAGACTACATGGGTTGTAGGGCTGGTCCTTTCTCAAGGCCACAAACCGAACCCCATTCGAAGACTACATGGGTTGTAGGGCTGGTCCTTTCTCAAGGCCACAAACCGAACCCCATTCGAAGACAACATGGGTTGTAGGGCTGGTCCCTTTACAAGGCCACAAACCGAACCCCATGCGAAGGCTTGGGCGCAGTAGGCCGGTTCACAGAGAAAACCGCGCTGAACCCCGAGTAACGGGCGCAGTAGGTTCAGGATTAGCCCTGATCCGAACCCCGTGTTGAAGGCTTGGATTGTAGGATTGCACCGAACTCCAAGTACGGTTAGTAGGATCGAACCGAACACCGTGTGAAGACTTGAGGTTTAGGACCAAACCGAACCTCAAGAGAAAGGCATAAAGCTTACCCTTGCCAGAGCTATACAAGATTCTAAGGCAATATCCGTCCTCAAATTGTGGAATACCCATCCCAGAGCGGTTGAAAGCTAATGTACCCGCTCCACATCTTCGAGGACAGATAAGCATTTCTATCTTTTGAGAATTTAAAAGGTAATTTTGAGATAAACTCTCCCTTCCCAATGAACTTACACCTGGGGACAGGGCGTGCTTTAACTTAATTGTTATTTATTCAATACTATTTGTTGTCTTAATCCGGTGTGATAAGTACGCGTTAAGCAGCTTGGTAACCACACAGAACGGATTCGTAAAGAATTCAAAACAATAGTGTTTGGTACAACACTAAGTTATCCAACAATCATACATTCGACGCAAGCAGTTGAAGAAAAGCAACAGTGAATTTTATTTCCAAGAATAAAGAAATTATTCAGGTTACAAGGTAGTTAAAACTGGAGCTGATCCCAGTACACAGCTATGAATAAAGCATAAATTAAGGGGCCGGTGCTTGATCCTCCACAGTGGGCACTCCTCCCTTCTCCGCTCTGTCCTCCATTCCAGTTTGGGCACCTCCTTGTGCTTCAGCTCCAGAGGCTGCAGTGGACGTGGTAGGCTCCATACTTTGGCCTTCTGGGAGAGGAGGCAGTTCGTACAGAGATGCATGGGGCTCGTGGTGCGATCCGTCCTTGTGAACTTCTACAAGTCTTCCCCCATGGAACTCAAAGAACGGATCTAATCCGTACAAATTCAGCTTTATTCCAGGGTTACGATAGTAGACTTGACGAAGGGCCAGGCCGAAAGATTCATACGCCACATTTTTGCATATATCCAAGGCTTTGGCAGCCTTGGCCTTTGCAGCAGCTAGCCTTCTTTGAACCTTGGCGTAATCCTCTTCTGAAGGCCCAGCACTCGCACCACCCTTTTTGAGTTCATCAATTTGGGCTTGCATCTCCTTCCGAATAGACTCCCACTCCCTAAGGTCCTTGTTGCGACCATCCTCCATAACTTTGAGATCGTCAGCAAGCTTAGCCGATCTCTTCTTCTCCAGTTGTAATTCTTCTTCAAGGAGGGGTATGGATTTGTTCTTATTTTGGAGGTCGGCAACTTCCCGTTCTAGGGCCTTATTCGCAAAATGAACTTTGCTCGCCTCTTCCGTTTTCCTCTGGAGTGTTTCTTTAGTTTTTTCCAATTCCGATTCCACACCCCTGCGAGCTTCAGCTTGTTTGGCTGCCCATTTCTCCTTCACTGCGAGTTCGGTCTCAAGTTTTTCAACCTGATCCATATAATCAGCTTTCTCGCTCAGGGACTCAAGCAGGCCAGACAGTTCATCAAGTTGCCAACGCCCAGCCTTGCAAGCACCTCGGACCCCAGCAGCGTCGAGGGAAGGGCGGAGGCAATACCGCGCCTTTGGGAGAGTAGGAGGCACGGATCCTTGAAACCACAAATAAGGAGAAAGGAAGGAGTCACGCGGAGGATCGAACGCCGGAGGAGGACCGTTCCCAGAATCCGGTTCTGAAGCATTTTGAGAAGAAGGTGCAGAGAACTCGGGAGCGGGTTCCTTTCCCTTGTTCTTCTTTAATTCGGTTTCTTCGGCCGTCCTCTGACGCTTCTTCACAGGGTCATCAGAGGAGGGCTTCTCTTGATCGGCCTTCTTTACAAGATGCCTCTTCTTTTTCTTTTTCTCTGGGACGGCCTCCTCGCCACCCGCTCCAGCGGCCTCAGTTGCTTCTTCGGCTTCCTCCTCGTCGAAAAGAGGAACCTCATCTCCTACTGCAGAAGTCAGAGGAATGAGGGGAGTTTTGGTGGCGTTCCTCTTCGCCTGGATTTCATTTTCTTCAGAAGAGGAGTCATCGTCAGCCATCATGGACCTTAGCGACAACATTTCTGGGCAGGCCTTTTCAATTTGTTCTGCAAAACAAAAAGAGTTGAATAAGCATACAAGAAGGAAAATAACTAGAACGGTATAACCATACAACACAAGGAGAATAAGAGCGAATATTACGGAGGTAGGTGTTTTTGATGTCTTCCTCGGCCAAGAGAAGGCGGCTGGAAAACCCTTTGAGGGTCTTTGAGGCCGTCTGCAGGGCGCTCAAGACCTCAACAGAATGAGGGGAAAGTTCACTCTCATCTGTATAATAAGCACGGCTCATAAGGAGAAAATGCTCGTGCGTCCAGCTAAGGGGAAACTTGGTAAACCCCTCTTTATTTCGCCAGAAGACCGGCTTATTTGGTTGAATCCGGACCCGCGTGTAGTAGTGCTTGAAGGAGCGCCCATCTACCTTTGCGGATTCCGTATAAGACTTGAAATTTACAACCCTTGAGTCACTACGGAGTGTAATGAACCCAAGGCCGCCCTTCTTATTAGCTCGGCGGACCACTTGGCAATAGTAAAACAGCTTGGCCACAGTGGCGGAGAAGCCAAAATGCTCCCCCAAGACTTCCAGAGCCCGGACAAGACTCCAACCGTTGGGATGTAATTGTGAGGGGGCACAGTCTAAGAAACGCAGGACGGCCATCTGGAAATCCGTCAGTGGAAAGCGCACCCCCAGCTTTAAGAAAACGAAGTCGTACATGTAGACCGACCTCGCGTCAGGGACGTTGTGGCATATTCTTTCAGAAGGATGCGGAGCCATCACAGCGTATCGTGCTTTGTACTTCTTATCCGAGTATATCTTACAGCGGAAAGAAACTGTGCGCTCCTCCTCACTTGCATGGTGCGAAGGGATCTCTAAGAACTCCTCTTCCACCCAGCAATAAGGTTTTTCCCTGTTGAGTTTCTCCCAATCAAGCCGGTGTGCCACAACGTTGACACACCCTTCAGCAGAGCGGATAAACGGCGTTTTTCCACGTCCTGGAAGATCCATGGTTGTGCAGGCGCGGTGGAATGCGTAGGTGCTGTGATAAAAAGCAACATCGTCAGAGAGATAACCCTCAGCACTTGACCCCTCATCAGAGCGGCTGGTAGCCCTCGAACCAAGGGGAACCTCAGAGCGACGAGATGAAGAAGACGCTCGTGAGGAAGAAGCTTCGGCTCTCTCTGAGCGATGGCGCCCAGCCACAGGAGGATTCGCTGGAATCCTCCCACCACGGTGGCTAAGGGGGGCACGAGAGCCAAACCTCCCTCTATTTGAAGGACCAGCGTGTCCAGCTCTAGGGCGCATGATGGAAATAGAATGATTCAAATTGCAAGGAGTTGAAGGGAAGGAAGGTTACCTAAAGAAGGAGGATCTTTGAGAAGTTGAAGACGACAAGGAAATTCCAAGGAAATTTGAGCAGAGTTTCACTAAGTTTGAGAGTAAGGGTGGATTCCTAAATCTGCTAAGAGTTCCTTTTATAGGTAACGAAGAAACACAGTGTTTCATCGAAGGTCACAAGGTTTGCCTCAAAACGCAACCCTTTCAAATTGAAACGACTCCGTCGCTTCACCACAAACGGGCGCGAAAACAGTAACGTTTCAGCAAACGTTTTCGCTTAATGGGCCCCCACTCAGTTTGAATCCAGGCCCAATAAGCTCAATCGACGGTTACACTCTTGGGCAATGATGGCTCTTGCATAAAAAACGCATTTATTGTCTAATCATGTTGTGCGCATTTAATGCCTACCAACCACTTTTCGAATACCGAGAGTTTCGATTTTCAAAAACTCTTGGGATTTCCGCTGCTTATTTTTATGCTGTCTGAATCCGTTGTACACAACGCGAAGAGGGCGGTCACTTGTTTAGTAGAGCGGACGCCACCGAGTTCCTAGAGACTTACAAGAATGTACTACCGGCATCTAGACTTCTCTCGAGAATTGTGTAGCTCATATGAGCAACTTAACAGTCCCTCATACAAGCTAGGGGACAGATGATCCGGTCTAGATACCGGCCCCCATACTTGTGACGTCAGACTGATCTCATATAAGGAAAACCGGTGTCCAGGTTCAACGTTACCACACCGGATATCCGTTGTCTGGTCATCCGCCCTCACTCCATGACAGCATCATTCATTTTCGCTGTAACGGTTCTGTGTTCATTGATACAGGATATTTATATAATTGTTAGCTTTTCCCTCATAGCAAGAGAAGAGCCTTTTGATAACTTATCAACGAAGACACTGTTTGTAGCAAAATACGTCACATCAATGGCTTCAGAAAGTAAGTGGGCGTGTCAGCAGATTATGCGGAAAAGGTGATTATCCTCTCCTCTCTCTGGAGGATTATACTCTGATAATTGACCTACCCTCCTGACACATTCTGAAAGTCGAGCCACTTTGATTGACACAATATACACGCAATCAGAGATAAGGGACCCACCTGCATCCAACGTCCCATTTTTTCTCTTACGTTCAACTATAAGAGGCCATATCAACACACATGCATGGTATCGTTATTCTATCTCACATTTTACTGTTACCACGCTTGAGTATTCATTCAGTTCATACACTCTTCTAACTTGAGCGTCGGAGAATCTTCGCAGGTGGCACCACCTTTCGCCCCCTACAACGCGAATCGTTGGTGTAAAGGATCTCCAGGACAACAAGATCGGCCTCTCCCACTGAGAGACCGAATTAATACATCGGATATACACAGTTCCGGTGTGCAAACCCTAAAAACACCTGCATCCTTGTGGCTGGTCCCACACCGGATCCTAGACCCCGGTCCAGACCAGTTCAACAACACAATAGTCAAATTCGTATTTTTATTAATGAAAATAAATATAAAAAACTCATGAACTAGCCACGGTTTGATGATAGGAACATTCTATTAGCATATTCTGATAGAATTCACATTTTTGGGGGAGTATATTTTTTTTAAGTTTGAAATTCACTATAATGTTTACAACCTTAACAAGTGGTTTATGTCATTTATCTTAAAATTTAAAATGTTATCAAATATTATTCAACATTCTTCTTAAACCTAAATGTTAGGAATAATTTGTTAAAATGGGTTTGAGGAGAAACAATATTCAGCAAATTTATATAAGATTGTTGCGATATTATATCCTTATATTCCTAATTCTAAAATATTTCTCTCCAACATTGAAAACATTTATAATTTTTTTCAAGTTTTTGAGTTGTAGGTATATTTCAACAACTTATATATGATTTGCTAGGTTTTTAGTTAAGGTTTCCTAATTAGAGTTAACTATAAGTAAATTTTTATTTTATTGATCAAATAGACTTTGAAGGTGTTTAAAACAATGTGTTGGATCAATATTGACCATTGGATAACTTAATTAACCAAACTCATGTAATTGGATATCAAACAATTACATAATAATTTTTTCAACCATAAATAGTGGCTCTTATCCACAATGGCATTATCTTTGACTCCAACAACTACTTGAAAGATAAAACCAACGAGCTCATGTGTGTACATGTGTGTGTTTAGGGTACTCAAAGATTTATCCAAAATTTATAAAGAAAGTTTATAAACGATAATAAACAATTAATATAGAAGAAGAATAATAATAAGGTAAATGAATGCATTTGACTTAAAGGAAAAAAACAACTTTGACGAGGGTTCAATGTTTTTTTCTTCTTAAAAATTAAAAGTGTTGCATTAGGAAAAATACATTTCACATCCAGAAATCAAATTACTACCCAACTTACAAGAAGCAAGAAAAAAATATTTTGTATATATTTAATCAAAGTAATAATTTCCTACTCCTTAATTGGCATACTTATCTCTACATTGCATAAACCAACATCTCATGAACCTATTATGTTACAATTACAAATTTCAAGTGTTAATCATCATCAAGAGAAGAGTCACATACAAAAAGAGGTGGTGGTTATTCTTCCTTATCATTGCATAATACTCTCACATGGTGTTGTTGAAAGATGAGATGTTATTTGGTCAAAAAAAGGAACATGACTTTCCACCCCTCATCAAATAACCTATTTAACATATCAATCTCAACCTTTGGATTTTAAAAAGAATGAAGGTAGAAATATAGCTTTTATTTGGTCCTTTGGAATTTCTTCTTCTTATTATTATTTACGTATTTAGTCATTTATGTTTAATTTTTATATTTATGTTTACTTTTTTATATTATTGTCCTTTTCCTTTTAAATAACCTAACACCATTAACTTTTTTCTTTATCTTTTTATATTTTTTATTAACACATTCCCCATCTTTTACTAGGACATAGAAATACGTTTTGCCTTTGTTGTAGCCATTTATAGCTATCAAGCCTACATTGCAAGTTATCTTCTTTCACATGTAGCCCATCAAGTGGTTTTTCTTGCGTTTAGTGTTAAGATCCATTTATGTATTTGTTTATACCCCAATTGGTCTGAATATCTAGTAAAGACAACTTAGAAAACATCAAAAGGGTTACCTTAACTCAACAACAATCATTGACAAAATAATGTTAGAATATTTAATATAAAATGAAAATGTTGTAAAAAATTTAACATGAAAGACTAAATTGACCAAGAGAAAATTTAAAGAATTAAATCAAGAAAATAAACATAAAGGAGTAAAGTTGTATTTTTACCAAGAATGAAGGAATGCAATTTGGTGAAGCTATAAACTTTGATATTTAATTTTATCTTAAATCATGAATACATTTATATGTACATACATACAAGTAGAGGAATGAAAATCATCATGCTATGCATCAAGCATTAGTTATTTGTATGCGTGTAATACATCAATTGTTTACTCACTAGTAATTCCTACTACTAATATGAACGAAAGGGGACCATCTTGAATTTTAGTTTGAGAGAAAAATATATTTTTTGATAAATGGTTTAGAGAATGATATCGATGTTGCACTCAATAAATTGGTGAGTATAACGTCCCAATTTTTAAAATTAGATTTCTAAAATCCAAATAAATTTTTCGCAAATAAATTTCAGATTTAAAACAGAATTTGGATTAACATAATAATAACAATCATTATTACATCAACCGGCTCATTCATGTTTACATATACATAAATAAACTGGTATACACAGGAGCCGGCTAAGGCTACTACAAAACAACTATGTGCATCATGTACCATACACATATATACATAATGCTCCATGCAGGCTGAGTGACCTCATATATCATCTCTGCGTCCTATATTCACTATAAAAATAACCACAGTAGGGGTGAGCATAAACATGTCAAATGATAGTTATTGAATCGGATTAAATATCCAATTCATAACTATATATAAATCATAACCATATTATACAATCTCATCATACATCATTCATTCTCATATCATCAAGTGATCATATCATCATGTTATTCTCAATAACATATATCAATGCATATGCATGCGGATCCGACTCTAATGATGGGATTTTCACAACATAATATCTCAGCTCTCAGCTGATTCGACCATTTTACAGGTACCAAACCGCGCGCCCATAATGTAACACCAGTCACTCTTAGTGACAGCGGTAACAACTCAGTGTTACGGGCCGGCCTTGATTCCAACTCGAAGGCGTCTGTGGAATCCGAAGAAACCACCACAGGGTCTGTAACCACCACAGGGTCTGTGCCTTATCATCAGGCCGCCCTCCCATCTGGGCCGGCATCACAGGCCCCCTGCAGTCCTGTGTGCGTCTGAATACAAATGTTATGCCAAATAATAGTCAATCATCAATAGACCACCTGATTACCATCATCAGGGGCTACCACTCGGTATAACAACAAGCATAGCAGGTCGTAGTCAATCACAACCTCATAATATTTCATGTTTGTTCATCACATAAGCATCCCATGCTTTATATATATCATGAAAACTTCATGAATATCATTCATATCATCATCATCAATCACATATACAGATCATATGAACGGAAATCACAAACATCACAAATATATCACATGTAACATATATATATATATATATATATTCAGGATTTCATATTAAATACAATATTATTATCCTGAATCCGTTCATAAACCATGCATTTAAAATGTAAACGCTCCCCCTACCTGGAAATAAAGAATTCCAACATCTTTTCAAGTGATATCCAATCACAACTCACGAATTCCGACTAGAATTTCAGCTCTGAACCAGTCCAAAGCTTCCTTTCTTAAAGCTCTTACAAACTTTCACGTTCAAGAGAAGAAGTGAAGATTGGTCTCCTCTTTCATTGATAATTTCCAGTAAAGATTGGAAAAGAAGAGGATTAAAGGTGATGTTGACACTCTCGAAATTCCCAGCTAATGTAATGATAGGATTTGATAGAAATCGTTCATGAAAAAGACGTGAACGAAATGAATTAAGCACTGATACATGTATATTAAGAGACAAGGACAAAACAAGGTAATAAAGAAAGGAGAATAGGACAATAGAGAGGGTCCCATACTTTGAAAAATCAGAAAAGAGAATCTGCTAGAACAGTGTGACGTGGAAAGCCTCAATAATTGGAGTAATTATCAATTCCGACTCGGTTTCGGTATTTTGGGCACATCATTCCGAGAAGATTCATCAGAGCCTCTTTCCGTTCAGAATTACTTCACTCGGAGGAAATTCGCTCGGAAAGGTTTCTACATGAAACACAGTCAGTTTTTCTTTCCTCGGAAGTGATCCATTCGGAAAGGTCTCACCCGAAAACACCATTCATAAATTTCTCAATCAGATATATCTCTACCCGAGTCAAAGCCTTCACTTGCGTCACTCGGAAATCTTACATCCGAAAACATCACTCGGAATCGAGGTTCAGTCCTCTCGGAAATCTTTCCACTCGAAAGGATCACTCGGGGTCAAAGACTATCTTGAAGATGAATTCGAGCTTAAGCTCTCGAAAACTCTGAATATAGACCCGAGTACAGGCTCTAGGAAATCTTTAAGACACCCGAGTATGAATTAAATGAAGAGGTTCACCACTCAGATATTTACTTCCATCGGGAACTATTTACTCGGAACATACTCGTTCGAAGTTAAAGTCTTACTCTGTCCAGAAGTACTCTCCCTGGAAAAGACTCACTCGGTATGTTCCAATCGGTGCCTTACCACACGGAATTCAGAAATGTCTCACTTGACGTTATCCCACTTGGAAACGTCTCACTCGGTGCCACCCACTCAGAAAAAGTTACACTTCACTGGGAAATTCCCTACTCGGAATTCACAACTCAGAATTATCTCAGCCCGAGAAGTACTCATTTCGAAATCAAAGCTTTACTTCGCCCGAAAGTACTTCTCTCGGAAACGATCCGTTCAGAAACGTTTCACTCGGATTTTCCTCTCAAAAGTGTCTCATTCGGACACAGAGCTTTTCTTCACTCGAAAATGATTCTCTCGGTCATGTTTCACTCGGAAACATCTTAACCTCACTTTATTCAGAAGTATCTCAACTTCCCACACTCGGAAGTATCAAACTTGGGAGCGTCTTTGCCCGAATGGTGTTCATTCGAAGTCAGAGCTCCTTCCTTTTCGCTCGGAATCAATCCACTTGGGATTATTCCTTTCCGATAGAAGCATTCGTCTGAAGTCGGACTCGAAAATTCTTCTCAGACATAATTCGCTCGGAAATTCACTCGAAATTTCTCCACTGATCCTTAATGAATTATTTTCTAAAATTCTAAATTTTAGGATGTTACAGTGAGAAAGTAAACGATAAGTTATAGACTGATTGCCACAAGACAAATTGTATTTGATAAGATCAAACTTATTTATTTACTCAAGAGCTAAGAAACCTCACAAAAAAGATGAAATGTAAAATTACTCAAAACTCAAGTTTAGTTTTATGTTTTATTTTTGCATTATAAAGGGTCCTATTTGTAAGTTTTAATAAATATTGAAATTCTAAAAATGTAAATTTTCACTTATTAACACTAACCTATTAATAATTTATTTACCACTGACATAAATATTAAAAGTAATCTTCTATTATATATTATATTGACCTAGAAACTCATAAAAATACTAAAATCTCACGTAAGGAAAACTAAAAGACATGTAAAAATATGATAAAGAATACAAAAACTACTAAGAAAAAAAGTTAAAGTTTGATTGATCACGTTAGACTCCTATCAGTCTCTCGTTCTTCACAAAAATCTCTCCTCAAAATTCAAGTTTTCTCTTCCTCCATGAAATTATGTTAAATCAATGCCGATGTCAAAAATCAACATTTGAAAATTGTTTCTAAGTTTAATTCCTTCGACATGTTTCATCAATGTATAAAATATTTTATTTGTCGGGAGAAAAATATAATCATTATTGGCATCACTAGTAAACTTTATTTTTAAGAGAAATGATGAGTTCCTTAAAAGTCTTTGAAATTATTGATGATGTTCCTTCTTAAAAAAATGTAATAACACTTGAACAATAATTCTTAGGAAGCATAATTGCTAAATAAATGATACATAAAACACTTTTGACCTTAATTTTTTTACTGAAAATATTCAACTTTATCCCATTTTGTTTTTCACCCAGTTCTCTTATTCTTTTTTTCTTCTATTTCTTCTTTATTTTCTTTAATACCAACACTCAATAAATATAACTCCTCATCATCTTCTTTATCTTATTCTATCTTATTTTCTTCTTTATTTTTATTTTTCTTATACTCCTTATCTTCTCTTCCGTCATTTTTTCAACACCCCCTTACAAATTTATTCTATCTCACTTTTTATCCTCTTCGAAATATTTTTTTCCTCTTTCTTCTTTCGTCTTTTCTCTCGGTTCTAGATAAGTTTTGACATTACTCTTTTCATTGAAAGGTAGTACCACAATCTCTTCCATAACTAAAAATCAATGAGTCAAAGATCTGATAATAAATGATGTAAACAAAAAGGGATCACCTTGAACTTTAGTTCAAGAGAATGATATATTTTTAGTAAAGGATTTAAAGAAGAAAATTGATGTTATACTCAAAAAATAGATAAGAAGATAAATGATAAATCATTGGTTGATAGCTATAAGTAAACTTGATAATATTGGTTTGATCGCCATAAATTTTCTTAATAAGACTAGTTTAGATCACCACGAGACAAGCTATATAACATCAAACTTAGTTCTTTGCTCAAAAACTAATAAACCTTACACAAATGAGAGAATATAAAATTTACTCAAAACTCAAATTGATTTATTTCACATTACAAGGAGTCTTATTTATAAGCATCAATGACCACTAAAATTCTAAGTACATAAATTTTTAAAACATCCATATTTTTAAAATTAAATTTCTAAAATCCAAACAAATTTTTCGCAAATAATTTAAATTTTAGAAACAGGATTTGGATTAACGTAATAACACCGTTATTATTACATCAACCTGTCCGATTATATATACAAAAATTTTACAAAAACGGTATACACAGGAGCCGGCCAAGGCTACAACAAAACAACTATGTGCATCATGTACTATACATATATATACATAATACTCCGAGTAGGCTGAGTGACTTCATATATCATCGCTATGTCCTATATCCACTGTAAAAATAACAACAATAGGGGTGAGCATAAACATTTCAAATGATAGTTATTGAATCGGATTAAGTATCCAATTCATAACCACATATAAATCAAACTCATATTACACAATCTCATCATATATTATCATGTTATTCTCAATAACATATATCAATGCATTCATATGCTCAATCAAATGGATCCATTATTAAGTCTTTTAATTTGTGTTGCAACACTGGCTCTCAGCCATAACTCAGCTCTCAGCTGATCCGACCGTTTTACTGGTACCAAACCGTTTGCCCTCTCACGTGACATAATCACTCCTAGCGACAACGGTAGTGTCACGGGCTAAACCCCGAGCCCCGCTCAAGAGGTTTGCCTTGAGTCCCACCCAAGGTCTTTTGTGGAATCCTCAAAACCAAAATAATATTTCATATTTGTTCAGTACACAAGCATCCCATGCTTATCAAATGCATCCCATGCATTCATACATCATGAAAACTTCATGAATAACATTCATAACATCATCAATCACATATCAACATCATATTTCCTACTGCATCTCATGCATAGGAATAATCATAAATTCACACATACAATTCATTTTTCATACCAAATTCAATATCTCAACATGAACGGAAATATCACAATCATCACAAATATGCCATACATAACATATATATATATATATATTCAGGATTTATCATTAAATACAACAATATTATCCTGAATCCGTTCATAAACTATACATTTAAAATGTAACGCTCCCTCTACCTGGAATAAAGACTTCCAGCAGCTCTTCAGGCTATATCTAATCACATATCACAAATTCCAACTGGAATTTCCAGCTCTGAACCAGTCCAAAGCTTCTTCGTGAAAGGGAAGAAGTGAAGATTGATTTTCTTCTTTGATTGATAATTTCCAGTAAAGATTGGAAAAGAAAAGGACTAGAGGTGATGTGTTACACTTTCAAAGTTTTCAGCTAATCCAACAGTAGAAGTATTTATATATCGTTCATGCAAAAGAGACGTGAACGAAATGAAGAAGTATGATACACGTATCTTAAATGATAAGGAAGAAATAAGATATTTAAAAGAAAAGAGGATAGGACAAAATAGAGAGGGTCCCATGCTTAGAAAAGACAAAAAGAGAATCTGCTAGAATTTAGAAGAATAGAGTGACGTGGAAGAGCCTTAATAATTGAAATAATTATCAATTCTGACTCGGTTTCGGTATCTTGGGCATATCTCTCCCTTTCCGAGAAGGATTCATCATAGCCTCTTCCTGTTCAGAATTACTTCACTCAGAAGAAATTCGCTCGGAAAGGTTTCCACATGAAACACTCAATCATAGCTTTCCTTTCTCGGAAATGATCCACTCAGGAATCTCTCACCTGGAAATACCCCATTCAGACATATCTCACTCGGATATATCTCTGCTCGAGTCAAAGCCTTCACTTGCGTCACTCGGAAGTCTTTCAACCGAAAAGATCACTCAGAATCGAAGTTCAGTCCTCTCTCGGAAATCTTTCCACTCGAAAGGATCATTCGAGGTCGAGGACAATCTCAAATACGAATCCGAGCACAAGCTCTCGGCAAATTTAAAACACCCGAGCACGAATTGAATGAAAGGGGTTCACCACTCGGATATTTACTTCCCTCAGGAACTATTTACTCAGAAACGTACTCGTTCGAAGTTAAAGTCTTTCTCTGTCCAAAAGTACTCTCCCTGGAAAACACTCACTTGGTATGTTCCAATCGGTGCCATACCACACAGAAATCGGAAATATCTCACTTGACGCTATTCCACTTGGAAACATCTCACTCGGTGCCATCCCACTCGGAATGTTGCACTCAACTCGGAGATGTCGTAGATCACTATTCAAAAATATCTCGGCCCGAGAAGTACTCATTCGAAATCAAAGCTTCTCTTCATTCGGAAGTACTTCTCTCGGAAACAATCCATTCGGAAATGTTTCACTCGGAGACATTTCACTCGGATTTGCCTCACTCAAAAGTGTAATTCAGACACAGTTTTTCTTAACTCAGGTGATTCTCTCAATCATGCTCCACTCAGAAACATGTTAACCTTCCTTCACTCGAAATCATATCCATTTTTCACTCGGAAGGTCTTGTCTCAGACATATTTCACTCAGAATTTCTCCACTGATCAGACATTTTCACTCAGAAATTCTCCACTGATCCTTAATGAATTATTTTTCTAAAATTCTAAATTTTGAGATGTTACAATTTTCACTTATTATCACTAACCCACTAACAATTTATTTCCCACTAACATAAATATTAAAATTGAACTCCCATAATCTATTATAATGGCTTAGAAACTCATAAAATCATTAAAAACTCATTTAAGTAAAACTAAAAAAGACATATAAAAATATGACCAAAAAATAATATAAAAATTACTAGAAAAATAGTAGAACTTAAAGTTTGGGTGACCCTTGGACTTTCACCAAGTTAGGTATAAAGGGAGAAGAAATGAAAAACAAATTGATATTCAATGAATTATAATATATTGATGTGTGTATACATGTCTAAAACCTACGTGACTATTCCCTATTTATATTAATTATGATCTTATATAATTAGAAAAATAAATTATAATAATAAATAAAAATTATAATATTAAATAAATAAATAATATGATGATGAATCCAAAGACATATAATAGAAATAAGGAAACTAATAACATAGATAATAAACTAAGATGTTCTAAGATATTATCACACATGATAATATAATTTTCATATATCCTAACATTACATAATTGTTTAGTTCTAAGCTTAAAACGAGTAGTTGACGAAAGTCCAAATGGGTGAACTTAACTCTAAGTTTTTCTATTTTTCTAGTAATTTTTATATTACCTTTTGTCGTATATGTATTTGTCTTTTAGTTTTTCTTGAGTGATTTTTTGATATTTTTATGAGTTTCTGAGCCATTATAATAGATAGTGGGAGTTTACTTTTAATATTCATATTAGTGGGAAATAAATTGTTAGTGGGTTAGTGATTATAAGTGAAAATTTATATATTTAGAATTTTAATGGTCACTAATACTTATAAATAGGACCTTTGTAATACAAAAGAAATCGACTTGAGTTTTAAGTAAATTCTCATTCTTCCTTTTATATGAGGTTTCTTGATTCTTGAGTAAAAAACTAAATTTAATCTCATTAGGACAACTTATATTATGATGATCTAAACCATCTTATCAAGGACCTGTGCTGATAAACGGAATCTTATTAAGTTTACTTGTGGCGATCTTTTCATTAACCTTCTCATATATGTTTTGAGTGTAATATCAATATCATTCTTTAAATCTTTACATTAGAAAAATGTATCCTCCTCTAACTCATTCATTTTCAGTTGTGGAAAAAATTGTGTTACACCTTTCTATGGAGAGAATAATATTAAGTCATACTTAAAATAGAGAATGAAGGAAAAAAAGAGATAAAATAAATAGAAAAATATTTCAAGAGGATAAAAAGTAGGATAAAGAAAACTTTTAAGGAGGTGCTGAAAATGGTGGAGAAGATAAAAGGTGTGAGAAATTGGAAAAAGTTGAAAGAGAAGATAAATAGTTTGAGAATTGAAAAATTTTAAGTGAAAAGGTAAGAAAAATGAAATCAAAAGTGATTTTTTCCCATTAATTCAAATGTTGCATATCCTAACAATTTTTATCATAATATGGAAATATCTTCTAAGTATAAACTTTACCAAAAGTTTTCAAGGAAATTGTCACTTATTTTAAGATTGAAGTTTGCAAGGGAGTCTAACAACGATTATGATCTCTTTTCCAATATAAAATATTTCATAATTTAGTTGACCGTTCCAAAAAAATTCAAGTGAATAATGATTTCAAGAGGTTGACTTTTGACTTGGGAAAACATATGTTGTAACCAAAGAAGAATGATGATTAGAGGAAGAATCATTCCAAACAAATAGACAATGGTATGAATTAATAAAGACAACTTAGTCATTAAAAATAAATTTTCTATAATTTTATTTAACATGTCTTTAGTTTTCTTTAAGTGAGGTTTTAATATTTTTACGAATTTTTAGGTCATTATAATAGTTAATGAGAGCTTATTTCAAGTTTTGACATTAAATAGTTAAAAGAATATAATGGATCATTAGTGGAAATTTTTTCGATAGGATTTCAATAGTTTATTTAAGCTTGTAAATAGAACCATTTATAATGTGAATTCAATCAACTTGAATTTGAGTATCTATTCCCTCCTTTGTGTGGGGTTATTGGTTCTTGAGTAAGAACTAAGTTTGATCATGTCAAGGCAACTTGTAATGCGGCACTCTATGTAACACCCCTATTTTTATTTTAATTGACTACATAAATTTTATATTAAAATCTTGATGGAATTTGACCATAGACCTTTTGAATTTTTTGATCAGTATATTATTTCAGAATTTATAAAAAAATAAAAATATTAAAGAAAACAAAAAATTTCTTTTTGCACCCCCTAAATTGCTATTCGTACCCCCTCATAATTCTCACAATAATCTGTTTGAAATTTTCAATTCTTGCACAGTAATCAAATATTAAAATATTCAAATACACAGTAAAGTTTTTTGCTATAAATAGAAGGGCGAGACACCGAGGAAATCATGAAAATTTTGAAACTTAGTAGTGTTTAGAGGAGAATACTAAGTGAAGAAAGGAAGATATTTTCTAAAGGAATGAGGTTTTACAAAAATTCTAAGGTGATAATAAATTTCTTTTATATTCTTTTTATGATTATGAAAGTTGTTTTTATATCACTTAAAATATATTATTATACTAGATATAATATTATTTTAAGTTACTATTCTAAATAGTAAATTACTATGTCAATAGTAAATTACTATTCAAATAGTAAATTACTATTTACTATTACTATTTAGATTTACTATTTATCGTTACTATTTATGATTTACTATTTACCGTTACTATTCATAATTTACTATTTATCGTTACTATTTATGAGTTACTATTTACCATTACTATTCATAATTTACTACTTACTGTTATTATTCATGGTAACTATTTAAAATTTACTATTTACTATTACTATGTATAATTACCATTTACCATTTCTGTTTCAAATAGTAATCTTAATTTTCATCTTATTTCTATACTGAAATAAATTGGTAGTAATATTTCTAGAACTCGTAGGCGCAAAACGAAGTCACTTTTGGTAGCAATTCAAGGTAAGGGGGAGTGAGATAAGAATATAATATGAAAAGACATAAGAATAATTGAAGGAGTCACCTACTTCTTTTAAATTTAATAATATTATTATTTTCAAATAATAACTTTTTAACTTAAAAATTTATTTCCCTGCCTGCCCTGGTATGAGTTGAGAGTTTAAGAGGGAGTCTTATTCTACTCTAGGCTCACTCCACCCCCTGTGTTGTCTTATTTCATTTCAGGAGGGACTAGATTGTTAAGAAATCCCTGACTCTGTCTTTGTTTGGGCTAAAGCCTATAGATAGTTCTCTCCTCACTAACGGAAGTATCTTAGTAAGTAGCATCAGCTCTTCCGGGGGGAAAGCCTAAGTAAGGAGTTTTCGCGGGCTATCCACAAGCATTAGTTCTCCCCCTGACCTGCCTCCCAACCTCAAGATCATCAGCGGACGACGCCTTCTTCCGAAAGTCCTCCCTCTTTGCTTTGCCCCAGCGAAAGAGACTGAAAAAGATCCGTATCTGATTCCTCGGGTCTTGCTGCGTCAGCTACCGTAGATAGGAGGCTTTAGCCTATAAAGCAGCTTAGTAGTAGGAAGGAAGCAAAGAAAAGTATGCCCTACATGTCAACAGGGTGGAAGTTCAAAGCATCGAAGATGAGTACATGGAAGCACCAATGAAGAAAGTCCAGAGTGCAGATATAACTTGTGTAATTTACTTTGAAATACCTATGTAAGGACCTAAACTATTATGACCTATACAGACTGAACTAGACCTCCAATGACTTAGACTATTATGATCTATATGGACTGAACTATACAAGGACTAGACTATCATGGACTTACATAGGCCTGTGCGAGAAACGGACTATAGGACTTAAAGTCAACATTATTAATTTAAATAACCATTCAACTTTGAATTATGACATTTATAAGCAATTTTAATTATTTGATTTGATTATGATTGATAATATTTATTTGTGATTGATGATGTTTGATTGTGATTCATAATATTTGATTGTGATTGATGATCTTGTAATGTGGAGTTCGAGCATATAGCAAGCATGACGGAAAGCTAAAACCTACTAAGAATTTACTTATCTCTTATTTATTTATTTATTTATTTATTTATCTTTATTCAAATTACTTTTAAGAAATTTCTTAGTTTTCAATGAAACTAAATAAATTTTTAGAAATCTCTTTTATCTTTTAAAAAAAGTATATTTACTAAAATCAAGATTTCTAGTTAGATTATCAGAAAGAAAAAGAAAGAGAAATTATTTTATAAAAATATTTTTTTATACATATATACATATATAAAAGCATTTAAATCTTAAATGAAAAGAAAATCTTTCACTAATATTTTACTTTAAACTCTTAATATATATATATATATATATATATATATATATATAACAATAAGAATTTTATTTTCAAAAATGTATAAAAATATTATACAAATTTTCAAGTACTATGGTTTTAAAGATTGATAATTCTGAGTTTGAGTTTTTAGTAATTAATTTTGAATTGACCTATAAATTTTCTAAAGAAGGTTGTGAAATATATTTCAGGTTTTGAAACTTAAATTATGATAAGATTTGGTTTGTGATTTGAAAATGAACTGTACTAAAATTTTATATGTGATGAAACTTATTTGAGAATTTGAAAAAGTACAGTTTACTGGGGTGGCCATGTCACGATTCATAGGCCCCGATAATATAATTGAGCTTCTAAAAGCTTTAACCATCTAAATACGCGAGTAGTTCATGCATCATGAATCATGAAAGAAAAACAAAATGATATTGTTTGAGGACGGATTATAGAAACCGATGATACATTAGAGGAGGTTTAATTTCGAGTCTTGGGATGAGAGGGTGTGGAAGGGTGCTTCAGGGGACCTAGGGTGGCTCCCTAGTGTCGGGTACTGATCCGGGGTGGTGACCAGAACCCAGTCTGGGGTACAAGAATACCATGTCACGTCACCAAGATGGCGATGAAATCCATAATCGTAGTTTGAAACCATTAATGACTATGATTTTATTCCTTAAACCCCGGTTCGTAGCTGACAACCAGACAATGAGTCAGAGGAGGTATGGGCAGCCTAACCCTGTGGACACTGTAGCAACAGTAAATTAGGAAAATAGTTAAATCACTTCCTAAACTAAGGTAAACTCTATAAATACCATTCATTTATTACTAAAGAGGATTTGATCCAATTCTAAAGAGTTACCTCCGTAATACTCTATCTTATCTTAATCTCTATACTGACTTAGGCATCGAAGAATCTTCTGCAGGTACCCCTCCGGTGTGGTTTGTTGGACTTCGGCTTGATTAGGAACGTCAATTCCATCCTGAACTTGAAGAACCTCGGGTTCCTACTGAACCTAGGTATAAAATACCGTACTCTACTGAGATAGCATAAAATTGAGAGTTAGAGAGGTAACTACGGTCAAGGTCATTAACCCTTGACCTCGATCAAGATACTAGACTCTTGACCCCGATTCTAGAACAGAACAGGTACTTTCACAACAAAAACCTTCTCAGTCTGACTAGTCTCTAAGTGTTTCCATCCTAGTTGAGATGTTCATGTTATTATTATCCAGAATTATGAAACAGTATAAACTTCTGGTTGACCGAGTGCAAATTAAAATTTAAGGGCCCCTATATATAGGTAAGTTATGATGAAGATATTGCATAACATTCATAATTGATTATGTATGTGATTGTGATTGATATTATTATCAAGTTTTTGAAAACCCTTTATTGCTTATGTCCCATTTGGGAATGTTATATTCTGTTTCTCACTCCTTTCTCCATGTTTTTGTTTCATATGTTTTAATTGATGGTTCGTACAGAGGGAAGGATCGAAGAATCCAGCTAGTAAATATAGTACATCCTAGAAAGGGAGCTCAGTATGAAACCGTGGTCTAATGAATAAATAATGTCATTAAGTAACTACTCTTGAGCCATGGAGTTCCATATCTTTCTAATAATGTTTAATATCTATTTTTTTCGGATGAATGTAAAATTACTTTATAAATTTTTAATGATATTCATAAGGTATTTCAGAAATGTTATATGTAATTTATTCTGATAGTTTCTTTTTAACAATCATATTTTTAGTAAAAAAAATTATGAATTTTTTTTAGAATATTATTGAGATGTAATAGAAAGCGTTACACTTTAAATCGATCTTATTAAGGAAGCTTGTGACGATCAAATCGATCTTATCAAGTTTACTTATGGTGATCAACCTATGACTTATTACTCATTTTCTCATCTATCTCAAGTGTGACATCAATATCCTTCCCTAGACCCTTACCTTAGAAAAATGTCATTCTCTAAAACTAAAAGTCAAGGCAATCTTTATTTCATTCACATCGTAAACCCGTAATTTCAACATGGTATTATAGTGGTACCATCTTCTATGACTTGTCTCGTCACTATTCCATTATTGAGTTCCCTTAATTCTAGAATTATTTTATTGTCACAATTCTTCCTCTTAATCTGATATCTTTTTTGTTGTGTTTTTCTTTTGATGTTTATGTTCATTTTCACTAAGTTATTCCTTTAAGCAAGTTCATTCCTCCTTTGGCCGTGTTCTTCATTTTGATCACTTCCTTCTTCATCTTTATCTATCATGGTACGATTTCATAGCGTGTTTTACTTTTTAGTATTCGTCTTTCTTTTCCATAAGTTTGTTAGCATGTTTATCTCCCTATTTAGTCTCACATGCTTATCAAGCATGTGTTATGAGATTCAAGACATCAATCTGGCCCCATGACTTTCCCTAGAGATACGAGCCCATATATGTGGTTGTTTGAAATAAATTAATTTGGCCCCATAACACCAAAAGTATCAGCTTACCCTTATGTCTTTCCTAGAGTCATGGGATTTAAGACATCAACCTGACATAGATATGAGCATGGCTATGTGACTTTCCTAAAGAAATCAATTTAACAACGCATCTTTAATAGAAGTATCGACTGACCCCTTCCTAGAATCATTAGTTTGGCTTTCCCAGATATCTAAGTTTGATCCACGACATTCCTAGCTTGGTCCCACGAATTTACTAGAGGTGTTGATCAGTTTACAACAGTTAAAAATTGTCTTAATCTTTGATATATGTTATTTAATTTATTCTATTCAAATGACTTGTAATAAACTTTAGTTTGGGGGAGGGTGTAAGAATATATGAGATTATATTATCATATTTGATAATATCTTAGAATATCTTATATATAATAGTTTTCTTATCTCTATCATATATCTTAAGGATTCACTATTTATTTACATTTATTATTATTTTACGGTAAACAATATTTACATTTATTATTATAATAATTTAATTCTTTAATTATATTATATCATAATTAATATAAATAAGAAATAATTCTCTAAATTTAAAACACATACACACATTAAAGAAATATTATAATCTATTCAATATCAAATTGTCTCCCATCTATACCTAAAACTATACCTACGACTCCATAACTTCAACATGTACCATTTGAGAAAGCCTGAACCATATATATTTAGTTTGCTTGCACTTTTGATGTCATCTTATAATTGGACAATGTGAGTTTATTAACTTCCAAAAGTACATAATTTTAGTGCCTTTGTCAATTTTCGATCACTTATTAATAGAAATCTGATATGGATGACAAAAAGTCACGTAACATTCATAAAAATTTCGTTAAAAGATTGATAAAATTAACGGAGGAAATAAAAATCGCGCACTTTCGAAATTGAAAGAAAGGGAACTAATATCACACAAATGACATCGTTGGAGGACCAAAATTATTAGTAAGCCTAAATATTAAAACAATATTTTCACAATATCATGATAATCCCACAAGGCCACGTTCAGCTTGATTATAAAAATAAAAAAATAGTTATTTATATTAATATCATTAAATATTTAATCTATTTCTTTAAAGCACCTTTAGACTTACAACCAGGACAAATGGAGTAGTTATTATTCAATGTTTTCATGGTAAATCATTATTTATTAAATTATTTTGACATGATAGTTTGTTATATATTTTAGGCTAAATACACGGTTTGGTCCCCTAACTTTTTAAGTTTTTTCAAATTGGTCCCCTATTTATTTTTTGTTTCAAAGAGGTCCCAAAACTTTTAAAAACATGTCAATTTGGTCCTTCCGTTAGAAAATCCCCTAACGGCGTTTGCTAACATGGCATGCTGGACACGTGTCAATTTCTTATTCGCACATGTGTCACCATCAAAATATAGGACACGTGTCAGATTTTGATTGGGTGATGATTAAATTCGAATTTAAAAAAATAACACTTGGCGGGACTTGAACCCAAGACCCTAAACACAAATACCAAATGCACTACCATTAGGCCACATGTCACTTTCAACATATAATTGACAGCATTTGTATATGAAGGTAACATTTCATTATCTTCTAAATATAAATGTAACTTAATTAAATTATTACTAATAAGATGTTTATAAGTATATTTAATTTATTTATTATTAATTAAATATCTAAAGGTATATTTAATTTTATTATTGTTAATAAAATATTTGAAAAATATATTTAATTTAATCATTATTAATAAAATAACTAAAAAATAGTTAAATTAATTATTTTTGATAAAATATTTAAAATATTTTTAGTTTAATTATTATTAATAAATTATATCTAATTTAACTATGATTAATAAAACATTATTTAAAAATAATATTTTAAATTTAATTAAATTAATAAAATATACTTAGTTTAATTACTATTATTAAAATATTTAATTTAAATAAAATATTTTTTGTAAAATATAGTTAAATTAATTATTAATAGTAATTATTAAAAAATATTATTATTAATAAAATATTATTTAAAAAATAATAATAATAGTTAAATTAGATATAATTCATTAATAGTAATTATTAATAAAATATTATTTAAAAATAATAATAATAATAATAGTATTTAAAAATAATATTCAAAAATTAATTATTAATAGTAATTATTAATAATTATTTAATTTAATTATATTTTTAAATAATTTATTAATAATAATTAAACTAAATAGATTTTCAAATATTTTATCAAAAATAATTAGTTTAACTATTTTTAGTTATTTTAATAATAATAATTAAATTAAATATATTTTTAAAATATTTTATTAATAATAATAAAATTAAATATACCTTTAGATATTTTATTAACAATAAATAAATTAAATATACTTATAAACATCTTATTAATAATAATTAAATTAAGTTACATTTATATTTAGAAGATAATGAAATGTTACCTTCATATACAAATGCTGTCAATTATATGTTGAAAGTAACATGTGGTCTAGTGGTAGTGCATTTGGTATTTGTGTTTAGGGTCTTAGGTTCAAGTCCCACCAAGTGTCATTTCTTTTAAATTCGAATTTAATCATCACCCAATCAAAATCTGACACGTGTCCTATATTTTGATGGTGACACATATGCGAATAAGAAATTGATACGTGTCCAGCATGCCATGTTAGCAAACGCCGTTAGGGGATTTTCTAACGGAAGGACCAAATTGACATGTTTTTAAAAGTTTTGGGACCTCTTTGAAACAAAAAATAAATAGGGGACCAATTTAAAAAAACTTAAAAAGTTAGGGGACCAAACCGTGTATTTAGCCTATATTTTACTATACAACTGATTGAAAGTTACAAAGAGTGCTTCAATCCGGAGGGAGCATATGTATAACCCACTAGGTAACTGGGCAAATTAGTTGATGTAAGATTAGTCAGGTTTTCCTATGTTAACGCGCATTAAACTCTGGTTAATTTGTTCATCCAAATATTATAACTTAACTTACTCTTGGTTCACGGCACAAGTATATGCATTACCCTACCATACCATACCATATATAAATGAATAACGTACTGCAGAGGCATGTCCTTAACAAGCAGAGACTAAAATAAGAAATGCATAACACAGCAGCAGGGGAAAAATTTATCTCAATTATATAATTAATTTTCATTATGATACAGTTTCATGGCTGACAAAAATTAAATTAAATATATTTGAGATGTATGATTCTGTTTTGCATGTTATAAAGCTGAGAACAGCAGTAGGTGGGAACAGGTGTGTTACAGAATTCTTCTACAATAAAAGAATTGGGGAGACCGGTTTGTCCACTCCACCTGTAAAAACAATGTCGTTAGATCTAATGCCGGTGACTTGTTTAGGAGAAGGAAACTGTCACCAAATTTTCCCTTCAGTCAAACATCATTCGATAATTCCAAGAGTTCCAACTTCCAAGGGAATCTTGGGAGGCATAGAAAACCACTATGCATGGATAGTCCATCCTCGCTGAGCAAGAGCAGCAATCACATGGCTGGCAGCTTCTGCAGTGTCATTCAGTGGAGGGTAAGTCCAGCTTTCAGATATCTGTATTTTCGAAACACAAATAAGTAAAAAAGCAATTAATGTTCGTTCAATAAAACATCTACCAGCAACAATTACAAGCCAGGCAGGCGCACATGGTCTGGCAGCACAGAAGAGACCTCTTTCCTATCTAAAAACAGACCACCAAAATATTTCTGATGACTGATATAAGGCCGTTTGGATAGTTCTTCTAACGTTTATTATGCAATTTATGTCCATATTTTCTGGAATTGTATCATGGTATATAATCACGTGATATAAACTAATGATAAAAAGATTTACATGCTGCTAGCTTAATTCCCTCAATATCTTGAATGATAAAGCAAAGAGCAGATAGTCATAGTTGGGGCATTCTGATTGGAAAAAGAACTGATAAATTTGGACACACCACAGAAATCCATTACAGAACAAGCAAGGACAGCTAGCAACTCACATTTTCCATCCCAGTGAATGGTCGAGCAACCCCTTGCTTCTGCAAAGAATTTTGGAAGTCAGCAAACTTCCATGTACACAGCTCTGCCCCAATTACATAGACAGGCTTCCTGTGGCGGGAGATAGAGTCATGAAACTATGAATTTCATTTTAAGGAATGATTAAAGACAGCATACTTTTAATTTAGTTTTTTCAGTCTTATGAGATGGATAAGCATCATCATTTGATCACACATACCCAGTACTGCAGGCCTCACTCAACATACTAACTGAATCAGCTGTGATAACAAAAGCATCAGCCCAGGCTAGATGTCCCATATGTGGATTTGGACCTAGCCGTAATGAAGGAAAAGATAGTACATTAGTACTATTATTCAGTACTGGGACTGGTAAGTAGAAGCTTCTTCTCTAAAGATTATGGAAATTGTGTACCTTCACCATCCCATATTTGGACCTTGGGATTTGTGGCAAATTCTTTTATCATAATTTTGGAGATCTACAATAAGAATGGATATTATGAATGTGTTAAAACAGACAACAAAAATTACAGAGGATGCCTAAACTGAGGCCACCATTCCTCCAGGCAAACAACATTTACAGTTCCCAAAGACCAAATCAGACAAATGACCAACCAGGAGCATGCTCATGGTTAGAAGCCAAAACTGATTACAACCACATACTACTTATGAAAATGCAATTTTTCTTTGCTAATTGTATAATCTTTTTTATACCTTTTCAGGAGTTCTTCTGGAGAAAGATATTCTTATAGTCCCACAGCTCCATAGAACATTCTGAAGCATAACCACCAACTTATTTACAAGATCCACACCATAGGGACAATTTCCTGACCCAAAAAAGAAGACTTAAGTTCAAGAGGGTATAATAAAGGGTGTGACAAAAGTAAGACTTGAGAAAAAAAACTTCACATATATTGCATATATAACCAAACGTAATATAAGGAATAAAATGTTTATGAAGAAGAAAATATTGGGCATAGAGCATACAAACACCTAAAAGTTTTAATTCTCAACTCAACTTCAACATGGTTTCAAATAATTGAGTATTGATATATGCACAAAGATCAAAATTGGCCTATTATGATGCACTGCCCTGTACAATACAAACATTTGAAAGTTTAAAACAAGCCCAACAATAGGTGTAGGCATGCAATTTCTTTCATGCTGTTCAATATTAGGTTTTAGAGTCATTCAATGGACCATCAAATGGATGGCAGAAAGGAGTTCCAATAATACATAAATGAATTACACTGTCCAGATTTCTATTTTTTCCCACAGAAACTGACAACACTCAGATAAAAATAAACACAAACCAAAAGTTGGAAATTTTTTGGCCTAACCTAATGCACTTCTTCAACCTTTCAAGATGAAGTTTATGCTTTATACAATCACCAGGTGCTTGATCATATATTAATACCATTTTTTTATATATATCAAACAACAGTAAGTCTTAACATAACAAGACTTTAAACAATACAATAGGAAAAGAATAACAAGGTCCTTATTGCAAAATAAAATACACCTGTAGGTCCCCCAACATTAACCACAAGCAAGGGCTTTGGAAGAGTTGCCAGTTTATCATGCCAAGCAGAAGCAGCAAACCTAAGAGCAGTGGAATCAGCTTGATGAAGTGCCCCTGCAGTAAGGACCTGTAATAATGTAAGTTCAGTGACCAAATTATAGGACAAAGAGTAGAACATTTCAGCATAAAAATAACATCCATAAAATGTTCATCTTTGAGACAAGAATATCCACCATGCAACCACTGTACCTACCACATTGCGGCCAGGAGGTTCCCATGGAGTGACCCATTTTCGAAGAAACCAAGGTATTTGCTGTTGGGCATGAGGAGTCTGCGGATAATAATCATGACGTGGAGTAATCACAAGATCAAACCTACTCAGGTAAAATCTTGGATGCTGTATCTGAATTGGGACTCTTCAGAGTTAGACAACAATGCACGTAAATACATAATACATGCCTTCATATATGACATATAAATATAACCTGGGGCATATGGAATGGAAAAACCAAAAAGGACTCGGTAGCACATGCAACAACGAAATATGGCAATACATGTCACACTAAACCTCAAAACAAGCAAAGCATCTCATCATTCAGGCTATTTATGAATAGCTATGTTTTCAATCACAGTTTCTCAAAGGCAAGCAACATCCAATACCTTTTGCTATTGCCGTTTCTAAAGAAAAAAGTTCATTGAGTTAACCCCAAAGGCTACAAGGCTACAAAATTGATTATTCAACCTATGGATCTTGTTAACCTGGACAACATTCATTAAAAAAAATCAAAAGTATAAAGTTTTCATTAATGAGAATTTTTAAAGAAAACTTTTCACTTCTAATTCCTTAACAAGTGCCTAAGGAGTGACATTGTTAACATTTCTCTTAACTTAAAAGCTACTCCTGTATACACGCTTTAACGAAAGTACTTAAGTGGAAAACAATCATGATATTCACATAAAGCGCTTGAAAGGGCCAATATAGATGAATAAGTGAAAAGTTTAACCTGAACAAGAAAAACATTTTCTGGAGCTAACCGTTTAATGGAGGTGGCAACGGAAATGGTGTCTCGTCCAGACGCAACCACCAACAAGGGGCCATCCCTAGGAATAAAGCAATTACCAATTTCATTAATCTCAATGTTTTTTCTCTAACAGAATCAAATTCACCATCACTCTGAAACAACACAACACAACACATACTTGTGAAACGTTTCACGCGCCATCGTGGCAATGTGGTGAGCATCAGCTTCCAACACGTTAGATAAACCTAAACAAAACTACTACCGTCAACAGTTACACACACATACGCACGCATAGCATGAAAGAAAAAGAAGCAGCGTTATTATTAGTTACCGATCTTGTGAAGTTTTTGAGAGCGTGAATAGCTGAAGATCATTCTAACAACGGAATCTATCTTTTTATGGATCGAAACCGGAAGCCATTGAAGCCACCTATTGATTCCTCCTCGTGGCCTCGTCACGCGCTGCAATCAACAATTTCAATTTCAAAGTTACGTAAAAAAAATAAAAAAGAAACAAGAAAAAAAAAGGCTTACGTATAAATAGTGGCAGTTGGAGAGACCGAGAGCACGGATCAAACCAATGCTCTGATTCTCAGCGCCGGCGAAGCCATTTCCGATTACGACGGCGCGGCGAATTGCACCGTCTAAGATCTCAGGCATAGCTTCCGTTGCAAGATTCAAATGAGAAATGAGAAGGAAAAGGTAAGTGAAAAACGTGCAAGTGATTTTTCGTTTCTATGTCCAAGCCCTCTTATGAAGGCCCAGCCCGGCCCGGCCCAACATGAACCGGTTTTATATTGTTGGGAAATTGGGAAAAGAGAAGTGTTTGGTTTGGTGTGTTAGAGAGAGAAACCGAGAACAGAATGTGGGCTAGCGCAGAAGGTGGTGCTCCGGAGGTTACTCTAGAAACTTCCATGGGTGCCTTTACGGTTGAGGTACTTTTATTTTTCAATTTATTTATTTGGTCTATCAAATTATTTAGTTTATTGGATATGTATAGTGATGTGAATTTGATTATAGTTGTACTACAAGCATGCGCCAAGAACATGTAGGAACTTTATTGAACTGTCTCGCAGAGGTTACTATGACAACGTTAAATTCCACAGGATCATCAAGGTATGTGTCTTTGGGTGTGAACCGAACCCTATGTTTGGATAATGATATATTGTTGTGTTACCATTTTTACAAAGGTTTGATTTTGATGTGATGTGATGTGTGTGTTTGAGTAGGACTTCATTGTACAAGGTGGGGATCCTACTGGAACTGGAAGGGGTGGAGAGTCAATATATGGGTGGGTGTCCTGCTTAAGCTTTAGATTATGATTAATCATTGATTATTGATGATGATTATGATGACAGGGCTAAGTTTGAAGATGAGATTAAGAGAGAGTTGAAGCACACTGGAGCTGGTATCTTATCCATGGCAAATGCTGGCGCAAATACTAACGGTAGTCAATTCTTTATTACTCTGGCACCATGTCCGTCTCTTGATGGTAATGTTCTTCTTCTTCTTCTCATATTTAGAATTTATAATTGATGGTGGATCTTTGTTGATGATCTTGTTGTGCACTGTCACTCACTGGTATTGTGATATTAGGGTTCTGACTTCCGAGCTTCATAAGCTATCTTTTTTTCAATCTGGTTAATTGAAAATTAAGCTCATTTATTAAAGGATCAAGCATAAACATGCTCTGGTTTGTTGGGCTCAGCTCCATCCATATTGCACACATGGGAAACTCGGAATGCTGAAATATCATCTCTTTCCCATTGATAGGAAAGAACTGAAAAGAAAGCTTAAACTCCCACATTAATTAATGTAGGAGATTGTTTGAGGCGTACATTTTACCGCAAGCATATTTTTTGCTTATTTCTTCATCCAACTGTGTTTTTCTCTTCTTCCTCTTGCATGACTTTCCTTGAATAATAGAGATGACATAAATAGAGGGACTGAAGAACTCTTGTATTCTTTTTGAAAAGTTGTTTGTGAATTCACTAATATATCTTCTGCGTTATGGTAAACATAAACCTTCACTTCTACTGCCAACTTTTGTAATTACTAACTGGTGTTGACTCGAGTAAATTTTAGCCATAACCTTGATATCATAATAGTTAACTGGTCAAGTTGGGTTTTGCTTAGTTTATGATTAATCATTCTGTTTCATGTCATGAAATGTCTAAAATGTCTAATCTAATGATACTCTTTCTGTTTCTGTTTCGACCAGGAAAACACACTATATTTGGAAGAGTATGCAGTGGTATGGAAATTATCAAAAGACTTGGCAGTGTCCAAACAGATAACAGCGATAGGTATGTCAACTATCTTTCAACATAGACCGTTTAAAATATGAGTTTTAATTTATGGAAAATGCTAATCAATACCCTAAGCTAAGGAAGCTGAAGTAGAAAGTTTTTGTTTAAAAACATTATTAAGACCAATTCATTCCAACCAATACTAAGCTTTTATTTAATTTATTAAGTGGTAAATTTTTATTAAATCAGTCAATTACAAAAACAAAAGCAAGAAATATATTCATTTCCAAGAAAAAATCACTGTTTTTACTGTATTAATATCTCAATGATTGAGATTAACAAAATCCTTAAAATATATGCTATACGTAAACCAACAATCTTGCCTACAATTTAATAGATCAATGAAAATATATGAAAACAAAAGGAAGAGGCTACGTGTGTGCGCTTTTGAGTTTTGACAATTAGATTATGTTATATGATGAGGCATCCATGAAGTATTCAATCATTTTCTCACTTTATAATTTTTCAGGCCTATCCATGACGTGAAGATATTACGTACCTCAGTCAAGGATTGATTTGAGATGAGAAATGGATGGAAAAAACGAAAGTAAAAGATTAGGACGGGTTGGTTAGCATGATATCCATGATGTATGAAATTGTTGTTTTATTATTCTAATCCTGAGAGAGATATGGCGGAAATAACTCATGAAACATGACTTGTTTGGCATAGTGATTAACCATAAGAATTGTATTTTTTTGGCATTAGTCACCGATTCACAGAAGACTATAATATCTCGTTTCTCGGCAAGACCTTGTTTCTGACCTGCAGTAGTTAGACAAACTTGAATTTTATACAGATAGCTGTGGGTGCAATTTCATTTTACTTGTGAACAAAAACAAAGTGGATTAGCTTATTGCTATTATCATTCTGTCTAAATATATCTTTTCTCCCTTAAATTATTCACTTATATTTTCTCGGAATAAAATAATAATTTAATTCATAAATTTATCAAAATCTGTGTTTTTTGTCCATGTCACGATGTTAAATTTGTTAAGTGATAAGGCATAATTATGTTAGTAATTTATTATAATATCAAATCATGTAAGTTTTCTAATTACAAGCACTGAAATATTTTGAACAGAACTAAGAACCAAAGAACTTTTTTATAACTAAAATGAAAAGTAAATTTTAGTGTATTATCAATGTTAAATTTTTATTTTATCATCGGTTGGAAATTACAAAAGATGGCTTTTATCACTATTAAAATTTCACACAAACAAGGTACTCCAATCAAATTTAATCAAATAAGTAACTTTTGACAAAAATCTGCTTGGGTGAAAAGAAAATGAAAGGAAAGTTGATTTTTAAAAACAAAAGAATTTTAAATTTTCCCTTCAATTCGAATTTCAATTTTTTTCTCTCCTATTTTTCCTTCATCCAAACATACTCAAACATTTTTAACATTAAAAGCACAGCAAGGGAAAAAATAAGGAGTTGGACATATGCATAAATATTGATGGTTTCATTATAGGTTACTCCACACACCGTACACATTACTGCAATTTTTGGGTTGCAGGGTCGTTAACGCCTAATGTAGATCAAATTAACTCCATCTTTCACATTTTACATCATTAAGATCAAACATACTAAAAGGTATTACAGCCAAAAAGGACGTTTGATAAATGGTTTCGTTTACACCCGCAAACTTATGTCTGAATACACTCCAAAACAGCAATCTTAAATTTATCCACTCGGAGGTATTGCAAAGTTGACCGATAAAAAATGCCTTTTTGAAAAACAGTAAGAACAATTGCACAAAATATACAAAACTATTATTATCGAGGGGGCCATTATATGACAGGCTACAGCTACCATTGTGTTACAGCCTATATGGATCAAGGTAGCATAACCTCTTTCATATCCAATGCTCAGAAGGGGGGCGTGTAACTACCTATAGCCCCCCCACACAATGGTACTCTATGCAAATTAACTTTGATGCTGTGGTTGCTTTTACCAGCTTCCAGCAGCAACTACAATATACACCATGCAACCTAATAGCATGCGCCTATTGTAACAAAGTTCAACATCCTCGACTCTCTACTTGAGGATTCTTGAGATGAAATTCAACTTTAACTTGTTTCTTCTTGTGTACTTCTGTGATTCAACGACCCACCGTATTCTTCACCAGTGTGTGTGTTGAGCTTAGACGCGGGCAATGTGTTAAATCCATTGGCCATGACAGTTCCAGAACAGTCCTCCCTTGAGTTTGCAATCACTATTGGCTCAGAGCTCTTATTTGATGGGTCATCAGCAGCAGCAGCAACTTCTTGCAACAATTCCATGCGTTTCAAAGATGGAACATCTCCTTTACAATACCTGTGCCACATATTTCTATATGTTGACTCTAGATTTTGGATAAATTTTGCACCATTACATAGAGGAGACTTGGACATTAGATCTCGTAGACTCATTCTCATATTTTGTAGTGCGGAAATATCAGAGGCCAACTGCAGAGCCAATTGAACATATTCATCTTCATTTCTGGCAACCAAATGCTCAAGTCCTGAATTGCAATAAGTCAAATAGTTAAAAGTTTTGCTGGTGGAGCCAAGAATCCAAAAGAATACGATGCTTCAACTGACTCTAATTATTGGCCAAGAAAAGATAAAAAAAAAAAAGAATAATGATGCAGGCACCAAGAGAAGCAGACAACGAAGAAACATTGGAACTCCAAAAGGCTATAGCAACCGGGCAAGATCTAGTAAAGTTCAATTGCAAAGATCAGCTGGTGTAGAGTGAGTTACTACTTTGTTATTTAGTTGGATACTATTAAGGTGTTTTGATTTCATAATTAGGATTTCTTTGTTTGGGATTATTTTGTGTTCAGGAATTTTATCTTAATTAGGGATTTTGCTTTTTCTTTAGATTTGGATAGACTTTTTGTTTAGTTTAGATTTTGACTTTTGGATTTTCATTAAAAGTTCTTGGTCTATATAGTTGACCAGTTTTTGGCTATTGAATAATATCAATTTCCTATTCAGAAAGAGTTTGACATTTGAGTCCAAGAAACACTCTGCCCGTAAAGGTAAGCTTTAGGTTTACAAGGGATACTACCCCAAGAGGAATACTCTCAGACTCGTTTTCTATTCTGTCCTCCAACATTTATGCTTTGTTTGGACAAGAAAGGAGTGAGAAAAAATAAGGAAAGAAATTGGAGGATAAGAAATCGAGTGAAAATTAAATGAAAAAAATGTTATTTGGATTGATAAAAATAAACAAGAAAGAAGTGAAAAGTTATATTTCACTTGTATGAATGGGTAGAAAGAAGGATGGAATGAAATGAACAAATAATATAATAAATGTAAGTCTAAATATGTTGATACAAAGGGGTTTAGGTAAAGAGGGAGACAAAGCGATGAAACATAATTTGATCTTGATTGGATAATAAAATATGTCGATGAACACATAAAACCTACAGGACTCTTTCCTATTTATACTAATTATCATTTTATATAATCAGGAAAATAAATAATAATAATAATAATAATAAACAAAAATATATTGTGGAAATAAGGAAATTAGTCTTGGAGAATAATCTAAGATATTACATGATAATATAATTTCATATATTTTGACAAAATATTAGAAATCCTAAATTTTTCTTGTGGTATTTTTCATTAATATAAATTTATTTAGTATTTAATCATTACTTTTAATATTATAAAAGATTTATTTAATTTTCAAAGTCCAAAAATAAAAATTCAAATCTCAATTTCTTTCCATTTCCTTCCAAATAAGGGAAAGCTTTTTAGTGTGTCTCACATTTTATATTTTCTTCATTTCGTTTTCCACTCTAGCGAACAAATAAAGTACACTATTTTCTCTCTAATTATTTCCTCCTTATTCCCATCTCTTCAATTTCACCCCAACACTGAGTAATTGATCAAACAGAAAAAGGATCAAAACAAACTCATAATCCAACCAATCTGCTTACATAATTGCATTGCACTAATGAATTAATTTGATTATACTCCCTCTAGTCCTATTTATAAGAGACAAATAGATCTTATTTCTTGGTCCTTTTTATAAGAGACAACTACACATTTCTTATATCCCTTATTTATTATGAGAGAGTGCAAAAACCATTTAATTAAGGGTATTCTTGGAAAAAGTTGGTTCTCTAACATAATAATGCAAATATTGGTTTGTGTGATTTAGTTTATGTTTTTTAATAAATGAGTCCGGATGACTACAAACAAATACTATGAAGAGTTTCTCACCAACTTTGCTAAGAAGACTAACACCAACATTGTGCGCATGTACTGAACCAGCCATAGTGATACATGGAACTCCCATGTACAAAGATTCACATGTTGTCGTTGTTCCAGCATATGGAAATGTATCCAAACTACATGAAACAAGGCATAAGAGTTTACATAAGATACAATACCAAGACAAACTAGACCAAACACAGGGCATAGCATCCTTTAATTGGATTTCAGTTTCAGAGAAGTATAAAAGCACTGTCAATTTTAATAGAAATACAAATAATCAACAATCAGATATAAAAGCACTGCCAATATATGCTTCTAAGTTCTAACATGTTAAAAACAGCTTATATAATTGCCATGTAAATAGGCTAGAAGAATAATCGACTAATGACAGATAACTTTTAATCGGTATTTGTAGACAGAATCTTTTTGCAACATGCTAGCATATGATACAATTCTAGTAAGGCATAGCCACAGCCCATGTGACATACACAGATTGATAACAACAGAAGATAAATTCTGAATGATTTAATTTTTTAAAAACAATGATAATGTTGCATGTCTAATGAATTAAGTGCCCACACAGTTTGATTAGCATGAGAATAAACATCATTAAAATAATTTCAGAATTTGTAAGAAAAATTATAGAGAAAGTTCTGTCTTGATTAAAGGATGATATATGCTTAGTCGAGTCACTCTTTCATTTTCAGGAGTCCAAGAAATATACATATGATGGACTCCAACCATACCTAATTTTCAGATAAATTATAGACAAACAAATTCAGCAAACCACCACCAATAAGAACATGAAACACCTAAGTCACAGAAAAATAGAACACTAGGAAAAACAGAGTCATACAATCAGCACAACCATGATACACAAACCTAACAAAGCAGAGTTTAAGCGGGATCATGAAAAACTAGAGGAATACAAAGAGATAGATAGTACCTAATGTCCATCAGAGAATAGGCTTGCATATGATCATGGTTAAGAAGGATAAGGGGCAGAAGATCAACACGTAGTGGCTCCAAACCTAACTGCTCTAGTGTTGAAAGGAATCTCTGTCGCACACTATCACAGCAAAACGGTTTACACTTCACCACAAGACGGGATTTTGGAATTGCACACAGTATCTTAGCCCAGACCTGCAATACCTTGGGTGTAATCTGATGCAATATAAGAACGCATGTCAGGGGATATATATAACTTACCTTTCACAATTTCTTGTTCTTGGTAAACAAACACAGAACCTGTTCAGTATAATCAATACCTTGGCAAGATTGTTGAAACTACCAAATGTGATGAAACCATTGGAAAGGGCGGGAGTTGGACAAACAGGACCAGCCTCAGGGGAAGGAGTGTAACAAAGGAAGCATTCTGGCAATCTAACTAACTCCTCAACATGCCTATAATTTTAAAAAAAAATACAATAAGCAAATAACCTATAAAGCTATATAAATGTTCTAGCACAGGCCAATGACAAGAAAGTACAGAGGGTCTTCAAGAGATCTACTTCTGTTTTGTTTCAGGAGGGTCTGCTAGGGAATCAGTGATTCTATAATCAATTGTAGGCAATCCTGTTGTATTGGGATAACCAATCCAGGTCACCTGCTTGCCAGTAACACATGTCACAATTTGGTGTTGATCAAATAAATGCATTAAACATAAAATGACAGCATGATGAATGTTGTTATTATGCTTGACTAATGCCACTTCGCATCATAATTGAGATGACTATATGTAGCATTGAAACATGAAAGCCGTGCACACATTACTTAGTAGATTCAAAATTAATTTACTTGACATGTTTATAAAATATATGCCCAGGCACATGAGCATGTATGTATGCATACAAGGACATCTTACTTCAGTATTCAGGCCTTGCAGCTCATCAATAAGTTAAATATTAACTCATCTGAGGAAGATAAATTCTAACTGGTTGCAACAAGATAGGATAAACTAAATACTATTCCTAATCAACCAACTCTTCCATTTCTATTATGGGAAAAGAAAATCATATTAATTTACAGCAAGGGAGAAATGACATATTCACAAGCACACTGCAGCATCCAAGTTTTCAGCTTTGCATAAACAAATATCTTACTGAATAGAGGATGGAAGAATAAAATGGATACAAGAATACATAGTAACCAAGGATAAGGAGATATGACTTACAAGTTGATAACAAAAAAAATTCCCAAGTTCCTATATGAATATGCAGAAATCTAAACATACCTGAACTGGTGCAGGTCGACATGCCATCATTCCCAGCTTATTGTTTGCAGTATGACCAGTAAGTTCTACCAAAATATCAACTTCATCCTCTCTAACCATGTTGGCAACCTTCTTTTCATCAATTCCATAAATATCTTTCCATGTGCCACCCTTCTTTAAGACTTTCTCTCTAAATCTAATGGTCTTTGCATCTGCCTGCACCATCACATGAAGACCAACTCCAAATTATATGTAAAAGTCAAGAACAAAGAGAGAATGTTGACAATAATGAAATATTATACATTCAATAAATATGTATATTGTGTTAATGTAACCAAAGTAAATTAGCCCAGCTAGCCACTGGTACTGGGTCAATTTTATTGAAAGTCCCACATTGACTAGTGATATGGTCAATTAAAAATAAATAAGACAAGGGTAGTCCTCATCTTATGAGCTAACTTTTCGGATAAGTTAAGCCCTCCATTTTCTAATTTGGTATCAGAGCCTAACCCGCATTTAATGTTGAGCCACCCATAGATGTTCAATCCTATGAACTTCAGGCACCAAATCTCCAATCCTGGGCGTGAGGGGGGTTGTTAAGATGTTGAAAAAAGTTCCACATCAACTAGAAACATGGCCAGTATACAACTAATAAAGCTTGAGGTGTAACCCTTAACTTTTGAACTAGCTTTTAAGTTAAGTGAGGCCCTCCATTTTCTAATATGGTCATATCTCTAGTTAATGTGAGACTCAACAAATTTAAATTATTTCTTGGCAATCGGTCAATCGGTAAATTGTTGTAACAACTGGTTACATAAAATCGAATTCTTGCTTCCCCCAAAAGAGAACCGCTAAATCATATTTGAAAGAAAAGATAATTAATTATCAACAAAAGTAGATGAAACTTTGGCAGAAGTGTCAAACCAGGTAAACCGAACTAGAGCGTATCAAAATCAAACAAAGTGCAAACTTCAACAGAAAGAAGAAAATTGTAACCTTTTTCAAGAAATACAATGCAAGGGATAATGAGCATTGAGCCCAAGATTTGGACAGGTAAAAATGTATTCCAGCACGTCACACCAATTAATTCAGGCTGGAATTTCTCCAGCCTGCTAACATAGAGGAGCCATAGGCTACCCTATTAAAAGAGAACCTTCATTTAGCATCAACTCACGATGAACAACCGACATCACCTTGAAGGGATTAAGTTCAAAACAACTATAGCCACAACCCACAATGCAAAGTAATATCGGCACCAAAGACCGGAGTCATAACAATATTAGAATGTTTTGTTAAGAAAATAAAAATAGAAACCAAGTTGCGACTGGCGGATAAGTTCCTACCAACTATCAAGATTTTCTCACACCAGTTTAGTGAAATGAACAGATCTTCCTCCAACCAGTAATATAGTATATCATTTTCAGCATATCCAATCCCATACCCAAATTAGCACCCCACCCAGTAAATGGCTTTCTTACATTAAGCTGTGGGATACAGCAGTGACTACAAGGGCAGACAACAGTCTGATAGGATTAAGATGATAGGAAATCTTAATCCTATCAGAGCCATTATCAGCTCATAAGATATAAAGCAGGTGAATAAGATATCTGTACACATGTCACCAGGATCTTTTTTTTAATCAAATATCCACAATTAAGTTTCTACCTTCCATTCAATAAAGCAGCCATCATATCAGACTCTTGCTGGTTATAGAATATTTGCTCGGTTAAACATATGAATATTTTAACACAATATAACATACTAAATCAACCATGATTCAAAATATGAAACCAGAATGGGGAACCATGCTGTCTACCAACAATGCACATCAAACTAAGTTAACTGACTTATTGTGAAGAAACAAATTCCATCCAATATGCCACACTAATTTCGCATAGTTCCAAAAGCGAGTAGCTATATTTTGAAAATCTTTCTTCAAAATAATGTTAGAGATCACCCAGAATAGAAGTTTGTGGCTTAATGTGATGGAAAAAACTATCCAATTATTGGTTTGACGTTTCCAATATTGAAGGAGGTGAAACATACACACCATACACCTTTGAAACTCGATCAAATATAACTTTTTTAGTTCTTAGCTGGGGAAAGAGCTGAATTGAAGTTTGAAATTTAAGATAGCACATGAAAATATGTTATGTCAATGACCTAGAGTAACAGTTGAATGCAAGGCAGAAGCTCTGAAAATTGACCAAATGCATTAATATAGTTTATATTGCAATTTGTGTAAATGAGTTCACGATTGATACCTTGACAACTGCAGAATAAACAATCACTTTATAATTGGAGTAGTCATGATGGATCAGGGGGGCTTCAATGAAATAGGACACGGAATGAGTAAAATAATCAGGAGATACATAGCCTATCACAAGAGGCCGTTCAGGATCTTTGGAGTTGTCCCACGATTTGTACTGTGGATATAGTCTCATAAATTGCCTACCCCAGTCCCTGCATGGAAACACCTGATATTTTTTAGTTATCTTACCAAATGAGATCCTAATTTTGCAAATAAGTAAATAACTGTACAGTAACTGTAAATATAAAAAATTTATGGTATGAAAATTAAAAATTAAAATTATCCTTTATCAAAATCATGCAATAAACAAATCACATAGGAAGCACAGCTTCCAACATAAAGCAACCCATACCACAAAATGTTGACATGGGTTTACATTCTATATAAAATGAAAAATTACATTTCAGAACTCAGAAGATTTATCCTATCCCAGTACTCTTTGTATCATACTAGTTGCTTCCTTCGGTGTAAATAGACATTTGAGAGCTGCAGGATAAGTTAGTTAGGCTGGATAAGTTAATAAGGTACGCTGCCAATAAATAAGTAGACGGGACTAACATGGAGACTATTAGGCCTCTTATAAGTAAATATTATAAGAGGAGAGCCAAGACTTAGGCTTTTTAATAAGACTGAATTGTTTTTAGCAGTTATTAATTATTTTAGCAGTTATTTTAAAGCGTAACTGCCTCAAAGCAGTTATTAGCAGAATAAAAATAGAAGCAGGACAGAGGGTAGGGCAGTTTTGAGCGATTTTGGGAAGGCAGAGACTAAGCTCTCGAACATCTTAGGAGGAAACTTTGTTGGGGTCTATCAACTGGTATCAAAGCAACAAGTTTCTGGAGACCATTCATGGTGTCAACACGCAGCATGCAGGCGAGAGTGGAGGCATTGGACAGGAGGTTCGAAGGCTTGCTGGCGATGCGTGACACAATAGAGAAGAGCGCGGAACAGTTAAATGAGGTGCAGGCCTCAGTGAGAGAAATTCGTGCGAAATAGGAGGAAGAGAACCGCAACAGAAGCCAAACAATTCCTCAGGGCAGAACACAAGGGAGCCACAATGGTGGACGGCACAAAGTGGACAGATGGAGGAAGTTAGAGATACCTATTTTTAATGGAGAAGATGCATATACGGTTGGATGACCATAGTGGAGAGATACTTTGATTTGAAAAAGATTCTGGAGAAGAAAAATAACAGGCAGTTATGGTGGCAATGGAAGGAAAAGCGCTGACTTGGTATCAATGGTGGGAGTTCTCGGCGCACCAACCAATTTGGGAGGATTTTTGGGCAGCGGTTATTAGGCGTTTCCAACCAACCATGGTTGAAAATCCTTTTGAATTGTTGCTGCGTCTCAAGCAAACAGATTCAATGGAAGAATACAGAGAGAAATTCGAACTCTATGCTGGTCCGTTAAAGAGTGCAGAACCATCATACTGGAAAGACATCTTTTTGAATGGGCTCAAGGAATTAATTAAAGCAGAATTGAAGCTCCATCCAACAGAAAGCTTGACTAATTTAATGGATTATGCACAGAGAGTGGATGAGAGGAACCAGTTAACAACCAAAGGAGGAAATTCAACATGTGCGATGAGAAGGCCAATGAGGACGTATAGCAGTAGCCGCACGATGACATGGGAGCGGGGAGCAAAGCAACAGCACAATGTGTCCGGAAGGAAGTGTGGTGAAACCTTCTACTACATTCAGAAGAAGAAGCTTCAGAAAGTTAACAGATGCAGAGTTCCAAGAGAGGTCTAGGAAGGGATTATGTTTCATGTGTGATGAAAAGTTTGGTCCAGGCCACGTGTGTGAAAACAAACAGTTACAAATTTTAGTGTTGGCCGAAGGGGAAGAAGAAGGGGATGCAAAGGGAGAAATTATGGTGGTCAAGGAAGACGGAGAGCCAAAAGACCTCCAGTTATCTATGTGTAGCATTACATCAAAGAAAACAATTAAGTTATGGGCTAAGATTGGGGAAGAACAAGCCATGGTACTTATTGATTGTGGAGCCTCTCATAATTTCATTTCAGCCACGTTTGTGAAACAACGGGAGTTGGATATGTATGCAACCTCCATTTATACAGTTGAGGTGGGTAACGGGAGAAAGATAGATTGTGAAGGGGTATGTCCTAAATTAAAGTTGGAGATGCAGGGTTTAAAAATTCAACAAGATTTCTCTGTCTTTGATCTTGGAGGAGTGGATGTGGTGTTGGGAATGGAATGGCTGGCTAGTCTTAGAGAAATAAGAGTAAATTTTCATGAATTAATTCTTAGAATTCTGGTTGCGGGCGGATTTTACACACTGAAGAGAGAGTCCGATTTAACTAGAGCCATAGCTTCTTTAAAGTCTGTCTTAAAGGCTCTACGTGATCAAGGCCACGGATTCCTAGTGAAGTACTGTCAGATGCAAGCTGAAAGCAGAGAACCAACAATCTGTCCTATTTTGACAGAATCAGCTTTGGAAGATTATGACTCGGTCTTTCAAAAGCCGCAGGGATTACCACTCCCTAGAAGGCAAGACCATGCGATTCAGTTGAAGGAAGGGTCTAATATCCCTAACATTAGACCATACAGGTACGCATACTACCAAAAGAATGAAAATGGAAGGTTAGTGGATGATATGCTTAACTCTGGTATAATTAGACCTAGTGTAAGTCCTTATTCTAGTCCTATAATCTTGGTGAAGCAAAAAGACGGTGGATGGCGTTTTTGTGTAGTTTATCGGGCTCTTAACAAAATTGCTATACCAGATAAATTCCCTATTCCTATTATTGATGAATTGCTTGATGAATTGGGAGGAGCGGTGATTTTTTCCAAGTTGGATTTACGATTCGGTTACCATGAGATCAGGATGCGGGAAGAGGACATTTATAAAATAGCTTTCCGGACTCATGAAGGGCATTATGAGTTTGTTGTCATGCCTTTCGGACTCACCAATGCCCCTTCCACCTTTCAATCTCTTATGAACGACGTGCTAAAGCCGTATTTGAGGAAATTTGTACTTGTTTTCTTTGATGATATTCTAGTTTACAATATGGGTGAGGATGAACATCAGAGGCATTTACGAGCTGCTTTGGCGTTGTTGAAGAACCAATTGTTCACTAATAAGAAAAAATGTACTTTTAGCCAACCTCAATTGGAATACTTAGGTCATATCATTTCGGCAAAGGGGGTGGCAGCAAACCAACGGAAAATTGATGCTATGTTGGATTGGTCAATACCTAAGGATATTAAGGCTTTGAGGGGATTTTTGGGATTGACAATTTACTATAGAAGGTTTGTTAGAGACTATGGTAAGATAGCCAAACCTTTGACTCAACTGTTGAAGAAGGATAAATTTCAATGGAATGATGAAGCACACATTTCCTTGTAAAAATTAAAACACTTGGTGACTGAATTACCTATATTGACCGTCCTTCATTTGTCCAAAACGTTTACTATAGAAACCGATGCATCAAACAAAGGGCTAGCGGCGGTTCTAAAGCAGGAGCGCAGACATGTGGCTTTCCTCAGCCAGACTCTATCTGGTAGGGCGCAATCTAAGTCAGTATATGAGAGAGAATTAATGGCGATTGTGATGGCTGTATAGAAATGGAGGCATTATTTGTTGGGAAGGCACTTCATAATTCTGACTGATTAGAAGAGCTTTAAATTTCTGACTGAACAACGACTAATGAGCGAGGATTATTTCAGGTGGACCTCTAAACTCATGGGTTTGGATTCAGAGATATATTATAGACCATGAAAGGAGAAAGGGGTGTCTGATTCTCTCTCTAGAAAAATGATATTTTCAGCTTTGTCCTCAGTCCACTTTGAGCAAGTAGAAGATTGGGAATTAGAAATTCATCAAGATCCTAAGCTCCAAGGGATAATTCATGATCTGATACAAGATTCTAGTCCCCATTCGAGCTAAAAATTTCAGAATCAAAAGCTGTTTTATAAAGGCCGGTTAGTCCATCCAAAAGACTCTTCTCAAATTCTCTTGTTGTTGCAAGAATTTCACAACTTTGTTGTGGGGGGACATTCAGGTTTCTTTAGAACCTATAAAAGAATCTTTGAAGTTGTGTATTGGGAAGGCATGAGGAAAGACATCCAGCATCATGTAGCTACATGAGACATGCCAAAGGAATATATATCAAACTCTATCTCCGGCAGGACTTCTTCAACCACTGCCTATACCAAATCAAGTGTGGGCTGATATATCTATGGACTTCATTGAAGGGCTTCCTAAGGCTCAAGGAAAAAATGTCATCTTAGTAGTAGTTGATAGATTGACTAAATACACTCATTTCATTGCAGTTAGCCATCCCTTTACTGCAAAAGAGGTTGCCAAAATTTTTATCACAGACGTAGTTAAATTGCATGGGTTTCCCTCTTCTATTGTATTGGATCGTGACAAAATATTCCCCATCCACTTCTGTTCAGAATTGTTCAAACTGGCCGGCACTAGACTCAAGTCTAGCTCTGCATACGATCCCAAACAGATGGTCAAATCGAGGTGGTCAACCGGTGCTTAGAGACTTATCTAAGGGGCCTCACCGGAACTAAGCCTAGGCAGTGGCCTAAGTGGTTGAGTTGGGCTGAGTTCTGGTCTAACACCAACTACAACAGCTCTTTGAAATTGATTCCTTTCAAAGCCTTGTATGGCCGGGATCCACCCCATCTTCTAAAAGGAACCACCATTTCGTCATTTGTGGAAGAGGTGAACAGGATGACTTATGACTGGGACCAAATGTTACATGATCTCAAAGGAAATTTGGTCAAAGCCCAAAATCAAATGAAGAAGTCTGCTGACCAATCTAGGCGCCCAATATCCTTAGTTATTGGTGATTGGGTGTATCTCAAGTTACAGCCTTATAGGCTACGGTTATTGGCTCGGAAGAAAATGAGAAGCTGAGTCCACGTTTTTATGGTCCTTATTAGATCACAAAACAGATTGGAGTAGTTGTTTTTCAGTTAGCCCCATAGTAGTCAATCCCAAATAGCGGCGCGGAGCGGCCGCCCTTAAAACTGGGATAGCGGGATAGCAGGAAGCGGGATGACCGCTATTTTGATTAAAATTATATAAATATTTCTTATATTTTCTACACATATATATGCAAAAAAAATCACACAAAAATTAAATTTAAAGCCATACAATCATATTCAAATCATAACAATATTCTTGATAAACATGAAACGAAACATCACAATCATATAACATAAACATAGCATAAAATTTATAACAATACTAAATTCCTAATATGCATCATCATCTTCATCTTCAAGGTTTGGCTCTTCATCTCCTGCATCATCTTCATCACCGCTTAGGTAGATCTCTTCCCCATCTGATTCAATGTCTTCACTGTCAAACTCCTCTTCCTCCTCTTCTTGTTGAATTACCTCTTTTCCCTTCCTAGAAGTAGAAGGGGCAGCAGCTGTATTCCCTCCCTTTTTGCTCCTCCTAGTGTATGTCAATGGCTCTGTAGCCCCAGTAGCTTCAGCAACATCTCTCCATGTTAAGACATCATCATCAAAGACCAAATCACATGCCCCTTCCTCATCTTCATCCTCCATCCTTCCTAGTACCCACTCATTGGTATCATCTTCAACATCATCTAGCACAATAGGATCAATCACATCTTGACAATCAAAACGCTCCCTAAGAGTTTGGTTATATTTAATATAAACCAAATCTTGTAATCTTTGATGTTCTAGCCTATTTCTCTTTTTAGCATGAACCTAAATAAAAAATTAATGGAAATGTTAGAAACTACTAGACTACATGTTATCAAATTGAATGTATTGACTTGAGAACTCAACTCTACTTACCTGCTCAAGCATACTCCAATTCCGCTCACACTCAGATGAGCTACAAGTTAAACTCAGCACCTTAATGGCAATAGTTTGTAACTTTGGAGTATGTGATCCAAAACTTACCCACCATTCAGCTGTAATTGAAGAATATATATACAACAAATAGTCAGAACCAAAATAGCAAATAACTCAACACCTTATTCAACTCCAATCCTAAAAAACACTCTTACCAGGAGCCATTGTAGATCTTTTCCTTATAGCTGCCTTGATTCCAAAGAGGCCTGCAGCTCTCCTATACAGTGATATCTCATCTAGAGCTTTGTCTTCATCATCTGAGCTAGTGGACAACCTTTCAATACATTTGTACAATCCATCCATCACCTCTGGGTCATTTTCTACTTGTGGGTTGCCATAGAAGAATTGGGGATTCAAGTAATGTCCCGCTGCGTGCAATGGATGGTGAAGTTGACATTCCCATCATCTATCAATGATAGAAAAAATATCCTTGAACTTGGCTTCATCTCCTTTGAATGAATTCCGGATACTTTCCTTGGCTCTATCCATAGCTTCATATATGTAGCTCATCGCCGGCCTCTTCTCATTGTCAACTAGCCTAAGTACCTTCACAATGGGTGCCATTGCCTTTAGGTTGTAAATAACATCACCCCAAAAGGTAGGCATAAGGACAATGTCCGCTACTCTTTTCCCCTTGGTCTCCTTGGCATTGTTGGACTTCAACCACTCATCTGAAGTAAACATCTTCCTAAGATCATTCTTCAAATTATACAGCCTTTGCAATGTAAGAAATGTTGTGGCAAATCTTGTGACTCCGTGCCTAACCAACTCCTTCTTATGAGTGAATTGCCTCATAATATTCAAGGTTAATGTATGGTTATAGATGTAGCCCACAACAGAGATCCCTCTTTTTATGGTCCTCTTCACTCTTGGAAGCTTCCCAATATCCTCTAGCATCAAGTCTAGGCAGTGTGCAGCACAGGGAGTCCAAAATAAATGTACTCTTGTTGCCATCAACAACTTGCCTAATAGTAAATCAAACTATTAGTAGTTATACACAAATTATAAAGTATAAAAAATCTTAAAGTTAGTTTGTAACTCTTACCAGCTTTCACATAATTACTCTCATTGTCGGTGATCACTTGCACCACATTACTCTCTCCTATCTCCTCAACAAAATCATCTAGCAACTTGTAGAGTTTTTCCCCGGTCTTCACATATGGTGAAGCATCAACACTCCTAATAAACATAGAACCCCTTGGACAATGGACTAAAAAATTTATCAAGGTTCTATTCTTCCTATCTGTCCATCCATCTGACATTATACTACAACCAAAACCCTCCCTCTCTCTCACATGATCCTGCAACAATTCCTTAGTGTACTCCAATTCTTTTTTCAAAAGAGGAACTCTAGCTTCATGATAGCTTGGAGGTTTAAGATGCTTCCCATAATTTCCAATAGCTTCCACCATTAACTTGAAGCTTTTTGTGCGCAACACATTAAAAGGAATTGAGTTCCTACAAAGGAACCGTTCTATATATTGTATTGTTCTAGCCCTTGCTTCCTTGTCACAAGCATCGTTGATGCTTGTTTGCCTTGAAGCCTTCCCCCCCAAATGAATGGTTGATTCAGGATTTTTAAAAAATAACAAATCCAATGGACCTTTAGGTTTCTTGGCAGTGGAATCTGTTTTTGATGATGCAATCGACGTTGACATACTTGCAGCTCTTTTCCCATGTCGAATCGCTGAAATCTCTTCTACTACTTCATGATCCTCATCAAGGTCATCAATCTCTTTCAAATATGCATCTCTTTCATTTTTCTTGTTTATAAATGCAGCCTTAAGAGTCTGTTTAACATCTTCTGGGCACTTATGACAACTACCGCAGTCCCCCCTCACACCCATTTGATGTCTTTTAGCCCGGGTAATTCCACCAGTTGTGATCTTGCCACAAAAATCACAAGTGACTTGCTTTCGATTGTTGATGTCTTTCAAGCTATTCCAATCCCAAGCAATGTCTTGGTTAGGTGCATTAGGCTTCACATGTCCAGGAAGTGGTGAGGGCCTAAACCTGGCAGCATTCCCTTCAACAGCTCTTGCTGTATTTTCTTCAGCCATTGCAGATTGGATTGATTGGTAAAATAAAGAGTTGATTGGTAATAAAAACAGCCTCCCAACAGCCCTTCCAAACAGTCTCCAACAGCCTCTTTAAAACAGCCTCCCACAGCCTCTTTAAAACAGCCTCCAACAGTCCTTCCAAGACTTCAAACAGCCTCACCAACAACCTTCAACAACCTTCAACAGTCTCAACAACAGTATTTCAACAGCCTTCAACAGCCTTCAACACTCTCAACAGTATTTCAACAGCCCACCGGAGAAGAAGAGAAGAAGACCTGAAGTAGAGAAGAAGAGGTGAAGAAGAACAGAACCAGAAACTCGCCGGAGAAGACACAGGATCGCCGGAAAACACAGAGGCTCGCCGGAGAAGACAGGGACTCGCCGGAAATGGCCGGGACAGGCCGGAAATGGGAGGGAAACGCCGGAAAACCTGTGAGGAACGCCGGAGAATGAGTGGGTGTCGCGGAAATGGGGTGGGTGTCGCGGAATAGACCTTTCGTGTTTGAAAGAAATGGGAAAGTGGCTGCTGAAGGTTTAGGGTTCAGAAAATGGGAGGGAAAAGAAAGCAAAAGGGCTAAAATACCCTTAAAAAATCATTTCACACAGGGGCAAAATAGGGAGGAAACAGGTGCGGGCGTTTCGCCCCACGATTTGCCGCACCCGCGACGCCGCTATTCACCCCGCTATCGCCGCGATCAGAGGCATCCCGCGATGGACCTCCGCGTCACGTCCTGGCCCCGCTCCGCTCCGCTCCTCCGCTATAGCGGCCGCTCCAGGCGCTATTGACTACTATGGTTAGCCCTTCCACCAGAGAGTAAAATCCACCCGTGTTCCATGTTTCCTTACTCAAAAAGGTCATCTCCCCCTCAACAAATCGTCAACCTTTACCACCTATGTTGTCAGAAAAGTTGGAATTGCAAGTAACACCAGCTGCTGTGAAAGCAATGCGTAACGCCACTCACGGGAATGCCGAAGTGCTTATTCAGTGAACTGACCTGCCAGAATTTAAAGCCACTTGGGAACCAATCGAAACCATCATGCAGCAATTTCCTTCTTTCCACTTTGAGGACAAGGTGACTCTTTTTTTTTAGGGGGGGGGGAGTATTGTTAGTCCTCTTATAACTAAATATTATAAGAGGAGAGCCAAGACTTAGGCTTTTTAATAGGACCGAATTGTTTTTAGCAGTTATTAATTATCTTAGCAGTTATTTTGAAAGCGTAACTAAAGCGTAGTTGCCTCTAAGCAGTTGTTAGCAGAATAAAAATAGGAGAAGAAGCAGGACAGAGGGTGGGGCAGTTTTGAGTTATTTTGGGAAGGGAGAGACTAAGCTCTCGAACATCTTAGGAGGAAACTTTGTTGGGGCCCATCAGAGACATCTTGTCATTTTGACAAAGGATTAAACTCTCAGACAGTGGGGAGAGAACAGGAACTCTCCAATGTCCTGGATATTCAATAAAACTTGTTCCTTTACTAGTTTCTGATCCAGTTTATATCAGCAGACATCAGGCAATAACTTGAAGTATATCCCATGAGGAAATCATGTGTTCCATTGAACACTTATGAAAAATTAATTAAGAGAACATTAGAGTAAATAGTAACCTGTGAACCTCGAAAAGTGTGTCATCATTTCCTTCATTTATGTAGTTCATTGCAAGCAAGCGGTTCTGCATATTATGATGCATTATAATGAGAGATCAAGTCAAGTGCAGAGGAAAAGAGCTCCAACAATCAAAGGATAGATACTTTTGGCAAAGAATAAAAATCTATTCATCCACAAATTCAACAAGGATTTTAAAAAATCACCCATTATGCACCACACCACACCTGACCAGCATTTCGAGAATCGGGATCAATCTTAAGACATTGCTCATAAGCATTAATTGCTAGAGATATATCACCAGTATCTCTGTAGAGAACTCCTGCACAACAGAAATAGAAAGGATAAGCATACTATAAAAGATGTGCTTGGAGTTTCACCGTCATGTGCCACTTGCAATAAATCAGACATTATAATTAAATGTAAAAGAAAAGACAATTAAAAGAAAAATGTAGTGGTAAAATTATAGGGTTCTAGGTATAGATTCTATAGAAGAAGAAAAGGAGATGAAAGATAATGAAATAATAATTGATATAGATTGAATGTATTTATTACCTACGGCACTATCCCTTATTTATACTCATGATTATCTAATCAGGGGAAGAAATCAGAAAATAAATGAAAATATGGTAATCAATCCAAAGAGGTATTAAAGAAATAAAGAAACCAATCGTAGAGGATAATCTCAGATATTTTAAGATATGACCAAATACGATCAAGTTCAGATATTTTAAAATATATTCCAACACCGATGATGGCCAAATATTTTTTAAAGAAGTTATATATTTTAAGATATTTTTAGATACGACCAAAATTTAAAATGTTGGCTAATAAATCGATCACTACCAAGTGTGGTGAAACCTTTTACCACAATAATCAAATAGATAATAACTAAAGAAAAGATAAAAAAAGACCTAGGTTATTGTAAGCTTCTGCATATGTTGGATTTGCAATGATAGCTTTCTCAATCATACTTGCAGCAGCATCCACTTTACCCTAGAGAAGGATGAAAATATAATCACTTACTGAAAATATTTGACAACTCCAAAATTCAGAAATTGAGCAATACTTAACCTGAACAGTGTATACGACACCAAGATTATTTAATGACTGTGAAAAGTTAGGTTTGATTGACAAAGCAAGCTGCATAACAAAATTAATATGTTGTGATGATAAATCTATGCAATCCTACCAGAGTAAAACAAAATGACATGATCATCACTGTAACCTGGTAGCATTCTACAGCCTTATCAAGGTTGTCGCGATCTTTATATATAACTCCAAGATTGTTACAGGCTTCCGCACAATGTGGATTGAAGTGAAAGGCAAGCTCATAGAATACAATGGCCTAAATAGCAAGTCAAATTTCCATCAACATAATTAGTACAAAGTACAAATTAACCTACACACATGAGTGCATCTTATCTTAATACAATACATGCATAAGTGTGGAAGTGCTTGTCCTAGACGTACCATATCAAATTTAAGCATCTCACCATAAGCAACCCCAAGGTTATACATGGCATCAGCATAATGCCAGTTGTAATACAAAGCTTTCTTATACAAAGCCACACCTTGGCTGATGTCCCCCTCCATTTTAACCTGTACAACAAAATCATTATCTCAATAAAAATGATCCAACAATGTCAAGGAGTCTCATTATGCATGGGAAACAAGTAGAACATCAATTGATGCACCTAAAAGCAATGCAGTACACAAGACTCCCACAGTCCCACCATCAGGGGTCTAGAAGGGTCAATTGGGGGGGGAGGCTGTTTCTGAGACAAAGACACAGGCAGCAAATTTTAGTAAACTTGCTTCTCAACTCAAGGAATAATTGAGATTATTTTGTATTTCCTCAAAGCCACTTTAAATTAAGTTAGAATAGTCCAAAATGTCAGTTCTAATTAATGCCCACTGTTTCCACCCTTTCCAAGTACACAACTTACATTGCATCAGACCCGTTTAAAAAAATGACAATCTCCACAATGATAAATTTATCACTATTGCATTAATACATCAACGATAAAATGCCAAGAAACCAAGATGATAATTGAACTATTTTACCATTTAACTGAAAGAGAAGAAGGACATTAAACAATACAGACAGACACGCATATATAACGTTTCTGAAGAACAATTAGCATTTTGTGGAATGTCAGATGCCTCACCTTCGTTCCCAAATCTGTCAAAGCTATCGCCATATTATTCTTTGCAATCTCAAAGTTAGGTGAAACAGTTAAACACCTGCCACAAAACATCAACTGGTTATGAGAACCAACAGTAGAAGCCAAGTCATTAAAATAACAAAACCTGGCTTGGAAAAAGAAGACCGGGCTCAGGATATATCGAGTACCTACCTCTCATAACATGTAATAGCCGATTCCAAATCACCACGATTTTTAAAAATCACACCCATATTGCAATATGCTTCAGCATACATAGGTCTCTCTAATGCAGCCTTTTCATAGAAACTGAGAGCCATGTCATATTGCATCATTTCAGAATAGACCACACCTAGATTATAGTATGCAGGCTGCAAATCCATATAAAAATAAGAGAAAAATATATATCATGCAAACAGAAAGCTAAATAACCTTTGACAGGTTTAATGATAAAAGCAAAATATTTGGAACAGAGAGAATTACAGCATAGTGTGGATCTACTTTGAGGGCTTCAAGATATTTTTTAATTCCTTCCTGAGTGTTTCCTGCAAGCTTTACATTGGTACCAATATCTGTCAAAACAATGGCAAGGCATTCAGCAGCAGCTTTGTATGAAGGATCCACTTGTAAAGCCTTCTCATATGACTGTTCCAAGTAAAATCATTTGATTAAAAGTGATGAACTCTAGGCAAATTTCAACTTCTACAAACACTAGCATGGTAATGATATAATGAAGGTAAAGATACCAGCTTAAATTTTGAAATATGGACAAGGACAGAACAGAGCAAGATGGACTCCGATTTAGGGATTGCATCATAAGCATGACAGGGTAATTTCTCATTCAAGGATTTAGGGGTTGCCCTAGCATGATAAATACGTATTGAATCTTACTTCTACTACCTTATTGATATTCTTTGAATTTTGGTTCAATTTTGATGCTCTTAACGCGTCTGATTGTATTTGGCCTCAGAATTACATGATCACAAGTGTTAGGGAAAGGACTATAAGTAAACTCTAATGCTAGAAAATCCCCAATTGAACCTAGGGTTTAAATAGCAAAACTACTGTTGGATCCTTTGAGAAAAATATTGAATTGCCATAAAAATTAAAGGGTCCGTCCAGTTTAATACAATGGCCACAAAAGGTGGGATGAAGCATGCTATCGTATTCCAGAAGGAACCAGTAATCACCTAGGCATAATTTACCCTCAAAGTAGTAGAATTCAGCGAGATTAATTTACTTGATAGTTCTAATGGATAGTTGTCATAGCTAATCGTGGTAAAGCTAAGTCCTAGAAGCCTTTGAACATTTGACATTTTCCAACCTTACAACCATTCTTTAGAAATTATCTTTTTTTATTCTTTTTTTATTTTCATATTATCAATCAATTTTGTTTGGATAATCGAATTGCAACTAACTTGTGCTTAATAACTACACAGTCCCTACGAATACAAAATCTTTTCCAACTACCCAGTAAAAGCCCCCAAATTTCCCTCTTTTCACACATGCTATGTCCACTATGCACTAAGCAGAAATTCCTATGACGTAATGTAAAGTAACAAATTCAGAAAATGAACGAATGTGAAACATATATACCTCAGCAGCCTCGAGAAGGCGACCCTCGTCCTTGTATAGAATACCGCAATGGGTAAGCGCGGAAGCATTCTGAGGATCGAGCTTGAGAGCCGCAGAAAAAGCTTCAAAAGCGAGTCTTCCCATGTTCTGCAACTGAAGGCATATCCCTTTTCCAATTAGAGCCTCGACATTTGAAGTGTCACTCTCCAACACACGCTCGTAGAGAGCAAGAGCATCAACAAACTTGTTCCTAGAACGTAAAATGTTAGCATAAGAAAGATCATCTTTATCGCCTCCTTCACAACCATTAGCACTAGCACACTCTGAGACTCCCACAAAACCGTTACTTCTCGCTGATTCCCTTTCACTCACATTCCCCTCACTGTTCTCCGTCGCCGCCATCGTGAAATTCGTTTTCGAAGGCCAAGAAATTCAGGGAATTGACATAGTCAAAACTTAGGGTTTGGGGAGGTAGAAATAAGAAAGGTACAGTAGAGAGAGAGAGTGTTAGTGTTTAGTGTTTAGTGTTTGGAGAGTGAACAAAGGATATAAATAGGAAATAATGAAGAAGCGTGAAGAAGAAGAAGAAGAAGAAGAAGAAGAAGAAGAAGGAGAGAGGGAAATTGGTGGCAAACCCAGAGAGGCCCCCTCCTTGCTTCCTGCCACTGCCACTTCTTCGCTGTTACATTTACAAACCAATGCTACACTCAATAATGTCATCTTGTTTTTCTCTGTTTTCATTTTCATTTTTATTTTCAAACCAAAAAAGGTGAAATAAAATCATTACAGATACAGTACTGTATTGATGTACAAATTTATTACTTGCTGTCAAGTAAACGTTGTCATTACTGTATCATTGAAAGAAAAATGCTACTTTTTATTTAAAAATACTATTAAAATTTACTATCTAAATTTTCAAGGAATTTTTATATTATTTTCATTAACAAAGTTTATTTTTTTCTTTAAATCATATTTATTTCCCGGATTAAGGACCTACAACACTCCTTCTTTCTCTTATTTTATGCAAAAATAAAAAGGTTCTGAACACTCTTACCCTAGACGAATTGAGTTACATTCACATCATTTGAAGTCTGAATCAATGATTCCTCCTCTTTTTTCTTTTTGACCGCTTATATAAGTATGATCTCAAAACTCTCTTATATTTTAAAAACCTAATACAACTTTAATTTCTTAAAATAATCCTCTATCACTTTGAATAGACTCATTGGGAAGGATATCCTTCATACTGTTAATACAACTCTTGATAATTTTGAATATATTCATTCGTTCGCCAGATGACATTTTTGGATCTGAAAATCAGTGTAGTTGGTGTATTTATTGGTTTTTAACATTTATTATATCAGTTAATTTAAAAGTCGGTATAAATATATTTTTGTTTTAACTTTTAAAAATTAGTAAATGTTAAAAATAAATGAATACACCAAGTACGCTCATTTCCAATGCTATTGACATTTATCTTTTTGTATATTTTTTCTTTTTAAATTTTATCCTTTGTCTTTCAGTTTTTAAAAACTTTGTAACTTTACCCATTATAAAAAAATTCAAAAGTAAAAAGGTTTTATTCAAAATTTTATTAGATCATATTTTTAAAAATTATTAAGTATAATGGTGCACGTGTTAAAATGTGTTTACTTCTTATTATTATGATTCTCTAACTTTTCACCACCAAGGGGCTAAGATCCGGTTAATTACATATTATATTGGTTATGAAATTGATTCCATAAATTTGATATATTATCAAGGCTACTATTGTTTTAGATAGAGTAGGTTATAGTGTTCTAATAACTTTATGATTATTGATGGTTATTATATTTTATTTAAAATCTTGTTTATATAAATTGAAATTAAAAACTTTATAAAGTCTTTTAATTAAAAGAACCGTTTTTATCTAGTCTTAAGTCAACAAACCATTATTTTTTCCCTTTGTTGATATGATCATGATTTGTAGGTTTGTTAACAAATAAAAACTTATGTCTGCAGGTATATTTATAACGAGTACCCGCATATTTGCTAACATGTGGATATGAGTATTACACTACTTGTTCAATGATTACCTGCATACCTATAAATATTTATTTTTTATTAAATATATTTAAATATTAAGATTTTTATTATTTTATAATGAAATAAAATTTATTTATTATTAATTCATGATAATATTTTTAATATATTAAGTTATATTTGTATTATACTATACTAACTTGTATTATTTTATTTAAATAAAATATGATATTTAATACATTATGTGTTATTTTTTTATAATTATTCTATGTATTAGTGGATGCTCATGAGTACCCATCACAACTACTTGTAAATTTTAACAAGTTTGGGCAGTATACTACTCGTATTGCTCTACTTATCTCGTTTACATTCCTATTAATTTTAGACAGAAATAAACTTATTTTATTAATTAAGAGATATCATAAAGTTATAATATGTTTTAATTTCAATATAAAACATATAAATCCCATAAACTACAATAACTATTATTGGTTACAAACTTATTGAGTAATTAAAGCTTAATCCATTTTAAACCACTCACTTTTTTTCCAACATTGCTCAGGCTTTTTTTTGTCAATACAATGCTTAGGGTTCAATCCTTAAAAAGCTCCTCTAACACTTATAAAAAGGCTATTGTTTTTTGTGGTCCCGCATACCCCAACATCTACCTTCAACGCTAAGTCTTAATTTCTCTTTTGTTTTGTATATTAGTTTTAATTAATAATTAGAATAAAAATATATTATTATTGAATAACATTATCATTGAAAAGTCTATTTGAGAGTCCTTAACTATAATGATAAATAATTATATTAGAATTTTGGGCTGAATGGTATTAGACCATTCAATTAGTGTCTAGTTACTCTTTCTAAATTAAGAGAACCCATTTTATTGTCACGTATTCATGTTAATTTGCACTTTTAGATATTGTGGCAATTTGGTAAAATATTTGGTTTAGTTGAATTGGAATAACTTATTGTTGTGATATTATAGGGCTTTTGACAATAATAGTGTAGTTTTTGAAAATATTTTTAGGAATGGGATGGATGAGAAAAATAAATTTGATCTGGGGTGGATAATATTTCAAACTCACATTATCAAAAGACAATTTCTGTAAACCGCATAATCAAAGGATGAGTTTTATGTATGCGTACCACATGGCACATATTTAGCAAAATGGTTTTCTCATTAGACGACTTTTAGGTTCAAAAACCGCATCCTTGAAAGACGGTTTCAAGGTCAAACTGGCCACTAAAAACGTTGTCCCTTGGGGCACTAAAACCACATGATGGAGGGGCGGTTTTGACCAAGAACCGCCTATCGAAGGTGTATTTTTTGGTTACTTATAGGGTGATGGTGTGACATCCTGGCGCTGTTGAGGGCGGGGAGTGATCACCAGTGCATGGGCACAGACAAGGAACGGCTCCTGGCAGGCTTCCAGCGGGGAATGTGGCATCCCGGGCACTGTTGAGGGCGGGGAGTGATCGCCTGTGCATAGGCACGGACAAGGAGCGGCTCCTGGCAGGCTTCCAGTGGGAGGGACACATGAATAAACCGAATACATACCAGAATGAGAGGGATCCAAAGACTGTATAGGTATGGGACTATACAGTCGAGGATAGCTTAAAGAAATGAATTCGTACTACCTATACCAACAAATGCATTAGCCTTTTTGGTAGCCTATTACTTAAGAACTCCAAAGTTAAGTGTGCTTAACTTGGAGTAATTCTGGGATGGGTGACCTCCTGGGAAGTTCTCAGGAAATGTGTGAGTGAGGACAAAAGCACATTGGAAAGGTCTCGTGTTGGTCTGTGGGGCGAGTCGTTCATTCCTGAAAAGCGGTTGGGGCGTTACAGTGGTATCAGAGCCTAGCCTCTCCTAGTACGGTATGGTTCGGGGACGAACCAGGCGGAAGCTGGTGGGCATATGACATCCTGGCGCTGTTGAGGGCGGGGAGTGATCGTCGGTGCATGGGCACGGATAAGGAGCGGCTCCTAGCAGGCTTCCAGCGGGGAATGTGGCATCCCGGGCACTTTTGAGGGCGGGGAGTGATCGTCGGTGCATAGGCACGGATAAGGAACGGCTCCTGGCAGGCTTCCAGTGGGAGGGACACATGAACGAACCGAATACATACCAGAATGAGAGGGATCCAAAGACTGTATAGGTATGGGACTATACAGTCGAGGATAGCTTAAAGAAATGAATTCGTACTACCTATACCAACAAATGCATTAGCCTTTTCGGTAGCCTATCACTTAAGAACTCCAAAGTTAAGCGTGCTTAACTTGGAGTAACCGGTTGAAAAGACCAATTAAGGGAAGAGAAGTGTTTGAAGGGAAATGGGGTGGTAACCGGTTGAAAAGGTTACCGGTCACCCTGGACTTTAAAAGGTTACTTTTTCCTTCTCTCTCCCAATTATCACCCACACGCGAGATACTGATTCTCCCTCTTCTTCTTCGTTTACTTCTGTTCCTGTTCATCTTCTTCCTCCTTCATCGCTGAGTTGCATGCTCTAGGAGAGGATCTCGTTTGTATCAAAACCGAGTGCTAAGCTCAGTTTCGTGACTGTGGCCTCAAGGTGAGTCCACTGATCCGTTGCATTTTGTTTCCCTATTCCCTTTCGTTTCTTTGGTGACTGAGTAGCCATGCATGGCTGTGAATGGGTCTGTTCTCTACTCATCTGGTGAGTGTGAGCTCGAAAATGGTCCTTAGAACTGAGGAGGATGTTAAGCTAACGGGTTTTGCACTCTGACCCATAGGAAGTAGATCGAACAACGAAAGGCTGATTGACGGAGCTGAGACTGTGAACCCAGTGCTCAGAGGGTGTAACCGACACTAGGAGCAGATTATAGAAGCTTGGAGCCGAGGTAAGGGGGGTGTTCGGGTGATAATTAATAAGAATAGGACATGCTGTGAGTCTGAGTCATTACGTTGATTGTGAAAAGGGTAAGAAGACATTACTGAATGAAAATTTGTATGTGTATGTGTATGCATGTGAGTATGGACACCGATTGGTTGAAGATAGGGTGTGTGTCTTGAGTTAATCATGTTATGAGTTGAAATATTTAATATTGTGATGATCGGTGTTGTGGCAATGTGAAGCCAGGCTTGACGAGTCGGTCACCCTGTGATGAAAGCACATGTCAGTTTCTGGTAGTTGCATCTGTTGATTGTTGATGATATGTAATGATTGAGAAATGTGAATTGTATATGTATGATAAGTAATAGCTATGTGTGGCATGAGATTGATAATGTTTATTATATTGAGTTACATATTGTAACATCCTATTTTTAATAATAGTCCCATTTTGTAAATTATGAGGTATACAAGGTCTGTAAGTAATAATCAATGAATAAAACATCCAATGGATGGCTTGTATTACTTCAAAAATTCCATTTTCGAGTGAAGGTTGTGTTTTCCGAGTGGAACATGGCCGAGAGGATCTCTTTCGAATGGAATCCCTGTCTCAGGGACTATTGTGAGTGAAGAGGGTTTGATAGAACCTCTTCTGGGTGAAAGGATCCGAGTGATTCACCTTGGGGTGACTCACTGCAGAGTCAAATTGCTTAGAAAGACTCGTTTCCGAGTCAAATGCCTTCAAATGACTCATTTCCGAGTCAATTATTTCTGAATGACTCGTTCCGAGTCAAACACCCCAGAAAGACTCATTCCCGAGTCAAGTATTTTCCAAAGACTCGTTTACGAGTCAATCATGGTCAGACGTTGCAATTCTGAATGAAAGATTCACTGAGTGCCTTCATTTTCGAGTGAAGTACGGAGGAAAATGTATTTCCGAGTGGCAGGGTTCCGACTGGGGACACACGGTGTATGATTGCCCAGATGTGTTAATCCTGGAATGAGATGCCGAATGAAAGATCTCCGAGTGTGACTCCGAGTGGGATGGTACCGAGTGGAACCCGTGTGAGTGAAGACACGGATCCGAAGATGAGTTTACAAATGAGGAACCGAGTGTTGAAGACTGAGTGAAAGAGGACTCGGTTTGGATTATTCTACCGAGAGAAGAACGGAATGAATGATAGGTCAGTAAGGATTATTTTGCTGGGTGGCAAACTTGAGTGCATGAGTCGGTTTTAGAGAAATTCTACCGAGCAGAAACCTAAGAGTTGGGAATCGGTTTTAATTGATTTCACCGAGTGGACAGTCGAGTGGAATAAGTCAACTTTGAGGTAATTCACCGAGTGAGAACTGAGTAGGAGTTGAGTCGGTGTTATGAGGAATTTCCCAGTGAGAACCGATCAGGTATTGAATCAGATTTAGAATAAATAACCGAGTGATAGACTATGTAAGTGTGAGTCAGCTTAGGAATGATTTAGTTTGAAATTGTCGAGTGAGAGACTATGTAAGTGTGAGTCAGCTTAGGAATGATTTAGTTTGAAATTGCCGAGTGAGAGACTGATTGAGAGCTGACTCGATTCCAGGAGGTTCTGCCGAGTGGGAATCTGAGAGCTTTGAGTCGGTCTGGATTAAGTTGTTAAGTGGAAACCGAGTGGATGAAGGATCGGTTTTGGGAAATGACGACCTCTGGTTGGATTTCACTTAAGCGAATGAATTCCTCGCTTAAGCGAGTGAGAGTGGAATAAGCGAGGCTTGTGAGTCTCGCTCAAGCGAGTCGGTATTCGCTTGAGCGAAACTTCTCCTGACAGTGCAATGTATGGCACTCGCTCAAGCGAGAGAGGGTTTCGCTTGAGCGAGAAGGACTCGAATTTCCTTCTCTTCACGTTACTGACAATTTCCAGTCGGCATATATGCTGACTGGGTAGAATTCCAGTCGGTTCAGAGGCTGACCGAGTGGAATTCCAGTCGGTATTCAGTGTCAGATTAACGTTTGACTCCAATCTTGTCCTTTTATGCATATTTTAATATACTTTTCTTCAATCATACCCACTCCATTAGGCAGGCGGCAGAAGTGGACAACTATAGAGCTCACTTTCTTATCTAAATCTCCATTATCTCCACTAATATCCCACTAGCAATCCATTCACGAGAAAGCTGTCCCCCACTTGTCCTTGCATTATTAACATTGCCTCTGCTAAGACCAGAACTTCTTAGAACAAGCCAGTAAATCTTCTTCCTCTCTTTTACTCATCTCTCTCAAGGCCCTTCGATCTGAAGCTAGGACAGCAAGGAGACCATTTTCAATCAGCCAACTATCTTCAATCCAAGTAAGAGGGGACAAGGTTGTGAATGATTATGAAATGGGTAGAATTGTATGTTGTCCTAGGATTCCAGTTTTATTTTCGTATTTTGTTGCTCAATTTTGAAGCTGAAAACGTATGAATTTGATTCTTACTTTTTCATCAAAGTTGTAGATCTTTTTGTTATGTGAATTCTGAGACTTGAATCAATTGATTTGGATATGTCTAGAAAAAGTTATAGCCAAAATACTACAGCATATCCGAGTGGAATATTTATCCCATGTTTTGTGTATATATTAATATTCTGGAAATTATACATGCATAATCAGCCTTTGATGTCTTCACGAAAGTTGTACATATTTATGTTAGGAATCTGTAGAAAGTGGTTTCAAGTTAAAAAGATGCTTGTAGCTCTAGATATGCCCAAAATACAGAAGTATGTTCATGCTAAAAATCTGTTAACAATGAAATACGAATCTTATTTTTAAAACTGAGAATTTTGTGGTGAGAATTAGTGATTGTGTCTTCATGAAAGTTGTAGATATTTGTGTTAGGAGTAATTTAGAACTGGTCCCATGCCAAAATTATTTTTGTAACTCCAGAAACTTTGAAAATACTAACATATGTACGTTTTGAAAACTCTCTTTGAGGCAGTTTTGTATTCTGTGGATAAGTGGTGTTTCTGTTTGGAATTTGAAATTATGGTCTTCTTGAAAGTTGTAGATAATTCTATTATGGAACTACATAAAGTAGAATCACTGAAAAAGGATTTGATTTGCTCATGTTATGGCTATTTTACTAACGTATGTTGCTGTTGGAAATGCTGAAACTTACTTATAATGGTTATTATGGATGAAAATGATATTTTCCCTATGGGTAACAATTTATTATTGAATTCTTGAGTGACTATGAATTGTTATGGATGATGTTGAGTGTCTAATGAGTATCATACAGTTTGTATACTTTAGTGGTGAATAATTACGAATGACTAAATTGATATATATATATATATATATATATACATGAATGCCTTGCGGATATTGATACATGTGGTTGAAACAGTAAATCCATGATTCTGAAAATTATTATATGTGATGTGTCCTTTGAGGACTTGTGGTTTTCCAAGTGGTTTTGGAAATGTTGATATCATGGTATGTTAAATGATAAAGAGAATTAAAGGCATTCATGCATCATAAGCATTTGGACGCACCATGGAATTTAGGGGTTCCATGATTGCCTACCCTGGGGGGGGTTACTCTATGATGAGTTTAAGCCCTATTTTTGCAGGAGCCATGGAGTGTAGGAATTCATGGTTATGCTAAGTCCTACTTGTGTACTTCGGTACTGCAGGAGCCATGAAAGTGTAGGGATTCATGGTTATGCTAATTCCTACTTGTGCACTTATTTTCGCAGGAGCCATAAAGGTGTAGGGATTCATGGTTATGCTAATTCCTACTGGAGTCTTTATGAGACTTTTTACTGCAGTATTCCCACCAAACCAAATGGATCCAGCATGACATCATGTGACTAATTAAAGATTTATAAATGAACTTGTTTGGCATATTCATCATATCATTATGTCTTGTTGGTTGTGTTTGTGCAATTTTATTTATTTTATATTTATTCTATATTCTGTCTCACTCTTACATTAATTTTTACAGTGAATGCTACACAGAATGAAGAGTGATGCCATGAATGGAGTTTACATGAATTATTGCTTGGAATTTGACTTTATTTTATTTTGATGGGTTGTAATAATATAATGTTTCATGTACTGTATTTTTCTAAATCGTTTCCTCTATATATAAATAATTCATGACTTTGATTATCCACGACTAGTATGTATGATAATAATCCGTGTTTATCAACTTTTACATGACTTATTACAAATTTCAAAAATGATTTTTAAAACGCGAAAAATTTATTCGGGAAATTATTAAGGACGTCACACATATTGTGTATGAGATACTTCGTATACTGTTGAGGGCGGGGAGTGGTCGCCGGTGCGTTGCATGAGCAAGGAGCGGCTCCTGACAGGCTTCCAGTAAACGGATTGTATGATTATGATATGTGATTACGTGGTGGAGGACGACCAACGATATGAATTACCCTGTTTTTGGCTTCAGTGGTCAAGTCGGACCCAGTTAAGCTACCCAGAGGTCTTTGACCTAGTGGTTGAGGGGGAGCCAAGTCGGGCTCGGTGAACTAAGTCGGGTTCACGGGATGTCAAGTCGGACTCCCAGCTGAAGGTCGATCCTTTTAGTATCCGGATACTAGGCGTCAAATTTTATCTGAAGAGTCAGTTGTGATAATTGATGAATTATTAGTTGTGATGTGCTGTATTTGCCGAGTGAAATTTGTTATATTTGCCGAGTGACATTTGTTATATTTGCCGAGTGAAATTTGTTATATTTGTCGAGTGAAATTTGTTATATTTGCCGAGTGAAATTTGTTATATTTGCCGAGTGACATTTGTTATATTTGCCGAGTGAAATTGTTATATTTGCCGAGTGAAGTTTGTTATATTGTCCGAGTGTGAATTATTATGTTTGCCGAGTATGATGTGTTGTATCTGCCGAGTGTGAAATGTTTTACTCGCCGAGTGCAAAATGTTGTAACTGTCGGGTGTGAATTAATTACCGAGTATGATGTATTATAATTGCCGAGTGTGATTTGCAAAGTGATGAAAATGCAATCGGACGGAACTTATATATATAACTTGTTAAATTCCGTTCTATATTAATTATGATGCCAAACACTCACCCTTGCTGTTGTTTTCAATTTAGTAACCAGTGACAGGGAGGAGGCCGGAGCCATGGAGTCGCGCCAAGGGGGAGATCGATGCCAAGGCCCGAGTGATTTTGAGTTATTGTGTAATATATATGTGTATAAGGGGTTTTGTCGAGTGTGTGATATTATCTGTGTGCTGACCTAAATTGAGTCGGATGTGAATTTATATTATATTATGCTTGGTATTTATTTTCACGTGTTTGCTGTAATAGTCTATTACCGAGCGAGTCTTGCCCGAGTGGATTCATTCCCGTCCGAGCGAGGGTCAGTCAGTTTGGTGTTTGTTTTATCTCTCTGGGAATTCCTCGTTCCTTTTCCGAGTGAAGAATAACTGAGAAACCCCCTTCTGGGTGGAAGGTTAGAATGTCCCGAGTGATATTGGCCGGGAGAATGTTCCGAGTGATGAAGAGTAGAATACTCCCGAGTGAAAATAGAGTGGAATACTCCCGAGTGAAAATAGAGTGGAATACTCCCAGGTGAAAATAGAGTAGAAGATTTCCGAGTGAAAATGGAGTATAATATTTCCGAGTGAAGAAAAAGCATAACTATTCCGAGTGAAGAAAAAGGTATGACTATTTCGGGTTCGTTAGGGCCTAGAGAGCGCCTTCCGAGTGAGGTAAGGTTAGGGTGTTTTCCGAGTGACAGAGGATCGAGTGAAACCCTTTTGCCGAGTGAAACCCCGACTTGAGTCTCCCATGTGCGTCTTGCTCGCTCAGGTTTAACGTGTGGCATTCGCTCAAGCGAGTCGGCGCTCGCTTAAGCGAATGACCCCCTGTCTTCTTCTTCTTCTTCTTCTCCTGCTGCTTTCAACTCCACTTTATTAAAGGATGTGTTTCCGATCGGATATTATTTTGTGTATGCTCTTATCATTATTTTGAATATATTTAAGCGAATACTATTTTACATCAAGGCGGAGTGGATTGTTTATTAAGGGAAGTAAATATTATTTTATATTAAGATCTAAATTTTTATTAAACGCGAAAAATTTATTGTGGGAATAATTAACCAGGTGTAATTAAAAAGGTAAATCTACCTAGGATGTTACAGATGGTGCGAGTTTAGACACTGATTTTGTCCCCTCAACGTATGTACGACTATTTTTGTATAAATTCACCAATCTGTTTTGTTTTCCATTTTCAGTTTGCATTTGCATAAAACATTTGTGTTTCCATTTTCCTTTGAAGTCACGTTGTTGTTGCAGATTATTTTCCAGGTTTGTTGTTATTTGTTGACTTTTAAATGTTTTGATTTTGTGATTGTATTGATGTTTATTTATTGTTTATATAAAAAAACAAAAATATGTATTCTGTCCAATATTATTTATCCTATCAAAAAGTGATGCAATAGTTTTTGCCCGAGTTGTTGAATGTAGTGGTTAGAGGAATGGCATCTCCGATAGTAGTGAATTTGTACATTGATAGGTGAAAATATGAAGGCCTAGAAGGGTACACATTTAAGGGTGACACAAGGTTGATGCAGGTTAAGCGAGGTATTATCATCAAGCAGTTGAAAGAAATAAATTTTTTTAAGTTGAAACTATGAGCCACGCGGGTCATTACTCAATTAACTAGTAGGTTGATTGTAGATAGAAGGAGTAAAAAATTTTCAAGCATTGTGGTAAATGATGATGAGGAGATTGAAGTTTTGTTCAGAATGTTTAAGTTATAGTCTAATATGGTTGCAGTTGAGATATATGTTGATTTTGATGTTATGGGCTCTTTATTGCCTCACACACAAATAGGTTCCTCAGTGTGCCTTACACAAATAGGAAGTAAGTCAAACTAAAAGCATTTTATATTTAGTTCATTGAATATGGCACTAAACCTTTAGTTTCCTTATTTTTGAAGTTGAAAATAATAGTAATCTATCAGATTATGATGATCTTGATTATAATGTGCCCGAGGAATGTGACAATAGTGAAGATGATGAATATGATGAAAGAAAAATTCTAAATTATAGTGATATGGACACAGATGTTGAAGGCGACTTTGATCTAATGGTTGAGATGTCAAGTATGGGAAATCCACAAAGCGTTACGACTATTTTACCTGACCATGTTGCATTTGGATCCCTAGGTTAGTCATTCATAAAGGAGGTTGTGTGAGCAGACCATGTTATTGGTCAACTAAGACTTGACAAGTATTTGAATGGTTTATAGGAACTTTGTCATTTTGGAGCTCATCATCGCATTACAACAACATCAACTGGGCCCACCTAGATGAAGAACAAAATTACCAAAGCTTGGACAACCGATGTGATTGGTGTGTAGGCGATGATTTGTTTGTTGGACTGAAATTTATGTCAAAGTCCGCAATCTAGATGGCACTAAAACAATATACGATAAAGAAGCACCAAACATACATTGTGATTGAATCTAAGCCAACATTTTTTTTTGTGAAATGCCCAAATCAAATTGATGGTTGCGGTTGGAAAATAGGAGCAATGTTATCAAAGAAAACAAATATGTAGGTGGTCAGTAAGTGGACAAGGCCCCCATACATGTGTAAATGTTGGGCTATCACAAGATCACCTGAAACTTAATTCTGAATTCATCTCTTCATGCATACTGGGTTTTTCGCCTAAATGTATTTGTTGTTGTTAACTTTGAAGCTTTCTTATCCTTAATGCTTATGGTGTTTATGCACAACTTGTAACACCCCTATTTTTATTTTAATTTATTATAGAAAATTTTATATTAAAATCCTGATAGAATTTGATCATAAACCTTTAGAAGTTTTTGATCAGTATATTTTTCAGAATTTATTTAAAAAAATTTAAAAAAATCATTTATTTTAAAAAACAAAAAATTACTATTTGTATCACCCCTTAAATTACTATTCACACTCCTAAATTTCTATTTGCACTACCCCTTAATAATTCTTCGCCGCCATTACAGTAAAAGTTACTGTACACTTTTAAAATTTTCAAACTTTGCACAGTAATCCATATGAAAATTTTGATTCTTGCACAGTACTTTTATAATAAAAAATTTAAACGCACAGTGAAAATTTTTAGTATAAATAGGGAGGCGGGAATGAAGTTTTCCGTTGAAAATTAAGAACTTAGTAGTGTTGGGAGGAGAGTGCTAAGTGAAGGGAGGAAGATATTTTCCAAAGGAAAGAGGTTCTGCCAAAAATAAGGTAAGAATACCTCTCTTATATATTTTTTAGGATTGTTTTCATATCGTTTTGGAAATCTATTATTATACTGGATATAATATTATTTTAAGTTACTATTCTAAATAGTAAATCACTATGTCAATAGTAAAATACTATTCTGAATAGTAAATTATTATTTAAATAGTAAATTACTATTACGAATAGTAAATTACTATTCAAATAGTAAATTACTATTTACCGTTACTATTTACCATTACTATTTACGATTTACTATTTACTATTACTATTCACAATTTACTATTTATCGTTACTATTCACAATTTACTATTTATCATTACTATTCATGATTTACTATTAACTATTCACTATTCATTATTCAAAATTTATCGTTTCTGTTTTAAGTGGTAATCTTAATTTTCACCTTATGCCTTTACTGAAATAAATTGGTATTAATATTTCTAGAAATCAGAGGCGCAAAACAAACTCTCTTTTGGTAACAATCCAAGGTAAGAGGGAGTGAGATAAGAATATAATATAAAAAAACATAAGAATAATGGGAGGAGACTCATACTCCTTTTAAATTTAATAATATTATTATTTTAAAATATTAACTTCTTAACTTAAAATTTATAATAAATTTTAAATTAAATATCTGATGTAAATAACTCTGACATACCTATGCAAGGACCTGGACTAATCTATACGACTTGGACTGAACCTATGCAAGGACTTGGACTAATTTGACCTATATGGACTGAACTATACCTATGCAATGACTGGATTATATGGACTTACATAGACCTATGCAAGGAATGGACTATAAAGACTCAAAATCAATTTTGATAATTTAAATAACCAGTAAAATTTGAATTATATTTAATTGATTTGATTATAATTATTAATATTTGATTATTATTGATGACATTTAATTTTGATCGATATTATTTGATTGTGATTGACATTTTTTTATTGTGATTGATAATATTTGATTATGACTGATGATCTTGTGATATGAAGTTGAGCATATAGCAAGCATGACGAAAAGCTAAAACTCAGTAAGAATTTTTTTACCTTACTCTTTAAATTTTTATTATCTTTTATTTCTTCTTAGAAATTATTTTTATTAACTTTACTTTTAATATTTAGAATAAAAAAATTTTAGTATTTATTTAAAAAAAGTCATTTTATAAAAATTAATTTATAAAAAGCTTGAGATAATTAAATCTTGAATTAAAGAAAAATTTTAAAATTTTAAGTACTTTTGGTTAATGATTTAAAGATTATTCTCTTTTAATAAAATATATTTGGAAATAATTGAGATTTCTAAATTCGATCTTGTTAAGATTCAAATTGAGAAAGATTATGTAAAGTTTTATATGAGAAAGTTTTGGGATATTTAAGGCTTAAAAATTCAATTTCAGTGAGACTTGAAAGCTGTATTAAATTTATTTCTGTGGGACAGAAATTCAGAGAATTGAGAAAATGTACATTTTATTGAAATGATGTTGGAAACCTTTAAGGTATTTAATAATTGAGTTTCTAAAAGTCTTAACCAACTAAATACGCGAGTACTTTATGCATCATAAATCATTAAAGTGAAACAAAATGATATTGTCTGGGTACGGATTATAGAAACCGAGGATACATTAGAGGAGGCTTAATTACGAGCCTTGGGATAAGAGGGTGTGAAAGGGTGCTTCAGGGGACCCGAGGTAGCTCCCTAGTATCGGGTACTTTCACAATAAAAATTTTCTCAATCTGACTAGTCTCTAAGTGTTTCCATACCAGTTGAGCTGTTCATATTATTATTATTCGGACTTATGGAACAGTGTAAACTCCTGGTTGGCTCAGTGCAAATTAAAATTTAAAGGCCCATATATATAGGTAAGTTATGATGAGGATATTGCATAATATTCATGTATTCATAATTGATTGTGTATGTGATTGTGATTGATATTATTATATATTAGTTTGTGAAAACCCTTTATTGTTTATGCCCTATTTGGGAATATTATATTCTGTTTCTCACTCCTTTCCCCGTGTTTTTGTTTCATATGTTTTAAATTGATGGTTCAAAGGGAAGGATCGAGGAATCTCGGCAGTGAATATAGCACGTTCTAGAAAGGGAGCTCGGTATGAATACCGTGGTCTAATGAATAAATAATGTTATTAAGTAACTGCTTCTGGGCCATGGAGTTTCCTCTCTTTCTTATAATGTTTAATATTTATTTTCTTCGGATGAATGTAAAATTACTTTACAAAGTTTTAATAATATTTATGAGGTATTTCAGAAATGATGTATGTAATTTATTCCAATAGTTTCTTTTTAACAATCATATCTTTTTTTAAAAAAAATTACAAATTTTTATAGAATTTATTAAGGTGTAACAGAGGGTGTTATACAACTTATGATGCAAGGATGGTTAATTAGGATCCATCAGTTGCGATTTTAATGATTCAAGAAAGGATATCAGTTGAATATGGGTTCAAGGTCTCATTTAGTAAGGCGTGGAAAGCAAAGCAGAAGGTTCTTGTTAAGGTTTTTGGTGACTCAGATGAGTCCTACAATTTGTTGCCTCGTTGGTTATCAAGAATGCATCAGGATGCACATGGATCAGCGTACGAACTTACCACCACTGAGTACTTTGTTAGCAGTGAATTAGATACTAAATTCTGTACATTTAAACGTGTTTTTTGGACATTCAAACATTATTGTAATGCATAAAAGTTTTGCAAGCCGCTCTTTCAAGTTGATGAGACGTTCCTATAAGGAAAGTATCGGCATACATTGTTGATTGCAACGATCCAAAATGGTAATAACTCAGTGTTACCCGTTGCGTTCGTGATAGTTAAAGGGGAAACTCTACATGCGCGGTCTTGGTTTTAGCACAAATTAGAATTCACGTGACAAACAAAAAAGGAATCTGTCTTATCTCGGATTGACGTTGAAGCATAAAATTTGTTATCCTAAATCCCCAAATTGGGTAGCAATCTCCTAATACGCACCATGTGTTCTGCATCTGACACATTACTAGTAATTTCAACAACAAGTTTAAGAATGCAACGTTAAAATTAGAACTGTTGAAACTTGGTATTTCCGTTGTACATTATACCTTTCACACACTAGTGCAAGTTGGTATACTTGTAAAATACGGCCCTCTTCACTGGCCATTTGGATGATATTCACAGACTGTTGTCGATTTGGTCGAACAACGATGTCGGTGATTGGGATTGGGTTTGCGCATCTTCGGTAGCTAGATAATGTATGGTTTCAACCGCATCCACCTGCAAATCAATGACAGACAAACCATAAACACCTTGATAAAATGTTACTTAAAAATCCTTCAAGATTGGGTCATATGATCTTACCGAGCAACCTGCAATAACATTTTTCATGCAATCTATTGACATGTATGCTGGTTGTACCAACGCATATACTCAGTTTGTAGTTAGTAAATCGTCGCGAGTTGGGTTTCTATACATAAACTGCAAATGGTTTTGCCACATAGCTATCAAGAGTACATAAATTTGAGCCCAATTTCCCCCTAGCTTGCCTCTCTGGGTGATCCTATGCAGATGCTCAGGTTGGTGGCGTGTAGATGGTATATGTTGCTGCATTCCGAATTGTCTCATTGCCCGGTCAGGTTGATGTCACTCAACAATGTTGGTACATAAAAGTGGAACCATTGCTCTTTATGTCTCCGAACTTTACATTCAAACTAGAGGCAATGTCTACAACAAATCTGGTCCATAGGGGGTCTAAATAATCTACATAACAATAAGGACACAACTCATTAGTCGTTATTGGGTATTGAAAAAAATCTCTAATGAGTCAAAAAATGGTGGTCACGGGGAAACAGGTTGACTCACATCGGTGTGTTTCATTTGATCAAAGGCATGCCGGTAAAAGTCAATATCTTGCCTTACAACCTTAAAAGTCTGACTACCCAACCACCTATAGTGACACCCAAATTTTGTTATCCATGTAAACAATGTCAATCCATAAGGGAAAAACACATACATGAATAAAGTAGATAAAAAAACAAATACTACCTTGCAGCATATGGGGTGCCTACGGGTCAATCATGGGATGGGACATTCGGAGCAATGCTCGGGAACCTATCCCACGCCCAAACCTGAATTAGTAAGTGAAGACCACAAATGGATGTGCAATCATAATCAGTCGATTTACATAATTCACAATACAAATAGCTAAGGGCTGCAGATCCCCAACTCTATTGGCCACATCTGGCAAGTACCTCAATCATATCATGCTATTAGATTGATCCATGAATATGACACCATTGATCAACCATAGAATATAGGCTCCTGTGTACCTCGGTAATTGAACATCATTGCTAACGTGGTCCTCAATATTAGCAAATTGATCGGAAAGCCACCTTATCTTCAGAGTCCCAACATGAAAAACATCTCCGAGGGATACACACCAAATAAATTTTGCATCAAGGAACTTCAATCGGTCAACACTATCTTTTATTAAAGGAAGACCACCCACTCGCAACCCCACTCGGATTGCCACATCCTGCAGCGCAATGGTGCACTCATCGGTTGGCATGTGGAAGGTGTGTGTTTCAGGTCTCCATCTTTCCACACGTGTAGACAGCAAAGAAGGCTTAACCTGAACAAATGTAGTTGGACAATCCTAAGGAACCCGATTCTTTGCAAAAGTGGTACAATTTCCTCTGGCACAAAACCTCTTGCACCACGAAAAGCAACGCACACTTGCATTTTAATATTCTATCCAGTCTTCTATTCCATATTGATTCTGATACATGTACATTTTAGAATTTTAAAAGTCCAAGATTTTTCAGACCGGGGTTCACTTCCGAAGACTGCTGCATGGATGAAGATGATGCGTCCATCCCACATATAATAAAATATTTAATATTATGTTCCAACTATTATATTTGAATACAAAACAGTAAAATGCATACCATCCTGACATTCACAATATTTTTTTTTACTAAAACTAATATTTTTTTACTAAACACTAAACACATTTTTATCTTATATAGTTACAATACTTCTATTTTAGCTACACAATATTTCTTTACTAAACACTATTATTTTTTTACTAAAAAATTTCGATACATGCACAATATTTTTTTACTAAACACTAATATTTTTTTACTAAACACTAAACACAATTTAATTTCATATAGTTACAATATTTTTATTTTACCAACACAATATTTTAGTAAACACTAATATAATACTAAACACTTAACACTAACCATACAAATATATTAAACACTAAACACTAAACACTAACCATACAAATATACTAAACACTAAACACTAATATTATACTAAACACTAACCATATAAATATACTTAATACTAATACTAACCATGTATACAAATAACTTAATTTTACAAATATAACAACTAATAATATTAACCATACATATAAAAACTAAATAGAACTTACCTTGTTCAATGAAGAAGAAAGAGACCACAAAATGCAATGGACAACTAAGAAAGGGACCACAAACTGATGCAGAAAAGAAGAGAAGCAATGACAACAAGCAAGTGAAAATGCTCCCTACAGTGAACTTGATGGTGAGCATATATGGTGAATTTTTCCCTTTAGAAATTGCAGGTCCACAACACGATTTCACTACGTAGGGGACAATCTACGTTACTGTCTGATTTGACCCGTGACTCGCCTCTTGGGGGTGCGAATTCTACCTAACAAAACCGTCTCTTAATCAAATGATTTTTCTACATGCGTGCCACATGTCGCTCATGCAAAAAATCATCTCCTCAACATGCAGTATGCAATAATCGTAATTTGAGGTTGCAATTTTGAAATTTTGATTTGATATTTTCTACCTCAGACAAATTTTTTCCCCATCAACCTCATTCCTAAAAATATTTCTTAAAACTACATTATTCTTGCCAAAAATCCTGATATTATAAGCACTTAAATTCATATTAATTATGTTCAGGTTATTCATCACTTACTTTAGGCTTAAGACTTATTTCAATTGCATGATTCATTTGTATTTTGATCTGTTGGGTTAGTGAAGTTTTAAATGGTATACTTAGTTTATTATTGTGAAACATGTATTGGCCCAAGTTTTCCCCATATCTCTTATAATACTATTAAGATTTTTTGGGGGTATAGTCTTGTAATACTATTAAGATGTTTTACATCTGTTTTTGAATCGTAAATTTTGTATTATATAATTAAACAAATCTATGTCATCTTCATATAAACCCTCTTATTGATTCAAGAAAATTTTGAAAATTATTTTATGTTTCCAATACCAAAACAATAATAAAAAGAGTAATGGAAAGATTTGTAGGAGGATATAATATTTCTTTATATGATTATGTTTTCCTTATTCACCTTGTGGATAAAATACAAGTTTATTGACATGTATATCTTACCATATATGATATAGTGAATTGTTATTTATGTCTTTTATAGTTTAAATATATTTTTTTATCCCAAAAATTAAGGATCTTTTTATTTTAGTTCATGAAAATGCATTTAATCTTTTTACATTTAAATTATATTTAATATTTTGTTTTGAGTCCCGTTGTAAATTGAATCTATTAAGTATGACATAATTAGCTAAATTAGACATCAAATTATTTATATAGTTTTTATGGTTTTAACATTTAAAATACAATTGTCGGCAATTAAAAACCTCGAAAATTTTATTTTCTAATAATGTTGAAAACAAATTTAACTTCTGAAAACTGTAATTTAACCATCAAAGTCATATTGTCAATAATCAGTTGAATATATCAGGATCATTTGATTATATTGATGTGTAATTTAGTTAGTCACATTAACATTTAAAATATTCAAGTTATAATGAAGATTTAAACAAAATATTCGATATAAGTTGGATGTAAAAGAAATAAAAATATTTATTAGAAAAAAATCATATTTTAATTCTATTTTATTATCATGATAATATTGTTTTTAATAATTAATCGAAGTTATCGAATAATTTATATATTAGATACTGGTGTTATAAATTTCTATTTGAATGTCATGGGGTGTATTGAGTCATTCACTTAATTCTAAACGGGTGTGTTTTATGATTTTATCTAACCACACTATAAGAATTATTATACCATCGAACGATTTGTATGTGTCAACACACTGCAATTGCAAAAACCCAGTCATATAAAAAAATGGATTCCAACAAGTACACAAATTCAATATCTGTTTTTCCTAAAAAAGATAATGGATTTAGAAATGGTATATACATTCTACCAAAAGAAAAGAAAAGAAATGGTATATACATTGTTACAAGTTAACGAGAAACTACATCGACCAAAAAAAAGGTTACTAGTTATTATAAGTTATTAAGGTGTTTTTGGATTAAATTGAATTGACTGTAGAATAAAAAGTTATTTGATTTAATAATAAAATTATATTGCGATTTATATTGAATTGGTTGAAATAACTTTTCAAATTTAATCTGATGTAATTCAATCCTATGAATATATAATTACATAAATTCAAAAAAATAAAAAAATACAACTTTAAAAAATAAATTTAAAAAATAATTAAATAATACAATCTTATAAATATATAATTACGTAAACATTACTATGATAAAACACATTTATCAAAAATTCAATTTGGATTCAATCAAATCCAAAACAAATTCAAAATCTACTTCAATCTAACAAAAAAATTTGATTTTTTAAATTTTTAGTTCAATTTTTTGTTTATCTAAATTGATTTTACCATTTGTGTTAGATTGAATCCACTTATAAACGCCGCCAGACGATCCCTTGGTCACGAATCAAATCCTAGAATGTCATGTTTTTTTACCTTGTTTGTGAATAGAACTATGGTGCATAAACATGCCGAGCCTATTAGGAGAGCTTTCTATTTATGTTTCCCATTGTCTCATTTGGATAATATAGCAGCTGCGAGCATGCTTTTATCCACTTTCCTCATCCGACTGCATTCTCCTTCTTCCTCCTGACTAAACAGAAAATCATCTTAAATCTCTTGTATTCTTTTATTAAAAGCTGTTCGTAAATCCACTAGTATATTCTGTAGATATGGCAAGCATAAACCTTCAATTCAACTGCTTGCTTTTTTATTTATCAGGTTCTAGACTAGGCTCAAGTCAATTTTAAACCATAACCTTACTGGTGGTTTCATTAGAATTTCATTTTGGTTATTCCGCACAATGCTACACACATTACTGCGACTTTTTTTGTTTCACTCATGGCAACTGCGATTCCAAATGTATGCACATTCCTCCTTCTAAACGTTTACTTAACCTACACAAACTTGTTTTGGGGTACATTATGAACCTTCAATCTTCAATTTATCCATTGTTGTGGCTTCTTGCTCTCTGCAAGTAATGCACATTTACCAACTTAAAAATGACAAGTTGAAAAAGGGGAGTAAGAATAATTACACAAGATATGCACAACTATCATAATCGAGGGGGGTATGTGACAGACTTACAAGCTACAGCTACCAAAAGATCACCGGGGAAATGTGCCACTACATAGCTCAAGGTAGCATCACCTCATTCATATCCACTGCACAAAAAGGGGACTTGTAACTACTACTACCTATAGCCCCCACCCCCCCAATGTTACTCTGCAAGTTAGTTTTGTGTGATGCTGTTGTTGCTTGCCAGCTTCTTCCAGCAGCAACTACAATATACACCTGCAACCTAATCATATATGCCTATTGTAACAAAGTTCAACATCCTCGACTCCATACTCAAAGATTCTTGGGATGAAGTTCAACTTTAGCACGTTTTTTCTTGTTTACTTCTGTGATACAATGACCCACCGTTTTCTTCACCACTCTGCATGCTAAGCTTAGACGCAGGCATTGTTTTAAATCCATTGGCCATGACAGATCCAGGGCTGTCTTCCCTTGAGGTTACAATCTTTATAGACTCTGAGCTCTTATTTGACGGGTCACCAGTAGCAACTTCTTGTAACAATTCCATGCGTCTCAAAGATGGAACATCTCCTTGACAATACCTACCCCACATGTTTCTGTATGTTGACTCTAGACTTTGAATAAATTTTGCGCCATCACAGAGAGGAGACTTCAACATGAGATCTCGCAGACTCATTCTCAAATTTTGTAGTGAGGAAATATCAGAGGCCAACTGCAGAGCTGATTGAACATATTCATCTTCATTTTTGGCAACCAGACACTCCAGTCCTGAATAAAGACAAGTCAAATATTTAAAAGTTTTGTTGGCAGACCAAAACAACAAAACATGTTTTACAAACTAAATATCTACCAGACCAACTGAATATCCAATATCTAATAAAGAATGTGAAGAAACTAATCATGCCTCAAGCAAAGATAGAAAGAATCATGAAGGAACCAAGAGAATCAGACAACATAAAAGAGAAACATTTGAGCTCCAAAGCTCTTAGCAATCTGGTAAGATCTAGTGAAAGTTAAGTTCAATTATAGACTGAATTACTAAATTCCTATCAAGCTGGTACTATTTAGGGATTTTGGTTTCATAACTGTAATTTCATATTATTTAGTATTAAGGAATTTTATCTTAATTATATATTTTGCTTTATCTTTTAGATTTGGATGGATTTTTTCTTTTCAGAATTTCAGTAGACTTTCTTGGTTTATATACTTAACCACTTTTTGGCAATTGAATAACATCAATTTCCTATTCAGAAAGCGTTGGTTTGAGAGTTTGAGTAGGAGAAGCACTCCACCCTAGAGGAGTTCCCTGCCAAGAAGAATACTCTATTGTTTTCCTATCTGTTCCTCATCAATATTTGATCAAACCAGAAAGAATCAAAATAAATCCATAGTGCAAAGTGCAAAGACACTGCACGAATGAATTTAATTTATTGTAATACAAAATTCTAAGGATGCAGAAGGATATGCAAATATTGACACTACAGTTATTACGAAAGAGTTTCTCACCAACTTTGCTTAGAAGACTAACACCAACATTGTGCGCATGTACTGAACCAGCCATTGTGATACATGGAACTCCCATGTATAAAGATTCGCATGTGGTGGTTGTTCCAGCATATGGAAATGTATCCAGACTACAAGATACAAGTCATAAAAGTTAACTAAGGAATATAATTACGCAGGATGGTAAAAAAATTCAAGGGATACAAAGAGATACTACCTGATGTCCATCAGAGAATAGGCTTGCAAATGGTCATGGTTAAGAAGAATAAGAGGCAGGAGATCAACACGTAGAGGCTCCAAACCTAACTGCCCTAGTGTTGAAAGGAATTTCTGCCGAACACTGTCACAGCAAAATGGTTTACATTTTACTACAAGGCGGGAATTTGGAACTGCACACAGTATCCTTGCCCAGACCTGTAATACCTTAGGTGTAATCTGATGAAACAGAAGAACACATGTTAGTGGATATATATAACTTATCTTTCACAATTTCTTCTTGGTAAACAGAAGAGCAAAAATACATAACATGCTCAACATAATCAATACCTTTGCAAGATTGTTGAAACTGCCAAATGTGATGAAACCATTGGAAAGAGCGGGAGTTGGACAAACAGGACCAGCTTCAGGGGAAGGAGTGTAACAAAGGAAGCATTCTGGCAACCTGACTAACTCCTCAACATGCCTGTAATTTAAGAAAATTACAGTAAACAGATAACCTATAAATAAAAGCTATACAAATGTTCTAACACAGGCCAATGGCAAGAAAGTACAGAAGTTCTTCAAGAGATCTACTTCTGCTTTGTTTCAGGAGGGTCCGCGAGTGAATCAGTGATTCTATAATCAATTGTGGGCAATCCTGTTGTATTAGGATAACCAATCCAAGTCACCTGCTTGCAAAGCAACACAGGTCACAATTTTGCAACATCAAACATCAAATAAATGCATTATGCATAAAATGATAGCATGATGAATGTTGTTATGCTTGACAGTTGACATATACTACTTCGTTTCATAAACTTGATAATTAAAAGTTAGTCCTTCAACATAATTGAGATCACTGTATGTAGAGTATAGAAACATGTTAGGATTAGGATGATTTAGTAAGTAACGTTGTAGGACTTCTGTAACAGTCTGTGTTGACCGTTAAGAAGCTGTTACTAACTCACACTATAGGTACTAGTATATAAACCAATTGTTAACAACTAACAATTATCTTTTTCAATCAGAATACAGAATATAAATTTTACCGTTCTTCTCAATTTCTCACATTTCTCTCTTCAATCTCTCCTCATTCTCTCAACACATAACTGTAATAAAATAACCAAAGATGAAAGGCATATATACTTGGCACAGGTTCAAAATCAATTTACTATACAGGCTTATAAAAAAGCCTATGCAAACACACATGCATTTGTATGTACGCATTTAACGACATCTTGCTTCACTATTCTGACCTTGCAGCCTCACCAATAAGTTAAATATTAGCTCATCTAAGGATGATACATTCTAATTTTTAACTCATTGCAAAAATATAGAATAAACTAAACACTTTTTCTAATCAACTAACTCTTCCATTTCAATTCTGGAAAAACAAAATCAAATTAACAGCAACAAAGAAATGAGGAACGGCAATATAAAAAAATGAGAAATGACATGTTAACAATCACAGTGCAGCATCCAAATTTTCAGCTTCACGTAAACTACCATCCTACTAAACAGAGCATGGGGGATAAGAGTGAATAAAATAATACAAACATAAACTAGCATCCTACTAAACAGAGCATGGGGTATAAGAGTGAATAAAATAATACAAAGGGGTGTAAGTTGAAAACAACGATGGATATGCTGAAGTGTGAACAAACCTGGACTGGTGCAGGTCGACATGCCATCATTCCCAGCTTATTATTTGCAGTATGACCAGTAAGTTCAACCAAAATATCAACTTGATCTTCTCTAACCATGTTGGCAACCTTCTTTTCATCAATTCCATAAATATCTTTCCATATGCCCCCCTTCTTTAAGACTTTCTCTCTAAATCGAATGGTCTTTGCATCTGCCTGCAACATCATTTGAAAATCAAATCTAAATCATATGGAAAAAGTCAAGAACGGAGAGGTAATGTTAACAATGATGAAACACTAGTTATAAATTCAACACATTAGTAAAATGTTGATGTAATTGTAACCAAAGAATGCTTGCCCAGCTACCCACTAATGCTGGGTCAATTTAAAGTGTTTCTCGAGTCTCGACAATTGGTTATTTGGTCAATTGTTGTAAGTTGTAAACAGCTTATTCCATGGAATCATTTACATGTTTCACCAAAAGAGAATTGCTAAATCATATTTAAAAAGACAGAATAATCAATATCAACAAAGCAAGACAAAACCACAATCAAACCAGATAAAGCAAACAAGAGTGTATCAAAAGCAATCACAGGGAATTAAAACTGCATAACATACTAAAACCAAATATTTCATTTATATTTACTGATCCATTGCAGTGTAAGCGGATGGAAAAAGGATTGCCAACAATTTACATGAAACTATGTTAACTAGCTGAACCTTAAAAAAATACTTTCAATATCCCACATTAATTTCCCAAGAGGTAAATTCCAACAGATATTATTTCTATTTCCTAGACCTAATATAATCAACATAGATTGAGAATTTTTCTCTTCCCAATAATGAACTAACATTTGTTGATTGATGTGATGAAAGCTCTTCCAATACTTCTAGGACATTTCTAATATTAAAGGAGGTGAAAGAAACACACATAACCTTCGATACTCAATCAGCTATAACCTTTTAAGTTCTTAGCTAGGGATAGAACTGAATTGAAGTCCTAAATTTAACATGATACAACAAAATATGTCATGTCAACGACCTAGAATGACAGTCAAATGCAACCATATATGCATTAATGAAGTTTATATTACAATTTGAGCAAATGAATTCACAATTGATACCTTGACAACTGCAGAATAAACAATCACTTTGTAATTGGAGTAGTCATGATAAACCAGGGGAGCTTCTATGAAATATGACACAGAATGAGTAAAATAATCAGGGGATACATAGCCTATCACAAGAGGCCGTTCAGGATCTTTTGAGTTGTCCCATGATGTGTAATGTGGATATAGTCTCATAAATTGCCTGCCCCAGTCCCTGCAATGTAACATTTGATATTTTATAGTTTCCAAGTGACACATCCTCATTTTGCTGAATAAATTACTGTAAAGCAATTGTGCACATAATAAATGATGAATTAGAAATTGAAATTATCCTTCATCAAAATCATACAACAAATAGATCATATAAGCATTACTTCCAAAGTCAAATAAAGCAACACATACTATCAAATGTTGACACGTGTGTACATTCGACGCTCAGAAGAGTTATCCTATCCCACTACTCTCTGTATCATACTAGTAGCTTCCTTTGGTGTAAATAGACATTTGACAGCTGCAGGATAGTAGGATACAGCTTACAACCGAGTTACTAGTCTAAAAGATCTCAACAAATATTCCAAATAATGCATTCAAGTTTAAAGAGTATAAAGACAGTTTCTTTAAAATTTTGCCAAAAAAAGAAATTACTTTTGAGGTTAGAAGTTGATATTTGATAACCAGTTCATCTTAACAATGCATGCCATATAATTGATCCCTACATGTTTAACAAGAATCTTTTTGTATAAAACTTTATCAAGGTCTGACTTTATATATATCATTGCTTTTCTTTCCAAATTGGAAGCTATCCAATTCCAGAAAATAAAGTTACTTGTTATCTTTTCATGTTTCCAACATAATTATATGTACATCACTGCCACTAAAATGGACCAAACCATCAGATATTAGGTTACCCTCATTAGTAGTTATATATGTTAGTGACAATTGATAGGCATAGCTAGTTAAAAATATACTACCTTTGTCCCTTTATATAGAACCCTTTAGAGAAATTTGTTAGTCCCATTTTACAAGACCTCCAAAGTTTCTACACCATCAATTAGTTTTTTTACTAAAATACCTTTATTACTCAACTTTTTGGTAGTCAGAAAAACAAGAAATGTTATATGTTAATGAAATAAACCACTTCCCTGCCCAGTTATAATTGGGGAAGATGAAAGTTAATTTTAAAGATTAAAATGAAGACATTAAATGAATCAAAGAAACATTAATTAGGTGAAAGAGAGTGAGATGATGAGCTCCACTAATTTCAATGGCTATTTTGAAAAACTCATACAAATTGTTTACAAATTTAATGACTATAACTAAATTGACAAACTTAAGTAATTCCTATGAACTAGTTAAGAGGGTCTTATAGAAAGAGACCATAGTAGTCAATCCCAAATCGCGGAGCATCGCGGCCAACCCCAAAACTGGGATCGCGGTGTCGCGGAGCGGATCGCGGACGCTATTTGCTACTATCGCGGGGATAAAACATAAACAAATAAACACACATATATATATGTAGAAAAACATAAGAAAAACACAATAATAATTGAAACCACTCTAAATGCATAATTGACAATCAAAAGTCAAAAACATAATAAAAAACTAGAACTCAAATGTCATACATAACATAAGGGATCAAAAAACAAGAAACAGAATGCTGAATGCTGTTGCAGTGCTGCTGGAAAACCAGAAATTAAAAACAGAAGCTTCACCGGAGGAGAAGAAACAAAAGCTTCGCCGGAGAAGAAGAAACAGAAGCTTAACTGAAGCAGAAGAAACTGAAGCTTAAACAGAAGCTTTACTGCAGAAGACGAAACAGACCTCGCCGGAGAAGAAAGGGTCTGCGGAAGAAGACGAGGGAGGCTGCCGGAGAAGACGACAGGGACTGCCGGAGAAGACGACAGGGACTGCCGGAGAAGAAATAAGTGGGTGCGTATGAGAGAGAAGCTTAAACAGAAGAAACTGAAGCTTAAATAGAAGCTTCACTGCAGAAGACGAAACAGACCTCGCCGGAGAAGAAAGGGTCTGTCGGAGAAGACGATAGGGACTGCCGGAGAAGAATGAGTGGGTGCGCATGAGAGAGAACAGAGAAGCGTAAAACAGAGACAGGGAGAGAGGGATGCACAAACGGGAGGAAGAAGAGACCTAAATTAAAAGGGGGAAAGGGAAAAAGGACATCTTTACCCTTAAAAATTTCGCAAAACGACATAGTTTTGCTTCTCCAGCATATCGCGGCCGCAAACCACCGCGATTCACCGCGATTCGCGATGCTGGGATCGCGGACATCGCGCCGCTACTTCATCTTGGACCGGGATTCATGGCCGATCGCGGGAGGGGACCGCTCCGCTATTTCGCGGCGCTATAGCGGCCGCTACGCCGCAATTTGACTACTATGAAAGAGACACAGGTAGTATTAATTAGTGAGCTGAATTAGTTAATGAGGCATGCTGCTAATAACTAACTAGAGAGGACTTATGTGGAGATATCTTGTCATTTTGAAAAAGGGTCTCTCGGATACCCTGAATATTCAATAAAATACATTTCTTTTCTAGTTTCTAATCAAGTTTCTATCAGGTATCAGCAGATATCAGTCAATAATTAAAAGTAATGCTTTTTCATCACCTGCGCAAATTACGCATGTCATTGACTATTTATGAAAAATCATTTGAGTTAATAAAACTGACAATCATTAAAATTTAGGTATAAAAGAAGTTCATCAGAGAAAGTTGTAACCTGTGAGCCTCAAAAAGCATGTCATCATTTCCTTCATGCATGTAATTCATTGCAAGTAAGCGGTTCTGCATATTAAGGTGCATTAAAGTGAGACGTTGAGACAAGTGCGAAGGAGAAGTGCCCCAACAATCATAAGAGAAATAACATGTGCAAAGAACAGAATCTATCTATCTGCTCATTGTATCACAACTGATGTTGGAGAATTGGATTTGGATATCCAAGTTACAAGAAAGATATCTCACTTTGAACCCCCACCCAAAAGAAGTTACTTCCAATAACACTAATATCCAGCCAAAGCCGCTGAGGTCCTAACTACCTTGCAAAATATAGCTCAAGGATATTCAAGTTGTTCCCCAGTCTACAACTATCTAGGCTCCTATCATTGATGAACAAATATAAGACATATACAGAAGTCAACTAGAGGTAGGCTTGCAAGTTTAATGAACCGCCAGTGTGTGTGTGTGTGTGTACTGTGTATTATGCCCTGCTTTAAGTTCCCAACAAAACCATCTGTCAAAATTTAAATAGATTGGAAGCAAATGATCAGGTAAGGACAAGATTAAAAGGAAAAAAATGTAGTCTGCATCAAGGGAACCATAGTAAGCTCACATAACAAGCACTACTATATATCTAGTTTAACCAGGACCCCGATTCAGATATAAAGCAACTCACCAACAGATGACAGAGGCCTATAAGTTATAATTGTATGTATTTATGCACGTGCCTAAATAATTTAACAAATTCAACAAGGATGAAACAGTCATCCATTATACATCATACCTGGCCGGCATTTCTGGAATCAGGATCAATCTTAAGGCATTGCTCATAAGCATTAATTGCTAGAGCTATATCACCAGCATCCCTATAAAGAACACCTGCACAACAGAAGTAGAAAAGATAAGCATACCATGAAAGATGTGCTCTCTTATCATGAAAGAAATGCTCATAGTTTCACTGCCATGTGCCCCATGCAATAAATCATATCTTTTAATTAAATGTAAAAGAAATGACAATGAAAAGAAAACCAATGAAACTTCTTTTGTTTTTTGGAGAAGGCGGACGACTTGCAGAATTTTCCACAGTTCCATGCAAAGACACAGTTACAATGTTTCAAAACTACAGAATGGACCATTATATAGCCCAAATTAATGTGCATAAAAATTTAAGTTACCTTGTCCTTGCTTCAACAACACAAATTATTTCAATATAATATTTTTTTCCTTTGCAAATTCGAGAAACCTCCATTCACCCATGCAAAGACAGTACCATTTTTTTCAAAATTACAGCACAAAATATTTATTATATATAGGTAAAATTAATAGTGCAATGCAATATTAGTTATCTTATCCTTATTTCAGCAACACTAATATCATATCAACACAAGATTTTTTTGCTTTACAAAATTCAAGACAAGTTTATAACCAGCTATTTGGTTAATCTCTTGGAACGAATTAAATAAATAACAACTTGATTTAACTACCACAGAAAAGACATAAGCTAAGAGAATTTAGTTGTATATGAGCATTCTTTGTTGTGATCTTTTTACGCCACATGTTCATAAGTATAAAATGGAACTAAAGTACTACAATGTTTTCAGGTTACATTAAATATATACATGATCACTAAACTGTTTTTTTGCAACCAAGAAGCTTGGATGAGTTTGAATTAAAAGACTGTTCACAGATTAATCATATAAACCACATCTGATCAAAGAATAACCTAGTCTAAAAATATGCTTGCAAGTTACCATTCATTAATTAGCACAACCTTGACTAAGAAAATCACTACAAAGTGTGGTGAAACCACAACCCTAAACCCTAAACCAAACGAATAATAACTAAAGAAAAGATTATAAAAAATAAAAAATACCTAGGTTATTGTATGCTTCTGCATAGGTTGGATTTGCAGCAATAGCTTTCTCAATCATACTTGCAGCAGCATCTACTTTACCCTGTGTAAGGATGAAAAGATAATCACTTCCTGAAAATATTTGACAAGTCCAAAATTCAGGAATTGAGCAATACTTTAACCTGGACAGTGTATACGACACCAAGGTTATTTAATGACTGCGAAAAGTGAGGTTTGATTGACAAAGCAAGCTGCATGACAACAATAATATGTTGTGATGATAAATCTATGCAATCTGACCAGACTAATAGAAAAAAAAAAGACATGATCATCAATCCATCACTGTTACCTGGTAGCACTCTACAGCTCTGTCAAGGTTGTCAAGATCTTTATATATAACTCCAAGATTGTTACAGGCTTCCGCACAATGTGGATTGAAGTGAAAGGCAAGTTCATAGAATACAATGGCCTATATAGTAGGTTGAATTTCCATCAATATAAATTATATAGAGCAACATGCACATGCGTGATGCAGCTTAATCTTAATATAAAACATGCAGAACTGAGAACAGAATATAGGTGTGCTTGTCCTAGACGTACCATATCAAACTTAAGCATCTCACCATAAGCAACCCCAAGATTATACATGGCATCGGCATAATGCCAGTTGTAATACAAAGCTTTCTTGTACAAAGTCACACCTTGGTTGATGTCCCCCTCCATTTTAACCTATACAGAAAAATAATTATCTCAATAAGAAATGATCCAACAACGTCAAGGTGTCTCATTATGCATGGGAAACAAGGAGAGCGATAGAACATCAATAGATGCAACTAAAAGAGTAAGGGTGCATGAGATTCCCACCATTGTGAGGTCTAGAGGGATCATTGTATGCAACCTCCCCTCCCTCACCAAAAAAACAAAAAAGCGAAGATGCTATCTGTGACAAAGGCACAAGGCAACAACTTACTTCTGTGCAAAAGGTACAAGGCAACAACTTACTTCTATGCCAAAGGCACAAGGCAACAACTTACTGCGGTGCCAAAGGCACAAGGCACCAACTTACTGCTGTACCAAGGCCAGAGAATATAAAAACATCAACTAGCAAAGCAGTAACAACTAACATCTGATCTCGACCCACTGTTTCCACCCCTTCCACAATGGTAAATTTATCACTACTGCATTAATATATCAACAATAAAATGCCCCTTGAAAAGTTTTACAAAAAAGCAAGTTGATAATTGAAGTATTTTTACCATTTAATTTTAACAAAAAAAAGGACATCAAACAATACACACACCCACAATGAGTAATGACACACACACACACATATATATAAAAAGCAATTAGTGTTGAGTGGAATGTCAGAGGTGCCACCTTTGTTCCCAAATCTGTCAAAGCTATAGCCATGTTATTCTTTGCAATCTCGAAGTTAGGTGAAACGGTTAAACACCTGCCACAAAACATCATCTGAACATGAGAACCAACATAGACTCCGAATCATTAAAAATTCAAATTGATAAAAGTTGGCTCAGAAACAAAAGACCAGGCCCCTCAAGGTATATAGAGTACCTCTCATAACATGTAATAGCCGATTCCAAATCGCCACGATTTTTAAAAATCACACCCATATTGCAATATGCCTCAGCATACATAGGCCTCTCTAATGCAGCCTTTTCATAGAAATTGAGGGCCATGTCATATTGCATCATTTCAGAATAAACCACACCAAGATTATAGAATGCAGGCTGCAAGTCCATATATAAAAACAAAGTAAAGCATATGTCATGCATACAGAAAGCTAACAAACTTTTAACAGGTTTAATGATAAAAGCAAAATAGTCAGAATCAGAGAGAATTACAGCATAGTGTGGATCAACTTTGAGGGCCTCAAAATATTTTTTAATTCCTTCCTGGGTGTTTCCTGCAAGCTTTACATTGGTACCAATATCTGTCAAAACAATGGCAAGGCATTCAGCAGCTGCTTTGTATGAAGGATCCACTTGTAAAGCCTTCTCATATGACTGTTCCATGTAAAGTCATTTGATTAACAGTGATGAACTTTAGACAAACTCAACTTCTACAAACACTCGCATGGTAATGATATTAAGAAAGGTGAAATACCAGCTGAAATTTTGAAATAAACATAGCACATTGAACATCTCAACTACTCTGAGCATAACTAATAATAACCTAAAATCAGAAATAGCTAAGAAAATTAACCAACCGCAGGCCAATACCTAATCTCTAAGGTATCAAGCAAACACGGGTCTAGTATCATAAACTTGTCAGGCCCTAATTATAACAGTCCGATTTTAATAATTACAAGAAAATCCCCCCCCCCCCCCCAATGTGTACCAAAGCTATGTGCTTGCCATCTCAAAAGAGAAAAAGAAAAAAAGCTGCATGGACCAATATACATTCTTAATTACGGTGCTAATCTAGAAAAGGGAAAGGCCCAATTACCCTCTTTTCACTCAACAGGGAGCACCGAGAACTATCACCTGATCATTAAGTAATTGAATTAGCTCTATCTATGTGACAACCAGGCAACGAAGAACAATGATGATAAATTCGCACATGCTATGTCTACTATTCAATAACCACTAATCAGCAATTCCTATAACGTAGTGTAATGTAGTGAATTCAGAGATTAATGTGAGCAATGTGAAACATATACCTCAGCAGCCTCGAGAAGGCGACCCTCGTCCTTGTATATAATACCACAATGAGTAAGTGCGGAAGCATTTTGAGGATCGAGCTTGATAGCCTCAGAAAAAGCCTCAAATGCGAGTCTTCCCATGTTCTGCATCTGAAGGCATGTTCCTTTTCCAATGAGAGCTTCAACATTTGCAGTGTCACTCTCCAAAACACGCTCGTACAGAGCAAGAGCATCGACAAACTTGTTCCTGGAACGTAAAATGTTAGCATAAGAAAGATCATCTTTATCGCCTCCTTCACAACTATTAGCACTAGCACACTCTGAAACTCCCACAAAACCATTATTTGCCGCTAATTCCCTTTCACTCCCATTCCCGTCACTGTTTTCCGCCACTGCCATCGTAGAATTCGCTTTGAAAGGCCAATAAATTCACGGAATTAGCATGGTCAGAAATTGTCAACACAAGAAGGAACCCGAAGAAAGAAAACAGCACAAGAAGATGAATCGAAGATGGGAAGAAGAATATAGAAGCGAAGGTTTCGAGGAGAAACTAGGGTTTGAAATTTAGCAGAGTCAATAGAAATCGCAAAGAGTAAAAATAGAGGTGTACTCTTAAGTTTAGAGAGTACAAATATTCACAGTAATGTGCACGTAAATTCACCAAAGGAAAATCATTGGCGGATCTAGGACACTGGATATAGGGTAACTTCATACAAAACTTAAATAATGTGATAGTTGTTATAAATATATTATAATAAGTGGATGTACACTAATTTGGTTCTATAAATAGAATCAAACCCTCACTAATTAAATACACCTTTTTTACTCTTTTCACTCCTAATCTCTCTTGCTCTCAATTTTCTTCTTCTAAATCTTCTTCTCATACTCTTATAATTTTAGTTTATAACACGTTTATATTTCTTCTATAAATGAAATTATTATTAAAATGAAATTAATTTTATTTAAGCTGATTGATTTTATAACTAACGCACTACACGCTTATACTGGACTATTATTTTATGTTTAATGTCTACTTCACTAGCCTATATTAATGCTTACTATCAATTGCAATTATTCCTATTGCACTATTATTTTACTATTGTTATATTATTTTATATTAACTACTACAATTCATATTATATTAATAAATAAAATAACATTTATAAGGATTTGAACCTAGGACTTATAACATGATAAGTTATCACTTTACCATTAGGTCACTAGTATCTTAATGACATTTTATAAAAATTGTAAATCTTTATTACCGGATCATTTAAGTTACTCTATTTTTAAAAAAAAAAATACTGTTCTTATAATTAAATAAAAATAAAACATATTCATAATAATTATTGACTTGTTACCATCATTAGATATTTATAATTAATAAATTTATTCATTTGAAATGATATCTAATATATTGTTTCAATTTCTTATATAGAAATAAATATGTCAAATATTACCAACCTTGAGTTCGTGGCTCTTGACATCAGTGGAAAAAATTATCTATCATGGATACTAGATGCCGAGATACATTTAGATGCAAAAGGTCTCAGAGACACGATTAAAAATAGAAATAATGCATCTGATCAAAATAAAGCTAAAGCCATGATCTTTTTACGCCACCATATCCATGAAGGGTTAAAAAATGAGTATTTAACAGTTAAAGACCCTCTCGTTTTGTGGAATAATCTAAAAGAGAGATATGACCATCAAAAGGATATAATTCTTCCAAAAGCCCGTTATGAATGGATGCATTTGCGCTTTCAAGATTTTAAAACTGTAAATGAATATAATTCTGCGTTATTTAGAATTACTTTAAAATTAGAGTTGTGTGGAGAAAAGATCACTGAAAGTGATATATTAGAGAAAACATTCTCCACTTTTCATGCATCCAGTATGCTCCTACAGCAGCAATATCGCCAAAAGGGCTTTACAAAATATTCTGAATTAATTACTTGTCTCCTTGTGGCTGAGCAAAATAATGAATTGCTTATGCAAAATCATGAATCTCGTCCAACTGGAACTGCTCCATTCCCAGAAGTGAATGTAGCAACACATGATCTTCATTCTCATGGTCGTGGTCGTGGCCGTAGTCGCGGTCATGGATGAGGTAATGCTCGGGGACATGGTATTGGTCGTAGTCGTGGATATGGTTATGGCCGTGGTCATGGTCGAAATGATAAGAGATCATCATTCACATGGAAAAATAAAGAACATGTGAAAAAAGGGACAGATGCTCCAAATAACGAACAAACTAAAAATATCTGCTATCGTTGTGGTAGCAAGGGACACTGGTCTCGAGATTGTCGCACATCAAAGCATCTCGTAGATCTATACCAAAAATCCCTTAAAAATAAAGGGAAAATAATAGAGACAAATTTTACTGGTATAGATGATGATTTCTCTGATTTTAGTGTTGATGATTTTCTTACTCTTCCTGAAGAAGACATTGACCACTCGGTTGGAGAAGGGAACGCCCCTAAATAAATTATTTTAATGTTTCATGTAATTTGTTTTGTTGTAAATTCTGTCTTTATCAATAAAATTTTGTTAAATATTATGGTTAATTATATTTTTACTTATGATTTATTTTTATTTATTCAATGAAGAATGAATGCTCACGTGAATAATGAAGATATATGTCTCACAGACAGTGCAACAACTCATACTATTCTCAAGAATGAGAAATTTTTCTACCATATAGAAAAACAAGAAGTCAATGTTAATACTATATCTGGTAGTATAAATATAATTGAAAGCTCCGGCTGAGCCAGTATTTTGTTACCTGGAGGAACAAAATTGCACATTGAAAGTGCATTATATTCTAAGAAGTCTCAAAGAAATTTGTTGAGTTTTAAGGATATCCGCAGAAATGGATATCATATTGAGACCACAAATGAAGGAAAAGATGAATATCTTTACATCACAAAGTTAATTTCTGATAAGAAATGTATATTGGAAAAATTACCTTTATTTTCCTCCGGTTTGTACTATACTTATATTAGTACAGTTGAAACAAATGTCATTGTAAACCAGAAGTTTACAAATAAGAATGACTTTGTTATCTGGCATGAACGGTTAGGCCATCCTGGATCAATTATGATGCGAAAAATAGTTGAGAATTCAAATGGTAATTGTTTGTCCAGCAGACAAATTATGCAAACTAAGAATTTCTCATGTGCTGCTTGTTCTCAAGGAAAATTAATCATTCGGCCATCACTAATGAAAATTGGGAATGAATCACTTATATTTTTAGAGTGTATACAAGGTGATATTTGTGGACCAATACACCCTTCATGTGGACCATTTAGATATTTTATGGTTTTAATTTATGCATCAACTAGATGGTCACATGTTTGCTTATTATCAACTCGCAACCAGGCGTTTGTGAGATTACTAGCTCAATTAATTCGTTTAAGAGCTCATTTTCATGATTATCCAATTAAGAAAATACGCCTTGATAACGCTTGTGAATTTACATCTCAATCAATTAATGATTATTGTATGTCCATTGGAATTGATGTTGAACATCCTATAGCACATGTTCATACACAAAATGGACTTGCTGAATCATTGATTAAACGTTTGGAATTAATAGCAAGACCATTGTTAATGAGATTAAAACTCCCAATTTCAACTTGGGGACATGCAATCTTGCATGCGGCAGCACTTATTCGCATCAGGCCTACAAGTAATCATGAATATTCCCCTTTATAATTGGTTCATGGTAAAGAACCAAATATTTCCCATCTAAGAATCTTTGGAAGTGCGGTATATGTTCCTATTTCTCCTCCACAACGCACTAAGATGGGACCTCAAAGAAGGTTGGGAATATATGTTGGATATGAAAGTCCATCAATAATAAAATATCTTGAACCTTTAACAGGTGATTTATTTACAGCTCGTTTTGCTGATTGTCATTTTGATGAATCTGTTTTCCCATCATTAGGGGGAGAAAATAAATAGTTGGATAAAAGGATTAGCTGGAATGAAATATCTCTCTCACATCTTGATCCTCAAACAAAGCAATCTGAACTAGAAGTTTAGAAAATAATTAGTTTGTAAAATTTAGCAAACCAATTACCTAATGCATTTGCTGATCTAAAAAGAGTGACTAAGTCATACATACCAGCTGTTAATACTCCAATAAAGATTGATATCCCTGAAGGACAATCTAAATTTACAAATGAGTCTGAAGCCAAAATAAAACGTGGCAGACCTGTTGGTTCTAAAGATAAAAATCCTCGGAAAAGAAAAGTAAATAAAGAGGATGGTCGAATTGAGAATATAAAGACTCCAGTAGAGTCTCCTGACATAATCAAAGTTTCAAATCCAGAAGAAACTAAGGTACCTGAAATTGATACAAACAAAGAGATCTCGATAAATTATGTCATGAATGGTATACAATGGAATCGACCTGAAGTTGATGTTGATGAAATTTTTACATTCAAAGTAGCTCTTGATATTATAAATGATGATAAAAATCATGAGCCAAAATCTGTTAAAGAGTGTGCACAGAGAAATGATTGGCCAAAGTTGAAAGATGCAATGCAAGAAGAGTTAAACTCACTTACAAAACGTAAAGTTTTTAGGCCTGTAGTCCAAACACCCAAAGGTGTAAAACCAGTTGGGTACAAATGGGTCTTTACGAGAAAAAGAAATGAAAATAGTGAAATTGTGCAATACAAAGCAAGACTTGTTGCACAAGGATTCTCACAAAGACCTGGTATTGATTTCGAAGAAACATATTCACCAGTGATGGATGCCACTACTTTTCGATACTTGATAAGTTTGGCAATCCGTGAAAGGCTTGACTTACGCCTTATGGATGTTGTTGCAGCATATTTATATGGATCACTTGAAAATGACATATATATGAAACTCCCTGAATGATTTAATTTGCCTGAAGCATACAAGACAAATCCTCGAGAAAATTATTCAATTAAATTAAATAAATCTCTTTACGGACTGAAACAATCTGGACGTATGTGGTATAATTGCCTCAGTGAATATCTGTTGAAAGAAGGATATAAAAATGACCCGATTTGTCCATGTGTTTTATGAAAAGATTTGGAAAAGAGTTTGTTATAATTGCAATTTATGTGGATGATTTAAACATCATCGGGACTCCTGAAGAGCTCTCAAAGGCTGTAAATTGCTTGAAAAAGGAATTCGAGATGAAAGACTTAGGAAAAACAAAGTTTTGTCTTGGATTACAATTAGAATATTTAAAGGAAGGAATTTTAATACACCAAAAGACTTATACAGAAAAGGTGCTAAAACGGTTCTATATGGACAAATCACACCCATTGAGCAGTCCAATGGTTGTAAGGTCACTTGAAGTGAGCAAAGATCCTTTTTGACCTCAGGAGAAAAATGAAGAACTACTTGGTTCTGAAGTACTATATCTTAGTGCAATTGGTTCACTAATGTATCTTGCTAGTCATACATGACCTGATATATCATTTGCTGTCAATTTGTTAGCAAGACATAGTTCTTTACCTACAAAAAGGCATTGGAATGGGATTAAGCACATATTTCGCTACCTTAGAGGTACAATGGACATGGGTTTATTTTTCCCATATGTATCTAAGGCAAACCTAATTGGTTATGCAGATGCGGGGTATTTGTCTGATCCTCATAATGGTCGATCACAAACAGGGTACTTGTTCACATATGGTGGTACAACAATTTCATGGAGATCCATAAAACAAACGATCACAGCAACATTATCTAATCATGCTGAAATCTTGGCATTACATGAAGCAAGTCGAGAATGTGTTTGGTTGAGATCTATGATTCAACATATTCAAGAAACTTGTGGCTTGCATACTGGAAAACTACCACCAACTATCTTATATGAAGATAATGCAGCTTGTATTTCTCAGTTAAAGGAGGGCTATATTAAAAGAGATAGAACAAAACATATTTCACCAAAATTTTTCTTTACTCATGATCTTATAAAGAATGGTGAAATAAATGTCTAGAAAGTCCAGTCATGTGAGAATCTAGCAGATATCTTTACAAAATCTCTACCAACCAAAGTCTTCGAGCAACTAGTACAGAAGATTGGTCTTCGACGCTTACATAAGTGTTCTGATGAGGGGGAGAATTAAATACTTGTACATTTAATTATTTACTTTGTAAAGAATGTTGTACTCTTTTTCCTTCACTAGGTTTTTTATCCCACTGAGTTTTTTCTAGTAAGGTTTTAACGAGGCACATTCTAAAATATGGACATCCAAGGGGGAGTGTTATAAATAGATTATAATAAGTGGATGTCCACTAATTTGGTTCTATAAATAGAACCAAACCCTCACTAATCAAATACACCTCTTTCACTCTTTTCACTCCTAATCTCTCTTGCTCTCAATTTTCTTCTTAGTTTATTTTATAAACTAAAATTATAAGAGTATGAGAAGAAGATTTAGAAGAAGAAAATTGAGAGCAAGAGAGATTAGGAGTGAAAAGAGTGAAAGAGGTGTATTTGATTAGTGAGGGTTTGGTTCTATTTATAGAACCAAATTAGTGGACATCCACTTATTATAATATATTTATAACAATAGTTAATTTAACGATTTGTTCATTTAGAAAAAAAAAACAATGTGTTGCATATTGTTTTTGGATTATAATTTTTTAGATTTTATCTATTACTTTTAGTCATAAATTTTTTCTATGCTTTATTGTTTTGTTCAGTCAGTTAGTGGGAATCTAGTATTATATATGAGTCTAATGAAGGTCTCTACGTGATGAGTCTAACAGTCATCGATATTTCACGTTGTGAGGCAAAATAGGGCGTCACTTGTAAAGATATTTTGATGTTTAAGTCAATATCGGATAAATAATATCACAGATGGAGTGATTGGTTTGTGAACGTACTTTAACTATAGCTAATGAATGGTATTTACAAGGTGTTGGATGAGGGTTGTCTTGGTCATACCTTGTGTCAGTGCTTTTTCGTAAAGGGGCAAAGAAAGTTGCACCACTAGTGCAAAAACTGGCTACGACGACGGGATATGATCACGGTCTAGGGAAAAACCGTGTTTGAAAAATACGCGGTGATATTTTTGTAAATATGAGGAAATTTTTTAATCACGGTTCTCACGTAACTGTGGTCGTAAGAATAAGGTTTTTTATTTTTATTTTTATATTTTAAAAAAAATACCTACAATCACGGTTGAAAGAAAACCGTGATTGTAGGGTATATATAATCATGGCTTTATGGGAAGCCGTTAGGGATGGAAATGGGCCAGGCCAGACCGGGCTTTGAAAGGCCTGAGTCTGGCCTACATCAAATTTTCAAGGCCTAAGCCTGGTCTATTAACCTGTCATAGGCCTTTTTTTAAGGCCTGTTATGGCTTGTTTGAAGGTCTGGCCTGTTTAAAAGTCTGTTTATAGTGAAACTTTTAAAATGCTAAAACCAACCTAAAAAAATTTGTGTTCCATTCCCTCCTAATTTTTTTAATTGTAAACTTGTAATATTAATTTATACTATATAAATATAAATATGTAATATATATATATATATTAGTTTATGTTATAAATATTATATATATAACTAATTAACAATTAATTTAATTAAATAGGCCGGTCTATTAGGCTTCAAAGGTTTTTCAGAAAGCCTGTGGCCTGGCCTATTTAGTTAAAAAGGCCTTTTTAAAAGCCTAAGCCTGACCTTCTAGGCCGACAAGCCTGACCTATGTAGACTTTAAACGAGTCAGGCCATAGGCCCCCGACAGACAGCCTGGCCCATTTCCATCCCTAGAAGCCGTGATTATATCTACAACCAGGTTTTTTTATTTTAATTTTTATATTTTTTAAAAATGTACCTACAATCACGGTTGAGAGGAAACCGTGATTGTAGGACATCTATAACCACGGTTGAGAGGAAAGCTGTGATTATAGATACCCTACAATCACGGGTGTTTGGGAACCGTGGTCATAGGTGTTTTCAAAATATAAATTTTGAACGTCGCGCTGCTCCTTCTCTTTCTCTGTTAGCTTTCTCCCATCTTTCTCTCTAAGATTTCTCCATTCTGTTTTCCCGTTTCCATTGACGTTTGCATTTGTTTGTGTTCTAGATCTAACGTTCTATGTGTATATTTTACAGGTTTTCTTTTGCTATTCTCGTTGCGCGTCATTGACGACCACCACGCGACCCTTCTCTTATTTTCTCGTTCAACCATGTAAGGCTTTTGTTTTGCTCTTCTTTTCTATTTCTTTCGATTATAATGAAGGTTTTACAGGTTTCTGTTAGTTATTCTTTACGTTTTTCTTCTGTTTGTTCCTATAATGGAGGTTTTCTGTTTTGAAGGTTAACGTTGGGGTTATTTTGAGGAGGATGTTGGTGGCAACTGCAGAGATGTGCGCAAAACTTTTAGTCACGTTCTCTGATCGAAAGGAATGGTGGTGGTAATGGTGAGTTGGGTTTGGATTGTGGCGTGGAAGATTATAGAAGGTTGGCTTTTAATCACGGTTGTGGTTGGCAACCGTGATTAAATAGGGTCTTATATAATCACGATTTCAAAATACCGTGATTAAATGTGATCTATAATCACGGTTGTGAACCGTGATTAAAAGCCCTAATCTATTACCACGGCTGGAACAATCACGGTTCATGAACCATGATTAAAAGCTCATTTTAACCGTGATTAAATCCCTTTTTTGCACTAGTGCACAAACACAAACATCCCTTACATCATGCAAGTTTTTTTAGCCAATATGCCTTTGGCCACCTCGTGGCCTTTACTCGACACTAGTCAAATTTGATCAGAGTGTGAGGGCTCCATATGGGACTTTCTTGCATGGGCGTCTCTTAGCAAATCAAGGTCATGTGTCATATCAAGGTGCATCCATGTCACATACCGGTATGTTTTCATGAGGTCAAGGCACGTACCAGGCGTTAATCATTACCCCACAGTTTGTTGAAGTGACTTGGAGTTTCTTCAATGAGCTGTTATAACTGGGTTTGAAATTTTTTGTTCATGTCCCCATGGGTTAGTAGCCTTTTGGGTCTATGTATGGGTATATTCTCCTATTGCAACGATGTAGTCGTTCTTATATAGTTGAGGGTCTTCAATGACACTTGTCATGCGTTAAGTGGTTGTCGCGCTTTAGTTTTTGGACAACTGTCATTCGGAATATGAAACGATGCTATCATCATTGTACGGAACAATTTCACACCTTTTCACCCCCAACCCATGGTTATAAGTAAAAAGGTCACTTAAACAAAATTTTCACTTGCAATCCTTGTTGTTACTCTACTTTGATGTCAATCCAACAGTCATTAGCAATTGTTGTGCATTTTACTCGTCTCCCTATTATGTACCAAGCAAACCGCAAGAATCATCTCTGAAGGTATCCTTCTATCTTGTCCCTATATCTAAAATTCTTTAACACTTAGCCCTTTTAGCTAGGCCAAATCGAGATATGGGGGACAACCACATGAGCAATAAGTTAGTAAAAGTACTATCAAAACCACTATCATGGCCTTCCATGTTATTCAACAAACGTAGGTTACACAATCAGATCTATGTCAGATTTTACGAACCCAAGATACTAAGGCATTTCTAGTTACCTTACCAAAGTGACCTCGTCCCATAAAGCACCTAACTAGGGAGGCACTGGTCTAGTATATTTTTGAATTATTTTCACCTGACTCATCAAGCGAATAGGAGCCAGACTTACTAAGAATTTTATCACTTGACAATGATACTAACTTAAGCACCAAACAATATCATGCTGCCGATGTGGATTTTTATAGTTGTATTTCATTTTTAACACAAAATAGTCTTTGTGGCATCTAAAGTTCATTCTAGAGTGGTTCTCAAAATATCATTAATAGGGACCCTATAAACACAAATGTAATAACTCAACGAATAAACTAGATCTCAAAGAAGGCAAGAACCAATATTTTTAGGTTCATGTTGAGTTGTTGGGCCTACTATCCAAGTATGTTGTTGAAGACGATGGTATAGAGATTTTGAATTTCGATGTTGCCAAAGAAGGGCATGAGGAAGACTCCATTGTCCTTTCACTTTTAATAACAGATAGGATTTACCATCTTTTGGGGTCTTATTTTTTATTTATTTACGCGGTTGTGTTTGCCAAGGTCAGTGTGTGATTCCCTCTTCAATGACTTTGAGGCGAGAGTGCTCAGGTTCCTTGATGTCGCCCTAGTTAACTGCATCCCAACACTTAAGGTTTAGTGATGTCTCTTAAAGTCCTGAGAGAGTATTTCAAGTTTACTCTGACAATTATGATCTTATTCTATAATGCCCATGTTATAAGGGGTATTTAGTTACGTCAAGCTTTATTGCTTAAACAACATAGTGAACTTTGAGTCATACACTAAGTCGACGAAGATGAATGGTATGAGTTTCAAGCGCGCGTTTGTGGAAATAATGGTTAAGGAAGGAAGGTCGATGTTTTGTGAGAACTCTGATTGGGAATGCTTATGCCATAAAAAAGGTCTAGTCTATCAGAAAGATCCTGAAAGGTGACTGATGGCTTAGGTAGGGTGTCCAAGTCCAACAAGATCTGATGTAGAACTTTGTTAAGGAATGTCGATATGTGGGACACCTACCTTGATTTGCCTCCAATCCCCTATATTGTTTACTAACCTTTGGTTATGCTTTACTTGCAGCCAAGATGGAAGGAAACAATATCTTGGCATTAATGAGAGTAAAGGATGAAGTAAATAACCCTTTCGTTGAAAGAGAAAATAATGTGTTGTTGAAACGCATAACGACTAGTATCGTTAGCATACGGTGGAAAACATGGAGCAATTAACCCTAAAGACTGATGTTAATGTTACGCAAGTAGCCTTTAAGGAACTCAAGAGGGGGTGAATTGAGTTCAGTTGTTGAAGACTTTCTAACTTAATAAAAAATTTATTCTAAAACTTATTATACAATGTCAAGTAATTAAAATAACACTTGAAATATAAAGAGTTAAGGGATAGAGAAATGCAAACAGAGATTTTATACTGGTTCGGCCAATACTTGCCTACGTCCAGTCCTCAAGATCCCCTTGAGATTTCCACTATAACTTTCACAAGTTACAACAATGAAGCACTTCTACACCTCCGAGATACCACACCCTTATGTGGAGCCTCTGACCTTGCAAGGACCTCACCATTGACTTACACTGCCAGGGATGCCTTAATCCCTTTAGGATACCTCACCCAAGATACACTGCTAGGGATCACCCTAGACTTTTCCCTTTTGGGATATTTCACCCAAGATAATACAAGAATATTAAAACTCTCTCTCAAAGAGTGGATAGAACAACTTGAAGCTTTTCTAAGGGTAATACTCAAGTATAAGAATGGCCTTTGAATACCAAGGAGTATTAAGGTTATGGATTATAAAGATGACACAACATTTTTCCAAATCTATTTACTTGTCTTATGTAAAGATGGGAAGAATTGTTATTTTTGCAAATGAAATGCATCTTTATTTATAACCATTTAAGAGGTGCAATTGATTGATAAAAAGATGTCTTTTCAAAAGGATGTGTTCATTGAAAGGTTTGGGTAAGAGGACATGTCTTTCCATGCAAGAAACAAGGAAGAGATGCATCTTTTCATGCATTCTGATGTTGTGGTAATCGATTACCATATTTCTATAATCAATTACAGCATTTTAAATTTTAACCATATTTATTTAAAATTCACTTTTAACCTAACGGTTAAGTGTGTAATCGATTACACCAAACTGGTAATTGATTACATGCTTTCTAATTTTATGAAAATGCTTTTTAAATACATGTTATCAAGGTTTTAATTTAATCCTATGGTCATATTGATACTTGATTTAAACCTTACATGTGTGTTAAGACCTTATGAACTTTGATGCTTTATTCCTTTGACTTGTTGGTCTTGTATTTTTGTTGATCCATTTTTTTTCTAATTTTGGCGTTCATGATTGATTCTTTTTAGAGTTTGCATGCCTTTTGTTATTATCAAAACCTTCTGTCTTCAGTTAAGAGGTCCAAGTAAAAGAAACATCGATCTAGGAAGGAACTAAAAACACAAGCTCAGAAAGAGGCCCAAGTCTTAGCCCAAGAAAAGAACTAAAGTTGGAGGCCAGGCATTGGCTTGTGCTATTAAATTAACACTAGTGCTAGAGGTAGTCCCATCAGAGGGAGAGAAGGAAAAGTTCTTCTTTCAATCAAGCATTTCTCATTTCTCAGAGGTGAAGAAATTGGATATGCCTCATTCCTTCAATCTCCCATGTCAACTTAAGAAAGATCACTCAATTGATGAGGTCTAGGACCGCTCTTAGGGCGCACTATGGAGCATTATCAAGAGTACAAGTGTCTTGTAGTTGTTGTCAAGAGTGTAAGCTATGATGGTAGCTTGGACCGTCAAAGGAAAAGCTAACAGGGCTCTTACAATAGAGACAAAGTAGAGGAAGAAGCTGAAGCAGGAGTTGGTCGTAATTAAGAAAGTTGTAGATGATGTTGAGGTACGTAAACTTGCTACTGTAGATGCCTTGAAATCCCTACAACACAACTCTAAGAAACTCAAAATTTAGAAGGCCGAGGTGGAAAATAAGGCTAGGGTCAATGTGAAGTCCTTGTAGAAGGAATTGGCTAGTAAAAAGGTTACTTAAACTTAACATCAGGAGATGTATAAACATGCAACTGTAGTTATGTTTAGCAGTTGTGTTCACTAAATAGAGTATCACACTAAGGACAAAGCACATCTTAACACCATGGTATCATTCTCTACTATCAATTCTATATTGGTCATCTCCATGAAATGCATCATGATAACTTCTATAAACCTGCAGACGTGCCTTATCTCGTGTTGCCACTACCTAAAGGTCAAACTATGGAACGAAAGTTGGTGTCACCTAAAGCTGCTTCTAGTGTTAATAATGGGAAACCCAGTATATGGAAGATAGCCAAATACCAGAAGTGGATTACACTGGCACTAGGACTGATGTTGCTCCACTTGCTTGATCGCAGCTAATGGTGCCTTGTCCCGGGATGGGCCAGAGGGATTTTAAACCTTTGTTTCTCTTTTTTGTTGTCATTTCTTGAATCTTCATGACTTATGTGTCCATTATTGTTTTGTTATTTTTCTATTCTTCGACCATTAAACCCATAATTCTTGAAATGATAATATCTCAATATCCATCATAGTTTTTTTCTAAGTTATTTTAGTTGAGTTAGCTTTCAAAATTATCGTTTGTATACTGGCTGTGACAAACCTTTGTATAAAATAATAACTCTCGCGCACCACTAACTGTGTTAACTTGATAAAGTATTCAATATTAACCTCGTGTAAACTTAAGCTTCCATTTATGCTTATATCGAATGAATAGCTTTATCGGACCTTGATCTTATGTGATCAGTCGTATCATGTCGAACGATGGCCACTCACCAGGTTTTGGTCAATGACACTCATGTTGGGTGACTGACCTTGTCGTCCGTTGGGGCTTATGATGCTACTTGTTAGGGTCCAGTTAATTATGCTTGTTAGGAAATCCCTCAGGGTCAGGCAACGGAAATACAAATGATTCCCAAAAAGGAATTGCAAAAATGAATGTTTCAAGGCATTACATACAAAATTTAAAATTGTTTTACAGTTTACCGCTTGTAGACGCGAAACGAGTTCCTCAATCGAAGCAATTACAGCTTTATCCTTAAGAGTCCACACGAGCACTCCTATCAAAATCCAAAATTCCAAATGCTAGTACGGAAGTTCAGAGAGTACTCCTAATTTCTAAGCAGTAGCCTATAAGCATCTCATGTTCTATATATAGGCTTAGGTCTTAACCTTATGAGCTCTCATTAAACATTAGGCTTCTGTCTCATTCTAAATGAGTTAGGCCCGATAGTTTTATTTTTAGTCCAACTAAAATAAAACTATCATCTGGTGGGCTTACTCTATGTATGTGACCTTATAGGTAAAATATTCGGTTATATTAATAATAAATTATTTTTTTATTAATATAAAATAAGAGCAGCATCTAGCAATACATCATTATGTCCAAATATTATTTATCATTGACATGACCTATAAGTGATAATTATTTTATATATTTATTCCTTTTGTCATGATATCTAATTGGGCCCAAGACATGGTCGTCATCATCCTTGTATGATCCAATTCATTTTACTTAATACTAGAGTAGACTTTACAAACTAAATATCTAATATTTATTATTCCTAGCATGGTCATGCATTTAGTTAATCTCACTCCATCAAGTGGCCCATAGATACCACTCCTGTGACATAGGAGAGACAAATTTTATCTACATCACTCACATCCCTCTACATAATTCGTCCATTGCCTAATCATAATCTTTATGGTCATTTTATTACAGATGACGTTTGATTGTATTAAAACAACAAACTCCTTATGTAGAACTTATAGTGACTTCAGGTTGAAGCACTTATGTAGATATCAAGTCTTCAAGTCGTAGTGACTTCAGATTGAACCGTTTATGACACTCATGTAACGATCCATGCAACGTTACTCTTAATGTGTACCCGTGTGAAGACTTGATATCATATATATCCATGATTTGTGAGATCAAATCATCAGTACATTCACACACTAGTCTAAATGTATTTACATGTCCTCATGTATATACTTGATTAGAGACATTTTAGACCTATTATTCTAGGATAAATAGTTTTAAAATAATCTTAAAACTGAAAATACTTATTTTATTAACAAGTTAAAATTGATACATTAATAGCTCATAGTGCATACACCAACAATGCTCATATTGAGTGACTAACATCACCACTTGTTAGAGTTTAAGATTTTAGTTGTTGAGGTCCGATCAGCTATGCTCATATCGAGTAACTGACCTCATCACTCGTTGGGGCTTAGGATGACATTCTTTAGGGTGTGGTCAGTTTTTCTCATGTCAGGTAACTATTTTCACTACTCGTTAGGCTCAGTGTACCACTCGTTAGGGTCTAGTCAGTTACTCTCAAATTGGGTAACTAACCTCACCACTCGTTGCGACTTAGGATGTCACTTGTTAGGGTCCTATCAATTATGCTTATATCGGGTAACTATCATCACCATTCACTGGGGCTTAGAGTGCTACTCGTTAGGGTTTGATTAGTTACTCTCATATTGGGTAATTAATCTCGCCACTCGTTAAGGCTTAAGATGTCACTCGTTGGTCCGGTCAGTTACTCTTATATCGGGTAACTAACCCCACCGTTTGTTAGTGCAAAAGACATGTAACTATATTTACTGACTGAAAGTGAGTGTAGAGAACAAGTTATATGGAAGTAATGTAATCTTTCATTAACTTTGAATTACATTATGCTATATCAAGGGCATACCTCACTAAAACCTTCTTTGATTAAACCCAATGAAAAAAATCTAAGGTGGGGAAAAAAGTACATACCATTTAATCTCGGTTAGCTATAATAGCCTTGTAGATTCTATACACTTTGTTTGTTCTTAATGACCTCTCCTTGTAAAGTTTCCATATAATATACTTCCCTGGAGTAACACTAGCTACCCTGTATGACCCTTCCCAGTTATGTGCTAATTTTCCTTAATGAGCAAACTTGTTTGCCACACTGGCGTATCTCATAACTAAGTCACCGATGTTGAAACGTCAGAGTTACATCTTTCTATTGTATCAGAAAGTTGTCTTAGCCTTAATAGCTTGATCACAGATTAACACTTCTTCACGTAATTCAGTCAATCAATCTAACTCATTCCTTAAATGAGCCTTGTTGGTAGCTTTAGAGAAGTTCTTGATTCGACATGACACTCCATTTATCTCCATCGGGATAACTGCCTCTATATCATAAGTTAGCTAATTGACTTATTCTCTCTTCACATCCCCCATATTTTCTTTAGGCCCGTGAGGATCTCTCTGTTGGCTTCCTTGACTTAACCATTCGTTTGAGGGTGCTCAATAAAAGAAAAGACTTGTTGAATTTATAAGCCTTCAAGCAGGTCCACAAATTCACGTTTTGTAAATCAAGCCCAGACCACTTTAAGTATTTATTTGTTTATTTATTCATTTTTTCTATTAGAAATAATAGAAAATGCTTGACTTTAAAAAATACTAAATTACTATAAACAATGACAATAGAAAATATATATTAAAGAAGTCAGCTTAAGCTTTAAGCTTTTATGATACATAAGTGAATTTATTTTTTAAATTTAGTATATGGGCCTAGTTTTGTATTAATTAATTAATATATTAGATAGTATCAATAGTAAATACATAGATAGGTGAGTTGCTTGTAGTATCAAATGAGAAAGACTTTTTTATGTGGGAGTAAGAGGAACAAATCTGGGTCGTACAACCATACAATGGATAATTGAGATTAACCATGTGACTTTTTAAAAAATTCATGTGACCTTTTACGTGATCATGTGACTTTGAACAACTTTTAATCTCAATCATCTATTGTATGGTTATACAGGCCATATTCGCTCCCCTCACTCTCACATAAGACAACATTTCTCATAAATAAATCCCCTATGTGTGTGTGTGTGTGTGTATATATATATAAGTAAATAATCATTTTATTTTATAGTGTAGTAATTTTAATAGTTTGGTTGTAATCCCTAACCTTATGTTTATTATTTAATTAATTTTACTTCCATCCGTCCTTATTCAAAAGAAAACTATGAACATTACATAGAAAATTAAAGTGAACTTGATGGAAATTAAATTAAAGAAGAGGATTGTATCGATGTAATATTTCTTTACGACAAGTTTGGGTATCTTTTTTGTAAAATAATTTATTTAAAACTTAATCACAATCAAGTCTTTTCTCATCAAAGTATGTTTAATATGAATTAAAGTAGATCTTTATCAACCGATGTTATTTGTATAAATAAAATAATTTGTTTCACTTTTTTTTCAAGAACAACTATTTAAATTAAATTTTAAGATGATCCCTAGTCATTTTACCATAATAAGAGAAAGAAATATTATTTTATATAAATTATCTCAATAAAATTTTAGGAAAGAAAAAATTTTCACCGATGTTAATACATTTTTAATTCTTGAAACTAAGAAAGGTTTAATTTTAAGGTATTTAAAAATATTATTAAATATTTTATGCAGCGGCTTTCAAATATTTTGGCTAATGATTTGAAGTGATTTATAAGTAAACTCAAGTTTTAAGGTAAGTTATTTTTGATTTTCCAATAGACTTACTAAAGAAAGTTTTGGTGTTTTTAAGACTTTGAAATTGAATTTTTGTGAGATTTTATTTGAGAGTGATTATGGAACTATAATAAAATGTTTCTATAAGTGATAGAAACTTGTTTGAAAATTTATAAGAGACATACAATTTATCGATATGGCTATGTCATGACTCATAAGCTCTGGGGTATACTTATAAATTAAGTTTTTAAAAGTTTTAATCAACCTTATGCGTAAGTGGAAGTAATTCATGCATTATGAAACATTAAAAAGAGAAAATGTGATATTATCCAGGGATAGATTATAAAAACCAATAATACAATAGACAAGGTTCAATTGTGAGCTCTGAGATGAAAGAATGTAAATGAGTGCTTTAGGGGAACTAGGGTCGTTCCCTGGTGTTAAGTGCCTTCACAAAAATCTTTTCTCACTCTAACCAGTCTCTAAGTGTTTTGTATTACTGGAGTTGTTCATATGCCATGAGAGCATTTATATTGTTATTATTCATAATTGTGGAACAATGCAAACTCTTGATTGGCTCAGTGCAAAATAAAACTTTAAAGGCCCAAATACATGAATAAAATGAATTATGAGATTAGAAGCACTGCATTGCATTCATACATTCATAGTATCTATGTGCCTAATTGTGATTGAAACTATAATTATAATATTTTTCAATACTCTTTATACTTATGTCTTATCTTAAAAATATTGTATTACATTTCTTACTTGTTGTCTTGGTGTTTTGTTCCATTTATTTTCAAATTGGTGGTTCATACTGTAACATCCTGAATTTTTGAAAATAATTTATTAAGGATCAGTGAGGAATTTTTGAGTGAATTTCTGAGTGAATATTGTTAGAAAGTTATTCCGAGTGAAGTAAGACGGAGAAAGCTATTCCCAAATGAGACTAAGATGTTTCCGAGTGAAACATCATTAGGAGAATTATTTCTAAGTTAAGAAAACTGTGTCCGAATGAGACACTTTTCGAGTGAGGTAAATCCGAGTGAAACGTTTCCGAATAGATCGTTTCCGAGAGAAGTACCTCCGAGTGCAGAAAAGCTTTAATTTCAAATAAGTACTTCTCGGACCAAGATGTTTCTGAGTAGTGAACTTCCGAATGGAGTATATCCGAGTTGAGAGACTTTTCGAGTGAAGTGTCTCTGAGTGTGATACTTCCGAGTGGAATGGTACCGAGTGAGACGATTCCAAGTGGAAAGGCGTCAAGTAAGAAATTTCTAATATCTATATGATGTGCCACCGAATGGGAGATACCGAGTGAGTCTTTTCCAGGAAGAGTGCTTCTGGACAAAGGAAGACTTTAACTCCGAATGAATATGTTTCCGAGTGAATAGTTCCGAAGGAAGTAAATATTCGAGAGGTGAGTTTCTGAGTGGTGAGACTTCATTCAAATCATGCTCGGGTCGATATTCAGAGTTTCCGAGAGCTTGTACTCGGATTAGTCTTCAAGACTATCTTCGACCCCGAGTGATCCTTTCGTGTGGAAAGATTTCTGAAAGAGGATTGTCTTCAAACTCCGAGTGATCTTTTCGAATGAAAGACTTCTGAGTTACACAAGTGAAGGCTTGACTCGGGCAAAAATATATCTGAGTGAGATGTCTGAATGAGACATTCCGAGTGGATCATTTCCGAGGAAGGAAAGCTGAGAGTTTCATGTGAAAACCTTTCCGAGTGAGTTTACTCCGAGTGAGTTTACTCCGAGTGAAGTAATTCTGAACGGAAAGAGGTTTTGATAGATCTTTCTTAGAAAGAGTGATGTGCCCAGAATACTGAAACTGAGTCGGGATTGATAATTACTCCAATTATTAGAGCTTTCCACGTCACTATTCTAGCAGATTCTTTTTCCTGATTTTGCTAAGTGGTGGACCCTCTCCATTATCCTATCCTCTTTCATTTTATTATTTCGTCTTGTCCTTATATCATAAATGCGTGTATCAGTGCTTATTCAATTCACTTATTCAATTCGTTCATGTCTTTTTCATGAACAAATTATGTCTTATCCTATTATTAGATTAGCTTAGAATTATTAGGGTGTCAACATCACCTTTAATCTTTTTCTTTTCCAATCATTATTGGAAATTATCAATAAAAGAGGAGACCATTCTGTATTCTTCTCTTTAACGTAAAAGTTTGGCTTTTAAGGAGTAAGAGCTTTGAGTTTCACAAGGAAGCTTTGCACTGTTCAGAGTTGAATTCCAGTTGGAATTTGTGAGCTGTGACTTGATTTAGCTTGAGGAATTCTTTATTTCCAGGTAGGGGAGCGTTACATTTTAAATGCATGGTTTATGAACAGATTCAAGATAATATTATTGTATTTAATAAGAAATCCTATATATATATATATATGTGTGTGTGTGTGTGTGTGTGTGTGTGTATGTGTGTGTGTGTGTGTGTTATGTGTGACATATTTGTGATGTGTGAATTGTGATTACTCCTATGCATGAGATGCAGTAGGAAATATGTTATTGATATGTGATTGATGATGATAAGAATGTTTTTCATGAATTTTTCATGATATATGATTGCATGAGATGCATACTGATAAAGCATGGGATGCTTTTATGATGAACAAATATGAAATATGATGTGGTTTCGAGGATTCCACAAAAGACCTTGGGTGGGACTCAAGGCAAAAGACAAAAGACCTTGGGTGGGACTCAAGGCAAACCTCTTGAGCGGGGCTCGAGGTTTAGCCCGTGGCACTACCGTTGTCGCTGGGAGTGATTGTGACACATGAGAGGGTAAACAGTTTGGTACCACTAAAACGGCCGGATCAGCTGAGAGCTGAGTTATGGCTCGGGGAGCCAGTGTTGCAACACAAAATTAAAAGACTTAATGGATCCATTTGATTGAGCATGTGTATGCATTGTTATATATGAGAATAACATGATGAAACGAGAACGAATGATATATGATGAGTTTCTGTGTATTCTGATATGATTTATACATGTAGTTATGAATTAGACTTTTAATCTGATTCAATAACTATCATTTGACATGTTTATGCTCACCCCCTACTGTTGTCATTTTTACAGTGGACATAGGACCCAGCAATGACGTGTGAGATCACTCAACCGACTGGAGCATTATGTATTTATGTGTATTGTACATAATGCATATAGTTGTTTGTAGAAGCCTTGGCCGGCTCCTGTGTATACCGATTTGTAAAATATTTGTAAATTTGAATGAGCCGGTTTATGTAATGTTGACTGCATTATTATGTTAAATTGAAAATTCTGTTTTAAAATTTGAAATATTTACGAAAAATTTATTTGGAAATTTTGGATGTTATATTTTGGTATCAGAGCAGACTTGAAAAGGTCCAAGGCCAAGGTTAATCTACTAAATGCTATGAATTGAGTGAAATCATATTGTGGTTGTTACGTGTTATAGTTGAAGAAATCAACTATAAATAAATTGCCTTCATATCCATGAGAGGTACTAAAGTATAGTGATTATTTTCAGGATAAGAAAATGGACTCTCATTGTATGAATGCAATGGCTGCTGCCTTCCAGCGAGTTGCTGATATCTTAGAAAGGCAGAACCAACCTCAACCGAATGACAATCAAACTATTGATTGTTTTCTAAAACGGAAACCGACTGAATTCCATAGAGGATTTCAGCCCGACCAAGCTTATGCCTGGATCCAGAATCTTGAACGGATCTTTGGCAGTCTGCAGTGCACTGAGGCACAGAAGGTCGAATATGCTACATTCATGCTTTGGAAAGAAGCCAAAAATTGGTGGAAAATAGCTAAAGGCCGACTGATAGTTATGGGGACCGAGCTGATCTGGGAGAATTTCAAGGGATGTTTCCTTGAAAAATATTTTCCAAATACTGTTAGAAGCCGGGAGGAATTGGAATTTATGGAGCTCAGACAAGGTAATCTGAGTGTGGAAGAGTACGCGGCAAAATGCAAGGAACTCTGTTTGTTTTATCCTCCTTTTCAATTGCCGGGTACTGAAGGCTCAAAGTGTATTAAGTTTGAGAGTGGTCTGAACCCAAAAATCAAGAAGGCTTTCCGACACCAGGAAATTAGAAGCTTTCCGATTCTGGTTAATAAATGCCGAATCTATGAGGAAGATGACAAAGCTTCTACTGGACCGAGCAGTAAGTCGGGTAGTTCTTCGAAGCTACCACCTATCAGTTTTAAGAAGCATGGGAAGTCTATTAGAGGCGGATCATCCTCTAACTTCCGAGGCCGAGTGAATTCTGGTGGCCGATCGATGAGTCGTCTGAGAGACGTTAAATGTTTTAAATGTGGCGGTGATCATTTTGCTCGGGATTGTGATAAAGAAGAAGGGGTTATTTGCTTTCATTGCAATGAGAAAGGACATATTCGTCTTAACTATCCTCTTTTGCAACTGACCGAGTCAAATGTTAGTGTAAACTGAGGAGGTTTCCGAGGACGAGGCAATGGAGTCAGAAATAGAGGAGGCAGAGGAAATGGTGGACGTGGCAATAATTCTATGATGCCGAGAAATGATCAAGCTGGGGCTTCTAGTTCACTAGCTACAGGCCGAGTGTATTCCATTACCGCTGAGGAGGATGCTCAAGCCAATGATCTTGTTCAGAGTAAGTGTTTACTCGGAAATACTATTCTTAATGTGGTGTTTGACTCGGGTGCAACTCACTCATTTATTTCCAATGATTGTGTGATGCGTATGAGATTACCTGTTATTGCTATGAATCGGCCATTGAATATATCTAATCCGACTGGTGTTAAACTATGGACTTCTATGATGTGTGAAAATGTTTCCTTCACTTTGGGTGATAGGAGTTTCATGGCTGACTTAATATGTCTACCTTTGAGAGGTCTTGACATTATCCTCGGTATGGATTGGCTGTCGGCTAATAGGGTCCTAGTTGACTGTCGGAATCGGAGGGTGATCTTCCCTAATCAGAAAGTCGATGATTATGAAATTCAAGGTATTATCTCAACTATTTATGTTATTTTGTATGACCGATGGAAAAAGTGAGTCTAGAATCCAGGATATTCCTATTGTATGTAATTTTTCTGAGTTATTCTCGGAGGATGTACCTGGTATTCCTCCTGATAGAGAAGTTGAATTCTCTATTGATCTGATTCCTGGAGCCGAGCCAGTCTCCAGTGCTCCCTATAGAATGTCCCCTGCCGAGTTAGCAGAGTTAAAGAAACAAGTCGACGAGTTGCTAGAGAAACAATTTATCCGACCGAGTATATCACCGTGGGGTGCTCCGGTGTTACTCGTTAAGAAAAAGGATGGCAGCATGCAGTTATGTGTTGATTACCGATAATTAAATAAGCTGACCATCAAGAATAAATACCCATTGCCTAGACTTGATGACTTGATTGATCAGTTACGTGGTGCATTGGTCTTTTCTAAGATTGATTTACGATCGGGATATCATCAAATCCGAGTAAAAGCTGCTGACGTTCCTAAGACGGCATTCAGGACCCGGTATGGCCATTATGAATATGTGGTAATGCCGTTCGGAGTGACTAATGCTCCGGCTGTGTTCATGAACTATATGAACAACATTTTTTATCCCTATTTGGATCGGTTTGTAGTGGTATTTATCGATGATATATTGATTTATTCAAAGTCTCATGAGGAGCACGAAGAACATCTCCGATCGGTACTTCAAGTGTTGAAGGAAAAGCAATTGTTTGCCAAACTGTCTAAATGTGAATTCTAGATGAACAAGATTCAATTCCTGGGTCATGTCATCTCCAGTGAGGGTGTCTCGGTAGATCCTTCAAAGATCGAAGTTGTGATGAATTGGGAGAGACCTCAGTCGGTTACCGAGGTCAGGAGTTTTATGGGGTTAGCCGGTTACTATTGGAGATTCATTGAAGGATTCTCCAAAATTGCCTTGCCATTGACCAAGCTCACCCGGAAAAATGTTCCTTTTGTGTGGTCTTCCAAGTACGAACAGAGCTTTCAAGAATTGAAGACCCGACTAACTTCTACTCCTGTATTGACCTTGCCGAATCTACAGGAAAGCTTTGTGGTTTAATGTGATGCATCCAGACTCGGTCTAGGATGCGTATTGATGCAGAATGGCCGAGTGATTGCTTATGCTTCTCGACAATTATGACCACACGAGCAAAACTACCCTACCCGTGATCTGGAATTGGCAGCTGTGGTCTTTGCACTGAAAATTTGGAGGCATTATCTTTATGGCTCTAAGTTCGAAGTGTATAGTGATCATAAGAGTCTGAAATATTTGTTTGATCAGAAGGAGTTGAATATGAGGCAGAGAAGGTGGATTGAATTTCTAAAAGACTATGACTTCAACTTAAAATACCACCCGGGAAAGGCAAATGTTGTAGCTGATGCCTTGAGTCGGAAGTCCATTCATATGGCAGTGATGATGGTTAAAGAGATGGAATTGCTTGAACAATTCTGAGACATGAACCTGCAAGTAGATGCTTCTTCTCCCGGAAAAGTAACTCTCGATACATTGAAAATAGCCAATGAATTTTTGAAGCTTGTTTATGTACAGCAGATGTCGGATTCTTATTTAGCCGAGATGAAAGAAACTCAGGCTAAAGGCAAAGATCTATCCTTAACCAAGGGTTCTGATGGCATTTTTCGAGTGAAAGGTAGAATTTATGTACCTAATTCGGGTGATTTACGACGATCGGTACTCGATGAAGCACATAGGAGTATGCTGAGTATTCATCCGGGTACTACTAAGATGTATCATGATTTGAAATTACATTTTTAGTGGCCCGGAATGAAGAGGGATGTGGTCGACTTCGTGGCTCATTGTATAATCTGTCAGAAAGCAAAGGTTGAACATCAAAAACCGTCCGGTGGTTTACAACCTTTAGAGATTCCCGTGTGGAAGTGGGATGCTATTGCTATGGATTTTGTAATGGGATTACCCAGGACTCGGAGTGGTCATGATGCTATCTGGGTTATTGTGGACCGATTGACAAAGTCTGCACACTTTTTGCCGAACAATATGAGTTACCCCTTGCCGAGACTAGCACAATTGTGTATTAGTGAGATAGTCCGACTACATGGTGTTCCATCTTCTATTGTGTCGGATAGAGATCTGAGATTTACTTCCCAATTTTAGGGGAGTTTGTATCAGGAGTTAGGCACGAAGCTCCGATTGAGTTCGGCCTATCATCCTCAGGAAGATGGGCAGTCCGAGAGAACTATCTAGAGTTTAGAGGACTTGTTGAGGTCCTGTGTGCTAGAGCATGGTGGTAGCTGGGAGCAATACCTTCCACTGATTGAATTTACTTATAATAATAGCTATCACAGTAGCATAAGTATGGCTCCATATGAGGCTTTATATGGCAGGAAATGCCGAACACCTCTTTGTTGGTCGGAATTGGGCGAGAGTTTGATGTTAGGACCTGAGATTGTGCAGCAGACCTCCGAGCAAATTCAAATGATCAAAGATAAAATAAAAGCATCCCAGGACCGTCAAAAGAGTTATTATGATAAGCGGACGAAGCCGATTGAATTTCAGGTCGGCGACAAAGTCTTTCTGAAAGTTTCTCCTAGCAAAGGCATTGGGAGAGCTCTGAAAAGTAAGAAATTGAGCCCGAGGTACATTAGTCTGTATGAAATATTGAAGAGAGTCGGCCCTGTAGCCTATCAGATAGCGTTGCCTTCTCATTTGGCAAATCCGCATAGTGTATTTCACGTTTCTCAACTAAGAAAGTACTTGCCGGACCCTACTCATGAAATGCCGAATGATGATGTTAAAATCTGGGACAACCTGACCACTATAGCCGAGCCCACTGGTATAGTGGACCGATCGGTAAAACGCTTGAGAAGCAAGGATGTTCAATTGGTCAAAGTTGCATGGCAGCATGATCAATCTATTATGTATACTTGGGAACGAGAAGACGCTATGAGGCAACAATATCCCGAGTTATTTTTTAAGATATGTTTATGTTTAAATTTCGAGGACGAAATTTTTGTAGAAGGGGAGAAATGTAACATCTTGAATTTTTGAAAATAATTTATTAAGGATCAGTGAGGAATTTCTGAGTGAATATTGTTAGAAATAAGTTATTCCGAGTGAAGTAAGACGGAGAAAGCTATTCCCAAATGAGACTAAGATGTTTCCGAGTGAAACATCATTAGGAGAATTATTTCTAAGTTAAGAAAACTGTGTCCGAATGAGACACTTTTCGAGTGAGGTAAATCCGAGTGAAATGTTTTCGAATAGATCGTTTCCGAGAGAAGTACCTCTGAGTGCAGAAAAGCTTTAATTTCAAATAAGTACTTCTCGGACCAAGATGTTTCTAAGTAGTGAACTTCCAAATGGAGTATATCCGAGTTGAGAGACTTTCCGAGTGAAGTGTCTCTGAGTATGATACTTCCGAGTGGAATGATACCGAGTGAGACAATTCCAAGTGGAAAGGCGTCAAGTAAGAAATTTCTAATATCCGTATGATGTGCCACCGAATGGGACATACCGAGTGAGTCTTTTCCAGGAAGAGTGCTTCTGGACAAAGGAAGACTTTAACTACGAATGAATATGTTTCCGAGTGAATAATTCCAAGGGAAGTAAATATTCGAGAGGTGAGTTTCCGAGTGGTGAAACTTCATTCAAATCATGCTCGGGTCGATATTCAGAGTTTCCGAGAGCTTGTACTCGGATTAGTCTTCAAGACTATCTTCGACCCCGAGTGATCCTTTCGTGTGGAAAGATTTCCGAAAGAGGATTGTCTTCAAACTCCGAGTGATCTTTTCGAATGAAAGACTTCCGAGTTACGCAAGTGAAGGCTTGACTCGGGCAAAAATATATCTGAGTGAGATGTCTGAATGAGACATTCCGAGTGGATCATTTCCGAGGAAGGAAAGCTGAGAGTTTCATGTGAAAACCTTTCTGAGTGAGTTTACTCCGAGTGAAGTAATTCTGAACGGAAAGAGGTTTTGATAGATCTTTCTCGGAAAGAGGGATGTGCCCAGAATACTGAAACTGAGTCGGGATTGATAATTACTCCAATTATTGGAGCTTTCCATGTCACTATTCTAGCAGATTCTCTTTCCTGATTTTGCTAAGTGGTGGACCCTCTCCATTATCCTATCCTCTTTTATTTTATTATTTCATTTTGTCCTTATATCATAAATACGTGTATCAGTGCTTATTCAATTCACTTATTCAATTCGTTCATGTCTTTTTCATGAACAAATTATGTCTTATCCTATTATTAGATTAGCTTGGAATTATTAGGGTGTCAACATCACCTTTAATCTTTTTCTTTTCCAATCATTATTGGAAATTATCAATAAAAGAGGAGACCATTCTGTATTCTTCTCTTTAACGTGAAAGTTTGGCTTTTAAGGAGTAAGAGCTTTGAGTTTCACAAGGAAGCTTTGCACTGTTCAGAGTTGAATTCCAGTTGGAATTTGTGAGCTGTGACTTGATTTAGCTTGAGGAATTCTTTATTTCCAGGTAGGGGAGCGTTACATTTTAAATGCATGGTTTATGAACGGATTCAGGATAATATTATTGTATTTAATAAGAAATCCCGAATATATATATATATATATATATATATATATATATATATGTGTGTGTGTGTGTGTGTGTGTGTGTGTGTGTGTGTGTTATGTGTGACATATTTGTGATGTGTGAATTGTGATTACTCCTATGCATGATATGCAGTAGGAAATATGTTATTGATATGTGATTGATGATGATAAGAATGTTTTTCATGAATTTTTCATGATATATGATTGCATGGGATGCATATTGATAAAGCATGAGATGCTTTTATGATGAACAAATATGAAATATGATGTGGTTTCGAGGATTCCACAAAAGACCTTGGGTGGAACTCAAGGCAAAAGACAAAAGACCTTGGGTGGGACTCAAGGCAAACCTCTTGAGCGGGGCTCGGGGTTTAGCCCGTGGCACTACCGTTGTCGCTAGGAGTGATTGTGTCACATGAGAGGGCAAACGGTTTGGTACCAGTAAAATGGCCGGATCAGCTGAGAGCTGAGTTATGGCTCGGGGAGCCAGTGTTGCAACACAAAATTAAAAGACTTAATGGATCCATTTGATTGAGCATGTGTATGCATTGTTATATATAAGAATAACATGATGAAACGAGAATGAATGATATATGATGAGTTTCTGTGTATTCTGATATGATTTATATATGTAGTTATGAATTGGACTTTTAATCCGATTCAATAACTATCATTTGACATGTTTATGCTCACCCCCTACTGTTGTCATTTTTACAGTGGACATAGGACCCAGCAATGACGTGTGAGATCACTCAACCGACTGAAGCATTATGTATTTATGTGTATTGTACATAATGCACATAGTTGTTTGTAGAAGCCTTGGCCGGCTCCTGTGTATACCGATTTGTAAAATATTTACAAATTTGAATGAGCCGATTTATGTAATGCCGACTGCATTATTATGTTAAATTAAAAATTCTGTTTTACAATTTGAAATATTTGCGAAAAATTTATTTGGAAATTTTGGATGTTATACATACAAAGTAGAAAATTAAAGGACCATAACAATAAACATTAGTATGTTTTGAGAATAGAGTTCGGTATAAATACTATGGTCCAATGAGTAGACTACTCTTATAGTTTCCATATCGTTGAGAATAACTACTTTTGGGTAGGAGAGTTTCATATGTTTAAAGTTATGTTTAATTACTTCTTCTTTTATTTTGGATGAATGTAATTCTATTTAATGATTTAACAAAAATTATTAAGTATTTCATAATTTGTTCCTAGTAATTTTCTTATATGTAATTTATTCCTAATAATTTTCTTATATGTAATTTATTCCATTGATTTCCCCCTCATTCATTATATACGATTAATTTCTTCATTTGTTTTGTTTAAAGAAAATGTGTTTTATGAATTTTTGAGATTTGTTGATTAATATAATTTATTTTAATCAACTTTCTTATATGTAATTTCTTCCAATTGCTTATCTATACTCAATATATAATTATTTTCAATTATTTCATTCTCTTAAATTGAATGCTCTTGTTTTATTATTTATTAATTTTTAAAAGATACCATGGCAAAATTTTTGTGTTTGAAACACAAACAAAAAACTATTTGTAATTTGTGGTATTAGAGCAGTTGAGTCTAAACCGGCCTTGGGTATGCCCGTAACCACCCGTTTGTGTGACTTTGATTATTTTGTTTGAGAAGTCTTTATGGTGCAAAGCATGTGGTAGCCTACAAGTTATAGTGAGTTGTTAGGATCATAATTTGATATCTCTAAAGCGTAGGTTAAGCTTGTTAGGTGTGGATAGCTAAGAAGTTAGTGTTGTGGGAATCTTAGGTAGATAACTTATAATCATATAAGATGTAAGAAACAAAGTAAAAAAGATATCACTAGAGAACTAAAAGGAGGATCCATTAAAGATAGATGGTTAGGTAGGATGAAATGAGATTCACTATATGTCACTTGACAAATTGTTTCTACAGTTGTTTTTGGTGACTAACCACCTCATGGTTTTTCTTGGAATTTGTTTTAGAAAGGTTACTACCTTATGATGGAATAGCGAGGTAAAACGACATAGTACTCAACTTTGATGAATAAAAATTTAATGAGTTAATAATGATTCCTTGATAGGTATATTTTGAACTATGAGAGTAATCTAGCTGATAAATGTACCTCATTTTTGTTATGAATCCTTATAATACCCTTGTAGAGATTTGGTTAATGTTGAAGTCATGATCTATAAGTTACTAGGATGATCACCCTAAACAACATATCAAGTGAAGGATAATAAGATTAGTAAGTCCAACCTTGGATTGTCATGGTACATGGAGAAAAGATGAGGAATTCAACAAACTTGTAAGAATATTCTCTCCCATGTCTTTGGATATAGTAACACATACCTAGATTCCTGTGTCCAAAAAAACGACTCACTTAAATTGAAATATCAATGAATAGTTAGTTATTGTGACCTATATAACAAGTTACTTAATATATAATTATAATATTGTTTTTAATATATGTCTTGAACTAGAGTTATATTAATCCATGTCTTGAGAAATAAATAGGGCAATTTTTTCACAAACTTGTTTGATGTGGCAAGAAGTTGTGCTGGGACCATATATGTGTTTGTATGTGTTGTCTTTTTTATGTATGACACATAAAACATATTTTGTTGATTGTTTGACTAACAATAGTTCATGCAATTTATTTGTCGAGGTTTTATGGAATGATATTCTCTTTTGTAAAATGACCTTTTATTGTAACTTAAGGATGGATGTGATACTTATATAATTTTGATTTATGAAGATCCAATGATTATAACATTGAAGGTGACTCACCTAATGTTGTTGAACTTTTTGTATGCATTAATGTGAAAAGTATGCAATTACATGTTTTATACTATACAAACTTTCAAGAAGTGCTAGTCTTGAATTAATAATTGGAAGGTTTATAAGGCATTAGTTTCATACAAAATATATATATATATATATATATATATATATATATATATATATAAACATATCTAATAGTCATAAGTTAAATCACATTTTATGACAAATGTTATTATATTTAATTCAAGATAAAAAATTAAAACAATTGATGAAATCATATATAATAATGTTTATATGTCGGTTTGTTTAAGTTTAAAATTAAGTTATTTTATAAAGGTAATTTATTTATAAGTGATGTATATAAAAATAATTATTAAAAAAGCTGATGTATTTGGTTACGCTTATGAAAAATGTTTTTTTAAACTAAGTTGGTATTTTATTTTAGTTTTTTCACCATTTTATTTAAAGAAGCTGTTCAAAGTATTTTTTTTCCAAGCTTTTGCTCTTTTTTTTTTTTTTTTTAACTTTACACAGATATCTAAAAAATTAAAATTACATAAAGTCAGTTAATTGAACAATTTGTTTAAATTATTATAAATCTTCTGAAACAAATTCAATTTCTCTTAAAATCATAAAATAAGAAAACTGTTTTAAAAAAAAGTTGCCAAGCATCCTTGTAACATGTTTTCTCAAATTTTTGTTCAAAACTCTAATTAATCATTTGGCCCCCGCGTATTTTAGTGGAAAATAGGAGAGAGCGTTAGAGCAATAAAGAAAAAGAAAGGGTGCATCAAAATTCGGAGCACTTGCCAGTTCTCAGCTCCGCTCGTAGAACATCTTCGTTCCGTCGCTTGCAAGCATGGCGATGACAATACACGGTACTTCCCTTCTATTTCACTCTTCCCCCAAATTCTCTCTATCAGTATCATCATCAATCCTTGCTGGAACTAACTCGTTTCGCTAGTTCAATTCCCTTAGGGTTATGAATACTCACTTTCTCTAGCACCAATCCATTCCGTTTTCCTTAGGTTCTGATTACGTTATACAGATCTTCTGTTAGGTTGCTTCCCAACGATTAACGAAATTTCTCAAGGAATATGCAATTCCACAAACAAATTGTTCACTCTGATCAGTCCATGGCCTAGGCTATAATAAAATTGGGAATTCTATAATTATGTCTAGTGCACTTGCTTGATGCCCGTAAAATCACTGATGAAACATCATTTGAAATATTGAGTTTAATTCCGAAGAAGTAGAAATATAAAACACATGTGCATAGGTTAGCTTGGATGCTAGTAAGATTAGAGGTCATAGATTAGTCAGGTGTTTATGTGTGTGTTTCTATCACCAGATGCGGATTTGGCTCCTCTAAAATGAGAGGAGTTTATGATGCGGTGAAAGTGCAGTTATAACCGTTGATTAGAAAATTAACAGTTTAGACTGTGATAGCATACATGTACTTGTATAACGAAATCAAACTATGAAGAATTTTAAGTCTCAGCTTTTGATTTTCTAGTGAACTATTATGATTACATTTTATCCTCTTAAGTAACACTCCTTCACTTTAGAGAAACTAAATTTCACCCGTCACCTTTTCTTTGATGGTTTAAGAAAAGGAGCATATAGAAACAGAATCAAATTGTCTTATACTGTTATAGGATAGGCATAACATTTCCTCTTCAATTATAGCTTTGTTTGTTTTGTTGGGAGTTCCTAGCCAAGTTGCACACATCCCAATGTCTCCAAAACCTAGTTGAATGAATGTGGTATTGTTTTCCTTTCATTCAACCGTGTTTGAGAAGCTTCCGACCGTGTTTAGGGATCTAAACAACCAAGCACTAAATTTGGTAGCAGGCCACACATGTCATATTTATTATCATTTTCATTTGTACTTTTGGAGATTATGCTACTGTGGAAATTAATATGGCTGAATTATTGCTGCACTTTTTCCATTAAGAATTTATATTTTCTTGTCTTTTTCTTTTGTTTTTAAATCATTTATGTATATATTTTTATTTATGTTACTGATTGTGTCCTGTATCTGATGTTACAAATTGGCATTCTGGGACTGTTTTCTGCTTTACAGTGTAAGTGGAAAACTAAACTCTGAATTCAGTATTATGATTGATTATATTGCTAAATAAGGCAAATCGACCTTTAACTTTCTCTTTTCTGCGCGTGCAGCCTTGCTGGCCTGGCTTTTATGTTTTCAGCTAGCATTTTGCTACAGATTCTGGTATGCTTTTTACAATGAGACTAGTTTGTGTTTGCCCTAAATGCTTGAAATGAACTGAGTAGTGTGTGCATTTTTCATTGCAATTTTGTTTCCTCTAACTTAGGTTTGACCAATTTTGAGGTGTTATATTTGTTTTTTTAATTATTACATTTAAATTTGATTGTTTATAATACAAAAAAAAAAAATCAAAACATATTGCGATTTGTAGCTACTTCTTGCAAAGTTCTCTCTTAGGTATCACATAATATTTCTGACCTTACAAACTATTCAAATGCTTGTTGATCTTGGGTGAAAAATTTGTGTATTACAGTCATCAAGTGAAACAGTAAAAATATAGTCTCCTGAAAAATGTCTGGTGCGTCATAAACATATACAGGTTGTTTAATCCTGCAGGATAGCTGTCAAACCTGTCGACATAGTTGTAATAGATTTTAAGTTATGAACCACAAATCAAGTTTTGTTATATCCAATACATGTCACAAAACCATTTGTTTTTCAAGCCTGTAATATGTCTGCAATTTTTTGCTGGGAAAGAAAAAATGGTTTGTAAAGGAAAAGGGTAGGAAGTAAAATGAAGAATCTTCCTCTTGTTTGCAATCTAGTTTGAAAGCGTAAAACAGAGTGGGAAATCTTTTAATTTTTGAACTTTGATATAGCTTAATGAATATATGATGAAGAGCAAATAGAGAACATATAAGTTTAATGATCACATCTCATATTGGAAACCTTTTAAATTCTAACACCATTGCTGGTGGGTTATTTATGTCTTGGATTTTATAATAATTGTAGAAGAGAACATATTGTTGCCTCAACATGATATTTGCACGATAGATTCTAGAAACAATATTGAAATTGTTGTTAAATTTTTGGTACTTGGAGGTCTTTAGGTTATGTTTGGCAAAATAAGTTGAAGCTAGCTTAAAGCTGAAAATTGAATTTTTATTTGAAAGCTAAAAGTTAATAAGCTAACTTGTGGAATTAAGAGTGTGTGTGATTATAAGCTAACTCATTGGATTAAACTGTATAGTAAAATCAGTGTTAACTAGCTAATAAATGTAAAATAACATGAAAAGACATGCTATATATATATATATATATATATATATATATTTAAGATATAAATTGTATTTGTAGTAAAGTGTATTCTATTTGCTCTCTATTTACTGTGGCAGGCATGTGCAATATACAACAATTGGTGGCCCATGTTATCAGGTAAGTTAGAGTCTTTTAAACTAGAACGTCTTGTAGATTAGTTGGAAACTCTTAATGGTTAAACATTGATCCTGCAGCTCTGATGTATGTGCTTGTGCCTATGCCTTGCTTATTCTTTGGAGGTGGATCCACTCAATTTCTGATGAGCCGTGATGGTGGGGGGTTAGTATCTGTTGCTATTTAGAGCTCTGGTTTTTATGTGAAAACAATCCCCGTGCAAGTAGCATTTGGGTTCTGTTGTGTAGTTGTATGCATTGGGTGCTGTACTTATTTTTCTAAGTTGTTCAATTCAATATGAAAGCATGAATCTTCTATTAAACGATTGTTTGGTTTTAACAGTAAATTTAGGAGCATATATATAATTTTAGTCCCTGAAAGTGCCACATTATTTACCTTTGTTGAGAGTATCTTTGTGGGTATAATTGGTCCATGAGTGTTCAAACTTGCTCATAACTTAATCCTCTGTGTCTTTTCAATCTTTTGTATCACCGATTGATTGAATAATTATGAGCAAGCCTGTCATTTACGCATCAAATTGTGCATAACATAAAAAACTTTCAAGAACCAAATTATGGGCAGATTTGCACATTCATAGACTAAACTGTACACAATGATACTTATAGGATGAAAGATAAACAATGTGCCACTATTAGGGGCCAAATTACATAGTAATTCTAAATTTGATATCTGATATTATGTTGCAGCTGGATAGATGCTGCAAAATTTTTGACCGGGGCATCAGCTGTAGGGAGCATAGCCATTCCTATAATCCTTAAGCATGCGCATATGATTGAGACAGGAGCCATGTTCATTGAGTTAGTATCATTCTTCATATTTATATGTACTGTTATGTGTTTCCACCAAGCAAACCTTGATGATGATTGGTAATAGCAAATTCCACGAAGTTCCGACATGCTAGTAGTACTAATCATTAGGGTGGTGTTACCCAAGAGGTAAACAAAACAGTGAAACTTATAACAAGCATGAGAGAAGAAATGTTTGTTCAAACGTATGTAAAGCTTTGCCTGTTACTGCCTTTTGTTAATTTGTATTCTTGTTAGTTAGATATTTGTGATAATTTTGCTTGGTGGAGTACATCTATTTGACTTCGTTGGTTTCTTCTTGTTCATAGTAGGGTGATGAATACAACGTTCATGTATGATATTCTGTAAACAGTAAACTATATATATATATTTTTATGGGCGCACAAATGCCCTTGTACATGCAGATTTACCCATATTTGTGGTCTTACCATTCGTTTAATGACCATCTTTTACTCTCTAGTCATAAACCATCATTTCCGTAAATTAGGTGAGGAAAAAATTCATAGATTGTATCAAAGGGACTAGCTTAGTTGGTTGGATAATGTGCATAAGTTATTGTGAGCTTACTGACACCAAACCGATTCCTAATGAAAAAAAAATATTCATGGATAGTTCAGTTCGGTTACTTCTCATGGAAGTATCCGGTAAATTGAATTTTTTACGTTGTTCATGATTGTGGACGGAAATGAACTGCTTGCATAGTCTAAGAGAGGGGGGTGGGTTGTTTAGATCCAACTCTTGTAAGAAAATGCAAAAATAATTGAAGTAACATGTCCTATTTAAAATTCAAATCATTTGGTTGACATGATATTGGTGATTTAGCTGTTCTATTTAAGAATTGTAAGGCGTAAATCTGATCTTTTACTTGCATAGGCTTCTTTTTTTTTCTTTTTTTTTTTTTGTCTCTTGACCTTTTTAAAAACCTATCTAGCATGTTAGTTTATTTAAAGACGTATTTTCTAGTAAGACTTTTAAATTGGTGAAGAGATCCTTTTTTTCTAATAGGCTAATAGACTCAATTCTAACTATTTTTGTTTTACAATTGAATCTTTAAATTTATAATTTCATAATTAGATTTTTAATCATTATAACGACAAGAAAATAATATATAATTATAGTGCAACATAATTATTTAATTATTATTGTATAAAGTAAAATTAAATAGTAAATACAAGTACATAGAATATTTAATCATTATATAAATTAATTTTATTTAAATATAAAATATTAATATAATATAATACATATTATATATTTTTGAATTTTTTATATATGATAAATAGGTTGGTTTATGAGGTCTAATAATTTTTTTAAAAATACCTAAATCTAGTTTTTTTTGTTTAAATAAGTTTTTAAAATACTTGAGTTAAACCTTCTTATTAAACATATCATACTAGATTAGATGAAACTCATCAACCTATTTCCACCCCTAATCCAAACTATAAATCCTCTTGAATACTTTTTCCATTAAATTTTGCCACCTCTGTTTATAGGGGAGAAGCAAATAATAGGAGGGGTAAAATAATTTGGTTTGTCAGTACAACTCACCAAACATACACATTTATAGTGTAAGCCGTCACAAGTTCCATATAGTTATACTTAGAAAAATGCTAATTAATATCTTAAAGATACGGATTAGAAATTCATTTTTTGTGACACAGTATAAATTCATTTCTTTTATTATAATTAAATATTGTCAATGCAGCACATTATAATCCATTTATATTATATTTAAATGTGCTTTTTCGAAAAAAAAAATTTACTAACTTGTGCAAGGTACAAAAATTAAAAGGAATAAATTTATTTTTAAAATTATATAAAATTTTCTGTGAAAATCATATTGTAATACATTAATATTTATTTTAGTTAATCTTTTTGTCTTTTTATCTTATATAAAATTATATAAATTATTATTGCCTAACAATATCAACCGTCACTGAACTCAAGTTATAAGCAGGTACCTAGAAATTTCTAAATTAGACCCCAAAAAAAATGATGAAATTGTATAATTTAGTAATGAATTATGGAATGACATCTAATTCCCTCTCGTTAAATTTCCTGTGATTCCTCCTTTTTATTTTTGGAATAATTTACTACATCAGATATTTTTAAAAGATATAAAAAGTATTTTTTACATTAATTTTAAAAATAACTGATGTAAAAACTCTTTAATATTATACTGATTATTTTAAAAATAAGCCAACTAAAGTGAAGGTTACAGGAGTGGATCCAGCTCCTTGGGTTCTTGAAAGCGCTTTTCCGACACAAAAATGATTTCAACGCGTTACTACTTAATACACTGACAAGCAAGCAAGCCAAGTCCAATTCCAACAATCAATTCTTAGAGTCCTCCCAGTCACTAATCGAGTTTTAAATTACTTTGCATTTTCCCTGTTGTTTACGTAGAAAGGTTAACCAGTGCCCTTACTAATTTAAAATATAATTCTTTAATATAGTTTTTCTAATCTTAACGATATGTTTTATATTCAATTCTTTACCCACACCGAATTAATCAGATCATGTTAATGCTTGAGTTATGTGTCCACACGTTAACCCAATTCTATTCTCTTTCTGTGTCGTTTTAACATTTTTATTTATCTCATTTACACCGTCACAATTTACATCATACTAAAGTTAAATCCACTTGAACTTTTATGTTTGGTTTTCAGGTCAAAAAAAAAAAAAATTATACGGTCAAACAAAATTTTGATTGTTTTAAATAACATAAATGATTAATATTAGCCTTTAAATTTTTTTATTTTTATAAATTTGTTTCCACAACTAAGAAACAAACAAGCTCTTAACAGCCAAAACAACTTTGTTTTATAATATGGTGTTTAACCACATTTAACGATAAAAATAATAACAGAGTATGAAAAAAGTAACAACTATTATGAATATTTTAGTGAATAGTGGATGTCCATTAGCCTATAAATTGGACTCATTTCTTTCACTAAATGATAGATACATTCACTCCATTTTTCCTCTAAACTCTCATATTACTCTCCTTCTAAATCCTTAGCTCTCTCTTTAGTCTTCATTTGTTATTTTTGTTTCCAATTATCAAGTATTTCATAATACGTTATTAGCACGAGGTTCTGACCAACTAAGATCTAAGGTAACATAGAATTTTAATTTCTTTTCATAATTTCATTTCAATTTATATTATATATATATATATATTATAATAAGTTCCCGAAGAACTTATATTCCACACATCCCAACAGGATGTATAAAATATCAATAAGTTCCTGAAGAACTTATATTTCGAACATCCCTATGGGATTTAAAAGAATTCCCGAAGAATTCTTGAAAATATTTACTGATAGTTCCTGAAGAACTAAAAATCAAATACTTTGTTATTTTATCGCATTTTAATATGTTAATTAATTATATTTATATTATGATTTATATATAAAAATTATACTAATTAATTGTCACCTATGCATTCACGGGCATATTAATTAATTGAACTAATTGTTGCTTCACTCCACTATAACTTCACATTTAATTAATATCATTTTATATTATATAACAATTATTGCCATTGCATAGCATGATAGCATTAGTAGTTCATTTTATATTATATAGCAATTATTGCAATTGCATAATGATTCCTGTACACTTAGGTCCATGTTCACGTCCATGGTTTCCTATAATTGCATTACTTTGGCAATACTTTTTGCTTATTAATTGTTAACTATATTAACTATTTAATTAATGTTAGCTATATTAATTGTTAGCTATATTAATAACTCATGTTTTGATTTCATATGATTAATTTCTAGATTTATAATTGGTCTTTATAATTAATATAATATATTTTATTAAATAATATAGCATTAACAAGGATTCAAACCTGAGACAAGACTTATAACATGATAAATTATCACTTTACCATTAGGCCACTAGTATCTGAATGACATTTTATGAAAATTATAAATCTTTATTACCGGATCATTTAAGTTATTTTTTATATATATATAAAAATATTGTTCTTATAATTAAATAAAAATAAAACATATTTATAATCATTATTGACTTGTTATTACCATTATTATTAGATAATTATAGATAATATAATGAGTATTATCTAACTTATTTATAATTTCTTGTATAGAAATAACTATGTCGAATATTACCAACCTTGAGTTCGTGGCTCTTGACATTTTTGAAAAAAACTATCTATCATGGACACTAGATGCCGAGATACATTTAGATGCAAAAGGTCTTGGAGACACGATTAAAAATGGAAATAATGCATCTAATCAAAATAAAGCTAAAGCCATGATCTTTTTACGCCACCATATCCATGAAGGGTTAAAAAACGAGTATTTAACCGTTAAATACCCTCTCGTTTTGTGGAATAATCTAAAAGAGAGATACGACCATCAAAAGGATACAATTCTTCCAAAAGCCCATTATGAATGGATGCATTTGCGCTTTCAAGATTTTAAAACTGTAAATGAATATAATTCTGCGCTATTTAGAATTACTTCAAAATTGGAGTTATGTGGAGAAAAGATAACTGAAAGTGATATGTTAGAGAAAACATTCTCCACTTTTCATGCATCCAGTATGCTCCTGCAACAGCAATATCGCCAAAAGGGCTTTACAAAATATTCTGAATTAATTACTTGTCTCCTTGTGGCTGAGCAAAATAATGAATTGCTTATGCAAAATCATGAATCTCGCCCAACTGGAACTGCTCCATTCCCAGAAGTGAATGTAGCAACGCACGATCATAATACTCATGGTCGTGGTCGTGGTCATGGCCGTAGCCGCGGTCGTGGACGAGGTAATGCTCGGGGACATGGTATTGGTCGTGGATATGGTCGTGGTCATGGTCGAAATGATAAGAGATCATCATTTACATGAAAAAATAAAGAACATATGGAAAAAAGGACAGATGCTCAAAATAGTAAACAAACTAAAAATATCTGCTATCGTTGTGGTAGCAAGGGACACTGGTCTCGAGTTTGTCGCACACCCAAGCATCTCGTAGATCTATACCAAAAATCCCTTAAAAATAAAGGGAAAATAATAGAGACAAATTTTACTGGTATAGATGATGATTTTTCTGATTTTAGTATTGATGATTTTCTTACTCTTCCTGAAAAAGAGATTGACCACTCGGTTGGAGAAGGAAGTGCCCCTAAATAAATTATTTTATGTTTCATGTAATTTATTTTTGTTATGAATTTAGTTTCTATCAATAAAATTTTATGTTGAATATTTATTGTTGTAAGTATATTTTACTTATGTTTATTTTATTTATTCAATGAAGAATGAATGCTCACGTCAATAACGAAGATATATGTCTGGCAGACAGTGCAACAACTCATACTATTCTAAAGAATGAGAAATATTTCTATCATATAGTAAAACAAGAAGCCAATGTTAATACTATATCTGGTAGTATAAATATAATTGAAGGCTCCGACAGAGGCAGTATTTTGTTACCTGGAGGAACAAAATTGCACATTGAAAGTGCATTATATTCTAAGAAGTCTCAAAGAAATTTGTTGAGTTTTAAGGACATCCGCAGAAATGGATATCATATTGAGACCACAAATAAAGGAAAAAATGAATATCTTTACATCACAAAGTTAATTTCTGATAAGAAATGTATATTGGAAAAATTACCTTCATTTTCCTCCGGTTTGTACTATACTTATATTAGTACAGTTGAAACAAATGTCATTGTAAACCAGAAGTTTACAAATAAGAATGACTTTGTTATCTGGCATGAACGATTAGGCCATCCTGGATTAATTATGATGCAAAAAATAGTTGAGAATTCAAATGGTCATTATTTTTCCAGCAGACAAATTATGCAAACTAAGAATTTCTCATGTGCTGCTTGTTCTCAAGGAAAATTGATCAATCGGCCATCACCAATGAAAATTGGGAATGAATCACTCACATTTTTAGAGCGTATACAAGGTGATATTTGTGGACCAATACACCCTTCATGTAGACCATTTAAATATTTTATGGTTTTAATTGATGTATCAACTAGATGGTCACATGTTTGCTTATTATCAACTCGTAACCAGGCGTTTGCGAGATTACTAGCTCAATTAATTTGTTTAAGAGCTCATTTCACTGATTATCCAATTAAGAAAATATGCCTTGATAACACTGGTGAATTCACATCTCAATCATTTAATGATTATTGTATGTCCATTGGAATTGATATTGAACATCCTGTAGCACATGTTCATACACAAAATGGACTTTTTGAATCATTGATTAAACATTTGAAATTGATAGCAAGACCATTGTTAATGAGATCAAAACTTCCAATTTCAACTTGGGGACATGCAATCTTGCATACGGCAGCACTTATTCGCATCAGGCCTACAAGTAATCATGAATATTCCCCTTTACAATTGGTTCATGGTAAAGAACCAAATATTTCCCATCTAAGAATCTTTGGAAGTGCGGTATATGTTCCTATTTCTCCTCCACAACGCACTAAGATGGGACCTCAAAGAAGGTTAGGAATATATGTTGGATATGAAAGTCCATCTATAATAAAATATCTTGAACCTTTAACAGGTGATTTGTTTACAGCTCATTTTGCTGATTGTCATTTTAATGAATCTGTTTTCCCACCATTAGAGGGAGAAAATAAATAGTTGGATAAAAGGATCAATTGGAATGAGATATCTTTCTCATATCTTGATCCTCGAACAAAGCAATGTGAACTAGAAGTTCAGAAAATAATTAGTTTGTAAAATTTAGCAAACAAATTACCGAATGCATTTGCTGATCCAAAAAGAGTGACTAAGTCACACATACCAGTTGTTAATACTCCAATAAAGATTGATATCCCTGAAGGACAATCTAAATTTACAAATGAGTCTGAAGCCAAAATAAAACATGATAGACCTGTTGGTTCTAGAGATAAAAATTCTCGAAAAAGAAAAGTAAATAAAGAAGATGGTCGAATCGAGGATATAAAGACTCCAGAAGAGTCTCCTGACATAATCAAAGTTTCAAATCTAGAAGAAACCAAGGTACCTGAAATTGACAAGAATAAAGAGATCTCTATAAATTATGTCATGGATGAAATACAATGAAAATCACAAATTTCCAAACCATGTTTTTAAATTGAGAAAAGCTTTATATGGTTTGAAACAAGCTCCAAGAGCTTGGTATGAAAGACTTAGAAAATTTCTTTTAGAAAACAGTTTTGAAAGAGGTAAGGTTGACACTACCCTTTTTATAAAGCACAAAAACAATGACATTCTTTTGGTACAAGTTTATGTTGATGACATAATATTTGGTGCTACTAATGAAATTCTTTGTCAAGAGTTTGCCAAAATCATGCAAGATGAATTTGAAATGTCCATGATGGGAGAACTCACCTTCTTCCTTGGATTACAAATCAAACAAACTAATGAGGGAACGTTCATTAGTCAAACAAAATATTGCAAAGAACTGCTAAAAAGGTTTGAAATGGACAAAGCAAATAAAATGGCTACACCCATGAGTACATCTTGCTACCTAGACAAAGATGAGAAGGGTAAGGATGTTGAAATAACTAAATACCGAGGTATGATTGGCTCCTTACTTTACTTAACAGCTAGCAGACCTGATATTATGTTTGTTGTGTGCATGTGTGCTAGATATCAAGCATGTCCTAAAGAATCACATCTCACTGCTGTGAAAAGAATTTTGAAATATCTTGTGGGTACTCAAAATTTTGGTTTATGGTATCCCAAAGGCGTTGAATGTATTCTCATAAGATATTCTGATTCTGACTTTGCTGGTTGTAAACTCGATAGAAAGAGTACGAGTGGCACATGTCATTTACTCGGTAGTTCCCTTGTTTCTTGGCATAGCAAGAAGCAAGTAAGTGTTGCTTTATCCACAGCTGAGGCAGAATATGTTGCAGCTGGCAGTTGTTGTGCTTAAATCCTTTGGATGAGACAACTTCTAGACTTTGGAGTTGCATTAGACCATGTGCCTCTTAAGTGTGATAATACTAGTGCTATCAATATCTCAAAGAATCCTGTCATGCATTCTAGGACTAAACATATTGAAATAAGGCATCATTTTATTAGAGACCATGTCTTAAAGGGTGATTGTGTGCTTGAACATGTTGATACCTCTAAACAATTGGCAGACATATTCACCAAACCATTAGCGAAAGAGCAATTCATCCACATTAGAAGAGAATTGGGAATTCTTGACATGATCAATTGTGTTTGAATGATGAAGTATTTTGATAAAAACATTGTTGTATAGCATGTTTATATGAGTTGTTTACTATCTGTGGTATGATTCATTAAAACTGCAACCTTCCTGTGAGAAAGCTGCATAAATTGTAAATTTTTTGGACCATATAATCGATTACATAACACCTCTTAATCGATTAATAAGCCTCTGTTTCATTGATAATCGATTACTCATTGACATCTAATCGATTATAAAGTTTCTGTTTTATGCATAATCGATTACCTCTTGAACCATAATCGATTATAAAGCCTCTGTTTCAGGTCCAAAACGTTTCATCTTCCCACTAATCGATTACCAGACTAACTCAATCGATTAGGACGCTTCTGTTTCTTCACTAATCGATTACGCAACTGCCATAATCGATTACCCTCTGAGCGAAATGATTCAAATTCTCCAGAAACAGTGAGCTAATCGATTACCTCATCCTCGTAATCGATTAGCATCGAAACTCCAACAGTCAAACGCAGGTTCCCGAGGACTGCTCGACTTCCCCCCTCTTTTAACTCATCTCCCTCCTTTATAAACCTAATCCTTCTCTATAAATACCCCTCTCTTCACCCTCTTATCTCACACTACCTCCTTCCTCTTCCTATCTCTCAAAGTTCTCAAGAACTCTCTTCCTCTCTTCATCTTTTTCTCTACATTCCTTGTCAATGGCTTCCTCCCGCACAGTCAAGAGAGCTAGGTCCTCCATGGCCCAAGCCAACAACCCCCTAGACTTCTCTAGGTTCTTCTCATCTCCTAGAGACCTTCAACACTTTGTTAATAATTTCTCTGAAAAAGATATCATGACCCCCCACTACACCATTGCTGAGACCTTCGATAACCATAGCCTCACCTTCACCCAATGCCTTCACCACTACAACCTTTTTCCCTTCCTCACCCTTAAGGAAGAATAATACTATCCTGAACTCATCCGCGTTTTCTACTGCAATTTCAAACTTGTCAATGGGATGGTCGAATCAAAGGTCAAAAATGTGACCATCAAGCTCACCAACACCCAGTTTGTAGAAATTTCTATGCTGCTGCTTAATAATGCAGATTTTGACGGAGGAGAACCTGAAGATGAATGGGGCTTCAATGCTCTAACTGCTCGTCAATCCTTGTGGAAGGATGATCGACCAAGGAGCAATCACAAGCTGGTGGGATATCTGACCATGAATAACAGACTCCTACACTTTTTTCTGGTCAAGATGTTGGTGCCCTGTGGTGGGAACTATGCTTTGGTGGAAGAGGATGATGTCCTCTTAATGTGGGCTATGATGAACCACAAAGAGATAAACTGGGTTCAACTAGTCAAGTTCCACATGCGCCATACAAAAGACCAACAAAAGCTTCCATATGCCATTCTACTCACCAAAATCTTCAAACATTGTGGAGTAGACTTGGCTGGAGAATTGTCAGAAAAAGTGCCTCCAAAAGCCTGCATTGGCACTCACCACCTAACCAAGATGGGTCTTGTTTTTCTAAACGGAGCATGGTACTCACGAATGGAAGGCATTAATGCCAACATTCCCTTTGAAGCTCCTGCTGATGAACCAGCCCCTCCTCCTCCTGCAACTCAAGCTTCATCTTCTGCCCCTGCTGACCCATTTGCGTCTCTCTATGCTCACCTTGATCGCCGCTTCGACCGTCTTGAAAACTCTCTTCAAGAGTTCTCCATGACAGAGCAGCAACATTATGAGCTGATGCAACAACGTTATGAGGAGCTGTCGCATCAAATCTCTGAACTTAGATTTTTTAACCCGGATAACTAGATCCATTTTTTATGTTTTGATCATTGTGCTTTCTGTTTTTTTTCTGCTTCAGTATTTTCATCATTTCCTTAAAATGTACTTTCCCTTCAGTTCTTAATGAATAAAATTTATCTTTCTTAATATGACTATCATTGCTTTATTTATTTTTGATGATTACAAAGGGGGAGAAGTAATAGCTTGTTCATCTGTTTTTGCTGTTTTTGACTGCTAAAAATTATCTGAAATTATCTGCATATACTCTTAAAGATAGGGGGAGATTTAGCTGTTTCAAGAGATAATGTTGTAAGGGATAACTTGTAATCAAATTAGTTAATAGATAAGGCAGACTCTGATTATTTGATTAAGAGATAAGGATTTTATGCAGAATTCAAATGTTGTTGCATAAACAAACTTAGAGATTAAGATTGTTGTTCCAACTAACAACCCTCAAGAGATGAACAATGTTGTCATCATCAAAATGGGGGAGAATGTGTTTTGAATGTGATTACAGGTTCAAGGATTTTGATAATGACAAAGCACTCTTGAAGAACTCCTTGCAAAAACAAAGATATGGAATCAGACACGCAGCTAATCGATTATGCAGCCTCATCTAATCAATTAGGCAGCTTCTGTTTTGGAATAATTGCAGCAGGACATTAAGCTAATCGATTACAACATTTCAAATAATCAATTACAGAGCTACTGGAATTAAGATAATCGATTACATTAATGGCTTAATCGATTACCAAAACCAAAAATGGCATTAAAAGTATCAGGTATAACAGCTAATCGATTAAGAGAATTCAGACAATCGATTAGAAGGTTACTGGAATTAAGCTAATCGATTACTATGTCTATATAATCGATTACGAAGCTGCGAAGCCAAATTAAATGCATCAGGTATCACTGCTAATCGACTACAATGCAAAATGCAATCGATTACGAAGCTTCTGACTTGAAGATAATCGATTAGGTCATGGAAACTAATCGATTACATAGCGAACATATATGAAAAATTTGAAGTGTAATCGATTACAGCTTAAGCCATAATCGATTACGATAGTGGGAAAACACATATTAGTGGGAAACCAGCACATTTCTCCACCACTCCTTCAGACCCCCACTATATGCAACGGCTAGGAAGACCAAGGCACTCACCAAACCCTCAAATGACTCTATAAATGCAAGAGGAACTCAAGCACAACTACACACAACATCAAGTTATCAATCTTTACTTACTCTTGTGCTTAGTAAGCCCTTACTCTTGTATATTCTGAATTTCATTTACATATTCTCTCTTCTTGAGAGTTATAGATTTGAGAGAAACTTCTTTCGTACATCTACTCTATTGAGAGAGTTACTTGATTGTAAACAATACACCATACACCAAAGATTCACTCTAGATTGAGTGGTTGTTCACTCTAGGTTGAGTGGTTACAAAGGTTGGGGTTCAACCTTTGGGATATTGTGAGATTGAGAGATTGGGTGGGTTGCCCTTATACTTGTGAGGATTGGGTTCTTGAGTGTGGGACACTAGGAAGCCGCAATTGCTCAAAGTTGTATCTCTATTCTATAATAGTGGAAATCCTCTAAGTGGGTTGCTTAGAGGCGAGACGTACACCGGATTGGTAGAACTCGTTAAATCGGTTTGCAAGCTCCTCTTCCCTACTCTTTTACTTTTATATACTGTGTTTAATTGGCTTGTGTTGATTGATTGTGGCTTGCATACTTAAACTTGTTTAATTTGGTAAACTTTGAATACTGAACACCAAGTGTTTGTCAAATTGTCTTAGCTATATTTACCTTTGTTTTGCCTTGCACATTTCATTAATCTTGATTTCACTTGCATAATCTTGTAAATTTGAACATAAGAATCAAGTTCAACAGCATTCCAACTAAAAGTTTTAAAAACTCAATTCACCCCCCCACTTGAGTATTGAGGCCACTTGAATAACAAAAATAAATCATTTTAGGAAAGTGTAAATATAGGCTTCAGTATTTCTATTATTTTCTGAATATTTTGTAATAAAATGTGTGAATTAAATGGCATATGCACTACTGCAAAGTGCAAACAAAGAAGGTTGTGACAATACATAGGTAGCTCTAATTAAGAAAACATAAAATTCAATTAACGTGTTATATTGTTATTGGATTAATAGTGTAGTGTAGTGACACAGGGATGCCATTGATATTATTAGTCTTTCGTTTCTTTATTGTTCACTTATAAGCTGTTTCAAGATTTAAAGAAATAATTAAATATTTATTTATTAATTATAGTATTATACCTTTATTTTTATTTAAATCGGGAAATTAAAACATCCTAACATTTAAAACAAGGTACCTAAAACCTAAATAATTTTTTCACGAAATAATTTTAATTTCAAAGCAGAGTTTCGAAACTATACAACAACGTTATCTATCATTTCATCAACCTTCTAATGTATAGTTCATCTCATATATCTCACACCGTTTAATTCAACCATACACATGAACAATTCTGCCCATTTATGCAATGTAACAGTTTCCTGTTCATCAAATGTAATGCACTATAAGCTCATGGATCCATTATAACGTTCTGAATTTTTAAAAATAAAATTTGAACAAACAAATAAACTTTTGTAAATAATTTAAATATCAAAACAGAATTTGAATTAATTAACAACCCTGTCAGGTTTACAATGGCCGACCGGCCCTTAAAAATATACAAGTAAATGTAGCTGCTCGGTATACACAGGAGCCGACCAAGGCTTCTACAAAACAACTATGTGCACTATGTACTAAACACGTAAATACATAATGCCCCAAACGGCTGAGTGACTTCATATGCCATCGTTGTGCCCTTTATCCACTGTAAAAATGATAAGAAGTAGAGGGTGAGCATAAACATATCAAATGATAGTTATTGAATCAGATTAAAAGTCTAATTCATAACCATATAAACCATAACCGAGTCATACATATCATAAAGCAGTATATAATCTCAATAACGTATATATATCAGTGTATAGACATGCTCAATTAAATGGATCATTTATTAAGTCTTTTAAGTTGTGTTGCAACACTGGCTCTCCGAGCCATAACTCAGCTCTCAGCTGAACCGGCCGTTTTACAGGTACCAAACCGTTTACACCCTTATGTGACACCATCACTCTCAGTGACAACGGTGAGTACCACAGGCTAAAACCCCGAGTCCCGCTCAAGAGGTTGCCTTGAGTCCCACCCAAGGTCTTTTGTCTTTTTCCTTGAGTCCAACTCAAGGTCTTTTGTGAAAACCACATCATATTTCATACTCGATCATCACACATGCATCTCATGTATATATATATTTGTCATGAAAAATTCATGAATCATCATTCATATCACTATCGTTAATAATATATCAATATTAATAATATGAATGGAGAATATGATAAACATAAACGTCATATAATCGGGGTCTCTCACACACACATCATATGTATTATACAATAACACCCCAAATCCATTCATAAACCATACATTTGAGATGGAATGCTCCCCCTACCTGGCAATAAAGAGTTTCAACTGCTTTTCAATCGATATTGAGTTACAACTTCAAGAATTCCGTTTAGAATTACAATTCTGTACCAGTTCTCAGCTTCTTACTTATGAAATCTAAGCTTTCTCGTGAAGGAGAAGAAATGAAATTTGATTTCTTCTTTGCTTGTTAATTTTCCAGTAAAGATTGAAAAGAGAGGATAAGAGTAATGTTTTGCACTTCGAAAGTTTTTTCCCACTGATTCAACAGTAGTTAATATATATATTGTTCATGCAAAAGAGACGTGAACAATAGGAAGAAGTCTGACACACGTTCCTTCTTTAAGTGACAAATAAGGAATAAGCATTTAATGAAAAGGGACAGCACATCAGAGGGGGTCCCATACTTAGAAGAATATCAGGAAAAGAATTTGCTAGAAGGTAAAAGAACAGAGTGACATGGAAAGACTTTAATAATTATTAATTCTGACTCGGTTTCAATATTCTGGGCATATTTTTCTGAGAAGATTCATTAGAGCTTCTTTCTGCTCAGAATTCCTTCATTCGGAGGGAATTCACTCGGAAAGGTTTCATTCGATGAAACACTCAGCTTCCCTTCCTTGAAAATAACCCACTCAGAAATGTCTTATTCAGAAATACATCAATCAGACATATCTCACTCGGTTATACCTCTTCCGAGTCAAGGTCTTTCTCTTGCGTCACTCGGAAGTCTCTCAACCGAAGGATCACTCAGAGTTCGAAGTCCGATTCCTTTCTCGTAAGTCATTCCACTTGAAAGGATTACTCGAGGTTGAAAGCTATCTCGAAAACGAATCCGAGCACAAGCTCTCAGAAACTTTAAAGATCGACCCGAGCACAAATTACATGAATTTCCCCACTCGGATATTTACCCTCCTCGGGAATTGTTCACTCAGAACACACTCACTCAGAGTTTAAGTCTCTTTGTCTAGAAACACTTTCCTGGAAAGACTCACTTGAAGCCTTTCCAATTGAAATCGTCTTACTCGATATCATTTCACTCGGAAGTATCAAACCCAGAAACACTTCACTCGGATTTTACCTCACTCGAAAGTATCTCATTCGAACACAATTTTCTTAACTTAGAAATATTTCTCTCAATAATGTTTCATTCGGAAACATCTTAACTTTACTTGGAAGTAGTGTTCTCGGTCTTATTTCACTCGAAATCATACCATTTCACTCAGAAAATCTTATCTCAAACAGTATCCACTCGGAATTATATCCATTTACACTCGGAATTTCATTTGGAAACTTTCCATTAATCCTTAATGAATGAATTTTCTAAAAATTACAAATTTTGGGATGTTACATCCATCCATGACATTCAACAAACAATATTACACTAATCATAATTCCTGTATATATCAACATCACATGTATATGGTAGGACCATCCATGGTCTCCACACCTAAATATCATCATCATCCACTATCATATCATTCATTGTAACAAGTATACATCCAAAATATAGACTAGGCTTCCAGTGTGTGTGTGTGTATGTGCGTGTATGTATGTATATATATATACACATCAACTATCAAAATAATATATACCCAAGAGCCGGCCAAGGCTACTACCAAAATACTATACAACCTATATACACTATGTACAGGCATTGTCCTCACAAATATGGTGATACCTCACCAATCACCATCGCGGCTCAAGTCCACTGAAAGATAACTGATCCGGTCTAGATACCGGTACCTAAAGTTATGACGTCAGAATGACCTCTTGGAGGAGCAACCGGTGTCACCGGAAGACAATGCCACATCGATTATCCGTTGTCACCTCATCCGTTCGCACTTCATTGACTACTCCATCCGTCCTCGCCACGATGGATGCTTCATCCGTTCTCATTTCCATGTCGTGTATAACCTTTGCCTCAGAATCACTATGAGATAAGAGTTCATTATAACTTATCAGCGAAGATACCCTGTATACCTCAGAATCACTATATCAATTATCGCAGAGAGTAAGTACAATCATCAACGAAATATACGGAAAGGTGATTATCCTCCATTCCTGTCTCAGAATCGTACTCTGATAATTAACCTACCCCCCTGACACACTCTGAATACTGAGCCATTTTGATTGACACAATATACACGCTATCAGAACCAAGAGGCTCACTTGCACCCAACGATTCATTTCCTACGTTCAACTATAAATAGCATATTCCAATACACATGCAGGGTTACGTTGTTCCATCTTACATATTTACTATTGCATTGCTTGAGTATTCATCGAGTTTCATACACTCTTCTAACTTGAACGTCGGAGAATCTTCACAGGTGGCACCACCTTTCGCCCCCTTCAACGCGAAACTCTGGTGTGAAGGATCTCCAGGACAACAAGACCGGTTTCTCCCACTGAGAGGCCGGATTATAATACCGGATACCCACTGTACCGGTGTACAAACCCTAAAACATCTATACTTTTGTGGCTGGTTCCACACCGGATTCTAGACCCCAGTTCAGACCAGTTCAATAACCATAATAAAGGGGTGAGCATATTATATAATAAATGATAGCTACTGAATCGGATTTCCACCTATCCAATTCTACACATTACATCAATATAATCCATCATCACTTAATAAAAATTCATCAATCACAATATAATCAACATATCAATGAGACCTCATAAGCTATCCAAAGTTTCACCATTCAAACATAATATGCAAATGCATATGCATGCGGATCCGACTCTAATGATGAGATTACACTGGTGTATAAATTTTCACAACATATATCATCAATTCTGTTTTACCGGTACCGAACCGCTCGCCTATAATGTAACACCAGTCACTCTCAGTGACAATGGCAACCACAACTAGGTGTTACGGGCTAGCCTTAAGTCTAACTCAAAGGTGGTTATGGAATTCGGAGAAACCACCACAGGGTTTGTGCCTTACCATCAGGCCGCCCTCCCATTTGGGCCGGTATCACAGGCCCCCTGTAGTCTTGTGTGTGTTGCTATGCCAAATAACAATCAATCATCAATAGACCACTTGATTACTATCACCAGGGGCCACCACTTGGTTACCACCACCAAGGGATTTCCATTTAAATTCATAACTCGTATAACATGCATCAACTAACCATTTTCACAATCAATTATATCACTACTAAGCTACCTCAAGCTTAATTGACATCATCGTTCATTTAATCATTACTTGCATCTCATGAAAAATCTCATTACCATCAATATTTAATTGCATCTCATGCATTACAATAACACCACTTTAATTATTCTGTCGCATCTCATGTGTATAAATATTAATCCAATCAAGTCATACATCTCGTGTAACATTTAATCATTAATTTAATCACTGAACTGCATCTCATGCAATTTAATATCAACACCATGGACGAAACCTATCATAATCGTCGATAATTCTCAATTATCATACAAGCGGGGTATACTAACAACATCTCACAATTTAAACAATTCAAACATCATATTTCACAAATATATAAATCATAAACATGTCAATATACCCCTAATCCGTCCATAAACTATGCATTTAAAATATAATAGCTCCCCCTACCTGGAATAAGGAATCCCAGAAGCTCCCCGAGCTATCAAACGCTATCTGATCGCTAATCACAAGCTCCAATAATTCCTAAAGTTATTAATAATATATTTTAATGCCATAATCACTATTAAAACTTCATTTCGAGCTATAAATCATCTCTCAATAATTATTTCGACAAATATAACTTACCGACAAGCTCAAACAACTCCAGTTCTCGCTTCCGATTATATCTAAAGTTATCTGAAGCTATCTGATCACTAATCCAAAGCTTCTAAAAATTCTAAAATACAATTATTTAATTTTTAATAACTCGCACATTATTAATTTCATACTTTGAAGCTTGTAACAAACATTATGTTTAATATTCGGTAATTATAACTTACCGATAAATGTTATCTACCTTCGATACACGCCTCTGACCGATATCCAAGCTCTAAATCGCCTCCAAAATGATTCCTAAATTATAATTAATTTAATTAACACTCAAATCCTACAGAACGGAGCCAAAACAAGCCACCAATAATTATTTTATTAACTAAAGACTTACCGAATCAAGTCATCGACCTTCAAAACTCGCTTCCGATTAAACCTCAAGCTCTGAACCACTTCGAAATGCCCCCAAACAATTTTCTAAATTAAATTAATTCCGTTAATGCTCATACTTCACATAACGGAGATTAAACCAACAAACGATTACTACAGAGCTTACCGAAACGAAGAAAACAAAAACTCCAATAGCTTTGAGGGGTACCCACAACCAACCAAGCTTCAAACAACTTTCAACCCATGAATTTAGAAGAATTAAGGATTGAGGTTTGAAGATACAACACAAGATGAAAATGGGTCCCAACCATTACCTTGTCAATTTCTCAAAATTAAAGCTTTTCCCTCATAGCCATGGCAGCCCATGACACAAGGAAGGAGAAGAAGAAGAAGATGATGAAGCCTTGTCTTAATTAAGGAATCATAAGAAGAATGGTGCACATGGGAATGGTACTCGCGGAGAAGGAGAAGGAAAATGGAAACAATTTTTCCCTTTCAGCATGTGTGAAGACTGAGAGAAAGAAGTGAAATTGATCTTCTAAATTTCTTTTTTCCTGAACAGTGGCAGGCGTGAGTTGAGAAGCAAATGTGAATTCTATTTTTTTTTACTTCCACTTGCCCATGGGCCTGCGTGAAATTAAGAAACAATGTGGCCCATCACTGCACCTCCAATTTCACGTGAATGAAAAGCCAATTACAATGGCATTACAATTGTTAAGTTAAGGTTAATTACGTAATTGTACACGTTTAGTTAATTTTAAAACCAACCAGGTAATTAACAGTAAACCCAAAACTTACCCCGATAAATTCTAAAAATTAATTTAATCACTTGGGATTATTTTACTTATTCAATTTATTTAATTAACCAATATAATTTACCCAAAAATTAATTTTTAGGATGTTACAGAAATTATTAATTAATTAATGATATTAAATAAGAAATTAAATAAATAAATAAAACAATTAAATAAGTTTTTGTCTTTAAGTTTTGACTAATTTTTTATTTTGGACCGTTAGTTATTTGTCATTTATTTTGTTATTTATGTTATTGAATATGTTGAAATTGATTACTAAAAATGTTGATAGTAAAAAGATAGAGTTAATTTTTAGAAGTTAAAGAGTGTTATAAATTAAAGAGACAACAACATATGTCATAATATTTTCATTTGTTTTGTTAATAGTTACATATATTTTAAGAACCAGTTTTAATATATTACAATCTATTTTAACATATTTTAGGAACCAGTTTTAACATATTAGAATCTATTTTAACATATTTAATAATATAAAGACTAAAACCAATAAAAAATAATTAAGTGAACAAAAAAATTAAATAAAAATATAAAGATTAAAACCATATTTAACCATAAATAAAAAGACACATTAAATATATTTTTTAAAAATTTGAAAGAGAAATAAAAAGAAGCATAGTAATTCTTATGTAGGATCACTGAAGTCACCATAGTTTAAGTGTCCGTTTGGTATGCAATTAGGGAAATAAAATTATAAAAATGGAAAAAATTTAAAGCTTAATATTCATCTTTTACGTCGTTCGAGACAATCAAAACTTCATTTAATTATAGAATCTTTTTTTAGAGTTCGTCAAATCAAGATTTAATCGACCTTAATTTTTAACCAAACAAGCCATAATTATGGTGGTCCTTCATGTTGTTGCTTCTGGTAAGTGGTAGAGTTCAACCATATAGAAATTGTTGTGAGATTAAGTGTTTATTTGGTTCTCCCACTTTCTCCGTTCCGTCTCCGTCAACACCAACAAACCTCTGTCTTCCTTAACGAAGTCGTGTTTGGTTCACCCTTCGTTGTCACAACCTCCGTCGAAGTTCCGTTTCGCGACCCCAAAACTCCGTTCGCGTCGAGGTGGGTCTGAGCTCCCTTCACTGAATGTGGTTTGGGGAAAAGACCACGGTAACCTTGCATGCGACACAAAGCTGCGACAACAACCCCCAAAGGCCTAAGCTTTATACTGTTGGAGTGGAGATCTGAAGGAAAGGTTAAAGCTTGAAGCCGATCGGTGAGAGGTGAGGGTTCCGTCTCTTCCTATTCTTCATTTTTTCTAGTTTTTTGTTTGGTGCTTGGATCGAGCGTGGGTGGGTCTGTTTTGGGGCTTGGTTTTCTGGTGTAGCTGGTTGTGTGTGATGGTGTGGACGAAGGGAGGGTGGTGGTGGGGGTGGGGGTTTCGGGTTTATGGTGGTGGCCGTTAGGGGTGTGGATTTATAGTGGTGATGTGGTGAGGTGGAGGGTGTGTGGGGTTTGGGGGTGCTGGTGTCTGTTAGGGGAAGGGAGGTGACGTTTGGGGTGCTGATGGTAGTGATGGCTGTAAAGTGATGGGGGTGATGGTGTATAGGTGTGCATTTGAGGTTACGGTGTAAGGTAACTATTTTTTTTTTAGAAATTAAAGAAATTGAATTTAAATTAATTATGTAATGTTTTATGTAATTTATTTGTGTTGATTAATTAGGTAATTTATAATTATGTATTTATTTTTTGTTGTAATTTATAATTTATGTGTTGATTAATTAGGTAACTTATAATTACGTATTTAATGTAATTAACATTTTTGTACGTTATTTAAGGAAATTTATAATTACGTTTTTAATGTAATTAGTAGGATTACAATCATATTATTCTGATCAAACATAATTCTGTACATTATTTTATTAAGGATTTTATAGCTGAAAAGTATTGTAAATAAATTACTAATTACTAAGATGTTTTATATTAATAAGGGATAACAATCATATTTTGTGAAATTAACAATAATCACATTGTTTTAATAATGGAAAAAGCTTAATTAGATTTTATTAAATTAACAATAATTATATTTTAATTTATTAAAAATATATATTCTAATTATACATAATATTATCTAATTTGCTAAAAAATAATAATTTAATTTGTTTTAAAAATACATTTTAATTATATAAAATATATATACATATTTTGATATAATATACATTTAAATATTATTAATATATATATATATATATATATTCAATATATTTTTCTTTAATAGCCCTTTTGGTAATTTTTCATCAAACCTTTATTTACCCAACTCAATTTTTTCTCTAACTAAACACAATCACTAATTCTCAACTTACTTTTAAAAATTAACATCCAAATACAACTTTGCTTACAAAACCCTAATTTTCTCACATCCGTTTATAAAACCCCAATTATCTAAAACCCAACTAATAACCAAACAAACCTAAAGTTAATTTGGCAAAGGCCACCAGCGTTTTATTAGGAGGTCAACCAATTAGTCTCTGCCACCCCTTTTCCTTCTCCCTACCTAAATTAGATTGTCCAAGATTTTTCTGCACTGAAAATAAACAATATGATGAAATTATTAACAAAATTTTGAAAACGAGTTTAATTGTAATATCTTGATATAATTGTTATTACCAGAGTCAACTTTATGTCAATTCATGATTTGATTGGTGATAGTATAAAAAATATTTAGATTTAAAATGTATTTCAAACTCCTTACAGATTGATTAAAATGCTTATATATTTTAGAAAAATAAGAAAAACAAGATGACAAAAAAAACTAATTTTTTGGTTTCAAGAGGTAATAAAAATTGTTAATTATGGTGAATCACAATATTGTTTTCGTAAAACAATTAATATTTTAAAATACAAAATATAAATGTAACTTTGCAATATATGTTGACATGACCAGCCCGTACGTTCACATGACCAACTAATTGAAGATTTGACATTCTTAATTACGTGAAATCCAGTCAACAATTAAAAGCAAAAGCTACGAAATGTGTTTGAAATACTACATACAGGATCTGATTATAGTCTAAAAATTAGAAATTATGTTCTTGCGTTGCACAAATTTATTTAATATTTAATTTTTGAAAAGATATAAAAATAATTTTAATATATAATATTCAAAATTAAATTGAAGATATAGTTTTCTATAAATATAACTGATAATAAAAAGACAGTATTTTAACACCATATTTCATATTTGACCAGGTGATAGTAAAAAAATAATATAATTGATAATAAAAAAATATTTCTTGTATGAAAACAACATTAAATTTATTACATATTTCAAATTTAAATTCAACTGCAGTTTTAAATGAACTTTAAAATTGTAAATATAATTTTAATTTTAATATTTTATATTAAAATATATTGAAAATTTGAAATTTTAATGGTTATAAACTTAATTTATATTGAATTTCAAAGTTTATACTTATTACATTAAAATAATTTCTATTTATAATGAACTTCGATATATTTATATATTATAGTAAAAATTTAAAATTAAAGTAACTAAGAATGATACTGTAGTTAATCTTATATATATTTCTCAATTTATTAATATTTTAACTAAAAATATTAAGTCTATTATATATTTTAATTATTTTAATGAAAACAAAAATGAAAATTTAATTTTTATAGAATATATTAAAATTTAAAATTCTAATAGTTATAAATTTAATTTATGTTGAAATTTAAATTTGTATTTATTATATTAAAAGTTAGAAATTTTAAATTTTAACAAACTACTAAATAATATTAATTTTAATAGCTATAATTTTAATAAAATTATATTTTTATATATTATATTAAAATATTTTGAAAATTTGAAATTTAATATTTTTAAATTTAATATAAAATAAATTTCAAAATATCTATATTTTTATATATTATATTACAGTTTTTAAAATTAAAATTACAATAACTAAAAATGATAATACGGTTAGTTTTACTTTTATTTCTCATTTCTCGATTCTTGATTTATAATTACAATAACTATGAATGCTACGTGTAGTCAATATATCAATTCAAAATTATTGTAACTTTTAATGAAATTTAAAATTGTAAATATAATTTTAATTTTTACATTTTATATCATTAATTTAGATTGAATTTGGAAATTTGTATGTATTGTAATAAAAGTTAACAATTTTAATTTTTAATTCCAATTTTTGAAATATTATATTAAAATTTTAATTAAAATTTGAAATAATAAATAACTATAAATTTAAATGTGTACCGTATATATTTGAAATAAAAATATATAGTATATTTTTAGTATATTGATATTTGATAATATTTATAATTTTAAATTATTACATAATTAATATTAAATTTTTATATTTAAATTAAATAATTATAATATTTAATGTATTATGTAACATCCCATTTTCATCACAAATAGGAAATAGATATTAATATATCTTTCTTGAGAAATACTTACTATAAGTTAGTTTATTTTGATTTTGGTATTTATATTTAATTATGTTTTATTTAAATAATAATAATAATAATAAAAATAAATAAAAATATTTCTGAATGAGAATTTTAAAATGACTTAATTAGTATTCACTAATTAAGAAAATTATATTAAGAATTTTTAATATCTTTATTATTCATCATTTTTATTTTATGTTCTTATATTTATGTTTTTACATATTTAATATTTAATTATTATTAGAATTTTAAAATAAAATTTTGAAAGAATTAGACTATGGTTCTTTAGAACTTTTTGATCTACATAATATTTATGATTTTCTATAATTTTTTGAAAATTTTGAATTATTTTAATAAAATAATATATTTTAAATAATTTTAAATTCATATAAAGTTGCTTAAAATTAAAAATATTTACAAGAATGTAAAGTTAAATTATAAGAAAATTTTCTAAAATCTATTTTGAGTAGACTTATCTAAAAATTATCGGTTTGAGTAAAATCTTGATTTTTACCAATCGTAAAAAAATTGAAAACGTACTAATAAATGTTTATTAACAGAAAATTTTAGATTTTTAAAATTTAAACTTTATATTACTTATCATAAAATTAGTGAGAACCGATATAATATCGTTAAATTTTAAAAAGGATTAATTTTGAATATTTAAAATATACCGAGTGAAAGGTTACTATTTGGCTTAATAATTCTGCCGACATTTACTATGCAAAACACTGTGCATGTATGAAATTTTCAAAAGTTGCACAGTAACCAGGTTTTAAATTTCAAAAAACGCATAGTACTTTTATATTAAAATAATAGAATGCATAGTAAATTTTTTTCCTATAAATACCGAAGGAATTCTTCTTTAGAATTCACAATTTCAGATTAAGTTTTCTTAATATAGTAGTGTTAGTGAGATAGTGGTGGAAGTAAGAGAGAGAAATAATTTTGTTGGAAGAAAGTTCTGCTAAAATTCTAAGGTACGAATACATCTCTTTTATATTTTTTAGGATTATTTTTATATCGTTTTTAGAAATCTATTATTATACTGGAAATAATATTATTTTAAGTTACTATTCTGCATAGTAACACTATTTTAATAGTAAATTACTATTTCAATAGTAAATTACTATTCAAATAGTAAATTACCTTTACTGTTACTATTTACCTTTACCATTCACGTTTTACTATTTACTGTTACTATTCACGATTTACTATTTACCGTTACTATTCACGATTTACTATTTACTGTTCCTATTCATATTTTACTATTTACTATTACTATTTATTGTTACTATTCACTATTCACTATTCAAAATTTACCATTTTTATTTTAAGTAGTAACCTTAATTTTCATCTTGTAATTATATTAAAATGAAATTGGTATGTTTTAGAACTCGGAGACGAGGCGCGCACGGATTTTCAATAACGAATCGGTATACAAGAGGTAAGGGGGAGTGAGATAAGAATATAATATGAAAGACATAAGAATAAAGGGAGGAGTCCCCTACTCCTTTTAAATTTAATAATATTATTATTTTAAAGTAATAACTTCTCAACTTAAAATTTATAATAAATTTAATATATTGTGTAACTTATTCTGAAATATCTATACATGGATCTGAATTATTATAACTTATACGGACTGGACTAAACCTATGCAAGGACTTGGATTTTTATATCCTATATGGATCGAACTAAACCTATGCAAGGACTTTGACTATTATAACCTGTCTAGACTGAACTATACCTATGCGAAGACTGGATTATATATATGGACTTATATAGACCCGTGCGAGAAATGGACTATAAGGACTCAAAAATCAAAACTACTAATTTAAATAACCATTAAAATTTGAATTATATTTATGAGCGATATTTAGTTGATTTGACTTGATTATAATTAATTGTATTTGATTTCGATTAATAATATTGTATTAGACTATGATTAATAATATGCAATTATGATTGATGATATTTGATTGTGATTGATGAGATTACTATACTTGATTATGGTTGATGAATGATTGATGACCTTGTGATATGAAGTTTGAGCATATAGCAAACATGACGGAAAGTTAAAACTCAGTAAGAATTTTCTTACCTTACTCTTTAAATTTTTATTCCAAAAGAAAGTATTTTATCATTATTTTAGTCTTTTATTTCTTCTTAGAAATAATTTTCACTAACTTTATTTTTAATTTCAATAATAAAATCATGTATTAGAAAGAAGCTATTTTATGAAAATCAGAGGTTGAGATAATTAATTCTTGAATTAAAGAAAATTTTTATAGTTTTAAATATTCTTAGTTAATGATTTTAAATTATTTTCTTTAGAAATTAGAAGTTTAAAGTAAATTATTTTGGTTTTCCCCAACGAAATAACTAAAGAATATTTTGTCGAGATTTCTAAAACTCAATCTAGTTAAGATTCAAATTGAGAAAGATTATGTAAATATGTGAAGATTTTTAAGAGAAAGTTTTGAGATATTTAAGGCTTGGAAACTCAATTTTGGTAAGATCTGAATTTGAAGACTGTACTAAATTATTTCAGTATAACAGAAGTTCAAAGAAGAACTTATGGGAATGTACAGTTTATTGTGATGATTTTGTGAACCTTTATGGTATTTAATAATTGAGTTTCTAAAAGTCTTAACCAACTAAATATGCGAGTAGTTCATGCATCATGAATCATTAAAGAGAAATGAGATGTGATATTGCCTGGGGACGGATTATAGAAACCGAGGATACATTAGAGGAGGCTTAATTGCGAGCCTTGGGATGAGAGGGTGTGAAAGGGTGCTTCAGGTGACCTGGGGTCGGTCCCTAGTGTCGGGTACTTTCACAATAAAAACTTTCTCAGTCTGACTAGTCTCTAAGTGTTTCCACGCCAGTTGAGCTGTTCATATGCCATGAAGGCATTTATGTTATTATTATCCAGAATTTATGGAACAGTGTAAACTTCTGGTTGGCCCAGTGCAAACTAAAACTTTAAGGGCCCACATGCATAGAATGAATGAGATGATAGTATTAAAAACATTGCATGACATTCATGTGATTGTGACATTCTATGTGGGTGGTTGTGGATGAAAATATAATTATTATGTTATAAAAACTCTATATTCATAATTGATTATGTATATGATTGTGATTGAAATTATTATATTAGATTGTGAAAACCCTTATGCTTATGTCTTATCTGTAAAGTATTATATTCTGTTTCTCACTCCTTCTTGTTTGAATTTTGTGTCCAAAATATATGTTATATGATATATAGCTAGCAGTTCAAGATGAAAGGATGAAATTACAAGAGGATAAATTGGTTTCATCCTCAATCGGATAGGAGAAGAGATGTGACAAGAATAGGATTCAAGATCACATGGTTTGAAGATAAGGAAATAATTGGTTACAGTCGAAGTAGAGGTATTAAATTTTTAGTTTTAGTTTACCTTAATACAATATTAAGTTGGATGATTGTAAATCAATGTAAAGGTTAAACTTTAATAAACCTTATTCTTTGGATATGATACTGTAATCTTTGATCACTTATGATTTTCTGAAAGTTCATTTTATCATTATGAATAATTTTAAAACTTTTTACTTTCAAAATTCAAAGAAAATTAGATGTATATACGTCCTTGTATACACGAGATAAGAAGTGATAAATATGTATATCTTTCTTAAAAGAAAGAGCAAGAAGAATAGATATATGTCTCGTGTATATAAGGGGGTGTTACATATTACAGGTTAATTTTATTATATATATATATATAATGACTAGTAGTAGTATTTACTTTTGTCCTTTGTTAAAGATTTTAAAAATAATTGATTAACACATCAAACATCCAAACATATTATTAATTATTAAATGTCACCAGCGACGTTCGTCCATATCTGGATGCTCATGCGGAGAATTTTGAAAACTTTTAAAATAACACAAAATTTAAAAATAAATACTGTTTTCTTTTTATCTCCTGAAACTTATCAAAACCAAATACGTGTACCTTTTAAATTCCCATCATCTTCTCATGGGTAAGGGTATATATTAAATGTGGCAATCTCTTTCACAAATCTAAACTCAAAACGTCAAACATTTTTTTTAGTTTTGTTAATAAAAACTACTTCTTTTAAAATAATATATTGAGTTTTAATATTCTTTTTTTTGACATCAAGTGTGAATAAAGAAGTCTCACGTCAGATAGATATGAGCAAGTGTAAAGGTTAATAAGTAGGTGAACCTATGCACCTAATTCCAATTTGTTTTGAGTTGTAAGATGATGTCCTATACTTTTTGACTTTTCGTTTAAACTCCCCTAATAGTGGTATCAGAGCTGATTGTCAATTGGTTTTGAGTTGTAAGATGGTGTTCTATATTTATTGGCTCCTCCGTCTAAACTCCCTTGACATTTGTATTAAAAATAATTTAATTTTAATGTGTTGTAACTATAAAAAAATTTATATAGTTGACTATATTAAAAATCATCTTGATCGTTACTTTTAATTAATTAGTTATTGCATAATTTAATAATTTTTGTTTATTCAACAATTCGTTATTGAAAAATGAAACATTTACAAAATGTTGGTATGTTAATTATAAATAAATTCATTAAAATAAATTATGCATTCATTGGGTTTACATTATAGAATCCCACTAACCATTTGGGATGAAGTAAATATAAATAACAAATATTCGAGTATAAGTGCTCTTTTGGTTCATAAATATTTCTTTCTTGGAATGAGACACGGTCCTTCACCGCCCTATGAATTTTTGTAACTAAAAAGGAAAAACAAAAAAACGTTAACCAATGTTATACTACTATTTAGAATGATCACTCATCCTGATTTTAAATAATTTTAATAATTTTTAATATCTTAAACAATACTACTAATTTTTTTTTTAAAAAAATAGATGATTTAATGAGCTTTAGTTCTTGATTTACGCGTAAATTTTGTTTTTTCTCACCGTTTTAAAAATATTAATTTAAATCATGCTTTATCGTCTTCTAAGGAGCCTAATTTAAGTTCTGGTGTTTTTAAAAGAATTTTAATTTTTTTTAATCATATGGGTATCTTATTTTAAAGACAAGGAATGTTCATATCATAAACTAACTTTTTTAGTGAAAAGCTTTTCTATTCAAAAGGCTTGAACCCGGAAACGTTGCTAAAGGAAATCAAAAATACTTGTTGGTTATATAGCCGATTTTATTAAAGTCATATTTAATATTTCCTCCCTCTAAATATAAAAGATTTCTTTACCTAATTCAAGTATATTAAGAATGTTGATTAATTTAGTTAAAATTATTAAACTTATTTAAAATTTATGGTTTTTCAAAATTACCCTTAAAGGGACTTATTCTTAAATTTTCTTTATTTATTTAGTTTTTTATTACCATTGGAGTGATAAATAATCTAATTGATTGTTATTTATTATTATATTTATTCCAATAAAAATTATACACTAATAAGGATATTCTATTAAAAAATAATAAATAACATAATTTTAAAATTAAAATTCAATTTTTTTTCTGAAAAAATGTTATATTAAGGTACTAATACTATTTTAAGAATGTAACATTAGTTATCTCAGACACCACATTAATTAGTCTCATGGTGTATGTCGATTGAGTAAATCAATTTTGATTCTAAAATGAATCAACAATAAAGAGTAAAAAGAGTAAACTTAAGTTATTTTTAAAACACGAAAATTTAAATAACATTTTCAAATGATAGGGACAAAATCCGAATTTTACCAGTAACTTAACTTGGGCGGAAAACAAATTTCAAGACTTATATGATGACTTAGTCAAGATTAGTCAAGATTTCAATTTGGATCATCTCCATTATATGGTTCAATCAGAGGGCCGGGGCAAAAAAGGATACGAACTCAGAAAATTATGTATCCTTCATTTTGTCCCATAATATTGCATAATTTAATTAGTTGTTGCAGAGAGTTGATCCATGCTACAAAAGAATTCATCTTAGATCACCTCATAATAATAATTTATTCCAAATCTTTAATTCATGAAGATGGGAGGTGATTGGTGCCATTGATCACAAGATGAAAAGTTTCTGACGATAGACGAATTATCCATCACAGATCTTTACAATAACTTAGCTAGATTATATTAATGACACTTAACAGCCACAAACTAGTGGTTCTGCGACATAAAATACTGTACCTTATTGCACCACGTCTTGTGTACAGCAGCAGGGTGTATATATATTTTTAATTGGATCAATTTGTTCATGGCTCGGATCCCAAGAACCAATCCACTTTCTCCCAATCCAACAAAGGGTCGTAGTCAACATCCATTTGGGTACCACTTTCCTCACCGTGCGAGGGTTGACCAGAGGATGAACTCTCAGGTGAACTCGCAATTTCCATTTGATTATTATGACAATCGCAAGAAACTTTCTGTTGCTGTTCTTCACCTGCATCTTCAACACCTGCAGGGTAATTTAGCGCCACCCTCCTTGGCGCTGGTCTTCTATCAAATGCCCTCAAGCACTTCGATTTCTTGTACACTCGACATAAACTGAATTCTTGCCTTAACTGCATACATAGCACAATCAAAAAGGTTAATTAATTACCTATATATTAAGAAGTGAAACAATAATAACACATGAGACTAAGTTAAACAGACGTAATTATTATAATCTTTTGACACAAGTTCGATTTTTAAGAATAAAAAAAAGATATCTACGAAGTTTCATGTTACTATGATACGTACCATGGGAATTGCTTGATTTGAAGAGGATGATGATGGTTCAGTATTTTTGATGGCCTTGTACTCATTCATTTTCCAATCGGTTTTCTTACCATTAGGAGCTCTGCCATTGTAGAAAACCATGGTCCTTTTCATGCCAATGATGCGATTGTCAAAAGAATAAACGTGATTCGGAGACCCAGTAGCCTTCCAATACCCAGTACTCGTGAGACGATTTGGTCTCCCTCCTCGAAGTTCACTTTCTTGCCGAGGAATGAAAAAAAACCATTGCTCCGTGTCCTTCATACTCGCCTCTCCTGAAATTTCTGGAAAAAAAAATAAAAATAAATATTAGTTATTTGGTAGGAATAAAATATTAATTCATGAGACATGCAATAATAAAAGTATATATAATAATGGGGTGACGAAATGAGAATGAATTTACGTGGGAGTTGGGAAGGGTTGTAGTCATAAATATCAACGACGGGAATAACTCGATTCATGTCGTCCCTTTCTCCATGAAGCTTATTGTGAAGGTAGAAGGAAATAAGCTCTTCTTCTGTGGGGTAGAAACGATAACCTGGTGGCATATTTTCCATAATCTCTGATCCAATTTTCATGCACTTGCTCGTGTTGTGTGTTGTGTATTGTGTATATATAATGGAGGAATGGCACTGATAGCGGTTTCTGAGAATATGAATGAGTGAGAAAGTTAGGCATAGTTGCAAAATAGATACATAGCCATCCTCCGTGTGAAATGAGAAAAAATGTTGCATCAGAATCCTTCTCCTTTGCCACGAAATTTCCACTTCACGCGCTTCATTCTTTGTCATTTTCTAATCTCCGTACTGTGCCTTTCTGAAAATTCAGATGCTTATATTTATTCAATGAAATTTATAACATAGCTGAGTGTTGAACCTATGTTCTAGGAAAAAAAAGACTCGTGCAACTTTTACCATACTGAGGGCCCGTTTGGATATCAACTTTGATCGCTTAAACTTGACCAATTTTAAAAAGAAATCTTACGGTCAAACGAAGTTTTGATTATTTTAAATGATGTGAAAGATCAATATCAACCCTTAAATTTTTCTATTTCCCCAACCCCGTTTCCCCAACTGAAAACCAAACGGACCCTAAATGTATCCCTTACTGTATAAATGGTAAAGATTATATATATAATATTTTATATTAAATTAATTAAATATATTATATATTTTCGGTAGATATATTTAAAAATATTAAATATCATATATTATTAACATATAATAATATATTTAAGATATTTTGTCATATAATTTCAACATGTGGGTTTATTTGGAGACACATGTGCCAATCAAATTGTTACATGGTTTGTCATGTCATTGACAATGTTAGCACAAAACTAACAATAACTAAATTGAAACTTTATAAAAAGATAGAAAATCAACTTGAAATAAAAACAAATAGGGAACCAACTTAAAACGAACTCAAAAGATAAAAAATTGATGAATCTATTTAACCTATTTTAACCTTTTTTTCAAATATTATTAAAATTTGCAGTTGATAAAATTTTCAATAATGATATTAATTTGGGCCTAAAACCTGCCTCAATCTAAATGTATAACACTGGCTACCAAAAAGGAAACATGATACATACGTGTCCCATGAAGCACACAGACTCGTATCCTCTACATTTAGGTCACTTATGACCAATGTCTAAGAGGGGAACTCCAGTGGTGTTACGGACATACTGGGCCTAAAAGCTGCAAGTATATCAGATAGGACTACATCTATGATAACCTTTTCACACTAAAAAGACAGATGATGACAGATGTCACATCAAAGTTGGTCCCTAATCAATGCATATAAATACGTGCATTCAATACTCACAAGGTAACACATTTAATACCAATAATACTCCAGTATTGATATCTTTACTGACTTAAGCTTCGAAGTGTCTTTGTATGTAACACTTAAATTCGCCCCTCAATGCGAATCATGACGAGCAATTGAAATAAAGCGTGAAGACTTTAAGCTTTCACTGAACTCAAAGACACATAATACCAGAACCCATTATACCAACATAATACTAAGTGATAAACCTATGTTTGATACCATGTTTTACCGAAGAAATCCGTCCCCATATATCAAAAAGTTTAGGTATAACTATTTGAGAATATTTTATCCCATTGTTAAGCTCTGTTTAACGAAACTAGTGGATAAGTTAGCTAAAAGCTAAAAAACTAGGTTAAAGCTGATAGGCTGACTGAAAACTTAAGGCTGATAGCTAAAGCTAGAAGATATATATCTTTTACATATAGATACAAGTGATTTTCCAAAATAGCTTATAAACTCAAGTTACTTCAAGTGACTTTTTTTAAAAAGTTACAAGATACTAAAATAAACTCTTTTACCAAACAATACTATTTTGTCTAACAAACTTTTAAGCTACTAAAATAAGTTACAAACTAACTTAACCCTCTAGTTATAGTTCATTCAGACATAGCCTTAGTCGTGAGCTCCCATTGAACTCAAAGACACATAATACTAGAACCCACTGTAATAGCATAATACTGAATGATAGAGACACGTTTGATACCACACATTGTTCAGGTATAACTAGTTATTTGAGAATACTTTATTCCCACTGTTAAGGTCTATTTGGCAAAATTAATGGATAAGCTAGTTAAAAGCTATAAAATAGGTTAAAGCTAATAAGCTAACTAAAAACTTAAGGCTGAAAGCTAAAGTTAAGAGATATATATACTTTTTAAATATAGATACGAGTGATTTTTCAAAATAGCCTATAAACTCAAAAATTACTGACTTCTTTAAAAATTACTTTTCAAAATGGCTTATAAACTCTTATTAAGCATAATTTCACTATTTAATTTCCTAGTTTAGTCTTGTACATCTCTCATTTATTTCACATATTTATTATAGTCATTTATTTAAAGAGTGAGGATATAATAAAAAATAAGTAATAAATGATTTCTTAAACTCCTAAAGTGATAGATAAAAAGAAACAATTTTTTTAAAATAGTCAGATAAAAAAAAGGAAGTATCAATCTATACAATTTCTTAGAAAATTTTTATTATTTTTATTTTTCCTTGTATAAGATTGTGTATGTTAAAAAAATTGTATAGAAAATAAACTAATTTGATTATAATTTGGTAAAAAATATTTTTGATGAAAAAAATGATTTAATGTTGAGTGATAGATGTATTGAAGCGATAATAGTCAACTTTTGAAATAGAACGTGAAGTGTAATGGAAAATTTGCAATCTTGTCTTGGTCATTGTGGAGGGTTAATTTACCCTGAAAGTGATTAATTAGGTTAATTGAAATTTGGTTTGGTGACTGAGTTCCCGCATGGTTGACAACCTTGTTCATTTTGACGTTTGAAGTTTGAACATAAAACAACTCTAATTTTGAGTAACTTGTGAACCAAGAAGTAGTGGCTCGTTTGGATTGGAAAATATCGAGAATCAATTTTTTTCACTGTGATATAAATTAATTCTCAAATTAATTTTAAGCGATACTAAAAAAAATAGAAATTAATTTTAAGCTATAAATTATATTTCATGTTTAAAATTTAATTTTGTCAAAAGTGAACTTGTGGATGGAAGTTTCCACCATGTTCTATGTTTGAATAGAATTAATTTCAAAATAGAATACATATAATTAAACTAAAATTAATAATAATTTAGTTGATAATTCGAAACTAACTTTGTCAGACGATAAAACAGGGTCTGAAATTGGTGTAGTCCGAAACTAGCTACACTCGCCGAGCATGTCAACAATTTAAAATTTTGAATGCATAAGTAAACGAATTTCAAAGAATTTCTTAAAAATTCCATTGGTAATATGGATTTTCCTAGGGTTGTTTTTTATTCCTCCGGATCAGGGGAGGAATCCTTTCTCTCCACTATTCTCCCTGATTTTAACATAATAGTTGTTATTCTTTTTAAGTCAAACATCTTATTTACTCTATTGTTGTGTAAATATAGTCTCAATTTTTTTTTATATTTGAAGTTACATTTTGAATAATAGGAGCCTAATTTTATTAGAGTAATTATCTAGGATTTTATATTCTACGTATTTAGAGTGGACATTTTTAATTTAATTTCCTATTTTTTGAATTAAGAAAGATGAGAAAAATAAATAGAAAAAGTGAGAGATAAAATATTAATAGATAAGTGATAAAGATGGACAAAAAGAAAAACAATCACAATGTACATAAGAATAATATAATTGGTTTTGAATATATATATATATATATAAAATGTGAGAGATCATTCTTAATCATCTCTTACTTTTATCTCTCTTTTTATTTATTTGCATCTATGCAATTAAAAAATATATTCCAAAATCAAGGAAAGAATTTTTTTATTATCCCATTTTAAGGTTAAAACTTATGTTCATTACCTTACAATCAATTTAGTTGTATACCTTTTTATTAACTCGGTTGCTTACATTTTGAAACATTTTTTAAGTGGTTCTTTTTGTTAATTTAGGCTTTATTCGAGGTGATTTATAGCTTATTGATGGTTCACAGTCAGACTTAGAAAGAGAGTTGGATAAGTCTTAGACTCTTTTTCTTCGTAAATTTTCAAATCAGAACAAATGTAAGTTATCAAATGATAAAGAAAGAAAATAAGACACGCAAAGTTTATACTGGTTCACTTCCAACACAGAAGCTACGTCCAGTCCCTTTCAACTTGAAGGATTTTCACTATTGTAAAATCTCATTTACAATGACAACACCAAACTTATGCTTCGAGTATTCTTTCACCAAACCACTTCTGGCTTAACTCAAGTATTCTTTTTCAACAAGCCACTTCTAGCTTAACCCAAGTATTCTTTCAATAAGCCACTCCTGGCTTAACCCAAGTATTCTTTCGAAAGCCTCTTTAGGCCAATGTGTTTTCCAACACTCAAACTAGTCTTGGTAACTTACCAAACTTATGCAATTAGTAAAAAAATGTTCTAAGAACTTAGTGTACAAAAATGATAGACAAATTTTAAGATCGAACACTAAGTATTTTTGGCACAAGACCAGAGTCCGCTAGAAGCAGAGCTAGAAAATAATGAGGGTCTTTGTCTTTTTACAAGAAAGTGAACTAAGATTGAATGGTGGATTGAAGAACTTTCTTCTCGGATATTTTCCCTGTGTCAAATGTTCAAACTTCCTTGATATTTATAGAGGCTTGAAGGTAATAGCCGTTGACACTTCTTGAGAGGAGATATATACTTTGGAAATCCTTTGAAGGTATTTTGCCATAGGCTTCTGGAGATCAGACCACGAAGTTGAATCCAGGCTTGAGAGAGGTCTGAATCATATTTCGATATTTTCACGAAAATAGTTTCTTATGTATTTCCATGCACAAAGCTTTTCATGAGTGTATTCTAGATTGAGCGAGGGGTTACTTTCAGAGATGTCCTTGTGAGGTTTTTGACTTGCGATCAGAGTTTGCAGAAGTAGGTACGCTGACATCTGCTGCTCATGTTGATTTTGTTCTTTTTGTTCTTTGATGATAAGCATGCAAATATGGTATGATCATTTCTTTTGAAGCATCACCAAAATAGATTTTCGAACGTTGACAAAGAGTTCTTTATGCAAGATGCTTCCATCAGACTGTTGTTGTTCTACCAGACTTCTTAAAGAATGTGTCCACTCCCTCTTAGTTTTTACAACTTGATCTTTGTATTTTGAAATTGCTTTTGCACTTAAAAGAAAATGTTATAAGCAGTTCAGACTTTATTCTTTTAGCGAAAATACTTAATGATCGATATAAACAAATCATAAAGTATGGGGTCTGGTCCAACAATACTTAAGACTTATACTTTTTTTGTCCAAACTTTCTCTCAAAACTTATAAGTTTAAATTTAAAAAACAAAAGTTTGTTTTAGTTTTATGTTTTAGTTTTCATGATTTTAAAAATTCAAAAAGTTATCATAAAACCTTTATAATTGTAATAAAAAATTTTCTACATATAAATAATAACAATAGTATAATAGTGTTAATAGTAATAATAGATCTTCTATAATGGTGATTATGACAGGGAGGGTCATCGCGGTGGTGGTAGTGGAGAATAATGGTGGTAATGGCAATGATAGAGATAACAATGTTGGCAAAGGGGAAAATAGAGGGTTGGTCATGGCAATGACAATGATAGTTGATACGGTCTCGATACCGGTACCTGGGATAGATAGGTAATTGCATCCGTTCTCACTGTGCTACCGGACTCACAGGTATACCTTCGAACTGTAACTCCGTATGAGACACTCTCCATACCGGAATGTCTAGATTCTTACCTTGTATACCAGAAAGTATCCACGTCACCCGATAGAAGGTACAAGGTATAGTCGCAAGGAGGATATGCGAGAAACGCGATTTTCCCTACGTCGTGTGTCAGAATCGTACACTGAGCAGTGTACTATTTGTCTCCTGGCCCACCTGTGCCTAACGATTCATTCTCCAAGCTCATCTATAAATAGTCGATTCTCACACTCATAAAAGGTGACGTTGTTCTTACTCTTGATACATTGTTCCATTGCTTAAGTTCTCTTAACTTGAATTCTTATTCTGGTTATTGACTTGAGCGTCAGAGAATATTCGTAGGTGACACCACCTTTCGCCCCTCTTCAACGCGAAAGCTTGGTGTGTAGGATCTCCAGGAACACAAGACCAGATTCTCCCACTGAGAGTTCAGATCATAATACCGGATACTCACTGTACCGGTGTACAAACGCATCTATCATTGACGTTTGAGCCTGGTCCCCACTCTGAATCTTTGACCCCAGATTAGACCAGTTCATTGGTACGCCCAGTGGGACTCGTTAAAATTATTTCCACTTTTTATAGAGGTTCAGTAGTCATCTATAGAGGGTAATGGACGCGAGTTTGTTGAGGGGCACGTGGAGGATGTGACTAACCAACATGTTAATAGGAGACTTCTCTTTGAGTCTCCTGGATGCAACTCGAGGAGGGTGATACCTACAGTGGTTTTAGATCCTTGTGTTGAGGTTATAAGGCAACTCAGGGAGGAGCTCACGGAGTTAAGGAAGGAAAGGAGACAGACGGAAGAGAAGGTGGTGTCTCAAGCTGAGGAGACTCACCACACCACTAGAAGAGAAAAATCAGCGACTCTTCAATATTTGAAGATCCCCACATATGATAAGAGGGAGCAGACCCAAGACTCAGATGATGGAGTCAATGGAAGGAAGAAGGAGTCAATGGTAGTGACTCTCAGAGCGTATTGGCTCAACGTCCCCTTTTCTAGGAGACTCATGAGCGTGCCTATTCCCAGGTATTTACAGACAACTCAACCACTCTCCATTGGGAAGTATAATGGAGAAACTGACCCCACTAAGCACCTTGATGCTTACGTGTATGAGGCTATGTACTTAGGAGCTGATGAAGATATGATGTGCAGGATGTTCCCACGTACCTTGATGAATGTAAGGCATTGAAGAATACAATGGAGACCCTCATTCGAGAGGGAAAGTTGAAGCAACATCTCTTTAAAGAGAAATCCTTAGATGAGCCTGAGCGGATGGAGAAGCGAGGTTGTGACCACGACGATGAAAATGATAATAGTCACGCTCCAGTCAATAGATACACTGACGTTGAGAAGCAGAAAAGAGTTGTTATCAACGATGGTGCTCAGAAGGACAATATGCCCTAGCAGCAAAGGTAAGGCCAGTGTGAGGTGATTGATATGATTGCCGGAGGCTTTGCTGGGGGCGGAGCTTCGATCATAGCCCAGAATAATCATCATCGAGTGATTCTATCTGTCCAAGGGAAACCCAGGGACAATCGTCCTTTCAGAGACGATGTGTGGCACCAGTGGTGTTGTTCTCAGATGAAGATTTCGGCCCAACCATCCCTGGGGAGATGACGCTGTGGTCATAGTCGCCGTGATCACAAACAAGGACGTCAAGATGATCCATGTCGATCAGGGGATTTCCTGCGATGTTAATTTTTATAATTGTTTTAAAAGAATGGGTTTCAATGACTCAGACTTATAACCTTATACACAGGAGCTCATAGCTTTTAATGGAGCGAAACAACCCATCAAGGGATATCTTGACGCCCTTGTGTCTTTTGAGGGCGGGCCCGGAGCAAGGACGGTGAAGTCCAGAGTGCTCGTGATTGACGTAGAGTCACCTTACAACGACATCATTGGCCGCCTTATGTTGAATGCTATAGAAGCAATCGTGTCCATGCCACACCTTCTTATCAAGTTCATTGATAAGGACAACCAGGTGTCTTCCCTCCGAGGTGATCAAGAAATGGCCAGGTACTGTTACAACCTGAGCCTAAATATGGTGAAGTTATAAGCGTTCAATAAGAAGATGAAGCTCAACAATGGAGGAACGACGACAAGATCTGTTAGTCTGATTGACCTTGATCCCAGGACGGAGCTGAAGATTAATCCTCACAACCCTTCCAAGCCCACGCCAGAAGGAGGTTTCAGAGACGTTGTGTTAGGAGATTCCTCTGAAAAGATCACGCATATCAACGACAAGTTAGAAACCATGATAAAACAGCGTCTATTTGCGCTTCTTCACGAGTTTAAGGACTTGTTCGCATGGACTGCTGTGGATATGCCTGGGATGGACCCCAATTTCTATTGTCACAACTTATCCATCTATCCTGAGACGAGACTAGTGGCCCAAAAGAAGAGAAGACTGGGCCCTGAAAAGCAGAGAAGAGCTTATGAGCAAACAGAAGAACTATTAAAGGCCATATTCATTAGGGAAGTCAGATACTCCTTCTGGATCTCTAATATGGTGATGGTATAGAAGGCCAATGGTAAATGCAGAATGTGCACAGATTATATAGACCTGAACCGTTGTTGCCCCAAGGATCCTTATCCCCTCCCCAACATCGATCGAATGGTGGATGATTCTTCTGGTTACCAGTACCTATCTTTCATGGATGCTTATTTGGGGTATAACCAAATTCTGATGTGGGAGGAAGATCAAGAGAAGACGGCGTTTATCAATGATCGCAGTGTTTTTTGCTACACCGTCATGCCCTTCAGTTTGAAGAATGCCGGTGCCACTTACCAGCGTATGATCAATAAGGTGTTTGAGGGCATACACACCAAATTAGTTGAGATATACATTGATGACATTATCACCAAGACCTCAGCTCGGGGTGATCATGTCGAAGACTTGCGCCAGGTGTTTACACGCTTGAGGCAGTACAGTATGAGGTTGAACTCATTGAAGTGCCAGACAATTTTGGACATGCAGAGTCTGAAGAATTTAAGGGAGGTCCAATCACTGAACGGAAAGGTAGCTGCCTTGGCATGATTTATGCCTAAAATGGCGCACAGGTCCCTTCCTTTTTACAAGATCCTGAAGAAGTCCAAGAAATTTGAATGGGGAAAGGAGTAGGAGCAAACTTTCTAAGAGCTTAAGAAGGTGTTTTCTAGCCCCCTATTTTGGTAAAACCTGACCCTGGAGAGATGCTTATCCTTTACCTAGCCATCTCAGATGAAGCCCTAGGAGTGGCACTGGTCAAGAAGACCCCGGAAGGACAGAGGCCTGTGTATTTCACCAGTAAGACGCTACAGGGAGTAGAGAGACGGTACCAGAAGATTGAAAAAGCCGCCCTCGCCATTATTTGGGCCTCCCGTCGCCTCAAGCCATATTTTCATACACATCTCGTGATGGTGAGAATGGATCTCCCGCTCCATTCTATTCTGAGCAAGCCAGACCTCGCTGGGAGAATGATCAAGTGGTCCATCAAACTGTCAGAGTTTGATGTTTCGTATGAACCTCAGGGTGCCATCAAAGCCCAGGTGTTAGCTGATTTTGTGTTAGAAATAACTGGGGCAGACCCAACTGTACCATGAAACCATTGGACAATGTACGTGGATGGCTCTTCCAATAACAAGGGATGTGGTACCGGTGTCGTGGTGGAGAGTGATGATGGTGTACACCTAGAAATATCTCTACGTTTCAATTTCAAAATGTCTAATAATCAGGCTGAATATAAAGCTTGGCTCATCAGACTCAGGGCAGCGATTGACATCGAAGCTTCCGAAGTAACCCTCTGCAGTGATTCGTAGTTGGTGATCTCACAGATTCAAGGTGAGTATCAAGTTCGTGAATCCCAGCTCTAATTATATTTAAATTGCGTGAACGAATTGAAGGGAAGATTCTCTACGTTGGAGTTCAAACATGTGCCCAGAGAGGAAAACACTAGGGCGGATATCCTCTTGAGACTTGTAAGCGCAAAGTAGCCTGGGAACACAACATCCGTGGTACAGAGTATATTGACGACGCCTAGCATCCGGATGACCCCGTCACTGAACGCAACCTCGTATCATGCCTTCGATAAGAATTCATGGGTAGTCCCTTACATACGATATTTCGTCGATGGGCAGTTGCCCACTGATGAGTTGGAGAAGAAGAAGTTGAAAAGGGAGTTGCGTTACTTTACGTTGGTGGATGATATGCTCATACAGAGGGGATTTTCTATACCATATCTCCGATGTTTAAATGAAAATGAGGTGCTAAGTGTGCTGGAAGAGGTGCATGAGGGGCAATGTGGACACCACACCGGAGGTAGAAGCCTAATGAGGAAGGTTCTTAGAACGGGCTACTGGTGGCCCACGATGAAGAAAGACTCCATGGAGTTTGTAAAGAAGTGTGATCCGTGTCAGAGATTTTCCAACCTTCATCACACACTTGCCCAGGAGCTTTTTACATCCACCATGCCATGGCCTTTTCATCAATGGGGCCTCGATATCCTAGGTGCATTCCTAACAACCCTTGGTGGCATCAAGTACCTCATAGTTGGGATGCATTACTTTACGAAGTGGATAGAAGTAGAGCCCGTTATGCACATCACCTCAGCTCGGACATGTCGTTTTGTCTACGAGAATATTATAGAGCGGTTCAGAGTTCCAACATGGATTGTTACTAACAATGACACTCAATTTACTGACAGGAAATTCATAGAGTTGCTTGAAGGACTGAGGATAGTCCAAATCTTCTTATCTATCGAACATCCACAAACGAATGGCCAGGCTGAAGTGGCTAATAGAGAGGTGCTGAAAGGGCTTAAGAAGCATCTGGGTGAAGCAAAGGGCGGATGGACAGACCAACTGTGCCATGTCTTGTGGGCATATCGTACCACACCATATTCCTCAACCAACGAGTCTTCATATCGCCTTACTTATGGTGTTGAGGCGATGATACCGGTGGAACTCCAGACTACGTCAACAAGGGTTAAGTATTTCTCTGAGGAAAATAATAATGCCAACCTGGCATCTAAATTGGATGTTCTTCAAGAACTCAGAGAAGAAGCCTTTGTTAGGGATCAGGCTATCAAAGCAAAGGCTGCCCTCCGATACAACAAACGCGTTCAGCATAGCGCGTTCAACGTAAGTGACCTCGTTTTAAAGAAGGCAAGTGTGGGTAATAAGTTCGCTCATCAAGGCAAATTAGCACCGATATGGGAAGACCCTTACAGAGTATCTGAGGTGACTGGCAAAGGGTCATCTCGCTTGGAGAATCTCGATGGTACACCTATCCGTAATAAATGGAACACGCATAATTTACGCATTTATTACAGCTAGTTGGTAAGACGACATGTACTCTTTTTCCTAACTTGAGATTTTTCCCATTGGGTTTTCTCAAGAAGGTTTTAACGAGGCATGACCCTAGCTACGCTTCATTTGTAATTCATATTCAATTTAATGAGAAATATATTCATGACCACTGTGCTTTTACTTCTCGCTTATGGTTGTGATTTATAGCTTTATGAGCGATGTGCACAAGATCCCTCAGGACGGATGATCTTAACTACCTATCCCGTAGTTGACCATGTAACTCCTTGAGTGGTCGAAAGGGTTGTAAGGCTGGTCCTTTTCCAAGGCCACAAACCGAACCCCTATGAAGCTATGGGTTGTAGGGTTGGTCCATTTCCAGGGCCACAAACTGAACCCCGGCGAAGAAACAACCTTCAGGATGGATGATCTCAATTACCTGTTCTGTAATTGACGATGTAACTCCTTGAACGGTTAAACAGATTGTAGGATTGGACCTTATTCAAGGCCATACCGAATTCCACGAAATGGCATCCTAATCGCTTACTCTATGATTGAGTGTAGAAATTCACCCTCAGGACGGATGATCTCAATCACCTATTCTGTGATTAACGATGTAACTCCTTGAGCAGTTTGACGGGCTGTATGATCGACCTTTCCCAAGGACGTACCGAACCCCAGTGAAGATTTACTATTTAGGCGTATAGTCTCAATCTTTCCTCCTTGGAATTGATGACATAACCCCATGAGAAATATGTAGATTCTTTATAGCAGTTCTTGCGAGCAAGGGAACATTATTTATTCAATGAAATATTTCCTTCAGTGTGGCTACCCTACCGGTATGATCGTAAGCCTCAAATCGAAGAATGACTGACAGATTTTACAAGTTAGAGTTAAAGAGCACATTTATAACTATGTAGGAGACAGTGTCGAAAGGAAATAAAATTTTATTGATTGAAGAAAAAAGAAGTACAAGCATTTAATCAAATCCGGAGCTAATCCCGGAACACAGCAAGGTAATTCAAGGAGAAATTAAAGAAAGCTAAGAGGGCGGAGCTTCTTGATGAGTCTCTTCATGCTTTTGGCCATCTTCAGTAGCTTTGCTCCCATCCTCAACTTTCTTTTCAGGGTCCCCCTCGCCTCCGGCCTCATCAACCATTACCCTTTCTTCCTCGGCGGCATTTTTAGGTCCAGGAGTTAGTGGGTCAGGCCCAATACTTTGACCTTCAAGGAGAGGAGGCAGCGCGTATAAAGTCTCAGCAGGCTTCTCATGCCGACCATCTTTCACTACAACTAGTTTCCCCTTATGAAACTCATAGAACGGATCAAGTCCGTACAAGTTCAGCTTCACGATGGGGTTGCGGTAAAAAATTTGACGGACAGCCAGACCAAAAGATTCATGCGCCACGCGGGTGCAGATTTGCATAGCCTTAGATGCCTTAGCCTTCGGAGAGGCAAGGTTTTTTCGAAGCTTCACATTTTCTGCTTCCAGCGACCCGGCTGAGGCACTCATTTGTTTGAGGTCCTCAATTTGGACGAGTAGCTCTCTCTCCTTGTTAGCCCATTCCTCATTTATTTTTGCTCGCCCGGCCTCTACAGCTGTAAGATCTTCACCCAGCTTAGTTGATTTATCCTTCTCGAGGTTGAGTTCTTTCTTCAGCTGGGTGACCTCTTTATTTTCCTCTCTGAGCTCAAAGACAAGCCGCTCCATGGACTTCATCGAAATATTCAGGCCACTAATTTTGATGGCTTGTTCCTTGACCTTGTCCTCTGCCTTCTTCAGATCATTTTCTGCTACCCTCAAGGTTGTTCTCTCTTTAGCAACCTAGGCCTCCTGCTTCTCAACTTTAGCATTGAGCTTCTTAATTTCTCTAGCGTTGTCCTCTGTAGCGCTCAGAGACTCTAGGAGGCCCGATAGTTCAGACAGCTGCCACTTGCCAGGCTGGCAGGCATCTCTGATTCCTGATGGTTCAAGCGTAGGCTCGAGGTGGTAATTTAGCTTAGGAAGGGTAGCAGGCATGGAACCCTCATACCAAAGGTACAGAGTCAGAAAGGATGAGTTGGGGGGAGTGTAAGTAGGAGCAGGTTGTGAATATGATCTGGTAGTGGGTTCAGAGTTGGCAGAGGCATCAGTTTGGGTGATCATTGCCTCGCGCTTCGAAACGTCCTGCATGCTGGTCTCTTCTAAAGTCCTTTGTTTCTTTTTAATTGGCTCAGCAGCAGGAGGTTTCTTGGCATCAACAGCCTTCACCAGTTTCCTTTTGCCTTTATCCTTCTTCTTCTCCACTGGCTGCTCTTGTTGGTCTGTTGGGGGAGCCTCATCTTCCTCGGGGGCATCCTTCAGTGGGACGTCCTCACCCGCGTCCGAGGTAAGAGTGATGGTCTAGGGAATGGATTTGAATGAGTTCCTCTTAGCTTAAATGTTATTTTCTTTGGAGGAGCAGTCGTCTTCTACTAGCATAGACTTTAAATCATTCATGGCTTTGCAAGACGCTTCTATTTCTTCTGCATAAAGAAAGGAAAGGAGTATCAGTATTAAAATAACAGGTATCAGATACTAGCAAAAATGAAAAAATTTTGTAAGAGCAGACTATTACTTAAATATTCGTCCCTTTGGAAATTGGACCCTAAGAGACGTTTACAGGAGAACTCCCGGGCTTCGGCAGTATAAGCCTTTAAGGCGCCCAAGACCTCGATGGAGTGCAGAGAGAGTTCACTCTCTTTTGTGTAGTAAGCCCTGCTGGCGAGCAAGAAGTGCTTGTGTGTCCAGCTGGTGGGGAACTAGAGAATCCCTTCTTTGTTTCGCCAAAACACCAGTTTGTTGGGCTGTATTCTGATCCTTGTATAAAAAGGTTTGAACGACTTCCCGTCGATCTTCGCAGAACCGGTGAAGGACTTGAAGTTTATTATTTTTGAATCACAATGGAGTGTGATGAACCCAAGACCACCCTTCTTGTTTGCATGGAAGACCACTTGGTATGAACACTGGTTTTCCCTTTTCTCTATTTTTGCCATTTGTTTATTAAGAGACCCATCACTAGCTTTCTTTGCTTTTAATTTTTTATTAGACCCATCCTCTCCATCATCTCTGGTTCCCCACGGTAGATTGGAGCTTCATTTTCCTATAACTACAAGCTCTGTTTCTGATACAAGCATGGGAATAATCTGCAGGAGGCAATAGAGATTTCGAAAGTCATTCATAAAAATAATCAAAGGCCCATCCTCTTCTCACTACAATAAATGCAAATAAAAGAAAACTGGGGGGAACAACATCAGGATTTTTTTCTTCACCTTCATCCTCATTCTCTACATCCTCTTCATCAAACCAAAGGAAAAAAAATAAATAAATAAAGAACAGAATCCATCTCCATTACCTTCACTACTCCAAAATCAAAAAACTCAATCTTCACCATCTCATCTTCTTCCATATTACCATCGTAAGATCAAAAACCAGAAACTAAAATAACGCTCATCATTATCCTTCTTTATCAACACACATTCAAAATACCAGGAACATAACAAAAAGGGGTCACTGCTAACCAGAGTCGGCCTGAACTAGCCTTCCTCTCGTGAGCCCACCTACCACGACGCCACCTGCGATAGACCCCTCTCGCAAGCGACACCAGTAACCCCGATGTTGCGTGACGCTGACCCCGAGCAGAGCTTTCCGAGCAAGACCGACGCCACTGAACCGAGCTCCACGTCGACCACTTCTTCCTTCTTCATCTTCGGGTCCTTTCTCTCTCATCTGTCACTCCCTCTCACTTTCTCTCTCTTCCGACTACAGACCCCCCATTTTTCTCTTCTTCTCTTCTTTCTTTTCTTTCTTAGCTATTAGGTTTTAGTTGTTAGGTTTTTAACTTTAGTTTTGGGCCTTAGAGGCCCATTTCTATTCTCTATTTCTTTTTTGTGTGGTGGGCTCTACAAGCACAAAAAGTTAAAAACCCTCTTTTCTTCTTTTCCTTTTAATTAATAATAAATAATTTTTATTAAATAAAAATTTAAAAATATCAAAGAACTAAACTAAATATCTTCTTAAAATAAAGATAAATAGTTTTTATGTTAAACTAAATATTAAAAATCTAAAAATATTAAATATCTACTTCTTAGAATAAGAATAAATAGTGTCTTTTTAATGTTTTTAAAGTCTAAAATATCCTTTTAAAGAAGATGAATGAAGAATAAATGTTTTTTAGAATAGAATAAACAACTTTTAGTTAGACTAATTCAAAAAATAAAAATTAAATATCCTTTTTAAATATAATAAACTCTTTATGACAAATCCAAAGTAACAATCTTAAAACCAAATATATTTTCTAAAATAAAAGTAGATAGCTTAGTTTTTCCCTATTTATGCGGAATTTTATAAACAAAAACATATTTTCTTATAAAAAATACATAATCTTTTGAGCTAAATAAATCTCTTCTAAAATAAAGGTACAAGCAGTTTCTTATGATGAAATATAAACATATCTTTTATAAAGATGAATATTCTTTCATGTTAAATCAGAAATCTTATAAGTGGTGTCGTGTAAAACCACTTTTGCCTACATTAGCTTTATAAGACTTCGAAGGTTTATACACGTGCGATCTTCTTCGCCTTGTACTTCTCCTTCCTCATGAACTTTCTTTCATTATTAAAATTCAAAATTGATAACAAATAATTTAAATATTTTCAGAGTTAATTCCCAAAATAACTACGTAACCCTGATTTCTCGGAAGCTCAAGAATACGTAGGAGCGGGAATCAATTCCTGTCGGGCTCACTTTCTTGTTATTAAGTTCCATGTCTCTGTTATTATCTTGATCTATTTTATATCATTAACATTTTAAAACTTTATTTTCACAAGGAGGTTAGTTTAGACGAGACGTCTTGTTAATCTCATATTTTAATATTTTATTTAAAATAGTATTTTCTTTAAAATGAAGTTAATTTAGACGTGACGTCTTGTTAATCTCATATTTTTAATATTTTATTTAAAATAGTATTTTCTTAAAAATAAGGTTAATTTAGATGAGACGTCTTGTTAATCTCATATTTTTAATATTTTATTTAAAATAGTATTCTCTTAAAAATGAGGTTAATTTAGACGAGACGTCTTGTTAGTCTCATATTTTAATATTTTATTAAAAATAGTATTTCTTTAAAATGAGGTTAATTTAGACGAGACGTCTTGTTAATCTCATATTTTTAATATTTTATTTAAAATAGTATTTTCTTAAAAATGAGGTTAATTTAGACGAGACGTCTTGTTAACCTTATATTTTTTATAATAATATTTCTAATAAAGGGGATTAATTTAGACGAGACGTCTTGTTGATCCTCACGTGTCTTCAATGTATTCTGTTTCTCTTATAACAATGAGGTTAATTTGGACGAGACGTCCTGTTAATCTTCAGTTCTGTTAATCAACTTTATTCTACTCCATCTTATTTAATTTTATTTTAATCTTTAAATTTTTATGTATAAATTAAGGTTAATTTGGATGAGACACCTTGTTAATCTTTACTTTTACTCTGTTTTCTTCTTTCTTACTATCACTGTTTGATCAAATTTCTTACTAGCACTGTTTAGTTTGTTTTGTCTGTTTGTGTTTGCTTTGTCATTTTGTGTGTTTCTTTTCCTAAAAGAAGTGAAAAATAATTTCTGGGCTATTTTGAAGTGCGCGCTATCAACTTGAGGTAACCGTTTTATGACGGACAGTTGTGAGGTGCTAATACCTTCCTTACCTGTAATTCGACTCTCAAACTTAGAACTTCACTTTTATGACTAGTGTTTTAAAGTAGGTTTTCCCAGTATTTTACCTTTAAAAAATATTGGTGGTGACTCCCTGTTTTCTTTTCGAAAGGATTTCGAAACTCGTTTCACGTTTTGAGGGTCGACCGTGCCGTTGCGATCCCGGTCGCGACAGATGGCGACTCCATTAGGGACTTAGAGAGTCAAGCCAACCAAGTTGATAGCGCATCCCAGCAAGTCATTTGTTTTCTGTCAAAAAGCCTCAGGTACCCCCGAGGCTATTCCATTTCTCAATTTGAGCCAGGGTCATCCCCTCAAGTCATTTGTTTTCTATCAAAAAGCCTCAGGTACCCCCACATAGGCTATTCCATTTCTCAATTTGAGCCAAGGGCACCCCCAAGTCATTTGCTTTCTATAAAAAAAGCCTCAGGTACCCCCTCCTAGGCTATTTCATTTCTCAATTTGAGCCAGGGGCATCCCCCAAGTCATTTGTTTTCAGTTAAAAAGCCTCAAGTACCCCCCAGGCTATTCCATTTTTCAATTTGAGCCAGGGGCATCCCCTTAAGTCATTTGTTTTCTATCAAAAAGCCTCAGGTACCCCCTCCTAGACTATTCTATTTCTCAATTTGAGATAGGGGCATTCCCCCCAAGTCATTTATTTTCTATCAAAAAGCTAAGTACCCACTCGTAGGCTATTTCATTTCTCAATTTGAGCCAGGGGCATCCCCCAAATCGTTTATTTTCTATCAAAAGGCCTCAGGAACCCATTCCTAGGCTATTACATTTCTCAATTTGAGCCAAGGGCATCCCCCTAGTCATTGGATTTCTATCAAAAAAACTTCAGGTACTCATTCCTAGGTTGTGTTCTTCGATCCAAACGCATTGGGACAATCCCCTGTGTCATTTATTTTTCTTTGAAGCTTTAAGTATCCCTCTCTGGGCTACCCCATGTTTGATATTAAGGAAATATCCTCTGATTTGTTCACTTTTTGGGCAAAGCTTTAACTTCAGTTGCCAAAGTTGGCACCTTGTTTATCTTCCCAATTGTCGAAGTTATCACTCTTAAGTCCTTCTTATTGCCAAAACCGACATTGTTCGAGTTATCTATTTGCCAAAGTTGGCACTTCTTCAGGCTTTTATCGCCAAAGCTGGCGGTTTTAAATTTCTTCGGTGACCAAAGCTAACATTGTTTAAGTTTTCCATTTGTCAAGGCTGACATCTCCTTAAATTTACTGTTGTCAAGATTACCCTAAGGAGACGGTGTTCACGTCTTTACTTCCTTTTCGCGATACGAATGAATCATTCATATCTCCGCGAAGAGAAAGTAAAGAGGGGCAGCTGTGAACACTGGTTTTCCGTTTTCTCTATTTTTTCCATTTGTTTATTAAGAGACCCATCACTAGCTTTCTTTGCTTTTAATTTCTTATTGGACCCATCCCCTCCATCATCTCTGGTTCCCCACGACAGATAGGAGCTTTATTTTCCCATAACTATAAGCTTTGTTTCTGATATAAGCATGGGAATAATTTGTAGGAGGCAACAGAGATTTCGGAAGTCATTCATAAAAATAATCAAAGGCCCACCCTCTTCTCACTACAATAAACGCAAATAAAAGAAAACTGGGGGGAACAATATCAGGATTTTTTTCTTCACCTTCATCCTCATTCTCTACATCCTCTTCATCAAACCAAAGGAAAGCAACACAAAAAAGTAGAGAACAGAATCCATCTCCATACCTTCACTACTCCAAAATAAGAAAACTCAATCTTCACCATCTCATCTTCTTCCATATTACCATCGTAAGATCAAAAACCAGAAACTAAAATAATGCTCATCATCATCCTTCTTCATTAACCGACATTCAAAATACCAAGAACATAACAAAAAAGGGTCACTGCTGACCAGAACCGGCTTGAACAGGCCTTCCTCTCGCGAACCCACCTACCGCGATGCCACCTGCGATAGACCCCCCTCGTTAGCGACACCGACAACCCCGATGTTGCGTGACGCTGACCTCGAGCAGAGCTTTCCGAGCAAGATCGACGCCACTGAACCAAGCTCCATGCCGACCACCGCTTCCTTCTTCATCTTCGGGTCCTTTCTCTCTCCTCCGTCACTCCCTCTCACTTTCTCTCTCTTCCGTCTACAGACCCCCCCTTTCTTTTCTTGTCTTCTTTCTTTTCTTTCTTAGCTATTAGGTTTTAGTTGTTAGGTTTTTAACTTTAGTTTTGGGCCTTAGAGGCCCATTTCTATTCTCTGTTTTTTTTTTTGTGGGGTGGGCTCTAGAAGCATAAAAAGTTAAAAACCCTCTTTTCTTCTTTTCCTTTTAAATAATAATGAACAATTTTTATTAAATAAAAATTTAAAAATATCAAAAGAACTAAACTAAATATCTTCTTAAAATAAAGATAAACATTTTTTATGTTAAACTAAATATTAAAAATCTAAAAATATTAAATATCTACTTCTTAGAATAAGAATAAATAGTGTCTCTTTATTGTTATTAAAGTCTAAAGTATCCTTTTAAAGAAGATGAATGAAGAATAAATGTTTTTTTTTAGAATAGAATAAACAGCTTATAGTTAGACTAATTCAAAAAATGAAAATTAAATATCCCTTTTAAATATAATAAACTCTTTATGACAAATCCAAAGTAACAATCTTAAAACCAAATATATTTTCTAAAATAAAAGTAGATAGCTTAGTTTTTCCATATTTATGAGGAATTTTAGAAACAAAGACATATTTTCTTATAAAAAATACATAATCTTTTGAGCTAAATCAATCTCTTCTAAAATAAAGGCACAATTAGTTTCTTATGATGAAATCTAAACATATCTTTTATAAAGATGAATAATCTTTCATGTTAAATCAAAAATCTTATAAGTGGTGTCGTGCAAAACCACTTTTGCCTACATCAGCTTTATAAGACTTTGAAGGTTTATGCACAGGCGATCTTCTTCACCTTGTATTTCTCCTTCCTTATGAAGTTTCTTTCATTATTAAAATTCAAAACTGATAAAAAATAATTTAAATATTTTCAGAGTTAATTCCCCAAAGAACTACGTAACCCTAATTTCTTGAAAGCTCGAGAATACATAGGAGCGGGAATCAATTCCTGTCGGACCCATTTTCTTGTTATTAACTTCCATGTTTCTGTTATTATCTTGATCTATTTTATATCATTAACATTTTAAAACTTTATTGTCGCAAGGAGGTTAATTTAGACGAGACGTCTTGTTAATCTCATATTTTAATATTTTATTTAAAATAATATTTTCTTTAAAATGAGGTTAATTTAGACACGACGTCTTGTTAATCTCATGTTTTTAATATTCTATTTAAAATAGTATTTTCTTAAAAATGAGGTTAATTTAGACTAGACGTCTTGTTAATCTCATTTCTAACATTTTATTTAAAATAGTATTTTCTTAAAAATGAGGTTAATTTAGATGAGACGTCTTGTTAATCTCATATTTTAATATTTTATGAAAAATAGCATTTCTTTAAAATGAGGTTAATTTAGACGAGACGTCTGGTTAATCTCATACTTTTAATATTTTATTTAAAATAGTATTTTCTTAAAAATAAGGTTAATTTAGACGAGACGTCTTGTTAACCTCATATTTTTTATAATAATATTTCTAATAAAGGAGATTAATTTAGACGAGACGTCTTGTTGATCCTCACGTGTCTTCAATGTATTATGTTTCTCTTATGACAATGAGGTTAATTTGGACGAGACGTCCTGTTAATCCTCAGTTTTGTTAATCAACTTTATTCTACTCCATCTTATTTAATTTTATTTTAATCTTTGAATTTTTATGTATAAATTAAGGTTAATTTGGACATGACGCCCTGTTAATCTTTACTTTTACTCTGTTTTCTTCTTTCTTACTGTCATTATTTGGTCAAATTTCTTACTGTCACTGTTTAGTCTGTTTGTGTCTGCTTTGTCATTTTGTGTGTTTCTTTTCCTAAAAGAAGTCAAAAATAATTTCTGGGCTATTTTGAAGTGCGCGCTATCAACTTGAGGTAACCGTTTTATGACAGACAGTTGTGAGGTGCTAATACCTTCCTCACCTGTAATTCGACTCCCGAACTTAGAACTTCACTTTTATGACCTATGTTTTGAAGTAGGTTTTCCCAGTATTTTACCTTTAAAAAATATTATGGCGACTCCCTGTTTTCTTTTCGAAAGGATTTCGAAACTTGTTTCACATTTTGAGGGTCGGTCATGCTGCCGCGATCCCGGTCGCGACACCTGGCAGTAATAAAATAGCATCACCACGGTGGGTTTGAAGTTAAAGTGATACCCCAGTACCTCCAGAGCGCGGATGAGGCTCCATCCATTGGGGTGTACTTGGGAAGGAGCACACTCCATAAATCTAAGCATGCCCATTTCAAAGTCAGTGCGGGGGAAGCGGACTCCGAGGTGCTGGAATACAAAATCGTGCATGTACACGAACCTATCGTCTGAAACACGGTGGAAGATCTGTTCTTCAGGACGAGGTGCCATGACCATGAACCTCTCCTTAAGCCTTTCCTCTGCATATACCCTGAACCGTGGGTACATCCATCCTTCGTCCACCCTAGCGTGAATAGAGGCTATTTCTTTGAATTCATCCTCGACCCAATAGTAAGGATGCGTCTTATTCAACTTCTCCCAGTTTAAGCGGTGCACTACAACATTCACACACCCTTCTATGGTCCTAAGAATTGGAACTCTTCCACGCCCTTCGATGGTTATTTTGTCTAAAGCATGGTGAAAGGCGTCAGTACTTTGATAAAAAATAACGTCGTTAGAAAGGAACTTGTCCAAACTTGACTCGCTGTCAGAAGGGCTGTTAGCCTCTGAACTAGAGGAGGGTACAGGGTGAGGCCTAACCACTGGCTGCCTTGAGGAAGAACTTTCCTCCCTTCCTGAACAACGAGACCTAGCACCGAAAGGACCCACAGAAATCCTTCTGCTGCGGTAGTCAGTTGGTCTCTGAGGGTTACGCCCCCTTGTGCGAGGGACTAGTACGACTCTGCCTAGAACGCATGATTTAGGTTTTATAGAGAATGAAGAAGAAACTAAGAGAAAGAAAGAGTGTGGTTACCTAAGAGTTTGGAGGATTGGAAGAGAAAAGGACTTCGCAAAGATAGCAGCAACAATCTTCTCAGGTAATTTGAGCAGAGTTTTCCTAAGGTTGAAGCAAGTGAGTTGCAGAAAATGCCAAGTCCCTCTATTTATAGTGTCAAAAAGGAACAACTACTTACCAAAAGACACATCGTTTATCAGGAAACGCAACCTTTCTAGGACCAAACGACATCGTCGTTTCAAACCCCAAAGCGCGAAATGTATGACTCTTGGAAGGCAAGTGAAATTGAATGGGCCTAAAATTCAAATTTCAGGCCTATTAACATGCTCGTGACGATATTTAAACCACGTGACAGAATCATCATTACTCACATGTTAATAGCCTTTAATGCCTATCATTGGAGGCGTGTAAATACATGGACGTTGCAAAAGTTTGAAAACGAGGAGTTATAAATTCCAAAAACTCTTGGGATTCTCCCGTAAGGTAGATCGTTGTCTGAATTTGATCTCTACACTGCCAGAACGACACAGGAAATGACTATCTTGGTTCGGTATCAGTGCCCACCAGAGAGCATGTTTAGCTTATATGAGCAACTCAACCAGTCCCTCACACAAGCTAGGGGACAAATGATCCAGTCTCGATACTGGTACCTGGGACAGATAGGTAATTGCATCCGTTCTCACTGTGCTACCAGACTCACAGGTATACCATCGGACTGTAACTCCGTATGAGACACTCTCCATACCGGAATGTCTAGATTCTTACCTTACATACCGGAAAGTATCCACGTCACCCGACAGAAGGTATAAGGTACAGCCACAAGGAGGATATACGAGAAACGCAGCTCTTCCCGTGTCATGTGTCAGAATCGTATACTGAGCAATGTAGTATTTGTCTCCTGGCCCACCTGTGCCTAACGATTTATTCTCCAAGCTCATCTATAAATAGTCGATTCTCACACTCAGAAAAAGTGATGTTGTTCGTACTCTTGATACACTGTTCCATTGCTTAAGTTCTCTTAGCTTGAATTCTCATTCTAGTTATTGACTTGAGCGTCGGAGAATCTTCACAGGTGACACGACCTTTCGCCCCTCTTCAACGCAAAAGCTTGGTGTGTAGGATCTCCAGGACAACAAGACTGGATTCTCCCACTGAGAGTTCAGATCATAATATCAGATACCCACTGTGTCTGTGTACAAACGCATCTATCTTTGACTTTTGAGTCTGGTCCCTACTCTAGATCTTTGACCCCAGATTAGACCAGTTCAATAGTGAAGGTGACGGTGGAGACGGTTACAATGGTAGCAATGGTGGTGGTGGTGGAAGGGGTCACGACGAAGGTGGTGGTGTTAGGCAGTATGTTGGGGTGGTTTAGCTGGTGGCAGTTGTATCGATGGTGGCGGGGGAAGTGACAATGTTGATGATGGTGATATGATGGTGGTGGTAGAGGCTTTGGTGCTTGTGATGGTTATGTCAGTAACCGTGGGGTGGTAATGAAGCAGTGGCGATAGTGGTCGTGACCATGGCAATGGCAATGATGGTGATAACGATGGTAGTAGTGGGACGACGGTGGTGATAGTGGTGTAGCAGTGGTAATAACGACAATTTATAATATAGAGGTGGTGGTAGAGGATGATGGTGGTGATGGCGATGATAGAAATAGTAATGTTGGTAGAGGTGATAGAGGGAGGTTGGTCATGACAGTGGTGGTGACGATGAGGTGGAGATAGCGACAACAATGACAATGATGGTGGTGCGAATGATAGATGATGATGATTGGAAGTTTATACAAAAAAACATTTTTTTTTTGGTTTCTAAATATAACTAAAACTCATTTTGAAAATGAGTTAAAACTCAACTTAACATTTTTTTATCGAACATATTTTGTTTTTAAATTTATTTTTAAAAACCAAAAGCTCACAACCACCTCGAATGAATCCTTAGATTACGAAAATTTACTTTTGTAAATTGGTTATTGTTGAATCAATGTAAAATGTATATTTTACATCATTTTTTAATATTCAATTTAAAAAGCAAGCTAATATTAGTTAAATTAACAAAAACAACTAGTTTAAATTATTCCAAAGTGTGAAGGCTAAATTAACACAATAACTTTGAGAAGATTAAAAAAACTAACTTGGATACGAAACAGATATGTTGGAAATGTTTCTTTTGATCCCATAAGCATATGGGTAGGAACGGTTCTTCAAACAATAAGCAAATGAAGACAAAATCAACAATGAGATGCTTAAAAAATTAGAGAAAGAGAGAGAGAGAGAGAGAGAGAGAGAGAGAGAGAGAGAGAGAGAGAAAGAGAGAGGAAGAAAGGAAGAGTGAAAGTAAAATAGGAATGAGGTGCTGGTGTATTGGAAGTTGGTTGGCTGAAGACTAATTTCTAAACTACACATCACTAACGTGACATTATCTCTCCCAAAAAAGTCATTTGCATACGCAATACAAGATTTGAACCTTTTACAACATACTTAAAGGGTCCGGTTATCGATCAATTATATTGAACTTTGTTCATTGTCAAAGACCACCTTTCATCTATAGATAGAGAAACATAATAGTCTTGATAATTTTATAGATAATTTTAAAAGGTTAACACAAATTATTAATGACTTTAATTGAATAAACCCAATTTATTAATAATTAGAATTAGATAAAATAATCTTATATAAACAAACAAAACTAGTATATTGCAATATAAATGGACTAACCAAAACATTTATTTTCAAGTCATAGGATATCATATGATTTTATGAAATTAAATTAGTCTTTTAGTTTTTTATCCTACCTTTTTAGCTTTTTCATTAATCTTTTAGCTTTTAAATAATTTATTTTGATAACCTATTCTGTTTTGTTTTACTTTGATACTTTATCTTTTAAGTATTTCTTTTGGTTCTCTTTATATTATAATAATGTTTAAAGTGGTTCGTTTTTAGTTAGATGTTATTAAAAAAATTTAATGTTTCACATTCACATAACAGTAAGAAACCTTGAATTACAAACTATAATTAATGGTTCCTGATCCGGTCTCAATACCGGTATCCGATCTGCTATACATATTTCAACGTCTTTGATAAGACATCCACGTGTAACCGGTGTCATCGGTATACATCCGGACTGTAATTCCGTATCAGGCGTTCTCCCTATACCGGTTATCCAGGATAACACCATGATATCGGACAATACACACGTCACTGTGCTAATGACAAGGATTGTTGCTACAGGGATCGATCAATAATTCCCTACACTACGAGCCAAACTTTGCTCACGGGAATGGTCAACTTGTTCCCTAATCCTAGTCTACATTCTCTACGCTCAATATAAAATAGCCACTTGACCCAATCATGCAGGTAAGTGCGCAATATAATAATGCTAATTGGAGTTGGTGGTTCCCCACCAACGAGTCCTCGTTAATCGAGCCAATCAGGTATATGAACTAACTTCATGATTGAAGTTAGGGATCTCTTCTTCAGCTCTTTTACGACTGAATCTTCTCGGAATACATTCCTTACTTGGAATATAATCACTGACTTGAGCGTCGGAGAATCTTTGCAGGTGACACCACCATTCGCCCACTTCAACGCGTTAGGTCGGTGTGAAGGATCTCCAAGACGCCCAATCCGTTCTCCTCATTCAGGGATAACGGATACACACATCGGATACACATACATCCGGTATCTTATACGGTATTGACATACTATTCGTGACTGGCTTGAGATCGGATCTCTTGACCCCGGTCCAGGACAGATCATTGGCACGCCCGGTGGGACACGATAAAGTTATTCCCATATCATTTGACAGAGCAGGTAATCCACCATGCAAGGCGAAGCACAAGACTCCATAGAGAATCAAGCTGAAGGCAGAACCAATCCTAATGCCTACAGAAAGCTCAACCTTGATTCTCATGGGGGCAACTCAAAGAAGATAGTAACTGTGTCTGATCCTGATCCTCGCGATGAGTTGATCAGACAACTTCAGAGGGAACTCGCTGAACTGCGAAGAGAAAAAAGGCAAAGCGAGGATAAAGAGTCATCTCGCACGCGAAACACTCCCCACACAACTGATGGTGAAAAGTCCACCACTCTTCAGTACTCAAAGATCCCAACCTTTGAGGAGGGAGAACAAACTCGCGATTCTGAAGATGCAGCTTCCCGAAGGAAGAGAGATTCAACAACAGCACCCCCATTGTCTTACAATCTTAAGGTTCCTTTTTCAAGGAGACTTATGGGCATCAGCATCCCCAAGCACCTTCAAACCACTCAACCACTTTCCATCGGAAAGTATAATGGTGAAACTGATCCAACTAAGCACCTTGATGCTTATGTGTTTGAAGCCATGTACTTGGGGGCTGATGAAGACGTGATGTGCCGAATGTTCCCTCGAACATTGTCTGAGGAAGCCCTCGGGTGGTTTAAAGGCTTGCCTTCTGGATCCATAGATTCTTGGGCAGAAATGGCAGCTGCCTTTGAAACCCATTTTGTCATCTCCAGAGACGTACCCAAGACGTCTCATACCTTGGCTCAGATTAAGCAAGGTGAAACAGAGGGCCTAAAAGATTTTCTGAAGAGGTTTTATAAGGAAGCAGCCCTGGTTCCTAACCTCACAGAATCTATCAAGTTGCATATCGTGATTGAGGCATTGCAGCTAGGATCAGCTTTCGCTCTTTCATTAGCAAAGAGCCCCCCGACAACTTTTGAGGAGTTCAGGAAAAAAGCCTCAAAGTATGTGAGCATAGAGATGCACTTGGAGGCAATGGCTGCAAAGAAAAAGCCACCAACACCATCTCCCCAAACCCAGAAGGGTAAGGAGAAGACGAGGTCAGAACGCATGGAGAGGCCATTCACCAATCCTAAGGTGGATAACCGCCCTCCTCGACCTCGAGAAAGGCATGTCAATTCTTTCAGCCATTATGCACAGTTATCTGCCAGACCATCTCAGATTTTGAGAGAGGTCGGATGGCCAGTCTTTAGCACATATGGCATCAGGAGACCAGCCCCTATGAAAAGACCAGGAAATTCACGAAAGTACTGTGATTTTCATGAACAAAATGGTCATTCCACTGATGAATGCCAAGCTCTAAAGAACGCGGTTGAGACGCTAATTAGAGAAGGCAAATTGAAACAATACCTGTTCAAAGAAAAATCCTTTGACAGGGCAGAACGGAATGAGAAAAGAGAAAGAGATCCCGACGATGGGGATGACAACAACCCCAGTCCGGTTCGAAAGTTCACTGCTGCAGAGAAGCAAAAAGGTGTAATGACCGATAATGCAGCACAGAAGGATAGCATGCCCCAGCAACAACGTCAGGGCCGACGTGAAATCATTGACATGATTGCTGGAGGGTTCGCTGGAGGAGGAGCTTCAATTACAGCCCGTAAGAATCATCATAGAATGATTCTATCTGTGCAAGGGAAAGTCAAAGACAATCGCCCTTACAGAGGAGGGAATGAGGCTCCCATAATCTCTTTCTCTGACGAGGATTTTGGCCCAACTGTTCCTGGTGGTGACGATGCTGTAGTCATCACTGCTGTGATCGCCAACAAGGACGTCCGAAGAATCCTTGTTGACCAGGGAAGTTCCTGCGATGTTATTTTCTATAATTGCTTTGAAAGAATGGGTTTTAAAGACTCAGACTTACAGCCTTATACGCAGGAACTAACAGCTTTCAATGGCGCAAAGCAATTAACTAGAGGGTATCTTGATACCCTTATCTCGTTTGAAGGCGAGCCAGGAGCCAGGACGGTTAGATCTCGGGTGCTAGTGATTGATGTCAAATCGCCATTTAATGGCATCATAGGCCGTCCTACTCTGAATGCAATGGAGGCAGTTGTATCAACCCCACATCTCCTTATCAAGTTCATTGACAAGGATAATGCTGTGTCATCTATCCGGGGTGATCAAGAGATGGCTAGGTACTGCTACAACCTTAGCCTCAACATGACAAAGCTGGACGCCTCCAATAAAAAGAGGAAACTTAATGATGCTGGAACATCGGCTGGATCTGTAAGTCTTGTCGACCTGGATCCTAGAGCGGATTTGAACATTGATCCGTTCAACCCATCAAAGCCCACACCGGATGGAAGTTCCAGGGACATTGTCTTGGGAGATTCTCCAGAAAAGATCACCCATATCAATGACAAGCTAGATGCTGAAATAGAGCAGCGACTGCTGGCTCTCTTACAAGAGTTTAAAGATCTCTTTGCATGGACTGCAGCCGATATGCCAGGCATAGACCCTGAATTCTGCTGTCATAAACTTTCCGTCTATCCAGAGACGAAACCTGTGGCCCAAAAGAAAAGACGATTGGGCCCAAAGAAACAGAAGGCAGCTTGCCAGCAAACTGAGGAATTGCTGAAGGCCGGATTCATCAGGGAAATCCGATATTCCTCTTGGCTTTCGAATGTGGTGATGGTCCCTAAATCCAATGGTAAGTGGAGAATGTGCATTGACTACGTGGACCTCAACCGCTGCTGTCCAAAAGATCCTTATCCTCTTCCTAATATAGATCGGATGGTGGATGATTCCTCTGGTTATCAATACCTGAGCTTCATGGACGCTTATTCTGGTTACAACCAAATTCCGATGTGCGAAGAGGATCAAGAGAAGACAGCTTTCATAAATGATCGTGGTGTCTTTTGCTATACAGTCATGCCCTTTGGCCTGAAAAACGCTGGGGCGACATATCAGCGTATGATCAACAAGGTTTTCGAAGGTATGCACACCAAACTTGTTGAAGTATATATCGACGACATAATAGCAAAGACACCGGTTGGTGGCGATCATATTGACGACCTGCGCCAAGTATTCACCCGTTTGAGACAATTTAACATGAGGCTGAACCCAATGAAGTGCACATTTGCTGTCCCTGCTGGGAAATTTTTGGGTTTCATGTTAACTCAACGTGGTATAGAAGCCAATCCAGGGAAGTGCCAAACGATTCTAGACATGCAAAGTCCTAAGAATCTCAAAGAAGTCCAATCCCTGAATGGCAAAGTAGCAGCTTTGGCACGATTCATGCCGAAGATGGCTCACAGGTCGCTCCCTCTGTACAAAATACTGAAAAAGTCCAAGAAATTCGAGTGGGGACAGGAACAAGAAAAAGCTTTCCAAGAGCTTAAGGAGGTGTTGTCCAAACCTCCCATTCTCACAAAGCCTGACCCCGAAGACACACTCATTCTGTACTTGGCTATTTCAGATGAAGCTTTGGGTGTTGCCTTGATAAAAGAAACTCCTGATGGACAAAGACCGGTCTATTTCACTAGCAAGACCTTGCAAGGTGCTGAGATCCGGTATCAGAAAATTGAAAAGGCCGCCCTCGCTGTTGTTTGGGCCTCACGACGGTTGCGTCCGTACTTTCACGCCCATCCAATCATAGTGAGAACGGATTTGCCACTCCGCTCTGTCTTAATCAAACCCGATCTCGCTGGGAGAATGATCAAATGGTCTATTGAACTCTCTGAGTTTGATATATCCTACGAACCCCGCAGCGCTATTAAAGCTCAAGTCCTGGCTGACTTTATTGTGGAAATGACAGGGACTGATCTGGATTACCCTCGAGTCCATTGGACCATTTACGTTGATGGTTCATCAAACCAAAGAGGCTCAGGAGCAGGTGTAGTTCTCGAAAGTGATGACGGAGTACACCTGGAGATCTCCCTTCGTTTCAATTTCAAAACATCCAACAACCAAGCTGAGTACGAAGCTTGCTTGGCCGGGCTAAGAGCTGCGATTGACATCGGAGCTTCTGAGGCGACACTCTGCAGCGATTCACAGCTGGTGATTTCGCAGATCTTAGGAGATTATCAAGCTCGCGAACCTCAACTCCAATTATACTTGAACTGTGTCAAGGAGTTGACTGAGAAATTCTCCAAAGTGGAGTTCAAGCATGTTCCACGTGAAGAGAATACGAGAGCGGATATACTCTCCAGGTTAGCAAGCACTAAACGACCGGGTAGCACTACTACTCTGGTTCAAAGCACGCTAACGTCGCCCAGCATCCCTCTTTTCCCTTCTCTAAACGCCATAATGATTGACTCCCTTTACGGAGATACATGGATGGCTCCTTACATCCGTTATTTGGCTGATGGACAGCTACCCACAGATGAGAAGGAAAAGACGAGGTTAAGGAGAGAATTACCGTATTTCACTATGATTGATGGTAATCTCTACAGAAGGGCACTCTCTGTGCCCTATTTAATTTGTCTCAAAGAGGATGAGGTGCAAGGTGTAATGGGGGAAGTGCATGGAGGACAAAGTGGACACCACGCCGGAGGAAGAAGCTTAATGCGAAAAATCCTCAGAGCTGGATACTGGTGGCCCACAATGAAGCAAGACTCCATTGACTTCGTCAAAAAATGCGACGCTTGCCAAAAATTCTCTAACCTACACCACACACCGGCAGAAGAACTCTTCACATCCGCTGTTCCATGGCCTTTCTATCAATGGGGATTGGATATTCTGGGCCCCTTTCCAACTGCTCCTGGGGGCATCAAATATCTCATTGTAGGGGTCGACTATTTCACTAAGTGGATAGAAGCAGAGCCGGTGGTGCATATTACTTCAGCCCGAACTCGCCGTTTCATGTATGAAAACATCATAACGCGGTTCGGGGTCCCAGCACGGATTGTCACAGACAACGGCACCCAGTTCACGGATAGAAAATTCACTGATTTGCTTGAAGTGTTAGGAATAACCCAAATATTCTCATCCGTCGAACATCCCCGAACTAATGGTCAAGCTGAAGTGGCCAACAGGGAGGTGCTTAAGGGACTAAAGAAGCGCCTTGGTGAAGCCAAGGGCGGATGGACAGACCAGCTGTGTCATGTCCTATGGGCATATCGAACAACGCCTCATTCATCCACCAATGAATCCCCATATCGCCTAACATACGGGGTCGAGGCAATGATACCTGTGGAACTGCAAATTGCTTCCACAAGGGTTAAGTACTTCTCTGAAGAAACCAACAATGCTAACTTGGCATCCGAAATAGATGTCATACAAGAACTCAGAGAAGACGCTTTCATCCGAGATCAAGCCATCAAAGCCAAAGTTGCTCTCCGGTACAACAAACGAGTCCAATCAAGGACTTTCAACGTTGGAGATTTGGTTTTGAGGAAAGCAAGTATAGGGAATAAATTCGCTCATCAAGGCAAACTAGCCCCAAACTGGGAAGGCCCATACAGGGTATCCGAGGTCACTGGCAAAGGCTCTTATCGCCTTGAAAACCTTGATGGCTCTCCAATCCGAAACAAATGGAACACCCAAAACTTGCGCATCTACTATAGCTAGCTGTTTCTACACTCTCCTATCCTTATCTTGGATTGAATACTGGAGAATTTATTTTCACAGCTACGCTCTCCTTGTAATTCTTATTTTTGATTTAATAAGAATCTCTCATAACAATTTAACTCTTTCGAGTTTTTCTTATGCTGTGATTTTCAGCTTATCCGGTGTACAAAAGCATATTCAGGACGGATGATCTCAGCTACTTATTCTGTAGTTGACGATGTAACTCTTCGAATATGCGCAACGTACAAGAACATACTCAGGACGGATGATCTCAATTACCCATTCTGTAATTGACGATGTAACTCCTCGAGTGTGTATGCATTGAAGGCCCAGATTGTAGGATTAAACCGAACTCTGGGTACGGTTAGTAAGTTTGGCTGAACACCGGTGAAGGCTCAGATTGTAGGATTAAACCGAACTCTGAGTACGACTAGTAGGATTAAACCGAACGTCGGTGAAGACCTGAGTTGTAGGATTAAACCGAACCTCAGGGCATGGGTTGTAGGGCTGGTCCTTCTTCAAGGCCACAAACCGAACCCCATTCGAAGACTACATGGGTTGTAGGGCTGGTCCTTCTTCAAGGCCACAAACCGAACCCCATTCGAAGACTACATGGGTTGTAGGGCTGGTCCTTCTTCAAGGCCACAAACCGAACCCCATGCGAAGGCTTGGGCGCAGTAAGCTGGTTCTTCTTCAAGACCACGCTGAACCCCAAGTGACGGGCGCAGTAGGTTCAGGATTAGCCCTGATCTGAACCCCGTATCGAAGGCTCGGATTGTAGGATTAAACCGAACTCTGAGTACGACTAGTAGGATTAACCGAACGTCGGTGAAGCATTGTCATTGGATAAAACCAAAGACCAATTGAAGAACGGCTGGTAGGATTCAACCGAACGCCAAATATGACATGGACAGTAGGATCAAACCGAACTCCAAACACAACAAGTAAGTTGTACTGAACTCCAGATTAATACTCTCTTATGAAGTTCTTTATTTGGAAGTTTTATATATTCTGAGTCATCAATTCTTCAATTGAGACCTGACTCATAAACTCCGACACAAACAATTCACTCGGGTACGCCACAATCTAAGGCATTTTCACCCGAAATTTCTCAGTCGGAAATATTTGAAGAGGAATTTCTATTTTAAATCCTCACTTTAAAAAAAAAAAAAAAAAAAAAAAAAAGCTCTCACGAGAAAATGACACTCAGTTTATTCAAATTCATAATCACCCAATGAAACTGGGGGACAGCATCAACGGTTTAACGAATATCTTGAGGAATGAACTCTCGTCTAAACGATCTCACAATCATTCCCCTTAGGCCGTTCTTGAGACACTGATGTGTTCCCCCACAAGCGGTGGTTTTATTATGGAATTCATTTTGCATGTATATGTCCGGTATGGAGATTTTGTTTTACAATCCGATCTTCATTACTTAAATCCGGAATAAATACAATACACATGCAGTCCCTCTATTAAAGTTGTTTTTCACTAAACAAGAATGGAGGTAAAAAATTCTTTTATTGATTCAATAAGAATTACAATTCGTGTAATAATCCGGAGCTGATCCCGGAACACAGCGAATTCAAATCAATAAAACGAAAAAGCAAACAAGAAAGGCGCTACTCTTTCCGGCTTGAGTCTCCCTCCTTCCCCTTGCCTTTGTCTCCGGTCTTGCCTCCTTCAGTGCGAGAGCTCGATCCTGTACTCGAGGGTTTCAAGAGGGAAGGTCTCATTGATTGACCTTTAGGTAAGGGAGCAAACTTATAAGGTGTTCTAGGCGGACTCTCTTGACGATTGTCAACGATGGCCACCAGTTTCCCTTGGTGAAACTCATAGAACGGATCAATACCGTTCAAATTAAGTGACACCTTGGGATTCCGGTATAACACCTGACGAATTGCCAACCCGAAAGCCTCCTTGACTGCTTGGTCACACATGTTTACAGCATCGTCCAGGTCTGCTTTCAGGGTCTTGACTTCGCCATTCGAATCCGCCAGCTTTGATAACAGCTCCTTTTCCTTACGTGTCCAATCATCCACTCCCAGAGAATGGACGACCTTAGCCTCCTTCAACCCCTTTTCCAGCTTTGAAGAGCGTTCCTTCTCTGTGCAGAGATGAGCATTGAGGTCAGCATTGATTTTCTTCTGATCAGAAATTTGACCCTCTAGCTCCTTGGCAAGACTCTTCAACTTGGCAATTTCTTCATCCTTCTTCTGATTTTCTTCTTCGGAAGTTTTTAATTTTCCTTCTAATTGGAGGATGATTGCCTTGTCCTTGCCAACCACCGAGGTGAGCCTCTCATTTTCTTCTGTGAGCTCGCGAACCGACTTGAGGAGCTCGGATAAATCAGCCAAGTGCTTCTGTCCGTCGTCGCAAGCTCTGATCAGTTCTTCGTTCTTTAACGAGGGCTTCACCTTAGGTGAGGATTCAGGAACGCCCTCAGGAACAGAGTCCTCGTACACCGGATGTTGAACAAGACCGGAATTACCTTCAAGAGAGCAGGGGGCTTTGGGCGCGAAGTAGGTCGTTATTGGCTTCGCCCCACAAGTGATTACACTGCCGGGGGCATCCGGAGTGGGTTCTTCCGCTCTTTTTTCTTTAGCAGGCCCTGGCTCAGCAGCCCCTCTCGAAGTTTTTGGTTTTTTGGGCGAGGGTTGACGGTCTGAGATCTTCGAAGGATCACGCTTAGTCCTCTTCTTTTTCTCGACCACCTTCTCAGATCCGCCCTCGATCAGAGGAATATCGTCACCAGCAGACGAAGTTAATATTATCGTCTCAGCAGTAGCCTTCTTCGAGTTCCGCTTTGCCTGAATGTCATTTTCAGCCGCAACGGAAGTCTCTCCGGCCTTGAGACCTTTTAGTCTATTCATCTCTGGTGACTCACTCTGAATTTCACCTGCACAATTAAAAGACACAATCTGAGACGAAAAAGTTTCAAGAAATGACATAATAACGCATGAAGAATGGCAGGGAAATTACGTAAATACTCCTCGCGGGCAGACTTTGGTCCTAACAAACGCCTGCAGGAGAAAAATTGGTGTGAGGCTGTGTAGGACTGCAGAGCCGAAAGAACAGATATCGAAGTTGGGCTCAGTTCGTCCTCCTCAGTATAGTACGCTTGGGAGGTCAACAAAAAATGTTCGTGCGTCCAAGTCACTGGGAATTTTGGAATCCCTTCATCAGTTAACCAAAAAATTGATTCACTCGGATGGACGCTAATCCTTGTGAAATAGGACTTGAATGAACGCCCATCAACTTTGGCGGAGTCAGTATACGCCTCGAAGTTGATGATCTTGGAGATAGTCCGGAGGGATATCAGGCTCACTCCCCCTTTCTCCTTATTCGCACGACGGACCACTTGAGTGAAGTAGAAAAGCATGGCCACCGTCGGTTTAAAGTTGAAGTGCTCCCCAAGCACTTCAAGAGAGCGGACCAATCCCCATCCGTTAGGGTGAAGTTGCGAGGGGGCGCAGTCCAAGAATCTCAGGACTCCCATCTCAAACTTCGTCAAGGGGAAACGCACACCCAAGTTCAGAAATAGAAAATCATACATGAATAAGGACCTCTCGTCCGGTGTGTGGCATATCCGTACTGATGGAAGGGGAGCAAATACTTTAAAACACCATTTGTATTTATCTTTCTTCCATACGGTAAACCGCGGCTCCAGCTCCCCTTCATCCTCCCGAGCGTGGACGGACTGTGTCTCACGAAATTCCTCAGCCACCCAGCTGAATGGGCGTTTCTGTTGGAATTTCACCCAGTCTATCCGGTGTGCAACCACATTGCAGAGGCCGGACTGGGTCTTCAAGATATATTTCTCGGAAGAAGACCCCCCTTCAGACGATTTCCTCCCGGTGGCTTTCTTTGTCACCATTGTAAAAGCTTTTACACTGCGGTAAAAATCCACATCGTCAGATACATACAGGTCACCGCTCTCAGCACTCTCACTAGAGGAGGATTCTGAAGAGGGTATAATCGCCTTTCGCCTCTGATACGGCGACGCCTCCCTCTCTGAGCTTAGTGGCTTCGATTGAAAGACCACTGGAATCCTCCCACCACGAACTGTGGGGTTTTGATTGAAGGCCCTTCCTCCTCTTCCTCTAGGGCTGATACCACTAAAACTAACGCCTTTCCTAGACATTTTCAGAAATTGAAACAAGACACAAAGTATGGAAAGAAAGTGGTTACCTAAGGATGGATGAGGATAGTGAATTAAGATTCACAGAGGCAGACACGATAATCTTCTCGAAACTTTTGCAGAAGTTCGTCAAGAGAATTAGAAGAAATGGTAACTGAGATTGCCAAATATGCCTATATCAGGGCACCAAAATTTTTCAAATACCCACTAAACATAACCTGTCGTTTACCCCCAAACGACTCCCCGTTTAGTGGACCAAAATTGTCGTTTAGTACATCAAGGCGCGAAAATGCCATCGTTTCGTCACAGAGCTTTCTAAATGGGCCTACTAAATCCAAATTTTAGGCCCAACAAGCCCCTACGTGACGGTTATTAAGACATGCGCATTTAACGCAATAATGGCGCGCCCACGTGAATTAAGGCATTAAATGTCCAATCATTAGAAACGTGGCCACCATTACTCGAATACCAAGGGTTGCGAAATTCGATAAACTTCTGATATTCCCATTGTCGAATCCGCCCTTAAAATTTCGCCACTACGGAACATGGTTCCCAGAGCGGATATTTACACTTCGGTACAAACCCGAAATCCAGACGTACTACGATCAATATAGCTCATACGAGCAAGTCAACTGCTTCCTCACATCAGCTAGGGGGCTAGTAGAGGTAAGACTCGGATTTCGGATGGAGCGAAAATTGCCTATTGAGTCCGCACTCCCTACGATTGGAAAAATTCATCAGGACGGATGATCTCAATCACTTATTCAGTGATTCGATGATGTAACTCCTGGTACGAAGGACTCCAATAATCACACCAGGACGGATGATCTCAATCACATATTTTGTGATTCGATGGTGTAACTCCTGGTGTGAATCATTCCAGGACGGATGATCTCAATCACCTATTTCAGTGATTCGACGATGTAACTCCTGGTATGAACAATTCTCATCATCATTCTTACGATGAAAGTATTCACTCAATCCGTACTCCTACGATTGAAAAATGTCTCCAGGATGGATTATCTAAACACTTAATCTGTGATCTGACGATGCAACTCTTGACGATGTGTACTTTTCCAGAACGGATAACCTCAGTCACCCATTATGTGATATGACGATGTAACTCCTAACGCGGTGTACCTGCCCAGGACGGATGATCTCAATCACCCATTCTGTGATCTGACGATGTAACTCCTGGCGCCACACACACCCAAAGGACGGATGATCTCAATCACCTAATATGCGACCTGATGATGTAGTTGCTGGTATCGTACACATCCCCAAGACGGATGATCTCAATCACTTATGAAGTGATTTAATGATAAAACACCTGGCATGATCAATACTCATAATCATCTTTATGATGGAAAATTCCGAAAGTCAGTCCGCACTTTCACTTTCTAGTGGTATTCTCCCAGGACGGATACTCTTTATCACCTATTCTGTGATACAACGACGTAACTCCTGGCGTAGAAAAAACTCCCATCATCATCCTTATGATAAAGGACTCAAACACCACTTCCTTGCAGTTCCCTAAACTTGGAACAATATTATCATCTCCTGTAAGAAAGCAGTCATCCGTCCTGTTACACTACTTTGCTAAACAGCGGATCGACCCATCTTTCCCCAAAAGAATTAAGGATCATGCCCCAAAGACAGGCACCTTCTTCTTAATACGCACTTGGGGACATGTATATATTTATCCGTTCTAAATTTTATTTGTTATTTAATCTTCCTAGGCTATTATTTCAATCCGGCCTTAAGATTAATTACACTGAACGGATTAGTAACGATTTATATATACATGAAACAATGAAGACAAATTTCTTCAACTAAAATTCATTCATTGAAATGAAATTACATACAATAGTTCAAAATCCGGAGTTGATCCCGGTACACAACTATACATATAAATGAAAACAAAAAATTACAGAGGAGGAATCTGTTCTTCAGTTTTTTGCGCCTCCTCAGCACAAGGCTCTCGTCCCCCTTCCTTGGGAACCTCATCAGGAATCTTCCCCCCAGGAGCTTCAACCCTTTCTTCAGTAGAGGGAACCTCGGGCATAGGAAAAACATAATCCGGTCCCATGGTTTGACCCTCAGGAAGAGGAGGCAAACCATACAGGGACATCGGTGGATCTTCGTGACGACCATCCACCACTGCGACTAACTTTCCCCCATGGAATTCATAGAACGGATCCATTCCATAAAGGTCAAGTTTCGCAGTGGGGTTGCGGTAGAAAACTTGGCGTATAGCTAGGCCGAAGGATTCTTCGACAGCACGGCTGCATATATCAACAGCTTCTTCTCTCTCAGCTTTCGCTGTAGCCAATTCTCCCCGCAACTTGGACAGCTCCTCACTAGACACCTCGAACTCCGCATTCCTAGCCTTCAGTCCCTCTATCTCAAGAAGGAACTTCTTCTCCCTTTGAGACCACTCCTCAGCATCAGCTTTATGTTTATCCTGGCTGCTGTGGAGTTCTTCCTCCTTCTCTGCCATTTTGCCTTCCAAATTTTTAAGATCGACTTTGAGTTTGAGATTCTCTTTAGTGATGAGATCCCCAAACTCCTTAGACTTATGAAGACGATCTTCCATTAACTTCACGGCGGCTTTGTCCTTTTCCGAGGAAAGCTTGAGTTCTTTCAATTCGTCGCTCAATTCTTCAACTTTATCGGCGTTGCTAGCCAACTCGCTGATTGAAGAAAGCACTCCAGCAAGTTCGGCTAGCTGCCACCTTCCGGCCTCACACGCTTCCGTAATCTCTTTAGGACTGAGTGTAGGCCGGAGTTTGTACATCGGAGGAGGAAGAGTGGCTGGAGTAGAACCTTCATAAGAGAGGAAGGGGGTGAGAAACGAGGTCGTTGGAAAGGAGGTCGGATTTGACCCAGAAGCTCCAGCAGCAGTTTCTTTACCCTCCGAAGTTTTGCGCTTTTTGGACGGGCCTCCCACTGAGTCATTCTTGATTTTTCTTCTCCTCTCAGAAATTGGAGGATGACCCGTGGATTCATCAGCGGCAGAAGAACCGCCCTCAACCAACGGAACGTCCCCTTCAGCATCCGAGGTCAGTATTATTAACTCAGGACGATCCTTGGTTGAGGGCCTGGGCTTCACTTCATTCTCACGGGTGACGGATTTACCAGCCGCTTTGAATTTCTTTAATTTATCCATCTCCGGAGTTTGCTGTTCTATTTCACCTACATGAACAAACACAAGATGTCAGCAACTACAAATATTCTATACACATTTGATAATGGAGAAAGGATAGAATAAAACGAGAAGTACGCAAATATTCCTCCCGGACTCCGCTTGAGCTACTTAGCAGACGCCTACACGAAAAGACGTGACGACCTGTAGTGTGCGATTCAAGCGCGAACAACACTCTCGACGTCTCACGAGATAGATCGGATTGGTCTGTGTAGTACGCGTGCGAGCTCAAGAGGAAATGTTTGTGTGTCCAACTCAGGGGAAATTTGTCGACGTCCTCTTCGTCCTTCCAAAATTTTGGTTTGCCCTTCTTGATGGAGATGCGAGTGAAGTAAGTCTTAAAGGACTTCCCATCAACCTTGGCCGAATCAGTATAAGACTCAAAGTTCACAAAAGAACAAAGAGTCCGGAGTGTCACCAGACCAACTCCGCCCTGCTTATTCGCCCTTCTCACTACCTGGGTGTAGTAGAACAGCATCGCTACTGTTGGCGTGAAATTGAAGTGCTCCCCAAGCACTTCGAGAGCTCGGATGAGGCCCCAACCGTTGGGATGAAGTTGAGAGGGTGCACAGTTCAGAAACCTCAAAACACCCATCTGGAGTTCGGTTAAAGGGAAACGAACTCCCAAATAATGAAAGATAAAGTCATACATGTACACTGAACGGTCGTTGGGGACGACATGACATATCCGCTCTGTCGGAAGTGGTGCGTAAACCCTGTACCACTTTTTCGTCTCTTCATCCGAACTCAGCGTGAACCTCGGTTGAATCCGAGATCCCTCCTCATCCGCATGACGAGAGGCAAGGTCCTTAAACTCACTGGACACCCAACAGAAAGGCCATTTAGCCTGAACCTCCTCCCAATTTAGTCTCGAAGCAACTACGCTGTAGAGACCTTCTGCTGTCTTTGAAATGGCGCTATCTCCAGAAGATCCTTCTCCAGTTGCCATTGGAAATATCTAGACCGAACTCCTTAATCTACGATAAGGAATAAAATGTCGTCAGAAAGTTGCAATCATTACTCACTGCATTTTTAAAGCAACTACAATCAGAGGGCGACTCTGAGAAGGGAAAGGTCACTTCCCACAGTGAATAAGATCCCCTTTCTGAGCGACGCGGTTCAGTCTTAGGAAGAATCACAAGGATTCTTCCCCACGACTGTTAGGGTTGAGGGAAACTGATTCCCCCCCCCTTAGATGAAGCCTACTCTCTATAACTACGAGTAGTAACTCGAAACGAAACTAAAGCGACAAGGAAGAGATAGTTACCTCAGATAACTGTGATGAATTTGAGGAACAAAGAGACCCTCGCAATGTAGGCGATAAACTTCCTTGCAAAATTTCTGCAGAGTTTCGTTGAGAAAGCAAAAGCAAGTGGAACTCAGAATCCACTAAGTATTCCTTTTATAGGAAACAAAGAGGATCGGTTACCTCCTCTTGAAGTTGTGTCGTTCTCGATAAAACGCACCTGTTCACAAGCAAAACGACACAACCGTTCCAAATTCTTGGGCGCCAAAACGATAGCGACTCAGTAAAGGGCTATCCACTAGGCCCAAAAGTTTTGAAAACTTCAGGCCCATTAAGCCCAAAACGACGGTTAATGAGATTTTCATCTCAGACGCAATAATTGCTTGCCCACGTGATTAAAAGCATTAATGTCTAATCATGCAACGCAATTTACGCTTTACAGCCGTTACACGAACTTCAAGAGCTTTCAATTCCAATAAACTCTTGAAATTCTCACACAACGAATCTTTGTCTGAATCCGTTGTGACAATACCGAAAGGTCTTTTCTATTAAATTCAGAGCGGTTCTTTACGAATGACAACAGATGCTAAGGAACTGTTACACACGTAAGCTTACCGATATTAAGACCTCTCGCAGGTTGAGTAGCTTATGTGAACAACTATTCAGTCCCTCACACAAGCTAGGGGACATATGATCCGGTCTCAATACCGGTATCCGATCTGCTATACATATTTCAACGTCTTTGATAAGACATCCACGTGTAACCGGTGTCATCGGTATACATCCGGACTGTAATTCCGTATCAGGCGTTCTCCCTATACCGGTTATCCAGGATAACACCATGATATCGGACAATACACACGTCACTGTGCTAATGACAAGGATTGTTGCTACAGGGATCGATCAATAATTCCCTACACTACGAGCCAAACTTTGCTCACGGGAATGGTCAACTTGTTCCCTAATCCTAGTCTACATTCTCTACGCTCAATATAAAATAGCCACTTGACCCAATCATGCAGGTAAGTGCGCAATATAATAATGCTAATGGGAGTTGGTGGTTCCCCACCAACGAGTCCTCGTTAATCGAGCCAATCAGGTATATGAACTAACTTCATGATTGAAGTTAGGGATCTCTTCTTCAGCTCTTTTACGACTGAATCTTCTCGGAATACATTCCTTACTTGGAATATAATCACTGACTTGAGCGTCGGAGAATCTTTGCAGGTGACACCACCATTCGCCCACTTCAACGCGTTAGGTCGGTGTGAAGGATCTCCAAGACGCCCAATCCGTTCTCCTCATTCAGGGATAACGGATACACACATCGGATACACATACATCCGGTATCTTATACGGTATTGACATACTATTCGTGACTGGCTTGAGATCGGATCTCTTGACCCCGGTCCAGGACAGATCAGTTCCATTGAAATTACAAGTTAGAAATATTCTTAACCTGAGCCTAAAAAAGCTTACTACCTACATCAAGTTGGCCCAATGCAGGCCATATAGCACATTTTGATAACTTTACCTAGAATCATAACAAAAGAAAAGAAAAGGTGAAATGCGTTCTGACATAATTTTAGGAAACCAAATGTTAGAAATTTTGCCAATATTTCAAAAGTTTTTTTAGTCCCATATTGTTTGACTTTCAACTCTTCTAAAGCTTTATATATAGAAATAAGATTTATGGTAGTAAACAAGATAGAAAGGAGGTGGACTTTATATATGATCTACCTTTAGATCACTTAAATTCTTTTTAATTAATTTGAATTTTAAATTTGAAAAGCCTACCCATAAAAGCCATTTATTGAGACATCTAATTTTGGGATGTTATGATTTGCGTTTTAAAAGGAAAACAATGATGCAGTTACCATAATTAAATATGTTGATTAATACCCGTTTAAATATTTTACAACATCTCATTAATGGGTTGAATTGATAGATTTATTTTCGAGTTAATGTTTTTATCACTAATTAATTCTGTTGTATTATTTCCTTTTATATAAAAATTGTAATATGATTTACCTTTGCCTCTATGGTTTACATGATTTTATCTCTCAACCTTTTGCGAGTTCTGTTCCTTGTTTATTCACAGAAGGGCTGTTGTATCCTGGGGGTCAAGCCTTTGGGATATAAACCCTCAAGGCCAATGTGATTCCATTCCACATGCCTCAGTCATATTTTTTCCAACAATCTTAAGGGTTTACCATGACTGACTCTATGAACAACAACGCTGCCAACAACGGCAAAGGTGCCTCTATTCCACCGCTGTTGCCCCTTGTCACGTTTCCAAAGCCTTTTTCGGATGTCTCCAAAATCAAAGTCTTCAGAGGCCAAACCTACCGCCGTTGGCAGAAACGAGTCTTCTCTATTCTGGACATGCACGGGGTCGGGTTTACGCTCACCGATGACAAGATAACAGATCCCAACAATCTTGAATATTGGGTTAATGCTAATAAGGTATGCTGTCACACAATCCTTAGTACATTCTGTAATGAACTTTTCGATGTCTATTGTTCTTACAAAGAAGCAAAGGGAGTTTGGGATTCGATTAAATTAAAATATACTGCTGAGGATGCTAGGAAACAAAAGTTTGTGCTCAGTAATTTCTACCGCTAGAAATGACTGACAACAAGGATATCAATATTCAAATTAATGATTACCATAAGTTGCTGGAGGACCTCAAGTTAGAAAACATTACTATGCAGGGTGAATTAGTTGTAGGTTTCCTCATTGAAAATTTATCAAAGTCGTGGAAGGACTATACTCAAACACAAATTGAGTAAGCTCCCCGTTTCAGAACTGATTACCCATATTATTATTGAGGACACCAATCATAAAGACGAAAAGAAAGTGAGAGGTAGAGCATTGCTGTGATAACAAATATGGTGCAAGCCAAGAACAAAAACAACAACTCTCCTAAAAAAAGGTATGATAACAAAATTTTATTTGATCATTTTCCTGCTAGACCACTTAATCCCACTGCCTTCAAAAAGAAGCTATTGCTTTGTTTTTGGTAAGTCAAGTCACCATGCTCCGGCATGTCGATACAAAAAGAGAAATGATATTCCTCCTAAGCCAAAAGTTCATTTGGCTGAAGGAGATGACGATGATGTAATTGTTGTGGTTGTTTCTCAACCCTTAATTGTGGCCAATGTGAGTAAATGGGTGGTAGACTCTGGGGCTACCAAGCACATATGTGCAAACTGAGACATGTTTACGTCGCACAAAGTTATGGGGAGAAAGAGAAGAATTTATGTATCTTGGTGATTCACAAAAGGCTGGTGTCCTCGGTGACTTGAGATGGTGGTATGGTGTTGATGAGATGAGAAATTAATATACCGAAAAGACCACATAAAAGTAATAAAAGATATGAATAAACACCAGGTTGTGGGTCGAGCATAGGTGTGCTACTATGCCCCTACTGCAGTAGAAAAATGTGTACATATATTTCAAAGCATGCATGCGTCTCAGCAACATCTTTTACTGGTACCAAACCGCTATCGCCCATCTGTAGCACTAGTCACCCCGTGACTTGCGGATCAACAACATGGCCTCAACTGCTACGAGCCCCTCCCGAACACACATCGAGAGAGCCGTGCCCCGTCGGACACCGAGGTACTTGCTCATCACAGAGCCACCCGCCCACTGGGCCAGCCACATAGGGTGCCTCGTCACCAAACTATGGACAGCTTCGTGACTCTCACACCGAGTCACAGGGGAAAAACCACAATACGCTCATGCACTGAGCCGCCCTCCCACTGGGCCCGCCTAGTGGAACCCCCTAATATTCCATATAGACAACTATGATATGCCATGGATGCTATGCAAATGCAAATCAAATGCATCCTCACACTATGCATCCTAGATGCCACTCCACATTCAATCATTCACTACCACCACTTGGTGGATTTCAATATTCTCATCATTCTCATCCAATCCCAATTCTCTTTGAGACTTATTCATATTAATAGTTAGTGGCATACACATTCAACAAATCATACACACATCTTTGGGATATTCTATATTATAGATTTCAATTCATACATGGTCTCAAACCATCAACATACTTCATCATTATAATATCAGCACCACATCACAATGTTATCCCCAACAAAATGCCACACAATAATCATGATTCTAAATGCATTCAAATCATAACATCATCACATCATCCATTCAAACAACATCAACATAATCACATATACATATTTTCACATCATCAATGGATGAAATCATGCATTTAGAATAGTTACCCCCTCCTACCTCGAGGGAAGAGCCGAAATGGTTCCAATTCTCCGAATTCTCCATTGCATCACCCGGAATACGATCTACATACCATACATATACATACACATAATCAATAATCATCATAATTCTAACCATTTGTTAGCTTATCATAAAGCTCATCCCCAAGTCCTAAACTTGATAAATGTCAACTTATGCAATTGTGTTAGGCTTCGGGAATTCCTTTCCCAAAGCCAAGATCCTTTAGATCTTAAGGCTAACTAAACCCAACATCATCATCATCGTCTATTATCATATCTAAGGATACCCAACATCGAATATTCCATATGTCCATCCTTAAAATCAATTCTTTTACTTCCTCACATTCTTTATTCATATCAACACCTATCTATAGGTTTCACCACCAATGGTTCTATATTATTTTAAGCAACATTTAATCTTAAACATCATCCATTCTCTTTTAACTTAACCTTCCAAGCTAGATTATATCAATTTCCCCAAATTCTTAGGGCTAGGGTTTTCATCAAAACCCAACAACATTTACCCATGCTCATTAATCACCATCAATGGCCATCTTTCATCATTAATATCATTCTCCAATATCATTAAACCTACATTCTTCTCATATTTCACACTTTCCCCAATTTATTAGAGTTAGGGTTTTACCAAAAACCCATCAACACTTATTAATATCCATTTATTTTTCATCACCTTCCAACATTAATCTTTAGTGCCTCATTAAATACTTATAAAGGCTCACATTTAAGCCACCCCACCTTAGGGTTTCCTCATTTAAAGCTTCTCCCAACAACCCCTATGCAATAAATACTCTCCCAAATATCAAGAACCCAAAATCTAAGGCATAAACTTATAAAGAATGGTGAGGAACTTACCTCAACCAAGAGTTAGCCATGGGCTCCCAAGGAAGAAGAGAAAACACAAAAATGGAGGAGAAGAGGGGAGAGGAATTCTAGCCACACGCTTCTCCTTCAAGCTTCCATGAAAACGAAAATGGTGGAGGAGATGAAGACTCCACATGGCATAGGTTTTTGGAGAGAAGAGAGGAAGAAATGGAGAAGGGAAGTAAGAGTAGAAGAAGAAACGTCCCTACCAAATGGGAGTAAGGACCCAACGAATATAGGAAGAGAAGAATGGGCTTTTGATTTTAAATTTTTAATTCTCCATTAAAATTTCATCGCTTTGAAATAAACTGGCTCACAGTTCGGGCTCAATACTAATTCCAAAAATTATTCCGAATATAGATTCGGATTCCCATTAATACTCTTAACAGCCCTGACCAATGGCATCTCAATCGGAGATACTTGGTCCGACACCCATATTCTAATCGGGTAAAATTTCATCTCACATAAGCTCAATAAATTATAAATATCCCTAATAAATCCCAATTTAATCATTCCAATATTTTTGGGACACAAATCCACTCATATACAATTATTTATTACTTATTCTCATCAATTTATTATTTTTATAAAATTCGGGATGTTACATAAGTGAATGCAATTCAATTATTGAAACAAAAAATGCTGAGTTTTTTGAACATATATTTCCTATGTATGTTGATAGTGTTTCTTGTGAACCTATTATTGATGCTGAAAAGATTTCTAGTTCATAAATGAATGAACCCAGTAATATTTCTAGTGAACCATTGTGTGATGCCTCTAAAAAACCATATGAAAATTTAAGAAGTAAAAGGCAAAGAAAAGAGACATCTTTTGTAAATGATTTTTATACATATCTCGTTCATAGAAAACCATTAAATTTTCATGAAGCAATTTCTTCTTCTAATGTGTGTTTTGGAAAGAAGCAATTAAAATTGAATTAGACTCTATTTTAAAAATAAAACATGGACTTTAGTATATTTACCTCCAGGAGCTAAACCTATTGGTTGTAAATGAATTTTGAAAGAAAATATTTACCTGATGGCTCTGTTGATAAATATAAAGCCCGTTTAGTAGCTAAAGGTTTTACTCAAAAACAAGATATTGATTATTTTGATACTTTTGTTCCCGTAACCAGGATTGCTTCAATAAGAGTTTTAATCGCTTTGACATCCATTTATAAACTTGTTATTCATCATTTGGATGTAAAAACTACTTTTTTAAATGGTGATTTAGAAGAAGAAATTTATATGGTTCAACCAAAAGGTTGTGTGGTTTTTGGTCAAGAAACTAAAGTTTGTAGACTTCTTAAATCTTTATATGGATTAAAATAAGCATTGAAACAGTGACATGAAAAATTTGATAGTGTATTAACTGGAAATGGGTTTTCTTATTCAGAAGTGGACAAGTGTGTATATACAAAAGTAGAAAATGGTGAGTGTGTGATTGTATACTTATACGTAGATGATATACTTATTTTTGATACTAATGATGATATTGTATACAATATGAAAAATTTTCTTGCTAATAATTTTTATATGAAAGACATGGGTGGGACAAGTGTTATATTGAGTGTTAAAATCATAAAGAATGTTAATAATATAATGCTCTCTCAAGAACATTATATTGAGAAACTTCTTTGAAAGTTTAAATATTTTGATTCAAAACCAGTGAGTACTCCTTATGATGACAATGCTTAATTAAAGAATAAAAGAGGAGAACATGTGTCTCAATCCAAATATGCTTAAATTATTGGGAGCCTATTAAATTTGATGAATTATTCGAGACCTAACATGGTATGTGTTGTGGGCAGATTGAGTAGATATACTTATAATTTTAATAATGAGCATTGGGCTACATTAGCAAGACTAATGAAATATTTAAGAGGTACCATAAATTATGTATATTATATAATGGATATCCTACAGTATTAGAAGGATATTGTAATGCTAACTGAATCTCAAATTCAGATGAGACAAAATATACTAATGGTTATATATGTGTTTACACTAGGTGGAGGTGTTGTTGCTTGGAGATCAGTCAAACAAAATATTATTGCTAGATCCACTATGGAGTCACAGTTTATTGCTCTAGAATTGGTTGGTGGTGAGGCTGAGTGGTTGAGAAACTTCTTAGCAGATATTCTATTAGGAACCAATACCTTCAGTATCTATGCATTGTGATAGTCAATCGGCGATAGCCATTGCTGAAAATAAATCTTACAATGGTAAGAATAGACACATTCATTTGAGACAAGATGTGGTAAAAGCAGCTGCTAAATAATGGAACAATTTCCATAGGGTATGTGAAGTCAATAGTGAATTTAGTCGATCCTCTGACAAAATCTTTGGAAAGAAAGGTTGTTTATGAAACATCAAGGGAAATAAGACTTAAGCCAATAATAAAAATAACAATGACAGGAACCCAACCTTTATGATTAGAGATCCCATGAAAAAGGTTCATATGGGTAATAACAAGCCATTGTTAATCCTCTAGCACTATTTCTTCCTTTATTCCTATTGCAAAGAACGAGAGGCTAATTTATTAAATTTTAATGATTTTCATATCCCTTGTGGGTGGTGTATAAAATGCAGGATATACACTTGATGAAATCACCTATATAAGTGTCAAGTGCAGTTGCTTGCATGAAAATTAGGCAAATCTCAAGAGCACTCATGAATCACCAGGCACGCGCAAGGCCTATTCGTGTAAAATGGCAAAAATAGCAAAAACTGTCAGGAAATGTAATGTGATAGGTAGACCGCTATCTTACATTAAAGTGATTTTGGATCATAGAAGCTTTGCTTCAGCAATTCACTGTAAGTTAAGTTTATCTGTCTAGGGTATAGTTTATAGTTCAAAAGACACCAGATCTGAGTCATTTACACTATGATGTAAACCTAATGTTTTTTTTAATATATTTTTTTGAAATATGTGGGGGATTGTTAGAAATTTTGCTGATATTTCAAAAGTTTTTTTAGTTCCACATTCCTTGGCTTTCAACTCTTTTAAGGGTTTATATATAGAAATGGGATTTATGGTGGTAAATAAGATGGAAAGGAAGTGGAGTTACGTGCAAATGAGTTTGGGTCAAAATATCAGTTTCATGTGTAAATCTGGTGATTTGCCCCCATATGCGCATGATGATATGCGATATACCTTTATATCACTTAAATTCTTTTAAATTAATTTAAATTTTGAGTTTGAATTTTGAATTTGAAAAGCCTACCCGTGAAAGCCATTTAAAAGGAAAATAATGATACGGTTACCATAACTAAATATGTCGATTAATACCCTTTAAATATTTTGTTGTCTCATTAACAGGTTTAATTGGCAGATTTATTTGAGTTAGTGTTTTTATCACTAATTAATTTCGCTATATTATTTCCTTTTATATAAAAATTGTAATTTGATTTGCCTCTATCCCTACGGTTTACACGATTTTCTCTCTCAACCTTTTGCGAGTTCTGTTCCCTGTTTATTCACAGAAGGGCTACTGTATCCTGGGGGTCATGTCTTTGACGCATAAACCCTTTAGGCCAGTGTGATTCTATACACCCCAGTCATACTTTTTCCAACACTAAAATCTTACATCATATTTAGAACTTCCCCTCTAATGAATAATGAAACTCTCTTGGGATAATGACAAAATAGGATCATACCATATTTAATTTTATTTTTACTCTTTCAGCTGTCAGGCTCCGGCCCGAGTTCAATATTAATTATTCTAATTAAATATGATTCCTGTGTTAAATCAAATAAATTCAAATTATGATGCTTTTGATTTATAATTTTATAGAATTTTTTCATAATTCAGTCACACATGATTTATTTATAATATTAAAAATATTGAATCTTCAAGTGCAATGCCATGTTCTACCCAAAAATGCAAATTTAGAAGTTTGAGGCAGAACCTGGGTGTATGAACGCCCAGGTGTGGCATACAGATGCCCACTCTCTGCCAAAAAGGGTGCCAATAAAACAATATGGGTGTATGGATGCCCATGCCAGCATTTAGACGTGTGAGAGATAGACCATGGAGTAGCAAGTTTGAGTAACACATGGGCGTGTGGATGCTTATGCAAGCGTGTGCACGCGCAACAAAGACCCTGGAACAGAGAATTTTGGATAACACACAGGCATGAGGACGCGTGAGAGCGGGAGGCAAAGCAGAAGGTCAGCGTGTAGATACCCATGCCTAGCGTATACACGCCCACATGCTAGAAATAATGGTCAAGGCACACACCAAAATGCATCAGTATGAAAAGGATTAAGTGTGAAAGGGGTTTGATGTGGGCGTGGTTACGCCCACGTCCAAGGAAAACCCATGACACAATAGTGCCTTAGCACTCACATGTTGAGGCTGGCGTAGCAACTCATGGGAAAGGAAACTGGCACACAAGGATCAGACCCAACTAGCGTTAGGACACCCACTATGGGCGTGTAAACACCAAAACATGAAGATGGCATAGAGTACCAACCTTATGATTCTTGTAAAAATGTCCCTGCACAAAACTTGCCCATTTCTAGGACTTCTAAATCTTCCATTTTAAGTCCAATTGACACAAAATTTCATACACACCATGATTTTGACATTTTGGAAGTGTTGGCGAAGTCCGTTCACCAAAATTTTATGATATGACTAAGTTATGTGATGAAATATGTTATGGTCACTATATGCTCAACTTAGGGTACCGATTTAGGCAAATGCATTTCAAACCACACAGAAAACCTGTACACATATCTAATATGCTTATTCTAATATGTTGAGGCAGTTAGGGAAGTCTGATTTCCTCAAACATTCATTTTAGCATGTCAAGTTCCGTCTATATAGGATAGTTCTACAAGATATCACATTACGAGATGTAATGACCTTTCTAGTACCATATATCCACTCAAAACATAACAGACTTGCACATACATGTGTATTACAGTATTTAAGATGGCTGCCCAATTCCACATATATCACAATATAATCCAATCACCTAATTCATGATTTCAACCAAGGAATAATAATAATCTGCCCAATACTATAAATGGCTCCATGCCAAAGGCTCATCCATTTACGTATCATAACATTAAATTAAGCCGTCATTTAACAAAACACATACCAATGTAAGATTCAACAAAATACTATATAGCGCAATCTTTAAGACCAAAAGACATACTTTATACACAAGCCATCAAGACATCAAAAGCTACTCTATACATAACTATGCACGTATATATATATATATAATATAATATAAACACAAGTGCACCCACTATGGCTGAACAATGCATCTCTGCCTCTAGATCATTGAGCAAAAACTCATTCTTTTACGCACTCACTATAAAATCCACAAGATAGAAGGGTGAGTACTAATTAAGACAATAAATGGAAATTTAATCCAATGGTTCACATATAATACCGTAGACATAAATATATGCAACAAATCAAACAATTATCCTAAAATAGTATGGAATAAACCTTACAAAGCACATAATATACCATTTTATCATGTCATTCATCTCCATAATTACATCCGAAGGTCCATCAACTACTTATACATCTCACAACTCAAATGATGGTATGCCATGGTCTTTGAAAATATTTTTCCTTCAATTGCACACAAAATAATGAAATACAAATCCATCTTAATAACACAAAGCTAGTTCCAAGATGACTTACTCAGTAAATCGAAGCATTATAATTAAGAGGCATTTAGGTAACCACATAGTGAATCCCAACACTATAATTGGTGGTATCGAGGACTATCAGTGAATCCCAACACTATAAGCGGTAACCTCAAAGGCAACAAGCTATAGACTGCACAGTGAATCTTAACATTATACTGCGATAGTCTCTTTAGCAAATCTTAGTGCTGGAAATGCATATGATGTCATGAAATGCAATCAATGCACAAGATGTGAATCACCGCTCAATAAACTCAATCTGACATCATTATTACTTAACTCCTCTAAACCATAAATTCTATTTCAATCATCATCCATCACTTGGTGTACAAAATTCTATCATAAACCAGAGTTATTATATATATATATATATATATATATTAACATCATAAATAAAGACATTTACCGTATAAATAAATTTTTCATAATACTATATCAATCCACAGGATTAGTTAATTTGACTCATCTTCAATGATACAACACTCAATACCACACAAGCATCTAGATAATACAATATTGCATATTTATCATATAACACATACTTGGAAGCATCTTTTCCCCCACAAATAGGATTTCTAATTACACAAGGCCTAACCCGGAGTCTAATTCCTATTTATTACTCAAATAGTAAACCCCTTGTACATATAAAACGTACCTGAAATCAATTTGCTTCCTCGGCTAAGCTTCCAATCAACTTTTCAGCAAACGTTAAAGTCCTAAAACTATATAATTGACACTTTAAACATGTTTTCGGGACTTCCAATTACTGATAATTAATAAAATCAACAACATGGTTTTCGAGTTACCAGAACTTATCGGAATCAAGTAATGCACAAGTCCTTACTTCGATCAAATTCCGGACAGCGATATAACTTAAGTAAAATTCCTAAAAATATGAATTAATTACTTTTAACAACCCATACATCATTCTTGCTATATTTCGAAACTTAATTTAGCAATCCACCATAGTTCCAAGGTAAATCGACTTACCAAAATACAGTTTCATACCCGATAACCCTCTGATAGTTTTCTGTTACATCGAACGTCAATCGTTAGCCTCCTAAGCAGCTTCTTAAGCACTGCCCAACAATAATTAATTGAAAATTCAGCAATTGCACAAAGTTGATACATGTCGCACCATGGTTGTGAGTAGCAAACAAGAAGGGAATATAATTCTCTCACCTTCCAAACTTCAATTCATAAGGCTTACACTTCGCAAAGCTTCAATAGGCCATCAATGGTGGTTCATAATCCAAAACTAAAGGAGGAAAGAAACCCACAGATCATTGCATGCACTTGAAGGAGCCAAGAGAAAGAAGGAAAAAAGGAGCAAAACCCACATGCATTTACCTAGCTTACATGAGTAAAATTGGAGGGCTTGATTTTGAAAATGAGGTAAAATTTTAGGATGTTACGTCAGTAACCTTGGGAAATCATTAAAAGTAAAGTAACTGGTAGAGAAAAATGATTTGATGTGGTTTTATATATGTGTTTGGGATTTAGCCATAAGTTTTTACCCAAATGAAAGTGTGTATCTATCAACTTATAGTAAAAAGGAGTGAAAAAAATCATTGGTATCGAATCCATATGGACTATGTGAGGTGTTAGTATATTGAATGTTGAGCAAATATAAAAGTTTTTAATTTTAATAAACTAATTATAGAAATGAAGAAAATAGAGTGTGGTTAAGAGATCTACGTGTTTAGATCATTCAAGAATTTGGTTTTTGCTTATGGTTTCATCTTTTGTTTCCCTTAATCATAATTGTAAGTAACTTATGGTTTGATTACAAATCGTCCATGATAATATTACTAACGCGGAGTCTTATCATGCAGCAATTATAAACTACCTCCTAAGAAACTACCCTGAATAATCATATAAAGCAATTAGTATGGGAAGATGCATTAAGAACAAACCAAACTTATGTACTCAACCACAAATTTGAAGACTAAGCATCTATACTTGTCCTAAAGGCTTAATTTAATTCTAGATCTAGTGATTAATAGCTATTACAATCGCTTAATTACTAACCTATTATGATTAACATTAGAAGTAGTCAATTCTAAACCGGCATGACAATTCAATCCCCCATCCATTTTATATTATAAGCCCCTACTTACAATGACACACAATTTTAGATAAATAATTATTGTATTGACAATATAAAAGACAATTTCATTTCTCTAAATTTACTCTTATTTAAAGTCAAATTCTACCATCTTGACAATGTAAATACAATTTCATTTCTCCAAATTTATCTTTATTTAAAGTTAAATTCCATCGTCAAATATTAACTGTACAAAGTAGAAAGAAATGCTTCAATTTTTTTAATAGGAACTTATAAAATTAAACATTTTTTTTATTTTAGAAACGTATTAGATAAAAAGGAGGAAGTAATTAATTACACACCTAAGTTTTTCACAAACTACTTCACCATATAATTAAGGGGTTCAAAATGTTTACACCATAAGACATTAGTTACACGTATTCAAAGAAGAAAGCATGTAATTTTATTTGAAGGTGAACATAAATTTTAATATAAAACAATAATGTGAAATCCGCTTGGAAAAGGTAGATTTAATTTGATACAAGATAAGGACACATGGTGTCCTTTTAACCTATGTGGAATATATTGATTTTATTTTTTCATCGTGATAAAAAGTTATTTAATATAATTTTTTATATTGATATTAAGAGCATCATTTTTATTTTATCTCATTAAATAATGCCGATAAAATTTTATTTGAAATGGTTGCACAATTACTTACAGCAACAAAATAAGTAAACCCATAAGTGAGTATGACACATGTATAATCGATACGAATATAATACATAATACTTTTAATCAATCACACACATTTTTGTAAAAAAAATAGTTTTTTATGTAAAAAGGTTTTGTTGTAAAATATTTGTGATAAATTATGATTAGATGTTAAAATGAAATTAATGACAGATTTAGTAACTATTGACACTAAATTTCTACCCTTGAGAAACTCATGTTCGGTCGTTAAACTAAAATTTGTGATCGATTTAACAACTGCTACCTACAACAAATTTCAAAGTTGGTGGTTAAACCGTTTTCAAAGTTGGTAATAAAGGTTTTTATCTTTATAAGCAACAAGAAAAAAAAATTGAAATTGAGCCTTTTGTAATCAACGAATATTTATTATCATTATAATTTAATAAATTTAAAAGTATTGAATTTGATTACTTAATTTAAAAATTATTTCTTTTATAATTTTCTATTGATCTACATGGCATATATTGAACTTATTTTTACATCACAGTAAAAAAAAACTATTTGATATAGTTTTTATAAGTCTCAGTTAATTAAATATTAAAATTATTTGACATTTAAACAAATTGATAATTTCAAATTTTGTTAAAATTCTAAAATTATCTATACAAACACAACCAAATATAATGTGCTCTCGATGGAAACACAGATCAAATGGTTTAGACTAATGTGTATTCCAAGAAATGGACGAAAATAAAATCAGAAAACAAGAACAATGATTCGCGGTTGAAAAAATGAAGTCACGCAGAGCAACATCAGGGATTGAATACCCTCTTCACTCTCAGTCGTGTTAAGTATTAGTAATTAGTTATTGGAAGAGAGTTATGGTAATATAAAAATTTAACGATTAATATTTATCTATATATCTTTTCATACAATTAAATTTTTATTGAGTCTATTTTAATTGTCATAACAGTCAACCAAACTACTTTAAATTGTTTTTTATTGGATCAACTTGTAAGAAGAGAGTATGAGAAGTCAGAACTCTTAACGACAATGAGATTCCATATAATCAATCAAGAATTAATTTCATAAGAAAATCAGCATATTATTTCAGAAAATTTTAAATGAGCTTTGTACACTAACATTGTTCAAGCATGTACTATTTAAATAAACTATTGGATAAATGGAAGCAAATTCCAAGAGTTGCAAGTTTATTTATGTCTTTTTTTTTCCACATTGCTTAAGCATTTTAGCTCCTTCAAGTTTTTATATACTAATTTTTCACCTATCAACATTACAGTTGTTTATTTATTTATTTACCTAAATTAATTTCTTATCTTTAAGATTTGTTTGGATTTAATCCCTTATTTTTTTTCCAACTCGAATTGTTTCATATACTTTTAAAATGTCCCACGTTCACCGTTTTATACATAAAATTTGTCCAAATTTGTCAACTTTTCATACGACAATTGAAACAAAATGGTGTCTTTTATTAGTGGAACTGAAAATAGAACCACATAGTGGAAAATATAATAACTATGCTTTGTTAAACAGGTTAATAAAATAGCATGAGGAAAATGTAGAATGTTTAAAGAACTAATTTGGATATAGAAAAAGATAAGAGGATGAAGCGAATAAGAGATTAATTTAGGTTTTAAAAAAAGAGTAAAACATTAACTCAAGTGTTAAATATAACAGAACAAAATTAGTAATAATTTTGTTGGAATTACTTCAACTCTTCCTTATATGATTAATTTATTTTTATCATTCCATTAGGTAGTATTTAAAAAAGGAACAGAACAAAACATAAACACAACAAGACAACATTTTATTTTGTGTTTGATAAACATATTAATGAGAACGTAACACCACTATTAATTATTTATAAGATGTATTTAACTTGGGCAATCTTGCACATAATTATAAAAAATCAAAAATAAAATTGTTTTTTTAAATTTATATTAAGATTATTTAAGAATTTATGTCGAGTGGATATTAATAATATTTTCAAAATAAAAATTTTCTATTTATTAATCTTGTTATAAAGATAAGATAAACCCTTGTTTATATACCCTAATCCTTTGGCTTGCTTTATTTTAATTTTTATGCTTATACCCATTTCGTGTTTAATGTTTAGTTAATTATTTTTAGAAGAAAGAAAACTATCTAATAATAACAATATATAAAACTAGTTGTTATTATTATTATAACTTTATTTAAAATTATAGGAATAAGATAGTTGATCAAATATATTAGTATTATTATTAATAGAATAAAATCATTATTAACAATAATAATTATTATTATGGTGGTTTGTAAATCTAATTAAGTATATAACATTTAAAGAAACCACACAAAAACTTTCTAGATATTATTAGATTATTAACTTAGTCTATGTATAATAAATAAGTAATTCAACATTTATTATTAAGATATTAATTTAAAAATATTATTTGAAATTCTTTTGTTCTATCCCATTGCATTCCACTCTTTTTAAATATTTGTATAGTTCTATTTTATCTTTAAAATTTAACAAAATGGAACAGAACAGTAATATTTTATAAGTTTGATTTTGACATATTTTTTGGTGAATTGAGATCACATATTTTAAATAATTAAGTAATAATGATGACAAATTTGAATCATATGTAATGATTTAAAATATTTTACTCAACTTTAAGTAACAGTGATAAACATGAAGTATGTAAAAAAAAAAAAAGAAGAGGAAACAGATTAAGAAATAAATGGCGGTGAAATGGTGGGAAAAGGTCAAGAAAAAAAATGGTCAAGAGAGTCAACAGATGGTTGACCTTCTTTCAAGCTTAGAAACAGAGTCGTCCACGACTTGCGCGCCTTCATCGTGGGAGACAACTCACTTGCGTTGCGTGTGCCTTTCTAAGTTGAACGGATTCCAATTCTACTTCCCAATTTCCAATTTACAATAATGCTTTTTTTTTTTGTTTAAGTAATTAACACAGATAATTTTCTAACGGTACAATTTAGAATAAATTATCACATTTTTTACTGTTTCTTTATTCGGGGGGAGAGATCAAGTTTTTTTTTAAAAGGATATTTGCTGTCTAGATGATCACCTTCTCTACTAATCCCTGATTCTAATAATCAACGTAACAAATCAAATATCCTGAAATTTAAATTTTTGGGATAACTATAGGAGCTGAGAATTAAAATAATTAACTCACCAAAAGATAACTTTTGGGAAGATTATTATTTAAATTCTCCATCTTTTAAATCCTATTACAAATTATTTTAGAGTTGTATAGCTTGCGTTTCTAAATTTTGGACGTATAAACTAAGAGGATTGTCGATTAGAGGCATAAATCAAAGTGAGATTGATTTCAGGTACGTTTATACATATGAGGGGTTTACTAATTGAGGGATGAATGGGAGTTAGACTTTGAGATATGCTTTATATAATTAGGGATTTTTATTTGTGATGGAAAGGATGCTTTCAACTATGTGTTATATGATAATATGCTATATTGTATCATTTAGATGTTTGTGTGATATTATTGAGAAGAAAAATAAGTGAACTGACCTTGTGGCTTGATATGGCATTGTATTTAATTAAATTATATGGTAAACGTCTATATTTATGATGTTGAGTAATGTATGTTAACTCCACTATATGATAAAATTTTATACATCAAGTGATAGATGATGATTGAAATGAAATTATGGTTTAGCGAAGTTAGGTGACGGTGATGTTAGGTTGAGCCTATTGCGGTGTGATTTGCATTTCATGCATCGATTGTATTTTATAACATCATATGCATTTCCAACACTGAGATTTGCTAAGGAAACTGTCATGATATAGTGTTGAGATTCATTGTGCAGTCTATAGCTTGTTGCTTTTAAGGCTACCACTTATAGTGTTAAGATTCACTGTGTGGTTACCTAGACACCCCTCAATTATAGTGCTTTGATTCACTAGTGGGTTGTCTTAGCATTTGCTTTGTGTTATTAAGTCAGATCCGCATTTCATTATTTTGTGCATAATTGAAGGAAAAACATTTTCAAAGACCATGACATACCTGCATTTGTGAGTTGTGAGACATATATGTAGTTGATGGACGTTCAGAAGTAGTTATGGAGATGGATGATATGATGAAATTGTGAATTATGTGCCTTGTAAGATTTATTCTATGCTATTTTAGGATAATTGCTGGATTCAATGTAGTTATGTATGTGTACAATATTTTATGAGAACTATTGTATCAAATTGCCATTTATATTCTTGATTAGAACTCACCTTCCTTACTTGTGGATACTTTTCAGTGAGTGCACAAGAAAATGAGTTTGTTCAATGACCCGAGAGTGAAGATGCATTTCATGGTCATAGTGGACATTATTACATATGTGCATAGCTTAGTAGATACTCTTTTGTTGACTTTGGTGGCTATAGGCATACTTTTTACGTGTGAAGGACATATATACATTGTAAATAGTTTGGAAACCAATTATGCATATGTTTTGATGGTTGTGGTTAGACTGTGATGTTGGCATATGTTTCTAGTTCTATGAATTAATCCATATGACATTATGTTGAAATCCAAACTGAATGCTTTTTTGTGTTACGGGATAGAGTTGAAAACATGACTTAGGTTCTCGACGAGATTAGCATTGAGTCGTAGTTTTAAATATATATATATATATATATATATATGTCTGAGCTTTATAACCATGGGCAGATCTTGTGTTTTAATTGAACTTACTTGGATTATTAATGGACTAAGTATTGTGACTTACGATGTTGTTGAATTGGCAAGGAGCCACATATGTATTACTACTATGTATGTATGTATGCATATCATGGGCAGGTTGTTGAATTTGTTGAAATTATGTGAAAATATTATGTATTTAATGAATTGTAAGATAGACGGAATTGGATCTTAACTTATAGATAGGTACAGATACATTTTGGGTCTAATTCCATGGGCAGGTATGATGTAATTAGGTTCATAAAGGTTGTGCTTATAATTTTGTGGTAGCAAGTATGATGTCTTGTAGCTATAGGGCAAATTGGAGGAACTTGAGGTGTCAAATCATGTGTTATTTAAACTCCCCAAGTCACCATAGTATGTTAGACTATGTATTATAAGCTTGTGTACATGTCCATTTAGAGGTTTACAATGCATTTAATCAATTTAGCACCTTGAGTTGACTATATAGTGGCCAAAACAAGTTTTATTGCATATCTTGCTCATACGATTGAATTTTGGCAAACAGACTTTGCCAACATATCTGAAATGTCAAAAATATGGAGTCTATGAAGTTTTGTGTCAATCAGACCAAAAACGAGTGATTTAGGAATCCTAGAAGTTAGCAATTAATGTAGAAAGACTAAAAATCAATTTAGAAAGTTAACCACTGTTGTAAGCGTATGTACGCTGGTATAGGCATTCCCACGCCCAGACTTTGTGTAACACCCCCTTATATACACGAGATATATATATTCTTATTGCTTTTAAAAAACTTTAGAAAGATATATATATATATATATATATATATATATATATCATTCCTTATCTCGCGTATACAAGGACATATATATACTTGATTTCCTTTGAATATTGAAAGTAAAAAAAATGTTGTCTTTCAATATTTGTCCATAATAACAAAATAAATTTATGGAAATCATAAGTAATAAAAGATTACAATATTATATCTGAATGATAAGTTTTATCAAAGTTTAACCTTTACCTTGTTACAATTATTCAGCTTGATATTGTAATAAGGTAAACTAAAACTAAATTATACCTTTACTACGACTATGACCAATTATTTCCTAGTCCTCGAACCATAGGGTTTTGGGATCCTACTCTTGCCATGTCTCTTCCCTTATCTGATTGAGGATGAGACCACTCTACCCTCTTATAATTACATCATTTCATCTTGGACTGCTAGTTATATATTAACATAGTATATATTTTGGACACAAATTCAAACAACAAGAAGTGAGAAATAAAATATAATACTTTACAGATAAGATATAAGCATAAAGGGTTTTCACAAACTAATATAATAATATCAATCATATTCACATACACAATCACTGTAGAGTTTTCACAAACATAGTAATTATACTTTCACTCACAACCACACACAATCACATGAGTGTCATGCAATGCTTTTAATACTACTATTTCATTCAATTTATGCATGAGGCCCCTTAAAGTTTTAATTTACACTGGGCCAACCAGGAGTTTACATTGTTCTATAATTCCAGAATAAATACCTTTGTGGCATATGAACAGCTCAACTAGCATGGAAACACTTAAAGACTAGCCAGACTGAGAAGATTTTTATTGTGAAAGTACCTGACACTAGGGAGCGACCCTGGGTCACCTGAAGCACTCTTTCACACTCTCTCATTCCAAGGTTTGCATTTGAACCTCCTCTAATGTATCCTCAGTTTCTATAATCCGTCCCCAGGCAACATCACATCTTATTTCTCTTTAATGATTCATGATGTATAAACTACTTGCATATTTAGTTGGTTAAGACTTTTAGAAACTTGATTAATAAATATCATAAAGGTTTACAACATCATCCTAATAAACTGTACATTTTCATAATTTCTTCTTTGAATTTCTGTAATACATAAATAAATTTAATACAACTTTAAAATTCAAATCTCACAAAAAATTGAGTTTTCAAACCTTAAATATCTAAAAATTTTCTCATAGAAAACTTTACATATTACATAATCCTTCTCAAATTGAATCTTAACAAGATCAAGTTTAGAAATCTCGTTTATATCAGAATATCCTTTAGTTATTATGTTAGGGAAATCAAACTAATTTACTAAAATAAAATAATTCTTAAAATCATTAACCAAAAATATTTAAAACCTTAAAAAAAATTTCATTCAAGAATTAACTATCTCAACCTTTTTATAAATTAATTTTCATAAAATAGTTTCTTTCTAAAATGAATACTAAATTTTATCCTAAATATTAAAAGTAAGGTTGATAAAAATAATTTTTTAGAAGAAATAAACGACTAAAGTAATTATAAAATATTTTTTCTTAGAATAAATACTTAAAATGTAAGGTAAGAATATTCTTACTGGGTTTTAACTTTCTGTTATGCTTGTTATATGCTCAAACTCTATATTACAAGATCATCAATCACAACTAAATACTGTCAATCACAATTAAATATCATCACTCACAATCAAATATTTTCCATCACAATTAAATATCATTAATCACAAATAAATATTATCAATCATAATCAAATCAAATAAATTAAATACCATTATTCAAAGTTTAATAGGTATTTAAATTAATAAACTTAATTTCAAGTCCTTATAGTTCATTCTTCGCATAGGTCTATGTAAGTTCATGATAGTCTAGTATGTATAGATTTAGTTTAGTCCATATAAGTCATAATAGTCCAAGTCTTTGTATAGGTTTAGTCTAGTCTGAATAGGTTATAATAGTTCAAGTACTTAAATAGTTATTTCAGGATAAGTCACACAAGATACTTAATTTATCATAAAAAATTATTATTAATTTTAAATTAAAAAGTTATTTTTTAAAAACATTAATATTGTTAAGTTTAAAAGGAGTAGGGGACTCCTCCCATTATTCTTATATCTTTTCATCTTATATTCTTATCTCACTTCCCATTTACCTTAAATTGCTACCAAAAGCAAGTTTGCTCCGTTCTAAAAATATTAATACCAATTTATTTTATTATAGGCATAAGATAAAAATTAAGATTACTATTTGAAACAAAAATGGTAAATAGTAATTATGTATAGTAACAGTAAATAGTAAATTTTAAAAAGTAAATCGTGAGTAGTAACAATAAATAGTAAATTATGAATAGTAACAGTAAATAGTAAATCATGAATAGTAACAATAAATAGTACTTTACTGTTCGTAATAGTGATTTACTATTGACATAGTAAGTTACTATTCAGAATAGTAACTTAAAATAATATTATATCCAGTATAATAATAAATTTTTAAAACGATATGAAAATAAACCTAAAAACTATAAAAAAAAGTTATTCTTACCTTATAATTTTAGCATAACTTCATTCCATAAAAATTATTTTTCTCTCTTACTCCCACTACTATCTCTCTAACACTACTATATTAAGAAAATTTAATCTAAAAATGTGATTTCCTTCGTTCAGCAGCACCGTATTTATAGGCGAAAAACTTCACTGTGAATTACATTATTTTATTATAAAAGTATTATGCAATTCTGAAAATTTCAATTCTTGTTACTATGCATTATTTGAAATTTTCATTCATGTATAGTATTTTGCATAGTAATTGATGACTGAATTATTAAGCCAAATAGTAACCATATGTTCGGTATATTTTAAATATTCAAAATCAGCTCTTTTTAAAATTTAGCGATATTATATTAGACCTTACTAATTTTATAATAAGTAATATAAAGTTTAAATTTTAAAAATCTAAAATTTTCTATTAATAAAAAATTGTAGTTACTTTTCCAATTTCCTTATGATTGGTAAAAATCAAGATTTTACTCAAACCGATCATTTTCAGATAAGTCTACTTGAAATGGATTTTAGAAAATTTTCTTGTAATTTAATTTCACTTTCTTATAAATATTTTTAATTTTAAGTAACTTTATATAAATATAAAATTATTTAAAATATATTTTTTAAAGAATATTTTCAAGATTTAAAAAAAATCTAGAAAATCATAAATAATACATAGATCAAAAAGTTCTAAAGAAATCCTTCAAAATTTTATTTTAAATTTCTAATAAGAGTTAAATCATAAATATGTAAAAACATAAATATAAAAATATAAAATAAAAGTTGTGAATAATAAAGATATTAAAAATTCTTAATATAATTTTCTTAATCAGTAAATACTAATTAATTCATTTTAAAATTCTCATTCAATATATATATATATATACTTTATTATTATTATTATTATTATTATTATTATTATTATTATTATTTTAACAAAATAATTAAATATAAGTATCAAAATTTCATAAAAATATTAATTGGTTAAAAATAAACTAACTAATAGTAAGTGTTTCTCATTAAAAAGATATTAATATCTGTTTTCTATTTGAATAGAAAATGGGATGTTACACTTTGTCTCATGAGGTGTTGGGCGTTCCCACGCTGGTGGGTTGGACCACACCTCCTCCTCTGTTGTCCTTGCACACGTGTACATGCCAAGATGAACGTTTGTACGCCCATGTAGTGGCCTCACCCTTCTCGCTTGACATGCTAGCTTGGTCTGATCCCTTGTGCAATTTCTTGGCTTTGGGCATAGCCACACCCACACATAACCTTTTCATGCTCAAAGTATCTTGATACTCATGTAACATGTTATGCCTTAATCCCTACCTCATGTGCCCACGCGTCCCCACGCTCAAGTTGGCGTTTACGCGATGGCTAGTGGCTCGTGGGAGGTTCCTCATTAATGCATGCGAGCGTTTGTACGCCACCCTGGGCGTTTATAAGCCCAGACTCTATACCGTTCATTGTGATTGTGAAGTTTTTCCCCTCCTGGACGTATGTGGCATGTCTATATGTTGGCTTAGGTGCCCATACGTCCATGTTGAATTGCTTGTAACCCCTGTTTGACAAAAGGTAGATTGGTACGTCAAGCCTGGGCGTCCACAGGCCTAGGTTCTGTTCCATTGGTATGTCTTGCACATTGAATTAAAATAATGGCTTGCTTATGTTATGGGTTGTTCAATTGCCTTATAATTGGAAAATTATGCATTATGAATATGGTGATTAGAATGAATGTGTTTGAGTTGCGAAAACTTTACTCATAAAATTATAAATTTAAACAAACTATGATCTCAACTTGAATAAATTATGTAGTATTTATATTTATATTAGGTCGGGGTATGACAGAGTGGTTTCAGAGCGCTTTGTTTCCAATAGGGCCAAGAATTCTACATAGTTGGCATAATTACAATTTATATTTAAATAAAGTGCTATTATTGAATTCTGATTGCTTGAATGTATGGATTATTTGATTAAGTACTAATTTAAATTACTTGAATTATATATTATGATGTGAAAAATATTGATAAATGTTTGGTATGAATGATTGACATTTTCAGGTCCCTATGGCAATGCATTCCACTCAGTGAATAATTTTATTTAAATTACTTAGCAAACTGTTTATTGATATGTTGATTGTTAAATATCAAAGTTGTTCTAATTTTATGCACTTGTGTAGGTGCAAAAGTAGACCTTATGATTGGGCGTAAGCAGGATGGTGATCCTATGGCTGATGCACTGATGCAGTTAGCTGGTGCATTGGATAGGTAGGGTCGTGGCATGGGCGGTCTTGACGGATTCTTAAAAAGAAAGCCTCTTACTTTCTGGGGCGGTTATAACCCTGAGGGTGCCTATCTATGGATCAAGGAAATGGAGTGAGTCTTTTGTTCCTTGGAATGCACTGAAGTGTAAAAGGTGGAACATGCCACCTATCTACTTATTGAAGAAGCTGAGACTTGTTGGTTGTAAGCCAAGCAACGTATGTTCACATTTAGGATACAATTGATTTGGGCAAACTTTAAAGAATACTTTTTGGAGGAGTTTTTCCCGATAAACGTGCAAAGCCGGGAAGAGTTAGAATTCATAGAGCTGAAGCAGGGAAACATGGCTATTGGCAAGTGCACTGCCAAATTCAATGAATTGAGTGTGTTTTACCCTCCATTTTAGAATAAAGGAACTAAAGCCTCATGATGTGTAAAGTATGAAAGTGGGTTGAGGTATGAATTAAAAGAAGCTATCAGATACTAGGAGATCCATAACTTTCCTGCCTTAGTAAACAAGTACAAAATTTTGAAAGAAGACCAGTTTGTTAGAGTTACTAAAAAAAGGTTGTAAGGGGTTTGAAGCCATAATCTAGAAGGTTCAAGAAGCAAGTTCAACAAGGTCCAAACCATTTTAGGGGAGGATCCTCATCTTCATCTTCTGGTGACCGTGGTGGTGGCCAGTTACAGTATCCTTGCTTCCATTGCGGAGGCAATCATATAGCACACAATTGCAACAAGAGACCCGAGATTATATGTCATCGGTATGGTTAGAAAGGCCACATACGTCTTAATTGCCCTCATCATTCTAGTGCTACTACTTCTAGTGGCCATGGTAGTGTTGCAAATTATGGAAATGCCAGAAACCATGGTGGTCATGCTAGTGGGGTTCGTGGAGTTCAGAAGTACAGGAACTTTCATTCTTTGGCTGGGAGTAGCCAGCAGCCTACCACTATAGGGCGTGTATTTGCTATTACCAGTGAGGAGGTGAAATAAGCTGAAGACTTGGTACAGAGTAAGTATTGGATTGATGATTATTCATTATGTGTGGTGTTTGATTCTGGTGCTACATACTCCTTTATATCTGAGGATGTTGTATGGCGGCTGAAATTGTCTGTTTCTAGATTGACTAATTCGGTTGAAGTAGTGACTACTCCGACTGGTATTCAGTTACGTACCAAATCAATATGTTGGAATGTATGTTTCACCCTTGATGAGAAGAGGTTCGTGACTAATCTAATCTGCTTACCGTTGAGAGATCTTGACATTATTCTAGGCATGGATTGGTTATTTGCCAACCATGTGGTGGTGGACTATTATCAGAAGAAGATTATTTTTCCAATTGATTGTGTTTATGATTTTTCTATAAATGGTGTATCTCAGTTGTTTGTGGTGCTTGCTATCTCGAAGGGCAAGAGTTCTCTTGATGTTCATGATATACCTATTGTGTATGAGTTCCTAAATGTTTTTCTGGATGATGTTCCTGGATTACCTCCTCCTCGAGAGGTTGGGTTTACCATTGACCTTATTCTGGTACGAAGCTCATTTCTAAGGTACCGTGTCATATGTCACCATTAAAATTAGCTGAATTGAAAAAACAAGTTGATGAACTACTTGAAAAGCAATTTATTTGATCAAGCATTTCACCTTAGGGTGCTCCAATGCTTTTGGTGAACAAGAAAGATGGTTCTATGTGATTATGTGTTAATTATAGACAGTTGAACAAACTGACTAATCAAGAATAAATATCCTTTGCCATGTATTGATGATCTCTGATCTGGATACCTCTAGATTCGTTTAAAGTCTAAGGATATTCAAAAGATGACGTTCAGGACTCGTTACAGGAATTATGAATATGTTGTTATGTCGTTCGGTGTTACTAATGCTCCAACAATTTTTATGGATTACATGAATCACGTTTTTCACCCCTACTTGGATAGATTTGTTGTGGTGTTCATTGATGATATCTTAATCTATTCCAAGTCTCCTGAAGAGCATGAGCAACATCTTCTCCTTGTATTGCAAGTGTTATGGGAGTAACAGCTGTATGTGAAATTGTTAAAATGAGTTTTGGACTAATAGAGTTCAGTGTCTGGGGCATATCATTCCTGAAGCTAGGGTGTCTGTAGATCCATCTAAGGTTGAAGTTGTAATGGCTTGGAAGCAACTACAATCAGTCACTGATACTCCGAGTTTTCTTGGGTTGGTTGGTTATTATAGGAGGTTCATTGAGGGGTTTTCCTGTTTAGCTTTACCACTAACAAAGCTGACATAGAAGAATCATCCATTTGTATGGTCACTTGAGTGTGAAAGAAGTTTTCTAGAGTTGAAGTATAGGCTCACTTTTGCACTTGTCCTTGCATTACCTGATTTGCAGAAGGATTTTACGGTATACTATGATGCCTCCAAGCTTGGCCTTGGTGGTGTTCTGATGCAAAATAAATGGGTGATTGCTTATGCATCCAAGCAATTATGACCTCATGAGATTAATTACCTCACTCATGACCTAGGGTTATCAGGTGTGGTGTTTGCATTGAAATTATGGCGCCATTACTTATATGGTTTGAAGTTTATGGTCTTTAGTGATCACAAGAGCCTCAAGTATTTGTTTGACCAGAAAGAGTTGAATATGCGTCAGAGGCGTTGGATATAGTTCCTGAAAGATTATGATTTTAATCTAAGGTACCATCTTGGTAAAGCCAATGTTATAGCGGATGCTTTAAGCAAAAAATCCATCAATGTCTTCTCCTTGATGTTAAAGGAACATGAATTGCTAGAACAGTTTCTTGATTTAAACCTTGGTGTTAGGGTATGTTCTAGTAAAACCATTATGGTTGGTTCTTTGAAAATCACTAATGAGTTCCTGAAGATTGTGGGTGATCTGCAGAAGAATGATTTTTACCTTTAGGAGTTGAAGGAACTGCATGCTAAAGGCAAAAATATGTTTGTTGTTAAAGGCCCTGATGGTGTATGGGGAGTTAAGGGTAAAGTATATGTTCCCGAAGGAAATGACTTAAGAAGGAATGTGTTAAATGAAACTCACCACAGTATGTTGAGTTTCCATCCTGGTACCACTAAGATGTACCATGATCTGAAGAAGGATTTCTGGTGGCCTAGTTTGAAACGTGATGTGGTAAATTCTGTTGCATCTTGCTTGATTTGTCAAAAGTCCAAGATTAAACATCACAGGCCTTCTGGTGTGTTAAAACATTTTGATATCCCAGTGGGGAAGTGAGATTCTATTTATATGGATTTTGTATCCGGTTTACCGAGGACTCGTTCTAGTAATGATTCCATATGGGTGATTATTGATAGGCTTACCAAGTATGCCCATTTTCTTACCATTAGCTCTAAAGCTACTATGGAGAAGTTGGCTCAATTGTATGTAAAAGAGATTGTGAGATTGCACAATGTATCTACTAGTATCATCTCTGATTTTGATCAGCGCTTTACCTCTCGTTTCTAGGGTAGTTTACATCAGGAGTTAGGTTCTAAATTGAAGTTGAGTTCTGCATACCACCCATAGACTGATGGATGAACTGAAAGGACTATACATAGTTTAGAAGATTTGTTAAGAGCATGTATTCTGGGGCATGGTGATTCTTGGGAGAACTTTCTTCCACTGGTTGAATTTACATATAACAACAATTACCACAACAGTATAGGCATGGCTCCATATAAAACATTGTATGGTAGAAGGTGCAGGACACTTGTTTGTTAGCTAGAGATTAGTGAGAGTTTGGCCTTAGGACCTGAGATTATTCAACAGACCTCTAAGCAAATTGATATGATTCATGAGAAAATGAAGATTACTCAGGATAGACAGAAAAGCTATTATGATAACCAACGGAGACCACTTGAGTTTCAGGTGGGTGACTTTATGTTTCTAAAGGTTTCACCTCACAAAAGTGTTGGTAGGGTGTTAAAGAGTAGGAAATTGAGCCCAAGATTTGTTGGTCCATATGAGATAATGGAGATAGGTCCTGTGGCTTATAGAATTTCACTTTATCCTCAGTTGGTGAATCTCCATAACGTATTTCATGTATCATAGTTGAGGAAGTATTTGTCTGATTCCACCCATGAGATGCGAGATGAGGACATTGAGATTCGAAAGAATCTGACTACTCCAGTTATGCCTACTCACATTATGGATAGATCAGTTAAACGCCTCAGAAGCAAGAATGTTCCATTGGTAAAGATAACATGACAACAAGATAATGGTTACTACATTTACTTGGGAGCGTGAGGATGTCATGCGGAAGCATCATCCAGAGTTATTTAATTGAGGTATTTTTGTATTTAAATTTCAAGGACAAAATTTCTTTGATGGTAAGGTCCTGAAATTTAAATTTATGGGATAATTATAGAAGCTGAGAATTAAAGTAATTAACTCACCAAAAATTACATTTAGGAAGATTATTATTTAAATTCTCTATCTCTTACATCCTATTATAAATTATTTTATTTTAATTTCTAAATTCTTAAAACACCCTTCTAAATAATTCACATTTCTTCCCACTCATCTCCTTCTCTCTCGTAACATTGTTTCAGCTTACCCACTTGGTGCATTTGTATTCTTTCCTCTTGGGTAGAAATCTACAGTTCTTCTCCTCCATCTCCCACCATTATTTTCTTCAAATTTCATTTCCTCCATACCCAAGGTAAGTGCATGCAGAACCCTCATCTTTGTCTTCTCTTCCATCACAGTTCCATCTAGCATGGGTAGGTTAATGAATTTCTCTTCCCTATAGTTGCAGACCGTGAGCCACCATTGAAAGCCCATTGAGGATTTGTGAAGTGGGAACCTTGACAATTGAAGCTTAGAAGATTGGAAACCATTTCCCTCTGTTATTTGTCATTGGCTATGAATTAGTGGATACCCCATCTTGTACAAAAGCAAAGTTCCCATGTGATTGTTGTTGTACAACATATAAAAATTGATTTTGGAAAGGCACGACAAGGTCTTTGAGTCATGGGGCCATTTTGGTAGTCGCAAGGTAATGAGTTTCTAGTTTTCTCAAGAAATTTAGGCCGCGTTTAGTTACAGAAAATTATTCTAATTTTTTGGGAAAAGTTTTCCGCTTGTTTTTCAAAATTTTCACTTGCTACAATAGCTAGAAAAATTTTGAAAACTCGTTTAGATAATGTGATAGTTTTTCAATTTGGAAGACTAGAAAACTAAAAAAGTTGTTCAAGTGCACTCAGTTTTCTAAATTTTTTTCAAACATTCTTTAATTCAAATTAATTGAGATATGTCTTATATATATATATATAATTTATGACAATGTTGTATAGTATACGCATCACATAAAAATTGTGACAAAAATTTAAAGTTATATTAAAATGAAAGCAAATGAGTTTGTGTTTAAATATATTTCAAAATAGTAGCAGTAGAACTTTTCAAATTAGTAGCTGTTTGTTTCATATTCTCATTTGGTTACAACAGTCTTTATCTTGTAATTCAGTTACCTTATCTTGTAATTCAGTTACCTTATCTTGTAATTCAATTACCTTATCTTGTAATTCAGTTACCACATTTTCTATTTTTTTACTTTTCTTAGAAAACCTTTTAAAAGAGTTTTCTGATTTTCTTAAAAAATAGAACATTAGTTTTCTATTTTTCTATAAAAAATTTAAATAATTTTTAAATAAATAGTTTTTCTATTTTTTAAATTTTTCTAAGAATAATTTTCTATTTTTCTAAGAAAACTTATGAACTAAACGTAACATTAGCATTTCCATTATTCCCCACCTTGCACAATTGCTAGATTCTAAATTAATTGTTGTCAGGCAGCTATTTTGGAGGAAATTGAAGTGGGTCTTTGAGTGTTGGACCAATTTGAAAGGTTGTCAGCAAGCGGAACGATATTTTAGGGTTTTTATTTAAAGACGTATCATTGCTCGGAAGTGTTTTAGAGTTGTATAGCTTGCGTTTCTAAATTTTAGACGCACAAACTAAGAGGATTGTCGATCAGAGGCATAAATCAGAGTTGGACTGATTTTAGGTACGTTTATACGTATGAGGGATTTACTAATTGAGGGATAAAAGGGAATTAGACTTCGGGATATGCTTTATATAGTTAGGGATTTTTATTTGTGATGGAAATGCTTTCAACTATGCATTATATGATAATATGCTATATTGTATCATTTAGATATTTGTGTGATATTATTGAGAAGAAAATTAAGTGAATTGACCTTGTGGCTTGATACGGTGTTGTATTTAATTGAATTATATGGTAAACGTCTATATTTATGATGTTGTGTAATGTATGTTAGCTACAGTATATCATAAAATTTTATAAATCAAGTGATAGATGATGATTGAAATGAAATTATGGTTTAGCGGAGTTAGGTAATGATGATGTTAGGTTGAGCCTATTGTATTTTGATTAACATTTCATGTATTGATTATATTTCATGACATCATATGCATTTCTAGCACTTAGATTTGTTGAGGAGACTGTCACAGTACAATGTTGAGATTCATTATGTAGTCTAAAGCTTGTTGCTTTTAAGGCTATCGCTTATAGTGTTGAGATTTACTGTGTGGTTACCCAGACACCCCTCAATTATAGTGTTTTGGTTAACTAAGTAGGTTGTCTTGGCACTTGCTTTGTATTATTAAGTCAGATTGCATTTCATTATTTTATGCACAATTGAAGGAAAAACATTTTCAAAGACCATGGCATACCTGCATTTGTTAGTTGAGACGTATATGTAGTTGATGAACGTTCAGAAGTAGTCACTACTAGAAAAATCAAAAGCGGTCACCGAATTTAGCCACTGAATATATTTAGTAGCTATTAGCTACTGAATTTAGCCACCACTTATTTTTAACGACCAAATATTTTTTTACACATGATGAGGGACGGAATTTAGCCACGTAAATAGGATTCCGTGGCTAAAAATTTCATTTTGACATTAGCCACTGAAATTAGCGGGGATATGAATGGAAAAATTAGCAACGGAATTTAGGCAAAATTAGTCACGAACATAGAAATTGGTGGCTAAACACAAAAAAAATTATGATTTTGTTTAATTTGCCATAAAATTAGAAATCAGTAGCTAAAATATTAAAAAAATATTTTGTTTAAATAGCCACAGAATTCTATTTCTGTGGCTAAAAATTTCATTTTGACATTAGCCATAGATATAAATGGAAAAAATTAGCCACAGAATTTAGCCACGAAAGTTTAGGCAAAATTAGCCACGAACATAGAAATCGGTGGCTAAACATAAAAAAATTATGATTTTGTTTAATTAGCCACGGAATTAGAAATCAGTAGCTAAAATATAAAAAAAATATATATTTTATTTAAATAGCCACGGAAATATAATTCTGTGGTTAAAAATTTATTTTTTTGAACATGTTTACCACGGAATTGTAATTCGGTGGCTAATCTAAAAAATTATTATTTTTTAATTCGCCACGAAATTAGAAATCAGTAGCTAAATATTAAAAAATTATAATTTTATTTAAATAGTCACAAAAATAGAATTTCGTGGCTAAAAATTTATTTTTTTAAGCATATTTGTCACAGAATTATATTTATGTGGCTAATTCTTAAAAAATTATTATTTATTTTAATTAGCCACGGAATAATTCAGTGGCTAATGCTGAATTTCATCTAACCCCTTTTCCCCAATTTCATATTTATTTTCCCTTTCAAAATTTCATCTCCCTCTCTTCCCAACCCTAACCCTCATCGTTTCACTTCCCCCCTCTCAATCGAAACCCTTCTCTCTCTGAACGCTCCCTTTTTCACTCTTCATCAAGCTTCTATAGTAAGCTTCATCCTTAAAACCACCGTCCAAGCTCTCATCTCCCCCATCGTGTCATCCCTCTTCATCTTATCATCTTCTCTCTTGGATTCCCTCTAGCTCTCGGAACCACTTTTGAGTTATCTATCAGTATCGTGACTCTCGTATTTCCCTCACTAGTCAAACCCCATCATAGAAAATTTCGATGGCTAAATCATTTTTTCTAGTAGTGAGTTATGGAGATGGATGATATGATGAAATTGTAAATTATATGCCTTGTGTGACATCCCGGCGCTGTTGAGGGCGGGGAGTGATCGTCGGTGCATGGGTACGGACAAGGAGCGGCTCCTGGCAGGCTTTCAGCGGGGAATGTGACATCCCGGGCACTATTGAGGGCGGGGAGTGATCGCCGGTGCATAGGCACAGACAAGGAGCGGCACCTGGCAGGCTTCTAGTGGGAGGGACACATGAACGAACCTAATACATACCAGAATGAGAGGGATCCAAAGACTGTATAGGTATGGGACTATACAGTCGAGGATAGCTTAAAGGAATGAATTCGTACTACCTATACCAACAAATGCATTAGCCTTTTCGATGGCCTATCACTTAAGGACTACATGGTTAAGCGTACTTAACTTAGAGTAATTCTGGGATAGGTGACCTCCTGGGAAGTTCTCAAGAAGTGTGTGAGTGAGAACAAAAAACACACTGGAAAATTCTCGTGTTGGTCTGTGGGGAGAGTCGTTCATTCCTGTAAAGTTGTCGGGGCGTTACACCTTGTAAGATTTATTCTATACATTTTTAAGAGGCCATAGTGGACATTATTACATATGTGCATAGCTTAGTAGATACTCTTTTGTTGACCTTAGTGGCTATAGGCATACTTTTTACGCATGAAAGACATATATATACATTGTAAATAGTTTGGAAACCAATTATGCTTATGTTTTGATGGTTATGGTTAGACTATGATGTTGGCATATTTTTTAGTGCTATGAATTAAGCCATATGACATTGTGTTGAAATCCAAACTGAATGCTTTTTAATGTTACGGGACGGAGTTGAAAACATGACTTAGGCTCTCGACGAGATTAGCATTAAGCTGTAGTTTTATATATATGTAAGTCTGAGCTTTATAACCATGGGCAAGTCTAGTGTTTTAATTAAACATACTTGGATTATTAATGGACTTAAGTATGGTGACTTATGATGTATTGATGGAGTCAGTGGAAGGAAAAAGGAGTCGATAGTAGTGACTCCAGGAGCGTATCGGCTCAACATCCCTTTTTCTAGGAGACTCATGAGTGTGCCTATCCCTAGGTATTTGCAGACAACTCAACCACTCTCCATTGGGAAGTATAATGGAGAACTTGACCCCACTAAGCATCTTGATGCTTATGTGTATGAGGCTATGTACTTGGGAGCTGATGAAGATGTGATGTGCAGGATGTTCTGATATACCTTAGTGGAGGAGGCCCTTAGCTGGTTCAAGGGTTTACCCTCAGGATCAATAGACTCCTGGGAGGAGATGGCAACAGCCTTCGGGAATCACTTTGTCATTTCCAGGGATGTCCCCAGGACGTCTCACACCTTGGCCCAGATCAGGCAAGGGGAGAACGAATCTCTTAAGGAGTTTCTGAAGAGGTTTTACAAGGAGGCAGCTATGGTGCCTAATCTCACAGAGGCTATTCAACTGCATATCGTCATTGAGGCCCTTCAGCCCAGATCAGCCTTTGCCTTGTCTTTGGCGAAGAGTCCTCAGATGATGTTTGAAGAATTCCAGAGGAAGGCTTCGAAGTATGTGGGTATAGAGATGTATTTGGAAGCCACAGCGGCTCGGGTTAAACCCCCAATTCCCTCGCCCCAACCATGGAAGGATAAGGAAAGGGTAAGGCCAGATAGGCACTACCAGAGGGATGATTTTAGGGGCCCTCGACCCCAACAGCAGGAAAGGTGAGTGGCTTCATTCAGCAATTATGCTCCACTAAACGCTAAGCACTCCCAGATCTTGAGGGAGGTCGGATGACCTACACTTAGCGTGTATGGGATTAGGAGACCAGCTCCACTGAAGAGGCTTGGGAATCCGCATAAGTATTGTGGTTTCCATGAGCAAGTTGGCTACTCTACTGATGAATGTAAGGCTTTGAAGAATACAGTGGAGACCCTCATTAGAAAGGGAAAGTTGAAGCAGTACCTCTTTAAGGAGAAGTCCTTAGATGAGCTAGAGCGGAAGGAGAAATGAGGTCTTGACCACGACGATGAAGGCGATAATAGTCGCGCTCCAATCAAGAGATACACTGTCGCCGAGAAGCAAAAAGGAGTTGTTATCAGCGAGGCCACTCAGAAGGACGGTATGCCCCAGCAGCAGAGGCAGGGCCAACGTGAGGTGATTGATATGATCGCTGGAGGCTTTACTGGAGGAGGAGCTTCGATCACAGCCTGAAAGAATCATCATCAAATGATTCTGTCTGTCCAAGGGAAACCCAGGGACAACCGCACTTTCAAAGACGGTATGGTGGAACTGGTGGTGTCGTTCTCAGATGAAGATTTCGGCCCAACCATCCCTAGGGGCAATGACGCTGTGGTCATAGTCGCTGTGATCGCAAGCAAGGATGTCAATAGGATCTTTGTCGATCAGGGGAGCTCCCGTGATGTTATTTTTTATAATTGTTTTAAAAGAATGGGTTTCAATGACTTAGACTTACAACCTTATACGTAGGAGCTCACAACTTTTAATAGAGCGAAGCAACCTATTAAGGGATACCTTGACACCCTTGTGTCTTTCGAGGGTGAGCCTGGAGCAAGAACGGTGAAGTCCAGGGTGCTGGTGATTGATGTGGAGTCACCTTACAATGGCATCATAGGCCTCCTTACGTTGAATGCTATGGAAGCAATTGTATCCATGCCGCACCTTCTTATCAAATTCATTGATAAGGACAATCAGGTGTCTTCCCTCCGAGGTGATCAAGAAATGGCCAGGTACTATTACAACCTGAGCCTAAATAAACGTTAGTCTGATTGACCTTGATCCTAGGGTGGAGCTGAAGATTAATCCCCACAATCCTTCTAAGCCCACACCAGAAGGAGGTTCCAGAGACGTCGTATTGGGAGATTCCCCAAAAAAGATCACGCATATCAATGACAAGTTAGAAACTGTGATGGAACAGCGGCTGCTTGCACTCCTTCATGAGTTTAAGGACTTGTTCGCATGGACTATTGCAGATATGCCTGGGATGGACCCCAATTTCTATTGTCACAAATTATCCGTCTATCTTGAGATAAGACCGATGGCTCAAAAGAAGAGAAGGCTGGGCCCCAAAAACAGAGAGTGGCTTGTGAGCAAATAGAGGAACTATTAAAGGCCGGATTCATTAGGAAAGTCAGATACTCCTCTTGGATCTCTAACATGGTGATAGTTCAGAAGGCCAACGGTAAATGAAGAATGTGCACAGATTATGTAGATTTGAACCGTTGTTGCCCCAAGGATCCTTATCCCCTCCCCAACATCGATCGAATGGTAGATGATTCTTTTGGTTACAGTACTTGTCCTTCATGGACGCTTATTCGGGGTACAACCAGATTTCGGTGCGAGAGGAAGATCAAGAGAAGACGACATATTTCAATGATCACAATGTTTTTTGCTACACCGTCATGCCTTTTGGTTTAGAGAATGCTGGTACCACTTACCAGCGTATGATCAACAAGGTGTTCGAGGGCATGCACATGAAATTAGTGGAAGTATACATTGATGATATTATTGCCAAGACCCCGGCTAGGGTGATCATGTGGAAGATTTGCGCCAGGTGTTTATGCGCTTAAGGCAATACAATATGAGGCTAAACCCATTGAAGTGCAACTTCACTGTACCCACAGGAAAATTTCTGGGTTTCATGTTGACTCAGCGCGGTATCGAGGAGAATCCAAGCAAGTGTCGGGCAATTATGGACATGCAGAGTCCGAAGAATTTGAGGGAGGTCCTGTCACCGAATGGAAAGGTAGCTGCCTTGGCACGATTTATGCCTAAGATGGCACACAGGTCCCTTCCTCTTTACAAGATCTTGAAGAAGTCCAAGAAGTTTGAATGGGGACAGGAGCAGAAGCAGGCTTTCTAAGAGCTTAAGAAGGTGTTGTCTAGCCCTCCTATTTTGGTAAAGTCTGATCCTGGAGAGGTGCTCATCCTCTACCTAGCCATCTCGGATAAAGCCCTTGGAGTGGCACTGGTCAAGGAGACCCCGGAAGGACAGAGGCCTGTATATTTTGCCAGTAAGACACTGCATGGCGTGGAGGGTCGATACCAGAAGATTGAAAAAGCCGCCCTCGCCGTTGTGCGGGCCTTCCGCCGCCTCAGGCCGTATTTTTATGCACACCTCGTGATGGTGAGAATGGATCTCCCACTCCGCTCTATTCTGAGCAAGGCAGACCTCGCTGGGAGAATGATCAAGTGGTCTATCGAACTGTCAGAGTTTGATGTTTCGTACGAGCCTTGGGGTGCCATCAAAGCCTAAGAGTTAGCTGATTTTATGGTGGAAATGACTGGAGCAGATCCTACAGTGCCAAGAAACCACTGGACGGTTTATGTGGATGGCTTTTCTAATAGTAAGGGATGTGGCGCTGGCGTTGTGGTGGAAAGCGATGATGGTGTGCACTTGGAAATATCTTTGCGTTTCAATTTTAAAGCCTCCAATAATCAGGCCAAATATGAAGCTTGCCTCGCCGGACTCAGAGCAGCAATTGACATCGGAGCTTCCGAAGTAACCCTCTGCAGTGATTCACAGTTGGTGATCTCACAGATTCAGGGTGAGTATTAAGTCCGTGAGCCTCAGCTCTAGTTATATTTAAACTACATGAATGAATTGAAGGGAAGATTCTCTGTGTTGGAATTTAAACATGTCCCCAGAGAGGAAAACATTAGGGCAGACATCCTCTCGAGACTTGCGAGTACCAAGCAGCTTGGGAACACAACATTCGTGGTACAGAGTACGCTGAAGACACCTAGCATCCCGATGACCCCGTCGCTAAACGTAATTTCGTATCATGCCTTCGACGAGAGTTCATGGGTAGTCCCTTACGTCTGGTATTTCGTTAACAGGTATGGGACTATAAGTTGAGGATAGCTTAAAGGAATGAATTTGTACTATCTATACCAACAAATGCATTAGCCTTTTCGGTGGCTTATCACTTAAGGACTCCAAAGTTAAGCGTGCTTAACTTGGAGTAATTCTGGGATGGGTGACCTCCTAGGAAGTTCCCAGGAAGTCTGTGTGTGAGTGTAACACGCTAAATTTTAAAATCAAAGATTAATTAAGGAAATAAATATTAAATAGTTGCATGTGGGTTATTTAATGCCCCAAAATATTGAAAATAATTAAATTAAGATTTTTGGGGACTACTCATAATTTATTAGAGTCGAATAAGCTGAAAACTGGCCCGATTAAAATAAGGGTGTCAGACTAAGTATCTCTGATTAGGATGATATTGGTCAAGGTTGTTAAGAATATTATTAGGAGTCCGAATATGTATTTGGAATAATTTTTAAATAAAGTATTGAGCCCAAACAGAGATCCTGTTTATCATAAAACGATGAACTTTTAATGAGAGAGTTAAAATTAAACTCAAAAACCCATATCTCCTCCTTACATTTCTGTGTGGTTGCTAGACCCTTTTTGGCAAATACCTTGCTTCTTCTTCTTCTCTATTCTCCTTCTCCTTTTCTTCTATTCTTATCTCCTAAAACCCTAACAAAGGTAGTGGCCCCTTCTTCCTTCTCTATTTTCGATCTTGTGGGAGCTTGAAGAAGACTTGGAGCTTGAAGTTCCTTCTCTCTTCTTCTTAATTTTGTGGGGCACTCTCTCTCTCTCTTGAGTATTCTCTGAGTATTCTCTCTTTTCTCCTCTTGAGGTATGGTTCTTGCCATTTCTCAAGAGTATGAACCCTTGGTTATAAGTTTTTGTTGTTAACAGAGCATTTAATGTATGAGGGGTGTTTAATGAAAGCATTTAATGCATGAACCCAAAGGTGGGTGTCATGAATGTAAGCTTTAATGATAATAAATGAGGAAGATGAATTTATGGTTGGAAAGAGATAAGGAATTAATGATGCATTTATGAGTGTAGTTGAGTTTGGTAGAAACCCTAACTTTAAGATTTGGGGAAAATGATAAATGTAGTTTGGGTAATGTATTGGAGGGAAAATACAAGCCATTGAGAGTATGGATAGTGATATATGATATATTGTGAATGTTAGGCTATGGTTGTTTTGTAGTCTTTGAATATAATGAATGAGGCTTGATGGGAAGGAATTCCCGAAGCCTAATGAATGAGGGAAAATAATGTCTATAACATGTTTTATACATGTTATGAAATTATAGATATGATTATGAGTAAATAGAGTTGAATTTGTGTCTTGAATAGTTGATTGATTGGGATTTTACATGTATGTTAATGTAGGATCCATTCCGAATGATGAGGCGGGTACGTCGTATCAATCGTAATTCTTCTCTTGAGGTAGGAGAGGAGTCTTTATGTTCTAAATGTATGAATTGAATAGTATTTGATTGTCATATGTGACAATATGCATGTTTGCCTTGCTTATGATGTTATGATGAATTGTAATGTTGTGTATGATGTTGGTGATGATGTTTGGCAACTTGCATTTGTGCATTTAGAATATAAGGGGTGTGCTATATGGTGGAGTTAAGTTGTTTGGCAAGTGTAAACCTTGGATATAATGATTGTGATTACATCCACCATGAATGTGAAATAAATGTTATTGATGATTGAAAGAGAAATTTATTGAAATACCACACTAAGACTTATTAATGACAACAATCAATGATAATAAACCCACTAAAAACCTTGTGGTGATGTGGTGACTAAGATGTTGATGAGTGGTATGTATAGGATGCATAGAGTGAGAAACGCATATGATTGGCATAGAGTGGTATGTAACAATCAATGGCATACTGCATAGCTGCCGGTGTTGGGATTTTAGGGGATTCCCTCGGTTGGCCCAGTGGGAGGGCGGCTCTGTGCACAAGCAACTTGTTATTTCCCCTGTGACTCGGTGTGTAAGTCACAAAGCTGTCCATGTTGTGCTACGGGGAGCCACATGTGGTTGACCCTTGTGGGGGGTGGCTCTTGATGAGTAGGTGTCCCCGGTGGTCCTTGGGATCACAGGTACCATGATATGAGTCATGGTTGGCCTGCAACACCATATGTTGATTATGTGTTACCGCGGTCATGGTGAAAATGACCGGTGTTGCAAAATGGGCGATGCGGTTTGGTACCAGTAAAAGATTGGTGAAATGTGTACCACCCCTATTTTTATTTTTATATTAAAATTTTGAAGGAATTAAATTATGGTTCTTTAGAACTTTTTAATCTACGTATTATTTATAATTTTTTGGAATTTTTAAATTATTTTAATAAAATAATATTTTTTAAATAATTTTAAATTCATATAAGTGACTTAAAATAAAAAATATTTATAAGAAAATAAAGTTAAATTATAAGAAAATTTTCTAAAATCTATTTCAAGTAGACTTATCTAAAAATGATCAGTTTGAGAAAAATCTTGATTTTTTCCAATCGTTAAAAAATTGGAAACGTATCAATAAATTTTTATTAACAGAAAATTTTAGATTTTTAAAATTTAAACTTTATATTACTTATTACGAAATTAGTCAGGACTGATATAATATCGCTAAATTTCAAAAAGGACTAATTTTGAATATTTAAAATATACCGAGTTAAAGGTTACTATTTAGCTTAATAATTCAGCCGACATTTACTATGCAAAACACTGTGCATGTACGAAATTTTCAAAAGATGCACAGTAACAAGGATTGAATTTTCAAAAAATGTACAGTACTTTTATATTAAAATAATGGAATGCATAGTAATTTTCCTTCCTATAAATACCGAAGGAATTCTTCTTTAGAATTCACAGTTTCAGATTAAGTTTTCTTAATATAGTAGTGCTAGTGAGATAGTGGTGGAAGTAAGAGAGAGAAATAATTTTTTTTAGAGGAAGGTTATGCTAAAATCCTAAGGTAAGAATACCTCTATTTTATATTTTTTAGGGTTATTTTCATATCGTTTTTAGAAATCTATTATTATACTGGAAATAATATTATTTTAAGTTACTATTCTGAATAGTAAAATACTATTTCAATAGTAAATTACTATTCAAATAGTAAATAACTATTTACTGTTACTATTTACCTTTACTATTTACATTTTACTATTTACTGTTACTATTCATGATTTACTATTTACTGTTACTATTCATGTTTTACTATTTACTGTTACTATTCATGATTTACTATTCACTATTCACTATTCAAAATTTACGATTTCTACCTTAAGTAGTAATCTTAATTTTCATCTTGTAACTATATTAAAATGAAATTGGTATGTTTTAGAACTCGGAGACGAGGCGCGCACGGATTTTCAATAACAAATCAGTATACAAGAGGTAAAGGGGAGTGAGATTGGAATATAATATGAAAGGACATAAGAATAATGAGAGGAGTCCCCTACTCCTTTAAAATTTAATAATATTATTATTTTAAAATAATAACTATTTAACTTAAAATTTATAATAAATTTTAAATTGAGTATCTTGTGTAACTTGATCTCAAATACCTATGTAAATACCTGGATAACTTAAGCAAACTGGATTGAACCTATGCAAGGACTTGGATTATTATGACCTGTGTGGACTGAACTATACCTATGCGAGGATTGGACTATACGGACCTACATAGACCCATTCGAGGAATGGACTATAATGACTCAAAATCAATCTTATTAATCTAAATAACCATTAAGATTTGAATTACATTTATGAGTGATATTTAATTTATTTGAATTGTTTATAATTGATAATATTTGATTTTGATTGATATTTAATTGTGATTAATAATATTTGATGTGATTGATGATATTTAGTTATGATTGATAATGCTTGATTTTGATTGATGATTTTGTGATGTGGAGTTTGAGCATATAGCGAGCATGACGGAAAGCTAATACTCAGTAAGAATTTTCTTACCTTATTCTTTAAATTTTTTATCTTTTATTTCTTCTTAGAAATTATTTTTATTAACTTTACTTTTAATATTTAGAATAAAAATTTTTAGAAGAAGTCATTTTATAAAAATTAATTTATAAAAAGGTTGAGATAATTAAATTTTGAATTAAAGAAAAATTTTATAATTTTCAGTATTTTTAGTTAATGATTTAAAGATTATTTTTTTAATAAAATAAAATTTTCAGAAGAAAATTATTTTCTTTTTCCAACTTAATAACTAAAGATATTTGGAAATAATTGAAATTTCTAAATTTGATCTTGTTAAGATTCAATTTGAGAAAGATTATGTAAAGTTTTATATGAGAAAGTTTTGAGATATTTAAGGCTTAGATACTCAATTTCGGTGAGATTCGAAAACTGTACTAAATTTATTTCTGTGGGACAGAAATTTAGAGAATTGAGAAAATATACAATTTATTGAAATGATGTGTAAACCTTTAAGGTATTTAATAATTGAGTTTCTAAAAGCCTTAATCAATTAAATACGCTAATAGTTCATGCATCATAAATCATTAAAATGAAACAAAATGATATTGTCTGGGGACGGATAATAGAAACCGAGGATACATTAGAGGAGGCTTAATTACGAGCCTTGGGATGAGAGAGTGTGAAAGGGTGCTTCAGGGGACCTGGGGTAGCTCCCTAGTGTCGGGTACTTTCACAATAAAAACTTTCTCAATCTGACTAGTCTCTAAGTGTTTCCATGCCAGTTAAGTTGTTCATATTATTATTATCCGGACTTATGGAACAGTGTAAACTCCTGGTTGGCTCAGTGCAAATTAAAATTTAAGGGCCCACATATATAGGTAAGTTATGATAAAGATATTGTATAATATTCATGCATTCATAATTGATTGTGTGTGTGATTGTGATTGTGATTGATATTATTATATATTAGTTTGTGAAAATCCTTTATTTCTTATGCCCCATTTGGGAATATTATATTCTGTTTCTCACTCCTTTCTCCGTGTTTTTGTTTCATATGTTTTAAATTGATGGTTCAGAGGGAAGGATCGAAGAATCTCGACAGTAAATACAGTACGTTCTAGAAAGGGAGTTTGGTATGAATACCGTGGTCCAATGAATAAATAAAGTTATTAAGTAACTGCTTCTGGGCTATGGAGTTTATATTTATTTTCTTCGGATGAATGTAAAATTACTTTATAAAGTTTTAATAATATTTATGAGGTATTTCAGAAATAATGTATGTAATTTATTCCGATAGTTTCCTTTTAACAATCATTTCTTTAGTAAAAAAAAATTTACAAATTTTTCTAGTATTTATTAAGGTGTAACAGAGGGTGTTACAAAGTGGTATCAGAGCAGTTAATCCAATAGGCCTGGGGAAAAGGTCTATCTTGCTTTATCTGTAAACTTTGTGTAGGTAATAGAAAATAGAATATCGGACTTGGTAGTAACTGTGATTGATGTGACAAATCTCAGTTACTGTGAAACAGGAAACTAATGGCCGGCAACGATCTTGCTGGAGTTGTAGAACGCTTACTCAATGCAATGGGAGCACGTGAAGGTCAAGGTAACGATGCCTTGAGAAGGTTGGACTTATTCGAAAAGCGAAATCCTCCTCGTTTCAAGGGAGGATATAACCCTGATGGAGCACAAACCTGGATTCAAGAGATAAAGAAGATCTTTCGAGCATTGTAATATAATGAAGCTGATAAGGTAGTCTTTGCTACTTATGCCTTATCTGAGGATGCCGAACATTGGTGGGATAGCATGCGTAGACAATTCAAAGTCAACGATATGGAGATCACTTGGGATCATTTCAAGGATATGTTTCTGGAGAAATACTTTCTAGTTGATGTTAAAGAGAAAAGACAATTCGAATTCCTGTCGCTGACCCAAGGAAATATGATCGTTGGAGAGTACACATCCAGGTTTGAAGAGTTGTCTCATTTTCATTCTCATTATAATGATGCTACTAACGAAGTTGATCGGTGCGCAAAGTTTGTAAATGGATTACGGCCAAAAATTAAAGAAGCTATACGAATGCAGGAAATTCGTGAATTTTCTGTATTGGTAAATCGCTGCAGGATCTTTGAAGAGGATCATAAAGATAGAATGACCAAAAGTTGTGAGCCCATTCACAAGGCGGGAGAAATGAGAAGTGGAGGACCTCACCATCACCAAAGAAGAGACTTCAGGAGAAATAAGCCTTACTAAGCGCCATTTCGCCGGTTTGGAGCAGCACCTGTTCCTAATAGACCCCAAGCTTCAACTGGAAGCTATACCCTATATCTGCACCAAATTTTAAATGTTTTATCTGTGGAGGACCCCATTTGAAAAGGGATTATTCTAAAAACACTTATGTTTGCTTTAAGTGTAACAAACCAGGTTATCACATCAAGGATTGCCCAGAGATGAAGAGGGAAAACCCTGAAGGTGCAAGTACAAGCATAAATACTCAGGGAGGCGTACACAGTGTAGTCGGAAGGCTGAAGGCGAAAGGAAAAGTTTTTGTAATCACCAGAGAAGAAGCATCTCATTCTGATTCCATGGTGGAAGGTAAATGTATCATTAATAAGATTCCTTTAACTATTATGTATGACTCAGGTGCATCACATTCCTTTATTGCCAATGACTGTGTAGAAAAACTAAAATTACCTGTGATAGAACTACCATTTGACTTATCTGTACATACTCCTGGAAACAATCCCATTGTCACTTCTAAAGCTTGTTGGAAATGCAATATTGTAATAGATGGTAGGGACTTTAAGGCTAATGTCTTTTGCTTACCCCTTTCTGGCTTAGAAGTTATTATTGGGTTAGATTGGTTGTCTGACAATCATGTTCTAATAGATTGTCATAATAAAACCATAATGTTTAAACAACCAGTGAATTTGAATCTTGAGGATTCGAGATTTCTAACCGCCAACCAAGTGAGTGCCTCTTTAAAAGGAGGGGCTCAAGGATTCATGCTATTGCTTTTAACGAAAGAAGAGCAAGAATCAAAAATCAAAAATCTGCCGGTTGTGTGTGAATTTCCTAACGTTTTTCCTAAAGATATCCCTGGTTTACCCCCAGAAAGAGATATGGAATTCGCCATTGATCTAGTACCTAGAGTTAGACCCATTTCAATTGCACCATACCGAATGTCACCTCTAGAATTAGCAGAGTCAAAGAAACAACTTAAAGAGATGATAGAGAAACAATTTATACGACCCAATATATCCCTTTGGGGTGCACTAGTGTTATTGGTTAAGAAAAAGGATCGTAGCATGAGGTTATGTGTAGATTATCGACAACTGAACAAGGTGACGATCAAGAACAGATATCCTCTGCCAAGGATTGACGACTTGATGGATCAGCTGCGTGGTGCCACGGTGTTCTCCAAAATTGATTTGAGGTCTGGATACCATCAAATATGGGTGAAGAAAGAAGATGTACCGAAAACTACTTTTAGAACACGCTATGGCCATTACGAATATCTAGTAATGGCTTTTGGTGTAACTAATGCACCAGCCGTATTCATGGATTACATGAATAGGATTTGTCATCCATATCTAGATAAATTTGTAGTGGTGTTCATTGATGATATATTAGTGTACTCTAAAAGCAGAGAAGAACATGTTGAACACTTGAAGATTGTGTTAGAAATCCCGAAAAAGAAACAACTGTATGTAAAGTTGTCGAAGTGTGAATTCTGGTTGGAAGAAGTGAACTTTTTAGGACATGTAATTAGTCAAGGAGAAATAACTGTAGACCCTTCCAAGGTGGAGGCAGTTTTAAAATGGGAGAGACCAACCACGGTCACTGATATTAGAAGTTTCTTGGGCTTGGCTGGATATTATAGGAGATTCATTGAAGGATTTTCAAAGTTAGGATACCCACTGACCAAGCTAACACGGAAAGGACAACCTTTTGTGTGGACGACACAATGTGAGAATAGTTTCCAAGAGCTGAAAGATTGACTTAATTATGCGCCAGTGTTAGTACTCCCTGATCCACATCAAAGTTTTAAAGTTTACTGTGATGCGTCTAAGCAAGGACTAGGAAGTGTACTCATGCAAGACAAGAAGGTTGTACCCTATGTGTCACGCCAATTAAGGCAACATGAGATTAACTACCATACCCATGACTTAGAGTTAGCCATTGTAGTTTTTGCCTTAAAGATTTGGAGGCATTATCTATACGGTGCAATATTCGATGTGTTTAGCGATCATAAGAGTCTCAAGTATTTATTCGACCAAAAGGAGTTAAACATAAGGCAACGGAGATAGATGGAGTTCTTAAAGGACTACGATTTTGAGTTGCAATACCATCCTGGAAAAGCGAACATAGTAGCTGATGCTTTGAGTCAAAAGTCTCTAATGCATCCACAATGATGATTAAAGAGCTGGAATTGATAGAGAACTTCAGAGATCTTAACCTAGCAGTAAAGGTTAATGCTAATAGCTATAGATTAGGAGCATTGCAAGTGATAAGTGAATTTTTGAGGCAAGTTTTAGAGGCTCAATGAGAGGATGAATTCATGCAAGAGAAGAAAGAACTCTTGAAACATAGAAAAGAAGTCGAGTTCAATATGGGAAACGACCAATTGTTGAGGTATAAGGATCGAGTGTATATCCCTGATCAAGAGGAGTTGAGGAAAGCAATTCTGGAAGAAGGCCATAAAAGTTATATGAGCATTCATCCTGGAGCTACTAAAATGTATCAAGATTTGAAGAAGTTATTTTGGTGGCCTGGAATAAAGAAAGCGGTGGCAGAGTACGTGGCTGCATGTCTAATTTGCCAGAAGGTTAAAGTGGAACATCAAAAGCCCCCTAGAATGCTACAATCAATGGAAATACCAGAATGGAAATGGGATAGCATTACCATGGATTTTGTGACTTCTTTACCCAAAACTCCATTAGGACACGATTCAATATGGGTAATAGTTAATAGATTAACCAAATCTGCCCACTTTATTCCCATCAATATTCGTTACTCTATGGAGAAGCTGGCAAAATTATACATCGAGGAGATTGTGAGATTACATGGAATTCCTTCAAGTATCATTTCTGATCGAGACCCTCGTTTTACATCGCAATTCTGGAAGAGCTTACATAAGGCTTTGGGAACAAGACTGCGTCTGAGTTCAGCATATCATCCTCAAACGGATGGACAATCAGAAAGAACAATTCAATCTCTAGAGGACTTGTTACGAGCTTGTGTGTTAGAGCATAAAGGAACTTGGAATCAATTCTTACCATATGTGGAATTCACCTACAACAACAGTTTCCATGCTAGCATTGGCATGGCACCTTTTGAAGCATTATATGGAAGAAAATGTAGGACTCCGCTATGTTGGTTTGAGACTGGTGAAAACTTGATGCTAGGACCAGAGTTGGTATAACAAACCACAGATAAAATCAAAATGGTTCAGGAAAAGATGAAGGCAACACAGAGCAGGCAAAAAAGTTACTATGACAAAAGAAGGAAGCCGCTCGAATTTCAAGAAAGCGATCATGTATTCTTGAAAGTCACACTTACGACTGGGGTCATTTGGGAAATGAAATCTCAAAAACTAACTCCTAGATTTATTGGTCCATATCAAATAATTCATAAAGTTAGTCCTCTTGCCTACCAAATAACATTACCATATTTTCTTTCTAATATCCATAATGTTTTTCATGTGTCAGACTTACGAAAGTATATATCTGATCCTACACATGTTATTGAACCTGATGTCATACAAGTTAAAGATAATCTAACATATGATGCACCACCTGTCAGAATAGGTGACAGAAGAATAAAAAAGTTAAGAGACAAGACAATTCCGCTTGTAAAGGTCATTTGGAGTGAAACGAGAGGAGAAGATGCTACATGGGAACTAGAAACTGAGATGAAAGAATCTCATCCCCATTTGTTTTACTCAATAATGTAAATTTCGAGGATGAAATTTTTCAAAGGGGAGTAGAGTTGTAACACCCCTATTTTTATTTTTATATTAAAATTTTGAAGGAATTAAATTATGATTCTTTAGAACTTTTTAATCTACGTATTATTTATGATGTTTTGGAATTTTTTGGAATTTTAAAATTATTTTAATAAAATAATATTTTTTAAATAATTTTAAATTCATATAAGTGACTTAAAATTAAAAATATTTATAAGAAAATCAAGTTAAATTATAAGAAAATTTTCTAAAATCTATTTCAAGTAGACTTATCTAAAAATGATCGTTTGAGAAAAATCTTGATTTTTTCCAATCGTTAAAAAATTGGAAATGTATCAATAAATTTTTATTAATAGAAAATTTTAGATTTTTAAAATTTAAACTTTATATTACTTATTATAAAATTAGTGAGGACTGATATAATATCACTAAATTTCAAAAGGGATTGATTTTGAATATTTACAATATACCGAGTGAAAGGTTACTATTTGGCTTAATAATTCAGCCGACATTTACTATGCAAAACACTGTGCATGTATGAAATTTTCAAAAGATGCACTGTAACCAGGATTGAATTTTCAAAAAATGCACAGTACTTTTATATTAAAATAATGGAATACATAGTAATTTTTCTTCCTATAAATACCGAAGGGATTCTTCTTTAGAATTCAGAGTTTCAGATTAAGTTTTCTTAATATAGTAGTGCTAGTGAGATAGTGGTGGAAGTAAGAGAGAGAAATAAATTTTTTTGGAGGAAGGTTCTGCTAAAATCCTAAGGTAAGAATACCTCTCTTTTATATTTTTTAGGATTATTTTCATATCTTTTTTAGAAATCTATTATTATACTGGAAATAATATTATTTTAAGTTACTATTCTAAATAGTAAAATACTATTTCAATAGTAAATTACTATTTCAATAGTAAATTACTATTCAAATAGTAAATTATTATTTACTGTTACTATTTACCTTTACTATTCACGTTTTACTATTTATCGTTACTATTCATGATTTACTATTTATTGTTACTATTCACATTTTACTATTTATTGTTACTATTTACGATTTACTATTCACTATTCACTATTCAAAATTTACGATTTCTACTTTAAGTAGTAATCTTAATTTTCATCTTGTAACTATATCAAAAATGAAATTGGTATGTTTTAGAACTCGGAGACGAGGCGCGCACGGATTTTCAATAACGAATCAGTATACAAAAGGTAAGGGGGAGGGAGATAGGAATATAATATGAAAGGACATAAGAATAATGAGAGGAGTCCCCTACTCCTTTAAAATTTAATAATATTATTATTTTCAAATAATAACTATTTAACTTAAAATTTATAATAAATTTTAAATTGAGTATCTTGTGTAACTTGATCTGAAATACCTATGCAAATACCTGGATAACTTATGCAAACTGGACTGAACCTATGCAAGGACTTGGATTATTATGACCTGTATGGACTGAACTATACCTATGCGAGGATTGGACTATATGGACCTACATAGACCCATTTGAGGAATGGACTATAATGACTCAAAATCAATCTTATTAATCTAAATAACCATTAAGATTTGAATTACATTTATGAGTGATATTTAATTTATTTGAATTGTTTATAATTGATAATATTTGATTTTGATTGATATTTAATTGTGATTAATAATATTTGATGTGATTGATGATATTTAGTTATGATTGATAATGTTTGATTTTAATTGATGATTTTGTGATGTGGAGTTTGAGCATATAGCGAGCATGACGTAAAGCTAAAACCCAGTAAAAATTTTCTTACCTTATTCTTTAAATTTTTTATCTTTTATTTCTTCTTAGAAATTATTTTTATTAACTTTACTTTTAATATTTAGAATAAATTTTTTTAGAAGAAGTCATTTTATGAAAATTAATTTATAAAAAGGTTGAGATAATTAAATTTTGAATTAAAGAAAAATTTTATAATTTTAAGTATTTTTAGTTAATGATTTAAAGATTTTTTTTTAAATAAAATAAAATTTTCAAAAGAAAATTATTTTCTTTTTCCAACTTAATAACTAAAGATATTTGGAAATAATTGAAATTTTTAAATTTAATCTTGTTAAGATTCAATTTGAGAAAGATTATGTAAAGTTTTATATGAGAAAGTTTTGAGATAGTTAAGGCTTAGAAACTCAATTTCGGTGAGATTCGAAAACTGTACTAAATTTATTTCTGTGGGACAGAAATTTAGAGAATTGAGAAAATATACAATTTATTGAAATGATGTTGTAAACCTTTAAGGTATTTAATAATTGAGTTCCTAAAAGCCTTAATCAATTAAATACGCGAATAGTTTATGCATCATAAATCATTAAAATGAAACAAAATGATATTGTCTGGGGACGGATAATAGAAACCGAGGATACATTAGAGGAGGCTTAATTACGAGCCTTGGGATGAGAGAGTGTGAAAGGGTGCTTCAGGGGACCTGGGGTAGCTCCCTAGTGTCGGGTACTTTCACAATAAAAACTTTCTCAATCTGACTAGTCTCTAAGTGTTTCCATGCCAGTTGAGTTGTTCATATTATTATTATCCGGACTTATGGAACAGTGTAAACTCCTGGTTGGCTCAGTGCAAATTAAAATTTAAGGGCCCATATATATAGGTAAGTTATGATAAAGATATTGTATAATATTCATGCATTCATAATTGATTGTGTGTGTGATTGTGATTGTGATTGATATTATTATATATTAGTTTGTGAAAATCCTTTATTGCTTATGCCCCGTTTGGGAATATTATATTCTGTTTCTCACTCCTTTCTCTGTGTTTTTGTTTCATATGTTTTAAATTGATGGTTCAGAGGGAAGGATCGAAGAATCTCGACAGTAAATACAGTACGTTCTAGAAAGGGAGTTTGGTATGAATACCGTGGTCCAATGAATAAATAAAGTTATTAAGTAACTGCTTCTGGGCTATGGAGTTTATATTTATTTTCTTCGGATGAATGTAAAATTACTTTATAAAGTTTTAATAATATTTTTGAGGTATTTCAGAAATAATGTATGTAATTTATTCCGATAGTTTCCTTTTAACAATCATTTCTTTAGTAAAAAAAAATTTACAAATTTTTCTAGTATTTATTAAGGTGTAACAGAGGGTGTTACAAAGTGGTATCAGAGCAGTTAATCCAATAGGCCTGGGGATGGTTAGATGATAAGTGTACACATTTTACTACTGCAGTAGGGGTATGGTTAGATGATATTACTTGAATCCCACAATCGGTGTTTATATTCCCACAGTTAGATCTGCAATTATTGAAACACTTCGTTGTGCATATACATTAGCTTAAGAGCATTTGCATATAGCCAGAAAGTATGCCAAAGGTGATGAGATATGATGATGGTTGTGTTGAGGATGACAAAATGTACATGACAACATAATGCATGCAATTTGATGATAAGTGTACACATTTTACTACTGCAGTAGGGGTATGGTTAGATGATCATACTTAAATCCCACAATCGGTGTTTATATTCCCACAGTTAGATCTGCAATTGTTGAAACACTTCGTTGTGCATATACATTAGCTTAAGAGCATTTGCATATAGCCAGGAAGTATGCCAAAGGTGATGAGATATGATGATGGTTGTGTTAAGGATGACAAAATGTACATGACAACATAAAAGATATGAATACCAGATAGTAAATTGAGTAATATGATGAGGTGTGTAATAGTCTAGTTTAAGGAAAGACTTGATTTTCTGTATGCTTATGTACTTTGCTTAATTTAAAATATGATTGTGACATATGAATGATAGTACTATGATGAGGAAATGAGATGGTGAATGATATGTGTATGCAAAGTATACATGTTTTGATGCATATGTACATAATCACATGGTATTCATATTTATTCTTTTGGAATATATGACTCACTCTCCCATATTGTCCACTTTTTAAACTTGTGATGCAGGGCACTCATGGGTGGAGTGAATATTTTGAAGTATATTTTGATGAAGAAGGTAAATAGGTGTATAGGAAGCACCTTGGCCGGCAAAACCTAAATTTTTGTATAACATGTAGTATGGGTATATGTATATTTTGTAATCTGAATGATTGAATGATGATTTTAGATGGTCATGTATGAAAATTGTACCTTGATGTGTATGGCCAATTTTCCTTAATGACCTAGATGGTGTATGAGGATGAATTATGATGTTAATTGATATTGAATTCCATGTATGAATGAAGTATTTTACAATTTACAGCAATTTATGAGGTTTATGTGAAAATGATTTAAACGTCATGCATTGGATGAATGAGAATTGATCTTGGTGAGTATAAACAAGTGGATGGACTTTTAAATGTATGATTGAATGTATCTAATATATTGGTATAGGCTAAAATGGCATAAAATGAGATTTAGTATGTCAAGTTGTATGAAATCCCCATGTTTTTCGCTTGTTCTGCATAACTCGCTCAAGCGAGTATCAATCTCGCTCAAGCGAGATGCCTGAGAATCGAGGTTTGGCTACTGGTCACATTTCGCTCAGGCGGGAAAGGCCTCGCCCGAGCGAGAGCGAGGTGGAAAGCTACTGGACCATTTTCACTTGGGCGAATGGTTAGTGCTTGGAAGCTCGCTCAAGCGAGATGAAATGGGAATTGATTCTGGATGAATTTCGCTCAGGCGAGTCTGGTCTCGCTTGAGCAAAATGTGAGCAGTGAGGTTCTGTCCCTTTTTTGCTCAAGCGAGCGTGCCTGGCCCAAGCGAAGGGGAACCATTTAGCTACTGGAGTGATCTCGCTCAAGCGAGCAGGGATAGCTCAAGCGAGATGGGTACCTGATGTGTACTGCTTCCATCGCTTAAGCGTGTTTGCTAGCTCGCCTAGGCGTGGCTATTAGAACTCGCTCAAGCGAGTGGGGCATCCGCTCGAGTGAGATGCCCCTGATCCTCCCAAATGCCTTTGTTTCATTTATTTTGGTTTTCCTTTGCATTAAGGTATTTTCTTGTATCATCTTACTATTACTCTTAACATATTATACATCATTAAACCCCATGATGTCTATTTTCTTGAAAAACCCAATCATGCCACATCAATTCAAATTATATTTCCGTTGTTTTTAACAGAGAGATCATCATGAAATGTTTTCAACTCACCTCCTCATATCTTCATATATGAGATAGGTTTTTTATAGATCCAGGGTATTGAATTAAAACTTCACCACTTTATTTCTTTGTCTAATAATGATTTATAAAACTCGAAAAATTTACCCCCATTTTTGGGGCGTCTCAACCTGGTATCAGATCATTGATTGCTCTTGATATAGACATAATTAGTGTTGTTCAAGTAATTGTCACTTATGGTTGGATCATATGAGCTATACTTGATTGAGTTATGGATTATTTGATTGATTTGTGGCTATTTGTTATTGAATTGAAATTAATGTACTTGTTGTTTAGTACGGCCAAGAGTCCTTACACTATTTACCTTCAATAATGAATATGTTGTGACTATGTATTAAGGTTGACATGATTATATGATGTGATGCATGATAGACCAATAAATGTTGAAATCTTTGAGTTTATAGGTTGAGAATTTATTGTTTGGTCTAGGATACTCATGTGTGAGCCATGTTTTGATGTATAGGCTTAAGATATGGCGGGTAAACCTAATCGTGAGGCTGCTGCTATGGCAAACGCCTTGAATTGTTTTGCTGACCTCTTGGAAAGACAAGGCCAACTGAATATGGGACAAGGTGCCCAAGGTCTTGATCTGTTTCTCAAGAGAAAACCTTTTGAATTTCATGGAGGTTACAAACCTGAGGATGCCTATGCATGGATTAATGATTTGGAGAGGATTTATGCTAGCTTTGAGTGTTTTGAAGCACAAAAGGTGGAGTATGCGGTTTTTATGATCCACGATGAAGCCGAAGCAGCATGATTTCTGTTGATGTTCCCTTGGTCTGGGAAAACTTTAAGGTTGAGGTCTTGAAGAAATATTTTCCAGATAGCTATGGAAGCAAGAAAGAGCTTAAGTTCATGGAGCTTAAGCAGGGTAATATGACTGTGGAGGAGTATGCCTCCAAGTTTGATGAGCTTTGTGCGTTCTATCCTCCTTATCAATAAAAGGGTACCGAGGCATCGAAGTGTGTGAAGTTTGAAAATGGACTGAGGCCCGAAATCAAGCGGGTTATTCGGCATCAAGAGATAAGAAGTTTTCTGACGCTTATGAACAAGTCAGATATTCTATGCTCTATCACCTATACAGAGTTTACAGACAAAGCAAGATAGACCTTTTCCCCGGGCTTATTGGATTAACTGCTCTGGTACCACTTTGTAACACCCTCTGTTACACCTTAATAAATACTAGAAAAATTCGTAAATATTTTTTTACTAAAGATATGATTGTGAAAAAGAAACTATCGCAATAAATTACATACATCATTTCTGAAATACCTCATAAATATTATTAAAACTTTATAAAGTAATTTTACATTCATCCAAAGAAAATAAATATTAAACATTATAAGAAAGAGGAAACTCCATGGCCCAGAAGTAGTTACTTAATAACTTTATTTATTCATTGGACCACGGTATTCATACCGAGCTCCCTTTCTAGAATGTGCTATATTTACTGTCGAGATTCTTTGATTCTTCCCTCTAAACCATCAATTTAAAACATATAAAACAAAAACACAGAGAAAGGAGTGAGAAACATAATATAATATTCCCAAATGGGGCATAAGCAATAAAGGGTTTTCACAACTAATATATAATAATATCAATCATAATCACATACACAATCAATTATGAATGCATGAATGCTATGCAATATCTTAATCATAACTTACCTATATATATATGGGCCTTAAATTTTAATTTGCACTGGGCCAACCAGGAGTTTACACTGTTTCATAAGTCTGGATAATAATAATATGAACAGCTCAACTGGCATGGAAACACCTAGAGACTAGTCAGATTAAGAAAGTTTTTATTGTGAAAGTACCCGACACTAGGGAGCTACCCCAAGTCCCCTAAAGCACCCTTTCACACCCTCTCATCCCAAGGCTCGTAATTAAGCCTCCTCTAATGTATCCTCGGTTACTATAATTCGTCCCCAGACAATGTCATTTTGTTTCACTTTAATGATTTATGATGCATGAACTACTCGCGTATTTAGTTAGTTAAGGCTTTTAGAAACTCAATTATTAAATACCTTAAAGGTTTACAACATCATTTCAATAAACTGTACATTTTCTAAATTCTCTAAATTTCTGTCCCATAGAAATAAATTTGATACAGTTTTCGAATCTCACTGAAATTGAGTTTCTAAGCCTTAAATATCTAAAAACTTTCTCATATAAAACTTTAGATAATCTTTCTCAAATTGAATCTTAACAAGATCGAATTTAAAAATTTCAATTATTTTCAAATATCTTTAGTTATTAAGTTGGAAAAAGAGAAATAATTTTCTTTTGAAAATTTTATTTTGTTGAAAGAGAATAATCTTTAAATCATTAACCAAAAATACTTAAAATTATAAAATTTTTCTTTAATTCAAGATTTAATTATCTCAACCTTTTTATAAATTAATTTTCATAAAATGACTTCTTTCTAAAATAAATACTAAATTTTTTTTATTCTAAATATTAAAAGTAAAGTTAATAAAATAATTTCTAAGAAGAAATAAAAGATTTAATAAAAGTTTAAAGAGTAAGGTAAGAAAATTCTTACTGAGTTTTAGCTTTTTGTCATGCTTGCTATATGCTCAACCTCATATCACAAGATCATCAATCATAATCAAATATCACAATCAAATAATGTCAATCAGAATCAAATAATATCGATCATAATTAAATATCATCAATAATAATTAAATACTAATAATTATAATCAAATCAATTAAATATAATTCAAATTTTAATGGTTATTTAAATTATTAAAATTGATTTTGAGTCCTTATAGTCCATTCCTTGCATAGGTCTATGTAAGTCCATATAATCCAGTCCTTGTATAGGTATAGTTAAGTCCATATAAGTCAAACTAGTCCAAGTCCTTGCATAGGTTCAGTCCAGTTCATATAGGTTATGAAAGTCTAGGTCCTTGCATAAGTATGTCAGATTTAGTTACACCAGATATTTAATTTAAAATTTATTATAAATTTTAAGTTATGAAGTTAATATTTTAAAATAATATTATTATTAAATTTAAAAGGAGTAGAGGACTCCTCCCATTATTCTTATGTCTTTTCATATTATATTCTTATCTCACTCCCCTTTACATCTTGTATATTGGTTCGTTATGGAAAGTACGTGCGCGTCTCGTCTCCGAGTTCTAAAATATACCAATTTTACTTTAATATAATTATAAGATGAAAATTAAGATTTCTACTTAAAATAGAAATGGTAAATTTTGAATAGTGAGTAATGAATTGTGAATGGTAAATAGTGAATTATGAATAGTAATGATAAATAGTAAAACGTGAATAGTAACGGTAAATAGTAAAACATGAATAGTAATGGTAAATAGTAAAATATGAATAGTAATGGTAAATAGTAATAGTAAATAGTAATTTACTATTTAAATAGTAATTTACTATTGAAATAGTATTTTACTATTTAGAATAGTAACTTAAAATAATATTATACCCAGTATAATAATAGATTTCTAAAATGATATGAAAATAACTTTAAAAAATATAAAAGAGAGGTATTCTTACCTTGTTATTTTAGCAGAACCTCCTTCTAAAAAAAATATTTCTCTCTCTTACTTCTACCATTATCTCTCTAACACTACTATATTAAGAAAATTTAATCTGAAATTATGATTTCTTCGTTACTCTTCCTCCGTATTTATAGCCAAAAAAATTACTATGCATTTGAATATTTTAATATAAAAATACTGTGCAAGAATTGAAAATTTCGTTCCTGGTTACTGTGACACCTTTGAAATTTTCGTTTATGCACAGTGTTTTACATAGTAAATGTCGGCTGAATTATTAAACCAAATAGTAACCTTTCACTCAGTATATTTTAAATATTTAAAATCAGTCCTTTTCAAAATTTAGCAATATTATATCAATCCTCATTAATTTTATAATAAGTAATATAAAGTTTAAATTTTAAAAATCTAAAATTTTCTGTTAATAAAAATTTATTGATACGTTTCCAATTTTTTAACGATTGGAAAAAATCAAGATTTTTCTCAAACTGATTATTTTTAGATAAGTCTACTTGAAATAGATTTTAGAAAATTTTCTTATAATTTAACTTCACTTTCTTATAAATGTTTTTAATTTTAAGTCACTTTATATGAATTTAAAATTATTTAAAACATATTATTTTATTAAAATATTTCCAAAATTCTAAAAAGTTTCATAAAATCATAAGTAATACGTAGATTAAAAAGTTCTAAAGAACTATAATCTAATTCCTTCAAAATTTTAATATAAAAATAAAAATAGGGGTGTTACAACTTTACTCCCCTTAGAAAAATTTCGTTATCGAAATTTACATTATTCAGTAAAACAAATGGGGATGAGACTCTTTCATCTTAGTTTCTAGTTCCCATGTTGCATCATCTCCTCTCGTTACACTCCAAATGACCTTTACAAGCGGAATTGTCTTGTCTCTTAACTTTTTTATTCTTCTGTCACCTATTCTGACAGGTGGTGCATCATATGTTAGATTATCTTTAACTTGTATGACAACAGGTTCAATAACGTGTGTAGGATCAGATATATACTTTTGTAAATTTGACACATGAAAAACGTTACGGATATTAGAAAGAAAAGTGGTAATGCTATTTGGTAGGCAAGAGGACTAACTTTATGAATTATTTGGTATGGAGCAATAAATCTAGGAGTTAGTTTTTGAGATTTCATTGCCCGACCGACCCCTGTCGTAGGTGTGACTTTCAAGAATACATGATCACCTTCTTGAAATTCGAGTGACTTCCTTCTTTTGTCATAGTAGCTTTTCTGCCTGCTTTGTGCTGCCTTCATCTTTTCCTGAACCATTTTGATTTTATCTGTGGTTTGTTGTACCAACTCTGGTCCTAACATCAAGTTTTCACCAGTCTCAAACCAATATAGCGGAGTCCTACATTTTCTTCCATATAACGCTTCAAAAGGTGTCATGCCAATGCTAGCATGGAAACTGTTGTTGTAGGTAAATTCCACATATGGTAAGAGTTGATTCCAACTTCTTTTATGCTCTAACACACAAGCTCGTAACAAGTCCTCTAGAGATTGAATTATTCTTTCTGATTTTCCATCCGTCTGAGAATGATATGCTAAACTCAGACATAGTCTTGTTCCCAAAGCCTTGTGCAAGCTCTTACAGAATTGTGATGTAAAACGAGGGTCTCGATCAGAAATGATACTTGAAGGAATTCCATGCAATCTCACAATCTCCTCGATGTATAATTTCACCAGTTTCTCCATAGGGTAATGAATATTAATGGGAATAAAGTGGGCAAATTTGGTTAATCTATCAACTATTACCTATATTGAATCATGTCCTAATGGAGTTTTAGGTAAAGAAGTCACAAAATACATGGTAATTCTATCCCATTTCCATTCTGGTATTTCCATTGATTGTAGCATTCCAGGAGGTTTTTGATGTTCCACTTTAACCTTCTGGAAAATTAGACATGCAGCCACGTACTCTGCCACTGCTTTCTTCATTCCAGGCCACCAAAATAACTTCTTTAAATCTTGATACATTTTAGTAGCTCTGGGATGAATGCTCATATAACTTTTGTGGCCTTCTTCCAGAATTGCTTTCCTCAACTTCTCTTGGTCAGGAATACACACTCGATCCTTATACCTCAGCAATTGGTCATTTCCCACATTGAACTCGACTTCTTTTCCTTGTTTTAAGAGTTATTTCTTCTCTTGCAGGAATACATCCTCTCGTTGAGCCTCTAAAACGTGCCTCAGGAATTCACTTGTCACTTGTAACGCTCCTAATCTGTAGCTGTTAGCATTAACCTTTACTGCTAGGTTAAGATCTCTAAAGTTCTCTATCAATTCTAGCTCTTTAATCATCATTGTGTACGCATATAGAGACTTTCAACTCAAAGCATCAACTACTACGTTCGCTTTTCCAAGATGATATTGCAACTCAAAGTCGTAGTCCTTTAAGAACTCCATCCATCTTCGTTGCCTCATGTTTAACTCCTTTTGGTCGAATAAATACTTGAGATTCTTATGATCGCTAAACACATCGAATGTTGCACCGTATAGATAATGCCTCCAAATCTTTAAAGCAAAAACTACAGCGGCTAACTCTAAGTCATGGGTAGGGTAGTTAATCTCATGTTGCCTTAATTGGCACGACGCATAGGCTACAACCTTCTTATCTTGTATGAGTACACTTCCTAGTCCTTGTTTAGACGCATCACAGTAAACTTCAAAACTTAGATGTGGATCAGGGAGTACTAACACCAGCGCAGAAGTAAGTCGATCAGGGAGTACTAATACCTAGATTAAAAAGTTCTAAAAAACCATAATCTAATTCCTTCAAAATTTTAATATAAAAATAAAAATACGGGTGTTACAAAGAAGCCTTTGTCAGGGATCAGGCTATTAAAGCAAAGGTCGTCCTTCGATACAACAAGCGCGTGCAGCACAAAGCATTCAACGTAAGAGATCTTGTTCTAAGGAAGGCAAGTATGGGAAATAAGTTTGTTCATCAAGGCAAATTGGCACCGATATGGAAAGGTCCTTATAGAGTATCTGAGGTGACTTGTAAAGGGTCATATCGATTGGAGAACCTCTATGGCTCACCTATCCGCAATAAGTGGAACATGCAGAATTTACGCATTTATTACAGTTAGTTGGTAAGACGGCGTGTACTCTTTTTCCTAACTTGAGCTTTTTCCTATTGGGTTTTCTCAAGAAGGTTTTAACAAGGCATGACCCCAGGTACGCTTCATTTGTAACTTATATTCAATTTAATGAGAAATATATTCATGACCATTATACTCTCACTCCTTTCTTGTATCTATGGTTTATAGCTTTACACAGGGTGCGCATAAGGGTCCTCAGGACAAATGATCTCAACTACCTAATTCGTAGTTGATGATGTAACTCCTTGAGCGGTCAAAAGGGTTGTAGGGCTGGTCTTTTTCCTAGGCCACAAACCGAACCCCTAGGAAGATATGGGTTGTAGGGCTGGTCCTTTTTCAAGGCCATAAACCGAACCCTGACAAAGAAACAACCTTCAGGATGAATGATCCCAATCACTTATCTTGTGTTTGACGATGTAACTCCTTGAATGGTTAAAACGGATTGTAGGATTGGACCTTAATTAAGGCCATACCGAACTCCACAAAGTGGCATCATAATCGTTTATTCTATGATTGAGTGTAGAACTTCACCCTCAAGACGGATGATCTCAATCACTTATCCTATGATTGACGATGTAACTCCTTGAGTGGTCCGACGGGCTGTAGGATCGACCTTTCTTAAGGCAGTACCGAACCCCAGTGAAGATTTACTATTTGGGCGTATAGTCTCAGTCTTTCCTCCTTGGAATTGACGACACAACCCCGCGAGGAATACTTAGATTCTTTATAAACAGTTTGCACGAGCAAGGGAACATTATTTATTCAAATGAAGTATTTCCTTTAGTACGTCTAACTTACCTATCTGATCTTAAGCCTCAAATCGAAGAATGACTGGCAGATTTTACAAGTTAGAGATAAAGAGTCTATTTATAGCTGTAAAGGGGATAATGCCGAAAGCAAATAAAAATTTTATTGATAGAAGAAAAAGAGAAGTACAAGCATCTAATCAAATCTGGAGCTGATCCCGAAACACGGCAAGGTAGTTCAAAATAAAGTAAAGATAGCTAAGAGGGCGGAGCTTCCTAATGAGTCTCTTCATGCTTTTGGCTGTCTTCAGTAGCCTTGCTCCCGCCCTCCTCAGCTTTCTTTTCGGTGTCCCCCTCTCCTCCGGCCTCATTATCCTTCGCTTGTTCTTCCTCAGCGACTCCCTCAGGCACCGAAGTGGGATGATCGTGTCCCATGCTCTGACCCTCAGGAAGCGGTGCCAGCTCGTACAAAGACTCTGATGGTTCCTCATGTCGACCATCGATCACTACAACCAGCTTCCCTCAGTTAAACTCGTAGAACGGATGCATACCATATAGATTGAGTTTCACATTGGGGTTGCGATAGAAGATCTGACGTACCGCCAGCCCGAAGGACTCTTCAGCAACTTAGGTACACATCTCTACGGCCTCTTTGGCTTGGGCAGTAGCGATGTCCAACTCTTCCTTCAGAGCAGCATAGTCCCCTTCCTCCTGACCAGTCCCTGTACGTTCCAGCTTCAAATTTTTAATCTCGAGAAGCAGCTCTTTTTCCCTCCAGGCCCACTCTTCAACTTGTTTCGAGCGACTCTCTGTCGTTGTCTTCAGCTCTTTTTCCAGCTTAACATTTGTATCCCGACCAGTACGGAGCTCTTCCTTCAGCTCAGAGGTAATCTTCTCTTTCTCAACCAGTTTTCCCTCCAGCTCCTTAGTCACTGTCTTGAGCCTGAGGGTCTCCGCATACATGTGTTCACCATCATCTTTAGACTTCGCGAGGCGGTCCTCAGACAGCTTCAGGGCCGCTCTATCTTTTTCAGCAGTAAGGTTGAGGTGCTCAACCTGGGTACTCAACTTGTCCACTTTGGCGGTGTCATCCGCCATCCTTCTAAGTGACCTGAGAAGCCCATAAAGTTTAGCTAGTTGCCACATTCTGGCCTCACAAGCCTCTTTGATCTCTTTTGGTTCAAGTGTGGGCCTTAATTTATACTGTGGCTCGGGTATGGATGCCGGCATTGGACCTTTGTAGGAGACGAAGGGCGACAAGAAAGAGTTGATTGGAGGAGTGTTGGAGACCCGAGGATTGAAAAAGTTAGGAGAAATGCGTTGGGGGAGACCCTCAGTAGCCGCGTCCGACATCTCCACAGCTTTCCCTTTGGAGGCACCTACCAATTCTGAGTCTTCCAAGTTTTTCTGTTTTTTCTGAGGAGGAGGAAAGGAGGTGTTCATCCCAGCAGCATCATTCTTTATTTTCCTCCTTTTATCCTTAATTTTTGGTTGCTCTTCAGGTGGGGTTAAATTTGTTGATCCGCCCGCAATCAACGGGATATCACCATCCACTATAGAGGTCAGTATAATAGACTTGGGTTGAAATTTTGTTGAGTTCCTCTTTGGTTGGATGTCGTTCTCTGCCGCGACAGACTTCCCCCCGGCCTTCATCGACTTCAGCTTATGCATATCGAAAGACTTCTTTTCTATCTCACCTGCATGGACGAACAAGAATATCAGTAATATGGTAAACAATCAATATAGGCAGAATAAGTGGTTAAAGAAAAGTGGTAGAGAATTACATAAGTACTTATTTCAGATAAAATCCAAACCCAGGAGACGCCTGCAAGAGAACACCTTATGTTGGGTGGTGTAGGACTCAAGAGCAAATAACACCGTCGCCGACTCAGTTGATAGTTCGGCTTGATCCGTATAATAAGCTTGGGAAGTTAAAAGAAAATGCTCATGAGTCTAGCTCAAGGGGAATTTGTTTAAACCTTCTTTATTTTTCTAGAAAACTGGCTTATTTGGTTGAATCCGCACTCTGGTATAGTAAGACTTGAAAGATCGTCCATCCACCTTAGCGGAATCAGTGAAGGATTCAAAATTAACAAAATTGGAGAGGGTTCAGAGAGTAACCAGACTTACGCCGCCCTTCTTGTTGGCCCTGCGTACCACTTGGGTATAGTAGAAAAGTATAGCCATCGTCGGGGTGAAGTTGAAGTACTCCCCCAATACCTCCAGAGCCCGGATTAACCCCCATCCATTGGGGTAAAGTTGTGAAAAGCGCGCAGTCTAAAAACCTCAGCACACTCATTTGAAAATCATTTAAAGGAAAATGAACACCGAGGTTAAGGAAAACAAAGTCATACACATATACTGAATGTTTATCTGGAATGGCATGACAAATCCTTTCTGTAGTATGAGGTTCGAGCACCATAAACCGTTCTCTCAACCTCTCTTCAGCGTGAACCTAACATCGTGGCTCAAGCCAACCTCTGTCATCCCTGGCGTGATGAGAGATCGATTCTCGTATTTTGTCAGCTACCCAGCAGTAAGGGTATTTGGATTGTAGAGACACTCAGTCTATCCGGTGTGCTACTACATTGGACAGACCTTCGGCGGTCTCCAGGATAACTGGTTCACAATAAGTTTCTTCTCCAGACATTACGCGGATGACGTGGTTGAAAATTTAGGCACTACGATAAAAGGTCACATCGTTAGAAAGGTAACAATCATTACTCACCTCGCTGTCAGAAGAACGGCTATACTCAAAAGATGATTATGAAGAGGGGATAATCACCCTTCACCGTGAGTAAGATGTCAATTCCCTTTCCGAGCGACGTGGCCTGGTACTAGAGGAAACCACTAGGATTCTACCTCCACGATAGCTAGGGGTTCGAGAGAAGACTCTCCCCCTCTGAAGTTAGGGTTAGCGCGACTTGGCCTAGTGCGCATCTTCATAAATATGTTAAAAAATGGAGAAGAAACTAAGAGGAAGGGGAAGTATGGTTACTTAAGAGTTTGGAAGGTTAGAAGAAAGGGGAGCTTCGCAAGGATCACAGCAATAAATCTCCTCTGGAAATTTCAGTAGAATTTTATTAAGACTCGAAGCAATGTGGTTCCAAGACCTGCCAAGTTTTTCTTATATAGGCAGTGGATGGGATGTGATCATTAGCGAAAGAGGGTGTCGTTTGCTAAGAAATGTTACATTTCGAGGGTCGAACGACACCACCATTTTATTCCTAGACGCGCGAAAGAATATGGTGATTTGTTTAAAGTTGCAATTTGATGGGCCCAAAATTCAAATTTCAGGCCCACAATGGTCCCAACGACGGTTATGGAACCACGTGGTTAAGGACTATTATGACTCACGTGTTAATAACATTGCTCATCATTAGTGGCGTCTCAAGGTATTGGAGTTACAGAGGTCTAAAGGCTACGGTTACAAGTTTCAAAAACTCTTGGGTTTTGCTTCAATGCATTGTTGTCTGAATCTGTTCTCCACATTGCCAGAACGACATAAGAGATGACTGTCCCAGTCTGGTATCAGCGCCATTAGAGAGCGGATTTAGCTTATATGAGCAACTCTACCAGTCCCTCATACAAGCTAGGGGACAGATGATTCGGTCTCGATACCGGTACCAGGGACAAATAGGTCATTGCATTCGTTCTCCCTGTGCTACCAGCCTCATCGGTGTACTTCTGGACTATGAACCCGTTTAAGGCATTCTCCATACCAGTCTATCCAAGTTCTTACCTTGGTACCAGAAAGTATCCACGTCACCCGACAAAAGGTACAAGGTACAGTCGTAAGGAGAATACGTGAGAAACGCGGCTTTCCTCGCGTCGTGTGTCAGAATCGTACACTGAGCAGTGTACTATTTGTCTCCTGGCCCACCTGTGCCTAACGATTTATTCTCCAAGCTCACCTCTAAATAGTTAATTCTCATACTCATGAAAGGTTACGTTGTTCTTACTCTTGATATACTATTTCATTGCTTAAGTTCTCTTAGCCTGAATTCTGATTCTGGTGACTAACTTGAGCGTCGAATGTAACATCCCATTTTCAACACAAATAGAAAATAGATATTAATATATCTTTCTTGAGAAATACTTACTATAAGTTAGTTTATTATTATCATTTTTTTGAAATTTTGGTATTTATATTTAATTATTTGTTTTTTAAAATAATATAAAAAAATGAAAATATTTCTGAATGTGAATTTTAAAATGACTTAACTAGTATTCACTAATTAAGAAAATTATATTAAGAATTTTTAATATATTTATTATTCACCATTTTTATTTTATGTTCTTATATTTATGTTTTTACATATTTAAGATTTAACTCTTATTAGAATTTTAAAATAAAATTTTGAAGGAATTAGACTATGATTCTTTAGAACTTTCTGATCTACATAATATTTATGATTTTCTAGAAATTTTTGAATTTTTTAAAATATTTTAATAAAATAATATATTTTAAATAATTTTAAATTCATATAAAGTTACTTAAAATTAAAAATATTTACAAGAATGTAAAGTTAAATTATAAGAAAAATTTTCTAAAATCTATTTCAAGTAGACTTATCTAAAACTTATCAGTTTGAGTAAAATCTTGATTTTTACCAATCGTATAAAAATTGAAAACGTACTAATAAATTTTTATTAACAAAAAATTTTAGATTTTTAAAATTTAAACTTTATATTACTTATCATAAAATTAGTGAGAACTGATATAATATCACTAAATTTCAAAAAGGATTAATTTTGAATATTTAAAATATACCAAGTGAAAGGTTACTATTTGGCTTAATAATTCTGCCGACATTTACTATGCAAAACACCGTGCATGTATGAAATTTTTAAAAGATGTACAGTACCAGGTTTTAAATTTCAAAAAACGCACAGTACTTTTATATTAAAATAATAGAATGTATAGTAATTTTTTTCCTATAAATACTGAAGGAATTCTTCTTTAGAATTCACAATTTCAGATTAAGTTTTCTTAATATAGTAGTGCTAGTGAGATAGTGGTGGAAGTAAGAGAGAGAAATAATTTTTTTTGGAAGAAGGTTCTGCTAAAATTCTAAGGTACGAATACAATTCTTTTATATTTTTTAAGGTTATTTTTATATCATTTTTAGAAATCTATTATTATACTGGAAATAATATTATTTTAAGTTACTATGCTGTATAGTAAAATACTATTTCAATAGTAAATTACTATTTCAATAGTAAATTACTATTTACTATTACTATTTACCTTTACTATTTATGATTTACTATTTACTATTACTATTCACGATTTACTATTTACCATTATTATTCATGATAAACTATTTATTGTTACTATTCACGTTTTACTATTTACTGTTACTATTCACTATTCACTATTCATTATTCAAAATTTACCATTTCTGCTTTAAGTAGTGATCTTAATTTTCATCTTGTAACTATATTAAAATGAAATTAGTATGCTTTAGAACTCGGAGACGAGGCGTGCACAGATTTACAATAACGAATCAGTATACAAGAGGTAAGGGGGAGTGAGATAAGAGTATAATATGAAAAGACATAAGAATAATAGGAGGAGTCCCCTACTCCTTTTAAATTTGAAAATATTATTATTTTAAATATTAACTTTTTAACTTAAAATTTTTAATAAATTTTAAATTAAATATCTGGTTTAACTAACTCTAACATACCTATGCAAGGACTTCGATTTTTATAACCTATACGAACTGGACTATACCTATACAAGGACTTGGACCACTATATCCCGTACGGACTGAACTATACCTATGCAAGGACTGGATTATATGGACTTACATAGACTTATGCAAGGAATGGACTATAAGGACTCAAAATTAATTTTAATAATTTAAATAACCATTAAAATTTGAATTATATTTAATTGATTAGTTTATAATTATTATTGATATTTAATTGTGATCGATATTATTTGATCGTGATTGACATTATTTGATTATGATTGATGATATTGTGATTGATAATATTTTATTATGATTGATGACCTTGTGATATGGAGTTTGAGCATATAGTAAGCATGACGGAAAGTTAAAACTCAGTAAGAATTTTCTTACCTTACTCTTTAAATTTTTATTCTAAGAGAAAGTATTTTATCATTATTCTAGTCTTTTATTTCTTCTAAGAAATAATTTTCATTAACTTTATTTTTAATCTCTAGAATAAAATCTAGTATTAGAAAGAAGCTATTTTATGAAAATCAGAGGTTGAGATAATTAATTCTTGAATTAAAGAAAATTTTTATAGTTTTAAGTATTCTTAATTAATGATTTAAAAATATATATATATATATATATATATATATATATTATTTTAGAAATCAGAAATTTAAATTAGTTTTCCCTAATGAAATAACTAAAGGATATTTTGTTATGGTCTAGATTTCTAAACTCAATCTAGTTAAGATTCAAATTTGGAAAGATTATGTAAATATGTGAAGTTTTTTTTTAAGAGAAAGTTTTGAGATATTTAAGGCTTGGAAACTCAATTTTGGTAAGATCTGAATTTGAAGACTGTACTAAATTTGTTTCTGTATAACAGAAGTTTAAAGAAGAACTTATGGGAATGTACAGTTTATTGAGATGATTTTGTGAACCTTTATGGTATTTAATAATTGAGTTTCTAAAAGTCTTAACCAACTAAAAATACGAGTAGTTCATGCATCATGAATCATTAAAGAGAAATGAGATGTGATATTTCCTGGGGACGGATTATAGAAACCGAGGATACATTAGAGGAGGCTTAATTGCGAGCCTTGGGATGAGAGGGTGTGAAATGGTGCTTCAGGTGACCCGGGGTCGCTCCCTAGTGTCGGGTACTTTCACAATAAAAACTTTATCAGTCTGACTAGTCTCTAAGTGTTTCCACGCCAGTTGAGCTGTTCATATGCCATGAAGGCATTTATGTTATTATTATCCAGAATTTATGGAACAGTGTAAACTCCTGGTTGGCCCAGTGCAAGCTAAAACTTTAAGGGCCCACATGCATAGAATGAATGAGATGATAGTATTAAAAATATTACATGACATTCATGTGATTGTGACATTCTACGTGAGTGGTTGTGAATGAAAATATAATTGTTATGTTATGAAAACTCTACATTCATAATTGATTATGTATATGATTGTGATTGAAATTATTATATTAGATTGTGAAAACCCTTATGCTTATGTCTTATCTGTAAAGTATTATATTATGTTTCTCACTCCTTCTTGTTTGAATTTTGTGTCCAAAATATATGTTATATGATATATAGCTAGCAGTTCAAGATGAAAGGATGAAATTACAAGGGGGTAAATTGGTCTCATCCTCAATCGGATAAGAGAAGAGATGTGACGAGAATATGATTCAAAATCACATGGTTTGAAGATAAGAAAATAATTGGTTACAGTCGAAGTAGAGGTATTAAATTTTTAGTTTTAGTTTACCTTAATACAATATTAAGTTGGATGATTGTAAATCAATATAAAGGTTAAACTTTAATAAACTTTATTCTTTGGATATGATACTGTAATCTTTGATCACTTATGATTTTCTGAAAGTTCATTTTACCATTATGAATAATTTGAAACTTTTTACTTTCAAAATTCAAAGAAAATCAGATGTATATACGTCCTTCTATACACGAGATAAGAAGTGATAAATATGTATATCTTTCTAAAAAAAAGAGCAAGAAGAATAGATATATGTCTCGTGTATATAAGGGGGTGTTACATCGAAGAATCTTCGCAGGTGACACCACCTTTCTCCCCCTTCAGCGCGAAAGCCTGGTGAACAGGATCTCCAGGACAACAAGACCGGACTCTCCCACTGAGAGCTCAGATCATAATACCGGATACCCACTGTACCAGTGTACAAACACTAAAATCCTTGACTTTCGAGGCTGGTTCCCACTCCGGATCATTGACCCCAGATCAGATCAGTTCAATAGTATTTCATATAAAAGATTATGTCACTTTAATAGTTTTTTTTACTTTATTAAATAGAGTTGATGATACAAGATTATATCTTTTAGGAAGTATTGATTATTCCTTATGTGTTGAATGATTGATAAAAAAAAATAACATCTCTTTATACAAAATTCATATCCCATTCTATTCAAGATTGTGTAGAACTTATATTATTTTATTACATATCCCGTTCAAAATTCATAGTATAATTAGATAGTGATTTTGTTTAACTCGAATTAATTCTAGTTCTTGTCTAATATTTTGTTAAGAAGGGATCAACAAATAAAAATAAAATCAAATAAATTGAGTGATATACTATATTAGTTTTAAAGTTCTAATTTCCATTTAATTAAATTTAAAGTGTGAATTCATTTTATGTTGAAGTATATAAATTACAATTAATGTTTTAAAAATCATTAAAATTTTATAATTAATAATTTATACCTGACATTACTTATGGAACGAGAAGTAGGTGTATGTTAGTAACTTTTACCTACAGACCCAACAAAGTATGGGTAAATCTACCCAATACCTTTTACCACACACATTGCTACCATAGGTAAAAGCATGAGAGGAAGTTTAACACCATCTCTACCTAGTGTCAAAACAACCATAGGCAAAACATAACAGTTGTAGGTAAAAGCTATAGTGACAGACAGTAATTGGTTGTTACACCTCTTACATAATTAACAACCATTTTGTCTGTGGGTCAAAACATAAATTTTTTTTACAGATATTTTACTTTTAGTGATAGTTTTTGTCTGTCACTAAAAGTAACTTTTTTTTAGTACTTTTCACATAACTTCTTGTGATTCCTCACTTCACCCGTTAACAAAATATTCTTCCACATAAACAAACAACCAAACTCTTTGCTCAAGATAGGCGACTATGCAGACCCCATTTTTAGAGGGATACTAATTATATAACTTTTCTATTAATAAGATTAAAACAATTACTAATAAGATACTAATCATAAATAAAATAAAATACTAATATCAACTATTTATATTATTATTGCCTCGGCTGAAAAGAGTTCTTAAAATTAGATTTATTAAAATTCAATAGTCTTGCTCTGGAAACAGTTATATAATAGTTTTTTTTTCTTTATTTTCTCTTGTGCATTTTGTTATTAGAGTTTATTATACAATAGTTGTTCTTTTTAATTGTTCCTTTGGGTGTATAAATGGTGTGCTGCACATACTTTTTCTTTTTCTGTTATTCTTTTTTTTCATCTGTTCTTCCTTTAGAGTACACAAGTTGTATATATATACACACCTCTTTTCAATTGTTCAATATATATATATATATATATATATATATATATATATATATATATATATATATATATAATCATTTTATTCCCTTTGTTTTTGAGCCTTCCTTTTTCTGTCTTTGCATTTCTTTTACTCTTTTAATTTCTATTGAAAATGACTTTTTAAAGAATCTTGATTATGAAAAAATTATTAATGATTTTACAACAAAAAGTTATACAAAAGGTAACATTAAAATGATTAGAAAGAAACCAATTTTTAAATTGGCTCAAGACGTCTAGAAAAAATTTCAGAGTCAACCTTAATGATATCTTTTAACCAAAAAAAAAAACCTTAATGATATCTTCTAATTAAATCAAATTTCTCCATAATATCTCGATGTCGTCAACAGACCCCTAAGTTTTTACTTGACTCTGAGGAAGTTGAAATGGTAATTTACATACTATGTACAAGTATTTTCCTGGTTGGATGTCAAATACGATTATCCAAAATTAACATAGTGAGAATATCAACTTAATTTTGCATTTCTATGCTAGCTTAAATTACTATTGTGGACGTTTGGATATGAAGTGGGGGTGAGTCAAACTCACGTTAAGAGTACGTACAATTGAACATGGCATGCAATTTTTTAAACATGTTTGGGTTATGTTTGAACAAAGATTTAGATTCTAAAACCAATTACCAAGTACAAGCAACTTCTGGATATATATAACTTTTATGCTGAATACAAATTTTTATATATTTTTATTACAATTTTACTTTTAAAAAATTAATTATAGAAAATATTGGTCACCCAGTCAAGTCTAAATGCATTAGCTAAGTAGATTTCCACATGGAATGCATAGAATTAGTAGAGCATTGATAGTCTAATTAAGGAAATAATTCATAGGTTTCACACCCATGATGTAAAACCTGCATGCATTTTCTTCACAACGAACATGAACTTGACGCGAAGGTTGTTTTGTCTGTAATCTGTCCCTCTCAAATGGATTGTCAATTTCTCTTTTTCTTCATCAACTTGTACTGTTTAGAACCCTAAATTAAGAATCACAATTGCCATTCAACTTTTTTTCCCTTTAAGCGCTGTTATTACCTGCTAATGTGGTATTATATTATATAACTTTAAATTTTAAAATATTTCTCTTCTGTTTCTGTTGCATTTTATCTATATCATTTTAAGAAAATTAGGTGTATAAATTAATTACTATAACAAAATAATTTTATATGTTTAAAATACTTTTATTGATGATACTATTACCTTTTAACTTTTTCTCACTCTTATAATAAATAAGAGTATTATTGAAAAAAAAGTAGTAATCGATATGCTTTTTCAATTTTTAAAAGTGACAAATATTTTAAGATATGAAAAAGTTGAAAAAATGAAAAGGAGCCCATCTTAATTTCTTACTTCATTCAAGATTACACATGGGAAATAAACTTTTTTCTGTTGTGAAATCCACTTTAACAATTTTTACATTTGGAAGAGATTGGTTTTTTATTATCCGTTGGAGAATACACCAAACAAACCCTTATTATTAAGTTAGTATTTTCTCTTGTAACTAACTTTTAATTAATTCTGATTTTAAATTTTAAAAAAATAAAAGTGGTGAGAAAGAGAAAACGTTAATCAATTAACGTTACTATTTAGATTGAATTCACTCAAAAGGTTACATGCAAAAAAGAAACTAAAAATATGTAAGACGATTATATGATTAATTATTGAATGAACAGTTAACAACCAAAATTTAAACAACATATTTATAAATCATATGCGCGCACGTACGCATGCATATTCATCATAATCTTTTTTTTTTTTTTTTGGTTTTGGCTCCTTATGTTTAGTAAAACAAGTTTATGATTTATAAGTTATTATTTATGGTTTCACAGGTAACTTATAATTTTTTTTAGGTAGTTTATTTAATTAGAATTATTTGATAAAATTAGTTTAAATTATGTTAAATAACTTAAAAAGACATGTAATATTATATAATTAATATTATAATTATATAGAAGAAATTTATACTTTGTAAGTATCAACTAAGTTAGATCTCCAACTTTAAAATTAATTACTTCAATCCTCTATTTTATTTAAAAAAATCATTTTAATCTTTTTTTAAGGGATAAAATGTTTTTTTAAGTCAAGATTAAGATGACTGATTATAAAGCCTGGGATTAGTTCATGCTTACAATGTTAAGGACTAATTTGAGCATGTAGTCAAGAAAAAAGGTTGTCATTATTTTAAAAAGTTTGTAAGGATAAAAATAATAACTGAAATGTTAAGAAAATACTCAAAATAACTAAAGTTAATTGTAACTCAAACAAAATAGTTTTTCAAGAGTTTAAAACTATAACTGTAACACCCTGGAGCCAACTTGAAAATCCCAAGATAATTACCATCTCCATATAAAATCTCTTGGATAACTTATCTTTCACCTGGTAATTATCAAGTGATTCACAACTTGATTCCAGAGGTTACTGATACAATATCAGAGTACGAAACTTTTACATAACTAACTTTATTTTATTATACATAATATCAGAGTCTCATACATATTATATTTTACAACAGGCACCTAGATCTTTTTAAAATATAAAGATGTAAAGTACCAAAACATAGCATATGCATAATATAGCCAAAGTAGGCATCATCATCAAAAGCCTTCATAATTCATCCACATCAAGCATCATCCACTTTGTCACATGTCTTCCTGATTAACCACTAAAGGGTTGCCACAAGTAACAGAAAGAGTGAGATAAAATATCAAATAAATAGAAATTAAATTAGACAAGCACAACCACAAGTAGGATGCTATGCGATGCAGATGCCAAACAAGTATTTTGTATTATACTTTTGTTATTATCTTCCATTCTTTATACGAATGAAAATGCATGATGGATCCATTCTGGTGGGAAAATCTGCAGTGATTTTCAACAACAATATTTTTACGGATATCCAACCGATACCGCGCCCCATAATGCAACACCAACATCGGATAACATTAATATCAATAACAAGTGTTGCGGGACCCCCCTTAAGGACACACTGCTTAGCCCTTAAGACGGCCGTGGTATAAAACCACCACAGAGGTCTGTTGCTCAACAGAGCGCGTTCCCCCACCGGGAACCCCCTCAAAGAACCCCCCTGCGGATTCTTTGAACGGCCAATGCATATGATGCATGAATGCATTAAATTTATTTTAATAAATTTATTCATAATTTTAACAATAAGAATTTATTGTAAAATTCAAGAAGATACGACATTTCATCATATTTACAAGTATAATCCATATACTATATTTAAAAATATGGAAACATAATATCAACTAATTACTATATTTAATAATTCAAACAATAAGGAAACATGTTTCATGTATACTACTATAATTATTATTTCAAAGGTTATGGAAACACATTTTCCATAGCATTTATTGATTTATCATACTCTTTATTTCAAGGAATGTAGAAACATGTTTTCAAAATGGTTATTTCATCCATTTATTTAATTAAATAACTTTATTATTATTTTGTTAAAAAAATTAGATTTTGATAAATTGTAATGTCTTAGTAGTTAAGATTAAAGTATATTTTAATAATGATATATTCATATAAGGTAGTATAGTATAAAGGAAATTAACAAAAGTACCAATAAGAACTTAAAATGGAAATTCTGAACCTATTAGTGCGCTACCTATTAGTGCGGTTGTAACAGGAACCGCACTAATAGGGTCCTGCATATGCTGTTACGAAAACAGCATGTAGTTTTTGTGAATTTTTACGTTTTAACCATTCCAATTTGCAATTTAAGCATACCAAATGATGTTAAATCATTATATAACATTAGAAATATATTATATGTCATATTTTAATGTATTAATATAAATTTCAAAATTTAATTCCTTTAACTAAAAAAAATTAACTATTCACATTTAATGTTATTTAGTCAAATACTGATATATTTCTAATCTAATTTCCATCTATCCGATATTCTATCCCCTCTTTCTTACCTTAATTTTAGATTCCCGAACTCGGTTTGTGCTCAAGCTCCTTGTTTCTCCTCGAATCTTCAATGGAAAACGGTTTCTAGGATTCCAAAATTGAAGGCCTTAGAGTTGTAGAAACGAAGGTTTGAAGGTTTGAATTAGAAGATAATAGAGGATAGAAGGACGTGGGTGATTTGGTTTGAAGAGAAAGTGAAGTGGGAGCCCCTTTATATATGCAAGAATGGCGGTGAAACAATGGCGGTGGAGAAGCTTGGAGAGAAGCAGAGAGTCTTCGAGAGAGAGAAGGAATTTAATAACGGGTTCCTTAATAATTCTACGTTTTATTGTCGCATTTTATTTTCTTTTAGTCTCATTTTAAATCCGATTTATAAAATAAAAATATCCCCGTAACCGGAATAAAATTTCCTATTTTCTAAGATTTATTTCTTATTTTTCTAAGAAACTTTAATTTTTCGCTATTTAATTACCGATTCAAATTTAATTAAAAATTGGGCTGTTACACTCTCCCCCCGTTATAAAAATTTCGTCCTCGAAATTTAAACGTACCTTGTCAGAATAATTCAGGATATTGACTCCTCATTTCATCTTCTCGTTCCCAAGTCATGCTTATTTCATCTCCTTGTTGCCAGGCTACTTTCACCAATGAGATCTCCTTGCTTCTTAGTCGCTTGACGTCTCTGTCCATTATCTTCACTGGTGTTACTGGAATTGTAAGGTTTTCCTTAATTTCTATATCATCAGTCTCGATCACATGGTCTGGATCAGGTACATACTTCCGCAATTGTGAGACATGGAACACATTATGAAGATTGGAAAGGTGAGGCGGCAATGCGATCTGATATGCCACTTTACCAATTCTTTTCAAGATCTCATATGGCCCTATATACCTTGGAGTAAGCTTCTTGCTTTTTAACACTCTTCCAACTCCTTTATTAGGCGATACTTTCAAGAATACATAATCTCCAACTTGAAATTCTAATGGCTTCCTCCTTTGATCATAATATGACTTCTGTCGATCCTGCGCAATTTTCATCCTTTCTTTAATCATCCGAATTTGCTCTGTCGTTTGCCAGACAATTTCTGGTCCAAGAGTCAGGTGCTCACCTGTCTCTAACCAGCAGATTGGTGTCCTACACTTTCTACCATACAATGCTTCATATGGTGCCATCCCAATGCTTGAGTGATAACTGTTATTATATGTGAATTCGATTAGTGGAAGGTAATGTTCCCAGCTTCCACCATGTTCTAACACGCACGCTCTCAGTAAATCCTCCAAACTCTGGATAGTCCTTTCTGACTGTCCATCAGTCTGTGGATGATAAGCAGAGCTTAACTTCAGTCTGGTACCAAGCTCTTTATGTAAACTTCCCCAGAATTGAGAAGTAAATCTAGGATCTCTATCAGACACTATGCTTGACGGTACTCCATGTAGTCTCACTATCTCCTTTATGTACACTTGAGCCAATTTCTCAAGTGAATGCTTCATGTTGATCGGAAGAAAATGGGCTGATTTTGTTAATCTATCGACTATCACCCAGATAGCATCATTGCCTCTTTGTGTTCTAGGCAAGCTTGACACAAAGTCCATGGCAATGTCATCCCATTTCCATACAGGTATTTCTAGTGGTTGTAATCCACCAGATGGTTTTTGATGTTCAACTTTACTTTTCTGACATATTAAGCAAGATGAAACATACTCAGCTATCTCCTTTTTCATCCTCTTCCACCAGAAGTCTTTTCTTAAATCTTGATACATCTTTGTAGATCCAGGATGAATACTAAGCATGCTCTTGTGGGCTTCCTCTAGAATCATCTTCTTTAGTTCTGCATCCTCTGGGACACATATTCTTCCTTTCATCCTCCATATTCCATCTGAACCTTCTTGTAATCCCAGATCTTTCCCATTATGTTGTGTCTCGATCATTCCTTGGAGACATACATCCAATCTTTGTTTTTCACACACCATCTTCAGAAAATCATTAGTGATTTTCAGAACTCCGACAACCATATTTACTGAAGATTTCTCCTCAACTGCTATGTTTAAGTCTCTAAATTGTTCAATCATTTCTAATTCTTTTATCATTAAAGTTGCCATATGAATAGCTTTTCTACTAAGTGCATCAGCAACCACGTTGGCTTTTCCCGGGTGATACTTCAACTCAAAGTCATAGTCCTTGAGAAATTCCATCCATTGACGTTGTCTCATATTTAATTCTTTTTGATCAAATAGGTATCTAAGGCTCTTATGATCGCTATAAACTTTAAACTTTGCACCGTATAAATAGTGCCTCCAAATTTTTAAAGCAAAGACAATGGCTGCTAATTCTAAGTCATGAGTAGGGTAATTAAGTTCGTGTGGTCGTAATTGCCTTGAAGCATAAGCAATTACTTTCCTTTGTTGCATTAGGACACAACCAAGTCCTAACTTTGAAGCATCACAATAAACTTCAAAGTTTTCTTGGGGGTTCGGTAAAGCTAGAACTGGTGCAATTGTTAATCTTCTCTTTAACTCTTGGAAACTTGCTTCACATTCAGGAGTCCAGATGAAGGGTTTATTTTTACAGGTTAATCGAGTCATTGGTAGAGCAATTCGGGAGAATCCTTCAATAAATCTTCGGTAGTAGCCCGCGAGTCCTAAGAAACTCCTGATTTCGGTGACAGTTTTCAGCCTTTCCCAAGCTATTACAGCTTCAATCTTCGTAGGGTCGACTGACACTCCATTCTTAGATATCACATGGCCTAATAATTTTACTTCATTAAGCCAAAACTCACATTTGGATAATTTGGCATATAGCTGTTTCTCCTTTAGTATTTATAGTACTAAGTACAGATGCTTCTTATGCTCCTCCTTGGTTTTGGAATAGATAAGAATATCATCTATAAAGACAATGACGAATTGATCAAGGTATGGATGGAATATTCGGTTCATGTAGTCCATGAACACGGCTGGGGCATTAGTTACACCAAAAGGCATAACTAAATATTCATAATGGCCATAGCGTGTTCTAAAGGCTGTCTTTGGAATATCTTCTTTCTTCACACGAATTTGATGATAACCCGATCTTAGGTCTATCTTGGAGAACACAGTAGCTCCTCGTAATTGATCAATCAGGTCATCGATCCTCGGTAACGGGTATTTATTCTTAACCGTCACTTTGTTCAGTTGGCGATAATCGACACAGAGTCTCATACTACCATCCTTCTTCTTGACCAGTAGTACAGGTGCTCCCCAAGGAGATACGTTGGGTCGTATGAATTGCTTTTCTAATAACTCATCTACTTGCTTCTTTAGTTCTGCCAGTTCCATTGGAGACATTCTATAGGGTGTTCTAGCAATGGGTTCTGCTCCAGGAATTAGATCAATAGAGAATTCTATCTCTCGTTCAGGAGGTAATCCTGGAACATCTTCAGGGAATACTTCTGGAAATTCACAGACTACAGGTATCTTACTTACATCAGGAATAACTTTTCCTTCTGTAAGTGCAAATACCATGAATAATTGGGCTTTATTGTTTAAGGAATATCCTATAGGATTTTGTGAGGCATCATACTCCTGACACTCCATGTTGTCAGGTGGAAAGATCACGGTTTTATTACGGCAGTCCACAAGGACATGGTTAGCAGATAGCCAATCCATCCCCAAGATAATTTCCAAGTCCTTTAATGGTAAGCATACTAAGTTCACGTTAAAATTTCTACCCCCTATATGTATAGAACAACCTTCACACACGTTAGCTGTCCTAAGATAGTTACCAGTAGGAGTAGAGACAAGCAAATCATATTGCATAGATTTCATAGGTAAATTCAAACGCCTAACACATTCTTCAGCTATAAAAGAATGTGTCGCACCAGAATCAAATAAGACAGATAAGGTAGTGTCGTTAAGAATGCACTCACTTTGTACTAAGTCGTCTGCCTGTGATGCCTCTGATCCACTGATTGCAAATACTCTGCCAGCTGCCGATGATCTATTCTGATTATTCACTAGCTGTCCACTTTCTCGTCCTCGACTAGCTGTGCCTTTGACATTAAGTCCTCCGCGACCATTGGCATTACGTCCATCTCGAATGTTGGCTCCTCCTCTGTGTGGCTCCATTGTTGTTGTTCTCAGTTTTAACATTCACAGTGTCAGTGCCTTGGTGAAGTTGTGGGCAGTTGGGACGAATATGTCCCTTCTGGTTGCATTGGAAACAGGTAACATCTGTTTGTGTACAATCACGGGTTCTATGATTTCCTCCACATTTGTAGCAGTTCCATGTGATTGATTGGTTCACGCGTCCTCCAGATGATGAAGATGATCCTCCTCGAAATCGATTCTGATTAAATGCTCCTCGCCTTTTAAAGTTCACTAGTTGAGGTTTCAATTGTTTACTGCTTTTCTCTTGTTCGATCCTGGCCCGATGGTTTTCTTCAAAGATTCTGCATTTGTTGATTAAAGTAGGAAAACTCCTAATCTCCTGATGTCCTATGGCTTCTTTAATTTCTGGCCTCAGGCCATTTTCAAATTTGACGCATTTAGAAGCCTCAGTCCCTGGCTGTTGGAAAGGAGGATAGAACAATGATAGTTCCTCGAATTTGGTAGTGTATTCTCCGACAGACATATTCCCTTGCTTTAATTCTAAAAATTCTAATTCATTTTTGCTCCTGACACTAGCAGGGAAATACTTCTCGAGAAAGGTTTCTTTAAAATTCTGCCAGTTGAGCAGCCTACCAGCTTCTAGTAACCTATCGCGAGCAAAGATCCACCAATTTTCTGCTTCCCCTACCATCATGTAAGTAGCGTATTCTACCTTCTGGGCTTCAGTGCAAGGTAAGGACCGGAAGATACGTTCCATTTCTTTAATCCACAGGTAAGCCACCTCTGGATTATAGTCTCCTTTGAATTGGGTAGGTTTCCTTTTCAGGAAACGGTCAAGTCCATGGATTCCTTCAGCTAACCTTTGCTGTTCCTGTCTTTCAAGGATCTCAGCAAATCGATTGAATACAGCAGCCATGGCATCATTGTTCTGACGTCTAGCCATATCTTATCCTACAGGTACCACTGCATTCGGTTATTGAGTATCTAATATACTCAGAGTTCTAATAATTTTATGTTATCTAACTAAACAGAAACATATAAAGAGCACAAGCACACAAATTTCAAACAAATAACAATCAAGGTTCACACACTTCAAATCATTCTATATTAATCTCTAGTCACTTCCTAAGGTTTTCTTTATATTTTATAAACCATTGCTCTGATACCACTGTAACGCCCCGGCCGCTTTTCAGGAATGAACGACTCGCCCCACAGACCAACACGAGACCTTTCCAATGTGTTTTTGTCCTCACTCACACACTTCCCGAGAACTTCCTAGGAGGTCACCCATCCCAGAATTACTCCAAGTTAAGCACGCTTAACTTTGGAGTTCTTAAGTGATAGGCCACCGAAAAGGCTAATGCATTTGTTGGTATAGGTAGTACGAATTCATTCCTTTAAGCTATCCTCGACTGTATAGTCCCATACCTATACAGTCTTTGGATCCCTCTCATTCTGGTATGTATTCGGTTCGTTCATGTATCCCTCCCACTGGAAGCCTGCCAGGAGCCGCTCCTTGTCCGTGCCTATGCACCGGCGATCACTCCCCGCCCTCAACAGTGCCCGGGATGTCACATTCCCCGCTGGAAGCCTGCCAGGAGCCGCTCCTTGTCCGTGCCCATGCACCGGCGATCACTCCCTGCCCTCAACAGCGCCGGGATGTCACATGCCCACCAGCTTCCGCCTGGTTCGTCCCCGAACCATACTGTACTAGGAGAGGCTAGGCTCTGATACCACTTCAGTTGTAACACCCTGGAGCCAACTTGAAAATCCCAAGATAATTACCATCTCCATATAAAATCTCTTGGATAACTTATCTTTCACCTGGTAATTATCAAGTGATTCACAACTTGATTCCAGAGGTTACTGATACAATATCAGAGTACGAAACTTTTACATAACTAACTTTATTTTATTATACATAATATCAGAGTCTCATACATATTATATTTTACAACAGGCACCTAGATCTTTTTAAAATATAAAGATGTAAAGTACCAAAACATAGCATATGCATAATATAGCCAAAGTAGGCATCATCATCAAAAGCCTTCATAATTCATCCACATCAAGCATCATCCACTTTGTCACATGTCTTCCTGATTAACCACTAAAGGGTTGCCACAAGTAACAGAAAGAGTGAGATAAAATATCAAATAAATAGAAATTAAATTAGACAAGCACAACCACAAGTAGGATGCTATGCGATGCAGATGCCAAACAAGTATTTTGTATTATACTTTTGTTATTATCTTCCATTCTTTATACGAATGAAAATGCATGATGGATCCATTCTGGTGGGAAAATCTGCAGTGATTTTCAACAACAATATTTTTACGGATATCCAACCGATACCGCGCCCCATAATGCAACACCAACATCGGATAACATTAATATCAATAACAAGTGTTGCGGGACCCCCCTTAAGGACACACTGCTTAGCCCTTAAGACGGCCGTGGTATAAAACCACCACAGAGGTCTGTTGCTCAACAGAGCGCGTTCCCCCACCGGGAACCCCCTCAAAGAACCCCCCTGCGGATTCTTTGAACGGCCAATGCATATGATGCATGAATGCATTAAATTTATTTTAATAAATTTATTCATAATTTTAACAATAAGAATTTATTGTAAAATTCAAGAAGATACGACATTTCATCATATTTACAAGTATAATCCATATACTATATTTAAAAATATGGAAACATAATATCAACTAATTACTATATTTAATAATTCAAACAATAAGGAAACATGTTTCATGTATACTATTATAATTATTATTTCAAAGGTTATGGAAACACATTTTCCATAGCATTTATTGATTTATCATACTCTTTATTTCAAGGAATGTAGAAACATGTTTTCAAAATGGTTATTTCATCCATTTATTTAATTAAATAACTTTATTATTATTTTGTTAAAAAAAATTAGATTTTGATAAATTGTAATGTCTTAGTAGTTAAGATTAAAGTATATTTTAATAATGATATATTCATATAAGGTAGTATAGTATAAAGGAAATTAACAAAAGTACCAATAAGAACTTAAAATGGAAATTCTGAACCTATTAGTGCGCTACCTATTAGTGCGGTTGTAACAGGAACCGCACTAATAGGGTCCTGCATATGCTGTTACGAAAACAGCATGTAGTTTTTGTGAATTTTTACGTTTTAACCATTCCAATTTGCAATTTAAGCATACCAAATGATGTTAAATCATTATATAACATTAGAAATATATTATATGTCATATTTCAATGTATTAATATAAATTTCAAAATTTAATTCCTTTAACTAAAAAAAATTAACTATTCACATTTAATGTTATTTAGTCAAATACTGATATATTTCTAATCTAATTTCCATCTATCCGATATTCTATCCCCTCTTTCTTACCTTAATTTTAGATTCCCGAACTCGGTTTGTGCTCAAGCTCCTTGTTTCTCCTCGAATCTTCAATGGAAAACGGTTTCTAGGATTCCAAAATTGAAGGCCTTAGAGTTGTAGAAACGAAGGTTTGAAGGTTTGAATTAGAAGATAATAGAGGATAGAAGGACGTGAGTGATTTGGTTTGAAGAGAAAGTGAAGTGGGAGCCCCTTTATATATGCAAGAATGGCGGTGAAACAATGGCGGTGGAGAAGCTTGGAGAGAAGCAGAGAGTCTTCGAGAGAGAGAAGGAATTTAATAATGGGTTCCTTAATAATTCTACGTTTTATTGTCGCATTTTATTTTCTTTTAGTCTCATTTTAAATCCGATTTATAAAATAAAAATATCCCTGTAACCGGAATAAAATTTCCTATTTTCTAAGATTTATTTCTTATTTTTCTAAGAAACTTTAATTTTTCGCTATTTAATTACCGATTCAAATTTAATTAAAAATTGGGCTGTTACAATAACGTCATTTTGTTGTTTACTAAATAAAGTTAATAATTTTAAAAAAATTATAAACTCTAAATGTAAGTTATAATCTTTAGCAAACACGCACGCATGTATTTGATTGTTGATGAATATAATTTGTATAGGGAACAAGTTAGAAAATTTTTTTAAAAAATTGCTAGTCTAATTAGGTATTTTTGACTGGCCATTACTATTTGTTTTGGGTAGCCATCATGAGCCCAAATCCGAAAGTAAATGAACTAAGGCCTATGATATGTTTTTGGTAAATCTAAAATGAGGCCCATATTGGAAACCCTAAATTAGTCTAGGCCTATATAAAGGAGACTATATATCCTATTTCACTGGTACTAGGGTTTATTGTCTGTGTCTTGTTCCGTTGACAAGTTGCTGTTTCTTTTGCTCTTTGTTTTTGTGAATGTGTAGGCGCAGCCCCTTAAGATCGCCTTCCCTATTGGCCATGGAAGCGTTTTGAGTCATAGCTGCGCCATATCAACACTCATTGAGGTTTCTCTTTAGGGTTTTCCTTCTGGGTTCTCCTCTCTCTCTCTCACCTAATTTCCAGTCATTGATTCCTATACCTTTGGTAGCTCCTTCATCAATGTCTTGTGTTAGGTGGGAAACATTTGCATCAAGTAAATTGTTGTTTTTAGCTACGCTTATTGTTTCGTCGAAGCAAACAAGGATGATGACTCAATTAGATGTGTGAAAGGAATTCTCCTTTCTGAACTCAACATTTTGAGGCATATCCATTCTTATGTCTGACCTGCTTCATATCATCACTAAATTTTAGTTTTATTAATAAGTATTCTAGAGTTTTTGTTAAAGAAAAATTGATAGGTATAATGTTTTTTACTTGAAGTTATGCGCACCCGAATTAACATGATATAGACTTGTAACACTTTAATAATGGTCTTCTGCTACATATATTATTTTTTAATGTTGTTTTAAAATACAGTACTCGTCAGAGTAGCAATGTTCAATTTAAATAAAGAAAGTCAATTAAACGATATAGTTTCTGTAGAATCCCTATTACCTGTTAATTTCTCTATTAAGGTTAAATTTGAAGTTTAGTTGGTATTGTTTATAAAGGAAATAAATCTATAAATTCAATGTGGTCGAATTAAAACCCTTGAATGACCGGGTAAATGACCTTTGGTTAGGAGTTGTCTTCATTAGATCTCGTCTAGATCTTTGATTGGTGATATGTGATGAGTATAGGAGGGATTTCGATGTTGTGACGGCACTCACAAGTTTAGGTCAATGTCTTACTTGGCAGGATCGGGATTAGAGGAATTAATGGAGAATAAAGTATTTACAAAAAATAAAAAAAAAGTTAAAAGTTAAAATTCAAATCAGAGACTTAATGCTAATAAAAGGATGTTTTGCCCAATTCTAATGGATTTTACGGAGTTCCTTTGCATCTACAGGCACTTGAGCCCAATATTTTGTTTTTCAGCGATGATTTTTAAGCCGAAGCCGTCTTAGTACTTTGTAGTATTTCTCTTAACAATGCTTACTAAAAGTTCAATTCTGATGTAACAGACTTTGTCATGAAAGGCACACACAGTTCACTGATCAATAATCCTTCAATTATAATCGACCCAAAAATTGACGCAAGTACTTGTTGTATTATTCTAAAACTTTAATTATTGTTTAATTAAGTCGATTTAAATAGTAATTAGTGTAAATTATCAATATAGAACTCGTTTGGCAAGAGTAATATATAACACTAGTTTTGAAAATTTGTTTTTATAAGACGTTTTTAATTATCCCTCACATTAAAATAGAAATTAAAATAAATTAATGTATTTATTTTTGAAAAACTTATTACTAACATTTTATGTTTACCTTATTAAAATTTGGTATCATGCTAATTACAAAGTAACAATTATGAAGGATTAATATAAAAACAATAATAGATCCTTGTATAGTTTGTAAATTGGCATCAGTGACTGATTGTTAATTAGGTATGGAAATTGAGTTTATGAGGCCAACCCCATTTAGAAATCTCAATTGGAAACTAATCCTACAGTTAATCTTGACAACCCAGTATTTGAGCAAATCTTGATTGACGCTGAAACTTGTGTTTGGTGATGAAGAAATAGAATATAGAATATTTAAAAATATGAAAATGAATGGGATTGTCTAGAAATAGAAAGAAACCCACAACTTGACCTATGGTGGGCCAAACAATCAATTTGAGGAAGGAAGATACTATACCGGTGCTTGCTGTATTCTAATCTCAAATAAACATTGCCCCCCCGCCTAAGTACACTGCAGGATATGATATGTCTTTCAACTGAAAACTGAGATCTATTCCGTTTCAGAAAATTAACAAACATAAGTGTTAACTCTCAGTAATCACGGTTCTTTGTTAAGATCAACGAGAATCTAATTCGTCACGTAACACTCGTAATATCAAATATCAAACACATCAACAACATGAATACGGACAACAATCTCACCTACTCTACAAGCTTTTCAAAGCATAATTATAATTATTGTCCTTCACCTCCTACCAATTAGCAACACGCAACCACATGAAAACCGCCAATTATCTTATTGGTAATCACTTCATTCATCACCCAATAATTGTTTCATCTATTCATCATCAGATATTCACAGTGAAACTCAACTATTGTGCTCACTTTGTTGATGAAATTTAGCCACTTCAGAGTTCTCACAAATCTTCAAGATTACACGAGTGAGACAATTTAATTTCTAAGACACTTGCGAAATTAGGGAAGCACGAAAGGTTTTTATACTCGAGTACTAAATTATCCAACTCATTCAAGTTAGATAACTGATGTAAGGCATTATAATTCATAATCACAGCTATCCTAACAAAAAACACGCCTTCAATCTAGATCACTGCATAAACTAATCTTAATCCAAATTCCCATCATATATACAAAATTTTAGTGGCTTAGCTTTTTAGGAAAGAAAATAACCAAAAATATAAATAAATGATAATTAATTTCAACCAAAAATTGTGGTTTATTTCACAACACAGTTGTTTGATGGTGGGAAGAAACTTTACTTTCAATCTCCACTGTATTTATCAGGAGAACTAAACCTATTCATATAACTGAGTCTGAAAAAGGAATAGTTAATAGCAAATAAACCAGAAAAAAAGAAAAGTTGACGTAAATTTGGTCTAGCAAGTTATATCATTAACTTCCAGATTATGAAAATCACAGAGAACATAAAGAAGATCGGGGAAAAGAAATTACAAGAAAAGGCTACAACATTCCTCCATTGAGCTGAGAAGCTATGAAAATTGAACTTCCCTCACCTCAGCATACAAAATTAAACAATTAATTATTTAATTAATCGAGAAAACCTGTTTGGCGCAGAACAGCGTTTCTCACCTGACGGAGATCCCTCCCTTTGAGCGTTCTTCCGACCCCTTCCAACACCGAGAAGGTGGTTTTAGGCGAAACTCCGGAACCTCTCGCCACGAGTTCGTGCGGCGGCAGCATCTCCTCATCGTTGTCGTCGTCCTCGTCCACGCACGCGAAATCATCCTCGTCGTTCCTCCTCTTCGACACGCCCTTCGAGAGCAGAATCGGAACCTTAACGGGCGCCGATTGCTGGAACTTTCTAGAAGGCAAGGACTGCGCCAGGTAGTCAGAGCCTGGACCCGCCGGCGGTCGCGGCAACGCAGGAATCATCCTGGAAGACGAAGACGGCGGCGGCACGGAGGTTTTGCCGAGGAAGGCGCCGCCGATGCGATCGGGTTCCGTGAGGACGACGAGGATTCCGGAATCGAGCGGGCGGTGGAAGTTACGGAGGCGATTGCTGGGCGAGGGCGAAGAGCGTTGGGTTTCGAATTCGGAGGTATCGGTGGACCAGAAGAGTTCAGCTTCGTTGAGCTCGTCGGTGGCGGAGGGGATGGCGGTGGGAGAGGGGAAGAAATTGAAGGCGCCGAGAAGACGATCGGAGGAGGAGGATGATCGACGGTGGAAGGATGGAGTGGGGTCCATTGAGGGAGAGAAAGAGTGAAGAAAGGGAAAGATAGTGAATAGTGAAAAACTTAGTTGAATGAGAATGTGGCGCAGTGTCGCAGCAGAGTGGTAAAGTAGTAAAACAATGGATGTGGGTCCCTCAGTTTCTTCTTACGTGGCCCTCTCCTTTCGACGTGCTTTTCTTCTTCCTCTGACCACGACCCTGCTATTACTGGATAGCCTTCAAATCAATTTTAATCAATTAATAAATAATAATAGTAAATTTTCAAAAGATTATTTCATAATATAATTGGATCAAGTATTTAATCTGTTGTTTAATGAAATGTCGCTAGCTGATAATGATTGTTTTTAAAAAATGTTTTATGTACCTACCGTTCTATGGCACTAATGTTGCTATTTTATTCGCATTCGGCAAACGTAGCAGATTTCAAAGACTGGTCTGCGTGCACGGTGGGGAAACTTAGAAAGTGGTGGGTGAGTTTGGGATATCATAGGGTTGGGGTTTCAAAATTTCATCCAATCAAAGGTACCATTAATAATTTCCTTAAATAAGATTACGTATCCATTATTACGTGTAGTGATTAATTCTTTTCTATGGATGAATTTATACCAAGTGATTATTAGTTGGCTACAAAATTATAGTTCCAAAATCAGACCTTTGAAAGTAAGACATTATTACATCACATCTTGTATCTTTTGAAATATAAAGGTTATGTAAGTAAATTTAATTATTTGTTAAATGATATAGTTGAATAAAATATATAGGTTATTGTAACTTCTTTAATACTATATTGGAATTCTATGAATAAAAAAAAGGTAGATTTAATTAATGTGATATAAATATGTTTTTAGTCCCTATTAAAAGAATGGTTTTAATCCTTATAAAAATTTAAGATATTATGCTTACATCTCTATTGTTAACTTAAAACTCTTCAATACTTATATGGTTAACTAATGTCCATGTAACTTTGACAATCTACTCATCAACATAATTGCACATGGCTAATAAATTGTCATATAATTATATAGAGTTAAAAACAAATCCAAATCTTACGTGTGGCCACAAAATGCTATGTTAGTGTATGGGAACTAAAAGCAAAATTATTTTCTTTTATAGAGGCTTATTGAAAGTCTTACATTGTTTAGAGATATTACTAATTAAAAGTATATAAGATAAAGGTTATTTTTATCCCATGAGATAACTTTTTAGGATTTAGACTTGATATTGAAATTTAAATAATATTAAAGTTTGTCCTAAATTTATTGTTGCACCATCTATATTTGTCTGCACTCCATTCCTAAGCTTAAGTAAGTGTGTTGAAAAAGTCTTGCATTATCCAGATGTAGAACCAATTAAAAGGTATACAAGTTAAAGGTAATACTCATCCTATATGCTAGTTTTTAGGATTGAGTTAAGTTTAATACTCAAATTTAATAAAACTAAAACCAAATTCAAGCTCAGAAATAAAATTTTATTTTTGTAATCTAAAGGGCTAAAAGTTCTAAAAGGAAAATATTACATTGAGATCACATGAGGAGAAGGCACTCCCTAAACATCACGCTTCAACACCATGTCAACCTCACATTGACATATCAGCAGAATCATTAGCATCACCGTGTATGTGATTGACGCACACCTCTATTAGTTGTTAATTTTAAGATTTTTTAAATAAATTTTTTCTTTAATTTGGCATTTAAACACTTGATTGATGTATTTTAATATTTTCATTTTAATATTTTTGAAGCAACACTTTAATTGTCAACTAACTGATTTGGGCTTGTTTTGATAGATTTGGGGCAACAAAAAAAGATGGAAATGAAGAATTGAAGAGCAATCCCTAAAGAGCAATCACTTGAGTGGTCATGCTATAGCTTAAGGGGTTGCCTCATATTCCTATCCAATCGTTTGAGTGACACACATTTCGTCTAAGTGGACCTTGTGTAGTATGGTCCACTTAAGAGTCCTAAACCATAATTTTTGAGTAATCTTTGACATCAGGGGAACAAAGCTTGGAACTTTTGGAGACTCTCTTCATATTTCAAGGGTCTTGGAGCTTTGTTATGGGTTTATTTCTCTTACCCTCTTATTTCATTGATGTATTTAGGGTTAGCCCTCGTGATAATGTGTGGCTAAACCCCGCTTTTTGTTGGGTTTGAGTGTAATTCATTCTTATTTCTAACTATATATAGAGTACTCTTGTATGATTAATAGGAGAACGTTTCAAGTGTGTGTTTAGGGTTTCTGAATGAGTTGAGAAATGAAATACCCATTATTTTCTTCATCTCTTCATCTAGGAATAGATTTGAATTTAGTGGTTGTTAAAACCAATGCCTAATCCAAAGACTTTCACCAAATAATCGAGGGATCCATATTCAGGGAAAGAACTTAGGATCTATTCGTCAAGAAGTCGAGTTTAGTGAAATTTAGGTTACATTAGCTTAATTAATTACATATTTGTAATAGGCAGGATAATATAAGCTTGAGAATAAGGACTATGAAACATAATCTCAACGCTTTTATTTATATTTATTATCAATTTTTATGTTTTTATCACCATCACACTATCCTCCATCAACAACATATACTTGTGCATATTTATGAATACTTTGTATATAGTTTTATAGTGATCTTACAGGTATAAGTTATTATTTTTCTGACTATCATACAAGTCTATATGGATACAACACTCTTATTTACTCATCGAAACTACAATGAATGTTTACTACATGTAATTGTAATGTACATAATACCAATTAGTATGTCCACTAAAACCTTAGAATCTCATTCCAAATTAACATGCCTAAAGCTTATATCCCATGTTAGAAGCAGACCTTCATAGCGACCCACAACTTAACCAAGAAGGTTGTGACTATACCTATAAACTTTAAAAAACCATTAACCAATTTGTGTCATGACCTCTAGCCAAACCACCATGGTAAGCACCACTTCCTTCTTCTTTACTAGCCTCGTTAGTGTTTAATGCAACACAAGATGAAGAGGGTTGATACAATTTAACATCTTTTGTGACAATGTAAGGCATCAACACATGCTTAAGAAAGATCATGCCCTTGTTAAACTGATTAACCTAATGCATAACCAACCTCTAAGGTTGAAGGGCCTAATGGTCATTGTTGTCATGGTAGTCAATTTTTTCTCCAAAATCAGAGCAACCACATTATGTAAATTCGACGTAAATTTTATTTAGTGAGAAGTATCATTAATATTTATTTGAAAATGGGTTGCACGAAGCGGTTCTGAGATGACCATGAAATGTTCTATTCCTATTAGCATAGATCAAACGCCCACACATGTGATAAAATGATGAAATGAGCTATCACTATGTCACACTTTGTGGTTTTCTAAAATATAAAGGTCACTTGAATAAATTTCATTATCTATTAAAAAATCTAGCTCATTTAATTAAATAAAATATGTGAGTTGTTGTAATTTCTTTAACATTACCTATGAAGTCTATGGATAAAAAGGTTAATTTAATTAATTTTACCTAAATATGTTTTTTATCCTTGTTAAATGGAGTTTTTGGTTTTAATCCATAAAAAAATCATTTACATTCAACTTAAATAAGATATTATGTTTGCAAGTCCTATTATTAACTTGAATTTGTTCAATACTTACATGGCAAATAAATGTCCATGTCAGCATGTTATGTGTCTTTGACAGTCCAATTAACCACTAACACATGCCCACAAATTGTCACAAAACTTTTCAAGGCCTAAAAATAAATTCAAATCTAAGACGAGAAGACAAACTGTCATGTTATTATATAAATGAACTGACATAGGGAGTAAGACAAAATTCAAGTTTAAAATAAAATAAATTTTTTGAATTTAAAGGCTAAGAAACCTAAAAGGAAAATATTAAATTAAGATCATACAAGGAGTAGACACTCGTAAACCACCACTTCAATAACATGTCGACTTTATAGGGACGTTGGATATAAACCATAAGATTTGAAGTTTAGTGACAACTCAAATGGGCCAACATATCCATTAGCCTCCTTATAGATACCATTGTTTAGCACATTTCGCTTTCTCTTCATAAGTTTTCGATTTTGCAAGAAAGCCTTCTTCCTGTACTTATATTATACTACCTCTGGTTCCAAATATAAGCAAATTTTAGGGGAATTTTTTGGTGTAATGTAACACCCTAAAAATTAATTAAAGTTAAACCCGGAACAGGGGAAATTTTTCCCAAAATAATCATGAAGAACCGGGTCAATTATTTAGAAAATACCTGGATCAATAAAAAGCCACTCTCATATATGAAGATATGAGAGCCAGGTCCATAGACCATGAAGAACCGGGTCCAATTAAATAAAGAAAGGGGAAGGAAGGCAAAGAAATAAAATTAAACCGGGCACAACAAGGAGAAGGAAAGGAAGGTAAACCAATATAAAATAAAATCCGACCAAAGGCATACAGTGAAGAAGCAGACAGCGCCTGAGCGAAGCTCCCGAAACAGCGTGCACTCGCTCAAGCGAGATCCGACTCCGCTTGAGCGAGGCCGACCAACTCGCTCGGGCGAAGCACACAAGCGCTCAAGCGGAACCACAACAAAAGCCCTTCCAATCACATACCCGCTGGAGCGAGATCTCACTCGCTGAAGCGAGAAGCCACACTCGGTCTTCCTATCACTCGGTATTCGAGACAACCATTCACTCGGTAATGACTTAGTCCACTCGGTATAAGGGAATTCCAATCACTCGGGAACCACCCCAACAATTGCCTCACTCGGCAACCCATAACTTAGTCTCTCAATTTTATCCGCAGAGTCATTATAATGATCCACTCGGGAAATGAGGGTTATCCCACTCGGATTTTATCAAACCACTCGGTATAATTCAACCTCGAGTCACTCGGTAAACATCAACCAAACGCCACTCGGTGTATTTAACCATAATTCAATCGGGAATCCACCAACACACATCACTCGGTATTTCATTATTCCTCTCACTCGGAATAGATTCCCATACTTACTCAGAATACTTTTATAATTCATATACTTAGAATATTTCTTATCTGAACCATCAACAACTCTTTTCTCGGAGAAGTTCACTCGGATTTCCACTCGGATTTATACAAAATTATTCCCCACTTGGGGTTCACCATATATTTTTCACTCATAATCCACAAGAGCTACCAACACACAGAAAGAGGCTCACTCGGAAAAGCAACTAAGCCACAAATATTTCATTCAGGATTCATTAACTTAGAGGTATTCATACAACATCATTTCTTAGTCGGTAAGAAGCATCAAATCAACATAAATCATTTAATATATATACATTCTCTAATTCCAAGTCCGACTACCGATATGGCAATACACTTCCACCGATTCATGACCATGCTGCCAATATAACATACATATATATATACATACACTCGGATAATTGCAACTTATCATTATTCATTCACCAAGACCCATTATCCGATACAAGTACATGTTTTCAATGTACACCCATATATATACTAACATGCACTCGGATTTCCATTAACCCAGATTCAATATATATGTATTCATTATACAACGTTGATATAACGAGCCGGCCAAGGCTTTAATACATTAAATGTACCAGGAACATAATATTATATACACAGCCTTATCATAAACACCCAACACTCGGGTTAAGGCCATCACATCATCCAATCCGACCTGCACATACTGAAAAATGGTGTAGGGGTGAGCATTACATATTAAATGACAGATATTGGCTCGGATTAATCATAGAATCCATAATATAATTATATACATATATCATCAATCAATCAACATATACTGCCATTCAATATGAGCAATCACAAACATCTTCCGATCGGGTTCCACCCATTTCACTCGGCTATAAAGCTCAATTCACTCAGTGACTAGTATACTGATCCACTCAGATTTTACTCAACTCCGAGCCTTGCTCAAGGAGTGTGCCTGAGCCCAGCTCCAGAACTTAACCATATTCATCACATGTTTCATCATCTGATTACCGATCGGTATATATACATACTCCAAGCATTCCAGTGCCGAATCGGATGCATATGGTCATATTCACTCGGAGTCCAACTCCAATGCACTCGGCATCTGCCTTGGGTCCAACCCAAGGACTTCCATTAAGCATCTAATGCTCATGCTCCAAGCATGGCCTCGAGTCCAACTCGGAGGTCTTTTAGGATTAATCTCAGAATCCACAATAGCGTCTAACGCTTAGTGCTCTAGGCACTGCCCGAGTCCAACCCGGGTCTTATATCACATCAACATATTCAATTTCATTAAACGCATATTCATCTGATTGCCCACTCGGTATTTAGCATTCAGCATTATATGCACATGGCAATTCAACAACAATCAGATGACTCGGCTTATACCACATCCACTCGGCAATCCTATGCCATCCACTCGGATTATCATCTATCACTCGGATTTATCCTCTATTCATTCGGATCTATCCTTTCCAATAAGCATTTCATGCTTCCCTCTATAAAGCCTACTCGGCATTCATCATAACAGTCCCCATTCATTCATTTATCACAAGTATATGCATCAACAAGCATCACATGCATTTAATCATACCATCACAACATAGGGACCAATAACAACCACACAATGCACTCAGCATCAACGTAACATGCATCTCAAGCATCATAACATAATCATCATACATCATATGGACAAATAAGCATGCACAATGCAGCAATAAACAATCGTACATCCGGGTTCAACTCAACAATAATACACAATACACATCAAACGCAACACAATACAATCATGTCACCCGGAAATCCGTCCATAAGCCATGCATTTGAGATGCAAAGCCCCCTTACCTGGATGAAGCTTCCAGGAGTCACATGGGCCACTCGGCCCAGCCACAGCAGCTTTTGCTCGGCATTCCAACGTAGGAAGAGCCACACAGCTTCCCAGTCGTCCCAGCAACACGCTCACGGCCATAGAGAACCAACTCTATCTCCACACGAGCAACATAGCCACCAAGTCAGTGGAGAAGCTCTCAAGTACAACACAAAGCTGTTCCATACATCCAACAGCACCGTCCTCACCACCATGGAGGACAACCAAGCTTCCACGCACCGTACCATGCATGCCTTCTTCTTCTCAATAGCACAGCCTAAAAAATAGTGGACCATCATCCACAACCGAGGCACCCACATAGCTGCTACAGGCTCCCAACCGAGCCACAAACAGCCCCATCAACGAAGATAAAAAAGAGAAGAAGAAGAAGGACCAACAAGAAGGAGAAACACCAGGGAACAGAGGAGAAACCCAGCCTCCAACACACAGCTATGTTGTCCCACACACAGCCACACGCTGTTGCCATCACCACGCTGATTCCATTCGGTTCTACACAATGCGTGGATGGAAAAAGAAGATGAAGGAGAGGACGAAGGAGCAGGAGCTCCAACGAGTTCTAGAGAGAAGAAGGAGCGTTTCTCCTCCCTCCAGAACATGCAACACGAGAGAATGAAGAGAGTGAGAGGGAGACCAAAACTTATCTTCACACTCACACTCTCCCACTCAGCCCCATCATCACGCTGCTCTGCCACAGCCTCTAATCCCCATCAGCAGCCACATCCTCATTAATGCAAGTCCCATCAATATTCCATCCAATTAAAGCCATCAACATGGGCCACGCAGGAAGGAAATAGAGAGAGAACTGAAGCTTCTCTCATAAGCCACCAAGGCATATATTATTATTATTATTTAACAATTAATCTAATTAACCATTAAACCCCAATTAACCATTAATCGATAATTAATAAAAATCGGGATGTTACATGTAACACCCCCTTATATACACAATATATATATATATGTATTCTTCTTGCTTTAAAAAAAAACTTTTAGAAAGATATACATATTTATCACTCTTTATCCCGCGTATACAAGGACGTATATACATATGATTTCCTTTGAATATTGAAATAAAAAAAATGTCGTCTTTCAATATTTATCCATAATGACAAAAATAATTTATAGAAATCATAAGTGATAAAAGATTTACAGTATTATATCTGAATGATAAGGTTTATCAAAGTTTAACCTTCACCTTGTTACAATTATCCAACTTGTTATTGTAATAAGGTAAACTAAAACTAAATTATACCTCTACTACGACCGTGACCAATCATTTCCTAGTTCTTGAACCATAGAATTTTGGAATCCTACTCTTGTCATATCTCTTCACCTGATGAGACCCTTTTACCCTTTTGTAATTATATCTTTTCATCTTAAGCTACTAGCTATACATCACATATATTTTGAACACAAATTTAAACATGAAGGAGTGAGAAACAAAATATAATACTTTACAGATAAGACATAAGTATAAGGGTTTTCACAAACTAATAAAATAATATCATTCATAATCTTATACACAATTAATTATAAATATAGGGTTTTCATACGCATAACAATCATACTTTCATTCACAACCATTCACCCAGAATATCACAATCACATGTATGACATGTAATGCTTTTAATATTATCTCATTCAGTTTATGCATGTGGGCCCTTAAAGTTTTAGTTTGCACTGGGCCAACTAAGAGTTTACATTGTTCCATAATTCTGGATAATAATAACATAAATGCCTTCATGGCATATGAACAACTCAACTGGCATGGAAACACTTAGAGACTAGTAAGATTGAGAAGGTTTTTATTGTGAAAGTACCCGACACTAGGGAGCGACCCCAGGTCCCCTGAAGCACCCTTTCATACCCTCTCATCTTAAGGCTCGCAATTAAGCCTCCTCTAATGTATCCTCGGTTTCTATAATCCGTCCACAGGCAATATCACATCTTATTTCTCTTTAATGATTCATGATGCATGAACTACTCGCGTATTGAGTTGGTTAAGACTTTTAGAAACTCAATTAATAAATACCATAAAGGTTTACAACATCATTCCAATAAACTGTATATTTCCATGATCTTTCCTCTGAATTTCTATTATACAGAAATAATTTTAGTACAACTTTCGAATTCAAATCTCACCAAAAATTGAGTTTCTAACCCTTAAATATCTCAAAATTTTCTCATAGAAAACTTAACATATTTACATAATCTTTCTTAAATTGAATCATAACAAAATCAAGCTGAGAAATCTTAATTATATCAAAATATCCTTTAGTTATTACCTTGGAAAAATCAAAATAATTTACTTTAAAATTCTAATTTACTAAAAGAATTTAGTTCTTAAAATCATTAAAAAAATACTTAAAACTATAAATTTTTCTAAGAAATAACTATCTCAACCTTTTTATAAATTAATTTTCATAAAATAGTTTCTTTCTAAAATGAATATTAGATTTTTATCCTAAATATTAAAAGTAAGGTTGATGAAAATAATTTTATTTTATTTTATTTTTTGAATAAATAAAAGACTAAAGTAATTATAAAATACTTTTTTCTTAGAATAAAAACTTAAAGTGTAAAGTAAGAATATTCTTACTAGTTTTTTAGCTTTTCGTCATGCTTGCTATATGTTTCAACTCTACATTTCAATATCATCAACCACTCATTAATCACACATCAATCAGAACCAAATATTGTCAATACTCACAATCAAATATTTTTTATCACAATTAAATATCATCAATCACAAATAGATATTATAATCATAATCAAATCAAATAAATTAAATATTATTCATAAAAATCATAATTCAAAGTTTAATAGTTATATAAATTAATAAACTTAATTTTTAAATCCTTATAGTTCATTCCTCACATAGGTCTATGTAAGTCCACATAATCCAATCCTTGCATAGGTTTAGTTTAGTCCATATAGGTCATAATAATCTAAGTTCTTGCATAGGTTTAGTCCAGTTCGCATAGGTTATCCAAGTCTTTGCATAGGTATTTCAGATCAAGTTACACAAGATACTTAGTTTAAATTTTATTATAAATTTTAAGTTAAATAATTATTATTTTAAAATAATAATATTATTCTTAAATTTCAAAGGAGTAGGGAACTCCTCCCATTATTCTTATGTCCTTTCATACTATATTCCTATCTCACTCCCCCTTACCTTGAATTGTTACCAAAAGAGAGTTCACTTTGCACCTCCGATTTCTAGAAATATTAATACCAATTTATTTCTAAAACATCCAAACATTAATTTAATAATAATAAATAAATAAATAAAATGAGATTTTTTTAAAATATTCACACTCATCCTAGGATGTCCCTATATGACTCAATGGGTCCCTCATAACATATCCTAGAGTTTGAGGCTCCAAAATGGCCTAAAGAAAATTTTCCAGCACGCCGGCTCCTTGCACACCACTCGATAATTTAAGTCAAATCGGAGTTACACAACTCCAATCAAGATGAATCTGATTTGAAAAGATTCGTAACTCAAATACCTACAATTGTTATGAAGAAGTTAAAGGCTAAAAATGTCACTAAGATACCCAAACAGGCTAAAAAAGCAAGGAAATTAAGAAAAACAAAAAAAAATCCAAAAGTTGTCACTAGACCAGCCAACGTGGTTACGCCCAGTGACCATAGTACCCACGCCCAGTGACTAACCATCCGCGCGTGCCAACGCCCAGGCCAGAGTATGTACGCCCGATGACTCGACAGCAGCTGTTCCAGCAGCTTTTTGTGCCCTGTTTTCAGCGACTTTGAGTCGTCATTTCACTAGGCTAATTAACTCCAAATTTCATGAAATTTCATACACAACACACATACCCTATCATCCATAATATGGCAAAGTTTCATCTCCAAATTCCTTCCCCATCAAAATCTAAGCTATAGGGTAGTTTTATGCATTTTCTAACATTCTACATGAAAAATAATCCATATTTTCAACTTCTAATCACTCTAACTTTTTTATATGGAGTCCAATGACCATCAAATTTTAATACTAGCTAACATACATTATTTGTGACGTATAGCCACTAACCTCACTCAAAAATTCCTAAAAACGAGAGATTTATGCGCATAAATATGTTTAGCTCGTTTTAAGGCATTTTTATGCAACTCAGGGGTCAATTCTCAATGAAAATAACCAATTCCAGTTTCTACAAGTCACAAATTATGCATAGTAACTATTATAACTATTCTTGAATATTCATTCTTCATAATTTGATATTTGACTATCTCAATTGCTCAATAATACATGAAAAATCATATACACTATATTTTCATGAACTTGTCATCTAGCCACTGCTATATCTCATTCAAGAACAGTTCCTGGACATTGATGCATCAACAAAACATCATGTATAAGTCCACAATTCCTGGTCATCAAACTCATATGCAAATGGTGGGACCATCCATGGTCTCCACTTTTCCATAACCTCAAGTAAGTATCATTGTCCATCATAAACCAAACTATATATTCAAAATAGGTTCTAGGCTTCGAATTGAAGCGGTCAACTATCTAGTTCACTGCCTATTCATCTATACACACTCCCATACACATAACAAAGTAGGTATACACAGTAGCCGGCCAAGGCTACTACAAAACAACTATGTGCATCATGTACCATACATATATATACATAATGCTCCATGCATGCTGAGTGACCTCATATACCATCGTTGCGTTCTATATCCACTGTAAAAATAAACATAAATAGGGGTGAGCATAATACATGTTAAATGACAGTTATTGAATAGGATTACGTATCCAATTCACTAACACATATAAATCATATTCACTATCATATAATCTCATCATATTTCATTCATTCATATATTCTCAAATGATAATGTAATCATGTTATTCTCAACAACATTCATCAATGCATAAAACATGCTCAATCAATTGGATCCATTATTAAGTTTTAATTTGTGTTGCAACACTGGCTCTCAGCCATATACTCAGCTCTCAACTGATCCGGCCATTTTACTGGTACCAAACCGTTTACCCTCTCATGTGACACAATCACTCTCAGCGATAACGGTGTGTCACGGACTAAACCCCGAGCCCCGCTCAAGAGGTTTTTGCCTTGAGTCCTACCCAAGGTCTTTTGTGGAATCCTCAAAACCACATCATATTTCATATTTGTTCATCAATTCATGCATCCCATGCTATCTCAATTTGCATCTCATGCATATATTCATATCATCATCACATATACTACTGCATCTCATGCATAGGAATCACAACAAATTCACAAATACAATATATAACTCATGCCAATTCAATATCAATAATATGAATGGAAGACATGAAAACATAAAATATGTCACATTTGTCATTCAATCAGGGTTTCACACTAATAATTCACAACACATATTATATATAACATAACAATATCACCCTGAATCCATTCATAAACTATTCATTTAAAATGTAAAGCTCCCCCTACCTCAAAATGGAGAATCCTATAAACACTTTGACTGATCAAACACTAGCAACCAATAATCGCAAGCTCCGATCTCTATTTCTCAAGTTCAAAGACTTCCTAAAATTCATAATACTTAGTTTTAATTTCATATTTGATACAAATATCACTTGCCAAGTTAAAAATCATTGAATTAGAACCATTTCGGTAAGATATAACTCATCGAACCAAGACTCCAACTTCGAACCTCACCCCCGAATCAAGCTTCGAACTCTGAATCGTTCTAAAACCTTCCGAAACCACCTTAGTTCATTGAAACAACACTTAATAAGTTGCAATCTTATGGAATTAGTAATCTAGAACCATTCTAACTCTCTTTTTCATGAAAACCCAAGGTTCTAGAAAATCCCAAAAAAGCTGCCCACCATTACCAATAGCTTCAAAGTGCTTCAAAATCCATAAATTTGCAAGAATTGAAAGGTGCAAGCTATGTTATAATAAAACCAATGACAAAACCTCATTAAATCACCTTGAGTTAGAGAATTTCAAGCTCTCTCCCTTGATCTAGGGTTGTCCACTTGAATCAATGGCTTCTAGTTGCTTCAAAATTCACAAAATTGCATGAATTGAAAGATGGAAGCAAGATTAAACTAAAACCTATGGTGGGTATTCTTCAATTTACCTTAAAGTGAATAATTCCATGCTTTCTCTCTTAATCCATGGCTGCCTACATGAAAAAGAAAGGAAAGGAAGCTTAATTTTCACTTTAATTGGATAAATTTGAGAAGAAATTGAAGAAGAAACAAGTTAGGGATGCTAATTGGAAAAGAAGAAGGAAGTAAAAACAAGTTTCTCACCTTCTCTGAAGCTCACGAAGGAATAATAAGGAAAAAGAAGGAAATTTGCATTTTAAATGATTTAGGGATGCATTAGTCATTACGGTAATTGTTAGGGACGTGTTCGTCATTTTGGCAATTGTTATAATTAATCTCTCATTTTCCTTTAAATCTCTCTTTTAACCACGCTTTAATAATAAATCTTATTTTTAGGATGTTACAATTCTCCCCTCCAACGGAGAATTTCATGCCCGAAATTCAAATATAGACATACCTCAATGGAATAGCTCGGGATATTGCTACCTCATAGCATCTTCACGTTCCCAAGTATACATGGTACATTGATCCTGTTGCCATGCGACCTTGACTAACTGAACATTCTTCCTTCTTAAGCGTTTCACAGATTTATCTACTATACCAGTGGGCTCAACTACAGTGGTCAAGTTTTCTCTAATCTCAACATCATCATCTGGCATCTCATGAGTAGGATCTGGCAAGTATTTTCTCAATTGAGAAACATGAAACACGCTATGCAGATTTGTTAAATAAGGAGGCAATGCTATCTGATAAGCCACAGGGCCAACCCTCTTTAATACTTCATAGGGTCCAATATACCTCGGACTTAGTTTCTTGATTTTTAATGCTCTCCCAATACCTTTACTAGGAGAAACTTTCAAGAATACCCTGTCACCAACCTGAAACTCAAGCGGTTTCATCCGCTTATCATGATAACTTTTTTGACGATCCTCGGATGCTTTCATTTTCTCTCTGATCATCTGAATTTGCTCAAAAGTCTACTGCACAATCTCTGGGCCCAACATCAAACTTTCACCAGTCTCTGACCAACAAAGAGGTATTCGACATTTCCTGCCATATAAAGCTTCATATGGAGCCATACCTATGCTGCTGTGATAGCTATTATTATAAGTAAATTCAATCAATGGAAGGTACTGCTCCCAGCCACCACCATGCTCTAGCACACAGGACCTTAACAAGTCCTCTAAACTTTGAATAGTATGCTCAGACTGCCCATCTGTCTGGGGATGATAGGCCGAACTCAATCGAAGCTTCGAGCCTAACTCCTGATGCAAGCTTCCCTAAAATCGGGAAGTAAATCTCGGATCTCTATCCGATACAATAGAAGATGGCACACCATGCAGTCGAACGATCTCATTGATATACAACTATGCTAGCCTCTGCAAGGGGTATCTTATATGAATAGGCAAGAAATGTGCAGACTTTGTTAATCTATCCACAATAACCCAGATGGCGTCATGACCACTACGAGTCCTAGGTAATCCCATCACGAAATCCATGACAATAGCATCCCATTTCCATATAGGAATCTCAAGAGGCTGCAAACTACCAGATGGTTTCTGATGTTCAACATTTGCTTTCTGACAGATAATACAATGAGATACATAATCAACCACATCTCTTTTTAATCCAGGCCACCAGAAATGCAATTTTAGATCATGGTACATCTTTGTAGTAACTGGATGGATACTCAGCATACTTTTATGAGCTTTAGTAAGTACCATTTTTCTTAAATCACCAGAATCAGGCACATAAACTCGGCCTTTCAATCGCCAAATGCCATCAAAACCCTCTATTAAGAACAGGTCCTTACCACTTGCCTGAGTCTCTTTCATCTTCACTAGATAAGCATCAGACATCTGCTGTGCATATACAAATTTCAAGAATTCATTGGCTATTTTTAAAATACTAAGAATCACCTTTTCAGGCAATGAAACATCTACATGCACGTTCATATCTCTGAATTGCTCAAGTAACTTCATCTCTTTAACCATCATCACTGCCATATGAATGGATTTTCGGCTTAAGGCATCAGCTACGACATTCGCCTTTCCCGGATGGTATCTCAAATCAAAGTCATAATCTTTTAGAAACTCCATCCATCTTCTCTGCCTCATATTCAGTTCTTTCTGATCGAACAGATACTTTAGACTTTTATGATCACTATACACTTCAAATTTAGAACCATAAAGGTAATGTCTCCAAATTTTTAGTGCAAAGACCACAGCTGTAAGCTCTAGATCATGTGTAGGATAATTTTGTTCATGCAGTCGCAACTGTCGTGAGGCATAAGCAATTACCTTGCCATTCTGCACCAATACACACCCGAGGCCCAGCCTGGATGCATCACAATAGACTACAAAACTTTCCTGTAGATTAGGCAATGCCAATACAAGAGTAGAAGTCAATCTAGCCTTTAGCTCTTGAAAACTCTTTTCACACTCAGGAGACCACACAAAAGGAACATTCTTTCGAGTTAGCTTAGTTATCGGCAACGCAATCTTAGAGAATCCTTCAATGAATCTCCTATAATAACCAGCTAAACCCATGAAACTCCTAACTTCAGTAACTGACTTTGGTTTTTCCCAAGCCATAACAGCTTCCACTTTAGAAGGATCAACAGAAACACCTTCACTAGAGATAACATGACCCAGAAATTGAATCTTATCCATCTAGAAGTCACACTTGGACAATTTAGCAAACAACTACTTTTCTTTTAATAGCTGGAGTACCAGACGAAGATGTTCTTCATGCTCCTCGTTAGACTTAGAATAAATCAAGATATCGTCGATAAAGACAACCACAAATCGATCTAAGTATGAATAAAAGATGTTGTTCATATAATTCATGAACACAACAGGAGCATTAGTTACACCAAACGGCATCACCACATATTCATAGTGACCATATCGGGTCCTGAACGCCGTTTTGGGAATATCAGAAGCCTTAACTTGAATTTGATGGTATCCAGATTGTAAATCAATCTTCAAAAAGACTGAAGCACCTCATAACTGATCAATCAAATCATCAATTCTAGGAAACAGGTACTTATTCTTGATCGTAAGCTTATTCAACTGGCGGTAATCAACACATAACCGCATACTACCATCTTTCTTTTTAACAAGTAACACCGGGGCACCCCACGGTGATATACTAGGTCTGATAAACTGTTTTTCAAGCAATTCATCGACCTGCTTCTTTAATTCTGTTAATTCAACAGGAGACATTCTATAGGGAGCCTTAGAGATTGGTTCAGCTCTAGGAACAAGATCAATAGAAAATCCAATCTCTCTTTCAGGAGGAACACCAGGTACATCCTCCGGAAACACCTCAGAGAAGTCACATACCACAGGGATATTAAGTACTCTAGACCCACTCTTTCCATCAGTCATACAAAATAACATAAGTAACTGAGATATACCTTGAATTGTATAATCATCGGCATTCGGATTTGGAAAGATTACCTGCCGGTTCTGACAATCAACTAGGACTTCATTGGTTGATAGCCAATCCATACCAAGGACAATGTCAAGACCCCTCAAAGGTAGACATATCAAGTTAGCCATAAAACTCCTATCACCCAAGGTGAAGGATACATTTTTACACATCATAGAAGTCCATAGTTTAGTACCAGTCGGGTTAGATGCATCAAAAGCCCGATTCATAGCAATAACAGGAAATCTCAAACACATTACACAATCATTAGAGATAAAGGAATGAGTCGCTCCAGAATCAAACACAACATTAAGAATAGAATCACTAATTAAACACTTACTCTAAACCAGATCATTACCCTGGGTAGCATCCTCAGCAGTGATGGCATAGACTCTGCCTGCAGTTAGTGAATTAGAAGTTCCAGCTCGATCATTTCTAGGAACCGTAGAATTATTACTACATCCACCATTGCCTCGGCCACCACGGTTACCGTTTCCATGGCCTCGTCCTCGAAAGCCTCCACAGTTAACGCTAGTATTAGAATCTGTCTGAGGCAATAGAGGACAGTTAGGGCGGATGTGCCCCTTTTCATTGCAGTGATAACAAATAACTTCTTCTTTTTTATAATAATTCCTAGCAAGATGGTCACCACCATATTTGAAACATTTTCCATCCCTCAGATGACTAATAGAACGATTACCAGAGTTACCTCGGCCTCTGGATTTAAATGATGATCCACCTCTAGTAAACTTTCCTTGCTTTTTAAAATTAATTGGTTGTGGCCTTGAAGAATTTGTCAGATTTATTGTTTGATCCAGTTGAAGCTTTATCATCTTCTTCATAAATTATGTATTTGTTGACAAGAACAGGGAAACTCCTGATTTCTTGGTGTCTAAAAGCCTTCTTGATTTTTGGTCTCAGACCACTCTCAAATTTAATACACTTGGAGCCTTCAGTACCCGACAGCTGAAAAGGAGGATAAAATAAACAGAGTTCTTCAAATTTTACTTCATACTCTTCCACACTAAGATTGCCCTGTCCGAGCTCCATGAATTCTAGTTCTTTTCTGCTTCTTACAGTGTCAGGGAAATATTTCTCAAGGAAGTACACCTTGAAATTCTCCCAAATCAATTCAGTTCCCGCAGCTATCATCCTAGCTTTTGTCATTTTCCACCAATTTTTAGCTTCTTTACAAAGCATAAATACAGCATATTCGACTTTTTGTGCCTCAGTGCACTGCAGACTATCAAAAATCCTTTCTAAATTCTGTATCCATGTATAGGCTTGATCAGGTTGAAAGCCTCCATGGAATTCAGTCGGCTTACGCTTCAGAAAACAATCTAGACTATGATTGTCAAACATTTAGGGTTGGTTCTGCCTTTCTAAAATGTCAGCAAAACGCTGGAAGGCAGCAGCCATTGCATCCATACCTGGATGATCAGCCATTCTTATCCTAAAATAACATCACACTTTAGTATTTCTAATGGATAAGAATACAACATTTTTATAGTGGATATCATCATTCAATTCAATAATTGACAACTAGCATATGAGTTCACTCGGTTCATAGCATTCAGTACATCAACCTTGGCCTTGGACTTTTTAAGTCTGCTCTGATACCAAAATAAAACATCCAAACCTTAATTTAATAATAATAATAATAATAATAATAATAATAAATAAAATATGGGATTTTTTTTAAAATATTCACACTCATCCTAGGATGTCCCTATATGACTCAATGGGTCCCTCATAACATATCCTAGAGTGTGGGGCTCCAAAATGGCCCAAAGAAAATTTTTCAGCACACTGGCTCCTTGCGCACCACTCGATAATTTGAGTCAAATCGGAGTTACACAACTGCAATCAAGATGAATATAATTTCTAAGGATTTGTAACTCAAATACCTAAAATTGTTATGAAGAAGTTGAAGGCTAAAAATGTCATTAAGATACCCAAACGGGCTAAAAACAGTAAGGAAATCAAGAAAAACAAAAAAAATTCCAAAAGTTGTCAGTAGACCAGCCAACGTGGTTACGCCCAGTGACCAGAGTACTCATGCCCAGTGACTAACCAGTCAGCGTGCCAACGCCCAGGCCAGCGTAGGTATGCCAGGTGACTCAACAGCAGCTGTTCCAGCAGCTTTTTGTGCCCTGTTTTCAGCGACTTTGAGTCGTCATGTCACTAGGCTAATTAACTCCAAATTTCATGAAATTTCATACACAATACACCTACCCTATCATCCATAATGTGGCAAAGTTTCATGTCCAAATTCCTTCCCTATCAAAATCTGAGCTATAGGGTAGTTTTATGCATTTTCTAACATTCTACATGAAAAATAATCCATATTTTCAACTTCTAATCACTCTAACTTTTTCATATGGAGTCTAATGACCATCAAATTTTGACACTAGCTAACATACATTATTTGTGACGTATAGCCACTAGCCTCACTCAAAAATTCCTAAAAACGAGAGATTTATGTGCATAAATGCGTTTAGCTCGTTTTAAGGCGTTTTTATACAACTCAAGGGTCAATTCTCAATGAAAATAACCCATTCCAGTTTCTACAAGTCACAAATCATGCATAGTAACTATTATAACTATTCTAGAACATTCATTCCTCATAATTATATATTTGACCATCTCAATTGCTCAATTATGCATGAAAAATCATATAAACACTACATTTTCATGAACTTGTCATCTAGTCACTGCTATATCTCATTCAAGAACAGTTCCTGGACATTGATGCATCAACAAAACATCATGTATAAGTCCACAATTCCTGGTCATCAAACTCATGCAAATGGTGGGACCATCTATGGTCTCCACTTTTCCATAACCTCAAGTAAGTATCATTATCCATCATAAACCAAACTATATATTCAAAATAGGTTCTAGGCTTCGAATTGAAGCGGTCAACTATCTAGTTCACTGCACATTCATCTATACACACTCCCATACACATAACAAAATAGGTATACACAGGAGCCGGCCAAGGCTACTACAAAACAACTATGTGCATCATGTACCATACATATATATACATAATGCCCCATGCATGCTGAGTGACCTCATATACCATCGCTGTGTTCTATATCCACTGTAAAAATAACCACAAATAGGGGTGAGCATAATACATGTTAAATGACAGTTATTGAATCAGATTACGTATCCAATTCACTAACACATATAAATCATATTCACTATCATATAATCTCATCACATTTCATTCATTCATATATTCTCAAATGATAATGTAATCATGTTGTTCTCAACAACATTCATCAATGTATAAAACATGCTCAATCAATTAGATCCATTATTAAGTTTTAATTTGTGTTGCAACACTGGCTCTCAGCCATATACTCAGCTCTCAGCTGATCCGGCCGTTTTACTGGTATCAAACCATTTGCCCTCTCACGTGACACAATCACTCTCAGCGACAACGGTAGTGTCACGGGCTAAACCCCGAGCCCCGCTCAAGAGATTTTTGTCTTGAGTCTCACCTAAGGTCTTTTGTGGAATCCTCAAAACCACATCATATTTCATATTTGTTCATCAATTCAAGCATCCCATGCTATCTCAATTTGCATCTCATGCATATACTCATATCATCATCACATATACTACTACATCTCATGCATAGGAATCACAACAAATTCACAAATACAATATATAGCTCATGCCAATTCAATATCAATAATATGAATAGAAGACATGAAAACATAAAATATGTCTCATTTGTCATTTAATCGGGGTTTCACACTAATAATTCACAACACATATTATATATAACATAATAATATCACCCCGAATCCATTCATAAACTATTCATTTAAAATGTAAAGCTCCCCCTACCTCAAAATGGAGAATCCTAGAAACACTTTGACTGATCGAACACTAGCAACCAATAATCGCAAGCTCCGATCTCTATTTCTCAAGTTCAAAGACTTCCTAAAATTCATAATACTTAGTTTTAATTTCATATTTGATACAAATATCACTTGCCAAGTTAAAAATCATTGAATTAGAACCATTTCGGTAAGATATAACTCACCGAACCAAGACTCCAACTTCGAACCTCGCCCTCGAATCAAGCTTCGAACTCCGAATCGTTCTGAAACCTTCCGAAACTCTTCTAAACCACCTTAGTTCATTGAAACAACACTTAATAAGTTGCAATCTTATGGAATTAGTAATCTAGAACCATTCTAATCTTATGGAATTAGTAATCTAGAACCATTCTAACTCTCTTTTTCATGAAAACCCAAGGTTCTAAAAAATCCCAAAAAAGCTGCCCACCATTACCAATAGCTTCAAAGTGCTTCAAAATCCATAAATTTGCAAGAATTGAAAGGTGCAAGCTATGTTATAATAAAACCAATGACAAAACCTCATTAAATCACCTTGAGTTAGAGAATTTCAAGCTCTCTCCCTTGATCTAGGGTTTTCCACTTGAATCAATGGCTTCTAGTTGCTTCAAAATTCACAAAATTGCATGAATTGAAAGATGGAAGCAAGATTAAACTAAAACCTATGGTGGGTATTCTTCAATTTACCTTAAAGTGAATAATTCCATGCTTTCTCTCTTAATCCATGGCTGCCTACATGAAAAAGAAAGGAAAGGAAGCTTAATTTTCACTTTAATTGGATAAATTTAAGAAGAAATTGAAGAAGAAACAAGTTAGGGATGCTAATTAAAAAAGAAGAAGGAAGTAGAAACAAGTTTCTCACCTTCTCTGAAGCTCACGAAGGAATAATGAGGAAAAAGAAGGAAATTTGCATTTTAAATGATTTAGGGACGCATTGGTCATTATGGCAATTGTTAGGGATGTGTTCGTCATTTTGGCAATTGTTATAATTAATCTCTCATTTTCCTTTAAATCCCTCTTTTAACCATGCTTTAATAATAAATCTTATTTTTAGGATGTTACAATTTCAGTATAGACATAATGTAACATCCTAGGTCGATTTACCTTTTTATTTACACCCGTTAATTATTTCCACAATAAATTTTTCGCGTTTAATAAAAATTTAGATCTTAATATAAAATAATATTTACTTCCCTTAATAAACAATCCACTCAGCCTTGATATAAAATAATATTTACTTTTTTTAGTTACATTCTAAGTAATAAAATCATACTCAGTATAAACAAAACCGATAGAAAATAAATCCTTTAATGAAAGTATGTTAAAAGTAACAACCGATCGAAAATGATTCAACTCGGTCTTGATATAAAATAGTATTCGCTTAAATATATTCAAAGTAATGATAAGAGCATACACAAAATAATATCCGATCGGAAACACATCCTTAATAAAGTGGAGTTGAAAGCAGCAGGAGAAGAAGGAGAAGAAGAAGAAGAAGAAGAAGAAGACAGGGGGTCATTTGCTTAAGCGAGCGCCGACTCGCTTGAGCGAATGCCACACGTTAAACCTGAGCGAGCAAGACACACACGGGAGACTCAAGTCGGGGTTTCACTCGACAAAAAGGTTTCACTCGGGAAACAGTTAACTTCCATTCACTCGAGCATACCAAGCTTGACTCATTCCTACGCTTCACTCAGAAAGGTCCACTCGGTCACCGCTCTCTCGGGGATAACATAACCTCCTTCACTCGGTAAGAGTTTCTCCGGGTATCCCCACTCGGAAAATACCCTATCCTTACTTCACTCGGGAGAAGCTCTCTCGGCCACAATTCATTCAGAACCCTTTTCACCTTCGCTTGGAAGCACTCAAATTTTCACTCGGAAACATTCTACTTTTCTTCACTCGGAATCGTTATACACTTTCTTCACTCGGAATAGTTATGCTCTTTCTTCACTCGGAAATATTATACTCCATTTTCGCTTGGAAATATTCTACTCTATTTTCACTCGGGAGTATTCCACTCTATTTTCACTCGGAAGTATTCTACTCTTCATCACTCAGAACATTCTCCCGGCCAATCTCACTCGGGACATTCTAACCTTCCACCCAAAAGGGGGTCTCTTAGTTATTCTTCACTCGGAAAAGAAACGAGGAATTCCCACAAAGATAAAACGGACATCAAACCGATTGGCCCTCGCTCGGACTGGAATAAATCCTCTTAGGCAAGATTCACCCGGTAATCGGCTTTGCTACAACAAACACATGAAAATTAATACCAATCATTTAACAACATAAATTCACATTCATTCAATTAACACATCAACTCACACTTAGTTCCACACTCGAAAAACTCATTATATATATATATATATATATGTGTGTGTGTGTGTGTGTGTGTGTGTATTACACAACTTATTCAAATTCACTCGGGCATTGGCATCGATCTCCCCCTTGGCGCGACTCCAGGGCTCCGACCTCCTCCCTGTCACTGGTTACTAAATTGAAAACAACAGCAAGGGTGAGTGTTTAGCATTATAATTAATCTAGAACGGAATAAAATATGAGTATAAACTCTATCCGATTCTTTATCTTCAGATTGTACATTACACTCGGCCATTTAACTCACATTCGGCATTACACTCACACTCGGCACTTTACTCACCTTCGGCAATATATCCATTAACACTCGGCTTTATAGTAATTCATACTCAGCAGTATAACAGTTCTCCTTCGACAATCTTAACAAGTAACATTCAGCAAGTAATTTCCACTCAGCAAATATAACAATTTTCCACTCGAAAAATATATCAATCCCTCGGCAAAGATATGAAATTACACTCAGCAATTACCTCAAATTGTTCAGCAATGATTTAAACTTTCATTCAGCAATTATAACCAATTTAACACTCGGTAATCACGATAATTCATGCTCAACAATTATAATACTTCATACTCGGCAATTATATTCAACCTCACTTAGCAAATACAACAAGTTACACTCTTCAAATACAACAGATTGGCCCTCGGCAAATACAACATCATACTCATCAATTTTCACTCGGTAATTTACTCATTAGTACTCGGCATTATGGTAATTCACACTCAGTATTATGACAGTTCTCATTCGACAATTTTAACAAGTAACATTCGGCAAGTATAACAATTTACCACTCAGTGAATATAACAATCACTCGGAAATATGTGAAATTACACTAGGCAATTACATCAAATCACTCAACAATTATAGCAATTTGAACTTGGCAAATATAACAACTCGTTTAGTAATTATAACAGACTGCACTCGGCAAACACATCAAGTTGCACTCGGCAAATATCATTAATCACACAACTAATAATTCAACAATTGTCACAACTGACTCTCACATGAAATCGACGCCTAGTATCCGGATACTAAAGGATCAGCCTTCAGCTGGGGGTCCTACTTGACACCCCGTGAACCCTGCTTGGTTCACCGAGTCCTGCTTGACTCTCCACCTCGACCACTGGGTCCTACTTGACCACTGGGTAGCTCAACTGGGCACAAAAACCACGGGAGCCGGAAATGAGGGGCTATATATACCGTCGGCCATCCCACACCACATAATCACGTATCATAATCATACAATCTGTTTACTGGAAGCCTGTCAGGAGCCGCTCCTTGCTCGTGCAACGCATCGGCGACCACTCCCCGCCCTCAACAGTATACGGAGTATCTCATACATAATATGTAACTCAATATAACAAACATTGTCAATCTCATGCCACACATAGCAATTACTTATCGTACATATACCATTCACATTTCTCATCATATCACGAGTGGCCATTATCACCACATACTCATCACTCGGGCGACCTGCTTGTCAAGCCCGGCTTCACACTGCCACTACACAGATTGTCACAACATCAACCATTCAAAATCATCATTATCATAAGCCACACACACACCCGATCCTCAAGCGATTGGTGTCCACAGTCACACATGCATAATCATACGCACACAACATCATTCAATAACATTTTCTTACTCGGTTCACACAGTTTAACGATTCGGATACAAAGTAAGTCCTATTCTAATTAATCATAACCCGAACACCCCCCTTACCTCGGTTCCAAGCTTTAACAACCGTTGGGTCCACAGTTCCACCACCGTTCCAGCACCAGCCTCCTAACGCGTTCCACCAGCGTTCGTTCCACCACTTACGGGTTTGGAACGTGAAACACATCAACGTTACACCACCACTCACCCGATTAAAGGGCCACTTTGAGGCTCACAGCCAAGAGAAGCGGAGATTGGAACAGTACCCCCACATGCATGACCATTCGGTCCAGAAAAGAAACGAGAGGGGTAAGGTGACAATTTCAAATGGTTCAAAGGACTTACCTTGAAACCACAGTCACGGAAATGAGCTTAGCACTCAGTTTCGATGCAAGCAGGGTCCTCTCCTAGAGCATGCAACCAGCGATGAAGGATGGAGAAGACGGAGAACAAAGGAGAGAAGCAGAGGAAGTAGAAAGAAATGGTGCCTCGCGAGAAAATGAGGAAAAGAAAAGGAAATCACCTTTTATTCCATACCCAGGACAACCGATAACCTCCCCAGCCGGTTACCTTCCCCATCATTTAAGCCAACTCTTCTCTCCTTCAAATCACGTTCCATTTATTCCTTTTTATAATTAATCAACCAATCAAATTTTTATTTACTTTCACAGCCTTTAATTATTTATAAATTCCCAAAATTTCTAAAAATGTCAAATAAATTTCTAAAACAATTTTTAATATTTTCCCTACACATAATCCTATTAAAAATATACGAGATGTTACACATAAGATAAAAATTAAGATTACTACATAAAACAAAAATGGTAAATTTTGAATAGTGAATAGTAAAACGTGAATTGTAACAGTAAATGGTAAAACGTGAATAGTAACAATAAATAGTAAAACGTGAATAGTAATTATAAATAGTAAAATATGAATAGTAATAGTAAATAGTAATTCATAAATAGTAACAGAAAATAGTAATTCACTATTATTTAAATAGTAATTCACTGTTTAAATAGTAATTCACTATTTAAATAGTAATTTACTATTTATAATAGTAATTTACTATTTGAATAGTAATTCACTATTCTCAATAGTAATTCACTATTCTCAATAGTAATTTACTATTGATATAGTAATTTACTATTTAGAATAGTAACTTAAAATAATATTATATCCAGTATAATAATAGATTTCTAAAACGATATGAAAATAAACCTAAAAAGTATAAAAGAGAGTTATTTTTACCTTATAATTTTGGCAGAACCTCCTTTCAAAAATTTTATTTCTCTCTCTTACTCCCATCACTATCTCTCTAACACTACTATATTAAGAAAATTTAAACTGAATTGTGATTTTTCCTTCAGAAATCCTTCGGTATTTATAACAGAAAAATTCACTATGTATTTGAATATTTTATTATAAAAGTACTATACAATTTTTGAAATTTTCATTTCTGGCTACTGTGCAAGTTTGAAATTTTCGTTCATGCACAGTGTTTTGCATAGTGAATGTCGGCTGAATTATTAAGCCAAATAGTAACTATTCACTCGGTATATTTTAAATATTCAAAATTAGTCCTTTTTAAAATTTAGCGATATTATATCAGTTTCACTAATTTTGTAATAAGTAATATAAAGTTTAAATCTTAAAAATCTAAAATTTTCTGTTAATAAAAATTTATTGGTACGTGTTTGATTTTTTTACGATTGGTAAAAATCAAGATTTTTCTCAAACCCATCATTTTTAAATAAGTCTACTTGGAATAGATTTTAGAAAATTTTCTTATAATTTAACTTTACTTTCTTGTAAATATTTTTAATTTTAAGTAACTTTATATGAATTTAAAAATTATTTAAAATATATTATTTTATTAAAATATTTCAAAATTTTCAAAAAATTCTAGAAAATCATAAATATTATGTAGATCAAAAAGTTCTAAAGAACCATGGTCTAATTTCTTCAAAATTTTATTTTAAAATTCTAATAAATATTAAATTATAAATATGTAAAAATATAAATATAAAAACATAAAATAAAAGTTATGAATAATAAAAATATTCAAAATTCTTAATATAATTTCATTAATCAATGACTACTAATTAGGTCATTTTAAAATTCTCATTCAAAAGACATATATATTTTTATTTTATTATTATTATTATTTTATTTTTTAAAATAAAATAATTAAATATAAATACCAAAATTTCATAAAATAATAATAATAAACTAACTAATAGTAAGTATTTCTCATTAAAGATATATTAATATCTATTTTCTATTTGAGTAGAAAATGGGATGTTATATTTGGTCCCTTAATATAAGCAAAATTAGACTTTCCCAATATCATTAAATGCTTATTTACCAAATATGTCATCATTATATATATTTCCAAAGTCACTAATTCTTCATGTAATAAATTATACTAGGGGTATTTTAGAAAATTAATCAAATATATTGTAATATTAGCGTAAATGACTACCTCCAACTATTATTCTTAATATGTGTAAAATTAAGTATATTTACTTATATTTGGAACCGGAGGTAGTACATAGTACCAATCAGTACGTCCTTGAAAACCTTGGAATCCTATAACAAATAAATATTCCTAAATCTAGGTTATAAGCGGGCTTTTACAACGCCCTGTAATTCAACCGAGAAGGTTGTGACCATACCTATAAATTTTTAAAAACCGTGAACTAATTTCCATCACGACCTCTAATCAAACCACCACAACTAGTACCACTTCCTCTTTTTTACTAGCCTCATTAGTGTATAATGTAACACCAGATGAAAATGTCCCAAAACCAAAGGAACAACCACGTCTTGAGATACATGTTAAGATGTTGAGATAAGTCTCATATCGACTAGCTAAAAAATATAGATAGTATACATTTTATAAGGCTTGAGACAATGTTTGACTCATGAGCTAACTTTTTTAGGTTGAGTTAAGTCCGCTATTTTCTAATATGGTATTAGATATTAATCAATTATAATGTTGAGTCACCCACAGATGTCTAGTTTTACAAATTTTACATAAGAGGTGCCCATTCTTGGGTGTGAGGTGGATGTGTTCTGATATTATGATAAGTCTTATAGCGTCCCCTTAGTGATTTCTAATATTTATCCTAGGGTCTAGTTAAAAACAGAATAAAATTTTCACTTTCCAAACTTTTCCGACAATAAACAATAGAACCTTAAGGGCTACATCACTTAAAACAACTTAAAACCCCATATTCTAGTGTTGGTAATCGATTACAAGAATCCTTTAATCGATTACACAAGGCCTAGTAATCGATTTTACAACTCCGGTAATCGATTACTAGAGGTCAGGCTATATAGGAATTAAAACACTCACTCTAGTAATTGATTACATAATTAGTTACCAGAGCCCCTGTTCTGTATAATTATGCAAAATTTGGCCTCTCAGCCAACTTCTGTCCTACCTAACTTGCCCGTTTCAACTCTGATTACCACCAAAATTTATGGGCGATATGTTTCCACCATTTCAAATCTGCTGGTGCAGTCCGTTCACCAAAATTTCTTCATATGACTAACTTATACGCTAAAATTCATTAAACTCAATTTCTAACAACGCCAATATATAATTCATACCAAATGCAACATAAACAACTATTTGACACTTCTAAAAACTTTTAAACATCCCTAAGAGTCTATCAATGGCTTCCGGGCATTCCTACACCTGTCAAAACTCCAAATCACCTGTTTAGTTGATAATAAACCACCTAATTCCACATCCATTTTGCATTTATTTTGCATGTTAACTATCACAACCACATGTCATTGAATTTAAGCAATATCATATATATATATATATATATATATATTATACATAAGTCACAAAACCTACCAATATACATACATTCACAACACAAATGGCTCAATGCCACAGAATCCATAGAAGCTGCCCATTTAGCATCTATACTCACCATCAAGGCTTAATGCCCAATCATACAAACATAAACTAGGCATTCTCACATTCCTTCATCAACATATTAAACACCGCATCAATGCTAGCATAACCCATCAAGGTACCGTCACATAATTATATTCATCAACAACATAAGCATAGATATACCATATATATACCTATTAAGTATTCTATCAACAAACTCTCAAGCATATCATACACTTTCATATTCATAAATATACATATCCACAATACAAAGTCCTTTTTGGCATTGCTTCCTCACAACGCATTGGTCTTTGCAGTATCCAAAAGATCCTTGTCTCCAATCACTAAAAACAATTGTAAGGGTGAGTGATTGGCTATATAAATGAATACAAATACCCTACAACATATACTTACACTTATATAACAGGAAAAACGTAACATAACATGCCCCAATCATTAGGTCACATTATTAATTCAGTCCACACTGATCTCAACATCACACAACTCAATCATTATTTCATCGTCTATTTAATTAGCATTCACATCATTACATATATTCCATATAATTTCATATCATCATCAATATAATTTCTATCATTTTGTCATCAATTAATCAACCTCAACTCAAATATCAGCACAACTGACCCTTGATCAATTATAAATATTGACAAGTTGAATATGAATTGTTTAAGGTCCCAATAAATTGAATTTATCTAAATTAAGATTTTTGGGAATTATTGGTAATTTATGGAGACCGGTTAAGCTGAAAATGAGCCCGGTTGAGATATAGGTGTCGGACCAAATATCTCGGAATGAGATGATACTGGTCAGGACTGTAGAGAATAATAATGGGAATCTGAATATACATTCGGAATAATTTTTGGATGAAGTATTGAGCCCAAACGAAGAGCCTGTTAGTGACAAAAACGATGAATTCTAATAGATGGAATTAAAATAAACCCAAAAGCCCAAACTTTCCTTCTTCTATTCGCGTGTAAACCGCTGAAGCTTTGAGTAAATATACTTTACTTCTTCTTCTCTTCATCTTCCTCCGTTCTTCTCTCTTCTTCTCCCAAAAACCTTGAGTTTGTGTGGTGACTCTTTTCCTCTCTATTTTTCGTTGAAGAGGACTTGGAAGCTTGGGGTTCTTCCTTCTCATTCCTCTTATTTTTGTGCTGCCTCCCTTCCTTTCTTGAACCCAATTCGTTTTGGGTGTGAGGTAAGCTTCTCCCACCATTTTTGGATGGATTTATGTTGATATTATGAGTATTATGATTTTGGGAAGGAGATGCATGTGCATGGGCCCTAGAATGGGATATCATAAATACAAGTATTTATGGGAGGAAAAATGGTTATTGGTGCATTAATGATGGTAAGAAGTGAAGGTTTTATGATGTATTAATGAAGGTGGATGGGTTTTGGAGAAAACCCTAACCTTGGAGTTTGGAAAAAATAGTTAAAGTTAGTTGAGAATGTGTTTTATGGAGAAATGTATGATATTAAAAGATATGAATGATGATGGAAGGAGTTTGGTGAAGCTTGGGGGATAGGGTTGTCTTATAATCTTTAAATTTAATGATGGTGGCTTAATGGGAAGGAATTCCCGAAGCCTAATAGAGAATAAAATGATATCCACAACATGTTTAACGCATATTGTGACATTATAAATATGAATATGACTAAATAGAATTGAATTGATGATTTGAATAGTTGATTGATTAAGGTTTTACATGAATGTGAATGTAGGACCTATTCCGAACGACGAGGCGGGATCGTCTTATCCATCGGAATTCTTCTCTTGAGGTAGGAGAGGAGTCTAAATTCTAAATGCATGAATTTAAATGTTAGTTGATTGTGGTATATGGTGTTATGCATGTTTGCTTAAATGTTGTAAGAAATGATGACTTGTGGTGTGATGTAGATAATATGTTTGGCAACATGCTTTTGTGCATTTAGAATATTCATGGTGTGTTATGTTAAGTTGTATTACCATGAATGTGATATGAATGTTGATGTTGTTTGTTGAGATTGAGAATAAAAAAGAATGCCACCTTAAGATTGAAACTATTGTGAACAATCAATGTTAATAAAAGCTTGTGGTGATGTTGATAATGGTGTGATGATGTTGGATGATGAGTGGCATGTGTAGGATGCATAGAGAGAGAAATGCATATGATTTGCATTTGCATCCATGGCATACTGCATAGCCTCCATGGTGGAACATTAGGGTAGTTCCCTCGGCCGACCCAGTGGGAGGGTGGCTCGGTGCACGAGCAAGTTGTATTTTTCCCCTGTGACTTAGTGTAAAGTCACGAAGCCGCCCATGTAGTGCTTCAGGGAGCTGCATGTGGCCGACCCTTGTGGGGGGTGGCTCTTGATGAGCAGGTGACCCCGGTGGTCTTTATGATCACAGCCGCCATGATTTGATATCTGGCCGGCCCGCAACACCATACGTGATATATTGTGTACTGCGGTCATGGTAAAAATGGCCAGGTGTTGCAAGATGGGCGATGCGGTTTGGTACCAGTAAAATAATTGGTGAATGCATGCAATTTAATGAATAAGTCTACACATTTTACTACTGCAGTAAGGGTGTGGTTAAAAGATCACACTTGAATTCCACAGTTGATGTTGAAATTCCCACAGTCAGATCTGCAATTGTTGAAATAATCCTTTGTGCATATGCATTAGTTAAGAGCATTTGCATATAGAAGGTAGTATGCCAAGGTGGTGATGGTGATTGCGAGAGGTGGTACAAATATATTTAAGACAACATAAAAGTATGAATACCATTTGAAAGTTGTTGTGATTATGTATATACTTGTGTGCTTTGTGTAAAATTGTGTTATGATGAATGTCTTGTTGTGCAAAGTATACATGTGTTGATACTTATTTACATGATCACTTGGTATTCATATTCATTCCTTTGGGATGTAGACTCACTCTCCCATGTTGTCAATTTTAGACTTGTGATGCAGGGCATTCATGGGAAGAGTAAGCATTTTGCAGTATACTTAGGGCTGTGGAGGTAATTAGTGTATAGGGAGCGCCTTGGCCGGCGTCATATGTAAACATATCTATTTTGTGTAGCAGGAGATGTGATGAATGTGTATTTTGGGAAGTTTAAATGATAGATGATTTTGGAGGGTCATGGAGGAAAATGGGAAATTGTATGTGTATCTTATTTTCATTTGTGACCCAAGTATGTATGAAGGATTTGTTGATATTAGAATGTTCCTATATGCTGATGAATGAATGAAGAACTATATTTGATTATTTCTTTTATAAAGCTGAAGAAAAGAAGAATTAATTCATATGTATGATTTTAAAAAGTTGAATGGAATTTAAGTATATGTAGGTGTAGTATCAATCTTAAATGACCTAAATGATAATTTAGATGTACTGTATGCTGATGGAATAAGAGGTAGTTCAATTTTTGTGGGTTGTGTTGGGTAAAATTCGAAGTCTGCATAATGTCTGGTGGTTTCGCTCAGGCGAATTAGATTCTCGCCCGAGCGAGAGCCACACCTGCTGGGAAATTGGTCTCTGGGCAATGTTCGCTCAGGCGAAAGTGGATTTCGCTCAGGCCAGATTCCCCAGTATCAGTGTTTAGACACTGGAGGGAATTCGCTCAGGCGAATTAGATTCTCGCCCGAGCGAGAGCCACACCTGCTGGGAAATTGGTCTTTGGGCAATGTTCGCTCAGGCGAAAGTGGATTTCGCTCAGGCCAAATTCTCCCAGTATCAGTGTTTAGACACTGGAGGGAATTCGCTCAGGCGAATGGAGACTCGCCCGAGCGAGGGCGAGGGAATTAGCTATTGGACTGATTTCGCCCAAGCGAATGGCCATTTCGCTCAAGCGAGCATGTCAATAGAATTAGTGTTTAGATACTGGACAAAATCCGCTCGAGCGAAGGGTCTTGGAATTAAAAATCGCTCAAGCGAGATGAGTGAACGAAGAATAGGTGAGGTCTTGGATAGGTATTGCCTGAATATAAGTTCTAAAAATAATCTAAGTAAATAAGTCAGGTTGAGGTGAATTTTCTGAGTGAATTCCGAGTGACCCATGTCCGAGTCATGACTTTCCGAGTGAATTCCGAGTGACTTAAGCCCGAGCCATAGTTTTTCGAGTGAGGAAAGGTACATAATCCGAGTGAGAAGGCCCTTGAGTGTGATGATTTGGGCTGAGGAGTCCCGAATAGGGAATCTTCGAGTCCAGTGTTCTTGTTCCGAGTGGTGTGTCCTGATTTTGTATTCTCCGAGTGGGAGAACACCGATTGGTGTTACTCGGTGTGAGTTGCTCAGGAATTCCCTGGAATAATTTCACTTGAGTGAGAAAGAGAGGAAGTCGAATTGGTAACAAAATACCAAGTGAAAGCCGAGTAGACAATGGGTCGGTCTTGGAATGAAATTTCGAGTGAAAGATCAAACTGGGGTGAGTCAATTTCTGGAAAGTTTCCCGAGTGAAACACCGAGTGGGTGAAGTCTCGGACTTGGAGTGGATTTACCGAGTGAATGTTGTGTGAGGGAGGACTCGGCCTGGACTGACTTTACCGAGTAGAGGATTGAGTGAATGACGGATCAGTCAGGATGATCTTGCTGAGTAAGAACCCGAGTGCTTTGAGTCGGTTTTTGGAGAATTATGCCGAGTGACAACCTGAGTGTTGGGAGTCGGATTTGGGGGGTTTTGCTGAGAGAAAACCTAAGTGTTGGAAAGCCTTATTAAACGAGTGGATTTAGGCTGGGCACTAGAAGTCTCTCGCCCAAGCGGGAATGTCTCGCCCAGGCGAGTTTCACTAAATTCGATTCTGGAGGTTTTTCGCTCAACGCTCGTTGGCTCCGCCCAAGCAAGGCTTGAGTGTCTCGCTCAAGCGAGTCGGGGTCCGCTTGAGCGAGGGGGACTCTGATGGTCCTGTTCGCGTTATTTATCAGTTTCTTCTTCTCTTCCACACTGTGATTTTATTCCATAATAAATTGTAAACACTATGGGACATAAAAACTGAACGTATTAATCCCAAAATGGTTGGTTTCTTAAACTCATTCATAAATTATAAACATACGCAATTTTCCTTCCGCTGATTTAATTGTGGAACTTTTCTTAAAGTTAATCCTTTTAAACTCACCCTCTCATATCTTCATATATGAGAGTGGCTTATTATAGATCCAGGTATTTTCTAAAAATGTGAAAAATTTACTCTGATATTTGGGGTGTCTCATCTTACCTGACCATTAAGTATTTCAACGGGGTCACAATGACCACTAGAGCAAAAAACGAGGGGTAATTTATACCGATCAGTCGTCCACACCACACAACATGCATATAAAGCATCTAAACATCATCAATAGCTCAATTTTTATCAATATTGCTTTTTCTCAATTTAAATGATTCATCTCAATTAAGTTCCGGCATAATAGCGATCGCCCCAAGACATCACATAAGCCACTTTGACAGTTTAGTACCATCACATCATTATATTGCTTTACAATTCATAACATCATCACTCAATTCCTTTGACATTACAGTCCATCACACTGCTTCATCATCACAAACTAGAATCTCAAGGCATATGGTTACAATACACAACTTATAGATGTAAATATGCATCAACAACATCATCATCGTTCTACCATACAAGACTATAAGGTCATTTCATCATATTACTCAACAATTCACCATTAATTAAATTTTCATCACTACCACTCAATTAAATTCATATATATCATACAATTTTACATTCCACACCTAGAAACACACTTATACTTATATGTATATATATATATATATATATATATATTAAATTACATAACTATACTACATTTTTTCCGCGGTCGTCAAACAACTTCAATTCATATTTCTATTAATATATACGTCTGATACACCCCATTACCTCAACTCCAAGCCTCTAAAACTTGAATTTCCCGTTGGCCCCACCAAAATCCATTAAAACTCTAGAAATTAAGAATTTAAGAATTGCAATTAGCATTATAACTTCTGAAGCCATAACTCACTACCTCGTAACAATTCCAAACTTTGATTTAAGGTTACCAAAGCTTATCGGTGTCACTTTCGACTCCCATTCTCAAGTTCTACTACGTCAATCAAGCTTCCGACCCTCACTCTGCAATCTATAATCAACGAAATAGAACCTCATTGGTTACTTAACAGCATCCGCAAGGTTTAGGACAACTCAAAAGCTTCAAAATACCATGAGAGAAACAAAAATGAAAATCCATATGGATATTCCATTTTCGGCCCTAGAATCGGAAGAAGAAGAATGATAGCAAAATATAAAATTGAAGGTTTCTATATGTAGGTCTCGTTTCTGGGGTTCCAAAGGAACTTCAATTTCAAATTTTGACCTTAAATGGACCCTTAATTAGACGCTCAAGGTCACGACAATGGCAATGGCTTCTCTCGCAGATTCTCTGTTTCTTTCTTTTCTTTTCTCACGCGTGTACAAGGTGGGGGGAAATGAAAATAACTTGTTTTACTTCAAGGGAAAAACTTGCTAATTCCCATGCTTTTCATTTTTTAATTAAAATTCTTATTCCTCTTTTATTTCAATTTCTATTCCCTTTTAATTTCCTAATTCCTTAATCCTTTTTCTCATTTTATTTTTAATTTAACCTTAATATAATAATTTTCTTTTATAATAAAACTCTTCTTCCATAATTAAATTTTTATTTATACTAAATCTTGCAATTATTTATAATTTAACCGCTCACCACTCCATTAATTAATTTAATTAACTAGGATGTTACAAGTCTTATATTGAAAAGTTGGAAATATAACTAATATACACCCAATAAGGTTAAAGACACCCCTTAACTCATGAGCTAACTTTTAAGTATAGTTAGACCACTCATTTTTTGATTACATGATTAGGAGGACTTAACAAATTACACATTATCTATTTTGGTAATTAGAGAGAGAAAATCAGCTCTATCATGTCCAGGGATCAAATGGACTCTAAGAGAAAAAGTTTTTTAAGAGAAATAAATAATTTCCTAGTCAAACCAACTAGTTGTTGATAACTAGATATAATTTGAGAAAAAATAAGTTCATTACTTCAAATTAAAATCTAGTTTTGAACATGCAAGTAGTATTATATTACCTTTTCTTTTCACAAGTTTAAATGAAAAACTATGAGAATACTATTTTAAAAAAACTATTGTATAAACTTTTTGGAACAAGAATTAGCAAAATAATATTTAGGGATCTGGTATCTCCTTTAAGTTCAATGGGATCCTAGGCTTTGATATTATTCCATATAAATATTTGTAGAATTGAGAATGACGGTTATGTCCTACGTTACCCATGTCAATACTCTTTTGTAGAGTACAAAAAGAGCTATCACATGCATATACATTTCTACTACCTTGTAGACATGGATCAATGTACAAAACAATGAATCTCTTGACCTCTAAATGATACGAGATTGGTGATCATGAGTCTTTTATTAGTTTGCTATTATAGGGCTTACATTAATCTCAGACATAATAGTTTAAGTAACAATATAACCTTTAATACATACACCAATATCAAACTTAGATCAAAATACATTAATTGCCATATAATCCTTATTTAACCTCAATTGGATAATTATTAAAAGTATGAAAAGATAAATTAATAACTTCAACGTGTAAAATCCATTATGCACCCCAAAATTGGAGAAGAAAATTGAGTTTAAGCAATAAAACAAGATGTCAATTTTTATTTTCCCAATTGGATGTCATTCATATTTTATCAACTCAAATAATGGTATAGTTTCTGCTTCCCTTCCATCACGTTTTACTTTATTGTGTACCGTGAATATTAACATGCCCTTAAACGATTAGTTAAAGCTGAAGAGATGAATAATAATATTAAAGGCAAATCTAGTTTTAATATTTCTAATGAAAGGATTGAATTAAATAATTAAAACATTCCTGAAATGTTAAATTTATTGAAAGCTTATGTTAAATTTATTATTTTAATGATCTATATTTATCAATGTTCTATTCTCGAGTGTAAGGGAGGTATGTTAAAAGTATATATTGGGTTTGTTTTTTTAAACTTATTTTAAGATATAAATATTTTTTTATTATTTAAAATTTTGATTTGTTTGTTTAAAATCTTAAAAATAATTAAAAGTTAAAAATAAACAGATTTTTATTTATTTTAAAAAAAAAACTTTAATCTACTTATTAAAAAAATACTTATAAAAAATATTTAAAAAAAATACTTAAAAATAAACTTAAACAAATCTCTATCATCTAAAAATATTAACTAACAAAGATGATATATTTTATCCAATGAGTAAGAAATTTTTTATTCTGTGATAGATAAAATTATTTTCTCTGTTTTGTCCTACGCATGATCATGCCCCAGTAATCATTCAGCTATATATTATTATAAACCTCAAAACAGCAGTAGACAAAACAAAAAACACAACAACTCGAAGAGGCTGAGAATGATCGAACGTGTCGTGAATTGAAGTGTTCAGTTCAGTGCATTACATTAAATTAACCATGTGGAGAAGAGATGGCAGAACTGACAGTTTGGCCGAGTGGTCTAAGGCGCCAGATTTAGGCTCTGGTCCGAAAGGGCGTGGGTTCAAATCCCACAGCTGTCAAGATTTTTTAACTTTTAATTTTAATATAATCGAGCGAGTTTCTTGGTAAAACTGGGCGTGGCCCAGGCCCAGGAGTGTAGTTAGCCCATTCATAGCCTGTGTGCCACGGGAGATCTAAAAAAGCCCAGTCAAAGTAAAAAGTAAAGCAGAAAATGGCGGCATCTCTGAGAAACAGAAACAGCTTCTTCCACTTCCATCTCCGAACTCGCTTCCTCAACTCACCGATTATCCCTCCTCGAAGGTTCCTCGAAACCGTAGCCTACGAAGAACTGTGTGCTCATCCGAACAAACCTCACACTTCAACGGCCGTTTTCATCGATTTAGGCTCTGGTCCGAAAGGGCGTGGGTTCAAATCCCACAGCTGTCAAGATTTTTTAACTTTTAATTTTAATATAATCGAGCGAGTTTCTTGGTAAAACTGGGCGTGGCCCAGGCCCAGGAGTGTAGTTAGCCCATTCATAGCCTGTGTGCCACGGGAGATCTAAAAAAGCCCAGTCAAAGTAAAAAGTAAAGCAGAAAATGGCGGCATCTCTGAGAAACAGAAACAGCTTCTTCCACTTCCATCTCCGAACTCGCTTCCTCAACTCACCGATTATCCCTCCTCGAAGGTTCCTCGAAACCGTAGCCTACGAAGAACTGTGTGCTCATCCGAACAAACCTCACACTTCAACGGCCGTTTTCATCCATGGCTTTCTCGGATCTTCCAGAAACTGGAGATCTTTCTCTCGCAACCTCTTGGCCTCTCTCTCCAACTCCTCTCCTTCTTCCAGTACCTCACACTAACACACTTTTCATTTTTTTTCTCTATTATTAGTATTTTTACTTTTTAATTTACGAATTATGAATCGAATTACGATTTTGTTCGTGTGTAGCTTGGAGGACGGTGATGCTGGATATGAGGAATCACGGGAAATCGGCGGAGAGGAAACTGAATCCGCCGCATAATTTGGATAGTGCGGCCAAAGATTTGGCCGATTTGGTCAAGGCTGAAGGTTGGTCTTGGCCTGAGGTTGTTATTGGTCACTCCATGGGTGGAAAGGTGGCTTTGCAGTTTGCTCAGAGTTGTAGCCGCGGTGATTACGGAAATTCTGTTCTCTTGCCTAAACAGGTTTTTTTTTTTTTTTCATGTTCTTAGTAATCACACCTTTCTCCTCTTGTCTACTGCAATAGTTAGTTACAAATCCAACGGTATTATAATAACGATGATAATAATAAAAAAAGAAGTTAATAGTGGTTGAAGTTTGTCAAGTTTTACATTGTTGTTAATTCGTGTGTGAGGGATGGTAAAATAGGTATAGCCATATTCATTCGTGACTGTAATGCTTGTAAGATGTGAATGCCTTGCATCATGGTGGTGGTATCAACTTCAACACATACTAACAATACCACCAAGGCTGTTATAGCATAATTTGTGGCCTTTAAGAAGCTCTATGCTAAGACTCGGTAGGGAGAGTTTTATTACACATAATGGTTTTGTCCAATTTGAACCCGAGTATGATATGTAAAAAAAAAAAAAAAAAAAAACAAGAACAGCGGCCTTATGAAAGGATGAGTAAGACATTGCTATCTGATTTTATTTTTTTAAAAGGATGAGTATGATTTGGTCGGGCTATCAAACTTATCTTTTTACCTATATATGAAATGATTTATGTGCACATTACATTATGAGATTTGCAACCCTGCTTTTGATTAGTATATCGCTCAGTCTGGTGGAATTTTGTTTTTGTGTATTTTCCCCATTCTCAAACAGTGATTTTCTATACCTTTCACCAACTTGCACCCAAAAATCATGAGATATATGAAAGTGTTGTCTAATACTGAGATGTAGATGGGGACAGCATAACTTGTTTGAAGTTGGAAATAGTTCAGAATTAGAAATACTTTAAAATTCAACAGTATCAATTGATAGATTTGTTAGTTGACACTTGACACATGTATCATTAGCATTGAGAAACATGCAGTATGTGCTTGTTTCTTAACATTTTCCTTCATCTTCTCATGCTTCCTGTGTCCATGCTATTTTGATTTACAAGAACCTTTCTATTATAGATTTGAATGGAAGCATTTGTAGTCTAGGCCTAATGTGCTTGATAGATTGCTTACTAGTATTACTACTGTCAAGCAAACTGCATTTACTCACATAAGTGCTTAGATTTTTCACTGCTGGATGCTACAGTTTCAATTCCTTATCTTCTCCTTTAATCCCTGCTGAAGAACAGCTCTGGGTATTGGATTCTGTCCCTGGAGAAGTGAACACCGAAAACAGTAATGAAGAAGTCCGGGATGTTTTGGCGACCTTGCAAAGTTTACCATCACAAATACCATCTCGGAAGTGAGATTCTCTATCCTGGCGTATGCTGCTTCCTCTGGTAGCCTTTTTTGGAGCACAAGTGATATGAATATATGTGAATTGTTCACCTCGCATTTAGTTTCATGTATATTATCTTCATAGAAGTTATCACTGATCAGTCTATAATCAACTGCTTGCCAGATATTTTAAGTAAAAAAATGAAATAAAAATTGAGATGATTTTTACCTCAAAAAAGACAATGTAGGTTCTTCGTTCATTTTCTTTTGACTAGGCCATGATCTGAATGGTTGTCTAATGTCAAAAGGGGTTGGATGTCCTGAATCTTGGTGAAAGTACATTGTTTTTATACTGTATCTCAAAATTTACAGCATATGAATCTTCCTTGGTACTGTCTATATTCAAGTTGGACTGAAATATGCACTAAACGTCTTTTCAGGTGGCTTGTGAGTCATCTGATGGGACTTGGTTATTCTAAGGCATTGTCAGAGTGGATAGGCACCAACCTGAAAAAAGTTGGTGATCAGGAGACATGGATATTTGATCTTCAAAGAGCTAAGGAGATGTTTGATTCCTACTGGTAAGTGAAGCATATTAGGGCCTGTTTTGTTTGATTCAATTTGAACGTTGAAAATGGTACTTTCATTATTTTTATACTAATCTTAGAAATAGTAAATAAAAACAGAAAACTTTTCTCAAATCTAATTTGTGTTAATTTCATTTAGAGTAAAAATTAATGTTTAAAATCTTATTTGTTTTTCTGAAGTGTTTTCTTCGACTTCTTTAACACAAAAGTAATAATCCCAACGTAATTATTATGCAGTGAAAAGTCCTATTGGAATCTATTGGAGAATCCTCCCAAAGGTATGGAGATAGTAATTGTGCGTGCTGAAAACAGTGATAGATGGGACCAAGATGCTATTGAGAGGATCCAGAAACTAGCCAATCGCGAAGTATCTGACTCTGTTGGAAAAGTTTCCTTCTGTGTTCTTCCAAATGCTGGTCATTGGGTTCATGTGGACAACCCGAAGGGACTTCTTGGGATTGTGGCTTCCAAGATGGCGTCCCTTTAATTTTTTCCTGGACACTTGGACTATGGGGTAGCCATGGTTGAAACTTGTCGTGTCCAGAGCTCAACAATAAGCAGAAGAGACTGGTCAATGGTTTGGTCGGTAGTAACATTAATTATACAGAACTATTTATCAACTACCAAGAATTTACCTACAATTATTGTATATGTGAACATCTTTCCGCTGATTTTGATGCCATACCCACACCTCCATTAAATAAAACACAGGAGGATTGTTTTTCATGACTCATGTCAACCCACTATGGCTTATTTTAGATGTCTTTGTTATAGAATATGGTCCAGGTGAGAGAAGAAAAATAGACTAAAGAGTACAGAGAAACATGAGATTATATTGATTGAAATATGAGAAAAGGGTGATTACATGGAAGTACTATTACATTAACGTTTATTTAAGCATCTTAATAAAAGGTTAAATTATGACAAAAAAAAAATATAAAACAAACTATAAAAAGTTAAGATTTATTTTAGTATTTCTCAGGAAAATTATAAGATACCCTTAATTGTACCAAAAACAATTTTATACGACGTTTATTCTTCCATTTATCTATTCTTGCTGGTCTATCAAATTTAATGAACTATTAACATCAATTATCATGAAAGCAATACTTCACATCTACTATGTTACTTTTACGAATTAGTACCCTAAATGGTTTCTTTAAAAGGTTTTCTTAGGAAGCATAATAATTCAAATTTAAGGGGGCAACGAATAAAAAAAAAGTTTTTGAGAATTTCCCTCCAAAGTCACACAACAGCATTATGCCCATACTTACAAGAGACACAAGAAGCTATACTTCTTCATTGCCGATGTGACACGAAGAATAAAATTTAACCACATACGAGACAAAATTAACATTATTTAATCTATACTTCTTCATCCCAAGGTGGGATTTACATGAGTACATTACATTCTATCACTGCCGATGAAGCCATTAATGATAACAAAAACAATGTGATGTTACAAATAGAAATACAAATGATTCCATGAAGGACCCAACCAAACCAAGTTCCTAACACCATTAATTAGTTCAGCTGACTGAGAGGAGAACGTGGAATAAGCGATGGTTTCAACTCCTTTACATCAGAAGATTCGTATGGATGATTTTCCCGAAACTCTTCAAGAAGGGCTTCCATTGGCAGGGTTCGAAGAGACTCTATTGTCCCCTTGGTTGGAACATCATGCTCACATCTTACTGGTGTTGAACCGTTAGGCTCATAGTCCTGCAACACACAAGATAAAGCAACATCCTCATCATGCTATTTGATAATCTTTATGAGTGAACAAAATAGAATACCGAGTCAACCTACCCTATACTCTTGAAAAGTTTCGAATGCCTTTTGTTCGATGGAAGCAGCTTGGCCAGCGTGATCCTCTCTAAATGCCTCAAGTCTTCTTGCATGAGTTCTTCCTGTATTAAACACGCCAACTATGCACTCCGGCTCTTGTTCCGAAGTGACTGCAACAAGTGCACCCAAGAAAAAATAATAAATCCTGATGCACACCCTGTTAAATGTTGGTTAGTTACTTAAGGTATTTGTATGCATTAGTAGTCAAAGAGAGGAATGGATGTTTGGAATTAATCATGTTTGGACTAACAGATCCAACCAGTGATACTCACCATCAACGTGCTCAAGAATATCCTCACTATTCTTTGCTATGTCTCCCTCTGCTGCAGCTCATGCCAAATTGACCTCAACGACATGCTGCAGATTGCTATCAATAGCATTCCTGTACCAAAGCAACTGATATCATCACTAAACCCCTTCAATGAGGAATGAAAATAGTAGAAAGGACCAAGAAAAACACAAGTATTAAATTTATAAAAGACATGACCATATATCAGCACGATGCTCCCTCTCCACCCCATATGCAGACATGGCCGCAAAGAGATATTCATAACAATCAGTTCCCCATGCACCTGATAAGTGACTCTGTGTTTGGTCCCCATCTCATTCACTCATGTGTCCTCTTTGCATGTTCAAAAGCCGATAGTCCAGTATCAACACTGAAGAATTTAAAGAAGATTGTTAGACTGTAAGTGAGAGAGAGGATACAGATCAAGGGAACTTGAAGTAACACTTACCTCTGTTGCATGAGTACCTCCATACGACAATGCTTTGCAGCAGGATAATCAAGCAGTGTCTTTCACATCTTTTTCTGCTTGTGTGCAAAAGGCTTGCCATTTCTTTTTGCATATGTCACAATATCTCCCATTGATGACGCGTGATTATCCAAGAATGACTTATTCCTGATGTCACCTTCTCTAAGATCAACAAGCTTTGCATCTATCTGCAAGATCGGTGATCAATCCAAGATGACAATTAAATTGACATTAACAGAATCACATAAAATTCCCCCTGCTAACCCCCACAAAAACCATTACTAATTTGGGGCCGAAAAACAAACGACTAAAAGAAGAACACCCAAGACTGACCAGATCCATTTGTCAACGAATGTGATCAGAAACTAAACTGGTCATATCAGCAACAGGTTTCTCTGTATCAGATCTTGATTGCTCCTGTACAGAATAGAATCGGATGTCCATATCAGATGTCAACAACCAAAACCATATTTCAAATTGAACATGGTAAAAATTATGATATAACCTCATATGCTTTCCTAAAATCATCAATGCTCTTTATTTGCATTTCATCAGACTGTGATGCATACTCTTCAAGCTTTCTTGATCTTCCAAAAGCTTATCTATGAATTCTTGAGAGCGCTCAGAGATATCCTTTATTTGTTCAATGCTGAGATTATATCTCTTAGATCCACAACACAGAACGTAACAGAGTCAGAAGTAGATAAAGAATGTCAGTCAGAATAAAGAACAAATAAAGGAGAAAGCAATACAGAGCAAAAGGAAAACTTGCACATACAGACCAGTACAAAAAATAATAATAGCTCTGGGGTGTGGGTGACCTGATCGCAGAGACGGTTCATACTTATTGGGTTGGATCATCGGTTTTGGCAGTGGCGTCATGCCTGGTGGACAGCAGGGTGCCTCCCTCATCCACCACTTTGTTTTAGAAAAAACAATTGCTTTCTCTCTCTTTGTTTTTGGCCCAATAATTTCTTTGAGAGAACACTTATTTTGGTCCATATGATATTCATGATTAATTAAGTTAGTCCTTATGCCATGAGAAACTCATCATAAGTTCACAACCCCTATCATTTGGAAATGAAACAATATTACTAGTTGTACCCCTCACTATTATAAACATGAAACAATATTACTGTTGTACTTGCAAGTTAGAACATTTTCGCTGGCCCCTGAAAAGGGCACCAATATATCCACCCTGCTTTTTATCGGCTTGTCAATGCATACTCTTAAGTTTAATTTGACAAAGGGTAATTCCAAACCTTGCCATAAATGCAGTGATCTCATTCTCATGTAACTATTATGAACTTCCATAACAGTTCCAATCTGACCATCGATGGAACATAAAAAGACATTTAGGGACACTATTTATAGAATGCACCACTTGAGCTCCAAGTCGGGTGTTTGTTTGATCAAGAAAGGGTATGGGTATGCCCCTCAAAGTAGATTTGATTGGCAAGGATGTTCAATAGTACATAAATATCTCCACTTTGCGGATGGCTATTATCTCCAACCAAAAATTCATGACTCTTACCATCCACCCTTATAAGGCTAGAACCTGGAGCCTTACTTATTCCTTTCTGCTTCATCAGTCTCCTAACACTTTTCACTTCAGCCCATTTCTTATTAGTTGCATACAGATTAGAAAGAAGAACATATATGCCACTATCTTGGTACTCAAAATTCTGAAGTGTCTTTAACATTTCTTTGGAGAATCCAACATTTCCATATGTATTGCAGGCACTCAAAAGAGCTCCTAGGATCTGCACATCAGGTGGCATGGGCATTGTCTTTATTAACTCCATAGCTTCCACCACCAATCCAGCCCTGCAGAACAAATCAACCATGCATCCGTAGTGCTCTAACAAGGGGGAAACATTGTAACAGGGACTTGTCATCTCATTGAAATACCTACGGCCTTCATCAACCAAACCAGAATGACAGCAAGCCGTAAAAACAGCTAGAAAAGTCACCTCATTAGGCCTAGTGCCAGACTCAATCAAGGCTTCAAATTGTTTCAATGCTTCCTGCCCATATCCATTTATTGCTAGACCACCTATATAGGCATTCCAAGTACGAATATTCCTTGTAGGCATGCCATCAAAGATATGTTGTGCCATCTCTGTACAACCACATTTTGCATACATGTCAACCAGTGCTGTTCCTATTTGAACATCCCACTTGATACTGCTACGATCAATGTATTCATGGACCCATCTTCCATAATCAAGAAGCCCAAGATTGGCACAAGCAGAAAGCACACTGGTTAGTATAATCCCATCAGGCTCAAAACCTGAGCCCTGGATTTGACAGAACAAGTCCAGCGATTCCTTGGGACACTGACATTGCACTAATCCACTTATCATACTAGTCCAAGAAATCATGTCTTTTTCAGGCATCTCATCAAACATTTGCCTTGCATCAGTCACAGACGCACACTTCATATACATATCCAACACAGCATTGCATACCACCGACTCCTTCCCATACAAAGATTTCAAAACCAACCCATGAATCCCCTTCCCAAAATTTAAACAACCCAATTTCCCACAAGCCCCAAGTACACTAACAAAAGTTGCCACATTACGCTCCACATCCATTTTCAAAAACAGAGCAATTGCATCATCAAACAACCCAGCCTTCACATACCCAGATATCAAGCCAGTCCAAGACACCACATCTCTCACAAGCATGTCATCAAACACCTTACCAGCACCAACAGTGTCCCCACAAATGCTATAAACATGGACAAGACTGTTTTGCACATAAATATCACACAACAAGCCAGTCTTAGAAGTTACCGAATGAAACTGCCTAACCTCTGCAATGCCACAGAACTTCGCACAAGATTTCAAAACAGCTGGGATAGTATACACATCAGGCACAAATCCATTCCTAAAAGTCCATCTATAAATCAGAATTGCAAACCGAGGTAACTGGCTAGAAGCATAGCCAGAAATGAACAAATTGCAAGGGAAAGAGGTGAAACTCCAATCGAATTGCTTCAAGAAATTGCAAGGGTAATGAAGATCAGTGACACGCTTTCCGAAAAAGTTAGCAACTTGGGTGATGACCAAGTCATTGGTAACGAGGGTAGAAGTTAATAAGTGTGCATGGATTTGGTTGAAGGATCTCAAGTGGTTGCACCTGTGAATCAAATCCAAGAGAACCCATCTCGGAGAACGCCAAGCCTTCCTCATGCTAATGCTCAATGCTTAAAATTACAGCTGAAAGGGATGGTTATTGGTCGGTTTCGGATGGATCCGGGTCATAAAATGCTCTCCCGAACACGACCACTAAAGAATTTTCCAACCCAGTATCGTCAGGGAAATACATCGGTTTTTTCGGGTGGCGGGTGTATCGGATGGTTAAGCTCGGGTGATGCAATAAAATAAAAATTACGGAGAATCAAAGCATTACACTGATCTTGGCCTTCCGGTGCCGGCTATGGTATATTTTTGCAGACTAAACAATATTAACCGTTGGATGTTAATCGACGGTCAAGATTAATTGATGGTAATATGTTTAATAGGTCACCATTTAAGATTTATAACATTTTTATTTTTCCCCCTCAAATCTAAAAAATTGTAAATGTCTCTAGTTTTAAAATATCTTTAAATGAATCACAATATTTAATACTCTAATTAAGAAATCTAAAAAACAACTCAGGTTTTTGTCCTTTCCCTTTTACTCTCGTCTTCATCTTCTTCTAGCGATGGTATGGTTTCACCGAACCCTAAACCCCAAGCACGATGATAGCCTCCCTTTTTTTCTCCTTTCATTGTCTCGTTCATCCCATTCCACCGAACCTCAAATCGACGGTGTTTGGTAGAGTGCTTCCTTCTCCGTCGCGTTTGGCGTTCTTCGTTGGTGGGTGCCAGAGCTCCGTTTTGGAGTAGGTCAGTGATACTTCCCCTTCGGCGACCTCCGTTTGCTTCTCCGTGGTTGAAACCCCTCGTTTGACCATTTTTTCCCTTACCTCTCCTCTAAAACCAAAGCTCTTAGGTTCCAGGCCGTTGTCGTTTTGTTGCGAAGATCCCAGATGTAACACCCCTTTATATACGTGAGATATATAAAAAAAACTTTTAGAAAGATATACATATTTATCACTCTTTATCTCGCGTATACAAGGACGTATATACATCTGATTTCCTTTGAATATTGAAAGTAAAAAAACATTGTCTTTCAATATTTGTCCATAATGATAAAATAATTTATAGAAATCATAAGTGATAAATCATTTACAGTATTATATCCGAATGGGAAATTTTATCAAAGTTTAACATTTACCTTGTTACAATTATCTAACTTGATATTGTAATAAGGCAAGGTAAAACTAAACTATACCTCTACTACAAATGTGACCAATCATTTCCTAGTCCTTGAATCATCAAGTTTTAGAATCCTACTCTTGTCATATCTCTTTATCTATCTGATTGAGGATGAGACCGCTTTACCCTCTTGTAATTACATATCCTTCCATTTTGAACCGCTAGCTATATATCACATAACATATATTTTGGACACAAAATTCAAACAAGAAGGAGTGAGAAACAGAATATAATACTTTACAGATAAGACATAAGCATAAGGGTTTTCACAAACTAATAAATTAATATCCTTCAAAATTTCATACACAATTAATTATAAATATAGGGTTCTCACACACATAACAATCATACTTTCATTCACAATCATCCATACAGAATATCACAATCACATGTATGACATGTAATGATTTTAATACTATCTCATTTAGTTTATGTATGTGGGCCCTTAAAGTTTTAATTTGCACTGAGCCAACCAGGAGTTTACACTGTTCCATAATTCCGGATAATAACATAAATGCCTTTGTAGCATATGAACAGCTCAACTGGCGTGGAAACACTTAGAGACTAGTCAGACTGAGAAAGTTTTTATTGTGAAAGTACCCGACACTAGGGAGCGACCCCAGGTCACCTGAAGCACCCTTTCACACTCTCTCATCCCAAGGCTCGCAATTAAGCCTCCTCTAATGTATCCTCGGTTTCTATAATTCGTCTCAGGCAATATCACATCTCATTTCTCTTTAATGATTCATGATGCATGAACTACTCGCATATTTAGTTGGTTAATGATTCATGATGCATGAACTACTCGCATATTTAGTTGGTTAAGACTTTTAGAAACTCAATTATTAAATACCATATAGGTTCACAAAATCATCTTAATAAACTGTACATTCTCATAAGTTCTTCTTTGAACTTTTGTTATACAGAAACAAATTTAGTACAGTCTTCAAATTAAGATCTCACCAAAATTGAGTTTCCAAGCCTTAAATATCTCAAAACTTTCTCTTAAAAACTTCACATATTTACATAATCTTTCCAAATTTGAACCTTAACTAGATTAAGTTTAGAAATCTCGACTATAACAAAATATCCTTTAGTTATTTCATTAGGGAAAACCAATTTAAATTTCTAATTTCTAAAAGAATATATATATATATATATATATATATTTTAAAATCATTAACTGAAAATACTTAAAACTATAAAAATTTTCTTTAATTCAATAATTAATTATCTCAACCTTTAATTTTCATAAAATAGCTTCTTTCTAATACTAGATTTTATTTTAGAGATTAAAAATAAAGTTAATGAAAATCATTTCTAAGAAGAAATAAAAGACTAAAATAATGATAAAATACTTTCTCTTAGAATAAAAATTTAAAGAGTAAGGTAAGAAAATTCTTACTGAGTTTTAACGACCAGGCTGAAGGTCTCTTCATAATTAATCCCTGCTTTTTGTTGAAACCCCTTGGTAGCGAGCCTAGTTTTCCTTCTTTCTATTGAACCATCAACTTTATATTTTGTTTTGAAAACCCATCTAGAGTCAATAACATTATTTTGACCTTGATAGGGAACTAAGGTCCATATTTCATTATTCATCAAGGCTTTGAACTTAAAAATCATTGCCTCCTTCCATTCTAGCTTCTATAAAGCTTTCTTTACTGTTGTTGACTCTCTTTCTTTAGACTGTTTTCAGTTGTTCCAACATATCTTCTTCACCTTCATCATCATCATCATCATCATCATCATCATCATCATCATCATCTTCTTCTTCTTCTTCTTCTTCTTCTTCTTCTTCTTCTTCTTCTTCTTCTCCATCTTCTTCTTCTTCTTCTTCTTCTTTTTCTTCTTCTTCTTCTTCTTCTTCTTCTTCTTCTTCTTCTTCTTCTTCTTCTTCTTCTTCTTCTTCTTCTTCTTCTTCTTCTTTTGTGATAATGTTCTGGTTTTCTTCTCTTGACTGATTCTGAGTTGTTTATGGGCTTGTTGGCTGCTGATAACATGATATTGATCTTTTTGGTGACATTTGAGAGTTATTGCTTTCTTGAAGGGGGTCTGTATTCTATTGTAGAATGGTGTTTAAGTTTTCTGAGCCTGCTGGTTGATGAGTGCTTAAATTTTGAGTGTTGTAATTTCCTACAGAAGAACTAGGATAAAAGAAAATAGTTGGTTTAGTAATTATTTCTGCAAGTTGTCACGACGTGGACGACCGGATAACAATTCAAACAAGCTTAGTTTTTCAAAATTAATTTATAAACGGGTATGGAGTCGCCACCAAGATTTTGTTTTTATTTAAAAGGGTAAAATATTGGAAAAAAAACTCTTTAGAGTTCTATGTTCGGGAGTTGGTTACAAATAGAGAAGGTATTAACACCCCTATTCACTTGTTCTAAAAAAATAATACCTTAATTAAACTGCATAATTATTTTTGAATAGTTTAAAAGTGACCCAACAACAAATAAAATTATTTAAGGAAAAAGAGAGCTCGACAAGAATTGATTTTGCTCGTACGTATTCCCAGTTACAATGGGAAATCAGGGTTATGTAATTCTAGTTAGAAAGTACTCTTATGATTTTATTTAATCGGTATCATGTATTTCACAATGTTGATATGATTTTTATAGCAATTTCAATGGTGTAATGTATCCCATTACACCGATAAAGTTGTTTATGATTTTTAAAGCCACTTTATTGGTGTGGTGTATCCCACGACACTAATAAAATTATTCATATAATTTTTAGAGCAGCTTTATTGATCTAATGTATCCCACGACACCAATAAAGTTATTCATTAAATTTTCACAACAACTTTATTGGTGTAATGTATCCTACAACACCAATAAAGTTATTCATTAAATTTTTAGAACAAATTTTATTGATGTAATGTAGCACACTACACCAATAAAATTATTCATACATTTTTTAGAGCAAGCTTTATTGATGTAATGTATCTCACTACACCAATAAAATTGTTCATATAATATATATTAAGAGAACAAGTTTTTGAACATGTTTTATAAAGGCTAATGCATTTTTAATGAATCAGTATTATATACATAAACATTCACGCATAAACAATTTAATGATATAAATGAATATTGGTTCTGTTCCAATTTAAGGATCAATATTATATATATCATGCCATATGTATACATATAAACCACACGCGTAGAGATGTCAATGGGGCGGGGCAGGTACGAGTAGTATGTTACCGCTACCCATATCCACGAGTTTTAGGCGGTTAACAGGTATCCGTGAGTCGGGTAGCGGGTACCCACGAGTATTTATGAATATTTATTATTTTATAAAATAATACTAAAGAAGAAAATGTGACGTCCTACGTCAATTTTACATTTATTTACATCCGTTTAATTATTTTTCACAATTAATTGTTCACGTCTAATGATAATTAATTAGGTCCTAATGTAAAATAATATTTATTTTCCTTAAGCACACTCAAAATAATAACCGATAGGAAATAAATCAAATAATAAAATTGAATTAATTAAATAGGCGGAAGAAGAAAATGAAGTCAGGGGTCACTCGCTTGAGTGAGACCCTGATTCGCTTAAGCGGAACCAGTGAAGGTCGCTTAGGCGAGTTCCGACTCGCTTGAGTGAATTCTACATTTTAAACCTGAGCGAACTACGAGACATGCAAGGGAAATTCACAAATTCAGTCTTTTACTCGGAAATGGTCCTCTCGATCATATCTCACTCGGGAACAACTTAACCTTCCTTCACTCGGAAGGGGTTCTCTCGGTCATGCCTCACTCAGAAACATCCTAACCTTCACTCAGAAGTGGATCTCTCGGTCATGCCTCACTCGGCAACATCTTAACCTTCACTCAGAAATGGATCGCTCGGCCATGCCTCACTCGGAAACATCCTAACCTTCACTCAGAAGTGGATCTCTCGGTCATGCCTCACTCGGTAACATCCTAACCTTCACTCAAAAGTGGATCGCTCGGCCATGCCTCACTCAGAAACATCTTAACCTTCACTCAGAAGTGGATCGCTCGGCCATGCCTCACTCGGAAACATCCTAACCTTCACTCAGAAGTGGATCTCTCGGTCATGCCTTACTCGGCAACATCCTAACCTTCACTCAGAAGTGGATCGCTTGGCCATACCTCACTCAGAAACATCCTAACCTTCACTCAGAAGTGGATCTCTCGATCATGCCTTACTTGGCAACATCCTAACCTTCACTCAAAAGTAGATCTCTCGGCCATGCCTCACTCGGATGTTAGGAAATCCCTAAACATGAGCAGCGAAAAAAAGGGATTCTATAGGATTTGCAAAGTTTCGTGTTTCAAAGCATAAAACAAACACAAAAAATTCGTTTTGGATTACCTCTTGAAGAACACCGAAGCAGTCGTAGCCTCGTCCTTTAGGAGTCCACACGAGCACTGCCACCAGAATCGCAACACTTGCCAACTGCTAGTTTGATAGTGTGTAGCTCTTGCAACTTTTACGAATTTGTGTCTCACTTAAGTGAACGGCCTATGAGCATCTTATGCCCTATTTATAGGCTTAGGTTTGACCTAATTTGTTCTCTCTAAAAAGTGGGTTCCTTACTCGTTCCAAATGAGTTAGGCCCAATAGCTTTATTTTAGTCCAACTAAAATAAGACAACATTTTCTGATGGGCTTATTCTATGTGTGTGACCCTACAGGTAAAATACCCGGTCATATTAACAATAAATTATTTTATTATTAATATAAAATAAGAGCGGCATCTAGCAATGCATCATTATGTTTGAATATTATCAACATAACCTATAAGTGATAATTATTTAATATGTTTGTTCCTTTTGTCACGATATCCTAATTGGGCCCAAGGCATGGTCGCGTCATCCTTGTACAGCCCAATTTATTTTACTTGATACCGGAGTAGACTGGATCCGAATAAATATCTAATATTTATTCTTTCTAGCATGGCCATGCGTTTTCTTAGTCTTACTCCATCAAGTGGCCTATAGATATCACTCCTGTCACATAGGAGAGACAAATCCCATCTACATCACTCACATCCCTCTGCATAATTTGTTCATTGCCTAATCACAACCTTTATAGTCCTCTTGTTACAGAAGACGTTTAATTGTATTAAAATAATAAACTCCTCATGTAAGAATCGTAGTGACTTTAGGTCGAAGGACTACATATACCATTATCACATTGAGAATCGTTTATGACAATCATATAACGATCCATGTAACGTTCTCATGGTGGGTCTGTCCAGTACATCATTACTCTTAATGTGTACCCGTGTGAAGACTTGATATCATCTATATCTATGATCTGTGAGATCAGGTCATCAGTACACTCACACACTAGTCTCAGTGTATTTACATGTCCCCATGTAAATACTTAACTAGGGACATTTTAGGAATAACTTTTATATGACCTATTACTCCAAGGATAAATACGTTTTAAAACAATTTTAAACTGAAATATTTATTTTATTAATAAGCAGAAAAATGATACAAATGAAAAAGCATAAAAGCTCATAGTGCATACACCAACATCGGAAACATCCTAACCTTCACTCTGAAGTGGATCTCTCGGTCATGCCTCACTCGGACGAGACTGAACCCGCTAGGGCGAGATTCGTCCAGTAATCAACTATACTACAACAACCACAATTCATCCATGACCCACAATTATTTACAAAACCTGACCATAGCAATTTATCATTCACATCTACTATTGGCTCCGTGCCAATATATATATATATATATATATATATATATATATATATCAAACTCATGAAAATCAACACCGATCACATTAGCATCATAAATTCATATCCACATTAGTCAACACACCAATTCTAGATTAGTTCGACACACACAAGCAATATATTATAGCATCATATACACACATAATTCCTCGGTTCCTTGGCATCAATCCTCCGCTTGGCACACCTCCGGGGCTCCGACCTCTTCCCTGTCATTGGTTACTAAATTAGAAGAAAACCACAGCAAGGGTGAGTGTTTGACATCATAATTAATCTAGAACGGAAATTAAATAACCAAATGCATGTGTATAAACTCCATCCAAATGCTTTATTCTCAAATTGCAAATCACAATCAGCAAATATAATTAAGTACATACACATCATCACACAATACTAATAATTCCATCAATTATCACCACTGACTTTTACACAAAATTGACGCCTCGTATCCGGATACTAAAGGATCGGCCTTCAGCTGGGGTTCCTACTTGACACCCCGTGAACCCTGCTTGGTTCACCGAGTCCTGCTTGACTCTCCACCTCAACCACTGGATCCTACTTGACCACTGGGTAGCTCAACTGGGCACAAAAACCACGGGAGCCGGAAACGAGGGGCTATACATACCGTCGGCCATCCCACACCACGTAATCATACATATATAATTCATATTCCTCATCATATCACAAGTGACCATGAACAACAACACATACTCATCAAATGGGCAACCTACTTGTCAAGCCCGACATCATATGTCACCACTATACACATCAATTCATCACAATGTATAATGCTTTAATCTCACAATCACCATAAACCATACACAACTCACATTCATACATACATACACATGCAATTATCATCTAACAATCTTTCTTACCGTTTTAATACTTAGTTCGACGATCCGAACCCGAAATACGCACCTATTCTAATTAATTACAACCCGAACACCCCTTTACCTCGATTCTAAGCTTCAACGATTTGTTCTTGATGCCGATTGCGTCCTCTAAGTGTTGGGTTCAAGGTTCCACCTCCGAATCCAACACCCGCTTCGTCACTCGGTCCTCTGACGTTCGTTTCGCTACCTACGGAGGTCGAAATGCAAAACCCATAAACGTGATATTACCCTCATTGTTTCAAATACCGAGTTTTAAGCTCACACACACTAGAGGAGTGGAAAACGAAACCTTACCCCGCTATGCATGACCATTTTGTTTAAAGGAGAAAATGAAAGAGATGAGATAACTCAATTTAAAGGGTCCATTGTACTCACCTCGAAGCCACGATCTCAAAAATGGGGTGATTTCAAAGTTTTGACGCGGAATAGGCCTTCCCTTAGAGCATGCAGCTCTCGGCAGTGAGAGGGAGGAGAAGAAGAAGAAGAAGAAGAAGTAGGCTCGCGTGAAATGAATGAGGAAGAAGATGGATTTTTATTATTTAAGGCTCAGGGGCAAAATGGTCATTTCCCATTTATTTTATAATTTCTTTGAAAGTTTTAATTAAACTTTTACCTCCTTCTAATTACACCTCATTTAACCCTTTTGTACTTAGTCAATCAATTAAATTTATTTATTTCCACACTAGTTAATTATTTATAATTGCCTTTATATCAAATAAATCTCTAAAACAATTATTAATATTTTTCGCTACTCATAATTTTACTAAAATATTAGGGATGTTATAGAAAATATGGTATAATATGCTAAACATAATGTTATTTTAGTATAATATTATTCTGTTCCAGAACTGGGGTCCAATGTAACGCCCCGACCGCTATTCAGGAATGAACAACTCTCCCCACAAACCAACATGAGACCTTTCTAGTGTGCTTTTATCCTCACTCACACACTTCCCGAGAACTTCCCAGGAGGTTACCCATCCCAGAATTACTCCAAGTTAAGCACGCTTAACTTTGGAGTCCTTAAGTGATAGGCCACCGAAAAGGCTAATGCATTTGTTGGTATAGGTAGTACGAATTCATTTCTTTAAGCTATGCTCAACTGTATAGTCTCATACCTATACAGTCTTTGGATCCCTCTCATTCTGGTATGTATTCGGTTTATTCATGTGTCCCTCCCGCTGGAAGCCTGCCAGGAGTCGCTCCTTGTCCGTGCCTATGCACCGGCGATCACTCCCCGCCCTCAACAGTGCCCAAGATGCCACATTCCCCGCTGGAAGCCTGCCAGGAGCCGCTCCTTGTCTATGCCCATGCACCGGCGATCACTCCCTGCCCTCAACAGTGCCCAAGATGCCACATTCCCCGCTGGAAGCTTGCCAGGAGCCCTCCTTGTCCATGCCCATGCACCGGCGATCACTCCCCGCCCTCAACAGCGCCAGGATGTCATATCCAAGAGAGGGGACCCACACCGGGGTCCAGAATACATTTATGGGTTTGTTGGATTGGACGACCTCTAGGCCAGGCCATTATCATGAAACATCATCTTGAGCTCCTCACATCGGCCTAACGCGTTGAAGGGCGAAAATGGGTGGTACCTGCAAAGACACTCTGACGCTCAAGTCGGTTCGAATTCTAACACCGGAGTTATATCGGGTCAATAAGTTGGGTACTAGGGAGCTTACAACTTATGAAGGCATTGGCTGTATTTATAGCGAGAGAGTGTCATTGTAATGCCTTATTTTGTATGCCAGATCAGGTCCATACACGTAGGCTCTTTGCAGATTATGGCTGATATAGGCTATTTAGCCCTCTCATGACTCCGATCATTTATGCCACTCAAAAGGGTCGACATCGGTCGAAGTGGGGCTATGGTCGTATCGGTCTAATAGAGTATTAGACGATGTGCTGTTCTTTGGGGTCCATATCGACTGAGGGGAAGATTATAGTCTGGTGTCGATATAAGAGTCTGGGGGCCGGTATCTAGCATGGATATCGACCCCGGATCAAATATAATTCAAATTAATATTGTATCATACATTACAACTTCATAAATTAAAATGATTATCATTGAAAAATATTAAATTTTGTTTATATCATTATAAAATAATAAAAAACTTAGATATTTAAATATATTTAATAAAAAACACATATTAATAATTAAACGGGTACTCGCGGGGCGGGTAGTGTGATACCGCTACCTACCTGTTTCGTAAATATGCGGGTATCCATTGCAGGTAACTAGTGAATTACCCGCTAGCACGAGTTTTTTTGTCATCCCTACACACACATGTATAAGTTTTATATATATATATATATATATATATATATATATATATATATTAAAACCACACGTGCATATTTCCTTGGAAACCAGGCATGCAACAACTATAAGTATATATATTGAAACCAATACTTAATAACTTAGGAAACGTTGGCCCATTAGAAAAAGAAAAAAATGATGCCCCTGTCATTCATGTAAACGCATCACGTCATGCCATTCACAAAGAAAAAGAAGAAAATGGAACCATTGCTATACAACAGTAGGAAAGAGACAAAGAAAAAGAAAAAGAAAATAATCACCCAAAAGTGTAGATTAAAAAAATCACACCTTTCATGGAGTAGAAGCAAACTTCTCTTTCCTTTTTTGGAATTTAATTTTAGTGGCTATAGTGTTTCCTTTTTAGAAAATTGTGTGTGTTATTTATAGGCAACTAGAAACCCACAAGGCCCAATATTTTATTATAAAAAATAAAATCTGATAATCGAATTTAGTATCTTATCTTGATTTTTTAAATATCTGATAACCAACTTTGAATTTTAAATATTATCTTTATTTTAAAATATCTAGTAACCAAATTTGAAATCTTATTTGGATTTTAAAATATCTGATAACCAACTATGAATTTTAAATATTATATTTATTTTAAAATATCTGGTAACTAACTTTGAAATCATATCATAATTTTTTTAAAATCTAAAATTTAAAATCCTTAACTTCTAAAAATAAGATAACATAAAAAGAACATATTTTAATTATTTGAAAAAAATAACTGGCCCAGACAAAATTACATAGCAACACAAGTTTTGTAGTATTTAAAAATCCATCATGGAAGGGGAAGTGCTTTTCATTAAAGACCACATGTCTAGATATAAATATTCTACCATTTGAATTTATGCATTTGAAGCCTTTATGGGAGTTACTATAGCCAAGAAAGACATACTTGGTGGTATGGTACTACAACTTATGTTATTATAGGGCCTAAGACACAGGTAACAAGCATAACCAAATGGTTTTAAATTGTGGTATTCAGGTTCTCTATGAAAGAGCAATGAATATGGGCTTTGATTTGCAATCATTGATGAGGGTAATCTATTTATTAGATACACTGTTGTATGGAAAACTTTCCACCAGAAGTAGATAGGCATTTTGGCTTGAGCAAGTGGTGTTAACCCTATCTCCACAATATGTCTATGTTTCCTTTCAACCCTACCGTTTTGTTGAGAGGTATGAGGACAAGACAATCTCAACTTGATCCCATGTTGTTCACTAAGGCTTAGCTAACTCTTATATTCTCCTCCACCATCTCATTGCAAAACTTTGATCTTTTTGGTTAAGAGATTTTCTAACAGAATTTTAAACTAAACGAAAGCTTGTAGCACATCAGATTTTTGTTTTAATGGATATATCCAAGTAAATCTACTGAAATCATCATGAAAATGTACATAATATTTGAATCCAGAGGAAGAATTAATAGGCGCAAGGCCCCAAAACATCAGCATGAAACAACTCTAAGGGCTCTTGTGTATGTGAAGAAAAGGTCTTAAAAGGAAATTTATGCAATTTTCCAAACTGACACGCTTCACAAAAGAAATCATCATTATTTGGAATTTTAACATTGCAATTTTTCAAAACTAAATCTAATATTCTAGTGCAGGGATGCCCAAGTCTTTTATGCCAATGTTCCTTGACTGAGATATATGCATAATGATCACCGTGAACCTGAGAATTGTCAGAGAGTTGGTATAGTCCATTTTTAAGTCTCCATTCTAGCAGTACTCTCCCCGTCTGTTTGTTTTTCACAAAATAGTTTCTTGCATTAAACTCAACCATAATATCATTATCAGTTGTGAGTTTTGATATGCTCAATAAATTCTTGGTAATTTTAGGAACATAAAGAATATCATGTAAATTCAGTGATCTTTGGTGAGTGTTTATGTTAGGAAATTTCGCAACATCACGCCTTGATTAGATTCGAGAACGAGCAAAAATGCGGAATAATAAGACACAAAATTTGATAACGGAGTTCGGCCAATTATGCCTACGTCTCCGGACTGCTGCAGATATTTTACTAATAGAAAGGGAAGATACACAAAGTGTTTACAAACACTCACAATCTCTCAAAACCCACAACCCAATTACACCCAATTTTCACTCACTAGAAAACTTATCTCTCTAAGTTTTTCTCTCTTGAAAGCTTAGAACTTCTTAAGCTTGGAATGAATTTCCTCTTCCATGGATGCATCTATTTATAGCAAGTTTTGGGCAATGTGAACACATTAAAAATGGTTGGCCATCAACCATTCACATTTTTCTCATTTGCAAGGTTGGTGGCCTAACAAATTAGGCAATTTTTGACTAACAATCTCCCACTTGAAGACTGATTTCAATCTGTCTTCACACCTTGATCAATGCAGCAGTCTTTCCTAGTCTTGTCATCCTAACAGGCCAACTAAAGTTGAGCACAACTTCAGTTTGTCAATAGTCACCACCTTTGTTAACATATCTGCTGGGTTCATACTTCCTTGAATCTTTTTTAATGTTAACACCTCATCCTCAAGAAGAGATCTGATGAAATGGTAACGAAGACCGATATGTTTTGTTCTTGAATGAAATGTTGAGTTCTTCGCCAGATGTATAGCACTCTGACTATCACTATGCAAAACACTTTTCTCCTGGATGAATCCCAACTCTTTTAACAAACCTTGAAGCCATATCAATTCTTTGCTGGCTTCTGTCACTGCTACATACTCAGCCTCTGTAGTGGATAAAGCTACAATCTTTTGTATCTGCGACATCCAACTAACAGCTGTAGTTCCGACAGTGAATATGTAACCAGTGGTACTTCTTCGGCGATCAACTTCACCTGCAAAATCTGCATCTACATAGCCTTGTACTTTTAATTCACTTTTACCAAAGTATAAACATTTCTTTGGCGTACCTCGTAGATACCTTAGAATCCATTTGACAGCTTCCCAATGAGCTTTACCTGGATTTGACATAAACCTGCTAACAACTCCTACTGCATGGCCAATGTCTGGCCTCGTACAGACCATTGCGTACATCAGACTTCCAATGGCTGAAGCATATGGAACTTTATCCATAAATTCTCTTTCTTCTTCTGTTTGAGGGGACTGATCTTTGGATAGATGAAAATGACTTGCCAAAGGTGTACTAACTGATTTGGCATCACCCATATTGAATCTTTGCAAAACACGATTGATGTACTCCTCCTGAGATAACCGCAAAACTCCTTTTTGCTTATCTCTTGTGATTTGCATTCCAAGGATCTTTTTTGCTGGGCCTAAGTCCTTCATGTTAAACTCTTTTGACAACCGCATCTTCGAACTTATAATATCATTCATATTTGAACCTGCTACTAACATATCATCAACATAAAGTAGCAAAATGATATAATTGGACTTACTTATCTTGAAGAAGCAACAGTGGTCAGCATTGCACTTCTGGAAACCTTCCTTGTGCATAAAGCTATCAAACTTCTTGTACCACTATCTTGGAGCTTGTTTCAGGCCATACAAGCTTTTCTTCAATCTGCACACTAAATTTTCTTTTCCTTTCTCTAAGAATCCTTCAGGTTGGTGCATGTATATCTCCTTATCTAAGTCTCCATGGAGAAATGCAGTCTTTACATCTAACTACTCAAGATAGAGTTCTTCACTGGCAACAATACTTAACACTGACCTTATAGTATTGAGCTTCACAACCGGAGCAAAAATTTCAGTGTAGTCGACTCCTTCTTTTTGTTGGAATCCTTTGACAACTAATCGGGCTTTGTACCGTTTTGAGCCATCATGCTCCTCCTTCAATCGATACACCCACTTGTTGTGAAGTGCCTTTTTCCCCACGGGTAACTTAGTCAGTTTCCATGTCTGATTTGAGATTAAAGACTTCAACTCTTCTTCCATGGCAAGCTCCCACTTGCTGCCATCCACGGTCTGACATGCTTCCTCAAAGTCTTCAGGCTCCCCTCCATCAGTCAGCAACATGTAGTCCATGTATCTCCTGTTAGGCACATGAGGCCGAGAAGACCTTCTTAATATAGGAGCTGGAGTAGGAGGCTCTAGTGTGTCAGATTGTTGGTCACTACTTTGCTCGGTTGATTCCTCTAGGTGAGGACTCTCAACTATAGGACTTCCTGGGACATCGTCCACCTCTGCATACACTGGTTCACCCTGTTCTGAGTTGTGGTTGTTTATGCTATGCTTGTCCTTGTACAACACTCTTTCATTGAAGATCACATCTCTGCTACGGATCATCTTCTTGTTTTCATCATCCCAGAGGCGGTAGCCAAACTCATTCTCACCATAGCCGATGAAAGTGCACTTTTTTGATTTGGGATCAAGCTTATTCCCGCTATGATCACTAATATGCACATATGCTACACAACCAAAAACTTTAAGATGCGAAAGTTTTACTTCTTTTCTACTCCATACCTCTTCTGGTATTTTATGCTCCAATGGTACTGATGGACCTCGATTGATTAAGTAAGGTGCTGTGTTGACTGCTTCTGCCCAAAACTGCTTTGGTAAACCTGACTGCACATGCATGCTTCTGGCCCTTTCAGTCAATGTTCGATTCATACGCCCAGCTACACCATTGTGTTGAGGCGTGCCTGGCACAGTTCTCTCCATTTTGATCCCATGCTCATAGCATAATTTCTTGAATCTGGTGTCTTCATACTCACCACCATTATCAGTTCTGAGCCTTTTGATCTTCAACCCTGTCTCATTTTCTACCATAGCTTTCCATACCTTGAAAGCCTCAAATACTTCAGACTTATGTTTAAGAAAGTATACCCATACCTTCCTAGAGTGATCATCAATAAAAGTCATGAAATATTGCTTCCCACCAAGAGATGAGATAGCCGATGGACCCCAAACATCAGAATGAACAAGCTCGAGTCTCTCCTTCTTTGGAGTTCTTCCACTTGTTTGAAAGCTTACTCGTTTCTGCTTTCCAAGTATACAGTCTTCACACATGTCAATTTCTACTGATTGAAGACCTGGTAATTTGCCCTTTGAGTGCATGATCTTCATCCCTTTCTCACTCATATGGCCTAGTCTCTGGTACCATAGATTAGGATTTTCATTTGTTGCGACCGCAATCAAATTGCATGCTCCTACTGTCTTGTAAAGAGTACCACTCTTTCTACCACGAGCAATCGTCATTGCACCCTTTGAAATCTTCCATTGATCTCCATGGAACACTGTTGTGTAGCCATCATTGGCCAACTGGCCTATTGAGATTAAGTTCTTTGTTAGGTCGGGAATATGTCTGACATTTTTTAATTCCCATACAGACCCGTTTAGCTTAATCTTCACTACACCTTTTCCAACAATCTCACAAGATTGCTCATTACCAAGGTAAACTTTACCAAGGTTTCCAGGGACATAATTCTCAAAGAATTTTTTCTGCGAAGTGGCATGAAAGGATGCTCCAGAATCTAGCACCCAAGACTCTTCCTTGTTCTCCAAAGAGCATATTAATGCATCATCCCCTCCTGAGGTGGAAGCAACATTTACTTCCGTCTTCGCCTCCTGATTCTTTGGTGTACTCTTGCATTGATATTTATAATGCTCGGTCTTTCCACAATTCCAACACTCGATAGCTTTCGAGTTGTGGGAATTACGATGATTTCTGGATTTGGACCGCCTGTCCTTCGATTTTCCATGAGCATTTCCTCTGGTTGAATTTCTCCCTCTTGACTTTGTATGCAATACTGAAGAGGTTGATGATTCACCCGACTCTCTCCGTCGGATCTCTTCACTGAGAACCAAATCGCGAACATCATTAAATTTCAACATACGGCTTCCTATTGAGCTACTCACAGCTGTGACAGTAGCATTCCAACTCTCTAGAAGAGAAGATAAAAGTATCAATGCTCGTACCTCATCATCAAATTTGATTCCAACTGAACTTAATTGGGTTGTGACTGAGCTAAGTTCATTGAGATGTTGGGCTACATATCCGCCTTCTGCCATCCGCAAGTTAAACAGCCTCCTCATCAAATGAACTTTGTTTGAAGCCGACGGCTTTTCATACATGCTGGAAAGAGCCGCCATAAGACTTGCCGTGGTTTTTTCTGTTGCAATGTTGAAAGCAACATTACGGGATAATGACAATCGGGTAACCCCAAGGGCTTGTCTATCGAGAATATTCCATTCATCATCCTTCATGCCATCTGGTTTCTTTTCTTGGAGAGGTTGGTACAACTTCTTCTGATACAGATAATCTTCAATCTGCATTTTCCAAAAGCCAAAGTCTGCACCATCGAACTTTTCAATTTTCACCTTTCCTTCATCTGCTGCCATTGCTCCCACTTAAATGTGACTTCCTCTGGATCATTTCTGACAATTTCAGTGAACCACCGTGTATCAGAACACTGCTGTGGATGAATTTGGTATTACTGACCAAAATTCACTATTCACGAAATTTACTATTCATAAAATTACTATTCATATGAATAGTACCCGTTGCGAAAATTTGACAGAAATAAGCACCTAAGCTCTGATGCCAGTTGTTAGGGAATTTCGCAACATCACGCCTTGATTAGATTCAAGAACGAGCAAAAATACGGAATAATAAGACACAAAATTTGATAACGGAGTTCGGCCAATTATGCCTACGTCTCCGGACTGCTGCAGATATTTTACTAATAGAAAGGGAAGATACACAAAGTGTTTACAAACACTCACAACCTCTCAAAACCCACAACCCAATTACACCTAATTTTCACTCACTAGAAAACTTATCTCTCTAAGTTTTTCTCTCTTAAAAGCTTAGAACTTCTTAAGCTTGGAATGAATTTCCTCTTCCATGGATGCATCTATTTATAGCAAGTTTTGGGCAATGTGAATACATTAAAAATGGTTGGCCACCAACCATTCACATTTTTCTCATTTGCAAGGTTGGTGGCCTAACAAATTAGGCAATTTTTGACTAACAGTTTAAAGTTACAATACCATATGCATGAATCTTAAGTTTGTCACCATTTCCAACTTGTAATGCATTCTTACCATAATTCTCAGTGAGTTATTGGAACTGGTTTGCATCATGTGTTACATGATTACTGGCCCTATTATCAAAGTACCAGTCTTGATCTTTAAATAAGTTGGGTGATGCAATAAAGGCATTGTGTTTCTCTTGTCTTTCCTTAGTTGAACGACTCGTGTAGGACTTATTAAATATGTGAAAGCATATTACAGTAGTATGACCATTCTTGCTACATACCTGACACGTCTGTCTTTCTTTGAACATTCTTTCTCTTCCTTTTCTAGTCCTTCTATGATTACCGCTTCTCCAACCTCCACAGATTTGGAATGTGTTTCCTTTGTAATAATTTTTGGTTGCCATATTTACTATGGGTCTGAGTGTGAGACTTGAAAAGTTGCTCAGTTGTTTAAGTCTGTTCTCAAAGGCCAAAAGTTGGGCTTGCAAATCAACCCATTTCAGGTCAGATTTATCAGAAAGTTAAACTACAATGGCATTGTAATCTGAGTCTAAACCACCAAGGGTTTGAATGATCAGATCAAAGGTGGACACAGGACTCCCTGCAAGTTTTAAACTATCCGTCAAAGATTTCATTTTAGTTAGATACTCCTGCATCTTCATTAATCCCTTGCGAGTGCTGTGGAATTGTGTCTTCAGTAAGGTGACTCGGGATCTGATGTGGGCACCAACTAGGCTTTGGGAAACTTCCCAAAGTTCTTTGGAGGATTCACAATGCAACAATTGGGTTGCCATGTCTGCTGTCATTGAATTGAACAACCATCCAAGAAGTTGTTGGTCATTGGTTTGCCACTCTTCATACACAAGATTAATGTGTTTTTTGTCTGCTTCTTCAATGAATTATTGAGGACACTCCTTTGTTTCAAAGATGTAGCCATCTAGCCTGCTTCCTTTAATCAAAGGCAGCACAAGGGATTTCCAAAGAAGATAATTGTTCCTATCCAACTTGACAGTACAAAGAGAAGGGAGTGGACTCTTCTGAGTTTAGTTGGCAACGGTCTTCATGGCGGCGGATCGATTGATGCTCTGATACGAAGTTAGAATTTTATACAGAAAGAATAATTCTTGTTTATTATTGATCTTAATTTACAATTTCTACAAGGTGCATATATACACAGCAAGAGATAACCGATTTCCTAGAATTATGCTAGCTAGGTAATAGAGATAGGAAACAAAATTGTGTTATAGATATATAACATAATTATGTTATAGTATATCTATAAAAATTATCTAAAACAAAATCCCTTATCCTTTAACAGCTTCATGTAAAAACTTGACATTAAATTACATCATTTCCATGTCCTTTGACTTGCAACCAGGTACTATTATGAAGTCCATTAGTTTGATCAATGTTTCATATCATCGTAATAAAGAGACTAATTTCCAGTTTCAACTTATGTGGAGAAAGACTTAAGCAATTGATTGAATACCCCTAGAGAAAATATCTTTGATTCTATAATTAAAGTACTTTTATTAGTGCATAAATAATATGAACTAAGATATGTTACATGAGAAGGATAAATAAAAGTGGTTTAATGATAAATATTTTTATATTTTTGAGTAAAAAAATTAAATACTACTTTTATTCTTAAATATAAGATGTTTTTAAGAAAAATTTATCTGTTAATATAAGATTTCTCTTTCAAATTTCTAAGTCATTAATTATTTTTTTACTAAAACACCCCAATTAATGTATAAATTTTTATTGGGATTAATATAACAATAAATAAGATACATCAATTACATTATTTATTTCTCTTATAATATTTATGTAGCAAGTAGAAAAAAATGAATAATATGTCATAATCACCCTAAGGGCAATTTTGAAAAACTACAATAAATTTTAAACATATTAAATAATTTTAATCAAATTAACCAACTTTCTTAATACATGTGAATTAGGTATAAAAGTTCCATATCTAAAGACAAAGGTAATATAAAAATAAAGATAAAGTATGATGAGAAACTTTTAGATGCTTTGTAAGAGCTGTTTTTAAAAACAAAATATTCTGAAAAACAAAATTTAAATATAAGATAAAATTTATTAATACTTAATTATTTGTTTATAAATCATCAGATACATTCTAATAAACTTTTAAAAATTATTAATCTTCTTAATTATAAATATTATTTTTGCAACGCATCAGATTCATTTGAACAAAATTTCAAAACAACCTATTTATTTTAAATAATATTTAAATAAAAATTTTATTTAAAGATCTAACTAATCAAATGTTTAATTATTTTTTAACTTCAAATATGGTTTGAAAAATAAATGTATCAAACAATTTTTTTTATTTTCAAATTATTCTTTAATTTCAAACTATGTTTTAAAATTATATTATCGAACATATTTTTCAAATTTCAAAATATATTTTGAAAGTAATTTAAAAAACAAAAACAAAATCAATTTCAAACATGTTTTTCCAAAGAAGAGCCCATTCCATTACGTTACGTGTGGCCCATGGAGGGTTGAGTAATAAACCCTAGAAAGGCGAGTATAAAAGGGTTGGGTTCTTGTTCTGTAATCCATCGAGAAGCGGCAAGGATGCAGATATTCGTGAAAACCCTAACGGGGAAGACCATAACCCTCGAGGTCGAGAGCAGCGACACCATCGACAATGTCAAGGCCAAGATTCAAGACAAGGAAGGTGCCTACTTTCTTCTCCTCTCTCTATTCCATTCCATTCTCCGCATTTCCAATTTTCCATTTCCTCACCTACTCTTCCATGAATAACCTTCAGGAATCCCTCCGGATCAGCAACGTTTGATCTTCGCCGGGAAGCAGCTTGAAGATGGAAGAACCTTAGCTGATTACAACATCCAGAAGGAATCCACACTTCACCTTGTTCTCAGGCTTCGTGGTGGCATCATCGAGCCTTCTTTGATGGCTTTAGCTCGCAAATACAACCAAGACAAGATGATTTGCCGCAAGTATGTGTCTGTGTCTCTATATATGTATATGTTTCCGGTTTTCTTTATTGTTATTATGGGACAATTACTTAGCCTTTTTTGCTTTCATGTGCAAAGGGGGTTATACTTGCTCCCTATATTCATCTCCATCTTTTACTTTGTCAACTGTGGCAGTTCACTCACTGTTGATTTTCTCAGTTGGGGACATTCTAACTAATTGACTCTTGTCTGTTTTCTGCATTTTTATCTGTGTGCCTGTTTGTCTGAATTATAATGTTATGCCCGGTTTTTTCGTTTTTAAACGCATTCAGCTTTTAGAACGTGAGTTGAATTCATTTTTGTTTATTGTTGGACCTTATTGCATGTTTCAGTGAATAATCACTTTCTTACTCTATAGATATCAATTCGCTTTTCAACTTTTTATAGCTTTCCTCAATTCCATACCACCAATCCAAATTTCTGAAAATTATGAGTTTATTTTTCAACTTGGATAATGTTATTCAATTTTACCAAATTAAGGGCTAAATTGATATTTAGGGAGTTGGAAAAGAAATGATAACAACGCACTTGAGACATAATCTTAGTGGTTTGAAATTCAGTTAGTCCCACAAGATTATTTGGATCCTGGTATGGCTAGCCTTTTTTGAATTTAAGCCAATTGTCTTGCTGGAAAAATGAATCAAAGGGTGTGTTATGTTAGCATTTATCTTTTTGGTTTTGGATGACAGTTTTTTAATGTTCCTAAGTTGGCTTTTCATTTATTAAGTTTCATGTTTTCTGTTTGTTAGATGCTATGCTCGTCTGCATCCAAGGGCCGTAAACTGCCGCAAAAAGAAGTGTGGTCATAGTAATCAGGTTTGTCTAAGTTAATTATCCCCACTTGTAAATTTAATCCATAACTTTGATGATGTATGCTATGCTGTATTTTTTATTTATGTACTTGATGCATCAAAGCTGATTTGTATTTATCGTTGTTTCTACTTTGCAGTTGAGGCCAAAGAAGAAGATCAAGTAGTTTATTTATCTCTCTTGTTTATGTTGGACCCAGGACAGGGGCTGGGTAGTTGTTTTACATAATTACTGTTTGATGGTTTCCGTTTTTGATTGTCAAATGTTTTGGACGTTATTTATTTTGTAGCAGTCAATCATATTGTTATGAATTGTTATGCTGGCATTATGATCTCTTTTCTGCTGTAGTTTATGTTTGGGTATGGCCCTCTCGTTACATTTAAATTGATAAAAAAAAATACAGATAATTAAATCTCCCTAAGTTGTCCTTGAAATTGAGTATGCTTCCAGCTCCTGAGAGATCAACAAATGTTACATGGATGAAACAATGTTAAGTGTTTGGTTGGTGTATGGAATTTGAATTTGAGTTTGGAATTATAATTTCAGTATAGAATTTTGTTAATATATGGATTGTATAAAGTTAAAGTGTGGAGTTACATTTGAAGTTAAAATGATGTTGGTGGTGGTGACAGTGGCAGTGGTTGTCACTGTGGAGGTGGTGATGGCAGTAGTGGAAGGGTGGAGGCTGCAAGGTGGGTGGTGGTAAGGGAGATGGTTGTCGGGGCAGTGGTGTTTAGAATTGGTATCTCATAGGATAGGGTTCGGAAGTGAAAATGATTATTTTTATTTTTAATTATATTTCAATTCTATGAAATTTTAATAGAATTTAGGAAATGTGATTTTAATTTTAAGGATGTCTTGAAATTTCAAGCCTTATGTCAATGTTAAATTCTGTCTCGATCTGGCACTTGGATTCTTTTTTTAGTGTAATAATGTTATGAATTTTGTTTGGAGCTTAGAATAATTACTTCATCTTTTTGAAGTCTCTAAAGTGTATGGAATTAGTCATTTCTTATTTCTTTTGAGTTATGGCAGAGGAGAGGAGAATCGGTGTTGAGAAATGGGCTTCACGAAATCGGGTTGAAGTTCGTATTCTCTACTTACCCTTTTAATTAAGTTTTCAAGCCTCACAAAATAGGGGATTTGCGTGTCCCTTTTGGGACTTTCTAATACCAAAAATAAAATAAAGTAGGGGATTTGCGGGCTTCGTCGGATTGGGAAACCTGTTTCGAAATATCCACAATTAAATTTCATTTTATAAGTATCAATCAATAATCTAATAATTTGTTTCCATAATTTGGAAGGGCATTAAGCATTTGTTTTGCCGGCTTTACAAAAGTAGCTATTCAAAACACCTATATAAAGGGAAAAACTTGATTGCTTAGGTTGTAATCAATTTTTGAGACGAATGAACTGTTGAGTGCATGTTACATCAATGAATATCCTTTAGTTTTGGTCCCCTTTTTTTTCATACGGAGTAATCTACTTTGTAAAAAGTTCTCCCCTAAATCCCTATTCAACAGGATCATATGCGGTACTGTTTAGGCTGAATTCAGAATGTTTAGGCTGAATTCAAAATAAATAATTTAATGGGTTTGTTTGATGAAAAGTGTTGGGTATATGAAGTTCTTAAATGTTATAAAATAAACTAAAATTATAGAAGAAAATGAATAAGAAAAGAGAAGAGAGGAATCAGAGAGAGATTGAAGAATTGAAGTTGCTAAGTGTGTCCTTCTTGCTTTGCCATGGAGTCCTTTTATAGGCAATAATAATGTACAATGGACATCCACCATTGTATTAAATATTCATAATATTCCCCATTGGATGTCCATATTTTAGAATGTGTCTCGTTAAAACCTTACTAGAAAAAAGCCAGTGGGATAAAAACCTAGTGAAGGAAAGAGTATAACATTCTTTACAAAGTATATTCATGAAAAATAATTAAATTACAAATATTTAATTCTTCCTCTCATCAGAACACTTATGTAAGCGTTGAAGACCAATCTTCTGTACTAGTTGCTCGAAGACTTTGGTTGGTAATGATTTTGTAAAGATATCTGCTAGATTCTCACATGATCGGACTTGTTGGACATTTATTTCACCATTTTTTATAAGATCATGAATAGAGAAAAATTTTGGTGAAATATGCTTTGTCCTATCTCCTTTAATATAACCCTCCTTTAATTGGGAGATACAAGCTGCATTATCTTCACATAAGATTGTTGGTGGTAATTTTCCAGCATGCAAGCCATAAGTTTCTTGAATATGTTGAATCATAGACTTCAACCAAACACATTCTCGACTTGCTTCATGTAATGTCAGAATTTCAGTATGATTAGATGATGTTGCTGTAATTGTTTGCTTTATGGATCTCCATGAAATTGCTGTACCACCACATGTGAACAAATAACCTGTTTGTGATAGACCATTATGAGGATCTGACAAATATCCCGTATCTGCATAACCAATTAGGTTTGCCTTAGATACATATGGGAAAAATAAACCCTTGTCCATTATACCTCTAAGGTAGCGAAATATGTGTTTAATCCCATTCCAATGTCTTTTTGTGGGTAAAGAACTATGTCTTGCTAACAAATTGATAGCAAATGATATATCAGGTCGTGTATGACTAACAAGATACATTAGTGCACCAATTGCACTAAGATATGGTACTTCAGGACCAAGTAGTTCTTCATTTTTCTCCAGAGGTCGAAAAGGATCTTTGCTCACTTCAAGTGACCTTACAACCATTGGACTGCTCAATGGGTGTGATTTATCCATATAGAACCGTTTTAGCACCTTTTCTGTATAAGTCTTTTGGTGCATTAGAATTCCTTCCTTTAAATATTCTAATTGTAATCTGAGACAAAACTTTGTTTTTCCGAAGTCTTTCATCTCGAATTCCTTTTTCAAGCAATTTACAACTTTGTTTAAATCATCTACATAAATTGCAATTATAACAAACTCTTTTCCCAATCTTTTCATAAAAACACATGGACAAATCGGGTCATTTTTATACCCTTCTTTCAACAGATATTCACTGAGGCAATTATACCACATACGTCCAGATTATTTCAGTCCGTAAAGAGATTTATTCAATTTAATTGAATAATTTTCTCAAGGATTTGTCTTGTATGCTTCAAGCAAATTAAATCCTTCAGGGAGTTTCATATATATGTCATTTTCAAGTGAGCCATATAAATATGCTGCAACAACATCCATGAGGCGTAAATCAAGCTTTTCACGAATCGCCAAACTTATTAAGTATCGAAACTGGTGAATATGTTTCTTCAAAATCAATACCAGGTCTTTGTGAGAAACCTTGTGCAACAAGTCTTGCTTTATATCGCACAATTTCATCATTTTCATTTCTTTTTCTCGTAAAGACCCATTTGTACCCAACTGGTTTTACATCTTTAGGTGTTTGGACTACAGGTCCAAAAACTTTTCGTTTTGCAAGTGAGTTTAACTCTTCTTGCATTGCATCTTTCCACTTTGGCCAATCATTTCTTTGTGCACATTCCTTAACATATTTTGGCTCATGATTCTTATCATCATTTATAATATCAAGAGCAACTTTGAATGCAAAAATTTCATCAACATCGACTTCAGGTCGATTCCATTGTATACCATTCATGACATAATTTATCGAGATCTCTTTGTTTGTATCAATTTCAGGTGCCTTAGTTTCTTCTGGATTTGAAACTTTGATTATGTCAGGAGACTCTACTGGAGTCTTTATATCCTCGATTCGACCATCCTCTTTATTTACTTTTCTTTTCCGAGGATTTTTATCTTTAGAACCAACAGGTCTGCCACGTTTTATTTTGGCTTCAGACTCATTTGCAAATTTAGATTGTCCTTCAGGGATATCAATCTTTATTGGAGTATTAACAGCTGTATGTGTGACTTAGTCACTCTTTTTGGATCAGTAAATGCATTAGGTAATTGGTTTGCTAAATTTTGCAAACTAATTATTTTTTGAACTTCTAGTTCAGATTGCTTTGTTCGAGGATCAAGATGTGAGAAAGATATCTCATTCCAACTGATCCTTTTATCCAACTGTTTATTTTCTCCCCCTAATGGTGGGAAAACAGATTCATCAAAATGACAATCAGCAAAACGAGCTATAAATAAATCACCTGTTAAAGGTTCAAGATATTTTATTATTGATGGACATTCATATCCAACATATATTCCCAACCTTCTTTGAGGTCCCATCTTAGTGCATTGTGGAGGAGAAATAGGAACATATACCGCACTTCCAAAGATTCTTAGATGGGAAATATTTGGTTCTTTACCATGAACCAATTGTAAAGGGGAATATTCATGATTACTTATAAGCCTGATGCGAATAAGTGCTGCCGCATGCAAGATTGCATGTCCCCAAGTTGAAATTGGGAGTTTTGATCTCATTAACAATGGTCTTGCTATCAATTTCAAACGTTTAATCAATGATTCAGCAAGTCCATTTTGTGTATGAACATGTGCTACAGGATGTTCAACATCAATTCCAATGGACATACAATAATCATTAAATGATTGAGATGTGAATTCACCAGCGTTATCAAGGCGTATTTTCTTAATTGGATAATCAGGAAAATGAGCTCTTAAACAAATTAATTGAGCTAGTAATCTCGCAAACGCCTGGTTGCGAGTTGACATTAAGCAAACATGTGACCATCTGGTTGATGCATCAATCAAAACCATAAAATATCTAAATGGTCCACATGAAGGGTGTATTGGTTCACAAATATCACCATGTATACGCTCTAAAAATGTGAGTGATTCATTCCCAATTTTCATTGGTGATGGCCGAATGATCAATTTTCCTTGAGAACAAGCAACACATGAGAAATTCTTAGTTTGCATGATTTGTCTGCTGGACAAACAATGACCATTTGAATTCTCAACTATTTTTCGCATCATAATTGATCCAGGATGGCCTAATCGTTCATGCCAGATAACAAAGTCATTCTTATTTGTAAACTTCTGGTTTACAATAATATTTGTTTCAACTGTACTAATATAAGTATAGTACAAACCGGAGGAAAATGAAGGCAATTTTTCCAATATACATTTCTTATCAGAAATTAACTTTGTGATGTAAAGATATTCATCTTTTCCTTCATTTGTGGTCTCAATATGATATCCATTTCTGCGGATATCCTTAAAACTCAACAAATTTCTTTGAGATTTATTAGAATATAATGCACTTTCAATGTGCAATTTTGTTCCTCTAGGTAACAAAATACTGGCTCTACCGGAGCCTTCAATTATATTTATACTACTAGATATAGTATTAACATTGGCTTCTTGTTTTACTATATGGTAAAAATATTTCTCATTCTCATTCTTGAGAATGGTATGAGTTGTTGCACTGTCTACGAGACATATATCTTCGTCATTCACATGAGTATTCATTCTTCATAAAAATAAATCATGAGTAAAAATATAATTAACAATAATATTTAACAAAATTTTATTGATAAAGACAACAAAACAAATTATATGAAACATTAAAATAATTTATTTAGGGGCACTCCCTTCTCCAATCGAGTGGTCAATGTCTTCTTCAGGCAGAGTAAGAAAATCATCAACACTAAAATCAGAGAAATCATCATCTATACCAGTAAAATTTGTCTCTATTATTTTCCCTTTATTTTTAAGGGATTTTTGGTATAGATCTACGAGATGCTTTGGTGTGCGACAAACTCGAGACCAGTGTCCCTTGCTACCACAACGATAGCAAATATTTTTAGTTTGTTCGCTATTTTGAGCATCTGTCCCCTTTTTCATATGTTCTTTATTTTTCTATGTGAATGATGATCTCTTATCATTTCGACCATGACCACGGCCATAACCATATCCACGACCAATACCATGTCCCCAAGCATTACCTCGTCCACGACCGCGGCTACGGCCACGACCACGACCATGAGTATTATGATCATGTGTTGCTACATTCACTTCTGGGAATGGAGCAGTTCCAATTGGACGAGATTCATGATTTTGCATAAACAATTCATTATTTTGCTCAGCCACAAGGAGACAAGTAATTAATTCAGAATATTTTGTAAAGCCTTTTTGGCGATATTGCTGCTGCAGGAGCATACTGGATGCATGAAAAGTGGAGAATGTTTTCTCTAACATATCACTTTCATTGATCTTTTCTCCACATAACTCCAACTTTGAAGTAATTCTAAATAGCGCAGAATTATATTCATTTACAGTTTTAAAATCTTGAAAGCGCAAATGCATCCATTCATAACAGGCTTTTGGAAGAATTATATCCTTTTGATGGTCATATCTCTCTTTTAAATTATTCCACAGAACAAGAGGATCTTTAACTGTTAAGTACTCATTTTTTAACCCTTCATGGATATGGTGGCGTAAAAATATCATGGCTTTAGCTTTGTTTTGACTGGATGCCTGATTTCTATTTTTAATCGTGTTTCCAAGACCTTTCGCATCTAAATGGATCTCAGCATCTAATGTCCATGATAGATAATTTTTTTCCAGATATGTCAAGAGCCGCGAATTCAAGATTGGTAATATTTGACATAGTTATATCTATACAAGAGATTACAAATAAGTTAGATAATACTTAATAAAATGAATATATTAATTATAATTATTGTTATAATAATGGTAACAATAGTATTAAAACAAGTTAACGATGACTATATATTATTTTTATTTAATTATAAAAGTAATATTTTATTATTATTATTATATATATTTATTAAAAATAGATAAAGTAAATTATAAATGAATTTAAATAAAATTTAACATAAATGATTTAGTAATGAAATTTTAAAATTTTCATAAAAAAATCATTTAAATACTAGTGTTCTAGTGGTAGAGTGATAGTTTATCATATTATAAGTCTTGTATGAGGTTCAAATCCTTGTTAATGCTATATTATTTATTAGTTCCTTATATATATATATATAATATTATATATAATATATTATTATAAAAGTAGCAATTATAAATCTAAAATTGGAGCAGGTAAGTTAAATACGCTTAGCAACTGGAAAAAAAAATTAGCAACTGGAATTATTAAAATATAAGAAAAAGCATATCCATGACATGGCAAGGTAGCAATTAACAAGTTACAGCCTGTGAAGTTATAGGAGGTAGCAATTGACAATTAATAATTGGCAAAGTAACAAGTAACAAGTAACAATTCAGTAGTAATTGTGTGCCAATTATATAAGGTGTCAACGTGAAAAGTAGCAATTAGAGACAAAGTGACAAAAGTAATAGTGTAAAATTATATATAAGGTAGCAATAATTGGTGTCAAGTTCATGAATATAAAAGAAAATAAAAGAAGCACTGTCAACATGAAGTAGAAAATTAGTGCAAAGCAATAATCAATGAATTAGTGCAATATAGGTACACTTCACGTGAAGTAGGTAGTTAGGAATAAAATAGTTCAATAATCCAACAAGTACCGCAAATAATTACAAATAACATATAAAATAATTAATATCATTATCTATTATTATTAACAAGTAACTATTATAATTCTTCAGGAACTATCAACAAGTATTTTCAAGAATTCTGAATTATTTGACTATCAATTTTATACATCCTATAGGGACGTTTATGAATAAGTTCTTCAGGAACCTATTTTTTTTATGATATAAATATAATCTTATACATCCTTCAGGGATGTTTAAATATAAGTTCTTCAGGAACCTTTTATAATATATACATAAATAATATAAATTAAAATTATAAAGAATAATAATAATTATATATTACCTTTCTTAGTCTTGACTAGATCTCAGTTGGTCAGAACCTCGTGCTGATAACGTGTTATAAAATAAACTAAAATTATAGAAGAAAATGAATAAGAAAAGAGAAGAGAGGAATCAGAGAGAGATTGAAGAATTGAAGTTACTAAGTGTGTCCTTCTTGCTTTGCCATGGAGTCCTTTTATAGACAATAATAATGTACAATGGACATCCACCATTGTATTAAATATTCATAATAGTAAAAGAATTAGAAACTCAAGGTTTTTTTCACAAAAAGAAGAAACTCCAGGTTTTAGATTAAAGAAGGGAATTATTTATTCTACCAATTAAAAATAGATAGGCAAGTTAGATATTATTATTGATCAATATTATTTCATTAATTATAGATAATTATGACCTGGGTTTCTGTTAGTCCTCAAATTTTCAATAAAAGCTTTAATAAAAATTTCATAAAAATTACAAAAATTAGTTTAACTTGTTAGAAAATTAGGATTTAAATTCAATAAATGGATGTTGTTGGAAATAATCTGCCCTTGATCAATTTTCTCTAAGTTTTGCAGTGGAAAAGTTAAGAAATCAAGAGAAAATTACACTGGAGGAGCTGACGCATAGCCTCATCCCACGCGTAGCATCAACAGCTATTTTTGATGCTGACGCTACGCGTCACAGCCACGCGTAGCGTCAGTGCTGCGTGGTCTCCACCTCCACTTTGGCCAACCACTCCACTTGGACCCAATAATGGGCACTCCACTCAGCACCAATGGGCATCCCACTCAGCATGAAAGGCCAAAACTCGGTGGAAACATGTTCATGTGGCCAGGCATGATCAAATTTAATAATTTGAAGTGGCCATTATCAAGTGTTTAATGGAGGCTGAGTCAGGGGTCTGACGCGTAGCGCCACACTGACGCGTAGCGTCAGCACCCTTGCTCAGCCCTATAAATAGGGCCATCCAACACCATTCTAAATGATCCCATAGCATCCCATTCTCTTCTTTTCTCTCTTGTGCTCGACTTTAAGTACTTCTTTTGTGAGTTGTAGTTCTAGAATAGTTTTCTAGATACTTGAGTGTGTTTTGGTGTATTGTGATCGTTGTATCGTGAAGTTCCCATCGTCTTCGTAATGTCAAACTCTGTAAGTGTTGTTTTTACTTTCACCATGTGTAACTAATTTGTTTATGTTGGAATTAGTGAACTAATCTATTGAGTATAATGTTGTGAATTCGACCTCTGCATGTTTATGATTCAAGTCCATGTTAGTATTTCAACCTTTTATTAATATGAACGTCAAACGGGAGAATGATTTTCATGTGTATTGAAACTTGTTTTATTAGTATGAATGTCAAACGGGAGAATGATTATTCATGCCGTATTGAAACTTGTTTTGACGAAAGTAAAAGTTGGAATACCCTTGGTATCTCAATTCTATAGGGGTTGTTAACCATTGTTGCCATAAGGCCAGGTCTTAATGCAAGTTTTTACTGAGAAAGCTCACGAGGGATCGGACTTTACGGTGAATTCTTAGAATTTATATCACGACGGATCGGTTATAATGATTTTAAGCTGCAATGACATGAAACTTGATGATTAAATATGCATATCTTGAGTTCCTCATTGTTATTCTAGATTAGGGATCCAATTTCCAACATAATTTGTCTATCTGTGTTTATCTCAAGTATCTTACCTATTCTAGATTGTAACTCAACTTTTTAGATAGATTTTATTTTCTTTTTATCTTATGAACCACTCAATCATGCTATCCTATGAATATTGTATAAATTGTATATAAATCATTCTTTTGTCTATAACTTCCTTCACATTTACCATAGTAAATAGAAAATTACTGTTGTTATTGGACTTTCAATCCCAGTGGAATGATATCTAAATTTTGAAAACTACAAACGATTGGTGCGCTTGCCAATTAACAACCCGGTGGTGGAAACGAACTGTTGAGACGCTATCGCCGGGTTAACAAGTTTTCTGGCGCCGTCGCCGGGGATTGAATTGTTTCAGTAAAACAGTAAATTTTTAATTACCGTGGTAAATATTTTTTACCTTAGTTAAAAATTTTATTTTATTTTTTTTTACTTATTGTTACACTAACTTTCTTTGTCTAGTTTGTGTATGCAAACTCGATCTACCACAGGTAAAATTTATTTTGATCCTGAGATAGAAAAGTTTGTAAAGAAAATCAAGTCTTTGAAATCTAAAACACAAACTAAATCTTCTTCTACTTCTAATTTTGAAAATTCAAATATGGCTGCTGAAAGGAGAACATTGGGACAGTTTGCTGCTATTAATGGTCCACCCCGAGTTTCGGGTATGTTTCAAGGACCTGTTGTACCAGTGGAAATTAAACCTGCTACTTTAAATATTATTCAAAACAATCAATTTGCTGGTTTAAATCATGAAGAACCATATGAACATTTAACTATTTTTTATAAGTTATGCAACACAATTGATTTTGAACCCAATCAAGAAGAGTCTGTTTACATGAGACTTTTTCCTTTTTCATTGATTGGTAAAGCAAAAGAATGGTTTAAATCTTGTCCACCGGGTAGTTTTGCAAACTGGTCCGATGTTGAAAGAAAATTTTTGGAAAGATTTTATTCTCCTTCGAAATATTTTGAAGCAATGACAGCCATACACTCTTTTTCTCAAAATAATGATGAATCACTAGGAGAGACATGGGAACGATTCAAGGTACTTTTAAGAAAGTGTCCAAACCACAACCTGAATGATGCCGAAAAGGTAAGAATCGTTTACCATGGTTTATTGCCTCAGTTCAAGATGATGTTAGATGCTTGTGCAGGTGGTTCTTTAATGAACAAAACTGTGTAGGAAGCTATTGAAATATTGGAATCAATGGCTATCAGTGATCGCCAAGCAAAGCATGAAAGAGGTAATGTACAGAGGAAGCCAGGAATGCTTGAATTGGGAGTAAATGATGCGGTGTTGGCTCAGCAAAAATTACTGACCCAATAAATTGAAGTTATGAGCAAGCAATTGGAAAAACTCCAAATTGCTCAAGTAGCATCACCACCCCCTGCTCAACTTAAACAATGTATGCACTGCATGGGAGAACAACCATGTGGTTACTGTGGAAATGAGCAAGAGCAAGCCAATTTCATGAACCATCAAAGAGCACCCTTAGGTAATTTTCCTTTCAATCATGGAAATTTTTTTCCTAACAATTACCTGCAGGGATGGCAAAACCAGAATATTGGCTGGAGACAGGACACTGGACCTTCCAATAGACCTCCTAACAATCAGTTTAAGCAACAACAAACTGACAATGTAAGATTGACAAGGATAGAGGAATCTATTCAACAGTTACTGCAGTTTGTGGAAACAAATGAAGCTGCCCGAAAATCATCAGACATACAAATAGGACAGCTTGCAAAAGAAATAACCGAATTAAAGAGTTCTGGGTTTACTGCAAACACTCAAAACCCAAGGGAACAATGTAATGCTGTTTCTTCTGATGTTGTAAAAATTGATTGTAAAGAAAAGAGTGAGAAAAAGAAAGAAGAAGAAAAAGAAAGTGAAAAAATAGAAAAAAATGAAAAAAATGAAAAAGAAAAAAATGTACAAGTAAATACAGAGCAAGAAACAAATTGTATAACCCCGAAAAAATGTAAAGATCCGGGGAGTTTCACCATTCCTGTAACAATTGGAAATATCAACATCAGGAATGCGTTATTAGATTTAGGGGCTAACATCAACTTGATGCCCTTAGAATTAATAAAGCGCATTGGTGAATATGAGCTAAAAGAAGCAAAGACAGAATTACAGTTTGCATATCGCTCTGTCAAAAAACTTTTTGGGATTGTGGAAGATGTACTGGTAAAGGTTGACAAGTACCACTTCAGAGTTGACTTTATGGTACTAGATATGAAGGAGGATACTGAGATCCCCCTGATCCTAGGAAGACCTTTCATGAAGACTGCAAGGATCAGAGTAGATGTTGATCTAAGATGGTTGCAGTCAAGGTTTATGAAGAAGAGGTAAGCTTCAGTGCTCATGAACACCTCAGGACAAGTAATGAGGAAAAAGTTTACCCTTCAATCGAACCAGGTATATCTCCTCCCAATCAATTAAATTGTTTTAAATTAACCGATGCCTTGAAAGATGAAAAACAGGTAATTAAGCATCGGAAAAGAAGAAGAAGGAAGAAAAAGACAGGTGATTCCTCAACGAATATTGGGAGACCACCTGATTAATCAGAGGTAATGTCTGGCTGGAGACATTAAATCTAGCGCTCAATGGGAGGCAACCCATTCTTTTCTTGTTATTTTCAAATAAAAAAAAATTTAGAATTAAAAGGGGTTTAAAACTCAAAAGAAAAGGTTTTTGAAAATCAAAATTTTGAAAAATCAAAAACAGAAGCCCACGCGTAGCGCCACTGTGACGCGTAGCATGGACTCTGAATTTTGGACCTGACGCGTAGCGTCCCATCCACGCATAGCGTCAGAGCCCACGTTCAGTTTTTAAAACTGAACCAGAGAGGCCCATCTTAGGGTTTAAAACCTAAGATCTCCTCTCTACCTCACTTAAGTTTTCAAAACCTAATTTTCGAAACCTCCTTTTCTCTCTTCCAAACCTTCTCAATCCTATTTGCTCAAGGAATCACATGTAAGTGTTCTAATCCTTTCTCTTTAGTTTTGTTTTTAATTTTTGATTCTTAGAAATAAATGTGGTTAGGATTAGGATTAGAAGACCATTGGAATTGATTGCTGTTAGAATTAGGAATTGAATGGATATAATGTGGTTTGGAAAGGGGTTGCTGCTACACAACCCATGTTTTTTTCTATTCTGTGCAGCTCACGCGTAGCGTCCCACTGACGCGTAGCGTGAGGATGAACTGTGAGCCCACGCGTAGCGTCCCACAGACGTGTAGCATGGACAGAACTGGCTTACGCGTAGCGTCCCACCACGCGTAGCGTCAACCTCTGTTTTTAATTTTTGTTAATTTTTGTTTCTTATTTTATTTTTTGTTAATCTGTTTAACATGCTGTGTGTTTGTTTATTTGTTGTTTTCTTTTTAAATTAATAAATTGTCATATTTAATATTTGTTATACTCTCTTGCATAAAAATATAAAAATAAATTTGTATAAATTTTGAATAAATTGTATGAATTTCGTTTTGAAAATTTGATTCAAAATTACTTAAAAATATGTATGTTAACTTTCTTTATAAATCACAAAAATACAAAAATATGTTGTTGTGTGAATTTCATTTTTAGAAAAACCAAAAATATTTGTGTTTCAAATTTTGTGTAAATATTTGGTTGATTGTTTAGGATTGTTAATGTGTGATTTACTTTTTAATATGTGTTTAATTTTAAAATTTTTACTTTTTGCAGATGGCACCAAAGAAATCCATTCCCACTACTGGTCCCTCTAAAAGACAGAGGAAGGCCACGGATACTGACACCACCTCTGAGGATGCTGATCTTCAGGGACAGGAGGTGTTAGGACCGAGGGATCCTACCAGATTTCGTACTGATACGAAGTGGGCACGGTTTCATCAAATCAAAGGCCAGAGACTTATCTGGGAGAGGGTCCTTGATTTGAGTGCAGGAGATTACCCTGAGCTTCAGGATGGAGTTCAGCAGAGGAGATGGGGACCTCTATTCTCTCTACCTACTGAGGGGGATCCCATCTTAGTGATGGAGTTTTATGCGAATGCCTTCAGGACTCGCCAGGACACACCGAATATAGGACATCAGCGGACGAGTTGGGTGAGGGGCCGGCATATTTCATATGACCGGGACACTATCAGTACCCTATTGGGTAATCCTTGGGAGCCTACTCCCGAGGATGACACTTGTTTCTGGAAGGAAAACAGAAACAAGATTATTGCCGAGGGAGAGTTAGGATACTCCATCGAGGAGGTTGCTCACTTCTTGAGCAAGGATGGAATCTTTTTCAACCTAAGTAAGGTTGGAAGGAGTCCATCTAACCTCCTAAAGACCCAACTTACCCCTATAGACCAGGCGTGGTCCCACCTCATGCTTCATAACATCACTCCTGTCACCCATCTTTCATATCTTCTAGTTGAGCGTTGTTGCCTTCTATTTTCTATCCTCCAGGGTCATACCATTGACATAGCTGAGCTTATATCTGAGCAGATTCACTTGTATGCCCTTGGGTATAAAGTGAACCGCCCCATTCCATTTCCTCTCATCATATCTGCCTTACTGAGGAGGCAGGGTGTCGTCGTACCTTCACCTGAGTTCACTAGTTCTTCGGGGAGAGTCCCCAAAGTTTTAGTGAACAGAGATTATTTCGTCCAGCACTGCAAGCTTCCACCACTAGAGCAGGAGGCTCAGCCTAGACCTAGGAGGAGGAGACCACCAGTGCAGCCTCCATCTACTGATGCTGTCACACAGGGCTTTGCCCGGATATCACTTGAGCATCAGCATATGATGCAGATGATGGCTGCCACTCATAGAGCTTATATTCATCTGCACGATGAATTTTATCAGTACAGGTTACAGGGAGAGGGAGCACCTTATGTTACCCCGGCCGAGTTTGCAGCACATGTAGCTTGGCCCGGTGATTTACCTACCTACCCTGAGACTGGTGGATCATCTGGCGCACAGGCTGACTCTGACGGTGATGATGAGGAAGAGGAGCAGGATGATCAGATGGAGGATTGATGATGCCATCTTCTTATTTCTTGCATTTACTTTGAGTACAGTTATTTTTTTATATTTACATTTACATTTACACTTTATATTATGGTATTTTATTATTGTGTGGTGTGTTTTTACGTAATTATTTGTTTTTGCATATTCTATTCGAAAAATAATCCAAAAATTCAAAAATAAAATTTATCTTTTAATTAATCAAATTTTTTGTTAGTAAGTTAATACACTTAGAGTTTTTACATAATGAAACTTAATTTTGTAAAATCAATTATTAGTTCTTTATAACTTAGGAATTTTGATAAATTTAATTACAATAGGTTTATTAACCATCAAGCAAATTTCGATAGCTCGGTGAGCAGAGAGATATCTTTTTATATACTTGAGGGTTTAATCGACATATTTTCAATTCAAATTGATTTTGCTTTAATCTCTGATTTGTGTTGTTGTACAGAAAATTCAGGAAAATGATCAAGACACATTTTTGGTGAAAAAAACCTTGGGCCAAACAGCTTACCTTGGTAAAAATTATTTTATCCTTTGCAAGCCAATTTGAGCCTAAAATAAAATTCCTTGGTACCCTTAAAACCAAATCTGTTTTTTTTACCATTCCCTATACTTGATTGATTAAAAGAGCAGTTGAAATAAATGAAAAAATATTTTGAATGTTCTCACAAAAGTGGGGAGTGAAAATAAGCAACTTGATTCTTTTCAGAAAAAAATAAAGTATGGAAAAGAAAAGTTAAAAATAGTGAAAAGAATCAAGTTGAGGGTATTTATTTTTCATCAACAAAAGAAATGAGAGTTTGGGTCAAAAGAAAAAAAAATAAAAAATTATAAAGTGCTCTTTTATGATTTCAGGTTTTTGAATTCCAAGAAAAACCATTGATTCTTGTAAGCCAAGCCTCATTACAACCCGTGAAAAGACCTTGTGATTTCTGAACTAATTCTGTATAAATAACCATTGATTAGATGACAAACAAAGTTAAACTCGTTTGATCTTATGATTGATTGAGTGAAACAGGTTACCTATTACATAGAGATAAACACCTGTGAGGTAAGCCTGAAATTCTGCTTGATTGTTAATAGAATATTGTAAATAAATTTTATCATTAAACCTTTGTTATACTTGATACTAATTTTTGATTATTACAAAATTAGTTAAATTGTGAAAATTACTTTTTGTTGTAAATTCTCGGACTAACTCAAAAATTTGATTCCAAATTTTTATTTTTCTTATTTTTCTCTCTTGCTCGAGGACGAGCAATGTCTCAAGTTGGGGGTATTTGTTAGTCCTCAAATTTTCAATAAAAGCTTTAATAAAAATTTCATAAAAATTACAAAAATTAGTTTAACTTGTTAGAAAATTAGGATTTAAATTCAATAAATGGATGTTGTTGGAAATAATCTGCCCTTGATAAATTTTCTCTAAGTTTTGCAGTGGAAAAGTTAAGAAATCAAGAGAAAATTACACTGGAGGAGCTGACGCATAGCCTCATCCCACGCGTAGCATCAACAGCTATTTTTGATGCTGACGCTACGCGTCACAGCCACGCGTAGCGTCAGTACTGCGTGGTCTCCACCTCCATTTTGGCCAACCACTCCACTTGGACCCAATAATGGGCACTCCACTCAGCATGAAAGGCCAAAACTCGGTGGAAACATGTTCATGTGGCTAGGCATGATCAAATTTAATAATTTGAAGTGGCCATTATCAAGTGTTTAATGGAGGCTGAGTCAGGGGTCTGACGCGTAGCGCCACACTGACGCGTAGCGTCAGCAGCCTTGATCAGCCCTATAAATAGGGCCATCCAACACCATTCTAAATGATCCCATAGCATCCCATTCTCTTCTTTTCTCTCTTGTGCTCGACTTTGAGTACTTCTTTTGTGAGTTGTAGTTCTAGAATAGTTTTCTAGATACTTGAGTGTGTTTTGGTGTATTGTGATCGTTGTATCGTGAAGTTCCCATCGTCTTCATAATGTCAAACTCTGTAAGTGTTGTTTTTACTTTCACCATGTGTAACTAATTTGTTTATGTTGGAATTGGTGAACTAATCTATTGAGTATAATGTTGTGAATTCGACCTCTGCATGTTTATGATTCAAGTCCATGTTAGTATTTCAACCTTTTATTAATATGAACGTCAAACGGGAGAATGATTTTCATGTGTATTGAAACTTGTTTTATTAGTATGAATGTCAAATGGGAGAATGATTATTCATGCCATATTGAAACTTGTTTTGACGAAAGTAAAAGTTGGAATACCCTTGGTATCTCAATTCTATAGGGGTTGTTAACGATTGTTGCCATAAGGCCAGGTCTTAATGCAAGTTTTTACTGAGAAAGCTCACGAGAGATCGGACTTTACGGTGAATTCTTAGAATTTATATCACGACGGATCGGTTATAATGATTTTAAGCTGCAATGACATGAAACTTAATGATTACATATGCATGTCTTGAGTTCCTCATTGTTATTCTAGATTAGGGATCCAATTTCAAACATAATTTGTCTATCTGTGTTTATCTCAAATATCTTACCTATTCTAGATTGCAACTCAACTTTTTAGATAGATTTTATTTTCTTTTTATCTTATGAACCACTCAATCATGCTATCCTGTGAATATTGTATAAATTGTATATAAATCATTCTTTTGTCTATAACTTCCTTCACATTCACCATAGTAAATAGAAAATTACTGTTGTTATTGGACTTTCAATCCCAGTGGAACGATATCTAAATTTTGAAAACTACAAACGATTGGTGCGCTTGCCAATTAATAACCCGGTGGTGGAAACCAACTGTTGAGACGCTATCGCCCGGTTAACAGTTTCACACGAAGCATGTTATGATACCAGTCAGAGTCCATTGGATACCTGCTCTCATATTTGCAGTTCTTGTAGATCGATGACATGGCAAGCTTGGTGGCGGATTTGTTGAGGGCAACACCTAATCTCTACTAAACCGGTATAAGATATAAGAGAGAATCAAGATCGGTGCCAACTCTCAAAGTACTATCCCTATGTCGAATATTATAATTATTTAGGTGATCAAGACTATCTGCACTTCATATTTGTATAGGTATTTTTTATTGGATTTAACATACATGTCTTGATAATTTTGAAAAAAAATTGAACCAGTAATGTCTTCAAAATTTTATTAAAATTTATCTGTTGGAGAAAAATTATGAAACTTTGGGAATAAGAAGATAGTGTGTTTCTAAGCATTGCTCTAAAAACAACCATACAAAAATTCAAGCTTTGGGCACCATTTTCTATTTATTGAGATTTTACACCTGATGAAATTTTGGGGACAACCTTACGATGCATTTCTAAACATAGCCATAAAAAATCATGCAAACATTCAATCGCCCGGTACGGTCATTTTTTTGTGGGTATCAGCCTTCAAAATTTTATTAAAAATCCATCCGTCGAAGAAAAATTATAAAACATTAGGAAGGAGAAGATAATGTGTTTTTAAGTATTGTTGTAAAAAAAAGCTTTGCAAAAAATCAAGCTCTGGGCACCATTTTTCATTTTTTGAGATTTTACACTGAATATTTTTTTAAATTATGTCCCTTCCCTTGGAGAAAGCTCATGAAACTTTGGGGACAACTTTATAACGCATTTCTAAGCATGGAAGCAAAAAATCATGCAAACATTCAATCGCTCGGTATGATGCACACAAAAATGTGACAAAACCGAGCAGTTGGCTTTTTGCATGCTTATTTGTGGCCATGCTTAGAAAGACGTTGTAAGGTTGTCCCTGAAGTTTTATTATATTTTTCCAAGGGAAGGGGCATATTTTCTCCAATCATGAATTTTTAGCCAAATTTAAAGGCTAATGCCCACAAAAATATGACAAAACCAAACGATTGAATTTTTTAATGATTTTTGGTGTCATTAGAAATGAATTGTAAGGTTGTCCCAAAAGTTTTATCAGATTTCTCTAAGTGAAGGGACAGATTATCTCCAATGTTGAATTTTTAGTCAAATTTGAAAGCTAATACCCATGAAAATATGAAAAAATTGAGCGGTTGAATTTTTGAATGGTTTTTTGTGGCCATGCTTAGAAATGCATTGTAAGGTTGTCCCTGAAGTTTCAACAGATTTCTCTTAGGGGAAGGGTAGATTTTCTCAACCGATGAATTTTTAGCCAAATTTGAACGTTAATGCCCATGAAAACATGACACAACCAAGCGGTTGAATTTTTGAAGGATTTTTTTTGCAATGCTTAGAAAGGTAATTTGAGGTGTTCCATGAAGTTTCATCAAATTTTGCCAAGGGAAGGGGCAAATTTTCTACAACAATGAATTTTTAGCAAAACTTGAAAACCCACGAAAATATGACAAAGCCGAGCGGTTTTATTTTTGCATGGTTTTTTGTGGCTATCCTTAGAAAGGCATTGTAATTAAGTTTGTCCTTGAGGTTTCATCAGATTTCTTCAAAGGATGGGGTAAATTTTCTAAATTGATGAATTTTTAGCCAAACTTAAAGGTTAATGCCCACAAACATGTGAAAAAATCATGCTATTGAATTTTTGGATGATTTTTTATGGCCATGCTTAGAAAGGGATTGTAAGATTGTCCTTGAAGTTTCATTTGAATTCTCCAAGGGAATGGGCAGATTATTTCTAACGTTTAATTTTTAGCCAAATTTTAAAGGCTAATGTCCATGAAAATATGACAGAATCGAGCGGTTGAATTTTTCATGTTTTTTGAGACTATGCTTAGAAAGGGATTGTAAGGTTCTCCCTGAAGTTTCATCAGACTTTTCCAAGGGAAGGGACATATTTTCTCCAACATTGAATTTTTGGCAAAATTCTAAGGCTAGTAGACATGACAAAACCAAATGGTTAATATTTTGCATGCTTATTTACGGCCAGTGTTAGAAAGATGTTGTGAGGTTGTCCTTGAAGTCTCTTTAGATTTCTCAAAGGGAAGGGGCAAATTTTCTAATACAATGAATTTTTAGCCAAATTTAAAGGTTGTACCTGAAAATTCATCACATTTCTCCAAGGGAAGGGGCAGATTATCTCCAACGTTGAATTTTTAGCCAAAGGTAAATTTTCATAACGATGAATTTTTAGCCAGATTTGAAGGCTAATGCGCACGAAAATGTGACAAAAATGAGCAATTGACTTTTTGCATGCTTATTGATGGCTATGCTTAGAAAAACGTTGTAAGGTTATCCCTCAAGTTTCATCATATTTTTCCAAGGGAAGGGGCATATTTTCTCCAACTATGAATTTTTAGCCAAATTTAAAGGCTAATACCTATAAAAATATGACAAAACCGAACGACTAAATTTTTGAATGATTTTTGGTGTCATGCTTAGATAGGAATTGTAAGGTTGTCCCAAAAGTTTCATCAGATTTCTCCAAGTGAAGGGACAAATTATCTCCAATGTTGAATTTTTAGCCAAATTTGAAAGCTAATACCCACGAAAATATGATAAAATCAAGCATTTGAATTTTTGAATGATTTTTTACGGCCATGCTTAGAAATGCATTGTAAGGTTGACCCTCAAGTTTCATCAGATTTCTCCAAAGGGGTAGATTTTCTCCAACAATGAATTTTTAGCCAAATTTGAAGGCTATTGCCCAGGAATATTTGACAAAACTGAGCGGTTGAATATTTGCATGATTTTTAATGTCATGCATAGAAAAGAATTGTAAGGTTGTCCCTAAAGTTTCATCAGATTTCTCTAAGTGCAGGGGCAGATTATCTCCAATATTTAATTTTTAGCCAAATTTGAAAGCTAATACCCACGAAAATATAAAAAAATCAAGCGGTTGAATTTTTGAATGAGTTTTTGCAGCCATGCTTAAAAATACATTGTAAGGTTGACCTTGAAGTTTCATCAGATTTCTCTGAGGGGAGGGGTAGATTTTCTCAACCAATGAATTTTTAACCAAATTTGAACGCTAATGCCCATGAAAACATGACACAACCAAGCTGTTGAATTTTTGAAGGATTTTTTTTTGAAATGCTTAGAAAGGCAATTTAAGGTTGTCCCTGAAGTTTCTTCAAATTTTGCTAAGGGAAGAGGCAGAGTTTCTGTAACGATGAATTTTTAGCCAAATTTGAAGGCTAATGCCCACGAAAATTTGACAAACTCGAGCGCTTGAATTTTAGCATGATATTTTATGGTAATTCTTAGAAAGGCATTTTAGGGTTGTCCCCAAAGTTTCATCAAATTTCTCTGATGGAAGGGGCAAGTTTTCTCCAATGATTAATTTTTAGCGAAATTTGATGGCCTCTATAATAATTCACCCATCTCAATAACAAAAAAACTGATTAGAATGATCCTGTATTAAGAGCTAATTTGGCTAAAGGAATGGGTCATAATTATTATAGACAACCTGTATGGCCCAATGATCTCGTATACATATTTCCAATAGTAATTTTAGGTACTATTACCTGTAACGTGGGCTTAGCCATTTTAGAACCATGAATGATTAGGGAACCCGTGGATCGATTTGCAATGCCTATGAAAATATGTCAAAACTGAGCAGTTGATTTACTCCCTGACTTTTTGCAACCATGCTTACAAAGGCATTCTTGGGTTTCCCTTGAAGATTCATCAGATTCTAAAAGGGAAGGGGCTGATTTTCTCCAACGATGAAATTTTAGACAAATTTGAAGGCTAATGCTAATAGAAATATGACAAAATCGAGCAGCTGAAATTTTGCATATTTTTTGCGGCCATGCTTAGAAAGGCATTATAACGTTGACCCTGAAGTTTCATCAGATTTCTATAACGGAAAGGGAAGATTATCCCCAACGTTGAACTTTTAGCCAAATTTGAAGGCTAATGCCCACGAAAATCTGACAAAATCAAGCGGTTGAATTTTTCATGCTTTTTTGTGGCCATGCTTAGAAAGAAATTATAAGGTTGTCCCTGACGTTTTATTAGATTTCTCCAAGAGAAGGGGTAGATTTTCTACAACGATAAATTTTTAGCCAAATTTGAAGAATAATGCCCATGAAAATATGACAAAAACGAGTGGTTGTATTTTTATAAGCCTTTTTATGACCATGCTTAGAAAGACAATGTAAGGTTGTCCCTGAGGTCTCATGAGATTTCTACAAAGGATGGGGCAAATTTTCTAAAATGATGAATTTTTAGCCAAATTTAAAGGCAACCCCTTAAAAATATGAAAAATTGTGTTGTTGAATTTTTACATGATTTTTTATGGACATGCTTAGAAAGGGATTGTAAGTGTATCCCTGAAGTTTCATCAGAATTCTCTAAGGGAAAGGGCAGATTATCTCTAACATTTAAATATTTAGCAAAAATTTAAAGGCTAATGCCCATAAAAATCTAACAAAATTGAGTGGTTGAATTTTTTATGCTTTTTTGAGGCCATGCTTAGAAAGACGTTGTAAGGTTATCCATTAAAATTCATCAGTTTTCTCACACGGAAGGTGCAGACTTTATCCAATGATAAAATTTTTACAAAGTTTGAAGGCTAATGCTTAGGAAGGCATTGTAAGGTTGTCCCTGAATTTTCATCATATTTCTCCAAGGGAAGGGGCAGATTTTCTGCAACGATGAATTTTTAGCCAAATTTGAAGGCTAATGCCCACGAAAATATGACAACTCGAGCGATTGAATTTCAGCATGGTTTTTTACGGTCATTCTTAGAAAGGCACTGTAGGGTTGTCCCTAATGTTTTAGCAAATTTCTCCAAGGGAGGGGGCAGATTTTCTCTCAACAATGAAATTTTAGGCAAATTTAAAGGCTAATGCCTACAGAAATATGATAAAATCGAGCAGTTGAATTATTACATTATTTTTTTTGACCATTCTTAGAAAGGCATTGTGAGGTTGTCCATTAAATTTCGTTAGATTTTTCCAACGTAAGGGGTAGATTATCTCCAACGTTGAATATTTAGCCTCTACGAAAATCTGACAAAATTGAACGGTTGAATTTTTCATGTTTTTTTGCAGCCATGCTTAGAAAGACGTTGTGAGGTTGTCTCTAAAGTTTCATCAGTTTTCTCAATGGGATGGGGCAGATTCTCTCTAACGATGAATGTTTTACAAAATTTGTAGGCTAATGCCCACGACAAGATGACAAAATTGAGTGGTTCAAATGTTGATGATTTTTTACGGTCATGCTTAGAAAGACATTGTAAGGATGTCTCTAAAGTTTCATCAGATTTCTATAAGGGAAGGGGTAGATTTTCTACAATGATGAATTTTTAGCCAAATTTGAAGGCTAATGCCCATGAAAATATGATAAAACCTAACGGTTGTATTTTTGCATGTTTTTTATGGCCATCCTTAGAAAGACATTGTAATTAAGGTTGTCCTTGAGGTTTCATCAAATATTTTCAAAGGATGGGGCAAATTTTCTAAAATAATGAATTTTTAGTCAAACTTAAAGGTCAATGCCCACAAAAATATGAAAAAATCATGCTGTTGAATTTTTGGATATTTTTTATGGCCATGCCTAGAAAGGGATTGTAAGGTTGTTCCTAAAGTTTCATTTGAATTCTCCAAGGGAAAGGGAAGATTATCTTTAATGTTTAATTTTTAGCCAAATTTTAAAGGCTAATGCCTACAAAAATCTGACAAAATCAAGCGGTTGATTTGTCATTTTTTTGTGGCTATGCTTAAAAAGGCATTGTAAGGTTCTCCCTGAAGTTTCATCAGATTTCTCCAAAGGAAGGTGCAGATTTTCTCCAACGATGAATTTTAACTGAATTCTAAGGCATAGCCTATGACAATATGACAAAACCAAGCGATTAAATTTTTGCATGCTTATTTGCGGCCATGCTTAGAAAGATGTTGTAAAGTTGTCCCTGAAGTCTCTTTAGATTTCTCCAAGGGAAGGGGGCAGATTTTCTAATACAATAAATTTTTAGCCCAATTTAAAGGCTAATGCCCACAAAAATATGACAAAAGCATGCAATTAAATTTTTGTATGATTTCTTGCAGCCATGCTTAGAAAGGCATTAGAAGGTTGTCCCTGAAGTTTCATCACATTTCTCTAAGGGAAGGGGCTGATTATCTCCAACGTTGAATTTTTAGCCAGATTTGAAGCTAATGCGCACAAAATATGACAAAACCGAGAAGTGGAATTTTTGCATCTTTATTTGCGGCCATGCTTAGAAAGACGTTATACGGGTTTCCCTGAATTTTTATCATATTTTTCCAAGGGAAGGGGTAGATATTCTCCAACCATGAATCTTTAGACAAATTTGAAGGGTAATGCCAACGAAAATATGACAAAACCGAACGATTAAATTTTTGAATGATTTTTAGTGTCATGCTTAGAAAGGATTTGTAAGGTTGTCCCGAAAGTTTCATCAGATTTCTCCAAGTGAAGGGGAAGATGATATCCAAGGTTGAATTTTTAGCAAAATTTAAAAGTTAATACTCACAAAAATATGAAAAATTCGAGCGGTTGAATTTTGGAATGATTTTTTTCGGCCATGCTTAGAAATGCATTGTAATGTTGACCCTGAAGTTTCATTAGATTTCTCCAAGGGGAGGGGTAGATTTTCTCAACCGGTGAATTTTTAGCCAAATTTGAACGATAATACCCAAGAAAACATGACACAACCAAGCGGGTGAATTTTTGAAGGATTATTTTTTTGCAATGCTTAGAAAGGCCATTTAAGGTTGTCCGTGAAGTTTCATCAAATTTCACCAAGGGAAGGGGCAAATTTTATACAAAGATGAATTTTTAGCCAAATTTGAAGGCTAATGCCCACGAAAATATGACAAACTCGAGTGGTTGAATTTCAGCATGATATTTTACAGTAATTCTTAGAAAGGCATTTTAGGGTTGTCCCCAAACTTTCATGAATCTTCAATGGAAGCGGCTGATTTTCTCCAACGATCAATTTTTGGCGAAATTTGATTGCCTATATAATAATTCACCCATCTCATTAACAAAAAAACCTAATTTGAATGATCATGTATTAAGAGCTAATTTGGCTAAAGGAATGGGTCATAATTATTATGGACAACCTGCATGCCCCAATGATCTTGTATACATATTTCCATTAGTAATTTTAGGTACTATTGCCTGTAACGTGGGCTTAGCCATTTTAGAACCATGAATGATTGGGGACCCCGCGGATCGATTTGCAATCCCTACGAAAATATGTCAAAACTGAGCAGTTGATTTTCTCCCTGATTTTTTGCAACCACGCTTACAAAGGCATTCTAGGGTTTCCAAGATTCATCAGATTTCTAAAAAGGAAGAGGCTAATTTTCTCCAACGATGAAATTCTAGACAAATTTAAAGGCTAATGCCCACGAAAATATGACAAACTCGAGCGATTGAATTTCAGAATGATTTTTTATGGCCATTCTTAGAAAGGCATTGTAGGGTTGTCCCTAATGTTTTATCAAATTTCTCCTAGGGAAGGGGCGGATTTTCTCCAACGATGAAATTTTAGGCAATTTTAAAGGCTAATGCCCATGGAAATATGAAAAAACCTAGCCGTTGAATTTTTGCATGATTTTTTATGACCATTCTTAGAAAGGTGTTGTAAGGTTGTTTCTTAAATTTCATTAGATTTCTCTAAGGTAAGGGGTAGATTATCTCTAATGTTAAATATTTAGCCAAATTTGAAGGCTAATGCCCACGAAAATCTAACAAAATCGAACAGTTTAATTTTTCATGCCTTTTTATGGCCATGCTTAGAAAGGCGTTGTAAGGTTGTCTTTAAAGTTTCATCAGTTTTCTCTAAGGGAAGGGGCAAATTTTCTCTAACGATGAATGTTTTATAAAATTTGAAGGCTAATACCCACGACAATATAACAAAATTGAGCGGTTTAAATTTTGATGATTTTTTGCGGCAATGCTTAGAAAGGCATTGTAAGGATGTCCCTAAAGTTTCATAAGATTTCTACAAGGGAATGGGTAGATTTTCTACAATGATGAATTTTTAGCCAAATTTGAAGGCTAATGCCCATGAAAATATGACAAAACTGAGCGGTTGTATTTTTGCATTTTTTTTATGGTCATCCTTAGAAAGACATTGTAGTTAAGGTTGTCCTTGAGGTTTCATCAGATTTCTTCAAAGGATAGGGAAAATTTTCTAAAACAATGAATTTTTAGTCAAACATAAAGGTCAATGCCCATAAAAATATGAAAAAATCATGCTATTGAATTTTTGGATGATTTTTTATGGCCATGCTTAGAAAGGGATTGTAAGGTTGTCCCTGAAGTTGCATTGAAATTCTCCAAGGGAAGGGGAAGATTATCTTTAACGTTTAATTTTTAGCCAAAATTTGAAGGCTAATGCCCACGAAAATCTAATAAAATAATCTAACGTTCATTTGAATTCTCTAACGATGAATTTTTTGCAAAATTTAAAGGCTAATGCTCACGAAAATATGACAAAACTGAGCGGTTCAAAGTTTGATATTTTTTACGGTAATGCTTAGAAAGGCATTTTAAGTTTGTCACTGAAGTTTCATCAGATTTCTTTAAGGGGAGGGGTAGATTTTCTGTAACGGTGATATTTTAGCCAAATTTGAAGGCTAATGCCCACGGACATAAGACAAAACCGAGCGGTTGTATTTTTACATTTTTTTGTGGCCATGTTTAAAAGGGCGTTGTAAGGTTATCCCTGAGGTTTCATCAGATTTCTTCAAAGGATGGGCCAAATTTTCTAAAATGATAAATTTTTCGCCAAATTTAAAGGCTAAAGCCCATAAAAATATGAAAAAAATCATGCTATTGAATTTTTGTATATTTTTTACGGCCATTCTTAGAAATGGATTGTAAGGTTGCCCTGAAGTTTCATCAGAATTCTCTAAGGGAAGGGGCAGATTATCTCCAATATTTAATTTTTGGCCAAATTTTGAAGGCTAATACCGATGAAAATCTGGCAAAACGAGTGATTGAATTTTTCATGCTTTTTTGTGGTCAAACTTAGAAAGACGTTGTAACGTTATCCCTTAAGTTTTAGCTATTTTCTCCAGAGAAGGAGCATATTTTCTTTAACGATATGACAAAATCGAGCGGTTAAATTTTTAATGATTTTTTGTAGCCATGCTTAGAAATGCATTGTAAGGTTGTCCCTGAGGTTTCATCAGAATTCTACAAAAGATGGGGTAAATTTTCTAAAATAATGAATTTTAGTCAAATTTAAAGGTCAATGGCCACAAGAATATAAAAAATCATGTTGTTGAATTTTTGCATGATTTTTTACGGCCAAACTTAGAAAGAGATTGTAAGGTTGTCCCTAAAGTTTCATTAGAATTCTCTAAGGGAAGAGGCAGATTATCTCCAACATTTAATTTTTAGCCTAATTTGAAGGCTAACGTACATGAAAATCTGGCAAAATTAAGCGATTGAATTTTTCATGCTATTTTACGGCTATGCTTAGAAAGACATTGTAAGGTTATTCCTAAAGCTTCATCAGTTTTCTTAAAGGGAAGGGGCATATTTTCTCTAAGGATAAATTTTTTTGCAAAATTTGAAGGCTAATGCCCACAAAAATATGACAAAACCGAGCGGTTGAATTTTTGATGATTTTTTGTGGCCATGCTTAGAAAGACATTTTAAGGTTGTTCTTGAGGTTTTATCATATTTCTCCAAGGGAAAGGCCAAATTTTCTACAACGATGAATGTTTAGCAAAATTTAAAGGCTAATGCCCACGAAAATATGACAAAACCGAGCGGTAAAATTTTTGCTTGCTTTTTTACGGCCATGCTTAGAAAGGCATTGTATGGTTGTCCCTGAAGGTTTATCGGATTTCTCCAAGGGAAAGACAGATTATCTCCAACATTGAATTTTTAGCCAAATTTAAAGGCCAATACCCACAAAAATATGAAAAATTTTGTTACTGAAATTTTGCATATTTTTTGCGACCGTGCTTCAAAAGGGATTGTAAGCTTATCCCTGAAGTTTCATAAGAGTTCTCCAAGGAAATGGGCACATTATCTCCAACGTTTAATTTTTAGCTAAATTTGAAGGCTAATAGCCATAAAAATATGACAAAACTGAATGGTTGAATTTTGGAATGCTTTTGTATTGGCCATGCTTAGAATGTTGTTGTAATGTTGTTCTTGAAGTTTCATCAGATTTCTTCAAGGGAAGGGGTAAATTTTCTCTAACAATCATATTTTAGCCAAGTTTGAAGGCTAATTGCCCATGAAAATCTGAGAAAATTGAGGAGTTGAATTTTTGCATATTTTTGGGTCATTGTTAGAAAGGAATTAAAAGGTTGTCCTTGAAATTTCATCAGATATCTCCAAGGGAAGGGGCAGATTATCTTCAACGTTGATTTTGAGCCAAATTTGAAGAATAATACCCACGAAAATATGACAGCCGAACCATTGAATGTTTGAATGATTTTTTGTGACCATGCTTAAGAATGTATTGTAAGGTTGACCTTGAAGTTTTATCAGATTTCTCCAGAGGAAGGGGAAGACTTTCTCCAGGAGAAGAGGAAGATTTTCTCCAATGATGAATTTTTAGGCAAATATTAAGGCTAATGCTCACAGAAAAATGGCAAAACCGAGCGGTTGAATTTTTTAAAGAATTTTACGGTCATGCCTAGAAAGGCATTGTATGGTTGTCCATGAAGTTTCATCAGATTTCTCTAAGGAAAGGGGTAGATATCCTCTAATGATGAATTTTTTACAAAAATTGTAAGCTAATGTCCATAAAAATATGACAAAATTGAGCAGTTGAATTTTTGATATTTTTTGCGGCCATGCTTATAAAGGCATTGTAAGGTTGTCCCTTAAGTTTCAACATATTTTTACTAGGGAAGAGGTAGATTTTCTCCTACGATGAATTTTTAGCCAAATTTAAAGGCTGATGCCCATAAAAATATGTCAAAATCAAGTGGTTAATTTTCTGCCTAATTTTCTACGACTAGGCTTACAAAGGTATTCTAGGGTTTCCCCAGTATTTTCATTAGATTTATCCAAGGGAATGAGCAAATTTTCTCAAACGATAAATTTTTAGGCAAATTTGAAGGCTAATGGCCATAGAAATATGACAAACTGAACGGCTGAATTTTTGCATGATTTTTCACGCCCATGCTTAGAAAGACATTGTAAGGTTGTCCTTAAATTTTCATCAGATTTCTTCAAGGGAAAGGGCATATTATCTAGAACGTTCATGATTTTTGTGGCATTGTAAGGTTGTATGCTGTTTCATGATTTTCTGTGCCAATGCTTATAAAGGCATTTTAAGGTTTTTCCTGATGTTTCATTATATTTCTCCAAAGGTGGGAGAAGATTTTCTCCAACAATGAACTTTTAGCCAAAGTTGAAGGCTAATGCCCAAGAAAATATGAGAAAATCAAGCAGCTAAATTTTTGTATTATTTTTTGCTGTCATGCTTTCAAAGAGTTATAAGGTTATCCCTGAAGTTTCATCAAATTGCTCCAAGGAAAGGGGTAGATTTTCTCCAACAATGAATTTTTAACCAAATCTGAAAGTTAATGCCCACGAAAATATGACAAAGTTGAGTAGTTGAGTTTTCTCATAATTTTTTGTGGCAATGCTTAAAAAGGCATTGTAGGGTTGTGCCTAAAGTTTCATCAGATTTCTCCTAGGGAAATGGCAGATTTTCTCCAATGATGAATTTTTCACCAAATTTGAAGGTCAATGCCCACGAAAATATGACAAAACCAAGCGGTTGAATTTTTGATTATTTTTTGCAGCTATTCTTAGAAAGGCATTGTAATATTGTCCCTAAAGTTTCATCATATTTATCTAAAGGAAGGGATAGATTTTCTCCAATAATGAATTTTTAGCTAAATTTGAATGCTAAATGCCCACGAAAATATGATAAAACCGAGTGGTTAAAGTTTTGCATGATTTTTTACGGCCATGTTTAGAGAGGCATTGTAAGGTCGTCCCTAAGGTTTCATCATATTTCTCCAAGGGAAGGGGTTGATTTTCTCGAACAATGAATTTTTAGCCAAATTTGAAGACTAAGCCTACGAATATATGAGGAAACTACGCTGTTGAATATTTGCATGCTTTTTGTTGCAAAGCTTAGAAGGGCATTTTAAGGTTGTCTCTGAAGTTTCATCAGACTTCTCCAAAGAAAAAGATATATTTTCTCCAACAATGAATTTTTAGCCAAATTTGAAGGCTCATGCCAATGAAAATATGATAAAATTGAGTGGTCAAATTTCTGTATGATTTTTTACGACCATGCTTATAAAGGAGTTGTAAGATTGTTCCTGAAGTTTCATCAAATTTCTCCAAGGGAAGGCGTAAATTTTCTCCAAAGATGAATTTTTAGCCAAATTTAAAGGCTAATAATGCCCACTAAAATATGGTAAAACCGAGCAGTTGAATGCTTGCATAAGTTTTTTCGGTCATGCTTAGAAAGGTCTTGTGAGGTTTTCCATGATGTTTCATCAAATTTCTCAGAGGGAAAGGGCAAATTTTATCCATGATGAATTTTTAGCCAAATTTAAATGCTAATGCCCACGAAAATATGACAAAACTAAGCGGTTAAATTTTTGCATAATTTTTTACGACCATGCTTAGAAAGGAGTTATAAGATTGTCCCTGGAGTTTCATCAGATTTCTCCAAGAGAAGGAACGGATTTTCTCCATTGATGAATTTTTAGCCAAATTTGAAGGCTAATGCCCAAGAAAATATGACAAAATTGAGGGGTTGAATTTTAGCATGAGTTTTTTCAGTCATGCTTAGAAAGGCGTTTCGAGGTTTTCCATGAAGAGTCATCAGATTTCTCCAAGGGAAAAGACACATTTTCTTCAAGGCTAAATACACCTTTTGGTCCCTTATCTCTTAAGTTATTTTCAGATTGGTCCTTTATTATTTTTTATTTCAAAATAGTCCCTTAACTCTCTAAAAATGTGTCAATTTGATCATTTTTAAAAAAGTTAGGGGACCATTTTGAATCAAAAAAAGGACCAAACTGATACCTTTTTAAAAAGTTAGAGGACCATTTTGAATTGAAAAATGATAGGGGACCAATCTGGAAATAACTTAAGAGATAGAGGACCAAAAGGTGTATTTAGCCTTTCTTCAATGATGAATTTTTAGCCAAATTTGAAGGTTAATGCCCACGAAAATATGACAAAACCAAGCGGTTGAATTTTTATATGATTTTTTATGGCCATGCTTAGAAAGACATTTTAAGGTTGTCCCTGAAGTTTCACCAGGTTTCTCCAAGGGAAGAGGCAAATTATCTACAATGATTAATGTTCTGTAAAATTTAAAAGGCTAAATGCCCATAAAAATTTTAAAAAACCAATCGGATGACTTTTCCCATATTTCTTACGACCATGCTTAGAAAGGCATTACAAGGTTGTCCCTAAAGTTTCATCATATTTATCCAAGGGAAGAGACAGATAATATACCATAATGTTTTTTTTGACAAATTTGAAGGCATTACCCATGAAAATATGAGAAAACTGAGCAATTGAATTTCCGCATGCTAGGAAAGGATTTTTAAGGTACTCCCTGAAGTTTCATCAGATATCTCCAAGGGAAGCGGTAGATTTTCTCAAACGAGGAAGTTTTAGCCAACTTTAAAGGCTAATGCTCACGAAAATATGACCCAATCGAGCGGTTAAACTTTTGTATGATTTTTTTCGGCCATGCTTAGAAAGAAGATGTCGGGTTGTCCCTGAAGTTTCATAAAATTTCTCTAACGGCAGGGTCAGCCTTTCTACAACGATGAATTTTTAGCAAAACTTAAAGGCTAATTGCCTACGAAAATAAGACAAAATCAGGAGCTTAACATTTTGCATGCTTTTTTAAGGTCATTCTTAGAAAGGAATTATACGGTTACCCCTGAAGTTTCATCAAATTTCTCCAAAGGAATGTGTGAATTTTCTCCAACAATGAATTTTTAGCCAAATTTAAAGGCGAAACCCTAAGAAAATATAACCAAACCAAGTGGTCAAATTTTTGTATGTTTTTTTATGGCCATGCTTAGAAAGGGATCGTAGGCTTGTCCCTAAAGTTTCATCAGATTTCTCTAAAGGAAGGGGCAGATTTTCTCCTATGATGAATTTTTAGCCAAAATTGAAAGCTAATGGCCATGATAATTTGTCAAAATCGTACGACTGATTTTTTAGATGGTTTTTTGCATATTTTTTACGGTCATGCATAGAAAGGCATTGTAGGATTTTCCCTAAAGTTTCATCAGATTTCACTATAGGAAGAAACAGATTTTCTTTAACGATGAATTTTTAGCCAAATTTGAAGGCAAACTGCCCGTGAAAATATGACGAAACCGAGCTGTTGAATTTTTGAATATTTTTTATGGTAAAGCTTAGAAAGGCATTTTAAGATTGACCCTGAAGTTTCATCAGATTTCTCCAAAGGAAGGGGCAGATTTTTTCCAGCGATGAATTTTTAGTCAAAATTTAAGGCTAATGCCCACGAAAATATGACAAAACCAAACGGTTAAATTTTTGCATTATTTTTTACAACCATGCTTAGAAAGAAGTTGTAAGGTTGTCCCTTAAGTTTCATCAGATTTCTCCAAGGAAAGGGGCAGATTTTCTCTAACAATGATTTTTAACTAAATCTGAAGGCTAATGCCCATGAAAATATGACAAAACTGAACGGTCGAGTTTTCGTATGATTTTTTGTGGCTATCCTTAGAAAGGCATCGTAGGATTGTCCATAAAGTTTCATAAGATTTCTCATAGGGAAAGGGCAAATTTTCTCCAACGATGAATTTTTTCCCAAATTTGAAGGCTAATGCTCATGAAAATATGACAAAGCCGAGCGGTTGAATTTTTGAATGATTTTTTGTAGCCATTCTTAGAAAGGCATTGCATGGTTGTCCCTAAAGTTTTGTTATATTTAAACAAGAGAAAGGCAGATTTTCTCCAACGATGAATTTTTAGCCAAATTTAAAGGCTAAATGCCCACAGAAATATGACAAAACTGAGTAGTTAAATTTTTGCATGATTTTTTACGGCCATGTTTAGAGAGGCATTGTAAGGTTTTCCCGAAAGTTTCATCATATTTCTCCAAGGAAAGTGGCACATTTTCTCGAACGATGAACTTTTTGCCAAAGTTAAAGGCGCCCACGAAAATATGAAGAAACTACGTTGTTGACTTATTGTATGATTTTTTATGGGAAAACTTAGAAGGGCATTTTAAGGGTTTTCTTGAAGTTTCATCAGATTTCTCCAAAAGAAAGGGACAAATTTTCTCCAACAATGAATTTTTAGCCAAATTTAAAGGTTCATCATGCCCACGAAAATATGATAAAATCGAGTGGTTGAATTTTAACATGATTTTTTGTGGCGATACTTAGAAAGACATTTTAAGGTTGTCCCTAAAGTTTCATCAGGTTTCTCTAAGGAAAGAGGCAGATTATCTCTAAGGATTAATTGTTTACAAAATTTAGAGGATAATGCCCACAAAAATTTGACAAAACCAATCATATGAATTTTTTGATATTTCTTGCGGCCAAGCTTAGAAAGGTATTGTAGGGTTGTCCCTAAAGCTTCATCATATTTATCCAACAGAAGGGACAAATATTCTACCACAATGTCTTTTTATCCATATTTGAAGACATTACCCACAAAAATATGACAAAATCGAGCAATTGAATTTCCGCATGATTTTTTACGACCCATCTAGGAAAGGCTTTTTAAGGTACTCCCTGAAGTTTCATCAGATTTTTCCGAGGGAAGCGACAGATTTTCTCCAACGATAAAGTTTTAGCCAAATTTGAAGGCTAATGCTCACGAAGATGACACAATCGAGCGAGTAAATTTTTGTATGATATTTTTTGGTCATGCTTAGAAAGGAGGTGTCAGGTTGTCCCTGAAGTTTCATAAAATTTCTTCAAGGTAAAGGTCAGATTTTCTACAACGATAAATTTTTAGCAAAACTTAAAGGCTAATGCTAAAGAAAATATGATAAAACCAAAAGGTTGACTTTTTGCATTTTTTTTATGGTCATGCTTAGAAAGGAATTCTACGGTTAAGGCTGAAGTTTCATCAGATTTCTCCAAGGGAAGGATTAAATTTTCTCGAACGTTGAATTGTTAGCCAAATTTAAAGGCTAATCCTCAAGAAAATATGACCAAACTGAGCGGTCAAATTTTCACATATTTTTTGTGGTCATGCTTAGAAAGGGATTATAGGGTTGTCCTTAAAGTTTCATCAGATTTCTTTGAGGGAAGGGGCAGATTTTCTCCAATGATAAATGTGAACACCTATTTTTGTCCAGTGATATATATTAAAAAGAAAAAAAAAGAAAAAAAAGAAAAAAAAATAAAAAATAAAAAAAATAAAAAAAATAAAAAAAATGAAAATAAAAAAAAATAAAAATCAAATAAAAAGGGCAAAAAGAAAAAGAGAAAAGAAAAATAAAAAGAAAAAGAAAAAAAAATGGGCCCTAAAAAAATCTAAAAAAAAAGGAAAATGGGCCAAAAAAAAAAAAGAAATAGGCAAAAAAAAAGTCCAAAAAAAAAGGGTCCAAAAAAAACGAAAATAAAAAAAAAAGAAAATCAGAAAAGTTGACGGTGGTTTATTAGTGGTGGGCCCCGGTTTGGTTGGATAATTGGAGAAAATTGGGGAAATTGACATCAAATTTGGACAAATTGAAAAAGTAGAAAAGTGATGTCATTTATGGAGGATCCAATGCCAATTTTCTTCTATAAATAGAAGGTGATATTGAGGCATTAGGGGAAAGAAGAAGAAAAATAGGGAAAAGAGTGCTAAATTTTTGTGAGAATTTTTAGAAGTTTTGGTTCTCAAAAATTTCTTTGTGTAATCCTAGTTAGGAAAATGAGTGCACCACTCTTGTTTGTCTTAGTATGTGAATTTTTGTGAGCTAAAATACTATCCAAGTATTGTAACCGGTATCCAAATACCTTCAAATCAAGTCCAAACAAAGCCAAAAGCAAAGGAAATCTACACAAAACTGATTTTCCGACTTCCGTTCTAGTTTCTCTGTAATTGATCTTGTACCAAGGTATTTTTTATTAATACAAAGTTGTTTATTTATATTTATTTATTCGTCTTATTTAATTGTTATTTATTTTTTCTGCACTTTTATTTTTCTTTATTTATATTCAAGCACTTTATTTTCCTGCACTTTATTTTTCTGCAGTTATTTATCTGTTTATTTATTTTTATGCATCTCCATCTTTATTTATTTATTTGTACCTTTATTTTTCTTTCTTTATTTTTTTTACACTTTTATTTCTCTTTATTTACTTTTCTGCACTTTTATTATTGTTAATTTATTTTTCTGCACTTTACTTATCCGCACTTTATATTTCTGCAATTATTAGTTTATTTTTTTTATTTTTTTATTTTTCATATTTTTATCTTTATTTATTTATTTTTATGCCCTTTTATTTTATTTATTTACTTTCCCGTCCTTTTATTTTTGTTATTTACTTTTCTGCCATTTTATTTTCATGTATTTACTTTTCTGCCCCTTTATTTTTGTTATTTACATTTCTGTCCCTTTATTTTTATGTATTTACTTTTCTGCCTCTTTATTTTTGTTATTTACATTTCTGCCCCTTTATTTTCATGTATTTACTTTCCTGTCCCTTTATTTTTATTATTTACTTTTCTGCCCTTTTATTTTTGTTATTTACTTTTCAGCTCCTTTATTTTTTTTTATTATTTATTTTTCTGCCCCTTTATTTTATGTATTTATTTTTCTACTCTTTTATTTTTATGTATTTATGGTTATGTCTATTTATTTTTATTTTTATTTTTTGAACTTTTATTTATTTTTCTGTACCTTTATTTTTTATTTTATTATTATTATTATTTATTCTCTGTACCTTTATTTTTAGTTATTTATCTTTGTGCCTTTTTATTTATTTATTTATTTTTCTACACTTTCTATTTATTTATTTACGTTTGACCATTTTAATAGTTTATAAATATGTATATATATACATAATTATCTATTTTTATTATGGTCATGATTTCCTATTATTTTCTCTTAGTAACTTTTTGATAATTAAGAGAAAAAATCACTTTCATAAAAAAATAAAAAAATAAAAAAATCAAGACTAATAAATAGTGTGTTATTTATTCATTCATTTTTTTTCTTAAATTTAAGATGAGATTAATTTAGATGAGACATCTTATTAATCCTATTTTTTATCTAAAAGATAATTAAATAATATTCCTTATCAATTTTAATTAATTAAGTGTATTATATTTCTTTATCTTCATGTTGATGTGTTTAATCTATTTTTTTTCCTCTTATCTTTATTTATTTATTTATTTGTTCATTTTGAACTTTATATTTCTCAATAAAAATCAATTTTTTTACTAGAAAATAAGTAAGACAAGACGTCTTATTGTTTTTTTTATCTTTTTATTTTTATGGTCTTTTAATCATTTGTTTATTTATTTTCTTAGAACTAAAAACAACAAACTTAGGAGATGTATTTTATTACTATCTTTGTTTTATTCATATTTATTTATTCTTTTATTGTGTATATTATTTATGATTGTTTTATGAAGGATGAAATATTTGATAATCATTTTTTAAATTACGCATGATCAATTTGGGTAACCGTTTTTTACGGACAGTGTGGGGTGCTAATACCTTCCCCACCTGTAATTCGACTCCCGGACTAAACAGAATCTCATTTTTTTTAAAACAAAAAAAAAACCAGTGCTATTTAAAGGTTTTCCTAATATTTTCCTTAATAAATATTGATGGCGACTCCTTGAACCCTTTATTTTTTAGGCTTCTCAAGAGCCTCACTTCAATGCAGTTTCAATTTTCTTTTATTTGTCTTTAACCAGTCCGCGTCGCGCACCGGGACCCCGGTCGCGACAGATGGCTACTCCACTGGGGATATTTTGAGAGTCAAGCCCGTTAAATTGATCTTGTGTATTTTGTTGATTGTTAATTATTTCATCCTTTATATTTATTTGTTATGTTATTCTTGTTGTTTATCTAATCTTCCATTAATTTTAGATTTTATACTGTTTTTTTTACTTCTTTATTGCCTTAATTTAGAACCTTAGGGTAGAAGACATGTGATATTTATTTTGCTTTATGTTTGTTCATTATGAAGAATGGGTAAAAATCCAGGTATGAATGCCCCACACACTTCACATTCACCATAATGCACACACTATTAGAAGGGACCCTATTCCCAGGCCCCACAAAAGACATAGGCTAGGGGAGATTATTAGCGGTGTCATTTAGGACGAGACGTCCTACCATGATTCACGTGAAAATCTCAGCCGGGGTGTTATCTTAGTTATGATGTCCGCACTAAGTAGGATTCCCTACTTTTTGCATAAGACTCATAGCTAAAGATCAGAGCTCCGGTGACCTTCTTAGAACTAATTAGAACAATTACCTTTTGAAGAAACACGATTAAATAGCCTTAGAGCCAATTAGGTGGTTACCTTGTCTAAGACACAATTGGGCAGACATTCCTTTTATCTTTTATTCATTTGCACGAAGTTTTTTTAAAAAAAAAATAAAAAATGTATATTTTCTATACTTTAGTCATGATAAGTATTATCACACTCTTATGTGAGGATATTTATCAAACTGTTTTCTTTGTTAATCTGATTCATTTATTTCTTTTGTTAAAGGTGAAATTTAAACATCGGTAAGTATCACTAAAAATGGAATTTAACATGAGATCAAGTGATCAAGAAGTGAAGGCAACTGGTTTAAAAAATTTGTTACACCTCAAAGTCATCAGATCAAATACTAGCAATCTGTTGTCCTTAAGCAAAAGGATGGATATTACCCAGAAAATGACCTTTACAAGGAAGTATGGAAAGATCTTAAAATTCTTAGAGGTCGAAGTGCAAGAAGGGGCCCTTACTGCTCTAGCTCAGTTTTATGATCCCCCTCTTCGCTGTTTTACATTCAAAGATTTCCAGTTAGCTCCTACTTTGGAGGAGTTTGAACAGATATTTGGCTTGCCGTTAGAAGATTTGAAACCTTATCGTCGAACTGAACATCATGCTTCAATCTTCAGTGTAGCTCGCATCCTCAAGATGGATCCTGAAATGCTTAAGAAGGCTCAATTAAACAGGAACCAAATTTCAGGATTCGCACTAAGCTTCTTTGAGCAGCAACTCCTCAGTCAGGCAGGGAAAGGAGAATGGGACGTGTTTGTTGACATTTTGGCGTTGGCCATCTATGGTGTGATCCTCTTCCCAAGCCTTGATAATTATATTGATTTCAAGGCAATTGATGTTTTCCTAGCTAGAAAGCTTAGGGGTGAAAGTTCCATGACTGCTGTCTTAGCTGATATCTATTGTACAATGGATTCCTGTCATAACCGGAATGGGAAAAAGATTGTCTGTTGTCTACCCGCCTTGTATCTATGGCTTACTTCTCATGTCTTCAATCAAGTTGGCAAGGTTAAATGTCCTATCTCTGATTTGAAGCTCCTTAGGTTAACCAAGAAGACTAATAGGGAGTGGGCAGGACATCTGGTAGGATTATCTGCTAGCATGATTCGGTGGTACCCTCAGTGGATGAACGTGGATTCCATTATTTACTGCTGTGGAAAATTTCCGAATGTCCCTTTCATGGGAACTCAAGGATGCATCAATTACAATCCTAGCATTGCAAAAAGACAACTTGTTTATCCTATGATACAGCCTCCAGAAGAAGAAACAGTAACGCCTTTCCTTCATTATTATATTGAGGGAAATAGTGCTCCTGTTATTCAAACTGTCATTGATGCTTGGGGCAAGGTTCATAGTAAAGGAAAAGAATTGGGTGTCCGAAGTCATGCCGCAAAAGAAAGTTACCACCAGTGGATTTCAAATAGGGTAGCCATTGTTAAATTACCCTTTAAAGATCACGGTGCTCATGTGAGAAATCCAGTTCCCGATGAAAGCAAAGAGATTGAAAATTTGAGGAGTGAGTTGGCTGAAATGACAAAGAAAAATCAAGCTTTGGAGGATGATTTGATCAAAATTCAACAAGACAATGCTTCCCTTAAGAGAAAAAGGTGTGAATTAGAAAATTCCTTTGAAGACATAGGTAAGAAGCAGCGAATTGAAAGAGAACATATGATGCAATTGGATCAATGCCTCCAAACCGCAAACAGCCAATTGAAGACCAAAGAGAAACAAAAGAATGATATATTGGCTGACAAAGGGCGGTTACGAGAAATTCTAGCCAAGACGAAAGAAGAAGCTTAAGTTGAAAAGAACCTTATGCAAGCGCGAATTGATGAACTGGAACGACAAGTCAGAGATGTCGTTAGTGCTTGCGAGCGTGAAATAAATGAAGAAAAATGGCAAGCCATGGAAGACAAGGATAGATATGAAGAGATTATACGTTTAATTACCCTAGAAAGGGTTGAGTTGGAAAGTCTTGTCTATTCTTGGAGAGACCATTTTTCTAATCTAGCCGGTCTTGCTAATGGAACACTTGGAAATATTCCTCACCTGTTGAAGAAGGCTGAAGCGATGATGAATTCGCTTTCTACACCGGAGGAAATTACAACATTCATCCAATACTACAAGGGGCGATTGGATGAAATGAAGGTCTGGATTGCTAAAGCAAGAGAAAATTGATTTTGAGTTGTTGTAACAAACAATGTATCAGAACTTGTTGATCAATGAATAAATCTCATGTTGAATTTGCATTTTTCTTCTAACTTAGTACTTTAGAAAAAGACATTCTAAAAGAAAGGTTTATCTTTACTTACCGATATTTAAAATTCATCATGTATTTACTTTACATCTCTTTATGTCATTTAACAATACTTGTTCTTGTACCAAGGGGGGTTTCTTTGTATTTATTCACATCACGGGGAGAAGGGGCTCAAAGCATCCTTATCAAACCAGACTGCAAACAAGACTCATGGCAGAGCCGGAAAGCGCAGTTGAAGAATTAAGGAATGAAGTTGGCCAGATCAAGGAGCAGATGGCAAAAATACTTAAGCTTCTTGAAAAAAGAGGTACAGAAAGGGGATCTTCTGCAGGAAATGGGGAACAAACATCCACTCCTCAAGTTCAAGCTCAAGAGGGGAACCCTATACCTTTAAATGATCCTGCTCCAGTCACTGAAACTCCATTCATCTCACACCAAACTTATGGTATGCCATTGCCACCTTTTGTTTCCCAAGACGGGAATGTTCAGCAAGCATATGCTTGGCCTCCATATGGCTTACCTCAAGGATATTACACCATGCATCCTAATCCCAATCAAGAGAATCCTCCTGCTGTTCAACAAATTCCCAATCCCCTTGTATCTAACCCTCCAAATTTCAACCAATCAACAGCTATTCCCCAAAACACTCAGGCTCCACCCAATGTCACTCCACCTAATACAATTCCACCACAAAATCACCAGACTCCAAATGATGCCACACAACCAAACCCACAAGCAGTGCCATATTATTTCCCTTATGGTTGCCCAATACCACAGGCAGGTGTTTCCCAAAACTTATCACACAAAGCTCAAGTCCCTCCACCAAATCCTGATCAGCCAGCAGCGCCTTTGTCAAAAGGGCAAATGGAAATATTGGAAGAAAGGTTGCGTGCAGTAGAGGGAGGAAGTGGCTTAGGCATAACAAATGTTTCTGAATTATGCCTAGTTCCAGATGTGGTAATTCCTCCCAAATTCAAATTGTCGGAATTTGATAAATACAAAGGAACAACTTGTCCTCGTAACCATTTGACCATGTACTGCCGAAAGATGGCTGGGTATGCTTATGATGAAAAGTTGCTGATCCATTTTTTTCAAGATAGCCTTGCTGGGGCAGCGTTGAGCTGGTACACTCACCTTGAACGAACTCGTATTCGTTGTTGGAAGGATCTAGCCGATGCCTTTCTGAAGCAATATAAATACAATATGGACATGGCACCAGACCGGCTACAACTTCAGAATATGACCAAAAGGAATACTGAGTCCTTCAAAGAATATGCTCAACGATGGAGGGAAATGGCTGCACAAGTTGAACCACCTCTGATAGAGAAAGAGATAGTGGCAATGTTCATTGACACTCTTCAGCCACCGTTCTATGAAAGATGCTTGGGAGTGTATCATCAAGCTTTTCTGATATGGTGGTAATAGGGGAAAGAATTGAAAGCGGTTTGAGAACAGGAAAAGTTGTCCAAAGTTCCCCATCAATAGGAAGACCTATGACAGGGGCAGGAAGAAAAAAGGGTGAGGAAGCAAATGCTGTAATGGGAAATCAAGGTCAACATAATCAAAAAATGTTTCAACCTTCCTCTTTCCCGTTCCCACCTCATTATCCACCGTACGGACCTTACCCTTATGTAGCTGCTGCTTCTGGAAATTCATTTCCCCATCCTCAATCATATAGACCCCCACCCGTCCATAATTTCAAGAATACACCACCACCTCCTCCCCAACAATGGATGCAAAATCCCAACCCAAATCTTCCATAAAAAAAGCCAAACAATGACCGTCCTTCTGTCCAATTTGATCCAATTCCCATGACATATACTGAACTTTTGCCTCAACTTCTCAAAAGTTCTCTTGTTGTACGATGTCCTTTAAAACCCGTAGGGCCACCCTATCCTAAGGGGTATGATCCTAATGTGAAGTATGATTATCATGCTGAGGCACCGGGGCATTCTACAGAAAATTGCATTGCCTTAAAGTTTAAGGTACGTGATTTGATAAATGCCAAGTGGTTGGATTTCGAAGAAGGCTCCCCAAATATGATTAGAAATCCTTTGCCTAATCATGGAAATACTAGGGTAAATGCAATAACACATGACTTGGGAAGTGATCATTGTCCCCCTTGCAATGATGTCAACATGATCCATGGGCAGCATGGTACAGACTCAGTAAGCCCAGTCACCCCTGTTCCTTTGGTGGTCTATTACACCAAGAAACCTTTGACCGAACTAGTCATAAACCATCCGTCCTTGACAATTAGGACCCCATCTCCATTTTCATACAAGGATACCCATGCAGTACCTTGGAAGTATGAAGTGGATGTAATCCCTCAACTCCTAAAGGGATCGTCATCCTCAGTAACCAATATTTCCGAGACAAGTGCAATGACTAGGAGTGGACGAGTTTATGCTCCTGAAAACTTGAGAAAGGAGGATGCACCTGTAAGTGAAAAAGAAAGTCGTGGTAAAGAACAAGATCCTCCCCAAAGAATAACAGAGGAAGATGCTTGTGAATTTTTGAAATTCATTAAGCAAAGCGAATACCAGGTCCTCGACCAGTTAAACCGTACTCCTGCAAAAATATCCTTGTTATCTCTCTTATTGGACTCAGAACCACATCGTGGAAGGTTATTGAAGGTCTTGAATAAAGCACATGTTGCGAAAGATATTTCGCCAGAAAGGTTTGAAGGGATAGTGGGGCATATTGCCTCAAATGACTACTTAACTTTCACCGACGAAGAGATACCTGCTGAAGGAAGAGGTCATAATAAGGCATTACACATCTCTGTCAAGTGTCGGGATCATATCGTAGCCAAGGTCCTAGTTGATAATGGCTCCTCTCTGAATATCATGCCAAAGTCCACTTTAAATCAACTACCTTTTGATGGGTCACATATGAAGCCAAGCTCAATGGTAGTAAGAGCTTTTGACGGTACTCGGAGAGAGGTCATTGGAGATATTGAGATCCCTATCCAAGTGGGCCCATGCACCTTCAATGTATTATTTCAAGTGATGGACATCAATCCTGCTTATAGCTGCCTATTGGGGAGGCCTTGGATACATTCTGCCGGTATGGTTCCATCTACCCTTCATCAAAAGCTTAAATTTGTGGTAAACAACAAGCTAATCATTGTTTCTGGTGAGGGAGATTTCCTTATCAGTAAGCCCATGTCAACTCCATATATAGAAGCGGCTGAAGAAAGTCTTGAGACTTCCTTCCAATCATTGGAAATTGCTCACACCACCTATGTGAGCGAAGGGTTACAACTAGCTCGTCCTTCTAAAGCTTCTATGATGGTAGCCAAAGTGATGATGAAATCTGGATTCCAGCCAGGGAAAGGGCTTGGGAAGATGCTTGATGGAGGAGTAGACCCATTATTGGTTAAGGAGAATAAGAACGGCTTTGGGCTGGGGTATCATCCATCTCCAATGGAAAGAGCGAAGGTTTTCGTAGATAAGAGAGAAAAGCGACTTGCACGGTTAGAAAACCGAGAACCCCTAACTGCGAAGATCCCTATCTGTGACCTTTACCGAAGCTTCAGGAGTGCAGGCTTGACATCTCCAGACCAAGTGGCGGTCATCGATGATGAGTCCAAGAGAGAAGAAGACTTGATTTACCCTTGTCCTTCAGATACTGAACTGTGTAATTGGGAAGCCGTTGAGCTTCCAGAGATCATTTCAAAGTAATAGTTCACATTGTAGGTTTTTGTTTAAATCCTTTGGCTATGCCTAAAGCCTTAGGATGAGTTTTAATAAGGGCAAAACATGTTTCATTTATCATTTCAAATAAATAAAAGTTAAGTTATATTATCATTTTCCTTATTTTGCCTTTTTTATATTAAATAAATTGCAGATCTGAAATTGAATTCCAAAATAATAAGATTGCTTTCTCCCATCATGATTTTAATCCAACAAGCGAAGAGGATGAAGAGTCCGATGAACCTTCCCCTGAATTACTAAGGCTGCTAGATCAGGAAGATAAAGAAATTTCTCCCTATCTAGAAATTGTTGAAGTCATAAATTTAGGGAGTGAAGAAAACAAACAAGAAGTCAAAATCGGCACCTCTTTGAGTAGAGAACATAGGAGAGAATTAATAGAATTGTTGGTCGAATTCAGCGATGTGTTTGCTTGGTCGCATCAGGATATGCCGGGATTAGATAACTGCATCGTTGAACACAAGTTGCCATTGAAACCCGATTGCGTCCCCATAAAGCAAAAGTTGAGAAGGATGAAGCCAGAAATGCTCTTAAAGATTAAAGAAGAGATAACCAAACAGTTGGATGCTGGGTTCTTGGCTGTCTCCAAATACCCTGAATGGGTGGCCAACATTGTTCCGGTCCCGAAGAAAGATGGAAAGTACGAATGTGTGTTGATTACCGGGATTTGAATAGAGCTAGCCCAAAAGATGACTTTCCATTACCACATATTGATGTTCTTGTTGATAACACGACCCAACATTCCATTTTTTCATTCATGGATGGATTTTCTGGGTACAACCAAATCAAGATGGCACCCGAAGACATGGAAAAAACCACTTTCATTACTTTGTGGGGAACCTTCTGCTACAAGGTGATGTCTTTTGGATTGAAAAATGCCGGTGCCACTTACCAAAGAGCGATGGTAACTCTATTTCATGACATGATGCATAAAGAGATAGAGGTTTATGTGGATGATATTATTGCCAAATCCAAATCCGTTGAAGGTCACTTGATTGACTTACGAAAGCTCTTTGAATGCCTGAGAAAATTCAAACTCAGATTAAATCCGGCTAAATGCACTTTTGGGGCTAGCTCTGGAAGGTTGCTTGGTTTCATTGTCAGTGAGAAAGGTATCGAAGTGGATCCCGATAAAGTAAAGGCAATCATGGAAATGCCTGCCCCTAGCACTAAAAAAGAAGTACGAGGATTCCTTGGAAGGTTGAATTACATAGCTCGTTTCATTTCTCAACTAACAGCTGTATGTAATCCAATCTTTAAGTTGCTTCGTAAAAATCAACCATCACAATGGAATGATGATTGTCAGGAGGCCTTTGACCAAATAAAGCGATACTTGCAATCCCCACCAATCTTGGTTCCCCCAACCCCAGGAAGACCACTCCTGTTGTATTTGACGGTGATAAATGAGTCTATGGGCTCTGTACTGGGGCAACATGATGAGTCTGGGAGAAAAGAGCATGCTATTTACTATTTGAGCAAGAAGTTCACTGAGTGCGAAGCACGATATTCTACTGTGGAACGAACTTGTTGTGCATTAGCATGGGCTGCTCGTCGCCTAAGGCAATACATGTTATCTTATACTACTTGGTTGATATCTAAGATGGACCCAATTAAGTACATCTTTGAAAAACCGGCTCTGACGGGAAGAATAGCTCGTTGGCAGGTTCTTTTGACTGAGTATGATATCATTCATGTCACCCAAAAAGCTGTAAGAGGGAGTGCTTTAGCTGATCACTTGGCCCACCATCCCCTAAAAGAGTACCAACCAATGTCATTTGAATTTCCTGATGAAAATATTATGATGTTGTCAGAAGAGAAATATTGTCCTAATAGAACTTGGATTTTGATGTTCGATGGGGCATCGAATACACTGGGGCATGGGATTGGGGCCATCCTAATCTCACCAGATAACAAGCTTTTCCCATTCACTGCTAGACTTTGTTTTGATTGTACCAATAATATTGCAGAATATGAAGCTTGTGTTTTGGGGATTCAGGCGGCACTTGAAGCAAAGGTGAAATCTCTACAAATATACGGAGATTCTGCCTTGGTGATTCATCAACTGAAAGAAGAATGGGATACTAGAGATGGAAAATTGATTCCTTATCAAGCTCACATCATGGAACTAATCAAAGGGTTTGATGAAGTCTTTTTCCGTCATATTCCTTAGGATGATAACCAATTAGCCGATGCTTTGGCCACGTTGGCCTCCATGTTCAATGTAAGTAGGGATTGTGACATGCCCTTCATCGAGATTGAAAGGCGTCTCGAACCTGCATATTGTCATGAGATAGAAGAAGAGCCCGATGGGAAACCATGGTTTCATGACATCAAAAATTATATTCAAAATCAAGAATATCCTCCTGGTATCTCAGAAAATGATAAAAGAACCCTCAGGCGCCTAGCCATGAATTTATTTATGACTGGGAATACACTCTATAAGAGAAATTATGATTTTGTTCTCCTTCGTTGCGTAGACGTGACGGAAGCTAACAAAATCATGAAGGATGTTCATGAAGGGCCTTTCGGAACACATGCAAATGGGCACTCGATGGCAAGAAAAATTCTCAGATCTGGATATTATTGGATGACAATGGAAAATGATTGTCATAACTATGCCAAGAAATGTCACAAGTGTCAAACCTATGCAGATAACATTCATGCACCACCATCTTCTTTGCACGTTCTAACTGTGCCTTGGCCTTTTGCTATGTGGGGCATAGATGTTATTGGTCCCATTGAACCAAAAGCATCGAATGGGCATCGCTTTATTTTGGTGGCCATTGATTACTTCACTAAGTGGGTTGAAGCAGCTTCCTACACCAACGTGACTAAAAATGTTGTGGTCAAATTCATCAAGAGAGAATTGATTTGTAGATATGGTTTACCAAATCATATCATCACTGATAATGGTACAAACCTGAATAATAAAATGATGGATGAACTTTGTGAGGAATTCAAAATCAAACACCTCAATTCATCTCCATACAGACCTAAGATGAATGGAGCAGTGGAAGCTGCTAACAAAAATATAAAGAAAATCATACAAAAGATGGTTGAAACCTACAAAGACTGGAGTGAGTTGCTTCCTTTTGCTTTACATGGGTATCGTACCTCTGTACGAACTTCGACAGGGGCAACACCCTTCTCATTGGTGTATGGTATGGAAGCTGTTTTACCAATAGAAGTGGAAATTCCGTCTTTAAAAGTAATCATGGATGCCAAATTAGAAGAAGCTGAATGGGTTCGGTCCCGGTATGATCAATTAAATTTAATTGATGGGAAAAGGTTAACCGCTCTCTGTCATGGGCAGTTATACCAAAAGCGTATGAAGAAGGCATACGAAAAGAAAGTGCGACCTCGTCAATTTCATGAAGGTGATTTGGTACTCAAGAAAATCTTACCGAATCAAAATGATCACCGAGGCAAATGGAAGCCAAATTATGAAGGACCATTCGTCGTAAAGAGAGCCTTTTTTGGAGGAGCTTTGATTTTGACGAACATGGATGGTGAGGAGTTATCTTTCCCGGTCAATTCAGATGCAGTCAAGAAGTATTATGCTTGAGCGTACTCTAAAGGGATAGGGTAGTCTTTATGTCCTCTAAAAGTTTGGATTAAAAATTATGATATAAACTTGTAATTTTCCTAAGTAAATATATGGAATTCTCAATTTCAGTTCCAATCCGTGTCTTGTCAGGTTTCATTTGCATGCATTTTGTGGAAAATATTAAAAAATATGAAAGGCATATTTTTAATCTCAAACAAGCTTGATACTTCCCAATTACATAGACCTTGGTAATCAGGATATTCCGCTCTGCCATGAGTAATAACAAGTCCCATAAGGATTGTGGTAGTCACCTGGAGGAAACAAGATCTTTGACCTTTGGTTTTCCACTTGACTATTTCTTCCATGCAGGTTTGAGGGTACAACAAGGACAAACGCTCCCCATGAAGAGTCGAGATCAACAGTTTCAGCCTATCACCTAACTCCAGTCGGGATGGTTTACTAAGATGTGAAAATGCAATCCTTGTATTCACTCGGAACCCACACTAAACCAGAAAAGTCAATCTCAGACACATTCTTCTTGAGCATAAATCCCATATAATTCTCTACCATAAGTCATTATGGTAGAGGTATCTCCCTTAAGTCTTACTTCATGTCCAAGCCTAAGGTATCCATTCCTAGGCTACTCAGATCAAATCAGGGGCATTTCCCCAGTCATTTAGTTTCATGTCAAAGCCTCAGGTATCCATCCCTAGGCTATCTCAATCAAAATCAAATTAGGGGCATCCCCCCAGTCATTTAGTTTCATGTCAAAGCCTCAGGTATCCATCCCTAGGCTATCTCAATCAAAATCAAATCAGGGGCATCCCCCCAGTCATTTATTTTCATGTCAAAGCTTCAGATATCCATCCCTAGGCTATCTCAATCAAAATCAAATCAGGGGCATCCCCCCAGTCATTTATTTTCATGTCAAAGCTTCAGATATCCATCCCTAGGCTATCTCAATCAAAATCAAATCAGGGGCATCCCCCCAGTCATTTAGTTTCATGTCAAAGCTTCAGGTATCCTTCCCTAGGCTATCTCAATCAAAATCAAATCAGGGGCATCTTCCCAGTCATTTAGTTTCATGTCAAAGCTTCAGGTATCCTTCCCTAGGCTATCTCAATCAAAATCATTCAGGGGCATCCCCCTGTCATCTATTTTGTGTCGAAGCCTCAAATACCCATTCTTAGGCTCCTCAAAATGTCAAGACAACTTCATATTTTTTCCAAAGCTTCAGGTATTAACCCCTAGGTTATGCCATTTATCTTCCTGTCATGTTCCAAGTGCCTCTCCTTAAATTGTCTAGCATTGGGACAACACCATTCGGCTATTTACTTCTTGTCAAAAGTTGTCGAGTATTCTTAGTGGTGTTCACGTCTTTACTTTCTTTTCACATCAATAATATGAATGTGTCTCATATTCTTTCATGAAAAGAAGTAAAGAGGGGCATCTGTGAACACCTATTTTTGTCCAGTGATATATATTAAAAAGAAAAAAAAAGAAAAAAAAAGAAAAAAATAAATAATAAAAAAATAAAAAAATAAAAAAAAAGGAAAATAAAAAAATAAAAATCAAATAAAAAGGGCAAAAAAAAAGAGAAAAGAAAAATAAAAAGAAAAAGAAAAAAAATGGGCCCTAAAAAAAATCTAAAAAAAAAGGAAAATGGGCCACAAAAAAAAGGAAATAGGCAAAAAAAAAGTCCAAAAAAAAAGGGTCCAAAAAAAACGAAAAAAAAAAGAAAATCAGAAAAGTTGACGGTGGTTTATTAGTGATGGGCCCCGGTTTGGTTGGATAATTGGAGAAAATTGGGGAAATTGACATCAAATTTGGACAAATTAAAAAAGTAGAAAAGTGATGTCATTTATGAAGGATCCAATGCCAATTTTCTTCTATAAATAGAAGGTGATATTGAGGCATTAGGGGAAAGAAGAAGAAAAATAGGGAAAAGAGTGCTAAATTTTTGTGAGAATTTTTAGAAGTTTTGGTTCTCAAAAATTTCTTTGTGTAATCCTAGTTAGGAAAATGAGTGCACCACTCTTGTTTGTCTTAGTATGTGAGTTTTTGTGAGCTAAAATACTGTCCAAGTGTTGTAACCGGTATCCAAATACCTTCAAATCAAGTCCAAACAAAGCCAAAAGCAAAGGAAATCTACACAAAATTGATTTCCCGACTTCCGTTCTAGTTTCTCTGTAATTGATCTTGTACCAAGGTATTTTTTATTAATACAAAGTTGTTTATTTATATTTATTTATTCATCTTATTTAATTGTTATTTATTTTTTCTGCACTTTTATTTTTCTTTATTTATATTCAAGCACTTTATTTTCCTGCACTTTATTTTTCTGCAGTTATTTATCTGTTTATTTATTTTTATGCATCTCCATCTTTATTTATTTATTTGTACCTTTATTTTTCTTTCTTTATTTTTTTTTACACTTTTATTTCTCTTTATTTACTTTTCTGCACTTTTATTATTGTTAATTTATTTTTCTGCACTTTACTTATCCGCACTTTATATTTCTGCAATTATTAGTTTATTTTTTTTATTTTTTTATTTTTCACATTTTTATCTTTATTTATTTATTTTTATGCCCTTTTATTTTATTTATTTACTTTCCCGTCCTTTTATTTTTGTTATTTACTTTTCTGCCATTTTATTTTCATGTATTTACTTTTCTGCCCCTTTATTTTTGTTATTTACATTTCTGTCCCTTTATTTTTATGTATTTACTTTTCTGCCTCTTTATTTTTGTTATTTACATTTCTGCCCCTTTATTTTCATGTATTTACTTTCCTGTCCCTTTATTTTTATTATTTACTTTTCTACCCTTTTATTTTTGTTATTTACTTTTCAGCTCCTTTATTTTTTTTATTATTTATTTTTCAGCCCCTTTATTTTATGTATTTATTTTTCTACTCTTTTATTTTTATGTATTTATGGTTATGTCTATTTATTTTTATTTTTATTTTTTGAACTTTTATTTATTTTTCTGTACCTTTATTTTTTATTTTATTATTATTATTATTTATTCTCTGTACCTTTATTTTTAGTTATTTATCTTTATGCCTTTTTATTTATTTATTTATTTTTCTACACTTTCTATTTATTTATTTACGTTTGACCATTTTAATAGTTTATAAATATGTATATATATACATAATTATCTATTTTTATTATGGTCACGATTTCCTATTATTTTGTCTTAGTAACTTTTTGATAATTAAGAGAAAAAATCACTTTCATAAAAAAATAAAAAAAATAAAAAAATCAAGACTAATAAATAGTGTGTTATTTATTCATTCATTTTTTTCTTAAATTTAAGATGAAATTAATTTAGATGAGACATCTTATTAATCCTATTTTTTATCTAAAAGATAATTAAATAATATTCCTTATCAATTTTAATTAATTAAGTGTATTATATTTCTTTATCTTCATGTTGATGTGTTTAATCTATTTTTTTTTCCTCTTATCTTTATTTATTTATTTATTTGTTCATTTTGAACTTTATATTTCTCAATAAAAATCAATTTTTTTACTAGAAAATAAGTAAGACAAGACGTCTTATTGTTTTTTTTTATCTTTTTATTTTTATGGTCTTTTAATCATTTGTTTATTTATTTTCTTAGAACTAAAAATAACAAACTTAGGAGATGTATTTTATTACTATCTTTGTTTTATTCATATTTATTTATTTTTTTATTGTGTATATTATTTATGATTGTTTTATGAAGGATGAAATATTTTATAATCATTTTTTAAATTACGCATGATCAATTTGGGTAACCGTTTTTTACGGACAGTGTGGGGTGCTAATACCTTCCCCACCTGTAATTCGACTCCCGGACTAAACAGAATCTCATTTTTTTAAAACAAAAAAAAACCAGTGCTATTTAAAGGTTTTCCTAATATTTTCCTTAATAAATATTGGTGGCGACTCCTTGAACCCTTTATTTTTTAGGCTTCTCAAGAGCCTCACTTCAATGCAGTTTCAATTTTCTTTTATTTGTCTTTAACCAGTCCGCGTCACGCGCCGGGACCCCGGTCGCGACAATAAATTTTTAGCCAAATTTAAAGAGCTAATGCCCATAAAAATATGCACCGCGCGGTTGATTAGTTTTGCATGGTTTTTTACGACCATGCTTAGAAAGACATTGTAAGGTTCTCCCTAAAGTTTCATCATATTTCTTCACGGAAAGGGGCAGATTTTATCCAACAATGAAGTTTTAGCCAAATTTGAAGGCTAATGCACACGAAAATATGATGACATTGAGCGGTTTAAGTTTTGCATGATTTTTTGTGGCAATACTTAGAAAGGCCTTTTAAGGTTGTCCCTGAAGTTTCGTCAGATTTCTCTAAGGGAAGAGATAGATTTTCTCAAATGATGAATTTTTAGTCAGATTTAAAGGCTTAGCCCACATAAATATGACAAAACCGAACGATTGAATTTTTACATAATTTTTTACAGTCATGCTTAGAAAGGTATTGTATGGTTGTCCCTAAAGTTTCAACATATTTCACAAAGGGAAAGGGCAGATTTTTTCCAACGATGAATTTTTAGCCAAATTTAAAGGCTAATGCCCACGAAAATATGACAAAACCCAGTGATTGAATTTTCCCATGATTTTTTGCGGCCATGCATGGAAATGCATTATAGGATTTTCCCTAAAGTTTCATCAGATTTCACCATAGGAAGAAACAGATTTTCTCTAATGAATTTTTAGCCAAATTTAAATGCAATGCCTGTGAATGGTTTTGCACCCCTTAAATACTATTTGCACCACCCCTAAATTGCTATTCGCACCCCCAAAATTACTATTCATACCCCCTCATCATTCATCAGAATCCTTCACGTGAAAATCACTGTGCGTTTCTGAAATTTTCAAACTTTGCACAGTAACCTATATAAAAATTTCAAAATTTGCACAGTACTTTTATAATAAAATATTCAAATGCACAGTAACTGATTTTGCTATAAATAGAGGGGCGAGGCACCGTGTTTTCACTGAAAATTGAAAAGTTAGCATTGTTGGGAGGAGAGTGCTAAGTTAGAGGAAGATATTTTTCAAAGGAAAGAGGTTTCGCTAAAATTATAAGGTAAGAATACCTTTCTTTTATATTTTTTAGGGTTATTTTCATATCGTTTTTAGAAATCTATTATTATACTAGAAATAATATTATTTTAAGTTACTATTCTAAATAGTAAAATACTATTTCAATAGTAAATTACTATTTACTGTTACTATGTACCTTTACTATTTACGTTTTACTATTTACCGTTACTATTCACGTTTTACTATTTACTGTTACTATTCATGATTTACTATTTACCGTAACTATTCACGATTTACTATTTACTGTTACTATTCACTATTCACTATATACTATTCAAAATTTATCATTTCTGTTTTAAGTATAAATCTTAATTTTCATCTTGTAACTATATTAAAATGAAATTGGTATGTTTTAGAACTCGGAGACGAGACGCGTACGGATCTTCAATAACGAATCAAGATACAAGCGGTAAGGGGGAGTGAGACAAGAATATAATATGATGACATAAGAATAATGGGAGGAGTCCCCTACTCCTTTTAAATTAAATAATAATATTATTTTAAAATATTAACTTTTAACTTAAAATTTATAATAAAATTTAAATTAAATATCTGATGTAACTAACTCTAAAATACTTATGCAAATACTTGGATAACCTATACGAACTGGACTAAACCTATACAAGGACTTGGATTATTATGACCTGTATGGACTTATGGACTGAACTATACCTATGCGAGGATTGGACTATATGGACCTACATAGACCCATACAAGGAATGAACTATAAAGACTCAAAATCAATCTTATTAATCTAAATAACCATTAAGATTTGAATTACATTATGAGTGATATTTAATTTATTTGAATTGTTTATAATTGATAATATTTGATTTTGATTGATATTTAATTGTGATTAATAATATTTGATGTGATTGATGATATTTAATTATAATTTATAATGCTTGATTTTGATTGATGATTTTGTGATGTGGAGTTTGAGCATATAGCGAGCATGACGGAAAGCTAAAACTCACTAATAATTATTTTTACCTTACTCTTTAAATTTTTATTACTTTAAATCTTCTCTTCTTAGAAATTATTTTCAATATTTAGAATAAAAAAATTTAGTATTTATTTTAGAAAGAAGACACTTAATGAAAATTAATTTATAACAAATTGAGATAACTAAATCTTGAATTAAAGAAAAATTTTGTAATTTTAAGTATTTTTGGTTAATGATTTAAAGATTATTCTCTTTTAATAAAATAAAATTTTTAAAAGAAAATTATTTTATTTTTTAAACTTAATAACTAAAGATATTTGGAAATAATTGAGAATATGATCTTGTTAAGATTCAATTTGAGAAAGATTATGTAAAAGTTTTATATGAAAAAGTTTTGAGATATTTAAGGCTTAGAAACTCAATTTCAGTGAGATTCAAAAACTGTACCAAATTTATTTCTGTGGGATGGAAATTTAAAGAATTGAGAAAATGTACAGTTTATTGAAATGATGTTGTAAACCTTTAAGGTATTTAATAATTGAGTTTCTAAAACCCTTAACCAACTAAATACGCGAGTAGTTCATGCATCATGAATCATTAAAGTGAAATTAAATGATATTGTCTGGGGACGGATTATAGAAATCGAGGATACATTAGAGGATGCTTAATCACGAGCCTTGGGATGACAGGGTGTGAAAGGGTGCTTCAGGGGACCTGGGGTAGCTCCCTAGTGTCGGGTACTTTCACAATAAAAACTTTCTCAATCTAACTAGTCTCTAAGTGTTTCCATGCCAGTTGAGCTGTTCATATTATTATTATCCAGACTTATGGAACAGTGTAAACTCCTGGTTGGTCCAGTGCAAATTAAAATTTAAGGGCCCACATATATAAGTAACGATGCCTTGAGAAGACTAGACTTATTCAAAAAGCGCAATCCACCTCGTTTCAAGGGAGGATATAACCTTGATGAAGCACAAACCTGGATTTGAGAGATAGAGAAGATCTTTCGAGCATTGCAATGTAATGAAGCTGATAAGGTAGTCTTCGCTACTTATGCCTTATCTGAGGATGCCGAACATTGGTGGGATAGCATGCGTAGATAATTCGAAGTCAACGACATGGAGATCACTTGGAATCATTTTAAGGATATGTTTCTAGAGAAATACTTTCCAGCTGATGTTAAAGAGAAAAGACAATTCGAATTCCTGTCAAGGATATGACCATTGGAGAGTACGCATCCAGGTTTGAAGAGCTGTCTTGTTTTCATTCTCATTATAATGATGCTACTAACGAAGGTGATCGGTGCGCAAAGTTTGTAAATAGATTGCGACCAAAAATCAAAAAAGCTATACGAATGCAGGAAATCCATGAATTTTCTGTATTGGTAAATCGCTGCAGGATCTTTGAAGAAGATCATAAGGATAGAATGACCAAAAGTCGTGAGCCCATTCACAAGACAGGAGAAATGAGAAGTGGAGGACCTCATCATCACCGAAGAAAAGATTTCAGGAGAAATAAGCCTTACCAAGCACTATTTCGCCAGTTTGGAGCAGCATCTGTTCCTAATAGACCCCAAGCTTCAACTGGAAGCTATTACCCGACATCTGCACCAAATTTTAAATGTTTTATCTATGGAGGACCCCATTTGAAAAGGGATTGTCCTAAAAACACTTATGTTTGCTTTAAGTGTAACAAACCAGGTCATCACATCAAGGATTGTCCAGAGATAAAGAGGGAAAACCCTGAAGGTGCGAGTACAAGCATAAATACTCAGGGAGGCGTACACAGCGCAGTTGGAAGGTCGAAGGCGAAAGGAAAGGTTTCTGCAATCACCGGAGAAGAAGCATCTCATTCTGATTCCATGTTGGAAGGTAAGTGTATCATTAATAAGATTTCTTAAATTGTTATGTATGACTCAAGTGCATCACATTCCTTTATTGCCAATGACTGTGTAGAAAAACTAAAATTACCTGTGATAGAACTGCCATTTGACTTATCTGTACATACTCCTGGAAACAATCCCATTGTCACTTCTAAAGCCTGTTGGAAATGCCCTATTGTCATAGATGGTAGGGACTTTAAGGCTAATCTTTTCTATTTACCCTTTTCTCGCTTAAAAGTTATGATTGGGCTAGATTGGTTGTCTGACAATCATGTTCTAATAGATTGTCATAATAAAACAATAATGTTTAAAGAACCAGTAAATTTGGATCCTGAGGATTCGAGATTTCTAACCGCCAACCAAGTGAGTGCCTCCTTAAAAGGAGAGGCTCAAGGATTCATGTTATTGATTTCAACGAAAGGAGAGCAAGTATCAAAAATCAAAAATCTGTCAGTTGTGTGCGAATTTCCTGACGTTTTTCCTGAAGATATCCCTGGTTTACCCCCAGAAAGAGATGTAGAATTCGCCATTGATCTAGTACTTGGAGTTGGACCCATTTCAATTACACCATACCGAATGTCACCTCTAGAATTAGCAGAGTTGAAGAAACAACTTGAAGAGATGATAGAGAAGCAGTTTATACAACCCAGTGTATCCCCCTGGGGTGCACCAACGTTATTGGTTAAGAAAAAGGATGGTAGCATGAGGTTATGTGTAGATTATCAATAATTGAACAAGGTGACGATCAAGAACAGATATCCTCTGCTAAGGATTGACGACTTGATGGATCAGCTGCGTGGTGCCACAGTGTTCTCCAAAATTGATTTGAGGTCTGGATACCATCAAATAAGGGTGAAGAAAGAAGATGTGCCAAAAACTGCTTTTAGAACACGTTATGGCCATTATGAATATCTAGTAATGCCTTTTGGTGTAACTAATGCACCAGCCGTATTCATGGATTACATGAATAGGATTTTTCATCCATATCTAGATAAATTTATAGTGGTGTTCATTGATGATATACTAGTGTACTCTAAAAGCAAAGAAGAACATGTTGAACACTTGAAAATTGTGTTGGAAATCCTGAAAAAGAAACAACTGTACAAAACTGTCAAAGTGTGAATTCTGGTTGGAAGAAGTGAACTTTTTAGGACATGTAATTAGTCAAGGAGGAATAGCTGTAGACCCTTCCAAGGTGGAAACAGTTTTGAAATGGGAGAGACCAACCACAATTACTGAGATCAGAAGTTTCTTAGGCTTGGCTGGATACTATAGGAGATTCATTGAAGGATTTTCAAAGTTAGGATACCCACTGACCAACTTAACATGGAAAGGACAACCTTTTGTGTGGACGACACAATGCGAGAATAGTTTTCAAAAGCTGAAAGATCGACTTACTTCTACGCCGGTGTTAGTACTCCCTGATCCACATCGAAGTTTTGAAGTTTACTGTGATGCATCTAAGCAAGGACTAGGAAGTGTACTCATGCAAGACAAGAAGGTTGTAGCCTATGCGTCGCGCCAATTAAGGCAACATGAGATTAATTACCCTACCTATGACTTAGAGTTAGCCGTTGTAGTTTTTGCCTTAAAGATTTGGAGGCATTATCTATACGGTACAACATTCGATGTGTTTAGTGATCATAAGAGTCTCAAGTATTTATTTAACCAAAAGGAGTTAAACATGAGGCAACGTAGATGGATGGAGTTCTTAAAGGACTACGACTTTGAGTTGCAATACCATCCTGGAAAAGCGAATGTAGTAGCTGATGCTTTAAGTCAAAAGTCTCTACATGCGTCCACAATGATGATTAAAGAGCTGGAATTAATAGAGAACTTCAGAGATCTTAACCTAGCAGTAAAGGTTAATGCTAACAGCTACAAATTAGAAGCGTTGCAAGTGACAAGTGAATTCCTGAGGCAATTTTTAGAGGCTCAACGAGAGGATGAATCCCTGCAAGAGAAGAAAGAACTCTCGAAACAAGAAAAAGAAGTCGAGTTTAATATGGGAAATGACCAATTGTTAAGGTATAAGGGTCGAGTGTGTATCCCTGATCAAGAGGAGTTGAGGAAAGCGATTTTGAAAGAAGGCCAAAAAAGTTATATGAGCATTCATCCCGGAGCTACTAAAATGTATCAAGATTTAAAAAAGTTATTTTGGTGGCTTGGAATAAAGAAAGCGGTGGCAGAGTACGTGGTTGCATGTCTAATTTGCTAGAAGGTTAAAGTGGAACATCAAAAACCCCCTGGAATACTACAATCAATGGAAATACCAGAATGGAAATGGGATAGCATTACCATGGATTTTGTGACTTCTTTACCCAAAACTCCATTAGGACATGATTCAATATGGGTAATAGTTGATAGACTAACAAAGTCTGCCCACTTCATTCCCATCAATATTCGTTACTCAATGGAGAAGCTGGCGAAATTATACATCGAGGAGATTGTGAGATTGCATGGAATTCCTTCAAGTATCATTTTTGATCGGGACCCTCGTTTTACGTCATAATTCTGGAAAAGTTTGCAAAAGGCTTTGGGAACAAGACTTCATTTGAGTTCAGCATATCATCCTCAGACAGATGGACAATCAGAAAGAACAATTCAATCTCCAGAGGACTTGTTACGAGCTTGTGTGTTAAAGCATAAAGGAAGTTGGAATCAATTCTTACCATATGTGGAATTCACCTACAACAACAGTTTTCATGCTAGCATTGGCATGGCACCTTTTGAAGCATTATATGGAAGAAAATGTAGGACCGCACTATGTTGGTTTAAGACTGGTGAAAACTTGATGCTAGGACCAGAGTTGGTACAACAAACCACGGATAAAATCAAAATGGTTTAGGAAAAGATGAAGGCAGCACAAAGCAAGCAGAAAAGTTACTATGACAAAAGAAGGAAGCCGCTCGAATTTCAAGAAGGCGATCATGTATTCTTGAAAGTCACACCTACGACTGGGGTCGGTCGGGCAATGAAATCTCGAAAACTAACTCCTAGATTTATTGGTCCATATCAAACAATTCATAAAGTTAGTCCTTTTGCCTACCAAATAGCATTACCACCTTTTCTTTCTAATATCCATAACGTTTTTCATGTGTCAAACTTACGAAAGTATATATCTGATCCTACACATGTTATTGAACCTGATGTCATACAAGTTAAAGATAATCTTACATATGATGCACCACCTGTTAGAATAGCTGACACAAGAATAAAACAGCTAAGTGACAAGGCAATTTCACTCGTAAAGGTCATTTGGAGAAAAACGAGAGGAGAAGATGCTACGTGGGAACTAGAAACTGAGATGAAAGAGTTTCATCCCCATTTGTTTTACTGAATAATGTAAATTTTGAGGACGAAATTTTTCTAAGCGGAGTAGAGTTGTAACACCCCTTTTTTTATTTTATTTATTACAAAAAATTTTATATTAAAATCTTGATGGAATTTGACTATAGACCTTCAGAAGTTTTTGATAAGTATATTTTTCAGAATTTATTTTAAAAAAATTTAAACAAATAAATAAATAAATAATTTAAAAAAACAAAAAATTACTATTTGCACCCCTTAAATACTATTTGCACCACCCTCTAAATTGCTATTCGTACCCCCAAAATTACTATTCACACCCCCTCATAATTCATCAAAATCCTTCACGTGAAAATCACTGTGCGTTTCTGAAATTTTCAAACTTTGCACAGTAACCTATATGAAAATTTCAAAATTTGCACAGTACTTTTATAATAAAATATTCAAATGCACAGTAACTGATTTTGCTATAAATAGAGGGGCGAGGCACCGTGTTTTCACTGAAAATTGAAAAGTTAGTAGTGTTGGGAGGAGAGTGCTAAGTGAAGAGAGGAAGATATTTTTCAAAGGAAAGAGGTTCTGCTAAAATTCTAAGGTAAGAATACCTTTCTTTTATATTTTTTAGGGTTATTTTCATATCGTTTTTAGAAATCTATTATTATACTGGAAATAATATTATTTTAAGTTACTATTCTAAATAGTAAAATACTATTTTAATAGTAATTTACTATTTGAATAGTAATTTACTATTTGAATAGTAATTTACTATTACTGTTACTATTTACCTTCACTATTCATGTTTTACTATTTATTGTTACTATTCACGATTTACTATTTACTGTTACTATTCATGATTTACTGTTTACTGTTACTATTTACTATTCACTATTTACTATTCAAAATTTATCATTTCTGTTTTAAGTATAAATCTTAATTTTCATCTTGTAACTATATTAAAATGAAATTGATATGTTTTAGAACTCGGAGACGAGACGCGTACGGATCTTCAATAACGAATCAAGATACAAGAGGTAAGGGGGAGTGAGATAAGAATATAATAGGAAAAGACATAAGAATAATGGGAGGAGTCTCCTACTCCTTTTAAATTAAATAATATTATTATTTTAAAATATTAACTTTTAACTTAAAATTTATAATAAAATTTAAATTAAATACCTGATGTAACTAACTCTAAAATACCTATGCAAATACCTGGATAACCTATACGAACTGGACTGAACCTATGCAAGGACTTGGATTATTATGACCTGTATGGACTTATGGACTGAACTATACCTATGCGAGGATTGGACTATATGGACCTACATAGACCCATACAGGGAATGGACTATAAAGACTCAAAATCAATCTTATTAATCTAAATAACCATTAAGATTTGAATTACATTATGAGTGATATTTAATTTATTTGAATTGTTTATAATTGATAATATTTGATTTTGATTGATATTTAATTGTGATTAATAATATTTGATGTGATTGATGATATTTAATTATAATTTATAATGCTTGATTTTGATTGATGATTTTGTGATGTGGAGTTTGAGCATATAGCGAGCATGACGGAAAGCTAAAATTCAATAAGAATTTTTTTTACCTTACTCTTTAAATTTTTAATACTTTAAATCTTCTCTTCTTAGAAATTATTTTCAATATTTAGAATAAAATAAATTAGTATTTAATTTAGAAAGAAGACATTTTATAAAAATTAATTTATAACAAATTGAGATAATTAAATCTTGAATTAAAGAAAAATTTTGTAATTTTAAGTGTTTTTGGTTAATGATTCAAAGATTATTCTCTTTTAATAAAATAAAATTTTTAAAAGAAAATTATTTTATTTTTCCAACTTAATAACTAAAGATATTTGGAAATAATTGAGAATATGATCTTGTTAAGATTCAATTTGAGAAAGATTATGTAAAAGTTTTATATGAAAAAGTTTTGAGATATTTAAGGCCTAGAAACTCAATTTCAGTGAGATTCGAAAATTGTACCAAATTTATTTCTGTGGGACAGAAATTTAAAGAATTGAGAAAATATACAGTTTATTGAAATGATGTTGTAAACCTTTAAGGTATTTAATAATTGAGTTTCTAAAAGCCTTAACCAACTAAATACGCGAGTAGTTCATGCATCATGAATCATTAAAGTGAAATTAAATGATATTGTCTGGGGACGGATTATAGAAACCGAGGATACATTAGAGGGTGCTTAATCACGAGCCTTGGGATGAGAGGGTGTGAAAGGGTGCTTCAGGGGACCTGAGGTAGCTCCCTAGTGTCGGGTACTTTCACAATAAAAACTTTCTCAATTTGACTAGTCTCTAAGTGTTTCCATGCCAGTTGAGCTGTTCATATTTTTATTATCCGGACTTATAGAAAAGTGTAAACTCCTGGTTGGTCCAGTGCAAATTAAAATTTAAGGGCCTAAGTAAGTCATGATGAAGATATTGCATAACATTTATGCATTCATAATTGATTGTGTATGTGATTGTGATTGATATTATTATGTATTGGTTTGTGAAAACCCTTTGTTGCTTATGTCTTATTCGAGAATATTATATTCTATTTCTCACTCCCTTCTCCGTGTTTTTGTTTCATATGTTTTAAATTGATGGTTCAGAGGGAAGGATCGAAGAATCTCGGCAGTAAATATAGTACGGGAGCTCGGTATGAATACCGTGGTCCAATAAATAAATAATGTTATTAAGTAACTGCTTCTGGGCCATGGAGTTTTCTCTCTTTCTTATAATGTTTGATGTTTATTTTCTTCGGATGAATGTACAATTACTTTATAAAGTTTTAATAATATTTATGAGGTATTTCAGAAATAATGTATGTAATTTATTCCTATAGTTTCTTTTCAACAATCATATTTTTTTTAAAAAAATTTCAAGAATTTTTTTAGAATTTATTAAGGTGTAATCGAGGGTCTTACAAATAATGCCCACGAAAATATGACAAAATCGAGCGGCTGAATTTTTGCATGATTTTTTGTAGCCATGCTTAGAAAGGCATTGTAGGGTGGTTCCTAAAGTTTCATCAGATTTCTCCATGGGAAGGGACTGATTTTCTCCAACGATGAATTTTTAGTCATATTTAAAGGCAAAAGCCCATGAAAACATGAAGAAACTGCGCTGTTGAATTTTTCATGATTTTTTGTGGCAATGCTTAGAAAGACATTTTAACGTTGCCCCAAAGGCATTTTTCATCAGATTTCTCTAAAGAAAAGGTGTATCTTTTTTCCAACGATGAATTTTTAGCCAAAAATGAAGGCTAATGCCCAAGAAAATATGATAAAATCAAGTGGTAATGTTGTCCCTGAAAGGTTGTAAGGTTGTCCCTGAAAATTCATCAGATTTCTCCAAGGTACGGGGCAAATTTCCTCACACAATAAATTTTTAACCAAATTTAAAGGTTAATGCCCACGAAAATATGACAAAACTAAGCGGTCGAGTTTTCGTATGATTTTTTATAACCATGCTTAGAAATGCACTATAGGGTTGTCCCTAAAGTTTCATAAGATTTCTCCTAGGGAAGGGGCATATTTTCTCCAACGATGAACTTTGAAGGCTCATGCCACGAAGATCTGATAAAATTGAGCGGTTAAATTTTTGTATGATCTTTTACGACCATGCTTAGAAAGAACTAGTATGGTTGTCCCTGAAGTTTCATTAGATTTCTCCAAGGGAAGAGGTAGATTTTCTCCAACGATGAATTTTTAGCCAAATTTGAAAGCAAATGCCTATGAAAACATGACGAAACTGAACTGTTGAATTTTTCATAATTTTTTGTGGCAATGCTTAGAAAGACATTTTAAGGTTGTCCTTCAAGTTTTATTAGATTTTTCTAAAGGAAGGGGTAGATTTTATCGAAGGATGAGTTGTTATTCAAATTTGAAGTCTAATGCCCAACAAAATATGATAAAATCGAGCGGTTAAATTCTTGCTTTATTTTTTATGGTCATGCTTAAAAAGCCTTTCTAGGCTTATCCTTGAAGCTTCATTAGATTTATCTAAGGCAAGGGGCATATTTTCTCCAACAATGAATTTTTAGCTAAATTTGAAGGTTAATGCCCATGAAAATATAACAAAATCGAGCGGTTGAGTTTTTATATGATTTTTTGTAGCCATGCTTAGAAAGGCATTGTAGGGTTGTCCCTAAAGTTTCATCAGATTTCTCCATGGGAAGGGATTAATTTTCTCCAACGATGAACTTTTAGTCATATTTGAAGGCAAAATCCCATGAAAACATGAAGAAACTACGCTGTTGAATTTTTCATGATTTTTTGTGGCAATGCTTAGAAAGGCATTTTAACGTTGCCCCAAAGGCATTTTTCATCAGATTTCTCCAAAGGAAGGGATATATTTTTTCGAACGATGAATTTTTAGCCAAAATTGAAGGCTAATGCCCAAGAAAATATGGTCATCTTCTTCGTAGGCGTTGGCCTTCAAAATTTAATTAAAAATTCATCCACTTGAGAAAAATTATGAAACTTTGGGAATAAGAAAATAGTGTGTTTCTAAGCATTGCTATTAAAAACCATCCAAAAATCTGAGCTCTAGGTATCATTTTCCTTTTATTAGGATTTACATTGAATATTTTATTTTATTTTTGTTAAAATCTGAACCTTCCCTTGAAGAAAATCGATGAAACTTTGGGGACGATCTTATAATGTCTTTCTAAGCATGACTGTAAAAAATCATGTAAAAATTCAACAATTCGATATGGTCATCTTTTACCTGGTATCAATCTTCATAATTTTATTAAAAATTCATCTGCTGGAGAAAAATTATGAAACATTGGGAACAAGAAGGTAATGTGCTTCTAAGCATTGCTGCAAAAAAATACAAAAATCCAAGCTCTGGATACCACTTTCTAGTTATTGGGATTTTACGCTGAATATTTTTAAAAAATTGTTCCTTCTCATGGAGAAAACTGATGAAACTTTGAGGACAAACTTAAAATGTCTTTCCAAGTATGATCACAAAAATTCAATTGCTCAGTATGGTCATCTTTTTCGTGGGCATTAGCCTTCAAAATTTAATTAAAAATTCATCCGTTAGAGAAAAATTATGAAACTTTAAGAATAATAAGATAGTCTATAAAACCATGCAAAAATTTGAGTTCTGGTTACCATTTTCTACTTATTGTGATTTTACGCTAAATAGTTTTTAAAAAAAAAGATTTGTCCCTTCCAGTGGAGAATGAAACTTTGAGGACAGCCTTAAAATGTCTTTCTAAGCATTGCCACAAAAAATCGTGTAATAATTCAACTGCTCGGTATAGTCTTCTTATTCATGGGCATTAGCCTCAAAATTTAATTAAAAATTCATCCATAGAAAAATTATGAAACTTTGAGAAATAATTAAAATTTTCTTTCACTCAGCGCAATTTTGTTATGAAAATTATTCTTAAATTTTGATAAATGTTCCATTAAATTTGGTTGATTTTTTAAAATTAGTTACCTTATAAGATAGTCAAGTAAATAATTATTTAATTATATTAATCACCAAAAAGTTGTTGACCATAATTTAATTAGGAAGGATAACATTAAGTTTAACGTGATCTTGAATTTGAATTTTATGTTTCGCTATTGTCACCTGTCATACTTGTTTAGGTGATCTTTTTTTGAAAGCAAAAAAAAGTTACGTTCAAGGCATTCAAAAATCATTTTTAAGCATAGCTAACCAATCTATTTAATAAGGATGAATAATGCAATTATAAAAGTATTATTGTAATCATCATATTAATCTTTTATTGTTCCCTATCGGATCAGAGGGGCCCCATGGTACCCCTTCATCCCATTAATTTAGCAGATAATGATTCTCCATTATCCCATCAGAAGTGGTTATATCTATTTCTGGACTTGGGCCTGGTTTCCCCTTTTTCTCCTTTACTTTACAAGTGTATAAATACGGCTTATAGGCTCACATTGTAACCTAAGTGACACATATAGAGATTAATAAACCTAATTCTTAGGAGGATTTTCTTAGGGTTTCGTGCTCTAAGCTCTGTGTGTGAACATTTTGGCGCCCACTGCGGGGTCTGGTAAAACGGTTCCTACTCACAAATCTTAAAATCAAAAAGAGCTAATCGAAAGCGATTGAACCAACATGTCGAACATTTGAAGAATCGTGACTTGGGACTCTGTGATATGTACTCTTTCCAGATAAGTACATTTGTGCTTTTAATTTTCACTAATCCTGATTCTCGCCATTCCATAATTAATTGGTCCTACGTGATAACATTCAAATGACGTCGGCTAAATGTGGCTAGTGAATCCAAACACTAATTTATATTTCGTAAATGTCAATATAAATTTCGTCAACGCCAAATTTCACAAATGTTATATGGTTTAACAATTATACCTTTTAGATTTCTATACTTTACTTCTAAAAATTAATAAATCCTTGAACCTGCATGTGCAAGATACGGAAGGTAATATTATGCATATTTGATTAGTGATCTGGGTGGTAACATTACTGGGCGAGGTCTGAATGCATCACGTCAGGTCACCAATAAGAACTGGCAAATTACGACCGGAGTCCTAAGTCATATGATGACTACGGATTTTCCCCCTCAACCCCGGTCAATGACTTACAATCCGATAACCCGTCAGAAGAGGTATGGGCAACCTGACCCTGCAGACACTGTACCTACAGTAAGCTAGAAAGATAGTCAAATCACTTCCGAAACTAAGGTAAACCCTATAAATACAACTCATTTATTATTGAAAAAGAGCTGATCGAATTCCTGTAAGTTACCTCTGTAACCTTAAATTACTTTGGTTACCCTACGGACTTAAGCATCGGAGAATATTCTACAAGTACCCCTCCGGTGCGGTTTTGAAGCGCCAATATGGATTAAGACATCAATTAGCACCTTTACTCGAAGAGCCTTAGATTCCCACTGAAGTGAGGTATATAATACCGTATTCTACTGAGACAGTGTAAATTAAGAGCACGAGAGGTAACTCCGGTTAGGAGACTGAACTAGGATTCCGGTCAGGACAGTCAATACCGACCCCGGATTCCAGGACAGATCAATTAGATTGCAAATACAAAATGATATTTCAATATATTATTCGCGGATTTCCTTTCAAAATATTCATGTTTTATTCGAAGCGATGCCCCCTATTAATGCACGATAGCTTCAATTTTAGTGAGCTACTCTCTTTTATATATATCTTCAAAATGGCATCATGTTAATCTGCTATTCGCACCATGTCATGGTTTTTTAGAAACCTTATTTTCTATAATTTTGCTATTCTTGATTTTCAAAATATCTTTGACGCTATATACGGAAATCAATTTCCAAATCGGATAAGGCATATGTTATTGTGTTTTTATAATAAGCCCATCCTGATTCAATTTTTATACTTTGTTAACGCGGTATGCAAATTGTTGTGTGGATGAATGCTAATCAATTGACCAGATTTTATTCGTTGTGCTGGCATTGATTCCAATATTTATAAAATTAACAATATTAAAGAATCAACGATTGATACTTCGCAATGCCACACGATTGTGCCTTGGTGGGACCCATTTCTCTTTTTATTGGGTGGTTAACATGTGTATCCATATTGGAGAAGTTCACGTTATGGGCTAAGGAAAAAATTTGATTATGTATTATTCACGCGAGGCAGGCTGCAAGGGGCACAAAAACTAGACAAATTTTATTTTTTCAATTGCTATGTAAAGAAGAATTGAATCAGAGAGAAAGAGGACATTCGCTTGAACAGTGAAAAGTTTTTCATATATATATATATATATATATATATATATATATTAATGAGTCAACCTCGAAAATGACTGGAACCGAGTATATGCTTAGTGATGTGATGGAGCCTCACCTTTTCGTCATTCGTAAACAGAAGAGAAATAGCCCTGACAAAGTCACTCCTATGCTTGCATATTACATCCTCGATGGTTCTATTTACCAGGCTCCTCAACTTTGCAATGTCTTTGCTCTTCAAATATCCTCACTTCCACGTAGAAGCATACGGAAGCTAATCAGCCGAGTAAGAAAGCAGACACAGACCAAAGGGCACAAGGTGGAGAATGAATGATATTTGACGAATACAAACTTGCTTAATGAAGTCAATTCTGATCTCACTCCTTGTAGATCATGTATATTCATGTGTATCCATTATTGGGTAATCAACAAGTGATTTGGTGAAGGATAATACACAAAAGGGTGTTACACAACCAAGATATCCATCATTACAGTTCCAAGAGAAGCATCACACAGACCACGGAAGAAACAAGGGACATTCGAATCAATATGCAACTGGCTAAACAGTCCAAATTTAGCGCAATTCCATCAGGAGGCAGCAAGTCAACGACTACAATCTATCCACCCACCTTTAAACTTCTCCAATTTAAAAAGGAGATGCGTCTATAGCCTTCCTTTCCTGAACAATTAATAAAGAGGTCATATGCAACCTAACTTACTGACATTACATATTTAGTCAACCTATATACAGGAACAATAAGATGGGACAATTATAAAGCATGCAGTAGGGAAGTAGACATGGTGTAGGAAAGCAGAAGGCAGAAGGCCGAAGCAACCTCCAGGTTTCACTAAAGAAGCACTATAGAAACAGCGTCTGTATCAGAAGAAACTAGCATCGCGTACCCTATGTTGATCATTAAACGGAAGTGGAACACTAAGTGCAATTAACAACAGAGACTAGAAGAGTTAGAAATATACGATCTGCAATTAGATTGAAAAGAAGAGGCAAAGCAAGACTACTTTATCCCCGATCTATACTCACTTATATCTAACCAATTAATTACAGGAAAACAAAAGCCAAGCGCATACGGACTTGCGATTATAGATTAGAAGAGATAATATGGTTGAATGTGTCTCGAGGGTCAAAGAAACCTTATGGGATCAGGGCTATAGATTGGATAACAACCTTGTGTGATCATCATATTCCCTTGCACCTGTCGAGCCATTCTTTCGCCAAACAGCCAGCAAGAAAAACCCCTAGCATTAGATGTTGATCAAAGCCTAAAGGCGATTACTCGAGTACCAAAAAGAACAAATAGCTGTTAGCTACTATTCAATTGGCTCAAAGTTCTAGCCAGCACAATGCACTTCTACTAGCTCCATCATCAGCCCCATGGTCAGGATCAAAAAGTTGACATTGCATCTCGAATGTTTGAAGAGTCATGACACACTACATCTAAAAATGTCAGCAAAATACGAAAAGCCCGAGCGCGGAGTCGATCCCTCGACATACGATCTAAAGGCTTGAATCCGTTCAAGTATTACATAAAGTTTGAGGTCGGAATCGATCCCTCGGTATACGATCTAAAGCCTTGAATCCGTTCAAATATTATGAAAAGTCCAAGGTCGGAATCGATCCCTCGGCACATGATTTGAAGGCTTGAATTCGTTCAAGTATTACGAAAAGTCCAGGGTCAGAATCGATCCCTTGGCACACAATCTGAATGCTTGAATCTGTTCAAGTATTATGAAAAGTCTGAGGTCGTAATTGATCCCTCGGCACATGATCTGAAGGCTTGAATCCATTCAAGTATTACAAAAAGTCTGAGGTCGGAATCGATCCCTTAGCACATGATCTGAAGGCTTGAATTCGTTCAAGTAGTCCGAGGTCAAAATCGATCCCTTGACACACAATCTGAATGCTTGAATCCATTCAAGTATATGAAAAGTCCAAGCGGAATCGATCCATCAGCACATGTTTTGAAGGCTTAAATCCGTTCAAGTAAATCCTGAGCGCGGAATCGATTCCATGTTTTGAAGGCTTGAATCCATTCAAGTAAAGCCCGAGCGCGGAATTGATCCCATGTTTTGAAGGCTTGAATCTATTCAAGTAAAGCCCGAGCGTAGAATCGATCCCTCGGCACATGTTTTGAAGGCTTGAATCCGTTCAAGTAAAGCCCGAGCACAGAATCGACCCATTGGCACATGTTTTGAAGGCTTGAATCCATTCAAGTAAAGCCTGAGGGTGGAATCGATCCCTCAGCACATGTTTTGAAGGCTTGAATCCGTTCAAGTAAAGATCGAGCGCGAAATTGATCCCTCGACACATGTTTTGAAGGCTTGAATCCGTTCAAGTAAAGCCCGAGTGCAGAATCGATCTCTCGGCAACCTTGAAGATAAGCCCAAGCATGAGCCCTCAATAATTTTGAAGACAAGCTCGAGCACGAGCTCTCGGCAATTTTGAAGACAAGCCCGAGGATGAGCTCTCGGCAATCTTAAAGACAAGCCCGAGCATGAGCCCTCAGCAATTTTGAAGAAAAGCCCGAGCATGAGCTCTCGGCAACCTTGAAGACAAGCCCGAGCACGAACCCTCAGCAATTTTGAAGACAAGCCTGAGCACGAGCTCTCGGTAATTTTGAAGATAAGCCCGAGCACGAGCTCTCGGCAACTTTGAAGATAAGCCCGAGCACAAGTTATTAGCCATTTCAAAAACCCGCAATACAGTAAGTAACGTGAAGCCCAATACGCTAAGACCTAAGTAACACCACTAAAAAAACAACTGTTAGCGACGGACAGAATTGGTCGCTAATCAATGGAATTCCCGTCGCTAAAACCATTAGCGACGGCGTCACAGACGGGAAAGTAGACGTCGCTAAAACCCTCGTCGAAAACACATCAGCGACCACATACATGCCGTCGCTAACTTATTGACGGCGTAAGGCCGTCGCTAACATCGTCTCTGCCCCAATAACTGCTGCCGTCGCTAAGTGTTGCCATACAGCGACCTCGAGACCCCGTCGCTACTAATAGACACCAGCGACCACCCCGTGCCGTCGCTAGATGTAGTGATACAGCGACCAATACATTCCGTCGCTAGTGGTTGTCAGGTCGCGACCACACGTTTCCGTCGCTAGTGGTTGCGATGTAGCGACCAAGGATTCCCGTCGCTAGTGGTTGTCAGGTAGTGACCACAACGTCCGTCGCTAGTGTTAATAAGTCAGCGACGGACGGGTACCGTCGCTAACGAGAATTTTTAAATTTTTTTAAAATTGATCCAATATTGACTGGTTTTGTTAATTTAGCTTTAAAAATATCTTAATATTTTGTATTTTGTATTGGCTGATAAAATTTTATAATTAAATTAAAATAATTTTTTTGAAGTAATGAATTATTATTAAAAACAAAATAATAGATTAAATTAATTTATGAAATAGGTTAAATTAGTAATGATAGGTAGAAAGGCTTTGTGATTTGAATGTAATTACCATTAAATATTGACATAATAAATAAAGAATGACAAACTAAATACTGAATGAAAATATAACATAACTAAAAATCAAATATACAATGTGTATAAATAAAAGAACTACAATCAAGGTGGTGGGGGATCCTGGGGTGGTGGTGGGGGCGCCTGTGAAGTGGGGGGAGGTAGCCTCGCCATCAACTGCATCAGTAGCTCCTGCTGCTGAGCAAGTTGCCGACGAGTCTCGGCGTGCTGCTCCTCGGCCCGCTGTCGGTCCGCCTCGGCCTTCTGTCGGTCCGCCTCGTGCCGCTCCAACAGCAACTGCCTCTGACGTCGCTCCTCGTGTAGCTCATCGTTCAGGTTTTGAATTACCTGAACGACCTCAGTCGGAAGACCAGAGGAAGACGAAGAGGAAGGGGTCTTCCCCTTTTTCGCCAGCTGCGTGCCGACGCCACCCAATCCAAACACCCTCCCTTTCTTGTTCACACCGCCAACAGCCTCCATATAGATGGCGTTGTCGTCAGAACAAGATAGGGTGGGAGGAACCTCCCCTGCAGGGGTGGAAGCCACCAGGTCCGCCTCCTTCTCGGCCCTCCTGGCCTGATACGCCTCCTGTAAATTCAAAAACAACGATAGGATTAGTAAGCTGATTTGTAAGTAAATTAAAAGCATGTGTCAGTTAAAAGTAAATACCGCTAGCTCCGTAGTCTTCTGGTTTACCCATGCACCGGCTTTGTTCTTCTTGGTCATTTGCATGACCTCAAACAAAGAAGGCTCCCGGTGCTCCCTCTGCTCCTGTGGTGGACAAAAAACATTGAGATTATTATTTGTAAACATGTAAGACGAATGATAATAGAAATGTTTAACATAAATATACTTACAAATCTTTTCTTGTGCTCGAGGGTTGAAATGCTACCCCCAGTGTAAACCGAGGCTGCAGCATCGGCGGCTCTGTTGGCCCTATTCCGAGCACTCGCCTGCTGGAATGGGACCCCGCCCCACTTCTGGACCATCCCGTCCCAATGGTCCTCCGGGATCCAACGAGGGCGCTCACCCTTGTCCCTCACCTTCCAAAGGGTACTCTTGATGATTTTGGAGGTCTTTGTGGCAAAGACCTTCCTAATCTCATCAATCATACCCTCCGCCCACTGGTAATCACGCTGTAAAATGAATTGAGAAATCAAAATTAATAACAGGTCTATTTTACAAATCAAGTCACAATAAATGAGCTAGGAACTTACCGAGAAGGTGTCAAACCACCTATCTTGCACAACCTTCCCAGCATCTGTCCAAGATATATATGGACCATCCCACTGGGCCTTCAAAACCTTAGTAATCGCTTTGGTAGTGCGACTACTATCAACAAAGCTGTAATGACAACAATTATGTTAGGAGTAAAACAACACACAATCTAGGGAGACACCCAAAATTTCGGCAGAGTCTCCCCTGTAAATGTAACATTTCCAAGTTTACATAGTTACCCTGTTACAAACAGAAGAGTGCCCAGTACAATTCAATCTATACAAGTACTAATTAAAGTAACATCCAATAAACCAACAAGTCTTTCTACTAAAGTTTAATATAAAGTGTCATACAAATAACATAAAAGTATTTGAGGTTTAGTCACTTACTCGTCTCCGGCCGGCACGGGTACCAACATGGGCAGAGGGGATGCCGGAGGTGGGGTCGCCTGATGGCCATGGTCCTCTAAGCCACCAACTCCAGGAGTCTGCTCTGGGGTGGTCAGCTATGGGGGTGATGGGGTGGTCTGCTGTGGTGGTGGTGATGGAGTGGTCTGCTGTAGTGGTGATGGAGTGGTCTGCTGTAGTGGTGATGGAGTGGTCCGCTGTGGTGGTGATGGAGTGGTCTCCTGCCCTGGGGTAGGAGTCCCCAGACGGGAAGCCGGGGTCCTGGACCCACCACCCCTACTGAAGGGCAGTCGACGTCCCGTCATCTGTGGATAAAATAATGAACAAAAAAGGTTAGTCTCAGGATATATATAAACCTATGTATATATGTTTAACAACTACATACTCTGTGTCTGTTTCAGTTTCAAATTCCCCCTCAGTTTCAGTGTCACTGTGGTAATCTGTTTGAACAAGTTCATCAGTATCCAAATCAGCCCTAGACCGTTTTGATCGAGAGACAAGGTCTTTGTCAATGTGTTCACCCCCCGTAGTGGCGAGTGTCTCATCCATTATGACTGGATCAATGTTGAACAACAAAGAGGCATCGTTGAGCTCGTGTGGTGCAAGCTGATAAGCGTCATCAACCTCCTCAGAGACATTGTCAGTGATCTGACTTCGGGCCTTGGCCTTGATTACTGCATACCAGTCCCGATGTCCTCCCGGGAAGTCGGTGTAATAAACCTGCTCAGCTTGTTGGGCAAAAATGAAGGGATCAAACCCTTTATATCTACCATTCTTCTTGACCTCAACTAAGCCGTAGTTGTTGTCAACCTTTGTTCCAACACCGATTGTGTTGTCGAACCAATCACATTTGAATAGAACAATATCTCTTCTTAGTCGTCCAGAGAATGAAACTTCAACAATCTCCGTCAGCACTCCATAAAAGTCTTCTTCCAACTGACCGGCGGTGCCTTTAACACAAACCCCGTAGTTATGGGTGCGCATCCCTTCACTCCATTGAAGAATATTAAACTTGTAGCCATTTACGTAGTAAATAGGCCATTTTTTAACAGTCTTCACCGGCCCCCAAGAAAGGGCTTGGAGTAAAGAATCTTCAATATGGTTGTTAGGGTCTTGTATCTATGTACAACATAAGAAGTAGGTCATTGTTACCATATTGACGGGAGTTAGAAGCAAATAGGCTTAAAAACACTTGGAATACGGGTCTTACATGTTGCGCGAACCAACCAACGAACTTGGATGACACCTCACTATGAATTTGGTCATCAGTTAAATCATTTTGATCAAGTTTTAGCATATCTGTGTATAAGCTATTGAAAGAAACAAATAAGTTTAATATAAAAGCTACGTTAAGAATGTATAATATAACTTCTATGACTTACTCAATAAAGGGTTCCACTTCTGGGCAATTGAGAAGAATGTACAAGTGAGCCGCCTTTCGATCTTTCTCATCAATGTAACATTTTGTGAGCCTGCCCCCCGGGTGACCAGGATAGTTGAAAATCGACGTTTGTTCATCAAACCCTGTGCGGCTGGCTACCCCAAGATTGTGGGGAATTCTACTCATTCTATTTTCTATCTCCGTTGGAAAATAGAAAGAAGCAAAGGTTGTCATTTCTTCGACTAAGTATGCCTCACAAATTGAAGCTTCAACGCAGGCTTTGTTCGACACTTTATCTTTTAAAGAGCGTAAGAATCTTCAACATCATTAACAAGATGGTGTTAAGTTAGAAAATACTATTATAAGCACGATTTGCAACTAAATTAAAGAGTTCACCAAGCATTCACCTTTCGAATGGATACATCCAACGATACTGCACTGGGCCACCAACCAAGGCCTCGTACGGTAGATGGATAGGCAAATGCTCCATGGAGTCAAAAAAAACTTGGTGGGAAAATCTGCTCCAACTTACAAATCAATACCGGGATAGTTTCTTCCATCTTCACAAGTTTCTCCACACTCAACGAAGTAGCCGTCAACTCCTTAAAGAAGTGACTCAACTCCACTAACGGTTTCCAAATAGGCTTCGGTAAGGCATGAAACGCGTACGGGAGTAGTTGTTGCATAAACACATGGCAATCATGACTTTTCATGCCAAACACTCTGCCCTCCTTCACGTCGACACATCTACTCAAGTTAGAAGCGAATCCGTCAGGCAGGGTCAACCCATTCATCCAAATACACACAGCAATCTGTTGTGGTCTAGTTAAAGCATATTTTGCATGGGGTTTAAACATTCTTCCACGTCCCGCATCCCTCAACTCCAACTCCTTCCTAGAACACCAAATCGGAAGGTCTAGACGACTCTTCTCGTTGTCCTTTGTTCTCCCTTTGATGTCCATAACAGTGTCAAAAATATTCATGAAAACATTACGTTCAGTGTGCATCACATCAATGTTGTGTCTTAACAACAAGTCTTTCCAATATGGCAAATCCCACAACACACTCTGCTTCACCCAGTGGTGCTCCTTACCGTAACCCGCAAACTCCTTAACACTCTTGTCCCAGATGTAAGGATACTCTTCGACCCTCTGCCAAACCCGTGCACCAGATAACCTACGGGGTGGAGGTTCATTAACAACCTTGTTCTTCTTAAAAGCGGTTTTGTTCCTCCTAAACGGGTGATCCAACGGTAGAAACTTTCTATGACAGTCAAAGAAACTTGTCTTGCCACTAACAGGGAGTGATTCCCCCCCGGTATGTTCCATGCATACAGGGCAAGCTAGCTTCCCAGACGTGGACCATCCAGAAAGCATACCGTAGGCCGGGAAGTCATTAATAGTCCACATCAAAACAGCACGCATCATAAAGTTGTTCTTCAAAGACGCATCGTAAGTCATTACCCCGACATCCCATAACTGTGATAACTCTTCAACCAACGGTTGCAAAAACACGTCTATGTTCGCCTTTGGATTTTTGGGTCCTGGAACCAGTACAGCTAGAAACATGACCTCCCTCTTCATACACATATCAGGAGGCAGATTGTATGGGGTCAGGATGACTGGCCAACAAGAGTAAGCTCTTCCGTATTGACCGAAAGGGTTAAACCCATCAGTACATAATCCAAGTCTTACATTTCGCGACTCGCCAGAAAAGTCCGGATATAGCTCATCCAAACACTTCCATGCTTTCCCGTCGGAAGGATGGCAAAGAAACCCCTCTTGTGTTCGGTTCAGAGCATGCCAACGCATGTGTTTTGCCGTGGACAATAAGGCATACAGGCGTTGAAGACGCGGTGTTATAGGGAAGTACCACATTTTCTTCCTGGCCGTCCGGGTTACCTTCCCTCTCCTTTTAACGGTCTTGTAGCGTTCCTCATTACAATGCAGACATTTTGTGACACTCTCGTCTGCAAACTCATTTCTGAACAGCATACATCCACCAACACAACACTCTATCTTCACACAACCCAGCCCCAAGTTTGCCACTTGTTTCTTAGCACGGTACAGGTTTGCTGGCATTCTGTGATTACTAGGCATGGTGGAACCCATCAGACTGACCATCCTATCAAAACAACCTCCAGAAAGATTATAATCTGCCTTTATGCTTAAAGCAGCTAGGGAGGCGGATAACTCAGTGTGACTGTTGCACCCGTCCCACAATGGAGTCTAAGCCGCCGCCAACAAATCATAAAATCTCTTCACCTCCGGATTAGGATCCTCCTCTGCATTGTCAGAGTCCCCATGATCTGCTTGGTCATTATGTTCTAGCATACGCCCGGTGGAGGGTCCAACATGATCCATCACCATTTGTTCAATGTTGTTGTACGTATCCCTGTTTCCTCCAACCTCGTAGTAAGACTGTTGCACGGTTACGTCTGACGGTCTACGCGGTAACTGCTCACCATGGTTGTACCAGCAGTGGTATGTTTCCATGAACCCTTTCTCAGTTAGGTGGCACATGACATCATCCGCGTATTCAAAACTCATGCATTTGCACCTTGAGCACGGACAACGGATCTTCTGAGTCACTTCAAATCCAGGCGTGTTTGCCGTAGCGAACAGAATGAACTCCAACAGCCCCATCATAAACTCCTCAGTCACTCGCCGATTGTGATCTAGTCGGTTGTACATCCATCGCCGATTTGTCGGTACCTCCATTTACAATATCTAACAAGCACGATTTCTGTTACTTTAAATTATTGTAATTTTATTTGACTATCGGTTGTGAATCACTTTCTATCTCTTTGAGGTTGCAAATTGGTGGGGCCCTATCCCATTCGGGATGAATATGCAACCATCCGTAACCCATCCCATAATTGTATGCGGTCTATCTTGTAATGAACGAATGTTCATTTGAAATTTCGGCAGCATTTCGCATTGGTCCCCGAGTACACAGAGATACGTACGGTATGAAACTCCGCACGCAGACATGCACCCTGGGGACAATACGAAATACCATAGCTGAAATTTCAAATGAACATTCATTCAACGTCTCCAGATAGACCACATACAACATTGATGGGTTACGCCCTACAGGTTACAAATTCATACCAAACTGTCCAACCGGGACAATTCAAGATCCAACACAACACGGTACATCAACCGGTTGTTTTGAAACTTGAACGGGAATCTAATGGGTACACACACGACTAAACCCTACATTATTAAAGTTGAGTTTCATTTTTTAAGTTCCCTAAGAAAGGGAGTCTGCCGAAATTTTGGCAGAGTCTCCCCTGTAAACTACACATTTCCCAAATTTACAAACGGCCTGTTACATATAGAAAACTTCCCAGTATAGATAAATAAACATTTGATACGCATTATATATGATATTCAGAGTTATGAACTGCCAAATCATGTTAACAAACAACATTACACACACATCGTAAATCATGTTATCAGCACACAAAAGCAATGCCTAATGAGCTCTGCTCTCCACTAACAAACAACATTACACATGCATAAAAAATCATGTTAGCAGCACACAAAACCATCGCCTAATGAGCTCTGCTCTCCACTAACAAACAACATTACACATGTATAAAACACATTATAAACACATCAAAACCAGTTCCTAATGAGCTTTGCTCTCTACTAACAAACAACAATTGACATGCATACATATATCGAGAAAGTCAGCGTTAGGGATTACCTAGGGAAAAAAGTGGGCGATAAATACGGAGCTGAAGAAAGACGATCAGAGATCACGCGTGATGTGTGTTACTCTGCATGACAAACCAAGAAGTCGTTAGACAGTTACAAGTAGCAAGGAAACTAAACAAAGAGAGACACGCAAAGCAAATTATAGATTACACAGCAACGATTATGAGAGTTCCAGTGGAGGGGAAGAACCATTGGAACTTGGAGATGAAGATGAAGATTATGGATTTTAGAATTGTATTAGTGATTGTATTAGTGATTGGATTTGTTTTGTAATAACTGCTTTTGTATTTCTCAAACATACCCGTTGTTTGCTTTTTTTGTTAGGGCTCCCTAAGAAAAGATTTTACAGTTTACCAGAATTTCAATTGTTTCAAACGGTGTAAAAAATCAATATTAATCTATAGATTTTTTAGTTTACATTCTATAATTTTAGTTTACATTACCAATTTTGTCATAACTTGTTAGTATTTTATTGGTAAACTTGAGTAAATAATTTAACTATATAATTATTCAATAAGCTTTTGTCTTATCAAAACTTATTGAATAAACTAATATTGAAAACATTTAATGAATAAACTAAAAAGAGTTTATTTTAGAAAATAAGCTGAAAACAGCTTCACTAAAAACAGTTAATGTCAATGGTTCTTTATTGTGTTATAACATGTAGCTTTAGTATAAATATAATCTATTCTATTTTTCGTTGAGTGTTTTTTAAGCCATTATCATATTGTAATTGAACTTGTAATTATACACAGATTGCTGCAACTATAATCTACTGAATGTGTATTGGCAATTTTTTCACGCATTCCTTCACTTATGCCTACTTTTCTACATTGATATTTTGAACCTGACTGAGGATATAAAACAAAGATTAAGAACTTTTAAACTCGTCCTAAATGGATTCAAATAAAAGAAACTCGTCCTAAATGGAATGTAGTAAGTCATAGAATTGACCAAATCAAGAGAAGGCCGTTTGTTGCAACGAATCTATGTTTCTGGTGTATGGGTTTGGTGGATATTCTATGTTCTTCATTATTTCTACTGGAACTATCAGCTGGACAGTCTTCAGTTCGAGTATATTTGTGCTTGTAGCTCTTGTTCTCTCCATGTATCTAATATTTGAGCATTTAGCTGCCTACAATCAGCCCGAGGTTTTTCCTCATGCTCTTTACTTTTCATTACTTATTTTTCCTCCTGCACCAATATATACTATTTATGTAATGCCTAGCTTCCCTTTTCTTGTTGCTTCTTGTAACCGCACCTTTCAACTAACTCGGCTACTTCCTCCCCTGTACTACGTTTTCCTTTCATGTTATAATATTTTGTCTTTTTTTTTTCTTTAATTCAGGAGCAGAAATTTTTGATTGGTCTCATTTTAATGGTTCCTGTTTATGCCTTGGAATCGGTTAGGGATGCTAAGTAAATGCATCTGTTTTCTTTATATAGCATCTTTTACTTTGGTTTATTAATTCATCATGGTGAAAACCATTGTTGGCTCCTTTATTTATTTATTTATTTATTTATTTTGAGTATAGGTTCTAAATAATTTTGCACTTGAACTCTTTCAATTTTAGCTAATATTTTGTAGATATCTCATTGGATATATTGGAAGTCACTTTCCTCCTTCATAAGGATTTTGCGTTTCTAACCAATCTTTTTGGTACCGGCGGAGAGATATTGGACATCTATTCCTACATCAGAGGAAGCTAGTATAAGTCTTTGTACCTGTATCAATAAGCGCAGATTTCCCGCGGCGCAGTAGTTCTTCCATACCAACTTAGCAGTTGTAAGCTGTGTTCGGGGGGGAGTTATTGTCTATCGTTACTTCACTCATATGAAGGCTGGTTAAGAAGGAGCAGAATCATGGGACATCAAAAGTGGGAAGTTTATTGTTTATTTTTTTTTATTTCTTACCTTTTCCTTTCCTTGGGCAGTACCTCCCAACAAGATTGATCCGTTTGGATTTTAACCCACCACCGACCAAACTTATCCATACTAAACCAAAAAAATTAAATTTTCCAACCGGTTATCGTGACAATCTGACTTTTTTCGGATAATATTTTACGGTTTTTCGGGTTCCGGGCGGTTAACACGCTGTTGCTCACCCCTAATTACACTAACAGGGTATTCTGTCTTCATCTAATCCACCTTGTGAGTGACCATTAATTCCATCTTTATTCTATTTTCCACATGATTCCATTGATAAAACACTGATCCATTATGTGTTATTCCACTATTTTGTCATGTTAGAGCATAATGGATCACATAATTTCAGTTCTTAACTTGCTGACTTGAGTTGATTAATAAAAAAACTCTAAATCCATAATTTGTTTGTCCAATGTTTTGGCATGTTAGAGCATACATAACTATTGAAGCTCTTAACTTGGTGACATATACTGCATTAAAATTGAAAACAGTATCTTTCACATTCAGTTTGTAAAAGGAATTTGGTCAATGGTACTTCACTCTAAGGTCCTAAGTTAGTTAAATGATACTTATAAGACTGATATACAATGTTTTAAATCAACTTAAGAAAACATACATGCTCACTTAAACAGAACTATTAGGCTATAACAACATAAAAAAAAATTAAACCCTTGTAAAGCAAATATTAAACAGAGAAATTAAACAGAACTATTCTAAAACCATAAACATTTTTATAAAGCAAATATTTTGTGGAAACACTTTGAAATAATTGACTCTGCAAACCACAACAAAGAATTCATTCTACAAATCCTTGATACCCAAATTAAAGGTATACTCAGAAACCCACAAACCCAGATACCAAAAACATAGCTCAGAAACCCACAGAGCAGAAAAACAGAGATGGAAAAGGTTTTGGAATGTTACCTGCGATGGAGGGAACGGAGGACACGTTGAGGACGGAGCACTCAAATGGTCAAAGCTTCCAACCGAGGTTCGAACGGAGGACACGTTGAGGACGGAGCACTCAGCGGGACAAGGTGGTTCGGTCGTTTGGAGCTTCAGACGGAGCACTCAGAGATGGGGAAGGATACAGAGGGAGGGGGAGATCGTCGGAGTCGGAGGGAGGGAGAGAGCTGAGGGAGGGAGGCAACTTTGTCAACGGGGGACACGTTAAGGACTCAGAGAGGAGGTTCGGAGGTTTCGATGGGGAGGGATACAGAGGGAGGGGGATATTGCCGGAGTCGGAGAGGGAAAGGGAGGGACAGAGCTGAGGGACGGAGGGAGAGAGCTGAGGGAGGGGGGAAATTTGTCCTAGGGCAAATGATTGGGAAAATGGGATAGTCCCGAAATAAGTTTTACACATAGCGACGGCAGACACCTGTCGCTATTATTAATAGAATAGCGACGGGTGAGCACCTCTGTCGCTAAAATACCAAAACTAGCGACGACTATATCCGTCGCTCACTTTACAAATCCCTCCAAAATTTTGAAACCCTTCAGGAAACTTAGCTACACATAGCGACGGCAGACACCTGTCGCTATTATTAATAGAATAGCGACGGGTGAGCACCTCTGTCGCTAAAATACCAAAACTAGCGACGACTATATCCGTCGCTCACTTTACAAATCCCTCCAAAATTTTGAAACCCTTCAGGAAACTTAGCGACGTCAAGAGAGCGTCGCTGAAACATAGTGACGACTCTACCTCCCGTCACTACCTTGTGGTCTGATAGCCCTATAGCGACGGCACGATTCAGTCGCTGATTTCTCCGAAGACATAGCGACGGAACAGTTACCGTCGCAACCTTTTGGCGCCAATAAGAGGGAAACAAAAAATGGAGGGAACAAAATCTAGCGACTGCACTAGCGACGGCGTGTAATTAGCGACGGCACTAGCGACGGTCGATGTCACACTTATTAGCGACGGGTTACTGTGGTCGCTAACTTAGTCACTAAGATATATTCCCCGTCCATATTTCCTAGTCGGTCGCTAATTCAGTCGCTAATTAGCGACGACGTTCGGTGGTCGCTATTTTGAGGTGGCTAATTATGCTTTTTTTAGTAGTGTAACATACGCTTACTTAGTAAACAACTCACATACGTTGAAGAAATAGAAGACTCAAGTAATACGCATGCACTTTTTCCAAGTAAAACGAGGGGGTTCTAAGTGACGGAACTTCCCATGTGACAAGACTAAGCCCTACCTCTCTCAGAATTGCTCATTCAGAGTCAACTGCTCATTCAGAGTCAATCACTCATTCAGAGACACTCATTCAGAGACACTCATTCAGAGTTAATCACTCATTCGAAGTCACTCACTCAGAATCGCTCATTCGGAGTCAATCGCTCATTCAGAGTCAATCACTCATTCAGAGTTAATCACTCATACGGAGTCACTCACTTAGATTCACTCATTCGAAATTAGTGACAATCCATCAGTCGACACCAGGGAAACCTCGTTCAAGGGGTTGGTTCCAGTTCATGCTTGCCCTGGAAGCGATTCTTGAAACTTAAAAATACGCAAGCACCACGTCGCTCCAACTACAAATTCCCGTGACAAAACCAGGAGACCCTTCCTTAGAAGAACATCGTACGACGAGGAAGAAACACCACTCGTACAACCACTTGGACCACGACATTTTCAACAGAGAGATCTAAAGCTAACAGTCAAATGGGAAGACTCGCACCGGTTGAGAGACATCATCAGTAAATGAGCATACCGACTTAGAAAAGCATATCATTTAATTGTATATTATAATCGATTGTAACAGAGGAACTATTTTTCCTACTCGAGGGGTTTTTTCCACTGGGTTTTCCCCCGAGAGGTTTTAATGAGGTCTACCAAAATAGTAAAATATATTAGCGTTGAATGTAACAAGGGTACTCTTTTTCCTGCTCGAGAAGTTTTTTCCCACTGGGTTTTCCGCCGAGAGGTTTTTTTTACGAGACCCACCACGATAACAAATGAGACAAATACGACTCAGTTCATCTCACGAAGAAACAACAAAAGTTCAAGACCAGAAATCATTTGGTATGCAGCTACTCAGAATTGGTTACCCGATCCACTCAGGCCTGATCACTCGACATCGGCTCATACACCCTCAGGACGAATCTTCGCTCAACATCCAACATGGAGGTGTCTCACCCTGACACTTAGCCACTTCGCTCGGCTTTACGCCTAGAGCTCGTGACTAGGGGGCTCTTGTTCCCTCTCAAGTCAGAGGGGGCCCTATGGTACCCCCTCATCCCATTAATTTAGCACATAATGATTCTCTATTATCCTATCAGAAGCGGTTATATCTATTTCTGGACTTGGGCCTGGTTTCCCCTTTTTCTCCTTTACTTTACAAGTGTATAAATACGGCTTATAGGCTCACATTGTAACCTAAGTGACACATATAAAGATTAATAAACCTAATTCCTATGAGGATTTTCCTAGGGTTTCGTGCTCTAAGCTCTGTGTGTGAATATTTATAATATTTTAAAATTGTGTATATATATTAACTTATGTCAAGAATTTGTACTTTATGCAGTAAGCCCTTAGTATAATGTTGTTTTTAAACAAGGTTTTACTCAGGTCAAATAAGTTTTTTTTTATTATTATTATTAATGTCAAGTTATTCTTTTAAAAGGGCACACTTTTACTAAAATCTTGAGAAATAGTGTTAAAGAATAGTAAAGATTCCAGGATACTACAATTACATCATTAAAAAAGATAATTCAAATAAATTATTAGAAAATAATATGCACGAATGCCATGTCTTAATTGATGGGATTAAATCAATCAATTACCATAAAGTGTCTTAAATATTTTTTTCCTTTTATATATTATTACCATTGAGTTGTGTATCTATAAAAATGTACAACACCTCTTATAAATAAATCATTAAAAGACAATTTGTACCAATGCCTCCCTAATTCATGGGATTCAATCAATCAATTACCATAAAGTGTCCTAAATATCTTTTCCTTTTATATATTATTACCATTGAGTTGTGTATCTATAAAAATGTACAACACCTCTTATAAAAATTGTGTAATAAATATATATTTTTTAGAAAGTTCTACAGTACATTCTCTTTCATTAATTAAATAGCACTTGTTTATTCTCTTACATGCAAAATTAAAATAAAATACTCAGTAATTTTTTATCTGTCAACAATACTTTTGTTAATACCTCAACCACGGTTATCTCCATAGGAACTAGTTGTTGAGTACCGAGATCAGCAATGAGATGGTGATCTAGTTATTTACATTTCATGCTCATAAAAATAATTACAATAACAAAAATGTTTTCTGGATGAAAATGTAACCCACCTTCAACCTCTTAATTAATCTTAGTTTTTTTTAAAAAAATTGATTAATTGTTTACACATTGTATTAAAAGTGCCTTCTTATTTTTTATATAGTTTGTATATTAAAAATTAAAGAAATCTTTTAAGAGATTTTTTTATTAAGAGATAAAGATAGTATAAAATATTATGATGTAGTTGAAATTTATCAATAAAGATATACGCATAGATGATCAAAATCAACTGAAATAAAACAAATTAAAAAGCCTAGCACGATATTCTTCAAACAAATTTTTTAACACAACCCCCACCCATTCATATTCAGCAGGATGATACCGCAATTTCTCTAATAACAAAGATTGTGTTTCTAACTTATCTTTTTCTACAAATTATAAGATAAGCTATGTTACAAGTGATTTCTGGCTTTTTACTTTATATATTTTTTTTGGAGAAGGCTTTTTACTTCTTTTTTTTTTTGGTGAAGGCTTTTTACTTTATATTAGCAGATTTCATGCTCCATGCTTTGAGATTTTCTACAGTGATGGGCTCAGTACCATTGTTGAACACTAATAAGTTGGCATTACCCATCACTGCTAGCTGTGGATAAACTCTGGACAAAATATTTGTTTTCCCTCCTTCTCCAAAACTCTCCACAACTGAGTGATCAATCTGTCATTGAATTGAAGATACAAGGAAGAACATTAATCAATTAGTGTAGTGGTAACACATTGTGCATAATGTTATATTTAAGCATCAAATGGAGCAATATGGTTGGTTGCATTTGCACTTACCAAACTCCTAAGAGAGAGTTTCTTGTTAGTGGCTAAATCCACATCTACAAAGCCAGCAAATGAAGGCTTGTACAAATTAGTCTTCAAAGAGGAGCTGTTTAGACATGTAAAACAAGAACAACCAATTAAGTTTAGATACAAGGCTCTTGAAGATAGCTAGACATAAAAATAATTTCTTTTCATCTCAATCTTTTTTGAATTGAACAAACCTGCTTGCATCGGAGCACAAGAGAACCACATGGTTTTTTGAGGCTTTGAAAATCCTAAAGAACACAGGAGTGAACTCCACAAGATTTGGAGATGCTAGAGTTAGAAGCCCAAATGGCCCAACTCCACCTTGAACTTTTGAACCCTTTTGGGCACAGAGGTCTTGTGCATTTACCCACTTGGGATCATATGCCTCTGCCTTGTCCAAGCTTGAAAATGAGAAAGTGACTTCCACGTCTGCCTGTATTTATATAAAAACAGAAAATGTCAAAACAGACTGTTCAACATGTATCAAGCCAGTCAAATATGGTAGTAAGTTATGTCTGACCAAACCTAAAAGTTCGACTTAATTTAGTCCTTTAAAAGGATGTTCAAGTCTAATAAAAATGTGATTTTAACAAGTTAACACACGTTTAAATGCTTAATTAAGAATCTAACCTGGGCAGCAGTGATTCCTTCTACTTTAACAGAATCTCCCTTTGCTAGCTTATGATTTTTCATCTGAACTTCTTTCTGTCTAAGGTTATTTAATTCTTCAACAGGCCATTGTACCAATTGTCTCCCAGTAGGATCAAGCCACACGGTTCTTGGAATCGCCTGATTGTTTTAACCAACACATACATACAAACTTAAATTCCTTTAATGTGCACAGGTATTAAAAAAATTGAATTATAACCACAAAATCAATTAAAACAAAACCATTTGAATGAATTGAAACATAGCACATTATAAATGTTAAACTTGGGAGCATATATTAAATTAAATACAAATTACTATAAAGTTTACTTTAAAATGTTAATGGTGCATGAGAATTTAAATTATTAAAAGCAAAAATGTAAAATTACCTGAATTCCAGCCCATCCTTTGCGAACATCATCTTCCTTTGAATCAGACTCATTAGCCCAACCCCACAAAACTCTTCGGTTTTTGCTAGGGTCAAAAAATGATTTAGAAGCATAGAAATTACCATAATCATATCTAAGACCACTCCAACCATCTACTGAATTCTTATCCGGGACATAACTATCTTTATTTGTAAAATAAGTTCCCAATGTATAATATTCAAACCTAGTTATGTCAAGACTATTTTTTAACACGTGCTTAACATGATTCCCTTCAATTGATGTGTCCAACCCATCTTTCCCTTCAATCAAAACCGGGTAAAAATCAGGGCACTCCCACATACCCGTTGTGCCCTTTGAATGGATCGGGTGTTTGGCCCGAACCCATTTTATAAAATCCTTGCTCCTATACAAATGAGCCATCCCTCTATCCTCCCTTCTCCCACCAACCAACATCCTCCAATGTCTGTCCTTAGGGTTCCACCAAGCCGTTGTCGGGTCACGAAAGGCGCTGCCGTTGATGTCTTTCCCGGCCACCACAACCGGGTTGATTTTATCGGGTTTCACCCATTCTCGGAGAAACGGATCAGTCGGGTCTTTTGGAATAGCATAACATTGGACTTGAGTGTTATTACCATCAACAATTCCAGTGTAGAGAATCACGGGTCCTTTACCCGGGATTATAGTAGCCGACCCGGACCAACACCCGAATTTGTCAAAGGGTTTGGATGGGTATATGGCCGGTTCAAGTCCTTTCCAATTTATAAGATCCTTTGATACTGAGTGAGCCCACACTATGTTACCCCACACGGAACCTTTGGGATTGTATTGGTAGAAAAAATGATACCATCCATTGTAGTACATGGGTCCTGTGTTGTTCCCAATTATGAATATAAGAATGATGGTATATATTGTACAAACATATAATTGAGTGAAAAACGAATGAAACAAAAAAGAGAAATTCGACACTTACCATTTGGATCTGCATGTGATGCAATTTAATGCGTCCATCACCGCAATTTTAGCACAATGAAAGGATTAGAAAGCAAAGAAAGTTAGCATTATGAGATGATAATGCTAAAATGTTAAATTTAAATGAGATTTTTTCACTTTTGATTTCTTATATCTGGTATGATTGCATATGTTACATAAACCATTTATAGTTTCTACATTTCTCATAATTTTATAAAGAATTAGACAATTTTCTCAAGAAAATATAATTTCACACATATTAAAGTATGAGAGGCTCATAATTTCAGTTAAGTTGGTATTAAAGTTTAGTTAAAAATGTACTAAAATAAAAGGAAAAAAAATAGGAATGTTTATGCGCACTAAGTGAGTGCAATACATTATACATGTTAACGTAGGATAACCAAAGTCACTTTTTTCTGCCCTTTTACGATGACCAACATCTGTGTAGTTGAAAAGATTGCGACGTAAATTTTTAATCAGAAGTGCTATAAAGAGACATTTTAAATAATAATTTTGATTCAAACAAATGTTTATAGAATATACACACTCACGCATATACTCAAGCATGCACCTTATTATTAAGTGTCAAAAGCATCGTTACAAATTTCACTGTCACTATCTCTGATGTTTTTCATGAATCACAAGAAAAGCAAAACCAACTGTCCCCACTTCCCAGGAAAGCACTAACACTTGTATATCCAAGCTTCATGTCCAGTAGAAGAGTTTCACATGCATCATTTTTTTAACTTATTAGAAAGCCATGCAAAAAGGTTCAACTTAGCTCAATATATTTAAATGGCTTATATTATTTATATAATATGTTTATAATTTTTGCATGTTCTCATCCCTACAGCGCTTTTAGATATTAGTTTTCGAGTATTCTTTAGGTTTCAAAAAATATTTTTATAGTTTTTTTTTGTATTTCTCTTTATTACACATCAATTACTTTATCTCACTTTTTTCTTAATTTTTGTATCTCATCATTTCGAAAAATGTGTTCAAATTGGTTGTCCTCTATATTAATTTCATGTGTTCTACACTTAATTAGATCTAGAGTATAGATGGCTCGGGATAAATTCGAAGTCTTTTGTCTACCCTTTGTTTTGTTTTGATTGGTACAATATACCCAGATTATGTTTACCTGGATTCTAAGACTTTATCCATGATTGTATCATATATATAAGTTGGGAACTGGTTTAATTTATTTTTGTTTTGTGGATAAAAAAAATTGTTTGAACAGCCAATTCTAATACATGAAAATGCTCATTCAATTATCAAAACAATATACAAATCCCTCTACCAAAATTCAAATGACCACAAATTTGTTGTAACCACGTTGAAAAAACAAGATTACACCAATTAAGATGTAATACATTCTCATTATAGACTATTTGAGAATCAAAACTTTGTTTCTTAAACCTAATTTGATTGATAAAATCATTTACATCAATTATAATTATAAATATGGTTTATATATTTATTATAAGATTTACAACAACTTTTAATCTCATTTTCTAAAAAGTATTAGTTTAAAAAGAGAAGGTAGTGTGTAAGGTTATCTTTATTCATCCAAAACACAGCCCATATAACCCCATTTTCGTTATGTTCAGAGTTTTGAGTACCTATACGTAGCTATGATATATATTCTTATGCTAAAAAATGGTTACCATCATGTAAAAGACAAAACTTTTTAATATGTGAGAACCTACGAAATAAAAATTAACATTAATGTTTAATTGGATTTCTAAGTTTTATCCTAATTTTTTAATCAGATGAATAATTCTGTCAGGGACACGGAGACTCAATTTTATTTTATTTTTTGCTATGAAAGGAGGATCATCATTGAACATTAATTAATTACCCCCGTATTGAACATTTGTTGATAAAAGTATAAGGCAATTCAAAGTGCAAAGAAACCTGGGAAGACAAGAAATTGCATGCACTGAAATTGCTATAAACACAACAAGGTTAAAAATAGTATAACATACGAACCATTGATCCAGTTTTTAGGAGGTTGAAAATGGTATGCAGTTCTGTGCACTTCGCTCACGGAAGTGGCTGAAACAGATTGGAGATGAGGGTATATTTTGTGAAACGCTTCAACACCATTGTTGATGAGTAAGAGGGTAAAGGAGAAAACAACTACAAAGATGGAAACACAGTTTGGGAGCACCATTAAAAAAAATTTAAAAAAGAAAGCAATAAACAATGCAAAACGGAAATAGAAAGTATGAAGAGAGATAAGTGTCCATTTCCCACTATTTATAGAGAGAGATATGAACACCTAAAAAAAATAGGAATTGTACAACTCTTCGAGCGATTCTCCCGGAAAAATCTGTTTTATAAATATTATATTTCAAAACCCTTTTTTAAACCTCATTGCATCATGTTTTGGGCTTGTAAACAAAAGGTTATGACCTCAGTTTCAATGTAAATTCTCTAATTTGTTTTCCTTTTACAATTTCTTTGTTTTAATTTAAATTTAAATTTTAAATTGTTTATGCTTATCAAATGACTATTTTATAATAGTTAAAATTTACATTTCCTTGTCTATTATTTACCACATTAAACCTTATCTTCTTTCAAAAATATTACTAGTTGTGTTTTTTTTTTTTTACTGAAAGATACTTTAAGTAAAAACTCTATCACACGCTTCAACCTATTTTTAAGACAATTGTTTCAACAGAAACTCCATATTAAGTTATTTTTACGTTATATATTGGGGTTATTTTGTTTGTTTTTTATATCTAAAGCTATTTTTGGGATAAAATATGCATAGCATTTATCCTAATTAATTATTTTGTTATGTTTTTTTCCATCATTATCCATTTGTTAAAAATTATTTGTTATCGTGAGAATTTGAATTTGGTAACGCAGTTTGAGAAAATTGACTGCGTTTATCTCTATTTTTATCAACTTCTTGTTCTTTTTTAAAAAAATATTTTGAAGATGTAACCACGCGTATTAAATGGAATGAATATATGGAAGTGGAAGTATTACGCACTACGCAGCATCAATTCATGAAGGGCCCAAGGGCTTGTTAATTTATGTTATAATCAATTAAATTCTATGTGATTTGACGACCGAAAAAAAAATTCTATGTATTTAAAGAGTTGATATATGGTTTTGGGATTATTAAAAGATTATTAAGGTGGTAAATGCATAACTTATTTATAATTAAGTTATTATTAAATACAACTAATGAAGGCCAACAACACTCTTACCTCTTGTTTATATAATTAATGTGTGCTTTAACTTTCATTACAACTTTACCCTTTTTTATCAATGCGTATTTATCCACCGGTAATATATTTAAGGCCCCGTTTGAAATGATTTTTAAAAATTTAAAACGTGTTTTATTTAATTTTATCGTTTAATATTAACAATTTTAGAATTTAAAAAGTTGTTACAAAACTTTTATTTAATCTTACCTATATTACATGTAAACAACAAAAACAATATATAATCATGGATCATGGTGGTGGTAGTGATGGTGGCGGGAACATTAGTAGTGGTGGTGGTTTAAGGTTAGGTTGATGGTACAATAATAGCAGTGACTGTTATAGCGGCAACAATGATGGTGGTCGGGGAGGTGAAGGTGACGATGGTGGTAATGGTTTTGAGATAATGGTGATGACAATAATAATGGTGCTTCAAGCGATGGTGGTGGTTATGGTGCTAATAATGATGGTGGTGGTTATGATTAAAGTTGTCAAAATGGGTTAGGCTTACCAGATTAACCCGAATTTACTTGTAAAATGAACAGATTTAGTCATTAAAAATGAAACCTGAAAAGCAATCAGGCTTATTTAGCCTAGCCCGTTAAAAACCAACCCCAGACATAAAAAACCTTATCGAGTCCGAGTAGCCCGCTAAACCAATTATACATATACATACATATATGTGTATATATTAATACTATTACTAATTTTATCTCAATGGAAATAAAAACTTTATAAATTATGAATTTGCAAAATAACATAGGTAACCCACCAAGCTTGAGGCCTAAAGCGGCCCAGGTTTTGGCAACTTAATTAAGTATGAATTTCTTTGGGTCATTTTAGCCTGACCTGTTAAAGCTCGTACCTGAGTCAGACCTGGTAGTTCGTATTGACAACTTTAGTTATAATGTGACAATGACGATGTTGGTGCAAAATAACATAGGTAACCCACCAAGCTTGAGGCCTAAAGCGGCGTAGGTTTTGGCAACTTAAATAAAAGTATGAATTTATTTGGGTCATTTTAGCCTGACCTGTTAAAGCTCGTACCTGAGTCAGACCTGGTAGTTCGTATTGACAACTTTAGTTATAATGTAACAATGACGATGTTGGTGGAGGTGACGGTTTCAGGTCTATGGTTATGGTGGTGGTGGCAATGGTTATAGTGTTGGCAATGGCGGTGATGGTGGTTATGGTGATGGCAATGATGATGAGGTGGTGGTGATGGTTACAACAATGATGATAGTCATGGCGACATTGGTAGTGGTGGTGGTTGTGGTGATTATGGCGATTAGGGCAATGGTAATGGATTGGTTATGGGGCTTTTGGATTTAGAATATAGAGTTTATAAAATTGAAAACAAAATTAAGAAACTATTTTTTTCTTGTTTTCAAATGTGATTAAAAAATCATTTGGAAATAAGTTAAAACTCAATTTAACATTGTATTTCTCAAACTATTGACAGAGGCACTACAAGATAAGACCATTGCTCCACTTTTATAAATACCACTTATTTACTATGTCTGATGTACGTTCAACTAACCGTAACGTTTAAGCTTCAATTTTGATATCGAGCTGACTTTAACATCAAAGTGTCTTTGTATATGACAACTTATTTCACCATGCAACACGAGATACCGATGCGTGTTAGACCTAGTATAGTAAGATTTTGAGATTTTCACTAAACTTAAAGCTATAATATTAGACCCCTACTAGACAGGTATAAAATATATTTGACACATAATTCTAGTTTCCATACTAGAATTTTGTCCCTCACACTAGACAAATCATTGACACAATTTATAGATATTTCTTTATGTACATATGTGATTTGTGATTGATAGAAGGATACAACTTAGACGGAGAAAAGCTTAAATATTACTCCATCTGAAATTATATATAATAAAAATAGTTAAGTTTATTGGATTTTTAATAAATAATGTTCTATTATAGTTTTATATATCCTTATAAACTTGATTAAATATTATTGATAATTATGAGTATATTTAATGACATGTAAAATATATAGATTAATTAATAGAATAAATAAATAAATAAATAATATTTTAAAGGAAACATAACTTTGTCTTATATAAAAAAGACCAATATATTTTTTTTCTAAAACTCTGTATTATACATAAGAGGAGGGAGATAGTACCTGAATGTTTTGTCCTAACGTTATTATACAATATCTTGTCACTTAGATGTTAAAATGGGAAAGGATACAGAAAAAGCGTAAAGTATTAGTAGACTATATATGATAGTTGTGCGCGGAACATATACTGAGTCATAGGTTGAGTTGGTACATAATCATAATGATAATGATAAAAAAAATTGACAGCAATAAATTACGGTTCATGGCATATTTGGAACTCCAACATGCAGTGGATGTCAATTTGCATGCATAAAAAGTTGGAACATGTGGCAACTGTGAGAATGAGAGTGCACCCACTTGCACCTCGATTCCCTTCACAATTCGACACGTTCACAGCCCTGAATCCACATATAGGATACGACCGTTCCAAGTTCAACCATATTAAATAATAATAATCATTCTACCAATTTTGTATGTACTTACCACCAGTTTCAACTTTTAAGAATCCTATCATTATCAAAGTTGATGTTAATTGCACAATATGTATATGTTGCACAATATAATTGAAATCCTTCCCATAGTAGATGTTTAGTACACTGAATTTTTTTTTACAGGTAACTTTTATTTTTAGAATAAGAAAAAACAAAATTTTTAAGTAAATTTTAAAAGTATGGTTAGTTATCATTTAAATTTTCTAATATTCTTTTCATAATTTTATTCATATATTTAATTCAAGTAGAATATTCTTAAGAATCTAAATAAATTTTTAAAATTATTCCCACTTAAAATATAAAGTTATGGTTATAAAACTGTACTCCCATTAATAAGAGATTATTTTAAAAAAATTAATTTTTTTATTCTAGAAGATAATTATATTAATTTTCACCAAATATGAAAATCTTTTATTTTCATTAAACTTATCTGAAAATATAAAAAGATACCGCTTTTGTAATGTATAATGTAACATTCAAATCACCATCACCCATAATGCTCCCTCCAACTAGAAAATGAAGTCATGCCTCTTAATTTATTTGTCTTACTTTCCGATTAACTATTAATTTATTGACTTTGTAAAACATTGTTTTACTACCTCTCCCAAGTTTTTTTCTGGCTAGGTTTGAATTAAAGATCAAATAAAATTATATGGGTTAAAACGAATTATGGGCAAACAACTTAAAAGCAATTGATTAGTTAGTATTTGCCATAAAACAAAGTAATCAAACCTTTTTCCGCGCCACGGAGAGAAATTTTTTCTCAATTTTTCATAACAACCGATACATTGCACGGAGATTATTAGTTGAACAATTATATCCAAATCCATCACCGTTCCAAATTTAATAGATAAAATCTATTTTAACTCTGAATAAATAAAAATTAGTTCCGATTTTTAATGAGGATAGGAGTGGGTTTGGGGAAGTAATTACCCACCTCAATCAAATCTGTCTCTATATACAAATTCAATAATTTCTTACAGTTATAATTAAATGATAACAAATAATTTATATATTTTATTAAACTAATATGTAATTATAAAGTTTATTTATAAAAAAATTTAAAATTTTTTACGTGTACATAACATATTTGAAAATATGTATTTAAGTTATCAAAATAAAAAATTTTAAAAAATAAAATATAGCAAGAAACTCAGGTTTTTTTAAACCCAATAGAAACCACCCAACGGGGATAAATTATAAAATTACAAACCCACCTTAAGTTAACAAAACACATCTCCTACCTGTCTCGAGATCATGTTAGTAGTTATTTCTAAAAGTCATTAATAGAGCAACAATGTCCAACGATTTGAAAAATAGCTAAGTTATTTAAACATATAATAAAAGGTTCAAATTATGACAAAAGGAATAAAACAAATTATTAGAAAAAATTTATTTTGGTATTTCTCAAGAAAAATATAGGATACCCTCGATTCTATCAAAAACAATTTTATATCACGTTTTCATGAGAATTTCCATCCCTCCAACGTCACTCAACAGCAATTATGCCCGTAGTTACAAGAGACACAAGAAGCTATACTTCTTCATTGCCGATGTGACACGAAGGATACAATTTAACCACATACGAGACAAAATTAACATTATTTAATCTATACTTCTTCATCCCAAGGTGGGATTTACATGAGTACATTACATTCTATCACTGCCGATGAAGCCATTAATGGTAACAAAAACAATGTGATGTTACAAATAGAAATACAAATGATTCTATGAAGGACCCAACCAAACCTTCCTAACACCATTAATTAGTTCAGCTGACTGAGAGGAGAACGTGGAATAAGCGATGGTTTCAACTCCTTTACATCAGAAGATTCGTATGGATGATTTTCCCGAAACTCTTCAAGAAGGGCTTCCATTGGCAGGGTTCGAAGAGACTCTATTGTCCCCTTGGTTGGAACATCATGCTCACATCTTACTGGTGTTGAACCGTTAGGCTCATAGTCCTGCAACACACAAGATAAAGCAACATCCTCATCATGCTATTTGATAATCTGTATGAGTGAACAAAATAGAATACCGAGTCAACCTACCCTATACTCTTGTTGAAACGTTTCGGATGCCTTTTGTTCGATGGAAGCAGCTTGGCCAGCGTGATCCTCTCTAAATGCCTCAAGTCTTTTTGCATGAGTTCTTCCTATATTAAGCACGCCAACTATGCACTCCCGTTCTTGTTCCGAAGTGACTGCAAAAAGTGCACCCCAAGAAAAAGGGATAAATAGTTTTTAAAATGTACATTTTTTTAAAAAAAGAGGATATATTAATCATGCACACCCTGTTAAATGTTGGTTAATTACTTGGGTTTTTTTGCATGACAGAGAGGAATAGATGTTTGGAATTAATCATGTTTAGACCAAGATGTCCAGGAGAGACTCACCATCAACGTGCTCAAGAATATCCTCACTATTTTTTGCTACATCTCCCTCTGCTGCACCGCGTGCAGAATTGACCTCAACGACATGCTGCAGATTGCTGTCAATAGCATTCCTGTACCAAAGTAACTTATACCATCACTAAACCCCTTTAACGAGGCATGAAAATAGTAGAAAGGACCAAGAAAAACACAAGCATAAAATTGATAAAAGCCATGACCATATATCAGCACAATGCTCCTCCCCGCCCCATATGCAGACATGGCTGCAAAGAGATAGTCATAACAATCAGTTCCCTTCCCCACGCACCTGATAAGTGATTCTGTTGCAGATATGTGTTTGGTCCCCATCTCATTCACAGCCCCGTGTGTCCTCTTTGCATGTTCAAAAGCCGATAAACCCGTATCAACGCTGAAGAATTTAAAGAAGACTGTTAGACGGTAAGTGAGAGAGAGGATACAGATCAAGGGAACTTGAAGAAGTAATACTTACCTCTGTTGCATGAGTATCTCCATACGACAATGCTTTGCGGCAGAATAATCAGCAGCGTCTTTCACATCTTTTTCTGCTTGCGTGCAAAAGGCCTGCCATTTTCTTTTTGCAAGTGTCACAATATCTCCCATTGATGACACATGATTATCCAAGAATGACTTATTCCTGATGCCACCTTCTCTAAGATCAACAAGCTTTGCATCTACCTGGAAGACCGGTGATCAATCCAAGATGACGATTAAATTGACATAAACAGAACCACATAAAATTCCCCGTTAACCCCCACCAAAAAGCAATACCCATTTGGTGCCCAAAAAAAAGGACTAAAAAAATAACACCCAAAACTGACCAGATCCATTTGTCGACGAATGTGATCAGAAACCAAACTGGTCATATCAGCAATAAGTTTCTCTGTATCAGATCTTGATTGCTCCTGTACAGAATAGAATCAAATGTCAACAACCAAAACCATATTTCAAATTGAACATGTAAAAATTATGACATAACCTCATATGCTTTCCTAAAATCATCAATGCTCTTGATTTGCATTTCGTCAGACTGTGATGCATACTCTTCAAGCTTTCTTGATTCTCCCAAAAGCTTATCTACGAATTCTTCAGAGCGCTCAGAGATATCCTTTATTTGTTCAATGCTGAGATTATATCTCTTAGATTTACAACACAGAACGTAACAGAGCCAGAAGTAGACAAAGAATGTCAGTCAGAATAAAAAACAAATAAAGGCAAAAGCAATACAGACAAGAGAAACAAAATGCATTAGATGTAAAAAATCTGTTAAGAGTTCTAATAAGCCAGACAGAAGGAAAACTCGCACATACATGGCGTAGTTCCCTCGCAAACTGTGCTAATTCACCCCGCTGAGTTGAAAGAGAACTCTGAAGATCATCAAATATTGTTCCAGCTTCAGTGGCCTCGGATGCAAGAAACTAAGTCACCATGAGTGGAAATTCTATATTAGTGTTGAAAAATAAAAATAAAAAATATCATAAAAAAATTGTACATGATTAGTTGAAATGGTTGAAAACGTGGAACGTACTTCTTCGATAGAATAACCATTAGAAGATATAGCAGATGAAAGTTCCTCCAGGCTAGCATCAGAACTCGCCTTATGCAAGCGCACAATATTTTGCACTGCCTCGATATGAGATATATACAAGACTCTCAGATCTGTCACTTTATTTTTCAAATCAATAACCGCCTACCAGAAAACAAAACAGGATTGAAGAAATTAGACAAAAACATGAAAAAATGCAACCGATAAGAGCAACGGTTGGATATTTGATATACACACCTGATCATGAACACCCAAAAAAGAGTGACAAAGCTTCTCCACACTCTGTAGATGTTCATTCTGTTCAGACAATGATGTCGCAACAGTGTTACAAAGAGAACCAACTTGCTGAGCAAGCTCCACTTGAAAATTGCTCACCACAAGTCTATTATCTGAGTTCAATCTATCTTCTCTATCTGTAGTATTAGCAAACAGACAAATAGTTAAACTACAAAAAAATGCGGCTTCAATTCTTTGTTAGTCAAGCAAAGAAAAGAATAAGAGTATAAGACCAACCAATTTTTGAAAATAATGAAGCGTTGTCCTTGAGAGCTTTCTCTAAATCGGCTCTTAGTACACATGCTTGATGAGCCAAAGAATTTTCTGAGGGACATAATAAACATTATCTCATGGGAACACAACACATGAAACAATGTTAGACACGCAGTCATCATACAGCATACCTGCTTTTCTCTGCTCAGAAATGATGAAGTCTTTTTCTTTCAAAGTATACCGGCATCTCCTTAATTCTTCCTCTGTGTTAGCAAGTAACTTGCTAGTTTTGTTCAAGTTTTTCTGTGTGGTTTATTACCAAATTCTGATAAGCAGTCATGTAGAGTTTCATAACAATAAGAAACAAAAACTTCATTAACTCACCTCAGTGGTATCAAGTCTGTTGCTCAAATCAGAACACTGCCGAACTTGGTCAATGTATTTGTTTTGCAAATCTTCAAGTTGCTGATTAAAAAAGCATAATAAAAAGTCAAGCATAACAGGAACAGCCTACAAAGAAGGCACATCAAATATTTTATTAGAAAAATGTTTTTCAAGAAGACAAACTTTCTGTTGATTTTCTATTGTGATCCCCATCTGCTCGATTTGATCTGACATAGCCTACAAAGAAGAAAAACATGAATCAATGGAAGAACTTCAGAAAAGTGATTTTAACAACCAGACCAATGGAGAGAAACACACCAGACCAATTTATGTCAACCAATCAGCAAGAAAAGAACACAAGCTAGAAATCTTGAAATATCCAATGCAATAAACAAAAATGGTCTACATGATGTCAGCTGCGGAATGTTAAATGGGAGGAGATCTTGATGAACATATGATGAATTATTATTAATATTGCAACAGAAAGGTAATTGACCAAAAGGAAGGAAAAGGATAAACAACCTTCCTTTCACTCTCTTCCTGATAGTATCTTTCCTTTGGAATATAGACTCCATTCTTCTCACGTGTAGCATAAACCTCTGGTCAAAGTCATAAATTTCATGATTTTCATCAACAGCCAAACATTTCAACAGAAATCTGAAGAATTCAAGTGATACTTGTTTTAGCAACCCATAAATCAACAAAGCAACTTACCTGCTTTAAGGCGATCGATTTCACTATAAAGATCCTTGATAAGTGTGGATTTCATCATTTTTTGGTTAACCTAAAAAATACCAGAATAGAAAGAAGTGAAAAAAATGCTCAATGCATGGTAATGAATTATGTCAAAGAAAAGAGAAAACATTCGTATATTCTGCATGTCTTGCCTGAAGAAAAAACTGCCTGACTATGCTGACCTAATCGTAACCCTTTCTAAAAATGAAAGTGGTCCAAGAAGCACTCAGCTCACATATGAATCAAATAGGTTGAAAAATCATTATTCTTAAGATTTTGATAATAACAAATAATGTGTTTCATCACAATATGGATGATATAGATATAGAACACACCCTTTGTTTAAGAATTTTATTTTAATTTATTTTATGGGATACTTAGTCATAACATATGTGGTCAAATACACTTCACATAAAACATTTTAAAAGACATACTACTATTGTTAAAGATGCATGCCTATACTTTAGATAACAAACCTCGGGCTTATTTTTAATGTGCTTTGCCCTGTGAGCATAATCCAGGGTGCTCAAAGTTTCCTCTAAGCAATGAACAGCAGGGGACACTGTTGCTATGATGCATGTCTTGGTTCTTCCCCCAAGTGAATCACGCAGTAAACGTGTCAGTTTACTATCCCTGAATACAAACTTATCCATGTTAGTACACAAAGAACAAGATAAGACTCAAAGCATTGATCAAGAGTCCAAAAATAAAAAACCTGTAAGGGATATGACCCAGGTGCTCCACCAGTGCATTGATCACTCGCCCTAAAGTAAGCAAACTTTTGTTGATTTCCCCAGCTTCTCTTGCACGACCCTAACAAATATTACAAATACAAATTAAACTTATTAGTTCAGAATTTTGATTTATTAGGAAACTCCCAGAATGTATAGAATACTGAGCAAATTGTATGTATGCCCATGATGTATTACCTCCCTAGCACCAGAACGCGATATATTTTCTGATCCAGCTAGATCCACCAAATTAAGTTTACCACATTTTATTAGTTCTTCACCTTCTGGGGTTGCTTCCTTGATGTGGATAGTAATTGAAAACAACGAATGTGACCGACTGAAAAACCAAAACCAACTCTCACAGTAAGTGTCAAAAATTTGATTTCACAACCCGGCAATAAAAATCGCAGAAATCAACAGCATCATTCACCTTGACTGCTTGTTCAACAAAGTTTCCGCTGTCCGTCGCTTGGAAGAACCTCTCTCAAGAAGGGTAAAAATCTCATTAGCACTTGTCACAATCTCTTCCTCCAATCCCCTCACCAGAACCCCACCTTTACCATCCTCCATAAGAGGAAGCTGCTTCTTCTGCTTATCTTCCAAAGAAACTTTTGAAATCTCATCCGGGGCAAGCAAATCAGTAATCTCCTCGTTATACAATTCCAAAAACGTAACTTTCACACTATACTCAGCATTCTGGCTCTCAAGTGTGTCAAAAATTTGTTTAACAGCCCTAGGAATAACTCCTGCCTCTGGAGGCAACTCTCCATTGGGACCACTCTGTATAATATTATACATACACAACAATCAAGTGAAATCACTAAAATAACTTACAAATGTTGTGATGCCACAAAATCATACCTTGGACCTTTTGCATTCCCCTTCCATGGTATAGGTTTTTCCCGTACCAGTTTGACCATAAGCAAATATAGTACAATTAAACCCCTCTAGAACTTCATTAACTATAGGAGTAACAGCTTGTTCATATAGATCCTTTTGCTGTGCAGAAGGACCAAAAACCTACACAACATTAAACAAACCTAAGTTCCCCCTAACAAAAACACTAAATCCACTAATTATTCCTCAAATGTTAATGCAAGCTAATAGATTATAATAAACCGAATCCAAGGAATAAAATAAGAACCTTATCGAAGGTAAAAACCCTATCGATGTGTTTCCCGGCGATGCTCTGAGAAACCGATACTTCTCGATTGAAATCGTTGCAAGTGACGACTTGCGGCGCGTTGGTACGCAACTCTTCGTCACTGAATGGCCTGCGATGTATGAACAGTGAAGTGTTGGATTTGAGGAGAAATGGTGAGAATGAAGGGAGAAAACGGAATACCTGCAACGGAGGAGGACCTGAACGTTGACTCCCTTCTCCTTTTCGTGGCGCCCTGACATTTTTTGTTGTAGATCTGAAGGATTGCTTCTGTGTGTATAAGAGCGCCTTCCTGCAACGGTGCGTTTGAGATTTGAATTTTTGAAATCCGCTCTTCTTCTCTTTGCCCCTTTTCAATTTGAAATTTATATCTACGGCTCAGGGATTCGTGAGTCCTCATCTAACGGTGATTCCATCTGTTGTGATGTTACTGTTCGCCCCTCTTTTATGGGTTCAATTTGTCGTTTCCTTGGGCTCTAATCAACCTAATAATTAGCCCAGGAAGAGCCCAGTTCTGAATTCTGATACAACAATGCGGTTAACGATTTGATTAAAGATTCATTTTGCTTCCAAAAAAAAAAAACAGATTCATTTTTGTTACTGCCTTTATTTTCATATCAGAACCAAAAAAATCACATTTTTTCGAGATTTACTTTTATAAGATTTTTAACTTTGTCCAAGGTATCAAAAGCTCAAGTAAACAAATTAAAAAAAAAATCAAACTGTTTTCTTCAAAGTAAAAGAAGAAAATGATGAAAAAGAAATGAAGAAAAATTTAAAATGATGATTTTTTAAATTTATCTAAAAGTTTGGCAAAAAAATAATTATTTCGTTTTGAAACTTCTCTTTGGAGTTTACTTAACATCAAGTTCCTGCAAACTAGGTTAAGAAATCCTGTGGGCAAGGCAGTCAGTGAAAGGTCTTTCATGGACTAGATTCCAACGGATAGCAAGATTATGACTTCAAAAGTCACGTTTAATGATTCATATTAATCTTCCATATAATGATCAGAAAAGGCGTTAGACGGCCATCTCTAAGCCTTACGAAAGAAATAAAAAATCTTTTGGCTAAGCTAATAGCTAGGGATTAGGAAGGTGAGCATTTATGTAAAAATAAGTATAAAAAAGTAAGTTATGAAATGCATATACATCTTGTAATTACTTTTTTCCCCTACTATTCATTCAAGGAATAGTCTTATTTATCTCGCATGGGCATACTAAAATATGACAAGTGAAACTCTCAATAAAGATTTTCTACTTACAAAAAGTTTAAAGCTTAAAAGAAACAAAACCGCTTACTAAGTTGACTAATTCCCATTGAAATACATTTGATATAGTATAATATTTGTCTTAAATTAAATATCAACTTGGAGTTCTTTAAATGATACTAAAATGACTTACCACTGTTTAAATTAAATCTAATGAAATATCAAGAGATGTAAAAAAATACATTTGAAGTAGTTTAATATTTTTCTTATCCAAATGAAAAATAATTATTTTTTGCAATAAACTGAAATACGAATTAGTAATATCATAACAATTGAATTTTATATTTAATATATTTTTTTAATAATACATCCAAGAAAAAAGTATATATAGAAAACCCACATTGAATATTGAACAACATTTACAGGTTAAATCAATTCTAAGTGACCTGTTTCTAGCTATCACTAATTCACTATTGGGGTGTTTTGCTTACATGTGCATGATCTAATTATAGCTAGAAAATCTACTAAACATAACTCAAACCAAAAGAGGCTATAGCCCAAAAATGAAAGAGATCACAACACTTTACATTTTGATGTTGTTCAAATAAACTCAGGAAAAAAAAATCCCAAGTGAAACTTGCCATTGTTGCATTCTATAGCATTGATGACATCCTGAAACGTGGAAACACTGCAGGGAACTACCAAGGCATTCCTCTGTGAAAACCCAAATTCATTGTATGTCTTCTCCAATAGCATCTTGAACAGGGGATGAGAAAGGTAACGAGTTGGAATTACATATCTTTGGCGTTCTTCCCCAACATAAAGGGCAAAAAACCCACTTGGGGGTGTCTTAGTGTCATCTTCCTTTAGCAAGCACTCATTGTGAGGGTCAACTCCACCTACAACCTTCATCTTTTTCACCAGTTTCTTTAATGATTTCATCTTTTTCCCTTGCATTTTTTGTTAAGGAAGATGTACAAGTAAAGACTTCTGTGGAGGAACTGGCTATTCTGCAAGGTGAAGGGATGATTTATGATTATATACTTGATACTGAATATTAAAGAGTCATTTTTGAAAAGGGGACAGTTGAATATTTGAACATGGAAAAGTAATCTCGATATTTTTATTGCAACTTTCAGTTATATATCTTGAAGCAGTTCATGGTTATATATGCTATTGCTGATATCTAATATAAAAATGAAAATATATACACAATTGAACTACTATAATCTCATATACTATTGTTGACATCTCAGACATACATTAAAAATGATAAATCATGTACTATAATACTATGGCAGGCATATTAACTTATGGTCCATTCTTATTTAACTCAACACATGGCTTATAAACATGAATTTCATTTTTCAGATTCTTGTACCCGACAGCGACTGTTCTTCATCTCTACTCTCAATTTAAGTAACATTTACCATTCAATTAAACATAATGGTTTTTCTTTATCATATTCAAACTTGTAATTAGTGCCTTGTTCAGTTTTGAACCGTGATTCTTCTTTGGAACTGGTAGTATCACGCTTATTCACTTTTTTGAAATTAACATTGTAATTATTTGCCTAATGGTAAAGACACTTGCCCAAACAAAAGGATTATTTCGACTCAAGTCTTAAAAAACATCGGTTGAAAGAACAAATTTATCCACGCTCAAACTAGATATAATAATAACAACAACAATAATAATAGAATTCCGTAATTTCTGTTCCAATAATGAATATATAATTGATTCTCTTATTGATATTAGGATTAACCAATCAAATTCAATATAAATTGTAAAATCATACTGAAAAATTGAAAACTTAATTAATCAAAAATCATAACAATTGAAATAGTTTTATTGGATTGGATTGAATTTCATATTTATGTTCAAAAACTTATTTGATCCAATCTAATCTAAACCAAACTTTTATATTTATATATATATAATTTTATTTAAAAAATATATATGTGACTCATATTTATATATTATATATTTATGAAATGTATTTACTTAACTTTTTATTTAAATTTAATTTTAAAGTTATTATATTTATAAGACATTCATATTTTAATATATTTACAAGTTTATTAGTTTTAACAATAATTTAAACATAACGTTATCACTCGTATTTTTCTTTACAGTTTAAGTTTTTATTTTGTATAAAAAGAAATTTTATTAATAAATAAAATTTACTTATCATTTCTAATTAAATAATAAATAAAAATATAAAAAATAGACAATTTAATCCAATTCAATCTAAATTATTTTGAATTAAATTAAATTTAAAAATTTATTTTAACAAATATAATCAAAATTATATTATAATTTTATAATCAAATAAATTAAATTTTTTCTTTAAATTAATCTAATTCAATTCATAAACAATCATGATTGTGATCACGAGGGAGTTGGCGAGAATTGGAAGAAAGGTATTTTCATTAGGCTTGGATTAATAATTATTTGATTATAGTCTTTCGCCTCATCTCAGGGAGAGAAATAAGTTCTATGTATTTTTTTGGAACACTCCAACTTTACATTACTAATTAATTAAGTCCTCTTCGATGCTACGGGAATATTCATGCTATTTTTAAATAATTCTTTCTTTATTCTTATTTAATTGTCTCAACAAATCAATTATTTTTGTTAATTTTGATATAAGAAGTAGTTATTTTATTATTTTACCCTAATTAATAAAGAGAAGAAATATATTTTCTTTCATTGACCATTTTATTTGATCCTTTATTTTTTTATTTTTTATGGGAATATATGAGTGAGATTTTATTATACAAATATTGACAGGACTCATAAAGGTATTTTTAATAGAAAATCAATTAATGATGTCTTGAGATGTTAATTGATAGATAAATAGAAATAAAGAAATTGTTTCTAAGTTGACAGTTAAATGGAAATAGATAGAGTGATTTTTTGTTTAAAATAGGAATTAAATGTTGAGAAATTGATCAAATATTATTGACACAAAAATAAAGATTACAATAGTGTATCCCAAATTACTATTTCTCTAATACACTAAAATTACACACTCATTATGAAACTCTCACTTACTAACTAGCTCAATTTTTTACACTATAAATGTTGTATCTCTCGTTGACTTGCACGCTCTTTCATTTATGCACTCATTTTTGCCCCTAAGACTTGCAGACTAGTTACACTAAATATGAGATTTTATTTATATTACTTAATGGTTGTGGATGACTTTGTGCTAGATGCTTCTAATAGCTCTTATAGTTCTAGAGCATTCTACCATAACATAATATTTACTAGGTAAGCTTCAATTGGCTAAGAAATTAGCGCAATGTATCGAAGCTTCTAGCAGCTTCCGTTTGTTACTAGCTTTTTTCAAAAAAATAATTATTAATTCTTAACACTCCCTTTAATAATTATTTCCTTTTGACACATACTTTGTTTTCATACTTGGGTCTATTTTCTTTTAATGCTTTGATCACTTTTCTCATCACATATCCCCACAGATCATGTACCTCATTATCTTTTACCTGTGCTACATTAGTATACTTTAGATTCAGTCTTTGAATCTGTGTAGATCTTATTGGTTGTGGCTGGAGAACTCTTTTATTGATTTCCTTTATCTGATTTTGTCATTTTTTTCTAAATATCTAGTGTAGATTACCTGTTTGTCAAGGGCTCTTCTCTATATATGGAGATTTTGCTCTGCCTTGATTAGATAATCATCCGTCATTAACCACTCCTTTTTCTTGGTGTACCTCCTCGTCTTTTGATTACGCCTCTTCCTGCCTTCACGCCCTTATTTGTCTTTGCACTTATCCCTTGATCGCCTGTAAGTCTAAAAGTTAGCACTGCTTGTAAACACCATCACGACGATGCTTCATCGAACACAACATTCCTAGATACATAACATTGTCTTGTGGTAAGATCATGACATCTCTGCTCTTTTCATTGGTTATCATAACCAACAAATATACACTTAACTATTTTCTTGTCAAATTTATGACGGTTTTGACTTAGCACAAACACATAACAGATACATCCAAATACTCAAAAGTAACCTATTAAAGGTTTCATAGCCCATAACTTCTCATGCAGTGAGACAAAGTCGATTTTGGCTTGAGGTAACCTGTTGGTGACATACACTGTTATCTTCATGCACTCTGCCCAAAATTGTGGTAGAACATGTTTAGCATGTAACATACTCTTGCAAGTTTTTGCCAGGTGCCAATTCTTTCTCTCTACAACTCCGTTTTGGTGTGGAGTATACGGACAAGTCAATTGTCATCTTATGTCGCTCTTTTGTAAGTACTAGTTGAATTCCTTTAAAGTGTCCTTCCCCTGTTATCGGTACGTAAGCACCGAATTTTGCATCCAGTTTATTTCTCAACCTTCTCTTTAAACTCTATGAACTTTATTATAGCTTCAAAATTCTTTCTCATGAAGTCTACCTAGAGAAGTCATTAATGAATTTGACCATGTAATGGTATTCGCTGATTGACGACTGCTTCGCTAGTCCAAATACATCTAAGTGTACTAACTCTAACAACTTATCTACTTTCTATTTTGACTCTTCATATAGAAACTTGTGACTTTTTCCAATCTAACATTCTATGTAGACAATGACATCTCATATCTCCAAGTCTGGCAAGCCTTTCAACATTGATTTCTTCATCATAATTTTCAATCGACTATGGCCCATATGCCCTAGCCTTGCATGCCATAAGTCAGTCGCCTCATTCTTTTTTGTCTTGTCTATGTATGATTTTTGTGCTAAGGTCTTTACATAAATAGTGGACTAGTAGTAGGAGTGTCCAATTTCAGCGTTGCCCATTCAAACCCGAGAAATCCAAATTAAAAGAAAGACACTAGGGATAACAATACGGACTGGCCCGTCGGGCCTTGGCCCACCCTCATCAAAGCCCGCTAAAAAATAGGTCAGGTTGGCCCACCCCGTCTAATGACGGGCTTAACGGGTTAGCCCGCCAAAGCCAAAATTATGTGCCCTTTTGGAAAAGATGGTGGGTTGACGAACTGGCCCGTCGACCCTCCAATTTTTTTTAAAAAAATGTGTCAAATTAAGATTAAAAAAATTAAAGAAGATATTATTAAAAGAAATATACAAGAGATGTCACTTTTTTAATTTTTAAAAAAACGAAAGCATATATTTTAATAAAAAATATAAATTATTTTATTATTAATATTTATAATTTTTCTTCAGCGGGGCCCATCGAGCCGACTCTCCCCGCCAAGGTTTTGGCCCGTCAACCAGGCGAGCGGGGTCGTGGGGGACGACGGGTTAAAAATTTTGTTTGCCCTGTCATTTTTGGTGGGTTTGGTGGGTCAGCCCATCAGGCCTAATCGGTTTGCCATCCTTAGAAGGCACAGTCAATTTGCAACTGGTCTTAGGTTAAAACGAGCCAATTTAAAGGTTTACGCTGGCTAGAGATGGGTTGGCTCAGTAAAAAAAATACAAGACTCAATTATAACCAAGTCCAATTGAATATAAAATTTAAAGGTTTAATGCTTTTATTTTACTTGGGCTTGACTTTTATGGCCCAAATCAAATATAAGTCATTGAAAATTAAAATTACCGGTCTTTGAAAAATTCTAAAATAGTCTATTCTTCTCCACACCAAACCTTAGCCTCTTCTTTGCTAGGGTTTCGACTATAGACGTAGAGATACATCTTTTCCTGTTGAAAAACATGTAAACTATGCAATGATAATGTATTAATTCTTATTAAATTTATTTATAATCGTAGAACATTTAAAATTATATTTATAGATTATATATTTCAAAATTTCATAATGTGTTAAATATATAACCTGAATATTAGTTAACTATTTATTAAAAATATTTATCATTTGATCTGTCCTGGAATCCGGGGTCAGAGTTGACTGTCTTGACCGGAATCCTAGCTCAGTTTCGTAACCGGAGTTACCTCACGTGCTCTCAATTTTACACCGTCTTAGTGGAGTACGATATTATATACCTCAGTTTAGTGGGAATCTGAGGTTCTTCGAGTAAATGTGGTAATTGATGTATTAATCCATACTGGCTCTTCAAGACCACATCGGAGGGGTACCTGCAGAATATTCTCCGATGCTTAAGTCAGTACGGTAACTAAGGTAATACAAGGTTACAAAGGTAACTTACAGGATTCGATCAGATCTCTTTAGTGATAAATGAGTTGTATTTATAGTGTTTACCTTAGTTTTGGAAGTGATTTGACTAGCTTCCTAACTTACTGTAGGTATAGTGTTTTTAGAGTTAGGTTACCCATACTTCTTCTGACAGGTTGTCGGATTGTCAGTTACGGACCGGTATAGAAGGAAATGTCTATAGTCTCCGGTTATGATTTGCTTAGTCTGATTGGTAACGTGGCGTGGTGCTTCAGGACTTCGTTCAGTCCGGTTGCCACCCCAGATCATTATTCATTTACATCATACGAAAAAATTAATATAAGTCACTACAAGGCACATTTAAAAATTATATATCATTTACAATATTTACTATGAAATTATCCAAAAAAATCAATTTCAATGCCCAAAAGTTCACTTTTACAATATTTTTATATTATAGTATCATGACAGGAAATGCTATTATATTTATATTTGATGATAAATTTAAATATAACTATTTCTTGTAATATTATATTTGATACTCAACTATTATAAATATGTAAAGTATAAAATTTGAATAAAATAAATTTCAAATGTCTTACTAATATAGATATTTTTTATAATAAATATTTAATAATTTAAATTATTTTGACCTGTATAATATTTAAATAAATTTATAATCATTTTCATTTAGAAATTTAAAACCTAAAACCGTGGTTGCATGACTTATCAAATTGTCCATTCACTACAAAAAGTTTAAATTACTCTTTCGGTCTATCATGGTTATGGTAAGTTTCACTTTGGTCTAGCAAGTTTGAAAAATATCCATTAAGTCCGGTACTTTCTAAAATGCTTCATTTTTGTTCAAAGTTCAATAAATTTTATGTGGATTTTGGTATGTTTTAAAGATGTTATAGTTTGATATGGTAGGTTTAAGATTCAATTATATATATATATATATATATATATATATATATATATATATATATATATATATATATATATATATATTTGAGCTTTTGAGTGATTAAATTAGTTCACTAAAGTCGAAAGAAAAAATTCTCCATATTTTTACTAAAAGGTGTCACATTCACATTTCAAATAGGTCTAATTATTATGCACAATATTTCATTTTTCAAAAGCCATTCTTCTGAGATTTGATCATTTGAAGGTAAAGAAACTGAAAAAGCTCTAGCTGCAGAGAGTAATCGTCAAAAATAGGGTTTTGTTTTCTTTGAAAGATCATAATATTAAAGCAAGATGAGAGGAATCGGAGGGCCACTTCTATGCATCGGAGATCTCCTCAATGACGTCGGAGAAGAAGGCCAAACATCTCCTGCTCCTCCTCCTCCTCCCTCCCTTCTAAACGACGCTCCTCTTCCCGACCTCACCAAACTCTTCCAGGTTCCTCATCTCTCCCATTTCCCTCCATTCCCTAATCCATTCCCTTCAAAACCCCTCAAACTACACGTCGTTTCAGGATAACTACGATCACCTGAATTCCGCGCTCTCCGGCACCGACCATTCCTGGACTTCTCTCACCTTGAAGGTATCATTGCATTCTATAACTCATAAACCAATTCAATTTTTACTTATTATTAACATTAATTTTCTTTTCCTTATTATCATTATTGATATTGGTCAATTCTGGGAGGGGTGAGGCAAGGGGATTTTAATGTATCAAACATGGTCCGGGATTTTTTCCATTCACAAGGTCCGGGATCAAACCCCTGACCATTTTCTTATGTGGTGAGGTGCTGAACCACCACACCAACCCAAAGCAGTTGTACGAAACATGAAACATGGTTTAACGAATGAGTTTAGTGAGAAATTTGTTTAAGTGATAAATAAATGAGAAAAATTAATCTCAACCATCTCACATGTCAAGGTTAAAAGTTAGCTAATGGTTGACTACTTAAAAGTATTATGTATAATAATTTTTAATATTGACCTTTTAAAGAAAATATGATGGTTGATGTTTATTTTTCTCACCTCTAGTAATGACAATTGTTTTCACTATAGTCATTTTCGTTTTAGATATTCAACTTGTGTCTATATATATTTCCTTTTATTCAGTTATGCACTGCTCTAGAAACTGCGAATCAGCTGGTTCAGTCTACCAACGCAAATGTTGCATCATTGTTAGAAAAGGTTGAGGAGCTTCAGAAAATTGTAAAGAGAGGGGATTCAGCGATGTCTGCAGCAAAGACGGTTTATTATGCTAGCCAAGACAACCACAGTGGTGAAATGAAGTGAAGCAAGGGTAGTCAATTTGCACATTACGGTTTGTTTTGTTGATAATGGTTTGGTGAGGGTGTTGTTGTTTTATTGTTGGTCTAATAGAAGGGTGCTTTTACCAAATGAGAGAAGGGATTCAACAGTGAATAGTAATGAAAACTTTTATGGCCAAAAAGTTTCAGTTGTTTCTTTCAATTTGCGGGACTGTTGTTTGTTCGTTTATTCAGTTGTCTTGTTTATTTTGATTGACAATTGGAAGAGAGTGTATCAGTGCTCAATATGATTTTGACGCTTATAGTGAGCTTTTTTAGCTAATAATGTCATTAACATGAAAACTGAAGCAGAACAGAAAATATGACTCAAATCCAGTGTTGTTTAAATTTAGTTTGTAGTTAGTAAGTCAAAGTGGGGAATACCATCTCCTCTATTTCACTTAAATGCAAAGTATTTTGAAATCACTTCCGTATTTTGAATGTTTTGTATTTGTGGTAGTTAAAAACAAATAATACTACAAAAAGGAAGACAGGTATACTATTATTTCTTTAGTTTAACAATTTTGGTATACTAGACATTTTTCCATTTAGTTCTAGGCCTTGTATCAATTTAGCGTCAAAGCTTAACTTTTATCCTCTGGTAGAATAGATACTTGCCACCTTTGGGAACTTGATTCCAAAATCCTTTAGTAATCTAAATCCAGGGTAGCAAATAAAGGCATGCAATGAGATTTACTAAGATCCACAGTTCCACCTGGCATGACTATTCCTAATTTTCTGTATTTCCTTTCAGTTAAACTGTAGATACCCAATTGTTAGTCTGAAATTACAAATATATTATAAGCTAATATAAAGATAATAAATGTCATCTCCATTCTGCTTGAATTAGCAATGCCAAAGAACCTAGCAATTAGCATTGCTTGCTTTGAAGCCTGAAAATTTGATAGCGCAATGTGATCCAATTTCGGAAGAGTCAGGACAAACCTAGGTTTCATCAAAAGAATCAATGGTCAACACCAAAAGTATAGCAGCAGGGCATTCAATGAATGTGTCTGATATTCTCAGGATTAGAAAAGAGCATGAAGTAGACGTTGGGGGAGAATGTTTCTAACAACTTAATAATTACATACATGATATCATAGGTGTGAATCTTATTAAGAACAGTGGTATGAATGAAGAATGTCACTGTTGAATGTGTCATATACTTTTGACAGGTCCAAAATACGCGTGCATAGGAGAAGAGGAAAATATAGGCTCTGTAGCAACAGAGGCCTGCTGGTTTATGAGAGGAAATAGAATGCCTAGAGGCTAAATGGGAAAATTCAGTTGGTAGAGATGGGAAAATCATAATTGAATGGTGACAGGTGGTGTGGGTGTGTGGGGGGTGAGCAGTATGAGGGAATTAATATAAAATTAGGAGAATGAGGCTGGGAGTGAAGATATTGGTGAAGGTCTAGGAAGGTTGGCTGCACTTAATAATCAATGAGGGGTAAAAGTTGTCTTTTTTTAAAAAAACAAAGGTAAAAATGAATACTGATTACTGAAAATATTAAAGAGTGTAGCTTATAACATTTGAAAAGCTATAAGTCATCTTTAGTAGTTTTTCATTAGTTGAGAGCTTATAGGTTTTAAGAAGCTAAAAAGCTCCTTTACTTTTTTGTTTACCAACAAGTCTACTAACTGCTGAGAAGTTATACATTCCTAAATAAGCTATAAGCTACCTTTATCATACATGCACTTAATTTATCAACCTATGTTATAGCAAGTGCTTTATAACCAATCATGGGAACTGTAACTAATTTGAGATCTGAGATAACTTGATTCAGTAGTAGTTAGTAACATTCAGCTGTTTGAACAAAATCAGCATGAGTTGGAATTCTAGCAAAGGAGGATACAAGGGGGAAGCGACTCTAGGCAAGTATCCCCTCTAGTTTCAGAATTTACAGACTAGCCGTGTTTTAAACTGTCAAACCAAATTTCTCTCTTGTTCAATTTTTTTCCAAATTCATTGATGTAAAGGAGGATCCTTACCTAAAGCCGGGTTGTTACACAGAGAGAGGGAGAAACCTCTATAAATAGAGGTTATTTTGCACATCAATATGGGTTTCACTACCCCCTTTGTCATCCATGTACTCTGATAAGTCAAACTGGAGGTTTTTGTTTTAATATGAAATTGGAGGATCTGTTTGTGTAGAATCCATAGCAGTCAATAGCCGTGCTATAGCATAGTAGCAGAGCGGAGTGGCCCTGGGCTGCTACAGAATTCAAATAGTGAGGTGGTTTTCAATATAGTGGCCATCACAGAAGCGATGGCAGCCAAAAGAGAGCTTTTTGCACTCTAGAGTAGTGCTGCTGTGATAGAGGTTCTTAAAACTCTTTGTTATATCCCAACACAATACAATGTCTTTTAACACTTTTTTATTTGGGGTAAAAATGTGATTCATCACCCACTTTCTATTACTTTTTTTTACTTCAGAAACATGATAGGATTTCAAACCCTTCTTCCTTGACCATTATTCACACAAAAAGTTACCTCTGCTTTGACCTATGTTCCTTCACACTTTACAGGACTATCTTTTGGTCATGTTCTGTTCTCTCTTCTTCCTTTAGACTTCCAGTTCACATTCCATTAGCTTTAACTGTCTCTCATTGTTCTTGCACTTTTTTGTAATGTCCATCCCTTTTCTTTTTAGTACCTACTGCCCCATCCCTCGACAAGGGAAACAAAATCTTGTCTTTGGACCTGAATTACAATCAAGGGCAGTGCCATGCTCAATATAAGCCAAGTCTAAGGTGTTTTTTGGAGACTGGGAACCTTACCTATTGACTGTAGAATAACCTTACATCGTCATTGAGTCAACTTCGCAATTGTTTGATGTCTTGCCATGTGAAATTCTGTTTGCTGTGGCATATGGGACTATGGATGAATGTTTGTGTTTTATTGTAACATTTGTGGTCTATATTAGTTAGGTCCAGAACCCTCCTATATTAGTTGTATTGGAGTCTGTCAGGCCGAATCAGTTACTGTATAATTGTACTCTCTTGCACAACGTCCTATATAAACACAATGGCACCTAAGACCAAAAAAAACTACAATGGCACCTATTGTATCATTCAGATGGTTCAATGATACAAAATCACATTTCATTTTCTCTCATTTCTCTCTCAATCTCCAAATCTAATATGGCAGCTCATGTTATATATGGTATGTTAGATTTGGAGCAGTTACTGGCACATCTGGAGTAGCTAAAGCTAATAATGTTTGACTGTAGATGGTCAAGGATTTTGTAGTTTTGGCTACATGCAGTATGATATAATGTCTATTTTCTACTTCACATTCTACACTTTTGCTTTATCTCTTTCTACAATTCTACATCAGTTAGTACTCTTGTAATTTCAATTTTACCGACCTCTTTAATTTCTCATTTCAGTCCAGGCTCAAATTTTGCAGCTTTCCGTACCTCATTTTTATTTGTTTGAAGACAAGTTGAAAACATTGTCAGCTCTTCAAATTTTGCCACTTATTCGATCAAATTTCATATGCATTTATATATTGACCAAATTACCCTTTTATATATATTAGAAACATTTCAGCACCTGGTAGGAGTCTGTCTCCTTATATTCATTCATTCATTCATTAGGAACGTATAACAGGATGTACGTGCACTAAATCTCAATAGAAAGAACTTTGCCTGCCACTAACAGTGAAAGGAAGATAGGAGTGGTTTGTTTAAATTTATTTTTAAGTGTTTTTTAAAAAAATGTTTTTTATAAGTACTTTTTTAATAAGCAGATCAAAGTTGTTTTTTAAAATAAGTAAAAATTAACTTATTTTCAGTTTCTGTTTATTTTTAAAACTTTAAATGAACACATTAAAATTTAAAATAAGTGTTAAATTAAAAAATCACTTATCTCTTTAAATAAGTTTAACCAAACGAGCCCAAAATATTGGAGCAAAGTAGCTAGTTTTTGTCATTAACAAGCATATATCTATTCCTTTCACTTGTCCCAAGAATGTGATAGTGTGGTTATATTAAATCTGTTTGTTTAAGTTTATTTTTAATTATTTTTAAAAAATATTTTTTTAAATTTTTTTTTTAATAAACAGATCAGAGTTGTTTCTTAAAATAAGTAAAAATTTGTTTATTTTTTACTTCCGTTTATTTTTAAAACTTTAAACAAACATATAAAAACTTAAAATAAATATTTTTTAATTAAAAAAGTACTTATCTCTTAAAATAAGTTTAAATAAACAAGTCTATTATTGGAAATAATGGCTCCATATGTTGTGATATTTTATCTCATGTTTGCTTTTATCATGTGTAGGCAAGAGAATTATTACCTTTAATTACTTGCTATCAATATTAACTCAGTTTTCCATTACTAAAGTAATTCTCATTTTTCTATTGTCTAACTTGTTGATTTTAAATATATTTTTTTTTCAATTTTTATTTCTTTTATGTTAGATAAACTCTTATCTATTATATGCTCTTGTATGTCCAATAAATAGTATTTAAATATGTTTCATAGTATATATAAAGAACTACAACCGTATCAAAACGATTCAAGAAATACTCTCATCGTTATATATATAAAAAATACTCTCATCTCACCTATTCTTCCTTTCTTATACTTCGACCGTTGTTGTTTGGGATTGCAGTTCTAGATCCTTGTGTTCAAGTGCACAATCACCAAGGTTTTTGTTGTGTTAACTTGAAAAGCAAATAAACTCAATCTTGTATTTGTCTATGATCTTGCTTTAAAGGTAGTATAACCTGAGTCCCATCACAAATAACTTCTATTTTATTCGCATTATCCAATTGGAGGATTATTATCCCCCCTTATGTTTCTTCTCTTTTATTCTCTTAACCAATCCAAATGGAGAGTTAAAAGTCCATAGATAGATACTGTAAAAGCAAGGGAATCCTTTAAATATATAGATCTATTTGGTATAGTAATTTATAAACTGGAGTATGGACCTTTAAATCTATCTTCCGTGGAGAGGGTAACGTTTTTAAGAATTAAAACAAGATAACTGGTACTCCCAAAAAAAAAGTACATGTTTTTTTTTTGTCTCTAGACTATATCCTTGGAACAGAACCAAGAAAAATCATAGTATATCCCTAGAATGCTTTGTGAAAACTTAATTTTTTCACACTTTCACTAAATTTTTATATTTTGTACTCATGATGTGCATTAAAACTTTACCTTCCATATGTGTATATTACATGTAATTTTGTGAAGAACTATCTCATTTAATAGCTGGAGCTATATAGTAACTATTTTTAATATATATTTGAGTTTTAAACAAAATGTAAAGTATATCATGGTGATATAGCAAAGCATGAGGTACTGTCAAATTTTACAGCACTATAGACAAGGTGTTTTCAAGCTAAAGTTCATCACAAGATAAAATTACAGATAGCCAAACAATATTTTTGTCTTCCCAAATTTTATATTTGAAGAAACTTATTACTATTTCTGTTTTAAGTTTTTGTTACATGTGAAAGTTAATTTATTATACTTCTGTTTTAAAGCTGTTGTCTTTTAAGTTGCGCCACACATTATGAAATTAATTGAAGTAAAATTTCATTGAATTTTGACAAAAACGTTTTTCTTTATTTCATTTATTTTCTCGAACTTCTTATATAGATAAGAAATAAATACATTATTACATGTTAATAAAATTAGGAAAAACAATTAAGTCTTTGAACTTTTAAAATGTGAATAATTTTTAAAAAAAATAAAGAGCTTAATTGTGATGTACTATAAATATAAAGTTGCCACACACACAAACATAAAAAAAAAAATAACTAAAACTAGCAGAGTATAACGGCTATAGTAATCAATTTCAAATAGCGGAGTAATCTATAGTAGTTAATTTCAAATAGCAGAGTAACCTATAGTAACCAATTTCAAATAGCGGAGTATAACGGCTATTTAGTTCTATTGTGGGGTAAAACACACACATAAAAAAAACATGGAAAAATAACTAAAACTAGCGGACACACATATAAATATAAAAAAACATGAAAAAATAACTAAAACTAGCGGAGTACACACACATAAAAAAAATAGAAAAATAACTAAAACTAGCAGAGTACACACACATACACAAACATAAAAAAAAGCATAGAAAAATAACTAAAACTAGCGGAGTATAGCAGCTATTTAGTTCTATCGTGGGTTAAAATACACACACACACATATATAGAAAAACATAGAAAAATAACTAAACCTAGCGAGTATAGTAGCTATAATAGTCAATTTCAAATAGCGGAGTAACCTATAATAGTCAATTTCAAATAGCGAAGTGTAGCGGCCTATGTAGCACGGGTACGGAAACATGGACGGGGAAACGTCAGTCTTAAAAAATCAAGAAACGGGTACGACGGGGAAACATCATAAAAACTGTAAAAATTTTACATATATTACTATCAAATAATTTTTTTCATAAACATCAATACAAAAACTTAAATAAGTAAAATAACTAACATTATGAACATTCAGCATTCAGCCAACATTATCAACATTATAAAAAAAATATCATTAAGCAATATAATCAATCAGCTCACTGTGTGCATTCAGATTAAGAAAAATATCTTGGGCAATTGAAAGTGTGAATTCAGATTGAGTTGCAACAATACATGATCTCACTAAAATGAAAAATGTTTTCTTGAGTAAAATAAAAGAAGCAGAACATAACAGGGGGTGAAGCAAAACATCAAGGCTCCAATTAACAGATACAGAATCTTGCTAAAATGAAAAATGTTTTTTTGAGTAGAACGGAACTAAAATGAAGAAGAAGAACAGAACAAAACTCACTAAGACAAAGAAGAAGCTTGGACATGAATGCTGCAAGAGACGACAGAGAAGAAAGAAGAAAGAAGAAAACTTGCGTTTTCAGTTCAGATGAAGAGAAGAAACGATGAAACGACGACGAGGACGAGATGACGGAGAAGAAAGAAGACCTACCCGCGTTCAGTTAAGATGAAGAAACACTAGAGAAGATAGAAGTAGACGAACGCGAAATGGTCGACAACGAGATGAGTGGCGATAGAGACGACGGAGGGGGGAAGTAGAAGAGGGGTGGCTCGGGAGACTGAAAATAGGGGTGAAACGAAAAGGGGGGAAAGGGGTGGGGTTATGGGGCTGGAAATGCCTGGGAAATGCAGGCCAGGCATTTTCGGGCCGTTTCCATCGAGACCCAAAACCGGGGTGAAGCTCGAAACGTTTCCCCACCATTTCCCATTTTTGGGACGTTTCTGGTATGCGGGACAACACCCCCACAACGTTTCCGTGCATCATACATAGCAGCTAACCCTAAAACTAGGATCGCGATGTCATGGAGCAAATCACGAACGCTATTTAATTCTATCGTGGGGTAAAACACACATACACACAACGGAGTATAGCAGCTATAGTAGTCAATTTCAAATAACGAAGTATAACAACTAACCCTAAAACTAGGATCGCAATGCTGTGGAGCAAATCGTGGACGCTATTTAATTCTATCGTGGGGTAAAGCACACACAGAGTAGATAAATAACTAAAAACGCTTTAAATGCATAGTAGATAATTGAAATCTAATATACAAATCAAAAGATTCAAAACATAGTTTGAAATGTATGAATTAATAATTAAAACATTCAAAAAATTAGAATTCAAGTCTCAAATCCCTAGGCTAGCAACAAAACATTAAAAAAAAAAAACATAAGCCATATCAACTAAAATTCTAGAAATCATATTATACCTTCATATCCAAGTTCCAATGAAGAAACAAAAGGTAAGTCACTACAATGGCTGTCAAAAGTCACCAGAGTGTGCAATGGCTAGGACAAGGTCTTGACTGAGTTCGTCGAAATGTGGCAGTTATTGCAGTGGCAGTCAAAGGTCACTAAAGTCACAAACACAAGGAGCAAACCTCACAGGAGACGTAGGGGCTGTCACCAGGGATGCTAGGGCTATTGTCAGTGACGGAGTAGTTGCCACCGATGATGAAGGGGCTATCACCGATAGGGGGCGGGGGGTCTTGACAGAGAGAAAGAAGAGTGGATGGCATGAGAGAGAGAAGGAAGAGCAAGTGTCAAATGAGGGAGAAGTGAGAAACACTAAGTTCGAAAACCATAAACAATAGGAGGGAGGAGCAAAAGTACCTGGGTGCCCTTTATTAAACCAAAAACGACGTTGTTTTGAGGCCCATTTCAAATAGTGGCCGCTACAGGCTGCTCTGCCGAGATTGCGCTTGTAGCGTCAAGAAGGTAAAGTGTCCCGCATTTACAAGAGAGTCACAATAGTAGATCGCAACGCGATTTCACGCCACAATAATGGCCACTACACCGCTATTTGACAACTATGACGTAACCAAACATTCTAGAAAGCTTTGAATAAATTAAACAAAGAAATCCTTCTTATTTTCCTTCTTTTGCCGTGAACTCCTACATGTTTCTAAAAAAAACCTTCTTTTGCCTACCCTGCTGTAGGAAAAAGGCAAACCAAAAAACATCAATTAGGAGAACATTTGACCATGGGGCCACCTGAAAAGTGCATTAAGTTTGTTACAATTATGACCAAACAAATTTGACAGCCTCAAGATAGAATTTATGAATCATTTCCTGTTTCACCCAAAGAAGACTCAGCAGCAGCATTTTGGGCTTCAAGAAGCTTCATTTGGCGCTCTGCATGTTCCCTTTCGCATGCGGTGATTCCCATAATAATATCAAGCATAGTACCAGTGGTGCCAAAAAATACAAGGGGTGCCAGAGATTTGCGCTTTATCCCCACTGGAATAGCCAGCAAAGCTCCTGCAGCTGAGAATACCCAAGTGCCTAATGCACTGCAAATTTTCCATGTTCAGTATGAGTTTGAACAAAATTCACCTCTGAAAATATTTAAAAAGGCATTCATGAAAAGGAAAAGTTTAAACAGTAATGAAGTCCACCCTGCCAATATTCAGACTAAAGCAAAATGAAAACTATGTAGACATGGCACCAACTTCACAAATTCACAAACATTTACAAAGAAATCAAATAATCAAATAATCAAAAGCAAACAATATGCAGAGGAGAATGGGGGCATAGGTGCAAAGAAGTGACGGGTCAAAGGTGTCATTGCAGCAAGTCAAGAACCTTCCTTCAATGCTTTCTTTGGCTCCAAATACTGGTTGTGTCAGTAGATAGATGTAATTCCACATCAGACAAGTAAGCAAGAGCATGCACATCATGATTTAACTAGCCCTAAATTCATCAGATAAGATACTTTCTGTACACTGACTAGGCAACTTATCGTAAGCAGACTTAACCATGCAAAAAACAAATCCCATTGAATGGCAGAACAGTAATATAATTGGCAAAACTTATACGCAGTTTCTTAGGTACTTTTGAAGTTGTTTTCTAATCAGAATCCAAAGTTTCACCTCAATAACCTACAAAATACAAGTTGGCTTTCATGGTCACCCGAGTTATCAAGGTGAAACTCCTATTCAGATTGGGGAACAACATCAAAAGCATTGACAAAACTGTCCCTAACTTTTATCCTAATATAATTTAGAGTAAATCCTCAAGTTCATTCTCTAGAGTTACACGCCTCACGGCATTAATTTTCCAGACATTTTTTATTAAATCATACCCTGAAAGATCCAAAACCATCATCAAATTAATCCTTAGGGAGACCAAAATGCTGAAACAGAAAGGACACATTTGGAATAAAAGTACTTGGAGGATTAATACAATGACCCATGTAACTTTGGATGATCAATTCGACGGTTTTCTCTGTAACTTATTGAAGCATATCAACAACTAGACCAATATTTTCATTTCTGGATCTCCCAATGTTCCTTAATATCGATACCTCAATGAATTATCAAGCATTCATTTGTTGCCGCCTTGTAAGTTATACCTGGAGGGCTGCTGAACACTCATTGTGAATACTAGCAACTAGTAAATATTTGACAACTCATTAAGATATCAATAGTTAGCATCATGGCAAACAAATGCTAGCTCTACCCAGTGTTCCTAAACTGGGATGAATAATTAAACCAGAACACATAATTAGTGACATTTTCAATAATTAGGTGACAAAACAAAGGGATTTCCAATTTCACGGTTGGAACTAGTAACTACATTCAGGACTTGAAGGAAACATATTCTCATGACAAACAGTTAGGCACCTACTGTTAGCAGTCATTTTAGTTAGCAGTCAGTTACCGCAGCAGTTAGTAAAAGGGGTTTGTTAGTTAGTTACATAATTAGTTAGTTGTTAATTGTGTTCGTTGGTTGCTTTCTTCTGTTATTAGAGGTCTGTATAAATAGGAAGAGGGAAAGTGTTAGCTCTCAGTTTTTTGAATGTTCTTAAAACCTTAGGCAGAGATTTCTTTCTGAGGAGGTTAGCTCTGGGGGCACAGTTCTGTGCAGAAACTGTTTCAACATCAATAAAAAGTTCTCTTTCTTCTCTTTTTCGTATGAGGACTCCTAACACAAACCTATTATTGTCAGAACTATTTGAACATATTTGTTGGTTAATTCAAATACACTATTCCAGGATACAGCATTCCTCAACCCATTACAAGGGTGCGCAATAAGATCCCTAATTTTCACACTACAAATCCTTCAATTTGATGAGATGGGTTTATCAGGTTATGAATTCAGGGAAATATATTTTTTTTAAAGAAGAAAACTAATTACTTTAAGAAGAGTGATAAAGGAAAGGGAAAGAAGAAGTGACACTGACTTGGAAACAGAGCAGTCTTCAAGATGCTTTATGTTATCTTCGCCTCCCATTTTCCTCGCAGTGTAGAATTGCAGATTAATATTAAGGGTTTTTTGCAGAACCGATAATAGGGGAGGTGAGCAGGTCTGTTTGAAGGAACAGATGTTGAGTAACACAGGCAGAAAAATTAACATAGACGACAATATTAAGTTCAAATTTAAATAAGATAAAAAAAAAGTTTATATTTAATGTACTAAAATGTATGCAAATCATAATCTATGAATTAGGATATGATAGATTAGAAAGGAATGATTAGAAAGCAATGAGATGAATTGGCAATTATATAGGTATTTTAATATAGAATAAAATAATAAACTCATCTCATTGCAATAAAATACATTTTAATTTTTAAACTTCTATATAATCTTACTTAACCTAAGTAAATAATTATTAAAAGGATAATAATATAAATTAATAATTATATTATTTTTTTATTGTATCCTCTAACCTTTAAATGGGAAGTGAGAATCAAATTTAAGTAATAAAATATGACAGATCAAATTCCACTCTTATTAATTTAGATTTCTTTAATATTTTTTTAACTCAAAACAATTGTAGAACTCCTCATTTCTCTTATTCTATGTTTAGTACCAATGTTCTCAGAACCGGACCGGTCATTGAACTGGTGAGGGCACCGGTTCATGGGTCACTGGTCGAACCGTAGTCGAACCGTGGTAGAACCGGTAGTAATAAATTATTATTATTTATTAAACAAAAATTAAAATTGTAGCAAATCTGCATAACCCCAATCTGCATATCAGTATATAACACTATCTACATATATCAGTATATTTTCAGCCATGTGATTAGAGAAGTAACTCCACATTAAAGATTGTAGCAATATTATATCATTGTACTGCACTCCCAATTATTTCTTCAGCAGACAAGCGACCCCATTACTAAGTGAAAATCCTCCATTTGTAGAAGATCATTTATGCATATTAAAGACAGATGTAATTTAACACCAAAGAAGGAATGAAAAGGGAAGGATTATGGGTGATGCTAAGTCAACAAGCCTACCTTCACAAACGCTAATCCTTCAAAGTATGGACTAATTAACCATTACTTCTCTATTATTTCAATCGGCAACCTTGGTGTGAGATATTAAAGGAATGATGAATCGTATTCATTAATCCATGGCACTTTGTAATAGTTACAGCAGGCTCAGTTTTTGAAATGTTTTTTTGCTTAACACATTGACACCAACAGGGTACTGACTAGAAACAGAGAGAATACTATTACTTGCTTGCTGAAATTTCAGTTATCTCGACATTAGGAAACACCAATCCTTTCCCAATTAATCTATGTGCGCTTGGTGGTGTACTATAGCCTATACAGTATGTTCTGTCACAGTAGAACGCTGTATGCAACATATAAATTTCGATGTTGAAAAAACTTAAATTTTAACTAATTATTCTATGACATTGTAAAACATACATAGCAATTTCAGTTTGATTACCAACGGCAACTCAACCTTTGCAATTTCTTTTCAATTTCAGTTTAACAAAACAAAACAGAGCAATTTCAATTTATTTAACAACCAATAGAAACAGGGAGTGCACAAGAGAGGGGTTCACCACCGTGAGGGGTTCGACCACCGTGAGAGGCTCGACGTTGACGGACACCACCGTGAGAGGCTCGACAATGACGGAAGAGAGGGGTTCACCGTGAGGGAGGTGAGACGAGGTCGCGGGGGAGATACCAAATGCAGAGCCTGGATCACGATGGAGGGAGCCTGCAACACTACGATGGATGGAGCCTGCAACAGTGGGAGGGAGAAAGGGAGGGGTTCACCGGATGAAGACGCAGAGCAAATGGGAGAGGCACACGAAGGAATGAAAAATCAGAGAGGGAATTTTGCCCTTACTTCAGCTTGATACGAAGTCGTTTTGGGCGTAAATTTTTTTAAAATAAATACACTGACCCGGTTTGAACCCGACAAACCCGGTTTTTACCCGTTTCACCAGTTTTTGATCGGTTTTTGACCGGTTTAATAGATAACCGGGTTTTCCCCCATCCGGACCGAACAAGGCACCAGTTTCCGGTTTGACTGATCGGCCGGTTCGGTCCAGTTTTAACAACCATGTGTAGTACACATCATGTTTTTATATTCTTGAGTAAGTGAGATGGGAAAAAATCTCATGTTTAAATAAAGGTAATAAAACTATCTCATTCAAATAAAAAACATTACTGAAAACATTTTTATGAACAAATTTTTAAATATTTATTCCCTTCATCTTACCTAGAAATAAAACATTCTTACTTAAATTTATATGAAATTATTAAAATGTTTTCATAATCTTGTTTACCTTAGAATAAACTTTATTTTAAGTGAGGATAATTTTAAAAATTTAATTTATATTCTTAAAAGCATTTTACTAGGACCAAACATAAGAATAAAAGTCATATTCTTAGAAAAATCAAATGACAAACAAACACATAATTTTAAAATTTTCTTGTGAATCTTATTCTTAACTATTTTATTTTTAGAAAAATCACTTACCCAGAACTAAAAAATTACTTACATCATACACATGTTATCACAAGGGCAAGGACATTGAAAAGGAAGAGAATGTGGGTAAGGTTGACATAGGGTTTTTCTTAAGAAGTTCGACAAAATTCCTTGAAGACCATATTTTGATAAAAAAAATATTAAAAAAATTGCATAAAAAAAAAAGTAGGATATCAAAATTTTGTTAGTATTTGAAAAAATTTATCTTATATGGTGAGAATTAATATTTTCCTTTTAAATATTATAGCAAAAAATGATGAGAAAATCATATAACCACCACTCCTTTAATTAAAGTATATCTTTACCCATGATAATAATAACAATAATATAATATAAATAATAGTTATGAAAAAATAATAAAAGGTACTATTTTCCTTTTAAATTAATATAAGTTTATTTTCTCATTTATTTCATATTAACCAAATAACACATAATTTTTTATACTTTTTATAATATTTTTTTCATACTTTTTTCTTTATATTTTTCTTGACAATCAAACGAAACATAAACCTACTTGACCTAATGTTTAGGGCCCAAATGTTAAAATCAATGGTTTTGTAGAAGCTTCGATTTCAGCAAATTAGTCCTTCCAATTTTATCAATCATGAAAAGTGATGCAAAGAAATTAGACGGGAAAAAAGGGCTTGTTTGATTTAGCTATACTTTTTAGTGTTTAAAAATTGTTTGTATTATAAATAATATAATATGTGGATGTCCCTCCTATATATACCCCTCTTACTCATTAATACACATACAATTCTTCTTTTCAATTTCACTCTTACTCTCTTAAACTCTCATTCTAAATCCTTTGGTTTTCTCTTTAATTTTTCATTTGTTATTTTGCTTCCAATTATCAAGTATTTTATAACACGTTGTCAGCACGAGGTTCTGACCAATTGAGTACCCGATCAAATTTTGAAAGGTAATATGTGAAAATTATTATTGTTATTATTATTAATTTTAATTTATATACTTTATATTATTTATGTATATATTGTAACATTCCTGGTATTTTAATAAAAATTATGGAGAGTGGAAAATATTAGCAAATGTTTTAGAGATTTATTTAATATTTGATTTGCCTGAACCGGGGTAAAGGAATCCCGGGTCGGGCCGGTCTCAGATGAGAGGATCAAATGGTGTTGAAGAGCGGTGGTGCAGAGAAGAACGGTCAAAGACGTGCTGTCTTGTGACTGACGCTTATCCAGTGTGCCTGGAGTGGTCTTGGATTAACCGGTGTGAGGAGAACGCCTAACTCGGAATTATAGTCCGGATGAACCTCTTGCATAGCTGAGGCAAACGGGTATGCATAGCAAAGATGTAAGGACGGATGAAGTGCCCGACCTCTCAAGCGTTAGCTCGGATCGGTGCTCTTATGAAGCATCAGGCAGTTACGAATAATTAAACATTGTGAAAGCAAATAAGCGTAGTTGGTCGGAAATTATAAAAGAATCCAATGTGATGAAATTGATTAAAAACTTTTAATGAGAATGCAAATGAAATAGGGGAAAAGGCTGTCTTGCCCCTGAGCTTTATATAAAAAGGAAATTCTCTCTCTCCTCTTCATTATTCACGAATCACTTCTTCTTCTTGGTCTGTTCTCCTTCTCCTTCGTTTTCTCCTCTCTCATTGCTGAATTGCATGTCCCAGAGGGGGACGTCGTTCATGTTAAAGCTTCAATCGAACCTCATTCCTGTGATCGTGGCCTCAAGGTGAGTCCACTGATCCGTTTTATTTGTGGCTCCTTATCCCTTTCGTTTCTCTGGTATCCAAGAGCCATGCATGGCTGTATTCGAGTCTGTTCTCCACTCCTTTGGTGAGTGTGAGCTCAAATATGGCCTAAGAGCTGAGGGCGTTGAGTTAACGGGTTTTGCATTCTGACCCGTAGGTAGTAGATTAGACAACGAAAGGCTGAGTGACGGAGCTGAGACTGCGAATCCAGTACTCAGAGGAAGGGACCGACACCGAGAGCAAATCATCGAAGCGTGGAATCGAGGTAAGGGGGTGTTCGGGTTATGATTAATTTGAATAGGACTCATTTCCCATCCGAGTCATTGAACAGTACGAACAGGGTAAGAAAATATTAGTGAATGTTGTTGCGTGCCCATATTTATACATGCGTAACTGTGTACACCGATCAGTTAAAGATCGAGTGTGTGGTTGAATTAATCCTGTCGTGAGCTTGGAATATTTGATGCTGGGTTGTATGTGTATGTATGTATGTGTGTATGGTTTCCAATGGCATGAAATAAGTGATGGTTGTGGTAATCGGTATGTTATGTTGAGGGGCTTGACGAGTCAGTCGCCCTACGCTGTGAGCACAGGTCAGTTTCTAACAGTTGCAATTGGTAATCGGAATGATATGTTTGTTTATATGATGGAATGTGATTATATGGTGAAGGACGACTAACGGTATGAACTACCCTGTTTTGGCTTCAGTGGTCAAGTCGGACCAGTTAAGCTACCCAGAGGTCTTTGACCCAGTGGTTGAGAGGGAGCCAAGTCGGGCTCAGTGAACCAAGTCGGGTTCACGAGATGTCAAGTCGGACTCCCAGCTGAAGGTCGATCCTTTAGTATCCGGATACTAGGCGTTAAATTTTATCTGAGAGTCAGTTGTGATAATTGATGAATTATAAGTTGTGATGTGTAGATTTGTCGAGTGACATTTGTTATATTTGCCGAGTGACATTTGTTATATTTGCCGAGTGGAATTTGTTGTATTTTCTGAGTGAAGTTTGTTCTATTGGTCGAGTATGATGTATTATAATTGCTGAGTGATGAAAATGCAATCGGACGTAACTTATATATATAACTTGTTACATTTTATTCCATATTAATGATGATGCCAAACACGCACCCTTGCTGTTATTTTAATTTAGTAACCAGTGACAGGGAGGAAGCCGGAGCCATGGAGTTGCGCCAAGGGGGAGATCGATGCCAAGGCCCGAGTGATTTTGAGTAATTGTGTAGAGTATATGTGTGTATAAAGAGTTTTCGAGTGATTACTATTATCTGTGTGCCAACTTAATTTGAGTCGGATGCGAATTTATATTTTAAAATACATTGATCTATATGTTTTCATGTTTGCCGTGACAGCTCATTAACTAGTGGATTCATGCCCGAGTGAGGGATAACCGAGAGACCCTCCTTCCGGGTGGAAGGTTAGAATGTCCCGAGTGAGATTGGTGGGGAGAGAGTTCCGAGTGAAGAAAGTGGGAATCATGATTCCGAGTGAAGAGAAGTTGGATGTGTCCGAGGGGAAATATGAGCTCCTTCCGAGGGAAGTAAGGATAGGGTATTCACCGAATGAGGATATTCGAAGAAGCGATAACCGAGTGAAGAAGGTTGAATTATCCCCAAGGGAGTTATGACCGAGCTAAGCTTTCTGAGTGAGGGGTAGTAATGAGTCAAGCGTAGAATGTCCGAGTGAGTGGAAGTTGAGTGTTTTCCGAGCGAAACCCTATTGTCGAGTAAACCATTTTTACCGAGTGAATCCCCATGTGAGTTCGCCTGTGCGGCCTGTTCGCTTAGATTTCGGAGTGGCATTCGCTCAAGCGAGTCGGTACTCGCCTAAGCGCCTCTCGGGTTTCGCCTGGGAATGTTGGGGTCTCGCTCAGGCGAGTGACCCCTGTCCTCTTCTTCTTCTCCCGCCGTTCCAACTCTATTTTACCGAGCGGATGTTATTCTGCGTGCACTCTTATTATTATTTTGATTGCATCTAAATGAATACTATTTATTATCAAGACCAAGTAGAACCATTCCCGATTGGTTATTATTTTAACATACTTTTATTTAAAGAAGTATTTTAAGAACGGTTTGCTCATACTGAGCATGATTTTATGTAGCTAAAAGAGGTAAATATTATTTTACAGTTAGACCGAGCGGATTAATGTTAAAAGAAGTAAATACTAATTCATACTAAGATACAAATTTTATTCAACGTGAAAAAATTATTGTGAAAATAATTTGTCGTATGTAAATAAAAAGGGAAATTAACCTAGGATGTTACATATATTATAAAAGTTTCTGAAGAACTTATATTTTAAACATCTCAGAAGGATGTATTAGGTTAAAAAAATAGGTTCCAGAAGAACTTATTTATAAATATCCTTGTAGGATATATAAAATTAATAGTTGAATAACACAATTCTTGAACAATTTTTGATAATTCCTGAAGAACTATAACAGTTTAAACAATTTTAAAAAAAAAATCACATTTTTAATTATTTAATATTAAAATGGTGAATAATTTTACTAGCTTTTCTACTAAATAATTACCTCCTGTAGCCTCATGATTATAGCTTCACTGAATTGATCGTTTTGCCTTTTTATATTGAATATCATGATTAATAGTTTTAAATATTAAATAACACTACTTTGCTGATTTATTATATAATTCCATAGCAATGCTACGTGATTCAAGCTACCTGATCCTATTTTGCTTTGTGCTTTATATGCTATGCTACAATTCTTGCTATGCTTTCCACTTTGTTGATATATATAAAAAATAGGTTCCTGAAGAACTTATTATAAAATAATAATAATAATAATAATAATAATAATAATAATAATAATAATAATAATAATAATAATAATAATAAGGTTCCTGAAGAACTTATATTTTAAACATCCCTACAGGATGTACAAAATAGTCATATAATTTGATCATTATTGATTGATCCGTCCTTTACGGGGGGTGTAAAGTTATGATCCTGAAACAACTCAATCTGATACAAAGCGATGTGCGTAAATGTTCAGATATGGAGTGTTTTCGTATGTTGAGGCGGAGTCTGGACCACACTGGGGCGGAGTGTAACTCGCTCTACGGCGATGTAGTAGTCCGCCTGGAATTGCCTCCTATGCCTTGACACGGAGTGCAGTATACGCTGGGGCGGTGTCCCAGTCCGCCTGGAGGAATCCTCTCAGCCTTGACCCGATTTGGGGTGGTACCTGCAATTATTCTCTGACGCTCAAGTCAGTATTTCAGAATACTTTAAGACTTAGAAAGACGATCAGAGAGAATTATGCAAGTAAGAGAGTGTAAGATTCAGAATTGGGGAGAGAGCCCCCGTATACCTTTTTGCTGAGGTTTATATACCTGTCACTGGTGCTCCATTATTGATAGGGCCCGTTCCTTGTTTTCTAGCATAAAGCAAGAAAGACAGTGGGTCCCTGTGTCGTTCACGAGCACCGTTAGTGTAGTAGGTATTTCCACTTACTTGGGAAGCGTGAATGCTTTATTATTTTATTGTTATTCCCCTTTATGCGTGACAGCGTGATTCCCATTATTAACCTCTCAAGACAGAGTCAACCTCGTGCCGGGGTTGTGAGTATGGGTTCGCTATGCAGTATGGGAAGTTCAATATTCCGCCTGTGTTGAGCCTATGGCTTGGCGGAGTGATATGCATTCTGGCGGCGTTACATGCCTTTGGCGGAGTTATGACCCTTGGCAGGGTAACATGCCTAGGCGGAGTGTCATGCCTTGGCGGAGTGGCATGCCTTGGCGAAGTAACATGCCTAGGCGGAGTTACTTGCCTTGGCGGAGTAACATGCCTAGGCGGAGTTACTTGCCTTGGCGGAGTAACATGCCTAGGTGGAGTTACGTGCCTTGGTCGTATATACTCCGTATTTGAAGCGTACTTACCTCGTTCGAAATGCTGACCTGGCAAAGCATTAAAGCCATGCTCTTGGGGGCTGGTGTTAGGACCGGATCAGCTTGTTATAGTGACTGGCGGAGTCACTGTAATGAGCTATAACATTTAAGTTTAGCTTTTATAGGCATGGGTTTAGGCGGCGTTTGCTAGTTCAGGATTTACGGACAAGTGTTTTTATGCATTTGTTGCTTTACTTGTCACGCCTGTTATTAAAGCGCCTCGAAACCACGTTTTGTCGTTTCAATCTCTCATTGCCACGTATGCCATGGATTCCGTAAGGAGGCGGAATAGCCTCTTAGGAATTTCAATGAGGTTGGATTCCGTAAGAAGGCGGAGTAGCCTCTTAGGAATCTTAATGAGATTGGATTCCGTAAGAAGGCGGAATAGCCTCTTAGGAATTTCCATGAGATTGGATTCCGTAAGAAGGCGGAATAGCCTCTTAGGAATTTCAATGGAGTTGGATTCCGTAAGAAGGCAGAGTAGCCCCTTAGGAATTTCCAAGGTGTTGGATTCCGTAAGAAGGCGGAGTAGCCTCTTAGGAATCTCCATGGAGTTGAATTCCGTAAGAAGGCGGAATAGCCTCTCAGGAATTTCCATGAAATTGGATTCCGTAAGAAGGCGGAGCAGCCTCTTAGGAATTTCAAAGAAATTGGATTCCGTAAGAAGGCGGAGTGGCCTCTTAGGAATTTCCAAGGAGTTGAATTCCGTAAGAAGGCGGAATAGCCTCTTAGGAATCTCCAAGGAGTTGGATTCCGTAAGAAGGCGGAATGGCCTCTTAGGAATTTTAATGAGTTTAGATTCCGTAAGAAGGCGGAGTAGCCTCTTAGGAATTTCCAAGGAACTAGATTCCGTAAGAAGGTGGAGTAGCCTCTTAGGAATTTCCAAGGAACTGGATTCCGTAAGAAGGCGGAGTGGCCTCTTAGGAATTTCCATGAAATTGGATTCCGTAAGAAGGCGGAGTGGCCTCTTAGGAATTTCCAAGGAGTTGAATTCCGTAAGAAGGCGGAATAGCCTCTTAGGAATCTCCAAGGAGTTGGATTCCGTAAGAAGGCGGAATGGCCTCTTAGGAATTTTAATGAGTTTAGATTCCGTAAGAAAGCGGAGTAGCCTCTTAGGAATTTCCAAGGAACTGGATTCCGTAAGAAGGCGGAGTAGCCTCTTAGGAATTTCCAAGGAACTGGATTCCGTAAGAAGGCGGAGTAGCCTCTTAGGAATTTCCATGAAGTTGAATTCCGTAAGAAGGCGGAATAGTCTCTCAGGAATTTCCATGAAATTGGATTCCGTAAGAAGGCGGAGCAGCCTCTTAGGAATTTCAAAGAAATTGGATTCCGTAAGAAGGCGGAGTGGCCTCTTAGGAATTTCCAAGGAGTTGAATTCTGTAAGAAGGCGGAATAGCCTCTTAGGAATCTCCAAGGAGTTGGATTCCGTAAGAAGGCGGAATGGCCTCTTAGGAATTTTAATGAGTTTAGATTCCGTAAGAAGGCGGAGTAGCCTCTTAGGAATTTCCAAGGAACTGGATTCCGTAAGAAGGCAGAGTAGCCTCTTAGGAATTTCCAAGGAACTGGATTCCGTAAGAAGGCGGAGTGGCCTCTTAGGAATTTCCATGAAATTGGATTCCGTAAGAAGGCGGAGTGGCCTCTTAGGAATTTCCAAGGAGTTGAATTCCGTAAGAAGGCGGAATAGCCTCTTAGGAATCTCCAAGGAGTTGGATTCCGTAAGAAGGCGGAATGGCCTCTTAGGAATTTTAATGAGTTTAGATTCCGTAAGAAGGCGGAGTAGCCTCTTAGGAATTTCCAAGGAACTGGATTCCGTAAGAAGGCGGAGTAGCCTCTTAGGAATTTCCAAGGAACTGGATTCCGTAAGAAGGCGGAGTGGCCTCTTAGGAATTTCCAAGGAGTTGAATTCCGTAAGAAGGCGGAATAGCCTCTTAGGAATCTCCAAGGAGTTGGATTCCGTAAGAAGACGGAGTGGCCTCTTAGGAATTCCAATGAGTTGTATTCCGTAAGAGGGCGGAGTAGCCTCTTAGGAATCTCAATGAAGTACAATTTTACAAGTGTTGAACTTTTGAACTTGTCGATTATGTACTTCGTAAAACATTGGTAGTTAGGCGGTATGGTGCAGCATATAGCTGTGACACCAATTCATCCTTTGAGGTGGTATGGTGCAGCGTATAGATGTGACACCAATTGTTCCTGCAAGAAATTGGTTGAACCTTTGAGGCGGTATGGTGCAGCATATAGCTGTGACACCAATTCATCCTTTGAGGCGGTATGGTGCAGCATATAGCTGTGACACCAATTGTTCCCATAGGCGGCCTGTAGGACCTTAGGGTTGGTATGGTACAGCATATAGCTGAGACACCAATCCTTTCCCCCCAAGGAGTTTTCTGGACCTTAGGGTCGGTATGGTGCAGCATATATCTGAGACACCAATCCTTTCCCCCCAAGGAGTTTTCTGGACCTTAGGGTCGGTATGGTGCAGCATATAGCTGAGACACCAATCCTTTCCCCCCAAGGAGTTTTTTGGACCTTAGGGTCGGTATGGTGCAGCATATAGCTGAGACACCAATCCTTTCCCCCCAAGGAGTTTTTTGGACCTTAGGGTCGGTATGGTGCAGCATATAGCTGAGACACCAATCCTTTCCCCCCAAGGAGTTTTTATTGACTCCGTTTGCGAAGCGTTGTTGCATGTTGGTTGATCTTTATGGAATAAAGAGTTATGCATCTGTGCTTCAGTTTTGGAGCCGTTGTCCTATCTGCATGGGAACAAGTTCTGCCATGGATAATCAATTCAAAGTTAGAGTGAAGATTGAATGCAGGAAGGCATTTAATAATCCGTTCAGCGTGATCAATATTGAGGTCGGATTGTGGAAGTGTATCTCAATCGTAAGAGTACGGATTGAGTCTTCAAAGACTTCCATCATAAGGATGATGATGGGAATTATCCGCGCCAGGAGTTACCTCGTCAACTCACAGAATATGTGATTGAGAGCATCCGTCCTGGGGAAGTGTATCTCAATCGTAATAGTACGGATTGAGTCTTCAAAGACTTCCATCATAAGTATGATGATGAGAATTGTTCGTACCAGGAGTTTTATCGTCGAATCACTTCATAGGTGATTGAGATCATCCGCCTTGGGGATGTGTACGACACCAGGAACTATATTGTCAGGTCACATAGTAGGTGATTGAGATCATCCGTCCTTGGGCTGTGTATGGCGCCAGGAGTTACATTGTCAGATCACAGAATGGGTGATTGAGATCATCCGTCCTGGGCAGGTACACAACGTCAGGAGTTACATCGTCATATCACATAATGGGTGACTGAGGTTATCCGTTCTGGAAAAGTACAAATCGCCAAGAGTTACATCGTCAGATCACAGATTAAGTGATTTAGATAATCCGCCCTGGAGACATTTTTCAATCGTAGGAGTACAGATTGTGTGAATACTTAATGATTTTCAAAAGCTTCCATCATAAGAATAATGATGGGAATTGTCCGCGCCAGGAGTTACCTCGTCAACTCACAGAATATGTGATTGAGAGCATCCGTCCTGGGGAAATGTATCTCAATCGTAAGAGTACGGATTGAGTCTTCAAAGACTTCCATCATAAGGATGATGATGGGAATTGTCCATGCCAGGAGTTACCTCGTCAACTCACAGAATATGTGATTGAGAGCATCCGTCCTGGGGAAATTAGTCTCAATCGTTCTTCTTCAACCGGTGTTGGATTTCACTCATTCACCAGCCTTCAAATAGGGTTCGGTGCAATCCTACTACCCATTTCCTGAGGTTCGGTTTAATCCTACAACTCAGGTCTTCACCGACGTTCGGCCAAACCTACTAGTCGTACTCGGAGTTCGGTTCAATCCTACAATCCGAGCCTTCACCGGTGTTCAGCCAAACTTACTAACCGTACCCAGAGTTCGGTTTAATCCTACAATCTGGGCCTTCAAATGGGGTTCGGTGCAATCCTACAACCCATTTCCTGAGGTTCGGTTTAATCCTACAACTCAGGTCTTCACACGGTGTTCGGTTCGATCCTACTAACCGTACTTGGAGTTCGGTGCAATCCTACAATCCAAGCCTTCAACACGGGGTTCGGATCAGGGCTAATCCTGAACCTACTGTGCCCGTTACTCGGGGTTCAGCGCGGTTTTCAGTATGAGCCGGCCTACTGCGCCCAAGCCTTCGCATGGGGTTCGGTTTGTGGCCTTGAAAAAGGACCAGCCCTACAACCCACGTTGTCTTCGAATGGGGTTCGGTTTGTGGCCTTGAAAAAGGACCAGCCCTACAACCCATGTAGTCTTCGAATGGGGTGATTCACCCAGTTGTACCTTCGAAGAGGTTCATCGCTAACAACGGATACATTGTTAGGATCATCCGTCCTGAAAGTATTTTGTCACAACAGTGTTGTGCATCGAATAAAATCATAAAGACAATGGGTGAATCATTTAGAGTATTTCATTAATTATGAATTACAAAAGAGAGAAAGAGAGATGAGTCGGGGTTATGACTCATTAGACCTTCTTGGTAAAACCCGATCTGGATCTGCTCTTATCACTCCGTTGTAACGTTGGGGATTTCTCTCTTGCCGCTGTTGCTTCCAAGCGTATTTCAATGCTCACATACTTGGATGCTTTCCTCTTGAATTCTTCGAAATTCACTGGAGGATTCTTTGCCAATGACATGGCAAAAGCAGAGCTTGGTTGCAAAGCTTCTATTGCTATGTGCAATTGAAGTGCTTCTGCCAAGTTTGGAACAGCAGCTGCTTCCTTGTGAAACCTCTTCAAGAAGTCCTTGAGAGTTTCATGCTCCCCCTGCCTAATCTGAGCCAAGGTATGAGATGTTCTGGGAGTATCACTGGAGATGACAAAGTGGTCCACAAACACTGTTGCCATTTCTTCCCATGAGTTAATGGAACCTGATGGTAGCTTCCTGAACCAGCTAAGGGCATTATCAACAAGAGTCCGAGGGAACATCCTGCACGTGACATCTTCATCTGCCCCCAGGTACATGGCCTCCCTTCAACTGTGGGATATTTGAATACTGGGGGGTAGAGGATTTTTCTCCCTTGGTTGTGTGATGTGACCCCTTGATCAGAGACATGGCTCTCTCCTCCACGCTCTTTCTTTCGCGTTTCAATTCCATCAGTTCCTCCCTCAGCTTTCTTATCATCTCATCCTTTAGATTTGGTGCTGAAACCTGCACCACTCTTCTTGAACTTTCCACAGGCGACTCAAGAGCTAAGTGCCTGTTCATTGGTTGTTCTTGGGCAGTGATGTCTTTCACGTGCCCATCTGGTTGGTTTCTCCCATTACCTTCCATAATAAGAGACCAAACTTCTTAAACGAGAGGTGGGAATAACTTTAACGTGTCCCACTGGGCGTGCCAATGATCCGTCCTTTACGGGGGGTGTAAAGTTATGATCCTGAAACAGCTCAATCTGATACAAAGTGATGTGCGTAAATGTTCAGATATGGAGTGTTTTCGTATGTTGAGGCGGAGTCTGGACCACACTGGGGCGGAGTGTAACTCGCTCTACGGCGATGTAGTAGTCCGCCTGGAATTGCCTCCTATGCCTTGACACGGAGTGCAGTATACGCTGGGGCGGTGTCCCAGTCCGCCTGGAGGAATCCTCTCAGCCTTGACCCGATTTGGGGTGGTACCTGCAATTATTCTCCAACGCTCAAGTCAGTATTTCAGAATACTTTAAGACTTAGAAAGACGATCAGAGAGAATTATTCAAGTAAGAGAGTGTAAGGTTCAGAATTGGGGAGAGAGCCCCCGTATACCTTTTTGCTGAGGTTTATATACCTGTCACTGGTGCTCCATTATTGATAGGGCCCGTTCCTTGTTTTCTAGCATAAAGCAAGAAAGACAGTGGGTCCCTGTGTCGTTCACGAGCACCGTTAGTGTAGTAAAATATCCCACAGTTGAAGGGAGGCCATGTACCTGGGGGCAGCTGAAGATGTCACGTGCAGGATGTTCCCTCGGACTCTTGTTGATAATGCCCTTAGCTGGTTCAGGAAGCTACCATCAGGTTCCATTAACTCATGGGAAGAAATGGCAACAGTGTTTGTGGACCACTTTGTCATTTCCAGTGATACTCCCAGAACATCTCATACCTTGGCTCAGATTAGGCAGGGGGAGCATGAAACTCTCAAGGACTTCTTGAAGAGGTTTCACAAGGAAGCAACTGCTGTTCCAAACTTGGCAGAAGCACTTCAATTGCATATAGCAATAGAAGCTTTGCAACTAAGCTCTGCTTGGGACACCGCCCCAGCGTATACTGCACTCCGTGTCAAGGCATAGGAGGCAATTCCAGGCGGACTACTACATCGTCGTAGAGCGAGTTACACTCCGCCCCAGTGTGGTCCAGACTCCGCCTCAACATACGAAAACACTCCATATCTGAACATTTACGCACATCGCTTTGTATCAGATTGAGCTGTTTCAGGATCATAACTTTACACCCCCCGTAAAGGACGGATCATTGATATAATAAATATCATATTATCACACATATATGTTAATTGAAGAATAATTCTTAATTATTTAATATTATATTTATAATTGTTGTAGCCTCACAAGCAATTTGCTTTATATAGCATTGCCTCCTGCTTTTGCTTACTGCACTCATTAGAAGCAAAACCACAATTCTCTCCTCTCATTGCTCAACAATTCTTTTTCCTCTATAATTTTTCTTCCTTCATAATTTATAGCTTATTTCATAATTTATACTAATTGTTTATCTATACAAGTTTTAGTTGCACTATAGTTTCACGTTAATACTTCCTGATGGATTATTTATTCACGATAATGTTATCTGATTATTCATTCAGGTTAATCCACTACCTATATCTTATATTATACAAAGTGCATTTGCTATTGCTGATTGCTCCTTATATTTTATATTATACATAGTGCATTCACGTTAATGCTATAATTATTTATTATTGCTATACCTGCTCCTGCACATATATTATTGTCACTTCCTTATATAATTCAGCACTTAGTATTCTCCTGCACTATGATTACATATATATATCTATGATTGTAATTAGTTTAATAATTCATTGCTATTTTATATTATTAAATTAATCAATTGCTATTATATTAGCCACTTTATTTGTTCCATTGATTGTTATTGTTAATATTATTTTATACTTTCATTTATTAATTCATTGTTAAATTAGTCTTTATAATTAATATAATTATAATAAAAGAGTTAATAAAAGGATTTGAATCCGATATTTATAATTTGATAAGTTATTACTCTACCACTAGACCACTAATATTTGATTGATATCTTATAAAATTTTAAATTTTCATTACCGAATCATTTATGTGAAATTTTATTTAAATTCATTTATAAGTTACTTTACCTTAATTATTTGTCTTCTTGTGGCTATATACATATATATATATATATAATGAATTATTTATGTAAAATCATAAGTCTCATCCAATTGTAACTGCTTCATTCCCAGAAGTGAATGTAGCAACACATGATCATTATACTCATGGTTATGGTCATGGTCGTGGTCGTGGTTGAAATGATAACAAATCATCATTTGTATGGAAAAATAAAGATCGTATAGAAAAGGGAAAAGATGTTCAAAGTAGCGAACAAACTAAAAATATTTGCTATCGTTGTGGTAGCCAAGCCTATTAGTCTCGAGTTTGTCGCACACCAAAACATCTGATTGATTTATACCAAAAATCTCTTAAGAATAAAGGGAAAATAATAAAAACAAATTTTGCTGGTATGGATGATATTCGTACCCCCTTTAATGTTGATGATTTTCTTATTTTTCCTGAAGAAGAAATTGACTACTGGTTGGAGAGGGGAGTGCCCCTAAATAAATTATTTTATATTTCATGAAATTTGTTCTGTTATGAATTTATGTTAAATATTTATTATTGTTAATTATATTTTCGCTCATGATTTATCTATTATTATTTAATGAAGAATGAATGCTCATGTGAATAATGAAGATATATATCTCGCAGACAGTGCAACAACTCATATTATTATTAAGAATGAGAAATATTTCTACCATATAGTGAAACAAGAAGCCAATGTTAATACTATATCTGGTAGTATAAATATAATTGAAGGCTCCAGTAGAGCCAGTATTTTATTAGCTGAAGGAACAAAATTGCACATTGAAAGTGTATTATATTTTATGAAGTCTCAAAAAAATTTATTGAGTTTTAAGGATATCCGCAGAAATGGATACCATATTGAGACCACAAATGAAGGAAATAATGAATATTTTTACATCACAAAGTTAATTTCTGATAAGAAATATATATTGGAAAAATTGCCTTCATTTTTCTCCAGTTTGTACTACACATATATTAGTACAATTGAAACAAATGTTATTGTAAACCAGAAGCTTACAAATAAGAATAACTTTGTTATTTGGCATGAATGGTTAGGCCATCCTGGAACAATAATGATGCGAAAAATAGTTGAGAATTCAAATGGTCATTGCTTATCCAGCAGACAAATTCTCCGAACTAATAATTTCTCATGTGTTGCTTGTTCTTAAGCAATATTAATTACTCGACCATCACCAATGAAATTTGGGAGAGAATCATTCATATTTTTAAAGCGTATACAAAGTGATATTTGTAGGCCATTTAGATATTTTATGGTTTTGATTGATGCATCAACTAGATGGTCACATGTTTGCTTATTGTCAACTCGCAACCTGGCGTTTGCGAGATTATTAACTCAATTAATTCATTTACGAGCTTATTTTCCTGATTATCCAATTAAGAAAATACGCTTCGATAACGCTGGTGAATTCACATCTCAATCTTTTAATGATTACTGTATGTCCATTGGAATTGATGTTGAACATCCAGTAGCACATGTTCGTACACAAAATGGACTTGCTGAATCATTGATTAAACATTTGAAATTGATAGCAAGATCATTGTTAATGAGATCAAAACTCCCAATTTCAACTTGGGGACATGTAATCTTGCATTCAATAGCACTTATTCGCATCAAGCCTATAAGTTATCATGAATATTCCCCTTTACAATTGGTTCATGGTAAAGAACCAAATATTTCCCATCTAAGAATTTTTGGAAGTGCAATATATATTCATATTTCTCCTCCATAATGCACTAAAGTGGGACCTCAAAGAAGGTTGGGGATATATGTTATATGAAAATCCATCTATAATAAAATATCTTGAACCATTAACAGGTGATTTATTTACAGCTCGGTTTGTTGATTGTCATTTTGATGAATTTGTTCTCCCACTATTAGGGGAGAAAGTAAACAGTTGGATACAAGGATTAGTTGGAATGAGATATCTCTATCTCATATTGATCCTCAAACAAAGCAATCTGAACTAGAAGTTCAGAAAATAGCAAGTTTGTAAAATTTAGCAAACCAATTGCCAAATGTATTTGCTGATCCAAAAAGAATGACTAAGTCACACATACCAGTTGTTAATACTCCAATAAAGATTGATGTCCCTGCAGGACAATCTAAAATTGAAAATGAGTCTAAAGCCAAAATAAAACGTGGCAGACTTGTTGGTTCTAAAGATAAAAATCCTCAATAAATAAAGAGAATGGTCAAATCGAGGATATAAAGACTCCAGTAAAGTCTCCTGACATAATCAAGGTTTCAAATCCAGAAGATACCAAGGTACCTGAAATTGATAAGAATAAAGAGATCTCTATAAATTATGTCATGTATGGAATGCAATAGAATCAACATGAAGTCGATGTTGATAAAATTTTTGCATTCAAAGTAGCTCTCTTGATATTATAAATGATGATAAGAATCATGAGCCAAAATCTATTAAGAAATATGCACAAAGAAATGGTTGGCCAAAGTGGAAAGATGCAATGCAGGAAGAGTTAAACTCACTTGTAAAAATGAAAAGTTTTTGGACCTGTAGTCCAAACACCTGAAGGTGTAAAACTAGTTGGGTACAAATGGGTCTTTATGCGAAAAAGAAATGAAAATGGTGAAATTGTGCAATATAAAGCAAGGCTTGTTGCACAAGGTTTCTCACAAAGACCTGGTATTGATTTTGATAAAACATATTCACCAGTGATGGATGCAAGTACTTTTTGATACTTGATTAGTTTGGCAATTCGTGAAAAACTTGATTTACGCCTAATGGATATTGTTGCGGTATATTTATATGGCTCACTTGAAAATGACATCTATATGAAACTCCCTGAAGGATTTAATTTGCTTGAAGCAAAATGACATCTATATGAAACTCCCTGAAGGATTTAATTTGCCTGAAGCATACAAGACAAATTCTTGAGAAAATTATTCAATTAAATTGAATAAATCCCTTTACGGACTAAAGCAATCTGAACGTATGTGGTATAATTGTCTCAGAGAATACTTATTGAAAGAATGGTATAAAATGACCCGATTGGTCTGTGTGTTTTTATGAAAAGATTCAGAAAAGAGTTCGTTATAATTTCTATTTATGTTGATGATTTAAACATCATCGGAACCCCTGAAGAGCTTTCAAAGGCTGTGAATTACTTGAAAAAGGAATTTTAATGCACCAAAAGACTTATACCGAAAAGGTGCTAAAACAGTTCTATATAGACAAATTACACCTATTGAGCAGCCAAATGGTTGTAAGGTCACTTGAAGTGGCCAAAGATCTTTTTCGACCTCAAGAGAAAAATGAAGAACTTCTTGGTCCTGAAGTACCATATCTTAGTGCAATTGGTACACTAATGTATCTTGCTAGTCATACACGACTTGATATATCATTTGCTATCAATTTGTTAGCAAGACATAGTTCTTCACCGATAAAAAGGCATTGGAATGGGATTAAGCACATATTTCGCTACCTTAGAGGTACAATGGACACGGGTTTATTTTTCCCATATGTATCTAAGGCAAACCTAATTGGTTATGCTGATGCGGGGTATTTGTCTGATCCTCATAATGGTCAATCATAAACAAGATATTTGTTCACATGTGGTGGTACAGCAATTTCATGGAGATCCATAAAACAAACAATCACAACAACATCATCTAATCATGCTAAAATTCTAGCATTACATGAAGCAAGTCGAGAATGTGTATGGTTGAGGTCTATGATTCAATATATTCAAGAAACTTGTGGCTTGCACGCTGGAAAATTACCACCAACAATCTTATGTGAAGATAATGCAGCTTGTATCTCCCAATTAAAGGAGGGTTACATTAAAGGAGATAGGACAAAACATATTTCACCAAAAAAATTTCTTTACTCGTGATCTTATAAAGAATGGTGAAATAAATGTCTAGCAAGTCCGATCATGTGAGAATCTAGCAGATATTTTTACAAAATCATCACCAACCAAAGTCTCCGAGGAACTAGTACAGAAGATTGATCTTCGACGCTGATATAAGTGTTCTGATGAGGGGGAGAATTAAATGCTTGTACATTTAATTATATATTTTTCTTTGTAAAGAATGTTGTACTCTTTTTCCTTCACTAGGTTTTTATCCCACTGGGTTTTTCCTAGTAAGGTTTTAACGAGACACATTCTAAATAAGAACATCCAAGGGGAGTATTATAAATAATATAATATGTGGATGTCCCTCCAATAAATACCCCCCTTACTCATTAATACACACACAATTCTTCTTTTCAATTTCACTCTCACTCTCTTAAACTCTCCTTCTAAATCCTTTGGTTCTCTCTTTAATTTTTCATTTGTTATTTTGCTTCCAATTATCAAGTATTTTATAACAGTTTGGTAGCTCAGTTTGAAAAACTATTTTTAAAAACTACAAAACAAAAACTTTGTTTGGTAGCTCAATTTTAAAAACAGCTTTTAAAAACTAAAAAACTTAAAACTTTTTCGGTAGCTCAATTTTAAAAGCTTTTAAAAAAATTTAACATTTTAAAATCATTTAAATTAAATCGAATATATTTTAAACTTGAATATTTTTTTATTATTTATAATTAAAATGATTTTTTACAATTCTTGTTTTTTATTGACGGTCTGTTTCATATTAAAAAGTGTGATTCCAATCATCATCAACGATATGTACCAAAAAAAGACATCATTAAGGATTGAAAATACATGATATTAATTACTAAAATAACAATGCACTAAATGTATGGAATGAAAATATAAAAATTAAGTCTAAGAAATCATATGTTTATATACAAAATATAAAAGATATCAACTAATTGTTACATTGTGTCCACGTTAAATTTGCAATTTGATCCCTATATAAAGCCTATTAAGAGTAGAATAGTGTGGTGCAGAATGATGATCAGCAAACAGTAACCATGTTATAATCAGCCCTGAGAAATGCTGTGGTTTCAAGATAATAATTAGCCTACTAGAGCACTAAAACTTTCAACTATTGGAATAATAAAACCTTCCACTCTTTAAAGGTGGGAATGGTGGAGGGGTATAAAAAAGAATTGTGCAGTTTTATACTATCAGAGGCTTATAAAAATAATACGCAGATAATGCAAGTAGCAAACCTATACTTGTAAGCCATTGTAATAATTAAACTCTTTATGCTAGGAGAAAATTGTTACCTTCCATATGGTATTTGTTAAAATTTTATAATTAGATATGAAGTTATGAAGATTAACAGATATAGTCCAAAACGAAAGATACTCGATAATCCAAATTTTTGAGTAATTTTGATTGCAAATTTCACATAAAATGGACAAACACCCACCACTGGTCAGTAGCAAAGATCAAAACTTTAGCTGGCCAAAAACAATATTGCTGCAAAGGGAAAAGTAAAGCAAGGACTTTTTTCACATACATTGCAAGTTCACAGTACAACATACCCAAAGTTAATGAAGAGTGAAGACCCATTCGTACCAATGTGGAATTAATACATGTTTTAATGTTGCAAGTTCACTTAGACGCAGCTTCATAATGAGCTACAAGAAACTAATGCAGTACCCACATGAACTCCAAAACTACAAGCAGCACCCTACCCTTAGGTCTGCCTTAACACTACATCTAATCAAGTTTTCACACGCAGTGCATTTTATTAGAACAATAAGGTATAATAGCAGATATGCGACGAAATATGAGGACTTTCAACATGTTATGGACTAATTTGCAAGCCGTGGAGTGAAGACGTGAAGGAAGAAAACAATAGTCCTACAAGACACAATCATAGAGCCCTGAGATTAGTAAGAGAGAAGTAAAAGGGAATTGTAGTGATTAACGATGGATTACAAAAAGATACTCTAACAGAGATACTGTAACCAGCCTAGAGCTTGTGACTCCCTCACATAGATGCATTATGTATTGTGTGCCAAGCTGAACGACTTTTCAACAAAATTTTTACCATATTCCTCTCCCTTAACCCGTCTCTTATATATAGGCAACATGACTTATTTCTTCACTATCTCAACCCACAAACTAACAACAATTAACAACTAACTAATTATGTTAGTAACTATTATGTAGCTAACTAACAAACCTTTTAACTAACTACTGCAATAATTGACTACTAGCAGTAGGTAACCTAACAAAAATCCCAGCTGAAAATTCACCTTGTCCTCAAGGTAAAAGGACTTGAAAATGGTCCCATTAGGACCCCATTGTTGGAAGCATAATGACTGAGATAACTCCCACAATTGCAGCTTGAAAATAGCCTCCACCCCTCCTGGGTCAAACACCAACCCGTAAGTGCTTCTATTTTCTTCCGATGCTCAGTTTTTTGTCATCTTTTTGGTCTTGAAACAAAGAATTAGTGTCTCTGCAATTCTGCCACCCCCTTGCAGCTGGAATTTATCAAAATCTTCTAATTTATCTTTGTCTCAGATTATGGTTGAAAACACTCCCTCTTCAATTTGTGGAGCCTGGCCTGATAAATCCTTAACAGCTAATCACCCATTTGCATCTTGGATCAACTCTAAATCGGGTGGCTCTTCTGGTGGTTGGTGTGGTTTGGCCTGAATTCTTGAGACCCAACCTTTCTTTTCTCTCACATCTGTCTCCTCCACACCCATATTGAAATATCTTCTATTCAGAATTAAATCTTTCCCTGTATGACCACTTTTTATCTCTGTTTCTTTTGTATCCTTACCGTCATTACCTTCTCCATTGACAAGATTATGGTTCTTGATCTCTAAATTCTGTTCTGCTTCTAATTCACAAAGCTTCTTCCCTTCTCTGCCACCTTGGTTCCTGGTTTTAAGGCTTCCCTTCCCATTCATTTTCTTCTTCCTAAACACACTTCTGGTTTCTCCTCCAGTTTTTCCTTCCCTGACCAAGTTTCTTGCTCCTCTGCTTTTGCGTTTACAAAATCAATTTCTTGTTCCCCTGTTTTGGTTTTCCCAGCATCAACTCTAACACCCTCTGTTATATCTCAATAATTTCTAAAAAATTCATGAAATTTTTTTTACTAAAAATATAATCGCTAAAAGAAACTATCAGAGTACAATTACATACAATATTTCTAAAATACCTCATGAATATCATTAAAATTTATAAAGTAATTTTACATTCATCCAAATAAAATAGATATTAAACATTATTAGAAAGAGATGAAACTCCATGGCCCAAGAGCAGTTGCCTAATGACATTATTTATTCATTGGACCACGGTATTCATACCGAGCCCCCTTTCTAGTACGTGTTATATATACTATCGAGATTTTTCGATCCTTCCCTCTGTACGAACCATCAATTAAAACATATGAAACAAAACACGGAGAAAGGAGTGAGAAACAGAATATAATATTCCCAAATAGGACATAAGAAATAAAGGGTTTTCACAAACTAGTATAATAATATCAATCACAATCACATACACAATCAATTATGAATGTATGAATGTTATGCAATATCTTCATCATAACTTACCTATATATGCAGGCCCCTTAAATTTTAATTTGCATTAGGCCAACCAGGAGTTTACACTGTTCCATAATTCCGGATAATAATAACATGAACAGCTCAACTGGCATGGAAACACTTAGAGACTAGTCAGATTGAGAAGGTTTTTATTGTGAAAGTACCCGACACTAGGGAGCTACCCCAGGTCCCCTGAAGCACCCTTTCACACCCTCTCATCCCAAGGTTCACAATTAAGCCTCCTCTAATGTATCCTCGGTTTCTATAATCCGTCCTCAGACAATATCCTTTTGTTTCTCTTTGATGATTCATGATGCATGAACTACTCGCGTATTTAGTTGGTTAAGGCTTTTAGAAACTCAATTATATTATCGGGGCCTACGAATCGTGACATAGTCACCCCAGTAAACTGTACTTTTTCAAATTCTCAAATACACACATAGAATTTTAGTACAGTTCCTTTTCAAATCACAAATCAAATCTCCTTATAATTTGAGTTTCAAAGCCTTAAATATATTTTTCACAACCTTCTTTAGAAAGTCTATAGGTTAATTCAAAATCAATTACTAAAAACTCGAATTTGGAATTATCAATCTTTAAAATCTTAGTACTTGAAAATTTTGTATAATATTTTTATACATTTAAATAACATGTATATATATATTAAAAATATTAGTAAAAATTTATTTTTATAAAATAATTTCTCTTTCTTTTTCTTTCTGGTAAACTAACTAAAAATCTAAATTTTAGTAAAGATATATACATATATATTAAAAGTTAAAAAGAGATTTCTAAAAACTTATGTAGTTTTATTGAAATCTAAGAAATTTCTTAAAAGTAATTTGAATAAAGATGAATAAGTAAATAAAGAAGTAGGAGATAAGTAAATTCTTACTGAATTTTAGCTTTCTGTCATGTTTGCTATATGCCCAAACTCCACAGTACAAGATTATCAATCATAATCAAACATTGTCAATCACAATCAAACATCATAAAGCATAAATAAATATTAACAATCATAATCAAATTAAATAATTAAACATCAGTTATAAATATGATAATTTAAAATTTAATGATTATTTAAATTAATAAAGTTTGTCTTAAGTTCTATGGTCAATTCCTCGCACAGGTCTATGTAAATCCAAGATAGTCCAATCCTTGCATAGGTCTAGTTCAGCCCATATAGGTCATAATAGTCCAAATCCTTGCATAAGTTCGGTCAAGTCCATAATAGTTCAAGTCCTTGCATAGGTTCAGTCCAGTCCGCATAGGTCATAATAGTTCAAGTTCTTGAATAAATATTTCAGATATTAAGTTACACAAGATGCTTAATTTATTAATAACAATTATTATAAATTTTAAGTTAAAAGTTATTATTTTAAAATAATAATACTGTTATGTTTAAAAAGGAGTAGGGGACTCCTCCCAATATTCTTATGTATTTTCATATTATATTCTTATCTCACCCCCTTACCTTGATTTGCTAACAGTGAATTCGCTCTGCGCCTCCAAGTTCTAACAAAATATTAATATTAATTTATTTCAGTATAGACATAAGATGAAAATTAAGATTGCTATCAGAAATGATAAATAGTAATTATGCATAGTAATAGTAAATAATAACAGTAAATAGTAAATCATCAATAGTAACGGTAAATAATAATTTTTAAATAGTAACATTAAATAGTAAATCATGAATAGTAAATTTTTAATAGTAGTGGTAAATGGTAAATCATGAACAATAATAGTAAATAGTAAATTTTGAATAGTAATGGTAAATAATAAATTTTAAATAGTAACGGTAAATAGTAAATTTTGAATAGTAACAGTAACTAATAAATTTTGAATAATAACGGTAAATAATAAATTTTGAGCAATAACAACAAATGGTAAATTGTGAATAGTAACAACAAATAGTGAATAGTAACAGTAAAGTGTAAAATAACACATAGTGGTAAGTTATTTTTACTATAGTAACTTATTCATAATAGTAATAGTATATTAATAGTTTAAGAGTGCTAAAAAGAATAATCTAAATAATTATAAAAAAGAATATAGAAGAAAAATATTATTACCTTACACCTCCGGCAGAATCTTTTTTTACCAGAAGAACTTACTTCCCTCTAATTTCTTAAGTACTATCTCTCTAGATTCTCTCTCTAATTTTGGTGTGGAAATGTTGTAAATGAGCCATCTATTTATATGAAGAAAATTTTACTATTTAAGATTACTTAATTATTTATTTTACTATTTATGATGTAAGTATTTACCCACCAGTCACTATTCATGATGTAAGTATTCACCCACCGGTCACTATTCATGATGTAAGTATTTACCCACCGGTCACTATTCATGATGTAAGTATTTACCCACCGATGATGTAAGCGATGATGTCGGCAGTGACATTTTGGTTATTAGATGAAAGGTTAAGGGTATTTTTGTCATTCTTAAAAATGAAAAAAATATAAAAATTCCAAAAAATTATAAATTATATAACAATCAAAAAGTTCTAAAGAACTATAATCAAATTCCTTTGAAATTTTATTTTAAATAAGAAATAATGAAATTAGGGGTGTTACATCAGCCATCAAACCAAAAGTCTTGTTGTTTCCGAGTTTGCAGGAGAAAGATGGAATAGCAGTGATTTGAAATTTCACCTAGGAAATTGCACGTAAGCTTGATGGAGGTAATTTTATGTTCATAATCAGCATCAGGTCCATAAGTTTCAATCACCTCTGTAAAAATATTCTAATTGATGATGGAGGTATGAGATTTGAAAATCTAGATCAGGGGATGCTGGTGGGGAGGGAATCCAAAAGGTCGGACCAACCGATAGAGCCCTGAGACTGGTAAGAGGGAAATAAAAGGGAATTGTACTAATTACTGATGGATTACAAAAGGAATACTTTGGCAGAGATACTCTCTAACCAGCCTAGAGCCAATGGCTACCTCACAAAGATGCTCTATGCATTTTGTGCCAAACTGAACAGCTTTTCAACAAAACTATTACCATATTCGTCTCCTTTAACCCCTCTTCTATTTATAGGCAACATGCCTCGTTTCTTCACTATCTCAACCCACAAACTAAAAACAATTAACAGCTAACTAATTATGTCACTAACTAACATGTAACTAATTAACGAACCTGTTAACTAACCATTGTAGTAACTGACTACTAGCAATGGGTACCTAACACAACAAATGCTTGGATCATGTAAAATCGACAAGTTGGGGAATGCTTGAAGACAACCATGCTATGCTAAATCTCCATCCGACAGATCTTATCCAAACACATGTTCATAAGTGCACCTGTTCTAGTTGAGGGAGAGAAAGAAAATAAGATATTCTACAACTTCTTGTCTCCAAACTAAGAGTGCTGCTTATAATAATTAATACAAGGATGACAAACAATATTGATGATAAACTAGAGCTAACATAGTTGGAATGGAATGGAAAGCAGAGAATTTCATTAGATTGAAGTTGCTAGAATGATTTTGAATAAAAATAATTAGCTTTGTTTACCCTTACGAAGAAGTGGACCCTTATAAATAATACAACTCACTGTTTAACAACAAAAAACAATGTCACTTCCTTAGTTAGAGAGAAAATAAAGAGCAACGTGACTACAAAATGTAATTCATCAAATGATTGATAACTAGCATCAACACACCAAAATAATAACTAGCAACCATAAGATTAACTGTTAAGACCCTTCAGCGTTAGTGAGGCATGCTAGCAAACAAAAAAAATGGAAAAGCACGTTACAAACCTCTCCACTATTATTGCGACCAGGGTCCCGGCGCGTGACGCGGACTGATTAAAGACAGATAAAAGAAAATTGAAACTGCATTGAAATGAGGCCTTTGGGAGGCTTAAAGAAAATAAAGGGTTCAAGGAGTCGCTACTAATATCTATTAAGGAAAATATTAGGAAAACCATTAAATAGCACAGTTTTTTTTTAAAAAAATGAGATTCTGTTTAGTCCGGGAGTCAAATTACAGGAGGGGAAGGTATTAGCACCCCATACTGTCCGTCAAAAAAACGGTTACCCAAATTGATCATGCATAATTTCAAAAAAATGATTATCAAATATTTCATCATTCATAAAAACAATGATAAATAATATACATGATAATAAAAAATTTATATATAAATAAAAATAAAATAAAAATAATAATAAAACATATCTCCTAAGTTTTGTTATTTTTTAGTTCTAAGAAAATAAACAAACAAATGATTAAAAGACCATAAAATAAAAAAAAATAATAAGACGTCTTGTCTTAATTATTTTCTAGTAAAAAAAATCCATTGATTTTATTGAGAAATATAAAGTTCAAAACAAATAAATAAATGAAAAAAAGTAAAAAAAAAACATACAAAAGAAAAAAAAAGAATGAAACACATCAACATGAAAATAAAGAAATATATATACACTTAATTAATTAAAATTGACAAAGGAACCTTATTTAATTATTTTTTAGAAAAAAAGAAAAAAAATAAAAAAATAAAAAAAGATTAATAAGATGTCTCATCTAAATTAATCTCATTTTAAATTTAAGAAAAAGATAAATGAATGAACAATACATTATTTATTACTCTTGGTTTTTGTCACTTTTTTTAATGATTTTTCTTAATTATCAAAAGGTTACTAAGAGAAAACAATAGGAAATCATGACCATAATAAAAATGGATAATTATGTATATATATATTTATTTATAAACTATTTAAAAATGGTCAAACATAACTAAGTAAATAGAAAGTATAGAAAAATAAATAAATAAAAAAGAAGTGTAGAAAAGTGTAGAAAAATAAATAAATAAAAATAAAAGTATAAAGAAGAAGAAAAAATAATAAAAATAAAGGGAAAAAAATAAATACTTAAAAATAAAGGGGTAGGAAAGTAAATACATAAAAATAAAGGGGCAGAAAAGGAAATAATAAAGATAAAGGGGTAGGAAAGTAAATAATAAAAATAAAGGGGTAGGAAAGTAAATACATGAAAATAAAGGGGTAGAAAAGTAAATAATAAAAATAAAGGGGTAGGAAAATAAATACATGAAAATAAAGGGATAAAAAAGTAAATAATAAAAATAAAAGGATAGAAATGTAAATAATAAAAATAAAGGGGCAGAAAAGTAAATAATAAAAATAAATAGGTAGAAAAGTAAATAATAAAAATAAAGAGGCAGAAAAGTAAATAAATAGAAATAAAAGGGTATAAAAATAAATAAATAAAAATAATCATGCAGAAAATAAATAAATAAACTAATAATTGCAGAAATGTAAAGTGCGGATAAATAAAATGCGGAAAAATAAATTAACAATAATAAAAGTGTAGAAAAGTAAATAAAAAAAAATAAAAGTACAAAAAAATAAATAAAGAAAAATAAAGGTACAAATAAATAAATAAAGATGAAAATGCAGAAAAATAAAGTGCAGGAAAATAAAGTGCTTGAATATAAATAAAGAAAAATAAAAGTGCAGAAAAAATAAATAACAATTAAATAAAGATGAATAAATAAATGTAAATAAACATCCTTGTATTAATAAAAAAAATACTTTGGTACAAGAACAATTAAATAGGAACTAGAACGGAAGTCGGGAACTCAATTTCGTGTAGATTTCCTTTACTTTTGGTTTCGTTTGGACTCAATTCGAGGGTGTTTGGACACCGGCTACAACACTTACACAGTATTTTAGCTCACAATACTCACATACTAAGACATACTAGAATGATACACTCATTTTCCTAATTAGGATTACACAACATAATTTTAAGAAACAAAAACTTCTAAAAAATCTCTCAAAAATTTAGCACTCTTTCCCCTCTTTTTTTTCTTCCCCAAAATACCTCAATATCACCTTCTATTTATAGAAGAAAATTGGCATTGGATCCTCCATAAAAGACATCACTTTCTTACTTTTCCAATTTGTCCAAATTTCATGTCAATTTCCCCAATTTTCTCCAATTATCCAACCAAACTCGGTCTCACCTCAATTAAACCACCGTAACCCCTTTTCTGATTTTCTTTTTTTTTTAATTCTGATTTTCGTTTTTTTATATTGGGATTTTTTTGGGGCCTTTTTTGGCCCATTTTTGTTTTTTTTTCAGATTTTTTTGCCTTTTTTTTGGCCCATTTTTTTTCCAGATTTTTTTAGTTTTTTAGGCCCTAAAATTTTTTTTTTTAAATTGAGTAATCATTTACTTTTATGGAAACATAAATTATTTATTATATATGTGGCAAGAAATAAAGTATCCAAAAAAGAAAAATTGCTACCCATGCTATAAGAAGCAAGAGGGTAGTCAGCAAACATCATTTTCCTTCCCTTATTCTTTCCTCTTGGCTTCGGCATCCATCGGTCATTGCTTGAGAGAAATGAAGAAAATTGATGAAATGAGAGGTATGGTAGGAAATGAAGAGGGATTGAGTATTTATAGAAATGGGAAAGAGTTACTATTCCAATGGTTACTATGCAATTTTTAATATTATTTTTTTAATATGATCCGGGGTGGCAACCTGGAATGGACGAGGTTCTACTATCGCACCACATCACCAATAAGAACTGGTAAGTCATAACCGGGGTCTGAAATCATCGGTCAACTATGGACATTTCTCTCCACCCTGGTCGATAATTAAGCATTGGAGAATCTTCTGCAGGTTTACCTTCGGTGTGTCTTGAAGTTCGAGTACGGATCAGTTTTCACTAATTTGAAGAACCTCGGATTCCCACAGATCTGAGGTATAAAATACCGTACTCCACTGAGGCTGCGCAAACTTAGCGTTGGTGAGGTAACACCGGTCAGGAGACCGTGCTAGGACCCCGGTTAATGCAGTCAACATCGACTCCGGATTCTATACTCTTTTTTTTTTCTTCTTTTTTTTTCTTACATATTTTAATATACATTTTACCAGACAAAAATAGGTGTTCACAGATGCTCCTCTTTACTTCTTTTCATGAAAGAATATGAGATATATTCATATTATTGATGTGAAAAGAAAGTAAAGACGTGAACACCACTAAGAATACTCGACGACTTTTGACAAGAAGTAAACAACCGAATGGTGTTGTCCCAATACCAGACAATTTAAGGAGAAGCATCTGGAACATAGCAGGAAGATAAACGACATAACCTAGGAGTTGATACCTAAAGCCTTGAAAGAAAATAAACGATATATGAGTTTGCCTTGACATTTAGAGGAGCCTAAGAATGGGTATCTGAGGCTGTGACACAAAATAGATGACAGAGGGATGCCCCTGACTGATTTTGATTGAAGTAGCCTAGGGAGGGATACCTGAGGCTTTAACACGAAATAAATGACTGGGGGATGCCCCTAGCTGATTTTGATCTAAATAGCCTAGGGAAGGATACCTGAGGCTTTGACATAAAATAAATGACTGGGGGGATGCTCCTGGCTGATTTTGATCTAAATAGCCTAGAGAAGGATACCTGAGGCTTTGACATGAAAATAAATGACTGGAGGGGATGCCCCTGACTGATTTTGGTTGAAATAGCCTAGGGAAGGATACCTGAGGCTTTGGCATGGAATAAATGACTAGGGGGATGCCCATGACTGATTTTGGTTGAAATAGCCCAGGAAAGGATATCTGAGGCTTTGGCATGGAATAAATGACTAGGGGGATCCCCCTAACTGGTTTGACTGGATGACATAGCTTAGGAATGGGTACCTGAAGCTTTTGAAGAAAAATAAATGACTGAGGGAACGCCCCTGACATGGTTTGAGTAGCCTAGGGATGGATACCTGAGGCTTGGACATGAAGTAAATGACTGAGGGATGCCCCTGACTGATTTTAGTTGAAATAGCCTAGGGAAGGATACATGAGGCTTTAACATGAAATAAATGACTAGGGGGATGCCCCTGACTGGTTTGACTGGATGACATAGCTTAGGAATGGGTACCTAAAGCTTTTGAAGAAAAATAAATGACTGGGGAACGCCCCTGACATGCTTTGAGTAGCCTAGGGATGGATACCTGAGGCTTGGACATGAAGTAAGACATAAGGGAGATATCTCTGCCACTGTGACTTACGGTGGAGGATAAAATTTTGACATTTATAAGAGAAAATTAAATTATATAAAACATGAGACTTATACTCATGAAGAATGTGTTTGAGGTTGAGACTTTTGAAAGACTGAGATTTAAAGGAAACTGACTTTTTGGTCATATGACTTTACTGAAGGTTCCAAGTGAATACAACGATTCCCTTTTTATATCTTAGTAAATCACCTTTCCTGGGGTTAGGTAATGAACTAACTGAAACTATTGATCTTGACTTTTCATGGGGAACATTTGTCCTTGTTGTAACCTTAACCCTGCATGGAAGAAATAGTCAAGTGGAAAATCAAAGATTAATGATCTCGTCTCCTGGGTGACATCTACGATCTCCATAGGAATCCACATGACTCATGGCAGAGCGAAATATCTTCAACTAGCAACCATTGTATACTTAAGGAGTATCAAATTTCCCAACATCAAAGTCACTTTGATCCATTTATCATTATTTGATTTATTTTGTTTGAAAATATTTCCCATCAATTAAATGATCCAGCAGAATGCCTATAAAGGAAGAAAACAATTGTTAACACAAAATGTTATTTGATGGAATTCTATACATATTTTTTTTACAAGTTTCACATCATGACTCAAATTTATAAAGGACATCAGTATCTGCTTTGACATGTGTATTGCTCCTGAAATTTAGATTCCCTTTATCAGGTATAATACTTCTTAACAGCATCTGAATTCACTGGGAAAGGTAAGTCATCACCATCCATATTGGTCAAAATCAGAGCTCCTCCTGAAAAGGCCTTCTTGACTATGAATGGTCCCTCAGAGTTGGGCCTCCATTTTCCCCGATTGTCAGACTGATTTGGTAAAATCTTCTTCAAGACTAGTTCTCCTTCTTGAAACTGACGAGGGCGTACTTTCTTCTCAAATGCTTTCTTCATACGTCTCTGGTATAATGCCCGTGACAAAGAGCACTTAACCTTTTTCCTTCTATCAAGTTTAATTGGTCATACCGGGATTGTATCCACTCGGCCTCCTCCAACTTGGCATCTATGATCACTTTCAAGGACGAGATTTCCACTTCGATTGGTAGTACCGCCTCCATCCCATACACCAAAGAAAATGGTGTTGCCCCTGTCGAAGTTCGAACAGAAGTGCGGTATCCATGTAAAGCAAAAGGAAGTAATTCACTCCAGTCCTTGTAGGTTTCAACCATCTTCTGAATGATCTTCTTTATATTCTTGTTCGCTATAACATCCCAAATTTCCAAATAAATGTTTCGCAAATATTTCAAATTTTAAAACAGAATTTTCAATTTAACATAATAATGCAGTCGACATTACATAAACCGGCTCATTCAAATTTACAAATATTCTACAAATCGGTATACACAGGAGCCGGCCAAGGCTTCTACAAACAACTATGTGCATTATGTACAATACACATAAATACATAATGCTCCAGTCGATTGAGTGATCTCACACGTCATTGCTGGGTCCTATGTCCACTGTAAAAATGACAGCAGTAGGGGGTGAGCATGAACATGTCAAATGATAGTTATTAAATCGGATTAAAAGTCCAATTCATAACTACATATATAAATCATATCAGAATACACAGAAACTCATCATATATCATTCGTTCTCATTTCATCATGTTATTCTCATATATAACAATGCATACACATGCTCAATCAAATGGAACCATTAAGTCTTTTAATTTTGTGTTGCAACACTGGCTCCCCGAGCCATAACTCAGCTATCAGCTGATCCGGCCGTTTTACTGGTACCAAACCGTTTGCCCTTTCATGTGACATAATCACTCCCAGCGACAACGGTAGTGCCACGGGCTAAACCTCGAGCCCCGCTCAAGAGGTTTGCCTTGAGTCCCACCCAAGGTCTTTTGTCTTTTGCCTTGAGTCCCACCCAAGGTCTTTTGTGGAATCCTCGAAACCACATCATATTTCATATTTATTCATCATAAAAGCATCCCATGCTTTATCAGTATGCATCCCATGCAATCATATATCATGAAAAATTCATGAAAAACATTCATATCATCATCAATCACATATCAACAACATATTTCTTACTACATCTCATGCATAGGAGTTGATCCGGTCCCAACACCGACCCCCAAGAGCATGGTTTTAATACTTTGCCAGATCAGCATTTCGAACAAGAGAAGTACGCTTCAAATATATTATAATTGTTTCTATACGGAATACATACGACCAGGGCAAGTAACTCCGCCAAGGCACGATACTCCGCCTAAGCATGTTACCCTGCCAAGGGTCATAACTCCGCCAAGGCAAGTTACTCCGCCAAGGCAAGTTACTCCGCCAAGGGAAGTAACCCCGCCTAGGCAGGTAACGCCGCCAGAATGCATATTACTCCGCCAAGCCATAGGCTCAACACAGGCGGAATATTGAACTTCCTATACTGCGTAGCGAACCCATACTCACAACCCCGGCACGAGATTGACTCTGTCTTGAGAGGTTAATAATGGGAATCACGCTGTCACGCATAAAGGGGAATAACAATAAAATAATAAAGCATTCACGCTTCCCAAGTAAGTAGAAATACCTACTACAATAACGGTGCTCGTGAACGACATAGGGACCCACTGTCTTTCTTGCTTTATGCTAGAAAACAAGGAACAGGCCCTACCAATAATGGAGCACCAGTGACAGGTATATAAACCTCAGCAAAAAGGTATACAGGGGCTCTCTCCCCATTTCTGAACCTTACACTCTCTTACTTGCATAATTCTCTCTGATCGTCTTTCTAAGTCTTAAAGTATTCTGAAATACTGACTTGAGCGTCGGAGAACGATTGCAGGTACCACCCCCAATCGGGTCAAGGCAAAGGAGAGACCGTCAGGCGGACTGTGACACCGCCCACTCCAACTGTGTCAGCGCATAGAAGACAATTCTAGGCGGACTACGACACCGCCCCAGTGTGGTCCAGACTCCGCCTCAACACACGAAAACACTCCACATCTGAACATTTACGCGCATCGCTTTGTATCAGATTGAGCTGTTTCAAGATCATAACTTTACACCCCCCGTAAAGGACGGATCATTGGCACGCCCAGTGGGACCTGTAAATTTGGTAATCCCACAATCTTTGATCAATCTTCATCATTAATGGAGGGACAAGGACCAGAGGTGCAGAACGAGGATTCTCCTCCACGCAATCCCAGACGTCTTAACTTCGATAATGATGCTCAGAAAAAAGCAACGCAAGCTGATTCTCCAGATCCAAGAGATGACATGATTCGCATGTTGAGAGAAGAACTTGCAGAATTTCGTCGTGAAAAAGCGAACCCAGTGCACGAGAAAGCTGGTCCCGCAAGACAGCTACATCATGAACCACACATGCAGGAGGAATCAATTACTCCTAACTACTCTCGTATTCCTACATACATGGAGGAGCAACGAAGCCTCCCACTGGTGAATGCTCAGCATCAAGAAGGAAGGAGAGCAGGCTCAAACGCATCCCCCTCAGGATATAAGATGAGTATCCCATTTTCTAAAAGGCTCATGAATGCACATGTACCCAAACATTTGCAAACTATGCAGCCCATTTCTATAGGGAAATACACTGGGGAAACAGATCCCTCTAAGCATTTAGATGCTTATATCTACGAGGCCATGTTTCTAGGAGCTGAGGAGGATGTCATGTGTAGAATGTTCCCCAGAACCCTTACAGGCGAAGCTCTTAGTTGGTTCAAGAGCTTACCTTCAGGTTCCATTGATTCATGGGAGGAGCTGGCCTCAGCTTTTGGAAGCCACTTCGTGATCTCCAGGGATGCACCCAGAACCTCTCATACCTTGGCTCAGATCAAACAAGGCGACAAAGAATCTCTGAAGGATTTCCTTAAGAGATTTTACAAGGAGGCAGCCATGGTCCCTGATTTGACAGAGGCGATCCAGTTGCATATTCTCATAGAAGCTATGCAACCAAAATCACCTTTCGCTTTGTCATTGGCAAAGGGACCTCCAACCACGATGGAGGAATTTCGCAGGAAGGCGTCCAAGTACGTGGGTATTGAGATGCATTTGGAAGCCACTGCATCTCGCAGTAAACCACCCCCTGCAACTCCACCTCATGACAAAGGGAAAGAGAAGTCATCGAAGAATGACAAGTCCCACCAGAGGGACAAAGTAGGGAACCGACCTTTCAAACAGCAAGACAGACGTGTGTTTAATTTTGCTCACTATGCTCCACTGAACACATCATACGAGCAAATCTTGCGTGAAATAGGATGGACTACCCTCAATGTTTATGGAATTCAACGTCCACCACCCTCAATCAGGCGCGGTGAAAACCCAAAGAAGTATTGTGAATTCCATGAGTCAGTTGGCCACACCACAGAAGAATATAAACAACTCAAAAATACCATTGAGGTGCTCATTCGTGAAGGTAAACTGAAACACTACCTGTTCAAAGGCAAATCTCATGATGAGCCTGAAAAGTTTGAAAAGCGACATCGTGATCGTTCTCCGGATCCTGATAGTACTCGGGAACCAAAACGTACGGCGGCATCAGAGAAACAAAAAGGCGTTGTTCTGGAGTCCGCCCAACGAGAACCGAGCCCTGAACCTAGATCACGGAGTAAAAGGCAGGTGGTGGACATGATTGCTGGAGGCTTCGCAGGAGGCGGACCCTCAAACATCGCCCGGAAAAATCATCATCGGATGATCTTATCTGTGCAGGGCAAGAACAAAGGATATCGCCCATTCAGGGACGGAGTTCAGACTCCACCTATAACCTTCACAGATGATGATTTTGGCCTAACCATTCCTGAGGGAGATGACGCAGTAGTGATCATTGCGGTGATCGCTAATATGGATGTAAAACGCATCCTAGTTGATCAGGGAAGTTCCTGCGACGTTATCTTTTATGACTGTTTTAAACGCATGGGACTGACTGACGCTGATTTGCAGCCTTACACACAGGACCTTACAGCTTTTAATGGCGCCAAACAGCCTACTAAAGGCTACTTGGACACAAGGATTACCTTCGATGGTGAACCTGGAGCAAGGACTGTGAAATCCAGGGTTCTTGTCATTGATGTTAAATCCCCATACAATGGCATCATTGGGCGGCCTACTCTGAATACCATGGAAGCCATCGTTTCAACCCCCCACTTGTTAATCAAGTTCATCGATAAAGATAATCAAGTCTCATCTGTCAGGGGTGACCAGGAGATGGCTCGTTATTGTTACAATTTAAGTCTTAACATGGTGAAGCTTGAAACCATGTCTAAGAAAAGAAAATTGAACGAAGGAAACAGTGCGGCGACATCCGTCAACTTCATTAAATTCCTAAGAGGCTACTCCGCCTTCTTACGGAATCCAACTCCATTGAAATTCCTAAGAGGCTACTCCGCCTTCTTACGGAATCCAACTTCATTAAATTCCTAAGAGGCTACTCCGCCTCCTTACGGAATCCAACTTCGTTGAAATTCCTAAGAGGCTACTCCGCCTTCTTACGGAATCCAACTCCATTGTACAAATCATAACTGATAATGGTACAAACTTGAACAATAAAATGGTGAAGGAGCTCTGTGAAGATTTCAAAATCAAGCACCTTAATTCATCTCCATACAGGCCAAAGATGAACGGAGCAGTTGAAGCTGCGAATGTAACATCCTGAATTTTTGAAAATAATTTATTAAGGATCAGTGAGGAATTTCTGAGTGAAATTCCGAGTGAATATTGTTGGAAATAAGTTATTCCGAGTGAAGTAAGACAGAGAAAGCTATTCCCAAATGAGATTAAGATGTTTCTGAGTGAAACATCATTAGGAGAATTATTTCTAAGTTAAGAAAACTGTGTCCGAATGAGACACTTTTCAAGTGAGGTAAATCCGAGTGAAACGTTTCTGAATAGATCGTTTCCGAGAGAAGTACCTTCGAGTGCAGAAAAGCTTTAATTTCAAATAAGTACTTCTCGGATCAAGATGTTTCTGAGTAGTGAACTTCCGAATGGAGTATATCCGAGTTGAGAGACTTTCCGAGTAAAGTGTCTCTGAGTGTGATACTTCCGAGTGGAATGGTACCGAGTGAGACGATTCCAAGTGGAAAGGCGTCAAGTAAGAAATTTCTAATATCCGTATGATGTGCCACCGAATGGGACATACCGAGTGAGTTTTTTCCAGAAAGAGTGCTTCTAGACAAAGGAAGACTGTAACTCCGAATGAATATGTTTCTGAGTGAATAATTCCGAGGGAAGTAAATATTCGAGAGGTGAATTTCCGAGTGGTGAAACTTCATTCAAATCATGCTCGGGTCGATATTCAGAGTTTCCGAGAGCTTGTACTCGGATTAGTCTTCAAGACTATCTTCGACCCCGAGTGATTCTTTCGTGTGGAAAGATTTCCGAAAGAGGATTGTCTTCAAACTCTTCCGCCCTATTCAGATCTCGATAATCTACACATATTCGTACTTTCCCATCTTTCTTTGGAACCGGGACAATGTTGGCTATCCATTGAGGATATTTTGCAATAGCTAGGAAACCTGCATCAAACTGTTTTGTGACTTCTTCTTTGATTTTTAAAAGCATCTCAGGTTTCATCCTTCTTAACTTCTGTTTTACAGGAGGGCATTCTGGTTTTAATGGTAACTTATGCTCAACAATACTAGCATCCAATCTCGGCATGTCTTGGTATGACCAAGCAAACACATCATTAAACTCAATTAACATCTCTATCAGAATCTTCCTTTGCTCGTGGTTTAGAGAAGTACCGATCTTGAGCTCTCTTTTATTTTCTTCATTACCCACATTTATGACTTCAACAATTTCTAGATAGGGAGATATTTCTTTATCTTCCTGATCTAGCAATCTTAATAATTCAGGTAATGGTTCATTATCTTCCTCATCCTCTCCATTTGAATATTCAAAATCATGATGTGAAAATGTAATTTTTTCATTTGTTGGGGTGTCAGTTTCAGATCTGCAATTTATTTAATGTAAAAGGGAATAAGAAAATGGTTATTAGGTTATTTGCAAGAAAATAGACAAGAGTCCCTAATGTGCATTTACTTGGATCATTATAATTGATAAAGAAACTTTTTATTGAAAAGAAATGCCATAAGGCTTCGAACATAATTAAAGGATCAAAGATCACAGAGTGATAAATTACATGTAACTGATCTCGGGAAACTCAATGGTCTCCCAATTACACAGAATGGTGTCTGACGAACAAGGGTAAACATGACTTTTTTTTCCAGGAAAATCATTGCTGTCTACTGCAACTTGATTAGGAGATGTCAAGCCCGTACTTCTGAAACTCTTGTAGAGGTCACAAATGGGGGATCCTACAGTTCGGGGTTCTCGATTTTCCAAACGAGTCATCCGCTTTTCCTTCTTTTCTTCCGCAACCTTCCTTTTCTCTGCTGGAGATGGGTAGTATCCTAACCCAAATCCATCCTTGTTTTCTTTAAGGTACACAGGCTCTATTATTCCACCCAAATTTCTTCCAAGCCCCTTTCCTGGCTCATACCTGGCTTTCATCATCGTTTTGGCCATCATTAAGGATGCCTTAGGTAACTAAGCCGCTGTCATCTTCTCACCTACATAGGTGGTATGGGCAATTTCTAAAGATTGGAAAGAGGTTTCCAAACTTTCTTCAGCAGCCTCTATATAGGGAGTGGACATGGGCTTACTGATTAGGAAATCTTCTTCACCAGAGACTATAACTAGCTTGTTATTCGTAATGAACTTCAGTTTTTGGTGAAGAGTAGATGGAACAACCCCAGCAGTGTGGATCCAAGGTCTACCCAATAGGCAATTGTACGCAGGAATGATGTCCATTACTTGAAATAGGACATTAAACGTGCATGGTCCAACCTGAATAGGAATCTCGATGTCGCCTATGACCTCCCTTCTTGTACCATCAAAAGCCCTTACTACCATGGTACTAGGTTTCATATGTGTTCCGTCAAAAGGAAGCTGTGTAAGAGTTGACTTGGGCATTATATTTAGGGAAGAGCCATTATCAATGAGCACTTTTGCCAAGATGTAATCTCGGTATTTAACAGAGATGTGCAGAGCTTTGTTGTGACCTCTTCCCTCAGGGGGTATTTCTTCATCTGTGAAAGTTAAATAATCATTAGCTGCAATGTGATTGACTTTCCCCCAAATTTCTCGGGAGAAATATCTTGAGTCACATAAGCCTTGCTTAAGACTTTCATTAACATTTCATGATGTGGCTCTGAATCAAGCAACAGGGACAGAAGAGATATCTTAGCAGGGGTACGATTTAGTTGGTCAACTATCTGGTAATTGCTTTGCTTGATGAACTTTAAAAATTCATAAGCTTCTTCATCTGTTACCTCTTGGGGAGGGTCTTGTTCTTTGTTCTTCCCTAGGTTATTCTTTCCTATTGTTAATTCAGGCTCTTTCCTTAATTCTTCTAGAGCAAAAATTCGACCGCTCCTAGTTATTCCACTTACACCAGAAATATTTGTAACCGAAGAAGATGGGTCACTAGTCGGGGGATGAGTGATCACCTCCGCGTTGTACTTCCATGGTACCACGTGAGTATCTTTGAAAGCAAAAGGAACGGGTACCCGAACTGTCACTGACTGGTGATTTACGATCGGTTCGGTCAGAGGTTTCTTGGTGTAATAGACAACCAAAGGAACAGGGGTGACATGGCTTACTGAACCTGTATCATGTTGTCCATGGATCATGTTGACATCATCATAAGGGCGACGATAAATTTGTACCAGATGTGTGTCAAGTAATTTTTGAAGCACTTCAATAAATTTTTCATCAACAGGCATCTGATTATGAACGTCCTTAGAACTCTGAGTTTCTGATATTAATCCTTTCCTTAAAAGTTCTTTATAGATCTATGGGAGAGGAGTTTTGATATCTGAAACATTCCTAACACGATCACTTCCCAAATCATATGTTATTGCATTTACCCCAGCATTTCCATGATTAGGCAAAGGATTGCTAGTCACATTTGCGGTGCCTTCTTCAAAATCCAACCACTTGGCATTTATTAAATCGCGTACCTTAAACTTTAAGGCCATGCAATTTTCTGTAGAATGCCCCGGTGCCCCAGCATGATAATCACATTTCACATTGGGATCATACCCCTTAGGATATGGTGGTCCGACGGGTTTTAGGGGACATCGTGCAACAAGAGAACTTTTGAGAAGTTGAGGCAAAAGTTCCATATAGGTCATGGGAATTGGATCGAATTGGACAGAAGGACGGTCATTGTTTGGCTTTTTTGGTGAAGGATTTGGGTTGGGATTTTGTGTCCATTGTTGGGGAGATGGTGGTGGTGTATTTCTGAAATTATGGACAGGTGGGGGTCTGTATGATTGAGGATGGGGAAATGGATTTCCAAAAGCAGCAGCTATATAAGGATAAGGTCCACATGGTGGATAATGAGGCTGGAAAGGGTAAGGGGAAGAATAGAACATTTTTTTATTATGTTGACCTTGATTTCCCATTACAGCATTTGCCTCTTCACCCTTTCTTCTTCTTGCCTCTGTCATAGGTCTTCCTATTGACGGTGAACTTTGGACAACTTTTCCTGTCCTCGGACCGCTTTCAATTCTTTCTCCTATTACCACCATATCAGAAAAGCTTGATGATACACTCCCAAGCATCCTATCATAGAAAGGTACCTGAAGAGTGTCAATGAACATTGCCACTATCTCTTTCTCTACAGGGGTGGTTCAACTTATGCAGCCATTTCCCTCCATTTTTGAGCATATTCTTTAAAGGACTCAGTATTCTTTTTGGTCATGTTCTGAAGTTGTAGCTGGTCTGGTGCCATGTCCATGTTGTATTTGTACTGCTTTAGAAAGGCATCGGCTAGATCCTTCCAACAACGAATACGAGTTCGTTCAAGATGAGTGTACCAGCTCAACGCTGTGTAAGGTTCCCATATAATTTCAATATTTCCTACACTAACGTGATAATTTCAACTCAATATGCCTTAATCAAGAATTTGATCAGGATTTTTTTTATTAATAGAAATAATTTATTATGAAGTACAATAATTTGTGAATTTTGTTATTTACTAATTGCCAGGTTGTACCTATACTTATAATTGTTAATGAATTTCAATGAACAATTGAAAGAGTGTTCATATTAACATTCTTACAAAAAAAAATAATATAGCAGAATACCAAAAAAAATATAAACAAATGAAAACACCATAACGAAAAAATAAACATCTATTTTATACACTATGATACAAACTCTGGACTTATGTTCTATATCAGCAATTTCAAAAGCAAGTAATTAAGTAAAGTGAATAATGCTCAATTGCTACATAGGAGCGGAATGCTTAGTATTTTGAAGAGTGCATGAGTGCAAAGCGCCCATGCTGGCGTACAGGTACGTAAATAAAAAAAAATGAAGAAACAGAACTGCATGCCAAAGAACAGAAATGGAATGGTACAGGACCTCCAATTAATCTATAGTCTTATCAATGAGCCAGATCAAACACATTTGCTATAAGCATGTCTCTAACCATGACCCCACCAAAGTCTATATATATATATATATATATATATATATATATATATATATATATATATATATATATATATACCGATATACACATATATTTGACTCAACCCCTGACTTATCTATAATTTATTAAGGATTTGGTAACCTTTCTCTATTATACCATAAGGACACTGGGTTCGAGCAAGAGGCACGCAAGTGATGAAAATGGAACCGAGCCTATGAGCACCCATCTGGCGTATAAACGCAAAGAGAAAGGATTAAGCAAAATAGATTGCAAATTCATATATGAAAACATATTATACCATTGGCAATATATTCTACATAATTAGCCAAGAAGATTCAGAATAACAAAAAAAATCTGGTTATAATATGGCACCGAGAGCATCAGACACGTTTTGATAAGGATCAGATGGGCGTATGTACGCCACCCGTACCAGCGCAAGGAATAGGGCCCAAACAATGCTGTTCATGAGAAAAGAAGAGTCAGAAAGGAATCAGCCTGGCTCACACCCTTACAACGTGGCAAAGTGCAGCAGAAAAAGAAAGAAAAAAAAAGGAGTACATAAGACGAGCGTTTAGACGCTCCAATGGCGCGGTAACGCGCATGAGGATGGATCATGGGTCAGGGAGCAATGCTTAATAGAACACATAAAGAAGAAATATCTACAACAGAATTGAACATCTGAAATATGTATAGCATATCAGAACTCTAGAGTGTATAGAAGAATTGGTAGCCATAACATATCAATTATAGAATTACCAATATTCCATCATTTATCAGATTATTATATTGCAATTTAATTACTAGTGAATCCTCAAAAGTAAGTGTAAATTCACAGTTAAGTTGCTGAAGTTTTGATGTGGTCAGGTAATTTTATGTGGAAGATGATGTTTGTTTTTTGTCCACAATACCTTGATGCCACAGGTATGCTTTAGGGAATAGCTCAATAACAGATAAATAAATAAAAACACTTCAAGCTTAAGAATAGACATATAAGAGTTAAAAATACAAGAATACGTATTTTGAAATTTTCAGAATATAGAACATAGTTATGAAATATCATGTTCCATCACTGAGTTATTCCATTAATAGTTTCAATTACTAAAATTTGGTATTTTACTAAAAAAGGTAGCTGTATGACAGTTCAGCAATAATATATATATATATATATATATATATATATATATATAACAAAAGAATATAAAGAAAGCAAATTCCCAAATCAGAATTTCAGACACAGAATTCTTAAGCACAAAGAGTCAGGCTCTAGTTTAATATATATTATTAAAAACTAAATCTGGAATCATGCACAATTAGACCAAAAATTAAAAATACGATTATACTGATCATTCTTAAACTAATTAACTCCCTAACAGGTGTCGTACAAGCAAAACCAATATGCATCTTTATAATAACTTTATTAACCAATTGCAAATGTTGATGTTAAAGCATCACAGTATATAACAGCTCTTCGATCCTATTCCTTATTCCTGTTACTATATACATTAATAAGACACATCAAATCCACATATTATTTTTCCTCCACATAGTTCCAATTATTATTGTTTTTTTTTTACAAGACAGACTCATCTGTCATTATTTTATTCACTGAACTAATTTCAAAATCCAAAATCCATGAAACATAAATTAGCGTAAACCCAAGCAAATTGAGATATACAATCACAAATGATTTTGCTTCTCTTATTTCTAATTTCTCCAAGAAAAGTAAGACCATTTACCATCAATTATCCACCAAACCAATTTATAAACCTGCTATACAAACTTCAAAGTCCACAACATCCTTAAAGTATATTTACTAATAAGGATCACAAAATTCTTTCGAACTGCATCATAAACATAGTAAATCACGATTGTTTCAACATTTCTACACAATCAATGAAACAAATTAAAAACATTGCAGAACGCAGTTTGTTCAACACTATTAAAGATTAGTTTATGTTTTATAATCCAGAAATTAAATTAAATCATAAAGAAAGAAAACATATCAGAGAACTTGGGAAAGTTTTACACATGACTTCATCAGTTGCTTCACAATGACCTGGAGTACATCTTATCACAGGTATGGTTTCATATTTTAACTCAACAGCCTTTCATCAAAATCATACATTAGAGTTTCAATTCATCCAACACTCAACAAGGTGCAATTTAAGTTTATACACTAGCTATAATCCCCCTAGTTTATCACTTATAGTCATAACACACACCAATACCAAGGATATCAAAATACCAATGCATAACTATACCCAACAACATCAATATATGCTTAGTCATATATATATATATATACACACACACACACATAGGTGCGTCCGCGATGGATGTGCAATGCATTTCCGTCTCCGGATCTTCAAACCGGTTTGGCCCTTACAAATTTACTGAAATATCCACCATTTTAAAAGGGTGAGTACTATCAAATAATAAATAGCAATTCAATAAACAGGCTAATCACTGGACCTTTCTCTTCATTTAACAAAAACCAAGACACCACCTCATTAAGCGCATCAACACAATATCTTTATGGAATCAACTCAACCATCCTTAATAGTATAAGCACTAAGGCTTTTAAGATTAAATCACATGTCTCTAAAATTTCATCCATACATTCATCAACTACACATAACTATCACCGCCTACCAATGCAATTTATGCATGTCATGATCTTTGAAAACTTTTCATTCATTCTTGCACAAAACAATGAAGTGCGGATCCTTCTTAACAACATAGAGCAAGTGCCAAGATAACCCACTCAGTGAACCATAGCACTATAAATCGAGGGGCATCTGGGTAACCACACAGTGAACCAAAGCACTATAAGCGGTGGTACCCGAGGACTACCAGTGAACCATAGCACTATAATCGGTAGCCTCAAAAGCAACATGCTACAAACTACACAGTGAATCAAAGCACTATAATCGTGACAGTCTCTTCAGCAAATCATAGTGCTGGAAATGCATATGATGTCATGAATGCAATCGATGCAGGAGATGCGAACCATAGCGCATAAGTCATATCAATACTGACATCATAACTTACTTCTCTACACTATTCCACATCATCAAGTCCACAAACATCATCTATCACAGTTGCCTCAAGGCCTTATTGATATCACATCACTTTAAATTACAACATAGTAGTGATCTACCTCATATCTCATACAACATGCCACTAGGGCTATTTATCATCAATTCATCAGGTTAACTCTTCCCGATCATAACAATTTGAGCTCAACCACACATTCAATAGATATCATACATCTACAATTAAGCAATATATACCACCAAAACATACTTGACAACTACTATGAATTCACAACCTATTTAATCATTTAGGTAGATACGTCTATATCACGTTAACTTCAATTCAACATCATCGTAGTCTTGTACATATACCATTCTAGTTACAACACAAGTCTCAATCAAATAAACGCAAGAGAAGCTCAAAGGAAACAAAGTTGTATCATATTCTCTTATTACTAAAGCGGTATTTAAAACATTGCCATTGTACATAAGTAATTAGATCTTCAGTAAAACCACAACCTCAGAATTAAATTTCTATTTATTATTCAATTAGTAACCCCCCATACGTTAAACGTACCTGGATTCGACTCGTTCCTTTAGTTATGCTTCCGATCCACAGACAAACGCAAAAAATCAAAATCAAACGATGCACAAATTCTTACTCCAATTATTGTCCGGGAAGCGATAACGTTAAATAAAAATTCCAGAATGTCATCCCGCTTGTCGAAGACCCTCCGGTTCGTCCCCGACACTCCAAGTGTCAACCGATGGCCTTAGAAATCATTTCCACACTGCTACACAACAATAACTAGGTGAAATTTTAGTACATGCACCAAATGGGTAAAACTCACATTGCTGAGTTTGAAGACATCCAGGAACTCCTTTTTACCTTCTAATTTCAGAACAGGTACAACTTGATTTCAAACTCCCTAACTCAACCCATGGCTGTCACGGCCCATGCAAACAGAGAGTAAGAGAAAAATTTAATTTTAATTTCATGCATAAAAAGGAGAACCCGTGGAATAAAGGAAAAGAGGAGAAATTGACATTGAATCATTTTATTTACCTCAAGCACAAGGACAAATTTGATGAGCTGAATTAGAAGAGGAGGACATAGTGAGGATAATGGCTTGACGAGATGATGCTGATGGAGATGATGGAAAATAGAAGGGAATGCCTCATTTCTGCCCAAGGAAAAGGGAGAGGGAAAGAAATGTGCCATTGCCTCATTGCATGAATAAGAATGATGAAGGAAGGGAGTGATACCCCGCGGGATGAAGAAAGAAGAGAATGAAAAATGAGTTTCTGCTAGAACAATGTGTGTGCACAGAAGGGAGCAAACAGGGCGCGTGAGTTGAAATGAGAACACGGTAACGTGGAAGAAAATTAGAAAAAGGGAGAAATGGCAAGAAAAGAAAATTAAGGTGAGAATTTCTTCTTCTCTTTTTTTTTAATAATAATAACAATAACTGAAAATGGTCTACGAAAGGGAGAGCCTTATAAAAAATCAAGAAATAGAAATTAACTGGTTTAGGAATTAGTTAATTCAAAGATTAATAAAATTAAATTATTTAATTGGACTAATGTATCCATTTAATTTATCTTAACTAGAAACATACTCGTTAATTCAATTAGTACAATTCTAAATATTGTTTTCAAATAGTTCCCATAATTTAATTCGTAACAATTATTTAGGTTAGTGGTCAAACTAAATTAATTTGAAAATCATAAAATTAATTCACTCCTAATTTAATAAGGATTAAGTTCTTATCTCAATGTCTTAAAATTTAGGATGTTACACGCTGCCCCAGCAAGGCTATCTTGGAAGAAATGGATCAGCAACTTTTCATCATAAGCATATGCAGCCATCTTTTAATAGTACATGGTTAAATGGTTACGAGGACAAGTAGTTCCTTTTGTATTTATCAAATTCTGGTAATTTGAATTTAGGAGGAATTACCACATCTGGGACCAGGCATAATTCAGAAACATTTGTTAGGCCTAAGCTACTTCCTCCCTCTACTGCACGCAACCTTTCTTCCAATATTTCCATTCGCCCTTTTGACAAAGGCACTACTGGCTGATCAGGATTTGGTGGAGGAACATGAGCTTTGTGTGGCAAGTTTTGTGAAACACCTACGTGTGGTGTTGGGCGACCATAAGGGCAATAGTATGGGGTTGTTTGTGGGTTTGGCTGGGTGGCATCACTTGGAATCTGATGATTTTATGGTGGAATTGTATTAGGTGGGGTGACATTGGGTGGAGTTTAAGTGTTTTAGGGAATAACTGTTGATTGGGTGAAATTTGGAGGATTAGATCTCAGGGGATTGGGAATTTGTTGAACAGCAGGAGGATTTTCTTGATTAGGATTAGGATGCATGGTGTAATATCCTTGAGGTAGGCCATATGGAGGCCAAGCATATGCTTGCTGAACATTCCCGTCTTGGGAAACAAAAGGTGGCAATGGCATACGATAAGGTTGGTGTGAGATGAATGAAGTTTCAGTGACTGGAGCAGGATCACTTGGGAGTATAGCCAAAGGTATTGGGCTTCCTTCTTGAGCTTGAGCCTGAGGAGCGGATGTTTGATCCCCGTTTCTTGTAGAGGACCCCCCTTCTATACCTCTCTTTTCAAGGAGCTTAAGTATTTCCGCCATATGTTCCTTGATTTGGCCAAGTTCATTCCTCATCTCTTCAACTGAGCTTTCCTGCTCTGCCATGAGTCTTACTTGCAGTCGGGTTTGATAAGGATGCTTTGAGCCCTTTCTCCTCGTGATGTGAGTAAGTACAAAGAAACCCCCTTAGTACAAGAACAAGTATTGTTAAATGACATAAAGGGATGTAAAGTAAATACATGATGAATTTTAAATATCGGTAAGCAAAGATAAACCTTTCTTTTAGAATGTCTTTTTCTAAAGTACTAAGTTAGAAGAAAAATAGAAATTCAACATGAGATTTATTCATTGATCAATAAGTTCTGATACATTATTTGCTACAACGAATCAAAATCAATTCTCTCTCGCTCTAGCAATCGAGACCTTCATTTCATCCAATCGCCCCTTACAGTATTGGATGGATATTGCAATTTCCTCCGGTGTAGAAAGTGGATTCATCATTGCTTCAGTCTTCTTCAACAAGTGAGGAATATCTCCAAGTGTTCTATTAGCAAGATCGGCTAGATCAAAAAAATGGTTTCTCTAAGAATAGACAAGACTTTCCAACTCAACCCTCTCTAGGGTCATTAAACGTACAATCTCTTCATATCTATCCTTATCTTCCATGGCTTGCCATTTTTCTTTATTTATTTCATGCTCGCAAGCATTGATGACATCTCTGACTTGTCGTTCCAGTTCATCAATTCGCGCTTGCATAAGGTTTTTTTGAACTTGAGCTTCTTCTTTTGTCTTGGCTAGAATTTCTCGTAACCGCCCTTTGTCAGCCAATATATCATCCTTTTGTTTCTCTTTGGTTTCAATTTGTTGTTCGTTGTTTGGAGGCATTGATCCAATTGCATCATATGTTCTCTTTCAATTCACTGCTTCTTACTGACATCTTCAAAGGCATTTTCTAATTCACACCTTTTTCTCTTAAGGGAAGCATTGTCTTGTTGAATTTTGATTAAATCATCCTCCTATGGACCTTGCCCCAAGCATCAATGACAGTTTGAATAACAGGAGCACTATTTCCCTCAATATAATAATGAAGGAAAGGTGTTACTGTTTCTTCTTCTGGAGGCTGTATCATAGGATAAGCAAGTTGTCTTTTCGCAATGCTAGGATTGTAATTGATGCATCCTTGAGTTCCCATGAGAGGCACATTTGGAAATTTCCCGTAGCAGTAAATAATGGAATCCATGTTCATCCACTGAGGGTACCACCGAATCACGCTAGCAGATAATCCTGCCAGATGTCCTGCCCACTCCCTATTAGTCTTCTTGGTTAACCTAAGGAGCTTCAAATCAGAGATAGGACATTCAACCTTGCCAACTTGATTGAAGACATGAGAAGTAAGCCATAGGTACAAGGCAGGTAGACAACAGACGATCTTCTTCCTATTCCGGTTGTGACAGGAATCCATTGTACAATAGATATCAGCCAAGACAGCAGTCATGGAACTTTCACCTCTAAGCTTTCTAGCTAGGAAAACATCAATTGCCTTGAAATCAATATAGTTATCAAGGCTTGGGAAAAGGATCACACCATAGATGGCCAATGCCAACATGTCAACAAACACGTCTCATTCTCCTCTCCCTGCCTGACTGAGGAGTTGCTGCTCATAGAAGCTTAGTGCGAATCCTGAAATTTGGTTCTTGTTTAATTGAGCCTTCTTAAGCATTTCAGGATCCATCTTGAGAATGCGAGCTACACTGAAGATTGAAGCATGATGTTCAGTTTGACAATAAGGTTTCAAATCTTCTAATGGCAAGCCAAATATCTGTTCAAACTCCTCCAAAGTAAGAGCTAACTGGAAGTCTTTGAATGTAAAACAGCGGAGAGGAGGATCATAAAACTGAGCTAGAGCAGTAAGGGCCCCTTCTTGCACTTCGACCTCTAAGAATTTTAGGATCTTTCCATACTTTCTTGTAAAGGTCATTTTCTGAGTAATATCCATCCTTTTGCTTAAGGACAACAGATTGTTAGTATTTGATTTGATGACTTTGAGGTGTAACAAATTTTTTAAACTAGTTGCCTTCACTTCTTGATCACTTGATCTCATGTTAAATTCCATTTTTTTTGTGATACTTACCGATGTTTAAATTTCACCTTTAACAAAATAAATAAATGAATCATATTAACAAAGAAAACAGTTTGATAAATATCCTCACATAAGAGTGTGATAATATTTATCATGACTTAAGTATAAAAAATATACATTTTGATGTTTTTTTTTTAAAAAAGGAAAACTTTGTGCGAATGAATAGAAGATAAAAGGAATGTTTGCCCAATTGTGTCTTAGACAAAGTAACCACCTAATTGGCTCTGAGACTCTTTAATCATGCTTCCTCAAAAGGTGATTGTTCTAATTGGTTCTAAGAAGGTCACCGGAGCTCTGATCTTTAGCAATTAGTCTTATGCAAAAAGTAGGGAATCCTACTTAGTACGGACATCATAACTAAGATAACACCCCGGCTGAGATTTTCACGCAAATCATGGTAGGACGTCTCGTCCTAAATGACACCGCTAATAATCTCCCCTAGCCTATGTCTTTTGCAGGGCCCGGGAATAGGGTCCCTTCTAATAGTGTATGCATTATGGTGAATGTGAAGTGTGTGGGGCATTCATACCTGGATTTTTACCCATTCTTCACAATGAACAAACATAAGGCAAAATAAATATCACATGTCTTCTACCCTAAGGTTCTAAATTAAGACAATAAAGAAGTAAAAAAATAGTATAAAATCTAAAATTAATGGAAGATTAGATGAACAACGAGAATAACATAACAAATAAATATGAAGGATGAAATAAATAACAATCAACAAAATACACAAGATCAATTTAACGGGCTTGACTCTCAAAATGTCTCTAGTGGAGTCGCCATCTGTCGCGACCGGGGTCCCGGTGCGCGACGCGAACTGGTTAAAGACAGATAAAAGAAAATTGAAACTGCATTAAAATGAGGCCCTTGAGATGCTTAAAGAAAATAAAGGGTTCAAGGAGTCGCCACTAATATTTATTAAGGAAAATATTAGGAAAACCTTTAAATAGCACTGTTTTTTTTAAAAAAAATGAGATTCTGTTTAGTCCGGGAGTCGAATTACAGTAGGGGAAGGTATTAGCACCCCACACTGTCCGTCAAAAAAATGGTTACCCAAATTGATCATGCATAATTTCAAAAAAAAATGATTATTAAATATTTCATCCTTCATAAAAACAATGATAAATAATATACATGATAATAAAAAATTTATATATAAATAAGAGTAAAACAATAATAATAATAAAACATATCTCCTAAGTTTTGTTATTTTTTAGTTCTAAGAAAATAAACAAACAAATGATTAAAAGACCATAAAAATAAAAAAACAATAAGACGTCTTGTCTTAATTATTTTCTAGTAAAAAAATCCATTGATTTTATTGAGAAATATAAAGTTCAAAACAAATAAATAAATGAAAAAAAAAGTAAAAAAAAACATACGAAAGAAAAAAAAAGAATGAAACACATCAACATGAAAATAAAGAAATATATATACACTTAATTAATTAAAATTGACAAAGGAACCTTATTTAATTATTTTTTTAAAAAAAAGAAAGAAAATAAAAATAAGATTAATAAGATGTCTCATCTAAATTAATCTCATTTTAAATTTAAGAAAAAGATAAATGAATAAATAACATATTATTTATTAGTCTTGGTTTTTGTCACTTTTTTTTAATGATTTTTCTTAATTATCAAAAGGTCACTAAGAGAAAACAATAGGAAATCATGACCATAATAAAAATGGATAATTATGTATATATATATATATATATATATATATTTATAAACTATTTAAAAATGATCAAACATAAATAAGTAAATAGAAATTATAGAAAAATAAATAAAAAAAGAAGTGTAGAAAGATAAATAACTAAAAAATAAAAGTGCAGAAAAATAAATAATTAAAAAAATAAAGGTACAGAAAAATAAATAAATAAAAATAAAAGTATAAAGAAGAAGAAAAAATAATAAAAATAAAAGGGTAGAAAAATAAATACATAAAAATAAAAGGGTAGGAAAGTAAATACATAAAAATAAAGGGGCAGAAAAGTAAATAATAAAAATAAAGGGGCAGGAAAATAAATAATAAAAATAAAGGGGCAGGAAAATAAATACATAAAAATAAAGGGACAGAAAAGTAAATAATAAAAAAGTGGCAAAAACGTAAATAATAAAAATAAAGGGGCAGAAAAGTAAATAATAAAAATAAAGGGGTAGGAAAATAAATACATGAAAATAAAAGGGCAGAAAAGTAAATAATAAAATAAAGAGACAGAAACGTAAATAATAAAAATAAAGGGGCAGAAAAGTATATAAATAGAAATAAAAGGGCATAAAAATAAAAAAAAATCATGCAGAAAATAAATAAATAAACTAATAATTGCAGAAATGTAAAATGCGGATAAATAAAGTGCGGAAAAATAAATTAACAATAATAAAAGTGCAGAAAAGTAAATAAAGAAAAATAAAAGTACAGAAAAATAAATAAAGAAAAATAAGGTACAAATAAATAAATAAAGATGAAAATGCAGAAAAATAAAGTGCAGGAAAATAAAGTGCTTGAATATAAATAAAGAAAAATAAAAGTGCAGAAAAAATAAATAACAATTAAATAAAGATGAACAAATAAATGTAAATAAACATCCTTGTATTAATATAAAATACTTTGGTACAAGAACAATTAAAGAGGAACTAGAACGGAAGTCGAGAAATCAATTTCGTGTAGATTTCCTTTACTTTTAGCTTCGTTTGGACTCAATTTGAGGGTGTTTGGACACTGGTTACAACACTTACACAGTATTTTGGCTCACAATACTCACATACTAAGACATACTAGAATGATACATTCATTTTCCTAACTAGGATTACACAACATAATTTTAAGAAACAAAAACTTCTAAAAAATCTCTCAAAAATTTAGCATTCTTTCCCCTCTTTTTCTTTTTCTTCCCTAAAATACCTCAATATCACCTTCTATTTATAGAAGAAAATTGGCATTGGATCCTCCATAAAAGACATCACTTTCTTACTTTTCCAATTTGTCCAAATTTCATGTCAATTTTCCCAATTTTCTCCAATTATCCAACCAAACTGGGTCCCACCTCAATTAAACCACCGTAACCCCTTTTCTGATTTTCTTTGTTTTTAATTTTGATTTTTGTTTTTTTATTGGGGTTTTTTTTGGGCCTTTTTTTTAGCCCATTTTTGTTTTTTTATATTTTTTTTTGCCTTTTTTTTGGCCCATTTTTGTTTTTTTGTTAGATTTTTTTTGGTTTTTTTTGGGCAATTTTTTTTAGGCCCCAAAAAAATCTTTTTTTTTAATTGAGTAATCATTTACTCTTATGGAAACATAAATTATTTATTACATATGTGGCAAGAAATAAAGTATCCAAAAAAGAAAAATTGCTACCCATGCTATAAGAAGCAAGAGGGTAGTCAGCAAACATCATTTTCCTTCCCTTATTCTTTCCTCTTGGCTTCGGCATCCATCGACCATTGCTTGAGAGAAATGAAGAAAATTGATGAAATGAGAGGTGTGGTAAGAAATGAAGAGGGATTGAGTATTTACAGAAATGGGAAAGAGTTACTATTCCAACGGTCACTATGCAATTTTTAATATTATTTTTTTTAATATGATCCGGGGTGGCAACCTGGAATGGACGAGGTTCTACGTATCGCACCACGTCATCAATAAGAACTGGTAAGTCATAATCGGGGTCTGAAATCATCGGTCAACTATGGACATTTCTCTCCACCCCGGTCGATAATTAAGCATTGGAGAATCTTCTGTAGGTTTACCTCTGGTGTGTCTTGAAGTTCGAGTACGGATCAGTTTTCACTAACTTGAAGAACCTCGGATTCCCACAGATCTGAGGTATAAAATACCGTACAACACTGAGGCTATGCAAACTTAGAGTTGGTGAGGTAACACCGGTCAGGAGACCGTGCTAGGACCCCAGTTAATGCAGTCAACATCGACTCCGGATTCTATACTCTCTTTTTTTTCTTTCTTCTTCTTTTTTTCCTTTTTTTTCTTACATATTTTAATATACATTTTGCCGGACAAAAATAGGTGTTCACAACTATGTAGCACCGGGAAGGAAAAGGTAACGGGAATGGGAAAATGTCAATCTCAACAAATCAAGATAGGGTACGACACGAAAACACCATAAAAATTATCAAAATTTTATTTATAATAACAAACATCCATAAAATTAGTTCATGTCTACATGCATAAAAATGACAAAATAACAATAACAAACATCCATGGAACTTGTCTACATCCATAAAAAATTCAGAACATAGTATTGATAGCAACATAGTCTTAAAAACCCACAAATATTTTTAGCAATTAGAACAGATTCATAACATAGCATTGATAGCTACATATTTCTAGCCCCCAAATTCTAACCCCAAGCCCTATTAAAATTAACTGATATTCAAAACATAGCAACTCAAAACTCAGAAGCATTGATTTTCATAATCAAAAGAGAAACATTACTCACTGTCTTGAAGGTTGGAACTTGAAAGGTGAGTGACGGCTGGAAGAAGATCACTGACGCCGGGAGGGAGAGGGAGAGGAGAAGCGAGCACTGCCATCGAGGGTCGAGCAGTCGAGGGAGGGAGAAAGGCTAAGGGAAGGGGAAACAAAAAACAGAGTAAGAAGAAAGGGTAGCAGTCGTGGGAGGGTAAAAGTGCTGGGTTGAAGGGGAAATGGCCGGAAACATGGGTCTTCGAGAATGGACCGTTTCCGTGTCGTTTTCTGTTTCTAAAATGAGAAACGGTCCTGGGTGGCGTTTGTGTGCTTCCTAGCCTCTCTACACATTCCATAGGCAATAATTTGATTATAAGAGATTGCTTGATAGATACATTTTCATAGAGTTTCAATGCACAATATGTTCAAGTGGGTATTCTTTCCATGAAATTAATCTAACATATGATTTGCAAGTTTAATTTGAGATATAAATTAGATTTTTTTTAGGTTATTGAATGGATAAGTTTATAGCATTAAGGTCTTTTCAAGTAAAACAAAAATTTTAAGTAAAAAAATAGAAATAGAATAAACAAGAAGATGTAAATGATGGATGAATTAAAACAAAACGGGATGGAAATTATTATAGCAACACAACTAGAAAAATAACACCAATCACACCTAAGACAGTCTAAATTTCAAGTAGATCAAGTGCGTAGATCTTTCTGATTTGCTAGTAGTTGCCATAGTGGACATGTTAGGCGTATCGCTTTGGATAACGGAACCTTCTAAATTCGTCCCCCCAATTTCCAAGTTTAAGTTCATTTTTATGCTTGTTCAAAAATTGTCAACTTAAAAGAAGTTACCACTATATTGAAAGTTACCTATGTCTTCGTATCATGCAATGTCGAGTATCCCAAGGCTGACCAACCTTGCCCAAATAATTTAAATAAGCATGTTGATCCGGTGTGGATACCGGCTCATAGGGTAAATTTCACCTTTATGATGAATGTGAAATAAATGCAAGTCAGAGCTGGATGGAAACTGGACGGGATAAGCACCGATGTGATCACACTAGACGAAATACACCAAGTACAAACACCATGAGATTCAGTACGGAACTGGTAAATAGACCCCAGTCAGGAAAGCTGTTGCAGTCAGAGGCAGATGCAAGTGGACAATTTGCATCTGCCAAAGTTGCAGTCTCTGGGTACTGTCAGGAGAGGTCAAATCACCACTTGTGTTAAAGGGAGAACTATAAATACAACTAATTTGTTAAGACATAACATATTCTTATTACTTTCTACGTAATACTTCCGTAATCTTTTTCTCTTATGTAATAACTGTCCTTCCTGAGCACGATTGGAATTAATCTTAGTTGAGTACCTTGATGCGAAGTGTAACATCCTATTTTCTATTCAAATAAAAAAATAGATATTAATATCTCTTTAATGAAAAAATACTTACTATTAGTTAGTTGATTTTTAACTAATTAATATTTTTATAAAATTTTAGTACTCATATTTAAATATTTTTTAAAAATAAAATAAAATAAAATAATTGTAACATCCTTAAGATTTTAGCAAAATTTTAATTGGCAAAAAATATTAATAATTGCCCAACTGGATTTATTGAGATTTTGGGAATTATTATTAATATAAATACAATTATAGATAATTAAATATGGTGGAAATAAGTAAATTTATTTGATTGATTAATTATAAAAGGTTAAATGAGGTGAAATTAGAAGGAGGTAAATTTAGAAGTTACCGATGGGAGGTAAAAGGTAAAAGTTTAATTAAAACTTTTAAAGAAATTATAAAAGAAAGGGAAAGGACAGTTTTTCCCCTGATGCCTTAAAATGACAATCTTTCTTCTTCTTCCTCATCTTCACGCCAGTGTCTTCTTCCTCTTCTCCTTCTCCCTCACACGGCCGTGAGTTGCATGCCTCAAGGGGTGGCCCGTTTCGCGTCGAAACTTTGAAATAACTACGTTTCTGAGATCGTGGCTTCGAGGTGAATTCAATGGACCCTTTAAATTGAGTTATCTTCCTCCCTCTTCACTTTCTCTCTCTAGTCGACGGCCATGCATGGTGGAAGGAGGCCTTGTTTTCTACTCCTTTAATGCATGTGAGCTGGAAAACGATAATTGGAACAATGAGGGTAATATAACGTTAATGGGTTTTGGTGTCTCGACCTCCGTAGGTAACGAAACAAACGTCGGAGGACCGATTAGCAAAGCGGGTGTTGAACTCGGAGGTAGGACCTTGAACACAGTGTTTAGAGAACGCAGTCGATATCAAGAACGAGTCGTCGGAGCTCGGAATTGAGGTAAAGGGGGTGTTCGGGTTGTAATTAATTAGAATAGGTGCGTATTTTGGATTCGGGTCATCGAACTAAGTATTAAAACGGTAAGAAAGATTACTAGATGATAATTGTATGTGTATGGATGTATGAATGTGAATTGTGTATAATTTATGATGATTATGAGATTAAAGTGTTGTACATTGTGATAAACCGATGTGTATAGTGGCGTTGTGATGACGGGTTTGACAAGTAGGTCACTCATTTGATATGTATGATTTGTTATTGAAGGCCACTTGATATGTGATATAAGAAGTGTGATATATATACATGTATGATTATGTGGTGTGGGACGGCCGACGGTATGTATAGCCCCTCGTTTCTGGCTCCCGTGGTTTTTGTGCCCAGTTGAGCTACCCAATAGTGAAGTAGGACTCAGTGGTTGAGGTGGAGAGTCAAGCAGGACTCGGTGAACCAAGCAGGGTTCACGGGGTGTCAAGTAGGACCCCCAGCTGAAGGCCGATCCTTTAGTATCCGGATACTAGGCGTCGAATTGATGTGAGAGTCAGTTGTGCTATTTGATGAGATTGTTGGCATTATGTGATGTTGTGGATGTGTTTGATTGCATGTGTTGGTTGCGAATTATACTTTGATGATGTTTAAACTTGAATGAAGTTAGGAATCTGTAAATATAAATGGTGGATGCAGAAAAAGGGAGGTTAATTGCGTAATGTAGTAGTTATGTATTTCGTTCTTAAATTACCATTCTAGATTAATTATGATACCAAACACTCACCCTTGCAGTGGTTTTCTTTTAATTTAGTAACCAGGGACAGGGAGGAGGTTGAAGCTTCGGAGGTGCGCCAAGCGGAGGATTGATGCCAAGGAACCGAGGAATTATTAAATGAATTCTGTGTGTAACGTGTAATGAGTTTTTTGTGTATGTGATGCCATAATATGTTGCTTGTGTGTGTTGAACTAATTTAAAATTAGTGTGTTGAATTAACCTTATAATATGAATGATTGTGCTAGACAAAGAGTTAAAATTGGTGTGTTGAATGATGTGGATGTGAATTCATGAATGATGCAGATGGTGTGTGAATTGTTTAGTGTCTTGGTGATTGATATGCATTTAGTAGATTGGGATTAGAAGTGAAATGTATGATCAGTTAAAACCAATTCTATTTGCATGTTTGGATGTGTGTAAATAGGTAAATTAGGCCAAATGAGACATTTGAATGTTTAGGCATACTGATTGTGCAAAAATTTTCAGTTTCCACGCGTGTGTTGCATAACTCGCTCAAGCGAGATGAATTCTCGCTCAAGCGAGAGTGCTCTATATCTATAGTATAGTCACTGGCCCAGTTTTACTTAAGCGGATCCAGCTTCGCTTGAGCGATGGCTAGAGGAAATGACCACTGTGTCAGATTCGCTCAAGCGGGGAGGATTTCCGCTCAAGCGAGATGTGTTTACAGCAACAAAGGGGGGCTACTGGATGATTTTCGCCTGAGCGGATTCAGTCTCGCCCGAGCGAGGGCTGGGAGAATTGATTATGTGCCTATTTTGCTCAAACAAATATCCCTCGCCCCCTTCTGAGTGAGGTATGACCGAGAGAACCCCTTCCGAGTGAAAGAAGGTTAGGATGTCTCCGAGTGAGGCATGACCGAGAGAATTCCTTCCGAGTGAAAGAAGGTTAGGATGTCTCCGAGTGAGGCATGACCGAGAGAACCACTTCCGAGTGAAGGAAGGTTAGGATGTCTCCGAGTGAGGCATGACCGAGAGAACCACTTCCGAGTGAAGGAAGGTTAGGATGTCTTCGAGTGAGGCATGACCGAGAGAACCACTTCCGAGTGAAGGAAGGTTAAGATGTTTCTGAGGCATAACCGAGAGGACCCCTTCCGAGTAAAGGAAGGTTAGGATGTTTCCGAGTGAGGTATAACTGAGAGAACCCCTTCCGAGTGAAGGAAGGTTAAGATGTGTCCGAGTGAGGCATGACCGAGAGGACCATTCCCGAGTAAAGGAAAGTCCTGGCTTCGAATGAAGAAACATCTTAGGGACATTGCTTGTTTTTCTTTGTAAAAGACTGAATTGTTAGTGAATTTTCCTTGCAAGTCTCGTAACCCGCTCAGGTTTAAAGTGTAGGAACTCGCCCAAGCGACCTTCACTGGTTTCGCTTAAGCGAATTAAGGTCTCGCTCAAGCGAGTGACCCCTGACCTCATTTTCTTCTTCCACTTATTTTAATTAATTCTATTTTATTATTTGATTTATTTACTACTGTTTATTATTTTGAGTATGCTTAAGAAAAATAAATGTTATTGTACCTAATTAATTATCATTAAACGTAAAAAATTTATTGTGAAAAATAATTAAGCGGATATAAATAAAGGTAAAATGACGTAGGTCGTCACAATAATAATAAAATAAAAATATGTATATTTAACGAAGATTTTAAAATGACTTAATTAGTATTCACTAATTAAGAAAATTATATTAAGAATTTTTAATATCTTTATTATGCACAATTTATATTTTATGTTCTTATATTTATGTTTTTACATATTTAAGATTTAACTCTTATTAGAATTTTAAAATAAAAATTTGAAGGAATTAGAATATGGTTCTTTAGAACTTTTTGATCTATGTATTATTTACGATTTTCTGAAATTTTTTGAATTTTTTAATAAATATTTAAGAAAATAACTGAAGTGTCACTGCCGACATCATCGCTTACTTATTGCTTACATCATCAGTTGGTAAATACTTACATCATGAATAGTCATCGGTTGGTAAATACTTACATCATGAATAGTCACCGATTGGTAAATACTTACATCATGAACAGTCACTGGTTGGTAAATACTTACATCATGAATAGTCACCAGTTGGTAAATACTTACATCATGAATAGTAAAATAAATAATTCAGTAATCTTAAATAGTAAAATTTTCTTCCTATAAATAGATGGCTCATTTACAACATTTTCACACCAAAATTAAAGAGAGAATCTAGAGAGATAGTGCTTAAGAAATTAGTGGAAAGTAAATTCTTTTGGTAAAAAGAGATTCTGCCAGAGGTATAAGGTAATAACATATTTCTTCTATACATATTTAGTTTATTCTTTTTAGCACTCTTAAACCATTAATATACTAGTACTATTATGAATAAGTTACTACGGTAAAAATAAATTACCACTATGTTATTTTTACGATTTACTATTACTATTCACTATTTATTGTTACTATTTACACTTTACTATTTACTGTTATTATTCAAAATTTATTATTTACTGTTGTTATTCAAAATTTATTAGTTACTGTTACTATTCAAAATTTACTATTTAAAATTTACTATTTATTGTTACTATTCAAAATTTACTATTTACTGTTACTATTTAAAATTTAGTATTTACCGTTACTATTCAAAATTTACTATTTACCATTTCTATTTACGATTTATCATTTACTGTTACTATTTAAAATTTACTATTTACTGTTACTATTCAAAATTTACTATTTATCATTTCTATTTACGATTTATCATTTACTGTTATTATTTAAAATTTACTATTTAACATTACTATTCATGATTTACTATTTATCATTACTATCTAAAAATTACTATTTACCATTACTATTGATGATTTACTATTTACCATTACTATTTACTATTACTATACATAATTACTATTTATCATTTCTGATAGTAATCTTAATTTTCATAGTATGCCTATACTGAAATAAATTAGTATTAATATTTTTTTAGAACTCGGAGGCACAGAACGAATTCACTTTTGGTAGCAATTCCAGGTAAGGGGGAGTGGATAAAAATAGGAGGAGTCCCCTACTCCTTTTAAATTTAATAATAATATTATTTTAAAATAATAAATTTTAAATTAAGTATCTTGTGTAACTTACTCTGAAATACCTATGCAAGGACCTAGACTTTTATAACCTATACGAACTGAACTAAACCTATGCAAGAACTTGGAGTATTATGACTTATATGGACTTACATAGACCCATGCGAGGAATGAACTATAAGGATTTGAAATTAAGTTTATTAAATTAAATAACTATTAAACTTTAAATTATGATATTTATAAATGATATTTTTTTGATTTGATTATGATTGATAATATTAGTGATTGATGATCTTGTGATGTGGAGTTTGATCATATAACAAGCATGACGGGAAGCTAAAACTCGGTAAGAATTTACTTATCTCCTACTTCCTTATTTACTTGCTTATTTTATTCAAGTTACTTTTAGGAAAATTTCTTAAGTTTCCAATGAAACTACATAAGTTTTTAGAAATCTTTTTTTATCTTTTAATATATATATATATATATATATATATATATCCTTACTAAAATTAAGATTTTTAGTTAGTCAGAAAGAGAAAGAAAGAGAAATTATTTTATAAAAATAAATTTATACTAATATTTTAATATATATATATTATTTTCAAAATGTATAAAAATATTATACAAAATTTTCAAGTACTAAGATTTTAAAGATTGATAATTCTGAATTCGAGTTTTTAGTAATTGATTTTGAATTGACCTATAAACTTTCTAAAGAAGGTTGTGAAATATATTTAAGGCTTTGAAACTCAAATCACAATAATATTGATTTGTTAATGATAAAGAAAACTGTACTGAAAATTCTTCTGCGTGTGGCAGAACTTATTTAAGAGTTTGGAAATGTGCAGTTTATCAGGGTGACTAGGTTGTTATTTGTAGGCCCCGAAGATATAATTTATACTTGAGTTTCTAAAAGTCTTAACCAACTCAATACGTGAGTAGTTCATGCATCATAAATCATTAAAGAGAAATGAGATGTGATATTGTCTGGGGACGGATTATAGAAACCGATGATACATTAGAGGAGGCTTAATTGCGAGCCTTGGGATGTGAGGGTGTGAAAGGGTGCTTCAGGTGACCTGGGGTCGCTCCCTAGTGTCGGGTACTTTCACAATAAAAACCTTCTCAATCTGACTAGTCTCTAAGTGTTTCCATGCCAGTTGAGTTGTTCATATGCCATGAAGGCATTTATGTTATTATTATCCAGAATTATGGAACAGTGTAAACTCCTGGTTGGCCCAGTGTAAATTAAAACTTTAAGGGCCCACATGCATAAACTGAATGAGATAGTAGCATTAAAAGCATTACATAACATTCATGTGATTGTGACATTCTATGTGGGTGGTTGTGAATGAAAATATAATTGTTATGTATGTGGAAACCCTATATTCATAATTAATTGTGTATGAGATTATGACTTATATTATTATATTAGTTTGTGAAAACCCTTATGCTTATGTCTTATCTGTAAGATATTATATTTTGTTTCTCACTCCTTCTTGTTTGAATTTCTGTATCCAAAATAAATGCTATGTGATATATAGCTAGCAGTCCAAGATGAAAGAACATAATTACAAGATGGTAAAGTGGTCTTATCCTCAATCGGATGGGTGAAGAGATAAGACAGAGTAGGATTCCAAAAACCTATGGTTTGAGAGTTAGGAAAGGATTGATCACAGTCGTAGTAGAGGTATAATTTAATTTTAGTTCACCTTATTATAATATCAAGTTGGATAATTGTAACAAGGTGAATGTTAAACTTTGATACTGTAATCTTTTATCACTTATGATTTCTATAATTTTTTTTGTCATTATGGACAAATATTGAAAGACAATTCTTTTTTTTACTTTTAAAATTTCAAAGAAAATTAGATGTATATACGTCCTTGTATATGCGAGATAAGAAATGATCTATATATATATATATACATCTTTCTAAAGTTTTTAAAAGCAATAACAATATACATATTTCATGTATATAAGTGGGTGTTACACGAAGAGCACAAGATCCCACCTGTGTGTATAATATCGTACTCTCACTAAGACGGTGTGAAGAGTGAGTGAAGCATTCGACACTAGTTCACAGAGGGTAACTTCGGATCCCCTATACCGGTCATACCACATGTGTTAAGCCTTTTAACTCCTCATAGGGACCAATTTGGACTAACTTGAAAGGCTGTCCATGTATACTTAAAGCTACCAACTTGATGACATGTCAACGTGGACTCTTTACTTTTCTTTTATTTTTATTTTTAACTAAAACTTTTTAATTTGCAATGGAGAACCTTAGTATTAATTTTTTGTTTCTATTTAAGAGTTGGTAATTTAATTTAATCGATCAACCTCCTCATTAAACAATTGATACAAAAAAAATGTATCTTAAAAGGTCTTTTCCTTAATTCAATAGCAACCATGCAAGTCTCTATTATATTTAAAAACTTATTTTTTTTAACCTTAATAGATGCCCCTAAAATATTATTTCTCAAATTAATGAGAAAACTAATATTTTAAAAATCAAAATATTTAACAAGGCCTTTAAAAATCCAATCATCTCATTACATGTATTTTTCTTTCAAAAATCACATGTGATGGAATTTAACTTTGAAACTCATTCCAATTTCAATTGCTCCAAGTCCAATTCACAATATCCCACACGTGATTTGCCAGTTGCTTTTGCAAATCAGATTGCCAAAATTTCAATGTGGCATATATGTATTTTTACGTGGGCTACTAATTATCAATTGGAATTGTAAATCAAATATCCAAATCCAATTTGATACATACATTTTTCATGGGCATGTTGCAATTGTTCTGCCTTTCAATAGTAATACATGATAGCACCTTGGCTTTATAAGCCCAATCTCCATTGACATGTTGAGACCCAATTACAGCATGCCACATGTGTGACATTTGCAAAGCCATTTAGTTATATTCAATTTAGGAATACACTTACGTGATTGCCCTGCAACACAATGCCAAAATTCAATTTGGGAATTTTGTTCCTTGTGGTGCCTGTTGCATTTTCATTCTCACCACATGATTCCTTCACAACATTAGCTCCTGTGTTCGCAATTCACCATCACACTCACACAACAATTGTACTACCTCACAGCCCTCCCATCTTCTTTGTAGCACCACTGTATTAGCATTGTCATTGCTATTCCCAACCGTGGCTACATTGTGCCATCACCATGGTACCTTCGTGTCACTAGTGCGTCATCACTTTGCTAGTTTACGGTAGCTTCCCGACCTCAGACCACTAAAGCACATCGCCATTTAACGTCATCTCTAACATCTTAGTTTACAGTTTTCATGCACCCCACCAACTCTGATTTCATGGCTCATTCACAAGTACCATTCTCTTTTTCACTGACCGGTGCTCCTAGTGCACAAAGGTCCTGCCTTCCTAACCTTGAAGGGGATGATGCAAAATAATCTGTTTGGCATCATCAGGTACTAATTCCCTTCCTATGAATAACCATATTCTTGCATTTAGAGACCCTATTAAGACTGACTTACGTGAAAACTTTTAAAAAAAATTATGTTAGCTTATTGTTATTTCTTTGATGTACTTACACACAACTGTGCTTTTATACACAATTACTTCTCTTTACATCTATTTGATGCAAATTTTAGTTATTGGTGCTCTATATATTCTTTAAATATAGGATATGGTTACTTGAATTGATTTTTTTTTCTTTTATGGATTATGCATTGTTTGAGAACTTTCTCAATTTAAATGGTCTTTCCCAATTTGGAGACTATTTTCCATATTGTCTGGATTTTTTTTATCAACGGGTAAAATGACTTTCCATACCCAATTTCCTATTTTGAATGCCTTGGATTTTACCTTTTTTGTCATAATAGCAAGTTATTCATTTTTTTTTAATGAATGATACTCTCCAAAGCCAAAAGGCATTCTTCATCTAAATTATTGAGTTCATCATACATTAAATTCCAATAGTCTTGTACCAACAACTCAAGATGTCTTTGTAACCTAATGGACTATAGGTTGATTTCAATAAGTAATATTGCATCATGCCCATAAATCAACCTGTAAGGGGTAGTTTCAAATGACTCATTGGAGAATTGTGATATGCCCATAGGATTTGACTCAAGTTTCATGCCAACTTCTAGGCTTTTTCCCAATATGTTTTTAATCAAATTTATAGTGATCTTGTTCATACCTTCTACTTGACCATTAGCTTGGGCATAATAAGGAGTTGAGATCATCATCTTTATATTTCTAGATTATGCATATCGTTAAACCTTACACCTATAAAAATAGTACCTTAATTTGTTGTTAGGAATGCCAAATCTAAACATAATTATTTCTTCAATAAAATCAATAACATCTTTTTGGTCTACCTCTTTTAAAGGAACCGCTTCCACCCATTTGGTGAAATAATCCACAACCATCAGAATATATTTATGCCCCTTAGCAAAAGGTGGATGAATTTGACCAATTAGATTTAGTGCCCAACCTCTAAATTAAAGGCCATGGCTTAATGATTGCATGAAGCTCACTTGCAGGTGCATGTTGGATGTTCCCATGATTTTAGCAATTCTCACAGGCCTTTGTATATTGAATATAATCTCTGATCATGTAAGGTCAAAACAGATTCTATTCTAACAAAGCCTATTTCATCTTTTCTCCATCTTGATGAGCCCCACAAATGCCTTCATGTGTTTCGGCCAAAGTTGTATATGCTTCAATCTCACCTAAACATCTTAAGAGACTTCCATTCACATTTTCACTTGGCTAAAACACCTAGTTATGCATAAAAACCATATTCAAACTACCAATGCATCAAACATCACTCAATGACCATGATTCCAACCACCATATGCCTACATTTTCTTATTCAAGTCATGGTCTAACTCAACCTACAACCTCACACCACAATTGACATGAATTGCCAATATCAACCATGCATCGCGTACCATTTTCATCATGACCCAATGACACAACTCAAGAAACTACATATATTTCTATGTCTAAAAACTTGCCATCAAGTTAACATAATCAACACTACATATGTCATTTGGCTCATTGCCACATAAATTAAAATATCACTATATATAAACAAGAATGCAAACATGCCTATAGCAATTGAATCACATTCACTATGATATAATCACATAAACATCATTCAAACCTACTTGATGGTTCAAAGTCAAACTTAGAAAAAGGGATTGAATAAGTCTTAGATTCTTTTCGCGTGGAACTTAAAACTTTTTGAGTGTGAATCTATCAGACTTTTGAACCAAACTTTATAAGATCAAGGATAAAGAGAATTAACACAAATGATTTATATTGGTTCACTTCCAACTCAGAAGCTACGTCCAGTCCCTTCAAACTTGAAGGATTTCCACTATGTAAAAATATCTTTTACACAACAACACAGACCGTGCCACAAGTATTGTTGACTTTAGCCACTCCTGGCTTAAACCTAAGTATTGTTTTAACAAGCCACTCCTGGCTTAATCCCAAGTATTCTAACAACTATTTTCCAACATAAACTAGGGTTGGCAACAGACGACTTTACATAAATTAGAATTTGAAAGAGTGTTTGTGTTTATGTTTTTTAGAACTTAGTGTATATAAAAAGATACAAGATAAAGAGCTAATATACTAAGTATGAAAACAAAGGCTAAGGCATGCTAGAAGCAGAACGATGAAGAAAGTCTTTGCTTTAGAGAAAAAAAGTTAAGACTAAGAGCTTGAAAAAAACTTTTGTGATTTTGATTCTCAGAATCGTTAACTTCTTCAAGTTCTAAAATCCTTTCATATATATATAGACCTTTGAGATAGCCATTGTGACTCTGTTGAAGGGATTTAGCCATTTTAAGCATTGGGCCTTGAAGATGAGATGAGTACAAAAGGTCTGGAACGAGGAACATTAAAGCTTACACTGGAATGATGTTCCTTGAGTGCTTCAAAGCAAAAAATCTTCTGTAGGCTTTCTTCTTTCGACTAAAATGTGCAGAGCATACAAGATTGACCTTCTAAAAGCTTTCTAACATAAGTATTGATCTTCATTATCTTTTCTGAATTGCGCATAATAGCTACATTAGTTTCTTCCCATACGAGCTTTGGTTCTTACATTGGTTTGTCTTTTTTCTTCTTTTGACGATAACAACAGTTTCTCTTGATAAGAACTTGGTTCAAAGCCCCTTCAAAATAAACCTTGACCTTTGTTTGATGCAAGCTTTGGAGTAACATTTTTGTTGCTTCAAAAGTCTGAGATTTGATTGATGAAGCAAGTATGTGTTCTAAGTTCAGAATGCGTATACTTAACAGTCCAAAAGTCTGGACCAGCGTACTTGAATCAGACTCTTCTTAAATGTTGTTTTAGGATCAGACTTTTCTTGCTACAAACTTGTACACGATTGTTTTTTATCTTAGGCAGACTTGTTCTAAAATAACTTACATGACTCAAGGCGGTCTTTTTAATTGGTGGACTCCCCATTTCATTTGTAACCTATGCATTTTGGGTTTGTATCCTGAAACACTTAATTGGACAGTTAGATAACATATAGGCGGACTTTATTTAATTAAATGTCTTGATGTATGTTATTAACAAATCTTGGGGTCTAGTAAATGATAATCAATAATTTGACATCTTTTACAAACCAGACTTAGTTCTAATAATGTTCTTGAATGTAAATTCATTACTGATAAGATTTTTCTCGTAGTGGAGTTTTTGTGCCAAGTTTAACCACGTCAGCAGTAGTATATTTGAGTGTCGTTCCACTGAGGGATTTGGAAATTGAAAGTTCAGTTTCAATAACTTAGGCACGATAAAGATTTGTTTCATGTTGAGATAAAGTAATAATGATTAACATAAACATGCATGAACAATAATAAACTAAAGAAAAGCTCAAATATGGAGAACATGGGATCAGATCTCATTCATCTTACCCTTCGTAACCTTGGATACATTGATATAAATGGTTTCTATTTTACTGACTTTTACGCAACAAAACATAAATCATTCGTTTCGATTCCTCGACTCTGAAATCTTAAGAAAACCTTTAAAATCTTGATTCCTCAACTATTTTAAGAGGTTTTCCAGCATTCAATACGTTTTTTATTAGCATTCAATGCCGAAAATTATTCCTAACATCAGAGCATATTGAGTATCTCATTCAGATCGGTTTTCATAAATTATTTTCCAATAATTATTTAGACAATTCACAATCATCAAATATTTATTTCTGATCCATAGTAATTTATATAAATTGAAACGCCAATATATAATTCAATTTTATTTAATTTGGGTGCCCGAACTACCCTTTCCTATACACCAATAGCGTAAAATAATTTTCTAAGAATATCTTAGACTCAATACACCCTCTTACCCTGTTTCCACGCGTCAAAAATGTCGGCTTGGTGATGATTCAGTATCAATCCTATAAATTTGATATTTGATAATCAATTCCAAGTTCCAAAACTTAAAACTCTTAACGAAACAACATCAAAAAATACATTTTAAAAGCTTCAGAGCTTACCCTTATCCTTTCTTACTTGCGACGCAAGCTTCAGCACTGAGGTTCCCTCTCCGATGGTTGGTTCTAACCCTACAACGATCAAAACAACAAACGGTTAGTATCATCACATTCCTTGCAACACCAGAGACCCATTGATCGGTTTATATTCTCAAAGTTCAATCATGACCCAAATTAGAGAGAGAGAGAGAGAGAAAAAAAAAAAACATCACCAAAAGATGAAATTGAAGGTGCCAATGTGATCCTCTCAACTTTAATTATAAAAATATGAAGTTAGAATTAGAAAACATCAAGAAATTGATGGGTGATTAAGCCCATGAATCACACGACTAAAAAGATGTTTTTCTCTTAATTTTTGCAAGGAAAAAGATGAATGTGGAATAGAGAATGCACATGGTTTTGTTTTCTACTTGTCTTCCCTTTCCCAATTTTGTTTTCTCTTCCTTTTTAATAAAAGTCAATTCTATTTAATTTAATAACCTTAACTTAAGTTATTATAGTTTTACCATGGTAAAAAACTAAGTTTTACAACCAACTTTTACTTAAATTAAATATTACAATTTAACCATTCTAATTTAATTATTTAATCATACTTAATCCCCAAGTTAAAATTTAAGATGTTACAAATATCATTGTCCACCTCAAATAAGCGCTAAAAAGTCAACTACCTGGTTCAGTGACAAGGATCTCGTGATCATTTATAAGACTTGAGATCTTATTCCTTCATTGCCTATTGGTCGTAGACAGATGATAAAACCATGTATTCATATCTCTTAACTTCACGTAGTCCATCCCCGTCTTCTGGTACCAGAAAGTGTCCCTTTAAATTAATATTACACCATAGAGAAAACAAAAGCTTTTCAAGGCCTAGATTATCCTTTAAGGTCAAACTAGGATTTCCTCTCTTATGTAATATATTGCCAAACAAGTTAATATGCCAATCCCTCACTCTCTTAACGAACTCCTCCACCGCACCACACCAATTATCATTACAATCCCTCCACATGCCAACCATAACAACCTTAAAGGTTGGGTCTAACAATAGCTTACTAATTAGAGTTTCATCCATCTAAATAAGAAAAAAGAATTCATTTTAGTGAGATTGGTTTCATGTTTAATGGTTTGGAGACAATCATGTTTGAGCCTAGAACATCTATATAATGTTGGAACTAATTCTCCAAACTGTTGGTAGTTGGTTTTAGGTTTTAGGTTCAAATCTTAACTTTAGTCTATTTTTTACATATAAAAAATGTCTTCATTTTAGTTCTAAATCTGAGTTTGAAGTGACAATGTTGGTGATGATAGATATCAAATTTTGAGATTTGGCTATTTTATGATAGTTTTATGCTCATTGCTAAGGACTAAAATTATATTAATTAATTAATATATTAATTCAAACATATATTTAAACTAAAATTATCACTAATTTATTAAATTGTAACATATTAAAATAAAATAAAAATAACTTTGCTAACAAAAATTTTAATTATAATATTGTCCTATGTTCTACCTAAATTTTCTTAGAAAATTGAACTAAATCAAATTAAATGAAAAATAGAGGACAAAATAAAAGCTAAAAGAGATCGTTGCTTATGGTTTTCTTGCATAAAGTTAATGGTGTTATTATTAATGCCTCTATTTTTTACATTCACATTTTCCTCTTAAAATTTTGGACTAAATTTTAAAAAATTACTCTTCAATAAAAACCTTCTACTTAAATCTTATTGTATTTCTTCCTCATCCCTAAGAATGCCTGACTAAGATAACCATCAAGTTCTGCCAGGTTTCGTGCGAAGACGATCGAGTTTGTGATCCTTGTGATTCTTGGTCGATGTATATGTACTATATTTTTTAATCCTATAAAAATCTGTCCCCCCTTTTCAGATTTTGGAGTTTGAATTTTTAACTTTTTAAAGATCACTCAAAGTCAATTAACCCTAAAATCTTGGGGATATGTCAAAGATTTCGAGCTGATAATTGGCTTTTATTATTTTGAGGTGACATTGGTATTACTTGTTTTAACATTTTGCATCTTGCAGAACCTTAAGGATGGAGGTTTTGGAATGGTGGTGCTTTGGGTTGAAAAAATTAGTCAAATTTTAAGGCTTTTACCGAATTTGCCAAATTTCATGGAATGACGTATAATCACTCATTTTTAAAGTTTGCATTCGAAAGGGTAGGGAGTGCCTCTGGCTTGATGAAGAGAAGTAGCTGGAGAAGAAGAATAGCCAAGTTGTTAAGGGTAAAGAAGAGAAGGGAAGAAAGAAACAAAGAAGAATGGAAGAGTATGCCATTGTTGGTGGTTCTGGAACCTCGACTCACAAAGATGCCCATACTGCCATTGTTTCCAAGTTGCCTATTGCTAAGTTCTTTGAGAAGACGCCTAACTACAAGGCTTTCATTCCTCCCCCTATGAAGTTGAAGGAGAAATTGACTAAAGAATGAGAGAAATTGGTTGTTGATGCCATTTTTGAGAATGTTTATTATTCATACTATGAGGAAACATTTTATGATGGACCAAACATCTAGTGGTCCATTCATAGTAAAAAATTCTATTGGCTTTTTACACCAGACATATTACATTGGTTCCCTAAGAAACATATGTAAAAAAGGTTGTGATGATAATTTTGTAATTATCTATTCATTTTTTACACTGATCATTCAAGAAAACTGGTGTGAAAATACTATTTTATATCAGGTGTAGAAAAACGATATAAAAAAGAGCATAGTGACAACCTTGTAAATATTTATACATTTTTACACCGGTTTTGTAACGGTGTAAAAAATAATTTAGCACCGGACATGAATTTTTGTCATGGTGATTACAAAATTTTTTACACCTACTGTATCTACACCACACAAAAATTCGGTGTAGAAAGTAAAAAAAAATCCATTGTAAAAAATATATTCCAAAAGATGTTGGACCAAAGGTGATCCAAAACATCTTTTGGTCCACCATAAAACGACCCCTGTTTGAGGTCTTCTCAAAAAGAAAGTTGAATTGTAAACGAAAGTTGACTAGTTATCTTTAGATGTTGGGACCAAAGAGTCTAGACTTATTAAGGTGGAGGAAAGTTTAAAACAATCTTTAACTACTGATGTGAGACTAGATCTGCAACTAATGTTGCTAATCAAGCTTCAAAAATTACTTTGAAAAAGTTGAATGACATGGAGATTATTTTTTTTAAAAGAAAAGATATTAAGTTCGTGTTTAGTTCGTAAGTTTTTTAAGAAAAATGGAAAATTATTCTTGAAAAAGTTAGAAAATTAGAAAATGTGTTTATTTATAAAATATTCAAAGGAAACTTATAGAAAACTGAAAACTGAGTTTTCTATTTTTTAAAAGAAAAACAGAGAAATCTTTTTAAAAAATTGAAAAATAGAAAAGCTTTTCAAAGCGATCTAACTTTATACACACAAAAATTCAATATATTTTTTATCATGTTTACAAGTTCTACATACACATTAGTATATAGACTCTCAACATATCTCAAGTGCAAATAATGTGAGACTTAATATCTTTTGAAATACAAAATTTCAACATAATTCAAGGGATGCAAATGTCCCGTGCCATTTTGAATCAACAGGTAAATATGGGACTTAGGTTCAAATCTGAGCTGGGGACCATTACTAGGCTAACAGATAATTAAAAGAAATGACCATACAATCGTGAAACAAATTGATTGCAGACAGTGTAACGTAAATTGCAAGGGAGAAAGGGTTCCTAAATATAATATGTTAATGTGTAACTTTAGAAATATAAGGTAGAGCCAAATCAAACAATAATATCCTTTAATTCAATTGCAAACTTTAATTAGTCAAAAACTTAGTTGATTATTTTGTCTAATAAAAGATAAATTAACTTAAATTGTTACGTATAATCTTGTTAAACATATCTTTAATCTAGTAGAAGGAATGTTTCAATTATTCCACTCATCATTATACCTATAAATCAATAAAAAATGATAAGATAAGTTACACCTACACCTATATAAAATTAGAAGAAATGCTTAAAGATGTAGCAGGGTAGGACCACAGGAGCCTTATGTAGTGCCTGAAAATTCTGAATAATAGAACCATAAAGTATAATAAAAGTCACATAAAAAGGAGTTAAGCTATTTCCGTGGATTCTGCACTTCATGATTTACACATATTGACATATATAAACCATGTCTGTGGTAGGCAATTTGAAATTGAACTGGAAATAAGAATATTCTCTGAGGAATCACAACGGTTTTCTACCTTAAAGTTAAATTTTCAGTACATAAGCTTGTGGTAGCAAGTAGCAACTCTCCTTTTCACCTTTTTATTTTCCTTCTTAGTTCTAAACTTTATGCAACGGGAGAGAGGTGAATGTTATCATCAAATGCAGAACCCTGTCTAGGCTTAAAGATTCTTGCAAAGTAACGTGGAGCTTTAGCATTGTATCCGTTAAGGAAAATTAAATTCCATTTTTTCCTCTTTAGCAAGAAAGAATTTGTTTTTCTTCTCCCTTGAAATCTCAGTGATTGTGCTTGTTCTCTCTTGTAAGGAATAAATGGTAGCATGTGTTTGGTGAGAATCAGATAACCATTGTCATGGACAGCTGCATGCTGCTTTTCCCAAGCAACTTCATCTGGCAGATTGCTTCTTGTCCTATCCCGTACCAAATTAGTGGAAACACTATTTCTAATTCTATGGTGAAACAAGGACAAGTATTTCACTGGCTTCCATAATAGCAAATAATTAGTCTATTTTGGAAATAAAGTTATTAAAATTGATAAATCTAAATGTTAATATTAATTATTCACAAAACTCCATTTAAACTAATATTTTTTTTCCTTTTACAAAACTTTGTTTGTCATTTTAAACATTTAAACAAACATATACTTAGACAATTAGGTTTTTTAGGTATGACCTCGAGGAAAAGTCACATTTTGTATCATTATTGGGGTTATAGAGAAAATTATGAGAAAAATAAATTAAGAAAAGAAACATATGAAAAAAATTAATGTAAAAATATGAGAAAATAAGTATTATTTTGTTGAATAGAAAATAAGTATTATTTTGATGTTTAGTACATTAAAAAAGTATGAGAAAATAGTTATAAAATTATTGAAGTTATTCATATACCCTTTATACCATAAAAAGTTTATTGGACTAAATTTGACTTTTTTTTTTGTTAAATCACATATATTGGTGAGTTTATTTAAATTTATTTAAAGAAAAAGATATTTTTTAAATAAAAATTACTTAATATAATTTTTATATGTTTATTTAAACTCTTTAAAAAATATAGAAACTGAAAAAAATAAATGCAACTTATTTGAAAAAACTACTTTTAGTAGTTTATCCGAATAAGTTGTTAAAAAGTTAAAATAAAATACCAACTTATTTTAAAAAAATTATAATCGTACCTAAAAGACCAATTTATTTTAATAATATTTCTTTATAATTTTTTTAAAATTACTTAATTTTAAATTTAAACAAACTGATCCATAATTCTTTATAAATAATCTTTATTTAGTGTTTAATCATAATTAAAATCCTTGATGAAGTGAACCTAAAACTCTTTCTAGTGGTGTTAATATATATTACCAATTAAATCACAATTTATTAATAAATAAATTTTTAATCTTTATTTCTTATTTAGGATTCAACTAGTACTAGTAGAACTATTATGGATTATAAAACATTTCCAAGAAAATTTTAATAGTAGAAACATCACTTGCTAACTAATCTATATACATGTTTTTCCTTTTCCAAGGTTGAAAGGTCCTTACTCTGAATGAATTTTTTTCAGTTTCATTTGTTCCGCAAACAAACGTTTTTTACTGTAAATTCTTTTGAGCTGATTGAATAATTGTTTGGTGGGTCAAACTCAAAACTCGATTTAATTAGTAAAAAATTATTGAGATAATAGATATAAAAAATTAATATTTATTATTAGATTTTTATTTTTTACAATTTTGTTATTAAACGGAGACTTAACCTGAAAACGTTTTATGGTGGGTTGCCATGTGTGTGGACAGGCACTTGATCATTTGAGGTAGTTTAGTGAGACAAATCAAACGTGCATAAGCATGTATAATAATAATAATAGGTCCCAGACAGGGAAATAAGTGACAGTTCACTGAAATTAATTTATCGCCTTGGATTTTGGCTTTAGCCTATGTTTGGTTGACGAAGATAAAATGTGTGTTTTATGGGTGAGAAAATTCTCTAACCCTTTGTCTTTATATACTAATTATTATTGTATTCTCACTTTCTTATTTTTCCAACCATGAAAAAATATTCAAGGACATTAAAGTATTTTAATAATTTTCACACATTTTTCTCATAATTTTTCTTGTAAACTAAACATTAAAAAAAATATTTTCACCAAATTTTTAATCAAGTAAACAACACCTAATGTCTTTTTTTTTTTATATTGATTACTTTTGTTTTTATACCTTTCTCAACTACTAAACTAAATGAATAATTAAACTCTAAAAAAATGATTAAGAGTGTATAAGCAATTGAATGTGGAGAGTAAAATATAGTCCAATGCTTAAGAAGAGAAAACTCATGTTAAAATCTTTAGGCATCTTTCTATGTTATTCCTCTTATGTTAATTAGTATGAGACCATTACCCTTACGTCCTCATATGGCGTAGGACATAAATGTCCCATGTCATTTTTATGATGCAAAAAGGGGCGTTGGGTTAAGTGGGGGTGTTGCTGGGTGGGGGGTGGGGCGGGGGGATCTATTTGGTCTAGGGGGCGATGCTGGTCTAGGTTGGGGATGGTCGGCTGATGATGACGACATCGGCGATGCTTCGCCCAATGCTGTCGTTGACGCTAATCCTCCCTGTCCTTCGAGACAGACTGGTCGTCGATAGCAGTATCAATGCTAATGGCTATCCCTAAACAACCCACCATGTTATGTTAGAGTTAGGATAGCCATATGAGTCTGCAATTGATTGAATTGTATATGTAGTTGCCTATATTGTGATAACTAACCCCTGACATCTTGTAGCTTTTCTTAAGGGTATGTCACCTTCAAATATGACATGCAGACTCAACGATGCCAATGGAAAGGGAAGTTTACGTATCAAATATGACCCTTGACGAACATTGAAGGTTAAGGAGGTGGTGCCATAAAGACAATCGTGGTGCTAAGGTGGCTAACGAAAGTTTACCCCAACTCGACACATGTACCCTTATATATATATAAATAAATAATTAAATACCACATTGTCGACCTTAGCCTTATCATTTTTTTTCATCTTTCTTCATTTCTCCCCTTAACCATCCTTATCTTGTGCCACCCATTGTTGTCACCACCTCCATTATCCTATTACCACAAATGACCACCCACCTTTGCTACAAACCATGACCTTCACCCACCCACCTGGAATATAACCTAGCACAACAAAAACAATACATGGATAGAGATGCAGATATAGGAAAAGCTTTAGACGAATCTCCTGGGACACAAACCAGAGGGTAAAAGGAGGGGGAGATCAAGAGAGTCATGATCCCCTCACATAACCACATTCTACATGAATCCATCAATAATCAAATGTTCCTTTGTCTTTATATACTAATTATTATTGTATTCTCACTTTCTTATTTTTCCAACCATGAAAAAATATTCAAGGACATTAAAGTATTTTAATAATTTTCACACATTTTTCTCATAATTTTTCTTGTAAACTAAACATTAAAAAAAATATTTTCACCAAATTTTTAATCAAGTAAACAACACCTAATGTCTTTTTTTTTTATATTGATTACTTTTGTTTTTATACCTTTCTCAACTACTAAACTAAATGAATAATTAAACTCTAAAAAAATGATTAAGAGTGTATAAGCAATTGAATGTGGAGAGTAAAATATAGTCCAATGCTTAAGAAGAGAAAACTCATGTTAAAATCTTTAGGCATCTTTCTATGTTATTCCTCTTATGTTAATTAGTATGAGACCATTACCCTTACGTCCTCATATGGCGTAGGACATAAATGTCCCATGTCATTTTTATGATGCAAAAAGGGGCGTTGGGTTAAGTGGGGGTGTTGCTGGGTGGGGGGTGGGGCGGGGGGATCTATTTGGTCTAGGGGGCGATGCTGGTCTAGGTTGGGGATGGTCGGCTGATGATGACGACATCGGCGATGCTTCGCTCAATGCTGTCGTTGACGCTCATCCTCCCTGTCCTTCGAGACAGACTGGTCGTCGATAGCAGTATCAATGCTAATGGCTATCCCTAAACAACCCACCATGTTATGTTAGAGTTAGGATAGCCATATGAGTCTGCAATTGATTGAATTGTATATGTAGTTGCCTATATTGTGATAACTAACCCCTGACATCTTGTAGCTTTTCTTAAGGGTATGTCACCTTCAAATATGACATGCAGACTCAACGATGCCAATGGAAAGGGAAGTTTACGTATCAAATATGACCCTTGACGAACATTGAAGGTTAAGGAGGTGGTGCCATAAAGACAATCGTGGTGCTAAGGTGGCTAACGAAAGTTTACCCCAACTCGACACATGTACCCTTATATATATATAAATAAATAATTAAATACCACATTGTCGACCTTAGCCTTATCATTTTTTTTCATCTTTCTTCATTTCTCCCCTTAACCATCCTTATCTTGTGCCACCCATTGTTGTCACCACCTCCATTATCCTATTACCACAAATGACCACCCACCTTTGCTGCAAACCATGACCTTCACCCACCCACCTGGAATATAACCTAGCACAACAAAAACAATACATGGATAGAGATGCAGATATAGGAAAAGCTTTAGACGAATCTCCTGGGACACAAACCAGAGGGTAAAAGGAGGGGGAGATCAAGAGAGTCATGATCCCCTCACATAACCACATTCTACATGAATCCATCAATAATCAAATGTTCCTTGTAAAGTGTTTTAGATTTGGAATTAATCGCTATAATTTGTTTTAGGTTAAATCCATGTCTTTTTAAAGTGTTGGGAATTGGTCTTTATCGTTGGTGAGAGATTGTTACCTGCTGATGTAACTAGCAGAAAGCAAAAACAACATATGAAATCAACCACGCCATCACCTCCAATTTTTTCTTCCTCTCCCTCGTTCTTTCTAATCTTTCTCACCCGTTCGTCTTATTTCTTTATCCCTTATCTTATTCCTTACTCGTAGAAGTTTTTTAAGGGTAACATAATGAAATGAAACTAGCACTTTCTTCTTTGACTAGTGCCATGGACCTCTACCATGAGAAGAAGATGGGGAGTGGGAAAGTGAAACAAAAAAGGGAGAAGTAGATGAAGAGTGAGAAAGATAAGAGAGAGAAATAAGGGAGATGTAGATAGTGAAAGATAAGAGAAAGAAAATGGGAGTTGAAGACAAAGAAAGATAAGACAATGAAATGAAGAAAGAAAGGAAAGAATAGTAAGGGTATTGGCGGAGTAGTTTGGTTCAGTTTGAACCAAAAAATAAGCCAAACTGCATGGCAAAAAATTATGTTATTTGATTTGGTTAGTTTGAAATAAGATACAAAAACCAAACCAAATCACTCGGTTCATATTGGTTTGATCTAACAGTTTAAGTTTTCATTTTAAACATTAATACTTGAATATTAATACAATAAGTATAAATTTTATAGTCAATCTTCAAAGTTGTAAGAAATAAAAGAAAAATATATTTTATATTTCCTTTTTAAAAATAATTTATCTCGCTAGAAGTACTTTATTTTATAATGTATGTGTTATGTTTAGGTTAAGCTATTTGTATATATTTTAGGTTCATCTATAATACAAATGACACATGATCAATAATTAAATTACAAGCTTACTTTAAGGTATGAGAAACATAAGGATTCAAAAGATGTACTTAAGTATGATTTGGTTCTTCAAATGAGAATCGTAGGTTAAACCAAACCATGTATGAAGGTATGATTTTTTTTAGTTGTGATTGATGCGGTTAACGATTTTAACAATTTACATTTTAAATCAGTTCGATTTAGTGATTCATTACAAATTAATTCAGTTACTAAAGAAGAGCATGTGGTAAGCTAACATGCCGTGTGAGACAATTATGACATAACTTTGGTTACATGAGTAAATGCTAGTCACATTAACACACAAAAACCAATTTCTCACACTTTAAAAACATAGCAGCCCAAACCTAACAAAAGAAAATGTATAAAAATTAATTCCAAATCTCTTTTTTTAAAAGCTAATTACTTAATTAAACCCATAAAATATTGATATCAAAATTCAATTCTTAATTTCCATGCTTTCCTTTCACCTCGTCATCTAAGGCACCACCTCTTAAAACACGCTAAATTAAATAAGTAACAAACATAATAATTCTCCTTACAATTATAATTATACATCCAGCACATTCCTCTCTCTCTCTCTCTCTCTCTCTCTCTCTCTCTTATATGAGATGATATGATTCTTGTTTGAATACTGGTGAAGTCTCTCCCACGCGAGAGAATCTGGCAAGGCGGGGAGCCGAAGGTACACAGTAATGATGCCCACGTCTCACCTTCCAATACCCTTTTCTTGAACCAAACTCTACTCCATCAAAATCTTCCCCTTTTCCTTTTGGGCTTACGAACAAATTCAACAACAACAATACTAATAATACTATCATAATCATCAAAAAGTGGTCATGACGGAAGTGCTGCATCAGCTTCCTTCATCCTCAAGCTGTTCCACTCGTCCATGTGGTGCTCTCACACCCAATGATGGGTCGCACCCAACTCCCCTTATTAACTCCCCCACTGTTGAACAAGATTTGGGTTTGGTCCCTCAACAAATCGAAGAAGAAGAAGAAGAAGAAGAAGAAAGGGACAGCGAGAGAGATCAGCTTTCCATTTTGACCCTTTTGATTGCTACTTTTAGGAAATCTTTGATTGGGTGCAGCACTAGTGGTGACCTTTCTTCCTCTTCCATGGAAATTGGGTGGCCTTCCAATGTCAGGCATGTGGCCCATGTCACCTTTGATCGATTCCATGGCTTTCTTGGTTTGCCTGTTGAATTCGAACCTGAAGTTCCTAGGAGGCCTCCCAGTGCAAGGTTTGTCACTTGGGCTTTCTTCAAAATCTTACCTTTCTTCTAATTCACCCCTCTTTTTTACTCCTCTCGTGCTTTTGATTGATATTCCAATTCATGGCATTGAATTTATTTATTTATTTTTTAATGGGATTGGGTTATGAAAAGGGTATTTTCTCGGAAATCTATGTTTCCACTGTTTCCCTTGTTTGTATGATGTGGAGTGTTAAATTTGATATCCCGTTAACAATTGGGATTTTACTAGTTCTTGTTTCCATATTGAGACCTTAATTTTTAAGTTAGTTTGTGCTAATTGTGGCTCTATTATCACTTAGACATGGATGCGCATAACTCTCATCTTCTCTACTTTCCCAATATTTTACTGTTCATACCAAACTTGAAGTTTGAATTGAATAACTGATAAAATTGAAGGCTTTTTATGACACACAAGCATCTTACATTCTTATGCCCTTTCATATTGTCCATTTATATTCTGTAGTTGATTGGTGCTAATTTCTCTTGCAAATTAGTCGTCTGAAGTGGGTTTGGTTCTTGGTAACAAGTAAATAACAGTATGGTAAAAATGAGTCCGGGAAAGGTAATTGATATGGGTGCTTTCTTTCCATCTTTGCTCATTTTGTCAGAGACACATTCTATTTCCTTGTTGGTCATGTTGTCAGTTTTTCGTCATCTACCTTATTGGCAATCTTCTCTCTTCTTTACATGACTAATGGTGAATGCATCCTGAATTTTGATATATTTTTTCATTTATTATCTGCAGTGCAAATGTTTTTGGGGTTTCAACAGAATCTATGCAGCTTAGTTTTGATGCGAGAGGAAATAGTGTACCTACAATATTGCTGTTAATGCAAAGACATTTGTATGCACAAGGAGGCCTGCAGGTAATTAACCTAGCTCCTATGTCCTTCTCTGCCTTGTTGGTGAGAATCTAAAAGTGGTTTGAATAGCATGCTACTTGAACAGATAGTGTGAGTTTGTGGATGATTGGTTTCTACATTTTTATTAATGTTTGTTTCCGATTTTACCAGAAACTTTTTGTATGATCTGTTGTTTAATTGTTAATAGAATTGAAATTTGAAGTTGAAATTGTATATGTATACATCCAGGCTGAAGGGATCTTCAGAATTAATGCTGAAAATAGTCAAGAGGAATTTGTGAGGGAACAATTAAACAGAGGAGTAGTACCAGATGGCATTGATGTACATTGTTTAGCAGGTCTTATAAAGGTATTACTATCCTTTTCTAATTATCAAAAACACTTTTTTTTAAAGTGTTTTCAGATCTATTTGCAATCAGGACCTTGGACTATTGGGTTTTGGTCCTAAATATTGTTTGAAAGTTGCCTAGGTTAAATTAATAAATATGCTAATGTTGGTTGGTTGCCTTCTTTAACTGTGGGACAGAGTATTGGATGAATTAAAGTGGTCACTAACTCATTAAGGAAAATTTTCAGAAGAGATTATTTCATTAATTTTGATGTGCTTGAGTTCCTTCATAGGCTTGGTTCAGAGAACTACCTACTGGGGTATTGGACCCTCTTTCACCCGAGCAGGTGATGCAATCCCAGTCAGAAGAAGAATGTGCTCAGCTTGTGAGGCTTCTTCCTCCAACAGAAGCTGCTTTGCTAGATTGGGCAATAAACTTAATGGCAGATGTTGCTCAACTGGAAAATCTGAACAAGATGAATGCACGTAATATTGCAATGGTTTTTGCTCCAAACATGACTCAAGTAAGTCAAAATCATGTGTTGTAAATATGGTTTACAGATCTACTCTTAGCCCAATTTTTGGGATTTATACTTGTCAACCTCATTTTATTGGATATATTTCAACAAGTCGAATGAACCTTTTGACATGTTTTAAAAAACCTTTATCCAACCCATCCTTTGTCTCCTTTTAAACCTGTCCAATTTTTATCTTTCCTTCCGTGTAGTGAGTTCAATTGTCTTCCATTGATGAAATAAAACATTATTGGTGAAAAAAGATTTACATTGTCATTATCAGTTTTTCCTTAACAAGGATTTAAATTTTATGGAGATTTTTAAAGATCTGGGAAAACATCCTGATGTAGTTTTAGGAATTTAATTTTGAAATCAGGGTTTTTGATTTGATTCTATTTGTTAGTTAGGTAATCTATCAAACATTGGGTTATTTTATTCCAATATACAATAAGGTTAGCTTTGGTTATGTTGGGTCTATACTAAACCTTGGTTGCCTATGTTTGATGCATCTTTTCTTCATAATTATAATATATTTTGAGAGTATCTGACACTCTTGTTATAAGACTTTTCCGTCCTACATGTGTAGTCTAGGCTCATTGTTCTGAACAGTAAACTCATTGTGGAACAATACACAGTTATTGAGGATGAATGCAGCACGGGAATAGTGGATTTTTCAATTTTGAAAAATCAAAAGAATTTGGAAATCTGAATTTATAGTGCCATCAATTCAATTAAAATTTTGAAATCCCTCTCCCAATTCAAAATTCGAAAGAAAACAGTCTGATCATTGTCTTTCATTTTTCTCAATTTGTATCTTCCCCATCTTCTTGTAGAATCAGTCAAATATTTATTGTATTCATAAATCTTTTTCTGTTTCTTGTGCAAAATTGTGGTATCAGGCAAAGATTATATTTGATTTTTGGTGCATAACAACATTTCTTGCTTTTGTGTATGTGTGTATTCCTTCTGATCTTGTTTCTAGTGTGCCATGCAAAATTATGGTGTTGGTCTGAGTTATGAGTAATCTATCCTGCTGCAATAACAACCTTTTTTACACTACTACAGATGGCAGATCCTTTGACTGCTTTGATGTATGCGGTACAAGTCATGAATTTTCTCAAGACTCTTGTTGTGAAGACGTTGAGAGAAAGAGAGGAGTCTATCACCAAATCAAATCCCGTTTCAAACCTTAATTCTTTTGATGATGACGGGCACCAGAGCAATTCAGAACTGCTTCACGAGGATGGCAGTGAAAATGGAAATGATTGTAGTGATGAAGAGACAGTATTTGTCCCTGTAGAACCTTCACAACCAAGCCCTAGTCATCTTACTGATGATGGCCATGAAACTGAAACTGGATCCAAAAGTTTGCCAACATATGCTGAAAATTTTATTTCTAGTGGAAATAGGTTGCTGGTTGACAGTTGCCCTTGCAATGTTGTGTCTCAAATTTGCTCTTTGGCGATTGGACTTCAAGACTGTGGTGTTACCACCGATCAGATAAAGGGTGACCAAGCTAAAATCTGCAGGAGCAAAAGCCTTCAGTTGATTACTCCTGACACGGACAAGTTTTCCAGAAAGGTGATTGAGCTTCCGGTGGTAGGAGCTGCAGAGAAGAACAGAGGAACTGCAATTATTGGGCGGATAAATTCAAGAAAAGAGTTGGCTGAAGCTTGGCGTTGAAAGGATTTGATTTTACCTTGCTGCATGGGGTCATGGGCGACGAAAGAAAACTGGTACTCCCATAATATTTCTGCATTGTGGTGAATATGGACCTCCTAGTGAGTTGCATGATTGCTTATTTCATAATGGAGTGCATCCATGTTGTGGAGTTCTCACATGTAAGCTCCTTCTTGGAAGGAAAGGGAAAGGGTGTGGAACAAGGTGTAAAGAGGTAGCTGTGTGATTCCACGTTTGGAAATGCTCAGCACTGGTTTGGTGTGTGTTTTCTGTGTTTGTTTCCGGGTGAGTTTCTTAACCGTGTTTCCTCATTCTCTTTGTCATTAACAACCATGTAGATTTCTAACATTGTTGTTCCCTCTGTTCCTGAAATATAGTGAAGTTAATGAATTCAATGTTATGTTGTACGCTCTTGTTTCTAACATTTTCGTATGAAAGACCGTGTTAATGGATTAAATCCATTTTTGGATATCTAATACACAGCGGAATAGATTGAATCAACTGAAATGGATTGTGCAGGTCTCGTTAGCATTTAAATTTCGTAATTAAAACAAAAAAAAAATGAAAATACAAGATAAAATTATTTTTTAAGATTAATATTTTTCTGATAAAATAATAAAATAGGGGGTCAATGAGACCAGGATAGGGAGAATTCAGATATGACCTTTATTTTTGTTTGGAAAAATACGAGGATAGAGTGTCATCCGTAAAAACAGTCAGACACTCAAATTAGTATCGATAGTTAATATCGAGTTCACGTGATGAATTAGTGAATATATCTCATAGTAACGAGTGACATTTAAAGAAATTAAGTAAGAATTGTTCTGAGCATCTAACGTTTTTTAATGACTTAGCGAGGAAAAGTGACAGAGACATTCCTACCTTTATATGTTTTCATCTGGTATGTCTCTAATATGCTCCCAGCCATTATTTGATACTATATCATTCTGGTATTGAGCCATTATTTATTGAAATTGTTTTATTATTTGTTCACTGGGCTATATTGGACACGCTTTTCCGCATGCGGGTACAGTTCTCAAGTAAGGCTGGTATCAGACCCCAAAATGAGAAGATGGAATTATTAAGATTAATGGCGATATAAATAGTTAGTAAGTGAGAAAAGTATATTTATCAAAGATTAATTATGAAGATAGAACGATGATAACTCATCACAACTAATGACATGACAAGATTATTTGTACACCTGTTGATTATGTTGCTTATATGGCAGTATTATATTCCACACTTTAGAAATTATACATCTTATATAGTTATATTATAAATTTACTGATATTTCAACGTTGGAATATTCTTACGAAGAAATGGAAAATTATAGTTTTGGCTTATATTTTTAAACTAGAAAACACTTAAATTAGTCCCTATATTATTTATAATTTATCATTATTAAACATCCATCAATTTGACATCTTCATTACTTTAGTTAATGTCTAACTTAATATATGTTACATAGTATAATAAACTCCACAAGAAGATATCATGTATCCCTTTTAGTTTGGTTAACTCTTTGTTATTATTCACGTCATAAATATATTAATTTGGTCTTTTTTATGTACATCAAATTAGGCTTTGTAAAAAATAATTAGTCTTTGATTCTTAAAAATGTTTATTAGTGGCCATCATTAAAAAGTAGCATTTGAAAACATATTTAAAATAATTATAGTTATCAATTTTAAAGTTAAACACAAGGTAATCGTTGATTGAAATATAAATATTAACTTGAAACTCCAATTTGAATAATCTTTTATGTTATTTTGATGTTGTCCAGCTTTTCCATGCACACAACCAATGAATTTTTTGCATCCATCAATATGTGTTCTCTTTTGGACATCTCGTAGCTATTGATTAACCCTTCGGGAGAAAGAGACATGGAGAATGCTGAAATTAATTAATAGTTAAATACCAACCTTTATTTGACAAAACTCCAACACTAGATGAATATCTCTTTGTTGAATCATTTGTCATTGTTGGTTGATGGTACTATGTAAATAAAAACGTGTTAAGATTTTTCGCTCGTAAAATTATGGAGACTAATTTCCTTTTCAGTGTAAAAACTGAATTTCCAAAGTGTATCAACTTGAAAGTTATAATTTTTTAAATGACGGGCAGAAAATGGTAGTCACTCAAAGCCTTAACAAATGGATTCTATCTTATATACACACAAAAATAGCTTCTATATCTCCATAACAAATGACACATCATAACAAGGATTTATAGCATTTTTTCTCTCTCTTGGGCATGTGTTCAAGTCCACAAGTGAACATTATTACTCAAGGTTAAATTATTAAGTTAATTTAAATTAGGGTTTCATGTTAATAGTATTGTGTTTTACTTTAAATTTTTAATATCTATGATTATTTTTCAATCATGTTTAAAGTATCTTAGATGGTAATATATTACATATGTTAATTTTTAAACATCACATCTTATAAACATTTATTACGAATTATAGACTAATTTAATTCTTTTACAAGGATCAAATTGATGTATTTAAACAGATCAAATTATTATATTTATTATGTGAATTGTAAAGAGGAGTCAACTAAGTTAAAAGTAAACGCGTTACATCTTTAAATATAGTTTAATCAGGTGACACATTTATTGAATTAGATAATGAAAAAGATAATAAAGAAACCAATTTAATGGGCATCTCAACACGACAAGGGTTATGAAATGTTTCTTTTATGATATAGAGCAACTTAATTGATCATAAATAATGCAAGAACCAATTTTAATGTTCTTTAGTTCCTAAGCCATGAAAGAAAAATAATGAATTGAAAGAATTATATTTTACAAAAGTATTTTTTAAAATTTAAATTTAAATGAGTTAGATACAAAGTATTTACAAATAGTACATCAACAAAGTCCTCAAAATCATATTTATGACACAAGTTAAATCATTAACCACCATATCCAAATTCATTCCTTTTAGCTTTAAAAAAAACTGTTACCACAATACCAATTAAGTAGCATTCCAATATGAAATGGTTAATTATGGGTACATGCCACGTCGATATACTGTGGAATCGTGGTTGTGGATAAAAGATAGATAGATAGAAAGAAAGAAAGCAAGCAAGTGGAGGTTGAAGCAAAGCAAACTGCAGATTGTGCAGTGAAAATGGAGGCACTACTATCTTCCCGCCATTTCTCCACTCTTTCCCTTTCTCTCTCACACAGGTCTTCTTCTTCTTCTTCTTCTTCTTCCAAATCTATCAAGCTTTCCTCTGCTTCCACCACCGTTTCCCTATCTTCCCGAAATCGGTTCGCGGTAAGCAAGCGTGTTACCTACTCTTCGTTTAACAGCGCTAAGCATGTTTATACATAATTAATCAATTCGCGTGTGAGTGACAGAGAGAGCTATGGGGTTGGGTGAACTCCAAGGGCGTTGGTGCCAGTACAAGAGACACGCGCCGAGTGGTGGTGAGGGCTGAAATGTTCGGCCAATTGACGAGTGGCCTCGAGACTGCATGGAACAAGCTCAAAGGAGAAGGTCTTCTTCGATTATTATTATTATTATCAACCTACTCGATTGTTTAGGTTGTTCATGTGCTCATTTCTTTTGTTTCTTTGTGTAGAGGTTTTAACTAAGGAGAATATTGTGGAGCCTATGCGAGATATTAGGAGAGCTCTTCTTGAAGCTGATGTAAGATGTGTTTCTTTAATCTAACTCTTTTTCGGATTTGTGTGTGTGGAGTTAAGTTGGTTAAGTCAGTGATGTGTTTGTTTATTGTGTTGGCAGGTTAGTCTTCCTGTTGTCAGGAGGTTTGTGCAGTCTGTTAGTGATCAGGCTGAGGGTGTTGGCCTCATTCGAGGAGTGAGACCGGATCAGCAGCTGGTTAAGGTCGAATTGTTAACTTACACACTCATTATAAGTCATTCTTTGGCATTGCAATTTAAAACTTACTGTTCTAGCATTTCTACCATTGAAATTTGTACTACATCAAAAAATCGTAATACTCCATTAGAAAAAACAGCCTTAAATTTGCATTTGAATTTAGCTGATTATTTGCATTTGAATTTAGCTGATCTCGTCTCCCCTCTCTCTCTCTCTAATTTTGGTGGGGGGTTGGGGTTGGAATGTCAAACTGCATTTGAAATTTGTGGCATGGAATGCACAATATGACTATTGTTGCATCATTGCAACGACTAAATCTTGTTAGATCAATGTAAAAATAACCACATATGTATATATATTTCTAGTTTTTATTGATAGTTTGTGCATATCATGCATGCAGTGAAGGTGAACAAGAGTGGGTTTTTAGTATTGAGTATAAATGAATGAGACGGGTGTTTATCATTTGGTTCTGCAGATTGTACATGATGAACTTGTAAAATTGATGGGTGGAGAGGTTTCTGAATTGGTGTTTTCCAAATCTGGGCCCACTGTAATTTTATTGGCTGGACTCCAGGGAGTTGGGAAAACAACTGTTTGTGCAAAGTTGTCTAATTATCTCAAGAAGCAGGTGTCCTTCCAATCTCTGTCCTTCTCACTCTATCTTCTTTATGGTAGTTTGTAGTTCCTTCATCTTCTTGAAGCAAAGTCATTTGATCTCAGGGGAAGAGTTGCATGCTAGTCGCCGGGGATGTTTACAGACCTGCTGCCATTGATCAGCTTTCTATTTTGGGTAAACAGGTGCTGGAATTTTGTTATATTGAAATTGGCCAAGTGTAATATTTTGAGAAATAGATGTCCTTTACATATAGTCATCACTCATCAATGTCACTTTAAATTTCAAATTTTCAATAGATTTTCGTATGCAGCCGTCAGATTTCTGTTCTGACTAGTAGAAAACTGATGAAGAAAGTGTATTGTAGTAGTGATGCATGTTATGAGCTACATGAATTGTGCTTATCTTGCTAGGCAGTGATTTAACATCTTGCCATATTTTCTCCCCCTAGGCATTTTCAGTGTATCTAATGAGTGACAGATCCAAAACTTTATACTATGTGGGCAATACTTCCTCACACATACATAACATTAGAATGATAAAATATTTATGGGGGCAAATAGTATTTGTTACATAAAATTTTAAGGAAAAAATAAATGGTAGTGGGGTTCCCCCGAGGTCACGCATGTAGATCCGTCCCTGTATCTAATGATCTATGTTAGGCTATTAAACTATGGAAGAAACAAGAGAATATCGTGAACATTCTTATTTGTTGGAGCAAGTGATTCAAACATTGGACATCAACCTCTAATTAGCTTTATTTTGCTCACTAACTTCTCTTGTCTTATTTTTATGTGTAGTCATATTTATAATTAGTTATAGCTTGTATCAGGTGGATGTGCCTGTCTATACAGCAGGTACTGATGTCAAACCTTCAGAAATTGCTAGACAAGGTTTAGCAGAGGCAAAAAAGAAGAAACTTGATGTGGTTATTGTTGACACTGCTGGTAGGCTGCAGGTGATTCTTTATGGGATTTGAAATGTTATAACGAATTATTTCATTTTTTTGTTTATTCTTTGAATGATTTTTATTTTATTGATCATGGTTGTATTTCTTATGAAACAGATTGACAAAGCAATGATGGATGAGTTAAAGGAAGTGAAGCAAGCCTTGAATCCAACAGAAGTTTTGCTTGTTGTTGATGCAATGACAGGGCAAGAAGCTGCAGGTGTTCAGACGTGATACTCTTCTACAAGAAAAGAGAATTTTGCTATGAGAAATACAATGCAACAAATTTGTCCATATTTATGAAATGATTTAAAATTTATGTTTATCATATTATTGATTTGGTTTTGACTTTGGTATACACTTGTGCCTGATTTAGTGTATTATACTATGACAATTATAACCATTCCAAAATTCTGACACTACTATACTCTTTGTACAGCGTTGGTGACTACATTCAATCTTGAGATTGGAATAACAGGCGCCATCTTGACGAAGCTAGATGGTGATTCAAGAGGTGGAGCAGCTTTGAGTGTCAAAGAGGTTTACTTGCCTTCATCTTGACTGTCATAAGATGTTTTTATTTATTTTCAAACATTGCTGTAACCTCATAATCTGTTCTTGCCTTGAACAATGTTTATCATTCATGGAGCTGTTAACATTACTGGCTCTTGAAAGTTAGTTCCCTTGTTTTACAAAATGTGATCAATAGATGCATGAGGGTAAGAAATCCCATCATCTTTGCTGTTCTTGTATTTGCTTGATGCTTTTTGTCAGTTATGCTGACACAAGGCAAGAAATCATGCAGAACCTGTTTGATGGTGTTAAGACCCCACATTAGCTAGGAATATAGGCAAAATACTCCTTATAGCCACATTATTTGGTGTAAAGTTAGAGTGTTAGACTTGGGCCAATCTTTCCATAAAACTTATTGAATTGAATTTTAAACAGCTAATAGGATGTTCATACTTCATTAGCCACTTTCACTAGCCAGAGTAAGCTTTTCCAAACATCAAACTAGTCTATTTCTAATATATGGATCAACCTCAATTGACTTTCATATGTTTTATCTTCCAAATGGCATGAAACAAATTTTATGATATCCTCTAACTCTTAACAATGGAATGTTAACAAACTCTTCTAGGGTATACAAATTTTGTGTCAGCTGCATCCTGCCTCTCATTTAGTAAAGTATGTGCTAAGGCAGTTAGGCCTTGAGGAAATTTTACTAGCAGATTTTCTCTTGGACTTGGAGATGTACTCAGAAGCAACCCCTATATCTTTGTGCTAAGAACTCATGATTTACTGGAGGATCTTTGTCTGCGATGTATGTGTATGTAAATATATTATCACCACATTGAATTTTGAATTATGTTCTGAAAGACATATATCTAAGCCTGGTTTGTAAGACTCCTGGATCTCAGCTAATATATACTACTGGCGTTGCATTTAGTTTGTTTTGGTATGCTCTTGGCTATGGGAAGTCTTGCTATATTTGATTGACGTTTGAAATGACTACTTTGATACTTTGGATGAAGGAAATAACAAGGGGAGAAATAGTCAGACTGGAATTGTTAAATGATTAATATAATCCATTTTATAGCTCTTCTTCTTTCTTATATTTGTTTAATTGGATAGTTCAATGATGGCAGGTATCTGGAAAGCCAATTAAGCTAGTAGGGCGGGGGGAACGAATGGAGGATCTTGAACCTTTCTACCCTGATCGAATGGCTGGACGCATACTAGGAATGGGAGATGTTCTTTCATTTGTCGAGAAGGCACAAGAAGTTGTAAGTTTTACAGTATTTCTACACTGTTATTAAGTTATTGTCACAAAACAAAAGTAGAATATTCACTTATTAACCACATCTATTACAGATGCAACAAGAAGATGCTGAAGAACTGCAAAAGAAGATCATGAGTGCAAAGTTTGACTTTAATGATTTTCTAAAGCAAACTCGTACTGTTGCGAAAATGGGTTCTGTCTCTCGTGTCATTGGAATGATTCCTGGTATGGGCAAGGTATGAGATCTTGTGCATGAGTTATACTAAATGTCTCTATCTGTGACCATTTTATGCATGTTGTGCCTCATCGCAATTGTGAATAAAGGAGGGAGTTATCTGATAACAATCTCCAAGTTTTGGTTTATGAACCTTAAAACTGAGCATAACTCAGGTAATATCTTCTAAATGCATACAGGTAACTCCTGCTCAAATTCGAGATGCGGAGAAGAATTTGAAGAACATGGAAGCAATGATAGAAGCAATGACCCCTGGTCCTCTTTTTGAACTGATCAATGATGCATATCTGTTAAATAAAAATTGCTCGTATCTTCTTCATGTATTTAATTTTTTTCTAACATTGAAGTATCTTGGTTAAATAGAATACTTAGCTTAATAATGAATGAGGTAACATGCAGCATGTGTTGATGACTTGCATTACCTGGTTGGGTTATCTCCTTCAATTCTTTCAATTCCACTTCAATTTTCTATTAACAACGACTTTCTGTCTTTTTGAAACTCATCTATTAAAGAGTATTTTTTATGAATTGTTTTTTGACCCAGTTGTTTAATTGGCTGTTTTCTGTCTCCAGCCTTTAATTTTCCAAGTTTTGCAATCAATATTTCATCCATTCTCCCCTAGGCTTCTGGTCAATTGTTGTTTTCCATGTAGATTTCAGCTTGAATGAGACAAGTGTTTTTTTACATGTATAGGCTTCAATGATGCTATTGTTTGATATCTTGTTTATAACTATATGCACTTAAGGCATGTAATCATGCTATAGATAAGCTCATAAGCATGTCATCAATGAGCAAATGGTCATTATTCATTGCATAAAATTGTTATATCAAAATTGGCAGAAACATCCCAGGGCTCAAATTCCTTTGGATATACTTTTTTTTTATTACTGCAAGAATTTCCTTTGTTATTTTACTTTGCAATATGTTGAATCTAGATTAACTGATTTTGTTAAACAACCTTTCTATTTTATTTTCAGAGGAGAGGGAAAAGCCAGAACTGTTGGCAGAATCCCCTGTTAGGAGGAAAAGAGTTGCTCAGGATTCAGGCAAAACAGAGCAGCAGGTATGTAGAATGAATACTCTTTAATTTATTTTTATTTTTTTCTAGTGACCTTCAAAGCTGTGGTTTCTCTACCTCCTAACTAAGAGGAATGTCCAACAATAATATTAGGTAAGCCAACTTGTAGCTCAACTATTCCAAATGCGTGTACGGATGAAGAATCTGATGGGTGTAATGCAAGGTGGATCACTTCCAACACTTAGTAATCTCGAGGAAGCACTTAAAACAGAGGAAAAGGTGATTTCATTTTCTACACGTACAAGATCTAACAATTTCCAAGTTATTTCATTTTATTTTTGAATTAATTGAGCTTGTTTGGGTAAAATAATATTGGGTATTTGGAAACTTCATCTATAGGTATCCTTTGGTGCTGGCCATTCGCCAATTCAATTTAGTTGCAATATGTCTCACGTTTTATGCTTGAAATGTGTAACTTCCATGCATTTAATCCATATCATGAGATCATTTTGAAGCATTCTCTAGTCCATTCTCTTGATGTCATTTCCCGACTTCTTTTAGTTTGATTAGAAATGCAATGTATGAGAAGATGCAATAGACTTATAAACATTGGGACCTTCTACACCTTCTTTACGTAAAATATCCTATTGAAGATACTAAGTCATTGCATTTTTGAACTAAGAAATGAAGAAAAGAAAAAAAGGAATGAAGTACGGAACAATGTTTTGGATCTTGTGTTTGAATTCGTAAGTGCATATCTTTAATGATTTCTGGTTCCTGCATTCTTCCATTATCAGGCTCCACCTGGCACTGCAAGGAGGAGGAAGAGATCGGAATCAAGGAGTTCATTTGCGGATTCAACATCAGCAAGGCCAGCTCCTCGTGGTTTTGGGAGCAAAAATTGAAAATTTCTAAGGAGTTCCACACTAAACAATATAGTGGAAAGGTTGGATCAACGGCCACTAGTGATCACTTTGTTTGATTTAGCCTTCTTCAGCTAAAATAATTATTTACTATCATTAGATCAATTCATATAGCTCCAACTTGTTTGATTTAGTTTTCTTCTGCTAAAATAATTGTTTACCATCATTAGATCAATTAATATTGCAATGAGGGTTGTCCGAGAGGTTCAGGTAATTTAGGCTGAGATGAGTTATATATATGCGGGATGTGCAAATCTAAGAAGTGTGGGTATCATTCTTGTGCAATCCAAACTATGTGTATCTTGGTGTGGAAGTGGAATGTTACTCATACAGACTTTCCCATGTTTCGTTTGATTTTCTCACTTGCAAGCCTTACTTTGCCACCGTATACGTAGTAATGACTTTTGAAGATGCATACAGTAGATGGAAAAAAAAGAAGCAAAATGCGTGTAATTGTGTGAAAGATGGTATAAAAATCTAAAATGATAATCACATGTAGAAATGTATTATGCCCTGGCCTTTGGCCCATCTGTGCAGAATATTGCTGAACAACAGTAGCTATAACCTCTGTTATTCGTAACCTCTGGTATTCACCAACTTCATGCTGTGTATTTTATGTTTGTATGTTGTTTCTGTTGGTGATAAATATAATTTATAATTTATCATAAATTCCCCTCCCACACCGCATTAAGTGATGTTAAAATTGAATTTATCATGTAAACATTGAAACATGTTATATTCAATGTCTGGGCAACTTAGGACATTTTAGTTTCACTAAAAGGGTGGCGCCAAAAGAATCAGAATAGCAATACTTAGCAGATAGATAAGAATAATTGTCGCTGGTTCTGTATTTACTGTTTAGAAATCCTTCAAAAGATCATGTATTTAATTAAACAAGTAAATAGCAGTATTTAGTAGACAGGAGAGTTTTTGCGAGCACTTGTTCTTTTGCTTGAAGTTGAAGTAACTATTTACTGTTCCTTAATATTATAGTTTTTTTTTTTTTTTTTGCCTATGTCCTAGTCAAGTTTAGCGGGGATAGAACAATGATCTCTGGAAGTTTGAGAACATGAAGGATCCATTAACTATAACAACCTAAATATTTGTAACACTGGCACCTCAGTTAAGTTTGAGCCATTAAACTTTGGTCGTGAATGTGTTCTTTTTTTCTCCTCTTTCATCTCTCCTACTATTGAATTCAGAGTGAGGTTTAAGGTTATTCTTACATAAAACTGAAAGGTAATAAGAAGCCTTCTTGACGTAGGAATTCTCTTGAATTAGATCTTTTCTAGAGGCAATTTCTTAATTTACAAGTCTTTATTTATCATCAAATTCAGGTGCTGACTGAATGGTCGTGATATGGTATTTGAAGGTATAAAGCTTATAAAAACAACTAGAAGAGAAAAGAATAAAATGGAGAGGTTTAGGTGTCATTTTCTTAAGGAAACATAAGCTTAGGTGTATGATCACCATAATGGAGGTGTTCCATTGATAAGATCGTGCTATGGTTCTTACAAAGTTCTTAAGAGAAAAGAGAGTTTATCTCACTAGAAATGTTCTTACATTTAAAATGACTACAAATGACATAGAGAAAAAAAGTTCATCTATTTATAGACCTCTACTTAGACTTAACCTAAAGTGTATCAAATTAACTAAACCTCTAAACCAAGGTGAATTTTCATCTAAACCAAGAAGCCTAAGTTCCTACAATCTAAACATAAAAACAAGGTCAAGTAAGGCTCTAAACTTTAAAGCCTATACTAGGTTCAACTAAATATAAAATGAAAAATGACTTTTAAGCTTAAGGATGACCTTCAGTCACTAACATGAAAATTCCAAGAACAAATATAAAGGAAAGTTGTCTAGAGTGACCTAACAAAAACCCTAAGTCCTAAGTTTAAAGGATCTTCATCACTATTAGAAAACTTAAACCTAACATTTCCACCTTTAGATGTTACCGAGGAATTCAAACCTAGGAATAATACTAGTGTTCAAGTTGATCATTTATCATCAGATGTGGTAAGAAATTGTTGTTACTTGTGAAGCTCAACTCAACAATATATGAAGTTACCTTCCGTCGTATGTTATCTATAGTACTTTGGTCTTCTAACTATGTGTGTACTAAGATCGAAAAAAGTGTATTTTATGTCATATGTATCATACTAAAAAATGGTACAGAAAAGTGCATAGGTTATGTGTATAGCATGTTTTTTCAACTATATATTTGGATTAATGGTACACAATAGGTATTGTATATCTAAGAGTGTGTTCGGGAGTCTTTTTTAAGGGATTATTTTTTTGTTTCTAGAAATTTATGTATTTGTATGCTTAAGTATTTTTTACAAAAAAATAGATTTTGATAAGAATCTGATTTTATTTTTAGATTCTGATTATAGATAGTATTTATTTCTCTTATACACTCATTTTTTTATTTTATCCTTGAAATATCTCAATTTTAATTATTGGTTAATTTTATTGATTGAATAATTAATTGAGGATGTTAAGTTAATTAAAATATGGGTACACTAATTTCTGAATGTTATGTGGGTAAGTTTTGGGTAACCTAAAGTTATCAAATTAGTTTCAAAAATTGACCAAACATGTCAAAGGACAATTTTGCCCTTAATTTTATTAGTATGCAATTGCCTTATTTTCCTTACTCTTTCTTTCCTTCACGTGTGCATGCTAGCAAAAGAAGGAACTAACTTCTTCTCATTTCTTCTCCTCAACCGCGACACCATCTTTAACCCCATCACCTTTTTCAACTTAATTTCCAACATTAATGCAAGAGCAAAGCTCCATTTACATCCCCCTTCCATGGGAAACATTGGAAAGAGCTTAGGGTTCTTCGTTTTCCATTTCAAAACGTAAATTTCATGACCCCATTTTCAATTTTGCTTATCCCTTGAATTCCACTCTTCAATTTCTTCAAATTTATGGATTTTAGGTTGATTTAGGACCAATTTAAAGTAGTGGACAGCCTTGAATGCATTGGGGTTCTTGATTCTTCCATTTTTAAGTAAGCTTTAGAATGACCCATCATTTAAGTTGGTTCTGTTTCACGAATTCAAGCCTTAATTCCTTTGTTATCAGGGATATAGAGTGTTTTAGAACCATTTTGGAGTTGTGTTTAGCGTTAAAGCTTGTCGGAATCGAGTTTCAGAACTCATCGATGACATTCAGCAAGTCAAAAACTTCTGAATCCTTGTTGTTTCGTCGAATTATTAATATTTGTCATGTTTTGGGTTTCCGAGTAGTTAGAAATTAATTAAATACTAAGGGTTTAGTGATTGGTTAATTAACTAGAAAATATCGGGTTATGTATAATGTAGGTTTTTGACTTCGGGACATGACTGGAGGCGTGAAGTGACATTCAGGATCTTGAATTCCAGGTAAGGGAAGCATTTATATTTTAAATATATGAATTATGAATAGGTAAGGGATATAAATATGCTTTATATGATGATTTGTTAGATATCTTGGTAAAATTTAGTGATGATGATGATGATATTTTATTGAATTGATGATATATCCTTTCTTGATATTGTTATTGATATGATTGATGATTGTTTGGAATCCGTTCATATGTTTCTATTTGATAGATTGATGATACAATGAATATTGCATTGGGTTGTAATGATTGATGATGATATGTGATTGATGATGAATATATTGATGATGATTAAGTAAGCTTGAGGTAGCTTAATTGATATTATGAATTGATTATGATTGATGCATGCTACACTTGGTTATTGGTTTGAAAAGAGGACCCCTGTTGATGGTAATCAGGTGATTTATTGATAATTAATGTTTGTTTGACATAACATATGCATTCAAACACTCACAGGACTACAAGAGGCCCGTAATGCTGGCCCAAATGAGAGGGCAACCTTTGGATAGGTACAGACCTTATGGTTGTTTCTTTAGATTCCATATCCGCCTTTAAGTTGGACTTAAGGCCGGCCCGCAACACCTGAATTGAGGTGCCACTGTCATGGAGAGTGACTGATGTTGCAATATGGGCGAGCAGTTCATTATTGGTAAAAAAAATTGATGATATAAGTTGGGAAATTTTATATACTGCAGTATAAATCCCATCGGTGAAGTTGGATCCATATGCAGATGCATTTGGCAGATAGACTGAGGTTCAAAAGCTGTGGGACAACTATATATAATGATCTTGAATGTGATGTGTTAAATTTGTGATGATATATAAATATATCTTGTTTATGTGAAATGAAAAACTGATGGTTTAATGATGAATTGTGATGAATAATGATTAAAATGATTGTTTTTAAAATTGGATAGGAAACCATATATGTTGAGACTAAATCTAGTTCAGTATTTATCATTTAACATATATATGCTCACCCCTAACCATTTTTTATTTCAGTGGGCTTGGATAGAGGAAAAGAATTGTGAAAAGCCATTAGGGAGGCCATGATGATCCTTGTGAAGGATTAGCGCACATATGTATATATTTGTATAGTTTTTGTCTTATATGCCTTGGTCGGCTCTTTTGGTTATTGTACATATATTGTGTAGTGGAGTAGGTATCTGGTAACCTCATTGGAGGTTTAGAGTTATTTTTGATACCTATATATGCATAAATGTGAGTGATGATTTTGATGGATTGATGTTTATGCCTAGGAATTGTTAATATAACTATGCTAATGTTGAATTCATGATATTTTACTAGATGTCATTGAGCCTAGAATGTTATAATGAATGAATATACGATGATTGGATGATGTAGAGGTAGCCATGTAGTATTGGAATTTGATTAATGACATATTGTGTGAGTGAGAGTTATGCATAATTGAGGAACTGAACAGGCCAAAATGAAATTTGTGAGGTGTTGGAACCTTTAGATATGGTTGATATACCCTATACAACATTTAGAATGTGTGAGAATTAGTTTGTTCCCAATTGGATGGGATTTGAATGGTTAGTTTGCGTGGAAATGACCTAAAATGACCTAAATGCATTTTTGCGCATAACTCTTTCATTTTTAAAAATTTTGAGGTGTGGCTAGTGGCATAGGTCGTAAATGATGTGAAATAGCATGTGTTAAAGTTTGGTAGGGTTTAGAGGTCAAATGGGTAAGTTTAGATAACCATAAGTTAGCTTGGAGACTAAAATTTTGCATAATTCTATAGTTTGGGAGTTTGGTAATCGATTATGTAATCGATTATCAAAGAACAAACCTGAAAATTGCACAGGTTGCTCTCGGGTAATCGATTACACATCTCTAGTAATTGGTTACATAGTTTTGGTAATTGATTACCAGACACACCTAACACTTGGATTCTTCTTTAATTACTGGTAATCGATTACAGAGATGGTGTAATCGATTATAAAGGTGGTGTAATCAATTACACACTAACTTCTGACCTTTATACCCTTCTAAAAATTGTTAGAATCTCACTTAGCTTCCGCTTAACCCCTCTTGATTAAGTTTACCAATGTGATGAGGTATCTGAGTAACCATTTGAGATTCACAAAAATTGAAAAAATTTCTTCCGTATTTTTATTTAATTAATATCACAATCCTTTGCATCTTTTTAATTTTATAAATCTTATTTCTATTTTAATAATTTAAAATTAAAAAGTTTTTAAATTTTTTTAAATACAATCCAAATGAAAAAATATTTAAATACTTTTTCATAATCACATCCAAACACTAAATTAAATTTTAATATAATCGAATCAATTATTAAAATCATATATAAGTAAAATTAACTTATTTAATTCAAATATACTCTATTTAACTTTTAAAAATTTGAGTTTCATTAAAATTTAAGATAAAAATAGAAATGATATACTTAATATCAAGATTTACTATAATTATATATAAAATAATATCATCATTTACGTAGTTTCCTTGGTTACTTTTTAATTTTAAATAAATGTCTTAATTTTAAAAATTAATAAATATGTAAAATTATTTCCGTTAACATTTTAAATATTTTTAAAATCAAGAAATCATATATAACTAGAATCAACTATAAAATACACTAATACTATAAGTATTTAATTCAAATATATTGTTTTTAATTTTTAAAAATTCAAATTTTATTACAATTTAAAATAAAAATTGAAATGCTATACTTAATATCAAAGTTTACTATAACTATATATTGTATATTTCATTTAAAATTAAAAATAAATTAGTATCATCATTTACTATAGTTTCCTTAATTATTTTTTAATTTTAAATAAATGTCTTAATATTTTGAAAATCAATAAATATATGTAATTATCTTTTTAATATTTTTTAAATCAAGAAATGTATGTAATATTAATTACAGTAACCGTTTTAATATTTTGAAAATTGATAATTAAGAAATCATAAAATCAAGAATCATATATATATATATATATATATATATATATATATATATATATATGTCTGTATAAAATTTACCATTAATATTTTGTGTATGTTTTAAAATTAAAAAATAAACAATCGTGATTGTATTAAAGTATCAACATTAGATCATAATAAATCATATCATATCTACGTACAACCAAATGTAGTAGTTTTGTAAATTTATATTGAATTACAAATATTCCTATTATAGTTTTCATTTATATATTTTTAAAAATTATAAAATGATTAAATATTAGGAGTAATAATTTCTCTCCATCTTTATAAACAATACATAATATTGTTTTGTTGTTCAAAATCGTACTGCATTATTTTTACCGTTCTATTTCTTTCTATCACATAAACTCTTATCATATTTTTACTTTAGTTTATGTTGAATTGAATTATTTGGTGTAACGGTTTTATTTCTTCATTATTATTTTGTTCTCTTTTTATTAGTGATTATGGATGATAAGTCTTTTTAACTTGAATTTATATTAATATTTTTGTCATTTCCTTATTTTTATTTGTTTTTTTGTCTATCTTTATTTAGGTTTTTTTTTATCGTATATACAATTTACAAAGCTGATGGTAACTTTGATATAATAATATCAAAAAGTATTTATGCTATTCACTCATTACTTTTTATTTTTCTAGGTTTCAGCATGAAAAAGAAGAATATATACATTATGCTAAACAAGTAAAGATATGGTAAAAGGCATACTTGTTTTGAGTAGATTTATTACATTTATCCTGCATGTAAAAAATTATTGATACTTACATTTTTAAATTTTTATAGTACAAATAAATTATCTATTTGTATTATTTATTTTACATTGATTCTTCTACTACTTACTAACAATATATTTTTACAATCTTAATTTTCAAATAACATGAATTTGGTTATTACTATAGAAAAGTGATATAAATTTTATACGTGAATTCAAAACAGTTACATCTAACAAACTTTGCTTCAATATTGTTTAACCTTTATTTTAACTAAAATATTGTTTAATGAAATAAAATAACAATGATGTTGTCAATAATATTAATTGCCAAAAATATTTTAAATGTATATAGTGGTTTAAAGATGATATTAATACTTTTAAAAAATAATATAAACTTACGTTACAGTCATAAAATTTTAGAAATCATCAAATTTTATATTTTTTATAGTTTATAAATTATTAATGGATCATTTATATTTTAATTACAGGAATTAATATTGGCGCTAAAAATATATTTTTCACAAATAAATTTGACTACAGACATTTTTTATTAAGAAAAACAATATTCAACAAATGTATATTACGAAATAAGTCATTCAACTATATCATATTATATTCTTCAAAACTTATGTCGATGAGAAGATTAAATATTCCGATTATAAAAAAATAATTATGATATATAATATTATATGGGCCAAATATTTAATTTAATTTAATTTAAATTTTATGAGTATAAAAGCAAATCGAAAAGGTAGGTGGAGGAGGAACCCGCTCTCCCTCTCGGTTTCTCAGCAATTCGCTTCTGAATTCAATCAGGTAACATCTTTCAACCACTTCTCTTCCATTATCAGAATCGATCCATCAAAGAGGAGAATGGAATCAATTCGCACTCATAATTATACTTTTCATTATCTAAAGTACGATGAAATCAAATGAAATAAAAACTTTTATTCTAAACATTTCAACATATCATCATCGGACTGTGAAACCTTGTGCCATTTAGTGATTCGGGATCAATTTTTGTGAGCATTTAATAAGTGTAATTATCATAGGTTGGATAACCCCTAATTTTAGTTCATGCTTTCTTGGTTAATGAGTTGGTCATTTGCAATAGGAATTTCCCAAGTAAAGGTGGCTCTGTTAATATATTTAACTTGAAATCAGAATGTGCACCTTTGGCATCATCAACTTTCTGCTTATTTGCTAACCCCGTTGGGGAACTAAATGGACACTTTATATAGTGTTAGCACTTTCCACGGTATTATAGTTTTTTCTCAGTTAAGGGATGTTTGGAATTTGAACAAGAGTGAATTAGGAGACAGGATTTGTGTGAATGAAAACCAACTGTGGTTTCATCTTACTGTCGATTCTTGTTTTTTTAGTATTTTTCTGTAATTAAATCAAGTTATCTTGTTGTGTCTTCTTGCAGAATATGGATACATCAAATCCTGCGGCTTTCGTTAATGCAGAATTGTTGCATTTTTATGTTGGAAGGAGGATTCGGGCACTGATGCAGGTGTTGCGATCTGACGGCGGAGTTGTCATCGGAAAATCAACAGATGAGAAGCAGCTAGTTGTGAAAGGATCACCACCACCTGCTCCTCTTACAAGTTTTGTAGAAGTTGTTGGTATTGTTGATAGTGATAAGTCAATCCGTGCTGAGATATGGACCAATTTTGGTGATGCAATTGGTATTGTTTTTCCTTCCATTCCTTTATTTGGTTTGGCGATATGGCTATGAAACCTATGGAATGGTTTTTATTTTGGGTGATTGTTTTTAAAGGAATTCTTAAGTATTCGAAGCTGTGGGTTTTGATGTAACTTTTGCCCCTGTTGCAGATGTGGCCATCTACAATAAGCTTTGTCAGCTTGCACATGCAGAATTTAAACACTTGTTCCTGTGAGTTATAACAAGTTTACCTGATGATACGAAGACCCCTCTATCATATGGAATACTAGGAGAGATACAAATTTCGCATTTGCAACAATTTTTTTCCTATAACCACATGTCGGTGACAATGAAGTTTGAAGTTTGAACTTATGATTTCATGGAATCTATTCAAATTCTTCTCTATAAGTTTGGAATATTTGATCATTTTCTTTGGATTATCTTGGTAGATAATTTTAACTGGTTATAATTGACATCAAGAAATCTATATTTTTTGGATCACATTAAGTAGAGTTTGGCTTCTCTGCAGCCCTTTCTCTGCTATGCGTTTGCTGTCCCGTAAATTGCTGCATTTTGGCTTAATTTTTAAAAAATAAAATCAGAACCCTTAAAGTGTAATTTAATCGTAAGCATTGATTTCTTTTTTAAAATTAAACCTATACCGTTAAAATATGTTCTAATCAAGGCCATTGATACAAGAATGCTTCAGCCTTTTAGCTGAAATATCATGCGGAAGAAAACATTGGTTGAATTTCATATACAAGATAAAAGAGAAATGAGTAGCATCTTATATGAAGAATGCTTTCACGCTTGACATGAGAAGCACACAACTAAGTGAAAATATTTAATTCTTCTATAAAGAGTAGAACAACTCCCAACCTGAACATCAATTAATTCTTTATGCAATTTGAACAAATTGTTCAAGAAAAATGATATCAGGAGTTAATGCAAGATTATGATATGTGTCAGAAGCTGCCAAGAATGATATTACAAAGATTACCTTTGTTTCGACAACTTTCTAAGTGTACACCCCTTTTATGTTCAACTTATTACTACGAGAGTGAGATCTAGTTAAGTTGTCAGCTAAGAAGACCAGGAAGCTTATCTTGAATGAGTCTGACGAGTCTGACAGCTCCGACTCACCTCTTGAGGTTAAGTCTGAATTAATGGCTCCTCCTCCATCTCCCAAGAAGACCGTGCTAGTTTTTGAAGGAGCTGCAGCTACTATTCAATCATCAGACTCTGATGATGGTATCCCCTTCTCTTAGCTGCAAAGCAAAGCTACTACTTAGCAGAAGAAGCATGTTCCCTCTCCCCCTCCTTATTAGGCAAAACAATCCACCCTTACACCTGAACAAAGTCAATAGTTTGTGTTGTTTTCCTTGCATTGCATCCACAGGTATCTATTCAAGGCTGGACAGAACAAGTCTGACAAGCCAAATATCAAGAGATGGGAGCCTCATATCTCAATGATATGAGAGCTAATAAGGAAGAACTGTTGAAGTATGGTGGCTATCCCAGTTATGTAGAATATATTAAGTTCATTATAGATAATTTAAAGCAATTTCCTAAGTATTACGTTCTGAAGTGGAACCATATCGATTGGATTAACAGGTTTTATGAAGTTGTGGGAGAATTTCAGAGTGATCAAGTTGGCTTCAGGAAGGTTGCAGAAAAGAGAAAAAGGAATGAGTCTGAGACTAAGTCAAGTCAGAAATGTGCTAAGTTGATGCTGTGAGCAACCTTTCTCAACCAGAAGTCACCTCTCAAACCCAACCGAACCATTCCTCTGAACCTCAATAAGACCAGGCCTCCTCTCAACCTTCTCAAGAGATTGTCCCTTTCACTTATGTATCATCACCTTCTCCTCCCAGGTATCTTAGAATCTTTCCCCCTATACCTTATTTTAGACGAACCAACCTTTTCCCTCCAACCTTAGTCACTCCTGACCTTCCTCTCTGTAAGATCACTAAATTTGTCTTAGATACAAAAGACCCAAATTATAATCACCCCTCTAACCTCGCTATTGTTAAAGCCCCTGGTTTTAACCCCAAGAAAATCACCATTTTTGACCATGCACCTCGTTTTCCCCCCAGCCTTACCATTTGAACAACTTATGTTTAACCCCAACCTCATCCCAGCATCAAACTCCGCTATGTTTCATGCTCTCAAAATAGAACAAGCCAGAGTTATGTCTGATGTTCGTCAAGGCAAGAAGTTTTACAAGAATCAGTCCATTGTCTCTTCTCAGACCAAGTTGTTGATTGCCCTTGATTGTCTCCAACCTAGAACCATTGTCATTCAAAAAGGACATTTGAAGAATCCTCTTCCTCTTAAGGGAATGTACTACAAGGCAGCCTGGGATGACCCCAGACCTTGAGAGCTTCCAACAGACTTTTTCAAGAGTATCCTTTCTGCTCCTCATCCCACCGAGGATCATGCTTATGCTCTATGGAACCACTATCTGTGGCAGCTAGGACAACAAGGATCAACCTCTAGTCAAGCCTCTAGAAGTGAAGAACTCTTTCATGCTTAAATCTTTTGGGAGCGACGAGGTATTGTCTTCAAAAGGAGTGTTTGCTCTGCCAATTAGCCTATCTTTCTATCTCAGCCCTCTGTTATTTTTAATCTCTCCTTTGATATCTTTATTATTAAGACTCGATTTTTGTTATTTGTCTCTACTGCTAACTCCTTCCTTATCATTAACCGTTCAGTCCATGGTTTACCTTTGCCCCTCGATGATGCCCCTCATTTGTTGATATCAAAAGGGGGAGAAAAATCAGGAGGATTTAGAATCGGGCCTTAAAGATTAAAGAAGTTTTTTGTGAGTTCTGTAGTATGGAGAGTCTTTAATTTATGAGTATTTTGGATGACTTTTTTGTAATGCTCTATACTATCTCCGTTATCAGTCAAGGAAATTATCCTTGCTATAATATGTTTCTGCTTTATTTATGTTGATAATGCTTTGATATCCTTTTTAGATAAATATGCTCTACATTTTCATGATCTGATCTCTTTCTTCCAAGAAGAAAACCTTGCTCTACTTAAGAAATCGTTGTTTGATTTAATAAGAGATGCTCCAATTCTTAAAAAGTTTGATTTGAGAAATCTCTTATCTTCTTTAATCATAAGCCCTGATCTTATCTAAAGTGCTTTGGTACTAGTTTGATCTAACATAAGGGATTTGTAAATTAAATTTCTTTGATACCTCTTTCACATGAATGCTATGATATATGACTGATTATATGCTTTGATGTTTCTTTTAGTTATGATGCTATCTTGTCGTTATCTTGGGCTTCACTTAAAATAAAAGATTTGATGTTTGCTGTCAACATATAGGGGGAGATTGTTGGAACAGAGTCTAGTTTGAAAAAGATATTTGATAACAACCTTTGACCAGACACGTCAATAGAACCAGACACCAAGATTTGTTACTAACACACATTAAGGAATTTATTTTAAAAGAAGTCTACCCATGTGTGATCTAACCTATTTAAATCAAGTGTTTCAAGAAAATAAATACAAAATGCATAGGTTACAAAAGAAAGTGGGAGTCTATCAAAGACAAAAGTCTGATTCAAGACTATACTCAATAGAGCCTGATTTAAGAATGCTCGGACCTTTGGTTCATCAAATTAGACCTTAGACTTTTGAAGCAACTGAATCATGCAACATGAACGTTACTCTCATATCCAAACCATGCAACGTTCCCAATCCTTGTTAATGATACTTTAAAAGTCAAGCTCTTATCAAGTCTGCATTTACAAGTCTAATTACTTGTATTCAAAAAAGTTCAAAATTCCACAAAGAGAGTCTAAGACTTATTCAACTTCCCCTTCTAAGTTTGACTTTGAACCATCAGGTGTGTTGGATGATGTTCAACGTTATGGTGTGCTACACATGGGTGTACCCATGCACTGATCATTGTGCCTCTCATATATCCAAATTCATTGTGTGGAGGCACGCTAGTAACACTGGCTTCCAGGGCAACACATGGCTCAGCGTGGTCATTAATGTGGGCATGAACACAGGCACATTGGCTTATTGCTTCCAAATACTTCTTCACGACAACTGGGTGTAGGAACGTTGGCACGTTAAGCATGGGCATGTCAAACTCTTAATTACTCCTCCCATTGTGCACTACTTCATACCCTGTTCCAATTTAATGCCATATTTAATTATTTTAGCTTTAATTAATAATAATAATGATTACATAGTCAAAAATTAAATAATAAAATTATAATCTATGTAATTAAATATATTTTTGACTTTAAACTTAAATAATTATTACTTAATTATGAAACATTTTAGGTTAAATATTAATTCTTTGTAAGACTTATCAATGGGAAACTCGCAAGTGGGTTAATTCAGTGTCATATGTTACTTATTGGGAGATCTTCCACATCAACTAGAGTAGTGACATGTCGATAAAAAAAATCTAGGTCGGTATTAGACCCAGATCATTTGCCTTATAGTTTGTTGAAGTGACTAGAGAGTTGCTTCAATAAACTGATATGGGTAGGCACTGAAGATTTTGAGAAATACTAATATTTTAAGTTTTTGCTTTGAAAATTTTCATCGTTATGGTGCCTCTCCACTTTGGATTGTATGTTTTTTAGAGTTGAGCCTTTGAAAATGCCATGTGGGAAGTTATGATTGGGTATGACATTTTATTTTGTATGCAATCATCATTCTCTATGTGAACCGTTGAGCTTGCATGTTGTAGTCATTGTGTCTTATGATTGTATTTATCCCCTCAAGGATCAATTATAAAAAAAGGCTTAATCATCTGTGTCTCCCACTTCAAAATATTCCTCACATATCGTATAATCATTGGTTGGTAATATGTTCAACGAAATTATTAATCTAATATTGGATTAATAAACTTTAGAGTTGCTGGTCATACTCACATCAGATGATCTAGCTATATAGTTAACTATTGCTCTTGCTAGGGCTACTGCCATTCCTAGGGCAAATAACTATTTCATTTTTATTTCGGTCACTTGATATGGTTGAGTAATTTTTTTGCTAGTTGTACTCATATCAAATGATCTAACAATATGTCGCACTCGAGGGATGAAATTTACCAGTTATATTAATATTGAATGACTAGTACTGCCACTTGTTGGAGCTAAGTTACTAGTCACACTCATATCATGAACTAGCTTTGCCGCTCTTGAGGCTTTTTATCGCTCTTAGGGCTTTGGTCGTTCTCAAGGCTTTCAAAATTGTGAATGTTTATGTGTTCAAGTGCAACATGGTGGATAATGATCCTCCATCACATAAAATTGTCTTTAATACTAATATTGCTAACAACCATGAAAAACTTAAGACTTAAAAATACACGATGAGTGGATAACAAGTAACTTGCAGAGGATATATCACTCCAACAAAAATAAATGAAAACATTAGTTCATACAATAAGAAAAGAATAAGGCAAGATTAAATATAGATGTAGATTAATGTCACTAGGGGTGGTAATAAGCTCGTTTGACCTGTTAAAAATAGATGGGCTGGACCAAGGTTTTGAGTCCGTTTTTCCAAATAAGCCCGATTCATTTTATCCTATAAAAAAAGGCCCCATGTGGGCCGGTCTGGCCCGTTTGGCTAAAATTAAAATACTAAAAAATATTTTTATATTAATATATAATTTATATATGTTAAAGAGGTTATTTTTTCCTATTTTTAATTTATATATGTTATTATAAATTTGATAGTATAATATTATAAAATATAAATAATAAAGTTTTGTTTCCATTTAATGCAAATATAATTTATTTAAACTTTTAATGAAATAAATTTGGTTAATTATAAAAAAACTAGTTTTAAAAAAGGTAAAATCTAGTTTTTATATTTAAAATTTTTTTAAAAAGAAAACTTAAAAATAGTACAAATTTAAAATTAAAAAATAGCATAAATAATTTGGGAAAAAAACGAGCCGGTCATAGAAAATGGTTCACGCCAATGTTTTTTACCTGTTTTCCTTGTTTGGCCCGTCCCAGCCCGTATTTTAGCGGGCTTATGCGGGCCTTAACCCGGCCCATTGGCCCGTTTTACCACCCCTAAATGTCACTTACTCATGAAAGAGTAACGTTAACTAACATTCATACATACTAACCAACTTGTAACAACCTGTATTCCTATCATTAATACAAACTTGTATAAACAATGAAAGAAAGATAGTACTCGGAGGAATGATCACTTGAAGCATATGTTTATTTCATTATTTTCATAGTTCCCCTTTTGTTACATCTTTTACTTGCCTTCTTATACTTATGTCTTTTTTTTATTAGAAAAAACAACCTAATGTCAACATCTTAATGCTTGTTTTGGTTGCACCTCTGTTACTAATATGTATCAAATAATAATTATCAGGTTCTAATCATATAGAAGGAGAAATGTTAATACATACAAACATTTGACAATACTATGCCTTACAACTAACAGACAAGATAAAAAGATACAAACACTTGTAACATCTTTTGGTACAACTATTTTACAATATGAGAAGAGAAGGGCAATTATTTATACATACTTTGGGTACAATTCAATGTCAACATTGTCAACGATTTGATTTGAATATAGGCTCATAAGTTTAAATCATCTTTTAAATCACATCCTCTTTCACAATAATATCATCTTCTCATTGATTTTTTTTTCCCTTCAACTACGATTAGGAAATATTAGATCACTTCTTACAAACACTAAGAAATTAATATTTATCTATAAAATAATATAAAATAAATACTCCCTTTTCTTTTAGAAGCATCTCATAACTAGAAATATTGCAAGTAATATATATATATATATATACACTTGAGAGAGATATTTACCTAATAATCCATGGTTTGATTGAAATTTGTGAAATGTTGATTATTAAGATGTAAAAAAATAATCAACATTTCAACATATATACACAAAAGAAATCTTTTTTTGTCAACATAAAACAAATAGAAATCTTTATTTTTTGTCTGAAAAAATCTATTTCTTTTTTTTGGTGAAAAAAAATCTATTTCTTTTTACCGCTAAAAGAAATCTATTTAATAGTGATAGATGATGGTGATGAGAAGGCCCGGTCCAAAGGCCCAAAACCCTCCCTCGACACTGCCGTAACAGTGAATTCGGCCACCACAAGCATAAGGGCACACCCGCGAAATAATATTAGGGTTTGGATTTTTAAAAAACGTAACGATTTTGGAGCTTCCACTTCGATTTTGCTCAGCAATCCATCAGGTACTTTCGCTTCTCTCGCTGTTGCTGATAATAATGCACTGATTAGCAGAGCCTGAGTTTCTTCGTTTCGTTTTGTATCTTGATAATCAATGAAAACCATTGATAATGTTCAGATAGTTTCTTGGTAACACTCGATTAGATTAGTTAGGGTTTTTTTACAACCTCTCGGTGGAAGTGTGGTTCTCGAAGGCTCTAGATTTCTTAGGATCAGTAATATTGTTTTCGTATCTAAACCAAAACTGAGATTATATGTCATATTTTAGCTGCCGATTAAACCTAATTAAGTGGGGGATGGTTTGGAGTAGATATGTTTTCATCACTATCTGTATAATGTAGATTTTTTAATTTATTTTGTATATATTTTATATTTATACCCTTGTAGCTCAGTTTCTTATTTCTTACTCTTGTTCCTTCCCCATGTTTCTCTCTGTGTGCATTGTCCTCCGACCAATAGTTAAACAATTAAACTGGCCTCAATTTTCTGTGCAATTCTCGGCTTCTAAATTTCGAGAAATTCATTTCTTTGTTTCTTTGATTGGTCTGTTGAGCAGTGTTGTCCTCTTAATTTTTCGTTCAGAGTTCTCTCTTGCCTGTCTTTGTTACTTTTGTTGCTATGTTATGATGATCCCTGGATTTAGAATCAGCCATGTTGCTATTCCTTGGTCCATACCACATGGCACAGTTTCAATCAAAATTCTTACTCTGCTATTCCTTTTGGCCTCTCATATTGTTTCCACCTTTCCGAATTTGCAATCTCTCTTCTATGAAAGCTTTTGGCATCTGCTTCCCTTACAGTTCCCCTTCAAGCTTGCTTTTCTAGATGCACAAAATGCTGGGGACAGGGAAGACAGATATAACGGCCCAAAATCCAGAGTCACCAGAGGGGAACAGTGAGCTTGAAAAACCTACAGATTCTGACGAGCAGGTAGACCTTGATAGTGACAATGATCAAGAGGAGACAATGGAGGAAGAAGTTGAGTATGAAGAAGTAGAGGTGGAGGAAGAAGTGGAAGAGGAGGAGGAGGAGGAGGAGGAGGAGGAGGAAGAAGAAGAAGAAGAAGAGACTAAGCCCTCTGACAGTGAGGTTGAGATGAGAGTGGCAGATACCAAGGATGAGGTTGAGAAAAAGAAACAGGCTGAGCTTCTTGCACTTCCACCTCATGGGTCAGAGGTGTACATTGGGGGCATTCCTCAAAATGTTTCTGAAGAAGAGTTGAGGGTGTTTTGTCAATCTGTAGGAGAAGTTTCAGAGGTAAGATAAATGGAATTCTTCTACCCCCCCTTCCCCCTCCCCCTTGTCATGACTGCCTGAACTGATTTAGTTTGTATAGGTTAGGATTATGAAAGGAAAAGAATCTGGTGAAGCAAAAGGTTATGCGTTTGTGACCTTTAAAACAAAGGAATTGGCATCTAAGGCTATTGAGGAGCTAAATAACTCTGAATTTAAGGTACTTTGATACACTTGTTTATTGTAATTTCCTCTAATCTATACTTGTTATCTATTTTGATGATTATTAAGTCATGGAATCCAGTGTCCTACTTTTTGAATTCTTTTCCTTCTAATTTTTAAATGTTTTGTCCTATCTGTTTAGCTGCCACACTAGCCTCTTGTTCTGTTATCTGAATTAAGTCACTTGAGTTTCCAGGGAAAAAAAATAAAGTGCTCTACATCCCAAGCTAAGCATAAATTGTTCATTGGTAACATTCCTAGAAGTTGGACTGAAGAAGATATGAAGAAAGTTGTTGTAGAGGTTGGCCCTGGAGTAATTTCTGTGGAACTGTTGAAGGTCTGTTGACGTGATTTCTAATATTTGTTATATGGTTTGATATTATATGCGCATTCAGCACCTTTTTAAAGTTTGTTTTAATTATCAAAGCTATGAAGTGCATTGTATGGTAGGTATTTTCTGCCTTGACCTAGTGCATTGTTTCATTGTTACAGGACCCACAAAATTCTGGCCGTAATCGGGGATTTGCTTTCATTGAGTATCATAATAATGCTTGTGCAGAATATTCAAGGCAAAAGATGTCAAACTCAAACTTCAAACTTGACAGTAATGCTCCAACAGTGAGCTGGGCTGATCCAAGGAATTCTGAATCATCTGCAGCCACTCAGGTGATCAATTATCTGCTTTATATTTTTAAATTAATTTTATGAATAGCTTTACCTCAAAATTTGAAGAAAAAATATCTGTAGGCTGTCATATATGGCTTACATCTATGTTGATATATCAATCTGGATCATAGCTTTTAACTGGCTTTCATGGCTATAGTTTATAGTGTATAGCATAACATGCATAAGGCATCTATCTGAATATTGACTGTTATTTTATGAACAAAATATAATATATATCTAATATCTAATACAATTCAAAATGGTAACAATATGCAAAATCATGGGAGTATCTACTGCCTGTGCCACTTCCCTAAATAGTATATAACTTATGTAAAATGGTCAAAGCATCTAATCAAATGGGCAAATCTTGGACCTTGTAGTTACAAAAGGAAAAGGGGAAAGTTCCCCCCACGCCCCACCCCCCCCCAAGTTCAGCTTTGCTTCAAGTGCTATTTAGTCCTGTAAGTTTGTAACTTCCAAAAATGTTTCCAAGGTTTGGCAAAGTGGATCTGAAAGACATAGGAATGTCCATCAATAAACCCTATACACTGGTTAGATGCAAGTTGCTAGGGCTTTAGGCTTGAGCGCTTGGGCACTTGTTAGGAGTCTGCTGTTTCCCATGCTTGCCTTTGGTGGCAATTGAACCATCTCTCCAACTTCCAATGGTGTCCGCATCAACCTAAAATACAGTTTTCTCAATTTTTACTCAAATCAGCATGTACCAGTCGTTTAACATGATGAAAAACATGAAGTATATGAGGCACATAAGCAATTTTTAGTGTGGATTTGATTATCCCATTGTTTTATGCTGTGTAAGTGTGTTAATTGGAGTTGTTCTCTTGCTGGCTCAGAAAATATGCATCTACCTGTATCCTCTTATTATTGCCAGAGTCAATTTTTACTTATTGCATGTCTTGAAGGGGATCTTTGATTATTGTATATCATTGTCTATGTACAGCTGTTGTGAGTAGTATAGCATGGACTTTACTGTGGTTTCCTAATTAAATGCTAGTTGGATTTTTTGTTATGCTTTATTGAAAGTTGTGCAGCTGAGACTCGGTTCTTGTAACAGGTAAAAGCATTGTATGTGAAGAACCTTCCAGAAAACATTACTCAGGATCGTCTTAAAGTGCTGTTTGAACATCATGGGAAGATCACGAAAGTGGTTCTACCTCCTGCTAAAGCTGGACAAGAAAAGAGCAGATTTGGTTTTGTGCACTTTGCTGAAAGGTCAAGTGCCATGAAGGCATTGAAGAATACAGAGAAATATGAAATTGATGGTAATTCCCCCCCCCCCCCCCCCCCTCTCTCCTCTTTATATACCATTTTTTTAATAATAATGGACTGTTGCACATGTTAAGCATTGGATTTTTGGGGTGGACAGGCCAAACTTTGGAATGTTCACTTGCAAAGCCACAAGCAGATCAGAAGTCATCCGGGGCAGCAAATTCACAGAAGTCAGTTGTATTTCCTACTTATCCACCTCATTTTGGTTATGGTATGGTTGGAGGTGGATTTGGTGCTCTGGGTGCGGGATATGGTGCTGCTGGCTTTGCACAAGTACAAGTAAGTTGCTGGGTTTAGAATATGCTTACCATAAACATGCAACAGCAATTCTGCTGGCTGAATTCTCACTTTGAGAGGGGGCGTGGGATGAGAGTAGGGGTAGGAATAGGCCATACTATCCGTCAGGGTCTATGGCCTAGCCTATTTAAGGTTTAGTTTAATCCAACCTATTTAATAAAAAAAAAAATCATGTTAAGGCTTTTTAAAAGCCTATTAATTAAATAGGCTGCGTTATAGCTCTTAGTATAAAATTTTATAAAATAATATATTTTGTAATATATTATAATTTATATATACACATAATATTTTCTATGAATTATATAGTTTATAAAATTAAAATTTGTTAAAATTACCTCTAATATGTAAAATTGATAATTAAATGTATATTGTATATAGGTTAGCCTTTTAGAGGTGTATTGGTTCGTTAAGATAGACTCATTGATCTATTTAAATCGGACTTTTATACAGGTTATCAAGTTAAACTGGACCTTTAAATAGGCCATATCAGACCTAGAAATATGCCTATATCAGGCTGCATCTCAGGCTCAACCCACAATTAGGTCCGGTCCCTAAAAAAACTAGCTCGGTCTAACCTATTTCCATCCTTAGATGAGAGTAAGTTGCACTTAACTAATTGTATAACATGAAAAATTTTATCAGGTTGGATAGTTAACACATTGAGCAGTCACTCTTATTTCACTATCCATTAATGATCCCCAATGTTTTGTTGTTTCTTTAATTTTCTCGTTTGTCGGACTTGTATTGCCCTCAACTCTAGGAGAAACAGGTTAACCTGGTTTCAATCTGTGGATCTACTATTTAGGGTCTCTTGACTAGCTGGTGCAGATAGTTATATCGATATTAATTTTATTAATAGTATATGTAGTTATGTATTGGTGATAGAATAGTGAATCACAAAAATTTGATGATTTATATGATCATATGATTTGATAAATTTAAGGAAATATTAACTGCTGTGCCAGTATCTAGTTTAACCCTATCTGCTCTATGATGCATTGCATCTAAAAAAGTGAAAATTTAATGTACTCCTCTCTTTAAATGTGCAGCCATTAATGTATGGTGCTGGAGCAACCCCGGCTGGCATGGGAATGATGCCGATGCTTTTACCAGATGGAAGAATTGGATACGTAATGTGAGTACCTTTGTGATTTATCTAGTTTTAGTGTTGAACCTATCATTTCTACCCATGCATGGTAGGGTGTGTTTACTAGTTTCACATATGTATAACAATTGGCACCATCTATACCTGAAGGGATTTTTTTGGAATGCAGGCCACAGCCAGGGTTGCAACAGCAAGCACCTTTGCCAGTATCGCGACATAGCAGGAGTGGTGGTGGTAGCTCCAGTGGAGGGAAACGGAATAACGATAATAACCGTAATTGTGGGCGTGGTCGGTTTCATCCCTACTAATTTTACATGCCTAACAAAAGCTTAGGATATCGAGCTTTGTTCCCCTGGATAGTGGTTAGCTCCTTTGATGCAGAAAATTGAACTTTGTGGTCGTAAGGATACTTTGCATTCTGGAGAACGAGTCCGGGGAATTGGAATTACAATTCATTTCTTGTATATTTGTTGAAATTCATACTTATAATGCCATCCATTTTGTCCCATTTTGTCCCTTTATCTATGAACAATGTATAAACTAGATTTTCTGATATGCAATTTTGTGTCCATCAGCCACTGCGCCTACGGCTTAAAATTGTGGACGACCCAAGGCTCAGAGCTCAACCAATTGAGAAAAATAAGGGCTGCTGCGAATGAAGTTGACTCTTTTAGGTTCCATTTGGATCCTTAACTCGGTTGGTCAACTCTGTTTCCCTAACTGGAAACCAAACAGACCCTTAGTTGAGGCTAACATATTGAAAATATCTTGTCCTACAATTTTTTATTTATTTTCAAAGAGACCAAAGTGATCGAAAGGACGTCAGATAAATCTTAACTAATATAGCTTAGAGGTTGATATGTGTAAATATATATACATGCATTTTAACAAATTCCCCTTCACTTTAACCATAAAAGTAATCTTTATTCAGCGAACTGCATGTAATGCTTTAAAAGTACAAGGTTGCCTATTTTCTGCATTATTACTGCAACTAATCTAGATTATTTGATTGCACTTAAATACGTCATGTTATAACTAAATAAACCATTAAAACTACAATGAAATTACGGAAACTAAAACTGTGTCCAAGAGTTATAATTTTTTGAACTTTGAGGTAGAGTTTTTAACGTAGTAATCTAATTATAAGTAAGATCCAATTTCTGATCTGGTCTGCGATGCAACGGAAAAAATGTTTGTAATAACCAGTTTGGATTAGCGGGAGGTAATTCAAATGAAACTTAATTGAATTAGGTATGATTTTAATTGATAAATTTTTTAGTCAATTAAATTTAGTTTCAAGATTAGCAGTCTATTATTTTATCGGAGATCATTAAATAATGATTGTATTGAAATATTTGAAGAATTTTATAAAATATAAGATCCGGATTTGAAAGAGAAAATTTTAAGAAATTTTCTTGAATGAGATTTGAAGACATGTTTAATAAGTTTTTAATAGAAAATGGTATGGGATTATAAATAGAAACTAAACTAGGAAAGTGTAATTTCAAGGATAAGTGGTTTGATATTGTTTAAATAAAATTCTGATTTGAGATTTTGTATATATAAAAAATCTTACTTGAAGCTGCATGTATCATATTTAGATTCATGATATATGTTTCTAGTTTTGATTTGAAACTATGGACTAAACATAATAATATGATTTTCAAAAATAAATTCTTTTAGGGATGCACTTTGTGGTGGTATTAGAAGCGTGTTTTTGGATTGTTATTTAGGCAAGCATTTGTTTGCCTCACACATGTTTGCTTATATTAATGTGAAAACATTTAAAATAATACCTATTATCTAAATCTATAAATATAGATCTAAATATATTAATAAATATAATCTTATACATAAAGGGGCAAATACTATATATATTTTAATATAAAAATAATTATAATAATACTTTAATATTATATTTATATATTTATTTAAATATGTAAAAAAATTAATAATTTTAAGTTTCACATATTTAATTAAATAAACTTAAAAAAAAGTTCAAGGAGTCTCTGGCTGCACGGATTCTTCCCCCCGCACCAAACTCAAATTGTTTCGTCTGGTGCATTGCTGCACCTCGACGTTGCGCCGCCCTCTTCGTGATCTCCTCTCGTAGAGCCTGTTTTTGTTAATAGGTAAGTTTCTAAGATTCCCAGTATTATAAGTGTGGTTACGATCGGTTATTGCACTGCTTCATTTCTTCATTGTTTGAAATTCTGTATTGTACATTGTATAGTTACTGTAATGAATTGAGAATGATCTCTCATATATGAAGACAGATAACAGGTGTATGGCTTTATGCAAGATATATTGTCTCGGTTATCAGTGGAGGATTTGGTGTAGCAAGGTTGCTGGTGAGTGTTACATTTCCGTGGCTTTGGAAGTTGCTTGGCATATGTAATTATTGGGAACGTGACTGCACTGCCAACTATTGCAATATTAGATCAGGTACTTGCAAACACACATTGTTGCCTTGTCACTATTTTTGAAAGCTATAATGCACCTCTTTTCTTCCGTGGTGTTCATTGTTGAATTGGAAAGATTAGATTAATTTTCTAAGTGTTGGTAACAGGCGTAGATTTTCTGATTCTGGTTTTTTATTTGGTTTGGACTAATATTGGCTTATTTTGTGTAATTGTTGGTGAGTAAGTCTTGTACTCACTGTTTTTAATGAATGATTTTGCTTCTTCTAAAATAATATACCTAAGTGGATCTCTCTCTCATATATAAACCATATGAAAAAAAATCATGTATATATGCTACTACACGACATAGTAAGTATATTTCAGGTCCGTCTTTTGTTTTCCTATAACTGCTACGAAATGGTGAGACATGCATCGGGGTGTTGAAGAGATGGAAAATATGGGTTTTCTATCATTCCTCTTTTAAAGGATATAGGACATAATGTTGTCTGTGTTACAATACTAGAATCCAGACAAATTAAAAGCAAGGAAGCGTGTAAAGACAGAACCAAGCTAAATTCAATGGATCATCAAAGCGACAAGCACGATGTTAGGGTCTCGCCTAGATGATATTTAATATACTGGATCAAATTGATTTAGTACCCGTTTGGTTTCCAGTTGGGGAAACAGAGTTGAGGAAATGGAGAAATTTAAGGGTTGATATTGATCTTTCATGTCGTTTGAGACAGTCAAAACTCCGTTTGGCCGTAGGATTTATTTTTAACCCAATTGATATCCAAACAATGCCTTGATCTAATTAGCAAACTGTCGTGTTGTATATATGCAAATCAGTGTTCAAACAATGTGAAAGATTTGATGAGTTCATCTAACTGTATGTTTTGTTGTCACCCGTGAGTCATGTTTGATGGAGTAAGATTGAATATCAACATTTTGTTTATCGACAGCTGAAACATGAAAAATTCATTCTCAAATTGAAACCATAAATTATCATATCATAGAGCATTAACATTTAAAACTGTCTAATTTAATATTCATAAAGAGGAAGAAGAAGACTAATAGTAACATTCCAATGTTAATGTTGGTCTAACATGTGTGTCTTTTATGTCATGTGTATTCTCCTTTCATGGTGTTAGGAGGAAACTAACAGAGTGAACTTTTTGATACAAGAACACAGACCAGAAGACTAAAATGAAACAAAAAAGAGTTATGCAATTACATTAAAACCAAAACCAAAAAATACACGACCAAAGTATGAACTTAGCCTATATTATAGTTTGTCCATTTCTTTTAAAATTATTTGATTTTTTAATTTATGATTATCTCTTTTATTTACTATTCTTAACATTCTCTTCCCTTTTAATATTAACGTATTAATAAGAAACTAATTAATACGTAAAATTCTAAATTAACAAATATATAAAAGCAATTTTCTCTTTGTATGGAATCTATTTTTGCTTTCTCATTTGGCTTTTCTTTATTTTCCTACAGCAAAATCCTAATAGCATTCAGTTTTATAAGATAAAATATATGTCTAAGTCCTTAAATTTATTTTAGGTTACAATTTGATTCAAATGTTTTTTATCTTTAATTTGTTCATTTATGTATTAAAATGGTTTTAAAATGCTTTTTTCTGTTAAAAAATTAAAAATAAAAACATGACTTCTTATATTGGTAATTAGAAAACTGATTTAAAATCTATTTCTATTTGGAAAATTTTTTAAAGTATATTTTTAAAACCAATTTTGCTATTAACCAACATAAAATGCCTAATTTAAAATATACTTTTTAAAATCGATTACAAAATATATTTTAAATTGATTCCGCAGTAATTGATTTAAAAAGTCCAGCTTACGTTAAACTTTTCAATAAAAAAAACCATTTAAAACCGTTTCAAAATGTAAGAGACTAATTTGAGAGGAAAAAACATTTGAAACTAAATCAAAACCTAAAATAATGCAAGAAACCAAATATAACTATTAAATCATCTGTTAATTGATAGGATAGCAAAAAAAAACTGTTAATTGACATTAATCCCAAAGTAGCCTTGATAGGAATCTCATAAGTAATACATAAAAAAATTTTAATTCATTAATGCAAAGCTCACAAACACCAAGATGTTCTAAATCTAAAATGCACCTGATACTGTTATGCATTTTAGGTTATTCGGTCAACTTCTAACCTACCCAATTGGCCCGTTTTAGGTCCGATTGCCACGAAACTTCACAAGCCACTTGTTTTCCCCATTTTGGAACTGTTGGCGCTGCCCGTTTGCCAAAATTTCATCATACGCGCAAGTTATGCATGAAAATGCATTTAATCCATTTATATGTAAAACCTGTGCACTAAACCACCTAATGAGCTCCAAATTCCCCAAGGCCTATATGCACAGTTTTTAAATGTCCTAAGGAACCTATTGGTCCCTTCCAGGGGTCCCAAAACCCGCCGGATCTCAAAATCACTTACTTAGTTCCTTACTTTCACATAAATCACTTATTTCTGCTATATGCAACAAACCTTCTAATTCATCAATTCATTAATTAGTCCTTACTCACAACACACAATTTACAAACATCAACAAGACCTGCCCATATCAATTCTCAACTATATAACATTGGCTCCGTGCCAGTATACATCAAATTCCTTACACCTATCATAAGCATCATTCATAACATCATCTTCTTGCAAATTCATTATCAAATACTCATTTCATCATTATCAATTTATCATGCTAAATCATAATCGTCAACCATTACAAATTCAAATTATCATCAACCATCAAAATATATGATAAATACCATCAGATGCAATTTATTACTAAGCTATTACACTAATTCATAATTCTACATTCTTCTTGGCATCATCTACCCACTTGGCGCACCCTCCGAGACATTGGTACCCTCTCTGTCACTAGTCACTAAAATGGATAAAACCACAGTATGGGTGAGTGTTGAATTATCGTAATTAATATAGAACGACAAATATAAATAAATATAACCATTAATACTTAATATCCTATTTATTAGCTTAACTTACCAGATCCATCATATGTATATATATATATACACACACACACATTTCTTTTGTTTCACCTTAGTCCATACTTGCCTAATCCTTAATATTAATTCAAGAACAATATAAAGCACATACATTACATCAAACATCATCCACATTCTCATTTCATTTTATTATTACAACCAACCCTCAATTTATCATAAAACATAAATCAATATCTAGCCACGTATCACACAACTGACTCGCATGTATCTTTGACTCCTAGTATCCGGATACTAAAGGATCGGCCTTCAGCTGTAGGTCCTACTTGATACCCCGTGAACCTTGCTTGGTCCATCGAGTCCTACTTGACTCTCTACCTCAACCACTAAGTCCTACTTGACCACTAGGTAGCTCAACTGGCCTGGGAGCCAAAAACGAAGGGCAACACATACCGTCGGCCGTCCCACACCACATAATCACATATATAATCACATCATACATGGTATAACAACATCAATCTCATATGTAAAATATCAGAAACTAGTACAACCATCACATAGGGCGGCCACACAGACCCGACCCTCACACGCCATGTTACAACACCTCCAATCATTATTAATTTCGTCGCTTTCACGTATTATAATAGCATTCACAACATAAAACATCGTCAACAACCATTTTAAGTTATCATTCACAACATGCCATACATATTCATAATTTACATACGCCTTTGTTCATTTTACTCAGCAACTAATATATCACTTATTCGTACCATATATTTATTTAATCATCCATACACGCATATATATACATAAATAATTAACATCTAACTACTCTACGAACATTCTAGCAATTCCTAATTAATTTCTAACCTTTCCGAACCTACTATACATACTAATCCTAATTAATCACGATCCGAACACCCTATTTACCTCGATTCCAAGCTTCCTCGAGTTGCTCTTGGTGTCGGTTATGTCATCCGATCACGTGATTCACGGTTCCTCTTCCAAACTTGATACCTGCTTCGCCAATCGCTCCTTCGACACCCGTTCCGGTATTTACGGTCACCGAAACGCAAACCCTGTTAGTACATTACCTTCCTTACCCTTCTAAATTCAAAACCTAAGCCTCTCAAGTCCATAAAACATAGAATCTGAACCTTCTCAACACATGCAATCTCGGTTTTGGAGAGGAAAGAAGAAGAAAGGAAGAAAGCTTGAGATTGGAGGTTCCTACATGCATTACCTTATCTTCCAAGGTCCAAAAATGCAAGAATCACAAGTTCCTACAAGCTCTGGTCACAAATCGCATGAGATGGGGAAAAGAAAGGAAGAAAAGTGTTTCCTCGTTCTGTTTTATATGCCTCTCATTTAATCTGATCGCAACGTTAACGCTATGCATCAGATCCCAATCCTATATTCCCTTTAAAATTCATTTTAAAATTCAATAATTCACTTCATTTCACTTGATTCTTATTATTTTAAATCAAAATACATTTATGTATTTACTCTAATTATTAAAACACCAGAGATATTATATAGAAGGTCTGTATGCTAGCTAAAATAAATGTATCATAGTTTATCATACAAATGTATCATAGTTTATCATACTCTTATGATTGATGAAGCCAACCAAATACGATAGTAACTATCATATTGCTTGCTAGCTGGATTAGAAATGAATAAAGTTAAAAATGGATAGGTTAAAATAAGTATATTATCATATACTTTATTCTGATGGTATGTACAAAACACCTGATAAAAATCTTTATCATATCATATCCTTATCTTATCTTATCAAGTGTCATTTTCAATAAACTCTTTCTATAATATAGAGGAGCAGAAACGTGTAGCCCGTAGGTTCCATAGAGTTCACCAATGTGACTCCTTTCAGGATACGAAATGTAGCTAAAATTGAATCAGTAGACAAATTAAACGCAGACTAATAACAACGGTAACAATAAACAATGGATCGTGCAATAAATTATGGATTGTGTCCAAAATAACAATTAATAAATCTCTAGATTAGTATAAACTGATATTCTGCATAAGCACTGCTGAATTGGGGCAAAAGTCTTAATATTTCAGGATCTGCAGAGACGAAATGACCAAGGAGACAAGTCTTTTTTTCGCTTCCCTCTTACAGATGTACATCATACCTTCACATACAACAAACTATGGATCATGCCCAAAATTTATTAATAAATCTCCAGATTAGCATAATTTTAGTGTTTGCTGCTGTACTGGGGCAAAATTCTGGATGTTTCGGGATCTTCAAAGACAAATAACAAAGGAAGCAAGTCTTTTCGCTTCCCTCTTACAGATGTCCATTCCTTTACTTAGAATTTTGTTTTATGCATACGTCGGCCTCCTATATACAGCTTCCATAGATAGCTTGCTTCCAAATAAGTTTCACATGTTTGGCACCAGGAAATGCATGCAAAGAACTCAAGGCTAAATCAAAGGCTGCATTCATACATATCATGTTAGGCAATGTTGATCCATCGTTGACATGTAGAAGGAACAAACAATCGAGCAAAAGGGAGGAGAAAAATCTCCACACATGGTAAGGTAGAGCAAAGTATGCAGTATACTATATTCTCTCAGCCCACTTTTCATTTGAAAAAACATGTTATATATTATTGTTCAACAGCCTGGTTCCATCAGTTCAACAAAAGAAACCACTCACCAGCTTGTTACAGATAACACTTCCAAGAAACAACGAAATACCATTTACCAAAGACAGACCAGTTCAGCACAGACTAGCCCTAGACCCTGGCCAAGGCAAGGTTTGTCAGCTATGTTCTTAAAATTTTCAGGAATGAAGGTGTAAATTTTCATAGTCTTACATACATGGCTGCATTCAGAAAAAACATGGATGGCCGAAGTACAGTTGACTTTACTTAGATGAGATGGTTGCGAAGATACACAAAGCCTACAACTTGACAATTTTCACTACCCAACTTTTATAAGAATTTTTTACAAAAGTTGAAGCTGAATGCAGATAAATAATATTAGCCTTCTTGAGTATTAAACTTCAAAAAAAAATTATAAAGTTACACACAATTGACTTGGGTACTCCTTTCATTCTAACAATAAACTAGTGCTCTCATTTGATATGACACATTTATTGTGTATATCCATATAAAATAAATACAGGAGCACAATCCTATTTGCAGTTTAACCTAACTTTGACCTCTACTCATTTCCATAGCCAATGATCCTGAATCATACAATAGAAATAGAAGGCTCGGCAACATGAAGGTGAAATGAATCAGAAACACTTTAAGTTGTACTAACAACAATTTAAAGTCCAGGATAGAGAATGTTCAAAACTGAAATTGGTGATGCTATTCATGCACTTGTAAGCACGGGAAAATCCAATTTAAGATTTGCGTATAACCAAACAATTAAAAAAATGTTGTGCCCCAGATTCATTAGCATGTAGCAAGCAATGATAATCAAACTTAAACATTAATAACATTTATGAAAAGTGCAAATACTGAATCCACAAATGTCTTATTATTTTAGCTACAAAAACATAGATGCAACAATTATAATACATACCTAAAAGCTCAACTGGGAAAAAGAAAAAATAGATCCATACAATACTGATTTTGTAAATGCTTACTTGTTTTACTAAAATTCTTCACATGCAGGCAGAAAAGTCTTTTGGTGGCTCAATCCAGATGTTCTCAAAAGGGTCTTGTTCTCCCCAATCATGACACTGTTTACGGGGATAATATCTACAGTCATCAAGAGAGAATGATATGCAACGCTTTCCATAGAAACGAACTTTAGAGAAGTATACGCTGTTCCTCATTATTCCAATGAGGTCAGTCCTTGAATGAGATGATAAAAAACTAGCAAAAAGAGTTACTCCATCTAGTGTTGTCATCTCTTCCCATTTCATTAATGTCTGATCTAACTTAAAAATAATGGGGTTTTCACTACAACATGTATAAATAACTAATATATCCCCTTCATGCTCTGCCATAAATTTCCCCTTCCACCAGTTTTTGGCAAAAAAGTTCTGAGGACATTTAGGTGGTGGTACTGCTAGAACACTCCAACTACGTTCAACCGGGTCAAACACCCCAAGCCAACCTGTGAGACTCAGACAATAAAATAACCCATTACAAAACACAAGCTTATTCCATATGCTGCTGACAAACGGCAGGCGGTTTTGGTAATTAACAGTGATCCATTCAGTTGCCCCTGGATAGCATGTGCTAATAGCTACGACAGTAGGACTAACATGCTTAACAGTAAACAGAACACAGCCAGGTGATGTAGGAGCACAAGAGAATGCTACAATCTGGTATGTAATCTCAAATCTTGGCAGTTTGATCAACTCCCGTGTAAAGGGATTAAAGAAGAATACTCTGTGAGTTCTGGGCCGGTACAACAATAACCAACCATCTTTCGTATAACAAACTCTAGATCCATTCAACTCAGGCAACTTGAGGGAATAGGTCTTACGCTGAACAGGATCATAGAACTCATAACAATCACCAAATTTTGGAAAATACATAAGCCATGGTGATTGATTTACCACACGTACAGAACCAGCAACAGAATGCCATCTTTTGCAAACAACAGAAGCGCGGATGTTATCGGCCAGGATCAAACGGGACAAGATCAATTCTAAGAGTTCAGCGGGGAGATCTGCCCAGGATTGCAGTTCGAAATTTTCACCTTTCACCTCAGCAACAGGTCTTCTATTGTCTATGATTGTATCATTTAACCTAAATAATAAATCTTAAGAGATATGAGAGCAAGATAAAAGTGAAACAAATTCAACAGGTGAACTTATGATGCAACAAGAAGGATAAAAAGAGCTGGAATTTTGTAATTAGAATCAGTTTTCCATCTCAACATGGATGTATAACAATCTAACTTCTACTAGCACTCTAGGAAAATCTCAAATGAAGATCGGGGAAATTCAACCAAGAACCAACTTGTATCCCTTCTCCAAACCTGTAAATTTCTAAATGCTAAACTAAACTTCAGATATAGCATACAAGCAACTAAGTGTAGACGACACATGAAAATTTCATCAAATTGAAATAAATTATGATATATATAAACAATTGTTACTTAAAAGTAAACATAACAGAAGGGTGGATAATTTAAATACAAAAAGAAAAAACATATTTACAAGTTACAAGTTCCAATACTCAGCAATTCAAACCAAGTCAACTCCATCTTCGACAAAATTTTCAAAATCTTACACCGATCTGATGTATAAACCCTAGCAAAGGTTCAGAATTGCATGATAAGTCCATTAGGGAACAATTAGCCACACAACATCCTCTTCTTTTCTCTTGTTTTGTGAAATTCAAACTCAATACAAACACAGTACACTAAAGAAAAAACATCACATCCTACAAATTCATACCGATCCAGCACCGAACCCTATAAAAGTGATTCATATTCCTCTAACAATGCAAATTAATAAAATAATAATAATAACAATAACAACTAAAAAGAAAAAAACAACATAGACGCGAAGTTCAATTTGTGATTTGTGATTAAGAATAAAAAAAAACATACGATTTCAACTTCCTCCTTCTCTTCCCAGACATCTTTCGAAGGCAATCGGGTGAGGAGAGAGAGAGAGAGAGAAGAGAAAGAGAAGTTGTAAGTTGCTTGCTACATTACACAACTGCACAAGAAAGGCACATGAAGAACACGTGTGTGTGAGTCACACACTTTATACCAATCGCAATAACGTGTGAACCCTCCCACGCCCACCGCACCGGTTCGATCTTACGCTACGTGTCAGATATCTAGTGGCGCGTTCTTGTTTACTGTGTGCATTGTTTCACACAATAGTTACTTTTTCAGGCTTTGTTTAGATACCCAACTTGGTTGGTCAAACTCCTAAAATAAAAAGTGTTGAGTGTCTCAAACAGTGTGAATGATCAATATCAACCTTTAAATTTTTTTATTTACCTAACTTCGTTTCCCCAACTACAAACCAAACATACCTATAAGATTTCACTCACTACGGTCAAAGTCAAACTATTCACCCTCTTGTTATGTTGTGTCTTGTTTTTATTTATTCCTTAACTGATCACATCCAATCATTGATCTTAAATTTTATAATTTAATTTAAATATATCATTAGTTTAAAAATTTATACGAACATGATTCAAAAACAATTCTTATATTGTAATAGATTCAGATTTTAAAATGATTTTTTAGAAGTTTATAAATAAATATTTTTCCCATTCATTAGGTAAACGAAGATGTATATATGGATGTATATTCATTTAATTAATTTATTGGGATATATATTAATTAATTAAATAATTAATTAATGAAAATACTTTTAAAATATAGGTAGACATTTTTTACTTGTTTTCACTTATATTTTCATGGTAAATTCCTAAGACCATAAATAGCCAGTCCCTTGTCTTTTTTATTACTTTTTCCATTATTTTATTTTTTATGTTAATAAATATTAACACACAACTTTAATGGATATTTGTATAAATACTAATAAGATACAAATCATATTTTCATTTGTAGATACGAACGATTAACAATTTCACAAAATAGAGTGTAATACACAAAAAAAAATCATAGATAATTACTCTAAAAAATTAAGGTTCATATTAAAATATGGCATTTGAATTACAGGCGATTCTGAAATTGTATTTATACATCAAACAAAGATTTTAATCATAACCCGGCATCTAATAAATCTTTTAAAATTAAGGAATAAAATGACCCTTAACTAATCTAATCGAAAAGAATAACTACCAACATCTATAAACATTCATCATAAATTATAACACTATCTAGTTCTTAACAAAATATTGAAGTAATTTTAAAATGTTATTGAATTTTTTATATATAAAGCTATCTAGAAAGAAACCTATTTTTAACGCATCTTACATCTCGAACTTATGTATGCATTCTTCACTATTTTGAGGAACGCTTTATTTGTCTTTTTTCAATGTAAAAGTAATATGCTCATTTTTTTAAAAATGTTCATTTTACATTTGCATTAAATTAAAATTTGTTCGTATGTACAAATTCATAAAAAAAAATATCGTTTGTATGTATTGATAGTAATATTCTTTACTCCTTCTATCTCTTTTTATTTGTTATTTTTTTTAAAAAAAATATTTGCCTGTCCCTGTAGAAATTTAAATTTATGAAGTATGATTTATCTTCTGAATATATTTTTATTTTTACACTTATCAAAAAGAGAAAAGCAATATTGGAGAAAATAGTACGGTAATTAACATCAACACTGAGCAGTTTAAGAATGTACGAATAACTCTAATGCAGATGAAAATATATTCTTTATATTCTGTTATTTTTAATTCTTAATTTGGGGGATAAGTTGAGTTTTGATATTATATTATTTTAAAAGAGAATTAATTAGTAAATTTTGTTCATTTGACGAAACTCTCAAATTTTGTTATTGGAAAATTAGTTAGCAAATTATATGAGATTTTAAGAAAAGTCATGTGATATTTTAAGGCTGTGTTTAGTTACAAAAAATTATTTTAGTTTTCTGGGAAAAGTTTTTTGTTTGTTTTCCAAAATTTTCATTTTCTATAATAGTTAGAAAAATTTTGAGAAAATTTGGAAAACCCGTTTAGATAATGTGACAATTTTTCAATTTGGAAAACTAGAAAACTAAAAAAATTGTTCACGTGCACTTAATTTTTTAAATTTTTCAAATATTCTTTATTACAAATTAATTGAGATATGTTTTATATATATATATATATATATATATTATTTATGACAATATTGTATAATATATGCATCACATAAAATTGTGACAAAAATTTTAAGTAATATTAAAATGAGAGCAAATGAGTTTGTGTTTAAATATATTTCAAAATAGTAGCAGTAGAACTTTTTGAATTAGTAGCAGCTTGTTTCATATTTCATTTGGTTACAATAGTTTTTATCTTGTAATTCAGTGACCTTATCTTGTAATTCAATTACCGCCTTTTCTATTTTTTTACTTTTCTTAGAAAACTTTTTAAAAGAGTTTTGTATTTTTTAAAAAATAGAAAATTAGTTTTCTATTTTTCTATAAAAAATTTAAAATAATTTGTAAATAAACAGTTTTTTTATTTTTTTTATTTTCTAAGAATAATTTTCTATTTTTCTAAGAAAACTTATGAACTAAACGCATCATAAGTGATTATGTGATTTTAAAAAAAATTTAATTCAATCATTCAATGTATGATTATACGGCTCACATTCATTTCTCTCACTTTCACATAACAAAGTCTTTCTCATATGGTACATCTTATGTATGTATATATATATATATATAGAGAGAGAGAGAGAGAGAGAGAGAGAGTGTGAGATGGGGGTGTATCATATGAGAAAGGTTCTCTTACATGAGAGTGAGAAGGGTGAATTTGGACCATACAACCATTCAATGGATGGTTGAGATTAATCATGTGAGTTTTAAAAAAAGTCATGTGACCTTTTAAGTGATCATGTGACTTTGAAAAACTTTTAATCTCAACCATCCATTGTATGATTATACGGCCCAGATTCGCTCCTCTCACTAAGGGATGTATCTTATGAGAAAGATTCTCTTATGTGAGAGTGAGAGGAGCGAATCTGAGCCATATAACCATACAATGGATGGTTGGGATTAAAAATTTTTCAAAGTCACATGATCACTTAAAAGGTCATATGACTTTTTTTAAAAACTCACATGATTAATCTTAATCATCCATTGTATGGTTGAAATGACCCATATTCACTATTTCCACTCTCACATAAGAGAACTTTTCTTATATGATACATTATATATATAGACACACGTAGGTACTCACAGACAATTACTAATAAGGTTAGATGAATTACTAATTAATAATATAACTGGATTTATGATAAGGTTAGGGTTTCTTATCAAAGAAATCTAGCATGAGGAAGAAAAAGGTAGAGAGAAAAAAGATGAGAGGGAAACAATTTTGTTAATTCTTTTTGTGAATTGCAATCACACTAGAAGGGGTTAGAACTTAATCTAATGGGCCTAAAACAAAAAAAAAACACAGTATTGAAATGATAAATGCAAATTAATGCAAATAAACGTTATAAATGATTTGGTGTCATGTAATCATCCACCTGTCTTGGAAAATAACCTTGCCCACAAGGTTATAAGTGGAAACAACATGGCATATGGGAAATGTCATGTAGGGACACAACTCAAATTGGTTAAATGGAGAGTTCCAAAGAGAAATGAGGGTATTGGGTTTAAAAGGGTTCGAGGGTTGAGTTTGAAGTGGTGTTAGGGTTTTGACAAAGTGTAAGGAGTGTTAGGGTTTAGAGAAGGTCGTCACTACTAGAAAATGTATATTATCATACGAAAATTTAAGACCAAAAAGATTTAATATTATATCAATTTCTTAATATAAAAATCTTTCACTTAATTCTAGTTTTTTTATAAATAAAAAATTGGTTAATGTAGCTAAAATCATTTAATATGTTTATAAATTTTACTTTCTCTCGTTTCAAAACTATTGTCATTTTAGTCTTTTTTTGTCTTAAAACTATTGTCATTTCAAAAGTTCAAGGTGTGATCAATTTAAATTTTCTAATCGTTTCCTCTTGTAGTTAATGTATTTCTCTCTTATCACATTTTATTAGACCAATGAATAATACTTAGGAAGTTGAGACATTGTTTATTACTAATAAAAAATATAATTCAATGGGAATATTTTAGTCCATATTAACTCAAATAACTACAAGTTTAATGATTTTTTAATCTATATAAAAATGTTAATGCGACAATAGTTTTGGAATAGAAAGAGTAGTAGTTTTCTAAGTACCCTTATATATTTTATCGAGACTCATAAATAGTACTTAAAATAAGTCTTTCATAACCAACTTATCTCATGTGAATGCATGAGATAAGATATAGTACTTAGGCCAAACTAGCTTTAAAGGGTCTGGGCCTGACATGTTACTTCAATTTGAGGCCTGAGTATGACTTATAGTTTGACATAAGACATATTTTTAGGTCTAGCTTGACCTATTTGAAAGTTTGATTTAGTCTAATAATCTATATAAAAGTTTGATTTAAGTTTATATTAATGAAAATATAAACAAACATATATTAAATAAATCAAGCAGTTTATTTTAAACAAATTAATTTACCATTAAGAGCTTAACAACCTAAGTACAATATACATTTAGTTATCAATTTTTCATATTAAATGTGATTTTAATGAAATTTAAATTTATAAACTATGATCGATACAAAATATCACATGTATTTATAAATTATAATATATTACCAATTATGTTTCTTTATAAAATTATATATAATGGCTTAAAAAGAACAACTCGATAAGTTAGAAAGGTCTTTTCAAAATCCCAAATGGTAATTTTAATTAAATAGACTTTTTGAAAAGTCTTGATTTGATTTTTATATCAAATAGGTTAGCCCAAAATAGGCCTTAAATAGACTAGGTTATAGACTATTCTCTCCGTACTTCATAATTAATGTTTATTTTTTATTAATGGTTAATAAGGGTATCTTGTTGAAAAATTAATTAATGTTGTTGATTTTTTAAGATTTTTATATTGAAGACCAAATAAGTAGGTTGTTATATCAAAGGACAAGATAGTAATATCTAATGTAATAATCCATAAACATTTCTTAAAATAAGTATTTCATAACCAACTTATCTCATGCGAATACATGAGTATCTTACTAGTTTAACAATAAATTTTGTCATAAAACTTTTAGACCGAGTAAGGATGAAACAAATAAAATCGTATGAAATCTTTCAGAAACTTTAAAATGGATTTGGGAAATATTACGTTGTTAATTTTTTAACAAATTTCTTGGTTTTCTTTTTACCGGTTAATTGTATTCATTGATTCCTATCTTTTGAGTTCATTTCAAGTTAGTCCTCTATATATTTTTGGTTAGTTTAAAGATATTCATGGGTGGGTATGAAACCCCATGACCAAAAAGGAAAATCTCAAACGCTTTTACCACTAAACCAATTGCATCTTTTGTTGTATGTGTGGTAATAATAATATATATGTTATAACATTTAGTATATTTATAAATATTTAATATTAAATATATTATAACATAATCATATAATTTAAAATATATTTTTCATAAATATATTTAAATATTAAATATGATATATATTATTTATAAATTTAGTAACATATTTATTATATTCATAAATATCTAACATATTATTCAATATTTAATTTATTTAGTATATTACAATATAATTATATAATTTAAAATATATTTCACATAAATATAATTGAAAATATATAAAGACTATGAGGCCTCGGCTTTAACTGTTGCTATTGCACACACTGATAAATCTTTTATTGACATCTCTTATTCTTTGGGTTCTTGACCACCGATGAGATCACTCTTAATAAATCTCTCATCTTTTCTCTTTATACTTATGGTTATTTACCTTTTGTCATTATGGCAAATGGTTCTCAAATATAGTTCAGATGTGTTGGTATAGTGCATCCTCTTCCTCTTCTTACTATTCATAATGTCCTTTATGTCTGTAACCCTCATTTATTGTTTGTCAGTCAGCTTACTCAATCTCTTTGATTGTGTAATTTCCTTTACTAAAGATTGTATTTATTTGTAGAAAAGGAACACTATGTAAATGATTGGCTTCTGATGTTACTCTCATGGCCTCTAACAACTTAACAAACCTTCTCATGTTGGATTGACGGAAAGGTCTCTACTTCTTGTTCATATTCAATTAGGACATCAAAATCTTATTACATTTAAGGAGTTAGTACCTCGTTCCTCTAAGTTGCATTCTTTGTCTTATAAGTCATGTCAATTAGGTAAACACGTCATTGTATGGTGAGTTGAGTTTCATCCGCTTCTGTTTTAGTTCATTCGGATGTTTAGGGTCCGAGTCGTATTTCCTCCATATTAAAGTCAAGGTGTTTTTAGTTACTTTTATAGATTATTTTTTTCATTCTACTTGGTTATTTCTAATGAAACTGTTGAACAAGGTATGTAGGGAGATGAAGGATATAGCTTATAAGCTTGATGTTGTTGCTTATGTTATAGTCATCAAGGCACATTGAAGAATCATACCCAACTTACAAAAAATGTTTAAGGATGCAGGGTATAGAATACTGCCACATATTTTGCTTTCGATAAGTTGCTTGACATGCATTTGTAGGATTAAATGATATGAATCTTTCATGTGATCACTTTGTATCTATTGATCTTCTTTTTTCCTAGATAGTTTAACATGGACTTATTGGTTGTGGTTTGTTTTTGGTTTCTATAACGGTTCCTGTATTAGTTATTATTTCGTGCAAACTGTCTTTGATTTTGTTGGTAGTGGTGTGGGAGATCTGGTGATGATGGTGGTGCGAGTGCAGGTAAAGAAAAGTTTATGTGTGATTTGTTTATTTTTTTAGAATTTGAATATTATTCAACAAATCTTTTTAATAATGAAAGGTGTTTTTCAAATGCATAAAATTTTTTAAGGGCTTCATCTAACGGAAATTATTCCTGGAGTGATCCTATCCAAGCTAAATTGTAAAGATTTTTTTACATAATTAAACCTATTTAATAATATCAATATAAGTTAGGAAGTCACTATTACATTTACTTTTGTGATCAATGGGGTGCCATATGGTAGGTTTTATAGCATAATGGGCTTTTGATTGTGGGCGTCCAATTTATTTTTCAGTACTCATTGCGCTTTCTCTTCTTTTGTTCTTATTTCATCACCTTTGTTTTTGATGGTAGTGTAGGTTTTTGTTTTTTAGAGTTTCTTTGATTAAAAGTTAAAGTTGATTACGATTTGACCAATAAATTTTTTTTAAAAGTCAAACGGAATTTTAATTGTTTGAAACAATATGAAAAATCAATATTAACAATTAAATTTTTATATTTTCATAACTGGTTTCCCTGACGGTATTCTAAACAGTTACTTAGTACTGTATTTATTTCCTCGCCATTTGCGTTGAGATCATTGCGCAATTTGCAAGCTCATAACCCTGTACCGAATGGGCAAAATAATTGCGAATGTTGGCCCAAAATTATTTTCCTTCCATTTTCTTAACAGGAAAAGAAGTTGGCAAGAAAAACTTCATCTTGTTAGAAGCATGGCAAACACAATGAAAGCCTCTAAATTAGGCAGATAAACAAAATCTAACACGTTCATGATGCAACAACAATAAATTTACATACTATCAATTTGTCCAATTAACGGTCTAATCGCATCAAACTAATAATTAAAATGCTCTATTTTGCTCTCATTTTTTCTTTTCACGAATTTTGACAATGCCAGTAAAGTGCAAGAAAAAAATGGCTTTCTCCCAGCACTAGTGTACGCATAGGATTGACAATTGTACAATGCCTATATAAGTATTATAGCAATTATATATATATATATATATATATATATATATATATATATATATATAATTTTCAAATTTATTTTAATATTATAATAATATATTGTTTTACTCAGTAATTTTTTACAAAGAGACACATTAAAGTCTTTCAGTTAACCAGAATGCAGATGATGATAAATTTAGATATAATCAAGCCTATTCTTTTTTATCAGTAATTAATCATCCTTTGAGAATGGATAAAGTTATTACTCTTACAATTTTTCCCTTATTCACAAGCATGAGAATAAATATTCTAATTTATTATTTAAATCTGGCATTCTTATTGGGATGTTAATGCGGGTCAATCCGTCCCGCCCTCAATCCACTGTATGCAAGGTGAGGCGGGTTTAGCCCCCTACTAGAGGCGGGTTAGACTTTGCGACTCACCCCGTTTTGATAGCGATATGGGGTGGGTTGGCCTGTCAACCTTTAAAAAATTTTATTATTTGTAAAAAAATTAATTAGGGATTAGTTGATGGTTGGCTCGCTTAAAATATATATAAAATCATCAAAATTAAGGAAAAAAGAAAGTGTGATGTGAATTATGAACTGTGAAATAATAGCATGAGAGAAAAAAAGTGTTTTTTAAAAAATAAATATCCTACCGCTGGGTAAACCGTCCCGCCCGGCCAAAAACCTGCCAAAATACGGGACATGATGAACCAATGCTGAGACCACCATAGTATGAAAATTTTCAACCCACCCCACCCCATTTTAAACTAGTTAACCAACTAATCTATCAAATTCAACCCACTTTGATCCCTACCTATACATGCAAATAAAAAGTAACAAATACAGGATGTGATTCAACTATCAACGATCAACAGATACAACGACGTACGTTATTCAATTAATATTTTAAGATTTCGAGATGTTAATTCACTATCTTTCTGGTATATGTATTGTATTATATGTAACATAATGATGAAAGGGTATGTTAACCGGCAACTTGAAACTAAATTATAGATTCATGATGTTGACATAGAATCATAAATCCTTCAAAGGTGAAGCCATTTTCGCAAGCATGATTAAAATGTGTCTACGAGAAGAGGATTGGATTTTATCCTGCTATGTCCATTTTGTTTTTAATATTAAGGTCTGAAAATACAGTTTCATTGAATTTTAGTATAATGATTTTTGTCGTCTATAATAATTTTACTCGATTAAAATTTGAATATGATAAATCAGACCAAAACTCAGTTGAAAAGAAATATGTTCAAATAAATATAAATGTTTAATTGAATTCGGATATTACATATATCCTCTGATACGATTTAAATAGACAATTTTTTTTACACTCACTTTTTCTTCCATTTCACTTTTACCCACTTTTATTTTATCCAGCTCTTCTTTTACTCCATCATTGATCATACTAATCATCACATATTTTATAGTTTTTTTCTTCGCAAAAAGAAAAAAAACTAATCATCACAAAAAAAAATTTCTTCAATATCTCTTCTTTCAAATGTTTTCCACCTAAATAATGGGTGCTAAAAATATAATTATTCTTAATTGAGTGAAAAAGTAAATAAAAGTTTGGTTTCTCGAAGAGAATATATTATCCACTGTAGTTACTTCTAGAAGTCAATTAGTGAAGAGCAAGACGAAGTTTCTATAATTCATTGATTCTGTAGGAGGTAGACAATGGCAGCTTTAGGTTAGAGAAATATGTGATATCTCAGGGAGGTTTTGACTCTGATGAATTTTCAAAGACAAAAACTTACCTACTTTTATAATTAATACTAATACTAATATCTTGGACATCTTCTAGAAAGTAAAACCCGATTCTCGTTCAAGATTTAGCTCAGTGTCACTGGAAACATTTGTTTATAAAATAATTAGTATATTTAGTTTTATGCATTTAAACAACCAACTAATCCATAATATTTGTTAAACCAAAATTTGTTAAGCATGTGATGTTTGGAGTTTTTTTTTAACATGTTTGATTCTTAATAAAAATAACATTAAGTAATCCATAAAATTTGCTAAACTTGGACTTTTTCTATTAATTGGTTAAACTTAGATAATATTAGTAAGCACTACTATATATGCTCATCCCAAAAAATTAATTTTCTTAAGCGTTCGAAATCAAAGCTTCCCCGTATAAGTAACTTCTAGAAGGAAAAATTGAGAAAGAAATAAGGGGAGAGCCTATGAATGTAAATGAACGAAAATTTATTAGATATATTCACAACGAGAACGTAAAACATAAAAACCCTAGAGGATTACTTTAGGAGGATTAGGTTTGTATTACTTAAAATGTGTTACTTACTTTACAAAGGGAACCTTGAGACCATACTTATACAATGGTAAAAAGGAAAGAGATGGGGTTTTAATCCAAGCTCAAAACAATATAGAGGTGACTAAATTCTTTCTATCAGGAAGGAAGGGTCAAAATCTTCATTATTCTTCCCTAGAATAGGGGAGATGGGGTACTATGGAACCCCTTCTCAATCCAGGGAAAACAAGATACAATATTGCATTATGTTTCTATTTATAGGAGGTAACTAAATGCTCCAACTAATACTCTAACTTCTTATATTTTAACTAACAATTCTGTTGTAAGTCATACTCTATCACCCCTACACATGCTGAATAGTGGGGGAAATAAACCACATACAACATCAAATGAACTTTGAAAGACACAAAATAATGATACTTTTCTAAGACGTTTCATTAAACACCTTGCTTTCAAAACCAATATCAAACCAAAGTACATTAGGTTTGGCATAATCAGTCACATTGGAGTAACATTTTAGGCCATAATATACATATAAAATGTGTTCAAATAACATCAAGACATCACTTTCTCTCTCATGTTGAGAGTCAATAGTAACAATGGTGGTGCAGGACATAATAGCTCCACTAGGCAAAACATCAAATGCCTTCCCAGCTTTATCGCAAAACATTATCTTTAAATCAGTCATGAAAGGCACATCTCATCTAATTTTAAACCAAAAGACCTTATTGAAACTGATACAGAAGCCTCGCAGGAAGGAAACCAAAGTCAAAACTTCAATATGTACCTTCTCCATTAGAAATAGTAAAAAACCATTATCTTTCAAAGGAGAATTATCAGTTGCAGGATTACATTCAATAAGTGGTCAGGTTCTAGGAGATCATTAGGTTTGAAACATTAGGTGTTGGAGAAAAGGTGATAAGTTGAATAAGGGAATTATGGCTTCAGGAATGACGATGAGAGGGGTTAAGATGGCAGCGATTGGGCATTCAATGTAACTAACGATAATGGTTTCAGTGTTGTTGGCTTCTTCTTCCTCAGTGGTCTTGACTCGGTGCAGATTTGAGACAAAAGCCATATTTTTAGGATTAGCATACGTAGTTATGAAGAAAGCAAAAAAAAAGGTTTTCTTTCATGGACGCTAAATAAAGTAAGGGAGCGGTCTTCTTCATCTTTAGTGTTCCCTGAAACATCATTGGACCTTTCATAGAAGACAAAATCACTGAACACTAAATAACATGCATATGGCATTACCTTCATTGTAATGTGTGTTCTGCGACACAAAGGGACAAATGGCCATTTAGCAGGTCAAGATGGAGTCGATCAAACATTTTCTCCTTATTTGCTAGTCTCCATAGATAAATAATAATGGAATAGGGAAGAATGAATGATTGAGGATTGAATAGAATGGTGGTAGATTAGATAAGCACTTCTTGATGTGTTTAACAACCATATAAGCATGAATGGAAAATGGATATGCGTGGAAAAATGGATTTTCAGCATAAGTAACCATCTATGGATCATCACCATCCTTTAAGGTAGAATCTAATACCATGATAGGAATAATTATAAAATTACCAAACATGAAAGAACATGGCACCGGCCTCCATTGGAATATGTGTTCCACAACACTCAAGAACGAATAACCAATGAGCAAGTAGACGTGGAGGTTCTAACATTTTCTATTAGAGAGGTTTAAAATGTTAGTTTATTATGGAGGTTAGAAAGTTTATTAATAAGGCTTTAAAGTAATACAATTACTATTTTTAGATGGCTGGTGAAGGAGACAATTATCAAAAGGAAAAGTTATTGATACTTGATGGCCTTAAGAATAAGTTTAGGAAGATAATCAAACTAGGTCATTTGCGTCGACACGTAAATGCCTCTGTCACCATTAGAGACAGGTAAGAGCTTGTCATTTAGATGATCTGAACCTCTAGATGAAGCAGGACACTGAGGACGCCCAAGATACCAATTACATCCTAGTTGAGAGCTCCAACTCATATAGTGATAGGGGTAAGAAGTCGTGGCTGGATTACCTTTCGTAACAAAATGGGGTTGCTAAGAATCCAAGTACAAGTACTTCACACCCCTTGGGTGTTTTAAGGGTTTAACTTTAGAGTGGGCCTCGTCCCCGAAAAGATGCCTCAAAGAAGATTATTCTTACCCCTATAAAAGGGTAAGTAAATACTTTAAATTTTGTGTATTTTAGATTTAATATTTAGTATGTTTTTACTTAGGAGATTGATGATTATTTGTTTTGAAGTGGTTTTTTCAAACCAAATAATGAAGGTACTACCAAGCTGTGGAAGGACATTCAATCGTATTCAATGGACCATGGAAGGATTGGGCTTTCGTTCCTAGAGATGATGTCGAATTATAGTGGAGAAAGTGGCTGATAAGTTACTTTTATTTGTCATTTGTTAATGTTTATAAAGTTTTGTATATTGCTCTTGAGCACGAGGATGTGATGAAGACCGCGTTCATAAAGGTCGGGAAGGCACGTCTCACTGACATATTGGGGAAGACTTGTAGAAGAGACCTTGATGGTTGAATCCTTACTCGTTCCTCATGGATCGAGGAGGCTACATGGGTGTCCTACTCCTAGAGTTGGGTTAGCCTAAATATAAGGTGGTCCAGGTGCACAACGGGCACAACCGTAGTAGCAATATGGATGGTACCACGCATACATCAAAGGTAGTCAACCACATGTTGACATTGCCAAAATATTGATGTAAGTTATTTATCCACTTATTTGTTTTATATAGTATAATTTAATAATGATTTACTTGTTTAACTGTTTTTTATGTAAGAGGGGTGTGTAGATGCTTTATCTTCTAGTGACTCATAAAAAACAATTAGGCAATAAGAACTTTGTAGATGAGCGCTCGCGCCAAACTATTGTAAGTTGTAATAAATAATTAACTTTATTTCAAATTTAATTAACTTTGCATTATTCATAGTTTTTAATATATTAATGAGTAGAAGGAATACAATAGTCGCCTAGCTGAGCTCGAGATTAGAGACGGGCTGCTTGAGTTGGTTACGAGGATTCAGCTCTGAGTAGAGATTGTTGGTGGGAGGCACCATGGTCGCTTTTATGGTACCATCTCCTAACCTCTAATATTTGTAATTAATTAATCATGTAATGCATTAAATACTCTAACTATTTAAATCAAATCTACTATATTTAATAATGAAAATTTTAAATTAATTAAAATTAAAATATATACTATACTTAGTCATTGTAATTTTGAAAAAATATATTTTTTAAAAATCAACAATCATATATAGAGACACAATTTTGTAGAATTTGGCCTCTAGGCCAACTTCTACTCTACCTAATTTGCCCATTTCAACTCCACTTGCCACCAACTTCATGGGCACCATGTTTTCCCTATTTCGAACCTATTGGTGTAGTCCGTTTGTCAAAAATCATTCATATGAATAACTTATGCGTTAAAATGCATTAAACTCATTTTTAGCAACTATAATGCATAACTCATACCAATTTGCAACCCAAAACAACCAATTCCGACTCTAGACATTTTCTAAACGACACTGGTGAGTTTTAACACCTTGCGGGGACTCAATTCCCCATTGGGGATCCATTTCCCCTTCCAATTGGTTAAAATTACCATTTTACTCTATTCTCATCTGATTTTACATAAGCATTACAACATCACATGCAATTGATCTCATGTCAAGTAATCACCACACATTCTTACATACAATTTACATGCACAACTCTATTAAGTACATGCCATTGAATCATAGCCAACCTTATGCATATGTATATCACATATAGAGCACAATACCTGTAACACCCCAATTTTTATTTTTATATTAAAAATTTGAAGGAATTAGATTGTGGTTCTTTAGAACTTTTTAATCCACGTATTATTTATGATTTTTTGAAATTTTTTCAGAATTTTTGAATTATTTTAATAAAATAATATTTTTTTAAATAATTTTAAATTCATATAAGTGACTTAAAATTAAAAATATTTATAAGAAAGTAAAGTTAAATTACAAGAAAATTTTCTAAAATCTATTTCAAGTAGACTTATCTAAAAAGGATCGGTTTGAGAAAAATCTTGATTTTTTCCAATCGTTAAAAAATTGGAAATGTATCAATAAATTTTTATTAACAGAAAATTTTAGATTTTTAAAATTTAAACTTTATATTACTTGTTATAAAATTAGTGAGGACTGATATAATATTGCTAAATTTTAAAAAGGACTGATTTTGAATATTTAAAATATACCGAATGAAAGGTTACTATTTGGCTTAATAATTCAGCCGACATTTACTATACAAAACACTGTGCATGTACGAAATTTTCAAAAGGTGCACAGTAACTAAGAATGAATTTTTCAAAAAATGCACAGTATTTTTATATTAAAATAATAGAATGCATAGTAATTTTCCTTTCTATAAATACCGAAGGAATTCTTCTTTAGAATTCACAATTTCAGATTAAGTTTTCTTAATATAGTAGTGCTAGTGAGATAGTGGTGGAAGTAGGAGAGATAAATAATTTTTTTTCGAAGAAGGTTCTGCTAAAATCCTAAGGTAAGAATACCTCTCTTTTATATTTTTTTAGGGTTATTTTCATATCATTTTTAGAAATATATTATTATACTAGAAATAATATTATTTTAAGTTACTATTCTGAATAGTAAAATACTATTTCAATAGTAAATTAGTATTCAAATAGTAAATTACTATTTACTGTTACTATTTACCTTTACTATTCATGTTTTACTATTTACTGTTACTATTCACGTTTTACTATTTACCGTTACTATTCATGATTTACTATTTACCATTACTATTCACGTTTTACTATTTATCGTTACTATTCACGATTTACTATTTACTATTCACTATTCAAATTTTACCATTTCTGCTTTAAATAGTAATCTTAATTTTCATCTTGTAACTATATTAAAATGAAATTGGTATGTTTTAGAACTCGGAGACGAGACGCGTACGGATTTTCAATAACGAATCAATATACAAGAGGTAAGGGGTAGTAAGATAAGAGTATAATATGAAAAGACATAAGAATAATGGGAGGAGTCCCTTACTCCTTTTAAATTTGATAATATTATTATTTTAAAATATTAACATTTTAACTTAAAATTTTTAATAAATTTAAATCAAATATCTGATGTAACTAACTCTAACATACCTATGCAAGGACTTGGACCACTATGACCTATATGGACTGAACTATACCTATGCAAGGACTGGATTATATGGACTTACATAGACCTATGCGAGGAATTGACCAAAAGGACTCAAATTGATTATATTAATAACCATTAGATTTTGAATTATAATATTTATAAATGATGCTTTATTGACTTGATTTTGATTGATTATTTTTGTGATTGTTAATTATTTATAGTTGTTAATTGTGATGGATGATCTTGTGATATGGAGTTTGAACATATAGTAAGCATGACAGAAAGTTAAAACTCAGTAAGAATTTTCTTACTTTACTCTTTAAATTTTTATTCTAAGAAAAAGTATTATTTTATTTAGTCTTTTATTTCTTCTTAGAAATTATTTCCATTGATTTTACTTTTAATCTTTAAAAATCTAGTATTTATTTCAAAAGAAGTCATTTTATGAAAATTAATTTATAAAAAGCTTGAATTAATTAATTCTTGAATTAAAGAAATTTTTTTATAATTTTAAGTATTTTTTTAAAGATTATTATCTTTAAGTAAAATAAAATTTTCAAAAGTAAATTATTTTGTTCCAACCTAATAACTAAAGATATTTGGAAATAATTGAGATTTCTAAATTCGAGATTGTTAAGATTCAATTTAAAAAGAAAATATGTAAAGTGTTTTATGAGAAGTTTTGAGATATTTAAGGTTTGGAAACTCAATTTTGGTAAGAATTGAAAACTATACCAAATTTATTTCTGTATGACAGAAATTCAGAGAATTGAGAAAATATACAGTTTATTAAGATGATGTTGTAAACCTTTATGGTATTTAATAATTGAGTTTCTAAAAGCCTTAACCAACTAAATACGCGAGTAGTTCATACATCATTAATCATTAAAGTGAAACAAAATGATATTGTCTGGGGACGAATTATAGAAACCGAGGATACATTAGAGGAGGCTTAATTACGAGCCTTGGGATGAGAGGGTGTGAAAAGGTGCTTCAGGGGACCTGGGGTAGCTCCCTAGTGTCGGGTACTTTCACAATAAAAACTTTCTCAATCTGACTAGTCTCTAAGTGTTTCCGTACCAGTTGAGTTGTTCATATTATTATTATCCGGACTTATAGAACAGTGTAAACTCCTGGTTGGCCCAGTGTAAATTAAAATTTAAGGGTCCACATATATAGGTAAGTTATGATGAAGATATTGCATAACATTCATGCATTCATAATTGATTGTGTATGTGATTGTGATTGATATTATTATGTATTGGTTTGTGAAAACCCTTTGTTGCTTATGTCTTATTCGAGAATATCATATTCTGTTTCTCACTCCTTTCTCCGTGTTTTTGTTTCATATGTTTTAAATTGATGGTTCAGAGGGAAGGATCGAAGAATCTTGACAGTGAATATAGCACGTTCTAGAAATGGAGCTCGGTATGAATACCGTGGTCCAATGAATAAATAAAGTTATTAAGTAACTGTTTCTGGGCTATGGAGTTTCCTCTCTTTCTTATAATATTTAATATTTATTTTCTTCGGATGAATGTAAAAAAAATTACTTTATAAAGTTTTAATAATATTTATGAGGTATTTCAGAAATGATGTATGTAATTTATTCTGATAGTTTCTTTTTAATAATCATATCTTTAGTAAAAAAAATTACGGATTTTTATAGAATTTATTAAAGTGTAACAGAGGGCGTTACAATACCCACCAATACACATACAACACATGATAACAAATCAATGCCACATAAATTACATCTTCCCATTTAGCATATATTCATCATCAAGGGCTCAATGCCCAATCACAACAAACATAACCTAAACTTCATCCCACACATTCATCAACATAATAACCATTATGCCAATGTTAAGCATCAACCATCAACATACTATCATATGATCACATTCATCAAGCAACATTGGCATATATGTCACAATTACATGAGGTCTATCCTATCACCAACTTCTTAAAAGATACCCCCTACATATTTACAAATATATATATATATATATATTAATAAGTCAAATGTCTCTCCTTGGCATTTGCTTAATCTCTGAGCACTAGTCTTTGCAGCATTTGGAAGATCCTTGTCTTCAGTCACTAAAAACAATTCTAAGGGTGAGTGACTAACTATATAAATTAATACAAATACTCGATCACATTTACTCATGCTTCAGGAAAAACATATAATAGTTCACCATGTTCAATTTATAAGACTACACCTCATTTCAACATTTCATATCAATTCATCCATTCTCATTATAATTATTCCTGTCATTATCACCACACCAGATTATTATTTCATTCGTTCACATCGTCAAAATGGATAACACTAATATCAACATCTTTCAATAACATCTATTTCTTCATCGATACAATTACCTTAATTTAAACATCAATACAATTACATTAACTTCACATCATATCATAAAATATCAATTTAGCATCAATTTGTATAACAACACCTCTGACTCTTAATCCATCATAATAATAATAATACGACTCTTTAGTATTCAGATGCTAAAAAGATCGACCGTCAGCTAGGGTTCCTACCTGACACCCCGTGGACCCTACCTGACCCACCGATCCCATCTTGCTCCCCACCTCACCACTGGGTAGCTCAATTGGGCCATAACCCACCAATGGAGCAAAAAACAAGGGTAATCTATAATGATCGACCGTTCACACCACACAACATGCATATAAGCATCCATAACTCATCATCAATGCATTTAAATCAACATTTATCACCATCAATTAAATAATGCACTGTATCTAGTCCGAACCATTAAAGCCATCACCCTGAGACCATCACTTTTGCCACACAGGTATTCAACTCATTAACAATCTCATTTCTTAATCTCTTAAAACATCAAGAGTTCATTATATTATTTCATCATCATATCATATCGTCTCAAGTATCAAAATTCACTATTTAACATCAGTAACCATCAATGCATCTACACAATCAATGATATCAACTACATTTTACTCATCACATGGCTTCAATTATTATAATTCAATGAATTTACTATTTAATCATACTCTTACTCAACTTATACACATTATATATATAACCCTTAATCTTTAACTATTTTACCTTCTTCCCGTAATTGCTGGAACAACTTCAATAATTATTCCTATTAATATATACACCTGGTACACCCTCTTACCTCAACTTTGACCTTTCAAGGCTTCGAATCAACCGTCAATCTCACCAAATTCGAGAAATATCCCCGCTATTTTCAACCTTCGCTTTCGCGTTCCACCTCATCTAACGATTTTTTGACCTCTGGCCCGCTACCTAGCCATGTCAAAACAATAATACATTAGCTAGTCATTAACACTCATTATCTCTAAACCTTCCTAAATACTTAAATTGCCATGAAAATGAAAACCAAGACCCCCTCTCATGCACAAGACCATTTGGTCAAGAGAAAAAATGGAGAGAAAGAGAACTAAAACCACTCATCACCTATAACTTCATTTTCACGCTTCAACATGCCATTATAATGAAAAACAAACCCTCTCCATGACAAACCCTTAGAACCCAAAAATCCAGCATGGAGAAGGAGAAGAGAAACAAGAAATTAAACACACTCATTGACTCACCTTGGCCTTTCGATCTTAAAAATGTATTCAATTTGGGATTTTAATAGCAATTGAACCCTCAATTAGACCTCTGAAGCTCACGACAATGGCAAGAGTGTTTCTTCACTTTCTCGGGCTCACTCATGAGTGAAAGAAGGCAATGAAAATGGTCTTTGTTAAGTTTTTGGCTCCAAGAGCAATTATGTCATTTCATACCCATTTTTATTACATTTTCTCTAAAATTCTTTTCCTTTCTAATTTCATTTTCTTTTGATTCCAATCTTTCTAAATTCTTTAATTTTTTCTCTTTCTTTTAATTAATTAGTTCCAATAAATAATTTTCTTTTACAATACCTCCTTCTTTATAAATGATTTTTATTTATAACTAAATCTCAATTATTTTATTTAATTTTCGTTAACCCACCAACAATTTAAAATCTAACTCTACACCACACCACTAATTAATTTGATTAAGTGGGATGTTGCACCTCCTTAAAATATATTTCTTTCCTGAAATCAATGTACCTCAGTAAATAGCTCAGGGAATCACTGCCTTATCTGTAACTCTAACTCCCAGGTGCAAGAAGTCTCATTGGTACTCTGCCACCGCACTTTCACCGAGGGAACCTCCTTTCTTCTTAACCGTTTGGTTTGAAAAGCCTCAACACATATAGGAGTAGCTAAAACTGTTAGATCCTTCTTCAACTCAAATGAGTCATCAGGAACCACCATACTAGCGTAAGCGATATACTTCCGGAGCTAAGATACATGGAAAACATCATGCAATCTAGACAAGGCTAGAGGAAGCTTAATCCTGTAAGCTGTAACACCCCCTTATATACATGAGATATATATCTATTCTTCTTGCTTTTAAAATTTTTTTAGAAAGATATATATATTTATCACTTCCTATCTCGCATATACAAGGACGTATATACATCTGATTTTCTTTGAATTTTGAAAATAAAAAGTTTCAAATTATTCAGAATGATAAAATAAACTTTCAGAAAATCATAAGTGATCAAAGATTACAGTATCATATCCAAAGAATAAGGTTTATTAAAGTTTAACCTTTTCCTTAAATTACAATCATCCAACTTCATATTGTATTAAGGTAATCTAAAACTAAAGATTTAATACCTCTACTTCGACTGTAACCAATCATTTCCTTATCTTCAAACCATGTGATTTTGGAATCCTACTCTTGTCACATCTTTTCTCCTATCCGATTGAGGATGAGAGCAATTTACCCTCTTGTAATTTCATCCTTTCATCTTGAACTGCTAGCTATATATCATTTAACATATATTTTGGACACGAAAATTCAAACAAGAAGGAGTGAGAAATAAAATATAATACTTTACAGATAAGACATAAGCATAAGAGTTTTCACAATCTATAATAATTTCAAACACAATCATATACATAATCAATTATGAATGTAGAGTTTTCATAACATAACAATTATACTTTCATTCACAATCACCCACATAGAATGTCACAATCACATGAATGTCATGCAATGTTTTTAATACTACCATCTCATTCATTTTGTGCATGTGGGCCCTTAAAGTTTTAATTTGCACTGAGCCAACCAGGAGTTTACACTGTTCCATAATTTCGGATAATAACATAAATGCCTTTGTAGCATATGAACAGCTCAACTGGCGTGGAAACACTTAGAGACTAGTCAGACTGAGAAGGTTTTTATTGTGAAAGTACCCGACACTAGGGAGCGACCCCAGGTCACCTGAAGCACCCTTTCACACCCTCTCATCGCAAGGCTCGCAATTAAGCCTTCTCTAATGTATCCCCGGTTTCTATAATTCTTCCCCAGGCAATATCACATCTCATTTCTCTTTAATGATTCATGATGCATGAACTACTCGCATATTTAGTTGGTTAAGGCTTTTAGAAACTCAATTATTAAATACCATAAAGGTTCAATAAATCATCTTAATAAACTGTACATTCTCATAAGTTCTTCTTTGAACTTCTGTTATACGGAAACAAATTTAGTATAGTCTTCAAATTCAGATCTCACCAAAATTGAGTTTCCAAGCCTTAAATATCTCAAAATTTTCTCTTAAAAAACTTCACATATTTACATAATTTTTCCAACTTTGAATCTTAACTAGATTGAGTTTAGAAATCTCGACTATATCAAAATATCCTTTAGTTATTTCATTAGGGAAAACCAATTTAAATTTCTGATTTCTAAAAGAAAATATATATATATTTTTTAAAATCATTAACTAAGAATACTTAAAACTATAAAAATTTTCTTTAATTCAAGAATTAATTATCTCAACCTTTGATTTTTATAAAATAGCTTCTTTCTAATATTAGATTTTATTTTAGAGATTAAAAATAAAGTTAATGAAAATTATTTCTAAGAAGAAATAAAAGACTAAAATAATGATAAAATACTTTCTCTTAGAATAAAAATTTAAAGAGTAAAGCAAGAAAATTCTTACTGAGTTTTAACATTTCCGTCATGCTTGCTATATGCTCAAACTCCATATCACAAGGTCATCAATCATTCATCATTCACAATCAAGTATTGTAATATCATCAACCACAATCAAATATCATCAAATCACAAATATTATTAATCACAGTCTAGTATTATAAATCATAATATCATTAATCAAAATCAAATATTATTAATTATAATCAAATCAAATCAACTAAATATGAGTCATAAATCAACTAAACCAATTTTATTTTAATATAGTTACAAGATGAAAATTAAGGTTACTACTTAAAGCAAAAATGGTAAATTTTGAATAGTGAATAGTGAACTGTGAATAGTAATAGTAATAGTAAAACGTAAATAATAACGGTAAATAGTAAATTGTGAATAGTAATGGTAAATAGTAAATTGTGAATAGTAACGGTAAATAGTAAAACGTGAATAGTAAAGGTAAATAGTATAACGTCTCTCCTAATTATTAAACACTAGCTCAACGATTACACTAGAATAAGTCCATGATGTTATGCCGATTAATTAAAATATAGAGAAAATTTTTCACAAAAAAGAAATTTATTCCCATCAAAATAAAAATAGTCATGCATTCCCAAATTTAAGGGCCCACAATTATAAATAACAATTAAAAATAAATAAATCAAATAAATAAAATAATAAAAATAGTCAGGCGAGTAGAAACTCGCTCAAACGACATCCATAACTCAATCCTGAGCGAGCTACCGAGCACGCTTGAGCGAAGGAAGCCATATGCATCAGGTCTTTATTTCGCTTGAGCGAGATAGTCTCGCTTGAGCGAGATAGTCTCGCTTGAGCGAGATAGTCTCGCTTGAGCGAAATCGCTCCAGAACCTAAACTCCCCTCACTGGCTTGGGCAAGTCATATTCGCTTGAGCGAAATAGGCACAGAATCGTTTTCCCCGGCCCTCGCTCGAGCGAGACCGAATTTGCTTGGGCGAGATTCGTCCAGTAACTACCTCCCCTGTTACAGGCACGTCTCGCCTGAGCGGGAATCATCCCCGCTTGAGCGAGGCTGATACAGGAACAATTCCTCTGGCTCTTGCTCGAGCGAGACTAAATCCGCTTGAGCGAGATTGGGCCAGAGGCCACACTACTGATACAGAGGACTCTTGCTTGAGCGAGAATCCACCTCGCTTGAGCGAGTTATGCAGTACATACATAATGACTCAAAATTCTCACACACAACTGGTTATATTTGCACCTTCAAGTGCATCATTTGACCCAATTCATCCATTTACACCTATTCAAGCATGCATATGAAATTGATTCCAACTAATATGCATTTCAATCCTAATTCCAACACATTAAACACATTCTATTCAAACTTATGATCTACACATTAACAATTCATATCCTAATCATCCAGGAGATGAACAATCCATACACACATGCATCATTCACTTTTCACATGAATAAACATAACCTGCCCATAATAATTTATCGTCTACATATAATATTGGCTCCATGCCAATATACGTCCAATTCATGAAAATTAGCATAGCTATCAACACTTCACTATTTCATCATCATGAGTTTATATCCTCGTCAATTAACATGCAGATTCTAACTCATTACCTATCACATTCATTCATAACTCAAGTTGTCATATTCTAGATGAATCCAACATTCATAAGAAACATATTATAACATCACATACATAAAACACATTACACATGACACACAACGTTTAATTCATAATTTCCTTTACTCCTTGGCATCAATTCTCCGCTTGGCGCACCTCCGGAGCATCAACCACTTCCCTGTCACTGGTTACTAAATTAAAAGAAAACCACAACAAGGATGAGTGTTTGATATCATAATTTCTAACATCCCGGATATTTTAGTAAAATTATGTGTAGCAGAAAATATTGATAAATGTTTGAGTGATTTATTTGATATTTTTACAAATTATTAGGCAATTATAAATAATTAAATGTTGTGAAAGTAAATAAAATTTATTTGATTTATTAATTATAAAAAGGGTTAAATGAGGAGTGATTAGAAGGAGGAAAAGGTTTAATTAAAATTTCCAAAGAAAATATAAAAGAAATGGGGAAGTGACCGGTTAGCCTCTGAGCTTTACATAAAGGTTTCTTTCTCTTTCCTCAATCATTCACTTTTACGCGAACCTTCTTCTTCTTCGTCGGTTTATTTTCTTCTTCTCCTTTCTCCATCGCTGCGAGCTGCATGCTCTGAGGGGAAGTCCATTTCGCATCAAAACCTTGAGATAACTATATTTCTGTGACCGTGGTTTCAAGGTGAGTCCATTGAACCGTTTAAATTTGTGTTACTTCGTCTCTTTCGTTTCCTCCTTTGGACCGAATGGTCATGCATGGCGGGGTAAGGTGCTGATCTCCACTCCTCTTGGGTGTATGAGCCTGAAAATGGTCTTTTGACTGTGAGGGTGGTATGACGTTAACGGGTTTCACATTCCGACCCCGTAGGTAGCAGAACAAACACCGGAGGACTGATTGACGAAGCTGGTGCTGGATTCGGAGGAGAAACCATAAACCCAGCGCTTAGAGGACGTAATCGGCATCAGGAGCAGATTGTCGAAGCTTAGAACCGAGGTAAGGGGGGTGTTCGGGTTATAATTAATTAGAATAGGACATACTTTGAGTCCGAGTCGTTGAAATGATTGTGAACATGGTTAGAAATGATGCTGGATGAAAGTTGTATGTGAATGAGTTATATGTGTATGCATGTATGTATATGGACACCGATCAGTTTAGGATCGTGTGTGTGGCTTAAGATGATTATGAGTTTGAAATATTTGATGCTGTGATAAACGGTGTATAGTGGTAATGTGATGCCGGGCTTGACAAGCAGGTCGCCTGTGTGATGAGTATGTGATGTTGTTAATGGCCACTTATGATATGATGAGAAATGTGAATATGTATGATTGTGTGGTATGGGACGGCCGACGGTATGTATAGCCCCTCATTTCTGGCTCCCGTGGTTTTTGTGCCCAGTTGAGCTACCCAGTGGTCAAGCAGGACCCAGTGGTCAAGGTGGAGAGTCAAGCGGGACTCGGTGAACCAAGCAGGGTTCACGGGGTGTCAAGTAGGACCCCCAGCTGAAGGCCGATCCTTTGGTATCCGGATACCAGGCGTCAATTTTGCCTGAGAGTCAGTGGTGACAATTGATGAATTTAGTATTGTGATGAATATGATTTGCTATATTTGCCGAGTGTGATTTGTTATATTTGCCGAGTGTGAATTGTTATACTTGCCGAGTGTGAGTTACTTGCCGAGTGTGATTTGTTATAATTTCCGAGTGTGATTTGCAATATGATGAAAATGCAATCGGACGGAGTTTGTATTCATGTAATTTGTTAATTTCCGTTCTAGATTAATTATGATGCCAAACACTCACCCTTGTTGTGGTTTTCAATTTAGTAACCAGTGACAGGGAAGAGGTCGGAGCCCTGGAGGTGCGCCAAACGGAGGATTGATGCCAAGGCACCGAGTGATTTTGAATAAATTATGTGTGTAATATATATATTTTGAGTTTTCTGTGTGATGCTACAACATGATTGTGTTGAACTAATTTCAAATCGGTATGGCGACTGATGTGAATATGAATTTATGTTGCTATGTGATCGGTATTAATTTTCATGAGTGTTTGCTGTAGTAAAATTGATTACCGGGCGAATCTCGCCGAGCAGATTCCGTCTTGTCCAAGCGAGGGCCGGTTGATTTGGTGCCTATTTCGCTCGAGTATCCCTCGTGCCCTTCCGAGTGAAGATTAGAATGTTTCCGAGTGAAGATTAGGATGTTTCCGAGTGAGGTATGGCCGAGAGAACCTCTTCCGAGTAAAGTAAGGTTTGGGTATTTTTTGAGTGATACATGACCGAGAGAACCCTTTTCTGAGTGAAGGTTAAGCTGTTCCCGAGGGAGAGATGACCGAGTAGACCCCATTGCCGAGTGAAACCCGACTTGTGAATTTTCCTTGTAGGTCTTGTTATCCGCTCAGGTTTAAAGTGTAGCATTCACTCAAGCGGGTCGGAACTCGCCTAAGCGACTTTCTCGGGTTTCGCCTAAGCGAATCAGGGTCTCGCTTAGGTGAATGACCCCTGTCTTCATCTTTCTCCTTCCGCTGATTGTAATCAATCCCATTTTATTAATGGATTTATTTCCGATCGGTCATTATTTTGAATATGCTTTTATTATTTTGAATGTAATTAAGAAAAGTAAATATTATTTTATATTAAGACCTAATTAATTATTAGTAAAATCGAAAAAAATTATTACAAAAAATGATTAAACGGTTGTAATTAAATGGAAAATTGACGCGGGTCGTCACAGTTGGTATCAGAGCGGTTCTTTCTAGAGCCGGGTGTATGGGTGAACCCAGTAATTTGTGTTGAGTCTTATACTGGGCTGTTTTTGCATTCTATTGCATTGTGCTTGTGGTTGTTTGTGCAGCTTGGCATCATTCCCTTGGCACTCCAGCGGTGTTGTATTTTATATGTGTGAGGTAAATATCCGACTCCCTGGTAAAGCATTGGTTATTAATGGTGATGTGTTTGTTCATTGTAGAATTACATTATGGCTGAAGGGACTAGTTCTGGTGGAGGAGATGACTTCATCTCAAAGTTTTCCCAATTGATGAGTAGGACCGAATCTGGTCCCACTCTTGATAAATTCCTGAAAAGGAATCCCCCTGCCTATAAAGGAGGGCATGATTACGATGGGGCGTATGTTTGGATAAGGGAAATCGAACAAGCTTTTGAATATTTCGAGTGCTCGGAGGAGCAGAAGGTTCAGTTTGCTACTTACCAGTTGAAGGACGAGGCTAGGATATGGTGGTCTCAGACTAAGGTACAGATGAAAGCGGCGAGTGAATCGTTAGCGTGGGCGAATTTCTGAAGGAGGTTTCTTGTCAAGTACTTCCCGGATAATTACAAAATTCAAAAGGAAATGGAGTTTCTGAGGCTGGAATAGGGCCGAATGTCAGTGGCCGAGTACACTACTAAGTTTGATGAGCTGTGTGACTTCTATCACCCTTTCTCATTGGAAGGAATCGAGGGTAGTAAGTGTGCCAAGTATGAAGCGGGATTGCAAATTGAACTTCGCAGTGTTATTGTGCCGATGGAGATTCGGGATTATCTGACTCTGGTAAACAAGGCCAGGCTGACGGAGGAAGTGCAACTACAGAGGACATTTTTGCCGAAAGATAAGAGGCCGCTGAAGGCAAGAGGGTTCAGCTTCAAGAAGATAGGTCAGTTCTTTCGTGGCGGTTAGTCTTTCGCTACGTCTTCTTCCTCATCGGGTCGGGGTTCCATTGGCCGTTCTGGTAGTCAGTCGTGTAGCCGTGCGTGCTACAATTATGGTAAGAAGGGCCATATTGTAAAGTACTGTCCAGCCAGTCAGATCGTTTGTTTCCAATGTGGACAACCGGGACACCTTAGGCCCGATTGCCCACAGAGGCAGCAACCGAGTGGGCATGGCAACCGAGCCAACACTTCTGGGACTCGGGGTGCTAATTTTCCGAGAGGAGGTAGACACGGTGCTGGTCGTGGAGGCCAACACTCGGGGAGGTCAGACGCTCAATCCAGTGGCGCTCAGAATGTTATGGTCGGGCGAGTATTTGCTTTTGATGCCTCGAAAGTTGCAAGGACCGACAACTTGGTACGGGGTAAGTGCCTTATCCATGGCTATCTCGTAGATGTAATTTATGATTTGGGTGCGACCCATTCTTTTATCTTTGAGAGCTGTGTACGACGGCTTGGTTTGCCGATTGTGTTAATGGAGAACGCTCTTAGTGTCTCCACTCCTACTGGCTCCACTTTCCGTGCAACCACTATGTGTGAGGAGTTACCGATGCAAGTTGAAGATCGTACTTTCCTGGTGAATCTGATTTGTATGCCATTGAAGAACCTAGATATTATCTTAGGTCTCGATTGGTTAGCTGCTAACCATGTTATGGTGGACTGCTATCGGAAGACTATCGTTTTCTCCCAGGAACTTGACACCAAGAACGTGGTGAGTGATGTCTCCGCCACCTATGTTGTTTTATTTACTTTGGAGGGTTGGTATAATCTTATGCCGAGTGATATTCTGGTAGTATGTAAATTCCCTGATGTATTTCCGGAAGAAATTTCGGAGTTGCCTCCCAGTCGGGAGATTGATTTTTCCATTGACTTGATTCCCGGGGCCGAACCTGTGTCCCGTGCACCTTATAGGATGTCTTCAGTGGAATTGACCGAAGTGAAGAAGCAAGTGAACGAGATGCTAGAGAAGGGCTTTATCCGACCGAGTGCTTCACCATGGGGCGCTCCAGTACTATTGGTAAAGAAGAAGGACGGTAGTATGCAGATGTGTATCGATTACCGACAGTTGAATAAATTGACGGTTAAGAATAAATATCCGTTGCCATGGATCGACAATTTGTTGGATCAGTTGTGAGGCACTGTTGTATTTTCTAAGATCGACTTGAGGTTGGGATATCACCAAATACGAGTGAAGTCGGAAGATATTCCGAAGATGGCATTCCAGACTCGGTATGGACAATTCGAGTATGTTGTAATGCCCTTTGGAGTGACGAATGCTCCTGCTATCTTCATGGACTACATGAATCGGATTTTTCAACCGTACTTGGATCGGTTTGTGGTAGTATTCATCGATGACATACTGGTGTACTCGAAGTCGATTGAGGAGCACGCACAACATCTTCAAGTTGTTCTGCAGATATTGCGTGAGAAAATTTTGTACGCTAAGTTATCCAAATATGATTTATGGGAAGGAAGTGTACAATTCTTGGGGCATGTGATTTCCCGAGAGGGAGTATCGGTCGATCCATCTAAGATTGAAGCGGTTATGGCTTGGGAAAGGCCTAGGTCGGTAACTGAAATTAGGACTTTCCTCGGATTGGCTGGGTATTATCGTCGCTTCATTGAAGGATTTTCTCGTATAGCGCTTCCTTTGACTCGGTTGACGAGAAAGGAGAGTCCATTTGTATGGTCGGAAAAGTGTGAATTGAGTTTCTAGACTCTTAAGCGGTGTTTGACGACTGCCCCTGTGCTTGCACTACCTGACGTGACGAAGGAATTTGTAGTGTATTGTGATGCATCTAAGTTTGGTTTGGGATGTGTGCTGATGCAGGATGACCGGGTGATTGCCTATGCTTCAAGGCAATTGAGACCGCATGAACAGAATTATCTGACTCATGACCTTGAGCTTGCGGCGGTAGTGTTTGCGTTAAAGATTTGGCGCCATTATCTATATGGGTCTCGCTTTGTGGTATTTAGTGACCACAAGAGTTTGAAGTACTTATTTGATCAGAAGGAACTCAACATGAGACAAAGGAGATGGGTGGAGTACCTAAAGAATTATGATTTCGATTTGAGGTACCACCCGGGTAAAGCAAATGTTGTTGCCGATGCGCTGAGTAGAAAGGTATTGCATGCGGCTTTCTTGATGGGCAAAGAGCAAGAACTGTTGGAGAGCTTTCGGGATATGAACATTGGAGTTGTTATGACCACTCCGAATCAAATGACAGTCAGAATGTTGAAGATCTCCAATGAATTTCTGGAATCTTTAGCTGTGGCCCAAAAGGACGATGAAGAGTTGCTGGAACTGCTTGACACTCAAGCAAGAGGAAAAGATATGGAATTATCCCAAGGTAACGATGGAATTTGGAGATTCCGAGGCCGAGTGGTGGTGCCTGCAAAAGGTGATTTCAGGTAAGCCGTGCTAGCTGAAGCACATAGAAGTTCTTTGAGCATTCATCCGGGTATTACCAAAATGTACCACGATTTGAAGAAGGAATTCTGGTGGTCGGGAATAAAGAAGGCAATAACCGAGTATGTGAAGTCTTGTGTGATATGTCAGAAATGCAAGGTTGAACACCAGAGACCCCCAGGTTTACTTCAACCTCCTGAGATTCTGATTTGGAAGTGGGAGAGTATTACTATGGATTTCGTATCTGGGTTACCTTGTACCCAATCCGGGTGTAATGCAATCTTGGTGATTGTAGACCGATTGACCAAGAGTGCTCACTTCTTGGCTATGAACATGAAATGGTCATTGGACCGACTGGCTAGACTGTACATTACGGAGATTGTAAGTTGCATGGCGTACCTTCAAGTATTATTTCCGATCGGGATCCTCGATTTACTTCTAGATTTTGGGGAAGTCTGCAGCAAGAATTGGGTACTGAGTTCAGCTTATCATCCACAGACCGATGGTCAGTCGGAACGGACTATACAAACCTTAGAGGATATGCTGAGAGCCTGTGTATTGGAGTAGGGTGGCTCATGGGAAAGATATTTACCCTTGGTGGAGTTTGCATATAACAACAGCTACCACAGTAGCATTGGGATGGCTCCGTATGAAGCTCTATATGGTCGGAGGTGTCGTACACCATTGTGTTAGAATGAAAATGGCGATGCCATTCATTTGGGGCCCGAGTTAATCCAGGAAATGAATGAACAGGTTGCTCTAATCCGAGAGAAAATGAAGATTTCCCAAGACCGACAGAAAAGTTACTATGACAATCGGCATAGACCACTTGAGTTTCAGGTGGGTGACTGGGTATTTCTGAAGGTTTCACCGACCAAAGGTGTAGGTCGGATATTGAAGAGTCACAAGCTTAATCCGAGATACATTGGGCCGTATCAAATTTTGGAGAGGATCGGTGATGTTGCTTACCGACTGGATCTTCCCCAGACGTTAACTAATATTCACAATGTGTTTCACGTGTCACAACTCCGAGCGTACATTCTGTGTGACTCCATGATTGTGCCAAGTGATTCTATCGAATTGAAGGAGGACCTAAAGGTGGAAGTTACACCGATCGGTATTGAGGAATATCAGACCAAAACGGTTAAGGAACAAGGAAGTGCCATTGGTAAAGGTTAAGTGGCAGAATTTGAATGGGGTAACCTACACGTGGGAATTGGAATCAGACATAAGACGGGTGTACCCCAATCTTTTTCAATAGATGCGTTGATTTCGGGGACGAAATCCCTTTTTAGGGGGGGTGGATGTAACATCCCGGATATTTTAGTAAAATTATGTGTAGCGGAAAATATTGATAAATGTTTGAGTGATTTATTTTATATTTTTACAAATTATTAGGCAATTATAAATAATTAAATATTGTGAAAGTAAATAAAATTTATTTGATTGATTAATTATAAAAAGGGTTAAATGAGGAGTGATTAGAAGGAGGAAAAGGTTTAATTAAAATTTCCAAAGAAAATATAAAAGAAATGGGGAAGTGACCGGTTTTCCCCTGAGCTTTACATAAAGAAGGTTTCTTTCTCTTTCCTCAATCATTCACTTTTACGCGAACCTTCTTCTTCTTCGTCAGTTTATTTTCTTCTTCTCCTTCCTCCATCGCTGCGAGCTGCATGCTCTGAGGGGAAGTCCATTTCGCATCAAAACCTTGAGATAACTATATTTCTGTGACCGTGGTTTCAAGGTGAGTCCATTGAACCGTTTAAATTTGTGTTACTTCGTCTCTTTCGTTTCCTCCTTTGGACCGAATGGTCATGCATGGCGGGGTAAGGTGCTGATCTCCACTCCTCTTGGGTGTATGAGCCTGAAAATGGTCTTTTGACTGTGAGGGTGGTATGACGTTAACGAGTTTCACATTCCGACCCCGTAGGTAGCAGAACAAACACCGGAGGACTGATTGACGAAGCTGGTGCTGGATTCAGAGGAGAAACCGTGAACCCAGCGCTTAGAGGACGTAATCGGCATCAGGAGCAGATTGTCGAAGCTTAGAACCGAGGTAAGGGGGGGTGTTCGGGTTATAATTAATTAGAATAGGACATACTTGAGTCCGAGTCGTTGAAATGATTGTGAACATGGTTAGAAATGATGCTGGATGAAAGTTGTATGTGAATGAGTTGTATGTGTATGCATGTATGTATATGGACACCGATCAGTTTAGGATCGTGTGTGTGTGGCTTAAGATGATTATGAGTTTGAAATATTTGATGCTGTGATAAACAGTGTATAGTGGTAATGTGATGCCGGGCTTGACAAGCAGGTCGCTTGTGTGATGAGTATGTGATGTTGTTAATGGCCACTTATGATATGATGAGAAATGTGAATATGTATGATTGTGTGGTATGGGACGGCCGACGGTATGTATAGCCCCTCATTTCTGGCTCCCATGGTTTTTGTGCCCAGTTGAGCTACCCAATGGTCAAGCAGGACCCAGTGGTCAAGGTGGAGAGTCAAGCGGGACTCGGTGAACCAAGCAGGGTTCACGGGGTGTCAAGTAGGACCCCCAGCTGAAGGTCGATCCTTTGGTATCCGGATACCAGGCGTCAATTTTGTCTGAGAGTCAGTGGTGACAATTGATGAATTTAGTATTGTAATGAGTATGATTTGCTATATTTTCCAAGTGCAATTTGTTATATTTGCCGAGTGTGAGTTACTTGCCGAGTGTGATTTGTTATAATTTCCGAGTGTGATTTACAATATGATGAAAATGCAATCGGACGGAGTTTGTATACATGTAATTTGTTAATTTCCGTTCTAGATTAATTATAATGCCAAACACTCACCCTTGCTGTGGTTTTCAATTTAGTAACCAGTGACAAGGAAGAGGTTGGAGCCCTGGATGTGCGCTAAGCGGAGGATTGATGCCAAGGCACCGAGTGATTTTGAATAAATTATGTGTGTAATATATATATATTTTGAGTTTTCTGTGTGATGCTACAACATGATTGTGTTGAACTAATTTCGAATCGGTATGCCGACTGATGTGAATATGAATTTATGTTGCTATGTGATCGATATTAATTTTCATGAGTGTTTGCTGTAGTAAAATCGATTACCGGGCGAATCTCGCCGAGCGGATTCCGTCTTGTCCGAGCGAGGGCCGGTTGATTTGGTGCCTATTTCGCTCGAGTATCCCTCGTTCCCTTCCGAGTGAAGATTAGAATGTTTTCGAGTGAAGATTAGGATGTTTCCGAGTGGGGTATGGCCGAGAGAACCTCTTCCGAGTAAAGTAAGGTTTAGGTATTTTTCGAGTGATACATGACCGAGAGAACCCTTTTCTGAGTGAAGGTTAAGCTGTTCCCGAGGGAGAGATGACCGAGTGGACCCCATTGCCGAGTGAAACCCGACTTGTGAATTTTCCTTGTAGGTCTTGTTATCCGCTCAAGTTTAAAGTGTAGCATTCGCTTAAGCGAGTCGGAATTCGCCTAAGCGACCTTCTCGGGTTTCGCCTAAGCGAATCAGGGTCTCGCTCAGGTGAATGACCCCTGTCTTCATCTTTCTCCTTCCGCTGATTCTAATCAATCCCATTTTATTAATGGATTTATTTCCGATCGGTCATTATTTTGAATATGCTTTTATTATTTTGAATGTAATTAAGAAAAGTAAATATTATTTTATATTAAGACCTAATTAATTATTAGTAAAATCGAAAAAAATTATTGTGAAAAATGATTAAACGGTTGTAATTAAATGGAAAATTGACGCGGGTCGTCACATAATTAATCTAGAACAGTAATTAAATAACAAGGTACATGATTACTACAGTGCTATCACTAATACTCATTCGCTAATTTTACCTTGTGCAATTAATTTCACATTTCATTATCCACCAATTCGTAGTTACAGATCCTTAACTTCATTCAAATTTCAGTATCATCAAGTGCAATTCACAACTAACTAATGTAATATAACACATTCACATCATCACACAATGCCAACAATTTCATCGAATAGCACAACTGACTCTCTCATGAATTCGACGCCTAGTATCCAGATACTAAAGGATCGACCTTCAGCTGGGGGTCCTACTTGACACCCCGTGAACCCTGCTTGGTCCACCGAGTCCTACTTGACTCTCCACCTCAACCACTGGGTCCTACTTGACCACTGGGTAGCTCAACTGGGCACAAAACCACGGGAGCCAGAAAACGAGGGGCTATACATACCGTCGGCCGTCCTACACCACATTACATAATCATACATATACATCACATTCTTCATAACACACATCATGTAGCTATCAATAACCTATCATACTTATCAAATGGGCGACCAACTTGTCAAGCCCGCCATCGTAATGCCACTATACACATCAATTTATCAAAATTTAGAACATTTTAATTTAATAATCACTATAAACTATCTACAATTCACATTCATATAGGCATACACATACAAGTTTCATTTAGTAACTTTTCTCAGCCTTACAATGTCTAGTTAGACGATCCGAATCTGATGTACACCCTTATTCTAATTAATTACGATCCGAACACCCCCTTACCTCGATTCCAAGCTTCGATGATTTGTTCTTGATGTCGGTTGCGTCCTCTAAGTGCTTGGTTCAAGGTTCTACTTCCGAATCCAACACCCGCTTCGTCACTCGATCCTCCGACATTCGTTTCGCTACCTATGGAGGTCGAAATGCAAAACCCGTTATCGTTATACTACTCTCATTGTTTTAAATATCATTTTCAAGCTCACATGCACTGGAGGAGTAGAAAACAGAAGCTCCTCCCACCATGCATGGTCATCGGCTAGAGAGAGAAAGTGAAGGGAGAGAGAGACAACTCAATTTTAATGGGTCCATTGTGCTTACCTTGAAGTCACGATCTTGAAAACGTGGTTACTTTGAAGCTTTGACATAGAATGGACCTCCCCTTGGAGCATGCAGCTTTCGGCAATGGTGAGGGAGAAAAAGAAGAAGAAGCCCGCGTGTGAATGAAGGAGAAGAAGGTGAACTTTGATTATTTAAGACTCAGGGGAAAAATAGTCATTTCCTACTTCTTTTATATTTTTCCTTTAAAGTTTTAATTAAAACTTTTACTTTTAACCCTTAGTGGTAACTTTTAAATTTACCCCCTTCTAATTGCACCTCTTTTAATTATGTAATTAACCAATCAAATAAATTTATTTAATTCCATAATAGTTAATTATTTATAATTGAATTGATAATAACAATAAAAATTCCAAAATCTCAAATAAATCTCTAAGACAATTATTAATATTTTTCGCAATCAAAATTTTAACTAAATTATCCGGGATGTTACAAATAGTAATAGTAAATAGTAATTTACTATTTAAATAGTAATTTACTATTGAAATAGTAATTACTATTGAAATAGTATTTTACTATTCAGAATAGTAACTTAAAATAATATTATTTCCAGTATAATAATATATTTCTAAAAACGATATGAAAATAACCCTAAAAAATATAAAAGAGAGGTATTCTTACCTTAGGATTTTAGCAGAACCTTCTTCCATAAAAATTTATTTCTCTCTCTTACTTCCACCACTATCTCACTAGCACTATTATATTAAGAAAACTTAATCTAAAATTGTGAATTCTAAAAAGAAGAATTCCTTCGGTATTTGTAGGAAGGAAAATTACTATGCATTCCATTATTTTAATATAAAAGTACTGTGTATTTTTTGAAATTTAAAACCTGGTTACTGTGCATCTTTTGAAAATTTTATATACGCATAGTATTTTGCATAGTAAATTTCGGCTGAATTATTAAGCCAAATAGTAACCTTTCACTCGGTATATTTTAAATAATCAAAATCGACCCTTTTTGAACTTTAACGATATTATATCAGTTCTTACTAATTTTATGATAAGGAATATAAAGCTTAAATTTTAAAAATCTAAAATTTTCTGCTAATAAAAATTTATTGATACGTTTCCAATTTTTTTAACGATTGGAAAAAATCAAGATTTTTCTCAAACCGATCATTTTTAGAAAAGTCTACTTGAAATGGATCTTAGACAATTTTCTTATAATTTAAATTCACTTTCTTGTAAATATTTTTAATTTTAATTAACTTTATATGAATTTAAAATTATTTAAAATATATTATTTTATTAAAATATTTCAAAATTTTCAAAAAATTCCAAAAAATCATAAATATTATATAGATTAAAAAGTTCTAAAGAACCATAGTCTAATTCCTTCAAAATTTTATTTTAAAATTCTAATAAGAGTTAAATCTTAAATATGTAAAAATATAAATATAAGAACATAAAATAAAAATAGTGAATAATAAAGATATTAAAAATTCTTAATATAATTTTCTTAATTAGTGAATACTAATTAAGTCATTTTAAAATTCTCATTCAGAAATATTTTCATTTTATTATTATTATTATTTTATTTTAAAAAAATAAATAATTAAATATAAATACAAAAATTTCAAAAAAATGATAATAATAAACTGACTTATAGTAAGTATTTCTCATGAAATATATATTAATATTTATTTTCTATTTGTGTTGAAAATAGGATGTTACATAAGCCACATCACTGATCCGCTCCAGCACCAAATAAGGACCAATGTATTTTGGGCTCAACTTCTGACTCCGGATAATCCTACCAACACCCTTAGTATAAGAGACTCTTAGAAACACCCGATCCCCTGACCCGAAACTCCAATGGCCGATGTTTACTATCATAATAACTCTTTTGTCTGTCTTGAGCCACCTTCATCTTCTCTTTGATCATACCCATTTGCTCAGTCATCTATTGGACCATTTCTGGCCCGAACACCAATGCATCACTACTATTCACCCAATATAAAAGAGTACGACACTTCCTGCTATACAGAGCCTTATATGGCACCATACCAATGTTGTTATGAAAAATGTTATTATAAGTGAACTCAATAAGAGATTGTTAGTGGGAGACACCATTGTTCCTTAACCTTTGATGTTTGTTAGAGGTCATCTTTGATGATGCAACCTTCTCATTCCATTAACACTAAGTCTCACGTGTAGATCTGAAGGGGGCACGCTTTCGGGAGAAGTTGCAAGATGTTAGAGGTCAATTAGCAAATATGCATGGACTATAGAGCCAATTCACGTTAAGTTGAATGTCAATAGTAGTAGTAGTAGTATAAAGGATTTAACATAAAAATATATGTATCATGCCTAATGATTCTTTGAGATTCAATCAACTAAACTTTTCATAAAAAAAAATCAAGTTTTTGAACATAGATTATAGCTTATTATAATCTATTTTACCTTCAACATTTGAATACCAATAAAAAAATCAATATTTTAATAAAAAAATCATTTACCTCATTCATTAATATCATACTATTATTGTAATAATTTTCACTAGTAATTGTATATATCACACTATTTATATATTGAATATTTAATCAAATAATTCATATTTGAACCAATAATATAAAGATTTCAAACATTTTTTAAAAAATTGCCTAAAAATTATATTTTATATAAAGAAAAATCTATAGAAATTAGGTAAAGATGTCACATTTAAGGAGATGACTTTTCAATGACTTAAATTGTTAATTATATATATATATATTGTTAATATATATATATATATATATTGTTAATATATATATATATAAATTGTTAATATATATATATATATAAATTGTTAATATATATATATATATATATAAATTGTTAATTTCATATATATATATATATATATGTATATATTTCATCTTTCCCTTTTGTCATGAGAAAGGTAAAATTGTATTTCCTACCTAATGAATTCAAGTAATAAAATTTTATTGGTAACAAATAAAGAATTAAATGATGATGTGTCAGTTTGGTGTAATGGACTTATCATTTTTTTTGAAGAGTTTATGACTTTTTAGAAAATACTATGGTTGTTTAATGAACATTAAAGATGGAGTGATTATAACTTTTAAAAAATTATAAGCTCCCACTTTTTGAAAAGTTACCTTAGAAGTCATACACATCCTTATTAATTACTTAGTTATCTTATTTACCTTTTTTTTTATGACAACTTTTATCTCTCACCCAATTAAAATATTATACTAGCATTGTCTTTAAATATAAAATCTTTTTTACCTGATTCACGCGTATAAAGAATATTGGTTAATTTAATTAAAATCATTAAATTTGTTTGAAATATATTATAATTTTCTAAAATTGCGATTATGACTCATTATTTAACTTTTTTATATATTCTTTCTCTATCTGCTATCCAATTATTATAGGAGGAATAAATAATATAATTGATGTATATAATTTATTGTTATATTGATTTTAAGAAAAAATTACACATTAATAAGTGTATTTTAGTAAAAAAAATAACTAATGACAAGCTTTTTTTATTAACGGGGCAGTTCAAAAAAAATTATGAAAATGGGGTCTTTTTTTAAAAAAATTCATGTCCGGGGCTCTTTTGTATGTCGTACGAGGCCCACACGACATACAAAATCGTATGTCCCACATGCGACACCAGCAGAACATGACACGTGGCTGTGTCGTATTTGGCTTGGACGACACAACCATTGTCAGTGGTTCAAATATACAACTGCAGACAATTAGTCCCCCAAAAGGTGACAATTTGACACGCTAAACAATTGTCAGCGGTTCAAACTCTTAACCGTTGACAATAATACTAAAATCTATAATATAAATAATTTTTTTGACTTATTGTGATATACATAAATAAATTTAAAATACAATGTATTAAATAACACAAATATTTAACTAAAATACTATATTTTTATAAAATCAATTATTTTGAATTTAATTAATTTTGATATTAGATATAGTAGATTTGATTTAAATAAATATAGTATTTTAGTTAAATTTCAAAATTTTGGGTATTAAATATAGTGGATTGGTTTGAAATAAATATATCATTTGATTCAAATATTTGTATTATTTGATGTATTTCATTTTAAATTTACTTATGTATTTTGATTTTTTTTTAAATAATTTAAATCTTAGATTTTAGTATTATTGTCAGCGGTTAAGAGTTTGAACCGCTGACAATTGTTCAACATGTCACATTGTCACCTTTGGGGGACTAATTGTCCGCGGTTGTAAATTTAAACCGCTGACAATGGTTGTGTCGTCCAAGCCAAATGCGACAGCCATGTGTCATGTTCTGCTGGTGTCGCATGTGGGACATACGATTTTGTATGTCGTGTGGGCCCCGTACGACATACAAAAGAGCCCCAGACATGAAATTTTTTTAAAAAAGACCCCATTTTTATAATTTTTTTTGAACTGTCCCATTAATAAAAAGCCCTAATGACATGTAAATTTGAAAGAAAATCTATATTAAAGGACAAATTTATTCTAAAAAAAGTCTTATATTTAATGACAAAGGTAGTATATCTTTTAAAGTTATTTAATATGATTTAAATTAGTTTTAACAGATAGTTCTATTACAATAAGTTTTTTTAAAAAATTATAAACTACTAAAAAAAATTTAAAGTTTATTTTTACCAAGTAAATCCAACACATTTTTAGGTAGATAAGACATGGGTTAAATCTTCTTAATTAGCATCATTAAAAACGAAACATGTCCAACCAGCAAGCAATGATGAGAATAGAAGCTTGGAATTAACTAAAAAGAAACAAGTTTCAACCCGCTGTTTTAAAATACCCAAGTTGCAAAACAAGGACTAGTCGCGTTGCTTTCGTATACTTTTGACGATGAAATAAAAGGTAACTAGAAAAAGCTGAATCCGTTGTAACCATTCACTCATAATAATACCCAAAAAAAAGTTTTTGTTATTTTTTAATGTCACTGTCAAATACATCCAAAAAAATATCAGTATATAGTTGAAAGACCATTATGTAAATACATCATTAAATTTTAACGCATTTTATGACTTTAATGAGTAAAAAACTTTACCTAAATATTATGTAAAAAAAGTACCATTTAAGATGATAAAACTAGGTACATATTGATCATTATCCAAATTTTTAATAATAAATATATTATTAATGTTATAAATTAATATTTCTCATTATAATGACTATTATTGCTTAAACGGTCTCTTATAATAATAGTGTATTGATATTTTTTATGTGGCACGGTCTTACTTTACAGTTAACTAAGAATTTTATATTTTATAGTCTTTGTTATAAATTAGGTAGGTGAATTAAATATGTTAATAAATTTGATAGTTTATATTTTACATATTAAAAAAATCATACATTAAAAGTAAAAAAATAAATAATAATAAATAGAATAATTTAGAATTCACAATTATACAGCTAAAAATTAGACTAAAAATCAACATTATCATAATTTTATGGGATTATAAATGTAATTAATTTCCAGAAAAAAATAAAAATAAATGTAATTAAGCAAATATATTTCAATTATTGAACATGAATAGTTGGCATTTGTCAAATTCAAAACGAAACAAAACCACCGTAGCATGAGTAAGCAAGTTGAAACTTGAACCTCTCTCCCTCCAAATTATATATTCTCTCTCTCTCTCTCTCTCTCTCTCTCATCCTCACGCATCTCTCACAACACCACAATATCCCATATCTCTCTCTCTCTCTTTATAAACTTGGTATTTTGTGTGTTTGTGTAAGCACAATTATTTTCCATAGAGGGAACTACGATGCTACAGGTGGATTTGGAATCACTGGTTTCAGCGTGCACCGGAGGATCCAGCGATCGGAAAATCGCCTGCGAGACGCTCGCCGACGATCACAACACGGATCCACCGCCGGAGCCTCATCCTGATTCGCCGCCGGAGTCGTTTTGGCTCTCCAGGGATGAGGAATACGACTGGTGGGATCGCAACGCCGTTTACGAGCGCAAAGAATCCACCAAAGCCAATTCAAATTCCAATTCAACAAACTTGAACCCTACAGGTTCGAACTCCAACTCCAACTCGCAACGTTTCTCTTTGAATCTCAAGTCCAAAGCAGCCATTATTGGCTTACCTAAGCCTCAGAAAACCTCTTTCGTTGACTCAAAAAACCGCCGCAACCACAACATTAGGTTGTTCCCTAAACGGAGCGTGTCCGTCGGAAAATCGGAGTCGTCGCTCGTCGAACCTTCGTCGCCGAAAGTGTCTTGCATGGGGAGAGTCAGATCCAAGCGCGATCGAAACCGCAAGTTGAGAACTTCACAAACCTCTGAAGCCAAAGAAAAACCGGAAACTGCGAGAAAACCAGGTTTCTTCGAGAGTTTTCGTGCTATTTTCCGCTCCGGTCGAAGGGAAAAACCGGACCGAAAAACCGAGGGTTCGACCTGGAGGAAGAGCGTGAAGTGCTCGAAGGCGCGGGACAGTACGTCGAGCGTGAACGACGTGTCGTTCGAGGAGTCGATCTCGCGAAGCAGCGTGTCGGAGAGTGAACCGCCCGGTTTGGGTGGCATGATGCGGTTCGCGTCTGGGAGAAGGTCTGAATCGTGGGGAGTAGGTGATTCGGAAACCCACGTGGCGCGATAGTATTGGCTGAAGATAACCGTTCGCCGAGGGCAACCACGAAGTGGGCCCTTCGTGGAATTGATAAAAGCTCGCGACTCGCGAGTCTTTTATGTGGGGCCCAATCGTTTTGAAGAGTTGATAAATGGATGACGTGGCACCTTGATCAAACAAAGTTACTGCTTACTACTACTGTTGTGTTTAGTGTTTTTCTCACTTAAAAGTTTTGTAAATATACACTAGTTATGAGTGTTTTTCATTTTGAGGTGTAAATTTTCTCTTGTTAGTTTCAATAATTGTACCAAATATGAATTGTCTCAGGGTGCATGCGGTAATTAAAACACGTTTAAAATAATTAAACCTACCACACAATATAGTGATTAACTTCTTAGTGATGCTTGTTCACGTTAATCATATCATATTCGAATTTACCTCATCTCTTAAGCTAACAACAAGCTATATTTTCTTTTAGTATATTCACAAAAAAATGATGACAATTAACACGGTGTGGTTAAGGAAAATAAATTTTAAAAGCAGTTTTATAAGATTGGCATTTTTTTCACGAAAGATAAAGTGTATATGTCTTTTGACGCGACACGTACAGAAAAGTCTATAATTTGGGTGTCAAAGCTTGCATCATACGTCTAATGATTTTATATTTCATGCGAACAAAAAGGGTTGAAGCTGCAATCTGATATCGAACCATGAAGTCAATGGAAGACAGGGGGGATATGGGTGCCATCACGTCAAAAGAGAATGACTATACATCCCCCTTCAGCCACCCCCAATCAAATTCAATACCATGATTTCCGTTTATTAAATGTTATGTTGAAGCAACTCTTTCACTAGGTGCTCGATTGATAATTTATTAAGGAAATTAAGATATGAAAATAAAAAAAAATTAATGATTACTATTAATTTTATATATTGATCGAGACAATGAAATATTGTCAACAAGAAAGAATGTTTTGATTATATCATGTTACCTAACATGTATTTAAACCAAACGAATTATGATGAGGCAGTCGACATAAGATTTCTAAGACTAGATAAAAATTAACTTTAGACCCACAACAAAAGAACAACTATTGACTCATAAAAACCGAAAAGAATAATTTAGCTTTGATTCCATATTAAATCCACCACGTTCTGCCTATTGAACCGTGTCCATTCTTTCCCCAAACAACCTCTAAGTTCCAGATTTCCATTTTTATATTTTTTATTTATATCTTTCATCCGTATTGTATTTATTGTAGCTTTGAATATTTTTATATATACTCAAAAATTATTAAACATATAATTATTTGAGTAAATATAACTAAAATATCCTAGATAAAATGTAAACTATAAAACCCGTCACACAAGCCACAACCACAACGTTTCCGTCCTAAGTTATTGTTGAATCATGTTTGCTAGCCGTGGCTATTTTAAATTTTTGGCCACACCCCATACCTTTTTGTTTTCCAGTGTCTTTTTTTTTCTTAAGCAGGTTTGTTTATAATTATTTTTTGTCTTCTAAAAAATTATTTTTTGTCTCTCATATTTTTTCCCCGTATTTATTACACCTTTTCCTTCTTTTCTTTCACATCTTTAATTATTCTATGCACAATATTAATTTGCGGTCTTGTCTTTTTTTCCCTCCCTCTTTCATTTGAGAAATGATTACGTGTTCTAAAATTATTGGTTTTAATTAATATGTTAACAAATGTAATATTATATCATTGCATATTTATTAATTTATATATTTGTCAAGTGTTTTTTTAGATGAAAGTATATAAGGATTTGTTTGAGAAAACTAACTGAAAGCTACAAAGCTAAAAATAAGTTGAAAGCAACTAACTAATCGTATTGGAAGTGTTTAGTAAAATTAGATATTATAGTAGCTAATAAATATAAAATGACATAAAAAATATAAAAACTTGTAAAATTTTTATATACATAATTTGTAACTTTTTTTAGATAATTTAATTAATCTTGAATTTAATAAAATAATGTTTAAGTTTTTCTTTCTTTGTAAAAAATTTATGAAATATATAAATATAAGAAAAAATACATAATTCAAATATCATAATTCATATAAATATTTTTTGTAGAAGTTAAAATTACATACCATAATAAAACAAATATACATAATAATTATAATAATAAATAATGTAAATATCAAATATAATAATAATAATATAACAAATTCATGAAATAATTACCTTATTAAACCAGAATAAAGGTTCAATCTTTAAAAAAATAAATAAATAATAGTATAAAATTATTAAAAATATGAAGAGATAATAAAGTAAGTAGATGAAATAGAAAAACACTAATAGCTAGGTGAAAAGGCTCCACCCATACACTTTTAATTTGCTTAAATTAACGTTTTAGTCATTGATATCAATTTTCAGCTAGTTGAAAGATCATACTAAGTGTCAGTTTGATAAAACTAGTTGAAAAACTAAGTAAAAACTGATAAGGTAACTAATTATATTGGAATATTTTAGTAAAACTAGTTGTTTTAATAATTGATAATATAAAATGACATGTTTAACTATTTAGAAAAAAGTTATTATATATATATAGATAACTTGTAACTTTTTTTAGATATTTTAATTAATATCAAGATTAATAAAATAATGTTTAAGGTTTTTTTCTTTATAACAAAAAAATTCATGAAATATATGAATAAATAAATAACACATAGTTTAAATGTGATGATTCATATAAAATAAGTTTGTTTCACATATTTAATTTTAAGTTTTAATGGGTTAAAATGTGATATGTAATAGTGTCTTGTCTCATTTTCCACCCACAGAATTAGGTTTTGACTGGTGAGATTCAAAGAAGGAGCAAAGTGTTCACACATGTTATTTGAATGAAATCAACATTGTGATGTGAATAAGATCCCAAAAGCCGAAAGCGAAGGCTTTGCAGATATCTGGAATTGTTTGTTGCAGAGAGATCATGTTCGGATCGGATGATCGTAAAAAAATCAACTAAAAAGGTAAATGCAAATAGCAACCTAACCAGTCTCTTTAAATCGTATCATCCAAAAATATTCCAATTTGTATCAAAAATTATATATATATATATAATATTCTTAAAATTTTAAAATTCCTTATAAAAATATAAGATTGAAGAGTTAACTTTGCGTAATTGGAGCGGAGAGGGAGCCCACAGAACTGTAATCTAACGTGGTGAACCCGGGCTAGCAATATTTTAATCTTGGATTTTAGAGTGATAAATAATTATATAAAATAAAATTTAGAGGATGAAATATAATATCAATTATTATTATTATTATTATTTGAACTGGTCTGGACCGGGGTCTAGAATCCGGTGTGGGACCAGCCACAAGAATGCAAGTGTTTTTAGGGTTTGCACACCGGAACAGTATATATCCGATGTATTAATCCAGTCTCTCAGTGGGAGAGGCCGGTCTTGTTGTCCTGGAGATCCTTCACACCAACGTTTCGCGTTGTAGGGGGGCGAAAGGTGGTGCCACCTGCGAAGATTCTCCGACGCTCAAGTCAGAAGAGTGTATGAACTCAGTGAATACTCAAGCGAAGTAATAGTAGAATGTAAGTTAGAACAACGATACCATGCATGTGTATTCATATGGGCTTCTTATAGTTGAACGTAAGAGAAATGAGTCGTTGGATGCAGGTGGGTCCCTTAGCTCTGATTGCGTGTATATCGTGTCAATCAAAATGGCTCGACTTTCAGAATGTGTCAGGAGGGTAGGTCAATTATCAGAGTACGATCCTCTAGGGAGAGGAGAGGATAATCACCTTTTCCGCATAATCTGCTGACACGCCCACTTACTTTCTGAAGCCATTGATGTGACGTATTTTGCTACAAACAGTGTCTTCGTTGATAAGTTATCAGGGACTCTTCTCTTGCTGTGACTGAAAAGCCAACAGTTATATAAACACCCTGTAAAAATGAACATAGAACCGCTATGGAGAAAATGAATGATGTTGTCGTGGAGTGAGGACGGACGGCCAGACAACGGATATCCGGTGTGGTAATGTTGAACCAGGACACCAGTTTTCCTTATATGAGGTCAGTCTGACGTCACAAGAATGGGGGCCGGTATCCAGACCGGATCATTATTATTATTATTATTATACGTATGATCTGAGTCTCATACCGGTCCCGATACTCACAAATCATAACAGTACACATAAAAACATATTTGGTGTACTTCAACGTAAAAATTAGAGGTGTTCATCATCTAATCCAATTCAAAAAAAACCGTTCAATCGAACTGAAAAAACCGATAAAAAACCAATAACCAAAAAAATCAATATTTTTTAATGGATTGGATTGGATTTCGGTTTCACCTTCAGGAGCCGATCCAATCTAAACCGATCCAAAGTTATTTTTACTAGTAATACTACTTTGGACTTGTTACGTAAAAGTCCAATATTCCTTTGTTTTTATAATTCTTAAAAGTAAAATAGCTTAAGCCCAAATGACAATGTTCAATGTTTCAATTTTATAATTCACGCATAAAACAGTTTGTTAGAGTCAAACTCATGACTGAGTAACCTCTTGTGATTTATTAATAATACACATAAAGACTCTCGGATAAAATAAAGTTTGTACTGTTTGGTTATCTAACAAGTCTGTTCAAGTGTGACAGGAGTTCGTAAAGGGAGTCCGTAAAATTTAATTCGCTCTTGAAATGAAGAAGTCTGTACTCACTCAAAGCTTCATTGAATCAAGACAGTCTGAATCTACAGACCATGAGAAGCCCTCTTTTACTCTTTGAATATTTGAAGAAGAATCTTTCCTTACCAAATTTGAAGCTACATAAACTTTCTCATGTCATCTTTGAAACTATCATAAAAAAGGCAATCAACAGACAATTTGAAGACTTTTTCCTGTATATCAAGAAAACTGTCTCACATGTCTTAAGGTGTCAGAAAAGCTGAACTTGTTCAAAACAAATAGTCTAAAGTCAACTGCTATAGAGTGTACTTGTTTTCTAAAAGTACATAAGCAAAATGGATCTTTTGTTGAAGATTTTTGAAGCAGTCCAGTTAAGGAAACTTCTTTGAAGCATGTGTTTATACTCACTCATAGTACGTTCCTCGAAGAGACCAATATCCTTCAAGCTGAACCAACGGATATTTTTCAGAAGGACTATAAATACAAGAAACTTTCGAATTCAAGATAGTGATGCTGCTCAATTTCATTCTTGAACACTCTTTTGTTTTCTCTCAATAAACCAAAATCTGAAAGACTTTTCTTTAAGTTTCTAAGTTCTTGTATTCACTACTTAAGTCTTCTCTATAGTTCTGCTTCGTGCAGACCTTGACTTATAGTAGTCTGTAGCTCAACGTACCTATGTAAGCATTTCATTGTCTTATATGATGAGTTATTTGGTTGTAACTTCAAACATTTTATTACTTCACCTTGTACATTTTGGTGTGTTGTCAGAATTTGTTAGTGTTGGGAAACACTTGTGGCCTGAAGAGGCTTTCAAAAGAATACTTGGGTCTTTAGCCAAGAATGGCCAGTGTCAAGAATACTTGGGTTTAAACCAGAAATGGCTAGAGTCAAGAATACTGTTGCACTGGGCTGGTGCAGTATTGTAAAAGTGTTTTACAATAGTGAAAAATCATTCAATCTAAAGAGATTGGACGTAGCTTCTGCGTTGGAAGTGAACCAGGATAAATTCCGCTGTGTGATTTTCTGTTCCGTTCTCTAGTTTGTTAAGTTGTTTTCTGTTTAAGTAGTTTGTACTATTCGAAAAAGAGTTTAAGACTTATTCAACCCCCTTTTCTAAGTTCAACTCGGTACCATCACAGTTTAAGCCTAAATGACAATGCCAAATGTTTTAATAGTAATATTTTATGATTCACGCCCATTAATTGCTTAAATTAGAAATAAAGTAAACCTTCACTTCGCTTTGTGATGTTGTAGGTTGTTGGATTTATCATATTATTTTTTGAATTTTTCAGTTAGAATTATCATTTTATTTGTTTGTTACTACTGTTAGTATGTGATTTCTATAGTAAGTGATTTATTTTTAAGGTATTCTTTAAAAACCGAAATCTTATCCATTCCAAACCGATATATATCGGATAGGATCGAATCGAATTTCATGGTACATCTTAATTGATCCAATCCAAACCACGTAATGATTTCTTGATTAGATCAAATGACTTTTGGTCTCAAAACCGATCCAATCCAATTTGTGAACATCCTTAGTAAAAACAATAAAGCAATATGGTATTTTCATCACTTACGCACACTAGTTCTAGCATAAAGCCCCAATGTCAGAATTAATATGATTCACTATTGAGTATAAACTAGGGAATTTGCTAAGGTATGTCAATCAAACACATGTAGTGGTGTTAGGAATGTTTGCGCCTATATCAGCTTTCCCGCCATTTTACTTAAGCGTATTGACATAGGGTGCATTAGGCACGATCCTCACCCAACTCGTGTAAATATCTTACGTTTATTATACTTAATGTACACTCTCCAATCTATTGATTGAACTTTAATATTAATTATTTGGTATTCACTTGAGCATTAGAGTAACTTAAAATATCAGTAGTTATTAGATATGATCATACCAAAATCTTAAAATCCTCATTAAACTTAAAGATATAATATTAGATATCTACTCACTTAACTGGTATAAAAAATAAAAACCAAGATACTCCTGTCCTCATACCAAGTACATATTTGTGTGTGTACATTCCCTTTCTATCTGGGTTAATGAAGGAGATCAGTTAATAGTGGAGGAAAAATCACAAATAACATTTAATAATGTTAAAACATTCAACGGTACATTGTTAACACGTTACCAACAACATAATATACACAGATCAATTAAATCATAAATAAAATCGATTTGGTAGTTCAAAAACAAACCCCAATAATATTCAATTTATCATGTTGACCACTCCTGTAGGATTTGTAGGATACAGTATCTGTTTCAACGCGGCTTTTAAGGGAATACACAATAGTTGATTAGAAAGTCTGAAAAAAAAATTGTTGGAAAAAATGGGTATTTAAAATTTTTCTCATGGTATTGACAAATTTTATTTTATATATGAAACAAATAATTAATGGTGGATTTCATGAATTAAAATTTTCTCACAAAAAAAAAAGTGTTGAGAAATTTTTTTCAATATTTATCTTTATTACATCGATGACCATTGTGCCATTAATAATATATATGTAAAGAGCTAAATTGTGCAATAGTATATGTTAGTAACTTATTGTTGATATTTTTACGAAAAGATGAGCAAAATAGAAAAAAGTTAAAATAGTTGAAAATGAAATTATAGAAAATAATAGTGGTGGGAACCAAAAATAAAGAAACTATCGCTATCAGTTTCAGAAATGAAATCTATTATTTAGTCCTTGGTTTCTAGTTTTCAGAGACAATAGTTCAGTTTTATATGGTCCACAAACAGTTCTGAATGGCCATTTGGACCATTATAAGCCAAGTCCAATCTGACAGCATATGGACCATTTTTTTACAATTACAAAAAATATTGCAACCAATACCAACATAAATGTCATTGGGGGTATTTAGAACAAAAAATTTAAATACATTTTAATATGACCCTTACAATACATTATCATTATTGTTATTATCACTATCATTATTGCTATCAAAACAAATGTTGAGAGAAACTTTCATAGTATGTGTCTTTTGTATATAGTTTTTTTTAACAAATATGTTAAATTAACTAATTGAATATTTGGAGTGGAGGCATTAATATTATATTATTAGTTTTATACATGATATGTTGAAGAATTAGACATAAGAAGAGAAATATTTGAAGCAAATTCAAGAAAATTAATTCCTGGTATATGACCATACCATTATAAGAGTTATGGTCATTACCCATGATGAGCATAGCAGTCTTCATTTTTCAGCTGTGAAGTCAATTAGAGGATTGTTGGCCATTTTGTTTCAAAGGAAGTGTTAAATTGAAAATAAGTTCTGTATAGTATAGATATTAGATTATTAGGATCTTATCTCTTTATTTTTTAATTTTAGGATTTTTAATAATCTTTTTATCTTGATCATAGTTTCCTTAATTAGATTATTTGCTTGGGTTTATACAAGGGGATCTTTAGGAATAGTAGACAACAAAATTTTTATGGGATCAAGATAAAAGTTTAAGGTTCGTAATTTGTAATATTTTTTCTCCTTTGTTTTTACCCTGGGTTTCTCATGCACTAAAGGTAACTAAACTCATTTTCTAAATTCAAAAACAATTTAGAATTGATTTTTCAAGAACTATGAGACTTATTTGAATCTATTTTTTTTGTTCTTTAATATTTGCATACCTTTAGAACCTATTCATCTACTTCTATTCTGTGGATTGATGCAAAAAGACACATTAATAAAGTATAATATCAATTACTAATTGAAAATTTAGATTGATAATTGTTTGAGGGTCAATAGTGAAATAGCATGGTTCAATAAATACTTAATTTATTGTCATGTGGACATATAATCTAATTTAAATGAACCAAGCTTGTGAGTTTATTGATTAAAATTGAATTTCTATGAATCTTTAACATTATTAATAGATTAAATTTGTGGAGCAATTCAAGAGTTGTTTATTAATAAAAGAGTAATCTAATAAACTATTTTGGTTGTTAAAAAAGTAAGTAGAGATTTTTGGTTGCTAAAGCTTGTTACAAACCCAAATGTAGCATTTTTCAAGAGATAAAAGAATTATTTTGTATGTAGATTATTAGTTCAAAAAATCAATCCTAAAATTACTCCTTTAGCTAGGTATGTGCCCATTAAATCCCTTAACTTTTTATTTACTTTATTAGTACATTTCTCTATTTCAATTTAGTTCCTAAACCCCTTTTTCATTTTTGACAAAGAAGTAAATTTTACTAATTTCCGGGATTCAACCCTATTTGTTTTTATTGTTATCTTTTAAAAAAATAAGATTAAAGTTATTGGGTTTGATGCCCACCAAATAGCATTTGATGCATGGGAGGAAAAAAAATGGAGAATCCATTCTGCTTGGTTCCTGTACCATTTTGAAACATCATATTGTGCTCAAAAAACATGCCAAAAAATGAATTAGAACTCATGTTCTAGAATGTCTGTTTTCACTACCTTGAATGAAACAATTGATACTGACTAGTTAAAGCAAGAGACCTCAATAGCAAACAACTTCTAGAAGGCTATAGCAGGAAGCCATTTAGAGGACGTTTGGCTTGGAGGAAAATTCTGTTGGGTGTGGAGGCTTCTGATCTTACGGTTCAACAGAATTTTGATTGTCTCGAAGGGTGTAAAGAATTAATATCAATCTTTAAATTTTTCACTTAAACTTAACTCTGTTTCCTCAACTGTAAACCAAACATCGTTATTTTAAATATTGTAATAGAGAATAATGTTTTATACAACACCAATACTTAACCCAACCCAAAAAAGACCAACAATACGAAATTCATGATAAATAATACTCCGCTATAGTGCACTATTACCTACCGTGATTACATATTCTCAAACACAATATATGGTGACCAATATGCAGAAGTTGTGTTACTATTTGCAAATTGAAATAGAATAGCATTGATAAAGATGGAATCCAAAGCATAATGTTAAAGATTAGAAAAAAATATGATTATTTAAGTTTTATTCTTTTTATTTAGTTTTTTTAAGTTTTTTTCTGTCAATTTACTTTTTTAAGTTTCATATTTTTTTGTCATTTAAAGTTCATATATATTTTTGGTTTTTTTTTAATTTTTGTTTCTGAAATTTAGTTTTTTTAAGTTTTATATTTTTTTGATTTAGTCTTTTATTTTTTCCCTATTAATTTAATCTTTTAAGTTTCAAAATATTTACAAATCTATCCCAAAATCATTGAATAGTTAACACTATTAATATAACTCTAACTTATACTCCTCTCTCCTCCTCCTACCCCATTCCTTCTTCCCTTCTCAGTCTTATCTCTTCCTTTTCTTTCTTCTCACCACCTACCTTTATCACCTCAAAATAGGAATTACCAAAACCTAATAATTAAATGTAATGTCAATTTTTTAAGTTCATATAATAAGAGCGTTTCTTGATCACTTAATAACAATTTAAGAAAAATGTAATTAAAGCTCATGTTCAGGAAGTAAAATCCAAAGATCAATAATTGTTTTTTTTTTAATGTCAAATAGCCATGGTATATATATTGCATAACAATTATCAAATTCATTCACAATTCAACACTTATTTCTCATTTGTTCTTGGTCCTCTCGTGCCATGGCATATATGAATTTTAAGTTTGGATTAATCAATTTTATTTGTTGAATTATTAGATTTGGTAATTCCTAATTTTGAGGTAATGTGGCGGTGGGGGGAGGGGTGGTATTGGTGGTGGACGGTGAGGAGAAATTTAAAAGACTAAATCAGTGTGAAACTTAAATGATTAAATTGACAAAAAAAAATTAAAGGACAAAACCAAAAAAAATATAAAATCCTTAAAAGGACTAATCTAACAAGAACAAAAAAAGAACTTAAAAACTAAACTCAAAAAATATAAAACTTAAAAGTTGAAACAGAGATGATCAAGAAGAATCCTAATGTAAGAAACAAGGGAATTTAGATACCAACTAACAAGGCAGTAGTTAAGTATGCGACATTAAAGACTATATTCAACCGGCATGTGTATACTTGAACTTGGAACGAAAGTAACCAGTATAAGCTTCCAAACTCCCTTGTCTTGTTAGAATCTGCTTATAGAGCATTGGATCAAGAATAAATTGCACACATTACTCTATCAAGTGTAAATTGAAACGTGTAAACTGAATTAGATTAGTGAAGGAACAACCAGTGTCCCAAAATACAAGATAACAAAAAAGAATCAACCAACAACAAACAGGGGACTAAAACACGCTTTAGAACCCTACCCTGAAATAACAAGACAATGGACCAAACTTCGTGCTTGTTCTGTCTCTCCATACAAATTCAGAACAGAACATAAACCATCCCAAAATCCGAACCAAAACAAACCACACAGGTCCATTTCAAACAACCTTAACGACAAATAGGGCATTGAATCAACCCATTCTCATTACACTGACCACACCTCACCGTCTTCTTGTGCTCCACATCCAAAACCTTACAACTTCCATTACATTCATTGCACATCATAAACCTCACACCACCACACCCTTCACACTCACCCAATGCCTTGGGGATACCCTCAAACAAAGCGCCCAACTTTTCCTCTTCTTCCAACTTCACAACTTCATCAGCTCCTCCTACCAACCTTCCCTTCACAAAAACCACCGGAACTTTAACCTGCTTCGTCCCCATTAACTTCCTTAACTCCTCCTTAAACCCGGAATCCATAGATACGTCACGCTCAACCAAACGCACACAATAGGACTCAATGATGGATCTAACTTTGTTGCAATCCTCAAACGTCTTTCTGATTCCTCGTAGCGTGGTGGTGTAAATAACAACAGAGTTTTCCCCTCCCGGAGGACACTTGTTCTCAAACAATTGAATAAGGGATTTTGAGTCAAGATTTTTTCTTACTCTTCGGGTTTTTGGTGTAGCCCAAACCATTCTCTTGATCTGTTCCTCCTCCTCAGAGAGTTCCTTTTCGTACGAAGCAAGAAGCTCTGGATCAAACAGAGGACTAGAACTCCGTTTGGCACAAATCGGAGACCCATTTGGTTGAAAACCCGAATTCTTACACGAACTGGGACAAGAATTGGTGGGTTTTAGAATCCCTTTGGGACTGAAATTATAATCCAAGCGTCTGAGACCATTAACTTGAACTCTATTCTCCTTGCCAGTGAACTTTTTAAGAGATTTTGGTGACCCAAATTGGTTGAGGAACTTGAAGGGGCTTTTGGGATCAGTGGCCATGAACCCACGAAGAAAAGGAGTGGACTTGGGGCTTTTCTTGGGGTGATTTGAAATGGGCACCCCTTCTTCGAGACCTTCCATGAGTTCCCAAGCATTGATGATTTCTGGTTCTTTTGGGGGAGGACGAGGAGGGGAATTCTTCGACTCTTCGACGGTGGATTGGTCGTTAACGTTGTCGTCCAACCTGAGTGCTCCTAAGGTGGAGGAAGTGAGAGAAACCACGTGGTTCATGTAACCGCCGCGGCCAGCGCCGCCATTGTTGACAATGACTTCTTCTCGTTCGATGTCTTTCCTGATGTGTTTTGAGGAGACGCAGCCCATGGGTGGTGATGAGTGAGTGAGGTTCCCTCTCTGTTTGAAGCAATATTTGTTGGTTTTAAGATTTTGGAGAAACCGAAAAGGTGAAGGCAACGGCTCTGGAAGTTTTTTTCCCCTTTGTCCTAACCGTTACATTGTGTGCAACGGGCCCCAACGGTCCGAAAATTCGAATCTTTTTTCCATTTGGAGGGGGTTTTTGGTAAAATCACAATGTATTCGGTCAATGGTAAAAGCCCAATTAACTCGCCCAACGTTTACCGACTCTGGGCCGTTTCTTTGAGTGAGGATGAATGAAGGGTATTTCGCTTTGCACCCACGTTTTTTCCCTGCACCACCCCTTTCCTTTTTTTCCTAATGAATTACATAAATGCTCTTTTGTTAGATTTGGAAGAGGTGCTTCAGGTTTTGGTGGGCTTGGCTTGTGTGCTCTTCCATTGTGACAAGATTAAGCCTTCTATAAGATTAAGAACCTATTGATTGTAATTAATTAGTTCTGCTTTTTTTCCTCCTTAAACCTTAATTTATGTTCAATGTTTTCCAAGTTTCATTGTTTAAGAAGAAGACCATTCTTCCTGTTTTGTTATCAATTGAGAACTAAGAATTAGTTCTTCCGTAAGAAAGAAAAACCTATGAAATATGTATGATTTTTGCAAGTGAAAAAAGACTAGTATCATACTTGTACACAATGGATCATGAGTGAATCATTAGAAAATGACAAACCTAACTCAACATAAAAGCTAGCTAAAGAGTTAATCATTAGAAAATGGTGGGTCTAAAAGCTAGCGCATGAGTTAAAGGTTGCCCCAAGTCTTATATATTGGATATTAGTCATATCCTAACCGATGTGGGACTTGTCTCAACATCTTAACACACATCCCTCGCGCCTAAGACTAAACATGTGGTGCATGAAGTTTTGTAGAAATGGGCATATGTGGGTGACACAACATTCAAAATGGATCAGATTCTGATACCATATTAGAAAACAGGGGAATAAGAATCCATTGAAGAAAGAAAGAGAAAAGTCTAATAATGCACTTATCTTGATGAATGAAATGTAAGTGCATGATCCACACTTATATACATGAGAGAATAGAGATGGTTAACTAACTAAACATTGAATTTAGATAATTAACTATTAGATTAACTAACTAATTAAATATTAGTAACTAGCTAACCCTTATGAAGGTAACACATACTCACACTAGAAGGAGGTTAAATAATGTGATTAAAACTTTAACAAAATCTATTCATAAAGACAGTTATTTAGACATTTGTTTGCGTTTTTCCAAATATTTAGTTGAAAACAAAATAGTTTAGACATTTGTTTGAGTTTTCACACACTTTAAGATAAAGGGTAAAACAAGAACAACATGTATAAAATAGTAAAGGGAAACAACACACAAGTAACTTTTATATTGGTTTACTTCTTAACCAAAGTTATGTCCAGTCCATGTTCGAGCCAATAAGATTTTGTATTAATTAATTAAGAAGATATGTAACACACTTATTTACAAAAATCCCAACTATATATTAATTCTTTCACAACTTAATCTCCCCAAGCTAATTGCCCAAGTATTCTCTCTTAACCAAGCCTCTTCAAGCTTTTACCACTTCACAGAGAAGTAAACAAGTATTCTTTCATAACTTAGTCTCTCCAGGCTAATTACCAGAGTATTCTTTCCTAACCAAGCTTCTTCACGCTCTTACAACTACATAGAGAAGTAAAGAATTCCTAAGTCTTAGCAAAGACCTTAGAGGTATCTGAGCTTACAAAATTGAACAAATTATTTAGGATATAAAACAAGTAAAGCCTTAAGACTATTTTTATAAGAAAAGAATAAGAGAATATTGCACAACTTATAGAATGCCTAAAGAGAATATAAGATAAGTGAGGCACTTTGCATTCTTGGATGAGCTTATTTTTATATAGGCTTCCTTGAGACAAACACTGTGAGACAAAGAGCCTTTTGTCCAATGATGACTTGACATCTGCATAAAGTTGTTGGCATAATTTAAAAGGAATATTCAGTCTCTATCATTATGTGAACATCTTGGTTGTCTGACTTTCCATAGGGATACATAGGATGGACGCTCATTTTGCTTAAGCAATCCTTTTGAAGCTATTTGATAGTTTTCTTCAAGTTAGAACGGTTACAAGTTATCATGGAAGCATGAGCTTTGACTTGTGGCTTATATTTACTATCTCTATGCAGGGTATTTGAGCTGAGTTTAGGCGTTTTAGTTTTCTTAACCTTCAGACATCTACTCAAAACTTCTTGTTCGTTGGCTTATAACTTGTATTTTATCTATAAATAAGCGTTAGATAACCTTGAAACATTAGTACATTAAATAGTGTAATCATAATCAAAAGTTTTGAGCTAAGAACCTTATATATTCTTTCAGGAATTAACACCTTATGTAACCTACTATTCTCCCCAAGCTAGCAGTGGTGGAAACAAATTCACCATCATTTTAGGCTTGGTTACAAAGAGATTGAAAAATCATAGGTATGAAGTCTTGGTGAATAGGTTTGTGATCTAATCTTTAGTGGAAACTGGAAGGAGTTTGAGTATTCCATGTTGAAGTTTCTACCTCACTGTGTGACAATCAATGTCCAGGTGCTTAGTCTTTTAATGGAAGACTGAATTGGTTGCAATGTAGATTGTACTTCGGTTATCACAAAAGATAACTAGTATCTTGGAGTAGGAGCTGTGAAGGTCACAAAGGATATAGAGAAGCCATTCAAGTTCATAGGATGTAAATCCAAGGGACCTGTATTATGCCTTAGAAGATGATCTGGAAATGGTAGTTTTCTTCTTAGATTTCCAACACACAAAGGGATGGTCGATAAAGAAGCAATATCCAGAAATAGACCGTTTGTTCGTGCATGACTACCTTAGTCAGAACTTACATTCCCTTTGATCTGAAAAGGATAAGAAGCAAAAAAAACAAAGCAACTCATTGCCAAGTGCATTCTTTAGGTACCCTCACAGTTGCCTGGAAATAATAATTTTGGAAGCACTCAAAAATTAACTAAGCTGATTAACCACAAAGGTGATATTAAGCCTAGTGGTTGTGAGGTAAAAAAGTCTTCCTATGAATCTTTTGTAGCCTACAATGTCCATGTACCACTCACTAGTGTCAGAGGTAAGGTTGATAACAAGATCTATATGGGTGGAAGCTGGCTTGCAACCTAATAACTCTATCTGTTAGTAAGTCCAAGCAGCACTTGATCTAACAGAAAGAAATTCCCGACTTGGATCTAGCAACCTTCAAACCTAGAAAATACTTCAATGAACCCAAATTATTAATGTCGGAGGTCTTATGGAGGTTGCCTTTGACCAAGTTGAATTTAGTTAGATCATTGCCCGCTAGCATAACATCATCCATATAAAGTGTGAAGGTTGTGAAAATTGAGCCTTGGAATTTAAGCAATAAGGAGGGGTCACTATGTTCAAGATGATATCCATAAGTAGCAAAGGTGGTAGTGAGAGTCTCAAACGATATTCTACTAGCCTGTTTTATCCATATAGAGACTTGACAAGCTTGCATACTTGGTTGAGTTCACTAGATGATCCCTAGTGATAGCTCCATGTAAATATCCTTTCTTAATTCTCCATGCAAAAATGCATGATCCATATCCAGTTGATGCAAATGCTAGTTCTGGATTATAGCCAAGGCAATAAGTACTTTAACTGTTGTCATCTTAATCACTAGGGAAAAGGTGTCAAAATAATTAATTCCATCAACTTGGTTGTATCCCTTGGCAACCAACCTAACATTGAACTCTGCTATATTGCCATTTGCATTCCTCTTAATTTTGTGTACCCATTTATTCCCAATAGACTTCACACCTAAAGGCTAATTTATAATGTTCCAAGTTCCATTCTTATTTAGTGTGTCAATTTTAACACTCAAGGCTTAGATCATATAACCAATTCCTTATCTATATCCACTGAAAGCTTATTTCCTAGCCCTCGGGTACAACTTTCCCTTATGTTCCTTAAGTATGAAGGCATAATATAAGCTTCCAAACACTCTCAGGTCTTCCATGCTAGGTCTCTTGCCATATAGCATAGAGTATGATGAGTTATTGTTCAACACTGAAGTAGGGGTCCTGTTGATCAAATAACATATATGCTTAATAACATAGGTCCAAATGTGTTTGGAGGCATATGAATGGAACAAAAAGGCTCTAACTACATTTAGTAGGTGCTGGTGTCTCTTTTCCACTCTACCATTCTATTGAGGAGTTTGCACACAACTTCTTTGGTGAAGAATTCCTTTGGATGTATAGAATCCTAACTTGAGGAGTTCTTCTCCATTATCAGTTTTGATTGTTTCACCTTCTTTCTAAACTGAGTCTTAGCCATGGTAATAAAGCCTTGGATGATTAAGGTAGTTTTGGATCTTAACCTCATCATAATAGTCCAAACATATCTTCTATGATTATCTAAAATGGTCAAGAAGAATTTGTGTTCTTGCACAATAAAAAGGACCCTAGATGTCAACACGTATCAAGTCAAATGATGCATAAGCTCTACTACTACTACTAAGAGGAAATGAAAGCCTTTTTCTTTCAGAAGCATGACAAGAGTCATAACCTAAGTATTTATTTATGGTGATGGAAGGATAATCCTTCATCAAAGAGTCAACACGAGCTCAAGAAAGGTGTCCTAACTTGTAGTTCCATAAAGCACTTTCAAGGATTACATACAAAGAATTGACAACATTATATAAATCACTATGAACCTGTAACAAATTTCCCGAAACATGTGTCTCCAACTAATATAAACCATTCTTAGCACTAATCAAATGAAACATCTTTTGGTTGCTCATGTCCTGTATGACACAGGTGTCATGATAAAAAACAATCTACCATTATGATGCATAACCAGCTTGTGGATTAAGATTAAGTTGAAAGTAAACTTTGGTAAAAAACAAAAAATTGTTTAGGACCAAATTAGGATATAATCTCACAGTTCTAGATTGTATAGTGGTTAATTTGCTACAATTAGGTAGGCGAACAACAAGTGGTGCAATATGCTTGAGTGATTCAAAGAGAGTATGAACACAAATGTGATCTGTTGCTCTAGAATCTAATATCCAAGTTTTAGGATTATGTTGTGTGGTTTAGGATAGCACAAGTGAAGTACCTATTCCCTATGAATTAAGGAAACACTAACATAGGTGATATGATTAGCTATCGTTGAGTTATGTTGAGTTGCTTGCTATATCATAGTAGGAAAGCTCTTGTATAACATGTTTAATAAAAAGACTAGGTCACAACTTTTCTAATGACTTGTTTAATTAAATAGGGTAGATTTAGGCTTTTGAAAAAGTCTTTTTAATTTATCAGGTTGGTCTTTTGAGCTCTTATATATAAATTTATAAAGAAATATAATTTGTAATATATTATAATTTATAAATATACATAATATTTTATATGAATTATAATTTATAAATTAAAATTTGTTAAAATCACCTTTAATATGTAAATTTGACAATTAAATATATATTATACGTAGGTTGTTAGCCTTTTAGAGACATATTAGTTTATTTAAGATAATATCATTGATATTTGAGTGATATTAATATATGCTTGTTTATCTTTTTATTAACAAAAATTCAAATTGGGTTTTAATATAGGCTACTAAGTTAAATTAAACTTTTAAATAAATCGAATTATATTTTAAAATATGATATATATCACCTTACACACCAAACTCAAACGTTAAAATTAAATACCTAGACAAATTTAAACTATGAAAAATATAGTTTGGCATAACCTATTGTTTAATGTAATAAAAACATACAATGATTAACAAAAAGGAAACATACAATTTTTTGTTTTAAAATATGAGTTTGTCTAATCGTATTTCGTAAAATAAAAAATCATTTAAAATTAATTTTGAATAAAAATATAGTGGTGGCGTGCAATAGAGTATGTATGAGCATTCACGAGTGTGAAAGAACACATAATTAAATTTAACAGGGAATGGGTGAGAAATTAGTTATAGAAAATTAGAAAAAATGAGTAGAATAGGATTTCACTTTTAAGGGGTCGTGCGATTTAGCGGTGCCGTCGAGCCAGTGAGAGAGCGAGTGTCACTCAAACATGCTAGCAAACTTAAGGTGTTTGGATTACAGTCGGAGAAACGAAGTTGAGTTAAAGTAAAAAATTTGAAGGTTGATATTAATTTTTTACGTCGTTTGAGATAATTAAAACTGTTGACCCGTAAGATCAAAAATCTCCTTTCAATTAATGGAGGTTTTCTCCGTTTGCAGCCTCCCCCTAAACGTGCTGAGAATGTTCCAGAAAATTTGAGTTGGTCGAACCTGTTTGACCAATCCAAAAGAATATCCTATGATCAAGTAGAATTTTAATTATTTCGAATAACATGAAAGATCAATATTAACTTTAAAATTTTTCTATTTTTCTAGCTATAAACTATACGGGCACTAAGGCTTTTAAAGTTTTGGAGATCTAATGACACAATATTAATGAAGTATTTGCCCATAATGTATTTCCATTCTAATGATCTTTCTCATATGATGGTTCTCCTCTTTTGTCTGACAGCTCTCAACTCAAGTTCATATTAAAAATGACAAAAAAATTACACTTATGGATACACACGTAATGAGTATCCAAGTTTTCATTATATGTATGATTTATTATACCACTTACCGTGAAATTATCCATGTATTCATAAAAATATTTTTATTAAATATATTAAAATTAATAAGATATTTTATTAGTATAGGATAAGATAAAAGTTATTTAATATTGTTTCTCAATGTTATTAATATATTAAGTTATGAAATTTTATATAATACTAATTCGTGTTATATTATAGCAAGTGATATGATGTTTAAGTATATCACATAATAGTTTTTATTTGCGCATACTTATTATTCTACGTAGGTATCTGTTGGTTTTAATGGGTATATAGATACGGGTAACATACCAATTGTTTGCATTTGTTTTATCTCGTTGATATCTCTAATTATTAAATTATTAAAATATATAGAGTGAATTATTATTATTATTTTATTGAGAACTGAATTTCTTAAGTGTGATTTCTTTAGTATTTTTCAATTGCTTTTCCTTTAAACTAGAATATCTTTTCTCGTTATATTTCTTATATCTTTGTATTAATTCATCAATAGTAAAATTATCATTATTGAATTTTAAAATAAAAACCATAATACACTTCATAACTAAGTTGAAAATAATGGTGTTGGGATGATGGATTTGATTTTTGATATTCTAAGTCCCATATTGATAACTCTTCCTTTTAAACATGACTTTATATATTATTATTAACTTACTTTGACATATTAAAGAAAAGATTAATGGATGATATTGAGACTGTTTGTTTTTAAGTGCTTTTTTAAAAAATATTTTTTTAATAAACAGATTAAAGTTATTTTTTTAAATTAAATAAAAATCTATTTATTTTTAAAACTTTAAACAGACACATAAAATTTTAAAATAAATATATTTTTTAATTAAAAAACACTTATATCTTAAAATAAGTTTAAACAAATAAACCACAACGCAAATAGGGTTAGGTGCTCATATTCCTTCTCTTCCATTTTTTATTGGCTCATAGTAATTTTTAAACAAGGTCCTGTTTTGCTGCCCAAGTGCCAAAACCCAAATTTGCATTCCCCTGGACAAAAAGGTTGCTTGTTTTTTTCCTGCAAAAAAACCTCCCCAAATTGTTCATTAGAATAATTTCCTGTGTCATTATCCAACCTATACAGCAAAACTAAGATATATAGTTTTAATTTAATTTAAAATTTATTACTCTATTTGGTTTTTATTTATTGTTTTAGAAGAAGATTTTTATTTATACTTATTTTTTTTAACATAATGTCAATTATATTTTTAGTTGTGTCCTCATTAAAAAAAGAAAGAAAGAAAGGATATTATATAAAATGTCTAAGTAACAAATGAGTGACATGCTAACAAAGTACAAATAAAAATATTAACTACTTTTGTTATTTTTTTTATCAAATGAGTTACATATTAAAAAATTACATTTTTAAGACATTAGTAAAGCTGTTTATCACATAACAACATCTTTTACAAACATGATATTTTTTTTTTACTTAATCACATGTAAATTCTCTTCAAGTCTAAAAGATGCACATCATGATAGAAGAAGTAAGTCATTGTGAATATATTTTTTTTCCATATTCAAAATTTTAACTGAGACAATGTTTAAGAGAAATCAAATAAGTATCATTTGAACTAACTATCAATTAGTCTACAAACACAATATTAAAGTCCCAATGACATGCTTACTGTAATTATAAAATGATTAAATAAAAACCGAAAGCCCCTTAATGCTAAAATGAATTTATAATAACTAAATTACACTAATTATTCTCTCCTTTTTTTATTAATTGACTTACGAGTAGCTAAGGGGTAAAAAATAAGTGTCGATAACCAAATTTAAATTTTGTTTCCAATACATAGATAATAAAAAAATTGATTTTGGTAAATAAAAATATTAATAAGAAAATATTATAAAAAGTTTAACTTAATCGATATATTTAACTTGTAAGCATGTACCAAGGGGTCCAACTCATCAGAAAAATTAATCTTTCACAAATTGCTTTATTTATTTATTTATTTTCAAAATTGATGTGTTATTGCTCAATGCTCACTCACTTTCTTGCTGGTTGCTACCATCATGGCGCACAAATATATCATCATTATACTATTTATTCATTTTTTCAAAGCTTTTAATAGCATTTTTTAAGAGTTTAATTGGAGTGCATTCATAAAAAAATTTACAATGTAAACTAATCAAAAATCATCTTAAATTAGATTTTTAATGCTAATTGTTGCATAAACCCATATTTTTTACACAATAATAGTATATGTGAATATAACAAACTTTAATAAATAATATATGTTTGATTTATTTTAAACTTTTGGTTGAAAAAATCTTTATTTTGAAAAGTAAGTTTTGACCGGATGGATTTATCTCCAATGACATGGCAGTTGAATAAAAAGAAATATAAAAGCTTTATTTCAATTAAATTTTTTTAACGTCATTTTCTAGCCGGCTACTGCAATAAGCCAACCATCATTCTAAAAAAGAATTAAAGCAGAGCACTACTTAGAGAAAGTGCATTCATCACGCGGACGTAACGAATTACACTACCTTTTATATATACACAAAAGAAAGGTTGTCTTATATAAGAGAGAGGAATGAATTTAGATCGTATAATTATACAATGGATGATTGAGATTAAAAGTTTTTTAAACTTACATAATCACTTAAAATGTTACTAACTTTTTTTAAAAACTCACATGATTAATTTCAACTATTTATTATATGATTGTATGACCTAAATTCACTCATTTTATTTTTATAGAAAAGATTCTTTGTTGTATATGGGTTAAGGATATAAAATTAAGAATATGATGATTTATGGCAGAGCACTTTAGGAAATATCTGGGTGATATTGCTTTGTGAGTGACCCAAAAGATATCTTTTCATAAAAAGGATATCCTGTTATATAATTATATGGTGCCATGTCCCAGAATTGAGTTTGTTGATATTTCCATGAGAAACATAAATATCTTGAATTGCTTTCAATCAAAGCATCTTTCACTTTACAGCAGATCATGAACATCTTGTTCGTTAAATTTAGCAAAATATCATCGTCCAGTGAGGAATCTCATCTGTTCAATTTTTTCACATGTAAAAGCGTAGAGTCTTGCACTGTATTCTTTTCAAAATTGCCCAGTCACATAACTTATCATTTGCTTAATAAAACTCTTTCTAATTCATAACCCCATACATTTTTTTATAATACAATATCTACTGTAAGGTTTAAAAAAATCGAATCCGTCTCTCAAATAAGTTAAAACAATAGGTTAATGGTCCAACTAGTTAACTATTATTTAAAATGATTAAATTGTTATATATTAAAAATATATAGTTTAATTAATATACTTAATTGGATCATCGATTTAATCAATTAAACTATAAATTTAATAGACCAAATCATCAATTCAACTTGTTAGACTACCAATTTATAGGCACAATCTGATAACAATTTTAATTTAGTTAGATCATTGATTTCTGATTGAATCAGTTAAGACTAATTAAATCATACTTAATTTTATAATTATGATTTAAGTTTGTAAATTCATCTATATTGCTTAAATTCCTTACCACTAAATCAATTTTAGTAACCTAATAAATAAGAATTTTGCTCATCAGTGACATTAGTTGTTCAATGGATTAAAAAAATATTTATTTGAAATTATATTGTATATATTGAAAATTATAGTGTGAATGTATTAAGACACTAATTAGCATTTGTCATAAATGAATAAATAAAATATGTAACATGTGAAAATGGTAAATGTGTATAATTTAGTGTTTGAGCTTACAAAATTTTATTTTCATATTTTTCTTTTTTATTTTTCAATAAAATAACACATGCATGTTTACAAAATTATTTAGTTTAACAAGATCAAAGATCTAAGCCTAATAAAAAAAAATCCAGAGACTATAATTAATTTTTAAGCCTAAAAAAAATTCAACTTAATTTTCATGTTTTATTAAAAGTAACACGCCATAATTAAATTTCATAATGTAAAGATTTTCACTCATGGTACAATATCTATATATTCGTCTCTAACTAAGGAGAGTCTTATATATGATTATGAGTAATGAAGAGGATTCTATTTATAAGATAATTCAAACAAAAATATATATTAAATAAAAAATGTTAATGTATTAATTTTTATATAAAAATACTTTAATATTTTAAATTTACCTTCATTTGAAGTTAAATTCTACACATTTTCTAAAATAGAAATAAACATAAGACAAAACATTAAATACTTATAACTTTTTATCTTTATAAATAAAAGCAATGATTTATTTATTTATTTATTCCCTGTTTCCTTAATGTTTATTCCATAGACATAGATTTTTCAACTGAATACTCCTGTTTCCTACCTCCACTAGCCTCCCACGACTTTCATTATTCCAAATCCAAAGCATGCGTGTTGACAACATCACCCTTCACTACTTACTTCCCCAATCTCAACTATTTTATCACATACTTATGCTTTCTATTTCATTTTAATGCCTTTGATTCACTTTTTCAAAACTATAACAATTATGCAAGTCTTGTTTTAAAATAAATCATTCTTAGTATTTTTATCTTGAAGGTAACAAAAATAACAATTTCTAAAAACAGTGTGTTATGTATATACACACTTTTAACTTTCAATTTCAAATAGAGGCTTACATGCCCCTTTAAAATAATAATTGATTTTACCATATATATGAATTAGAATAACTAAATTATGATAGACTAACTCTTATGTGATGATTTTTTCCATATATAAGATTTAAACTCCAAATTTAAAGAGAATCAAACTACTTAAACCAACCACCAACAATAGGTCCCTTTCAAAATTTTTAACTCGAGGGCTCCCATTTAAACTAAAGTTTGGGAATTGTAATTTGCTTAAAAATTTCTTAGGTGGACCACCACTGGGCTAAAATGACACAGGACCAAACAATCTGTGTAAGTGATAATCTATATGAAGAATGATGCTATGGGCGTGATAACGACTCTAATGTATCCATCCCAAGTGGCTTGAATTGCTAATTCCATTCCAAACAAAAGGAACTAAAAACTAAACATCAACGTTTCTATAGAGTTTCCTATTTTTAAAACGTGTAGTATAAGAATATACACCACACGCAATGAGAGCCATTATCATAAATGTTATTCTTAATTTTTTTTTGAGTGTTAGTAACGAGATTTCAACTTATAACTTTTCATCTTTTTTTTCATTCACCCTTCTTCCAACTAGCCAAGATTATAGCTAGCGATTCGGGTGAGCGGCCATAAACAGACCGAGCTTTATCCGGTTGTGGGCTACCTAGGGTCGGACAAAAAAGACCCGTATAAATTCGGGCCTTGAAATTAAAGGCCTTAGCCCAACCTAAAAAATTATTAAAAAATTGACTTATAAAAAATTGAATTACAAAAAACTAAATCAACTTAATAGAATTTGTTTAAAACTACATTTGTAAACAAATTTGTGCTATCGAAATTAATTAACTGTTGTTAGACAAACAATGTTATAAAATCAATAACTTTTCTTGTAAAAAATATGTTTGTTTTTGTACTACAATTGAAAATTAAAATGAATGAAACATTAGTTACTAAGTTACTAATAATACTAACACTCATGTGCTATAAAATCAACAAGATTCTTAAAAAAACTTGATTGTAAAAACACCAACTAATAAATAGTACTTTTCATATTGCTAGATTAACTAATAAATAGTACTAATTTTTTTTAAAAAAGGCTTAGGCTAACACTTAGTCCACTTTTTTCAGGCTTTTTTGTTATAATACTTTTTTCAATTATTAACTTTAAATTTATTTTTAAGGTCCACACATTATGTTTTTTATGGTGGGCTTAAACCGGCCCATGTGGGTCAACCCATTTTACCAGCTTTATTCAAGATGATGATATTGTGATGTAGATTTAATTCAACATTACAACTTCTATATTTATAATGTAATTTTAGTTGAATTTAACGTAAAATCAAATGTGTTATAAGTATGAACTACTCATTAGGTAGGGTAATTCTTAAATTAAATCTCCCTTCCCATAATGCTATAGTTGATAATTGGCTTAAATTAAAACTAATCAAACTTATCAAAACTGCAAAATTATTAATATCATAATGATCTTGTGCATTACAAACGGTTGTTGTTTCAAGTTGAAAAGAACTCGATTAATTCGTAAGCAATGCTTCAATTCCAAGTCATGTTAGGAGAAAAAAAATGCTTTCTAGGAAATCTTTATCCCCCTTTTAAGTTAACTTAATTCAACTTAAATTAATTGAAGTCTTATGTGATTTTCATATACTTAGGGTCTCGTAGTAGAAGTTGCAATTTATGCTCCCGGCTCTAACAACTTGAACATGCTAAAGTTAACTACACATATTATATGAATGCTTGGTTGATAGTTCTACAAAGGTTAACCGAAAAAATTAATTGTCTTGTTCAATATTAATGTTAATTATTAATTTTTTTAAAATTTTTTATAACTACATTTAATGCCTACAAAGATGCATTGTAAATAGTTACTCGTTTTTTGGATATGACATAAGCAAATACGTTATTCTTCCCCATTTTTAGTTGTGTTGTTGTCCATATATGCACATATCTTTTAGTAAAAAGAAAACAAACAACATGCTCATAATTCATGTGACACAAAACAGAGGAGGGCAACTTCCGAATTCACCGACCTTAATCAGCATGTTTTGATTTTGATGTAACAGTGGAGGATGGAAGAGGAGCAGAAAGTCAGTGTGCACAGGATTTAGTCAACACAACAAAATCCATAGTTGCACAAGTGGTCAACCACTTGAGCTTTAGTGGGCCCCACCCCAATCCAACATGCTCAAGTTAGTGGGCCCTACTCCGTCCGGTCATAAGCCACTCTGCTATACAAAAAAAAAAACAAGAAAAAGCAAAGGTATTTTGGTAATATCTGTAGCCCCACAAGGGTATTTTCCAAAACCACTTGGTTTATATATTGCACGGTTCATTGCCCCTATTCTTTGCATTCATAGAACATAGAATTAGTTAAGTACTAAAACAAACACTATAATCTTTGTTATCAGTAGAAGAAAAGAAACCATGGGGAATTGCTTGGTGGTGCGAGAGAATGAGAATAATGTTGTGAGAGTCATGAAAACTGATGGGAAAATTCTTGAATATAAAACACCCATCAAAGTGGAAGAGGTTTTGGTAGAGTTTTCAGGGCATGCAGTGTCTGAATCAGTACCAGTGATGCAGTATCTAGAGCCAAACACAAAATTGCTCAGTGGGCAGTTATACTACTTAGTTCCTCTGCCACCACCGTCACCAAAAGCTTGCAAGAAGGTGAGGTTCGCCAACCCAGAAGTCCAAGATGTACATATAAGTAAGGTGGTTAGGATAAAGCTGGTTATCAGTAAGCAAGAACTGGAGGAAATGATGCAGAATGGAGGGTTCTCAGTTAGCAAGATGTTGTCTCTAGTTCATGATGAAAAGGGAAAAGATGGTGAAGATTTGAGTCAAAAAAGTGATGATGATGTCCCACAAGGGTGGAAACCAGCCTTAGAAAGCATACCCGAAGCAAACTAGCAGTATATGTTTCAACTTCCAACAGTTTCTTTCTCACTGCTTTTAGTCTTTTTTTGTTTCACTAGCTTGCCATATACATACAGTGTAACAAAAGATATATATATTAGAGGAAAGAAAAACAGTTCAAACTTCCATTTTAACTTTTTCAGCATGTTCTGCTCGAGGCTAATTTTGTGATCTGATTATATCTAGACCGAAAAACGTCTGCAAGTAATCAAGGACATAATAGTGTGTGAGAGATTTTCTTTTTCCAAAGAAAAGTTTAACATCGTAGGCATCCTGCTACAGAGTTTAATTTAATTGATTTTGCTAATATATAAATGATATGATATCAATGAAGAAATAGATAAGGGTCCATATCAGTTTAATCATATTCCTCTGTTTTTTTTTCAAAATAAAAATAAAAATATAATCCATATTAAAAGGGGTCGAGGGTAGGGATGGAAATAAGTCAGACCACACCAGAATAGGCTTTGAAAGGTCTGAGCTTGACCTATATCAAATTTTCAATACTTGAGTCTGGCCTATTAGCTTGTCATAGGTTTTTTTAAGGTCTGGTCTGACATGTTTGAAGGTCTGACCCGTTTAAAAGCTTGTTGATCTGTTTATAGTGAGACTTTTAAAAGGTAAAGAACAATGTAGAAAAAATTGTGTTCCCTTCCTCCTAATTTTTTTAATTGTAAACTTGTAATGTTAATTTATATTATATAAATGTAAATATGTAATATATATATATATATATATATATATATATTATTTTATGTTATAAATATACTATATATATATATATAAATAATTAGTAATTAATCTAATTAAATAGGTCGGTCTGTTGGGCTTCACGGGGTGCTAACCAGACCCCCTAAGTTCGAGCCGGGGTGGCATCGATGTAATGCTACGTCATCAGATTTACTTGTCTAAGAATGGTTTGGGAATCGTATCCGGGGTCTACACTCATAGCCACTACGGTTCACGTTATAGCTACAATAAGTTAGGAAGAAGGTCAAATCATTTCTTCTACTAAGGTAATCCCTATAAATACAACTCATTTATTACTAAACAAGGATCTGATCGAATCCAAGAGTTATCTCCGCAATACCCATATTTCCCGTTTATCCGTACTGACTTAAGCGACTTAAGCATTGAAGAATCTTTTGTAGGTACACCTCCGATGTGTTCCTTCAACTTCGGTAGTGTAAAATACCATATTCTATTAAGATGGTGTAAAACTGAGAGTTAAAATAGATGACTCTGGTCAACTCTTGACCCCAGTTCTATAACAGAACACCTATGGTCTGACCTATTTAGTTAAAAAAACATTTTTAAAAGTCTAAGTACCTTCTAGTCCGATAAGCCTGATTTATGTAGACTTTAAATAGACCGAACCATAAACCTCCGTAAACGGTCTGACCCATTTCCATCCCTAGTAGAAGCGACTACCTACTATTAATTGCATGTAGCAAAAATAGCAATTGAGACGTTGTATGGAACTGTGGAGATTTTGGCCAAAATAGGGCCCTTTTCAAAACTATTTACGTTTTTGGGGTTGAAAAAAAAATATTTAGTGTGATACCATAACTATTAGGCCAACTGATTTCTTGATACAAATAAGGTTAAATATAACACTTTCTATTCTTACATATATATATATATATATATACACACACACATAAAATAACGTTAGTTTATATACTAACAATAATGTATATAAATTTTTATATTAATATGTATATATATTAAAATATTATAAATATATATTTAATTTATAAATTATATATTATAATATTTTAATATATATTTAATTTATAAATTATATATTATAATATTTTAATATATATTTAATATGTTATATATATTATATAAGCTTTTATTTTATTTTATTTTATGTATATATATATATATGTGTAAGAATAGAAAGTATTATATTTAATAGTCTTCTTTATTTGTATTAAGGAATTAGTTGGCCTAATGGTTATAATATCATATTGTTGTGATAGGTTGAACTCCCAGTGGAATTTTTTTTCCCAAAAGCACAAATAGTTTTAAAAAATGTCCTATTTTGGCCAAAATCCCGGAATTGTGTGTGACTCAGTCCGAGATAGCAAAATAACTGCAACAGCATGAGGATTAACTCAGTTGACGAGATCTAATTAATTGATGACTTGACAAGTAGGTACTTTATTTAGCAACTGTAACCTGTAGGTTTTACAGATTATTAATCTTACATATTTATCATTGTTCTTTTAATTAAGAAATAATTAACATGTTCATGTGAACACTCTAACCACTTCAATTAATTTTATTAACTTATTAAATATGTATTTATAATATAGGATTAAAATAAGTTTTTTTTAAAGTATCAAGTCTAGATGAATTAGGTCTTAGGATAGAGTTCACCAAGATTAAGACGTGAACTTAATGATATACTTAAAAAAAATAAAATAAAAGTTAGTCTAAGCTTACACAAGATAAGGAATTTAAAAAGAAAAAAATTATTTTTAAAATTTAACATTTTGCTAGGTAAGTTGAACAAAATTTTCAATAAAATTTTTTCTATTTTGATTTCTTACTTTATACAATACACATGTTAAATAAACCCCTACAATAATATTTCAGGTTAAATTCGTTATAGGTCTTTGAGGTTTATCACCTAATTGAAATTGGTTCTAAAGTTGATCTCTATTTTTAGAAAAATTTAACATAACACATGAATATCTTTCATCATATTTCTAAATCCAATCAGGCATTAAATCCCACGAACCTAAAACATTTCAACCCTAATATTTTCATCATTTAATTTTATTTCCATTGTAAATTTTGTCCTTTAACTCTTAATAAAAAGCATACTGCGCAATTATTGGGTGTAGGTAAAACTTAAATGTATGATAAAGAGAGCAACCATTAAAACTGAAAGAAAAAAGATGTAAAAAAAATGCTAGGTAAATATTTAGGATTTACTTATTTTTATTTTGATGATTGCTTACATATGAATCAACATTATCAATTCATTAGAAATCATCAATTTTTCAAAAGAAAAAAAATTAGCCATTACCACACTAGCGTTCACAGGAAATTTCAAATGCTAATACAACTTCCATGAAAAAGAATAAATAATGGGGAAAATATGATTATGTTTGCCATTCGCACAGGGGTTAATGGGTAAAATTATGATTTTATATAATGGTGTTGTTATACTGCTCCTGTTATGCATTAGATCAATCTTCCATTAGTGGCAGTACTCTAATTTGATGAGACGGGTCAACTTCTAATAAAGCGTTTATATCCGTTTATAATACATTCCATTTCAACCATATGCTTGTTATTACTTTTTGCTTATTCAGAAATAATCTCAGCCTCTTAGATCAGCAAAATTATTTAAAGCTATCAGCACCCTACAACACTAAGTAATTATTAAAGATTAATATTAACATGTTGAAATACTTTCAAATTCTATTTGACTAATAGATTAAAAAAATTGTTTCTAACCAATTTTGGTTGAGAAACTACAACTGAGAACAAAACTGCCCATAAATCTCTTAATTAGATAGCATCCTCAAACAAAAGTAAAAAACAACCCTCAACGGCTCAACTCTATACTAGGCACAAGAATGGGTGTTCAGTTGCAGTAGGTAAGAAACAACAAAGAATGCTCTGAAGGCCTGCTTTGACAATATCAGTTTATTACAGACAATGATAAACTTTTCTGCTGCTTTTGCAGCAACTGCTTGAAAGGTTTAGATTCCATACCAATAAGCTAACACACAATCACGTTCTAAAAGAAAGGAATAAAGTATTTTAAATTTGCTTTTTGTGAACGTTGACTACAAAAAGTAATTGCTTTTGTGAAAAACCAACAGGTGTGACTCAGTTGGCAACTTAGTTACTATGTGGGTAGGCTTTACTTGCTGTGCAGCAGTTCAAATCCCATTGGAATCACCTTGTTAAAGCCTACCCTATCAGACACTGGAAAAGGTAGTAAAACTCACGGGGGAGTGGGGGAAAGTACTTTTTAAGAGTCATATACTAAAGACAAAAAAGTTGGAAGTGAGTAGTGACAAAGAATACACGAAAAGGAGCACGAGGAAATCCGCAAAGAAAAGGAAAAAAGCGGGGAAGGTTGATAAGCAATCGATTGTGACATAATCCAATTAAATAAATTTCGGAGATAAAATAAATTTAGGGGGGGATCTGAACAAACAGAACTTGAAGGCTTGTAGCCTCAACTGTTCACTTATCAAATATATTTGTTTGAATAAAAATTATTAAATTGTAAAAAATTGTATGATCTACATCCCAACCATGCAACATGACAGGCACCTGAAATTACAAATCATCAATTTTTAACTAGAAAAAGTACTTTTGTTGAAAACAAAACCCAGAGACTATTGCTACCTGTGATGTCATGTGTCAACTAGATATACAATCGAACCCTCCCTAACTGATATTTAGAAAACTAAAGTGAGGAACAGATCCCGAATCCAGGAAAACTTCGCATTTGATTCTAAATTCTCCCTAACTGATATTTAGAAAACTAAAGTGAGGAACAGATCCCGAATCCAGGAAAACTTCGCATTTGATTCTAAATTCTCCACCAAAAGAGATTATCATGCGTTTTTTACTTTGTTCCTTTCTTTTTCTTTTAAAATATGGTTAGGACTTAGGAGGTCCTATCGGTCGATAACTGAAAACCTCGTCAGGGAACAAGAGACTAACGACAAGCTGTCAACTGTCAACAACAGAGCTTAAGAAAGCTCATTCTATAAAAGTTTCCATTATCTTATATTCTGCCTTCATAAAAGAGACAGATGAAACAGAAATCTTTTATCAATATAATTTACAGAAACTAACTAACAGGACTCTAAGGAAACCAATAAAACTCTTAAATCTCAATTGTAGCATACAATCGTCAAGTGTATACTATTAACACGTGGTCTTGTGTAAATTTTCATTCCTCATAATGGGGTCTTTCACACTTTCTTTTCTAGTTTTCCCATTAGTTAGCTTTTGGTTTTCTTGGCATACCCAAATCCCTTTTGAGTACGGAGCGAAATGGTTTGGCCCTCTTCACAAATAGCATCTTTAGGGATCAAACCCTTTATCCTTCCCTAGGAGTGTAGACTGCTTACCACTATGCTTAACTATTGAAAAATTCAACTGTGACCTAGTCCCACATTAAATAGATGTGAGTGGGTAGACCGGTTTATAAGTATAAGGATCTATACACCTAATGCCTTAAGGTTTTGGATTGTATTGTGGTATCCAACACTTGTGGATTTGCTCTCCTCAATGTTTCCCTATCATTATGGGCACCTCTCATACGCTCTCAATATGATATTAGAGTCTTTTGATCTACAATGGGATTTCGCTTACTCCTAATATGTTATTGCTGAAAAAAGAACCAAATCAAGAATATAGACATCAAAAAGGGCCACAGAATTTGTCATTGCCCATCTTATATGCTTCCACTTCATGTTATCATCCACAAAAGACTATTATAGAATTAGAAAATTGACTTGTTGAGTTACTAATAATATGCTAACTAAATATATATATCCAAGTATATGGTGGAGTTTGATTTGTTTTGGGAATTTTCTTGGATTTAGTTCAAACATCATCTCTCTTCTGCTCCGCATTTAAACAAGATTTTCATGAGGCAATATGATAGATACCCATTAGTAGTTAGTTAGTTGTTACTGTTAGTGGAATAGTTAGTTGTTAATAACTGTTAATCTGGCTGAGATAGAGAAGAATAAAGGCTTGTTACCTGTAAATAAGAGAAAAGGGTGCCTTGTCATTTGAAAGGAAATTGTGGCCCTTGGGCATTGAGAGACGTGGTCGCTTGAAGAACTGTTGTGTGTGTTCTATTCTGTGAATAAGGGAGTTCTTTCCCACTCTTCCTAATAAAGATACCAGGTTTCTAGTTCCAGCTATAATCTTAAGTAACTTCTCTAAAGAATTCAAATGTGAACTTCATACTATGCAACACTGACAGATCTAAACATACATTAAATTGGTAGATCCTCTATTAATTTGATGGTAAAATTTCTGATCTCATTATATATATATATATGTACACACATATGGCCCAAAGCCAATACAAAAGATTAGTTAACTTTTCCAACTTACAACAGGAATGCTAGATATTCAGAAGTACCTCAAGATTGTAAATGGGCTAACATTGGCCCTACTTATTTTTCCATTCCACCTCCAATGCAATTTCATTACGCCGTTGAAATGGAAGAGTAAATGGTGGATTATACTGCAAGAAAAATTGAAGAGTAATTGACATTTGTAGAAGAAAGGGATCAATGGGTAAAAACCTTAGAGAGCCTTCACCCAATATTGTATTAAGGATCTAACCTGTGCAACTTCTACTGAAGTTCCCTCTTTAAGTTTGAATTGTCTGTCACTTTTTAAAGCTTCTCGTAGTTTTAGTTCACGCCGCTTAACTTCTTCATCATTCACAAAACCTGATTCAGTACGAAGGAAAAAAATTATATATGACTTGATTGAGGACATTAAATTAAGTTTGAACTTTGAACAAAACTTATCAATTTGTGCTGCAATTCAAATATTTAAAGGAGTTTTATACTCTGATTTACTCATTTATAACTTTATGGTAACCAACCAAGATTCATGCTCAAGCATACCAACATTCTATTGAAATAAAAATGCATTGCGACACATCCATGAACCCCAAAAACAAAAATAAAGAAGACATCCAGATGTCATACACATGTAAAAACACAAATAAATATACATGTGGTTGAAATAAATCAACTGTGTGTTGTCTGTGCTTCTTCCAGGTAGTTAAACATTTATAGTAGCTATGCCTTTTTGCATCTTGAATCCAAATAACAAACAACAGAGAGAAAATAAAATTGAAATAAATTTGTATACAAACAATTTATAAAAGACATCAAGGCAAAAGTGCACCTGAAAAGGAAACCACTGCAACTATTTTTCCCGGCACCTCCTTAATCCTCACAGAGGAATCTTTGGGCAGTGGCAAGTTAGCACCATACTTTGATGGCATGACAAAAGACATTTTCCACTTATCTTGATCTTCAATCTAAGATGATGATGTACGGATTAGAACATCATAAATTAAAAACATATTGAAAAATATCTCTGAAGCAAATATTAGCACTAACTATTAAATATCGAACTTCTAGAAAATAATATCACAATCTACACATGGTTAAATGTAAAGTGATACTGGAATCTGAATCTGGATATACCATAAAACAGGAAAGAAAAGGAAACAGACAATGGAAACTGAACTCATGACCTAAATAAAAAAGATAACAAAATTAAAATGACTTCTAATTGCGATATATAGTTGATTCTTAAGGTGAAGAACAATATTTATCCAAACTGCAAACAATCTCAGAGAGAGCTTGAACTTTACATATTAATTAGCCTATGTATTAAAGAACCTATGAATCCCAAAGAATTTCAGGAGTTTGTATGTATCTTGAAAAATTCATGAAAAGTCAGTCTGGAAAATTCGCCGCTATATCTGGGCACTCTAGCAGCCATTGTTGAATCATTAGCAGGGCTTTATTTCAATTGAACCTGAATTCCAGAAGGATAATTTTTTAAATTGTGAATTATAGTGGGTAAGAAATTTGGACTACAAAAAGAAGTTGGGTATAATCATATCACTGCCATTAATGATGAAAGTTTCTGTAAGTTATTGTGCAAACAGGAACTTTAGCCTTGGCTCTTTAGCTATTAGCTAGTGTGGACATGACATGAAATGGCATGTTTCTACAGTTATCTTTTTTTATTATATTAAATAAAAATATATAATTTTACCAAAACCAAACTTGGTGGCAAATGGCAATGCATATGAAAATAAGTAAGATGTAGATTGTAAACAAGACATTTCACAAAATCCATGAATAAATAATCGTACCTTGGTTGTTAACACGGGAGTTGTCATATCCATTTTAATACCATCAGATGGATTCTTACTTGTGAAAACAGGTGTAGTCATCTCCATCTTCTCCTTTTTTGTATTCTACCATCAGAACAAATAGCACACATCTATAACTTCTTTCTTTGCTTAAGATACAAGGAAAATAAAAAAGGGGAAGTGACCAAAGGCAACCCATTAAAATTTTAGAAGGTATGAATGAGGTTCAATTCTAAAATATGTAACTACCTTACCAAAAAGGTAATCAGCTAGGACATTAAAGGATTGAGAAGCTCCATTGAAGTCAAACCCACTCTTGCCAGGCATTGTAATTTCTGCCACAAAGTAAGGCTGAAAAAATAATCATCAGAAAGACATTCCAAAGACCAGGTGGTTCATCAGTAATGGCAAAGCAATTAGCATTCCATGGAAGTCTTAAGGCAATCCACTATTTCTATAAAGGGATTCTGTAACAGCATACAATTCTAAAGCATAAGAATATAAGAATATCAAGTAAATTGAGTCCCCTAAATGCAGGAAGCATAATACTTCACACAAATAGGTCCCATTTCCACCCTAAATGCAATAACTTTTATGGTCTTAGGGGAGTGGCTAAGAAACCGATAGGAAATTTTTTTTATAAGAAATCATGACAGCACTGCAATAGTAACATTAAAATATTACTCTTTTTATTAAAAGCTTTCAACTTATTGACTTCTTAATCATTGTCCTTAGTCCTTAGGTAATGTTTGGTAGGAGCTATATTTTTTATTTACTAGGAATGCTTATTTAAAATGAAAATTTACTCATGTTTGGTAGAAGTTATGAACAAATGTTTCCATGGAAGTAGGATTATTAGAAATCTTAAAATGTGAAGAATTTGCATTTTCAGAAAAATTACCTGAGAATCATAAAATTGGGAACAAAATTACATTTAGCTCATGTCTAAACTTACAACATTATTGATAACTTTTTTTAATCCCAAACATAGGAATAGGAAAAGATATAAGTTGCCAAGGAAAAAATAGCTGATTGTAGAAAAAAAAATAAATATATATATATATATATATATATAGAGAGAGAGAGAGAGAGAGAAATAAGTGAATTGGAATTGGATACTCTACAATGTGTAGAGACCCTTATATTTATAATGAACTATCATACAATTGTAACCCTAACAGGCTAGGCCCATCAACATTAATAGCTAATATAATAATACCTACTTCTAACACTCCCCTCCATGTTACATAGATATTAATCATGCCTAGCTTGTTACAAAAAAAAAAATGCCACAAGTCTCATTCAAAGCCTTTGTGAACACATCCACTAGCTAGTCACTCATCCGAACATGAGAAGTGGATGTGAGTTTCTATTGAACCTTCTCAAGAATAAAGTGACAATCTACCTCAATATGCTTTGTCCTATCATGGAAAACTAGATTTGAGGTGATGTATATAGTAGCTTGATTATCACACCAAAGTTTCATAAGACCGGTGTTGCCAAATCTCATCTCCTCCAAGATCTGTTTCACCCATAGTAGCTCACAAGAAGTTTGAACAATCACCCTATACTCTACTTCTGCCCTCGACATCGCCACAACATTCTACTTCTTGCTTTTCCAAGATATCAACTTACCTCCTAGGAACACATAAAATCCTACAGTGAATTTGCGGTCCATAGGAGATCCTGCCCAATCAGCATTAGAGAATGCTTCAACTTACATATGCCTAATCAGCTTTCTTTAAATACTCAACAATACAAGATAATGTTTCCCAATAAGTGTCAGTCAGAGAGAACATAAAATTACTTAGAACACTTACTAGAAAGGCAATATTTGCCCTACTGACGATCAAGTAATTTAGTTTTCCTACCAATCTTCAAAATTTATAATGATCAAAAAAAGGAAGGAACTCCATCTACCATTAGCTTCACTCCTGACTCCATAGGTGTCTCACATTGTTTAGCTCTCTTCAAGTCAGTCTCAATCAACAAGTCCACAACATATTTCCTTTGTGACTGAAAGATTCCTTGATTGGAATACATTACTTCAATACCCAAGAAATACTTCAAAAATTCTCAAGTCTTTGGTTTGAAACTTGGTTTGAAGAGATGTCTTCAGTTTGCTGATTCCTTCGCTATCACTACCTATAATAACAATATCACCAACATAAACAACAAGTAAAACGCAACCACAGTTAGTACTTTTATAAAACATTGTATGATCACTCTAACTCCTCACTGAATCTCCCAAACCAAGCTCTGGTGACTATTTCAAGCCATATAAATATTTCTTTAATTGACACACCCTCCCATGCTCCCCTTGAGCAACAGACCCAAGAGGTTGCTCCATCAGTACACCTCCTCTTGTAAGTCACCATGTAAAAACGCATTCTTGACATCCAGCTGAAATGAGGGCTGATGATGCCTAACAACAAGAGAGATAAAGATACAAACAAATGATAACTTAGTAGCTGGGGAAAAAGTATTGGTGCAGTCAACTCCATATGTCTTGGCATATCCTTTTGCAACGAGGTGTGCCTTTAGACGAGCCACAAAACCATCAGGATGAACTTTCATAGTATAAACCCACTTGCAACCAATAGCCTACTTTCCTCTTGGAAGTGGGACTAAATCCCATATATCATTTGTCTCGAGAGCCATCATCTCTTCTGTCATAGCATGTCTCTAACCATCATGAGTTAGGGTATTTGCAAGAGTCTTAGGAAGAGACACAGAATCTACACCAATCATAAAAGATTGAGAGGTGGAGCATAAATAGGCTGATGACACATAAGAAGAAATGGGATATGAACAAGATCTCTTACTTTTGCGGATAGTTATGGGAAGATTAAGGTCAGTAGGTGAATTTGTAGACACCTGAGGAGGTACTAGTAGAGGTTGAGTATCTTCATGAGAAACATTACCCTTTTAGCAGCTAAAGGTTGTTTGGGCTGTCAAGAGTACGTCTTTTCAAAGAAATGGAAACTTGTATCAATAGGAACAAGAGATGCAATCGAAGGAGAAGCGGGAGGTGTTGAATAGACAATAATGTAACTCAAAAAAGAATTTTCAGCATCACAGAGATTGAGACCCCTAAAAAACGGGAGTTCCTCAAAGAATGACATATCAGAGGAAACAAGATAACGACCAAGATCAGCAGAAAAACAATGATACCCTTTCTGAGTAAGAGAGTGGGAAAAAACACATTTTCATGTCTTTGAATCCAACTTGTTACCTGTGGTCAAACATCATACACAAAACAAATGTAACCAAATATTTTTAGAGGCAAGGGAAAAAGAGACTGGGATGGAAAAGGATGGAGTGGAGGATAGCACCATCTAAAATAGAAGATGGCATGCGATTAATTAAGTATGTAGCAGTAAGAACAGCATTAGCCCAAAAGTTTTCTGAACTTTCTTTTCAAACATTAGAGCTCGGGCTACCTCCCAAAGATGGTTATTCTTAAGCTCAGCTGCCCTATTCTGTTGTGGAATAACAACATAAGAAGACCGATGAATCATGCCATGTTAACTCATAAAAATCAATAAATGATAAAAAATATTCCTTAGCATTATGACTACAAAGAATGAGCACATGAGCATTAAACCGAGTACGAATTTCAACACAAAACTTGCAAAAATATAGGAAATAGCTTAGATTGGATTTCATTAAAAACAATCAAGTGGCACAAGAATCATCATCCACAAAAGAAAAAAAAAACCTTAAAACCAGCTATTTGACAAGAACCTTAAACATCAGAATGAATAATCTCAAAGGGGGACTGAGCCCTTTTATGCAAACGAGGTAAATAAACACTACAATGATGCTTAACAAATTAACAAGACTCACATGATAGATTAGATAAAGGCTTTAAACAAGGACATAATTTCCTAAGAACTCCTAAAGACGTATGACCTAAACAAAAATGTAGCTGAAACAAAGATACCTTTCCATTCCTAGAGGTGGTTGATGTATGCAAACTTCCTTCTTCTTCTAGCGAGTAGAGCACATTAAATACTCTTCCCCTACCAATAATCCTGTGTCGACAGATCCTAAAAAATACAAGAATTAGGGGGGGAAATGTGATGAAGCAATTCAGTGAGGATGTAAGTTGACTAATACAGAGTAAATTTAAGGGAAAATAAGGAAAATATAGAACAAAGGATAAAGGTAAGGTGGAAACATGGGTAGTAAAACCATTGCCCTTAATAGAGACATGAGACCCATCTGCAAGGGTAACAGAAGAACAAGAAGTAAGGGAACAAAGGATATGTGAATCCTCGGTCATATAGTCAATAGCGCCAAAGTCAATGACCCAACGTTAGGAAGAGGAGGAGAGACATGTAATAGGATTACTTGTTTGCACGAAGGTAGCTGTGGAGGAAGATGTAGATGGCTGGTGAGAAATCTGAAACTAGGTGTGTCGATTGATCTCATCATCAGTCATGACCACAGCATGCCCTTCCTTATACTGAGAGATGTTATCAGACATCGTAAAACAACAACAAACACACTGAAAAACTACCCGGAAACACTCGAAAACACCTTCAAATCACAACAACCAACGACAAAACCACCTAGGCTTTGTCTCACTAACCAATATCTCACTCTGTTTCGAACAGCATGTCAATTGCGGTAGAGAACGGCGTGTTTCAAGTCGCACATCGAAAATGCATCACACCATGCTAAACCGGAAAAAAACAAAAACAATTCTACTGCATAATCTGGCCGCCGAAACCACTTGGGCTTTGTCCCATTGACCAAAAACATTCCCCTCTGTTTCGAGCAGTATGTCAATTGCAATAGAAAACAGCACGTTTCAAATTGCACGTCAAAAACGCATCACACCATGCTAAACCCAAAAAAAAAACAATTCTACCGCATAATCTGTTGCCGAAAATTTTTTCTATCCCCACGTCAGCGTTGGTCGGCCCTTTTTGAGGCTGCTAAATTTTCTCTTTTTCTTTTGGTCCGATGGTGGCAATGACGATTGCTGGTGGAACCCTAGGCTATTTTGATACCATGTAGAAAATATAAAGAGAAACAAAGAAATGAATTGGAATTGGATATAATGAACTATCATACAATTGTAACTCTAATAGGCTAGGTCCATTAACATAAATATCTAATCTAATAATATCTGCTCATAATATGTTGATGGGACAGAAAGAAGGGAGCCACAACATTGGGGAGATCACTGCCACACTCCAAAGACATGGGCCAAGAGAATGGAGTACAAGTGTAAGATACCATAATATAACCCAAAACTTTAAGGTTTTAGGTGCATGGGACCATTCACTTATAAACCTTTCAACTTGTCCATATCCTTCAAATGAGGGCCTTCCATTCACACTTATTTCAAACACTGATTAACAAACTAAGAATCAATTTACCTTAGGTTAAGCTATAACAAGTCCTAGCTGGCCAATCTACTTATTCGTTAGTCCTTATTGTTGTATGTATGGAGTTGGAATGAGGCTTTAGAGGGAAAGAAAATGGAGGTACATTATTTTATTTACTTTTAAATGAAGAGAAACATATAATACTTAATGCTTACAAAAGCAATCAAATATTAGAACATTAAGTTTTCGTGAACCTATCATGTTACTATTTCCTTTATTTTAAAAAATTAGAAACAAAAAATGGTAAGTAAAACATCTCCCGAAAACATACTCTCAAGGTAATGGTAAGTAAAATCGTAATTTATTTATATGATCTTTAAGGGCAATGAATTCGATTACAAATTTTATATCGAAGAGAGGAAGGGAGCTAATCACACGAAGACACACCTCAACATCCCTGATCTCATACTCATCCCTTCTACTCAGAACTTTGAACTCAACAGTCTCAAGATCCGGAACTGCAGCGAAGCTCCGACACCACACAATTAATAATGCAACAAAAAGGAACAAACAAAAAAAAGGAATATATGAGGACCAAAAATAACAACCTACCAGTCATCAACGCTTCCTCGAGAGTGCGGGTCTCGAATCTTTTGGGAAACACGTATTTTGCAGTCTCAGCAGCCACATCAGCAAGAACTGCGACATAAAAAAATTCAAATTAGTAATTAGGAAGAATGAATAGTGAATAGAAAGGAAGAGTTCAGTAGAGTTTTGAACATCTACGTCGCTGTGTAAGAGAGTTGGCTTGAGAAGCAAGGGCGAAAATGAGGGAGATTCGGGTTTCGAAGGATGAGGTGGTTCGTCGAAGGGTGGTGACTCTTCGTGCGGAGTTGGTGATAGAGAGATTGGATGAGTTTGTGTTGTTAGGTTTTGGTGGTATCGGAGCGACGATGCTCGATTGCAGAGAAAGCATGTTTGGAAGTGATTAATTTTGAATTTCTGTTGCTCTGAGTGGTTTTGGTCCACCGCTGGTTATGATTTTTCCCGGCACAGCTATTTATACGTATACCACCTTTTCTAGATACTTTAACCCCAACCACAACTACGCGCTATTTCTTTCTTCTTCTTTTTTTCTTTCTGTTAAATTAAATGTGAGTTTGATTAAAAATTGAGTTAATTTAGTTGAGAAAAATGAGGTTTTAGAATTTTGATTGAGAAAAATAGGGTTTTAGAAATTTGGTTGAGTAAGTTTGGTTTTAGAAAATATGATTTGTGTTTAGATATATGATACATAATTCTAAAAGTTGGTTGAAAAATAATAAATTACATTTAGAAGAAAAAAGATCTTATAAACTTAGTTTGGGAAATAGAATTTATGTGAAAATTTATAAAAATGGACCGTGGTTGAAATGAACCAAAAAGCACTACTATATATTTTTAACACAAAAATTTATTTTATAATTTTATTTTTCAAAAAAAAAATTCTCTAACGATAATACAAATATTTAATACTTTTTTGTGGAAAAAAAATTTAAAACTTAAAAATATGTCATTTTTCCATTGTCGTGGTTAGGGGTGGTAAAACGAGTCAACGGGTCAGGTCAAGGCCCGTCCAAATACGGGTCGGGCCGGTCGAGTCAGAATAGGAAAACGGGCCAAAAATATTGGCCAGCCTGTATTCAATGTGGCTCACAGGCCAAAACGGGTCAACCCATTTTTTTAAGAGAATTATACATGCTATTTTTTATTTTAAATTTAAACTTTTTAAATATTTTTTAAGAAAAATCAAAAATAAAAATTAGATTTCACCTTTCTAAAGCAAAGTTTTTATAATTAATCCAATTTATTTCTTTAAATGGAAACAATAAATAGTCATCAAAATTAATTCCATATCAAATAATCAAAACTACAACCAACCAAATATTAATATTATATATATAATATATTAATATATATTTTAATAAAGGCCCGTCGGGCCGGGCCATGACGAACTCATTTTTTGACAGGTCAAAACGGCCCGGGCCTATTCAGAAAAACAGCCTTCAAAGGTTGGTCCGGCCCGACCCATTTTAACAGGCCAAACGAGCCACCCCGTGGGCCCAGCCCATATTGCCATCCCTAGCTGTGATCTCGTATGAACGGCGTTAGGGGAAAGCAACATCCATGTTGCCCCAGCCCAACATCTGTAGCTTGACAAAGCTCCATTCTCCCCCAACTACATTTGCAGTCTAAAGAGAGAGTGCGTTTGGTCAAAAGTTTGTATAAGGGTTCATTTGGTTTAAAGTTAGAATAACGTTTGTGTAACGGAGTTAGAAAAATTGAGGTTTTAAAAATATGGTTGTGAAAATTGAGGTTTTGAAAAAGTGATTTATGTTTGGATATTTTCTTGTAAAAGTCAGTTGGAAAGTAGTTGTTGTATTTGGTTAGAAAATGTTTACTAAACTTAGTTTAGGAGAATGAAATTTGAGTGTAAAATTACCAAAATGAGTGTTAGTTAAAAGAAGTGCTAAAGTAGTATATTTATTGTAATTAATATTTAAATCCTATATTAAAATATTCCATTTAAAAAGAAAAAAATATATTTATTAATAATAATTATTAACAAAGATATATTAAAATTATAATGAAAAAAGTTAACTTAATTTTTCATAATGTTAAAATATTATGAATAAAATATATGTACAAAATTTATATTATTATAATAATATATATTGTAAATAATATTTTATCTTATTAATTATATATTTAAATATAACATTAAAAGCTTCAGCTGTGGCTTCTTCGTAAGTCAAAGAATAGAACCTTAAAGGGGAGGTGAGGGCAAAATCGACACAGGACGGATTTCAATCGCGGAGAAGGAAATGGAGGTGGCTTGAGGGAGGTGTCACTCAGCCACTCCAAAACGGAGTTCTGTGACCCACCAACGGAGGAAGTCAAATGCAACGAAGAAGGAGCACTGAAGCCAAACGCGACGACGCAGGACACTAGTAAGGGAAGCTCTATTTTTTTACGGCTAACATAGCTCAACGATGAAGCAAACATGCCATAATTTGGTTGGGAAAACTATACTTTTGTAAATAGGGTTGAGAAATTAGGGTTTTGTAAACGGGGTTTGTGTTTGGATAATAGTATTGTAAGAGTAAGTCAAAGTAGTGATTATATTCGATTGATAAAAAAAATTTGGTAGAGTTAGGTTGGTAAAATGATAGTTTAGGGTAAAATTTTTAAAAGGGGTAATAATTTTAATATATATAGCGTGTGTATATTTGTATACATTAACATTATATATAAAAATTGAAAGTTATATATATTAAATATAATTATAGGTATTAAAATAAAAATAATTTAATATATTAAAACTAATAATTTTATTTTTATTAGTTTTTATATATTTAATGTGTGTATATATATACATCTTAACGTTATACATAATTAAAATAAAAATAATTTAATATATTAAAACTTATTCTAGTAGCATATTTTTAGTAATTAAAAATATATATATAACTAAATCTAATTTAATATAGAAGGAATAATATTTAATAATATTCCTTATTTATAACAATTGAGTAATTGTTCCAGTGGTTTATGTGCTTTATTGTGTTTTCATAGATATCAAGCTTGACTCGTGTTACATGTAACTTTTATCAACAGTTTAACATTTCCTATAGGTTGTTGTATATTAATTATAAAAAATTAATTAACACTAGGTATAAGGGGATAAGGATATTCGGCGTGAAAAGACATATTTAACATTAGTTATTAAATATAGTTTGGTTTTATAATAAATAAACAATATCAGGTATCGTAAAAGTGAGGTGTTAAAAGTGATAATTAACACTAGATAAATACCCAGTGTTAAAAGTCTTTTTAACATCGGCTCCCTTAACACCTCGACAAAATCTGGTGTTAAAAGTATTTGTTGGTGTTGTGCTTGTTACCTGTTACTTGCTACCTGCTAACCGTCAGCTACCTGTTACATACTACATGCTACCTGTTACTTGTTACCTGCTACTTGCTACTTGTTGTACAACTTTGTGAGGTAATCATTTTTTGCTTCCTTTTCATGTGATAACTTGTAACTTTGTTGGTTTTTGAGTTGAACTAAATCAAAATATTTGAACACTTGAATTGGTTGATAATTTGGTGAAAATTTAAGCATGTAAGATCTTGTACTAATTTGCTATGATGAAACTTGTAACTTTAATATATAAAGCATTAAATATGACATGACATTCTTAGTGAATAAACCTCTATATTGGTCCTCGAGATTCTTGCTTCTAACAATTTAACGCTCATTTGATAAAAGTAAGTATCTATGTTGTATCAAGCAAATATGAAAATGAAATGACTTTCATTCATAAGTTTAATATTCCAACATTTCACTAAATTGAAATGAATTCCATTCATACTTGGAATTGTTTACTTTACACTTGATGAACTAACTAAACCAAGTGATTACTAATTTGAGTGTTATATCTATTACATGTGCAAATTGCTATATATAGCAATAGCATGGTTATAGCCACTCATCAAGTTAGACGTGGACACTATACATATGCATAAATAATTTGATTTTTATGTTATTATTTGGTGCATACATAGATAAAGGAAATGACACTAAGGTTTTTAGGGGCATACAAGCAGTGTAAACCTTACACGGGGCCTAGTTCCTTCAAGAAAGGACAAAGACCTGGTATATGCCACTAAGAATTCCTTTTAGGTATACTAAGAGATCAAAAGTCTTGATCTTGTTTTCTTTTATAGTTTAGTGTTCTTCTCAAAACTCGAAAGAAAATAAGGCTTTACCAATGTTAATAAGTAAGAAATTTGATAACAGACTCTTGCCTTATTTTTATTTATAGTTTAGTGTTCCTCTGAAAACATAAAAGAAAAAATGTCAAAAGAATTTTACCAATGTTTGCATTGTTGGCACTACACCTATTTGCCCTTGACATGAGATTCTATTTGTAAACATAGATTCAAAACTGTGAAAGAGTATATGTACCATGGAGACCTTGATATGATACAAAGTATATGAGAATTTAGTTGTTGAAAAAATCAATTATCCTATAGGAACACAGAATGACAATACTTAGCATTTAAATTTGAATTCAATAAGTGACAAACTTAAAAATGATTAACAACAACATTTGCATACAAGGACATCAAGACTTCACCAACCCATTCTCCAAATAGTTGACATTTCCTCTTGTTTCACTCCATTTTAATTGGCTACGTTTATGGTAGTGTTCTATACTGATTTTATTGGCTTTGGGATAGGAACATATCTTGGCTCCTATGGTTTACCTATTGATTTTTCCTTTTTGGGTTCTAATATGGTTTTTGATAAGGATTTAGGGTGTTAGGAACTTTGGTGTTTTGGTGTGATGCACCAAAGACACTGGATACACTTGTAAAAGTTGTGACATTATATTATATTAATTTATACTTCCTATTTTTGTTTGTCATGATTTAATATTACGTAATTATGTATGTCCTCAAGTTATTTCTTGTGTTTTTAAATGCTTTTCAAGTCACACCTTCAACCTTAATATGAAATAACCTTAATAGAAAAAATTTATTTCATGAATATCAAAGCATTCTTACATTAACTCCAAAACAACAATTGCATATTGGATTATGGGTTAAAATACATAAACATCAAAAACATTCTTAAACTAAGTTGCATTACATTCTAACCCTTTATCTCCAACCCAGACAATGATATTATTACTAATGTACACATAACCAACAATTACATTTGCATCATCCTTTTCACATTCTTCGTCCTAACCACAAGACTCACATTTAATTCCTTGCTTGTTTGTGAACAATTTCATCAAAGGTGCATCATTTGCCTCTCTTATGAATCTATTAGAAGCTGAGTTTTCTTCATTTCACCCATCATCAAATCCTTCATCTTCCCCAACTTTACTTTCAAAGGACTAAAACTTTATTTTTTTCGAAAAAGATGCAGGAGAAAAAAAAGGAAAATTCAACTAGAATTAACTCTCCTAAATGAAAGAAAATGAGAGAAAATATGGTGAGATTTTTTGTTTAATAAATATTATTAATTAATTAATTAATTTCCATACACTTTTTTTAATCCATTTAAAAAAATCCTTTTATTTCTTGTTTATTATTATTCATCCAAATAATGTAATTTTCTATTTGCTTTTGAAGTAGAAAATTACATTATTTATTATTAGTGTGCCAAACCATACCCCTACCATGTATATACCTTGGTACCAATACATGTTGGATACTTATCTAAATTTATATGCAGCATAAGTATATGACTCTTATGAAACAAGGTGTGGCTTAGGGTATAAATAGATATGTTTTACCTTGGTCATTGTAAACTTAATTTTCAATCCCCTAGTTTATAGATCTTCTTGGCACATTATCACATGTCTAAATATCACAAATCCAGTATTGAGTGTGTGTGTGTGAGTGGGGTGTAAATAATGAGATGTAATAGAGGTAAAAACATGTTCACAGAATTGACAAGGAAGACACACTGGATGAAGGAAAAGAAAAAGTATAAATTGTTCATGTTGTGACAGTATTTGATTAGTGATATATTGAAGTATCCCTGTAGGTTCAGCCAATTTTAATCCACAGTTTGCTTTTACTGTTTGTTTTTTAATACTAATTGTATTCTCTCTATTACCAGAAAACGTATGACTAAAACTAAACATTCATGATAGTGAGCGTTAGATTAGACAGTTTGTCATAACAGTAATAATCTGACACCCTGTTATAATTAGGTCATTTCCTTACCCATCTACATAGTTTTTACAAGAGTATGATTTCTGAAAACAAACACGTTTCATTGTAATCTAGACTCTTAAGCTTCTTGCTTTTGACCTACAATTACTTTCTTGGTTTTGACCTGCAATTACTTTCTAGGTTTTGACCTTCCTGTATCCTCTTTTATGCTTTAATTCTGGTTTGAAATTCTGGTCATGCTTTAAAATTAGTAATACGTGTTGTAACGCCCCGGCAAATATTAATTAAATTTTCCGAATAAATTTTTCACGTTTTTAAAAGATCTTTTTAAAGTTCATAAATTAAAATCAGAGTTCACATAAAGGTCGATAATAACGGAATATTATTATGCATACTAGTCGTGAATAATAATATTCATGAAATATTTGCATAGCGGAAACGATTTATAAATAACAGTATATAACACGTTGTATTTATTACAAATCGTAAAATTAGAATAAATTTGAAATCCAAGCAATAGTTCACATAGATATCAACCATAGCATCACTCTTCATTCTGGGTGGCATTCACTGTAAAAATTATTGTAAGAGTGAGACAGAATATAGAATAAATATAAAATATATAGAATTGCATAAACACAATCAATAATACATAATGATATGATGAATATGCCAAACAAGTTCATTTAATAAGTCTTTAATTAGTCAAATGATATCATATTGGATCCATTTTGTTTGGTGGGAATACTGCAGTAAAAGGTCTCATAGATACACCGGTAGGAATTAATACAGTCATGGATCCCTACAGCCCCATGACCCACACATCGGTAGGAATTAATACAGTCATGGATCCCTACAGCCCCATGACCAACACATCGGTAGGAATTAATACAGTCATGGATCCCTACAGCCCCATGACCAACACATCGGTAGGAATTAATACAGTCATGGATTCCTACACCCCCATGACCCTCATAACAAAATTAGGACTTTAACTCATAGAGAAAAATATCTTTTCATTCATAATAACCATTAAAATTAACTTTCAGCATTTCCAACAGCAATATACTCTAGGAAAACAGTCATAACATGAGCAAATCATAACCTTTTCATGTGATTCCACTTTCTATAGCTTAATAATACAATTATCTACAACTTTCATGAAGAACACAATTTCAAATTCCAAACAGAATTACCACTTATTCACGAAATACCATACTGCCTCAAGGTGAGTTTTTTTTTTCAAAACGTACATATATTAGTAATTTGAACGTTTCTGGAGCTACAAAAATGATTTTGGCATGAAACAAGTTCTAGATTATCCTTAACACAAATATCCATAACTTTCATGAAGATCATAAATTCCAATTCTAAGTAGAAATACCATTTATCCACAAAATACAACACTGCCTCCAGATGAGCTTTCAAAACGTACATATATTAGTATTTTCAACGTTTCTGGAGTTACAAAAATAGTTTTGACATGAGACCAGTCCTAAATTACTCTTAATATAATTATCTACAACTTTCATGAAGACACCAACCACTAATTCACACCACAAAATTCCCAGTTTGGAAAATAAGATTCAGATTTCATAGTTAACAGATTTACAGCTTGTACATACTTCAGTATTTTAGACATAACTCAAGCTACAAAAATCATTTTGACTTGAAACCACTTTCTATAGATCCATAACATAAGTACCTACAACTTTCATGAAGACATAAAAGGCTGATTATATATGTATAAGTCCCAGCATATTAATATATACACAAAACATGGGATAAATATTCCACTCGGACATGCTGTAGTATTTTGGCTATAACTTTTGCTACACATACTCAAATCAGTCGGTACAGGTCTCAAATTTCACATAATAAAAAGATCTATAACTTTCATGAAGAAGTCAGAGTCAAAACCATACGTTTTCAATCTCAAAACTGAGCAACAAGATACAAAAATAAAACTGGAATCCTAGGATAGCATACAACTCTACCCATTTCATAGTTATTCACAACCCTGTCCCCTCTTACTTGGTTTGATAATCTATGGCTGACTGAAAAGAAGTCCTCCTTGTTGTCCTAGTTCCAGCTCGAAAATGTTTTGATGAAGGAGAGAAATTGAAGGAAAGATATTTCACTAACTTTGTTCTAATGCCTTTTGGTCTAGCAAGGGGCAGAGTTAATAATGCAAGACAAGTGGGGAACATTATCTTCGTGAGTGGATGTTTAGTGCTGTTAGTGCTTTGATAGTGGAGATAATGGAGGATTAAAATAAGAAAGTGGCTTATAATGGTCCACTTCTGGCCGTCCTACTCACTAGAGAGGATTAATGGGGCTACATGCATTAAACTATGCATAAGAGACAAGAAAGGAGTCAAAAGTTATTCCTGGCACTGAAAACCGACTGGAATTCCACTCGGTTAGCCTATAAACCGACTGGAATTCCTTCAGTCGTGTGAAGAAGTAGAGAAACCGAGTCCTCTCGCTCAAGCGAAATATGACTCGCTTGAGCGAGTGCCATATAATGCACTGGCAGAGGGCTTTCGCTCAAGCGAAAACCGACTCGCTTGAGCGAGTGTGAGTTTCGCTCAAGCGAATACCAACTCGCTTGAGCCAGGCACTCTCCCTCGCTTAAGCGAGGATCTCATTTGCTTAAGCGAATCCACTCGGTTTTTATTCTACATTTTAGTCAACTCGGTAAAATCTCCTGAAACCGAGTCTTCACCTATTACTCACTCGGAACTGGTTCTATTTGAAACTCTCAGTTTGATTTCTCTTCTTTGGAGGTGACAGTCGGAGTTTCCTCACTTGGATTTACTCATGATTTCCATTCGGCAAACAACCTATTCTTATCTATTTCTCACTCAACTAAATCATCCTTTAGCCGACTTAACATCAAATCAATTTTCACTCAGGATTTCATAACACCTTACTCACTCGGAAATGGCTCTATGCATACTGAAATTCACTCGGAATGGGCTCCCAATAACATTTTCCACTCGGTATCTATTCACTTAGTATTATTCATTTATCACCACTCATATTCAAGCCAAGTAATGCCTTAACCATACAGTATATATATATAACCACTCGAAATTCTTAACTTAATCACTCGGTTTATCACTAATCAAATACCACTCGGTATACCTCATTTTATTCACTCGGGGAAACCATTACGCTAAGTATAACTCGGACTTGTTCTAACCCAATCCACTCGGATTATCATCATATACTTAGAAATTTTCCAATCTAATCCATTACAACAAATCTTCCCTCGGATTTCCACTCGGGAATATCCAAATCCATTCCTACACACATCATTTTCACTCGGTATTATTTCCTACTCGAGTATATCTTACTTGGGATCATCCAAGCCTATTCACTCGGAAAGGCTACATATTTAACCTCACTCAATGGCTCTAAACCTCATATATATATATATATATATATATATATCCCACTCAGAATGCTATTCCCTTTCTCACTGGGAAGGTTTGACTTGGACTAACTTACTCGGATTGCATTGGTTATATCCCTGACTGAGTCTCTTCACTCGGAAATGAAGGCACTCAGTGAACTTTCAGTCAGAAATGCTATGTCTGACTATGATTGACTCGGAAACTGGTCCTTCAGAAACATTGGACTCGGAAACGAGTCTTTGGAGAGTACTTGACTCGGAAATGAGTCACTCAGGAATAATTGACTCAGAATTGAGTCTTCCTGACATGTTTGACTCAGCAGTGAGTCTCTGAGACAGAATTTCACTCGGAATGAGTCCTCTTGACCATGTTCCATTCGGAAAACACAATTTTAACTCGGTATTTCCATTTTCCACTCGGAATTCCTTTTGGTCACTCGGAATTTGCAGTTTTCACTCGGAACAGAGTCTCTTTCTCACTCGGACAGTTCTTTCTAAGGCATTTTCACTCGGAAATTGGGCCTTATCAATAAGGATCTATATAAATTCTAGAATTATACCCAAAAATAAAACTTTTGGAGCATTAAAAACCATCCATAGAGTGTTTTATTCATTGATTAACACTAACATATCTTCTATACCTCATAATTTACAAAATAGAGCTATTATTAAAAGCAGGATGTTACACGTGTGACATCCCCTAATTAATTACCTTTATTTTTAATCATTAAAAAAATTCTAATAAAAGTTTTTCACAAAATTATTAAATAATATCTTCCCCCAACATCAAAACACCTATTTAAGCCTAAGGACCTCAAAACAACATCCATACAACAAATAACAAGTCTATCTATTAGTTACAATGCATAAAACAGGTTTGGGGAAAAACAGGGATTTGACGCTACGTGTCATCCCCACGCTACGCGTGGATTCTCCTATTCAAGCCTAACGCTACGCGTCAGCATGACAGTAGCAGCAATGCTGTTGTCACACATTTTAGGCCAATTAACCAACTTCTAAGGGTCCTAAATTGCCCGTTTCGACTCCAAATCTCATCAAACTTCATGGCACTATATTATCCCCATTCTGGAGTTATCAATGCAGTCCGTTCACCAAAATTCTATCATATGCGCAAGTTATACGCAGAAATGTATTTAAGTCTTTTATATGCAAAACCTATGCACCAAACTACCTAAATGAGTTTCAAACTTCCCAAGACTTATACGCATATTTTCTAAATGTTGTAGGGGGCCTATTGATCCCTTCTGGGGGTCCTTAAATCCACCGGATCTCGAAATCACCTGTTTGGTTCCTAATTTCCGCTTATTTTGCCTAGTTCCACTATATGCATAACATCCGCTAAATCATAAACATATCAACCAATTCTCATATCATGTAACATCCCAAGTTTTGTAATATTTAGGAAATTCATTTATAAAGGATTAATGAAGAAATTCTGAATGAAATTCCGAGTGAATGCTGTTTAAGATATGATATTCTGAGTGAATATGGTGCGATACTGAGTGAAGTAAGACCAAGGAACCTATCTCCGAATGGAATTAAGATGTTTCCGAGTGAAACATCATTAAGCAAATTATTTCTAAGTTAAGAAAATAATGTTCGAATGAGACACTTTCGAATAAGGAAATCCGAGTGAAACGGTTCTGGGTGGAGTATTTCTGAATTGAAACTTTTCAAGTGAAATATTTCTAAGCACGACATTTCCGAGTGAGAAAGGACTCGGTCTGGATTATTTTGCCGAGTGGAAACCTGATTGATGATGGTCGATCTTGGAATTAATTGCCGAGTGAAAGACCACACGAGAGAAGAGTCGGTTTTGAAATAATTCGCCGAGTGAAGGTCAATCAGATGCTGAGTCGGTGTGAGGGTGAATTACCGAGTGAATGTAAGTTGCCTTAATGTAAGTTGCCGAGTGAAGGATCGAATGAAAGGAATCGGTTCTGGAATGACTTTCCCAAGCGCAAAACTGGGTGTTGGGAAGGACGACCTCTGGTCAGGTTTCGCTTAAGCGAGTGGATACCTCGCTCAAGCGTGTAAGTATGAAATTCGTTACTGGATATTTCTCGCCCGAGCGAGTGGCTATTAGGAGGGAGTCTCGCTCGAGCGAAAGCATGGAAAATGGTTACTAGGCAGTTCTCGCCTGAGCGAGAGAGATCCGCTCAAGCGAGAATCAGGTCTGATGCTTTCCACGTTAACCTGTTCTTCTACCTTCTAGTGAAGTCTTTTTCTGATATTTTTCTAAGAATGGGACCCTCTCTAATGTGCTGTCCCTTTTCATTAAATGCTTACTCCTTATTCAGCATCTGAAGAAAAGTACAACAGATACCTTTTAGTCATTCACGTCTCTTGCATGAATGATATAAATACCAATTTCCACTGTTAAAGGAGTTTAGAAAAACCTTTGAAAGAAAAGATATCATCTGTAATCATCCTCTTCTAAATACTGCTGAAAAAGCCATTAACGAAGAAGGAATCAGTCTTCATTTATTCTTTTATAAAGAAAACACTAGATTAGCACAAAGCTGAGATTCCAGTCGGAATTCACAAGCTGTGAATTGGATAAAGCTTTAAGTGTTACAAGATCTCTTAATTCCAGGTAGGGGGAGCATTCCATTTCAAATAAATAGTTTATGAATGGATGTGGGGTGATATTATTATGTTATATATATGTATTATGTGTTTTGATACCCCACTTGTATGATGCTGTATGTTTATATATATATATACATACCATTTATATTTTCTGATATTAATACTGACAGTGATATGAGACTCGTGATGAGTATATGCTTGAAATGTATGAGTGTAAGGTATGTTATGATTATTACAAAAGACCTTGAGTGGGACTCAAGGCAACCTCTTGAGCAGGGCTCGGGGTTTGGCCCGTAACACTAAGTAGAGGACCGCTATCACTCTGGGAGTGGTACTCGGTGTTACATTATGGGTGTAGAGCAGTTTGGTACCTGTAAAACGGCTGAATCAGCCGAGTACTGAATTATGGCTCGGGGAGCCAGTGTTGCAACACAAAAACTAACAGTCTTGATGGATCCAATTACTTGAGCATGTGTATGCACTAATTTTGTGTGCACGCCCTATTTATTGATAGAAAATGCTGTTCATATTGTGTTATATGACTCGGTTTGTATATAGTTATGGATTGGACCTTAAATCCAATTCAATGACTATTATTTGATATGTTTATGCTCACCCCCTCACTCATTATTTTTGCAGTGGACAGAGGACACAATGATGGCATTTGAAGTCACTCGACCGACTGGAGCATTATGTATTAGTATGCACAATACATAGTGTACATAGTAAACTGAGTAGAAGCCTTGGCCGGCTCTTGTGTTTACCGAGTGATATATTGATTATCGAGTGATATAGTTTTTGTATTATGATGAAATGGCCGGTTGGTTTTTGTAATGTAACATTAATATTATTAATATAAATTTTGTTTAATCATGAAATTATTTATGAAAAGTCTATTTATGTTTAAAATTGCATTCCAATGGGTCAGTCGGATTAATGAGAAATCGGTACTTTAAATGACTGAATTCGATCTCTATTTGGAAATTTAAATTATTTGTGAAAAAATTACTTGATTTATAATTTAAAAATTAAGGATGTTATATTTGGTATCAGAGCAAGACTTGAAAAGTCCAAGGCCAAGGTTAAGCTACTAGATGCTATGATCGAGTGAAGTCATATCACTGTTGTTGTGTAATGTAGTTAATGGAATCAACTATAAATAAATTGCTTTCATATCCATGAGTGGTACTAAAGTATGATGATTATTTCAGGATAAGAATGGACCCTCATGGTATGGACGCAATGGCTGCTGCCTTTCAGCGTGTGGCTAATATTTTAGAAAGGTAGAATCAGCCCCAGCCGAGTAACAATCAAAGCATTGATTGGTTCTTGAAAAGAAAGCCGACTGAATTCCATGGAGGATTTCAGCCTGATCAAGCCTATGCTTGGATTCAGAACCTAGAATGAATCTTTGGTAGTTTGCAGTGCTCTGAAGCACAGAAGGTGGAGTATGTTGTTTTCATGCTTCGAAAAGAAGCTGAAAACTGGTGGAGAATGGCAAAAAGCCGATTGGTTGCCATGGAGACTGAACTGAATTGGGAAAATTTCAAGGAATGTTTCCTTGAAAAATATTTCCCAAATACTGTTAGGAGTTAAAAGGAGTTGGAATTCATGGAACTCCGACAGGGAAATATGAGTGTTGAGGAGTATGCAGCAAAGTTTGAGGAGCTGTGTCTGTTCTATCCTCCTTTCCAGATGCCGGGTACAGAAGATTCAAAATGCATCAAATTTGAGAGTGGTTTGAACCCAAAGATTAAGAAAGCTTTCCGACACCAGGAGATTAGAAGCTTCCCAATCCTTGTTAATAAATGTAGAATATATGAGGAGGACGATAAAGCTTCAACCGGCTCGAGTAGCAAGTCGGATAGTTCTTCAAGGTTACCACCAATCAGCTTTAAGAAGCAAGGAAAGTCTGTGAGAGGAGAATCTTCCTCTAAATCTAGAGGTCGGGGAAATGCTGGTGGCCGATTGGTGAATAAACCGAGAGACATCAAATGCTTTAGATGTGGGGGCAGTCACTATGCTCAGAACTGTGACAAAGATGAGGACGTTATTTGCTATCATTGCAACGAGAAAGGACATGTCCATCCTAACTGTCCTTTTCTCCAATCAACTGAATCATATGCTAGTGTAAACCGTGGAGGCTTCAGAGGACGAGGCCGTGGAAATGGTAACAGAGGAGGAAGAGGCAATGGGGAACGTGGCAATAATTCTATGATGCCAAGGAATGATCGGGCTGGGAGTTCTAGTTCACCAGCGGCAGGCCGAGTGTATGCTACCACTGTAGAAGAAGCTGCTCAAGCCCATGACTTGGTTCAAAGTAAGTGTTTATTTGGGAATACTACTCTTGACGTGGTGTTTGAACTCGGGTGCAACTCACTCGTTTATTTCTAATGATTGTGTCATGCAAATGAGATTACCTGTTGTTACTATGAATCGGCTATTAAATGTGTCTAATCCGACTGGTGCAAAATTGTGGACTTTCCATGATGTGTAAGAACGTATCTTTCACTCTTGGTGATAGGGATTTTACTGCTAATTTAATATGTCTACCTTTGAGAGGTCTTGACATCGTTCTCGGTATGGATTGGCTATCAACCAATAAAGTCCTGGTTGACTGTCAGAATCGGCAAGTAATCTTTCCTAAACAAAAAGCCAATGAATATGAAATCAAAGGTATATCTCAACTGCTTATGTTGTTTTGTATGGTTGATGGGAAAAGTGAGTCTCGAATCTGAGACATTCCTATTGTTTGTGATTTTCCTGAGTTATTCCCGGAGGATGTACCTGGTGTTCCTCCCGATAGAGAGATTGAATTCTCTATTGATTTAATCCCTGGAGCTGAGCCAGTTTCTAGAGCTCCTTATACAATGTCCCTGATTGAGCTGGCTGAACTAAAGAAGCAAGTTGATGAACTACTTGAAAAACAATTTATCCGACCGAGTATATCACCGTGGGGTGCTCCGGTGTTACTCGTCAAGAAAAAGGATGGTAGCATGCGGTTATGTATTGATTACCGCCAACTGAATAAGCTGACCATCAAAAATAAATACCCATTGCCTAGGATCGACGATTTAATTGATCAGTTACGTGGTGCGTCGGTCTTTTCGAAAATTGACTTACGGTCGGGATACCACCAGATCCGAGTGAAAGCTACCGATATTCCTAAAACGGCATTCAGGACCCGGTATGGACACTATGAATACGTGGTAATGCCGTTCGGAGTGACAAATGCTCCGGCTGTGTTCATGAATTATATGAACAATATCTTTCATTCTTACTTGGATAGGTTTGTGGTGATATTTATTGATGATATACTAATTTACTCAAAGTCTTATGAAGAACATAAAGAGCATCTCCGATTGGTACTCCAAGTGTTGAAGGAGAAGAAATTGTTTGCCAAATTGGCTAAGTGTGAATTCTGGGTGGATAGGATTCAATTCCTGGGTCACGTTATTTCCAGAGAAGGTGTTTCAGTAGATCCTTCAAAGGTCGAAGCTGTAATGATTTGGGAGAAGCCTAAGTCAATCACTGAAGTCAGAAGTTTTCTGGGTTTAGCCGGTTACTATCGAAGATTTATTGAGGGGTTCTCCAAAATTGCTTTACCATTGACTAAGCTAACCCGGAAAGATGTTCCTTTTGTGTGGTCCTCCGAGTGCGAGCAAAGTTTTCAAGAATTGAAAATCCGATTGACTTCTGCTCTTGTATTGGCTTTGCCAAATTTGCAGGAAAGTTTTGTAGTTTTCTGTGATGCATCCGGACTTGGCCTAGGATGTGTGCTGATGCAGAATGGCCGAGTGATTGCTTATGCTTCATGACAATTACGACCGCACGAGCAAAACTACCCAACTCATGATCTGGAATTGGCAGCAGTGGTCTTTGCACTGAAAATTTGGAGGCATTATCTTTATGGCTCTAAGTTTGAAGTATATAGTGACCACAAGAGTCTGAAATATCTGTTTGATCAAAAGGAATTAAATATGAGGCAAAGAAGATGGATTGAATTCTTGAAAGATTATGAGTTTGATTTAAAATACCACCCAGGAAAAGCCAATGTGGTAGCCAATGCTTTGAGTCGGAAGTCCATTCACATGGCGACAATGATGGTTAAAGAGATGGAGTTGCTTGAACAATTCTGAGACATGAATTTGCAAGTGGATATGTCTTCGTCTCGGAAAGTGACTCTCGGTACATTAAAGATAGCTAATGAATTTTTGAAGATTGTTTATGTACAGCAAATGACCGATTCTTATTTAGCCGAGATGAAAGAAACTCAGGCTAAAGGTAAAGATTTATTTCTGACTGAGGGCTCAGACGGTATTTACCGAGTGAAGGGACGGATTTATGTGCCTGACTTGAAAAATTTATGAAAATCAGTGCTTAATGAGGCACATAAAAGTATGTTAAGTATTCATTCGGGTATTACTAAGATGTACCATGATTTAAAATTGCACTTTTGGTGGCCCGGAATGAAGAAGGATGTAGTTGACTTTGTGGCCCATTGTATAATTTGTCAAAAAGCAAAGGTTGAGCATCAAAAACCGACCGGTGGTTTACAGCCTTTATAAATTCCCATGTGGAAGTGGGATGCTATAACTATGGATTTTGTAATAGGATTACCAAGGACTCGGAATGGTCATGATGCTATTTGGGTTATCGTGGACCGATTGACAAAGTCTGCACACTTTTTGCCGATTAACATGAGTTATTCCTTGCCAAGGCTAACACAATTATACATTAGCAAAATAGTTCGATTACATGGTGTTCCATCTTCGATTGTGTTGGATAGAGATCCGAGATTTACTTCCCGATTTTGGGGAAGTCTGCATCAGGAGTTAGGTTCGAAGCTCCGATTGAGTTCGGCCTATCATCCTCAAACAGATGGGCAATCCGAGCGGACTATCCAGAGTTTAGAAGACTTGTTGAGATCCTGTGTGCTAGAGCATGGTGGGAGCTGGGAACAATACCTTCCATTGGTCGAATTTACTTACAATAATAGCTATCATAGTAGCATAGGTATGGCTCCCTATGAAGCTTTATATGGAAGAAAATGCCGAACTCCTCTTTGCTGGTTGGAATCGGGTGAGAATCTAATGTTAGGACTAGAGATTGTGCAACAGACCTCTGAGCAAATCCAAATGATCAAGGACAAAATGAAAGCATCCCAAGACCGTCAAAAGAGCTATTATGATAATCAGACAAAGCCGATTGAATTTCAGATCGGTGATAAAGTCTTTTTGAAAGTCTCTCCAAGCAAAGGCGTTGGAAAGACATTGAAAAGCAAGAAGTTGAGTCCAAAATATATTGGTCCGTATGAAATATTGAAGAGAGTCAGACCTGTAGCCTATCAAATTGCATTGCCTTCTCATTTAGCAAATTTACATAGCGTATTTCACGTTTCTCAATTGAAAAAGTACTTGCCAGATCCTACTCAAGAAATGCCGGATGATGATGTTGAAATTCAAGAAAACCTGACCACTATAGTCGAGCCCACTAGTATAGTGGACCGATCGGTGAAACGATTGAGAAACAAGAATGTCCAATTGGTCAAGGTTACATGGCAGCAAGATCAGAGTATCATGCATACTTGGGAACGAGAAGATGCTATAAGGGAACAATATCCCGAGTTATTTCATTAATGTATAATTCTTGTATTTAAATTTTGAGGACAAAATTTTTGTAGGAGGGGAGAAATGTAACATCCCAAGTTTTATAATATTTAGCAAATTCATTTATAAAGGATTAATGAAGAAATTCTGAAAGAAATTCCGAGTGAATGCTGTTTGAGATATGATATTCTGAGTGAATATGGTGCAATACCGAGTGAAGTAAGACCAAGGAACCTATCTCCGAATGGAATTAAGATGTTTCCGAGTGAAACATCATTAAGCAAATTATTTCTAAGTTAAGAAAATAATGTTCGAATGAGACACTTTCGAATAAGGAAATCCGAGTGAAACGGTTCTGGGTGGAGTATTTTTGAATTGAAACTTTTCAAGTGAAATATTTCTAAGCACGACATTTCCGAGTGAGAAAGGACTCGGTCTGGATTATTTTGCCGAGTGGAAACCCGATTGATGATGGTCGGTCTTGGAATTAATTGCCGAGTGAAAGACCACACGAGAGAAGAGTCGGTTTTAAAATAATTCACCGAGTGAAGATCGATCAGATGCTGAGTCGGTGTGAGGGTGAATTACCGAGTGAATGTAAGTTGCCTTAATGTAAGTTACCGAGTGAAGGACCGAATGAAATGAATCGGTTCTGGAATGACTTTCCCAAGTGCAAAACTGGGTGTTGGGAAGGACGACCTCTGGTCAGGTTTCGCTTAAGCGAGTGGATACCTCGCTCAAGCGTGTAAGTATGAAATTCGTTACTGGATATTTCTCGCCCGAGCGAGTAGCTATTAGGAGGGAGTCTCGCTCGAGCGAAAGCATGGAAAATGGTTACTAGGCAGTTCTCGCCCGAGCGAGAGAGATCCGCTCAAGTGAGAATCAGGTCTGATGCTTTCCACGTCAACCTGTTCTTCTACCTTCTAGTGAAGTCTTTTTCTGATATTTTTCTAAGAATGGGACCCTCTCTAATGTGTTTTCCCTTTTCATTAAATGCTTACTCCTTATTCAGCATTTGAAGAAAAGTACAACAGATACCTTTTAGTCATTCACGTCTCTTACATGAATGATATAAATACCAATTTCCACTGTTAAAGGATTTTAGAAAAACCTTTGAAAGAAAAGATATCATCTGTAATCATCCTCTTCTAGATACTACTGAAAAAGCCATTAACGAAGAAGGAATCAGTCTTCATTTCTTCTTTTATAAAGAAAACACTAGATTAGCACAAAGCTGAGATTCCAGTCGGAATTCGCAAGCTGTGAATTGGATAAAGCTTTAAGTGTTGCAAGAGCTCTTAATTCCAGGTAGGGGGAGCATTCCATTTCAAATAAATAGTTTATGAATGGATGTGGGGTGATATTATTATGTTATATATATGTATTATGTGTTTTGATACCCCACTTGTATGATGCTGTATATTTTTATATATATATATACATACCATTTATATTTTTTGATATTAATACTGACAGTGATATGAGACTCGTGATGAGTATATGCTTGAAATGTATGAGTGTAAGGTATGTTATGATTATTACAAAAGACCTTGAGTGGGACTCAAGGCAACCTCTTGAGCAGGGCTCGGGGTTTGGCCCGTAACACTAAGTAGAGGACCGTTATCACTCTGGGAGTGGTACTCGGTGTTACATTATGGGCGTAGAGCGGTTTGGTACCTGTAAAACGGCCGAATCAGCTGAGTGCTGAATTATGGCTCGGGGAGCCAGTGTTGCAACACAAAAACTAACAGTCTTGATGGATCCAATTACTTGAGCATGTGTATGCACTAATTTTGTGTGCACGCCCTGTTTATTGATAGAAAATGTTGTTCATATTGTGTTATATGACTCAGTTTGTACATAGTTATGGATTGGACCTTAAATCCAATTCAATAACTATTATTTGATATGTTTATGCTCACCCCTTACTCATTATTTTTGTAGTGGACTGAGGACACAGTGATGGCATTTGAAGTCACTCGACAGACTGGAGCATTATGTATTAGTATGCACAATACATAGTGTACATAGTAAACTGAGTAGAAGCCTTGGCCGGCTCTTGTGTTTACCGAGTGATATATTGATTACCGAGTGATATAGTTTTTGTATTATGATGAAATGGCCGGTTGGTTTTTGTAATGTAACATTAATATTATTAATATAAATTTTGTTTAATCATGAAATTATTTATGAAAAGTCTATTTATGTTTAAAATTGCATTCCAATGGGTCAGTCGAATTAATGAGAAATCGGTACTTTAAATGACTGAATCCGATCTCTATTTGGAAATTTAAATTATTTGTGAAAAATTTACTTGATTTATAATTTAAAAATTAAGGATGTTATATATCACATCACACACAATTTGCATACATAGTACAGGACCTACCCATATCAATTCATCACTCAAATGTGGCTCCTAGTCATATCATTCACTACATTACCCAATTTCATAAACCAACTCACATATCAAGCTTATATTACCAATTCATTTCTTCACCATCAATTCATATCATAAATACATATCATCATCATCATCAAGCAATTATCAAATATAATCATCACACTAAATTAATTCAAGCAATATTAAATCTCACAAAACATCAACATAGTCATCGTAACACTTATCAACTAATATTAACCAATTCATCACTAAACTATTACATAATCTTATTTCCACAGCTTTCTTGGCATTCACTCTTTACTCGGTAGCATCCTTCGGGGCATTCGCACCTTCCCTGACATTGGTACTAAAAGAGAGAAACCACAGCAAGAGTGAGTGTTTGTAATATCATAATTAATCTAGAACGACTACTTTAATAGAAACAACAATTCTAATAACTTAATATTAGTATTATGCAATTTACCGATTTCGTTATAAAGGTATATATATAATTGTGTCTTCCATTTCACATTAACTCATGCTTATCTAATGCTCAATATAATTTCAAGAACAACATAAATCACATACATTGCATCAATCATTATCATTACATCGCTCCATATCATATTTTTCATCAATCATCACTTTCATAATAAAATATCATGAACATCACATCAATGTTCTCACAACTGACTCTCATATAACATTTGACGCCTAGTATCCGGCTAATAAAAGGATCGGTCTTCAGCTAGGGGTCCTGCTTGACACCCTATGAACCCTGCTTGGTCCACCGAGCCGTACTTGGCTCTCCACCTCAACCACTTGACCACTGGGTAGCCCAACTTGATCTCAAAAGACCACGAGAGTCGAAAATGAAGGGTGAATCATACCGTCGGCCGTCTCACACCACATAATCACATATACATGCATACAATACATGGGTCATCATCAGTAATTTCATACTCAACTGTCAAAAAATGACATTCGCCAATCGCATAGGGCGGCCACACAAACCCAACCCTTAAACATCATGCCACAATATTTCAAACCAACATTAATTCACCAATTACAACATGTCATCCATAACCATCACTAAATATACATTACGAAACATCATCATTATTCATTTTAATTCATGATTCACAACATACTACATATACATAATTTACATAACGCAATTCATCCACTTCTTATGAAATAATCAAGCACATTCATCACACTTTTATATCATACATTCTCTTTTTAGGTTCTTAATTACTAAAATATTCATATAATCATACATACACATATTTATATATATGTAATTATCATCTAGTCGATTTCCTAAATTTCTCGCACCCTATTATTATTTTATAATCTCTCTAAGCCTAAGATACATACCAATTCTAATTAATTATGACCTGAACACCTCCTTACCTTGGTTACACGCTTCCTCTAGTTGCTTACGGTGTCGGTCACGTCCCACGGTCACTCATCAATACCTCTCTGTACCCAATATTATAGAAGTGGGTTTCAAGCTTCCCTTTGCTTATGAAACTCGAAACCAAAACCCCACTATGCATGTAAGCCACGGTTAGAAAGAGAAAGTGAAAAGAGGAAGGAAGAAAACATAAAATTGGTGACTCCCATTGACATACCTCACTTCCCCGAAGTCTAAAATACGATTAATTTGAAAGTTCCAACAAGATTTGGCTTGGATTGAGTTCCTAGGGTTTGAGAGAGAAGGAGAAGGAAGAAAGGGCACAGAACATGCACACGTTCTATTTCTGCCACCTGATTGTTTTAAAACTGCCTATGACATTGACGCATAACGTCAGATCATAATTTTCAATCTGACGCTGCACGTCATTCCTACGCTACGCATCAAGTAGAATCCATTATTTCCATTTAAATTCACTTTAAACTCACCCATGTGTCTCATATCCCTATATTATCATTATTTTAAGCTTAATTGCACATATACTCATTCTTTTAAACATAAAAATACCTGGGATGTTACAATATGTGTAGATCAAATTGCATTAAGTCACTTCATTATTTGATTTGTAATGATATTAGTAACTCATATTTAGATCATCTTAAGTAAGGAGCAAATTAAATGAACAATTGGAGTTATAAATGTTGGTTGGTTGTTGAAACTTTGATAAAATACATGCACATATATAACAAACAAGGAGATTGTTTGTATTACTCTGTTAATATTTTAATAAATGGTTTTAACACTGTTTTGTTTTTTAAAAGTACATCTCTAAATTTACAGAAGTAAAATCCTATAATTTCAATTGTTTCTTGCAGCCATGCTCCCTTCTTTGGATGCGTCAGATATGGCCCCTGGGGGAAATGGAGCTAGATTCTGCAATTTCCTTGACGGGATTCCTGCCAATATAGCAAACATGTTCATCACAAAGTATAGATCCAATGAACCGCCGAATATTGTGGAATCCATGGATGATACCAGAGTTTCATTTGTTAACACACAGTAGCTTCAGTTTGTACTGAGTATAGTTTTGTGGGGGATTTACAAATGTATACACGAAAAGATTCATTATTTTAGGCAAAAAGCCAAAAAGGTCTTGCTGTGTGAGTGTTGTAGACAATTTTAAGCAAGTTTGTGCTGCAAACACTAATTTACCTGCAATTTAAGGAACGAAATAAAAAAGGCAAGTTCTGATGATTGAGAATGCCACAAGAAGGGGGTGTGCATTGTGCATCAGTTGTATTTTGCTGATCCATTGTTGTCGCAACCTAAATCGCGACGGCGCGGTGAGAGAGAGAGAAAAGGTGGTATGGAATGAAACAGGGAGTCGCCACCAACGTTTTTATCCATAGGAAAAACATTGGAAAAAAACTAGGTTCAGTAAAGCACTGGTTAAAAATTGAGATTCAAGTTCGGGAGTCGGTTACGAGTAGGGAAGGTATTAGCACCCTACATCGCCTGTCCAAAAACAGTACCAAGATTGAAAACGCGCAACATAAATAGCCTTACAAAAGATATTTTATTTCTTCCCTTTTATTGTTGTATTTTTTTTATTTAAAAAAAAATGACGGAATGGAATGAGAGAATTTGTACAAACATAGAATGTCGAAGCGAGGTTAACGGGATGTTTCATCCGAATTAAACTCGAATTCGATATGAGACAGAGAGAGGAAAAGAATGCTAATAAGGCGTCACACCTAAATTATACATCCTCGAATAAAAAATAGGGATAGGAAAGAGATAAGCAGGACGTCTCGTCCTAAGTATCCCTTCCCTATGGATTATGACGAGGCTTAAGCAAAAACTAGGGGGAAATCAACAAGACGTCACGTCTAAATTGATTTTCACGGAAGTAACCAAAAAAGAACATTTATAAAAGAAACATGAAAGTAAGGAAATAAATCAGCAAAAAGGAATAAGAGAGACGGGCCCGACAGGAATTGAGATCCTGCTCCTACGTATTCTTGAATTATCAAGAAATCAGGGTTACGTAGTTTTGAATGTTGTTCTTTTAGGAAAAGGCTTGGGAAATGATGGTGGATGTCATTGAGACGGGGAACTCATACAAGACGAAGTTCTTCGCACGTGTATGAATCCTAAAGAGGTTGTGTAGACGGGAGTGCTCCCGTACGACACTGTTTAAAAATGATTTGTTTCTTTTTATTGATTTTTATTTAGATTTGAAAGAAAACATAGGAAGCATTTATTTCCCATAATAAGTTCGGAAAATAGAAGAAAAATGAGCAAAAACTAAAGGGAAGAAAAGAAAACCGTGTGAGAAAGAGGGAAAAAACTGAGTGAAAATGGGAAAAACCGAGTGGAAATGGAAGAAATCGAGTAAAAAATGAAATACCGAGTGAGAAAAAAATAGAAAACCGAGTGAGATTGAGGAAAACCGAGTAAAATGGTAAAAACTGAGTGGAATGGGAAAATTCCGAGTGAAATTGAGGAAAACCGAGTGGAAATAGCAGAAACCGAGTGAAACAGTGAAAATTTGACTGAAACAGTAAAAATCTGAGTGAAACGGTGCAAATCCGAGTGGAAGCAAAGGAAACCGAATGGAAAGAGGATTTACCGAGTGAAAAGTGGACTGCCGAGTGAGACTGACCGAGGAGAGGAATTCTGGACGGTGTGGAGCTGGCTTAGACGATGTGGTGTGGGTTGGAAGGAGAAGAGAGAGGAAGCTGGGCGGTGTATGGGTTGAGGAGGCGGATTGAAGTGACCGTGAGGTGTGTGTGTGTGGTTTGGTCTTTAGAGGGGGAGAGGAATGGGAGAGTACGGTGGGAGAGAGAGTGTATGTAGAGTGAGAGATGATGGAAGGAGAAGAAGAGAAGAATTGGTGTGAGAGAGAAGAGAGCACGAAGGACTTTTTGGCAGAGTTTTCCTCCTCTGAATGCCTCCTCTTCAGCTGTCCTTCCCCTTGCCTATTTATAGGCTGGCTTGAGTGGAAGGCCAGCTCAGGCTTCCACTTCCGAGTGGAATGCCAGCTCAGGCCTCCACTCAGAGTGAAGTGGGGGACAACGGCTGGGTGGGAATTTTTAATTCCCCTCACTTCCACCCTGTTTGCCACTTGTCTGCCACCCCCAGGATTCCTGGATCCACTTGGGTAGTGGAATCCAAGTCAGCACGGTCTAACAAGGGGACCTGGTGGGAATCCGATTGAGAATTATGGAAAACCGAGTGAAAATATTGGAAATCCGAGTGAAAATGGTGGAATTCCGAGTGAGGATAGTGAAATTCCGAGTGAGGATATTGAAATCCGAGTTAGAATGGTGAAATCCGAGTGATAACGGTTCGGATCAACCTCCCAATCAGTATTCATCTACACTGGGAGTGAATTCCGAGTGGAATGAGGCATTCCCCATAGAAGGCCGAGTGAGAATACTCTTTTCCGAGTGGTTTTACTCGGTTTGTGGTTGCAGTGAGACATTCAATTGGAAACGAGTGAAAGAGCTTCGGAGCCGATTGAAAATTGAGGAGAACGACTTGAAATTGACTCGGATCTTGTTTGAAGAAGCAAACTGACTGAATTGCCAGTCGATTCCGACTGGAAGTTGATGGAAATGGGCTCGGGAAAGGTTTGAAGAAGCAAACCGACTGAATTGCCAGTCGGTTCCGACTGGAAATTGATGGAAATGGGTTCGGGAAAGGTTTGAAGGAGGACTCGGAGGTTGAGTGTAAAGGAGGACTCGGAACCGATTGAAATAGCTCGGAAATGGGTAAAAGAGGACTCGGATGAGTGAAGTTCGGAACCGATTGAAATGGCTCGGAAAAGATTTAATCATGGCTCGGAAATTGGTCGAAATGGACTCGAGATGAGAAGAATTGATTGGCCAAAAGGACTCGGGAAAGGTGGCTGACTGACTGAAGTCTCACTCGGAAACCGATTGGAAATTGGCTCGGGTTTGAGTGGGAGTACTCACTCGGTGTTGACTGAGAATGCTTCAGTTGGTTCTGACTGAAGAACAACACTCGGAATTCCTTCAGCCGGGATTATTCACTCGGAATCTCTTCAAAAGTGACACAGAAACCTCAACGCTTGAAGGATTTACTCGGATCCTTCCTTTTTTGCACTCGGAAATTGGATTTTTGGCCATTTGCACTCGGAATGGCTTGACAGAGGGCCTTCCACTCAGATTCACCTTCGATAAGGAAGCATTTTACTCGGAATTGACTCATCCTGAGTCATTTCATTCAGACTTCTCTTGAAAATGGGCATAATCCACTCGGACTGGCTTGGCAGGGAAGCTATCCACTCGGATTTAACTTCAACAGGGAGCAATTCACTCGGAAATGACTCATTCTGAGTGATTCCACTCGGATTTCATCATTTTTGAGTCATTCCACTCGGAAATGCTTCATTTTGACTCGGATTTGACCATTTTTTTGAGTTTTTCATTTGGATTTATCTCTACCAGGGCTGTATTTCACTTGGAAATGCCTTAACCTGAGTCATCTTGTTCAGATGTGATCATTTTTCAGTCATTCCAATCGGATTTGCCTCCAACAGGGCTGTATTTCACTTGGAAAAGCTTCATTCTGAGTTATTTTGCTCGGTTCTGATTAATCTGGAGCCATTCTACTCGAATTTGACCACTCTGAATTGGAATTCAGTATAAAAAATATTTATTCCACTTGGACCGGACCAAAAGAGGTGTTCACAGATGCCCCTCTTTACTTCTTTTTCACAAAAGAAACACGAAGCTTTTGTGTTTTTGAAGTGAAAAGGAAGTAAAGATATGAACACCGATGTAGGGGGGCCAAGTGGGACCTCTTGATCGGTATGGCAACTGATGGTATGGGCAATCACGAATCTGTGTGACCTCTTTTTTCTTAAAATGAGCATTCTCCACTTCTGTTTCTCTTCTTCTCTTCTTCTTCTTCTTCTTCTTTTTTTTTTGAATGGACAGGGAAAAATGGTCTTTTAGTTAATAGGAGGTAATGAGATCAGGATTGACCCCCAGTAGACTGGAAAGTAAAGGTTGCCCTCGTGGGCGACTGAAAAGTAAAGGGTACCTCGATAGGTGGCTGGAAAATAAAGGATGCCTAGATAGGCGACTGGAAGATAAAGGGTGCCTTGATAGGCGGCTGGAAAGATAAAGGATGCCTTGATAGGCGGCTGGAAGATAAAGGATGTCTTGATAGGCGGCTGGAAAGATAAAGGATGCCTTGATAGGCGGCTGGATAGATAAAGGATGCCTTGATAGGCAGCTGGAAAGATAAAGGATGCCTTGATAGGCGGCTGGAAAGATAAAGGATGCCTTGATAGGCGGCTGGAAAATAAAGGATGCCTTGATAGGCGACTGGAAAGGTAAAGGATGCCTTGATAGGCGGCTGGAAAATAAAGGATGCCTTGATAGGCGGCTGGAAAGATAAAGGATGCCTTGATAGGCGGCTGGAAAGATAAAGGATGCCTTGATAGGCAGCTGGAAAATAAAGGATGCCTTGATAGGCGACTGGAAAGGTAAAGGATGCCTTGATAGGCGGCTGGAAAATAAAGGATGCCTTGATAGGCGGCTGGAAAGATAAAGGATGCCTTGATAGGCGGCTGGAAAGATAAAGGATGCCTTGATAGGCGGCTGGAAAATAAAGGATGCCTTGATAGGCGGCTGGAAAGATAAAGGATGCCTTGATAGGCAGCTGGAAAGGTAAAGGATGCCTTGATAGGCGACTGGAAGATAAAGGATGCCTTGATAGGCGGCTGGAAAGATAAAGGATGCCTTGATAGGCGGCTGGAAAGGTAAAGGATGCCTTGATAGGCGACTGGAAGATAAAGGATGCCTTGATAGGCGGCTGGAAAGATAAAGGATGCCTTGATAGGCGGCTGGAAAATAAAGGATGCCTTGATAGGCGACTGGAAAATAAAGGATGCCTTGATAGGTGACTGGAAAGGTAAAGGAAGCCTTGATAGGCGGCTGGAAGATAAAAGGGGTGCTTGAATAGGCGAATGGAAAGGAAAAGTTGCCTTAATAGGCGGTAAGAAGGGAAAGGGTGCCCTGATAGGTTATCAGACGGGAAAGAATGCCTAAATAGGTGAATGGAAAGTAAAGATTAGGGGGGAGCTAACAGGACGTCTCGTCCGAATTAACTCACTGTTGGCATGAAATGCAAAGGTTGGGGGAGCTAACAGGACGTCTCGTCCAAATTAACTCACTGCTGGCAGGAAATACAAAGGTTGGGGGAGCTAACAGGACGTCTCGTCCAACCTTAACTTACTGGGCTTCAAGGTTCATGGCGATGCCCCAGTTTGACATAATTGAAGGTTCTTGGGGAATTGCCCCTTGACTGGAACAGAAGGAACCTGGGGAGATGCCCCCCAGTTTAAGATGGTTTGAAGGAATCTTGGGGAAAGGCCAGAATAAAAGAAATCTGGGGAGATGCCCCAGTTTGAAGGTCCTTGAAAGAATCTCGGGGAATCATCCCCTGTGACTGTAGGAGGAGAGACATGGGGAATCGCCCCCTTGATTGCGAACGGAGAAACATGGGGTGATGCCCCGGTTTGACATGATTTTAGAGAATCTTGGGGAATCGTCCCCTTGACGGTAAGAGGAGGAACATGGGGAATCGTCTTCTCGATTGAGAAAGGAGAAACATAGGGTGATGCCCCAGTTTGACATGATTGGAGGGATTCTTGGAAATTGGCTAGAATAAAAGAAATCTGGGGAGATGCCCCAGTTTGGAGGTGATTTGGAGGTTGTTGGGGAACTACCCCTTGAATGAACAAAAGAAATCTGGGGAGATGCCCCAGTTTGAGTTGTTTAGGAAATGTATTTCTACTAGAGGAGGATTGATGGTTCGGGGTACTGCCGCTTTAGGCGAAAGAGAATGAACCTGGGGTGATGCCCCAATTTGAACTATTTGCTTTCAAACCTCAGGGAGCTGCCCCTTGAGCGAGAAGGAAATGATTCTGGGGTGATGCCCCAGTTCGATTTGTCTGGGAAGTGTAATTCCACTGGAGAAGGATTGATGGCTTGAACATCACTCCTAGATTGGGAAGGTAAAATTTGGGGTCCGCCTAGTATGTGTAGATTTACCGAGAAAAACGTGCTGGGGCTCTTTGGGGAGAATTCTTCTTGCTTGACTGCTGGAGTGTATCAAGTAGATTCCCCGGAAGGGAGTTTGAGAAGTGTCAGCTTTGGCAGTTGAGGAGAAGACTTCAAGAAGTGCCAACTTTGGTGATTTGGGGAAGGGCTTTGAGGAGTGCCAACTTTGGCGATTAAGGAGGAGACTTTAATGATCCTGGTTTTGGCAGCTGCGGTTCCATTAAGGAAAAGGTCTTGATTGAGGCGTCAGAGCTTGACATGCCTGTCCGTTATAATAACCTGCAGAAAAAAGGTAAGTAGTGCAAAGATACATTCAAAAAAACTAGGTAGGTCCTGTGAAACCGCGGCCCTTAGGATAACTCATGGGCAGAGGAGATTCAAAGGGGTGATCATAGCTTCGAAGCGCATGCCTGGCTGAATCCTTGTGATGATTGTGTAAGGCGAGGTCAGATAGTGGGAGTGTCTTGTCCCTTACGACTTTAAATGTTCACCATTCTTTCATTTATTTTTATAAAAAAAAAACACAATGTTTTATCAGATCAATGCAATTCATAACACGTATCGAAAAAAGGATAAATTTTACTCATGCAGGTTAAACAGAATACAGAGAATGGACAACAGGGAAAATACAGGGGATGAAGTGAAGCCTCGTAGGACAGGTCAAGGCCAAGGGAAATAGGAAAGGTTTAAAGATCCTCCAGTGAATTCCTGAGACTAGCGAGAATCTTAATCCCACGTCAAAACCTCAAGTATCTCGCTCAAATCTGCCTTTGAGAGGGTAGTTTGACCATGTTCCTGATGCCTCAGTTTGCATATTTTGTATTGGGAGCTTTAGCTACTCTGCCAAAATCTTGACCCTAATTTTTACCTGAGCCGCCTTTTCAGGTTTTCGACTCACCTGGTTGCTCTAACTTTTGCCTAGGCCGCCTTTTTAGGTTTTCAGCCTAGCGAGCTTTTCATCTTCTCGTTTATTTTTGGCTGCATCCTTCATAGTAAAAAGTTGAAACAGATCACACTCCAGTTGAGTCTGTCTAACTTTTTCCGAATTTTAGTTTGATCCTTTGAGGAGCTGATGTTACCTCAAATAAGAGAGTCTTCTCCTATGCTATGTATCCAAGGAAACATTGGTGAGTCTTTTGGCATCGATGAGAGGGGGTTAATTCGAGTCATCATTTTGGCCTTTATATATTTTTTTTGATTTTGTGATTGATTTTTTTTTGTTTGTTTGCCCCCTTTTTTTTCTTTTTTCTTTTTTCTTTTTTTTTTGTTTTGTTTTGTTTTGTTTTTTTTAACCCCCTTAATGACGCAATGACTCAATCTGACAGACTATTTCTTTGGCTATATAGGCATAAGGAATGGCGTACTCTTTGAGATGTTGATGATGACAAGAATGCGAGTTCTTGGCCTGACGACATTTATTCCCCTTATACAGAAAATGACAGCTTGCTCAAGGATCTGGACGTAACCGGCTTTCCCCGCTTGGTATGTGCATTGGACTTCAAGCTTGACTTCTACTTTTCATTTTTTCATTTATTTATTTATTTTTTGTTTTGTTTTTTGTTTTTTTTTGGCCAAGTCTCCCTTGACTGTATCTGCATTTAAGGCATTAGAAATTTTCCCCTATTTATGCTGGTAACTGTTGTGGTTTTCTTAGTTGACTGGCCTACCACTTGTCCGATTCGGGACTTGGCAATGTTATCATTCACATAGATTATTTCCATGTCCTGAAACAATATTACTAATGTCTTCTGATATATTGCCCTGTGATTCCTTCAGTCATTCTTGGCTCAGGGGTATTCCTTAACCTCTTGTTCTAACAATCTGGTTAACTTGTGTGGTGACTCACAAGCTTTCCTACCTTCTTTGTCAGCACAATTGACCGGGTAGTTGAGGTCGTAAAATGGGATTGTGATTTCATTAGTCTCAAGAGGATCATTTTCGGATCTGCAATTTTAGCGCTTTATGGCAAGAAATAAAAATGGAGAGAAAAAAAAGGAACGAACAAGTAAAGACAATGGATCAAAGCAAGGATAAAGGAATAAGAAAAATCTTTTTAGAATTTCGATACACATTTATTGATTGACTGGTAAAACAAGTTTTTTTCCGCCTTTATTACATGAAAAGTCCCAAAGCCTTAGGCATAGCTGTGAACACCTCTTTCGGTCCGGCCCAAATTGTTATGACACCGGACCCAGCCTTGAAGTTGGTAACACCGGACAAGGCCTAAGTTAACACCGCACCTCAACTCCGCCCATGAGTCCTCAACACTCCGCCAACCGCCCTCATTTGCACTCCGCCCTCATATATTTCCCATAAACGGTGTGGAACTCCGTCTCTCCACACACCGTCCCATAAACGGTGTGGCACTCCGCCCTCTTCACACAACGTTCCACAGACGGTGTTAGCTAACATCAACTCCGCCCAAACGTTCGTCCTCGCCTCAATTCAGCCCAACGTCCTCACCTCAGGAATCCCTTAATGGCCGATGTCTCGGATCTGACAACAAAAAGACGAGCGAGTCCGGTCCAAGTAAGATGATCTCGGGGCCGACCGAGGTCAAAATAGATACACCGGCTGGTAGTAAATCCGGACCAGGAAGGAGAACACCGACCCCTGTGATTACATTGAAAGATTCAGTTGGTGTGAGGACACAGGTAATGATTCTTAAGGCCCCACATCGGATCAGTGGAGACTCCGTCCAACCAATGGCTTTGATAACCGGTGTCTCAAATTTGACAACGGGGGGACGAGGTCGGAAGATTATGCACGGTGACCTGGAATCGCACTCCCTAGAAAATGGCAGACAGGGAGGCGGAAGTGGGCAATTAAAAAAAATCCCACTGAAAACCCTGCTCCCCACCAATGATAATGGCCAGAGCTGCACACCACTACCCAGATGGGTGAGTGGGGTTTCTGGTTGTCCCAAAACCCTCAGACCATGACTCGAAGCCCCTATAAATGCCCCAACCAAGGAAGCTCAAGGGGTTGGTCTTCAGATTCTCCCTCTACGCGAGAAAACTTTGGAAATTCTCTCTGATTCCTCAAGGTCCTTAATTGACTTCCCCACCTGAAACCAGTGACTTGCCTTAGTCACCACAAGGGACCCCTTAGTTCGAAAGAGGGTTTGAAGTTTCTCTTTTTCACTAATACAAAGCCACTGCTCTCACACCGTCCGTATCCCGAACGTACTTCGTCATCACAGAACTGACTCCGTTCCAACTCCCATACATTGTCAATCTTCGTTACTGCTCAACAGCGTTCACCCCGGACCAACTCCCTACAACACCGGTCGTGACCTTCGGATTTCCAGCTCAGGTCCAACTCCGGTCCATTGTTCCTGCCAGCGTACGAGTTCGAAATCAGTCTGACACCGTCACCGTGCTCAACCTCCCACATCGGTTCTCAGCTCGGCACACTGGTTCCACTCCTTTCCTTATTTCTTTGCTTCCAGTTCCCTTTTTTTTTTTACTTTCCTGTGAGTTTGCTGTGTGTTGATTGTAGTTGCCTGCGTTCCCTTAGTTTGCACTGTTAATGTCTTTATTCTTTTCCATAATAAGTTGACATAATAAAAAGGGCGATTTTGTAAAAAAAATAGTGTCGTACGGGAGCACTCCTGTCTACACAACCCTCTTAAGACTCGTGCACGTGCGAAGAACTTCGCCTTGCATGGATCCTCCTCTTTAATGATATCCACCAATATCTTTCAGATTCCTTCCTAAAAATAGCTACATTCAGAACTACGTAACCCTGATTTCTTGATAATTCAAGAATACGTAGGAGCAGGACTTTAACCCCTGTCGGGCCCGTCTTTCTTATTTCCTTTTTTTTGCTGATTTATTGCTTTACTTTTTATATTTCCTTCATAAACTTCCTTTTTCGGTCACTTCCGTGAAAATCAATCTAGACGTGACGTCTTGTTGGTTTCCCTATAGTTTTTGCCCAAGCCTCGCCATAATTTCATAGGGAAGGGGTACTTAGGACAAGACGTCCCGCTTATCCCTTTCCTATCCCTATCCTTTTATCCGAGGATGTCCAATTTAGACGTGACGTCTTGTTGACATTCTCTCACCCCCTCAGTCCCATATCGAAGTCGAGCTTAATTCGGACAAGAATGTCCCATTAACCTCGCTTCGGCCTTTTATGTCTGTACAGTCCTTTACTCCATTCTATCATTTTCAAAATAAAAGGGAAGAAACCATGTTTTATTTAAGGCTATTTATGTCGTGCTTTCAGTCTTGGTACTGTCTTTGACAGGCGATGTAGGGTGCTAATACCTTCCCTACTCGTAACCGACTCCCGAACTTGGATTTCAATTTTTAAAACCAGTGCTTTACTGAATTCAGTTTTTTCCCAATGTTTTTCCTATGGATAAAAATGTTGGTGGCGACTCCTTGTTTCACCTATTCTCTCTTGTTCGCCGCGTCGTCGCGACCCAGGTTGCGATAGATGGCGACTCCGCTGGGGAAGCACTCAAGAGAGTCAGGCCAGTTTGATTGAAAGCGCATGTTCTTTTTTATATAACTTTTGTTAGCTTGGATTTGTTCCCATTGTCTTATTTTCTATTGATTGTTGTGAATGTTTGTTCTTGTTTTAATCGCCTTGTTATTTGTTTCGTTGTCTATATTTTGCATGTTTATTGAACCCTAGGGTAGGAGACCATGTTACTTTTCTGCAAACATTGAACCCTAGGGTAGATGACTTTGTATATTTGCTCTGTGTTTGTTCTTTGTGCAGAATGGGTAAGGTATAAGGTATGGACTGCCCTTCCACACACTACACTCACAATTATTTGCACACACTTATGAGTGGCGCCCTATACCCGGGCCCCAAATGAAGCTTAAGTTAGGAGGGGTTGGTAACGGAATCGTATGGGATGTACTTCCTATCCGGTATTCGTGAGAACCTCAACCAGAGTTCGACCTCTCATGATACACGCACTTAGTGAATTCCTCACTGTTTGCGTCCCTGTCATGATTAGGATATTGGCTCTGGTGGCCTTCTAGATGTCTAGCCAAAGCCACCCAATGTGAGAAATCCACTGTTAGATAAGCTATAGGTCCCAGAAAAGGCTTTCAGAAAAACCTGGATTAAGGCACAAAAGGGCAGGCTTTACTATACCTTATCTCATTCTCGCTTTCCCTTTAAATCCAAAATTGATGAACTGCTTACCTGTTCAGAGGGTTACTTTATTCCAAACAAAGGGGGAATCATTTCTCTTTCTAAAAAATAGTAATCCTTTAACAAATAAGCAGTTCCCTCACTTTTGTGTACTTATGAGTCCTGGGTTATAGATCTTCCCAATCGTCAGAATGAAAACAAAATTCTATTCAAGCAGATATTGATGGCGTTGGAAAGATCCATAACCCATGCGACTTTAGTTTCGCATGAGTTTTGTCGACCACTACTTCTCAAACTGAAAGTGTTTTCCAATGAATTAATGAAGAAGTAGTGGTTCACAAAACATAGCAGTAACTGATTTCTTTTTTCTCTCTCTTTGCTCTTGCAGGGAGCTGTTTGGGATTTAGCGGGTACCTTTGAGCAATATGGAAATTAACATGAGATCTGATAGTTGTGACACAAATGTGACCGAGTTGAGGAAAGTATTGCACCTTAAGGCCAAGAAGATTGACATGGGTAGTCTGCAAACAATGGGGAGAAAATTAAGCCTGACACAGAAAATGGCTTTTACAAGAAAGTATGGAAGGATTCTGAAGTTGTTAGAAGTGGAAGTGCAAATTGAGGCGATCACTGCCTTAGCATAATTCTATGACCCACCTCTCAGGTGTTTCACATTCAGAGACTTTCAGTTGGCCCCATCTATTGAAGAATTTGAACAAATTTTGGGGATGCCTTTAGAAGGACAGATACCTTATCGTCATCTTGACCATCATGCAACTACTGCTTCCGTCGCCCGTGTTCTGAAGATCCGTCCCGACACCTTGAGGGACGCGCAGCTAAATAGAAATCAGATCCCTGGATTCACTCGGGAATTTCTCGAGAAACATATGCAGGTCCTAGCAGAAAAGGAAGATTGGGAAGCCTTTATGGATGCTCTAGCTATTACCATTTATGGCGTTGTCTTGTTCCCCAACATTGATAACTATGTGGATTATGATGCTATTGCCGTATTCCTAGCTCGCAAGCACAGGCTTGAGAATCCTGTCACGGCTGTGTTGGCAAATGTGTACTGCACCATGGATTTCTGTCACACACAAGGTGGAAAAAGGGTTGTTTGTTGTCTACCTGTTTTGTATGTATGGCTCACATCGCATGTTTTCCACCAAGTCTGTAAGGCCGAATGCCCGGTTTCTGATCTGAAGCTATGTCAATTAGCAATGAAAAGTGGGCGTGAGTGGGCCAATCACCTTATAGGGCTCACAGCTGAGAAGGTTAGGTGGTATCCCCAATGGTTGGAAATTGAATCAATTGTTCATCACTGTGGAAATTACCCAAATGTTCCCCTTATTGGTACGCAAGGGTGTATCAACTATAATCCCATCATAGCCAAGCGTCAGCTAGCTTATCCTTTGCTTGGACCACCTGATAAAGAGTCTCTCATTCCTTTCGTCTCATATTACTCGAAAGGAAGCTGTGTCCTTGTCATTCGGGATATAGCGAATGCATGGAAGAAAGTCCACCGAAAGGGAAGAGAACTGGGGGCCCGAAGCCATGATGTCAGAGGAGAATATTATGAGTGGATCTTGAATAGGGTCTCTATTGTTAAATTACCCTTCAGGAGTCCCCCTCGTCTCCAAGAAAATCCTCCTGCTCCGTCACTTGTTGCGGAGGACGAAGCAACCAAGGCGCTAAAGACCAAAATAGAAGAGTTAGCTGCCAGGAACAAGAAGCTAGAGGAAGACTTATTGAGATGTCAGCAAGAATACATCCTTCAGAAAAGGGAGAACCTGGAGAACAAGCAAGCTGTTGAAGAGATCAGGAAAAAATGAAAGATTGATGAGAGCTACATGATAAAACAAGACCAATGTCTTCAAGCGGCCAATTCTCAACTAAAAATGAAGAACAAACAAAATGATACTATCCTGGCTGAGAAACGTCTTCTGAAGGATATGCTGGCACAATCGAAAGAAAATGAGCAGAATATCATGGTACAAAAAGAGCTCCTACAGACACAAGTCTACAAATTGGAACAACAGCTCAATGAAATGAAAAAGGCTTGCGAACAAGAGATAAGTAGGGAACGACAACGCGCCATAAACATTGAGCAAGATTGTCAAGAGACCATACGCCTCTTAGAAGCTGAACAAAATGAAACTATTCACTTATGGATGGATCGCTTTGCTAAGCTGGCGTACCTGGCCAACGGAGCTCTAGAAGATCTCCCGTTTTTACTCAAACAAGCGGAAGGAATTGCTAACCCTGTCAACACTCCTAGGGAAATTGCAACGTTCTTAGATTACTGCAGAGGACGAATTTGTAAAATGAGGGAAATGATTGCCCGAGCTAGGGATGGATGATTTATTTTTCCGCTTTGTAACTCGGCACTTTATGGCAATAATGTACTCTTTTCGAGAGAATGGATTCTTTTATCTTCACAACTATCTCATGTTAATTTCCATTCAATGCTTTACTTAGTACTTTTGAACGTGACGTTCTGAGGAACAGTCGAAGGATCCGTCAAGTTCCAACATTGCTTCCCGCGTAATCTCGTTTCACTTAATTTTTTCTTTAATTCGCTTATCTTTTCTAAATTTTCTTTTGTGTTTCTTTCTAAAGACATTACGGGTAAACATTCTTACGGGACCAGGCTCAGGAAGAAACTCATGGCTGACATAGAACAAGAAAATGAGAATTTGAAGGCTGAGCTCGCCCAGGTCAAGGAACAGATGGCCGAGATGGCCAAGCTCCTGGAGAGGAGAGTCACAGAAGGGGGATCTTCTGTAGGGGTTGAAGACGCCCGGCAACAACCACCCACCTCTCATCACGGTCAAGATCCGGCTGCAGGGTCCGACCCCAGGACCACCGCACATCCCCTCGTTGTTCGTGTAAGGAGACCAAATCCTGCAAACACACAACAACATACCTTTGTGGATGAGGAAGGCAATGTTATTCCCTTTCCCCCGTATGGTTTACCGCACGGATATTTCCCACCACTCCAGGAAGAACCTTGCCACCAAGACCAAGTTCCCATCACTGCCCAGCTTAACACTAATCAACTAAACGACCCACTTACCCGAGCACAAGCCACCCAGATGCCACCCACTCATATTCAAGCCGCCCAAACACAAGCCGCCCAAGCGCAGCCTGCTCATACCATTCATATACCCCGAACCACTGCCAAACCGGATACCTTCATACCAAACACTGACCTGTTTCATTCCTACCAGCAATATAGGAAGTTTGGTCAACACACTACTGCCGGTCCGAGTGCTGTGGCTACCACCCAGGAAGAGAGGTTGGAATTCTTGGAAAGGCGTTTAAGGGAGATGGAAGGAACAAGTAAATTTGGGACAGGCACTGCTGCTGAACTTTGCCTAATCCCTGATGTCGTCATACCTCCTAAATTCAAGACGCCTGATTTTGACAAATACAGAGGGTTGACATGCCCAAAGAATCATCTAACCATGTACTGCCGTAAGATGGCTTCGCATGCGTCAAATGACCCTCTGCTGATTCATTGTTTTCAGGATAGCCTGGTTGGGGCTCCCCTGACGTGGTACAATCATCTAGAGCGCTCTCGTATACACTGCTGGAAAGACCTAGCAGACTCGTTCATGCAACAATACAAATATAACCTGGACATGGCCCCGGATAGGGGACAATTGCAGAACATGTCTAAGAAAGATAACGAGACGTTCAAGGAGTACGCCCAAAGGTGGCGCGAAGTGGCGGCACAGGTTGACCCACCTCTATCTGAAAAGGAGGTGATCACTATGTTCATAGATACACTTCAAACTCCTTTCTATGAGAAGATGATTGGAAGTGTCTCGTCCCATTTCTCTGATATTGTCACTATTGGAGAAAGGATAGAAAACGGGCTAAGGACCGGCAGGATAGTCCGAAGTCCATCTGGGATGGGAGCTGCAAGGAGACCTACACTTGGCGAAAACAGGAGAAGAGAAGGGGAGACCAACTTGGTCTCTCACAACCAGAGAAGGAACCTGGCAGGGCCACCTACCCCAGTTAGCCTTTCACCAGTATATCCCGGCGTGTCGCACCCGTATGTGGTAGCCATTCCAAACCTTAATCCACCACAATTCAGACCAACCATTGTACGGCCGCCTGCGCCACCACAGATACCACACCAAGCACCACAAGCCAACCCACCGCCAAATATCCAAAGAAGGAACAATGACCGTGCTCCACCCCAGTTCGATCCCATCCCAATGTCCTATACCGAACTCTTGCCTCACCTCATTGAAAAAACTCTAGTAGTACCCTGTCCCTTGAGGCCACTACAGCCACCTTATCCTAGGGGGTATGACCCTAATGCCCGGTGCGATTATCATGCGGGTGCACCAGGCCATTCTACTGAAAATTGTCTGGCTTTGAAATATAAAGTAAGGGACCTGATTCAGGCAGATTGGATAAGCTTCCGAGAAGGAAGTCCAAATGTGACGACAAACCCTCTGCCTAATCATGAAGGGCCCGGGGTCAATGCTATCGGGGAAGATATGGAGTATACGTCCAGTGTTGAGGACATTCAGATGCCTCTAAAAGGAATTCACTCCCTTATGTTTGAGGTAGGGTTAGTGAAGGACAAATGGGATGAAGACTTCGATGATGCCCAATCGACAAAGCAGCAAGAGTTTCGAAAAACTCTCCAAAGGTTTATGGACAGTCACACTATACGAGTCTGCAAGCGCCATGGCGATGAGGTAAATATGATACAGGGACAGACTGGACCTCGGGCCCCAAAACCCCTGGTCATATTTTATAGTAAAAACGCGTCGCTAACGCAGACCCCTGCCAGAACTACTATTACGGCACGGCCACCTGCTCCATTCCCGTATGACAACTCCCACGCCGTGCCTTGGAAGTATAACACGGATATAGTCGTTTCCAACCCCGTAATAATTGATCCGACGCCTGCTTTGTTGGTTACCAACATCGCCGGTGTAGGCGGAATGACCCGAAGTGGGAGAGTGTATGCACCTTCAGAGCCAAAGCAAGACAAGACTGCTGCGGAAGGCAAAACCGGGAAGGTTGGGATCGCTGGCGAGGCAAAGAAGGTTGTGCCAGAAGAGGAGACTAAGGAGTTCTTAAAATTTATCCGCCACAGCGATTACCAGGTATTGGATCAGTTAAACTATACCCCCGCCAAGATCTCCTTATTATCTCTGCTGACAAGTTCTGAATCACATCGGAACGCGCTGATGAAGGTGCTAAGTGAGGCACACGTGAAACATGACTTGCCTGTTGATAAGTTCCAAGGTATTGTCGGACATATAGTGGCCAGTAACTATCTGACTTTCACGGATGACGAGGTGCCGGTGGAAGGGAAAGGACACAACAAAGCTCTCCACATCTCTGTGAAGTGTCAAGACCATATTATGGCAAAAGTGCTCGTCGATAATGGATCATCCTTGAATGTGATGCCCAAGTCTACATTAGCTAAACTACCCATAGATGGGGCATGCATGAGACCGAGCTCCATGATAGTAAGAGCTTTTGATGGGACCTGACGGGAGGTCATAGGCGAAGTTGAGCTACCCATACAAGTTGGACCCCATATCTTTCAAGTTCTCTTCCAAGTAATGGATATCATGCCCGCTTATAGTTGCTTGTTAGGGAGGCCATGGATCCATTCAACAGGGGTAGTTCCATCCACTTTACACCAGAAACTAAAGTTCATCGTTGATAACAGACTGGTAATCGTTTCTGGAGAGGAGGATCTTCTGGTCAGTAAGCCAGTTACTACCCCCTATGTAGAGGCAGCCGAGGAAGCCCTCGAGACATCTTTCCAGGCTTTGGAGATAGCCAACGCCACAAGCATGCCTTTCCCAAAGGTACCGCTAGCAGTAGCAAAGACCATGCTACGAGGAGGATATAAGCCGGGAAAAGGACTCGGAAGAGAACTGGAAGGAAGAATTCAACCTGTCTGTCTCCCTGAGAACAAAAATAGGTACGGCCTGGGATACCAACCTACCACTGAAGACCAAAAAAGGGTAGAAGAAGAGAGGAGAGGGAAGAGGATTACTCGTCATACCGGGCATGCATTCAACACTGCGAAAATCCCCATCTGTGACCTCTACCAAAGCTTCAGGAGCGCCGGAGTAATGTTTCCAGATCAAGTGGCCGTGATCCAAAGTGATCCTGATGAAGGCCCCGGATTTGTGTATGCTGGCTCACCTGGTCAGGAACTGAACAACTGGGAGGTCATAGAATTCCCCACGATTTGTACCATTTCATCAAAGTAATCATGTTTTCTGTTCGATCCTTTAGCTATGCTTCGGGATCTCATTTTGTAACAATAAAAACTTGTTCGTTTGTTTGAATAATAAATGCCGTCAGTTTCCAAATAGCTTGATCTGTTTAGTAACCTATTATTTAAACCTTTCTCTTGCTTGTTTTCCTTTTCATTTGCTATGATACACTGAAAATGCAGATCCGAAAGCGATTCATCTGAGAATAGTGAGAATTCGGTCTTATTTCACGACTCTGACTGTCTAACTGATTGCGCCAATGAGGAATGTGATGAAGACTGTGATCCCTCGCCTGAGTTAACCCGGTTATTGGAACAAGAGGATAGGGAAATTCTGCCCTACTTAGAGATAGCCGAGGTTATCGATTTGGGAACTGGAGGAGTTAAAAAGGAAGTCAAAATTGGTACCTCGTTAAGTAAAGAACAGAGGCAGGAACTGATTGGGTTGTTGAGAGAGTTCAGTGATGTTTTCGCCTGGTCTTACCAAGATATGCCGGGACTGGACAATAGCATTGTCGAACATAGGTTACCATTAAAACCCGAATGTCCGCCAGTAAAGCAGAAGCTGCGACGTATGAAACCTGAGATGCTTTTGAAAATCAAGGAAGAAGTCAAGAAGCAATTTGATGCCGGGTTCTTAGCCGTGGCAAAATACCCACAGTGGGTGGCAAATATCGTCCCGGTCCCGAAAAAGGATGGTAAAGTACGAATGTGCGTGGACTATCGTGATTTGAACAGGGCTAGCCCCAAGGATGATTTTCCCCTGCCTCAGATTGATGTTCTGGTCGACAATACTGCGCAACATACGATCTTTTCATTCATGGACGGTTTCTCCGGATACAATCAAATTAAGATGGCGCCCGAGGATATGGAAAAAACCATATTTGTCACCTTGTGGGGAACCTTCTGTTATAAGGTGATGTCTTTCGGTCTAAAGAATGCCGGAGCAACTTACCAGAGGGCCATGGTAACCCTTTTCCATGACATGATGCACAAGGAGGTAGAGGTTTACGTCGATGATATTATTGCCAAGTCTAAAACGGATGAAGGGCATATGGAAGACCTAAGGAAACTCTTCGAAAGGCTGAGGAAATTCAAGCTTAGGCTAAACCCGGCCAAGTGCACCTTCGGCGCAAGATCCGGGAAATTGCTGGGATTCATAGTAAGCAAGAGAGGCATAGAGGTCGACCCTGACAAGGTTAAAGCCATTCTTGAAATGCCTCCTCCCCGTACAGAAAAGGAAGTTAGAGGTTTCTTGGGGAGATTAAATTACATTGCTCGCTTCATCTCACAGTTGACGGCAACATGCGAGCCAATTTTCAAATTGCTCCGTAAGAACCAACCAGTTCAATGGAACGAGGATTGTCAAAAGGCTTTTGAAAAGATAAAGCAGTACTTGCAGAACCCGCCAGTTTTGATCCCACCTACCCCGGGGAGACCACTCATTTTATACCTTACAGTGTTAGATGAATCCATGGGTTGTGTGTTGGGGCAACATGATGGGGCTGGGAAGAAAGAGCATGCCATTTATTATCTAAGCAAGAAGTTCACTGACTGCGAGATGAGGTATTCTGCTCTGGAAAGGACCTGTTGTGCGTTAGCATGGGCAGCCCGACGTTTGAGACAATACATGATAAACCACACTACTTGGCTAGTTTCCAAAATGGACCCTGTCAAATATATCTTTGAAAAACCTGCCTTGACCGGAAGGATTGCTCGATGGCAGGTCCTGCTAACTGAGTACGATATAGTCTATGTCACTCAGAAGGCTATAAAAGGAAGTGTTCTGGCTGACTACCTAGCTCATCAACCCATAAGAGATTATCAGCCCATGCAGTTTGACTTCCCGGACGAAGATATCATGGTCCTGATTGATGAAGAAGGAGCCCAAAAGGATAAATGGACCCTAAGGTTTGATGGTGCTTCTAACGCATTAGGACACGGAATTGGAGCAATCCTCATTTCACCTGACAGAGAACTTATCCCCGTTTGTGCTCGATTATGTTTTGATTGTACCAATAACATCGCTGAGTACGAGGCGTGTTCTCTGGGAATCCAAGCAGCATTGGATGCCAAAGTGAAGAAATTGGAAGTATATGGGGATTCTGCCCTGGTCATTCACCAACTAAAAGGAGAGTGGGAGACTAGAGACAGCAAATTAATTCCCTATCAAACTCGCATCAAGGAGTTGATTAAGGAATTTGATGATGTTTCTTTTCACCATGTTCCCCGGGAGGACAACCAAATGGCTGATGCTTTGGCTACCCTAGCATCTATGTTCAAGGTGAGCAATGATTACGACATGCCTCTCATTGAAATAGTGCGGCACCACGAACCTGCATATTGCCAGATGATTGAAAGGGAGTCAGATGGAAAGCCTTGGTATTACGATATCAAGAGGTATGTCCGAAATCAAGAATATCCCGAAGGTGCTACAGAGAATGATAAGAGAACCCTGCGACGGCTCGCCATGGGTTTCTTCTTAAACGGTGATGTGCTTTATAAGAGAAACTACGACTCTGTCCTTCTTCGTTGCATCGACACCGACGAGGCAAGTAAAATCATGAGGGATGTCCACGAGGGATGTTTTGGAACTCACACCAACGGGCACGCCATGTCGAGAAAGATCTTGAGGGCTGGTTACTACTGGATGACCATGGAGTCAGACTGTTTTGCCTATGTTCGTAAGTGTCACAAATGTCAGATATACGCGGACCATATTCACGCTTCCCCGTCTTCCCTGAATGTCTTGTCAGCTCCCTGGCCCTTTTCAATGTGGGGTATGGACGTCATTGGACCCATCGAGCCAAAAGCCTCTAACGGTCATCGTTTCATTTTAGTCGCTATCGACTATTTCACAAAATGGGTAGAAGCTGCTTCGTACGCCAATGTGACAAGGAGTGTTGTGGTTAAATTTGTCAAGCGTGAACTGATATGCCGGTACGGTCTGCCGAGTCAGATCATCACTGATAATGGCATGAATTTGAATAACAAAATGATGAAGGAACTTTGTGAAGACTTCAAAATCCACCATCATAATTCCTCCCCGTATCGCCCTAAAATGAATGGGGCAGTCGAGGCAGCCAATAAAAACATCAAGAAGATCGTACAGAAAATGGTTGTGACCTACAGAGATTGGAGCGAAATGCTCCCCTTTGCTTTACATGGGTATCGTACCTCGGTCCGAACTTCAACTGGGGCAACTCCATTCTCCCTGGTTTATGGTATGGAGGCAGTCCTGCCTTTCGAAGTAGAGATCCCTTCTCTTCGAGTGATAATGGAGGCGGAATTAAAGGAAACTGAATGGACCCAAACTCGACATGAACAGTTAAATCTGATTGATGGGAAGAGATTAGCGGCCCTTTGTCATGGTCAGCTGTATCAAAAGCGTATGAAACGAGCGTTTGAAAAGAAGGTACGACCTCGACAATTCCGAGAAGGAGACCTAGTCCTCAAGAAAATCTTGCCAATCCAAAAGGACATCCGAGGGAAATGGACACCTAATTACGAAGGACCATACGTCGTGAAGAAGGCTTTCTCTGGAGGAGCTCTAATCCTCACCAACGTGGATGGAGAGGATCTACCAATGCCTGTGAACGCCGACGCGGTGAAGAAATATTTTGCCTAAAAAAAAAAACAAAAAAACAAAAACAAAAACAAAAACAAAAACAAAAAAAAGGGTGCTCGCTAGGCTGAAAACCCATGGGGCAGCCTAGGCAAAAATTAGAGCTGCTTGATGAGTCGAAAACCCGGAAGGGCGGCTCAGGTAGAATAAAAAGCCACAAGTTCAGGCGTAAGGACGTGAACTCTTCAGAGAAGGAAAACTGGTCAGGCACGCACATCTTTGTCAAAATCATTTCCCAGAAGTAAAATCAGAGGATGGTCTCGAAATCGTGAGGAAAAGATCCGGATTCTTATCACTCGCAAGGAGTCGCTGGAGGGTCTAAAAGGCCTTCTTTCTCTCCCACCTTTTAATTGTTTATACATATGTTTTTGTTACCTTTACCTTCATTACCAATGTACATACTTATATTCAATAATAAAATAAGCTTTCCCTTTCCTTCTCCTAAGTCTACGGCTGAATCTTATAAACGAACAAGTTTTTCTTAAGAGGAAATTTTTGAAATGAAAAGTGATGAAATGAAAAGTCGTGGTGAAACGAAATGTATCCTGGCGTCAGACCCGGCCCGTGAGAAAGCATAACCAATTCTGTTAATTATGTTCCTGGAAGACAGAATTTGTCTCTATCTCATCCATGAGTTATCTTGAAAGCCTATCTCTCAGGAAAGGTCGTTCGAAATGTTAATTCTTTGTTACTCGTGCTTCTAACCATCTGTTTTGAAGGGTGATGGAACTACGTCACACTGCAATGAAGAACCTGACACAAAATCTGGATCAGAAGTTTTCCCCAAGAGAAATCAGTAGATTGGCATCCCCAGTGAAATCACAATCGCCAAAGCTAGCACTTCCCAAGTTTCTCATTCCCCAGCGGAACCATAATCACCAAAAAACTACACTTTCCAAACCCATCCCCAGTGGTACTGCACTTCCCAGTCAACCCAAACTGGGGAATCTCCCCAGATTTCTTTCAAAGGGCAGTCCCCTAACAACATGCAGCCATTATCAAACTGGGGCATCTCCCCAGATTTCATTCTCTTTCCTTAGAAGGACAGTTCCCCGACACCCCCAGATTGTCTGTCCCAACTCACCTAACACTTTCCCAGTGGTACCATGAAGGTCACCAGGAGGAGTTATCCTGCCCCAGTGGAACTACACTTCCTAAACAATTCCAACAGGGGCATCACCCGAGGCAGTTTCCCAAAGACTCGTAGTCATGACAAACCAAGGGCCACACCCCACATCTATTTTCCTGTCAGCCAAGGGGCAATCCCCCACCTTTACTTTTCTGCAAACCAAGGGCCACACCCCATATTTATTTTCCTGTCAGCCAAGAGGCAATCCCCCACCTTTACCTTTCTGCAAACCAAGGGCCACACCCCACATCTATTTTCCTGTCAGCCAAGGGGCAATCCCCCACCTTTACTTTTCTGCGAACCAAGGGCCACATCCCATATCTATTTTCCTGCCAGTCAAGGGGCAATCCCCCACCTTTACCTTTCTGCAAACCAAGGGCCACACCCCACATTTATTTTTCATGTCAGCCAAGGGGCAATCCCCCACCTTTGCCTTTCTACAAACCAAGGGCCACACCCCACATCTATTTTCCTGTCAGTCAAGGGGCAATCCCCCACCTTTACTTTTCTGCGAACCAAGGGCCACACCCCACGTCTATTCTCCTGTCAGCCAAGGGGCAATCCCCCACCTCTACTTTTCTACGAACCAAGGGCCACACCCCACATCTATTTTCCTGCCAGTCAAGGGGTAATCCCCCACCTTTACCTTTCTGCAAACCAAGGGCCACACCCCACATTTATTTTCCTGTCAGTCAAGGGGCAATCCCCCACCTTTACCTTTCTGCAAACCAAGGGCCACACCCCACATTTATTTTTCAGTCAGTCGAAAGACAACCCCATTTCTTTACTCTTCCATAAATCAAGGGCCACACCCCATATTTTATCTTCAATCAAGGGGTAATTCCCCACTGTCACCTTCCTATCACCCGTCGTATGTTAAAGAAGAAAACAGCTCTCTTTGATTCTTCAAATTCAAAAAAAAAAAAAAAGGGAGAACGGTGTTGATCCGATATGAATACTAAGTAGAGGAGGTCCACTTTATTCTAAGACATGATCCAAAGGACGGTGTCAGGACCCTCAAGGTCAAATGAAGTAGACCCTGTCAAGTTGCGAGAGACGGTGTCCCAATGGTTTCACCTCTTACTACTTCGAGGCGTAACAAACGGTGTCATGAAACCCACCTCGGATAGAATTGGGTTGTTGCCAAGACCGATGTCAGGCCAATTACACCGGAGGTTTGAAGGTTAATCAAAGTTGTGGACGGGGTGGCCGTGATACACTAATCCGAGGTTCTATGCTTCACAAAAGAATATTCATGATGAAGTCCTAAGTTGATGATTAGACGGTGTTACTTCAAGTCATACCGGTCACAAGAGAGAGATACTTGGAAACATTTTGAAAGAAAAAGAAGACAAGCAGATGGATGAAAATTGCATTGTATTAATAGAGGGCACTGAGGCCATTACAAAAGTAAAACTCCGGAGCCCATCCCGGAACAAGGCTAAGAAAAAACCCTAAGAGTTGGGTGCTGGAGAGTCCGGTCTAGCAGAGGCTGTCCTCTCGGATTCCTCCGACACCGTCCTCAGTTCCATGCTCTGGCCTTCTGGGAGGGGCATCAGTTCATAAGGAATATCCTCAGGTTCCGAAGCCTGACCCCGGTCCATAGCATATAGGTGACCACCATGAAATTCATAGTAGACACATATACCGTTCAGGTTAAGTTGAACAGCGGAATTCCGATGTACAACCTGGCGAACGGCAGAACTGAAGGCGACATCGGCCAGTACCGAAAATTCAGCCATCTGCTCCTCGGCTTCCATCCGCTCCTTCGCTTGCTCCTCCTGCACATCGGCAAGCTTCCCGGATAGTTCTTTGTTTTTCTCTTCCACCTCGGCCTTCGCAGCCTTGGCTTCATCTAGTTCGGTCCGGAGAGCTTTGAGAGCGTCCTCTGAAGCCTTAGCCTTAGCCTCAGCAGCATCTGCCCTCTTGGTAGCCGATGTGTAAGCAGCAGCGAGTTCGGACAGGTCCTCCTTGCTCTTGGTCAGCTCCTGCTCCTTCTGGGTCAAAGCAGTCTGAGCCTCGACTCTCAAGGCCTCAGCTTTCTTCATCCGGTCTAGGCATTCCTTAGCCTCGACTCCGGAGTAGTAAGAACGGCCTAAAGAGCTGAGAACCCCGGCTGCCTCGACCAAATTAAAAATAGCTGCTTCGGCAGCAGACTGAGCTTCAGAAGCAGGGAGATCGGCTTTGAGCTTGAAGGGGATATGGACCTGAGCCGGTGTCCCTCCAACATACTCTAGAAAGTCCGAGAGGCGGGAGTTGACGACGATGTCCTCGGGTTGAGACCGGGCTGGAGAAACATTTACAGGACCGGCCTCCTCCTCCGTTGGCACCTCTACTTCGGCCATAACCTTTCGAGCCTTCTGCTTTTTCGGCTTGGAGGTTGAGCCGATGTTGGACTTCCTTTTAGCTGGGGCCCTTTCAGCTGGTCCCAGAGTCATTGCCTCAATATTTTCTGCCGGTATGCTCACCACCTTGGCCGGCGTGCGTCGAGGAGTCACCCTGTTCTCCTGTGCTGCAGCGGCGGCGTTCCGGGCTTCAGCAGCCTCTCTCAGTTTCCTGAGGATGTCTATCCGAGCCATCTCGCCTTCAAAGAAAAAAAAACGGTGTTAGTACCGGTGTGAATGTATCAGAAATAAATAGATAATAAAAGGAGGAAAGTGAACAATGACTACCAAGGTAGGTATCCCGGCCTGACTCCGTCCCCAAAAGCCTCTTGCAGGAGAACTTGGCAATGGCCGAATAACCCTTCAGAGCGTCCAGGACTTTCTTGGACTCAGTTGACAAGTTACTCTCGCTGACGATGTAGGCATTGCTTGTCAGGAGAAAGTGTTCATGAGTCCAACCGGTGTAAAACTTTCTGGAAAAATCAGAATTCTCCCAGAACACCGGCCTGCCAGCATTGACCTCGACTTTGACATAGGAGTGTTTGAAACTGACCCCGTCCGTCTTGGCCGATTCGGTGTAACTTTCAAAGTTAACCACCTTTGAGTCGCAGCGGAGGTTGATGAAGCCTAGACCCCCTCCAGAGTTACCCCGGCACATCACCCTGCAATAAGTAAAAAAGAGGGCCACTGTGGGGACGAAGTGGAAGTACTCCCCAAGCACTTCCAAGGACCTTACCAAGCCCCAGCCATTGGGATGAAGTTGGCTAGGGGCGCAGTCAAGAAACCGGAGTACCCCCATCTTAAACTCCGTCAATGGAAAGCGGACGCCGATCTTGGAGAATACCATCTCATACATGAAGAGGTTCCTTGACCCCGGTTGATGGCAAATCCTGTCCGAGGTTTGGGGGCAAAATACGGTAAAGTCATTTTCATGCTCCACATCGGCATGGACAACGACGTCTTCAATGGTGACATCGGCAGCATCTTCAGCATACCGGGAGACAATCGTCTTTGGGTCTTCATGAACCCAGAAGTAAGGATCTCTGGCCTTCTCAGCTAGCCAGTTGATCCGGTGTGCCAAGACATTTGTCTCAATAGGGTCAGTAATCACAGCAACACCGGTGGAGGAATTTTCAGAAGCCATTTGTACGGTATGGCGAAGAAAGGGAATACAACTGTAAAAGGCCACATCGTCAGTAAGATATAAATCGGCACTGCTTCCCCCTTCACTAGCAGTGCCAAAGTTAAATGAGGAGCCTGACGATGTGTCAAACCCCTCTGTTTCCCACAAAGGCAATGCGGAGAAACGGTACCCTGATGAGACGAACCGATGTGAAGCTCCCGAAGTTGCCCCACTTTGGTGACTCGGACCTCGGCTCGAAACTCCACCCGGCTGACGCCGGGATGTAATTGAAGGAGGACCAGACAGGACCTCAATGGAGTCATTACTCGAACCGGTGTCCCCCATAACCTATCTATGAAATTAAAGTGAAGGGTGGGATGGCTACCTGCTGAGACGATGCGTGCAGTTTTTTTGGTGCGAGCCAGGACGTAACACCGGAGGAAAAGCTTTAACGCCGGAGGAGAACTTAGAACACCGGAGAGGTTGAACGTCAGAGAGACAGCACTTCAATATCAAGAAAAGAGTGAAAATGATGGATCCCCGAAGTTGCTTTTATAGAGGGAGGAGCTGAAATCCAGAACCTTCCACATTCCGGCCCATGGCCCATTAAAAAAGGCCGACTTTTGGCATTCCGGCCCAATGGCGCGAATTTTAAATTTTGAAAGAGCCAGTTAGCTGATGACACGTGGGATGCTCAGTCACCCAGTGACGTGGACCACATTTGAGACACGTCGGCTGTTTAAAATGCCACATCATTAACCCCCACACCGGATTTTGGTCCTACTTAGCCCCTACATCGGTGTTCATATCTTTACTCCCCTTTCACCTCGGAAATTTACATTTCTCGTAAAAGAGAGTAAAGAGGGGCATCTGTGAACACCTCTTTCGGTCTGGCCCAAATTGTTATGACACCGGACCCAGCCTTGAAGTTGGTAACACCGGACAAGGCCTAAGTTAACACCGCACCTCAACTCCGCCCATGAGTCCTCAACACTCCGCCAACCACCCTCATTTGCACTCCGCCCTCATATATTTCCCATAAACGGTGTGGAACTCCGTCTCTCCACACACCGTCCCATAAACGGTGTGGCACTCCGCCCTCTTCACACAACGTTCTACAGACGGTGTTAGCTAACATCAACTCCGCCCAAACGTTCGTCCTCGCCTCAATTCAGCCCAACGTCCTCACCTCAGGAATCCCTTAATGGCCGATGTCTCGGATCTGACAACAAAAAGATGAGCGAGTCCGGTCCAAGTAAGATGATCTCGGGGCCGACCGAGGTCAAAATAGACACACCGGCTGGTAGTAAATCCAGACCAGGAAGGAGAACACCGGCCCCTGTGATTACATTGAAAGATTCAGTCGGTGTGAGGACACAGGTAATGATTCTTAAGGCCCCACATCGGATCAGTGGAGACTCCGTCCAACCAATGGCTTTGCTAACCGGTGTCTCAAATTTGACAACGGGGGGACGAGGTCGGAAGATTATGCACGGTGACCTGGAATCGCACTCCCTAGAAAATGGCAGACAGGGAGGCAGAAGTGGGCAATTAAAAAAAATCCCACTGAAAACCCTGCTCCCCACCAATGATAATGGCCAGAGCTGCACACCACTACCCAGATGGGTGAGTGGGGTTTCTGGTTGTCCCAAAACCCTCAGCCCATGACTCGAAGCCCCTATAAATGCCCCAACCAAGGAAGCTCAAGGGGTTGGTCTTCAGATTCTCCCTCTACGCGAGAAAACTTTGGAAATTCTCTCTGATTCCTCAAGGTCCTTAATTGACTTCCCCACCTGAAACCAGTGACTTGCCTTAGTCACCACAAGGGACCCCTTAGTTCGAAAGAGGGTTTGAAGTTTCTCTTTTTCACTAATACAAAGCCACTGCTCTCACACCGTCCGTATCCCGAACGTACTTCGTCATCACAGAACTGACTCCGTTCCAACTCCCATACATTGTCAATCTTCGTTACTGCTCAACAGCGTTCACCCCGGACCAACTCCCTACAACATCGGTCGTGACCTTCGGATTTCCAGCTCAGGTCCAACTCTGGTCCATTGTTCCTGCCAGCGTACGAGTTCGAAATCAGTCTGACACCGTCACCGTGCTCAACCTCCCACATCGGTTCTCAGCTCGGCACACCGGTTCCACTCCTTTCCTTATTTCTTTGCTTCCAGTTCCCTTTTTTTTTTACTTTCCTGTGAGTTTGCTGTGTGTTGATTGTAGTTGCCTGCGTTCCCTTAGTTTGCGCTGTTAATGTCTTTATTCTTTTCCATAATAAGTTGACATAATAAAAAGGGCGATTTTGTAAAAAAAATAGTGTCGTACGGGAGCACTCCTGTCTACACAACCCTCTTAAGACTCGTGCACGTGCGAAGAACTTCGCCTTGCATGGATCCTCCTCTTTAATGATATCCACCAATATCTTTCAGATTCCTTCCTAAAAATAGCTACATTCAGAACTACGTAACCCTGATTTCTTGATAATTCAAGAATACGTAGGAGCAGGACTTTAACCCCTGTCGGGCCCGTCTTTCTTATTTCCTTTTTTTTGCTGATTTATTGCTTTACTTTTTATATTTCCTTCATAAACTTCCTTTTTCGGTCACTTCCGTGAAAATCAATCTAGACGTGACGTCTTGTTGGTTTCCCCATAGTTTTTGCCCAAGCCTCGCCATAATTTCATAGGGAAGGGGTACTTAGGACAAGACGTCCTGCTTATCCCTTTCCTATCCCTATCCTTTTATCCGAGGATGTCCAATTTAGACATGACGTCTTGTTGACATTCTCTCACCCCCTCAGTCCCATATCGAAGTCGAGCTTAATTCGGACAAGAACGTCCCATTAACCTCGCTTCGGCCTTTTATGTCTGTACAGTCCTTTACTCCATTCTATCATTTTCAAAATAAAAGGGAAGAAACCATGTTTTATTTAAGGCTATTTATGTCGTGCTTTCAGTCTTGGTACTGTCTTTGACAGGCGATGTAGGGTGCTAATACCTTCCCTACTCGTAACCGACTCCCGAACTTGGATTTCAATTTTTAAAACCAGTGCTTTACTGAATTCAGTTTTTTCCCAATGTTTTTCCTATGGATAAAAATGTTGGTGGCGACTCCCTGTTTCACCTATTCTCTCTTGTTCGCCGCGTCGTCGCGACCCAGGTTGCGACAATAGCAGAGGGATAAACAAGACTTTTAAGGCAGTGACAGATTACTTTGGTGAATCATTTAAAATCGTAGGGAGTTCGACAGCTTCCCAGTTACTGAGCTCTCGTCCCGGCAGGCAAGCGGTCACCAAATCAACATTGTTATCAAAACTATCAACCACGACGGCATTAACTTCTGAGCTTCCATGATTAGGCAGGGGATTCTTGACCACGTTAGGGCTTCCTTCTTTAAAATCGATCCATTCGGCCTTGATCAAATCTCTCACTTTATATTTCAGAGCCATGCAATTTTCTGTGGAATGCCTCGGTGCCCCAGCGTGGTAATCACAATGAGCGTTTGGGTCATATCCCCTTGGATAAGGAGGTTGCAATGGCTTCATGGGGCATGAAACCAACAGACCTTCCTGAACGAGGATTGGAAAAAGTTCGGAATATGTTATGGGAATTGGATCAAACTGCACCGGGGTACGCTCATTGTTGGGATTCCTTGGGTTCTGATTATGGTTGGGTGGTCGAGCTACTTGCTGGGGGTGATGGTATGGCATGGGTTGCGGTATTGGCGCTCTTACCATGGGCGGGCGGAAGTGAGGAGTATGAGCTGTTGGGCCACCAGTGGCTGCGGCCACATAAGGATTGGGAGCTTGAATCATAGTAGGAAAGAATGGTCTTGGCGAAGTCGTCTTTTGATTAGAAGAGATGGAATTAGTTTCTCCATCCCTTTTCCTAGGCGCCGGCCTTCTTGTCATGCTTGCCCCAGACGAGCCCTGAGTGAGCTTACCCGTTCGTATTCCACTCTCCACTCTTTCCCCAATAGTCACGATGTCGGAGAAGTTGGCTGAAACACTACCAATCATCTTGCCGTAGAAAGGTGATGGGAGCGTGTCGATAAACATCTCGACTATTTCTTTTTCCGACAATGGGGGATCCACTTGCGCCGCTGTCTCTCTCCATCGTTGAGCATACTCCTTGAATATTTCACTGTCCTTCTTCACCATATTTTGTAAATGAACCCTGTTGGGTGCCATATCCATGTTATACTTGTATTGTCTAAGGAAGGCATCTGCCAGGTCCTTCCAACAACGGATATGGTTCCGATCAAGGTGAGCATACCATGTAAGAGCAGCTCCTGCTAGACTATCTTGGAAGCAGTGGATCAATAGTTGGTCATTAGAAGAGTAAGATGCCATCTTTCGACAGTACATCGTGAGATGATTCTTAGGACAAGTCATTCCCCGATACTTGTCAAAGTCTGGCATCTTGAATTTGGGTGGGAGAACAACATCTGTGACTAAACATAGCTCTGAAGCATCTATTAGTCCAAAACCTCAGGCGCCTTCCATCATTCTTAAACGCTCTTCTAAGATCTCTATCCTTTCCCTTCGAGGAGCCGCGACCGCGCGGGTTATATCTTGGAGGTTGGTCCCATAGGGGGTTTCGTATCCATACGGATAGCCGAATGACTGGTTGTACGGAGGCAACACATGGGACTGGTTTACTAGGCCTGTATTTGGTGAGGGACCTTGAGGATGGGCCATAGCATAAGTTGGCTGGGTTATCTGGGCTTGTGTATTTTGGGCTTGGGCGTTGTAGGTTGGCTGGGCCATCGGGGCTTGTGTGTTTTGGATTTGGTGGGTTTGTGGGTCATGGACCTGTGTGTTTTGGGTTTGGTGAGCTTGTGAGTCATGGGTTTGCGTGTTTTGGGTTTGGTGGAGTGGTGGCATGTTTGGTTGTGTGGGGTATGAAGCATGAGGATTTACCACTTGCTGGTTGTGGGCGTCTTGTTGGTTGGCGAGTGGGGGATAGTACCCCGGGGGTAGGCCATAAAGTGGAAAGGGTACTGGGTTGCCGTCTAGACCGACAAATGTATGCTGTGCGTAAGACTGGCCGTAAGGTGGCTGGGTCTCAATGGCAGGGTTAGGTCTCCCGACATGAATGGTGAGAGGGGGTGTCGTTGTGTTAGGGAGTTGGGTTCTTGCTGGGTCAGAACCAAGGGGAGGTGGCGCGGTGGCAGGCTGCTGTTGGGCATCCTCAACACCCGCAGAGGAGCCTCCTTCGGTAAGTTTCTTTTCTAAGAGTTTAGTTAACTCCGCGACTCGTTCTTTCAGCTGATCGAACTCGGTTCTAAAGTTTCCTTCAACAGCTTCTGCCTCAGCCATGAGTTTCTTTTGGAGCCGGGTCTGGTAAGGATGCCTACCCGTGACGTTGGTGTCTCTCTTTTTTTTAAAAAAAAAAAAGAAGAAGAAAAAATGTTAGGTGGAAATAGAAAGAAGGAAAATGTTGTGGGAAACAATCACAGACTTTGGCGAGTATCCTTTGACCATTCCTTAGAACTTATTATTCAAAAGTACTAGGTATGGTAATCATAGAAATTAATATGGGATAATTGTGAAGGCAGAAGAAATCTTTCATCCTGAGGCGGGAGCCTCTAGCTCAGACATCTTCTTCGGGCAATTACAGCCCTTATTTCTTAAGTTTAATCCCATGTCAATTTCCATAGATACTCAAAGGGTACACGACCAAAAAAGGATTATCTATTCACCCGAAGTATACTGTGTATTTCAAAACGAGTCATTATTTTAATAACTCAGTAAATCTGCGGGTGGTAGATAATTCATTTTCTTGGATAAAAGGGGAAAGCAAAAATGACGTAAGGTAAAGTAAAGTTTGCCCTTTTGTGGCCTAGGTCAGGTTTTGCTGAAAGTTTTCTCTAGGCCCTATGGTTTGTCTAAACGTGGCTCTTCACACCAGGTGGCTTATTCTAGACTTCTAGAAGGTCACCAGAGCCAAGATCCTACCCATGACAGGGACGCAACAGTGGGGAACCACTAGGTGCGTATATCAGGAGAGGTCGAACTCTGGTTGAGGTTCTCACGAACACCGGATAGGAAGTACATCCCATACGATTCCGTTACCAACCTCTCCTAACTTAAGCTTCATTTGGGGCCCGGGTATAGGGCGCCACTCATAGGTGTGTGCAAGTAATTGTGAGTGTAGTGTGTGGAAGGGCAGTCCATACCTTTTACCTTACCCCATTCTGCATAAAGAACAAACACAGAACAAATATACAAAGTCGTCTACCCTAGGGTTCAATAATTACAGGAAAGTAACATGGTCCTCTACCCTAGGGTTCAACAAGCATGCAAACATAGATAATGAAACAAATCACAAGACACAATTAAAACAAGAACAAACTTCCACAACAATTAACAGAAAATAAAACAAGGGGGAAGAAATCCAAGCTAATAAAGGCTATATAAAAAGAACATGCGCTTTCAATCAAACTGGCCTGACTCTCTTAAGTGTCCCCAGCGGAGTCGCCATCTGTCGCAACCTAAATCGCGACGGCGCGGCGAGAGAGAGAGAAAAGGTGGTATGGAATGAAACAGGGAGTCGCCACCAACGTTTTTATCCATAGGAAAAACATTGGAAAAAAACTAGGTTCAGTAAAGCACTGGTTAAAAATTAAGATTCAAGTTCGGGAGTCGGTTACGAGTAGGGAAGGTATTAGCACCCTACATCGCCTGTCCAAAAACAGTACCAAGATTGAAAACGCGCAACATAAATAGCCTTACAAAAGATATTTTATTTCTTCCCTTTTATTGTTGTATTTTTTTTTATTTAAAAAAAATGACGGAATGGAATGAGAGAATTTGTACAAACATAGAATGTCGAAGCGAGGTTAACGGGATGTTTCATCCGAATTAAACTCGAATTCGATATGAGACAGAGAGAGGAAAAGAATGCTAATAAGGCGTCACGCCTAAATTATACATCCTCGAATAAAAAATAGGGATAGGAAAGAGATAAGCGGGACGTCTCGTCCTAAGTATCCCTTCCCTATGGATTATGACGAGGCTTAAGCAAAAACTAAGGGGAAATCAACAAGACGTCACGTCTAAATTGATTTTCACGGAAGTAACCAAAAAAGAACATTTATGAAAGAAACATGAAAGTAAGGAAATAAATCAGCAAAAAGGAATAAGAGAGACGGGCCCGACAGGAATTGAGATCCTGCTCCTACGTATTCTTGAATTATCAAGAAATCAGGGTTACGTAGTTTTGAATGTTGTTCTTTTAGGAAAAGGCTTGGGAAATGATGGTGGATGTCATTGAGACGGGGAACTCATACAAGGCGAAGTTCTTCGCACGTGTATGAATCCTAAAGAGGTTGTGTAGACGGGAGTGCTCCCGTACGACACTGTTTAAAAATGATTTGTTTTTTTTTATTGATTTTTATTTAGATTTGAAAGAAAACATAGGAAGCATTTATTTCCCACAATAAGTTCGGAAAACAGAAGAAAAATGAGCAAAAACTAAAGGGAAGAAAAGAAAACCGTGTGAGAAAGAGGGAAAAAACTGAGTGAAAATGGGAAAAACCGAGTGGAAATGGAAGAAATCGAGTAAAAAATGAAATACCGAGTGAGAAAAAAATAGAAAACCGAGTGAGATTGAGGAAAACCGAGTAAAATGGTAAAAACCGAGTGGAATGGGAAAATTCCGAGTGAAATTGAGGAAAACCGAGTAGAAATAGCAGAAACCGAGTGAAACAGTGAAAATTTGACTGAAACAGTAAAAATCCGAGTGAAACGGTGCAAATCCGAGTGGAAGCAAAGGAAACCGAATGGAAAGAGGATTTACCGAGTGAAAAGTGGACTGCCGAGTGAGACTGACCGAGGAGAGGAATTCTGGACGGTGTGGAGCTGGCTTAGACGATGTGGTGTGGGTTGGAAGGAGAAGAGAGAGGAAGCTGGGCGGTGTATGGGTTGAGGAGGCGGATTGAAGTGACCGTGAGGTGTGTGTGTGTGGTTTGGTCTTTAGAGGGGGAGAGGAATGGGAGAGTACGGTGGGAGAGAGAGTGTATGTAGAGTGAGAGGTGATGGAAGGAGAAGAAGAAAAGAATTGGTGTGAGAGAGAAGAGAGCACGAAGGACTTTTTGGCAGAGTTTTCCTCCTCTGAATGCCTCCTCTTCAGCTGTCCTTCCCCTTGCCTATTTATAGGCTGGCTTGAGTGGAAGGCCAGCTCAGGCTTCCACTTCCGAGTGGAATGCTAGCTCAGGCCTCCACTCAGAGTGAAGTGGGGGACAACGGCTGGGTGGGAATTTTTAATTCCCCCCACTTCCACCCTGTTTGCCACTTGTCTGCCACCCCCAGGATTCCTGGATCCACTTGGGTGGTGGAATCCAAGTCAGCACGGTCTAACAAGGGGACCTGGTGGGAATCCGATTGAGAATTATGGAAAACCGAGTGAAAATGTTGGAAATCCGAGTGAAAATGGTGGAATTCCGAGTGAGGATAGTGAAATTCTGAGTGAGGATATTGAAATCCGAGTTAGAATGGTGAAATCCGAGTGATAACGGTTCAGACCAACCTCCCAATCAGTATTCATCTACACTGGGAGTGAATTCCGAGTGGAATGAGGCATTCCCCATAGAAGGCCGAGTGAGAATACTCCTTTCCGAGTGGTTTTACTCGGTTTGTGGTTGCAGTGAGACATTCAATCGGAAACGAGTGAAAGAGCTTCGGAGCCGATTGAAAATTGAGGAGAACAACTTGAAATTGACTCGGATCTTGTTTGAAGAAGCAAACTGACTGAATTGCTAGTCGATTCCGACTGGAAGTTGATGGAAATGGGCTCGGGAAAGGTTTGAAGAAGCAAACCGACTGAATTGCCAGTCGGTTCCGACTGGAAATTGATGGAAATGGGATCGGGAAAGGTTTGAAGGAGGACTCGGAGGTTGAGTGTAAAGGAGGACTCGGAACCGATTGAAATAGCTCGGAAATGGGTAAAGGAGGACTCGGATGAGTGAAGTTTGGAACCGATTGAAATGGCTCGGAAAAGATTTAATCATGGCTCGGAAATTGGTCGAAATGGACTCGAGATGAGAAGAATTGATTGGCCAAAAGGACTCGGGAAAGGTGGCTGACTGACTGAAGTCTCACTCGGAAACCGATTGGAAATTGGCTCGGGTTTGAGTGGGAGTACTCACTCGGTGTTGACTGAGAATGCTTCAGTTGGTTCTGACTGAAGAACAACACTCGGAATTCCTTCAGCCAGGATTATTCACTCGGAATCTCTTCAAAAGTGACACAGAAACCTCAACGCTTGAAGGATTTACTCGGATCCTTCCTTTTTTGCACTCGGAAATTGGATTTTTGGCCATTTGCACTCGGAATGGCTTGACAGAGGGCCTTCCACTCGGATTCACCTTCGATAAGGAAGCATTTTACTCGGAATTGACTCATCCTGAGCCATTTCATTCGGACTTCTCTTGAAAATGGGCATAATCCACTCGGACTGGCTTGGCAGGGAAGCTATCCACTCGGATTTAACTTCAACAGGGAGCAATTCACTCGGAAATGACTCATTCTGAGTGATTCCACTCGGATTTCATCATTTTTGAGTCATTCCACTCGGAAATGCTTCATTTTGACTCGGATTTGACCATTTTTTTGAGTTTTTCACTCGGATTTATCTCTACCAGGGTTGTATTTCACTCGGAAATGCCTTAACCTGAGTCATCTTGTTCAGATGTGATCATTTTTTAGTCATTCCAATCGGATTTGCCTCCAACAGGGCTGTATTTCACTTGGAAAAGCTTCATTCTGAGTTATTTTGCTCGGTTCTGATTAATCTGGAGCCATTCTACTCGAATTTGACCACTCTGAATTGGAATTCAGTATAAAAAATATTTATTCCACTTGGACCGGACCAAAAGAGGTGTTCACAATTGTGATTGATTATGCTACAAGAAGATGTGCATTGTGTATCAATTGTATTGCCCTGATATATTACAATCTCTCTCTGTATGTTGCAGGATATATTGATAAACATTGACCATGAATTTCTTATCTTTAAAATTGACCACCAAATGTCCAAAAGGGGGAGAGAGGACGAAAATACCTGATTTCGTTGTACATTCGTACTTTATAATTTTACAGTTTTTTTCTCCTCAAAAGCACATATGTAAACCAATCAACTATTTGACATAGTGCTAAAATATATTTGTGTGTATTATTTATAAGTGGAATTTCAATTCATTAAGAAACATGATCAGTTACAACAGCCTGCAGAAATGGGAGGCAACCAGCAGGATAATCCTCTACCCAATATGACTCAATCATCTCAAAAGCTAACTTGGATAAGTGGTGAGCCATTTATTACATTTGCGATTAACATAACTAATTCACAGTCATGAAGCACATCATGAGAGTATGAGATCCCAGTATGTTTGGTCTTCCACCAATTGGAGATAAGAAGGCAATCTGTTTCAACAGAAAGCCTAGTGAAGCACAAGTCCCATTGAACAGATGCACCCACATTAAGCTTTATAATATGTTCTGGTGAAGCAACCCTGCGATCATTCATCATTCAGTTTCGTGTCCATGAATCTGATTTTGAGCAGCAGAATGGTCAACTTACAGTTTGTTCCTTCCAGCCCATATAGCATATAAATTAGATTGAAAAACTGGTTTGCAATGTTATGTCAGCATGTTTGTCTATCAGAAAGGCAATGAAGCTCTGCATGTTTTCAACCTGCATACCAGATTGATCTAACCTCAGGGTACTTGAGAAAAGCATACCCTACTGATTCTTCATACCCACAACAGCAAGGACATAGAGCATCATCAATCACTTTTCTCTTTAACAAATGTTGCTTCACAGGTAGAATAGTAGAGACATAATATAGTCATAAAAAATAAAGAATCAAAATAGAGTTCTTAGGAGGATATTAGTTAGGAGAGCAAGTCTCTTAACTTCTCGAATAAGAAAATATGAACCAGACATAATATTTCATGTTACTTAATAGATTTTTCTTCTTCTTCTTCAAATTCTTTCAGTTTGCAGATAGAAAAACACACTCCAAAATAAGCTACTCCAAAGTGAGTACTCATGAATCATAACTGAAGTTAGGAAAATATTCATAAGAAAAGAGGAACAAAACATGAAGTACATCAGAAACAAAATTGCAGCCAAAAGAGATACATTGGGAAAGTACAAGAAAAAACTAATAATGTTTCAAACAAAATACATAGCCATCTGAACTGATTTCTGCTCAAAGCCACATTTCTCATAAAAGGCCTTATTCTCAATGCTGCAATCAAGAATGACCTTATAGCATCCCACTGAACGAGCATGCTCTGTGAGGTAATTCACAATTCTCTTCCCTAATTGCTTCCCACGAGTGCTGGAATCCACAACAACATCCTCAATGTGCCCAACTTTCCCACAATTTCTCAGAAATTTCTTCTCAATAAACACACTCCCCGTCGCAATGATTTTTCCCGAAACCTCGTCCTCAATCACGCCGATCACGTGCTCATCTCCCAGAGAACTCAGCTCACGAAATCGATCCTCAAATTCCTTATCAGACACAGAATCACAAACACTTAGTTGTTGAAGTAACACAATGAAACCTTTCCCCTTGTCCGTGATCTCTAATTTCCTCACTCTGTACTTTTCTTCCTCGTTGTTCTGCATCGTCTCCAGAGCTATTCCTGAATTTGTCAAAGTGGAAAAAATGAAAGTAAAAACTGAAAGAAATTGCAGTAAAACAAAGATTCGGAGATTTTCACGTTCTTACTGTTTGATTTGATTTCAACAATGAAAGATCCTCGACAACCTTGGCTTGTTGCGCCGCATCAACTGATATTTTTCACGTCTTTTGGTGATTATGGGCATGGTAATTCAACACCTCATCAGTTGATAAAAGGGATTAGTCTCGTAATTAACGAGTAATTGGATACTCTTGAAAATAAAATAAAATGTTTTTTAAAATCTGAATGGATAGGAAATTCTGGACCGTTGATCTAGTTTGATGACGTGGCATAATCTGGATCGTGTATTGGGCTGAAACTTGTTTGTAAGAAAAAGAAGGTTGCGAATGGTTGTTTCGGGAGAGGAAGAGAGAGAGAGAGAGAGAGAGAGATGCAGAGGTCACTGATTCAACGCTTGGCTCCGTTACTGGCAGAGAGATTAAGGCTTAAAAGCTCTTTTGCTTTTTCTTCTTCTGTTCTTCATCATGCCACTTCTTCTCCTTCTTCTGATGTTGAAGCCGTTCAAATGACCGAAAATTGCGTTCGAGTATGTTCCCTTTTCTGTATTTTAGTCAATAATATTGTGATCCTATTCATTAATTAAAAGGGATTTTGATTAATTTCAGGAATTTAATATAGTACAGTGTCCCTTGATTGTGTGTTTGATGAACCTAAAATTGGGGATTCAGCTCTTTTCTTATCATTTGCTATGAAATCCTGAATTTCCCATTGATAAAGACAGAAACTTTAACACATCCAACCCAAGTGGCTTTTTAGTTTGCAAGTGTCCTCTAATTATTGACATGGATTGTTTTTACTATGCAATGATTCCGCGGTTGCATAAGTGTTATCTATAAGCTTGAAAGTTAAGTTTATATAAGCTAATTGTTTAATCAAGTTTAACAGCAAATGAATTCCAATATCTGTTGCTATGTTTGAGTGGTGCGTTGTGGGGTGCTAGTTAATGCTAAAATTCATGAATTTACATTTGGTTTGATTGGTGGACCTTTCCCCATATGCTTGTGATTATGTTACATGTAATTCAGGAGCTTTGTATGCATCAGTATATGTAATCAGTACCAACCTGTTTCTGCAACATATTGAATGTGGAACAGAAAATGAAGGAACTGGAATTCGGTGAATCAGCAGCAGATGGAAAAATGCTTCGATTAAGTGTTGAAACTGGTGGATGTTCTGGTTTTCAGTATGCTTTTAATTTGGATGACAGAATCAATTCTGATGACAGGTATTTCTTTAAGGGTCAAATTTCATAGATGATATGGCTGTTACTTGTATACTTGGATTGAACATACTGAAGCGGTATCTTTAACAAAATTACATCTTACTTCTCTTAACATATTGGCAGAGTTTTTGAGAGGGACGGAATTAAACTGGTTGTTGACAATATTTCATACGATTTTGTGAAAGGCGCAACTGTTGATTATGTTGAGGAGCTGATCCGTTCAGCTTTTGTAGTAAGTCTAGCACACTTCTGAATCATGTTTTATGCTGATGTTTATTAAAAACTGTGTTCATATTTTTCCCTTGCACTTCTTGGGTGAACTTCATCATAATTTAGTATGTAATACTAATCAGGGAAGGAGTTTCGTAGGATTTATTCTTCTGGGGAGGTTTTTAATGAACTAGGAGCAGTTAATATTCTGTTGTCTAATTAGTTAATTCCTGAAACATTAGAAAACTTCCTTGATATAAAACATTTATGGTTTATGGTTCTGTTAACCAGGGCCCAAAGGGCATTATTTAAGGAATCAAAAGTAGAATTTTTTTTATTGGAAATTATGTAAGAATTATTTAAAAATCAGGTGGGTGAATTTTAATGTTTTTGAAAAAAAACTTTTCACTTTTGCTTCCTTGACTTATGTTATTGACTTGAGGTATTTTGCAAGTTGAAATTTCAACAGAGAACGAGTGGAAGAGAAGACTTATTATGAGTCCTCTCTTCTCGGACTGCCAATGTTGTTCTCTCTTACATAACTTATTCTTACTTGGTTCTCTTCCTCCTTTTCCTTCCTAATCCTTTCTTTCACCCTTCTCTTCAAACTCCCTAATATAGCCATTTTTTGGATTGTTGGTTAATGACTTAGCATCAGAGCTTCTTTGATCAAGTAATGAAAAGGGGAAATGGTGTTTGTTGTCGCTAACTAGATCTTGAGACAAATCTAATGCTGTTGAAAGGGGTATATATTGCTATTGTCTGTAAGAGAAAAGGGATGTGTGGTTATCAGTACTCTTGGTTAAAGGTTATTTAGCATTTGATTACGAGGACAAAATCAGAGTTAGTTTTTTGTTTCATGTGCAGGTGACAGAAAACCCCAGTGCAGTAGGTGGTTGCAGTTGTAAAGTCTCCTTCATGGTGAAACAGTAATTTAGTTATCTTCCTTTCCTAGACCCTCCTGACACTACACCACTGCTCAGCAATTTATTCAGCCCTTGAGAACTAGATTACAATCAAAACATGATTTTTGTAGCTCAAAAAACGATTGATGAACTGAAGATAAAATTTATTGCTTGTATTATGATATAATTGTTAGATGAATTGAACTGACAGAGTAAATAACCAGGCATTTTCCTCTAGCCTGTTCTATTATCTTGGGAGTTTTTTACTGCCCTTACTCAAATGTACAATGAGGCAATATAGCATCTAATGAATTTTTATAAGTTGCTTTAGTAATGCACTAATGCCATATTATGACCATGGCAGATTCATTCCTTCAACTAGAAAGATGTAGCACATTATTTACCGTTAACATTTTTGTTGGGTCCAAACATTATTAAATTAGTGAATTTTGTAACTTCTTAAAGATATTTAGCTCAAATATTTTTATAAGTAAAATCTACATAAAATTAACTCAAAGTGTTGTTAAAACAAGTTCAAACATTTCTTTGCGAACCAGGTGAAAGGATAATAGTTAGCTGTGACGTTTGGTGCTCATTATACCAGTAAATAAGATTGAATATCGACATAATTTTCCTATTAAAAGAGACATTAACATGGAAGACCCACCAAGCACTCTAACATGTGCCTGGCTACGTAAGGGGATGTTTAGTTCGCAGTTGGTGAAATGGAGTTGGGAAAATAAAAAAATTTAAAGGTTGATATTGGTCCTTCACGTTGGTTCGAGATAATTAAAACTTCGTTAGATTGTAGGATAAAATTTCTCCTCCCACCTAACGGAGTTTCTGTTGTACCAAACGAGCTCTAAATAAGCTTATTGAACTTGGGTTTTAAAGTTTATCATCCAAGTTTTACATACTATAAATTTTTCATCAAGTAACTCTAAACAAGTTATAGGATCTCTTTTCCATTCATATATAGGCCATATTTAGTATCTAGTTGAGGTTTCTTAATTAGGATTAATCAAATGTGTATTTTTAATCTGCTGGTTAGACATAATTATGTTTAATCAATCTTGAATAATATTAGTCATTGACTAATTTTATTTTCATAACTATTTTTATAACTGATTACAAAACGGTCACATGGAAAATTTGAACTCATAGATTTACCCTCATCCATAGCCAAAACCCTGTTTCACTAAAACAAATCCAAAGTAGAGTCAGTGTCCAATGTGTTGTTTGTATGCAACTAGAAAGCAGAGGATCCAAACAGTTGCAAGCCATATAGAATACCATCCTTTCTTGATATGTTTCCCAAGAAACCATAGACCATGCTGAATATCTGAAACCATACCGTAAGTCATCCAACCCATTTGTAGCAAGCATGCCACAATTTAGTATGATATATAACAAGAGAAAATAGATGATTGGAACTTTCTACCAGTTGTAGCAAGCGTAATACCCTGTACTTGTAGCACAACTTTTAAAGTTATTCTTCAAACAAAATTAATTTTTTTCTACATTAATTATACTATCAAATTATAAAACTAGCCAGTTCAAATGAATATCTACGTTGCCAATTTCTCACAAGCCGTATGCAATTGCTTGGAAAACTAGAACTTAAGCGTGTTGGTCACAACAACCTAACAAAGTGAGGCACGCTATCAAATATCAACTCTCAAGTCTTAATTTTTCAAGCATTTCACTTTCATTTTTAGTTTTTGATTTTATTGATATTGATTTAGAAACAATGTTTTAAAAACTAAATCCAATTATTTAACTTGTTAAACCACCGATTTAAGGTTGTAGTCGGACCTATATTAATAAAATAATATTATTGATAAAAAAATATATAAAACAATAATAAAAATATTTTTAAATAAAATATTATATTATGTATGAAATAGTATTAGTAAAAAATATTTTTATCAAAATTATATTTTATATAAAATAATATTAATAAAAAATATTATAATTACTTTGAACACTAAAATCTAAAAAAACATATTTTTAAGTTTTGAATTTTTAAAATTATACACAAAAACCAAAAACCCAAACACAAAAAGTCCAAAAATATCTTTTTACTAAATCACTTAAAACCAACCTTCAATCATTAACAGATTCACTATTTAAATATTCCAAACTAATAACCACTTCATCGGTTTTTTAGTTCAACTAACCAATCTAATCCATATTTTAAAACTACATTCCTAAGGATTAAATTTAACTTATTAAAAGTAATAACTTTTTACTAAAATAAATATCATCATTCCATTATAAAAATAAAAATAAAAATAAAAATACAAAAAATGTATCTATTCTTTAATAAAAAATTACCACTTTATTATGTGGTTATAAAAAAGGTAATTACCACTTTTGATTAATTGAACTTAGGCCTAGTTAACAAAACCCTTTTTTATTTATTTGACACTACTCGCATCAATTGCTCAAAAACTCCCTGCACAGCTGCATTTAATCTAATCTTCAGATTCTTGACAAGAATTGTGATGTCATGATTCATTTCTGATCTTCAACAAAATTACTGACCATCAATGATTTTCTTTATGTAAACTTTAAGAATACAAGTTCAGAAGTCAGCGATTTGCATAACTAATGTTTCCAGATAAATCTAAAAAAACAACAGAAATCTGCATTGGTTCAATATTTAATATTTCAGACAGCCAGTAAACCAAACCACCCATGTCCCATGAGAGTTAAGCCTGAAAGAGACAAACATATGGCACTTATTGCAAAAAATGGAAACAGCTTCCAGCTCGTAAATGTTCACTTCAAATTTCCATGAATATAATAGAACTCCAAAATGGCTAACAAAATATGGTCCAACAATTCACTCTTCTGATTGTCTTTGACCTAGCACAGGAATGTCTTCATATCGTTTCTGCAGAAGAAAATATAAATTTAGATCAAGAGTAGAATAACATTGTTATCAAAACTAGACTAGTCCAACCGATTGAATCATAAATCGGTTAGATAACCAATCCGGGTTAATTCTTTATTGTTAATGGTTCGGTCACGGTTCCACTTCCAGTTTGGTCACGGTTCACTTGAACCGATATCTTCATCAGTTCAATGACTGGTCCCGTTTTAAAAACATTGACTAAAAGGCTAGCAAAAATTATCATCATCAGACCATATAAACTACATTACTTAAAATTAATGGTTAGTAATCCGTATAAACATTAGAAATGATAAATACTTGACTACTAACAAAGATGGGATGACAATGCACAGTTGCCCATAATTAGACAAATGGATCGCTCCAAACTATATCTATGTTGAAATAAAAAATTATGATTAACCTTCAGTGAAGTATAAATGAGGCCCATAAAACATTTAAAAATCAGGGAGTATCCACATTCAAAAATGAAATTATAAAAAATGGGCACACGCCATGCCACATGTAGTTCCAGGAGTCAGTCAGTTAGTATGTAGTTCCAAGAGTCAGCCAGTTAGTAAGTGCACTACACAACGTTCTCTCCCTCCGTCATGTCACCCTCCTTACACCTATCTAAAAAGGTAAGCCTGGCAAAACAAAGTGAGCCACCACCATAATGCTCTACAGTCACTTTTATTTCATTTAATTTTATATAACTTCTCCAAACCATTATTAGTTCATTAACTAAGAAGGGTGCTTTAGAAAGAAAAATGAATAGGATGGGCAATAGACACATTGGGGTAGTAATAAACAGTTAAAACACTTCCATCAACAGGATAACCAAGGCAACATTTTAACCAGGCCTTCAACCCTGCTCAATAACAGGATTGTACTCTCTATTTATTTGTTCATAATAATAATGAGGACAACAACGATGAAGAATACCAAAAAAGAAAACTTCCATAGCATTTGATGCATGGAAGAAACAAAATGGAGCATCCATTCTCTTCTATGTTGCACAGGGACAGATATGAAAACAGGGATGAGAACGGGAACGGGGAAATGCCATTATGCCAATCTCCAAAATTTCAAACAACGGATATGGCGCAAAAATGACACAAAAATTGGAAAATTTTAATACATGTCTACATCCATAAAAAAAACAATATAACAAAATAGTTACTTTTTTCCCTCAAAAATACCTAATTTCTCTCAAAGCTGTCAAAGCATGCTGAGCCTTATCTCTTTTTCTCACGTTAATCTAAGCTATTAACACTACCCACAACTTCACAGACCTATGCTTTCTAGATGCAAGGCCAAGACTTTTTTAAAACTATTTTTCACCTCTTCAAAAACCATCAAACCTGCCTCTTTCCTCCTTCCTCATCAAGCTTTTCTTTCTCGTCTTTCATTCTCACTCTCTGTTCTCACCACACGTGATGTGGTAGTTCGCATGCTTGGACAGTGTCGCAGAGAGAGGAACAAAATCGCCAAAGAAGAGAGTGGAACAGGGTCTCCGACTTGAAGGGAGCTGCCGACAGAGATCGGGGGGAGAGGGATGCTGGGGGGCGAGTGACGATGGTAGAGAGAGAGTGGCTAGGGATTTGAAAATATAGATGGAAAGGAGGAGGGAATCCAAAAAGTAGTGATTTTACTATTTTTGAAATTTTTTTAATAGGAAATGGCCCAGAAAAACAGGCCTTTGATGGTAGGCAGTTTCTGGGCAGTTTCCCAAATAGACCCCACTATCCCCCCTTTTGCGAAACCGCATTTCCCGTTTTGGGAATGTCTTCAAAACATGAAACGCCACCCCTTAGCGTTTAGGTGCATCATAGGTTCTCCTTGGTTCCAACCTTTTTCAGTTGAACCAAAATGTACCATTTTCAAACACCATGTTCTACTCTATTAAAACATGCCAAAAATAAATTAGACAAATGGATTACAATTACTAAATCTTTTTTCTTCGTTTTGTCAGATTTGTTAACTTAAGAAAGATATCAATACGGGAAACCAGGTTTCCAATAAGTGACAATAGAAGACAAGTTAAATAAATGCTAGTCAGATGAGGCATGAGAGATATACCAATTGGCAGGGAAGACCAATCCCTTTGAAAATTTCTTAGTTCTTGAAAAAGGGTTGCCTCAGATATAGAGTGAATGTAGGTGTGTGTGTGTGTGTGTGTGTGTTCAGCTATATTAAAGGGAAAATGGCATAGTTTCTTTTGGTGGCTTTTCATCTGGAGAGGCAAGCAACATAAGCATGATGAAGTGTAATGAAAATTGATAAATTTGTTGACAAAACTTGAATCAACCAATTGATACTATTCAATGAAAGCAAAAGATGATGCATCAAAATTGCACCCATGGTTATCAATCCTGGATAACCGGTAGAACCAACTTCTAAAACTATGGTAGGAAGCCATATAAATGCTATTTTAAATCTTACTCCCTTTGTCCTCTAATATAAGTAAAAAAAAAATCACACTTATTAAGACATTAGTCAAATTCATTTAATTTTCTTGAATTCATTCAAAATATTGATTTAATTCTCAAAATTAAATTACCCTTACTATATTTAATGAAGATAGAGGTAAAGCAACTGAAAAGTCATATTAAATAAGGGTAATTTTAGAGATGATAGCATTTAATATGGTAAAAGTAGTCAACATTTGCTTATATTAGAGACAAAAAATTGAGTTTTTTTTACTTATATTAGAGGACAGAGGGAGTAGAATACAACACCTAAAAATACCCCTCCCCCCCCCCCCCAAAAAAAAAAAGCAAAGACAAAATCAACATTAAAGAAAATCAAGATAAATAATATGCCACAATTACCATTAATCTATGAGCAATAACAGCATATTAATGAAAGTACAAAAAATGACAGTGTTGAAATTAATATGAAAAAACAACACATTAGACATAAATTAGTATATTGTGAACTAGGAAGTCTAAAGGAAGAAGAAACAACAGAACACAAGTCAAAACATAGTGCTGTAAAGATTGAAGGAACAGAGATCAAAACAAGGATAATTTTTTGTGTGGATGGTTACGGAAGAAGGGTTTCAAATCCTAATATGTTTCTAAAGCAAAAAAGAGAGGCAAAAATCACAATTTTACCCAAACTCCCTGAATTACATTGTTTCAGGGTAAAAATGGGTTTCTAAAGCCTACAAGATCATGGCACTGCTATAGCACGAGAAAAGTTGCTATTTTTGCCAATATAGTGGCCTTGAAGGCTGCTATTGTAAAGTGCTCAACTATTAGATTCCTGTAGCAGCCCAGGGCTTCTCCACTATCATAGTAGTCAATCCCAAATAGCGGCGCGGAGCGGCCGCCCTTAAAACTGGGATAGCGGAATAGCAGAAAGCGGGATGACCGCTATTTTGAATAAACCTATATAAATATTTCCTATATTTTCTACACATATATATTCAAAAAAAAATCACACAAAAATTAAATAAAAAGAGCTGATTGGTAATATTAAAGAAACACCTACATAAAACATAAATATATCAAACCAAACACCTATATAAAACATGATGTGTAATATTAAAATTAAAGGAACATTAATAATAATAATAATAATAATAATAATAATAATAATAATAATAATAATAATAATAATAATAATAATAATAATCCTTGTATCTTATAGCCAAATAAAAAAGGTCCAGGCCCTGAAAGTCGTTTTTTTTGGTCTTATGAAGGAGAAAGTATGGGCTGAAGAAGTTGTCTTTTGGGCCATTTCAGTGCACTTCCATTCTATTGATCCAAAAAAAAAAAGGTATGGTACTCTTGTGACCGTGACTGGTACCATATTTGTACCTCAGATTTAAATACTTGTATCCCACCACTAATTAAGTACCCAAAGTATAATGGGCCTTATAACTAAGAGAGGAAAAAAAACAGGCCCTAAAAATTCTAAAGCTAAACCTAAAATAAAAACAAAACACCTTCCACTTCCAAAAAAAAAATAAAACACCTTCCTCCCACTTCATGCGCCGGCCCTAGAGGAGAGAGCATAGAGAGAAGGCTTCAACATCATTTCAACAGCCCGTCGGAGAAGAAGAGAAGAAGAACTGAAGAAGAGAAAAAGAAGTGAAGAAGAAGAGAAGCAGAAACTCGCCGGAGAAGACACAGGCTCGCCGGAGAAGACAGAAGCTCGTCGGAAATGGGTGGGGCGGGCCGGAAATGGGTGGGGAATGCCGGAAATAGGGCGGGGAACACCGGAACGTGGGTGGGTGTCGCGGAATGTGAGTAGTGAAGTGGGAAACAGCCGAACGTTTGAAGGGGAGGGAGAGTCGCGCGCGATTCTGGCCGCTATGGGCCGCAACCGCTCCCCCGCGATTCTCGCCGCGAAAGCCGCGATCGAATCCTTCCCGCTATTGTTGGGCGCGTCGCGCCCTTGCTCTGCTCCGCCCCGCTCCGCCGCTATAGCGGCCGCTCCGGCCGCTATTGACTACTATGTCCACTATAGTGCGCTATTGACAACTATGATTGTATCATTCTCAAACAATATATGGTGACCAAAATGCAAAAGTTATGTCACTAATTGCAAATTGAAACTGAATAGTATTTATTCATATAAATTGAACTGAAGCAACATGTTCAGATTGCCATGTAGAATCATAATGTAGGAAACAAGGAAATTAGATACCTACTAACAACGAGATACCTAAGTATGCGACAGTAACGACTAAAGAACAAGTTTTATGGTGACTGGCACACTAAATTCAACAGACCATGCATATACTTAGAATTCTTTTAGTAGAACTTTTAACTAGGGCTTCCAAACAAAAGCCATCCCCGTTTATGTTTCCAACCAAATCTACAATTGTGATACTCAGTTGTCCAGTCAGAATCAGCTTAGAGAGCTTCTTCTAATCTTGATAAAATATCTTCAAATCAATGCCAAGCTTAATCCAATTGGATATAACATACATAACAATCCAAATAAAAATCCAATAAATAACAAGCAACTATACAGCATTTTACTTATAATACAACAACCAAATGGTAGCCAAAAAGATTAGACGTGTTTTATCTTAGATCTATACAAAACCACAACCACAAAACATAAATTTAGGAATATTATGGAGTGTCTGTCATCACAATCGAAACAACTTAGAAGCTTAATACCTTAAGCTACATAACATAAAGATCAAAAAACGAACGTTATTCAGAACAACGGAAATTTGACGGGAAAAAGGCCTTTCTATGAGATTCACCAGGAACACAACATGAATCCAACTAAATCATAATTTCAATTGGACCGGTCAAATTAATCTTCTAAGAAAACTAACAACATATGCATCGTAAGACGAGAAATTAACCATAGAATGGAGAAGGTATATTACCCCAACATTATTGTACTCCCAGAGCTTGTGAATTCCGTAATCAACAGCCTGAAAGCAATAACAGGAATCTGTGAGGTAACAAAATAAGGTAACGTTGAACAAATGGAGAAAAGGAAAAGGGAAAACGACGAACCCGTTCACCGAGGAAGGCACCGGCGATGACAAAGGTGACATAGACAGAGTTGCGACGCATAACGACCTTGTAAAGGCCTTCGAAAATGCCACCTCCTCTTTTTCGTGCCACGGTTTCCATGGTGATTCCCTTTCTCGATGCACTGGTTTCGATTCTCGTCAACTTCTAGGGTTACTCTTCTCTCTCTGTTCTCTTCCTTCCCCTACGCCAATGTAGACTAAGATCGGAAATTCGGAATCGTTCACCGTTTCAAACGGACTTCACGGGCTCACTCGGACCGGATCGCTGTTTCTTTGCCCACTTCCCTATTAATGGGCTGGGCCTAATCCTTCATATGGATTATAAAAGATTTAACAATTAATTAAATTTGTATACATTATCATAACTAAATATACACAAAATTTATACCCGAAAAAATATACACATATGTATAATTATAAAATTATTAAAATATATCAATTTAATTTTTAACATTTAATCATATAGACATAACTACGTTTTTGTTTTTGTTTTTTTTAAGTAAGGGGTTAAAGTCTATTTATTAAAGTTAAAACCAACTAGAAACAAACCTTATAAAAGAGGATCCAATTACATCCATCAACAATCCTTGCCTAATATCTAAAGGAAGATCATTGTATATAGTAATACCAAAATTAGAAATATGTGTTAAATTAGCTAGAGAATAAGCTATGGAATTTGCCTCTCTCTCTATAGATGTTTATAATTGTGAACTCAATAAATGAGTTCATCAAATTTCTGATGCGGTAAGAAGAGATCTGTCAGTACCTACTCCTTGCAGTTGATGCACAATTCTATTGAAAATACTTTATGAATCAACTTGCAATTCAACCTTTTGAATGTTCAAATTTCTTGTTAGTGATAAGCCTTCATATGCTCCCTATATTTCAGCCAACAAAAAACATGGGTGAAACCAATTCTTTTTTAAAAACTCAAAATCCATCCACCCTTTGAATTTCTCCACCACACTGTGTTTCCTGTAACAAGGAGGTAGAAAGTTCCAACCATCTATTTTTCTCTTGTTATATATCATACTAAATTGTGGCATACTTGCTACAAATGGGTTGGATGACTTACGGTACTATGGTTTCTTGGGAAACATATCTTGAAAGGATGGTATTCCATATGGCTTGCAACTGTTTGGATCCTCTGCTTTCCGGTTGCATACAAACAACACATTGGACACTGATTCTACTTTGGATTTGTTTGATTTAGTGAAATGGGGATTTGGCTATAGATGAAGGTAAACCTATTAGTTCAAATTTTCTAGGCGATCATTTCATAACCAGTTATAAAAATAGAGTTATGGAAATAAAATTATTCAATCACTAATATTATTCAAGATTCGTTAAATATAGTTCTGTTTAACCAACATATTAAAAAGATAAATTTGATCAATCTTAATTAAGAAACATCAACTAGATACCAAACATGACCTATATATGAATAGAAAAAGGATCCTATAACTTGTTTAGAGTTACTTAATGAAAAATTTATTGTATGTAAAACTGGGATGATAAAGCTTTAAAACCCAAGTTAGAAAAGTTTAGTTAATCGTAGCTTCAATACGTGGCCAGGTGCATGTTAGAGTGCTTGGTGGGTCTTCCATGTTAATGTCTCTTTTAATAGGAAAATTATGTCGTTATTTAATCTTATTTACTGGTATAATGAGCACCAAACGTCACAGCTAACGACTATCCTTTCACCTGTTTCGCAAAGAAATGTTTGAACTTGTTTTAATAACACCTTCTGGGTTAATTTTATGTAGATTTTACTTATAAAAATATCTGAGCTAAATATCTTTAAGAAGTTATAAAATTCACTAAATTTAATAATGTTTGGACCCAACAAAAATGTTAACGGTAAATAATGTGCTACATCTTTCTAGTTGAAGGAATGAATCTGCCATGGTCATAATATGGCATTAGTGCATTACTAAAGCAACTTATAAAAATTCATTAGATGCTACATTGCCTCATTGTACATTTGCGTAAGGGCAGTAAAAAACTCCCAAGATAATAGAACAGGCTAGAGGAAAATGCCTGGTTATTTACTCTGTCAGTTCAATTCATCTAACAATTATATCATAATACAAGCAATAAATTTTATCTTCAGTTCAATCAATCGTTTTTTGAGCTACAAAAATCATGTTTTGATTGTAATCTAGTTCTCAAACGGCTGAATAAATTGTTGAGCAGTGGTGTAGTGTCAGGAGGATCTAGGAAAGGAAGATAACTAAATTACTGTTTCACCATGAAGGATACTTTACAACTGCAACCACCCACTGCACTGGGGTTTTCTGTCACCTGCAAATGAAACAAAAAACTAACTCTGATTTTGTCCTCGTAATCAAATGCTAAATAACCTTTAACCAAGAGTACTGATAACCACACATCCCTTTTCTCTTACAGACAATAGAAATATATACCCCTTTCAACAGCATTAGATTTGTATCAAGATCTAGTTAGCGAAAACAAACACCATATTCCCTTTTCATTACTTGATCAAAGAAGTTCTGATGCTAAGTCATTAACCAACAATCCAAAAAATGGCTATGTTAGGGAGTTTGAAGAGAAGGGTGAAAGTAAGGATTAGGAAGGAAAAGGAGGAAGAGAACCAAGTAAGAATAAGTTATGTAAGAGAGAACAACATTGGCAATCCGAAAAGAGAGGATTATAAGTCTTGCTCTTCCACTCGTTCTCCGTTGAAATTTCAACTTGCAAAATACCTTAAGTCAATAACATAAGTCAAGGAAGCAAAAGTGAAAAGCTTTTATTTATAAACATTAAAATTCACCCACCTGATTTTTAAATAATTCTTACATAATTTCCAATAAAAAAAATTCTACTTTTGATTCCTTAAATAATGCCCTTTGGGCCCTGGTTAACAGAACCATAAACCATAAATGTTTTATATCAAATGAAGTTCTCTAATGTTTCAGGAATTAATTAATTAGATAACAGAATATTAACTGCTCCTAGTTCATTAAAAACTTCCCCAGAAGAATAAATCCTACCAAACTCCTTCCCTGATTAGTATTACATATTAAATTATGATGAAGTTCACCCAAGAAGTGCAAGGGAAAAATATGAACACAGTTTTCAGTAAACATCAGCATAAAACATGATTCAGAAATGTGCTAGACTTACTACAAAAGCTGAACGGATCTGCTCCTCAACATAATCAACAGTTGCGCCTTTCACAAAATCGTAAGAAATATTGTCAACAACCAGAACATCTATGAAATTTTGTAAAGAGAAGATGTAATTTTGTAAAAGATACCGCTTCGGCATGTTCAATCCAAGTACACAAGTAACAGCCATATCATCTATGAAATTTGACCCTTTAAGAAATACCTGTCATCAGAAATGATTCTGTCATCCAAATTAAAAGCATACTGAAAACCAGAACATCCACCAGTTTCAACAGCATTTTTCCATCTGCTGCTGATTCACCGGCTTCCAGTTCCTTCATTTTCTGTCCAATATGTTGCAGAAACAGGTTGGTACTGATTACATATACTGATACATACATAGCTCCTGAATTACATGTAACATAATCACAAGCATATGGGGAAAGGTCCACCAATCAAACCAAATGTAAATTCATGAATTTTAGCATTAACTAGCACCCACAACGCACCACTCAAGCATAGTAACAGATATTGGAATTGATTTGCGACTAAACTTGATTAAACGCTTATATAAACTTAACTTTTCAAGCTTATAGATAACACTTACGCAACCGCAGAATCATTGCATAGTGAAAACAATCCATGTCAATAATTAGAGGACATTTGCAAACTTAAAAGACACTTGGATGTGTTAAAGTTTCTGTCTTTTGAGGAGGAAAAAAAACTGTAAAATTATATAAGTACGAATGTACAACGAAATCAGGTATTTTCTTCCTCTCTCCCTTTTGGACATTTGGTGGTCAATTTTGAAGATAAGAAATTCATGGTCAAAGTTTATCAATATATCCTGCAACATACAGAGAGAGATTGTAATGTATCAGGGCAATACAATTGATGCACAATGCACATCTTGTGGCATACTCAATCACAATGGATCAGCAAAATACAACTGATGCACAATGCACACCTCCTTCTTGTGGCATTCTCAATCATCATAAGGTTATAAAACTACTTATTTCATGAGGACCAGAAACAAAAAAAAAAAAAAAAAAAAAAAAAAGATTAACTATATACGGGGGAAATATTTCATGAGTTATTGAAGACTGACAAATGTTTCATGAATCCGTGCCTTAAAGGTTTACACAGTACAGTAGCCATCAAATTGACCGTACGAAAGAATAAATAAATATAAAGACAAATATGGATACCTTCAGCCTCAACAAAGGTACTTCAATTATCCATGTCCTGAATAACACTGCTAGCAAGCTTGGCTTGACTTTTTAACTTCAGCATTCTTTTGCTAAGCAATGGATGGAGCATAGCTCAAATGATATTTTGCTGGTCTTTATTAAGGGGCTATAGCAAAGCTCCAGAACTCTCCTGGTCTTTATCAAGGTGCTCCAGTTATGTGATGAGGGACCTCAATCCCTCACTTGCCTAATTTCAATTCTGTTATCAGTTCAGTTATCAATCATTACACAATCACCTTAGTCCTTCAACAGGTTAAATTGAAAACCAAGTCAAATCTTAGATTCTTGTACTTTCAACGATCAAATTTGTTGACCAGATGGCACATAGAGCGTCGACAATTACATAATCCATCCATCAATTTATTATATGATGCAAGATCAGGTATAAACCCCCTGTCGAACATCTCATTTACCAGCAATTCTCCTTCCTCTCGATTTCCCTCACCCTTATACCCCATAACCAATATCTTGTATGTCATGCCGTCTGGTTCGAAACCTTTGCTTGTAGCAAGCAATCTCAATTTATTTGCATCTTCTGTTTTTCACGCATCACAAATATTCTGAAGCACACAATTGAAAGTCACAACATCAAGCACCATACCTTCTTTAAGCATTTTTTCCACAAACCTCCTAGCTTCCTCAGTCTTCCCCAATTTCCTCAACCCATCAACCATGACAGCACAAGCAATCAAGCTTGGAACACTTCCTCCATCCCACAACTCATAAACAAGCTCCAAGGCTCTAACAGCACACCCTTTCCCACACAAAACCTCCACCAACACAAAATAATCAAACCCTTTTGGCAAAACCTCTCCTTTACAAAACTCCACCAACAGCTCACACGCCTGAAAAACCTTCCCCTCCTTACAAAGCCTATGAACCAAAATCTCACAAGTAACACTAGAAAACCCACATCCCAATTCAATCATCTCACGAGCCATCCCAATCCCTTCCTCAACCCTCCCCTCCCTGAACATCCCCTTAATCAAAGTATTAAAAGTGACCACATTTGGACAGCACCCCATTTTCCTCATCTCATTGAAAAGCTCCAAAGCCAACCCAAACTGTGAATTCCGACAATAACCACTAATCAAAATATTAAAAGTAAAAACATCAGGCTTAACCCTATCTCTAACCAGCATCTCGTTATAAAACTCGAGAGCCCTATCAAGCCTACCAGACTTAACGAATCCGTGAATCAAAATGTTGCAAACAGAAACATCTGGCTTGCCATCAATTAACCTACGCATGGTGTGAAAGGCAAAGAGGGCATCCTCAAATTTGGAGGCTTTGGAGTAGGCATGAATGGCAAAGCGGAAAATGGGTTGGGTGTGGGGGCAACAGAAGATGGAGGGGGAACAAGGGCAGGGGTTGGAAGAGATGAAGAGGAGGAGGGTGCGGAGTTGGGGGAAGCGATGGGTGAGGGCGAGGGTGCGGACCATCCAGTAGAAGGTGGAGTGAGTGTGGCGGAAGGAGTCAATGGAGGAGGCCCAATTGAAGATGTGGAAGTCCAGGTGGGTGAAAGAAGGGTGGTGATGGAGCTTCGATTTCAGGAAGTGGAGGAGGGTGTCTGGGGTGAGTGGTGGGGTGAGGTGGGTTTTGAGGAAGTTAAGGAAACGGTCGTAGTGAGGAGGGGACACGGGGGTGTCTTGTGGTGGGGGTGGAAGAGGAGGGTTTGGGGTCGGGGAGAGAGAAGGTGCTTTTGACATTGATTTTACCACGTTCTTCTTCATTGCCATTTTCTGCTGCTGATTTAGTTACGATAATTACCTCCAGATGGGTGGAGTCTACAGTGGTCAAGTTACTTTGTAGTTCTTGAGCTTTTATGGAATGAATAGTTGGCGTGCTATACAAAATGTAGCGAAAGGACAGGGGCAAGGTGCAGTTTTGAGTTGATGGGTCTCAGCCATTATGTGATCAGTCAAGCTAAGATACTCTTGTGGGGTAAATATTACAAATGGGGCAGATCCTGGAAATATTTATATTTCTAGGGTCATTTGGTAGAAATTTATGTGGTCTGGGGCTTTATTGGTGTCGCCAATTCTTGAGGCGACACAAGTGTCGGCAAATCTAGCAGCGACAGAACAGGGATGGGCCACATGGCGCTACTCAAAAAAGCAAACTGCGTCGTTGGTAAAGTAGCCGACACAGTTAAAGTGGTGTCGTATTAAAGAAGAACGACACAATGTCATTGGTGCTGCTGGGCGGTGAGCTGACATGCTGCCGGTGTCGTCTCATTTTGTAGCGACACATTCACCCTTTTCACCCGGCCCTCCATTTGAATATTCCAGTGCCATTTTCACTGTAAAAAATTGAACCCCACCAGTGCCATTTTCACTGTAAAAACGCTGCCTTGGTGAGAAGAGGGAACAGAAAGATTCAAATGGAGTTTTTTCACAACAAGGATAGTGGTCCCCTACAAGCTTGCAAAAGGTATGTCGTAAAAAAATTTTCAGCCATTGCTTAGTTTATTGTTTTGTTTAAATATTTTATGAATGGTTAACATTAGTGTAGGATATTATTGTTAAATTTTTAGTGTTGCATGTGTGTATATAACTGTTTTGTGGTTAGGAAGGGGCATTATGAAATAATGTATTTAAAAATATAATACCATTTTTAGAATGCCAAAGTATAAAATAATATATTTAAAAATAAAATTTGAAATTATGAAATTCAAAAATAAAGTCTATTATAAATTAAATATTTATTAAATTATTTTTTAAAAAGATAAAGTTGGGAATTTTGTCCAGAAAAATAAAATTCATAAAATGAAATTTAAAAAAAATTTATGTTATAAAATGGCATAGGCGTTAAGTTATTATCAAATAAAATTAATGATGATATAATATATAACTATTTTACAAATGAGAAAATTATATATTTCAAAATAATATTTGGAAAATAAATTTAAAAAATATTTTATTTGTTATATTCTATATGTGTTAAGTTATTTTTAAAAGAATATCATTGTTTGTATAAAATATATAAGAATTTTCTGAAATAGAAAATTGGGAATTAGAAATGTTAAAATAAAAATCAGAAAATAAAAGTAAAAAATAATTAATGTTACAAATGCTAATACATAAGAAACCGTTTGATTATATAATATACATAACAAATTGTAGAATTTTAAAATTTACAATTATATATTTTAAAAAATCAGAATATAAAAATTACACATATTTTATGTTATAAATTCATAATTTGTTAAGTTAGTTTATAAGATTCAATGATGGTATAATATGTATAACAATTTTCTGAATTAATAAATTTGTAATTATAGATTTAAAAAATAAAATTAAAAAAAATAATTTAAAAATATTTTATTTAATATGTTCTATATTTTTTAAGTTATCTTTAAAAGAATATCATTGATTATATAAAATGTTTAAGAATTTTCAAAAATAAAAAATTGGTAATTAGAAATTTTAAAATAAAAATGACAACATATGAATTTAAAAATAAAATACTTGGAGAATTTCCAGAATTTTAAAAATTAACAATTATAATTTTACAAATAATATTAAGAATATAAAATTGATACATATTTTGAACGTTATAGAATTCCATTATTTGTAAAGTTATTTTTTAAAAAATTAATTGATTGTATAATATGTATTACAATTTTTTGAATTAGAAAATGTATAATTATATTTGTTAAAAAATATATTACGAAAATTAAATATAATAATTTTTAATTTCATATGTTGTTAATGTTTTAAGTTATTTTATTAAAAAAATCATTGATTGTATAACATAAATAGCAATTTTTAAATTTAGAATGAGTAAAATTTTAAAAGGGCATTGATGATGAGTTAGTTTTTTAGATGTTAGGTGATATACACTATTTAAATGTATTTACAAAATATTAGTTTTCTTGTACAAATTTAAATGCAGTATGGCTGAGGAAAGGAAGATCAATCCTGGTCCGTTAAACCCACAACTATTAACATTACAAGAGAAGCATGTATCCACGCATGTTTGGAATGGAAAACTAGACCGGGTACTACGAATTAGAAAAGCACTCCGCATTAGAAAGTGATCAAATACTAGAGGAAATCATACCATATTTACGAATAGCTGGTTTTTATCACTTTGCGAAGGTTGCGCATTTACCGGTGTCTGCAGAGTTCATCACCGCAATGACAAGTGTGTGGCCCTTCGTACTGTGATATAAGCCATTTGTGCGCTCTCTTCGACAAAATTACACGCATCCTCCAACAACACGCACTGACTTGATTAGGACACTTCACCACAAATTTAGTAGGCTTGGACTCCACAACAATATAACTTTGATGCACCTTCATGCACCATTGTTTTAACGCATTTTGAACATCACCCTTGCACTCAAACTTTAACCCAACGTGCAGCTAGTCCCTGACATTCCAGTTATCATCATCAATTTCAATTTCTTGATCTGGATGCTCCATATTTATATTTTGAAAGTGGGATGCTTCGTTCCAAAATGGAACCACAGTAGTACCTACATAAATCCCAACTAATTAAACTCGTAATCCTTCAAACCAAATTCTCAGTAACATATTTCAATTTCATGCTTTGTCAAGTCAAAATCAACATTATATTACAGCCAACTAAAGGTTTCTAATTACAAACATAAGAAATTTTATTTAAAAATATAAATACTTTCAACATACGAAATCAAAATAATTGAAACATAAAGATATAAAAGAATATTAACAATTTAAAGCAATGTATTTTTTCTTTCACACCCTTTTTTTATTCACCTTATTAAATCCAATTAATTATTAACATTGCCATTCACGATAATCTAAATATTTTCTACATATATTCATCAATTATAAAACAATTACGATTGATCTAAACTAGCTTATTATATATATAAATGTAAAAAAACATTTAGCATAAACTAAAAAATTACCACCGTGTAAATGTTGTTGTTCAATAGGCTGAACCTGCATCGGGTTTGATGCACCAGAATTACAGGTTGCGTTTAACCCACCAACATCATCATCATCATCATTATCAGAATCAACCATCAACATCAAATCATCCGCACAAGAGTCACTTAACACCTCGTCTGATGGTACGCTATAGTTAGTGGAATCATCATCAGACCAAACACTCATTTTAAATAAATAATTCAAATCCTTGTTTTTCAAAAAATTAAAACACACTAAAGAGAAATACTTGAATGGGAAAACAAGACACTGATGCTTTAAAAAAACACAGACGTATTTATAGACGAATTGCCCCGGTTGGCAAAAGTTGAACATGGGTGTGTCGTGTGCATGCAGGATGACATACGTGTGTCGTAGAAACTCCTGGCGACACAGCCACGTGTCAGCCAGGCGAGAGTCGTCAAGAGTTGTGTCATTTCTTGTGTCGTCTGAATAGTTGGCGACACAGCCACTTGTCACACCAGGAGGGAGTCGTCACCAATTTTGCCAATCTTTGTGTCGTGGTATTTTCATACGACACACAAATACTACCCCAGACACGTAAATTCCCCCAAAAGTGCCCCAGATTAGTAAATATTTGGGTCAAACAAGCCCAGAAATAATTTTTTTCCTACTCTTGTGGAATTACAGCTACAGTTCTCATCACTTTTCAACCCTGCCTCTTCATTCATCTCCAGTTATACAGACAAATTAAAATCTCCCAGATGTGACGTGGTCACGCCTTATGCGCTTAACTCCTTCAAAACCAATGATACCTGAAAATGCAAATCATCATCTCAGATCTTCCTAATATTTACTAAAGGATGCTCTCTTCAAAGCAGTCCAATGTTAATAAAAGATGGCATACTTCAATGCAAGCCTTTCAAAATCTACCAGTTAATTGGGGACAATTAAATGTGAATGAATAACAATAACATCCCCACAAAGAAATGCCATTGGCTAGCTTTTCTATCAACCAACAGTAACAGATAAATTATACAGCTGTGCCCACATATAATCAGCTTCAACAAACACTCAGATGCACTAATTTTATCAGTACCTGCCTGCTAATGTTCTTATCTGTTGGTGCTCTGCAACTTTATTATCTACCCTAGAAATGCATATTAGTTTTCTTCCATTATATTGGAGGTTAAGAAACACAATGTAATGTGTTAATAAATGATAGAACCTTTGATTTCAAAATCACGGGCTACAATGTGAAAAGGGAAGGAGGGGATGCGAGCTTTTCCTTGTGTGTTGGGAAGCAACAAGGTTACAATAATTACGGGTAATTCGGGAATTTCCATCATGTGTTATAAGTTACTTACACTAAAACTCTAAATTCTTCCTAATCCTAAATTTATAGGCATTCAATTAAATTCATCCTCTTATTATAAAAAATGATTTTATAAAACTTTGATATATCCTCCTTCATTAAGTTTGTTCACGTGGTTACTTTCATTAAGATATCATTTGATAAATGTCCATTGACATGTTAATTATCAATACACACGGCCATGTCATATTTAATGTGTTGATTTTTTTGTTGTCTTCATTCCGTCTTGTTTTTGTTCTTTGTGCATGTTTAGTTAAAAGTTTTAGTTTTCTAACCTCTGTTTGGATAGCAAAATGAAGCTCAGTAAATGGGATTTTCATTTGCTTTCTGTTTGGCTCATAAATTTGACTGTATAGAATATTTATTTGGGTTTGTGATGGAGGTCAATTGAAGGATACTTTAATCTGCTGTAGCCCAACGTAGTTCGGAAAGATTCCTGAACAAAGGTGAAAATTACTTTTCTCTTCCTTCAATGGTTTAATTTTCATAGTATCAAAAAAATACTATTACTCACTTTAGTAATCTTACAAGTAAATTTTATTTTATCCTATCAAGTTTACCAAACATTATTTTAACCAAACATAAATCATTATTTCCCAACTAACTTCTACAATAACATATCCAAACACAAACCACAATTTCCAAAACCAAATTCACTCAACCAAGTTTCTAAAATTTTAGTTTTCCAAACCAAATTAAACCAACTTTTAACTAAAGAGACACTTGATTAGAATTTTCCTCTAACGAGGTTAGAGTATCTTCTGCATTCTTCAAGCGTGGTTGGTTAGAGTGTTGAAGTTGCTTGGAGTATTGGTGTATGGCTGTATGGTTCTCTCTCTTTCTTAATGGTCTTCGAATTTTTGTTTCCTTCTTCAAAAATTGGTATGGAGAATTGTTGCTAGAGGAATTTGTGATATAATCAAATCAATTTACCTTTTAAAACCACCCATATCTGTTTTTATGGATATGATTCTCATCAACTCATCAAAAATTGTTGATTTCTATTAATCTTTTCCTGTCATTAAAATTGAAGTGTTGATCACTTACACAACTTTAATACTATTATATAAGACTCACTTCTTATCCTCTAATTGCATCGAACAACCTCAACATCATACCTAGTTTATCTATTATTCGGTATTTGATTAAAATCACAATGAAACAAAAAAAATACATATATACATAAAAATTATACCAGAAATATATTAAGTGTAATTAAAAATAAATATTATATCAAAAAACAATAATGTATTTGAACATGCACATGACACTTTTGCTTCTTGTCCATTTAAATTGTATGAATCAAAAAAGGGTTCTCACTCTAAGCCCATGGTTTATTTCATTTTCTTGGAGAAAATGCAGGTTTTATGTTTTTTGAATTAAGAATCAAATTGATGTGAATCAATATGTTGCAGAAACAGGTTGGTAATGATTACATATACTGATACATACATAGCTCCTGAACTACATCTAACATAATCACAAACATAGGGGGAAAGGTCCACCAATCAAACCAAATGTAAATTCATGAATTTTAGCATTAACTAGCACCCCACATCCCACCACTCAATCATAGCAACAGATATTGGAATTCATTTGCTGCTAAACTTGGTTAAACAACCAGCTTATATAAACCTAACTTTTCAAGCTTATAGATAACACTTATGCAACCGCAGAATCCATGTCAATAATTAGAGGACATTTGCAAACTAAAAAGCCACTTGGATGTGTTAAAGTTTCTGTCTTTATCAATGGGAAATTCAGGATTTTATAGCAAATGATAAGAAAAGAGCTGAATCCCCAATTTTAGGTTCATCAAACACACAAATCAAGGGACACTGTACTATATTAAATTCCTGAAATTAATCAGAATCCCTTTTAATTAATGAATAGGATCACAATATTATTGACTAAAATACAGAAAAGGGAACATACTCGAACGTAATTTCCGGTCATTTGAACGGCTTCAACGTCAGAAGAAGAAGGAGAAGAAGTGGCATGATGAAGAACGGAAGAACAAAAAGCAAAAGAGCTTTTAAGCCTTAAAAATTAAGTAATTAAAACACAATATTTAAAAATAAATTTTTATGTTTGATTCTTAAATAATATTCTTAAGACAGTGAATATCTTTAAAATAGAGGAAGACCAAAATTAAACAACATAATATATATTTTTAATTTGGTATATGTTTAAAAATAACATGATATATGATCAACTTAACTAAAAAATATGAAATTCATCAATAACAGATTAAATTAATTTTAATCATTTTAAAATATTTATAATTTTTCAGTTGGATTAAACAAAATAATTTTTTTTTGTTATATATCGTCATTCCCAAATCACCCTCTATCAAAGATTATATAATAACTAAACTAGACTAGTTACAATCATACATTACATTGTAGATGATAAGTAAAATTAACTGTGATATATTAAATATTATAACTATCTAATGTAAATTAACTTTATTTGATATTTAAAAATTAAAATTTCATTAAAAATAAAATAAAATTTAAAATGCTACACTTGACATCCTTAGTTACTATAATTATATGGTATATATTTGATTCAAAGTAACAAATTATATAATAGCATGATTGTAATTTCCTAATTTTTCAGTAGAAGTTTAAATTTACATGCCTATTTTAATATTTTAAAATAATAATAATCCATATCATTTATTTATATATATATATATATATATATATATATATATATATATATAGTTATCATGATACTACACTTAACAATTCACATACTTGGTTACCATAATTATATATTTGATTTAAAGTAAAAAATTAAGTAATATCACGATTTGCTATAATTTCATGATTTTTCAATTAAGGTTTCAATCTAGATACCTTTTTTAATACTTTAAATATATATATATATATATATAAAAGTAAGTAAAATCAACCATGCAATACATTAAATATTATAATTATCTTATTCAAATTAAATGTATTTAATAATTTTAATTTTAAATTCATTAAAAATTAAAATTATACACTTAGTATTCTTGGTTACTATAATTATACATTATATATTCGATTCATAATAATAAATGATATAATATGATGATTTGTTGTAATTTCTTGATTTACAATTAAGGTTTAATTTAATTACCTCTTTCAACATTTTAAAAATCAAGAAGAAAATCATATTATATGTATAAGTAAAATTAATTGCTCAAACTATAACTATCATTCACATTAACCATATTTCAATTTTCAATTTTTAATTTTTATTACAAATTAAAATACTACACTTAATATCGTTAGTTACTATAATAATATATTATATATTCGATTCAAAATAACAATTTGAATAATATCATCCCTTATTGTAGTTTCCTGATTTTTCAACTAAGGTTTAATTTTAAATACATATTTTAATATCTTAACAATCGAGAAATAAAAAATATATGTAAAATAAAATAATTAATTATTTAATATTTTAAAATTGATAATCATTTATATAAGTAAAATTAATCATATAATGTGTAGCATCCCAGTTTTCATATATTGGTGTTTTAAATAAGGTATGTGGTACGTGATGGATACCAGCCTTCTAAGGAAGAAGGATGACAATGCGATATGACTATCCCGTGATGTATCTAGTATGCGATATAGTTGCAGCGCGACGTTAGTCGAGCTTGACTGGCCTACATCTCGGTCAAGTAGAGTATAGAGTTGGTACGACGGATTAAAATGCATGAAGGACTGAGCTTCAACCAATGGTTGTGCTCCGCTTTCTATTTTGTCTTCTGACGTGTCAAGAGAACTAGGAGACAACTGCCCAACTCCAATTCCAGTTTTGTGCCATGTGCAATAGGAGAGTAAGGAATATGTGTGTGTGTGAGGAGTTACTTCTCATTTCCACTCTTTATTTCGCATGCAAAGTTAATTCTAAGTCGTGAGTTGCATGAGAAGGACTCAAAGCTTCAGGTATTAGGTTTATAACTCATCGATGTCATTCGGTTCGCTGCTAGAACACAATGCTTGAGTGTGATCAGAGAACGGGGTTTTAGGACATTAGCTTTGGAAGTCTAGATTCCAGGTATAGGGAGCATTATATTTCAAGTGTATGAGTTATGAACGAATATGGGATAGGTTTATGATTGTTATAATGAATTGTTTGATGCATGTGATGAAATGATAGTTGTACATTCTGTGTTGGAAATCGTCCCCTTATTGCTGATTATCATGTGAAAATGTATGATATGGTGAGATTCGTCCGTATGTTGTTGCTTGATAGATCAATGATGATATTGTATAGCTTTTGGTATTGTACATTTTGTATAATTGATAACTGGTATAGTTTGAATACTTACCCCTTTGTATGTTGGAAAATGGTGTACACATGTGGTTCTGGGTTTTGATACCAAATTGTGAACTTTGATGATAACTTTGATATATGATGATGCTTAGTATTTTGAGTCATGGATGGATCCATGATGGTTGCGTTAAATTGCATAACGTCCAAGAAATGTACGTATTACATATGTTGTTGAATTGACATGATGGGTAGGGAATTATGCATATTGCATAGCATTTGAGATGTTGAGTTTGATGAATTTGGTTTGGTACCATGGGACTTAATGATGGTGATTGCATATGTGTGAAACAAATGCATAGATAAGAACTGAATAGGTCAAATCAAGATCCGTGAGATTTTGGAACCTCAAGATAAATCCAATAAGTTGCATTCAATGTTTTGAACTTGTGAGAATTGGAATGGACCAATTCCATGGGGATTTGATAGGTCACATGACATGTTTAAGGCCTAAAATGGTCAAAATAGATTTTCGTGCATAACTCATTTAATTTTGGGAATTTTTGAATTTGGTCAGTTGTCATAGGTCATAATTAATGAATTCTAGGTTGTGTTAAAGTTTGGTAATAATTGGATGTCATTTAAGGGAGTTAAGGTGTGCGTAAAAGTTGGATTTAAATCATTTTAATGGTATAATCGATTACCAACTTGTCAGAACACCATTAACTCATGTTTTTAACTATATAATGATGAGGTTTAGATAGAACATATATTTATGAATGTTTGAAATCATATGGGCATGTCCTAAAGCAAGCATAGAATTTTGGAAAAAAGTTCTCTTTGTTTTTAATTATTGAACATTAGGTGCTCACAAATACAAGATTGACCTAAAATATCAATTATAATGTAAATCAACACACACAACTATGTTAGGTATAAAACTCTTTTACAATTTGTTTTTTTATCAATTTAAACTTGAATTATTAAATTGCTTAAGTTTATATCACTCTAAATGTTGTTGAACTTTAAACACATTACTTTTTTATCTCACACTCTCCTCTCTCTAGGCAAGTAAGTAATCCTTAAGAGCAATACTATCACACATCTCAATTCAATTTACCACCTTATTTTATTTAACAATATATATACATCAACTATAAATAATATACATTGATTATAACAATATTTATTACCTTTAACGCCTTATATTTTCATCCTTGGCATGGAAAACCTTGCTATCAGGGCAAGAAATCAATAGAGCATAATCCATGGTATTTTTCTCTAACAATGTTGATCGAGTCTAAAGGTGAATATTAGTAATTCACAACTAACATAAGAGTGAGACACTAATATTAACATACCAAATTACAAACATTCTAACACCCTCCTCAAAACTACCTCCCGTACTACCATAATCACAGCAATGCCTTCCAGCTTATCAGTTATGACTCCCAGAGAATGCCAGCAAAATGCATTATACACCAACTTCTAACACAAGCAAATCCAGAAAACCATTTGTAACATTTTTCATTCAGAGATACACCTCTCCACACATTTAAGGCCCAGCAAAACAGAGCTGATAGACAAGAGAATAGAGCATGCAATACAACATCCCCCATTCAGATAGAAAGTGAAAGCCAGATCAAAGAGACAAAGTTCATTTACTCCCCTCCACTGAAATCTCATTCCCATTGATCCTTCTGGGCACCAACATAAACCCCTTCTTTTCCCCAAAAGCCAAAAATTCAAGAACAAACTTGGTTTCAAATATACAATATCATGAACAGAAAATTCACATTATATTAGATGAAACATAGTGTCTGGTAGAGAGAATGTATACTTCTATTCCATGATGATAAACCCATTACAGCAACTGCAAAAATATGCCAAACTAATTCACAGAGAACCAAAAATAAAAATTAATTATAAAAGGTTATAAAGTATATATTATATTAATTAAAAGTCTTCATCCATCTTGAACACATGTGTGCCTCCATTACCATTCAAACTCGACATAACAGAGGCTTTCTGATACTCCCCAACACGCTTCTCAAAGAAATTTGTTTTCCCCTGCAACGATATAAGCTCCATCCAATCAAATGGATTCTGAACATTATACACCTTCCCACACCCAAGCGCTCCCAGCAAACGATCCGCAACAAACTCAATATACTGACTCATCAATTCCCCATTCATCCCTACCAAAGCACAAGGAAGCGCATCACACACAAACTCCCTCTCTATCTCCACCGCATCACGAACAATGCCCTTCACACGCTCCTCACTAAGCTTCTTCCTCAGAAGCGAGTACAACAAGCACGCAAAATCGCAATGCAAACCTTCATCGCGGGAGATGAGTTCATTCGAGAAAGTGAGACCTGGCATCAACCCACGCTTTTTAAGCCAGAATATGGCACAGAAGCTTCCAGAGAAAAAGATTCCTTCAACACAGGCAAAAGCAACCAACCGTTCCGCAAATGAATCAGTGGCCTCGATCCAGCGCAAGGCCCATTGAGCTTTTTTGGTGACACAGGGGATGGTATCGATGGCCCGGAATAAGTTATTTTTTTCTACAGAATCTTTGATGTAGGTTTCGAGAAGGAGGCTATACATTTCAGAGTGAATGTTTTCAATGGCGATTTGGAAGCCGTAAAAGGCACGCGCCTCCGAGACTTGGATTTCCTTCATGAACCTTCCGGCGAGATTTTCGAGGACGATGCCGTCGGAGGCGGCGAAGAAGGCGAGGACGTGTTTGATGAAGTGGCGTTCGCCGTCGGTGAGGGAGTCCCAGTGACGGAGGTCTTGGGAGAGGTCGACCTCCTCGGCGGTCCAGAATGATGCTTCGGCTTTTTTGTACATTTCCCAGATCTGAGGGTATTGAATTGGGAACATGCAGAACCTGTCGGGGTTTGGGGCTAAGAGTGGTTCTTCGGGGATTGCAGGCATGGTTCTTGTTGTTTGAGAATTGGAAAGAGGGTTAAGGGTAGCGATGGTGATGGTGATGGTGATGGTGATGGTGGTGGAAGAGGGGAATGAGAGGATTTAAATAACGTTGGGGGAGAGAGGGATTCGGGTTTTGGTTTTTGAATTTGGTACCAAGGGAAAAGAGTGAAAATTTGCAGCGGGTGATTTCAAATATTTTGGGGGTTTCTGAAAAAACTTGCGGGAGAAGACTCAATGACGGTGAAGGGGTAATTTCGGGATTCCGTTGAAGGAAAATATCTTGTGAGCGGTACGGGTTTGGTGTTTTACGATGATGCCCTTTCAGTTAGGGTGCTCCAAATGAGTAGTTGTATAATGTAATTGGGGAAATAAAATTATAAAATTATAAAATTTATAAATTAATATTGATTATTTATATTATTTAAAACTGTTAAATTTTCGTCTAATTGTAATATTTTTTCTTTATGTCAAATTTTTGTTTGGGTTTTCAACATTTAAACAATGAGTTGAGACACCAGTGAATTAAAATTTTCAGTTTAAGTTTGATTTATTTAAAATTTGTTTAGGTGAATTAAAGTTTTTTAAATATTTATTAATTTAAAAATAAAAGAAAAATTAAAAATGTTGAAATTTTATTTTTTATAAATTAAGAGTAAAATAAAATGAAACAAAGTTGAATTTTAAATAACTTATGACTTAACAAAATTAAAATAATATTTTTAATATAAAATTATATATTATTCTATTTATTGAATTAACTAGTTAACTAAACAAATTAAATTATAGTGGATTTCGTTAATAAATTTAATTCTTAGCTGAATTTCGACTTAATTATTCAACCAAATAACAAATAAGTGTCAAATTTTATCAAATTGGTTGAATAGAGTTTGCCGCTTTGTTGAGAGTGGTCCAACCAAAATTCAAACACAAAAAAAAATAGTGCAGCCCCTCTGTTATCCTAATAACGCTTTTGGAGGCTTTTGCTTTAAAAGGTAAGAGAAATAGTTTAGTTGGGTAAAACTTAATTTATCTTTATTTTAAACGGGTGTAATTGAAAGTATCTTTAAGTTGTTTTTTTAGTACATAATTGTCATTCGCCCATAAAAGGAAGCTATTTCTATTGAGCTAATAAATATATATTTAGTAAGAGATTTCAACTAGTTAAAAATTAAAATAAATGGTTAAAATAGTACTTTAAATAAATTATAAGTGTTTAGGTAGATAGTTAAAATATTATTTTCTAGTTAATTAGTAATATCTTTTAAAATGTTATTTTAAGTAGTGGTTTTCAATTTCAACCATTAGTTGAAATTCTTTGATAATTTATAATATTACCATTTGTTTCATTTTTAAAAGATTGAACCTTTATTTTATTTTTTAAAAATTTAAAACAACATTGCTAATTTATTATAGAATGCTATTTGATATTATTATTATTATTAATGTTATTGAACTAGTATGAACCGGGGTCAAAGATCCGATATGAGGACCAGCCACAAAAGTGTACAGTGAGTATTTGATATTATAGTCCGATATCTTAGTGGGAGACACCAGTCTTGCTGTCTTGGAGATCCTTCTCACCAAGCTTTCACGTTGAAGATGGGCGAAAGGTGGTGTCACCTGCAAAGATTCTCTGACGCTCAAGTCAATAACTAAAATGAGAATTCAAGTTAAGAGAGCTCAGGCAATGGAACAGTATATAGCAAGAATGAATAATGTCACCTTTTTTGAGCGTGAGAAAGGACTATTTATAAGTGCATGGAGAATGAATCGTCATGTGCAGGTGGGGGCAGGAGACAAGTAGTACACTATATAGTGTACGATTCTGGCACAAGACGTGGGATGTGCTGCGTCTCCTGCGAACGTCCCCTAGCAGCTGTACCCTGTACTTTCTGTCGGATAACGTGGATGCTTTCCGGTGTGCAACGTTGCTACCTAAAAATACCGGTATAGGGAGAGCGCCCGATACGGGGTTTACAGTTCGGGGGTATACCTACAACGTCGGTAGCATAGCGAGGACGGATGAAATTACATCCTTATCCTAGTACTGGAATCGAGACCAGTTCATTTGCCCCCTATCTTGTGTGAGAGACTGGTAAAGTTGTTCATATAAGCTAAACTGTCTTCTTGCGGATGTTGATACCGATAGAGAGTCCGAAGTCCCCATTTGATGGGTATGGATATTGGTCCAGAAACATATGCTTCTGAAGTCGTCTTGACGACGTGGATGTCGGGTTCAAACAGTATTCCACTCTGTGAAAGAATCCCAAGAGTTTTTGGAATTTGTAACCCTCGCATTTAAGTTTTGTAACCTCAATGCCTTGAGACGCCAGCAATGATAAGCATTTATTGTCATTAACACGTGAATAATGATGATTTCCAATCACGTGGTTTGCTAACTGCCGCAGGTGTGGGTATTGGGCCCAAAATTTGAATTTTAGGCCCCATTCAATTTCACCTTTATGTCAAGCGTCACATTTTTTTACGTGTATAAGGATCGAAACGACGACGTCGTTTAAACTTTGAAGAGTTGTGTTTCCTGACAAACGACGTCTTATTCTATCTGTTGGTTGTGCCCCCTCCATACCTATAAAAGGGGGACTTAGGAACTTCTGGAAATCACTCTTGCTTCCACACTTGATAAAACTCTGCCAAAATTTTCTTCCGAGAGAACTGCTGCTACGACTTTCCTGCGTAATCACTTCTTCTTCCACCACTCCATAGCTTCTTTTAGGTAACCATATTTCTCCCATTTCTTTGTTTCTTGCTTCTGCTTTTTCATTATCCACCACGCACCCTAAGCAAGGTCGCGTTGGTCCTTCAAACAGGGGGAAAAGAAACCCTTATGGGCCCTCTGGCTACCATGGTGGAAGGATTCCTGTGAATCCTTCTAGAGCCTGGCCTTGTCGTTCAGAAAGGGAAGAAACCTCTCACTCAAGGCGGTCAGTGGCTAGGCCTTGCCCTGAGTCTTCCTCTAGTTCAGGGGCTAGTGACTCCTCTGATAATGAAGTGAGTGCAGAGTGTTACCTTTTTGACAACATCACTTTTTAATTACAGCACTGACGTCTTCCGCTACGCTCAAGACGTGATGGATGTCGAAGGTGTAACATCCTAAAATTTAGAATTTTAGAAAATAATTCATTAAGGATCAGTGGAGAAATTCCGAGTGAATTATGTCTGAGACAAGACCTTCCAAGTGAAAAATGGATATGATTCCGAGTGAAGGAAGGTTAACATGTTTCCGAGTGAAGCATGATTGAGAGAATCATTTCTGAGTTAAGAAAACTCTGTGTCCGAATGAGACACTTTTGAGTGAGGCAAATCTGAGTGAAACGTCTCCGAGTGAAACGTTTCTGAATGGATTGTTTCCGAGAGAAGTACTTCCGAATGAAGAAAAGCTTTGACTTTGAATGAGTACTTCTCGGCCTGAAATATTTCCAAGTTAAGTGCAACTTTCCCGAGTAGGGTGTCTCCGAGTGCGAAACTTCCGAGTGGGATGGCACCGAGTGAGATGTTTCCAAGTGGAATAGCGTCAAATGAGATATTTCTGATTTCCGTGTGGTATGGCACCGATTGGGATATACCGAGGGAGTCTTTTCCAGGGAGAGTACTTCTGGACAGAGAAAGACTAACTTCGAACGAGTATGTTTCCGAGTGAATAGTTCCCGAGGGAAATAAATATCCGAGTGGTGAATTCATTTAATTCGTGCTCGGGTCCATATTCAGAGTTGTTGAGTTTGTGCTCGGGTTCGTCTTCGAGATAGTCTTCGACCCCGAGTGATCCTTTCGAGTGGAAAGATTTCTGAGAGAGGACTGAACTTCAAACTCCGAGTGATCTTTTCAGTTGTAAGACTTCCGAGTGATGTAAGTGAAGGCTTTGACTCGGGTAGAGATATATCCGAGTGAGACATGTCTGAATGAGGTGTCTCCGGGTGAGACATTTCTGAGTGGGTCACTTCCAAGGAAGGAAAACTATGACTGAGTGTTTCATGTAGAAACCTTTCCGAGCAAATTTTCTCCGAGTGAAGTAATTCTGAACGGAAAGAGGCTCTGATGAATCCATCTCGGAAAGAGATATTTCCGAGTACTTTCAATTTAACCTTTTTACCATATTAGATTTAGAATTTGGAAATATGGTCAACTACAAAGTTATTCCTCGTGGTCTTAGCTTTCCAATAAGACCAAATTTATTAAAATTCATTAAGATATGAGAGAGATATGCCAAAATATCTAAACAATGCCAGAGCTGATAATTACTTCAATTATTGAGGCTCTTCCACGTAACTTTATTCTTCTAAGTTCTAGCAGATTCTCTTGTCTTTTTTCTAAGCATAGGACCCTCTCTATTTTGTCCTATCCTCTTTTCTTTTAAATATCTTGTTTCTTCCTTATCTTTTAATATACACGTATGTGTACTTCTTCACTTCGTTCACGTCTCTTTTTCATGAACGATTTATATCAACTTCAACTGTTGGATTAGCTTGGAACTTTGAAAGTGTAAAACATCATCTTTAATCCTTTTCTTTTCCAATCTTTACTGGAAATTAACGATCAAAGAGGAAATCAATCTTCCCTTCTTCTCTTTCACGAAGAAGCTTTGGACTGGTTCAGAGTTAGAAATTCTAGTCGGAATTTGTGAACTGTGATTGGATATAGCCTGAAGAGCTGTTGGAAGTCTTTATTCCAGGTAAGGGGAGCGTTACATTTTAAATGTATAGTTTATGAACGGATTCGGGATAGTATTATATACTTGATGAGAAATCCTGAATATATGTTATATACTTGTGTTATAGTATTTTCCGTTCATATGTGAGTGGTATTGATTTTGAATTGTATATGTGATGTATGTATCTATGATAAATCCTATGCATGAGATGCAGCAGGAAATATGATGTTGATATGTGATTGATGATGATGATGATATGAATGTTATTCATGAAATATATCATGATGTATGAATGCATGGGATGCATTTGATAAGCATGGGATGCTTGTGTAATGAACAAATATGAAATATTATATGGTTTCGAGGATTCCACAAAAGACCTTGGGTGGGACTCAAGGCAAACCTCTTGAGCGGGGCTCGGGGTTTAGCCCGTGACACTACCGTTGTCGCTGGGAGTGATTGTGTCACGTGAGAGGGCATACGGTTTGGTACCAGTAAAACGGCCGGATCAGCTGAGAGATGGCTGGGAGCCAGTGTTGCAACACAATTAAAAGACTTAATAATGGATCCATTTGATTGAGCATATGAATGCGTTGATATATGTTATTGAGAATAACATGATGATATTATCGTTTGATGATATGAGAATGAATGATATATGATGAGATTGTGTGATATGGTTATGGTTTATATGTAGTTATGAATTGGATACTTAATCCGATTCAATAACTATCATTTGACATGTTTATACTCACCCCATATTTGTTGTTATTTTTACAGTGGATATAGGACGCAACGATAATATATGAAGTCACTCAGCCTGCTCGGAGCATTATGTATTTATATGTATAGTACATGATGCACATAGTTATTTTGTAGTAGCCTTGGCCGGCTCCTGTGTATACCGGTTTTGTAAAATTTTTGTATATATAATTGGGCAGGTTGATGTAATAATAACAGTGTTATTATGTTAATCCAAATCTTGTTTCTAAAATTTAAATTATTTGTGAATTTATTTGGATTTTAGAAATTTAATTTTAAATATAAAGATGTTTTAGAAGGATCCGGAAGAGTTCCCGTTCTGAGGAATATCGAGGGGTGTGTGAACGTGGTAGCACACCAGCTGAACTGGGAAGTTTTAAACCAGAGATATCCCTACAGCTGGGTTGAAGAAGAGTTCCATGAAATAGTCTCTCGACACGCTAGAGAGAACGGTGGGCTCATATCCTCATGCTTCAGAGTCTTTGCCGAAGAGAGGCTAAGGGAAAGATTCATGGTGCTAGTACCCTGTCCTCAAGACATGATCTGTCACCACGTACCAGACAACAGGTCCATATACATGTATGACTTCGTCTTCCAATACCTAGGAGTCCGCTTCCTCCTCATCGATTTTGAGATGGGCGTCCTTCGGTTCCTAGACTATGCCCTTACACAAGTACACCCTAACGGATGGAGCCTCATCCGTGCTTTGGAGGTTCTTGGGGGATACTTCAACTTCACACCCACTGTGGCAATGCTTTTTTACTATTGCCAAGTGGTCCGTCGTGCCAACAAGAAGGGCGGCCTTGGATTCACCACGCTCTGATGTGACTCCAAACTTATCAATTTCAAGTCTTTTACCGATTCCGCCAAGATTGATGGTAGATCCTTCAAACAATACTATACGTTGATCCAGATCCAACCGAACAAGCCGGTGTTCTGGCGTAATAAAGAAGGCATCCTCAAGTTCCCCATCGGCTGGACCCACGACTACTTCTTGCTCACTGATAAGTCTTGAAAAGACTTAATTATTTCACCTTTTATTTAACATAATTCATTAAATATTGTTTAGTTTGGCGTTATTATTTAATAAATTATTAATAATTCTTATTTTATTTATTTATTTCAAAAGTGTTTAATTTAAGTAAGAAAATGATTAAAAATAATAATTAGTTAAAGAAATTTGTTTATTTATAAATTCACTAACCCAGCATACATACGCTGGACAGCCAGTGTACAAATGCTAGGAATTATTTGTTTACATGTACAGGTGCAGTATTATAAGTTTCACGCTCAACCGAGAAAGACCCAAGCTCAAGCGTGAAGGATACATGCAGCTACGTAAAAGGAAAGAACATTGCATGAGGAAAAGGAAACTCGACCACGCTCAAGCGTGGCTCATTCACGCTCAAGCGTGAAGACATAGTGCAGTGAATTTTCCGATCTCGCTCAAGCGAGAAAGTTCACGCTTAAGCGTGACCCCAAAAATACCATCCATGCCCAAAGCTTCCAAGCTCACGCTCAAGCGTGACTCCAACAGTGCCTTAAATAATTCGACCTCGCTCAAGCGAGAGCCTTTCACGCTCAAGCGTGAAGGTGGTTATTTAAACTGATGCTTTCCCTCCATCAAAAGCTCTGCACCATTTCTGTTCCTATTACCTGATGTATTACTGCTGTACATTAGTAATTTAAGTATTGAGTTGTAATTATTTATTTACTTGTAATTAGGTGATTAGTTTAGTTAATTTAATTATTAATTAAGCTTTCTTTGTAATTAATTTAGTTAGTTATTTGCCTATATATATACTTGTACATACTCTCTGAAAAAAGACTGAGATAGTAGAACACAGAGCATGACTCATTTTCCCATTTTCAATCTCTCTCTAATTCTTTTCTCTCTAAATTCTCTCATCCATGTCTCTCCACATTCTTTCGACAGAATCCATGTCCATGGGTTTCTAAGTCCCTAGGGTTGGGATTGCGAAGGTTTGCAATGAATTCTTGAAAGTGTATTGAGGAAGTCAACTTCTAAATCAAGAGGAGAACAAGTTGAGGAGTGGATCTGCTTTGCTGGATTGACAAATCCAGATCGGATGAAGATGTTAGTAAATCCCTAAACATGAGCAGCGGAAAAAAAGGGATTCCAAAGAATTTGCAAGGTTCCGTGTTTCAAAACACAAAACAAACACAAAAATCGTTTTTGGATTACCTCTTGAAGAACACCGAAGCAGTCGTAGCCTCGTCCTTTAGGAGTCCACACGAGCACTCCCACCAGAATTGCAACACTTGCCAACTGCTAGTTTGACGGCATGTAGCTCTTGCAACTTTTGCGAATTTGTGTCTCACTTGAGTGAACGACCTATGAGCATCTTATGCTCTATTTATAGGCTTAGGTTTGACCTAATTTGTTCTCTCTAAAATTGGGCTCCTTACTCATTCCAAATGAGTTAGGCCCAATAGCTTTATTTTAGTCCAACTAAAATAAGACAATATTTTCTGATGGGCTTACTCTATGTGTGTGACCCTACAGGTAAAATACTCGGTCATATTAATAATAAATTATTTTATTATTAATATAAAATAAGAGCGGCATCTAGCAATGCATCATTATGTCCGAATATTATCAACATAACCTATAAGTGATAATTATTTAATATGTTTGTTCCTTTTGTCACGATATCCTAATTGGGCCCAAGGCATGGTCGTGTCATCCTTGTACGGCCCAATTTATTTTACTTGATACCGGAGTAGATTGAATCTAAATAAATATCTAATATTTATTCTTTCTAGCATGGCCATGCGTTTTCTTAGTCTTACTCCATCAAGTGGCCTATAGATATCACTCATGTCACATAGGAGAGACAAATCTCATCTACATCACTCACATCCCTCTGCATAATTTGTTCATTGCCTAATCACAACCTTTATAGTCCTCTTGTTACAGAAGACGTTTAATTGTATTAAAACAATAAACTCCTCATGTAGGAATCATAGTAACTTCAGGTCGAAGGACTACATATACCATTATCACATTGAGAATCGTTTATGACAATCATGTAACGATCCATGCAACGTTCTCATGGTGGGTCTGTCCAGTACATCATTACTCTTAATGTGTACCCATGTGAAGACTTGATATCATCTATATCTATGATCTGTGAGATCAGGTCATTAGTACACTCACACACTAGTCTCAGTGTATTTACATGTCCCCATGTAAATACTTGACTAGGGACATTTTAGGAATAATTTTTATATGACCTATTACTCCAAGGATAAAGACGTTTTAAAACAATTTTAAACTGAAAAATTTATTTTATTGATAAGCATAAAAAAAATGATACAAATGAAAAAGCACAAAAAGCTCATAGTGCATACACCAATAGAAGAAACTCACCAGTGAGGAATCATGGTTTAGGCTTAGGTAACTTCTCGCTTCCTAACTAATTCAGGCCTAGTAATTAGGTGAATAGTTAGGGTTCAACCCCCAATTTCGCATTAGATTTCTCTGTTAATTAAACACCTAAGGGATTAGGGTTTAATGCTTAGGAATTAGTGTTATTCACCTAAGGAATTAGGGATTAACCATCTGTGGATTGTCCTCTTGAGTCTGAAGATTGATTGAACCTTAATTGCATGTTTCTTAATGAAATTGTAAGCTGAAGCAATCCTAACCTATCTTCCATTAATCACATTTCATCTTTAATACTGTCTCTGTAAATACAAAAACATTAGAAAGATAAAATAACAAAAATAGAATGACTTCTATCTGCATTGCGTTGGTTCAGCTTGTATCAGTCTAAGATTGAGGTAATTACCACAATCCTTGTGGGAACGATCAAATATATTACAAATTTAACGATTGGTGCGCTTGCCAAAAGAATAAATCCTCTGAGAGTCATACAATAAGTCAATATTAATTCAAGATTTTCCAACCAAATTAATGACTCAAGGATTTAGCATCACTCACCAGCCGGGTTTACATCACGGATGAGAGTGAACTCTCCCCCCACTCCATCGAAGTCCTAAGCGCCTTGAGAACATACACCTTTGAGGTTGGGGAATTCTCCTGCAAGCGCCTTCTGGGGTCAAACTTTATTAACAAAAAATATTTGAGTAATGAACTACTACTTTTTACTCTCTTGCTGTTAAAATCTAATATTTATTGTGTTTGATGCTAAAGCCTTCTTTCTTTCTTATGCAGAGGAAATATAAGAATCCTGTTCAGCCATGAACTCCTTAAAATCCATGTTAGCTGAAGATGACTCTTCTGAACAAAACAACATCTAACCAAAAATCAATGCCACTAAAGCTTTGGTTGAGACCATCTCTCTTACCTTTGCTACGAGTGGGGAGATTCCTCTACTTGACACCCCGGAAGAAACTAATTCTCACTAGGAAGAGCCGAAAAAGAAAGAGAAGAAGAGAGGGAGGTTAATCAAACAAGATGACACTCAAAAACCTCCTTCTATTATGCCTGCCAAGAAACAAAAAACATTGCTTGAGATCAATGTGTCCAGCACGGCTCTGGAGAAGAAAAGGGTGGTGACAACCCCGGAGGCTGCTTCTGGTTCGAGATCTGATGCCAACTAACCGTGACGGCCCCTCGATATACCTATCCGCGGGTAAGGTCGGATCCACCCAATACCTTTTTCCTTACCTCATTCTTGACCTACGAGGGCCCGATACCTGCTGCACTTCCGCCTTTTCTGTACAGACTATGCCCTACTGTGGAGGTGTCTAAAATAAAAAAAAAAGCATGTGAGGCCAGAATATGATAATTGGCTAAGCTCTCAAGCCTCCTAAACTTTTTTAGCCAGACTACCAATAACGTAAAAGTGGCTGATGAGTTAGGGTCTAAACTGGAACATCTCACCATCTCTGCTGTTGAGGACAGGGCCAATCTACAGATAGTTGAGGATAAGTTGAAACAGGCTAAGGAGCTGGCAGATGAATGATCCTTTAAGATATCTGCCCTGAAGGTCGCTGCTAAAACTCCTGAAGGCAAAATATCCAAACTTCAAGCTGAAATAAAGGATGTTCCTCAACTCAAAGAGGAACTCACGGAGGAGAAACAAGAAAATGTCCAGCTTTTTAATGACCTAAAAGTAACCGAGGCCGGGCGAGCCAAACAAGCTGAAGACTGGGCAGAGAGAGAAAAATCCTTGCTCCAGCAGTTGGAGGAACTTAGGCAAGGGAGTACTGATGTTGGCGCCCTTGCTGAAGAAAATAACAAATTGAAAGCGAGTCTTACTGCGGCTAAGGCCAGGGCTAAAAAGGCCTTGGACCTGTGCAAGAATGTAGCGTATGAGTCCTTTGGCATGGCGATTTGGCAGGTCTTCCATCGCAACCCTGATATGGTGCTTAATTTATATGGTATAAATCCATTCTCGGAGTTTCACAGAGTTAAACTCGTAGCGATGGTGGACGGTGAGCACCAGGAGCCTGGAAACTCCTTGTACGAACTCCCACCCTTGCCTGATGGACAGAGTATAGAGCCCGGCCTAACCCTTCTGAAGAAAATTAAACAAGAGAAGATTGAGGCTCGGAGCAGAGAAGACACACCAGCTGAGACCCATGGAGATAGAGCTGACGGAACTGATAAGGAAAAGATGGGAGAATGAGGCGAAGAGGGGAGCGAAGGAAGCGATAATCCTGATAATCAACCTCCAGCCTCATAGAATTTTTTATCTGTCACTACTGCTGTGTTCCGGGATTAGCTCTGGCTTTAAACATATCTTATAAACATTTGCTTTTTCTTCTCAACACTTTCTTCCATAAAAATTGTTTCCTTTTCAATACGGTATTTTTAACTTCTTCGTAAGAGGCTTTCTAACAGTAAATCGTGATAATTGATAGCCGCTCTTCGATCTTAGATTTAGGGCGGACCGATATGGTGATACCATCTAAAAATATTAATCATCAAACATTTGTCACTTTGTATTTGTGTCGATTGCTATCGTGATTAATGCCTTTCTCGTGGGGTTACATCGTTAGTTTCAGAAAGGAATGACTAACATTGTCTGTCCCAAAGATTTGATCCTTGTGCCCAATTACAAAGTGGGTAATTAGGATGATCTTCAATGGGGTTTGGTATGGCCTTGAGGAAGGTCTAATCCTACATCTTATTTAACCGCTCGAGGGGTTACATCGTCAATTATAGAATAGGTAATTGGGATTATCTGTCCTAAGGGTGAATTTCCATCGGGGGTCGGTATGGCCTTGAAGAAGGTCCAATCCTACAACCCGTCGAGCCACTCAAGGAGTTACATCGTCAATCACAGAATAGGTGACTGAGATCATCCATCCTGATGGTGATCTTGCACACCATGCATAAAACTAAAAATCACAAACATAAAAGAGAAGTGAAGATATCGTTGTCATTGATAAATTCCTCATTGAATTAAATGTGAATTACAAATGAAATGTAGATGGGGTCATGCCTCGTTAAAACCTTCTTGAGAAAACCCAATGGGAAAAAACTCAAGTTAACAAAAAGAGCATATGCCGTCTTACTAACTAGCTGTAATAAATACGCAAATTCTGAGTATTCCACTTATTGCAGATAGGTGTGCTGTCGAGGTTCTCCAGTCGATAAGAGCCTTCCCATATCGGAGCCAGCTTGCCTTGATGTGCAAACTTGTTTCCCACACTGGCCTTCCTTAACACAAGATTTCCCACGTTGAATGCTTTATGTTGGACGCGCTTATTGTACCGGGGGCTGCCTTTACTTTGATAGCCTGGTCCCTGATAAAGGCTTCTTCTCTGAGCTTTTGAAGAACATCCAACTCTGATGCCAGATTGATGTTATTATTTTCTTCAGAGAAATACTCCACCCTTGTTGACGTGGTCTGAAGCTTCATTGGTATCATTGCCTCGACGCCATTAGTGAGGCGGTATGGAGACTCGTTGGTTGAGGAATGGGGTGTGGTGCGATACGCCCATAAGACATGGCACAACTGGTCCATCCAGCCACTCTTAGCTTCACCCAAATGCTTCTTAAGCCCTTTCAATACCTCTCTATTGGCCATCTCAATTTGGTTATTCATCTACGGATGTTCGATAAATGAGAAAATTTGGACTATCTAGAGTCCTTCGAGCAGCTCTATGAACTTTTTGTCGGTGAATTGGGTGCCATTATCAGTCACGATCGCGCTGGCACTCTGAACCATGCTATCATATTCTCATGAACAAAACGGTGCGTCCGGGCTGACGTGATGTGCACAACAGGCTCAGCCTCTATCCACATCGTAAAGTAATCTACCCCAATGATGAGGTACTTGATGCCCCCAGACGCTATTTGGAATGGGCCCAGGATATCCAGACCCCACTGATGGAAGGGCCACGACACCGCGGATGTAAAGAGTTCCTCAGCTGGCGTGTGATGAAAGTTGGAAAACCTTTGGCATGGATCACACTTCTTGACGAATTCCATGGAATCATTCTTCACTATGGGCCACCATTAGCCTGCCCTGAGAACCTTCCTCATCAAGCTTCTACCGCCAGCATGGTGTTCATATTGCCTCTCGTGCACCTCTTCCAGAACACCTTGTACCTCCTTTTTGTTTAAACAATAGAAGTAAGGTACGAAAAATCCTTTTCGGATGAGCAAGTCATCCACCATCGTAAAATAAGGCAACTCCCTTTTTAACTTCCTCCGTTCCAACTCATCAGTGGGAAATTGTCCATAGACAAAGTATCGTATATAAGGGACTACCCATGAATTCTCGTCGAAGGCATGATACGATATCACGTTCAGCGACAGGGTTAAGGGAATGTTGGGTGATGTTAGCGTGCTTTACACCACGGTAGTAGTGCTTCTAGGCTGCTTTGTACTTGCGAGCCTTGAGAGGATATCCGCTCTGGTGTTCTCCTCTCTAGGAACATGCTTGAACTCCAACATTGAGAACCTTCCATTCTGCTTATTCACACAATTCAAATACAACTAGAGCTGGGGCTCGCGGACTTGATACTTACCCTGAATATGTGAAATCACCAGCTGTGAATCACTGTAGAGGGTTACCTCGGAAGCTCCGATGTCAATCGTTGCTAAGTCCAGCGAGACAAGCTTCATACTCAGCTTGATTATTGGATGTTTTGAAGTTGAACCACAGGGAAATCTCCAAGTGGAAATCATCGTCATTCTCAACCACTATACCTGCACCACATCCTTTACTATTGGATGAACCATCCACGTAAATCGTCCAATGAGTACGAGGTACTGTTGGATCCGCCCCAGTCATTTATACCACGAAATCGGCTAACACTTGGTCCTTGATGGCTCCTCGAGGTTCATAACAAACATCAAACTCAGACAGTTCGATGGACCATTTAACCATCCTCCATGCAAGGTCCGACTTGCTCAAAACAGAACGAAGTGGAAGATTCATCCTTACCACGACGGGTTATGCATGGAAATACGGCCTCAGGCGACGAGAGGCCCAAACAACTGCGAGGGTGGCTTTCTCAATCTTCTGATACTGGCCCTCAGCTCTTTGCAGTGTTTTACTTGTGAAATATACTGGCCTCTGTCCATCCAGGGTTTCTTTTACCAACGCTACCCCTAGGGCTTCATCAGAAATTGCTAAGTACAAAATGAGTATTTCACTAGGATCAAGCTTCACCAAAATAGGAGGTCTAGAGAAAACCTCATTGAGCTCCTGAAAATCTTACTCCTACTCTTGTCCCTACTCGAACTTCTTAGACTTCTTTAGAATCTTGTACAAAAGAAAGGGATCTGTGCGCCATTTTGGGTATGAACCTTGCCAAGGCATCCACATTTCCATTTAAGGACTGGACTTCCCTCAAATTCTTAGGACTTTGCATGCCCATAATCGCCTGGCATTTGCCCGAATTGGCCTTAATGCCTCGTTGAGTCAACATGAAACCCAGAAACTTCCCCGCGGGAACGGTAAAAGTGCACTTCAGTGGTTTCAACCTCATGTTGTACCACCTCAGGCGCATGAACATTTGGCGCAAATCCTCAACACCTCCAGATGAGGTATTGGTGACAATATCATTAATGTACACATCCAGCAACGTGGTGTGCATGCCCTTAAACACTTTATTGATCATACGCTGGTAAGTGGCCCCGGCGTTCTTCAAACCAAAAGGCATGACAGTGTAATAGAAAACACCGCGGTCATTGACGAATGCCGTTTTTTCTTGGTCCTCCTTCCACATCAGAATCTGGTTGTACCTTAATAAGCATACATGAAGGATAAGTACTGGTAACCAAAAGAATCATCTACCATACGATCGATATTGGAAGGGGATACGGATCCTTTGGGCAACAACAATTCAAGTCCACATAGTCTGTGCACATCCTCTATTTTTCGTTGGCCTTATGCACCACTACTATGTTAGAGAGCCAGGAGGAATATTGGATTTCCTTGATAAGTTCGGCCTTCAGTAGTTCCTCAGTTTGCTCACAAGTTGCCTTCTACTTCTCGGGGACCAGTCTTCTCTTCTTCTAGGCAACCGGCCTCGTTTCTGGATAAACAGATAACTTGTAGCAACAGAAATCAGGGTCCATCCCAGGCATATCTGTAGCAGTCCACACGAACAGATCTTTAAACTCCTGAAGAAGCACAAGTAGACGCTGTTCCATTACAGCTTCTAACTTGTCATTAATATGCGTGACCTTCTCTGGGGAATCTCCCAAAACGACGTCCCTGGAACCTCCCTCCGGTGTAGGCTTTGAAGGATTGAGAGGATCAATCTTCAACTCTGCCTTGGGGTCAAGGTCAATTAAGCTAACAGACCCTGTCGTTGTTCCTCCATCATTCAGCTTCCTCTTCTTGTTAAACGCCTCCAACTTCACCATATTTAGGCTCAGGTTGTAGCAGTACCTAGCTATCTCCTGATCATCTCAAAGGGAAGACATATTGTTGTCCTTATCGATGAACTTGATAAGGAGGTAAGGGGTCGAAACAATGGCCTCTATGGCGTTCAACGTAGGGCGGCCAATGATGTTGTTGTAGGGTGATTCCATATCGATCACAAACACCCTGGACTTCACTGTTCTTGATCCGGGCTCTCCCTCAAAATACACCAAAGTGTCCAAATAACCCTTCGTGGATTGCTTTGCCCCATTAAAAGTTATGACCTCCTGGGTATAAGGCTGTAAGTCTAAGTCGTTAAAACCCATTCTCTTAAAATAGCTGTAGAAAAAGACATCGCAGGAGCTCCCCTGGTTAACAAGGATCCTCTTAACGTCCTTGTTTAAGACTACAACAATGGTGACCATAATGTCATTACCCCTAGGGATAGTTGGACCAAAATCCTTATCAGAAAAGGAAACCACCAGCGCCAACACATCGTCCCTGAATAGGCAGTTATCCCTGGGCTTCCCTTGGAAAGATCGAATCATATGATAATGATTCTTCCTCGCTGTGATTGAGCCTACGCCCCCAGCAAATCCTCCAGCGATCATGTCAATCACCTCACGTCGGCCTTGCCACTATTGCTGGGGCATGCCGTCCTGCTAAGCACCCTCATTGATAATGACTCTTTTCTACTTTTTAGCAGCAGTATATCTTTTAGACGAAGGACGGCTATTATCGCCCTCATCATCGCGATCCTGGCCCCGCTTCTCCATCCAGTCTGGCTCATCCAAAGACTTTTCTTTGAAGAGGTACTACTTCAACTTTCCCTCTCAGATGAGGTTTTCCACCACGTTCCTCAAGGCCTTGCACTCATCCGTCGTGTGGCCCACCTGCTCGTGGAAATCACAATACTTATGTAGATTCCCAGGTCTTTTTACCGGGGCTGGCCTTCTTATGCCATAAACGCTCAGCGTAGGCCATCCGACCTCTCTCAAAATCTGCGAGATTTTGGCATTTAGATGGGTATAGTTGCTGAAGGCCGCCACGCGTCTTTCTTGATGATGGGGTTGAGGGTTTTTGAACCCGTCCCTCTGGAAAGGTCTTTCTGGCCTCGTTCTTTCCTTCTCCCTCCTTGGTTGGGACACCAGAGCTGGTGGCCCGGCCTTTGCCACTGTGGCTTCTAAGTGCATCTCAATCCCCACATACATAGAAGTCTTCCTCCGGAACTCTTCAAATGACGTCGAAGGGCTTTTCACTAAAGACAAGGCAAAAGCTAAGTTGGGCTGTAGCGCCTTAATGACGATGTGCAGCTGGATAGCCTCAGTGAGATTTGGGACTAACGATGCTTCCTTGTAAAATCTTCTCAGAAACTCCTTGAGAGTTTCTGTTTCTCCTTGCCTAATCTGGGCAAAGGTGTGAGATTTCCTGGGAACGTCCCTATAAATGAAAAAGTGGTCTCCAAACGTTGTTGCCATTTCCTCCCAGGAATCTATAGAGCCTGAATGAAGCCCTTTGAACCAGCTGAAGTCCTCCCCAACTAACGTATAGGGGAACATTCTGCACGTAGCATCTTCTTTAGTCCCAAGAACATGGCCTCGTATGTGTAAGCATCCAAATGCTTAGTAGGGTCCGTCTCCTCTGTGTATTTTCCAATCGAGAGAGGCTGGGTCATTTGCAAGTGCCTAGGGATAGGCACACTCATCAATCTCCGTGAAAATGGGATGTTAAGTCTGTATGCCCTCAGAGCTGCAACAACTGGCTCATTCCTTCTAACACTGACTCTCTCACTAGAGTCCTGGGTCTGTTCCCTCTCTTTATACGTAGGGATCTTCGAATATTGGAGAGTTGTGGACTTCTCCCTCCCAGCAGTGTGGTGAGTCTTCTCATCGTGAGGCACCATCTTTTCTTTAACCTGTCTCCTTCTTCCTTTTAGCTTAGCAAGCTCCTCCCTGAGCTACCTTATAACCTCATCATGAGGGTCTAGAGTTCCAACAGGCACCATTCTTTGCAAGCTCCCAACAGGGGACTCAAAGGCTAGACGCCTTCTAGCTTGGTACTCCTGGGCAGTGACATCTTCCTCCTACCCCTCCTGAAAATTTCTGCCATTGCCTTCTATGACAGACATTTGATCTTCTATGAAAAGTGGGAATAATTCTAACGTGTCCCATCGGGAGTGCCAATGAACTGGTCTAAACCAGGGTCAAAGATCCGGTGTGGGGACCAACCATAAAAGTCAACTATGGGTAGTGTTTATACACCGGTACAGTGAATATCAGGTATTATAGTTTGATATCTCAGTGGGAGACACCGGTCTTGCTATCCTGGAGATCCTTCTCACCAAGCTTTCATGTTGAAGATGGGCGAAAGATGGTGTCACATGTGAAGATTCTTCGACGCTCAAGTCAGTAACTAAAATGGGAATTCAAGTTAAGAGAGCTCAGGCAATGGAACAGTATATAGCAAGAATGAATAATGTCACCTTTTTTGAGCGTGAGAATGGACTATTTATAGGTAAGCATGGAGAATGAATCGTCGGGTACAGGTGGGGCAAGGGGACAAATAGTACACTGCATAGTGTGCGATTCTAGCACACGACGCGGGAGGAGCCATATCTCCTGCGAACGTCCCCTGGCAGCTGTACCTTGTACTTTCTGTCGGGTGACGTGGATGTTTTCTGGTGTGCGAGGTTGCTACCTGAACATACCGGTATAAGGAAAGCGCCTGATACGAGGTTTACAGTTCGAAAGTATACCTACAGCGTCGGTAGCATAGCGAGGACTGATGAAAATTATATCCTTATCCTGGTACCGGTATCAAGACCGGATCATTTATTATCATAAAGATTTATTTTATCAAAACTTTATGAATATGTGATTCTGAATTCTATGTATAATACTTATATGAATTATCATATTTTAACTATATATTTTTTATTTATATATTTCATAAATTTTTGTATGAAGAGACACAAATTAAATGTTATCTTATTAAATTTAATATTAATTAAAATATTTAAAAAAGTTATAACTTGTGTATATAAAAAAATTAGTCTAAATAAATAAGAATATCATTTTAGCATTTATAAATTATTGAAACGATTAATTTTACTAAACAAAATCTAAATGTAAAAAATTAATGATCCCAGATATATCTTATATCTCACTAAGTCATGTATGCACAACAATTTACATGTATGTATATGCAGAGACTTGTCAATTCCAACACTATTAACTCAATTTAAATTTATATGTTTATTTACAATTTCAATGTTGTATTTATTTATTTACAAAATTGCTATTGTATTTGAACTAATTTTAATTATTATTTTATTTATTGCATTGGTGAGGGGATTTGATTCTAATTTTTTTTATCAAAGATATTAGCATATTCTTCAATTAGTTGGTGAGTTTGTTGTTGTTATCAATTCAACCACATTTCGATCCGCGTTACCTTCACTGTTTTAATAACTAGTCCAATTTTTAAAATATTGATAAATTTGTTTAGAAAATGTTAAATAAAAAATAAAAGGCAAAAAGATGCTTTGAGCCTATTGTGTTTATTTAAATTTGTGGTTTAACATTTTATGATTTTTTATTGTGAATTTAGTCTTTTTCATTTATTAAACAAAATTCAAAGGTTTTAAAATTATTATTTCTACTAACTTTGTTAAGTTACTTATGATAATTAGAGAAATGTAAATCTCTCAACACAAGAAAGTTTTGCCCCTAAGTTCAACGTCAATTAAAAACTTACCCCCTAAGTTTCAACTATCTTTCATTTACTCGACACAAATGCTCCTCTTACAATTCTATTTGCATTTGCATATAATTAGGCTTTTTAATATTTTTATTGTAATTATCTCCCAACTTAAAATGGTAGTTTACTTAAATGATTGACATGTCATTTCGTCAAATTGTCACATTATCACATTGCTTATTAGAGTGATTTTTTAAAAAAATTAAGATACTTTTACAAATTTTGACAAACATGTATTTGACAAAATAAAAAACAAAAAACTAAGCAAGTAATAGAAAACACACGATGACTGTAAGTATGTATATTATACTTTTTACTAGAATAAAGGCTAAATCACTATTAAGTCTCTTATCTCTTTAGTTTGTTTCAAGTTCGACCCATAAGTTTATTTCATTTTAAATAGGTTAATTGTCTCTAAAAAATGTGTTGAATAAGTCCCTATAGTTAAATTTCATTTTGCACCACTCAATTGAAGTTGACGTGACATCAAGGGTTACAGTCAGACTTAGCATTTCAAATAAAAACTCATGTCAACCTCTAATGATATGGAGGTAACCATTGAGGGTACTTTGTCTTTCTACTATAAAATCTTGGTCCATCGACATCACTACAATCAAACAACGAACCACACAAATTCCATGAAGCCATTGCATTGCTCGTACCTATAATAGAACTATAGATGCCTCTCCTTTTCTTGTTGCACCACTGCTACCAAAGCAATTGGGTGCGAGCCATCATCCTCGTCATAACATCTTTATCTGTAAGGGTATCTTAGTGGATCCTATGATTATGTCGTCAAATTTGACAATCCTTGTTGCATCCTACAATTGCTTCATCAAGGAAAAAGTATATACACCTGGTTTTGTTTTTTAACTATTCATGTTTTACGGGAGAAAGAGAGTATAAGAGATAGATAAAGGGTATGGTGGTCTAAAGAATGCAATCTGGATAAGTAGATGCAATGTCAAAGAAAGTTTTGTGACAGTGACAGAAAAAGATGCAGTTATGAAGGGCGGGGTGATGGGTAGAGTTACGTTGGAAATGACCGTAGTGTGTGCGACAAAACAACGGGGTTTGTGGTGGTTACTATCTACGCTTTTTTGTTAAGAAAAGAATTGTGTTTTGTGTTGGTTGGAGAAATTTTTTTGTTAAGAGGCTTGGATTGTTATGATGTATGACTCTATGTTTGGGGTTTTTGATTTGGTTGTTGAGGGACAACAGTGGATGTGGTTGATAGTGACTTTACTTAGTTGAGATAAATATAGTGAAGGTCAGGGTAAGAAGATGGCGATAAGGGTGCTCGCATAATAAAAATAGTTATAGTTAGTTATTGTCAGTGGAAATAAAATACAAAAGTCAAACCAAATCAAACAAAACCTTACAACTTGGATTGGTATGGTTTACGTGGTTTTAAACTTCTATTTTAAATATTATAATTTGTATCGCAACTTATTAACTTGATAAAAAAAACAAATCATACATTACTTCTTGTCTATAATATAGTTCATACAATGTTATGTATTATATTATCTCTCTTCATCCTTTCTAATTTAAATTAACATGTTTTACTCCTAATCATAGTAATAATCAAGTGTTCCTACTTTCTATGTTATCATAGCAATATTCTACCAAATTGATCATTATTCAAATCTTATTATTATAAATTAGAGAAGAAAATTTGTGAGTGAAATAGAAGTAAGGTGTGAACTTGAAAGATTGGAACAAAATAAAAGAAAAACACGTGTAAGATTTTATAGAGTCGCTTGAGTTACTTCAAGACATGGGTAAATAGAAATTGAAAAAAATGTACATAGGCACAATTCGGTTCAAATTGGTTATGCGAATGGAAACTGTAACACCCTCTGTTACATCTCAATAATTTCTAAAAAAATTCATGAATTTTTTTACTAAAAATATAATCGCTAAAAGAAACTATCAGAATAAAATTACATACAATATTTTTGAAATACCTCATGAATATCATTAAAATTTATGAAGTAATTTTACATTCATCCAAATAAAATAGATATTAAACATTATTAGAAAGAGAGGAAACTCCATGGCCCAAGAGCAGTTGCCTAATGACATTATTTATTCATTGGACCACGGTATTCATACCGAGCTCCCTTTCTAGTACATGCTATATATACTATCGAGATTCTTCGATCCTTCCCTCTGTACGAACCATCAATTAAAACATATGAAACAAAACACGGAGAAAGAAGTGAGAAACAGAATATAATATTCCCAAATAGGACATAAGAAATAAAGGTTTTTCACAAACTAGTATAATAATGTCAATCACAATCACATACACAATCAATTATGAATGTATGAATGTTATGCAATATCTTCATCATAACTTACCTATATATGCGGGCCCTTAAATTTTAATTTACACTGGGCCAACCAAGAATTTACACTGTTCCATAATTCCGGATAATAATAACATGAACAGCTCAACTGACATAGAAACACTTAGAGACTAGTCAGATTGAGAAGGTTTTTATTGTGAAAGTATCTGACACTAAGGAGCTACCCCAAGTCCCCTGAAGCACCCTTTCATACCCTCTCATCCCAAGGCTCACAACCAAGCCTCCTCTGATGTATCATCGGTTTCTATAATCCGTCCCCAGACAATATCATTTTGTTTCTCTTTAATGATTAATGATGCATGAATTACTCGCGTATTTAGTTGGTTAAGGCTTTTAGAAACTCAATTATATTATCGGGGCCTACGAATCGCGACATAGCCACCCCAGTAAACTGTACTTTTTCAACTTCTCAAATACACATAGAATTTTAGTACAGTTCCTTTTCAAATCACAAATCAAATCTCCTTATAATTTGAGTTTCAAAGCCTTAAATATATTTCACAACCTTCTTTAGAAAGTCTATAGGTTAATTCAAAATTAATTACTAAAAACTCGAATTCGGAATTATCAATCTTTAAAACCTTAGTACTTGAAAAATTTGTATAATATTTTTATACATTTTGAAAATAATATGTATATATATATTAAAATATTAGTAAAAAATATTTTTATAAAATAATTTATCTTTCTTTTTCTTTCTAATAAACTAACTAAAAATCTAAATTTTAGTAAAGATATATACATATATATTAAAAGATAAGAAGAGATTTTTAAAAACTTATATAGTTTTATTGAAATCTAAGAAATTTCTTAAAAGTAATTTGAATAAAGATGAATAAATAAATAAAGAAGTAGGAGATAAGTAAATTCTTACTGAATTTTAGCTTTCCGTCATGCTTGCTATATGCTCAAACTCCACAGTACAAGATTATCAATCATAATCAAACATTGTCAATCACAATCAAACATCATAAAACATAAATAAATATTAACAATCATAATCAAATCAAATAATTAAACATCAGTTATAAATATGATAATTTAAAATTCAATGATTATTTAAATTAATAAAGTTTATTTTAAGTTCTATGGTCAATTCCCAGCACAGGTCTATGTAAATCCAAGATAGTTCAGTCCTTGCATAGGTCTAGTTCAGTCCATATATGTCATAATAGTCCAAGTCCTTGCATAGGTTCAGTCAAGTCCATAATAGTTCAAGTCATTGCATAGGTTTAGTCCAGTCCGCATAGGTCATAATAGTTCAAGTTCTTGAATAAATATTTCAGATATTAAGTTACACAAGACGCTTAATTTATTAATAACAATTATTATAAATTTTAAGTTAAAAGTTATTATTTTAAAATAATAATACTGTTACGTTTAAAAGGAGTAGGGGACTCCTCCCAATATTCTTATGTATTTTCATATTATATTCTTATCTCTCCCCCCTTACCTTGATTTGCTACCAAAAGTGAATTCGCTTTGCGCCTCTAAGTTCTAACAAAATATTAATACTAATTTATTTCAGTATAAGCATAAGATGAAAATTAAGATTGCTATCAGAATGATAAATAGTAAATATACATAGTAATAGTAAATAGTAACGGTAAATGATAAATCATTAATAGTAATAGTAAATAGTAATTTTTGAATAGTAATAGTAAATAGTAAATTGAGAATAGTAAATTTTGAATAGTAGTGGTAAATGGTAAATCGTGAACAATAACAGTAAATAGTAAATTTTGAATAGTAACGGCAAATAATAAATTTTGAATAGTAACAGTAAATAGTAAATTTTGAATAGCAACAGTAAATAGTAAATTTTGAATAGTAACAGTAACTAATAAATTTTGAATAATAATGGTAAATAATAAATTTTGAGCAATTAACAGCAAATGGTAAATTATGAATAGTAACAGCAAATAGTAAATAGTAATAGTAAATCGTAAAATAACACATAGTGGTAATTTATTTTTACCATAGTAACTTATTCATAATAGTAATAGTATATTAATAGTTTAAGAATGCTAAAAAAATAAATTAAATAATCATAAAAGAATTTAAAAGAAAAAAAATATTATTACCTTACACCTCCGGCAGAATCTCTTTTTACCAAAAGAATTTACTCCCCACTATTTTCTTACGCACTATCTCTCTAGATTCTCACTCTAATTTTTGGTGTCGAAATATTGTAAATGAGCCATCTATTTATAGGAAGAGAATTTTACTATTTAAGATTACTTAATTATTTATTTTACTATTTATGATGTAAGTATTCACCCACCGGTCACTATTCATGATGTAAGTATTTACCCACCGGTGATGCAAGCAATAAGTAAGCAATGATGTCGGCAGTGGTATTTTGGTTATTTGATGAAAGGTTAAGGGTATTTTATTATTCTCAAAAAATGAAAAAAATATAAAAGTTCAAAAAAATTATAAATTTTATAACAATCAAAAAGTTCTAAAGAACTATAATCAAATTCCTTTGAAATTTTATTTTAAATAAGAAATAATGAAATTAGGGGTGTTACAACTCTACTCCCCTAAAAAAATTTCGTCCTCGAAATTTACATTTTTCAGTAAAACAAATGGGGATGAGACTCTTTCATCTCATTTTCTAGTTCCCATGTAGCATTTTCTCCTCTCGTTTCGCTCCAAATGACCTTTACGAGTGGAATTGCCTTGTCCCTTAGCTTTTTTATTCTTCTGTCAGCTATTCTGACAGGTGGTGCATCATATGTAAGATTATCTTTAACTTATATGACATCAGGTTCAATAACGTGTGTAGGGTCAGATATATATTTTCGTAAATTTGATACATGAAAAACGTTATGGATATTAGAAAGAAAAAGTGGTAATGCTATTTGGTAAGCAAAAGGACTAACTTTCTGAATTATTTGATATGGACCAATAAATCTAGGAGTTAGTTTTCAAGATTTCGTTGCCTAACCGACCCCAGTCGTAGGTGTGACTTTCAAGAATACATGATCGCCTTCTTGAAATTCAAGCGGCTTTCTTATTTTGTCATAGTAACTTTTCTGCCTGCTTTGTGCTGCCTTCATCTTTTCCTGAACCATTTTGATTTTATCCGTGGTTTGTTGTACCAACTCTGGTCCTAGCATCAAGTTGTCACCAGTCTCAAACCAACATAGCGGAGTCTTACATTTTCTTCCAACTCTGGTCCTAGCATCAAGTTGTCACCAGTCTTACATCAAGTTACACCAAAAGGCATCACTAGATATTCGTAATGGCCATAGCGTGTTCTAAAAGCAGTTTTCGATACATCTTCTTTCTTCACCCTTATTTGATGGTATCCAAATCTGAAAATCAATCTTGGAGAACACCGTGGCACCACGCAGTTGATCCATCAGGTCGTCAATCCTTGGCAGAGGATATCTGTTCTTGATCGTCACCTTGTTCAGTTGCCGATAATCTACACACAACCTCATGCTACCATCTTTTTTCTTAACCAATAACACTGGTGCACCCCAAGGGGATACATTGGGTCGTATAAATTGCTTCTCTATCATCTCTTCAAGTTGTTTTTTTAATTCTGCTAATTCTAGAGGTGATATTTGGTATGGTGCAATTGAAATTGGTCCAACTCCAGGTACTAGATCAATGACAAATTCCACATCTCTTTCTAGGGGTAAACCATGGATATTTTCTAAAAAAACGTCAGGAAATTCGCAAACGATCGACAGATTTTTGATTTTTGGTTCTTGCTCTCCTTTCATTAAAAGCAATAGCATGAATCCTTGAGCCCCTCCTTTTAAAGAGGCACTCACTTGGTTGGCGGTTAGAAATCTCGAATCCTCTGGATTCAAATTTACAGGTTCTTTAAACATTATGGTTTTACTATGACAATCTATTAGAACATGATTGTCAGACAACCAATCTAGCCCAATAATAACTTCTAAGATAGAAAGGGGTAAGCAAAAGAGATTAGCCTTAAAGTCCCTACCATCAATGACAATAGGGCACTCCCAACAGGCTTTAGAAGTGACAATAGGATTATTACCAGGAGTATGAACAGATAAATCAAATGGCAATTCTATCACGGGTAATTTTAGTTTTTCTACACAGTCATTGGAAATAAAGGAATGTGATGCACCTGAGTCATACATAACAGTTAAAGGAATCTTATTAATGATACACTTACCTTCCACCATGGAGTCAGAATGGGATACTTCTTCCCCAGTAATTGCAAAAACCTTTCCTTTCGCGTTCGGCCTTCCGACTGCAATGTGCACACCTCCTTGAGTATTTACGGATGTACTTGCACATTCAGGGTTCTCCCTTTTTATCTCTGGGCAATCCTTGATGTGATGACCCAGTTTGTTACACTTAAAGCAAATATAAGTGTTTTTGGGACAATCCCTTTTCAAATGGGGTCCTCCATAGATAAAGCATTTAAATTCTAGTGCAGGTGTTGGATAATAGCTTCCAGATGAAGCTTGAGGCTTGTTAGGAACAAGTATTGCTCCAAATCGACGAAATGGTGTTTGGTAAGGCTTTTTCCTCCTGAAGTCTCTTCTTTGGTGATAGTGAGGTCCTCCACTTCTCATTTCTCCCGCCTTGTGAATGGATTCACGGCTTTTTGGTCATGATTACCTTGACCTTCACGTGCTCACATTGCATTGATTAAGCATTCTACAACTCCAGCAAGATCGTTTCCAGCCATTCTTTTCCTGTTTTATAGTAACTGAGACTTGTCATATTAATCACAGTTACTACCAAGTCAGATATTCTATTTTCTATCACCTACACAGAGTTTATAGACAAAGCAAGATAGACCTTTTCCCATGCCTACAGGATTAATTGCTCTGATACCATTTTGTAACACCCTCTGTTACATCTCAATAATTTCTAAAAAAAATCATAATTTTTTTTTACTAAAAATATAATCGCTAAAAGAAACTATCAGAGTAAAATTACATACAATATTTCTGAATATACCTCATGAATATCATTAAAATTTATAAAGTAATTTTACATTCATCCAAATAAAAATAGATATTAAACATTATTAGAAAGAGAGGAAACTCCATGGTCCAAGAGCAGCTGCCTAATGACATTATTTATTCATTGGACCATGGTATTCATACCGAGCTCCCTTTCTAGTACGTGCTATATATACTATCGAGATTCTTCGATCCTTCCCTCTGTACGAACCATCAATTAAAACATATGAAACAAAACACGGAGAAAGGAGTGTGAAACAGAATATAATATTCCCAAATGGGACATAAGAAATAAAGGGTTTTCATAAACTAGTATAATAATGTCAATCACAATCACATACACAATCAATTATGAATGTATGAATGTTATGCAATATATTCATCATAACTTACCTATATATGCGGGCCCTTAAATTTTAATTTGCACTGGGCCAACCAGGAGTTTACACTGTTCAATAATTCCGGATAATAATAACATGAACAGCTCAACTAGCATGGAAACACTTAGAGACTAGTCAGATTGAGAAGATTTTTATTGTGAAAGTACCCGACACTAGGGAGCTACCCCAGGTCCCCTAAAGCACCCTTTTACACCCTCTTGATCTGTCCTGAACCGGGGTCTAGAGATCCGGACTCAAGTCAATCACAAATAGTATGCAAATACTGTGCAGAAGACCGGATGTATGAGTATCCGGTGTAATATCCGTTGTCCTTGAATGAGGAGAGCGGATTGGGCGTCCTGGAGATCCTTCACACCGACCTAACGCGTTGAAGTAGGCGAATGGTGGTGTCACCTGCAAAGATTCTCCGACGCTCAAGTCAGTGATGATATTCCAAGTAAGGAATGTATTACAGAGAGTAATCGTTTATGAATTTAGTTGAAGATCCCTCACTTCATTAATGAAATGAGTTCATATACCTGATTAGCTCGTTTTACGAGGACTCGTTAGTGGGGAACCACTAACTCCCATTAGCATTATTTTATTGCGCACTTACCAGCATGATTGGGTCAAGTGGCTATTTTATATTGAGCATGGAGAATATAGACTAGGATTAGGGAACAAGTTGACCATCCCCGTGAGCAGAATTTGGCTCGTAGTGCAGGGAATTATTGATCGATCCCTGTAGCAACAATCCTTGTCTTTAGCACAGTGACGTGTGTGTTGTCCGGTGTCATGGTGTTATCCTGAACAACCGGTATAGGGAGAACGCCTGATATGGAATTACAGTCCGGATGTATACCGATGACACCGGTTACACGTAGATGTCTTGACAAAGACGTTGAAATATGTCTTGCAGATCGGATACCGGTATTGAGACCGGATCATATGTCCCCTAGCTTGTGTGAGGGACTGAGTGGTTGTTCACATAAGCTACTCAACCTGCGAGAGGTCTGAATATCGGTAAGCTTACGCGTATAACAGTTCCTTCGCATTTGTTATCATTCGTAAAGAACCGTTCTCAAATTAAGAGACCCGACCTGTTGATGTCGTCAGAACGGATTCAGACAAAAATTCATTGTACGAGAATTTCAAGAGTTTATTGGAATTGAAAAGCTCTTGAAGTTCGTGTAACGGCTGTAAAGCGCGAATTGCGTTGCATGATTAGACATTAATGCTTTTAATCACGTGGGCAAGCAATTATTGCGTCTGAGATGGAAATCTCATTAACCGTCGTTTTGGGCTTAATGGGCCTGAAGTTTTCGAAACTTTTGGGCCTAGTAGATAGGCCCTTCGTCGAATTGCTATTGTTTTGGCACCCATGAATTTGGAACGGTTGTGTCGTTTCGCTTGTGAACCAATGCGTTTAATCGAGGATGACACAACTTCCGGAGTGGGTAACCGAACCTCTTCGTTTCTTATAAAAGAAACACTTAGTGGATTCTGAGTTCCACTTGCTTCTGTTTTCTTAGCAAAACTCTGCAAAAATCTCGCAAGGAAGTTCGTTGCTTACTTTACGAGACTTTGTTCGCTCTTCATCTCCATCATCGTTATCCAAGGTAATTATTTCTTCTTCCCTTGTTACTCTCATCTTGTTTTGGTCTGTTATTCCTGCTTGAAGAGAATGTGGTTCATTTAGGGGGAGAATAATTTCTCGCAACCCTAATAGTCATGGGGAAGAATCCTTGTGATTCTTCCTAGGGCTGAGTCATGTCGCTCAGAAAGGGGATCTTACTCACTATGGAAAGTGACTTTTCCCTTCTCAGAGTCGTCCTCTGATTGTAGTCGCTTTGTAAAAGATGAAGTGAGTAATGATTATCAACTTTCTGACGACATAATTTCTTATCGTAGATTAAAGAATTCGGTTTAGACGATTCAAATGGCTACTGGAGAAGGAACTTCCGGAGATAATGCCATTGTGAAGACAACAGAAGGTCTTTACAGCGTTGTTGTTTCAAGGTTGAACTGGGAAGAACTTCAGGCTAAATGGCCTTTCTGCTGGGTGTCTAGTGAATTTAAGAACTTGGCCTCTCGTCACGCAGATGAGGAAGGACCCCGGATTCAACCAAGGTTCACACTCCATGCGGAAGAAGAAACGAAAAGGTGGTATAGGGTATACGCACCACTCCCAACAGAACGAATATGCCACGTCGTCCCCAATGACCGTTCAGTATATATGTACGATTTCATCTTTCATTACCTGGGAGTTCGTTTCCCTTTAACTGAACTTCAGATGGGTGTGCTGAGGTTTTTAAACTGTGCACCCTCCCAACTTCATCCCAACGGTTGGGGCCTCATCCGTGCTTTGGAGGTTTTGGGTGAACATTTCAACTTCACGCCTACTATAGCAATGCTATTTTACTACACCCAAGTAGTTCGGAGGGCGAATAAGCAAGGCGGTGTTGGTTTGGTGACACTCCGGACTCTCTGTTCTTTTGTGAACTTTGAGTCTTACACCGATTCGGCCAAAGTTGATGGGAAGTCGTTTAAGACCTACTTCACTCAGATCTCCATTAAGAAGAATAAACCGATATTTTGGAAGGATGAAGAGGGTGTCAACAAATTTCCACTGAGCTGGACCCATAAACATTTTCTCTTGAGCTCCTACACGTATTACACTGATCAATCCGATCTGTCTCCTGAAACGTCGAAAGTGCTGTTCGCACTTGAATCACACACTACACGACGTCACGTCTTTTCGTGTAGGCGTCTGTTAAGTAGTTCAAGCGGAGTCCAGGATGAATATCTATGTAATTCTCGTTTTATTTCACTTTTTCTCCTTTGTCAAATATATTGAATATTTCGTAGTTGCTAATATCTTGTGTTTGTTCATGTAGGTGAAATAGAACAACAAACTCCAGAAATGAACAAGTTGAAGGGATTTAAGGCGGCGGGTAAATCCATTGCCCGTGAAAATGAAGTCAAGCCTAGGCCCTCCACCAAGGATCGCCCTTAGTTGATCATCCTGACTTCGGATGCTGAAGGGGACATTCCGTTGGTTGAGGGCGGTTCATCTGATGTTGGCGCAGCCACAGGTCAGCCCTCTGTCACTGAGAGAAGGAGAAAAATTAAGAATGACTCTGTGGGGGGTCCGTCCAAAAAGCGTAGAACTTCAGAGGATAAACCTGTTGAAACCTCGGAAGCAGCTGGTGCTTCCTCCGGACTTAATAAAGGAATTGTTGCTGGGGTTTCTGGGTCGAAGCCGACCTCCTACCCAATCACCTCATTTCTCACCCCCTTCCTCTCATACCGGGGATCTACTCCAGCTACTCTTCTACAGCCGATGTACGAACTACGGCCTACGCTCAGCACTAAAGAAATTAAAGAAGCATGTGAGGCCGGAAGGTAGCAGTTAGCCGAACTTGCTGGAATGCTTTATTCATTCAGTGAGTTGGCTGACAACGTCGATAAGGTTGATGAACTGAGTGACAAATTGGAACAACTCAACCTTTCATCGGGGAAAGACAAAGCCACCATCAAGCTAATGGAAGATCGTCTTGCCAAGTCTAAGGAGTTCGGAGATATCATGAACAGAGAGAACCTTAAGCTTAAAGGTGACTTCAAAGACTTGGAAGCCAAGCTGGCAGAGAAGGAGGAAGTCCTCAACAAAGTAAAGGAAGAACTCTGCAGCAGCCAGGATAAAAGCAAAGCTGCTGCTGAGGAGTGGTCCCAAAGGGAGAAGAAGCTCCTTCTTGAGATCGAAGGACTGAAGGCTGGGAGAGCGGAGTCTGAAGGATCGAGTGGGGAGCTGTTGAAGTTGCGGGAAGAATTGGCTATAGCGAAAGCTGAGAAAGAAGAAGCAATTGACATATGCAGCCAGGCTGTTGAAGAGTCCTTCGGCCTAGCTATACGCCAAGTTTTCTACCGCAACCCCACTATGAAATTTAATCTCTATGGAATGAGTCCGTACTATGAATTCCATGGAGGAAAGTTAGTCACAGTGGTTGATGGTCGTCACGAAGATCCTCCGACGTCCCTGTATGGTTTGCCTCCTCTTCCTGAGGGTCAAACTATGGGACCAGATTTCGTCCTTCCTGTGTCTGAGGTTCCCTCATCTGAAGAAAGAACTGAGGCTCCTGGAGGGGAGATTCCTATAGAAGTCCCGAAGGAAGGGACACAAGAGCTTGGTGCTGAGGAGGCACAGAAAACTGAAGAACAGATTCCTCCTCCGTAGTTTTGTTTTCATTTAAATGTACCGGGGTCAACTCTGGCTATAAACTATTATGTGTAACCTCGTTTTCAATGAATGAATTTCATTTAAGAAATTTATCTTCATCGTTTCATGTATATTTAAATCGTTGTTAATCCGTTCTGTGTAATTAACCTTGAGGTCGGATTGAAATGGTTGCCTCGAAAGATTAAATAACAAATGAATTTAGAACGGATAAATATATACATGTCCCCAAGTGCGTGTTAAGAAGAAGGTGCCTGTCTTTAGGGCATGATCCTTAATTCTTTTTAGGGAAAAGAGGAGTCGATCCATTGTTTAGTAAAATAGTGTAACAAGACGGATGACTGTTCTTTATTCATGTTATTCTCACTGGAGAAAACAATGTCGTCCATTGTAAGAATATTGTTCCAAGTATGGGGAACTGCAAAGGTGTAAGAAAGTGGTGTTTGAGCCTTCCATCATAAGGATGATGATGGGAGTTTGTCTATGCCAGGAGTTACGTCATTGTACCACTGAATAGGTGATAAAGAGTATCCGTCCTGGGAGAATACCACTTGAGAGCGAAAGCGCGGATTAACTTTCAAAATCTTCCATCATAAGAATGATGATGGGGATTGTTTGTATCAGGAGTTACATCATCGAATCACTTTATAGGTGATTGAAATCGTCCGTCTTGGGGATGTGTACGACACCAGGAGTTACATTGTCAGATCACATAATAGGTGATTGAGATCATCCGTCCTTGGGATGTGTACGGCGCCAGGAGTTACATCGTCAGATCACAGAATAGGTGATTGAGATCATCCATCCTGGACAAGTACACATCGTCAGGAGTTACATCGTCAGATCACATAATGAGTGATTGAGATTATCTGTTCTGGAAAAGTACACAACGCCAAGAGTTACATCGTCAGATCACAGATTAAGTGATTGAGATAATCCGTCCTGGAGACATTTTTTTTAATCGTAGGAGTACGGATTGTGAATGCTTCTCAATTTTCAAAAGCTTCCATCATAAGAATGATGATGGGAATTATTCGTACTAGGAGTTACATCATCGAATCACAGAATAGGTGATTGAGATCATCCGTCCTGGAGTGATGATTGGAATTGTTCGTACCAAGAGTTACATCATTGAATCACAGAATAGGTGATTGAGATCATCCGTCCTGGAGACATTTTTCCAATCGTAGGAGTGCGGATTGAGGTGGATGCTTCTCAATCGTATGGATTCAATTTTCGTATCCGAAATCAGAGATCAATAGTATTCTACTAGCCCCCTAGCTTATGTGAGGAATCAGTAGATTTGCTCATACGAGCTATATCGATCGTAGTACGTCTGGATTTCGGAATTATACTAGTGTGTAAATATCCGCTCTGGGAACAAGGTTTCGTTGTGATGAAACGCTGGAGGGCGGATTAGAGCAATGAGAATCTCAGAAGTTTATCGAATTTTGCAACCCTTGGTATTCGGGTAATGGTGGCCACGTTTCTCATGATTGGACATTTAATGCCTTTACTCACATGGGCGAGCCATTATTGCGTTAAATGCACATGTCTAAATAACCGTCACACAGGAACTTGGTGGGCCTAGGATTTGGATTTAATAGGCCCATTTAGAAGGCTTTGTGACGAAACGATGGCATTTTCGCGCCTTTGGGTTCAAAACGACAATTTTGATTCACTAAACGGAGAGTCGTTTAAGAGTAAACGACAGGTTGCTTGAGTCGGTATTTGAAAATTTTGATGCCCTGAAAAAAACATATTTGGCAATTCCAGAAATCACTTCTTCTTGATCCCTTGACGAACCTCTGCAAAAGTTTCGAGAAGATTTTCGTGTCTGCCTCTGTGAATCTTAATTCACTATCCTCCTTCATCCTTAGGTAACCACTTTCTTTCCATTTTTTGTGTCTTGTTTCAGTATCTGAAAATGTCTAGGAAAGGTTTTAGTTTCAGTGGTGTTAGCCCTAAGGGAAGAGGAGGAAGAGCTTTAACTCGAAACCCTACAGTTCATGGTGGGAGGATCCCAGTGATCTTTAAATCGAAGCCATAGTACTCAGAGAGGGAGGAGTCGCCGTATCAAAGGCGAAGGGTGATAATACCCTCCTCAGAATCCTCCTCTAGTGAGAGTGTCGAGAGTGGTGATTTGTATCTCTCTGACGATGTGGATTTTTACCGCAGCGTAAAAGCTTTCACAATGGCGGTGAAGAAAACAACTGGGGGAAGGTCATCTGGTGAGGAAGCACCCTCTCAGCAATATATAATGAAGATAGCTTCCGGACTGTGCAATGTAGTTGCACACCGGATCGACTGGGTGAAATTCCAACGGAAGTGCCCATTCAGCTGGGTGGCTGAGGAATTTCGCGAAACAACATCTGTCCATGCTCGAGAGGACAGAGCGGAGCTGGAACCACGTTTTACGGTCTTCAAGAAGGATGAGGACAGGTTTCAGTTTATGGTGCTCGCTTCGCTTTTGTCAGAACGGATATGTCATACACCGGACGAGAGGTCCTTGTATATGTACGACTTTCTGTTTTTGAATCTTGGCGTGCGCTTTCCCCTCACCAATTTTCAGATGGGGGTTTTAAGATTTCTGGATTGTGCTCCTTCGCAGCTTCACCCCAACGGATGGGGGTTGATCCGTTCTCTTGAAGTGCTTGGGGAGCACTTCAACTTCCAACCGACGGTAGCTATGTTGTTCTATTTTTCCCAAGTAATCCGTCGTGCAAATAAGGAGAAGGGGGGAGTGAGTTTGATATCGCTCCGGACTCTCTCCAAGATTATCAACTTTGAGGCGTATACTGACTCAGCCAAAGTTGATGGTCATTCTTTCAAGTCTTACTTCACAAAGATCAGCGTCCGTCCTGACGAACCAATTTTTTGGTTGACTGAAGATGAGATTTCGAAATTCCCAGTGGCTTAGACGCATGAGTATTTCTTATTGACCTCCCAGGCGTACTACACTAAGGAGGATGAACTGAGCCCATCTTCAGTTTCTGTTCTTTCAGCCCTTCAATCCTACACCGCCTCGCACCAATTTTTCTCTTGCAGGCGTTTATTAGGATCGTGGTCCACCCGCGAGGAGTATTTACGTAATTTTCCTGCCATTTTTCATGCTTTATTGTTCCATGCCTTGAAATCTTTGATCTCTAACCGTGTTATTTGGTTTTGCAGTTGAAATTGAAACCGTGTCACCAGAGATGGAAAAACTGAAAGGACTCAAAGCTGGAGTGAATTCCGTAGTAGCTGAGAATGACATCCAAGCAAAACGGAATTCGAAGAAAGCTACAGCTGAGACTATAATTTTGACTTCATCTGCTGGTGACGATATCCCCTTGCTTGAGGGCGGATCCAAGAAACCGGCCTCTGAGGTTACGGTTGAGAAGGTCGGAGAGAAAAAGAAAAGGACAAAACGTGATTCCTCCAAGACCTCGGACCGTCAACCTTCTCCCAAGAAACCAAAAACTTCAAGAGGGGCTGCTGATCCGGAGCTTTCTAAGGGAAAGAAAGTGGAAGGGCCCACTCCGAATGCCCCAGGCGATGCGATCACTTATGGTGCAAAGCCAATAACGACTTATTTTGCACCCAAAGTTCCTCGCCCTCTTGAAAGTAGCTCCAGTCTTGCTCAATATTTGGTATACGAGGGTTCTGTTCCTGAGGGCGTTCCTGAAACTCCGTACAAGCTGAAGCCTTCATTGAAGAGTGAAGAAGTAACCAAAGCTTGCGATGCCAGACAGAAGCACCTGGCAGAATTATCCGGTCTCCTGAGATCGGTTCGTGAGCTTTCAGAAGAGAATGAGAGGCTCAGCTTGTTGGTTGGCAAGGTTAACGATCTTAGCGTTGCTGCTGCTAAGGATAAGGCAAACATCCTCCGTTTAGAAGGTAGATTAGAGGCTTCCAGAGAGGAAGGATATAAGAAGGATGAGGAAATTGCCAGACTGAAGTACCTTGCCAAGGAGCTGGAGGTCCAAGTTCTTGATCAGAAGAAAATCAATTCCGACCTCCATGCCAGCCTTTGTACGGAGAAGGAACGTTCCTCGAAGCTGGAAGAGGAGTTGAAGGAAGCTAAGATCGTCTACTCTCAAGGAGTAGAAGATTGGTCACGTAAGGAGAAGGAGCTGCTCTTAAAGTTGGCGGATTCAACTGACAAAGTCAAAACCCTGAAAGCTGACTTGGCTGAAGCTGTAGATATGTGTGATCAAGCAGTCAAGGAGTCTTTCGGGTTGGCAGTACGTCAGGTTCAATACCGGAATCCCAAGGTGACATTTAATTTGAATGGTATTGATCCGTTCTATGAGTTTCACCAAGGGAAACTGGTGGCCATTGTTGAAAACCGTCATGAGAGTCCGCCTGACATGCCATACAAGTTTGCTCCTTTACCTGAAGGCCAATCAATGGGACCTTCTCTCCTGAAGCTCAGAAGTACAGGAACAAGCTCTCGCGCCAATGAAGGCAAGACCGGAGATAAAGGCAAAGGGAAGGAAGGAGATACAAGTCAGAAGAACTAATGCCTTCCCTGTTTCTTTTTCTTTTTATTGATTCAAATTCGCTGTGTTCCGGGATCAGCTCCGGATTATTAAACGAATTTTTTCATGTAATTTCCATTTGATCAATAAAAGAGCCATTTGCCTTTATATGCTTGTTTAGTAGAAAACAACTTTAATAGAGGGATTGCATGTGTATTGAATCATTCCGGATTTACGTAATGAAGATCAGATAATAATATAAAATCTTCATTCCAGACTTGTACATGTGAGATGAAGAACGGATAGGAGTATATAACTATCGTTTTTCATGTATAGGCGTTTTGATAGCCAAAGACTTGATTTGACAGGAAAGATAGAGTATCTTTTTGTCAAGTATGAGTAATTTGATATATAAAAGCCTGGTAGAAATCGTATCTTGTTTTTTGAAGATCAGGCCTTTTGGTCGTAAATATCATAATAAGAACAGCCGTTGTGGGTAAACATGTCATTGTCATGAGAACGGCTTGTAATGCGAATCTTGAGGGGGAATGATTGTGAGAATGTTTCATCAAGAGTTCATTCCTCAAGATATTCGTTAAACTGTTGATGCTGTCTCCCAGTATCATTGGGTGATCAGTAGTTTGAACAAACTCTGAGTGAGACTTTTACGTGAGAGTTCTTAAGAGTGAGGACTTCGAGTAAAAATTCCTCTAATTGTTAATTCTAAATGTAAATATCTCCGACTGCAAGGTTTCGGGTGAATATGCCTCGTATTGTGGCGTACCCAAACGAATTATTATTGGGTCGGAGTTCATGAGTCAAGTTTCAATTGAAGAATTGATAACTCAGAATTTAAAGCTATAAAACTTCCAAATAAAGAACTTCAAAAGAGAGTATTAATTTGGAGTTCAGTATAACTTACTTGTTGTGTTTGGAGTTCGGTTTGATCCTACAATCCATGTCATATTTGGCGTTCGGTTTAATCCTACTAACCGTTCTTCAATCGGTTTTTGGTTTTACCCAGTGACGATTCTTCACCGACGTTCGGTCAATCCTACTAGTCGTACTCAGAGTTCGGTTTAATCCTACAATCCGAGCCTTCAACACGGGGTTCAGATCAAGGCTAATCCTAAACCTACTGCGCCCGTTACTTGGGGTTCAGCGTGGTCTTGAAGAAGAACCAGCTTACTGCGCCCAAGCCTTCAATACGGTGTTGGGTTCTACCCTTTTACCGTTCTTAGAATGGGGTTCGGTTCAATCCTACAACCTATTTCCTGAGGTTCGGTTTAATCCTACAGCCCAGGTCTTCACCGGTGTTGAGCCAAACTTACTAACCGTACCCAGAGTTTGGTTTAATCCTACAATCCGGGCCTTCAGTACTTAGACACACTCGAGGAGTTACATCGTCAATTACAGAATGGGTAATTGAGATCATCCGTCCTGAGTATGCTCTTATGCGCTGCACATATTCGAGGAGTTACATCGTCAACTACAGAATAAGTAGTTGAGATCATCCATCCTGAATATGCTTCTGTACGCCGGATAAACTGAAAATCACAGCATAAGAAAAACTCAAAAGAGTTAAATTGTTGTGAGAGATTCTTATTAAATCAAAAATAAGAATTACAATGAAAGCGTAGCTGGGAAAATAATTTCTCCAGTATTCAATCCAGAATGAGGATAGGAGAATATGTATTGCTCCAACAGCTAGCTATAGTAGATGCGCAAGTTTTGGGTGTTCCACTTATTTCGGATTGGAGTGCCATCAAGGTTCTCAAGGCGGTAAGAGCCTTTGCCAACAACCTCGGATACCCTGTATGGGCCTTCCCAGTTTGGGGCTAGTTTGCCTTGATGAGCAAATTTATTCCCTACACTTGCTTTCCTCAAAACCAAATCTCCGATGTTGAAAGTCCTTGATTGAACTCGCTTGTTGTATCGGAGAGCAACTTTGGCTTTGATAGCTTGATCTCTGATGAATGCATCTTCTCTGAGTTCTTGTATGACATCCATTTCTGACGCCAAATTAGCATTATTAGTTTCTTCAGAGAAGTATTTGACCCTTGTGGAAGCAATCTGCAATTCCACGGGTATCATTGCCTCTACCCCGTATGTTAGGCAATATGGGGATTCGTTAGTAGATGAATGAGGCGTTGTCCGGTATGCCCACAGGACATGGCACAGCTGGTCTGTCCATCCGCCCTTGGCTTCACCAAGGCGTTTCTTTAGTCCTTTCAGCACTTCCCTGTTGGCCACTTCAGCTTGGCTGTTAGTTTGGGGATGTTCGACGGATGAGAATATCTGGGTTATTCCTAACCCTTCGAGTAAATCTGTGAATTTTCTATCCGTGAATTGGGTGCCATTATCTGTGACAATCCGTGCTGGGATCCCGAACCGTGTTATAATGTTTTCATACATGAAACGACGAGTTCAGGCTGAAGTAATATGTACCACCGGCTCTGCTTCTATCCACTTAGTGAAATAATCGATCCCTACAATGAGGTATTTGATGCCCCCAGGAGCAGTTGGAAAGGGGCCCAGTGTAACATCCTAAAAATTTTATTCTCATGTATAATCATTTTGATTTAGACCATCAATGATTTTATCCATTTTATCTCAACTTTCTACATAAATTTTTGGTTAGGACAACATCTTCAATTTAACCTTTTACCATGGTAAATAATTTTAACTTTATACATTTGGTAAAAGTTAATCAAATAATTTATTACCTATTTCCTTAGTTATTAATTTCCTTGGCTTTTCCAATTACTCTCATCAAATTGCCACATACTCTACTCAAAATGCGTCATTTTGTACACATTTTAATTGTTAGTTAGAATACGAATTTGGAAATGTGTCCAACTACAAAGTTGTTCCTCTTTTTCTTATCTTTCCAACAAGACCAAATTTGTTGAATTCCATTAAGATATGAGAGAGATATGTCCAAAATACCGAAATAGTGTCAGAATTGATATTTTATTTCAATCATATCATCTTATACATATTTTAATACCTTGTTAGAGTCTGAATTTGAAAAAGTCGTAAACTAAAAAGTTGTTCATCGTTGTCTTAGCTTTCCAACAAGACCACATTTGTTAAAATACATTAAGATATGAGAGAGATATGCCTAAAATACCAAAACAGTGTCAGAATTGATATTTACTTCAATCAAACAAACTACATTATGTAGGCTGCGGAAATGGTCAACAATCCAGCTCATTTTTCTCACCTAAAATCTCCATTATCACCATAATTCATGCACCTAACATCCCACTACAATCCCATTATGAAAATCTTGTCTCCCACTTGTCATTTACATCATTAAATCAACACTACATCTTGTTCCCAAGTCTGAATTCTTAGAACAAGCTAAAGTTAGTGAAGTCTCTCTCTTATTTTCTTTCATTTTCTCCATCAATTTCACTCTTGATCTGAAGCTAGGACAATAATACAACACTTTCAACCACTTTAGGAACCTCCATTAAGGTAAGAGGGGACAGGGTTGTGAATATTTGTGAAATGGGTAGAATTGTATGTTGATTCTAGGATTCTAGAATTTATTCGTAACTTGTTGCTCATTTTTGATATTGAAAACGTATGAATTTGACTCTGACTTCTTTATTAAAGTTGTAGATCTTTTTGATATCTGAATTTTGAGACCTGAATCAAGTAATTTGAATAAGTATAGCAAAAGTTATAGCCAAAATACTATAGCATGTTCGTGTGAAAGATTTATCCTTTGTTTTGTGTATATATTGATTTACTGGGAACTGTACGTGCATAATCAGCCTTGGATGTCTTCATGAAAGTTGTAGATGATTAAGTTGTGGATTTTTAGAAAGTGGTTTCACATTAAAATAATTTTTGTAGCTCAAGTTATACACATAATACTGAAGTATGTCCAAGCTGTAAATCTGTTAACTCGAGATACGTATTTTATTTTTTTAAAACTGGGAACTTTGTGGTGAGAATTAGTGATTGGTGTCTTCATCAAAGTTGTAGATCTTCTTGTTATGAGAATTTTGAGACCTGAACCGACGGAATTGGATATGTATAGCATACGTTATGATCAAAATACTACAGCATGTCCGATTGAAATACTTATCTTGTGTTTTGTGCATATATGAATATTCTGGGAATTATACATACGTTTTTAGACCTTGATGTCTTCATGAAAGTTGTATATATTTATGTTATGGATCTATAGAAAGTGGTTTCAAGTTAAAAGGATGTTTGTAGCTCTAGTTATGCCTAAAATACTAAAGTATGCTCAAACTAAAAATCTGTTAACAATGAAATGATATGTATAACATGAGTTATAGCCAAAATACTACATGTCCGATTGAAATACTTGTCTTATGTTTTGTACATATATTAATATTCTGGGAATTATACATACATTTTTAGACTATGATGTCTTCATGAAAGTTGTAGATATTTATGTTATGGATCTATAGAAAGTGGTTTCAAGTTAAAAGGATGTCTTTAGCTCTCGTTATACCTAAAATACTAAAGTATGCTCAAACTGAAAATCTGTTAACTATGAAATCCGAATATTATTTTTAAAACTGGGAATTTTGTGGTGAGAATTAGTGGTTGGTGCCTTCATGAAAGTTGTATATATTTGTGTTAAGAATAATTTAGAACTGGTTTCATGCCAAAATTGTTTTGGTAGCTCCAGAAACATTGAAAATACTAACCTGTGTACGTTTTAAAAATCCTCTTTGAGGCAGTTTTGTATTCTGTGAATAAGTGATATTTCTGTTCGGAATTTGAAATTGTGTTCTTCATGAAAGTTGTAGACAATTATGTTATTGAACTACAGAAAGTGGAATCACCTAAAAAGGAGTTGATTTGCTCATATTATGACTGTTTTACTAACGTATGTCGCTGTTTGGAAATGCTGAAATTTACTTATAATGGTTATTATGAATAAAAATGATGTTTTCTCTATGAGTAATAATTTATTATTGAATTCTTGAGTGATTATGAATTATTATGAATTCTGTTGGGTATCATACAATTTGTATATTGTGGTGGTGAATAATTATGAATAACGAAATTAATATATATGTACATGAATGCCTTGTGGTTATTGACATATGTGGTTGAAACAGTAAATCCATGATTTTGTGAATGATTATGTGTTGTGTCCCTTGAGGACTTGTATTTTCCAAGAGGTTTTGGAAATATGGATATCATGGTATGTTAAATGGTAATAAGAATTAAAGGCATTCATGCATCATAAGCATTTGGACGCACCATGGAATTTAGGGGTTCCATGATTGCCTACCCTGGTGGGGGGTTACTCTATGACGAGTTAAGCCCTATTTGTTGTGCGCCATGGAGTGTAGGGATTCATGGTTTATGCAAAGCCCTACTTATGATATTTGTGTACTTTGGTACTTAAGCGCCATGGAGTGTAGGGATTCATGGTATATGCTAAAGCCCTATTCATGTAAGCGCCATGAAGTATAGGGATTCATGGTATATGCTAAAGCCCTAATTGTGTAAGCGCCATGAAGTATAGGGATTCATGGTATATGCTAAAGCCCTAATTATGTCTCTATGAGACTTTTACTGCAGTATTCCCACCAAAACCAAATGGATCCAGCATGACATCATTTGACTAATTGAAGAATTATTAAATGGACTTGTTTGACATATTCATCATATCATTATGAGTTGTTGATTGTGTTTGTGCAATTTTATCTATTTTATACTTATTCTATATTCTGTCTCACTCTTACATTAATTTTTACAGTGAATGACACGCAGAATGCAGAGTGATGCCATGATTGATGCCTATTTGAATTATTACTTGAACTTTGATTTCATGGGTTGTAATAAGTATAACATGTCATGTACCATTATCTTCTAAATCGTTTCCGCTATTTGAATATTTTCTTGAATTTAATTATTCCCGACTAGTATGTATGATAATTTTCCGCTGTTATCAACTGTTACATAAACTCTGAATTGAATTTATGAATTTTAAAATGATCTCTTGAAAACACGAAAAATTTACTCAAAAAATTTTAATCCACGTTTCGGGGCGTTACATATTGGTATCAGAGCGTTTTCAAAAATTCAGGACCAATTACTACGATATGTATTGATTCTTGATATACTATATGAATTGTTTGATTATTTGTTTGAGAATATGTCCTATATGTGCTATATGACTTGTGCCTGACTGATAAACTACAAAGTGATTTGTTTGATTACTAGCTTGATGATATGATAAATGTGCGTTATATGACTTATTGCTTATCTGATAAATTGTAGTTACATTATAATATTATATATATATATACATACGATATATATTTTCCCATAGGATTAGTATTAATCAAACCATGAATATAGGATGACAAGGAACGAGAACGACGCTATGGCAGCTGCTATCAACCGTTTGGCTGAAGCTATAGAAAGGCAGAATCAACTAAGAATTTTCGAAGGAAATCACCAAGACAGATTGGCACGAGAAGAGATTAATAGACAACTGAAACCTCAGTCAACTACCTTCAAAAGGAGAGAATCATTTTATCCAAATTGTTTCAAGGGAGGATCATCATCTTCTTCTGAAAAACGTAACAATCATGTGAATATAAAGTGTCATAACTGCAAAGGTAATCACCATATTCGTGATTGCAATAGACGCTTAGAAAATGTCACTTGCTTTCGATGTAATCAGAAAGGACACATCAGTCCAAATTGCCCTCAGAACCGTCAAAACGACAACAACACTATGAATAATCAAAGAGGCTCTAACTATCAAGGAGGTCGTGGAGAAAATACGCGAGCTGCTCAACCTCAAAGACTGAAAAGGGAGTCAACAGACCAGAGGTTACAGCCAACAACTGGGAGAGTCTTTGCCATCAGCGGTTCAGAGGCAGACCAAGCTGATGACCTCATACAAAGTAAGTGTGAGATCAATGGTACAATTTTATCTGTGTTATTTGATTCTGGTGCTACACATTCTTTCATTTCTGATGAGTGTGTTAGACGCCTTCAATTACCTGTGAAGCCTATCACATATGATCTGATTATTTCCACTCCCACCGGTACACAACTTAGGACTACTAAGGTGTGTAACGAATGTTCTATGCTCATAGAAGGTAAAAACTTTCTAGTAGATCTTGTTTGTTTACCTTTGAAGGATCTAGAAGTAATCCTAGGGATGGACTGGTTATCGACAAATCGAGTCTTGGTGGACTGTCACAACAAGACCGTGATATTTCCATCAGAAAATCTAAATTCTGACAACCTCAAGACCTATGTATTACAAGGTGAAAGTCAATTGTTTGCTTTATTCACTCTTTACAAAGAAGATGGTGAACCTAAAGCAATCGAGATGCCGGTTGTTTCTGAATTTCCTGAAGTATTTCCTGAAGATGTCTCAAGTTTACCTCCAGAACGTGAGGTAGAATTCTCCATTGATTTAATTCCAGGAGCAGAACCAGTGTCTAAAGCTCCATACCGTATGGCACCAATTGAACTGGCGGAACTGAAGAAACAAATTGAAGAGTTGCTGGAGAAGCATTTCATCAGACCGAGTGTGTCACCATGGGGAGCGCCAGTATTGCTCGTCAAGAAGAAAGATGGAAGCATGAGGTTATGCGTAGATTATCGTCAACTGAATAAATTGACAGTGAAGAATAGATATCCTTTGCCCAGAATTGATGATCTGATAGATCAATTGAGAGGTGCTGCAGTGTTTTCCAAGATTGATCTACGATCAGGTTATCATCAGATTCGTGTCAAGTCTGAGGATATTCCAAAGACAGCTTTTAGAACACGCTATGGCCATTACGAGTATCTTGTGATGCCCTTCGGAGTAACCAATGCCCCAGCTGTATTCATGGATTACATGAATCGAGTATTTCATTCATACTTAGATCAGTTTGTTATTATCTTCATTGATGACATTCTGATTTATTCCAAGACATGGGAGGAGCATGAAAAGCATCTTCGAGTGGTATTGCAAATTCTGAAAGAGAAGCAATTATATACTAAGTTGTCTAAATGTGAATTCTGGTTGAAAGAGGTAAAGTTTCTAGGCCATGTAATCTCAAGCGAAGGAGTGTCTGTGGACCCTTCTAAAGTTGAAGCTGTAACGAACTGGGAGAAACCTACTTCAGTCACTGAGATACGAAGCTTCCTGGGATTAGCTGGTTATTATCGGAGATTCATTAAGGGGTTTTCTCAAATTGCCCTACCAATGACTCGTCTAACCTGGAAGAATCAACCTTTTGATTGGATGCCAGAATGTGAGAGAAGTTTCCAGGAACTAAAAATGAAGCTTACATTTGCTCCAGTCTTAACCTTGCCTAATCCACAGGAAGACTTTGTGGTTTATTGTGATGCTTCTAAAATGGGTTTAGGTTGTGTTTTGATGCAGCAACGGAAGGTGGTTGCCTATGCTTCTAGACAGTTGAGACCACATGAAATGAACTACCTGACACATGATCTAGAATTGGCAGCGGTGGTATTTGCTTTGAAAATCTGGAGACACCATTTGTATGGAGTCAAGTTTGAAGTGTTCAGTGACCACAAGAGCTTGAAGTATTTGTTCGATCAAAAGGAATTGAACATGAAGCAGCGAAGATGGATGGAGTTTCTTAAAGATTATGATTTTGATTTGAAGTACCATCCAGGAAAAGCAAATGTGGTGGCAGATATACTTAGCCGAAAGTCCATTCATATGGCATCTTTGATGATAAAAGAAATAGAGATGATAGAACAGTTCAGAGACATGAACTTGGGTGTAGAGATAAAATCTTCAAGGAGTATGACTTTGGAGACTTTGAAAATAACCAATGATTTCCTAAAACTGTTAGGTGAAAGACAGAAAGAAGATTTGCCATTACAGGAGTTGAGAGAATTACAGGCGAATGGAAAAGATATGGGACTACAAGAAGGATCAGATGGAATTTGGAGGATCAGGAATAGAATTTGTGTACCAGATGATGTTGATCTGAGAAGGACGATTCTAGAAGAAGCGCATAAAAGTATGTTGAGCATTCATCCTGGATTAACTAACATGTATCAAGATCTGAGGAAAAACTTTTGGTGGCCAAGGATGAAGAAAGAGATAGTTGAATATGTGGCTTCATGTCTGGTGTGTCAAAAAGCCAAGGTAGAACACCAGAAGCCATCTGGTGAACTGCAACTATTAGAGATTCCTGTCTGGAAATGGGATGACATCTCAATGGACTTTGTGTCGGGGTTACCAAGAACACGTTCAGGGAATGATACAATCTGGGTTATTGTAGACAGATTGACAAAGTCTGCTCACTTTCTCCCAATGAATATGAAGAACTCTTTACAAAAGTTGGCACAGTTATATGTGAAGGAGATCGTAAGACTACATGGTGTACCATCAAGTATTGTGTCAGATAGAGATCCAAGATTCACTTCCTGATTCTAGGGAAGCTTGCATCAGGAATTGGGTTCAAAGCTTCGATTGAGTTCAGCTTATCATCCCCAAACAGATGGACAGTCAGAACGTACCATACAAAGTTTGGAAGACTTACTGCGATCTTGTGTGATTGAACATGGTGGTAGTTGGGAGCAGTTTCTTCCATTGATTGAATTCACGTATAATAATAGCTACCACAACAGTATTGGTATGGCTCCATTCGAAGCATTGTATGGTAGAAAGTGTCGAACGCCACTTTGTTGGTTAGAAACTGGTGAAAGTTTGGCGTTAGGACCTGAAATTGTGCAGCAGACTACTGAACATATAGAAATGATCAGAGAAAAGATGAAGGCATCTCAGGACAGAAAGAAGCAGTATTATGATAAGAGGAGGAAACCACTTGAATTCCAAGTTGGTGAGCATGTATTTTTGAAGGTTTCACCTCACAAGGGGATTGGTCGAGCATTGAAGAGTAAGAAATTGAGTCTGAGATTCATTGGACCATATGAGATCCTAAAGAGGGTTGGTACAGTGGCATATCAGATTGCACTTCCCCCTCACCTGGCAAATCTGCATAATGTATTTCATGTATCACAGCTAAGGAAGTACGTACAAGATCCCAACCATGTGATTGCTGCCGATGATATTGAAGTTAGAGAAAATCTGACCATCTCCACAGAACCTACACAGATTCTAGAAAGATCGAATAAACGCTTGAGGAACAAGAATGTACCACTGGTAAAAGTTGCATAGAAACAAGGAACTGATGTAACTCTGACTTGGGAGCGTGAAGATGCTATGAGGACACAGTATCCAGAATTGTTTCACTGAGGAGTGCGTAATGATTAAATTTTGAGGACGAAATTTTTATTAGGGTGGGAGAATTGTAACATCCTAAAAATTTTATTCTCATGTATAATCATTTTGATTTAGACCATCAATGATTTTATCCATTTTATCTCAACTTTCTACATAAATTTTTGGTTAGGACAACATCTTCAATTTAACCTTTTACCATGGTAAATAATTTTAACTTTATACCTTTGGTAAAAGTTAATCAAATAATTTATTACCTATTTCCTTAGTTATTAATTTCCTTGGCTTTTCCAATTACTCTCATCAAATTGCCACATACTCCACTCAAAATGCGTCATCTTGTACACATTTTAATTGTTAGTTAGAATCCGAATTTGGAAATATGTCCAACTACAAAGTTGTTCCTCTTTTTCTTATCTTTCCAACAAGACCAAATTTGTTAAATTCCATTAAGATATGAGAGAGATATGTCCAAAATACCGAAATAGTGTCAGAATTGATATTTTATTTCAATCATATCATCTTGTACATATTTTAATACCTTGTTAGAGTCTGAATTTGAAAAAGTTGTAAACTACAAAGTTGTTCATAGTTGTCTTAGCTTTCCAACAAGACCACATTTGTTAAAATACATTAAGATATGAGAGAGATATGCCTAAAATACCAAAACAGTGTCAGAATTGATATTTACTTCAATCAAACAAACTACATTATGTAGGCTGCGGAAATGGTCAACAATCCAGCTCATTTTTCTCACCTAAAATCTCCATTATCACCATAATTCATGCACCTAACATCCCACTACAATCCCATTATGAAAATCTTGTCTCCCACTTGTCATTTACATCATTAAATCAACACTACATCTTGTTCCCAAGTCTGAATTCTTAGAACAAGCTAAAGTTAGTGAAGTCTCTCTCTTATTTTCTTTCATTTTCTCCATCAATTTCACTCTTGATCTGAAACTAGGACAATAATACAACACTTTCAACCACTTTAGGAACCTCCATTAAGGTAAGAGGGGACAGGGTTGTGAATATTTGGGAAATGGGTAGAATTGTATGTTGATTCTAGGATTCCAGAATTTATTCGTAACTTGTTGCTCATTTTTGATATTGAAAACGTGTGAATTTGACTCTGACTTCTTCATTAAAGTTGTAGATCTTTTTGATATCTGAATTTTGAGACCTGAATCAAGTAATTTGAATAAGTATACCAAAAGTTATAGCCAAAATACTACAGCATGTTTGTGTGAAAGATTTATCCTTTGTTTTGTGTATATATTGATTTACTGGGAACTGTACGTGCATAATCAGCCTTGGATGTCTTCATGAAAGTTGTAGATAATTAAGTTGTGGATTTTTAGAAAGTGGTTTCACATTAAAATAATTTTTGTAGCTCAAGTTATGCTCATAATACTGAAGTATGTCTAAGCTGTAAATCTGTTAACTCGAGATACGTATTTTATTTTTTTAAAACTGGGAACTTTGTGGTGAGAATTAGTGATTGGTGTCTTCATCAAAGTTGTAGATCTTCTTGTTATGAGAATTTTGAGACCTGAACCGACTGAATTGGATATGTATAGCATACGTTATGATCAAAATACTACAGCATGTCCGATTGAAATACTTATCTTGTGTTTTGTGCATATATGAATATTCTGGGAATTATACATACGTTTTTAGACCTTGATGTCTTCATAAAAGTTGTATATATTTATGTTATGGATCTATAGAAAGTGGTTTCAAGTTAAAAGGATGTTTGTAGCTCTAGTTATGCCTAAAATACTAAAGTATGCTCAAACTAAAAATCTGTTAACAATGAAATGATATGTATAACATGAGTTATAGCCAAAATACTACATGTCCGATTGAAATACTTGTCTTATGTTTTGTACATATATTAATATTCTGGGAATTATACATACATTTTTAGACTATGATGTCTTCATGAAAGTTGTAGATATTTATGTTATGGATCTATAGAAAGTGGTTTCAAGTTAAAAGGATGTCTTTAGCTCTCGTTATACCTAAAATACTAAAGTATGCTCAAACTGAAAATCTGTTAACTATGAAATCCGAATATTATTTTTAAAACTGGGAATTTTGTGATGAGAATTAGTGGTTGGTGCCTTCATGAAAGTTGTATATATTTGTGTTAAGAATAATTTAGAACTGGTTTCATGCCAAAATTGTTTTGGTAGCTCCAGAAACGTTGAAAATACTAACCTGTGTACGTTTTAAAAATCCTCTTTGAGGCAGTTTTGTATTATGTGAATAAGTGATATTTCTGTTCGGAATTTGAAATTGTGTTCTTCATGAAAGTTGTAGACAATTATGTTATTGAACTACAGAAAGTGGAATCACCTAAAAAGGAGTTGATTTGCTCATATTATGACTATTTTACTAACGTATGTCGCTGTTTGGAAATGCTGAAATTTACTTATAATGGTTATTATGAATAAAAATGATGTTTTCTCTATGAGTAATAATTTATTATTGAATTCTTGAGTGATTATGAATTATTATGAATGCTGTTGGGTATCATACAATTTGTATATTGTGGTGGTGAATAATTATGAATAACGAAATTAATATATATGTACATGAATGCCTTGTGGTTATTGACATATGTGGTTGAAACAGTAAATCCATGATTTTGTGAATGATTATGTGTTGTGTCCCTTGAGGACTTGTATTTTCCAAGAGGTTTTGGAAATATGGATATCATGGTATGTTAAATGGTAATAAGAATTAAAGGCATTCATGCATCATAAGCATTTGGACGCACCATGGAATTTAGGGGTTCCATGATTGCCTACCCTGGTGGGGGGTTACTCTATGACGAGTTAAGCCCTATTTGTTGTGCGCCATGGAGTGTAGGGATTCATGGTTTATGCAAAGCCCTACTTATGATATTTGTGTACTTTGGTACTTAAGCGCCATGGAGTGTAGGGATTCATGGTATATGCTAAAGCCCTATTCATGTAAGCGCCATGAAGTATAGGGATTCATGGTATATGCTAAAGCCCTAATTGTGTAAGCGCCATGAAGTATAGGGATTCATGGTATATGCTAAAGCCCTAATTATGTCTCTATGAGACTTTTACTGCAGTATTCCCACCAAAACCAAATGGATCCAGCATGACATCATTTGACTAATTGAAGAATTATTAAATGGACTTGTTTGACATATTCATCATATCATTATGAGTTGTTGATTGTGTTTGTGCAATTTTATCTATTTTATACTTATTCTATATTCTGTCTCACTCTTACATTAATTTTTACAGTGAATGACACGCAGAATGCAGAGTGATGCCATGATTGATGCCTATTTGAATTATTACTTGAACTTTGATTTCATGGGTTGTAATAAGTATAACATGTCATGTACCATTATCTTCTAAATCGTTTCCGCTATTTGAATATTTTCTTGAATTTAATTATTCCCGACTAGTATGTATGATAATTTTCCGCTGTTATCAACTGTTACATAAACTCTGAATTGAATTTATGAATTTTAAAATGATCTCTTGAAAACGCGAAAAATTTACTCAAAAAATTTTAATCCACGTTTCGGGGCGTTACACCCAGAATATCCAATCCTCATTGGTAGAAGGGCCATGGAACAGCGGATATGAAGAGTTCTTCCGCCGGTGTGTGGTGAAGATTAGAGAATTTTTGGCAAGCGTCGCATTTTTTAACGAAGTCAATGGAGTCTTGCTTCATCGTGGGCCACCAGTATCCAGCCCTAAGGATTTTTCGCATTAAGCTTCTTCCTCCGGCGTGGTATCCACATTGTCCTTCATGCACTTCCTCCATTACGTCTTGCACCTCATTCTCTTTGAGACAAATCAAATAGGGCACGGAGAGCGCCCTTCTGTAAAGATTACCATCAATCATAGTGAAGTATGGTAATTCCCTCCTTATCCTCGTCTTTTCCTTCTCATCCGTAGGTAGCTGTCTATCGGCCAAATAACGGATGTAGGGGGCCATCCATGTGTCTCCATAAAGGGAGTTTGTCATTATGGCATTTAGAGAAGGGAAAAGAGGAATGCTGGGCGACGTTAGTGTGCTTTGAACCAGCGTAGTGGTGCTACCTGGTCGTTTGGTGCTTGCTAATCTGGAGAGTATATCCGCTCTAGTATTCTCTTCGCGTGGAACATGCTTGAATTCCATTTTCGAGAATTTCTCTCTCAACTCCTTGACACAGTTCAAGTATAATTGGAGTTGAGGTTCGCGAGCCTGATATTCTCCTAAGATTTGTGAAATCACCAGTTGTAAATCGCTGCAGAGCGTCGCCTCAGAAGCTCCGATGTCAATTGCAGCTCTCAGTCCGGCCAAACAAGCTTCATACTCAGCTTGGTTGTTGGATGTTTTGAAATTAAAGCAAAGGGAGATTTCCAGGTGTACTCCGTCATCACTTTCTAGAACTACACCTGCCCCAGAGCCTCTTTGGTTCGATGAACCATCAACGTAAATGGTCCAATGGACGCGAGGGGAATCTGGATCAGTCCCTGTCATTTCCACAATAAAATCAGCCAGGACTTGAGCTTTAATAGCGCTTCGGGGCTCATAGGATATATCAAACTCAGAGAGTTCAATAGACCATTTAATCATCCTCCCAGCGAGATCGGGTTTGATTAAAACAGAGCGGAGTGGTAAATCCGTTCTGACTATGATTGTATGGGCGTGAAAGTACGGACGTAGTCGTCGAGAGGCCCAAACAACAGTGAGGGCGACCTTTTTGATTTTTTGATACCGGATCTCAGCACCTTGTAAGGTTTTGCTAGTGAAATAGACCGGTCTCTGTCCATCGGGTGTTTCTTTTATCAAGGCAATGCCTAAAGCTTCATCTGAAATAGCCAAGTACAGGATGAGTGTATCCTCGGGGCCAGGCTTCGTGAGAATGAGAGGTTTAGACAACACCTCCTTAAGCTCTTGGAATGCTTTCTCTTGTTCCTGTCCCCACTCGAACTTCTTGGACTTTTTCAGTATTTTGTATAGAGGGAGTGATCTGTGAGCCATTTTAGGCATGAACCGTGCCAAAGCTGCTATTTTGCCATTCAGGGATTGGACTTCTCTGAGATTCTTTGGACTCTGCATGTCTAGAATCGTTTGGCACTTCCCTGGATTGGCTTCAATACCACGTTGAGTTAACATGAAACCCAAGAATTTCCCAGCAGGGACAGCGAAGGTGCATTTCATTGGGTTTAGCCTCATGTTAAATTCTCTCAAACGGGTAAATACTTGGCGTAGGTCTTCAATATGATCGCCTCCAACCGGTGTCTTGGCTATTATATCATCAATGTACACTTCAACAAGTTTGGTATGCATACCTTCAAAAACCTTGTTGATCATGCGCTGATATATTGCCCCAGCATTTTTGAGGCCAAAGGGCATAACTGTATAGCAAAAGACACCACGATCATTTACGAAAGCTGTCTTCTCTTGATCCTCTTCGCACATCAAAATCTGGTTGTAACCTGAATAAGCATCCATGAAACTCAGGTATTGATAACCAGAGGAATCATCTACCATCCGATCTATATTAGGAAGAGGATAAGGATCCTTTGGACAGCATCGGTTGAGGTCCACATAATCAATGCACATTCTCCATATACCATTGGATTTACGGACCATAACCACGTTTGATAACCAAGAGGAATAACGGATTTCCTTGATAAATCCGGCCTTAAGCAATTCCTCAGTTTGCTGGCAAGCTGCCTTCTATTTCTCTGGGCCCAATCTCCTTTTCTTTTGGGCATCCGGTCTCGTCTCTGGATAGACGGATAATTTATGACAGCAGAAAGCAGGGTCTATGCCAGGCATATCGGCTGCAGTCCATGCAAAGAGGTCTTTAAATTCTTGCAGGAGCGTCAGTAGTCGCTGTTCCATTTCTGTATCTAGCTTGTCATTAATATGGGTGATCTTTTCTGGAGAATCTCCCAAGACGATGTCCCTGGAACTTCCATCCGGTGTGGGCTTTAATGGATTGGACGGATCAATGTTCAAATCCGCCCTAGGGTCCAGGTCGACAAGGCTTACAGATCCAGCGGCTGCTCCAGCATCTTTGAGTTTCCTCTTTTTATTGGAGGCGTCCAGCTTTGCCATGTTGAGGCTTAGGTTATAGCAGTACCTAGCCATCTCTTGATCACCCCGGATAGATGAAACAAAATTATCCTTGTCAATGAACTTGATAAGGAGATGTGGGGTTGATACAACTGCCTCCATTGCATTTAGTGTGGGGCGGCCTATGATGCCATTAAATGGTGATTTGACATCAATCACTAGCACTCGGGATTTAATCGTTCTGGCCCCTGGTTCGCCTTCAAACGAAATAAGGGTATCAAGATACCCTTTAGTCGATTGCTTTACTCCGTTGAAAGCTGTTAGTTCCTGCGTATAAGGCTGTAAGTCTGAGTCTTTAAAACCCATTCTTTCAAAGCAATTATAGAAAATAACATCGCAGGAACTTCCCTGGTCAACAAGGATTCTTCGGACGTCCTTGTTGGCTATCACTGCGGTGATGACCACAGCATCGTCACCGCCAGGAATGGTTGGGCCAAAATCCTCATCGGAGAAAGAGATTGTTGGAGCCTCAATCCCACCTCTGTAAGGGCGATTGTCTTTGACTTTCCCTTGCACAGATAGAATCATTCTATGATGATTCTTACGAGCTGTAATTGAAGCTCCTCCTCCAGCGAATCCTCCAGCAATCATGTCAATGACTTCACGCCGGCCTTGACGCTGTTGCTGAGGCATGCTATCTTTGTGTGCTATTTCATCAGTCATCACACCCTTTTGTTTCTCCGCAGCAGAGAATTTTCTGACCGGATTACGGTTATTGTCATCCCCGTCGTCTGGATCCCTTTCTCTTTTCTTATTCCGCTCTACTCTGTCAAAGGATTTCTCTTTGAACAGGTATTGCTTTAACTTGCCTTCTCTAATTAGGGTTTCAACTGCGTTCTTTAGAGCTTGGCATTCATCAGTGGAATGACCGTTCTGTTCATGAAAATCACAGTACTTACGGGGATTTCCTGGTCTTTTCATAGGGGCTGGTCTTCTGATGCCATATATGTTGAAAGCTGGCCATCCGACCTCTCTCAAAATCTGAGATGGCCTGGCAGATAGTTGTGCATAATGGCTGAAGGAATTAACATGCCTTTCTCGAGGTTGAGGAGAGTGGTTATTAACTTTTGGATTGGTGAATGGCCTCTCCATGCATTCTGACCTCGCTTTCTCCTTGCCCTTCTGGGTTTGGGAAGGTGGTGTTGATGGCTTTTTCTTTGCAGCTATGGCTTCCAAGTGCATCTCTATACTCACGTACTTTGAGGCTTTTTTCCTGAACTCTTCAAAAGTTACTTGTAACAGCCCAATTTTTAATTAAATTTGAATCGGTAATTAAATAGCGAAAAATTAAAGTTTCTTAGAAAAATAAGAAATAAATCTTAGAAAATAGGAAATTTTATTCCGGTTACGGGGATATTTTTATTTTATAAATCGGATTTAAACTGAGACTAAAAGAAAATAAAATGCAACAATAAAACGTAGAAATTATTTAAAAAAAAAAAAAAAAAAAAAAAAAGAGAAGAAAAATCTTCGTGAGATTTTTCTCACGAAGTTTCCAGCTCCCTCCTTCACCGCCTTCATCCACCGCCAATCTTGCCTATATAAATGGCATCCAACTTCATTTTTTTCACAAACCAAATCACCCACATCCTTCTATCCTCTATTATCTTCTAATTCAAACCTTCAAACCTTCGTTTCTACAACTCTAAGGCCTTCAATTTTGGAATCCTAGAAATCATTTTCCATTGAAGATTCGAGGAGAAACAAGGAGCTTGAGCACAAACCGAGTTCGGGAATCTGAAATTAAGGTAAGAAAGAGGGGATAGAATATCGGATAGATGGAAATTAGATTAGAAATATATCAGTATTTGACTAAATAACATTAAATATGAATAGTTAAATTTTTTAGTTAAAGGAATTAAATTTTGAAATTTATATTAATACATTGAAATATGACATATAATATATTTCTAATGTTATATAATGATTTAACATCATTTGGTATGCTTAAATTGCAAATTGGAATGGTTAAAACGTAAAAATTCACAAAAACTACATGCTGTTTTCGTAACAGCATATGCAGGACCCTATTAGTGCGGTTCCTGTTACAACCGCACTAATAGGTAGCGCACTAATAGGTTCAGAATTTCCATTTTAAGTTCTTATTGGTACTTTTGTTAATTTCCTTTATACTATACTACCTTATATGAATATATCATTATTAAAATATACTTTAATCTTAACTACTAAGACATTACAATTTATCAAAATCTAATTTTTTTAACAAAATAATAATAAAGTTATTTAATTAAATAAATGGATGAAATAACTTTTGAAAACATGTTTCTACATTCCTTGAAATAAAGAGTATGATAAATCAATAAATGCTATGGAAAATGTGTTTCCATAACCTTTGAAATAATAATTATAGTAGTTTACATGAAACATGTTTCCTTATTGTTTGAATTATTAAATATAGTAATTAGTTGATATTATGTTTCCATATTTTTAAATATAGTATATGGATTATACTTGTAAATATGATGAAATGTCGTATCTTCTTGAATTTTACAATAAATTCTTATTGTTAAAATTATGAATAAAGTTATTAAAATAAATTTAATGCATTCATGCATCATATGCATTGGCCGTTCAAAGAATCCGCAGGGGGGTTCTTTGAGGGGGTTCCCGGTGGGGGAACGCGCTCTGTTGAGCAACAGACCTCTGTGGTGGTTTTATACCACGGCCGTCTTAAGGGCTAAGCAGTGTGTCCTTAAGGGGGGTCCCGCAACACTTGTTATTGATATTAATGTTATCCGATGTTTGTGTTGCATTATGGGGCGCGGTATCGGTTGGATATCCGTAAAAATATTGTTGTTGAAAATCACTGCAGATTTTCCCACCAGAATGGATCCATCATGCATTTTCATTCGTATAAAGAACGGAAGATAATAACAAAAGTATAATACAAAATACTTGTTTGGCATCTGCATCGCATAGCATCCTACTTGTGGTTGTGTTTGTCTAATTTAATTTCTATTTATTTGATATTTTATCTCACTCTTTCTGTTACTTGTGGCAACCCTTTAGTGGTTAATCAGGAAGACATGTGACAAAGTGGATGATGCTTGATGTGGATGAATTATGAAGGCTTTTGATGATGATGCTTGCTTGCATGGCTACTTTGGCTATATTATGCATATGCTATGTTTTGGTACTTTACATCTTTATATTTTAAAAAGATCTAGGTGCCTGTTGTAAAATATAATATGTATGAGACTCTGATATTATGTATAATAAAATAAAGTTAGTTATGTAAAAGTTTCGTACTCTGATATTGTATCAGTAACCTCTGGAATCAAGTTGTGAATCACTTGATAATTACCAGGCGAAAGATAAGTTATCCAAGGGATTTTATATGGAGATGGTAATTATCTTGGGATTTTCAAGTTGGCTCCAGGGTGTTACAACTAAAGTGGTATCAGAGCAAAGGTTTATAAAATATAAAGAAAACCTTAGGAATTAACTAGAGAATAACATAAGATAGCTTGAAGTGTATGAAACTTGATTGCTATTTGTTTGAAATTTGTGTGCTTGTGTGTTATGTGTGCTCTTTGTATGTTTCTGTTTAGTATAATTACTAGTTAGATACCATAAAAAAAAAAAAAATTATTAGAACTCTGAGTATATTAGATACTCAGTAACTGAATGCAGTGGTACTCGTACATGTAGGATAAGAAATGGCTAGACGTCAGAACGATGATGCCATGGCTGCTGCATTCAATCGATTTGCTGAGATCCTTGAAAGACAGGAACAGCAAAGGTTAGCCGAGGGAACCCATGGACTTGACCGTTTCCTGAAAAGGAAACCTACCCAATTCAAAGGAGACTATAATCCAGAGGTGGCTTACTTGTGGATTAAGGAAATGGAACATATTTTCCGATCCTTACCTTGCACTGAAGTCCAGAAGGTAGAATACGCTACCTATATGATGGTAGGGGAAGCAGAAAATTGGTGGATCTTTGCTCGTGATAGGTTACTGGAAGCTGGTAGGCCACTTAACTGGGAGAATTTTAAAGAAACCTTTTTCGAGAAATATTTCCCTGCCAGTGTTAGGAGCAAAAAGGAATTAGAATTTTTAGAATTAAAGCAAGGGAATATGTCTGTCGGAGAATACACTACCAAATTTGAGGAACTGTCATCGTTCTATCCTCCTTTCCAACAGCCTGGAACCGAGACTTCTAAATGCGTCAAATTTGAAAATGGCTTGAGGCCAGAAATTAAAGAAGCCATAGGACATCAGGAGATTAGGAGTTTTCCTACTTTAATCAACAAATGCAGAATCTTTGAAGAAAACCATCAGGCCAGGATCGAGCAAGAGAAAAGCAGTAAACAATTGAAACCTCAACTAGTGAACTTTAAAAGGCGAGGAGCATTTAATCAGAATCGATTTCGAGGAGGATCATCTTCATCATCTGGAGGACGCGTGAACCAATCAATCACATGGAACTGCTACAAATGTGGAGGAAATCATAGAACCCGTGATTGTACACAAACAGATGTTACCTGTTTCCAATGCAACCAGAAGGGACATATTCGTCCCAACTGCCCACAACTTCACCAAGGCACTGACACTGTGAATGTTAAAACTGAGAACAACAACAATGGAGCCAACAGAGGAGGAGCCAACATTCGAGATGGACATAATACCAATGGTCGCGGAGGACTTAATGTCAAAGGCACAGCTAGTCGAGGACGAGAAAGTGGACAGCTAGTGAATAATCAGAACAGATCATCGGCAGCTGGCAGAGTATTTGCAATCAGTGGATCAGAGGCATCACAGGCAGACGACTTAGTACAAAGTGAGTGCATTCTTAACGACACTACCTTATCTGTCTTATTTGATTCTGGTGCGACACATTCTTTCATTGCTGAAGAATGTGTTAGGCGTTTGAATTTACCTGTGAAATCTATGCAATATGATTTGCTTGTCTCTACTCCTACTGGTAACTATCTTAGGACAGCTAACGTGTGTGAAGGCTGTTCTATACATATAGGAGGTAGAAATTTTAACGTGAACCTAGTATGCTTACCATTAAAGGACTTGGAAATCATTCTGGGGATGGATTGGCTATCTGCTAACCATGTCCTTGTGGATTGCCGTAATAAAACCGTGATCTTTCCACCTGACAACATGGAGTGTCAGGAGTATGATACCTTACAAAACCCTATAGGATATTCCTTGAACAATGAAGCCCAATTATTCATGGTATTTGCACTTACAGAAGGGAAAGTTATTCCTGATGTAAGTAAAATACCAGTAGTCTGTGAATTCTCAGAAGTATTCCCCGAGGATGTCCCAGGATTACCTCCTGAACGAGAGATAGAATTCTCTATTGACCTAATTCCTGGAGCAGAACCCATTGCTAGAGCACCCTATAGAATGTCTCCAATGGAACTGACTGAACTAAAGAAGCAAGTAGAAGAGTTATTAGAAAAGCAATTCATACGACCCAGCGTATCTCCTTGGGGAGCACCTGTACTACTGGTCAAGAAGAAGGATGGTAGTATGAGACTTTGTGTCGATTATCGCCAACTGAACAAAGTAACGGTCAAGAATAAATACCCGTTACCGAGGATCGATGACCTTATTGATCAACTTCGAGGAGCTACTGTGTTCTCCAAGATAGACCTGAGATCGGGATACCATCAAATTCGTGTAAAGAAAGAAGATATTTCAAAGACAGCCTTTAGAACACGCTATGGCCATTATGAATATTTAGTTATGCCTTTTGGTGTAACTAATGCTCCAGCCGTGTTCATGGACTACATGAACCGAATATTCCATCCATACCTTGATCAATTCGTCATTGTCTTTATAGATGATATTCTTATCTATTCCAAAACCAAGGAGGAGCATAAGAAGCATCTGTACTTAGTACTACAAATACTAAAGGAGAAACAACTATATGCCAAATTATCCAAATGTGAGTTTTGGCTTAATGAAGTAAAATTCTTAGGCCATGTGATATCTAAGAATGGAGTGTCAGTCGACCCTACGAAGATTGAAGCTGTAATAGCTTGGGAAAGGCCGAAAACTGTCACCGAAATCAGGAGTTTCTTAGGACTCGCGGGCTACTACCGAAGATTTATTGAAGGATTCTCCCGAATTGCCCTACCAATGACTCGATTAACCTGTAAAAACAAACCTTTCATTTGGACTCCTGAATGCGAAGCAAGTTTCCAAGAATTAAAGAAAAGATTAACAACTGCACCAGTTCTAGCTTTACCAAACCCCCAAGAAAACTTTGAAGTTTATTGTGACGCTTCAAAGTTGGGACTTGGTTGTGTCCTAATGCAACAAAGAAAAGTAATTGCTTATGCTTCAAGGCAATTACGACCACACGAACTTAATTACCCTACTCATGACTTAGAATTAGCGGCCATTGTCTTTGCTTTAAAAATTTGGAGGCACTATTTATATGGTGCAAAGTTCGAAATTTATAGTGACCATAAGAGTCTCAAATACCTGTTTGACCAAAAAGAATTAAACATGAGACAACGCCGATGGATGGAATTTCTCAAGGACTATGACTTTGAATTAAAGTACCATCCGGGGAAAGCCAACGTGGTTGCTGACGCGCTTAGTAGAAAAGCTATTCATATGGCAGCTTTAATGATAAAAGAATTAGAAATGATTGAGCAATTTAGAGACTTAAACATAGCAGTTGAGGAGAAATCTTCAGTAAATATGGTGGTTGGAGTTCTAAAAATCACTAATGATTTTCTAAAAATGGTGGGTGAAAAACAAAGATCGGATGTATGTCTTCAAGAAATGATCGAGACACAACATAATGGAAAAGATCTGGGATTACAAGAAGGTTCAAATGGAGTATGGAGGATGAAAGGAAGAATATGTGTCCCAGAGGATGCAGAACTAAAGAAGATGATTCTAGACGAAGCCCATAAAAGCATGCTTAGTATTCATCCTGGATCTACGAAGATGTATCAAGACTTAAGAAAGGATTTCTGGTGGAAGAGGATGAAAAAGGAGATAGCTGAGTATGTTTCATCTTGCTTAATATGTCAGAAAAGTAAAGTAGAACATCAAAAACCATCTGGTGGATTACAACCACTAGAAATCCCTGTATGGAAATGGGATGACATTGCCATGGACTTTGTGTCAGGCTTGCCTAGAACACAAAGAGGCAATGATGCTATCTGGGTGATAGTCGATAGATTAACAAAATCAGCCCATTTTCTTCCAATCAACATGAAGTATTCACTTGAGAAGTTGGCTCAAGTGTATATAAAGGAGATAGTGAGATTACATGGAGTACCATCAAGCATAGTATCTGATAGAGATCCTAGATTTACTTCTCGATTTTGGGGAAGCTTACATAAAGAGCTTGGTACTAGACTGAAGTTAAGCTCTGCCTATCATCCACAGACTGATGGACAGTCAGAGAGGACTATCCAAAGTCTGGAGGATTTACTAAGAGCATGTGTATTAGAACATGGTGGAAGCTGGGAACATTACCTTCCACTAATCGAATTCACATATAATAACAGTCATCACTCAAGCATTGGGATGGCACCATATGAAGCATTGTATGGTAGGAAGTGCAGGACACCAATTTGTTGGTTAGAGACAGGTGAGCACCTGACTCTTGGACCAGAAATTGTCCGGCAAACAACAGAGCAAATTCAGATGATTAGAGAAAGGATGAAAATTGCACAGGATCGGCAGAAGTCATATTATGATCAAAGAAGGAAGCCATTAGAATTCCAAGTTGGAGATTATGTATTCTTAAAAGTATCACCTAACAAAGGAGTCGGAAGAGTGTTAAAAAGCAAGAAGCTTACTCCAAGGTATATAGGACCATATGAGATCCTGAAAAGAATTGGTAAAGTTGCATACCAGATCGCATTGCCGCCTCACCTTTCCAATCTTCATAATGTGTTCCATGTCTCACAATTACGAAAGTATGTACCTGACCCAGACCATGTAATCGAGACTGATGATATAGAAGTTAAAGAAAACCTTACGATTCCAGTAACACCAGTGAAGATAATGGACAGAGACGTCAAGCGACTAAGAGGCAAGGAGATCTCATTGGTGAAAGTGGCTTGGCAACAAGGAGATGAAGTAAGCATGACTTGGGAACGAGAAGATGAAATGAGGAGTCAATATCCTGAATTATTCTGACAAGGTACGTTTAAATTTCGAGGACGAAATTTTTATAACGGGGGGAGAGTGTAACAGCCCAATTTTTAATTAAATTTGAATCGGTAATTAAATAGCGAAAAATTAAAGTTTCTTAGAAAAATAAGAAATAAATCTTAGAAAATAGGAAATTTTATTCCGGTTACGGGGATATTTTTATTTTATAAATCGGATTTAAACTGAGACTAAAAGAAAATAAAATGCAACAATAAAACGTAGAAATTATTTAAAAAAAAAAAAAAAAAAAAAAAGAGAGAAGAAAAATCTTCGTGAGATTTTTCTCACGAAGTTTCCAGCTCCCTCCTTCACCGCCTTCATCCACCGCCAATCTTGCCTATATAAATGGCATCCAACTTCATTTTTTTCACAAACCAAATCACCCACATCCTTCTATCCTCTATTATCTTCTAATTCAAACCTTCAAACCTTCGTTTCTACAACTCTAAGGCCTTCAATTTTGGAATCCTAGAAATCATTTTCCATTGAAGATTCGAGGAGAAACAAGGAGCTTGAGCACAAACCGAGTTCGGGAATCTGAAATTAAGGTAAGAAAGAGGGGATAGAATATCGGATAGATGGAAATTAGATTAGAAATATATCAGTATTTGACTAAATAACATTAAATATGAATAGTTAAATTTTTTAGTTAAAGGAATTAAATTTTGAAATTTATATTAATACATTGAAATATGACATATAATATATTTCTAATGTTATATAATGATTTAACATCATTTGGTATGCTTAAATTGCAAATTGGAATGGTTAAAACGTAAAAATTCACAAAAACTACATGCTGTTTTCGTAACAGCATATGCAGGACCCTATTAGTGCGGTTCCTGTTACAACCGCACTAATAGGTAGCGCACTAATAGGTTCAGAATTTCCATTTTAAGTTCTTATTGGTACTTTTGTTAATTTCCTTTATACTATACTACCTTATATGAATATATCATTATTAAAATATACTTTAATCTTAACTACTAAGACATTACAATTTATCAAAATCTAATTTTTTTAACAAAATAATAATAAAGTTATTTAATTAAATAAATGGATGAAATAACTTTTGAAAACATGTTTCTACATTCCTTGAAATAAAGAGTATGATAAATCAATAAATGCTATGGAAAATGTGTTTCCATAACCTTTGAAATAATAATTATAGTAGTTTACATGAAACATGTTTCCTTATTGTTTGAATTATTAAATATAGTAATTAGTTGATATTATGTTTCCATATTTTTAAATATAGTATATGGATTATACTTGTAAATATGATGAAATGTCGTATCTTCTTGAATTTTACAATAAATTCTTATTGTTAAAATTATGAATAAAGTTATTAAAATAAATTTAATGCATTCATGCATCATATGCATTGGCCGTTCAAAGAATCCGCAGGGGGGTTCTTTGAGGGGGTTCCCGGTGGGGGAACGCGCTCTGTTGAGCAACAGACCTCTGTGGTGGTTTTATACCACGGCCGTCTTAAGGGCTAAGCAGTGTGTCCTTAAGGGGGGTCCCGCAACACTTGTTATTGATATTAATGTTATCCGATGTTTGTGTTGCATTATGGGGCGCGGTATCGGTTGGATATCCGTAAAAATATTGTTGTTGAAAATCACTGCAGATTTTCCCACCAGAATGGATCCATCATGCATTTTCATTCGTATAAAGAACGGAAGATAATAACAAAAGTATAATACAAAATACTTGTTTGGCATCTGCATCGCATAGCATCCTACTTGTGGTTGTGTTTGTCTAATTTAATTTCTATTTATTTGATATTTTATCTCACTCTTTCTGTTACTTGTGGCAACCCTTTAGTGGTTAATCAGGAAGACATGTGACAAAGTGGATGATGCTTGATGTGGATGAATTATGAAGGCTTTTGATGATGATGCTTGCTTGCATGGCTACTTTGGCTATATTATGCATATGCTATGTTTTGGTACTTTACATCTTTATATTTTAAAAAGATCTAGGTGCCTGTTGTAAAATATAATATGTATGAGACTCTGATATTATGTATAATAAAATAAAGTTAGTTATGTAAAAGTTTCGTACTCTGATATTGTATCAGTAACCTCTGGAATCAAGTTGTGAATCACTTGATAATTACCAGGCGAAAGATAAGTTATCCAAGGGATTTTATATGGAGATGGTAATTATCTTGGGATTTTCAAGTTGGCTCCAGGGTGTTACATTACTGGAGGGCTCTTTGCTAATGAAAGAGCAAAAGCTGATCCTGGTTGCAACGCCTCAATAACGATATGCAGCTTAATAGACTCTGTGAGGTTAGGAACCAGGGCTGCTTCCTTGTAGAACCTCTTCAAGAAATCTTTTAAGCCTTCGTTTTCACCTTGCTTAATCTGATCCAAGGTATGAGATGTCCTGGGCACATCTCTAGAGATGACAAAATGAGTCTCAAAAGTAGCTGCCATTTCAGCCCAAGAATCTATGGATCCAGAAGGTAGGCCTTTAAACCATCCGAGGGCCTCCTCAGATAACGTTCGAGGGAACATTCGACACATCACATCTTCATCAGCCCCCAAGTACATGGCTTCAAATACGTAAGCATCAAGGTGCTTAGTAGGATCAGTTTCACCATTGTATTTTCTGATGGAGAGTGGCTGAGTAGTTTGAAGGTGCTTGGGGATATGGATGCTCATAAGTCTCCTTGAAAAAGGAACTTTTAGCTTGTAAGACACTGGGGGTGCTGTCGTTGACTCTCTCTTCCTTCGGGAAGCTTCATCTTCAGAATCACGAGTCTGTTTTCCCCCCTCAAACGTAGGGATATTTGAGTACTGGAGAGTGGTGGACTTTTTACCATCAGTTGCGTGAGGAGTGTTTCGTGTGTGAGATGATTCTTTATCCTCGCTTTGCCTTCTTTCTTTTTGCAATTCAGCGAGTTCCCTTTGGAGTTGACTGATCAGCTCATCACGAGGATCAGGATTAGATACTGTTACAATTTTTTTTGAGCTGCCCCCATGAGAATCAAAGTTGAGCTTCCTGAAGACGTTGGGGTTGGTTCTGCCTTCAGGCTGATTCTCCACGAAATCTTGTACTTCGCCTTCCATTGTGGATTACTTGCTCTTTCAAAGGATATGGGAATAACTTTATCGAGTCCCACCGGGCGTGCCAATGATCTGTCCTGAACCGGGGTCTAGAGATCCGGACTCAAGTCAATCACAAATAGTATGCAAATACTGTGCAGAAGACCGGATGTATGAGTATCCGGTGTAATATCCGTTGTCCTTGAATAAGGAGAGCGGATTGGGCGTCCTGGAGATCCTTCACACCGACCTAACGCGTTGAAGTGGGCGAATGGTGGTGTCACCTGCAAAGATTCTCCGACGCTCAAGTCAGTGATGATATTCCAAGTAAGGAATGTATTTCAGAGAGTAATCGTTTATGAATTTAGTTGAAGATCCCTCACTTCATTAATGAAATGAGTTCATATACCTGATTGGCTCGTTTTACGAGGACTCGTTAGTGGGGAACCACTAACTCCCATTAGCATTATTTTATTGCGCACTTACCAGCATGATTGGGTCAAGTGGCTATTTTATATTGAGCATGGAGAATATAGACTAGGATTAGGGAACAAGTTGACCATCCCCGTGAGCAGAATTTGACTCGTAGTGCAGGGAATTATTGATCGATCCCTGTAGCAATAATCCTTGTCTTTAGCACAGTGACGTGTGTGTTGTCCGGTGTCATGGTGTTATCCTGAACAACCGGTATAGGGAGAACGCCTGATATGGAATTACAGTCCGGATGTATACCGATGATACCGGTTACACGTAGATGTCTTGACAAAGACGTTGAAATATGTCTTGCAGATCGGATACCGGTATTGAGACCGGATCACCTCTCATCCCAAGGCTCACAATTAAGCCTCCTCTAATGTATCATCGGTTTCTATAATCCGTCTCCAGACAATATCATTTTGTTTTTCTTTGATAATTCATGATGCATGAATTACTCACATATTTAGTTGGTTGAGGCTTTTAGAAACTCAATTATATTATCGGGGCCTACGAATCGCGACATAGCCACCCTAGTAAACTGTACTTTTTCAACTTCTCAAATACACATAGAATTTTAGTACAGTTCCTTTTCAAAGCACAAATTAAATCTCCTTATAATTTGAGTTTCAAAGCCTTAAATATATTTCACAACCTTCTTTAGAAAGTCTATAGGTTAATTCAAAATTAATTACTAAAAACTCGAATTCGGAATTATCAATCTTTAAAACCTTAGTACTTGAAAATTTTGTATAATATTTTTATACATTTTGAAAATAATATGTATATATATATATTAAAATATTAGTAAAAATTTATTTTTATAAAATAATTTCTCTTTCTTTTTCTTTCTAATAAACTAACTAAAAATCTAAATTTTAGTAAAGATATATACATATATATTAAAAGATAAGAAAAGATTTCTAAAAACTTATGTAGTTTTATTAAAATCTAAGAAATTTCTTTAAAGTAATTTGAATAAAGATGAATGAGTAAATAAAGAAGTAGGAGATAAGTAAATTCTTACTGAATTTTAGTTTTCCGTCATGCTTGCTATATGCTCAAACTCCACAGTACAAGATTATCAATCATAATCAAACATTGTCAATCACAATCAAACATCATAAAACATAAATAAATATTAACAATCATAATCAAATCAAATAATTAAACATAAGTTATAAATATGATAATTTAAAATTCAATGATTATTTAAATTAATAAAGTTTATTTTAAGTTCTATGGTCAATTCCTTGCACAGGTCTATGAAAATCCAAGATAGTCCTGTCCTTGCATAGGTTTACTTCAGTCCATATATGTCATAATAGTCCAAGTCCTTGCATAGGTTTAGTCAAGTCCATAATAGTTCAAGTCCTTAGATAGGTTCAGTCCAGTCCGCATAGGTCATAATAGTTCAAGTTCTTGAATAAATATTTCAGATATTAAGTTACACAAGATGCTTAATTTATTAATAATAATTATTATAAATTTTAAGTTAAAAGTTATTATTTTAAAATAATAATACTGTTATGTTTAAAAGGAGTAGGGGACTCCTCCCAATATTCTTATTATTTTCATATTATATTCTTATCTCACCCCTTACTTTGATTTGCTACCAAAAGTGAATTCGCTCTGCGCCTCTAAGTTCTAACAAAATATTAATACTAATTTATTTTAGTATAAGCATAAGATGAAAATTATGATTGTTATCAGAATGATAAATGGTAAATATGCATAGTAATAGTAAATAGTAACAGTAAATGGTAAATCATCAATAGTAACGGTAAATAGTAATTTTTGAATAGTAACACTAAATAGTAAATTGTGAATAATAAATTTTAAATAGTAGTGGTAAATGGTAAATCGTGAACAATAATAGTAAATAGTAAATTTTGAATAGTAACGGTAAATAGAAAATTTTGAATAGTAACAGTAAATAGTAAATTTTGAATAGCAATAGTAAATAGTAAATTTTGAATAGTAACAGTAACTAATAAATTTTAAATAATAACGGTAAATAATAAATTTTAAGCAATTAACAGCAAATGATAAATTATAAATAGTAACAGCAAATAGTGAATAGTAACAGTAAATCGTAAAATAACACATAGTGGTAATTTATTTTTACTATAGTAACTTATTCATAATAGTAATAGTATATTAATAGTTTAAGAGTTAAAAAGAATAAATTAAATAATTATAAAAGAATTTAGAAGAAAAAAATATTATTACCTTACACCTCCGACAGAATCTCTTTTTACCAAAAGAATTTACTCCCTACTATTTTTTTACGCACTATCTCTCTAGATTCTCACTCTAATTTTTGGTGTAGAAATGTTGTAAATGAGTCATCTATTTATAGGAAGAGAATTTTACTATTTAAGATTACTTAATTATTTATTTTACTATTCATGATGTAAGTGACCCATCAGTCACTATTCATGATGTAAGTATTTACCCACCGGTGATGCAAGCAATAAGTAAGCGATGATGTCGGCAGTGGTATTTTGGTTATTAGATGAAAAGTTAAGGGTATTTTATTATTCTCAAAAAATGAAAAAAATATAAAAATTCAAAAAAATTATAAATTTTATAACAATCAAAAAGTTCTAAAGAACTATAATCAAATTCTTTTGAAATTTTATTTTAAATAAGAAATAATGAAATTAGGGGTGTTACAGAAACCATACGTCAAATCACGTCAAAAGATGCAATTATTTTTAAATTGGTGATTTTTACGGTTAGCAATTTTGATAATTTACGATTTGATTTGATTTCGTAATTGATCACGAATTGATTTTATTCTTGAACTCCATTAGAAAATGATGAGGGAAAAAGTAAGAAAAAATAATAAGTTAAACATACTTTTAATTGAAGTGATAAGACTTTGCTATAACACTTGATTTTACATCCATTTAAATAGTCTGGTCTAAAAAAATCAACGAAAAAGAAATTAACATATTTTAAAGAAAACAAAAGACCTAGTTAGCTTGAAAAAAAAGCCAAAATAAAATTACACAATAATGAATTGAATATACTACTTAGTCTAGTGTCTATTTAATATGCAGTTATAAAAACAGAGTTATGAAATAGAAAAATCTCATGTTTAGTTCGCAAAAAATAGAAAAAAACTTTTGAAAAAATTGGAAAAATAAAAAAGTGTTTATTTACAAAATATTCAAAGAAAACTTATATAAAATTGAAAACTAGGTTTTCTAATTAAAAAAAAAACAGAAAAGTCCTTAAAAAAATTTCCCAAAGAAAACTAAAAAATAAAAAAGTTTTTCAAAATTGTTTAACTATTCTAAAAAATAAAAATTATAGAAAACAATCAGAAAACTTTTTTTTAAAAATTAAAATAATTTTCTATTTTAGTATCAAATTTTTTATGCTATCTGAGATAGTAACCCTGAAATGTTAAGTAAACATGCCATTTGGCTGTTTAGCCGGCCAAGTCTATGTATTCAAAGAGTCAAACATTTCAGTGCTTTTCTTTTCCCGTTTGCACACTCCTTCCTCGATTGGCGGCGGCCCAATTCGCCATTTTATGTGCAAAACCTCTGAGGCGCTTCGCTTTGGCTGCAAACCAACCAACGTAACCACACACCACAAGGAAACAACCGAGCGTTGTATCAGTGTATGCAGAGCATCACCGATTCGCCATGGAGTTGAAGGAGATTCAGCGTCTTGAAGGTCACACCGATAGGGTTTGGAGTTTGGCTTGGAACCCCGCCACCGGTCACGCCGGTGTCCCCCTCGTCTTCGCCTCTTGCAGCGGCGACAAAACCGTCCGAATCTGGGAACAGAACCTCTCCTCTCGCCTTTGGGAATGCAAGGTCTCTAAATTCCACTCACTATTTTACTATTAACAAACCTACCTTTATTTTAATACCATATTTTGATTCTAAATTATGAATATCAAATGTAGACGGTTCTAGAAGAAACGCACATTCGAACCGTTCGATCGTGTGCGTGGTCTCCGTCGGGAAAACTCTTGGCCACCGCGAGCTTCGATGCCACCACTGCCATTTGGGAAAACGTTGGTGGCGATTTTGAGTGTGTTTCTACTTTGGAGGTTTGTTACTGCGAATTTTGATGTGTTATTTGATGATTTGATTACTGTTGTTTACTTTGAGATGCGTGTGATTCTACGGATAGGGACACGAGAATGAGGTAAAGAGTGTGTGTTGGAATGCGTCTGGGAATTTACTTGCGACTTGTAGTAGAGACAAATCCGTTTGGATATGGGAAGTGCAACCTGGGAATGAGTTTGAGTGTGTCTCTGTGCTGCAAGGCCACACGCAGGATGTGAAAATGGTCAAGTGGCATCCCACTGAGGATATCTTGTTTTCGTGTAGCTATGATAATAGTGTTAAGGTATCAGGGTTACATTTGCTTCTTTTTTGGGGATCAATGTGATTGGTTTGAAATGTTTGATATGTGGTAATGTTACATTATGGATTTTGTTCCAGGTTTGGGCAGATGAAGGTGATAGTGATGATTGGCAGTGTGTGCAAACTCTCGGGGAACCCAATAAGTACTGCTACTTCTTGACCTCTTTGATTTTTCAGCTTCATTGTTTGCTTCTCTTTTAGATGTGATTCCTTTTTCTATGCTTTATGGGAAATGTGTTTTGCATATCTGTACACCAGTCCAAGTAGGGTGATCAATTTTTTTAACCAGAGTTAATGGCAGTTTGCTAATGTGCAATTGTGTTATTTTTCAGTGGTCACACTTCTACTGTTTGGGCCCTATCCTTCAATCCTGGTGGAGACAAAATGGTTACCTGTAGGTATGTCAAACGTTGAAATGTTGCTTTTGTTATTGTCTAGAATTATATTGGTATTTTCTTGAACTTCTGTGACATTTTGACTCCAATCCTTTGTGGCAGTGATGATCTTACCCTGAAGGTATGGGAAACAGAAAGCATTGGGATGCAATCTGGTGGTGGATTTGCGCCTTGGTAAGTAGCATGGATGTTTTTTTTTGGGCCCATTTCTTTAAACTAGTTTTTTCCCCTCCGGGATAGAAACAGAATACTGGAATATGTATTAGACATTTCATATGTTTAATAGGAAGTTTTTTTTTTTTTTGAATTGTAAATCATGCTTATTTATGCAAGTGTATTATGGGTTATTGCATATAATCGTGAGACTGGTTTTCTAAAAGTAGTATCCCTATAATGTGGTGGAGGACCTATTTTATGTGATAAAACATATGGTCAATAATGCACATATAGTAGAATGCGTATTATGATATAACCAGTACTATTTTAAGTAATATAATTATATAAAACTGGATTTTATTTGAATTTTTGTATCCTCTTTAACATAATATTTATTTTTCTCCCTTAACTTCCTGGCTTGTAGGAGTGCCCACCTTTCTACATCATGACCCATATCCTAAATTCATCTATATAATGAAAGATCTGATATTGATTAGGGATCTTTTGTAAGCATTTGATATTATGATTTCGGTGTAGTTTCAACTCATTCTGGGTGTCAGTTGTGCTATTTCTCTAGCATAGTATGGAATGGATTGAAACAACTGCGCTGTTGGTTTCTGCCAAAGATTTTGAAATCAATTAAATAGGTTTAGGTTACTAATCTAGTATTTACTACAGCACTTCTAAAAAGGAAGGATATATGTTTCAAAATTTTAACAATGAAGGCATATTAATAATCATTCCCTTCATGGTTATTATAAACTTTTTTCTTGTCTTTTATTGGGAATTTCAGGAGACATCTTTGCACACTTAGTGGGTATCATGGTCGGACAATTTTCTCAGTTCATTGGTCAGGGTAAAGTGAAACTTACATCTCCCTTCTTGGCATGGATGTCGTTCTTTTAGCGGTTCACAAATTTAACCTGCTTGTTATTTGATATTCATAATTTTGATGCACGGCTTTAAGAAGTCAAGTATCATCACATTCTTCTGTGTCTACTCTGGCCGTTAAGAATGTCAAATTAAGTAAGATTATAATGAAGCTGTTTAAAAAAGTAGGATTAATGGATTATAATGAAATAAAAGAGCTATTATGTTGTCAAGTGATTCAACTACCATTCACATTTGTGATGTATGCTGACTATTCTTCCCAGTTCCCATGTTGTGGATGAATTACCCTCTTTCACTCTCCAGGTCACAGAAGTTTTGAAAAATGTAAACATCATTTTCACAGCGTTCTGCAGATTCAGTCATTGGTTTATTACTCTTCTTTCCACTGAAAGCAAAATGAAGATAAAGATTCATACACTTCATGCTTATCATAAAGTTATCAGATGTGTCCTATCTTATTTAATTTTTTTTTTGTAAAATTGATATTTTGTTATCCTGCTGTGTTCTGGTATGACAGAGAGGGTATCTTTGCTAGTGGAGCTGCTGATGATGCTATTCGGCTTTTTGTGGAAGACACTGAAAGTCAGGTATGCCAATTGTTTAGCTTTTATGGTTATCACAGTTCTATTTACTTTTTTTACAGTCACATATTGTCCACTAAAATAAGCAGTTCACTTGCCTTCATATGGCTATTCTAATGTAATTTGTTGCCTATTGAATTGATGAGTAGATAAATTCTCTTGTTGAGATGTAGTGTATAATTACTAACTACTCAAAAATCAGACTATTTATGATTGGGATTTGTTTTCCATTAATTGAATATTTTAGACACCGCAACTGAGAATGTTAGCTTGAATATTCGTCAGTCTGTTGGTCCCTCACCCTAAGCTTGCGCCCCCCACCCCCGCCGGTATTTTGACATGTAATTTTGCAATGCTATCAGTCTACATAAGCATATAGATATTTTGTCCTTGTAACTCATAAGTTTAGTCTAAAGTGCTGGTAGAGTATGCAAAAAGGAGAAGCATCAGATTCTTTGTATGTCCATCACAAGCAATTCATTATTCTATTGGCTATTTGCTCATGTCAATGAACATCAAATTTCTTGATCTCTTTGTGCATGTTAACAATGACAAGAGTAACAAAAGACTCAACAAACCAATGCTTTAATTGTTTCTTTTACAACTGAAGTGCAAAAAACACTCAGTCAAACATTTATACTATTAGCTGTATTTGTAACTTTATTTATCTGCATCAAGTCTTTTTAGTTGAACTATGTTTTATATTTAAGAGATTAGCCTGATGGATGTTCTTGCATATTTGCATTATTGTTCAAGATTACTGGTGAGCTGGAGCAGCCAGTTTCTAATTTTTTACTTAATGTAATAATCCGCCTTCTCAATCTCTTGTATATTTGTGGACTTGCATCTGACCCTTTTGTTTAGGTCTTCTTGGTGTCTGATAACCTGCTGGTGTTTTGAACCTCTACATTTGTGCTGTTGTTATTAAGGGATAAATCCATATGTACATTGAAATCTGAGTCCCTGAAAATTTCAAACTAACATAAGATTGTGTAGGAAAATAATGATCAAAATGAACAAAAAGATTTCTTAGATAGTTGACTTTCTATCTGTCATCTGTAGATGCATCTCAGTATCAAGAAAAAAATTTGACAATTTTATTGCTTATTAGGCTGGTGGTCCGCTGTACAAGTTGCTGCTGAAGAAGGAGAAAGCCCATGATATGGATGTAAATTCTGTGCAGTGGAGTCCTGGGGTAAGATTCTGAGATACTACTTTAGTGTAAGCACATTGATAGTGAAATGAATGTGTCTGTAAACATAAAACGGGGTGGAATGGTGGATTTCACTCTATTTTGAGAGAAATAAAGCTAAAAGGTCATTAGTAGGGATTGAATTCACTTTGTAGTGCGGAGCCTGAATAGCGACCTCTTAAGTAACTCTAATAACTTATTCTTTATCAATAAAAGTTGTAATTACTAATTATTAGGCCTTTTATTAGTAATGGTGTTTATGTTGGACCTTTGGGAACTGGTTGGTTGCTCCTGCTACATACAGCTAGCTTAATAGCTTATATAAAGGGTCAAATATTTAGAAAATGGTGACCTACACCAGCATTGTTTTTGCCTTCTGTTTGTGTTTCTGCAATTGGTAACAGTGTTGTTTATTAAATAGGAGAAGCCGCTACTAGCCTCTGCAAGCGATGATGGGACAATCAAGGTGTGGGAGTTGGTATCATAATATTGATACTAGTTTTTCACATTTGCTGTATCAGTAGCAGAAATCTATACTGGTGGAGCCTAATATATAGTAGAAATGCCTAGATGTGCAGGCGTCCTCATAGTGTATTTTCTTTTCTCTTTAAACAGATGAGTGATTGTAAATTAAAATTACTGTCCACTAAGCTTTACATTTTTGTTCAATAATTGCTCCAAAAATTACCCTAGGGATGAGCTTCGTATCGAAGTATGCTTTTCTAGTGATAGAATGAAAAGGAAGGATACTCACTAATTACTGTGTGCCAACTTGCTGTCAGAACAAGGTTTTCCAAAAATAGAGCAACAGGTAATTGAATAGAGCAACCCCGTGCCCACAATTTCCTGATGGGTCGCAAAGTTAGTTCTCTACAAGATATTCAGAGAACCAGTGAATGAGAATTGATTCATTCCTTTTCCTTTCTCTAAACAGCTAGAAGGCCTGTATCTACTGCACATGGAGGACTTGCGTATAAGAAATGAACATCATAAATAATAATATCGAGATTCATTAGTTGGATTGGATGAATATCAAGGTTATTAAAAGGCGAATGATTCCTCGGCTTTCTGGCAAAATAAAACTTGTTATTTAATTTTTGACAGCTACTTACTCCACTTAAACTCTAGCATTTCACTGAAAAATTCTACAAGATCCTGATTAAACAAATGGCAATTTTTTTTTGTCCAAATGGATTCTTAAATTTGTCGAAATTAAGTAAGCAGGATACGTACTGTAAAATACGTTAAATGCTTATCTTTTTTCCCAAACAGTACGAGAATTATATTTGAAGGCCGAAAGTTATTGACATTATATACGTAGCCTTCTTAAGCATGAAAGCCAAAGGTTAGCTGGAAATGATTGGGCGGATGACTATTTTTTTCCTGAGAGAAAGTTGGTTTAAGTTTTGATTATGTAACTTGGGAAAATAATATTAAGAGTAGAGATCGAGATTAATAAACAATGGATATGATATGGTGTTGAAATACAGAAACGAATTAAAATCTAACACCTGTTGTCTATTCTTAATCCAGCAGCATTGGCTCTTGTACACTCTTGAACCAAAGCCTCTCGTGCGTTGGTGATAGTGCTTGGAACTAGAGGAGCATCAAATGCAGTGCAATCTATCCAATCCTTCAAGAAGTCTTCCTGACCCCATATTTCAGGAATCCAAACCCTCCCAGCTACTTCACCTCTATGCCGCTTCAGCTTCTCCCTTCCACCTTCTTCCTCTTGCAATGCCACTTTCTCCTTGTCGCAAACAGTGGCACTTTGTGTAACATCCTCATTATTATCATTATCTCTATCATCGTCTTCATGGTTGCTGGGAGTGAGGCAGTGCTCTTGTTGTGGCGCCATGTTGTTGTTGAAGATATCTTGAGATGGGTGGGGGGGACTGGTGTTTAGGTCCAATGGCTGAGAAGGAATCTGGTCATCAGATTCAGTAGAGGATTGGTGAGCCATGAAAGGGTTGTTATCTTTTTCATGCAAAGAGAGAGAGAGAGAGAGATATTGTATTTGTTTGTGAGTGGTGTTGTTGCAATGAGCAATGATATGCTGTGTAGAAAAGAGTGTGTGAGGAATAAAGCAAAGGAAGGAGTGGGTGGGAAATTAGTTTACACGTCGCCCACAAGAGTATGGTAAGTGACAAACGTACGTGTCTTGTTTCAGATTTTAGATGGGATTCTATTTCTGTGGCTTACCCTCCATTGTCTACTGCAAAATGCCAAAATCGAATTAATAGAAAATGAAATACTCTCCGATTCCTCCGATTCAATTCTATTTCTGAGGTTGACCTTCATCCCTGTGAAAAACAAATCTTAATATCTTATGTTCGTATCCTAATCTTATACAAAATTTTCATTTCAATTCTTATGCAAGGACAACATAATTTCAAGATACGGTCCATGACACTCCGCTGTGCCTATTTATATTTCTTTTATCTTTTTATAATATTTTTACCTTCCCTTGGTAATGCAAACTTATAGCTTTTAATTTATGATTTTTTACACCACAGACTTGTTTCATAGCTTTCAACTGAGCCGATTGATAGATAAGCCGACGTTAATAGCAGGTAGTTATTAAAATAGAACTGTTTTACAAAACTAATTTAAATCATTTTAAATGACTTTTTTTTGAAATATAATATCTTAATTATGTAATAAATAAAAGTTATCATTTTAAAAAGAATATAAAGATATAATTAATAATAAAACTTATAACTAAGAAAATTATAAATTATCTCAACTAGTTTTTTAAAATATAAAAACATATAACTTTTATAACCTCCTCTTTTTTTTTTGTCTGATTCTACTAAATTTTAAGAAGTTATAAACTTCTCATACGTATTGCTAATGAATTTTGATTTCTACCCTTATATTATAGCACTTAAAATTTATAAGTGGTTGAATAGATTAATTTTGATAAGAATTACTTTCAGTTTCCTCCTTATAATTCTGGACGATGGGACCATGATTCTTAGCTTTCAACTAATGAGTGCAGATTATAAATTAAAGACTGTCTTAAGTTGTATGATGAATATTTTAATTATGTTTTTAAATAATATGAGACTTATTTTAATATTGCTTAGATTATGCATTTTTTTTATTTTTTAAGTTTTTCCTCTTGTTTTTTTCCCTTTCTTTGAGCAAGTAGTGTGGTTTCATTTTCATTGTTATTGAATCCAAATTGAAAAAATACAAATACATGTATCGTGACATGTTTTGATGAGACAGATACCCTTGAGATGCCAGAAGAGATATTTTTTTTCCTTTTTTTTTCTTATAGGAATATTATCTAGAAGATGTTACGTAGACCCTCCAAAATGGAATCTTCTGAGTATTTTGTGAGAGATACGAAACAAAGAAAAGAGAAATAAAAAATAAGAAATGTGTTAAATATAGATTTGTGAGAAAAATGCGTGTATACATTTTCAAACTAAAATAAAAATGCGTGTAGATGTATTATTATTCACAGATATTTTATGTAAACTTTACTGATTTCTTGTGTTTTATAGTTTATTTTTCCTGTCAAGTATGAAATAAATATTTTTTCTATGTGTTATCATGTCCTTCCTCTTTTTAACAAATCAAACTAATAGCCATTTACGACAGAAAAAAACACCTACTTTAATTTCAAGGGAAAATAAGAAACCTGAAATATTATTACTATTAAATATGAATGATTCAATGTGAATTTAGATGATTTGTTTTTTTTTTTCGGTAACTCAAGGTATGATAGTGATTAATTCTTGACTTGTAAATATATTGAGGAGTGAATTTAAATGAATATGAATATGACAAATCAAGATGTTGTACTAATTATGGGAAAGAAGTAAAAAAAAATACCACTAAACGTATACAACAATTGAGTTGCAATAATTGTCAGTATTTTCATTAAAAATAAAAGTCTTCATGAGCCTAGATACTTTATTTTGTTAAAATTTGATAATTTTTTAATTATTATAATGTGGTAGCTAACTCCAATTTAAATAGAATTTATAAAAAAGAAAAATAATTTCCATTTAATATACTATACCTGCTTTGTTAGAATGTTAGATTTTATACTAAACATTTTTATATTAAACAACACTGTGAAAAACAACAATTCGCCAATTTTTTTATTTTTTTTATGAAGAAACAAACGCACAAAATTCTTTAATCATCTCATCATAATCATATTCTCAGTTACGTTTCTTTACCCTTTTTCTCCTTCAAAATTGAACTACTTACATATACATAAACTAGCAAACAGTGCATAACAATAAAATATTGTACTGTACTATGACTATAAGGTTTTTACTTTGTGATCTGATGTACAATAAACATATACTTATATATATGTATCAATAATTTATGACGTTTTGTTGTTACATATAGTACATTGTATGTGTCTTTTCATCATTCAGTTTCTATAAATAGACAGATATGCCGGTATTTGCTTGAAAACAATAACAGTGACTTAATTATGTAGTTTTTTTTTTAAAGGAAAATTCTGGAATTAATCAACCTCCTCCATGATTAAAGCTGGCAGTTATGGCCAAAATTCATGAAATGGACCATGGTATATATTTTGCATTATTTGAACACGAGACATTATAAATTTAGAGTGTTTCCATACTGTGTGTGATGAAACATTAGGGATGATTGTGAAAGATTTATAATCCAATGTATTTAAGGTATAGTTTAATCTAGTTTATTCAATAGAAAAGATCAAATTAATATTTTTTATTAAATATGTTGTTTTTAAAGTATAATTAATTAAGATAAGTTAGGTATCGAGATCAGCTAGATCAATACTTATAAATTACCTAACAATAACAAATGTGATTTGAACTTGTATCCCTAGAGGAGATACACACTCACTTCTTAACCAATGGGTCCAATTTTTATCAATAAAATGTTATTATATGCTATGAATTTTTCATTATTTTAGAATGAGATTGTAACATCCCGATTTTAATTATTAGTTGATTTTATTAATCAAATAATTAAATTGGGGATGTCGAATTAATTATAGGTGGGTACGTTAATTTCTAAAAGTTATTTGGGTAACCTAAAGTTATCAGGTTAAATTCAGAACTTAATCGAACTGGCCAAGGATAATTTTGCCCTTAATTACTTGATTTTCATTTCACTCTCCTTCCTTATTCTTTATTCTTTCACATGTGTGCATGTTAGAAAGGATTTTCACTTCTCTCATCCTCCTTTCCAACCCGCGGCTCCACCTTATCATTTCCTCATCTTTTTCATCAATTCAAGTCTAGGCAAGGCCAAATTCAAGTTCTACTTTCCTTCTCCTTCCTCAGGCAGCGTTAGTAAGGGTTGGGTTTCTTCATTTTCCACTTTCAAAAGGTATGGAGCCAAGAACCCACTTTGATCTTTGTTTATTGTCTTGAATCCCAACTCTTTAATTTGTTAAATTTCATGGAAATTAGGTTGTTTCAGGGCCAATTTAGTGTGTGGGCGGTCATGGGAACTTGAGGTTTCTTGATTCTTCCATTGCCGGTAAGCTTCGGAATGACCCAATTGTGATTCTAGTTTCTGTTCTTAATTTCAAGCTTCAATTCTAGCATTCCCATGGTCGTAGGTGCTTTCGAAGTCAAGTTCGGAGAGTGGGTAAAGTTGGGACTTTGTGGAAGTAAGTATCAAAACTCGTCGATGGCCGTTTGGTAAGTCGAAGCTCCAAACTGTTGTCATTTAGCGAAGTCGTAGTCATTAGTGGTGTTTTGGGTTGCCAAAAGGTTTGAAAATAGTTAGATTATATAGGGTAGTGATCAGTTAATTAATCAAAATATGTCGATTATATACAATGTAGGTTTTTGATTCTGGGACGTGACCGAAAGCCTGAAACGGTATTTGAGATCTTGGATTCTAGTTAGGGGAACATTTATATTTTAAATGTATGGATTATGAATGAATAGAGGATAGCTATGTATATATGATAATTTAATTGATGTGTTGATGAAAATTAATGATGATATGATATAGTAATTATGCTAGTAGCTTATCCCTTTTGATATTATTGTTGATTAGTTAATGATTATGAGATATGATTGCCTATTCTGTTCATCAGTTGTGGTATGATGGATTAATGATATGATGTGTATTGCATTGGGTTGCAATGATTAATATGATGATAATGATTGATGATGTATATGTTTATGATGAGTGAACAAGCTTGAGGTAACTTAATTGATGTTGTGAATTGATTATAATTGGTTTTTGGCATGCTACGCTTGAAATGAAATGAAATATGTGGACCCTTGGTGATGGTAACCAAGTGGCGACCCCTGGTGATGGTAATCACGTGGTTTATGGATGATTAATGTTTGTTGGTATAACATTTACATTAAAAAACGCTCACAGGATTACATAGGGCCTATGATGTCGACCTAGATCAGAGGGCAGCCTTTGGATACGCACAGACCATGTGGTGGTTTCCTTGGGATTCCACAGTCGTCTTGGATTGGGTTCAAAGTCGGCCCGCAACACCTGAGTTGAGGTGCTGCTGACACTAAGAGTGACTGGTGTTGTATTATGAGCGAGGGGTTCGGTACCACTAAAAATATATAATATATGTTGAGAAAGTTATAATACTGCAGTATTAATCCCATCAATAGAGTCAGATCCGCATGCATAAGCATTGACATATAGATCAAAATTGAAAAGTTGTGGGATAATTATTGATGATGATGATTTTGAAAGTGATTTAGTGAATTTGTAATGATGTTTGATTGTATTTTGGTTTATGTTAAATGACAACTATTGGTTTTATGACGAATTATAATAGTTAATGATTGATATGATTGTTGTTGGGACTGGATAGGTAATGGCATGAATTGAGGCTAAATCTAGTTCAATATTTGTCAATTAACATATATATGCTCACCCCTAAACCTTGTTTTCAGTAAACTTAGACAGAGAGGAGGAATGGTGATTTGCCATTATGAATGCAATGATGTTGATCCGGTCTAGATACCGGTCTCCAGGCTAAGATGTCATCTTGTCCGTTTAGGAAGGTAAACCGATATCACAGGTTAACATCCGGACTGTAAAAATACTGTGCTAGGCGTTCTCCCTCCACCGGTTTATCCGTGATGACACCTAGGACATCAGATAACCTGATCCGGTTTCATTATTCTATTATACATAACCGTTCACCTATACTTTGAGAGGATAAGTGGTTTTTCCGCTTCTCATGATTGATACCCTGCACAACGGAAAGTATCTATGTCACCCGTCAAAAGGTACAAAGTATAGCTAGAGGAGAGATACACGGAAAAGGCGGATCTTCCCCATTCCTGTGTCAGAATCGTACACTGAGCATTGAACTACACTTGATCGTACACTAAGCATTGAACTACTCTTGATGGTACGCTGAACACTGTATCAGAGTCTCCTAACCCCACTTGTGCCTAATGATTTATTTTCCATGCTCAGCTATAAATAGTCAATTTTCATGCACACACAAGGTTATGTTGTTCTAATTCTCTATACACTATTGCATTGCTCAAGTTCCCTCTAAGTTTTCATTCTCTTCACTGACTTGAGCGTCGGAGAATCTTCGCAGGTGGCACCACCTTTCGCCCCCATCAACGCGACAGCTTGGTATGAAGGATCTCCAGGACAACAAGACCGGACTCTCCCACTGAGAGGCCGAATTATAATACTGGATACCCATTGTACCGGTGTACAAACACTCAAATCTCAAACTTTTGTGCCTGGCTCCCAGTCTGGATCCTTGACCCCGGGCCAGACCAATTCAGATGTCTATTGAGAAAGACTAATGCACATGAACATAGTTGTGTTTTGGTGTAAACACGCACACACACATATATACGTTGTATAGTTTGGTGTAACCTTGAGCGACTCTTGATCATTGTATATATGTTTTGTTTAGTGGATAGGCATATGGTAACCTTATTAGAGGTATAACACTTATTTTGATACCTATATGGTCGTAAATATGTTTTGGTATTACATATGCACTTGATGATGATTTAGAGTTGAGTTAACCATTGATGGAGCTATGATGAATAAAATGATATCGATATGCCCGGGAGCTGTTTATAAGATGGTGACATTATTGAATTGGTAATGTGGGTAGGGTTGTGATTATTATGTTGCATGAGAAATGAATTGATAATGTGTATGCATGGCATGTTAAACTAGTGAAATTTCATGCATGATTAGGAACCGAATAGGCTAGATTAGGATCCGTGAGGTTTTGGAACCTTCAGATAGGCTTGATAACTTATGCATGTTAATTAAAGTATGTGAGAATTGGAATGGTTCAATTTGAATAGGAATTGATTACCGATCCGGACTGCTAAAAACCGCTAAACCGATACAAAAACAACCGAAACTGATCAAACCGAAACCATAACAAAATCGCTTTTCATGATCGGTTCGGTTTGGTTTTCGGTTCCACCTGTGGAAATCGAACCGAACCGCACCTTTGTATATTTTTTTGTAATTTTATCCAAAATGTATAATAACACTTTTTTTTAAAAAAAATATGTCCAGGTTACAGGAAAAACTAGAAGACTAAAATCTTGGCATTAACACTTAGTTTTTAATATTTATGTTGTATTTTACATTGAACCTTATTTAAGTAGTACTTTATTTATTTTATGTTTGAATTTGAATTGTTAAAAACTTGAGATATTTTATTTATTAATGATTTTGTCATTGTTGAAAATCTAAGATATTTTTTGAATTGCTATAATTATAATTTTCATTTGATTTTACAAAAATATAAATTGAAAAAAATTGAATAAACCGATCTAATCTGAATCACATTTGATCGGATCGGGTCGGATGATGTCATTCATTTCAACCGAACTGCAACTTAATAAAGTGATTGGATCAGATGATATTTTGTCTTAAAACTGAACTGATCCGGACCGCAAACACCCCTAGAGTTGATGGCTCAAATTGCTTGCAAATAACCTAAGCGCATTTCATTCATTTTTAAGGATTTTGGAGCGTGGCTCGTTGTTACATGTCATAAATGGTGTGTTTTAGATGATATTAAAGTTTGGTAGCAATTGGAGGTCATTTGGAGAAGTTAAGATGTGTGAAAGTTGCCTCGAGGCTAAAGTTCTGCATAATTTTATAGACTGAGTCTGATAATTGATTACGTAATCGATTACTAGAGGACCTATCTAAAATCCTACACAAACCCTTACAATAATCAATTACACTGATTACATATCAAGCACCCTAAATCTCTCATTTTAACTATGCAACCGTGGGGTTTTTGATTCCCTAAGCCTAGGTTAACCCCTTAGACACTTATAATGTCAAGTAAAGTCATCCTAGGTCGGATGTAAAATTTTAAAAAAATTTCCCTCACGTTTTTAATTAACGAAGCATTGGTGCTCACGGAAATAAAATTTATTTCCTATCATTTTATAATTTTTTTAAATAAATACATACTAAAGGTGTAATATTATATCATATTATATAATATTGTATAATATATTTATATCATCTTTTTTTAAAAATTTATAGATACTTACCAATATTTAATTTATAAGTAGAGAGACAGTAATACCAACAAGCTTTTAATTAACCCCGTTTCATCTTTATCCATGAAACCTTAATATAATTCCTTAATTTTATTTCGTAGTTTTTATTGTGTGTCCATTGAGACATCACTAGAAGTATCAAATGCACTATTTATATTAAATCCTTTAAATATATTATCTTAAGTATGTATTGAATGTATTTTTAAATAATTATTTTTGAATTACCTTAAGTATCAATTTTTTTTTCTGCCGTATAAAAGTATTAAATAGTTTATTTTCTAATAAAACTAATTTATTTTAAACTTTTTCCAAGCCTTATTTTAAGTTCTTAAAATATCCTTTAAATGGAATATCAATCACTTCTTTTTGCGAAACTTACTTTTTTTCTTTTTCTAACTCTGCTCTCATTGTGTGGTCTCCATGCTCTCCAACAATATCTATTCGTGATTTTTTTTTTCTTTATTGATGATAAACGGTTTTTCTTTTTGACACCCAACCTAATCTGTGTTCATTATTTCATTTCTGTTTGATCCAAATTCAATTTTTCTTTTTAAATTTTTGAAATCATTTTATGGCAACCTTTTTCTTATTAATCATATATATTACAACTTCTTTAAGAAAAGTGTGCTTAATGAGAAAAACACTAGCATAAAAAAAAAGAGGCAATAAATTAAAAACTCCGACACAACACTGGTTGTTGCGTCAAAGTGGAAGCAGAGACAAAAAAATCCTAATGCAACAAAAAATAAATGTAATGGCCAAAAACTTTGACGCAACAATCAACATTGAGTCGAAGTGGAGGCGAAAACCAAAACCCCTAATGCAACAGTTGTTCATGACTAAGTTCGACACTATGTAGCCTAGGACAAGTCTGGACTATATATCCTAGGACTAAAGTTCCGTTTAGTTTCCAGTTGGGAAAACGGAGTTGGGTAAATGGAGAAATTTAAGGGTTGATATTGATCTTTCACGTCGTTCGAGACAGTTAAAACTCCGTTTGACCGTAAGATTTATTTTTAAGGTTGATTTTGACCAATTCAACTTATTAACCAAACAGACTCTAAGTCTAATGCAATAACCAATTTTTTCCCCTCCACATTGCCTAACTAGGACCAAGTTCGACACTATGTAACCTAGGATTATGTTGGATGCAATGACTAGTTTTTTCTGTCTTCCTCCTCGTCTTCCTTCAAATTATTGTTAGACTTTTCTCACACAATACCAAAATGTTGGACGCAAGAATAAGTCAAGTTTTGGGAGAAACGCACAACATTGTGTCAAAGATTTTTGTATGCTATGAAAAAAAGTCCACCAGAATGTAATGTCTGTGTAACATGGACACTATATGGCGACTCTAAAATAAGATTTTCTTGGGGTGAAGATTGAATTTAGGAATTCTTCTTACAATCTGAATTTTAATATGCATTATTTATTCACAACTCTAGCATGTTATGATAATCATTTGATTTCATGAAGTTTTAGAAATATATAATTTTAGTTTCGTATAATTTCATAATTTTGGTCTTCAAATTTCAGGATTTTTCTTTCTTTTTTTTTCCAGATTTATAATATATTTTTGGAAATTTTAGATTTGAAAGAAAAAAGTTTAATTACAAAACTTAAAGTTCTAAAATTATAAAATTACACGTTACTAGAAATATAGTTTTTGAATTCTAACTTTTCAAATTCTAAAAGTTGGCCTTTGGGAATATAAGAGTTCAAGTTTTAAAAGAAAAAAATTAAATTCTAAAACTTGGATGTCTGAAATTGTAAAATCATATAATCAAATAATCATGTAAAAATAGAGTTTTAAAAATGGAATTAGGTGAATATATTATTTCTGAACAATGTTTAAAGAATTTGACCGATAAATTAGAAAATTATTTTTATCCAACACCAATTTAAAAATCCTATCAAGAATCAAATATTTCATTAATTGATGAAAACATTAGAGTGAATGATTAAATTAATTCCCATGGTTATTCTCTCATATAAACATTAGTCTTTTTACATAACAAAGGTTTATAAATATTCTCTTACATATTGTTCTAATTTACTTATAATGTTGAGTTCCAATATTAGAGTATGGAATGTCATTAAATCTTGGTTGGAAAAGAGTTTTATCGTTTATATTATTCATGTTTAGTTTATGGAGTTTAAATAAGGTGCATCAAATCAAAAAAAATAGTTTCTGAATTAAGTTTTCATTTATTTCCTCTAGTTATAATCAAGAGTAAATTCATTAATTGGTCCACCACTAAGACACAATTATACAAATAAACCCCATAGCTAATTAAATATACTTGTTAGTCTCCAACGAGTTTTGTTGTTGGACGAAAATCCAAAATGTTAATTTCCATTAAACACGTTAAAATATGTTACAAGTTGTTAGGTTGGCGATTAAATCCGATCACAACTTTTTAAATTAAGTCCAGGACAACCATTGCACTAGAACCAGTTATAAATTCTGTAGGTTATGACCGCCAGAAGTATATTGTTGTCAGTTTCTGAAACAGGGAAATAGTTTTCAAATACATGACAAATTTATCCACTAATCTCTACAGATTAGATTTGAAAAAAGAGCCAAAGGCATGATAAAGTAAATACAGCTTTAAAAACTCAATGCATTTCTGCATTTTAATAATTTGATTGAACTCATATTACTATAATGATGACAAACCAGATTTTAAGCCTTACTCTAATTATGCTACTGCATGCAAAAAAATATAAAGCCAAAAATAATGATCCGCACTAAATACCATAAAACTAAAGTTACTAAACATAGATGGCATAAGCATACTAGCCTAGAAAGACTACAAAAGGAAGCTATTGCAAGAAATCATTGGCCTGATTTTGGATCTCACGTACATGTACATGACAACAATTTAAAAAGATATAGCAAATTGACTACCAATTTGCCAATGCACATCACTAAAGCCTTACAATCACTGGTGTGAACTAGCTGCACAAACGCATGAAAATACACCCTCCTATCAGTATTATATATAATTTGCACCAGCACAAAAGTTCTTCATATTGCATCTGAACCAGCACCAGGACCTGTTGGCTACTGCACCGAGATGGCCTTCGGAGGAAGACAATGAAGGGGGTGTTTGGTTTTTGCAGTTGGGAAAACAGAATTAAGTTGAAATGAAAAATTTAAAGGTTGATATTAATTTTTCACGTCATTCGAGACAATCAAAAACTCTGTTGACCAATAGGATTAAAAAGCTTTCCCACTTAACGGAGAAAACTACAATGGAGACAAGTTGCCAAAAGTGCTGGAAGCCGACAATGACCTTGGTTTGGGTCATCCATGGACAATGGAAAATATTGCAGTCAGGGGAGCTAGGGAAAACAAAGGCAAATAGTGTTTTGGAATCTATATGGCACGCCCTTGATCATTTAACATCACATGTCAGCATATTTTAATGTCGTTTAACAGAAATTAATCTTTGAGACTTTTTTTTTTTTGGATAATTCTTTGAGACTTATTTGAATGATTGTGTTTGAGTGGTAGATCAATTAATGAGTTTACTTTATAATTTATTTTAATTCGGTCGAGTTTTGATAATAATGATTATAATAATCATGTGGCATTTAATTGTTTATTCATGTCCGTCTTCTAAATAGTTATTTGAGTGGAAAATTTATTCAGGGACTGATTTGTTTGATGGGCTTATGAATTTCTTTTATTTTAAGAACTGAATTGAAGCCTGTAATAAATGTTATGGTTCATAATTCACTTGCAACGGAGAAAACAAAAAGAGATGGAGACTAGGAACAGGAGATTGTACGGTATAGGTGAAGAATGCCAACAAGAATAGATGATTGCTTGTAGAAGAACATTAAAAAACGTCGGCAAGAGTCATTTGAATGAAAATATAATGTTTATTTAGTGGTGAAAGTGGAAGTGGCAAGGAAGAAGTCATACAATTCCACTTATTTTGCTAATAAATATTAACAAAGTAATTAACCACTATCCTTTGTTGAATAATGATTAAGAAAAATAGCATGTATAAAAAGATATATTTTAAATTATGTCTTTTACACTGGTTAATGACAAAATCAATTTGAAATGTTTAATTTTTTAAATTTGTTATCAATAAAAACTAATTTAAAAAGTATATTTAAATCAATTTTTCAATAACGGATTTAAAAGCCAAGTTTTTGTTAGTTTTATAATGGAAGAATTATTTTGAAACTGTTGCAAAGCATAAAAGGCTAGAAGAAAATGTTTAAAACCAAATCAAGACTTAAAATAAATGTAAAAAAGAAAAATTGACAAAAACAAACATTTGGAACCAATTGTATTGTAACTTTTCAAAACTTTTATAATTTTTTGAAAAAAAATAGCGACTCATTTTAAATTAAAAAGATAGTCGTAAAAAATCCTTTTTATCTAATAAAAATATGTTTTGAAAAAACTTGAGTGTGAAAAAAAAGATGGATAAAAATTATTTCCTTTGTCAGTTTTTTCTTTTTGAGTTTAATAGTATATCATTGTCGGATTGGAGAAGATAGACCTATAAAAGAAATTAATTAAAATACTCATACGAAATTAATTAAATTACAAGAGTCTCCTAGTACACACTCGATTTTGTCGTTCATCTTCTTTTCTTTTATTTTTTCCTATTATTCTTGTCACTCAGTTCATTCAAAAATTAAATAAAAAATGAGGCGTTGATACGAAGGTATGGGACCTTCCTTATACTCACACTCAACACTCACATGGCTGTGTTTTTGTTAGGCCCTGTGGGACGTGCACATCAAATTGATGTGGGTTCACATGAAAGCTTGATTTCAGCAATCATTATCTGCCCATTTAATAACCAGTTAAAAAATATAAAGTTGTAAAAATAAAAAAATTAATAATTAATATTAATTATTTACGTTATTCAAAACAAATTGTTAATCAAATCAATATTTAATTAGCTAATTATTAAACAGAATTAGATAATGTCTCAAATAATATATAGAATTAAAAACCATTCGATGATACTAACTAGATTACCGATATAAACATTATACATTATTTGGAGACACCATGGAGTTTTACATAACAATTTAAGCCAATCAACCCTGACCATATGATATAAATTAACAATCAACTAAATATCGTTAACGAAATCATTTCCGAATTTAATTATAATACACTATGGAAAAGATTATTAACCAATTTAAAATTATTTTATATATGACTTTTGTTCCCTCACGGGCCCAAATGACCCTGAAGGAAGTTCAACCTAAACGAAACTATATCCAAAAGTGTTGATGAAAACCAAAAAAGAAAAACCCTACCCTCAGAAAGCTAACTAGATTATGTTGATTATTACTCGATTGAAACACCTAACCAGGCCAAAACTAGCTTGCCACCCATGTCACCAACGTTCGATCCATCCCTTAATTATGATGTCAATAATCAATCACACTCTCATAATGACAATAATTAATAATCACCGATAAGTGCCAGTCATACCTTTTTTTTTTGTCCACTGCTTAAATCCTTTTATGATATATGACAATAATGATCCATAAATGCTATTTAGTTAAATGTCGTAAGTCAGGTGATCGATCCCCGACAGTAACAGCTACATAAGGAAAACCTTCCTAAGCAAGAAGGTTCAGGACATCCCAGATAGAACTTGAAACAGTATAGAACCTGCTACCTAGGGTTGTATTAAGAGAAATGTCATAATTCGAGATCAGCAACAAGGACGTAAGCTTTTACTATAAAATTGAAATGCTTTCGATTTTGACATGGGATCCAATAAAAACTGCCATGTATATGAATTCTAATTTATTTAAAAACCTGTGACTTGGTTTGCGGTTTTCATAATCCAACTTGATGGTAACAATAACAAGCCAAACATCTAGCAAGACCTGACCATTACTGGTATGTTCTCTGTACAAAAATACAAGCTAATCAAATGCAAATATGCCAACAAGCCTCAACTCAACATAATTGTTTGGAAAGTACTCTGCTTTCGTGAACTGTATGCACAACACGGACCTAAAAAAATTGCTAAAAGGGGGGATCTAATACCTAGACCGATGAGATTTGTATCCCTAAAATTGTTTGGTAAAGAGATGCAAGGGATTAAAGTCATGGAGAAGAGTACTAAGCCCTTGGATAGCGTGAGCGCCCCTTCTTCTTTAAGAATTCAGGGATCTCAACAAAACTACCATCAGTGAAAGAGGAAGGTCGCCGATTGATTCCAATGGTATCTCCTTGGGAGAGTTGACTGGCCTGCATTTTGGACAAAAGGCAGAATTGTGGGTATTGCATTAGATAGGGAAGGAGGGACTGGAGATGTAGTTCAGTAAGCTAAGCCATACCTGTATGGGCCTCCCTTCACTTTCCTCTTGACGCTTGAATCCAGTTGCAATTAATGTTATGCTTACCTATTTGAAACCAAATTACGCAGGAAATATAACATTAAGGACAACACAACACGGCTTTGAAAAAACAACAAATTAGTACAAGATTAACATAACAATACATATCTTAAGACGGAGAATCAAAGTTTTAAGAGTTAACATTTTTTTTTTTGGTGATTGAAAGGGGCCCAAACTAACAGCCTCTAAACAGAGGCACTTTACAGTTATCAGCTACAAAGCATAAAGCAGCAAAGGGGGAACAAAATAGAAGATCTTAAAAGTCAGTAAGCATAGAAACAGCAAGCTTAGCAAAAATATCAGCAAGGCTATTTCCTTCTCCGTAGGAGTGTTGCCAGACCACCTCATTGTAAATAGTATGATAGATATAAGTACATTGCTTGTAAAAAAAAAAAATTCTAACTATCATGGCATTTCTGTTTGTATTCAACAGAATATGTTAAAGAGTAAATTAGACTCTCATCCTGAGATGGGATTCTATTTGTACGGCTTAGTTCCCACTTGTCGAGTGCTCTTAAGAGATGCTTAAATCACATTACTTATCTTGCCCTTCCAATTTATAAGTTACACTCCCCTCCAATTAATAGGTGACTATATGCCACACTTCAATCCATTTTAATATAAATAGAGGACATTCTTTTCTTGCTCTATGATTCTTAACATTATCAGCAGCTAATATTTCTTCAACATAAATAACACAAACAGAATGATGAGAGGAGTATGCTAAAAAAATTAGAATTTCATATTGGTTGCTGACTAGCCTTTGAGAAAAATAGCTTTCACTGAAGCCATTTTAAAATTATTTTATGGACTTATGTTAATCACATACCCATTGCATCATTCTGACTTTATCCAGGAATTATTGCAGTATTATTGCTGTGTCTTGACTCTGGAGCACACTGGACCGAGGTAATATTGCCAAATTCATTTCGAATTCTAGAGGTAGAGGATATTGACATAACATATAGTTGTTCAAATAAATATCATGTAAGGGATTAAATAGTTTAACTTACTTGACCACTGAGTGATGGATCTATTACAGCTCCAAATATTAAATTAGCAGTAGGGTCCACAAGGTCATATATAACTTCTGCTGCAGCATTTACCTGTAAATGATAATATTAAAAGTCACAACATACTAAAGGACCATATTAAAAAGAATTGAGTACGAATAATTTCATGGATAGCAGATCGCGAAGTAGGTAGCAATTCAGATTTCAGAAGGTCAACTCTTTGCTCACAGCATGGATACCAATAGCAATTCAGATTTCATAAGGTGAAGGTAATCCCCATTCTATGAGCTAGCTTTTAGAATTAAGTTAAGCCAATAACATGGGACTTATAACACAACACACCCCCTCAACTCACAATCATCTCGATCATGTAAGGTTCAAAGAGGTCCTAGCTTAATTCAGTATAGGTTGCTCCCTAGCAATTTCCCAAAACCATTAGATGACCCAGAACCCAAAGGAAAAAAAGAAGGAATTTCTTCAAAGTAAAAACGAGAGAAAGAAAGAGGAGGAAAACATCATATACAAAATTGAAACAAATATCTAGCAAAGATAGAACTGTATGAGCAAGAGGGATAGCTAGATACCTCAAACAAGGTCAGATCACTCCCACCAGTTATGTTCCATACAATTCCAGTAGCCCTCTCTATACCAATATCCAGTAGAGGTGACTGGATAGCATTTAATGCAGCATCTCTAGCCCTTGTTTTCCCTTCAACACAAAAAAGAAGCTTGAAAATATAAATTTCAAATTTCAATAGTATATATGCAACTATGGATCAGACAGAATATGCTCTCATCAAATCATGACCCTCCCCTTCTTTCCCTATAAAAAGAGAGTATGCCAATAATAGGATATATATATATATATATATATATATATATATATATATTAATAATTACTAATTAGTCACTTAGCAAAAGGTGGAGTAAGGAGGGTAAATTTTTTATGCTAAGGACCATTTATGCACTTTCACCATCAATATGTGTGCTTCTCCAGAATTTATAGGATGACACTGCCTTCTACAGATATTATATAATTTTCAGTAAGCAAAACAGAGGTTTAGTAGCAGTCAACAGCCATATATTAACTTCAAGAACTTAGTCTAGAATGAGAGGACTATTAGGATTTACTCCTCAGTAAACAATGAAACTTCTTTGGCATCAACTAAAGTATCTTGTGATTTTTTTTATTCCTCTCAAATACTATTCTTTAAGTTCACTCAATCTTAATTTCAATTTGAAACACACACACACACACACAGAAGGAAAGAGGGGAAGGGGGGACCACGGAGGTTAGGCATGCTGATTTGAACATTTTATTTTCATAATTTCCTCATAAATTTCAAAAGTTTTATCTCTTTAATTTTTCCTGTCTAGTAAATAGAAGCCTCATTATTTAATGGTTCTTTTTCTTGTGTAACATGATTTCATCATTGTTTAACAATGATAACATTTTATTATTATATTTATATTCATATTCTAAAATTTACTTAATTTTTTAAAAAGTTGTACAATGCATGGACCATGGGGAACTGGCTAGTTATTTGGGTCAAATAGAAGATCGGGATTCAGGAGGGCAATGCATCTCCATCAGCAGTTCCATCCATACATACCAGTTGCAGTTCCTATCCCCATAAGTGAAGAACCAGCATTGGCCATTATGGCTCTAACATCAGCAAAGTCTACATTGACCAATCCTGGTATCTGCAATCAATTAACAAAATTAATGAACATTAATGATTTTACAAACACACACCGTCACCTTTGAAACATGGGAAATATAATCAGGACATCTTATTAGTGGGATGGCAAGAGTATGTTTTGCCTATATGGATCCAAATTTATAACAAAAAATTATATAAACTCTAGCAAATAAAATAATACTAACATGTAATTTTGAATCAAGACCCCAAACAACTTAACACCCACAAGTTGCTTGGGTAGGAACCACATGTAGTCGAAACAAATAAAGACTACAAAATACTTTTTTTTGAATAAGACAAAATTATTTGTAAATTTGTTAGGTTTTTTGTCAACAGAGGGAATCTAACTCATGACTTTCTCCCTCTTTTCTGACTCCTTTATCACTAGACCACCTTATCACGCCAAGATTACCGCAACATACTTAATGTTTCCTTTTCATTCTTGCTTACCTTTTTACTCCTTTGCAATCAAGATTTCATGAGAAGGAAAAAAAAAAACAAAGCAAGATATTTGTTTGCATTTGAAGATCTTAATGATTCCATACCGTAATAATATCAGATATACCACGAACACCTTGTCGAAGAATATCATCAGCCAAATTGAATGCTTCAGTTACAGGGGTATTTTGAGAAACTGCGGTGAGCAGCTTGTCATTTGGAATAACTATCAGTGTATCAACATTATCTCTTAAGGCTGCAATTCCTTCTTGTGCTTGAACTGCCCTTCGACGTCCTTCAAATGAGAAAGGTGTTGTGACAATACCAACAGTCAATATACCCATTGATTTTGTGATACCAGCAATAACTGGAGCTCCACCAGTGCCAGTTCCTCCACCCATTCCAGCCTGTACAAATGAGTTTTAAGTTTTTTAAGTCAATGGAGCAATAGCAATAATGAAACAATTTACCAGAATTTCATGCGTGCCTACTCCCAATTTTGAAAAATCAACCCATTAGAGAATTTCAAGAGATCAAAAACCTCTGGTTCTTCATTTCCTATAGCCATAGGCATTCTATATCAGTAATCAAAATTCAAAACAATAAAGAATTTCCCTCCTAACATTTAAAAAGAAACACTCAAGTTATTTGCAATTGCCGAGGTTTCAAATTTTAGAATGTTAGAACACCATGGCCTATTCCTCCATGCACAAGATATCACCATATCCTTTCTTTTTCTATAACAAAAACATGCATTACCCCATCCAACTTCAAGTTATGATTTCACAACATATATTTTGGCATCATAATAGACCATATAACATAAACCATGTCAAAATGCATGCTGCTAAAATTAAAATCCATAATGCAAAACCACAATGCAGTTATCAAAAGCTACAACTGAAAAAGTGGTTGGTTAAATGAACATACTGTAACAAACACCATGTCAGCTCCATAAACAGCCTCTTGTATAGATTCTTTGCTTTCTTTGGCCGCATTCATGCCAATCTCAGGGTTACCACCGGCACCAAGACCCCGCGTAAGCTCTTGACCAATTTGCAAGCGGTTATTAGGAAAAACAGGGGACATCCTCATGGCCTGAACATCAGTATTCACAATCCAGAACTCGACACCATTCATCGAACTCTCAATCATGCGGTTGACCGCGTTTGACCCTCCTCCACCCACGCCAATGACTTTGATTTTCGCTTCATTGTAGTTACTCGGCGAGGACTCGGCTTCGACGCTTTCATCCACAACGTTTCCACCTGAAACGTCCTTTCTCGGCCTAGGGTTGTTCAATGCAGTGCCTCCTTCTCCTCTAAGCATCGAAACCTCAGGGTGCAGATCCAGGAAAGGATCTTTGCTATGGTAGGGGCTGATGCTGTGGGAATTCGCGGAACACTTCGGTTGGAAAAACGAAGCACACTTGCTGCGGCTCGGGAAACCGTGCCTGGCCTCTTGCATTTTCAAGAAACAGGGTTTGTGATTGTGGTGGTAGTGAGTGTGAGTGTGGTTATCTGAAATTGCTCTTCCTCCAACCACCGCCAGCACACCCGCTGAATTTCTGGCGTTCGACGGTGCGAAACACGCCGCCATTTTTTCACCGTACCGGAATTCGCGAGGGAAAAGTGGAAAAAGAATAACGGAAATTCAACACGCGAACGTTGCAACTCGCACGGAATTGTTTCTTCCAATACCTATCGGTTAAAATAAATTAATTAATTAAAATAGCGAATCGATGATATTAACGGTGAAAGAAATAAAGAATAAGAGTGAATTAATCGGAAAAGATAATAGAGTGGAAATTAAGAGGGAAGAGAGGGGCAGAGAGACCTGAGATAATTGAAAGGAATTGTAGCATTTGAGTGAAGTGAGTGAGTGAGTGAGAAGGAAAAAGTGGGAGCGATATTATATTTTATTTATTTAATTTTAATTTTTCTTGTTCTTAGTAGAAGCGTTCTTTCGCCATGTTTTATTGATAAATGAGAAATGAAAATGGTCCGCAAGAGTTGTGTGTGTATTTTGTTTCGGTCTCCAACGTAGGATTCTGATGGGCACAGCTTTGGAATTGAAAACCCTAGTCGGCGAGGGACTTTCCTTTCAACAATTAAAATCTTTTTCTTTTCTCTCCCAAAAATATATACAAAACTAACAAATTTTAAAGTATAATGAAGACACACACGATAATAATAAAGTTGGGGAAAAAATATATAGTAGAATAAAAAAATATTAGAAGATAATCATATGAAAGATATATAAATCCACATCTTGAAATTATATAAAAAAATAAATCTATCTATTAAGCATAAAAGGAAACCGTCTCATCATTCTTACTATAAGCATTTAGGCGTCCTACTTGCAAACTATACGTTATAGATATCATCGAAATGGTATGATAAGAGAAGCAAATACAAAGCAAGCATGTCCTAAAAAGTGGAGAAACATTTGAAAAATAAATTAGTCTATCTATTAAGAATATAAAAATGTATGAAAGTAATTGTTAGTATTACCATTTAGGACAAATGATATCTATCTATTAAGCATAAAAGAAGAGTGCGAAAGTCATTCTTACTATAAGCATTTAGGCGTCCTACCTGGGAAGTATAGGTTATGGATAATATTGAAATGGTATGTGTTCACACACAGAAAGTAGGCACAGAAACCATAGAGAATTCCCCTAGAGATTAGGTTTATTATCTCTCTATGATGTGTCACTTGAGTTACAATATGAGCCTCTAGGTTGTATTTATACATTTGTACAATAAAGGAAAGAGGGGAATCTAGGCCCAGACCTAATAAGGGAAATAACCGCTTCTGGTGGGATAATGGAGAATCATTATCTGCTAAATAAAAGGGATGAGGGGGTACCGTGGGACCCCCTCTGACCAGGGAGGTAACAGTATGGTAAGAGAAGTGAAGACAAAGCAAACATGACCTGAAAAGTGGATTAAATTTTAAAAAACAAATTAATCTATCTATTAAGAATAAAAAAATGTATGAATGTAATTGTTAGTATTGTTATCAAAACCAAATCGGTTTGGCCGGTCCAACCGGTTGAACCATGAACCGCTTAGGTGGCCGGTCCGGGTTAATTCTTTAATACTACCGGTTTAATGACCGGTCCGGTTCTAAAAACATTGATTGTTAGTATTATCATATAGGACAAATGATATATATCTGTTAAGCATAAAGGAATAATGTAAAAGTCATTCTTACTATAAGCATTTAGGCATCTTACCTGGGAAGTATGTGTTATGGTTATGATTGAAATGGTATGGTAAGAGAAGCGAATACAAACCAAGCATGAAAAATTTAAAAAATATATTAATCTATCTATTAAGAATATAAAAAATGTATGAAAGTAATTGTTAGTATTACCATTTAGGACAAAGGATAGTTGTATAAGTATTTTGTTATACCTAATTCAAGTTAGTAAAGACCTCTCGGTAGACAACATTTGTAACATTCCTGGTATTTTAATAAAAATTATGGAGAGTGGAAAATATTAGCAAATGTTTTAGAGATTTATTTAATGTTTGATCTGCCTGAAACGGGGTCAAGGAATCCTGTGTCGGGCCGGTCTCAGAGGTGAGGACCAAACAGTGTTGAAGATCGGTTGTGCAGGGGAGAACGGTCAAAGACGTGCTGTCTTGTGACTGATGCTTATCCGGTGTGCCTGGAGTGGTCTTGGATTAACCGGTGTGAGGAGAACGCCTAACTCGGAATTATAGTCCGGATCAACCTCTTGTATGGCTGAGGCAAACGGATATGCATAACCAAGGTATAAGGACGGATGAAGTGTCCGACCTCTCAAGCGTTAGCTCGGATTACCGAGGTGTGGGCACTACGCCTGGACACCGGTTGGCCGGTATCCAGCTCGGATCGATACTCTTATGAAGTATTGGACAGTTACGAATAATTAAACATTGCGAAAGCAAATAAGCGTAGTTAGCCGGTAATTATAAAAGAATCAAATGAGATGAAATTGATTAAAAACTTTTAATGAGAATGCAAATGAAATAGGGGAAAAGGCTGTCTTGCCCCTGAGCTTTATATAAAAGGAAATTCTCTCTTTCTCCCCTCTTCATTATTTACGAACTACTTCTTCTTTTGGTCTGCCTCTCCTTCTTCTTCATTTTCTCCTCTCTCGTTGCTGAATTGCATGTCCCAGAGGGGGACTCCGTTCGTGTTAAAGCTTCAATCGAACCTCATTCCTGTGATCGTGGCCTCAAGGTGAGTCCACTGATCCGTTTTATTTGTGGCTCCTTATCCTTTTCGTTTCTCGGGTAGCCAAGGGCCATGCATGGCTGTATTCGAGTCCGTTCTCCACTCCTTTGGTGAGTGTGAGCTCAAATGTGGCCTAAGAGCTGAGGGCATTGAGTTAACGGGTTTTTACATTCAATGCCCAGAGGAAGGGACCGACACCGAGAGCAGATCATCAAAGCGTGGAATCGAGGTAAGGGGGTGTTCGGGTTATGATTAATTAGAATAGGATTTACCTCTTATCCTCGCTGTTGAATGGTATGAACAGGGTAAGAAAACGATATTGAATGTTGTTGTGTGCCTATGTTTGTGTATGTGTGACTGTGTACACCGATCAGTTGAGGATCGGGTGTGTGGCTGAGTTGATTATGAAATGAGCTTGAAATATTTAATGTTGAGATGATCGGTGTTATAATGTGAATCCGGGTTTGACAAGCAGGTCACCCGAGCGATGAGAAAGTGATGTTAATGGCCAAGTTTGATATGTGAAATGTGAACTGTATGTATAACTATGTGGTGTGGGATGGCCGACGGTATGTTATAGCCCCTCATTTCCGGTTCCCGTGGTTTTTGTGCCCAGTTGAGCTACCCAGTGGTCAAGTAGGACCCAGTGGTTGAGGTGGAGAGTCAAGCAGGACTCTGTGAACCAAGCAGGGTTCACGGGGTGTCAAGTAGGACCCCCAGCTGAAGGCCGATCCTTTAGTATCCGGATACTAGGAGTCAGATTGCATGAGAGTCAGTGGTGATTATTGATGAGTTTGATATATTTGCTAAGTTAAGTGGATGTGTTCATTGTGTGTAATGTGCTATAATTTCCGAGTGTGACTCGATAAATCTCCGAGTGAAAATTTAATATATTTGATGAGTATGAATTGTTATCTTTACTGAATGCTGTTGTTGGGTTGCCGAGTGAACTACTACGATTTTCGAATGAGACTTATATACATATATATATTTAACTTGTTAAATTCTACTCTATATTAATTATGATGCCAAACACTCACCCTTGCTATTATTTTAATTTAGTAACCAGTGACAGGGAGGAAGCCAGAGCCATGGAGTCGCGCCAAGGGGGAGATCGATGCCAAGGCCCGAGTGATTTTGAGTGATTGTGTAGAGTATATGTGTGTGTAAGGAGTTTTCGAGTGTTTATTATTATCTGTGTGCTAACTTAATTTGAATCGGATGCGAATTTATATTTTAAAATACATGGATCTTTATGTTTTCTTGTTTGCGGTGACAGCTCATTAACTAGCGGATTCATTCCTGAGTGGGGGATAACCGAGGGACCCCCTTCCGGGTGGAAGGTTGGAATGTCCCGAGTGGGATTGGTTGGGAGAGAGTTCCAAGTGAAGAAAGTGTGTAAAGATTCCAAGTGAAGAAGGTGTATCATGATTCCGAGTGAAGAGATGTTGGATGGGTCCGAGGGGAATCTGAGTTTCTTCTGAGGGAAGTAAGGATAGGGTATTCACTGAGTGAGGATATTCAGAGAAGCGATAACCGAGTGAAGGAGGTTGAGTTATCCCCGAGGGAGTTGTGACCGAGCTAAGCTTTCTGAGTGAGGGGTAGTAATGAGTCAAGTGTAGAATGTCCGAGTGAGTGGAAGTTGAGTGTTTTTCGAGTGAAACCCTATTGCCGAGTAAACCATTTTACTGAGTGAATCCCCATGTGAGTCCACATATGTGTCTTGTTCGCTTAGACTTCAGGTGTGGCATTCGCTCAAGCGAGTCGGTACTCGCCTAAGCGACTCTCAGATTTCGCCTAGGAATTTTGGGGTCTCGCTCAGGCGAATGACCCCTGTCCCCTTCCTCTTCTTTTGCTCCTTCTTCTTCTCCCTCTGTTTCAACTCCATTTTACCGAGCGGATGTTATTCTACGTGCACTCTTATTATCATTTTGATTGCATCTAAGTGAATACTGTTTGTTATCAAGACCGAGTAAAACCATTTCCGATCGGTTATTATTTTAACATACTTTTATTTAAAGATTTATTTTAGAACGGTTTGTTCATACTGAGCATGATTTTATGTATCTAAAAGAGGTAAATATTATCTTACATCTAGACTCAGTGGATTAAATGTTAAAAGAAGTAAATACTAATTCATAATAAGATACAAATTTTATTCAACGCGAAAAATTTATTGTGAAAATAATCTGCCGTACGTAAATAAAAAGGTAAATTAATCTAGGATGTTACAACATTAATAGTATGTCCTTCAGTCACATTTTCATGATTTTCCAATAGCACTCTTAATCCTTATTTTGACCCGACTCTTGAGAATGCAATGTATAGTTGGCCATGTGTGAAAACTGGTCGGGGTAGGTAAACACCAACATTGGAGAGAGTTTGTCCTTGAGATTTATTGATAGTCATTGCAAATGACACAATCAACGGAAATTGTCTTTGATTAAATTTGATAGGAAGAGTTTCAGTTGAAGGAGTCATTGTCATCCTAGGAATATGGACTACATCGCCAACATGGGTTCCAGTTAACACTTGACATTGAAGAACATGTTTCCCCATTCGCTTTACTTGCAATCTTGTACCATTACGCAGGCCTTGAGATTGATCTATGTTTCTCAACAGCATGACAGGCACCCCAATCTTCAAAGAGACCTTATGAAGGGGTAGTCCTGAGCAATTAATTGCATTCAAAATGTCTGGGGTAAAAGTTTCTAATTCAAAACTGGAATGTTTTTCGTCCATACAAAGACTATCTGAACTAAAGTAAATTTTTTCCTCTCCATAAACCTTATCCATCATATAGTTATTGACATTAGAAACAATATCCAATGTGGGAGCAAGAATACATCTTTCTTTGAAATAGCCTTCGGTGGACATTTCTGTTGAGATTGATGGATACACAAAAGAAATCAAGTCATCTAACGCAGATTTAGAAGAAGATATTAAAATATCCTGTGGTATTTCAACCTCAGATTCTCCTTCAATTGAATCTCCAATCAAACCATCTTCGATCCTAAGAAGTCAAGTGCTGAACTTTCTTATTTCAGATGACCCATTTGAGGTACTACTTTGGATGAGTCGCATGTTTTCAGATAAGGTCAACACTCCACAAAAAGACCAAAGGTAAGAAGAGTTGATTGTTGCTTGACATATGTCTTGCCTTGATCCTTTTGGGATTACCGGTAAGATTTGTCTAAAGTCACCCCCAAGAACAACAACCTTTATGACATGATATTATAAACCTTTTATTCTAAGGGAAGAAACAAATATATCCGGAAAAGTGATGATAATGACAATTTCAAACAAACAAATAAGAGGGTTCAGAATTAACATACCGGGTTAGGATCATCCACTGGAGCTTTACCTATGCTCATCTGAATACACAAAAAATGAAAATCAAACAACAGTCATGAAATATTTTATCACATATAAAGGTTAAATACAAAAAAATAACATGCAACAAATAATATGAATCTTGATTCTATATATATATAATCTAAGACCTTATAACTTATCAAATATTTGATGTCAATAACAGGAAATATTCTCTGCATTTTCTTTCATTCTATGCGTTGAGTAGTTACAAAAAATAAAACACATGATATAAAAACACTACGCTGGCATGTGAAGAACATTTACAGGAAACTAAGAATTAAGCTTTGAAATTTATTAGTATACTTGATACGGTTATATAGGGATATATATATATATATATATATATATATATATATATATATATAATCTAAAACCTTATAACACATGATAAGAATGAAACTTCTTGAAAAACATTTAACAGCAACATTCATATAGTTAGAATATATAAGAAATGGTCTTAAAATGCATACCTTATCAACTGAAACACCACCAAGTGATGGAGATTTCCCATCCTGCACCTGAAAAACGAATACCATAGCCGATTATCCATTTCACATAATCTAATAACAACTGATAAAAAAACTCAAAATAATACATACCTTATGAAGTAAAGAAGCATCAAGGGATGCACATTTCACATCTTGCACCTGAAAAATGAATGTCATTTCTAATCATCCAATCCACACAATGTAACAACCACGATTCAATTTTACTTTTCAAACAACTGAGAATAATGCATACCTTATTAAGTGAAGGACCACCAAGAGATTGAGATTTCTCATCTCACACCTGAAGAAAAAAAATGCAAACAGAATTAAACAAAAGAAATATATCGTCTTTGTTGATGCACCATCAATAAAAGGACCTTTCCCCTAAACCATCGGAAAAAACATTACCATTGTAAACGACCACCGTCTCTTACAATGCGTTAAACAAAAAACTTTTTGTTGAAAAAAATGGAAACAGAATAAGAAAAAAGAAACAAACCTTTTTTCGTGAAGCATCATCAACATATGGAGCTTTTCTCTCCGTCATCTGAAAATTAAACACAATCATAGAGGGAAAGAGTTTCACAGAGGGGAAATTCCTGTTTATACGGAAACATGCAAACAAAAATTAAGAAAAACAAAAAGCAAATAAACATACCGTGTCTATGCAAGGAAGCACGGTCTTCATCATAGAGAATGTGATACCCGAAACCCAAATTACAAATTCCAATTAATTAACCTAAATTTTTGAAATAAATTTTTCACATTTAAAGAATCATTTAGAAATTCGTAATTTAAATTCTGAGGTCATGTCAAAATTGATAAATGTGAAATATTATCATACATACTAGTCGTGAACGGATAAAACATAATACATTTATATAGCGGAAATGATATATAAGATTGCAGTACGAGGTACATAATAATATTGTTACAACACATTAAAAGTCAAAGTCCAAGCAATAAAACATAAAAGTTTCATCAATTTCACCACTCGTCATTCTGTGAAGCATGCACTGTAAAAATAATGTAAGAGTGAGATAGAATATAGATTAAATATAAAATAAGTAAAATTACACAAACACAATCAACAAACAATTATGATATGATGAATATGTCAAACAAGGTCATTTACATTTAATAATCTTTAATTTAGCCAAATGATGTCATGTTGGATCCATTTTGATTTAGTGGGAATACTGTAGTAAAAAGTCTCATAGAGACACAAGTAGGACTTAGCATAAGGCCACAAATCCATACCCTTCGTAGTGCTCAAGTACCAAAGTACACAAGTAGGACTTAACATATACCATGAATCCCTACCCTTCATGGCGTTCAAGTACCGAAGTACACAAGTAGGACTTAGCATAAACCATGAATCCCTACCCTTCATGGCGCTCAACAAAAATAAGGCTTTAACTCATCATAGAGTAAACCCCCACCAGGGCCGGCAATCATGGAACCCTTAAATTCCATGGTGCGTCCAAATGCTTATGATGCATGAATGCCTTTAATTCTCTTTATCAATTTAACATACCATGATATCAATACTTCCATAATCACTTGAAAGCCATAAGTCCTCAAAGGACACATCACATATATCAATTCTCAAAATCATGGATTTACAGTTCATCAACATATCTCAATAAACCACAAGACATTCATGTATACATTAATTTAGTCATTCATAATTATTCATCACAAAGATATACATACTGTATGACATTCATATGACACTCAATAACATCCTTAATAATCAATAATCCATCAATAATTCATAAATAAATCATTACCCGCATGGAAAATATCATTTTCATCCATAATAATCATCATAGGTAAATTTCAGAAATTTACAACAGCAACATACATTAGTAAAAAGGCCATAATGTGAGCAAATCAAATCCTTTTTAAGTAATTCCACTTTCTGTAGTTTCATAACAAAATTATCTACAACATTCATGAAGACCATAATTTTAAAATCCAAACAGAAACATCACATAATCACATAATAGTCAATAGGTTATCATTTTCATTATCACCAATTGTTGGAAAATTTACTAGTTTGACAATCTTTAGTAAATTAGCTATAACTCATGGTATAAAAATAATTTTTTAATGAGGCCAAGTTCTGTGTTTTAATAATTCCATTATCTATAATTTTTATGAAGACCAAAAATTCCAAATCCAAACAGAAAAATCACAAATTCATAGTATACTAAATTATCTCAAAGAAAGTAACAAAACGTATATATATTGTTAAATTCAACGTTTCTGGAGCTACAAAAATAATTTTGGTATGAGACTAGTTCTAAATTACTCATAACACAAATATATAAAACTTTTATGAAGATACTAAACACTAATTCTCATCACAAAATTCCCAGTTTTAAAAATACAAATAGTGATTCACGTCAACAGGTTTTTAGCATGAACATGCTTTTGTATTTTAGGTATAACTAGAGCTACAAATATCCTTTTAACTTGAAACCACTTTCTATTGATCCATAACATAAATATATACAATTTTTATGAAGACATCAAAGTCTAAATATGTATTTATAATTCCCAGAATTTCAATATTTACACAAAATAGAAGGTACATATTCCAGAACAGACATACTTTAGCATTTTTGCAATAACTCAAGCTACAGGCATTCAAATCATGTCATTAAAAGCTCAAAATTCATATAACCCATATATCTACAACTTTGATGAAGAAATAAAAGTCAAATTCACAAGTTTTCAGCTTTAAAATTAAGTAACAAGTTACGAAAATAAATCTGGAAATCCTAAAACACCATACAATTCTACTCATTCCATATTTATTCACAACCCTATCCCCTCTTACCTTAATGGAGGATCCTAAAGTGGTTGAAAGTGTTCTCTTATTGTCCTAACTTTAAATCAAGAGGGACTTTGATGGATAAAATGAAAGAAAATGAGAGAGACTTGACTAACTTTAGCTTGTTCTAAGAATTCAAACTTGGGAACAAGATGTAGTAATGGTTTAATCATGCAAATGACAAGTGGGGGACAAGCTTTTCATAATGGGATTGTAGTGGGATGTTAGGTACATTAATTATGGTGATAATGGAGGTTTTAGGTGAGAAAAATGAGCTGGATTGTTGACCATTTCTGCAACCTACATAATGTAGCTTGTATGATTGAAGTAAATATCAATTCTGACACTGTTTCGTTATTTTGGGCATATCTCTCTCATCTTAATGAATTTTAACAAATTTGGTCTTGTTGGAAAGATAAGACAACGAAAAATAACTTTTTAGTTTACCACTTTTCAAATTCGGACTCTAACTAGGCATTAAAATATGTACAAGATGATATGATTGAAGTAAAATATCAATTTTGACCCTGTTTCGATATTTTGGGCATATCTCTCTCATATATTAATGGATTTTAACAAATTTGGTCTTGTTGGAAATCTAAGCGAACGAGGAACAACTTTGTAGTTGACGATATTTCCAAATTCAGACTCTAACTAGCAATTAAAATGTGTACAAGATGATGCATTTTGAGTGGAGTATGTGGTAATTTGATGAGAGTAATTGGAAAAGCCAGAGAAATTAATAACTAAGGAAATAGGTAATAAGTTATTTGATTAACTTTTACCTAAGGTATAAAGTTAAAATTATTTACCATGGTAAAAGATTAAATTGAAGATGTTGTCCTAACCAAAATTTATGTAGAAAGTTGAGATAAAATGGATAATATCATTGATGGTCTAAATCAAAATGATTATACATAAGAATGAAATTTTTAGGATGTTACAAAGAAGGATTCCGAAAATAGAATATGGAGAAGGAAAAGATGCAGGGAACAGAGAGGCAAGGAGAAAAAAATGAGATTATAGTAATGCAGGGAACGTCTCGAATCTAATGTATAGAGAGAGTGAGAAAAAAACGTAACGGAAAAGGAAGAGACCGAGAGAGCGAAGGGACACGGAGAATACCAAAGGAAAGAGAGAAGCAGAGGGAAAGAAAACGAAAAGTTTGATTTGCTTCTAAAATAAAAAATATATTATACATTATTATTATTTATTTATTTTAGAGTTTACTTAGTAGAATAAGTAAGGAGGAGTTTTAGAGGGAAAACGGGTGCACCATAGAGTGACACCTGTTAAATTCCACCATCAAGGAAATCTTTAAAAACTGTCTTTTATATTAGATATAGATTAGTATTTGTGTTTATTAAATGTAAGAAAAGTCTTAAAACATTAATTCTACAAGTTTTTTTAAATATTTAAATATATTTTTATTCTCGGTAAATATGATATCTGCCCCTATAATTTTTTTATAGTTGTTTTATTTCAATTTTTATTTAATATTACTATATTTAGTTTTAAATATAAGTAAAAGTAACTACTTTTATACATGTGTTAAAAATAATAATTAGAAATAGTTATTTACATTAATGTTATCAGAAAATTGATGTAATATCCTAAAATACCCATAGTCTCATATATATATATATATAATGAATACATATTTAGTAGACAAATATTTAATGTTAAAAAAGTATAATTTTACCTATATTAGAATCAAAGATAATATATTTTTAGTCTTTAATATTATGTTTTTAGTCTCTCATGATTTTTTTTCAGTCTCTCATAACATTTTTTAGCTTGTAAAATTTTTTTACTCCTTCCACTTAATCACCACCCTTTCACCTCATCTGAACCACCACTACCACTGTCATTGAACCATTGTCACCTTTCCATTGAACCACATCACCTATAACCCTCCACGACTACTGTCCCCCTAAACCATCTCATAAATCTCTGTCACCCTTAACCTCAAAGAATACATGAGGGAATTTTTTAAAGAAATTCAACAACATAATATAAAAAACATAAAGAAAGAATCCCTACCATCGGAATCACCATTACCAAATATGGTTCAATGGAGAGGAGTGATGGTGATTTAGATGAGGTGGATGGGTAGTGGTTTTGTGGGAGGAGATAACGTTCCATCTAATTATTAGATTTTAAATCATGTATTTATACCTAATTTAACTCAATATCACTTTAAATAACGTGGTAGATATCAAAAATTCAAACTATGTTGTGAAAAAGTTTAAGGAAGATTTTTTCAGCGCGCTAGTTTTTTGCGCACTACTCAATAATTTACGTCTAATTAGAGTTACGAGACTTTAGTCAAGGTGAATCTAATTGGAACACCTTCAATTTTCAATTATCCACAAATGTTATGAAGAGGTCGAAGGCCAACTATGCCCCTAAGAATGCCCAATTCCCAGTAAAATGGAACTAATGTGCATAAAATTTCAGCTTGAATACCATATAGTATTTTAGGCATAACTTGAGTAACGAACCTTTGATTGAGGCGATTCCAATGACAAAACGTCTGTGACTCAATTCTCTATAATTTTTATGAAGGAAGCAAGAGCAAATTCCAAGCTCGCTTGAGCAAGAGTTAGCTTGTTTGAGCGAGAGCCCGATTATAGCTTGAGCGAGAAATGTTTCACTTGAGTGAAAATTCACCAGAATCTCCCTTCTAGGTCTCGCTTAAGCGAGAATCACCTAGAAACCACCCTGGATTTTACTCTGGATCTCGCTTTAGTGAAAATTTTCAACAACTATACCTCAAAACCAACTTCTTTGCCCCTAACTTTCCCATTTAGACTTTGATTGCTCCAAAACTTCATGGGCATTATATTTCCCTCATTCTAAACCTATTGGTGCATTACGTTTGCCAAAATTCCTTCATATGACTAACTTATGTGCTAAAATGCATTAAACTTGATTTCTAGCAATTTTAATGCATAAGTCATATCAATTGCAACGCAAATCATAACTTAACACTTCAAACAACTTTCAAATATCATAAAGAGTCTACCCATGCTTTCCAAGGGTTTCTACACCCGCCAGAACTCCAAATCACCAATCCAGTTAATAACAATTCACCTAATTTCATACCAATGACTTCCTATTTCACATGTGTAACACAAATACAACACAATACCTACCAATACTCGTTCAATACACACAACAACCAAGGGCTCAATGCCACATACATTACAAAACACGCCCATTAGCACATATAATCATCATTAAGGGCTCAATGCCCAATCATACAAACATAACTTGGACATCAGCATATTCCTTCATCAACACAACAAGCATGACATCAGTGTTAAGCATAAGCCATCAAGATACCATCATATGATCCCATTCATCAACAACACAAGCATATATAGCATATATACATAATAAGTACTCCATTATCAACTTCTTAAAACATACCGCCTATACATATTTACAAATACACACATCAACAATACAAAAGTCTTTCCTTGGCATTGCTTCGTCTTGGTGCACTGGTCTCTACAACATTTGAGTGATCCTTGTCACTAGTCTCTAAAAACAATTGTAAGGGTAAGTGACTGACTATATAAATTAATACAAATAATCCACAATGTATGTATATACTCATATGATGGGAAAGTATAACATAGTTCAACAAGATCATTACTTCTCATTAATAACTCGAGTAACACCACTCTTGACATTAATGTATGCAATCATTGTTTCATTATCAATTTAACCTTATCATTTATTTCAACTGACCGCACGTTATCATCAATATAATTAGCAACACTCCATTGTCAATTTAATCAATATCAGCTCAACTGAAATCACCATTGACTCTTAGTTAGACTTAAAATATGACTCTAGTATCCGGATACTCAAAGGACTGGTCGTCAGCTGGGGGTCCTACCTGACACTTCATGGACCCTACCTGGCCCACTGATCCCGCCCAACTCCCCACCTCACCATTGGGTCCTACTTGACCATTGGGTAGCTCAACGGGGTCATAAACAACCACCAAAGCAAAAAACAAGGGATAATATATACCGATCGGTCATCCATACCACACCACAACATGCATATATAGCATTTACAAGTCATCAACATCTTAATTTCATCAACATTCACATTCTCATATTAAATAATGCATCACATCTAGTCTTGACATTATAACCATCACCTTGGGACCATCACATATGTCACTCACAACCATTAAATCAACACCTACATTTATATTTCTCAATCCATCGGCATAGCTCTACAATTTTAATTCATTAATCAACGATTCATATTTCATCCCTATTTTAATTTGTCCTCATGTATCAATATCAAATATCGTCATCATATCATATTTTCATCACACAATTAACTACCACATTATCAAGCATTTAACTATCAATATCATAATATCGATCATCAATATGCATTATGTCAATAAATAACAATTCATCATTTAACTCATTTCTCAGCATCACAATTCACTATTAATTATATTTTCATCACTATTACTCACTTAAATTCATTTATACTACGTAATTATATTCCATACCTCGATATATATATATATATATATATATATATATATATATATTAAATTACCTAACTATGCTACCATTTTCCCTATGCTCGCTAAATGACTTCAATTCATACTTATATTAACATATACGTTAGGTACACCCCCTTACCTCAGCTTCACATTTTTGAAACTTTAAATTAGTTGTCACCTTCGTCGATTTCTTTCAAAACCTGAGTTTAAGGTAATTACGAACCAATTTCAGTATGTCGGCTTTTGAAACTACAAGTCATCACATTCAAGCAACATCAACACATAATTAAGGGTTTCAAAACTCATTGTCACCACTTCGACTTTCAATTCCAAGGTTCACCTTGTCGACCAAGCTTCCAACCCTCGCTCGGCAATCTACAATCAACGAAATAGAACCTCGTTGGTTACTTAACAACACCCATAAGGTTTAGAACAACTCAAAATACCATGAAAGTAAAAGAAATGACCCCCTCCCCGAATGGATGCCCACGTTCGGCCCTATAATCGAAAGAAGAAGAATTATAGCGAAATATAAAATTGAAGGTACCCATATGTAGGTCTCACTCCCTAGGTTCCAGAAATACTTCCAATTTGAAATTCTATCAACAAATCGACTTTCAATTGACACTCTCAAGCTTGGCAATAACAACTTTCTCTCACTCTTGGCTTTTCTTTCTTTTCCCGCAAAGAAGATGAGAATGAATTAAAAACCTTATCTTAACTAAAAAGGTAAAGTCGTAATTTCACATTCCTTTTAAATTTCTCCTTAATTCCTTTTGTCATTTCTTTTTAATTTTATTTCTAACAATTAATTTCTTTTATAATAATTCCCCTTCATAATTAAATTCTATTTATAACTAAATCTCATAATTATTTTATTTAATTTTAGTTAACCCACCAATAATTTATAATTTAATCGCTCACCACCCCACTAATTAATTTTAATTAACTGGGATGTTACATGGAGGGAGAAAGTAAGAGAGATGAGAGTGAAGAGAGAGAGAAAAAAGCAAAAATAAAAAAACTTTACATTGACAAAAAAATATTTCCAGAGACTAAAAAAATCACCAAAATCTAAAAACATAATACCAAAGACATATACTATTGAACAAAAGTTGGACTAAAAATAACAATTTTTCATAGAAACCGAAATAAAAAAATATTGCATTTTTAAGGACTAAAACCATATCTAGGCTTTTTTAAAACTATTAAAGTATGATATGTAATGTAATTTTTCACCGACTTTGAATTTATTAACATTAACACCCATTTCACACCTTATTTAATCTCGTTAATATGTTGATTGACCGAATGAGAAATTAATCTTATAGCCTTCGGTTACGAAGATATTATGAGAAGTTTTATTTAAAAAACTCAAATTTAAGACCCTATTTAAAAAGAATTGTCATGTGAATCAATCCTCTTTATTAATAATTAAAGGTTAAGTTTCACCTATTTATAAATAAATAAATAACAAATGAAAACTTTTAAATTAAATATAACAACTATAATAATAATAATAATAATAATAATAATAATAATAATAATAATAATAATAATAAATAATGAAATCAAGTTTTATCTTGAAATTTTGTAAATAAGTAAATTTAAACTTAAGATACAAAAATAATATATTAACATAAAAACATATACTATTTAAATAATAAGTATATGAATTAAAACTTTAAATCCGTCACTAACATATATGTAATCGATAAAGTTAGTCCATAACTTATAAAAATAATTTTATAACTTTTAACACATGGAATCATCCATCAAGTTGGTTCATACCATTTCCAATGTTAGATGTTGTCATTCGGGGTTAAGTGTCATGTAAGATTTTACATGTTAACCATGTGACCACATTTTATGTTGGCACAAACATTTTTAAACATTTAATGATGAAATATATCTATTTGGTCAATAATGTATAAAATATTACTTCAATTTTGTCACTAACTTATATAGTATTGCATTAAATTAACCATTGTATCATATTAAATTTTTTATCACATAAGTAATTAATCAATTGTAATTTCTATAAAAAAATCCATAATATATTATATCAATCTATAATATTAATCTATATACATTAAATAAGATCTAAATGTTATACGTGAGTAAGTTATTTTATTATGACATAATAATGTTAACTTATATTCAATTTGTAACTTTCTTATAATAAAATAAAGGTTGACATTGTCTCTCCAACATAAAAAATATTAATGTTATAATTTTTAAAAAGCAGAAAATATTTGTTAAAATCCACGTTAAACATATAATTGTTGTAAGAAGATACCACATTAATATTAATTTTAAATATTAATTTTATTTTTTATTATTTAACGTGTGCTATTGGACACACGTTAAAAAGATTATTTATAGAATGAAAATATTTGATGACATTTATATTTTTCTCCGGTTATTTTGTAAGATTAAATTACCGAATTTTATAAAAATTAAGACATTAAATGCGTTAGATTTTGTTAATTATTTCAACTGTACAATCTTATGAATGATGAAAAAATATTAGAAATTATTTAATTAATATTAAAATAATTCAATGTAATTTTCGGTACAAGTTAAATACAATTTTTATTTTTTATCCAAATAAAACTCCTACAGTCCTGCTATTTATCCTAAACCCTATGTTGATAGCGTTACCCGCTGTGAGTTAACAGACCATTATGATTATGCCACATACCCATCTAGGTTTTCTCTTCCTGAACGCTATAAGAGGAGCTCAGCAACGACGTGGCTGCCACGCGCCCAACAGAAAACAAAAAGATGAAATGCTTATAAAATGACGAAATTATCCCAACCGGACAGAGAAAGTTCATCTTTGATGGCTTCGAAGGCGATGAGCGTGGCAGCGGAAAAGTTAGGTACGGCGGTGCGTCGTCAAGCGGTGACCTTGACGGACGCCGCTGCGTCGCGAATACGGCAGTTGCTACAGCAGCGCCAGAGACCCTTCTTGAAACTCGGAGTCAAGGCTCGCGGCTGTAACGGCTTATCCTACACCCTCAATTACGCAGGTCTCTCATTCTTTCCAACAGTCCATAATCATAATATCATCTCTCTCTCTTTCGGACATCGATTTCATTATAGATTTAGTGATTGGTTTGCAATAGAATGAGGAAAATTATGTTCTCTGAAGCCGATTTTCTCGTATAGATTTACGTTGGTTTCTCGAATGACGTAGTTTAATCAGCTCTTCATTTTTCGTTTCGGAATTGCTGTGGTATAATCATAGGAGAAAGGTTGATGGTAAATGATTTAGAATCCATTAGAAATTTAGAATTTGAATGTTCAAGAGGATTTGCTTTTCATTTTTCTCTGAATCCTCCATTATCGTGGCTGGTTTTCAAATTTCCTTGGATTTTTATGTCCTTGGTTGCTTATACACGTGGTGTTAGGGCTTAGTTAATTTTCTGCTGGAATAAGAACTTTGGATGATTGAAGCCATGAAGTGAAATTAGGAGTCTCAATTCAGACGGCGAAATAAGTCGTACCTTGAAATTTGTCAGTGGGGAAGTAACCCAAGTAATCATGTTTGGTGTGACGTTATTTTACCTTCGATAATGAGATTTATAGCATAGCAAATTATAACTATTCATTTATTATGGTAACCTGTTTTAAGTTAGTTCAAGGAGGAACTAAATAGATATCAGATAATTGATTGACTAGGTGAAGCTTTTTTAACTCTTGTTTCACATCCAAAACGAGTTAACTCCAATCTTATGAAGCTCACATTCATTTACTTCGTTGTCTTACTCCTACTTAACTCAAGTTTAGAGGATACTCCTCCTCTTGATTGGTTAACTATGAGACTATGACTATATCATTAGTCAAAAGCATGCATTGAGGTATGTCTAATACTAAGGTAAATAGGCTGACCAGTCTCCAAATTTATCTTTAGTGCTAGTTTCATATGAAAGTTTCATCATGCGCCTTTTGTTGATGAAAGTTTAATCCTGTTGGGAATATATTGTTTTTGTGTACTAATTGATCATTTCAATTGTGGTGAGCTGGAGATGGATGTGTTATGACTGTTTGAGCTTAAACTCCTGTTGCTTTGACAGATGAAAAGGGGAAATTTGATGAGTTGGTTGAGGACAAGGGTGTTAAGATATTGATTGATCCAAAGGCCCTTATGCATGTCATTGGAACTAAAATGGATTTTGTAGATGACAAGCTGAGGTGAATGTTTTCTTCATGTTCAACTTGTATTTTTCTTTTGTTTTGCTATGTTGGTTTATTGTATTTATCTGGGAAATGCTATGAGAAATCTCTATAAATAGTTATCATATATTAGGACACAGGTATCTCAAGTTTATTGTCTCAAAACTGACAAATGTCCATTGGGTTAGTTATGAATTATCCTCCGTAATGAATCTTAATAAATTATTCCTATCCGGTTGGTTGCTTTTCCTATGGAGAGATCCATCCTCCGACAAAACAATTCTCCATTTTGGTTGTCTGAAATTGTATTCATATTTGCTAAGTGATGTCTGCTTTTGAGTTCAACTTAGTATACTATACATATACATCCAGTGAATTTCTTCTCTCACTTATTGTTGCCACTGTTATCATACTGTAGTTTTTGCTACCTCTCCTTCCCTTCCACACTGGTCAAACCTCCAATATGTTTATGCTTGTCACTATTAAATTTTTAATAATATATAGTTGTAATCCTGTGAACTAGAACTCTTGTGCGAATATGCTAGTTAACTACCCCAAGAATGTTTTAATGAAAAGTTTCACTTTAAAGTTGATAGTAAGGATTTATATCTAATCTGACTATTAAATATACGTGGGTGAAATGTCTGTGCATCACTGAAGGAAGATTTTGATGAAATGTAATATAAGAAGAGTAATGTTTAGTTATTTCGATTGTGCCTGTTTTTGCATCTCAGTTCAATTGTTCTGTTTCTTTCTCTTCTAATGGGAATTGCTTTTGTTTCAATGCTTTTATTTTAACTATTGCTCTTTTTTCTTGGCTTCTTGTGGCAGATCTGAATTTATTTTCGTCAATCCAAATTCTAAAGGTCAGTGTGGTTGTGGTGAATCTTTCATGACAACACCCAGTAGTGGAGCTTCTAAGCCATGAGATGGTTAAGATTAATGTTCAAATTATTGTGGATCCACACTTATGAAGTCATCTTTTTTCATGATTTAATTGATGAACATACAAGTACAACCAATGACATCTTTAATTCTGCTTGCGATAACAACGGAGATGAGAGCTTTTGGTGCTCAGAATAGGATACAGTATTGACATGGTCGCAATATATACGGAGAGTACTGGGGAGCTGGTGCTAATAAGGGTTATTAAAACAAATTGTACGATTTTATTTGTAATGTAAAATTCTTTGTATCATGAATATTGTAGTTTGTAGGTTGACAGTATCATTGAAATAATTCCTGTTTAACATCACATTCAGCGCATTCAGAGCTGATGAAATTATTTGCCCGGATGCGAGATGTGCTAACCCAACATTCTGGGACCGGGAAAGTAGCTACCAAAGCTGCATCTTATTGTGCCATAAGATGCTCTATAAAATTGAATAAATAAATAAGCAAATAAGTATATTACTCATACATACTTCTTTTAAATTTCTATTTAATATTTTAATAATAATTTAAAATAAAATAAAATGATAGATTGTTGTTTATATGCTTATTGTAAATGAGAGAAAAGTATTTATTAAAATATGTGAATTACTTTCTTTATGATTTATTAATTATATTTTGGTGAGATGGCTTTGGTAAATTAGAATATGTTTGACTTGTGGATTTTTTTACAAGCATATACTTTTTTAAAAGTTATTAAAACTGTTTGTTAAACATCAAAAAGAAAAATTTATAGCTTTTGAAAAAGTATAAACTCTTTAACTTTTAAAATGTTAAGTGAGGTGGTTTATGACTTTTTAAATATTATAAGTTTTTTAATTAATTATTAATTATTTTTTATATTTTTTTAAAAATGATAATTTTTAATTATCATTTACATTTCTTTTAAAATTATTTAATATTATTTAAGTTAGTTTATTGAACAATTTTATTTTAGTAAACTTTTTAAAAATTTATAACTCGTTTTTGTCAAATGAAGCATTAATATGAAAAGAATAAAACAAAAATTGAAGAGAGGGTCCCTGTGTAATGTTTAATAGGTGTATATTATACATGTTAACGAGTCACACATAAATAATTTACAAATAGTAAACGATTTCTATAAAAAGAAAATGATGCATCGGATTGAAACACTGTTTGAAATGATTTATGCCAATGATCTGCTGCAACTTGCACTTGGTCTTAAATGGTGCACTTACAGCACAGGTGAGCTCCATTCAGTGCCAATGTTTGTCTTAAGAAAAATCCAGTCTTTTTACATGTGTAACGTGAAAATTTAAGTCAAATTGTCATTATTATAACTATTATCATTTCCAATTTCCCACAAATATATCAATTCATTTATGTAACGGAAACTTTCCCAAAATTAAATGACAGTTATTTTTTAAAACCAAGAAAAGAGAGCCATATTGGTGAGGGATGTCGCATTGGGAGTGAGAGGTAAATAAAAGCATTTGTGGGCACACGAAATTGAGGATCCACCCACTCACAATTCCTTTTTTTAGGAGACGAACCTTCACCATTTTAAATTTATTTAACGGGTAAAACAAGTTTAGATCGGGGAAAACTAAAACCCGTTTTAATTTTGATGTAAGCATAGGTAAATGTAGAGAAACTATTACCTCTCTTGACACTGTACTCAAATTCAATAATTTTATTTATAGTTATAATTAAATAATAATAATAATAAATTTATATATTTTTTTTAAAATAATATATAATTATAAGTAGAGAATTTTAATTTCTATTCCATATATTATTTTAATTAAAATATTCTAAATATATAATTTATTTAAAATTATATATTTAAATTATAAAATAAATATAAAATAAAATTTGATAATATTGGTTATGAGGACCATTTTGTCATGCGTATCCCTTTCCCCCCTCTCTACAGACAGTCCACACCACTTTTCGTTCCTTCTTAAATATTTACCTCTCTCTCTCTCTCTCTCCCCCTCCCCCCTTCAGTATATGGGTCCTCTGGTTTCCAATTTCTCTTGACTTGGCTAAGACAACGATCCTCCCATTCTCAAGTGAGTCTCTCCTGCTTCTTTATATCCAAATGCTTTTCTATAACTGCCTCTTTCTGTTTTTTTTTCCGATTCAATTCCAACTTCATGTCTCCTATGCAATTTTTTTGTTATGTTTGTTAAATATATTATCGTAAATCTGTGTTCAATTCATTCTCCCATTAAGTTTATTTTGTGAACGTATTATACAGGTTCTGGTAAATTTGGTTCTTGTTAATTTGTTTTATACTATGGAACACCTTCCTGTTGAAGTGATTGGTAATATATTATCCCATGTTGCTTCTGCCCGTGATGTTGTGATTGCTTCCACTACTTGCAAGAAATGGAGGGAAGCATGGCACAATCACCTCCACACCCTGAAATTCAGTTATTGTGATTGGCCCCCTTTTCTTGAATTAACCTCTGATAGGTTGGAAATACTCATCACTCACACAATCTTTCAGACCAAGGCACTGCAGAACTTGACCATTTTCATGGATGATGAACATGAGTTCTCTGCCGCCCCAGTTATTGCTTGGCTTATGTATACTAGGGATTCCTTGCGCCAATTGCGTTATAATGTGAGGACAACCCCTAATTTCAATATCATTGAAAAATGCAGCAGGCAAAGGTTGGAAGTGTTGACCTTGTCCCGCAATTCTATAACCGGTGTTGAGCCAAGTTATTTGAGATTCCCTTGCTTGAACTCACTTACATTGTGTTTTGTTAGCATTTCAGCGTTGGATTTGAGTCTCTTGCTCTCCGGGTGTCCAAAACTTGAAACCTTACATATGGTTGGTCCGGAAATCGCAATGTCCGATTCACAGGCTTCTTCCATGGAGCTTAGCAGCCCTTCTTTGAAGGATTTCCTTGTTGAATCGGTTGGTTTGGATAAGTTTATATTGGAGGCGGATTCGCTTGAGAAACTTCACTTGAAAGATTGTACCTTTGAGGGTTTTGAATTGGTTGGAAAGGGAACATTGAAAATATTGGAGATTGATGATGTGAGTGTTATCCATCTTGATATTGGGGATGGTACAGAGAACCTTGAGATTGTAGATGTCCGTAACTTCACATTTATGTGGCCAAAGTTTTATCACATGATCTCAAAGGCATCCAAGTTACATAAGCTGAGACTGTGGGGTGTGGTTTTTGATGAGGAGGATGAGGTTGTTGACATAGACACAATTTCTGTTTGCTTTCCTCGATTGAAGCATTTATCGTTAAGTTATGATTTAAGAGATGGAGTGCTTCATTACAGCTTGCAGGGTTCTTCTTGTTTGATGAATGTGGTGGTATTAGAACTTGGGTGGACTACAATCAGTGATCTTTTCTCAGTATGGGTGGCTGGACATTTGGAACGGTGTCCTAATTTGAAAAAATTGGTCATTTATGGTTTTGTTTCAGAGCTCAAAACACATGAAGAATGTCAAATTCTTGCCCGGTTTTCTGAATTCATTCTTCAACTTGGAAGAAAATATAGTCATGTAAGGTTTAAGATTGAATATGAATAGTGGGTTTGGGTGCGCTCATCTAATCCCTGTGGAAGTACATGGTTTATTATCATTCAGAAAGAAGGTACTCGCATGTCCCACGAGTTTCTTATGTCCTTTTCTTTAATATTGAATCTCAAGAATTCTGAAATTGTATAGTTAATAGTCATAGATTCTGTGTAAAAGAGAATTTCAGTTTTCATCACAATCCTTTTTTTTCTGTAGTCTGTTGTTTCTGTGTGGAGGGAAAAAGAGGGATCTTAGATGTGATTACTTTAATGTGCTTGAAAATTACTCAGTGCCAAATGTTTGCAGTTCCTTGTGGATTAAACTAGATAAACTGAATCATACTTCATGTTCTTTCTTTCCTCAACATGGAATGGGTTTTCTATTCATGGTAATAATTGGCAATGGATCTAAAGCTTCTAAAAACTACATGAAATGGTTCATTAATTTTAATATTTTGTCTAATCTGGATACTTACAGGGAATTGATGATTAACCTGTTCATATTAAAGAAGTCAAATGGTCCATGTGCCTGTTTCTAACTTATGCCATTGTATATAGAAGGTCCCCTCCCCTCATTAACCTTCCTCTTTTGGGTATTTGGGAGCTCTTTAATATTTTCACTGGTCTTTTTATAAAGCATCAAAACTAAATATTTCATCATTTAGGTGCTTCTGAGTATACACTGAAACTAATAGAGATAGAGATAAATGAAGGGTGTAAAATGGATGATAACACTGTTGGAGGGTCTAAACAATTGGTATTGTTCCAAAATTTTCTGTATGTCGCTTAGTGCTGTGTGTTGGGAGAACTATGCTTAAGGTGGTGACTAGTGATAGATGTATGAAGCTAATATGTTTACGTTTACATACATTCATTGTGTTCAGAGCATACATTCATTGTAAAGAATAAAGATACATACAAATTCAAAATTTTGAAGCACTTGTATGAATATACATTTATATACATTATAATATGAAGGTTGGCGATCATAAAATAGTTCACGGTTTACTTCATTTAATAATTGGATTGCTTCTGGTGATTAATTAAGGAACTCATTTTCTCTTATTACAAGCATATATAATGGCCAATAGTGATCCCTAACGATCAAATGGGAAACTAAACAAGGGTGTATAGTAAGCGCAAACAAGATGACAGCACACACCAAATAAGTTACTAACTTACAAACGATGAGAATGCCATCGATAATATAACAGCCATATTATACATTTGAGTATATAGTTTTCATTTTAAAAGAGTCTTTTAAATTGGATGATCCAATCCTTGATTCATTGTGAACATAAGGACACCAAGAGCAGGTTGGCTCTATAACTGAATTTCACAGCTCTTTCCTTTATTTTCATGCTCTTATTTTGACTAGTTTTGACTCAGTTCGAGTTTTTTCCCTCAATTTCTTCTTTCTTGAATTGTATCATTTACTTATGTCTGTTTAAACACTCAAAAAGATTGTCACAACCAACTCCTATGCTACTAAAATCCAAGGATTTCAGCCGTTCCTTCACAAAGGACAACTCAGGTTCCTTCTCAAGGCTCTCAGTTTCTTATTTGCCTTCTCAGCTTTAGTCTGAACTCTCACGTTCCCTTCCTCAAAACACTGCAGCAAGTGATCAGATGATAGTTATTTATAAGAGGTTTTAAGCTACTAGTTTACATTCATGACCCGATCATATGACAAATTTTCCAGAAACCAAGTGAGAGTTTTGTCATCCAAATATTTCACTGGAGATAAAACAATCATATATTAACTTGCACACAATATCTGTAATAAGCTAATGTCTCTGCATAACCAAAGCTATAGGTATAATGAATAGTTCTCATTCTGAATTTTAATTAATGATGGTAATGGCACTCGAAAGGGCATGCATCAAATTTGTTCTAACTTCACACTAGAACTGTAATTGTATCATCATTAGGTTAGTGGTTACCTGTTGTTTTTTCCTCCTCTCGAACTCGGCCTGCGCCTGAAGAATTGGAATAAATGATCCGTGTCAATATTTTTGAGTTACTATTAGATAAGAACAAGAAATGGAAACTCAGCATGCTGCAAAAGTTCAAGTTACTTGGCAGTACCAGTGCCTGTTTCAGTTGGGCGTTCTCTTCTTTTAATTGGTTCAGTTCTGCTTCTAATTCAACTGTGTATGCCTGCCAAGGCAAGAAAAAACGGTTCCGCACAGTAAGCTTAATAACAATCATCCCTCAAATATCTACCAAAATATTCTAACAAAATTAAATCATTTGATTGTATTTTAACTTGTTTTCCCTCTAGTGTAATTCCATTAATTTCTTTAAGTCTGCATTCAAAGGGGGAATTCTCAAAGAACAAGATATCTCTAAAGTTCTTCATGGTGAGTCCCTACTAACCTAAACCACTATATGTTTAATCTTCTACCTGATCACATACACAGCTGCATGCACATATAGCTAGATAGATTCACACATTATGATATAAGACAATATTCAAGTTACTAATCAGACCCTAATTGCTGTGTAAATTAAGCCTTTCAACCACTTTTCCTATCTTACCCTTATGCTGAATCATCACCACATCACTCACTAACTCTATATGCAATAACTCCAGTGAAAAAAACAGTGACCCTTGTAGGTAGCAGCTATGCACAATATTGCACACCTTTATTTACATCTCTACATACAAATTGACACATCATAATGCGCATTCAATATTGATCATAATCATAATCACTTGACAGCTAGTAGCTAATTTTCATAGTCTGATGGTGGTTTGCACCAATCAGCACCACGTAATTTCAGGAAAAATATCCTAGTTTCACAAATTCAAGGGGAGAAACTGTCAAGGAAAACTATCCTAGAGATTGATGACGCACACGTAAATTCCAGATTTCTAATGCTTGGAATCTATTGGATTTAATCTATCCCTATTATGCCCAGTAAATCTTTCAAAATCCTATACTGATATCATTCTGTCAATTACTTCTAGGAAGTAGAAAATAGTTATAAGTTAGAAGCACCCTAGTGAAAGGGTTCTTACTTCTTATAGTATAAAGTTATCATAACCACTCCCGGTGCAACAAGTTAATTAAGTATTGCTACATTATTAATTCTTCTGAAACGGATAATATGTTCAGTAGCATACTATCAATATGTATCCTGCCATTTGCTGAACAGCATTAAACGAAATTATGTCTCAATATGAACTAAACAACGAAATCATGTAACAAAATAAACCCAAAAAACCAGCATGAACATTATATCAAGGCTACAGGGTATCATGCCATTGCATTCATAAAATAAGGCACCTGTTTTCTGGCTCTAGATCTGGCAGCTGATTCTCTATTCTTGATCATCCTCCTCTGCCTTCTCTCCACCACCTTTTCCACAGGACCATCTAGCATCCTCTTCCTGCCTCTCAAACCACCCATGTCAAGCCCAAATTGACCACCAGAGTTCTCATTCACCATCCCATCTGATGAATTGGCCGGACTCACAGGCGCAACCATTCCCACAGCAGGTGCCACCCCATAGCCACCTCCTCCAAAACAAACACCTGGTGGAGGAGGGTACCCTCCACCACTATCCCTCTTACTATTTCCAACATACCCAGAAGACTCCCCAACTTGATGATAACCTGGTGCTGCAGCAGCCACATTGGTCACTACTCCACCCATAACATGCCTTCCAACAAAAGGAGGAGCCATTGTGGTGTTGTTATTTGGATGCACCCCATAATGCTGTTGCTGCTGGTGGTGATGAAGGTGAGAATGAGGTGCTGCTGCTGCTGGTGGTGGTGGTACACATGGTTCCCTAACTATCCCTGCTTTAACCAAGAAATCCTCCAGAGTCATTTCACCAAAAGTGGGTTGGCGAGGGGCAGGCTCGGTATTCTGAACATTATTGTTGTTCTTGTTGCTGTTGTCGTTGTTATTGTTGCTGTTACTATGATCTTGTTCTTTTTGTATCTGAGACCAAACTTCATCCACTGTTTTTCTGCAGAGAGGTGCCGGGATGGAGAGTGAGGATTGGCGAGGGAGGCTTGGTTGTCTCCTTAATGTTGTGGTGGAAGGTTGGGAAAGAGAGACATTGGAGGAGTTTATTATGGCTTGGTTCTCTTCTGCATTCCAGATGCTACTGAGGAACTCGTCCATGTTCATGGACCCGAAGTTCTTGCCACTCTCACATAGACTGTTTTGGAACTCATCTAGTGTCAGAGAGTATATTGATGATGATTGTCTTCCAAGCAATGGAGAATTATGATGGTTCTTGTTCCCTTGTTGCTCTAGTGCTGATTCCACCTCTCCTTGTGAACTCATCTCACCCTCTTGAAACACCATCTTCTTTGTGTGTTCTTTGTGTTAACTAGCACTTTGGCAATCACCTGAAACACATATTCATGTTTATCAATACCAAAATAAGCTGAATTACACATAAAAATGTGATATGATATTATTATAGTAAAAGAAGAAAAATAAATCTACTTTCTTATAATTTCTTTATTTACTCATCGTTTGTTATTGATTGTGGTATGTTCTAGAGAATACACTCGAAAGTTGATTATAGATTTATAGTTAAGACACTTTCTTCATTTTTGAAGTGTTTAGAAGAATTGTTTTATAGCAGTAATAAAAAGTTTGGGTAACTTAGATTGTTAGGTCCCATCAAGGCTTGATAAGCCTTAAAAATTTACTCATTAACAAAATCTTCATAGAACTCAAGTCTTTATATAAATACAAGAATAATCTTTAGTCAGTTGAATCAATCTTTAATGAGTAGAATTGTTTTAATGCAATCAAATAACATTGTTTATTTGTCATTTTCTAAAGAAAAAAGATAAAAATTTATACATTCTTTTTTTTAACAAAACTACCAAAGCTTACTTATGATTTTTTTTCCCAAAAAACATTAAACTATATATTTGTATTTATGTACCAAAAAACACTACATATATGTATATCAGTTAAACTTTCCCGCCCTAAGTTTTTTTTTAAGATATGCAATGTTAAACAAATTACAAATGTAGGAGTTCCAAACCAATGCAATGCAAGTGTTTTTGTTAATTAAAAGATATATTAAAGAGGTAAAGAAAAATGATATACTAAGATGCCAGTGCAGGGTGCTGCTTCAAGACCCAAATAAAGGCAGCCTATTTTCTTCTGTCATATGCATATACAATTAGACTTCAGAACCTATGAAGAATCCCTAGGTTAGGACCTTATACGCTCCATTTTTATTTTTATTTTTATTTTAAAGAACCCATATTTTAATTGTGACATTTTAGAAAAATTCATTCAATAATAGAAAAATTACTAAAATTTTAAAATCTATTGTGTACTAATGTTCTTCTGTATGTTAGGTATACCCTTTTTTAGTATTAAGAGAGATTTTTGATAAATTTTAGGAACTAGAAGATATCGTTAGGTTGGTTAACTTTGTCATAATTTTAAATGAATTCAATTAAAATTATTGATAGTGTAAAAGTTTCTTACAAGGTAATTAATTATTGCGTAAATAAAAATTATTAACTTTAATATTAAAATTATATAAAAATAGTTTTAAATTTATTAATACTACAAGTTTTACACAAGTAGTACATTAAAAAGCATTTTAAATTCCTGTAATTTTAATGCTGCACTATGGATTTTCACATTATTTAATGTTATCCAAACTAGATCAAAATATATGTTTGTTGATCTTGATTCCACTGAATTTCACGTAGAAAATCCACGTTGTTGAAATTCAAAGTTGGAGATATTGCACCACCATGCTCTGTACAAAGTCCAACATCCATGTTTTATTCTACAAAAGAGAACACCATGTAGCAGAGGCAGCATATATATATATATATATATATATATATAGTATAAACAATTCACACAAATAAAAGAGAGAGAAAAGTGCAATTAAATAAAGTGAAATATGTATGACGGTGATACGAAAGAAAGATAGAAAATCAGTGAAGAAAATGTATAATTTTTTTCAATAAATATCATATCTGAATGATGCTGATGCGTTGCATGTTATAATATAATAATATAATATAATATAATATATTATAGATATCGAAGAACCTAGTATGTGTAATTAGGTTTAGGTTTGGCTCGAAGAAGAAGTTTCGCTCGAAGAAAAGTTTTTTCTAACGTCAATAACTAAAATGAATTGCCATCTTTTATACCTTTTAGTATGACTTAAGCTGATTACACAGAAAATAGAATTCTTTATTCATGTGTCTCGTAAAAGAATGAAATATAAAAACTTCTATTTAACGAAACCCTTAACCAGGAATATTTGGTGGGTGGGTATAGAAAGCTTGACCTTTGCCATTCTACGACAGTGATGGATGATATAATTAAACCATAAACCATAACAAAATTCTAGCATTTTTAATGATCGCAAAAACTAAAAGAAGACATTCTCTTCAAAGTAAAAAAAAAAAAAAACCTCCATTGCATGCAGTGGCAACCAAACTTTTTTTATAATAGAAAATTGTTGCATAATTAGTTGAGATTATATCACGTAAGTAATTGCATGAAATTAAACAAAACAGAAAAAGAAAATATTTTTTAATCTGATAAATCTCGAGACTCAACGCCAAAACACAAGAGATCAAATGGATCTAATCCAACTCAAAGATATTAACAATAAAGGGAACCAGACAACCTTGGAGAGATCGATGTAGTAGAGGTGATGAACAAAGAATAGGGCAATAGGTAGATATATACCTGGAAATTCAATGGCAAATGCGAAACTACTATTGTATTGATGAAGTTACTTTTGTGGCAGTGACAAAAGTTTTAGAGAGGATGATGGAATTGTGTTGAGTTTGAGCACAGTGTGTGTGAGCATGCACTCAAATTTATTTAAAACAAACACAAAGGGGTACCTATAAGAATAAGAAACAACTAAGGACTTGTTCTATATGATTCATTCCGGCTTAGGGTACCCCACAAAACAAGGCATATTAATTAATCAATTTAAAAAGAAAATGAAATTTAAAATGGCACAATATAGACAGGAAAATTCAGAAGCCAAGTTTCCTCTTGTTCACATAACTTGCCACGTATAGGACAGGTGTCGCATGTGCAGCCTCGTTTTAGTGCAGCGTTTATTTTGAGCTCAACACGTATTCATTTCTGCATTTTTTTAAAGTTTCATTTCGCACCATTATTTTATTGCACTTTTTATTATAACAAGTTATTCAATTCTTAGGTATCTCTCGTTTCATTTATTTTTAGTTTTGGGTTTACCTTGAAAAGAGTAATTGAACAAGTCATATTTACTTAATAACTTCAAAATAAAACTTTTAAAAGGTTATATATAGTGTTATACTTTTTATTTTTTATTTTTCTGTATTTCAAAATTTAAAAATATTATCGCATAATATAACTTAACTTAAAAAAACAACTATAACGTCATAAATTTATATTTACTATATAATTTAACTTAATTTTTTTTATCATAATTTAACATAATTTATAAGCTCTAAAACATCAAATCGAATCACTTCTCACATTCAGTTTTATATTTTATGTTAGGGTGCGATTTTTATTTGATAATATTAATAATTTAATAATAATAATAATAATTTAATGATACGAGTTATTTATATATTTGGACTCATTGGCACAGAAGTAGGTAGAGATTGTGACTCGTTTTAAATGAAGCCACAATAACAAAGGTATCTTATGGAACTTTATCTTAGGTCATGTTCTTGATGTTAGTGCATAAGACTAATTAAAAAGTATTTAGTTACTTATATTCGTAGTTTTTTATGTGGGTTTTTTTTATTGCTTTTAGGGGTTACATGATTTGAAATTCAATATAGGTCATGTTGCAGGTGGTAGTGACGAGGATAGATGTGGTGAATGTTGATGGATGTTGTGTGTTGTTAGTTGATGAAGATTAGGACGAGGGTGAGCACGAAGAAGTCAAATATTAGGACAAATGTTTGTTGGAAATCCTTGAATTTGACTATAAGTATCTCAAATTTCTATTAGTACCAAAGATGACATAAAAAAAAATGACTCAAGTTATTTAGTCCTCGTGAAATTACAATGTATGATTTGGGGAGCATTGAAGTAGCGTACAAGTTTTACATGTATTATGTTAGAGAAAATGTTTTTTGTACTTGCAAGACCAACATCATCAGAAGTAGGAAAATAGGGGAACCATATGAGCAAGAATATGTTTGTAACAGGCAAGGTAACCGATGGAAAAAAAACACAAAATAGATGGAGATGTGAAACATGTTCCCAGGTCATTATCAAGTGTGGTTGTGCAGTGAAATTTTAAGTTCATGTAGACATAATAATTGAGCATCGGTATTATACTTGGTTTAAAGATAAACACAATCATGAATTGTTAGACTCAATTAAATGTGGAATGATGGTCATAAGAGGATTTTGTGGGGGTATACCGAGCGCATATCATAGAACCTATACTAGTAGTTAAGCAACACATCCGTATTGATATGAGCATTACAATATCACTCTTTCATAGAACCTATGATAACCGATATTGTTAGTGAGTCAATATTATATAGATGTGTGAGGTATATTGAGGGCATACCAGTCAACACTTATAACTATGTCAGAAATGTTTGTGTCTGACCTTAAGATTCTCATTGGACTTTGGAAGATAATATAGAATCCCCACTTGATCAATGTAAAAGATAGAACACATATACCTAGTATCCATATTGGAAGGGCAGATCAACATTCTTTCACAAAAGTATTGGGACAACACAACCATTATTGTGAGAATAATGACGGTCCATGTTCAAACATCAAATAAATTCAAAGATTTGGGGATTTAAATGAATGAATCCTAAAATTAAGAGATTGTTGTTAAGTAGCTTTCAAGTTTATTTAGGTTGTTATTTCCTTATTTGTATATTGTAGCTTGTTGAGGTTGTGTTTTTCCTCTGAATTTGATTCCTAAAAAAGTTTGAACTCCTAGACTTTATATTTATATATCTTTCAATTGTTGAATGAAACAAATAAAGAATTATAGAAAAAGGCTTTTGATTCAAGTACCCAAGGTAGATGATGACCTTATTTATATTATAGTTCCCTTAATTACAATCAAATCTATAATGTCAATGTAATTTAGCACAAAGGATAAAAAAAATTAGATGGATAGAGTGTAATGGAATGAAATCAAGTGATATTAGTTTGACACTGTTTGAATTAATGCATTTCACACCATTCATTATCTCTTTATTTTTTCTTTCCTAATTCAGGGGATATGACATAGGATAAAATGAAATCAATTATAACTCACCAATTTCCTTACCATCCCACACACTTTCCAAGCAACATAATGAAACCATGCTTTGTTACAATTACTTCATCCCATTCAATCATATTGTACTTCTACCCATCATCAAACATTTAGAAATAGAATAGATACCCACATCTCTATTTAATTATGAAGAAAAACATGCCAACCCTAAAGACTTTCACCCCTTCAATATATAACTTGTTAGGTTAAGATTTGTTTCACCAAAAAGGTGAAATTTGCTCTTCGTGAGCCACAATATGTCATTCTCCATTATATTTAAGTAGAGTTCATGCAAGGATAAGTAGGAGTAATAAGACTTATTATTTTTCAAGAGAAGCATTTAATTAAATGTTCAAAATATTATCCCTAAAACCCCAAATTTCAAGAAAAACCCTAAATCCCCAAATTTCACCAAACAATCCCTAAACCCCTAAATTCAAACACGTAAATTCTAAACTTTAATCTAAATTGTAGAAAATACATGATTTACCTGTTAAAGGACCAACAAGAACGAATTCAATAGAAGAAGAAGGTTGTATGACAGATGTTCTGATAGAGAAGACATGAACTGACTATCATTGATCTTTGTTATTATTACATGTTGATGCATGAAACTTAGAGGGAAATGGATTCGCTAAAGTTGACGATAGAAGAGAGGGAGAAGTCAGATGGATTTGTTAGTGTGAATGACAATAGAGAGAGACACCATATAATGGAAACACATAAGAGAATAAAAAAGGGAGAACGCGGAAAGGAGAAAGGATAAGGTAAGTAATGGAACAAAACTATCTCATAAGGTAAGTAACTCTTACATGGACAACAGATATCAAGTAACAACCTCAACCATCCATTTATATCCAACGGCTAGTAACATGCTTTGGTTTGGTATACAACCCAGCTGCTAATGTATATTACATCCAATCGTGTGGTTTTTATTCGTCGGACTCCCCTTGTATTTAGGATTTATAGTTTTCTTAATTTATTGTTAATATTATGCCTTTCTTCACAAAGTTTCTCCATTTTTTTAATATTAAGATTTGATGTATCACTAATGGAGTTTTGTGGTGATAACTAAGTTTAAATTTGATTTCAAACTTATTCTATCAATAATAGATTGTTTGTTTAGTGTGAAAAATATGAGAAAAAAATCATTGAAAAAAGCATCAAACTAACAAAGTAAGTTAGTCTTGTGGAATAAAATTTCTTGCATTTTTTCTCTTAAAAAAAATGTAAGGAAGGTAAATATACATCAACCATTTTCTAATTCTTTTCTCAAGCTTTTCCCACTATAAAATGTCAAACTATCCAAGCATATGTAAACCATAAGAAATGCCTATTTTCTTTCTTATAGTTTTTTCCCATGTTTTTCATACTAAACAAACAAATGTATGGATGATAAGACAAAAACCTTATCCAATATCATCATAATTTATAAATAGTATAACCTCCAGTTTTAAATATAAATAAATGTAACTAATTTCACATATATTAAGAATAATGGTTAGAAGTAGTTATTTGTATTAATGTTAGTTGTCTTGGAAATACCCCTAATATTATTTATTACATAAAATATTAGTTGTCTTGTAAATATATATATATATGTATATATATATATATATATATATATAAAGGACATAGTTGATAGAAAAACATTTAATAATATTAAAAAAGTATAAGTTTACTTATATTCTAAGACTAAATTTATCATCTTCTTCATATACACATTGCCACCCCTAAATATTATTTTTTTCTTGTTTTTGTATATATTATTTATCTTTCTCAAAGTGCATTGAATGAAAAGTTAATGTCATTTTTTATTTCAGTTATATTTAAAAAATGAGCCTTTATTATTATTTAAAATTTTTAAAAGAATAGATATTTAGAAGGAAACGTAAACTAAAAACACAAAAACACAAATAAAGAAAATTTATTTTTAATTATATATAAAGTGTCAATGACAAAAAAAACTGCTATCACACAAATAGATTACTCACTATGTTCCTATTTATATATATTAAGAAAATATATTTATACATTAATTCATATAGAAGACATTATAACATTCTAATTTTAACTCTATTCAAATTCAAATTCTACTTTAATGTTAATAGTAGTAATATTTTTTTTAAATAATGGTAAACATGAGAAAATACATTAAATATTTTTAGGTAGGTGAGCTTTGTTTTATAAATTAGACTAGAAACATTTTTTTCTTTGTTTTATAAATAAGTATTTTAAATGATACTTCACGCGTTTCATATTATAATAATATTATATAGGATAAAAGATAAAAAATGAAATTGTTTTATTAAAAATTGTGTGGATATTATTTAAAAACCAATGTGAATAAGTATTAATGATGTTTTTAAATAAAAGTTTTCTATTTCTTGATTTCTTAACTTGTGCAACTTTACACATGTTAGATAAATTCATAATAATTAAGTTCTTCTTTACGACGACACACAATTTTAGGTGAGAAATTATTGTGTTGATGTCATAAAAAGATGTTTTATCTTTTCAAATTTATTATCATTTAAAGTCAAACTCTAGTTCATTATCATATATTTTTAATCACATATAAAGCTGTTAATGACAAAAAAAATTATTACCACACAAATGTATTACTCATCTCATTCCTATTTATAATATAATTCAGACCAGAACATATATATTAAGAAAATATATTAATACATTAATTTATATAAAAATACATTTTATTTCTAATTATATACATGTATCATAATTTGATTGAATGGTATATAAAATTAAAAACTCAAAAAATTCACATTAACTAATTGAACTTATATGATCTTGATTATGCATGAAAATAGGTTTGACCACTAAACTAACATTAGCTTTCATTCTATATATGTAAATTTTAATATTTAACATATAAACTTCAATATATTTATAACATAATTAGTTATAATAATTATAGTATAATAATTATTTATTAATTTATGTATTCTTAATAATATATTTATTATAAATATAGTTAATAATCGTATATATTATTAAATATATTTAATAATATATAATGATAAAAATATTTAAAAAATAGATTACAAATATATTTAATAATATTCATTAAGAATTTTTTAATAATATTTATAAATATTATAATATTTACCCTTAAAAATAAAAACTAATACTTATTATATAAATATTTTTAATAATATATAACGAAATACAATTAATAATGTATTAAATATTATAAATATATTTTAAAAATATTATTTAATAAAATATTTAAATACATCATTAAACATTTTATTATTAATAATATATTTTTGATAATATATTGTAAAACCTATTTTTAATAATATAAAAAGTATGAAATAGATGTAATAATTTATTAAATATTATAAATATATTTTTTAATAATATGATTGATGCCCAGGTAAAGTAGGCACGCATATCAATTATATTGTGACATGTGTCAACGTATCAAATTATGACACATGTCATGAAATATCATGTCACTAATGATATTAATCCAAAACTCATATAAGGATTAAATTTAAACTTTTTTTTAAAAAAATAAGGGACCAATTTGAAACAGAAATCATATAGGTAACCAACTTGAAACCATCCATGACATAAGAGACCAATGAATGTGATCTGTCCTGGACCGGGGTCAAGAGATCCGATCTCAAGCCAGTCACGAATAGTATATCAATACCGTCTAGTAGACCGGATGTATGTGTATCCGATGTAGGTATCCGTTGTCCTTGAATGAGGAGAGCGGATTGGGCGTTCTGGAGATCCTTCACACCGACCTAACGCGTTGAAGTGGGCGAATGGTGGTGTCACCTGCAAAGATTCTCCGACGCTCAAGTCAGTGATTATATTCCAAGTAAGGAATGTATTCAGAGAGGAATCAGTCGTAAAGAGCTGAGGAAGAAGATCCAGATGAAAAGATCCCTAACTTCAATCATGAAGTTAGTTCATATACCTGATTGGCTCGATTAACGAGGACTCGTTGGTGGGGAACCACCAACTCCCATTAGCATTATTATATTGCGCACTTACCTGCATGATTGGGTCAAGTGGCTATTTTATATTGAGCATAGAGAATGTAGACTAGGATTAGGGAACAAGTTGACCATTCCCGTGAGCAAAGTTTGGCTCGTAGTGTAGGGAATTATTGATTGATCCCTGTAGCAACAATCCTTGTCATTAGCACAGTGACGTGTGTATTGTCCGATGTCATGGTGTTATCCTGAACAACCGGTATAGGGAGAACGCCTGATACGGAATTACAGTTCGGATGTATACCGATGACACCGGTTACACGTAGATGTCTTATCAAAGACGTTGAAATATGTATAGCAGATCGGATACCGGTATTGAGACCGGATCATATGTCCCCTAGCTTGTGTGAGGGACTGAATAGTTGTTCACATAAGCTACTCAAACTGCGAGAGGTCTTAATATCGGTAAGCTTACGTGTGTGACAGTTCCTTAGCATCTGTTGTCATTCGTAAAGAACCGCTCTGAATTTATTAGAAAGGACCTTTCGGTACCATCACAACGGATTCAGACAAAGATTCGTTGTGTGAGAATTTCAAGAGTTTATTGGAATTGAAAGCTCTTGAAGTTCGTGTAACGGCTGTAAAGCGTAAATTGCGTTGCATGATTAGACATTAATGCTTTTAATCACGTGGGCAAGCAATTATTGCGTCTGAGATGAAAATCTCATTAACCGTCGTTTTGGGCTTAATGGGCCTGAAGTTTTCAAAACTTTTGGGCCTAGTGGATAGCCCTTTGCTGAGTCGCTATCGTTTTGGCGCCCAAGAATTTGGAACGGTTGTGTCGTTTCACTTGTGAACAGGTGCGTTTTATCGAGAACGACACAACTTCAAGAGGAGGTAACTGATCCTCTTTGTTTCCTATAAAAGGAATACTTAGTGGATTCTGGGTTCCACTTGCTTTTGCTTTCTCAACGAAACTCTGCAGAAATTTTGCAAGGAAGTTTATTGCTTACATTGCGAGGGTTTCTCTGTTCCTCAAATTCATCATTGTTATCTGAGGTAACTATCTCTTCCTTGTCGCTTTAGTTTCGTTTTGATTTGCTACTCGCAGTTATAGGAAGTAGGCTTCATCTAAGGGGGGGGGAACCAGTTTCCCTCAACCCTAACAGTCGTGGGGAAGAATCCTTGTGATTCTTCCTAAGACTGAACCGCGTCGCTCAGAAAGGGGATCTTATTCACTGCGGGAAGTGACCTTTCCCTTCTCAGAGTCGCCCTCTGATTGTAATTGCTTTAAAAATGCAGTGAGTAATGATTGCAACTTTCTGACGACATTTTATTCCTTATCGTAGATTAAGGAGTTCGGTCTAGATATTTCCAAATGGCCACTGGAGAAGGAAACTCTGGAAATAGCGCTATTTCGAGGACAACTGAAGGTCTCTATAGCGTAGTTGCTTCGAGGCTAAACTGGGAGGAGGTTCAGGCTAAATGGCCTTTCTGTTGGGTGTCCAGCGAGTTTAAGGACCTTGCCTCTCGTCATGCGGATGAGGAGGGATCTCGGATTCAACCGAGGTTCACGCTGAGTTCGGATGAAGAGACGAAAAAATGGTACAGGGTTTACGCACCATTTCCGACAGAGCGGATATGCCATCTCGTCCCTAATGACCGCTCAGTATATATGTATGACTTCATCTTTCATTATTTGGGAGTTCGTTTCCCTTTAACCGAACTCCAGATGGGTGTTTTGAGGTTTCTGAACTGTGCACCCTCTCAACTTCATCCCAACGGTTGGGGCCTCATCCGAGCTCTTGAAGTGCTTGGGGAGCACTTCAATTTCACGCCAACAGTAGCGATGCTATTCTACTACACCCAGGTAGTTAGAAGGGCGAATAAGCAGGGCGGAGTTGGTCTGGTGACACTCCGGACTCTCTGTTCCTTTGTGAACTTTGAGTCTTACACAGATTCGGCCAAGGTTGACGGGAAGTCCTTCAAGACTTACTTCACTCGCATCTCCATCAAGAAGGGCAAACCAAAATTTTGGAAGGATGAAGAGGACGTTGACAAATTTCCCTTGAGCTGGACACACGAGCATTTCCTCTTGAGCTCTCACGCGTACTACACTGATCAATCCGATCTGTCTCGTGAGACATCGAGAGTGTTGTTCGCGCTTGAATCGCACACTACAGGTCGTCACGTCTTTTCGTGTAGGCGTCTGCTAAGTAGCTCAAGCGGAGTCCGGGAGGAATATTTGCGTACTTCTCGTTTTATTTCATCTTTCCTCCTTTATCAAATATATATAGAATATTTGCAGTTGCTGACATCTTGTGTTTGTTCATGTAGGTGAAATAGAACAGCAAACTCCGGAAATGGATAAACTGAAAAAATTCAAGGCGGCTGGTAAATCTGTTGCTCGTGAGAATGAAGTAAAGCCCAGGCCCTCAACTAAGGATCGTCCTGAGGTAATCATCTTGACCTCGGATGTGGAAGGGGACATCCCACTGGTTGAGGGCGGTACGTCCGATGTTGGTGTAATCTCGGGTCAGCCTCCCGTTACTGAGAGGAGAAGGAAGATCCAGAATGATCCTGCAAGGCGTCAGTCCAAAAAGCAAAGAGTTTCGGAGGATCCTGCTGCCGGGGTTTCTGGATCAGAGCCGACCTCCTTCCCAACTACCTCGTTTCTCACCCCCTTCCTCTCTTATGAAGGTTCTACTCCAGCCATTCTTCCTCCTCCGATGTACAAACTCCAGCCTACACTCAGTCCTAAAGAAATTACGGAAGCGTGTGAGGCCGGAAGGTGGCAGCTAGCCGAACTTGCTGGAGTGCTTTCTTCAATCAGCGAGTTGGCTAGCAACGCCGACAAAGTTGAGGAATTGAGCGACGAATTGAAAGAACTCAAGCTTTCCTCGGAAAAGGACAAAGCCGCCGTGAAGTTAATGGAAGATCGTCTTCACAAGTCTAAGGAGTTTGGGGATCTCATCACTAAAGAGAATCTCAAACTCAAAGTCGATCTTAAAAATTTGGAAGGCAAAATGGCAGAGAAGGAGGAAGAACTCCGTAGCAGCCAGGATAAACATAAAGCTGATGCTGAGGAGTGGTCTCAAAGGGAGAAGAAGCTCCTTCTTGAGATAGAGGGATTGAAGGCTAGGAATGCGGAGTCCGAGGTGTCTAGTGAGGAGCTGTCCAAGTTGCGGGGAGAATTGGCTACAGCGAAAGCTGAGAGAGAAGAAGCTGTTGACATATGCAGCCGGGCTGTTGAAGAGTCCTTCGGCCTAGCCATACGCCAAGTCTTCTACCGCAACCCCACTGTGAAACTTAACCTTTATGGAATGGATCCGTTCTACGAATTCCATGGGGGAAAGTTAGTCGCAGTGGTGGATGGTCGTCATGAAGATCCACCGACGTCCCTGTATGGTTTGCCTCCTCTTCCTGAGGGTCAAACCATGGGACCGGATTATGTCTTTCCTATGCCCGAGGTTCCCTCTTCTGAGGAAAGGGCTGAGGCTCCTGGAGGTGAGACTCCTGCGGAGGTTCCAAAGGAAGGGGGACAAGAGCCTGGTGCTGAGGAGGCGCAAAAAACTGAAGAACAGATTCCTCCTCTGTAATTTTGTTTTCATTTATATGTATAGTTGTGTACCGGGATCAACTCCGGATTCTGAACTATTGTATGTAATTTCATTTCAATGAATGAATTTTGGTTGAAGAAATTTGTCTTCATTGTTTCATGTATATATAAATCGTTACTAATCCGTTCAGTGTAATTAATCTTAAGGCCGGATTGAAATAATAGCCTAGGAAGATTAAATAACAAATAAAATTTAGAACGGATAAATATATACATGTCCCCAAGTGCGTATTAAGAAGAAGGTGCCTGTCTCTGGGGCATGATCCTTAATTCTTTTGGGGAAAGATGGGTCGATCCGCTGTTTAGCAAAGTAGTGTAACAGGACGGACGACTGCTTCTAATCCGTAATATTCTTACAGGAGATGATAATATTGTTTCAAGTTTAGGGAACTGCAAGGAAGTGGTGTTTGAGCCCTTTATCATAGGAATGATGATGGGAGTTTTTTCTACACCAGGAGTTATGTCGTTGTATCACAGAATAGGTGATAAAGAGTATCCGTCCTGGGAGAATACCACTGGAAAGCGAAAGTGCGGACTGACTTTCGGAATTTTCCATCATAAAGATGATTATGAGTATTGATCATGCCAGGTGTTTTATCATTAAATCACTTCATAAGTGATTGAGATCATCCGTCTTGTTGATGTGTACGATACCAGGAACTACATCATCAGGTCGCATATTAGGTGATTGAGATCATCCGTCCTTTGGGTGTGTATTGCGCCAGGAGTTACATCGTCAGATCACAGCATGGGTGATTGAGATCATCCGTCCTGGGCAGGTACACCGCGTTAGGAGTTACATCGTCATATCACATAATGGGTGACTGAGGTTATCCGTTCTGGAAAAGTACACATCGTCAAGAGTTATATCGTCAGATCACAGATTAAGTGATTTAGATAATCCATCCTGTAGACATTTTTCAATCGTAGGAATACGGATTGAGTGAATACCTTCATCGTAAGAATGATGATGAGAATTGTTCATACCAGGAGTTACATCGTCGAATCACTGAAATAAGTGATTGAGATCATCCGTCCTGGAATGATTCACACCAGGAGTTACACCATCGAATCACAAAATATGTGATTGAGATCATCCGTCCTGGAATGATTAGTGGAGCTCTTCGTACCAGGAGTTTCATCGAATCACTGAAATAGTGATTGAGATCATCCGTCCTGATGAATTTTTCCAATCAAGGGAGTGCGGATTCAATTGGCAATTTTCGCTCCATCCGAAATCCGAGTTTTACCTCTACTAGCCCCCTAGCTGATGTGAGGAAGCAGTTGACTTGCTTATATGAGCTATATTGATCGTAGTACGTCTGGATTTCGGGTTTGTACCGAAGTGTAAATATCCGCTGTGGGAACCATGTTCCGGAGTGACGAAATTTTAAGGGCGGATTCGACAATGAGAATATCAGAAGTTTATCGAATTTCGCAACCCTTGGTATTCGAGTAATGGTGGCCACGTTTCTAATGATTGGACATTTAATGCCTTAATTCACGTGGGTGCGCCATTATTGCGTTAAATGCGTATGTCTTAATAACCGTCACGTAGGGGCTTGTTGGGCCTAAAATTTGGATTTAGTAGGCCCATTTAGAAAGCTCTGTGACGAAACGATGGCATTTTCGCGCCTTGATGTACTAAACGACAATTTTGGTCCACTAAACGGGGAGTCGTTTGGGGGTAAACGACAGGTTATGTTTAGTGGGTATTTGAAAAATTTTGGTGCCCTGATATAGGCATATTTGGCAATCTCAGTTACCATTTCTCCTAATTCTCTTGACGAACTTCTGCAAAAGTTTCGAGAAGATTATCGTGTCTGCCTCTGTGAATCTTAATTCACTATCCTCATCCATCCTTAGGTAACCACTTTCTTTCCATACTTTGTGTCTTGTTTCAATTTCTGAAAATGTCTAGGAAAGGTGTTAGTTTTAGTGGTATCAGCCCTAGAGGAAGAGGAGGAAGGGCCTTCAATCAAAACCCCACAGTTCGTGGTGGGAGGATTCCAGTGGTCTTTCAATCGAAGCCACTAAGCTCAGAAAGGGAGGCGTCGCCGTATCAGAGGCGAAAGGCGATTATACCCTCTTCAGAATCCTCCTCTAGTGAGAGTGCTGAGAGCGGTGACCTGTATGTATCTGACGATGTGGATTTTTACCGCAGTGTAAAAGCTTTCACAATGGTGGTGAAGAAAGCGACAGGGAGGAAATCATCCGAAGGGGGATCTTCTTCCGAGAAATATATCTTGAAGACCCAATCCGGCCTCTGCAATGTGGTTGCACACCGGATAGACTGGGTGAAATTCCAACAGAAACGCCCTTTCAGCTGGGTGGCTGAGGAATTTCGTGAGACACCGTCCGTCCACGCTCGGGAGGATGAAGGGGAGTTGGAGCCGCGGTTTACCTTATGGAAGAAGGACAAATATAAATGGTGTTTTCATGTATATGCTCCCCTTCCATCGGTTCGGATATGCCACACACCGGACGAGAGGTCCTTGTTCATGTATGATTTTATATTTCTGAACTTGGGTGTACGTTTCCCCTTGACGAAGTTTGAGATGGGAGTCCTGAGATTTTTGGACTGCGCCCCCTCGCAACTTCACCCTAATGGATGGGGATTGATCCGCTCTCTTGAAGTGCTTGGGGAGCACTTCAACTTTAAACCGACGGTGGCCATGCTTTTTTACTTCACTCAAGTGGTCCGCCGTGCGAATAAGGAGAAAGGAGGAGTGAGCTTGATATCCCTCCGGACTATCTCCAAGATCATCAACTTCGAGGCGTACACTGACTCCGCCAAAGTTGATGGGCGTTCATTCAAGTCCTATTTCACGAAGATTAGCGTCCATCCGAATGAATCAATTTTTTGGTTGACTGAAGAAGGGATTCCAAAATTCCCAGTGGCTTGGACGCACGAACATTTTTTGTTGACCTCCCAAGCGTACTATACCGAGGAGGACGAACTGAGCCCAACTTCAATCTCAGTTCTTTCGGCTCTGCAGTCCTACACAGCCTCACACCGATTTTTCTCCTGCAGGCGTTTGTTAGGACCAAAGTCTGCTCGCGAGGAGTATTTACGTAATTTCCCTGCCATTCTTCATGCGTTATTATGTCATGTCTTGAAACTTTTTCGTTTCTGATTGTGTCTTTTAATTGTGCAGGTGAAATTCAGAGCGGATCACCAGAGATGAATAGACTAAAAGGTCTCAAGGCCGGAGAGACTTCCGTTGCGGCTGAAAATGACATTCAGGCAAAGCGGAACTCGAAGAAGGCTACTGCTGAGACGATAATATTAACTTCGTCTGCTGGTGACGATATTCCTCTGATTGAGGGCCGATCTGAGAAGGTGGTCGAGAAAAAGAAGAGGACTAAGCGTGATCCTTCAAAGACCTCAGACCGTCAATCCTCGCCCAAAAAGCCAAAAACTTCAAGAGGGGCTGCTGAGCCAGGGCCTGCTAAAGAAAAGAGAGCGGAAGTGTCTATTCCGGATACTCCAAGTGGTGTTATAACACATGGGGCGAAGCCAATAACGACTTATTTCGCGCCCAAAGCCCCCTGCTCTCTTGAAGGTAATTCCGGTCTTGTTCAAAATCCGGTGTATGAGAGCTCCGTTCCTGAGGGCGTTCCCGAATCCTCACCCAAGGTGAAACCCTCGTTGAAGAGTGAAGAACTGATCAGAGCTTGCGACGACGGACGGAAGCACTTGGCTGATTTATCCGAGCTCCTCAAGTCGGTTCGCGAGCTCACAGAAGAAAATGAGAGGCTCACCTCGGTGGTTGGCAAGGACAAGGCAATCATCCTCCAATTAGAAGGAAAATTAAAAACTTCCGAAGAAGAAAATCAGAAGAAGGATGAAGAAATTGCCAAGTTGAAGAATCTTGCCAAGGAGCTAGAGGGTCAAGTTTCTGATCAGAAGAAAATCAATGCTGACCTCAATGCTCATCTCTGCACGGAGAAGGAACGCTCTTCAAAGCTGGAAAAGGGGTTGAAGGAGGCTAAGGTCGTCCATTCTCTGGGAGTGGATGATTGGACACGTAAGGAAAAGGAGTTGCTATCAAAGCTGGCGGATTCGAATGGCGAAGTCAAGACCCTGAAAGCAGACCTGGACGATGCTGTAAATATGTGTGACCAAGCAGTCAAGGAGGCTTTCGGGTTAGTAATTCGTCAAGTATTATACCGGAATCCCAAGGTGTCACTTAATTTGAACGGTATTGATCCATTCTATGAGTTTCACCAAGGGAAACTGGTGGCCATCGTTGACAACCGTCAAGAGAGTCCGCCTAACACTCCTTATAAGTTTGCTCCTTTACCTAAAGGTCAATCAATGAGACCTTCCCTCCTGAAACCCTCAAGTACAGGATCGAGCTCTCGCACTGAAGGAGGCAAGACCGGAGACAAAGGCAAGGGGAAGGAGGGAGACTCAAGCCAGAAAGAGTAGCGCCTTTCTTGTTTGCTTTTTCGTTTTATTGATTTGAATTCGCTGTGTTCCGGGATCAGCTCCGGATTATTACACGAATTGTAATTCTTATTGAATCAATAAAAGAATTTTTTACCTCCATTCTTGTTTAGTGAAAAACAACTTTAATAGAGGGACTGCATGTGTATTGTATTATTCCGGATTTAAGTAATGAAGATCGGATTGTAAAACAAAATCTCCATACCGGACATATACATGCGAAATGAATTCCATAACAAAACCACAGCTTGTGAGGGAACACATCAGTGTCTCAAGAACGGCCTAAGGGGAATGATTGTGAGATCGTTTAGATGAGAGTTCATTCCTCAAGATATTCGTTAAACCGTTGATGCTGTCCCCCAGTTTCATTGGGTGATTATGAATTTGAATAAACTGAGTGACATTTTCTCGTGAGAGCTTTTAAAAGTGAGGATTTAAAATAGAAATTCCTCTTCAAATATTTCCGACTGAGAAATTTCGGGTGAATATACCTTAGATTGTGGTGTACCCGAGTGAATTGTTTGTGTCGGAGTTTACGAGTCAGGTCTCAATTGAAGAATTGATGACTCAGAACTATAAGCTATAAAACTTCCAAATAAAGAACTTCACGAGAGTATTAATTTGGAGTTCAGTATAACTTACTTGTTGTGTTTGGAGTTCGGTTTGATCCTACTGTCCATGTAATATTTGGCGTTCGGTTTAATCCTACCAGCCGTTCTTCAATTGGTCTTTGGTTTTATCCAATGGCAATGCTTCACCGATGTTCGGTTAATCCTACTAGTCGTACTCAGAGTTCGGTTTAATCCTACAATCCGAGCCTTCAATACGGGGTTCAGATCAGGGCTAATCCTGAACCTACTGCGCCCGTCACTTGGGGTTCAGCGTGGTCTTGAAGAAAAAACCAGCTTACTGCGCCCAAGCCTTCGCATGGGGTTCGGTTTGTGGCCTTGAAGAAGGACCAGCCCTACAACCCATGTAGTCTTCGAATGGGGTTCGGTTTGTGGCCTTGAAGAAGGACCAGCCCTACAACCCATGTCCTGAGGTTCGGTTTAATCCTACAACTCAGGTCTTCACCGACGTTCGGTTTAATCCTACTAGTCGTACTCAGAGTTCGGTTTAATCCTACAATCTGAGCCTTCACCGGTGTTCAGCCAAACTTACTAACCGTACCCAGAGTTCGGTTTGATCCTACAATCTGGGCCTTCAATTTTTACACACTCGAGGAGTTACATCGTCAATTACAGAATGGGTAATTGAGATCATCCGTCCTGAGTATGTTCTTGTGCGTTGCGCATATTCGAGGAGTTACATCGTCAACTACAGAATAAGTAGCTGAGATCATCCGTCCTGAATATGCTTTTGTACACCGGATAAACTGAAAGTCACAGCATAAGAAAAACTCGAAAGAGTTAAATCGTTATGAGAGATTCTTATTAAATCAAAAATAAGAATTACAAGGAGAGCGTAGCTGTGAAAATAAATTCTCCAGTATTCAATCCAGAATAAGGATAGGAGAGTGTAGAAACAGCTAGCTATAGTAGATGCGCAAGTTTTGGGTGTTCCATTTGTTTCGGATTGGAGTGCCATCAAGGTTTTCAAGGCGATAAGAGCCTTTGCCAGTGACCTCGGATACCCTGTATGGGCCTTCCCAGTTTGGGGCTAGTTTGCCTTGATGGGCGAATTTATTCCCTATACTTGCTTTCCTCAAAACCAAATCTCCAACGTTGAAAGTCCTTGATTGGACTCGTTTGTTGTACCGGAGAGCAACTTTGGCTTTGATGGCTTGATCTCGGATGAAAGCGTCTTCTCTGAGTTCTTGTATGACATCCATTTCAGATGCCAAGTTAGCGTTGTTGGTTTCTTCAGAGAAGTACTTAACTCTTGTGGAAGCAATTTGCAGTTCCACAGGTATCATTGCCTCGACCCCGTATGTTAGGCGATATGGGGATTCATTGGTGGATGAATGAGGCGTTGTCCGATATGCCCATAGGACATGACACAGCTGGTCTGTCCATCCGCCCTTGGTTTCACCAAGGCGCTTCTTTAGTCCCTTAAGCACCTCCCTGTTGGCCACTTCAGCTTGACCATTAGTTTGGGGGTGTTCGACGGATGAGAATATTTGGGTTATTCCTAACCCTTCAAGCAAATCAGTGAATTTTCTATCCGTGAACTGGGTGCCATTGTCTGTGACAATCCGTGCTGGGACCCCGAACCGCGTCATGATGTTTTCATACATGAAACGGCGAGTTCGGGCTGAAGTAATATGCACCACCGGCTCTGCTTCTATCCACTTAGTGAAATAATCGACCCCTACGATGAGATATTTGATGCCCCCAGGAGCAGTTGGAAAGGGGCCCAGAATATCCAATCCCCATTGATAGAAGGGCCATGGAACAGCGGATGTGAAGAGTTCTTCTGCCGGTGTGTGGTGTAGGTTAGAGAATTTTTGGCAAGCGTCGCATTTTTTGACGAAGTCAATGGAGTCTTGCTTCATTGTGGGCCACCAGTATCCGGCTCTGAGGATTTTTCGCATTAAGCTTCTTCCTCCGGCGTGGTGTCCACTTTGTCCTCCATGCACTTCCTCCATTACACCTTGCACCTCATCCTCTTTGAGACAAATTAAATAGGGCACAGAGAGTGCCCTTCTGTAGAGATTACCATCAATCATAGTGAAATACGGTAATTCTCTTCTTAACCTCGTCTTTTCCTTCTCATCTGTGGGTAGCTGTCCATCAGCCAAATAACGGATGTAAGGAGCCATCCATGTATCTCCGTAAAGGGAGTCAGTCATTATGGCGTTTAGAGAAGGGAAAAGAGGGATGCTGGGCGACGTTAGCGTGCTTTGGACCAGAGTAGTGGTGCTACCCGGTCGTTTAGTGCTTGCTAACCTGGAGAGTATATCCGCTCTCGTATTCTCTTCACGTGGAACATGCTTGAACTCCACCTTTGAGAATTTCTCAGTCAACTCCTTGACACAGTTCAAGTATAATTGGAGTTGAGGTTCGCGAGCTTGATAATCTCCTAAGATCTGCGAAATCACCAGCTGTGAATCGCTACAGAGTGTCGCCTCAGAAGCTCCGATGTCAATCGCAGCTCTTAGCCCGGCCAAGCAAGCTTCGTACTCAGCTTGGTTGTTAGATGTTTTGAAATTGAAACGAAGGGAGATCTCCAGGTGTACTCCGTCATCACTTTCGAGAACTACACCTGCTCCAGAGCCTCTTTGGTTTGATGAACCATCAACGTAAATGGTCCAATGGACTCGAGGGTAATCCGGATCAGTCCCTGTCATTTCCACAATAAAGTCAGCCAGGACTTGAGCTTTAATAGCGCTGCGGGGTTCGTAGGATATATCAAACTCAGAGAGTTCAATAGACCATTTGATCATCCTCCCGGCAAGATCGGGCTTGATTAAGACTGAACGGAGTGGCAAATCCGTTCTCACTATGATTGGATGGGCGTGAAAGTACGGACGCAACCGTCGTGAGGCCCAAACAACAGCGAGGGCGGCCTTTTCAATTTTTTGATACCGGATCTCAGCACCTTGCAAGGTCTTGCTAGTGAAATAGACCGGTCTTTGTCCATCAGGAGTTTCTTTTATCAAGGCAACGCCCAAAGCTTCATCTGAAATAGCCAAGTACAGAATGAGTGTGTCTTCGGGGTCAGGCTTTGTGAGAATGGGAGGTTTGGACAACACCTCCTTAAGCTCTTGGAAAGCTTTTTCTTGTTCCTGTCCCCACTCGAATTTCTTGGACTTTTTCAGTATTTTGTACAGGGGGAGCGACCTGTGAGCCATCTTCGGCATGAATCGTGCCAAAGCTGCTACCTTGCCATTCAGGGATTGGACTTCTTTAAGATTCTTAGGACTTTGCATGTCTAGAATCGTTTGGCACTTCCCTGGATTGGCTTCTATACCACGTTGAGTTAACATGAAACCCAAAAATTTCCCAGCAGGGACAGCAAATGTGCACTTCATTGGGTTCAGCCTCATATTAAATTGCCTCAAACGGGTGAATACTTGGCGCAGGTCTTCAATATGATCGCCACCAGCCGGTGTCTTTGCTATTATATCGTCAATGTATACTTCAACAAGTTTGGTGTGCATACCTTCGAAAACCTTGTTGATCATGCGCTGATATGTCGCCCCAGCGTTTTTCAGGCCAAAGGGCATGACTGTATAGCAAAAGACACCACGATCATTTATGAAAGCTGTCTTCTCTTGATCCTCTTCGCACATCGGAATTTGGTTGTAACCAGAGTATGCGTCCATGAAACTCAGGTATTGATAACCAGAGGAATCATCCACCATCCGATCTATATTAGGAAGAGGATAAGGATCTTTTGGACAGCAGCGGTTGAGGTCCACGTAGTCAATGCACATTCTCCATTTACCATTGGATTTAGGGACCATCACCACATTCGAAAGCCAAGAGGAATATCGGATTTCCCTGATGAATCCGGCCTTCAGCAATTCCTCAGTTTGCTGGCAAGCTGCCTTCTGTTTCTCTGGGCCCAATCGTCTTTTCTTTTGGGCCACAGGTTTCGTCTCTGGATAGACGGAAAGTTTATGACAGCAGAATTCAGGGTCTATGCCTGGCATATCGGCTGCAGTCCATGCAAAGAGGTCTTTAAACTCTTGTAAGAGAGCCAGCAGTCGCTGCTCTATTTCAGCATCTAGCTTGTCATTGATATGGGTGATCTTTTCTGGAGAATCTCCCAAGACAATGTCCCTGGAACTTCCATCCGGTGTGGGCTTTGATGGGTTGAACGGATCAATGTTCAAATCCGCTCTAGGATCCAGGTCGACAAGACTTACAGATCCAGCCGATGTTGCAGCATCATTGAGTTTCCTCTTTTTATTGGAGGCGTCCAGCTTTGTCATGTTGAGGCTAAGGTTGTAGCAGTACCTAGCCATCTCTTGATCACCCCGGATAGATGACACAGCATTATCCTTGTCAATGAACTTGATAAGGAGATGTGGGGTTGATACAACTGCCTCCATTGCATTCAGAGTAGGACGGCCTATGATGCCATTAAATGGTGATTTGACATCAATCACTAGCACCCGAGACTTAACCGTCCTGGCTCCTGGCTCGCCTTCAAACGAGATAAGGGTATCAAGATACCCTCTAGTTAATTGCTTTGCGCCATTGAAAGCTGTTAGTTCCTGCGTGTAAGGCTGTAAGTCTGAGTCTTTAAAACCCATTCTTTCAAAGCAATTATAGAAAATAACATCGCAGGAACTTCCCTGGTCAACAAGGATTCTTCGGACGTCCTTGTTGGCGATCACAGCAGTGATGACTACAGCATCGTCACCACCAGGAACGGTTGGGCCAAAATCCTCGTCAGAGAAAGAGATTATGGGAGCCTCAATTCCTCCTCTATAAGGGCGATTGTCTTTGACTTTCCCTTGCACGGATAGAATCATTCTGTGATGATTCTTTCGGGCTGTAATTGAAGCTCCTCCTCCAGCGAACCCTCCAGCAATCATGTCAATGACTTCACGTCGGCCCTGACGTTGTTGCTGGGGCATGCTGTCTTTCTGTGCTGCATTATCGGTCATTACACCTTTTTGCTTCTCTGCAGCAGTGAACTTTTGAACCGGACTGGGGTTGTTGTCATCCCCATCGTCGGGATCTCTTTCTCTTTTCTCATTCCGTTCTGCCCTGTCAAAGGATTTTTCTTTGAACAGGTATTGCTTCAATTTGCCTTCTCTAATTAGCGTCTCAACCGCGTTCTTTAGAGCTTGGCATTCATCAGTGGAATGACCATTTTGTTCATGAAAATCACAGTACTTTCGTGAATTTCCTGGTCTTTTCATAGGGGCTGGTCTCCTGATGCCATATGTGCTGAAAACTGGCCATCCGACCTCTCTCAAAATCTGAGATGGTCTGGCAGATAACTGTGCATAATGGCTGAAAGAATTGACATGCCTTTCTCGAGGTCGAGGAGGGCGGTTATCCACCTTAGGATTGGTGAATGGCCTCTCCATGCGTTCTGACCTCGTCTTCTCCTTACCCTTTTGGGTTTGGGGAGATGGTGTTGGTGGCTTTTTCTTTGCAGCCATTGCCTCCAAATGCATCTCTATGCTCACATACTTTGAGGCTTTTTTCCTGAAATCCTCAAAAGTTGCTGGGGGGCTCTTTGCTAATGAAAGAGCGAAAGCTGATCCTGGCTGCAATGCCTCAATCACGATATGCAGCTTGATAGATTCTGTGAGGTTAGGAACCAGGGCCGCTTCCTTATAAAACCTCTTCAAAAAATCTTTTAAGCCCTCTGTTTCACCTTGCTTAATCTGAGCCAAGGTGTGAGACGTCTTGGGTACGTCTCTGGAGATAACAAAGTGGGTTTCAAAGGCAGCTGCCATTTCCGTCCAAGAATCTATGGATCCAGAAGGCAGGCCTTTAAACCACCCGAGGGCTTCCTCAGACAATGTTCGAGGGAACATTCGGCACATCACGTCTTCATCAGCCCCCAAGTACATGGCTTCAAACACATAAGCATCAAGGTGCTTAGTTGGATCAGTTTCACCATTATACTTTCCGATGGAAAGTGGTTGAGTGGTTTGAAGGTGCTTGGGGATGCTGATGCCCATAAGTCTCCTTGAAAAAGGAACCTTCAGATTGTAAGACAATGGGGGTGCTGTTGTTGAATCTCTCCTTCTTCGGGAAGCTGCATCCTCAGAATCGCGAGTTTGTTCTCCCTCCTCAAAGGTTGGGATCTTTGAGTACTGAAGAGTGGTGGACTTTTCACCATCAGTTGTGTGGGGAGTATTTCGCGTGCGAGATGACTCTTTATCCTCGCTTTGCCTTTTTTCTCTTCGCAGTTCAGCGAGTTCCCTCTGAAGTTGTCTGATCAACTCATCGCGAGGATCAGGATCAGACACAGTTACTATCTTCTTTGAGTTGCCCCCATGAGAATCAAGGTTGAGTTTTCTGTAGGCATTAGGATTGGTTCTGCCTTCAGCTTGATTCTCCATGTAGTCTTGTGCTTCGCCTTCCATGGTGGATTACCTGCTCTGTCAAAGGATATGGGAATAACTTTATCGGGTCCCACTGGGCGTGCCAATGATCTGTCCTGGACCGGGGTCAAGAGATCCGATCTCAAGCCAGTCACGAATAGTATATCAATACCGTCTAGTAGACCGGATGTATGTGTATCCGATGTAGGTATCCGTTGTCCTTGAATGAGGAGAGCGGATTGGGCGTTCTGGAGATCCTTCACACCGACCTAACGCGTTGAAGTGGGCGAATGGTGGTGTCACCTGCAAAGATTCTCCGACGCTCAAGTCAGTGATTATATTCCAAGTAAGGAATGTATTCAGAGAGGAATCAGTCGTAAAGAGCTGAGGAAGAAGATCCAGATGAAAAGATCCCTAACTTCAATCATGAAGTTAGTTCATATACCTGATTGGCTCGATTAACGAGGACTCGTTGGTGGGGAACCACTAACTCCCATTAGCATTATTATATTGCGCACTTACCTGCATGATTGGGTCAAGTGGCTATTTTATATTGAGCATAGAGAATGTAGACTAGGATTAGGGAACAAGTTGACCATTCCCGTGAGCAAAGTTTGGCTCGTAGTGTAGGGAATTATTGATTGATCCCTGTAGCAACAATCCTTGTCATTAGCACAGTGACGTGTGTATTGTCCGATGTCATGGTGTTATCCTGAACAACCGGTATAGGGAGAACGCCTGATACGGAATTACAGTTCGGATGTATACCGATGACACCGGTTACACGTAGATGTCTTATCAAAGACGTTGAAATATGTATAGCAGATCGGATACCGATATTGAGACCGGATCAGAATGTATATTTAGCCTAAAACAAAGCACTCATTTTTTTATTTCTAGGCCTTATAATATGAAGTGGAAGAGGTGATTAACATTAACAGTGTCGTCATGCATACGCACATTTATTTCATCAACAACCAATTAAGCACAATTTAGGTATAATTTCATTGATATTTTCATATTATTTTATTGTAAAAAATAATTAACCATTTTAATAATCTGATCAATAATTAGGGTGAGTTTGGAATACATTCAAATTTATAGTGTAAGCTACCATTCAAAAATAACTAATCACATAAATTCTTAATTGAATTATATATCTAAACACACCCTTAACATCAACCATTACTTTATATTATAAGTAAACTTCAATTTCTCACCCAGTAAAAACACTTAAAGAACCTACTAGCCCTAGTTTCAAATAAAAGAAAAAATAACTAATTTCATACATATCAAGAATAATGGTTAAAAATAGTTCTTTGTATTAATGCTATCAAATATTATATGTAATTTTCTACAATATCCTTAATATCATTTACTATACAAAATATTAAATCTCTTGAGAATATATACACAAAGAACACATTTGATCAAAATTTAATTACATTAACAAAATATAATTTATCTTATATTATTATACTAAAACAATCTATTAAAATTTACTTATATTTAAATTAAAACAATTATTTAATTTTGACTCATAAATTAAACCACTAAAATAGAACTTTCCTTTTTTAGTTACTACTACCATTGTTTGCATTTATATTTAAATATTTTTCAGTAAAAACAACATCAATACCTATAAAAAGTTACAAGCAATAATTCTTTTAAAAAACTAAACAAGTTAATATTAACATGGGAGCAACAATTTTTGTTTCAATGATTAATGTAAGATGATGAAGTAGGATGACAAACCGAGCTAGACAAGAAAGGAAACAAATAATGAAATCAAGTCTGAGTCATTTAGGAGCAGGTTGGTGGACAACAAACCAACTTTTCCCCTCATCTTTTTTAAAGTTTTATTTGACTTATTTTTTAATAAAAATAATTTTTTGGGGTGAGTTTTTTTTGTAGTGGTCTATTTTCCTTTATAACATATTTAAAAAGTAGGATTTTTTTCTAAAAAAAAGGTTATACAAAAAATTATTAAAATACATACATTTTTTATTAACATGACGTGGCCGTATAGGCTAGCCCACCCTCTGTAAGTGTGTGCCCCTTGCCCATTGCTAAATAATTAATTTCCCTTTTATTTTTTGGCCTTTTAATCATAGTGATGGTGACACGTACCTTTCAAGATGCCTTGTTAGCTTTAGCGATGGATATTTTGTTAACAACTAGCGATAGGGCTTTTCCCATTGCCAAATAAATAATTTCCCTCCTATTTTTCTTTAGCTTGCCAAACCTATCTGTTGTTGTGGTAATTTATTTCCCTCTTTCCAATTTAATGTGCTTGTCAACATTAGCAATGGGGTTGACAATAGACACCTCTTCAAATTCTTTACCACCTACAATGACAAGTTAGGCGATGACGTCTAGCAAAGAAAAAATAATGAGCCTATCTTTTACCTCCAATATTTGCATTTCCTTGTTTCTTATTAGATGTGCTCGTCAACGTTAGGGACGTATTTGGCTACAGGAATCTAACATGATTTTCTCTTAAATGTAACTACTGGTTGGTTTAGAGACGACCCATGGCAAAGAAAAAAGCAATGGGCCTCTTTTCCGACGCCAAAATTTGCATTTCCCTTTTTCTTATTCAATCTGCCTGTCAATGTTAGTGACGTCTTTAGTGACGGAAATCTTTACAGATTCTTTATGAGTTGTGACAAGTTTAGATATGACCTATGGCAAAGATAATAGTGATAGGCTTATCCTTTTATGTTGAGCTGTTTTCCTGTAAATGCTTAACTCTTTTACTACATTATTTTCTACCAATTCTAGATTAGTATACTTTGGATTCAGCCTTCAGATCATTATAGATCTTCTTGGTTGTGGTTGCAAAATTTCCCTGTTGAATTCCTTGAGTTGACTTGGTTATTCTTCTTTTGAACATTTTGTGTAAACACTTATTCGCCAAGGGTTCTTCTCTTTGTCGAGTGTTATGTTCTGGTTACATCAAATGATCATCCTTAATTAACCACTCATTACTGAGTTTGGAAGTAACATTATTTATGAAAACCAACACAACGAAACTCCATTGAACACCACATACTTGGACACATAACACTAACTGGTGTTAGGATTTCAAGCTCTCCATCATTTTCACCACTTATTGTAACCAATGAATATACATCGAATTGCTTTCTTGTCAAATTTTCTATGCCTTTAGCTTGTCACAAACAAGTAGTAGACACACCCAAATACTTGTAAGTGATTCACCTAGGGCTTTGTTTCCCATAGCTTCTTCTGCGGTGATATAAAGCCAAGTTTAGCTTAGGGTAACCTACGTGACATATACAATTGTCTTCATGCATTCTTCCTAAAATCATGGTGGAATATTTTTAGCATGTAACATGCTCTTGCAAGTTTCTACAATGTGTTGATTCTTTTTCTCTACAATTCCACTTTGTTATGGAGTATTCAAACAAGTTAGTTATCACTTTATGCCACACTTTTGTAGGTACTAATTGAACTCATTTAAAGTAAACTATCCCCATTGTCAATACTTATTAAATATCAAAATTTGCATCCAAATTATTTCTCAATCTTCTATTTAAACTTTATAAACTTCATCATAACTTAAGATTTCTCGTTCATGAAGTTTACCTAAACATATGTGGAGAAGTCATCAATGAATGTGATCATGTATTGATATTTTCTTATTGACAGCTAGTTCATTGGTCCAAAAACATAAGTGTACAAACTCCAATGGTGTCTTCACTCTGTATCTTGATTTATCATAGGGTAACTTATATTTTTCATAAACAAATGTTATGTCATATCTCCAAATTTGGTAGGTCTCTCAACATTAATGTATTCATCATAACCTTTAATTGATTGTAACCTATATGTCCTAGCCTTGCATGCCAGATGTTTTTGTCACATTCTTTCTTGTCTTGTCCATGTATTTTGTCCATGATGACATTACATAGATAGACTCTGATTACCATCCTTTCATAATTGATGGATTGATGGGCTTGCGATGTTGATACACCTTTACATATTTAGGCCCAAACACCATCTAATTACACAATGATGTTAGTTGCCCTTTTTTAGAAACATGATAAAAAAAAACATTAAATGCTTTTAGGTAAATGAACCATGTCTTATAAATAGGACCAATAAAACATTATTTTATTTATCTTATAAATAGGAATGAGAGAAGTAATAAAAAGACAAGAAAAATTCAAATTGTTCACTAATATTATTTTCGTCAATCAAGAGTTACAAAACTTAAAATATTCATGCTCTAAATAAAAAGGAAAATTTCTAAAATCATCTACCGAAAGTTCAGCAGAGGTCTTAAAATCAAAACATATAAAAGAATTAGGTTTTCAAAGAGTTTCCAAAACCCTTCACTTATACTTTAAATAAATATCAAGATTAGAAAGTCTAGAATCTTATAATTTATATAGTTAAAATATAATGTTTTTATCCTAAATCACCTAGAGCATGAAAAGGTATAAATATTTCTAACATTATTTTTCTTTTGTAAATATCCATTTTGCTTTTACTTGACAAACATTGTAAACGATTCAACCACAAAGCAACACGTCATACACATCCCATGCTCTGTATTGTAACAACCTTGATTTCTAGGACAGGAGACCCTCAGGGACTCTTGAGGGTAAGTTTCCTGTAGAAAACTTGAGGCTTCGGTCTGCTCCATGAATTGTTCTAGTATGAGAAAATAGTAAGAAAAGAAGCCAGTTGAGATATTAAATATAAGATATAGGAGTAACGAGAGAATATAAATAAAGATTAGTGAGAGAAATCAAGATAAGAGGATAATAATAATAGTAATAACATTAAATAACATTGTTTGATTAGAGACACTATATTGATGATGATTATTTTGTATCAATTAGTTGATAATTATTCTTTGCTAATAATATTTAATTAACATATAATAACTAATTTGATATTTAATAATTAATATTTTAATTTAATATTTAGTTAATATTATATATTTGTTTAATTATTTTTGAAAAATATAAATATTTATAATAATATTTTTTTTAGTTATTGATTTTAAAAATATATAGTCATTTAATTATTTAATATTTAATCAAATTATGGTAATAATTAATATTTAATGTTTAATTAATATTTTTTTATTTATTTAAATTGTATATTTATAATAATAATATTTTATTATTAATTAATTAATTATATTTAATAATAAAACATTATCAAGTTCCCAGATTTGAACTGTGGGAGCCAGTAAATGATTTGATTCCGAAGATTTAGCCTGAGACTAGTGTTCCTATAAGGATGCTAGTCTTGTTAGGACCCTCATGTAATAAATCGAGGATCACAAGCTCGGTCCGGCAGGCCTGGTCAGTACCTCAAGCACCCTTCACGTTTGACCGTTTATATGCTTTGGGATATTCGAACGCGTCATGGTCAGTCCCTGGTGAACCGTTTTGACGTTTTAGAAACTTTTCCTGAAGGGGCCGAATCATAATTCGAGCTCTATCGACCCCGTTTTTGAAAGAAATGATTAGTTCAATTTGATCCCCTGAATTCGGCCTCAGTACCTTCAGTGTTTTGGGTCTAACGTTCGTATACGACCTTAAAATCGAATGATTTCGGTCCTTATTTCTTTGTTACGAAGAGATCTATAATCTCTATTTTTAGCTCCGAACCCTAATTTTAACTCTGTCATTCCCAAAATTGAGAACAAGTATTTGTACTCTGAAAGCCCGCTATTTAATCCCTTTAATCTGCGCATGGTTTATTCAAAAAATCATAACTTTTTCATACGACCTCTGATTCATGCAATCCTAGCCTATTTTTCCTCCTTAAAACTATGAACTAAACCTTGAGGTAAGGGGAGTCTCTCTTTGTTTTCCTTCGTTTTTAACTGTCCTATAATGTTTCTTTGGTTTATGGGGATAACCCCTTCAAGTTTCATTACGATCCCACGGTCCGATCATAAATTATGCCATTTTAATTTGTCATTGATGATTTTATAATTTTTTTAATGAGTGAATGTATTTGTACAAATTATCATAAAACGCACATAAAAATCATGGACCCTCCTAAGCGTTACTAGAGTTTGGGACTCCGTTGCGAGGATTTAGTAGTTACCAGACTTACTGCAGGCTCGTGGTATTTTTTTAATCTGAAAATTAATTACTAATTTTTACGTGATTTTATGCAATTTTTCGGTAAGTCCCGCCATTCTGTGTAGTCACTAACTAAAAGCCCGTGGAGCATCGCCAAAGGAAATACGTGTTACGAGCAATTTCGCTAAATTACACTAAAATATGATTTATTTTAAGTGTATCTTAAATATATTACACCCACGATTTAATTGATTATTTATGCAAGTTTAAAATACTTAAAATGGATTTAATGAGTGATTAGTAAAAAAGGGGTTAATTAGAAATAAGTAAAATGGTAATAATAATAATAATAATGAATAATAGGATTATAACCACAATTCTATTTTAAGAATAAATATATATTTTTATGTACCTAAGATTTATGCATATTTATAAGTTGGGTATAAAACTAAGGAATAATGAAGAAGTATAAAATATATTAAGGATAAATTGTTAGAAATCGACCCAATTAGATTAAATAATGAAATTATAAGAATAAAGGAGTCTTCAGCAATTCACTAATATAATAAAGGGAAATATGAAGAGGATATATTTGTTTAGACTTAAAACAAACAATTAGTTAGGTATGCTTCAAATAAATGTAGGTTAGATTCAATAGCAGTGGTATAACCCATAATGAGTGAGGTAGATAATATAATTTAGCAAAACATAACTAAGGAAACTAAGTAACTAAACGGGAAAACTATCACTTAGTAATGCTAGCTCTTATAGAAATAATGGTGCAATTTAGTTAAATAAGTTAATGGAAATAACATAACTAAAATAAGGCAAGATGTTGGATAGAGGGTTTAATGTCATTAGCATAGACCATTATACAATATAAGTTTAGTTTCTTAGGTAAGGACATATAAAGAAAAATTAAAAAAGCAAATTATAACATGAGATTATGGTAAGTAACTCAGACAATTATAAACTAAAAAAGGCTAGGAACTACAAGGGTATAGTCTAAATAATTAACAGAAACAAGTCTAGTTAAAAGAAGATTCAGTGATAAGTAAACAAACATCTTCTAGTAACTAGTAAGCAATATATTCCAATAATATAATATACTTATATCTATATACATATAACTGCTTATAGTATGAGTTATTTAATAAATGAGTATTTTCTAATATTTAGTTATCAGGTTGGAAAGAATATATATGTGCATACATTAAGATTAATAAAATAAATTTATAAGAATATTTTATACCTAACTTTAATTAGAATAAATATATACTCCTTAGTACCGACTAGCCAAACTAATGTGTATTCCTGATTAATGTGTTATTTGTTTGACTAATTATATGTGGTTGACTAGATGATATGAATTCACGTGCTGATATATATGTTGATTGAATTATATGTATCTACAGGTTTATGAGAATGGGTTAATGGATTAAATGTATCTGTGTATTGTGTAAATAAACTTGATGAAAAATATATGATGAGAATAAATGAAGTATGCATTGATAACATGTAATACAAAAGATGAAAGTAAAAAATACGCCTCGGTAGGGATCCTAACGTGAGAAGGAATGATATAATGTGATCGGAATAAATCTGATGATATGATGAGGCAAACTGGTATGATATGATTGAAATGGATCCGATGAGAAAATGATGTGAATGACTACCCCGAAAGAGAGAATGTATACGTGTACTCAACAATACTTTTGATCTGTCCTGGACCGGGGTCAAGAGATCCGATCTCAAGCCAGTCACGAATAGTATGTCAATACCGTCTAGTAGACCGGATGTATGTGTATCCGATGTATGTATCCGTTGTCCTTGGGTGAGGAGAGCGGATTGGACGTCCTGGAGATCCTTTACACCGACCTAACGCGTTGAAGTGGGCGAATGGTGGTGTCACCTGCAAAGATTCTCCGACGCTCAAGTCAGTGATTATATTCTGAGTAAGGAATGTATTCAGAGAGAAATCAGTCGTAAAAGAGCTGAAGAAGAAGATCCCCCCCTTCAATCATGAAGTGAGTTCATATACCTGATTGGCTCGATTAACGAGGACTCGTTGGTGGGGAACCACCAACTCCCATTAGCATTATTATATTGCGCACTTACCTGCATGATTGGGTCAAGTGGCTATTTTATATTGAGCGTAGAGAATGTAGACTAGGATTAGGGAACAAGTTGACCATTCCCGTGAGCAAAATTTGGCTCGTAGTGTAGGGAATTATTGATCGATCCCTGTAGCAACAATCCTTGTCATTAGCACAGTGACGTGTGTATTGTCCGATATCATGGTGTTATCCTGAACAACCGGTATAGGGAGAACGCCTGATACGGAATTACAGTTCGGATGTATACCGATGACACCGGTTACACGTAGATGTCTTATCAAAGACGTTGAAATATGTATAGCAGATCGGATACCGGTATTGAGACCGGATCAACTTTCATTCCTCATTATCGGAGAGGGATACATTGTGAATTAAATTAGTACTAAGAAACAACTATAAAGAAGATAATCTTAAATGAATTAGGCAGTCATCCAACAAACCTTAGTGATCGAGTATATACCTATATAACAAGAACAACCTATACCTTCAAAATAACCCCACTCAAGGTACAAAAATCAATATCATAAGTAACTTGAACAATAACCAACAATAATTAATCCTATAAAAAGACAAGTGGAAGACAATCAATAAAGACGAGTGGATACCAATGTTAAGAATGAAAGTAGGTTGTTGATGGGACCCTACCGATGACGAGTATGACAAAAAGAAAACTTTGTGTGAGACATGCATCATTTGCATATGATTTCTGAAAACTAGAGCATACACCGGGGTACGCTTGAGAATATTCACATTCGATACCTGGGTAGGATCTTGGGAGTATGATTGGGTCGGGCATATAATGGCTTGGATTCACAGTCGATGATGGACGGTTCGTGGCAAGCCTAATATACTTCGACTAAAGACGAAGTGTAACTATGAGTGATAAGATGGATCCATATTTGTGTAGGACTTGTGAGTCCTTGGTACCTAGTGATGTGATATGTGAAGGACTTGGTAGGCTCTGATCGCTCTAGTGAGGAAATATTGTGTCCAAGGGCAACCTGGTCAGGACAGATTCTGATGTGATATGATGATGAGATTTGAGCCTAAATGCATCATGATGACTAATGAAAGATTAACTGAATGAAACAGAACCTGTGCATTGCATTACATAATTTGATTATGTTGTGTTTGATTATGATTGTGATTATGGATTGTTGATTCTTATGTTACTAATAATGATTTACGTTGAAGACTTAATGTTTAATAATGTCATATAATAGTTAGTGGTGAAGGGGAGAGTAGAGCATTGTATAGTTAGGGACGATTGAGAAAGGCCGAGTGATGATAAATAACTTAGGATGGACTAATTAGGAACCCTTGTTACAAATGTTAGGACCATAAAGTAACATAGTCTTGTATTGTGTGGGAGGGATGTCAGAAATGACACTCTCTGAATGTTGTGGAAGAAGAGGCTCACCCTTACAGTGTTTTTCCATACCTTCTATCGGACCGCGCTCTCATGCTCACAGGGATCAAAGTATACTACGCATTGAGGATCAACCAAACTCTCCTTAGACCGATGATGATTAGGATAGATGTTTTCTTTTTATATAGGAGCCTGTGTGCCCTTGATTTTTAGTATGTACAATTTGTTGTTTATAACCATGTATTGTATATAACAATATTGTATATAATGTATCTGTTTCACTAAGTTTTTCTTGCATAAAAAAAAACTTCCATATTTTTTCCAAACTCGTAACCTCTCAGTTAAATAGGACATTCTAGTGGAAGGGATTGTCCTAGTCAACCGACGATGTTGCATGTATGGGTGCAGTCTTTGTGTTTCAGGTATCTATCACATTTTATTGGTTACCTTGTTGGCAATAATCAAGAGTAAAACCCTTGTGCCCTAGATATTGAAGTAAACCTCTAATTTGGTTCATAAGACAGTGATCAAATAGTTACATCATTGATTTTATAAAATATATGATGTTTAGTTTTTGAAACAATATATTGTAAAGTGGCTCTTTGAAAATATATATTACAAGGACTAAATTATTTAAAACTATACAATTTCAAGAATTTAAATTAATATTTTTTAAAAGACAAAACACTATAGTTTGTCCTTTATACCTACATTGTTGGACTTTTAGGTTCCTAACTTAGTTAATTACCTTTGTTAGTTCCCCACTTCAATTGTCATCGAAAACTTAGGTCATTATCATCATTGTTCATTAAATAATGAATTGGGTGACATATCCCGTTAAGTTACATGTGGCATTCCACATAGGTAAAAAACAACACCGTTTTACTTTAGCATTTTGAATTTAAAAAAAATCAAAAGTCTAAAATATAGTTTCCCTCTCTTTGTTTTTTTTTCACCTTCCCATTTCCCCTTCAAACTCTACCTCTAAATCTTACCTAGGTTGTCCATGGAAAAAATGAACCAACAACCCAATCGTTCATCGTTATCTGTATCATTAAGTCAAGTTCACCACCATCCCAGAAGCTTGGAGATGTCACTTTTGTCATTACCATTGTGGAGACCTACTAATCATGTGGGTCTCCTAAAATTGTGAACAACTTGGGTTAGGAATTCTAGAAATTTCAACAACTTTGAGTAAGTTATCATAAATCAAGATAAGTTTGTTCTTGAGATACTTAGGAAAATGTGATAGAATTAAAATGATAGGTGTTGTATGATGAACAATGTTCATTATTCACTTGAGTCTAGGAAGGGAATTTATTGGAGGATGACTAGGAATACAAGGACAAACTGATGAACAAGCTGATGGAGATTGAGGAAGCCATTGTTGGGTTGAAAACTAATGTGCATGGGACGTATATCAAACAATTACAGTTATAGAGAGTGAAGTGGGGAAATGCGAAATGTATATACAGTCAATGGTGAAGAAGGGCTACATACCTAAATTGAAATGTACTAGTTGAAGATGATTACATTGGCCTAAAGTTTTTTTTATGCTTTTTTGGTTGTTGTAGCAGGGGTTATGGTTATGTTGGTGAAGATGTAAAGGGTTTATAATTTAGGTAATTGGGTTGATGAAGATGTAGGTAATCAATGTAGGTTTGTTATGGTGATGATGTTAATGAGATTTATTATGTCTGCCTTTTGATGTTAACCAGGTTTTTTGTACCTGTAACTATGTACCCTGCAACTTGGATTTAACTAATGGAAGTATATATTTTGTGTGTTAATTGTCTCCTAATAACAATGATACATGTTAATAACATTTTCTAATTTTAAAGAAATATAACATTATTTCCTTTACTTAATAAGTTCATCATTTCATAACTCCATCAAAGAAAACATAAAATAACAGTCTAAAATCCAAACATAGAGCTTGTTTGGTTCACACTGTGAACCTCCGTTCCCCTCCGTTCCGACGACCCCAATGGCGATTCCTCCGTCACCCGTAACGGCCCCTCGTTTGGCTGAGCTCTAATCCTCCGTTCCGTCAGTAGGAGCGCCGTTCCGTTGGCCAGAAGCTCCGTTGAGGAGAAGCAACCCCGAGCCGCCTCCACTCAACGCCGTTGGGTGAAAAGTCGGAGCTACCCCTCCCAACGGCCATAAAGTGGTGAGATCAATGACCCCCGACATTCCCTTCTGCAGATCTGAAGGCACGATGCACGAAGCAGTCGGCAACGGTCCTCTTCCTCCGGCGTCCGCTCCGAGCTCCAGCAACCCGTGACCGGCTTCTCTGAGGTAAGAAACCCCTATCTTTTTTCTCTTTTTGATTTCTCTGGCTGGTTGTCTCCTTCTCCGTTATGGGTGGGATGAGGGTGGGTTCTGTTGGGGGTGGGGTTGGTTGTGGGTTCTGTTGGGGAGGGTTATCGGGAGTGGGTTTGGTGGTGGGTGAGGTTTTGGGAACAAGGTTTTGGGGTGGGTGAGGTTGGGTGGGGTGGGGTGGTTCTGTCAGGGGTGGGTTGTGTTGGGTTTTGGGGCTGGGTGAGGTTTCGGAAGAGGGTTTTTGGTGGTGGTGGGGTGGGGTGGGGTGGGGTGGTTCTGTCGGGGGTGGGTTGTGTTGGGTTTTGGGGTGGGTGAGGTTTCGGGAAGGGGGTTGTTGGTGGTGGTGGGGTGGGGTGGGGTGGGGTGGTTCTGTTGGGGGTGGGTTGTGTTGGGTTTTGGGGTGGGTGAGGTTTCGGGAAGGGGGTTGTTGGTGGTGGTGGTTGGGTAGTGTGGTGGTGTGGTGGTTGCAGGTGGTGGTGGAGGTGGTGGTGCAGGTGGTGGTTGCAGGTGGCCAGTGGGTGGTGGTGATGGTGCTTCGGTGGATGGTGATGATGATGCTGAGGGGATGATGGATGGTGGATGTATTGTGGTGCATGGGTGTGCTTCTTGTGGCTGGTGCACCATAACTCAGTTTCTGATTTTGGTATTTTTTTGAAAATAATTTGTATGGTTTTTGAGTTTATGTTGATTAAAATGTAATATGTAAATTTCTAGATGTATTGAGTAAGTAATTGTTGAAGAAAAATTAGGTTAGGTTATTTAATTTAGTTTTGTATTTATTAAATGAAATATTTAAATTGAATTACACTTTAGCGTTGAAAATATGGTATGGAACAACTTTAGGTAGTCCGCGTAATGAACGATAAATAACGAGTGATAAGACGTTAGAGATCGTAAGCGTTTGCGTATTTGCGATAATTTAGGTTACGTTGCGTATTTAAAAGTGAGTAATTTACTATTATATCTAAATTACATTGCGTAAATAACGAGTTCGTAATGAGTCGCTGTTACTTATAACAAATTGAAGTTGTAATTTGTGTTTGACAAGAATTTTTTAAAACCGGTCAACATTGAAATTTTGGGAGTATAAGTTAATTTGTTATTATATTGTATAAAATAAATATAGTATTATTTTAATTTTATGGTTATTTTAAGGGTTAAGAATTAGAGTGTAAATTTTATATTAATGGTTTAGGGTTTATAATGTAAGTTTAATTTTAATGGTTAAGGGTTGGAAGGTAACTTTTTTTGAAGGTTTAAGGATTAGGGTGTAAATTTGATATTAATTGTCTTAGGGTTTAAAATGTAACTTTAATTTTAATGGTTAAGGGTTAGAATGTAACTTTAATCTTATGAGTTAAGGATTAGAGTGTAAATTGTTTATTAATGGCTTAGGGTTTAAAATATAACTTTAATTTTAATGGGTTTAGGGTTAGAATGTAATTTTTTTAAAGGGTTAAGGATTAGAATGTTTAAAAATTTCCTGAGTTGATGCTTAAACTAAACTTGTTAAGCGTTACTAAATTGTAACAAAGTGTAATACTATAAGTTAATTTTATATGGTTCTAAATATAGTATCATGTTGTAAGTAAATTATTTAATGTTTGAATGTGGGTAAATATTATTGTTGTGCAATGTTGTGACAAATTGTATTTTGTAGTATGTCAATGGCAAATAGGGAAACAACCTAAAAGGAGCAGGAGGGATAGTGTTACAGTGATACAGGAATCAATGAATCAGGTGGCTCAAGCTGTTAGCTCCCATACCTCTGCAGTTGTGGCCAAAACCAACCAGGATGGCAATTCTATTGAGAGGTGCATTGATATAGTGCGCTCTCTGCCTGAGTTCTATAATGACGAAGACATATTTTACAAGTGCCTAACAGTTCTGAGAGATAAGGAAATTCAAGAGTGGTTTGTACGTTTAAAGACCCCATGGGAGCATAAATGTTATTTATGTGGTTTGCTTAGGGACATGTCATGAGTTCTGGATGTTTGTAATACGTTTAGGGATTTGTATGCTTTGCTATGTGTAGGTTGTATTCTGGTTGGTAGTTGTAAGCTTTACTTATTGAGTATAATGTGTTGCGATACTCTACAGGGATGTATTGTTTAAACATTGTATTGTGTATGTTGTTTAAACATTATGTTGTGTATGTTGTTTAATATTCAATGATGGGTAGTATCTTATGTTAATGATTTACTTGTCAATGTTGTTGATGTCAAAGATAATGTGTTCAGGGTTAAATGTGTTTATCTTGACTAGGTGATGTGCATGGTTTGTCTTACATTTAAATGTGTTTATCTTGACTAGGTGATAAGCTATTATGTCATCATCTGATGAGGACGCAGGATTAAATGATGATCAGGTGGCCAGCATTAACTTAGCATTGGCAGGTTGTTCTACAAATCTTTACGGGGAACATGCTATAAAATATATATGTAAGGAACCATGTAGGACAAGTCAACTAACAGGGCATGCATGGGTACAAGAGCTGATCAATGGCAATGACACTAGATGTCACGAGATGCTTAGGATGAGTAAAGATGTGTTGTTTTTATTGTGCGAGGAATTAGCCAACCGCGGGTTAACGTCATCCAGAAATATGGGCATCCATGAAATGGTCGCCATGTTCTTGCAGATGGTTGGACATGGGGTCGGCAATAGAGTTATTCAAGAAAGGTTCCAGCATTCCGGTGAAACAGTGAGTAGAAATTTTCACTGTGTTTTAGAAGCACTCTTGGAATTCTCAGTTGATATGATAAAGCCATCAGATCCAACCTTCCAACGCGTGCCCCAGAAAGTTCGTGAAGATAAGAGATATTGGCCATATTTCAAAGATTGTATTGGAGCAATTGATAGAACGCATGTCCCATGTGTAGTGCCCTCAACCGATAATATAAGGTTCATCGGTAGAAAAGGTTTTACCTCATAAAATGTCATGGCCGTGTGTGATTGGGACATGTGTTTCACATTTGTCTTGCCAGGTTGGGAAGGATCTACCCACGATGCACGTGTATTTAAAGACGCACTTACAAACCCAACTTACAACTTCCCACACCCTCCCACAGGTTAGAATTCAGATTATTTGACTTTTACATGTCATTGCATATTGTTTGTTGTATACATGCTAAGCTTCTCATAATTAGGCTAATATGTTTCATTAATTTCTCAAATAGGTAAATACTATCTGGTCGATAGTGGATATCCAATGCCAATGGGATACTTGGGTCCATACAGAAATGAAAGATATCATCTCCCAGATTTTAGACGTGCACGTGATTTTCGAAATCACAATGAGGTTTTTAATTATTTCCACTCCAGTTTAAGGTGCACGATTGAGCTAACTTTCGGGGTATGGAAGAGTAGGTTTGCAATTCTTAGGTTTATGCCAAAATTCACCTACGAGACTCAAGTTAAACTAGTATGTGCCATAATGACGATACACAACTTCATTCGAAGATGCAGTCTACCAGATATTGATTTTGACAGCATAAATGAAGATAGCTATATGGCCCAAGAAAATTATTCTCAGCTTGCACCCAATGATGAAGTTGACACAACCTCATCACCGGCCATGAATGTAATTCGTGATTCAATTAGGGACCAACTTGTTTATGCACAATTAAGTAATCAGTAATATTTATCATTGTATTGTAACTTTGTTACTTTTAAAATATGTTGGGAGTTTTTGATTCAAAGAAAATAATAAACAAATTTACGACATTTAATTTTTAAATAAATAATTAACATACCTTATAACCTTTAATATATAAAAAATAAAAAAGGCCCAGACTTATTAGTTTTACTATGACAAAAACAATCAAATATATTTTTATTTCAAAATATATAAAATTAATCACATTAATTAATTAGTTTTATTATATATAACAAAATTTACATTAAATATTATTTAATATATTTATTCATTTATTAAATATATATTATTAAATTTATTCCATTTTTAGGTTTTATATTATACATTTAATATTAATATAAACAAATATACACACAAATTATATATATATATATATTTAACTTCATACCCTTTTTAGTAATTTCACCCTCAACTACCATTTCCCAAACCCAATTCTACTACAAACCAAACAAAATCACTACAACTCAACTCACTTTAACTCAACTCTCAACCAAACAAAACTCCGTTTACAAAACCCCAATTTTCTAAACTCCATTTACAAAACCCCAGTTTTCTAAACTCCATCAACTCAACTTTATACCAAACACCCCCATAACATACACAGAAAACAATGCAACCAACATGTTTGGTTATTGACCAAAAGATATATCTTAAAGAATATCCTAGAACAATCGTTCTACTTAGCATAATACATACTTATTTCTTCTTCATCCCAGTGGTTTCAATGAAAAGCATGTCTCTTGGTTTTTTGATAGAGAGTTTTCATCTAAGATTGTACTTTATGCTCTTTGCTGATGGCATGTTTTTTGCTTGAGAAAGTTTTGGAGAAACTTCATAAGTTGCCAGCCTTAGACTCTTTCTAACAGGGGTTGTGATATATGGTTGAGAAACTAGTTATGAAGGAGTGGCATCAATTACATCCTGGCTAACTTGAACTACAAGGGTGGAGCTACTTGATTCTACTTGTTCTTTGCTTGCCTTTAGCTTAAGTTTTCTTCTTCTTTTAGTAACAGGGCATGAAAGCTTGTTGTGCTTGAGTTTACTACACTCACCATATTTAAATAATTTGATCTTCCTTTTTATTTTCTTCTTTTGAACCTTGTCCCCCACTTTCTTTTTGCCTTTAAGATCAATCTCTCCACTCTTTTATCTCACCTCCATCCCTTAATTTTACAACCTACCAATAGTCTTTTTTATGACAGTGGGTACTGCTAGGACAAACCGAGTCTTCTCCCAAAACTCTGATCTATGGATTGACTTAATATGATGTTCATAAGTTTGTTAGACCAACATAACAATAATCCTCAATTTTCTCTTTTTTGTCAATTATTGCTGCATAAACATGTTCGCAAGCCATGCCTCAAAAGAAAGAATATAATAAGGTAAATTCTTTTAGCTTACACAATTCAACTAAGTATGTATTGGAAGCATTCAAAATACTTATCAGTTGCCAATATCATTAGATGCATTTTTATGCTCCCACATTAACTAAAGCTTTATAGGACAACAATCAACTTTATATTTTTGAATCCCACCATCACCTAGTTGACATAATTGATGATAAAATATAATTAAATGTAATATATAATCACAAGTCAGTGATTGATCAACATGGAATGCTTAAAATACATGTCTAGATCATAATCCAATTATTGCTTGCACTCTTTTCCTTCTCTAGCATATTCTGTTGAATTGGGGGAAGTTGTCCAACATACCCTGCCAACTTCATACATAGTTATATCCTTTAGATTTAGCAATACCATAGCTTCCTTAATGTCCTCATCTATCCATTGTTGTTGAATCTCAACAATACTCTTATCAACTACCCCTTCCTTTTCACTTTCTTAATTTTGGTTTGAAATTATTTTTAATAACCTATCAATTTCTTCAGAGATTTTTTCAGCCTCTTGATAAGTGATAAGAGGGGAATCGTGGGTCTTATCCTGGCTTAGCTTCCTTGTTATTTCATTGAAACCCACTACCTCTTTTTGTTTAACCACCTGTTGCTTAGGCTCATCAATATGGTTCCCCTGTTAATATCCATCAATCTTGTCATATCAAGATGATGCTGAAATTAAACATCCATTAAAATTAACCATAGCATATGCAGTCATCACAATGTATCACTTTCACCTTCAACCTCTCATTTAAGTCAAACAATGGGTCATGGAATTTTTTTTTTACAAATCCTATTGTACCTATAGTTTCAACAAATTTATTGAAAGAAAAAAAACTATAATATTAGGTTCTAGCTCCTCCTATTCTTTAACTTTCCTCAATTTGTATTTTGTACCATTAACCATAAACCAACTACCATTAATGAAGTCTAATCTAGATATCCTACTCAAACTATACAAATAAATAAATAAATAAATATTCATTAAAATTATTATTAAATAAAATATTTAAATAAGCAGAAAAATGTCATCACATGTGAGATTCCTTAACCATATTAAAGGTAGCAAAGGACAAACATATATCGACACATGGAAATATTATGGAAGATAAAGGAAAGTATCTAATGCATTTGCACATGGGACCATAAATGTAATATCCATTAGCGATTCCTAATATTTATCCCGAGATTTGGTAAAATTAGGGTAAATTTTTTACCTTTTGACTTCCCCGACAATAAATAGTGGGAACCTAAGGATTACGCCACTCAAAACCTCCATTTTTGGTTTTGGTAATTAATTACAGGAAAGTTGTAATCGATTACATAAGGTCTGGTAATCAATTATGCCAAGCCTGGTAATCGATCACTAGAGACTAACCTATCCAGGAAACAACATTGCTCTCTGGTAATCAATTACAGGGAAGGCTGTAATCGATTAGCATCAGCCCAGAATGCAGAAATTCTATAGAATTGTGTAAAAATAGCATTTTTACCAACTTTCACCCTACCTACTTTGCCTGTGTAAATTCTAATTGCCACAAAACTTCATGAGCACTATGTTTCCCTTATTCTAGGCCTGCTGGTGTATTCTGTATTAAAAAAATCCCTTATATGAAGAAGATATGCACAAAAAGGCAATTAACTCAATTTCTAACAACTCCATCACCTAAATCCATCAATTTGCAATGCAATTACAATTTTCTTTGAACATACATATCATAAATATGCCTAGGGACTTATTGGTGCCCTCTGGAGATTTTGCATCCCATCGAAACTTTATTTTGCTCTTATAGTTGGCTAAAACTCACTTATTTCTCACTAATTCAATCTAATTTCACAAGGCTAACAATAACATTCATATGTCATCCAATCACCACACATTCATAACTATATGTATATCACCCACGATCACAGTCACCTACCCATATTTATACATTTACAAATCAATGGCTTAATTTCGTAAACAATCAAGCACAACCTGCCAATTATCAAATGCAAAGTTCTTTCAATCACAATCTACTCACATGATTTCCACTCAATTGTCAATCTAATTAGCATAATGCTATCATCATACCCAGAAGTCACCTGCTTAGTTATCATCAATTCACCAATGCTATCACTACCATGCAAACTAACTACATTATGACTCTATGCCATTCACATATAGTTTCAAACACAATATGCATACTTCCAACGCAACATACTTAGAAATTTGAATATTCATTAGCATACACAACTAAATCCAGTATCCAAGTTCAACATTAGAAAAACAAATTCATCAAAATCATCATTATAATTAGATCAATTCCACTCCCTTTCTTGGTATCAGCTCTTCACTTAGCGCTTCCCTCTGGGGCATCCGTGATCTCCCTGTCATTGGTTACTATAAAGAATAAACAACAGTAAGGGTGAATGTTGAAAATCATAATTAATATAGAACTCACTATATGAGTAAAAAAAGTATAACATAACCCTTATATACACTTTTATTTACTTTCCCTTAAGTCTCTTTATTCTTTTAGTCATAATAACTCACCCAAACTCATTCATTAACTAGAATATGTATATTTCAATCATCAAAGGCACTCTATTCTATTAGCATCACCACGAGCCCATTGGGCTATCAAAGATCTTATATGCACCATTATAAGTTCATTCATTTTCCTACACCATTTAATTTAATTATCATTACTTCATCATCAACATAAGTTCAAATCATGCAAAGCATAACTTACTCTTAAATAAGATATAATGACTCGCTAGTATCTGGATACTAAAAGGATTGACCTTTCAGCTGGGGGTCCTGCCTGACACACCGTGAACTCGACTTGGTCCATCGAGCCCTACTTGACCACTAAATAGCTTAACTGGATCCTACTTGACCACGAGAGGAAAAAATAAAGAGCGAAATATACTGTCAACTATCCCCAACCATACAAATCACATATGTTTATTTAAAATTCTCTTTCTCTTTATTAATTGGCACAATGGCCCACTTTTAATTACACAGGGAAGCCACATAGATCCAGCCTAGTCATTAAATTTCATGTCATCAATAAACATTAAAACATCAACTTTTAAACAAAGGGGTGGCCACATAGACTGGACCCACATCATATACATTTAATAACATTTGCGCAGCCACTAAGGTACAACAAACACAGTCATCATAATCATCATACAAATTCAATTTCATATACATCACATACTAACTATCATAAGTCATAGATTTTAAAATCACCATTCACATAACTATAAATCACATTATTACAATTCTCACTAAATCATATTACTATCACTTTCTTTCCTATATCAACATATCTTATGAACATAACTCAATTCCTAATTTTTGAAAACTATATTATGTTTCGCTTCAAACCTTGATCGGAGTTGATACCCAATTCTAATTAATTAGGACTCCAGATACCCCTTTACCTTGATTCCATATTTTTGCTAGTTGCTCTCGATGCTGGCTATGCCTAACAACTTGACAACTCCTCGCTTTGGCTCTGATTCTGAATTCCACCTTGTTCAATGGCTTCCCGAAGCTTAGACCACTTCTTATGTTTACTAAAATAAATACCCATTACTCATTAACAACACCCATTGCTTTAAAAACCATTGCCAAGCTCTAATTTGCCATAAAAATACAAAAATAAAACCCCCATGCAAGATCCATACATAACCTAAAGAGAGAAAGAGGGGGGAACATAAAATTGAACCTACATATGGACTCACGTTGCTCCCACAGTTCCAAAAACATGACTAATTTTAAGTTTCGTCACCAAATTGAGCTCCGGTTAGAGTTTTGAACCCACGACCATGGAGGAAGGGAAATGGCAATGTTCTGCTTCTCTCTTTCTCTCTCTCTCTCTCTCGTGCGAATCTATGAAAATGAAAGGAAAAAAATGCAACTTTTATTTTAATTGCCATAAGGGCAGTTTCATCCTTTCGTATTCTCTCTTTTCTTTTCTATTTTATTTTATTAACTTTTAATAAAAACTTCTTTACCTTTGATGAATTATAAATTTACCATCACCTATTTAATTTAATTTTAACTTTCCTAATTCACCACTCAAATTTAATTTATCTTTATTTAATATTTATTATCCCAAGAGTAATTCTTAATGAATTTATGATAATTTAGGAAAATTCCTAATTAAGATCTAAATAATTTATTTATTAATTTTCACATATCGTTAATAATTAATTTAAATACCCGATAAGTTACAACAGACACACACATCAACATAAAGAATCAAGCATAACCAAAAGCAACATAAAGATAGGTATCTAATACATTTACATAGGGGACCACAAAACCTTAACTCACCTATAAAACCCCCTACAATAAAGCAAAAACCCTAGAACTTGAACAGAGATGAAGCAAGAAATCGTAACTACCAAGGAAAGAGAATGATAATCCACCTCTACAAAGATCTCACATCTTCATCACTAGTTATGAGCTTCCAATGTTGTTGTTGATCCAAGAAAGAATGTGATCCGGGGTGCCAACCGAACTCCATAATTCATGGACGAGGTCCTATTAAACGATGCCACATCAACAGAATTACCAGGCGAGCCTAGTTTAACTGCCATAGCCCGAGTCTAGAAGCTAGTATGACAACAGTCAAATGGATAAGACTTCAGTTTATCTCTGACAGCCATACAATGAGTCAGGATCGGTATGGGCAACATGTACCTAGAGACATTGTTGCTATAGTAAGTTAGGAAATGGGTCAAATCATATTCTCTACTCAGGTATTCACTATAAATATAACTCATTTATTACTGAACAACGATCTGAACTAATCTGAGAGTTACCTCCGTAATACCCATATTTTTCTGTAATACCATTGCTGACTTAGGCATCAGAGAATCTTTTATAGGTACACCTTCGGTGTGTTCCCCTTGACCTTAGTACAGATAAGAACTCCAACTCTAACTCCCCTGTATTTGAAGAACTTAGGATTCCCACTGAACTTATGTGTAAAATACCGTACTCCACTAAGACGACGTAAGATCGAGAGTAAGAGAGGTAGCTCTAGACACCGGTCAAGACAGTCAACTCTTGACCCCAGTTCTAGGACAGAACATTGGTACGCCCGGTGGGACCGTGTAAATTATGAGTCCCATATCGCTATGAAGGAACAGGTTATGGATCGCCAGAGGAAAAGTAAAACTCTAGAAGGGCATGTCCAGAATGTGGCAAGGACGTTGGATTACAATGAAGGGATAGCAGAGACCCCAGGGATGAAGTTAAGGGTACAAGTAGTAGTGTGACCAGATCCCAAAGACGAGATTATAAGGCAGCTTAACTAGGAAATTCAAGAGCTTTGAAGGGAAAACCCTGGTGGAAACCAGAGGCAGCATGAGGTCCATCACCAGCCAGAGCGATCTCAAACTTATACCTATGATGAGCAGGAGTCTGCATACCATACTGAAGATATAAGTGGACAAAAGAGGACAATGCAGCATAACAGGGGAGTGAATATCGGTTTAAAATACCATTCACTGGGAGATTGATGAGCATCCCAATCCCAAGACACCTTTAGACCCCACAACCATTGTCTGTTAGGAAGTACACATGGGAGTCTGACCCCGACAGTACGTGAATGAGTCTCTACTTTTAGGAGCAGAGGAGGACATCATATGCAGAATGTTCCCAAGGACATTGTTGATCGAAGCCTTAGGGTGGTTCAAGAGTCTGCCAGCTGGGTCAATTAACTCGTGGGACGACATGGCCCATGTGTTCTTGTAGCATTTTGTGGTGTGCAAAGATGTACCCAAGATGTCACACACATTGGCTCAAATAAGGCAAGAGGGAGATGAAAGTTTAAGAGATTTTCTAAAAAGGTTTTACAAGGAGGCTGCATTAGTGCCGGGGTTGACGGAGGAAATACAAATGCACATTACGGTAGAAGCTCTACAACCGCAGTCACCCTTCGCATTATCTTTAGCAAAGGGACCACCCCAGATGTTTGAAGAATTCAGAAATAAGGCAGTGAAGTATGTGGGAAGATAAATGCATTTAGCAGCTGCCAAGTAGAAGAGTGCAGATCAAGAAGAGATCTAAGGCCGAAAAGAAAAATGGCAAGGCCTGAGAGGAAGGGGCTTGGTAAGGACGTATTCACAAGACCAAGAGAAGTAAGAAGTGTGAATGTGGTCCAGTACACCCTATTGGTAGTACAGGCTAGCCAAATTCTAAGAGAGGTTAGATTAAGAGGAATGATAGTGTATGGAGTGAGAAAGCCTTTACCTATGAAGAGAGCAAGGAATCCCAATAAATATTATGCATTTCATAAACAGGCCCGGCATAACAGTGATAAATGTCGGCAGTTGAAGGAAGCTATTAAAACACTAATAAGAGAAAGAAAGTTGAAGCGTACCTGTTTAGGCAGAGGACAAATCCAGAGCCAGAGAGAGCAACACCAAAAATGAAAGAGAGTGGCCCAGTTGAAGAAGATGAAGCCCGAAGTTTGAAGAAGCTGATGTTGGACAAAGGAAAAGCTGTAGTAGACAATATTGACGATGATGACGAGTCATGGATGAAACCACCACCCAGTTTGGGTAAAAGAGACATTATTGTTGGAGGTTTCACCGGAGGAGTGTCAAATTCGGCATGGAAGAATCACTTAAGAATGATTATGTCGGTTTAAACCAAGGCGGATAGTAGACCATTTCGGGATGGAATTCAGACCCGGCCATTACTTTTACCGATGATGATTATGGCCAGATGGTGCCTGGGGGAGATGACACAGTAGTAATTGAGGCCATGGTGGCCAACAAGACAATTAGAAGGATGTTGGTCGACCAAGGGAGTTTGTGTGATGTCATTTTCTATGAATGCTTTAAGAAGATGGGCCTATCAGACTCAGATTTGTAACCCTGTACGCAGGAGTTGACGGTGCTTAACGGGGCTAAGCAGCCTACTAAGGGTTATCTAGATACCAGACTCAAATTCGAAGGAAAGCCAGGGTCGAACACGGTGTGCACAAGGGTGTTAGTGATACATGTAAAATCCCCATTTAATGGGATTATTGGCCGTCCATCTCTAAATGCCTTAGAAGCAGTAGTTTCAACCCCCCACCTATTGATAAAATTCACTGATAAGGATAACCAGGTGTCCTCTGTCCGAGGTGACTAACAGATGGTAAGGTTCTGCTATAACCTCAGTATGCAAATGACGAAAATAGAAGAGTCCATAAAGAGGAAAAGATTGAATGACGATAGAACCGTGTTGGAATCAGTAAATTTGATAGATCTGGACCTTAGAGAAGAGTTGGCGCTGAATCCTGAGAATCCTCAGAGTCCTACACCGGAGGGTGGAGTGAAGAAAATTATGTTGGAAGAAAACCCAGACAGGGGCACAGAGATTAATGGTTCTCTAGATGCCGGTATGGAAGAAAGGTTGGTTAAGTTGTTGAAGGAGTTCAAGCACCTGTTTGCTTGGACAACGACCAAATTTCTGTTGTCATAGACTCGCGACTTATCTGAAGTCAAGGGCAGTAGCGCAAAAGAAAAAGAGACTGGGGCCAGGGAAGCAGAGAGCAGCATGTGAGCAAATGGAAGAATTATTGAAGGCCGACTTTATAAGGGAAGTGAAATACTCTTCCTGGGTGTCGAATATGGTGATGGTAAAGAAGGCAAACAACAAATGGTGAATGTGCACTGATTTTACAAATCTAAACAAGTGTTGTCCCAAAGACCCATACCCTCTTCCTAGTATTGATCAAATGGTAGATGATTCTTCGGGGTACCAATTTTTATCCTTCATGAATGCATATTCTGGGTACAACTAAATCCTGATATGGAAGAAAGATAAGGACAATACAGTATTCGTTAATGATAAAAGAGATCGAGGACAGTGGGGTGTACGTTGACGACATCATAACTAAGACCCCAACGGGAAGAGATCTGGTTGAAGATTTGAGGAAGGTGTTTCAAAGACTCCAGCTATACAACATGAGGTTGAATATGTTGAAATGTACATTTGCAGTGCCTGAAGGGTGGTTCCTGGGGTTCATGCTCACCCAGAGGGGTGTAGACTCTAACCCCGACAAATGCAAAGTAGTGAGAGAGCTTCGGAGTCCAACTAATGTGAAGGAGGAACAATCATTGAATGGAAAGGTTGGAACACTATCCTAGTTTATGCCAAAAATGGCACACTGCTTATTACCCCTTTAAAGGCATTGAAGAAGAATAAGGAGTTTTAGTGGGGAGAAGAGCAAGAGAGAGCATTTCAAGAATTGAAAGAAGTTTTAGCCAACCCGCTAGTATTAACAAGACCTGACCCCAGAGAGAAACTATTTTTCTATTTCTCTATATTCGACGAGGCTATTAGGGCTACACTGATTAAGGAGACAATTGAAGGCCAGAGACTGGTGTACTTCATTGGAAAAGTTCTACAAGGATTAGAGGGCTGGTATTAGAAGTTGGAGAAAGCAGCCTTGGCGCTAGTTTGGACGTCTCAACATTTGAGACAATATTTTCATGCATATCCCACCACAGTCCAGATTAACCTCCTCCTGAGAATAATTTTCCATAAACCAGACCTAGCAGGAAGAATGACGAAGTGGGCTATAGAGTTGTCAGAGTTTGATATCTCTTACAAACCAGGATGACTATAAAGGCTCAAATACTGGATGATTTTGTGACAAAGCTAATTGGAGAAGCCCCAACTCTATTATGGGAGCACTGGACAATTTACGTTGATGGATTATCAAATGGAAAAAGGTGTGGGGCCGCAGTGGTCATTGAAAGTGAAGACGGGGTGGGCATAGAGATCTCCCTCAGGTTTGATTTTAAAATATCAAACAATCAGGCGAAGTACGAGGCATGTATAGCAAGACTCAGGGTGGCTCTAGATGTAGGGGCACGAACGACAATACTGTGCAGCGACTCACAACTTGTGATTTTGCAAATTAATGGAAGTTATCAGACCAAAGAACCGTTATTACAACAATATCTGGCCAAGGCCAAGGAGTTAGGGAAAAGTTTTGCAAGTGTGGAATTCAAGCATGTCCCCAGGGAAGAAAACGTCGGAGTGGATGTCTTGTCTCGACTAGCAAGCACCAAGAAAGTAGGGTCCATAACCACGATTATATAGAGCACTTTAGCTGCTCCAAGTATTTCAAATCCACTCAAAGTATGCGTCATCCAATGTAGAACCTATTCGGAAGACTCCTAGGTCATTTCAATCATCTAATATATGGTGAGCAGATAACTCCCTGAGTGTCCGCTAAAGAAAAAGAAGTTAAAGAAGGAGTTACCCAACTTTGTGTTGGTAGATGGAAATTTATTCAAAAGAGGAGTATCTCCCCCTTACTTGAAATGTTTGAATGAAGCTGAGGTTGAGGATGTTCTAACCGAAGTCCATGAGGGCACATATGGCCACCACTACTTGCCAAATATGATTTATCAGTGGCTGGTTCTTTCAATTCAATGGCACCATGAGGGAAAACCTCATTCACAATAAAAGGTCCAGACCACTTTGATCTTAGTTTTCCTGGAAAGAGTCTCAGTCTAGAATTAAACAATAGGACCTTATGATCCTTGTGAAATTCCTTCCTGTTTATCCACTTATCATGCCACCTCTTAGTTTTCTCTTTATAAATTAAGGCACTCTGATAAGCATTGAGTCTGAACTCCTCAAGTTCATGGAATTTTAGGACTCTCTCCTCTTGAAATTGATCAAAGTCCATATTTAATAGCTTTGTGGCCCACCATGCCTTATGTTCTAACTCCACAGGGAGATGGCAAGCCTTACCATATACTAACTGATAAGGAGACATGTCAATTGGAGTTTTAAATGTTGTCCTATAGGCCCACAATGCATCATTCAATCTCACAGACCAATCCTTCCTAGACTTCCCTACTATTTCTCTAATATTCTCTTAATTTCTCTATTAGACAGCTCAACTTGTCCACAAGTTTGTGGATGGTATGGAGTAGATACCTTATGCAGTACCTCATAGTGTCTCAGGGCTTTTTCCATGATTCTATTATAGAAATGTGACCCTCCATCACTCATGAGGACTCTAGGGACTCTAAATCTAGAGAAGATATTCTTCTTTATAAACCTAAGCACCACATGTGCATCATTGGTTCTGGTAGGGATTGCCTCCACCCACTTGGAGACATAATCCATAGTAACAAGGATATATTCATTGGAGAATGACTTTGGGAAAGGTCCCATGAAGTCAATGCCCCAAACATCAAATAACTCCACAACTAAAATATTTGTCAAAGGCATGCCAGCTTTAGCAGAGAGTGCTCCACTTCTTTGACACTTATCACACCTTTGAACATATACTTTAGCATCCTGAAAAATTGTTGGCCAATAAAAGCCACATTGCAAAACTTTTACTGTTGTTCTGGAGGCACCATGGTGTCCTCCATAATAGGAGTCATGGCAGTGCCATAAGAGTCTTTCTTGCTCTGATTCAGGCACACATCTCTTGATAATTCCATCTACTCCTATCTTATAAAGAAATGGATCATCCCATAGAAAAGTTTTACTGTCATGAAAGAATTTTTTCTTCATTTGGGTTGTCCAACCTTCAGGTACCACAGAGGCACTTTTAAAGTTGGCCATATCTGCATACCATGGCCCTGTGATAATTGCCATCGACCTCTCATTTGGGAATTTCTCTTTAATCAAGATAGAATCAGATTCACCCTCCAGACGAGAGAGTTGATCAGCCACTGAGTTCTCCACTCCCTTTTTATCTCTTATTTCCAAATCAAACTCTTGGAGTAAAAGAACGTATCTGATCAATCTTGGCTTTGATTCTTTTTTAGCTAGCAAGTACTTGATTGTTGAATGATCTGTATACACAATGACCTTAGCACCAATCAAGTAAGCTCTGAATTTATCAAATGCATACACCACAGCAAGCATTTGTTTTTCAATGGTGGTGTAATTTATTTGATTCTCATTTAATACTTTGCTAGCATAATAAATGACATGTGTTAATTTTTCTTTCTTTTGACCCAGCACAGCTCTTACAGCACAGTCACTTGCATCACACATTAGTTCAAATGGTAAAGACCAATCAGGTACTGCAAGGATTGGAGCTGAAATTAATCTTTGTTTCAAATTTTCAAAAGCCTTGACACAGTTTTCATCAAAAACAAAAGCATGATCTTTCACAAGTAAATCAGTCAAAGGCTTAGCTATTTTCAAAAAATCCTTAATAAATCTCCTATAGAAGCCAACACATCCTAAGAAACTCCTTACTCCTTTCACATTGATTGAAGGAGGAAGTTTTTCAATGATATCAATCTTGGCTCTATCTACTTGAATGCCCTCAGCAGAGATTTTATGGCCTAGGACTATCCCTCCTTTAACCATAAAATGACACTTTTTCCAGTTAAGGACAAGATTAGTCTCTTGACATCTTACCAGCACCTTAGATAGGTTGCTGAGGCATATATCAAAGCTATTTCCAAACATAGAGAAGTCATCCATAAATACCTCAATGAACTTCTCTACCATGTCCCCAAAAATTGCCAACATACATCTTTGAAAGGTTGCTGGTGCATTGCACAAACTAAAAGGCATGCGCCTATATGCAAAGATTCCATAGGGACAGGTAAAGGTTGTCTTCTCTTGATCTTTTGGATCAACCACTATTTGGTTGTAACCAGAATATCCATCAAGGAAGCAGTAATACTCATGACCTGACAGCCTCTCAAGCATTTGGTCTACAAATGGTAAAGGAAAGTGGTCTTTTCTAGTGGAGTCATTAAGCCTTTTATAATCTATGCACATTCTCCAACCTGTAGTTGGTCTAGTGGCAATGACTTCACCTTCCTCATTCTTAACAGTGGTCATCCCTCCTTTCTTAGGCACCACTTGGACTGGACTGATCCAAGCACTGTCCGAGATAGGATAGATAATCCCAGTATCAAGAAGTTTAACCACTTCTTTCCTTATAGCTTCTTTCATTATAGGGTTTAATCCTCTTTGTGGTTGAACAACAAGGGAATAGTCATCCTCCATTAGGATTTTATGCATACAAAATGATGGACTAATTCCCTTTAAATCAGAAATGTTCCAACCAATAGCAGACTCATGTTTTCTTAAAACCCCTATCAATTTTTCTACATCCTCATCTTTTAATTCAGCATTAATGATTACAGGATGTGATTCATTATCTCCTAAGAAAACATATTTCAAATTAGAAGGAAAAGGTTTTAAATCATGTTTTTCTTCAAACACCTCCTTACATTTCTTAATTTTAGTATTATTCAAATTTTCTTTCTTTTCATTTTCAAAATCACCTACTTCATATGCTTCAAGTAGGTTCAGCAACTCAGTATGTGAATCATTTAACTCCTCAGTCTCAGAGTCAAAATAATCCTCCAAAAAGGCTTGTAAAACCTCTTCTTCAGTTTTTAACAGCATAGGAGTCTTATAACTTTTAATTTCTTCAATCATAAAACAATCCATCTTCTCAGCTGGATGTTTCATAGCATTGAAAACATTAAAAGTTACCTGCTCCTCCTGAACTCTCAGCATGAGTTCTCCCTTCTCTATGTCAATTAAAGCTCTACCTGTAGCTAAGAAGGGTCTTCCTAAAATCAAAGGAATTTCTCTATCAGCTTCCATATCCAAAACTATAAAGTCTGTTGGAAAGATAAACTTATCTACCTTAACTAACAGATCTTCCAGCATCCCATGAGGATATTTGATAGACCTATCAGCCAACTGCAAAGACATACGAGTTGGTTGCAGGTCATTAATTCCTAACTTCCTCATTAAAGACAAAGGCATGAGGTTTATGCTAGCCCCTAGATCACATAAAGCACTTCCTACATGAACATCCCTTATTGCACAAGGTATTGTAAAAGATCCAGGATCTTCTAGCTTTTGAGGGAGTTTCTTTTGAATAATTGCACTGCACTCTTGAGTGAGAGCAATCATCTCATCTCCCTTAAGCTTTCTCTTTTTAGACAGAAGTTCTTTTAAAAATTTAGCATATGAAGCCATCTCTTGCAATGTCTCAGCAAAGGGAATATTTATGTGAAGCTTTTTAAACACGTCCAAGAACTTAGTAAACTTTTGCTCCTCTATTTGTTTCTTAAATCTATGTGGAAATGGAGCATTCTTTAATTTATCAGGAGTTAGCTTGACAGCTTCCTCCAAGATCAAATCAATCTTTTTATTTTTCTTTTGATGGACTTGATTTTCTTTTTCTATTTTTGTTTCTACTTTATTTTTAGTTTTATCAACAGCTTGCTCACTTTCCTGCTCTATTTCTTTTTCAGCATCTTTTTCTAAACTCACTTCATGACTTGGAGATGGGAGAATAATTTTCCCACTCCTAGAAGTTATTGCTTTGCAATGTTCCCTTGAATTTACCTCAGTATCTCTAGGAAAATTGTCTGATTGTCTCTCAGCTAATTGTTTTGACAGCCGTCCAACCTGATTTTCTAAATTTTGAATGGACGCTTCTTGATTTTTAAAACTGGCCTGAGTGGCCTGAATGAATTGAGATAGAACATTTTCAAGTTCAGACTTTTCTTTAGAGGGAGGGGGGAGAGATTGTTGTCTATTTGTGGTTTGATTTTGTGGCATATTTTGATTCAAATGTGGACCTTTCCACCATAAAAAATTAGGGTGATTCCTATAGTTAGGATTAAAGGAATTAGAGGGATAATTCCTTTGAAATTGTTGCTGCCCCATGTAATTCACCTGCTCAGTAGGCACATTTGGATCACACATGCCATTTTCATGGTCTCCACCATAAAAATCACAACTCATCATACAAACTTGACTAGGCTTTTGAAGTTTTGAAATCTGTACACTTAATTTCTCTAACGCCTGAGTCATCAACTTACTTTAAGCCAAATAAGCATCCTGTGCTTCTAATTCTAATATCCCTCTCTTAGGGATTTGGCTCCTTTCACTAACTAGACATTCATTAGAAACCATTAATCAATCAATTCTATAGCCTCTTCAACTGTTTTAGTGGTCAGTGAACCTCCAGTTGAGGCATCAATCAAGACCCTAGTTGCTGGTCTTACACCATTATAGAATATGGTAACTTGCTGCACATCAGTGATTTGATGATGAGGACATTTCCTTAAACTCTCTTTATACCTATCCCATGCTTCCATTAGAGATTCACCCTCTCTCTGCTGGAAACAAGTGATCTTCGTACGTAATTTGGCATACTTGGAAGGAGGAAAATATTTAATCAAAAATTTTCTTTATAAATCCTCCCAAGTAGCTATACTACCTCTTGGTTGGCTTTGCAACCAAGCCTTAGCCCTGTCCCTTAAAGAAAAAGGAAATAATCTTAGTCTTATTGCTTCTTTAGGGACTCCATTCATTTTTATAGTATCACAGATTTGGAGGAAGGTTGCTAGATGCAGATTTGGATCCTCAACCTCACTTCCTCCGAATTGATCATTTCTAACCAACTGCAGCAAAGCCGGTTTAGGTTCAAAGTTATTGGCTATAATCGGAGGCCTAAGGATGCTAGATTACGATCCTTCTTCAGTAGGCCTAGAGTAGTCACCTAGTGTAACTCTCCTCTGTTCCATTTCTTGCTGTTCTTTTTGCTTTTTCTCCTTTCTAAGCTTACGCTCTAACAAATCAATATCAAGATCAAAGAAGAAAGGCTCTCCTCTGTTCCTTGACTGCATACACCAAATGTTAGACACAAACAATTCAAAGCTACAGCTACAGCTACACAAAAACTACTACTATACTTAAAATGAGAATTAAACTACTACTAAATGCAAAACAAAATTAAACAGTTCAGTCTAGTACCGGTCCAAGGATTGTTGATATTACTCAACAATCCCCGGCAATGGCGCCATTAGCTTGATTGGTAAAATCCTACGCCATTACTTGGTGTGTAACTCTCGGAGGATTTATTTTCTTTTGGCAAGCGCACCAATCGTTAAATTTTTAATATATATGATCGTTCCCATAAGGATTGTGGGAATTACCGCAATCTTAGACTAGTACAAGCTAAACCAACGCAAGCATATGTAACTTATTCTATTTTTGTTGTTTTAAACTTTCTATGTTTTTGTATTTTCAGAAATAATATAGAAGATAAAATGTGATTAATGGAAGATAGGTTAGGATTACTTCAGCTTACAACTTCATCAAGAAACATGCAATTAAGGTTCAATTAAACTCCGGATGCAAGAGGACAATTCACAGTTGGTTAATCCCTAATTCCTTAGGTGAATAACACTAATTCCTAAGCATTAAACACCAATCCCTTAGGTGTTCAATTACAGAGAAATCTAATGCGAAATTGGGGGTTGAACCCTAACTATTCACCTAATTACTAGGCCTGAATTAGTTAGGAAGCCAGAAGTTACCTAAGCCTCAACCATGATTCCTCACTAGTGAGATTCTTTATTTGGATCTGAATTTATCAATTCAGCAGATTAGATCCACTTCTTAGCTTGTTCTCCTCTTGTTTCAGAAGATAATTTCCTCAATGCAGCTTTAAGATTCCATCAGAAGCTTCAGCAATCCCAACTCTAGGGGTTCTATGGAAAAGGATTCTATCGAAGGAATGTGGAGAGACATGGATGAGAGAGTTTAGACAGAGAAAATAATTAGAGAGAGATTAGAAAAGAGAAAGTAAATCATGTTATTATTCTGTACTCTGCCTCTCTACTATTTACAGAGTATGTACAAATATATATATATATATAGGCATCTAACTAACTAACTTAATGAATTACAAAGGAAACTTAATTAACAATTAAACTGACTAATCTAAATACATAATTATAAATAAATAATTAATTACAACGCAATACTTAAGTTACTACAGTACAACAACAAAAATAGAAACAACAACAGTGCAACATTTCATTTGGAGGGAAAAACAGCAGGTTAATTAACCACCTTCATGGTTGAGCGTGAAGGGATCGCGCTTGAGTGCGATCGTATTATTTCATGCATGCTAGAAATTCACGCTTGAGTGTGATGGAAATAAGCTTAAGCGCGAACTTGATTTGAAGGCTACAGTGGATCCACGCTTGGGCGTGATTAGGTGAGCTTGAGCGTGATCGCATGTTGTGTCTTCCTTTCTTTGTACGTAACTTGCATGGTTCTCAAGCTTAAGCGTGAAGCTTTCAAGCTTGAGCGTGAACTGCACCTGCACATGCAAACAAATAAATTCCTAGCGTAGGTACGCTGGCTGTCTAACGTATGTACGCTGGTTTAGTGAATTTATAAATAAACAAATTTCCTTAACTAATTATTATTTTTAATCATTTTCTTACATAATTTAAACACTTTTGAAATAAATAAATAAAATAAGAATTATTGACAATTTATTAAATAATAGTGCCAAACTAAACAATATTTAATGGATTAAGTTAAATTAAAGGTGAAATTGTTAAGTCTTTTCAAGACTTATCAATTCTACGGGCAGGCTACTAGTGGCTCACTTTGGCTAAGGACGCAGTCAAATATGTCAAGAAATGTGATACTTGCCGAAAGAACAACAATGAACACCACATACCGGCAGAGGAATTATTCACACCAACTGTCCCATGGCCCTTTCATCAGTGGAGCATGGATATTTTAGGGACTTTTCCAAGGCGCCCGATAGAGTCAAATATTTGATAGTTGTAATAGACTACTTCACTAAGTGGATAGAGGCAGAGGTAGTTGTACATATCATTGTGACACGTACCAGAAGATTTTTCTATGGAAATGTAATCACAAGGTTCGGAATACCAGGAAGGGTCATCACGGACAATGGAACGCAGTTCACAGATTCTAAATTCAAAAGTCTCCTTGAAGGACTCCAGGTCAAGCAAGTTTTCTCTTCAGTGGAGCATCCTCAGATTAACAGGCAAGCCGAAGTGATGAATAAAGAGATTCTCAGGTTTGAAGAAACGGCTCGGTGAAGCAAAGGAAGAATGGGCCAATCAATTATGCCATGTCTTATGTGTGACGACCTGCGTCAATTTTCCCTTTAATAATAATTGTTTAATAAAGAAATGAATTCGTACTACCTATACCAACAAATGCATTAGCCTTTTCGGTGGCCTATCACTTAAGAACTCCAAAGTTAAGCGTGCTTAACTTGGAGTAATTCTGGGATGGGTGACCTCCTGGGAAGTTCTCAGGAAATGTGTGAGTGAGGACAAAAGCACATTGGAAAGGTCTCGTGTTGGTCTGTAGGGCCAGTCGTTCATTCCTGAAAAGCGGCTGGGGCGTTACATTATGGGCATACTGAACGACACCGCACTCATCCACAGGAGAAACACTATTTTGCCTGGTATATGGTGTGGACACGGTTATACCGGTGGAAATAAATCAAATTTCACCAAGAACTCAACAATTTAATGAGGAAGATAATGACCAGAGATTGAAGAATGAGTTGGACTTATTGCCAAAAGTAAAAGAAGTGAATTTTGTACTGGACCAAGCAATCAAGGTTAAGGTTGCACTACGTTATAATGTGAAGGTTCAACAAATGAGGTTCAATGTAGGCGACCTCATCTTGAGAAAAGCATCAGTCGGAATCGTTTTACACATCAAGGAAAATTAGCACCGACATGGGAAGGACCATACTGGGTGAATGAAGTCACACCGGGGGGAGCTTATCTCTTAGAAACTCTAGAAGGAGATGTTTTTAAAAATAAATGGAATGTAAAGAACTTGCGTGTATATTACAGCCAACCGACGCCATAAGTCGTGCACTCTTATTTCCTACCTAAGGTTTTTCCCACATGGTTTACTTAGGAGATTTTTAATGAGGCATGCAGTCGGGGTGCTTATTCAGAAATAAAATGCAAGTTTGAAGTATTTGTTACTTATTATCTGGTTTCAAGAGTGGTTAAGTTACGATTAAACCTCAGAGTGGTTGAAAAACCCCAGAGTGGTTAAGTTACGATTAAACTTCGGAGTGGTTGAAAACCCCAGAGTGGTTAAGTTACAATTAAACTCTGGAGTGGTTGAAAAACCCCAGAGTGGTTAAGTTACGATTAAACCCTGGAGTGGTTGAAAAACCCCAGAGTGGTTAAGTTACAACTAAACCCTGGAGTGGTTGAAAAACCCCAGAGTGGTTAAGTTACGATTAAGCCCTGGAGTGGTTAAAAAACCCCAGAGTGGTTAAGTTACAATTAAACCCCGGAGTGATTGAAAACCCCCAGAGTGGTTCAGTTATGATTAAACCCGAAGTGGTTGAAAAACCCAAAGCGGTTCATTTATATTAAAACCCCGGAGCAATTGGAAACTTCCAAAGTGGTTCGATTAAACAAGTGCCGATTGTTAAAATAATACACGACAAAGTGATATTGCTTAGATATTATCAAAAATATCTATATTCAAACCTCGGTTGGTACAAGCAGTTAAAAATAAAGACGATGTAGGCAAAAGATATTAATTTCATTGTGAAGTCAAAATAATTACAAAAAAAAGGAGACACATCGGCCAATCAAACATTGTCAAAAAGAGGGCGGAGCTTATCCCGGCTACAAAGCAAATGCAAGAATAAATCTAAAGGTTAGAAGGGCCACCATCATCTTCTTCCCTCTCTGATCCGACATCCTCTCCATCCTGATGCTCTTCAAGGACAATGTCATCTTCCCCCGCAGTCAAAGGGGTGAACTTGAAGGTCTCATCAGAAGGGACATAGGACTATTCATCCACCCCGGTTACCAACTCACCATTTCAAAATCAGTTAAAGAAACCAATTCCATTAAGGTTGAGAGGGTTACCTCGGTTCCGGTAGGCAACCTGGAGGATCGCATGGCTGAAGGAGTTCATAGCGGCACGAGCAAACTTTATCATGTCATCCTTGTATTTAGCTTATTCGTCTTTGACTGCCATGGAAAGATCTTCATTCTTCTTTTGGAGCTCGATCACCAGTTGCTCTAGTTCGCCCGTCTTGTTACGGAGTCCATCCCTTTCCTTCTTTAGGTCTTCCTTAGATTTTTAAAGAACCTGATTGGATTCGTTAAGGGTTTTAATCCTCTGATGAGCCCATCCATAATCTTCTGAGAGACAGGAGTTTTTATCCTTCAACCACTCCATCTCTCGTTTGGGTCCCTCAGTGGCGGTGGAGTAGATGGTTAAGAGAGTTTTGATGTTGTACCACATCACCGTCTCCAAGGTGAATGTGATGTCGTTTTGATTAAGTCCCTCCTTGAGTCAGGATGGAAGGGAGAAGCCAGTGTTAGGAGGAGTGGTTATGACAAGAAGCTCTTCTAGAGCCTCCATACCGGAAAGAGAAGAAGGATTTTTATCTTCAATGGGCACCTCTGTGGCCACCCCCTTGCCCTTGTCTAAAGTCTGAGGGACGGGGTCAACCCTTTGTCTTTTTGAAGCACCCCTAGTTTGCTTCTTCCGTTTCTTCTTGTTGTCAGGGGCGTCTTCAATGGCAATGACCCTGCCTGGAATAGGGAGACCTAGGGCCTTTTTCATCTTTGGGGTGACGTTGTTCTCGGTAGAAACGTCAACCACGAAACCCTCCATTAGCTGTTGAAGGTTCTCCAAAGCGTCAACACTCATATTTCCTGAAAAGAAGACAAGTTATTAGTAAAACTGAGGTATAAAAGTTAGTAAAGGAAAAGTAGAAGAGAAGGTAGATACTCAAATGAGCAAGGTACTCATTTCGTGTCTCCGTAGTGCCTAGAAGAGAACGACATTTAAGGGGGGGAACATCAAGAGAGATTGTGGAGGGCATCGACCACAGTCTTGGAGGATTCGGAAAAGGAGGAATCCTCGACAACATAAGCCGTGCTCTCCAAAAGAAAATGATTATGAGTCCAGCCGGTGTGGATCTTGAACCGGCCTTCCTCGTCCTTCTAGAAAGGAAGGTCCGTCCCCTTAACGAAGAGCTTGAAGAAAGAGTTCTTGAAGGAAGCTCCTACAATCTTACAGGACTCTACAAACGCTTCAAAATTGATGATGTCACTCTAACATTGCAGGTTTACAAATCCCATTCCAGTACCACCTCGGCGCATCATGCGGGCGAACTGGAAGAAAATTACGATGGTAGGGGTGAAGCCTAAGTGCTTGTCAAGGACTTCGAGGGCAAGGACTAAGGCCCAACCGTTGGGATGAAATTGACTGGGGGAGATGTCTAAAAAATGCAATACCCCCATCTCAAATTTATTTAGGGGGAACCGAGCTCCCACCTTTGTTATTGTGTAGTCATGGAAAAATAAGAAGCGGTCCCTTAGAATGTGGTAGATTCGCTCTGTGAGTGTAGGGGCAAAAAGGGCGAACGAATTGGCATACTTCCTAGCACGTTAGTGGTACTTAATTTTATGCTCCATGTAATCCGTAGGCTTGGCAAGGCGGCTGTAGACGGCCAGAACGTCTTGTGAAACCCAGAAGTACGGGTCCTCGGCTTTCCGGGATAACCAGTTTACTTTGTCAGCTATCATAAACGTGTCATCAGAATCATTCCTTAGTACGAATGAACCGACAACATCCATGGTTACTACGTGTTCTGAAAATGGTATAGTGGAGTAAAAGTCAGTATCGCCAGCACAGTAATGCACTACGCTGGAATCCTCACCCCGATCCGGGGACCAGAGAGGTAAGGGTGATTGTGGTTCCCAAACTCCAGAATTAGAAGACTCTAGCTCTTGGGGATTTGGATTACCCCAGTTGGCTAGAGTCATCCACCTACGGATATCCGTTTGTGTGAGCCAAGGTCCTTGACAAGGTGTAACATCTCCTTATATACACGAGATATATATATTCTTCTTGCTTTTAAAATTTTTAGAAAGATATACATATTTATCACTTCTTATCTCGTGTATACAAGGATGTATATACATCTGATTTTCTTTGAATTTTGAAAATAGAAAGTTTTAAATTATTTAGAATGATAAAATAAACTTTCAGAAAATCATAAGTGATCAAAGATTACAGTATCATATCCAAAGAATAAGGTTTATTAAAGTTTAACCTTTACCTTGAATTACAATCATCTAACTTAATATTGTATTAAGGTAAACTAAAACTAAAGATTTAATACCTCTACTTTGACTGCAACCAATCATTTCCTTTTCTTCAAACCATGTGATTTTGAATCCTACTCTTGTCACATCTCTTCTCCTATCTGATTGAGGATGAGACCAATTTACCCTCTTGTAATTTCATCCTTTCATCTTGAACTGTTAGCTATATATCATATAACATATATTTTGGACACAGAAATTCAAACAAGAAGGAATGAGAAACAGAATATAATACTTTACAGATAAGACATAAGCATAAGGGTTTTCACAATCTAATATAATAATTTCAATCATAATCATATACATAATCAATTATGAATGTAGAGTTTTCATAACATAACAATTATACTTTCATTCACAACAACCCATATAGAATGTCACAATCGTATGAATGTCATGCAATGTTTTTAATACTACTATCTCATTCATTTTATGCATATGGGCCCCTAAAGTTTTAATTTACACTGGGCCAACCAGGAGTTTACACTGTTTTATAATTCTGAATAATAATAACATAAATGCTTTCATAGCATATGAACAGCTCAACTGGTGTGGAAACACTTAGAGACTAGTCAGACTGAGAAAGTTTTTATTGTGAAAATACCCGACACTAGGGAGCGACCCCGGGTCACCAGAAGCACCCTTTCACACCCTCTCATCCCAAGGCTCGTAATTAAGTCTCCTCTAATGTATCCTCGGTTTCTATAATCCGTCCCCAGACAGTATCACATCTCATTTCTCTTTAATGATTCATGATGCATGAACTACTCGCATATTTAGTTGGTTAAGACTTTTAGAAACTCAATTATTAAATACCATAAAGGTTCATGAAATTATCTCAATAAACTGTACATTCCCATAAGCTCTTCTTTGAACTTATGTTATACAGAAATAAATTTAGTATAGTCTTCGAATTCAGATCTCACCAAAATTGAGTTTCATAGCCTTAAATATCTCAAAACTTTCTCTTAAAAAAGTTCACATATTTACATAATCTTTGTCGATTTGAATTTTAACTAGATTCAGTTTAGAAATCTCAACTACAACAAAATATCCTTTAGTTATTTCATTGAGGAAAACCAATTTAAATTTTTGATTTCTAAAAGAAAATAATTTTTAAAATCATTAACTAAGAATACTTAAAACTATAAAAAATTTCTTTAATTCAAGAATTAATTATCTCAACCTCTGATTTTCATAAAATAGCTTCTTTCTAATACTAGATTTTATTCTAGAGATTAAAAATAAAGTTAATGAAAATTATTTCTAAGAAGAAATAAAAGACCAAAAAAATGATAAAATACTTTCTCTTAGAATAAAAATTTAAAGAGTAAGGTAAGAAAATTCTTACTGAGTTTTAACTTTCTGTCATGTTTGCTATATGCTCAAACTCCATATCACAAGGTCATTAATTATTCATCAATCACAATTAAGTATTGTAATATCATCAATCACAATCAAATATCATCAAATCACAAATATTATTAATCACAGTCTAGTGTTATAAATCACAATATCATTAATCAATATCAAATATTATTAATTATAATCAAATCAAATCAACTAAATATCAGTCATAAATATAATTCAAATTTTAATGGTTATTTAGATTAATAAGATTAATTTTGAGTCTTTATAGTCCATTCATCGTATAGGTCTATGTAGATCCATATAGTCTAATCCTCGCATAGGTATAGTTCAGTCCATACAGGTCATAATAGTCCAAGTCCTTGCATAGGTTCAGTCCAGTTCGCATAGGTTATCCAGGTATTTGCATAGGTATTCAGATCAAGTTACACAAGATACTCAATTTAAAATTTATTATAAATTTTAAGTTAAATAGTTATTATTTTAAAATAATAATATTATTAAATTTTAAAGGAGTAGGGGACTCTTCCCATTATTCTTATGTCCTTTCATATTATATTCATATCACATTCCCCTTACCTCTTGTATCTTGGTTCGTTATGGAAAGTCCGTACGCGTCTCGTCTCCGAGTTCTAAAATATACCAATTTCACTTAAATATATTTATAAGATGAAAATTAAGATTTCTACTTAAAACAGAAATGATAAATTTTGAATAGTGAATAGTGAATCATGAATAGTAATAATAAATAGTAATATGTGAATAGTAATGGTAAATAGCAAAACGTGAATAGTAACGATAAATAGTAAAACATAAATAGCAATGGTAAATAGTAAAATATGAAGTAACGATAAATAGTAATAGTAAATAGTGATTTACTATTTGAATGGTAATTTACTATTCAGAATAGTAACTTATATTAATATTATATCCAATATAATAATAGATATTTAAGTGATATAAAAACAACCTTCATAATCATAAAAAGAATATCTTCCTTTAGAAAATATTACCTCGGAATATTTAAGTGATATAAAAACAACTTTCATAATCATATTTAAGTGATATTACCTCAGAATTTTTACAGAACCTTTTTCCTTTAGAAAATATCTTCCGCTTTTACTCCCATCACTATTTCTCTAATACTACTATATTAAGAAAATTTTAATATGAACTGTGATTTCCTTCGTTAAAATCCTTCAATATTTATAAGAAAATTTTTCACTATGTATTTCATTATTTTAATATAAAAGTACTGTGTATTTTTAAAATTTCAATCCTGGTTACTGTGCACCTTTTGAAAATTTTGTACATGCACAGTGTTTTTCATAGTAGATGTCGGCTGAATTATTTAGCCAAATAGTAACCTTTCACTCGGTATATTTTAAATATTCAAAATTAGTCCTTTTTAAAATTTAGCGATATTATATCAGTTCTCACTAATTTTGTAATAAGTAATATAAAGTTTAAATTTTAAAAATCTAAAATTTTCTATTAATAAAAATTTATTGGTACGTTTTTGATTTTTTTACGATTGGTAAATATCAAGATTTTTCCCAAATCGATAAGTTTTAGATAAATCTACTTGAAATGAATTCTAGAAAATTTTCTTATAAATTAACTTCACTTTATTATAAATATTTTTAAATTTTAAGTAACTTTATATGAAATTAAAATTATTTAAAATATATTATTTTATTAAAATATTTCAAAATTTTAAAAAAAATTCCAAAAATCATAAATATTATGTAGATCAAAAAGTTCTAAAGAACCATAGTCTAATTCCTTCAAAATTTTATTTTAAAATTCTAATAAGAGTTAAATCATAAATATGTAAAAACATAAACATAAAATAAAAGTTGTGAACAATAAAGATATTCAAAATTCTTAATATAATTTCATTAATCAATGAATACTAATTAAGTCATTTTAAAATTCTCATTATAAATATTATTATTATTATTATTATTATTATTATTTTAAAAAAACAAATAATTAAATATAAATACCAACATTTTATTAAAAAACGATAATAATAAACTAACTTATAGTAAGTATTTCTCATGAAAGATATATTAATATCTATTTTCTATTTGTGTTGAAAATGAGATGTTACACGAGGGACCCCGGGTGGCTAAGAAGTTGAAGGATTTGAAATAATTTCATAAGAGCTATCTTGATCTTGGTCGTGGTTAGTTGAAAAAGTAGACATCATAAATAAAAGAAGGGTTTGAGAGGCTACCTGTGTGTATGGTGCGGACTGTTCTTCTAGTACGGGCCAGGACGAGGTGAGGAGAAAGAAAGAGTCTGTGAATAGGCAGAGTGTCTGGAAGAAAAGTGCAAAGTGAAAAAACAGGTGAAGGTTACTCCTTATATAGGCTTCGAAATCCCATGGGCCGAAGTTCAAACGTCGCAGCCCATGGACGAAATGAAAGTCGAAGCGAAGCAGCCCAAAAGTAAGCGTCGCTTCGCAATAAGGTGACGTTATCAGGCGGCGCGTGAAGTAAGGTAACCATTCACGAATCGTCATGTCAACAATCCGTGTGAAATGACAGCTTTTTCTTGCGGTGCGCATTAAATGCTCCACCTAACCACCTTGAATGGCATATCGGACGCAACTGCACAACGGTCGTAAAGTCACGACGACCAGAAATAAAAAATACAGGACATTCTACTGGAGTCACGAAGTAGCTTATTATTGTGACAACGTCACAAAAACAAGCTAAGGGGCAAATAATCTGCGGTGCTAACCGAACTCCATAATTTGTGGACGAGGTCCTATTAAATGATGCCACATCATCAGAATTACCAGGCGAGCCTAGTTTGACTGCCATACCCGGAGTCTAGAAGCTAGTATGACTACAGTCAAATGGATAAGACTTCGATTCATCTCTGACAGCAAAACAATGAGTCAGGATCGGTAATAAAAATGTAAGTCACACTGAGTCAATTTAGGGTTTCAAATGGGTATATCCTTTTTCCAATGTCCTTAATTATTAGTTATTCTTGTTTTTGTTTCTGAATGGTTTTATTTACCATTTAGTTACATGGCAAAAATAACATCATTTTAGGCGGAGGTGGAATGTCAAATGCATCTTAACGAGACACCACCTGAATCTAACAGTCATTTGATGATAGGGACCTATCCGACGATGATGGAAGTGAGGACTAACAAAAGTATTTAATTAAGTAAGGGACCTAAAAGTCTAATAGTGTGTATATGGAGAACAAACTGGGGTGTTTTGTCTTTTTTATAAAATTATAAATGGAATTGTCAAATCCTATTGCTTCAATGATGAATTTGAGGCTTTTGAATATTTAGTTGATTTGAACAAAGCTAGGACTAGGGTTGGCTTGAGCAGTTTTTCACAAATTGATAACAGAGAACTAAAAATTATAGGGTCTATTTGGTTTCTATTTCTATTCTGTGTTTTCAATTTTAATTACAAAATTACATAACTACCATTTTATTTCATGTTTTAAAAATGTTACATTGAAAAAACAAAAAACATGAGAAAAAACTTATTTTCAATACAAAATTTTAAAAATAAGAAACATAATAATAATTTAATAATTAAAACTAAAAAGAAAAAATAAAAACAGAATCATTCACAGGAGCAAATGAATAATGTCCCAATAAACAATCTTTTTCATTTAGCAACACATTATACTAAACCCGAATAATCAATTAATCATACCTATGAAGGATGTACTTACAGCCAAGCCACCTAAATAGTGACAAAGTAGAAATTGAACCCAAAGCCCAATTTGTGAGCAAGTTCTTCCATATTTAAGGCCAGGCTCCTTCACACACAAAAAAGGGATCAGGATCAATTTCTCCATAACCATCCATGTCTATCAAAAGATACAATGTGGACCCTCAAAAGGCCAACCCAACATACAATACAAAGTCCAAAGGAAGCAGGGAATGCAAAAGAAACATAGGCATCATAATATGATTTCAAGGTTGGCCACATGTAACCGCAGAAATAAAACTATTTAATAATCAACATCAATCCTACATTTGATCGATAAATATAAAAATATGGTTTTTGATTAAGCAAAAGGATTTCAAAGAGAATTACTATAAAAAGTAGGGTCTCAAGTGTACCACATATAGAAGTAGGTGAAGAAGTCACATCGAAGGAAGGATAATGGCATACAGACATTGGGAAATGAATATGAATGATAAATGAGAAACAACAATTATATATGTCCAATGAGATGGCAGAAGAATATGCCACATGCAGGGCATTCAAAAAATCCACATGCTCCTACCTGGTATCAACAAGGACTAGAGCTGTACATCTTTGTCTCTTGTCACTCATTGCCCCCTTATCCTTCTTTCTTAGATAGGGACAAACATCATATACCGTATCAACATCAAAAATGGACACGCACTGTGTCCGTCACTATGATAAATGTAATTCAAAAAATTTAAAAAAACGAAAAATTTAATAATTAATATTAATTTTTTATATTGTTTAAAATAATTAAAACTCTATTTAATTATTTTACCAAATTTTTTTATGTTACTGGAAACCAAACGTGTTGAAAAATCTAATAGTATTAGTATCACTTTGATAATTCTATGGTGCACTTAGGAATAGTCTCCAACGCCATAAAATTCTAAAATTTTTTAGACCATCATGTGGCTTTAGTTTTCAATTTAGGTTTTTGAAAATTAAAAGTATAATTTAAAATTCAAAATCAAAAATCAAAGATCAAAAATCAAATTTTATGTTTGTTTGAAATGTAATTTTCAAGGATATCTTAATGTAAGAATTTCTTAACTAATTTTAATTTTTTTAAAATTGAGTAATATATAAATTATATTTGTTTTTTAAAAGTATCCTTACATTTATTGAGACTCAAATCTTATTTTTTTCTACTTAATTAATGTTTAGGTTTTGATCTGTCCTGGACCGGGGTCAAGAGATCCGATCTCAAGCCAGTCACGAATAGTATGTCAATACCGTCTAGTAGACCGGATGTATGTGTATCCGATGTAGGTATCCGTTGTCCTTGAATGAGGAGAGCGGATTGGGCGTTCTGGAGATCCTTCACACCGACCTAACGCGTTGAAGTGGGCGAATGGTGGTGTCACCTGCAAAGATTCTCCGACGCTCAAGTCAGTGATTATATTCCAAGTAAGGAATGTATTTAGAGAGGAATCAGTCGTAAAAGTGCTGAAGAAGAAGATCCCTAACTTCAATCATGAAGTTAGTTCATATACCTGATTGGCTCGATTAACGAGGACTCGTTGGTGGGGAACCACCAACTCCCATTAGCATTATTATATTGCGCACTTACCTGCATGATTGGTTCAAGTGGCTATTTTATATTGAGCATAGAGAATGTAGACTAGGATTAGGGAACAAGTTGACCATTCCCGTGAGCAGAATTTGGCTCGTAGTGCAGGGAATTATTGATCGATCCCTGTAGCAACAATCCTTGTCTTTTGCAGTGTCATGTGTGTTGTCCGGTGTCATGGTGTTATCCTGAACAACCGGTATAGGGAGAACGCCTGATACGGAATTACAGTCCGGATGTATACCGATGACACCGGTTACACGTAGATGTCTTATCAAAGACGTTGAAATATGTATAGCAGATCGGATACCGGTATTGAGACCGGATCATATGTCCCCTAGCTTGTGTGAGAGACTGAATAGTTGTTCACATAAGCTACTCAACCTGCGAGAGGTCTTAATATCGGTAAGCTTACGTGTGTAACAGTTCCTTAGCATCTGTTGTCATTCGTAAAGAACCGCTCTGATTTTAATAGACAAGACCTTTCGGTACTGTCACAACGGATTCAGACAAAGATTCGTTGTGTGAGAATTTCAAGAGTTTATTGGAATTGAAAGCTCTTGAAGTTCGTGTAACGGCTGTAAAGCGTAAATTGCGTTGCATGATTAGACATTAATGCTTTTAATCACGTGGGCAGGCAATTATTGTGTCTGAGATGAAAATCTCATTAACCGTCGTTTTGGGCTTAATGGGCCTGAAGTTTTCAAAACTTTTGGGCCCAGTGGATAGCCCTATGCTGAGTTGCTATCGTTTTGGCGCCCAAGAATTTGGAACGGTTGTGTCGTTTCGCTTGTGAACAGGTACGTTTTATCGAGAACGACACAACTTCAAGAGGAGGTAACCGGTCCTCTTTGTTTCCTATAAAAGGAATACTTAGTGGATTCTGGGTTCCACTTGCTTTTGCTTTCTCAACGAAACTCTGCAGAAATTTTGCAAGGAAGTTTATCACCTACATTGCGAGGGTTTCTTCGTTCCTCAAATTCATCACTGTCATCTGAGGTAACTATCTTTTCCTTGTCGCTTTAGTTTCGCTTTGACTTGCTACTCGTAGTTATAGAAAGTAGGCTTCATCTAAAGGGGGGGAATCAGTTTCCCTCAACCCTAATAGTCGTGGGGAAGAATCCTTGTGATTCTTCCTAAGACTGAACCGCGTCGCTCAGAAAGGGGATCTTACTCACTGCGGGAAGTGACCTTTCCCTTCTCAGAGTCGCCCTCTGATTATAATTGCTTTCAAAATGCAGTGAGTAATGATTGCAACTTTCTGACGACATTTTATTTCTTATCGTAGATTAAGGAGTTCGGTCTAGATATTTCCAATGGCAACTGGAGAAGGATCTTCTGGAGATAGCGCCATTTCGAAAACAGCAGAAGGTCTCTACAGCGTAGTTGCTTCGAGGCTAAATTGGGAGGAGGTTCAGGCTAAATGGCCTTTCTGCTGGGTGTCTAGTGAGTTTAAGGAATTGGCCTCCCGACATGCGGATGAGGAGGGATCCCGGATCCAGCCGAGGTTTACTTTGAGTACGGATGAAGAGACAAAGAAGTGGTATAGGGTTTATGCACCACTTCCGACAGAGCGGATATGCCACGTCGTCCCTAATGACCGCTCTGTATACATGTATGACTTTATTTTCCATAATCTGGGAGTTCGTTTTCCTCTAACCGAACTCCAGATGGGCGTCCTGAAGTTCCTGAACTGTGCACCCTCTCAACTTCATCCCAATGGTTGGGGCCTCATCCGGGCTCTGGAGGTCCTTGGTGAACATTTCAATTTCACGCCAACTGTAGCGATGCTGTTCTACTACACTCAGGTAGTTCGAAGAGCAAACAAGCAGGGCGGAGTTGGTCTGGTGACTCTCCGGACTCTCTGTTCCTTTGTGAACTTTGAGTCTTATACAGATTCTGCCAAGGTTGACGGGAAGTCCTTCAAGATTTACTTCACCCGCATCTCCATTAAGAAGGGCAATCCAAAATTTTGGAAGGATGAAGAGGACGTTGACAAATTTCCCCTGAGTTGGACACACAAACATTTCCTCTTGAGCTCACACGCGTACTACACTGATCAATCTGATCTGTCACGTGAGACGTCGAGAGTGTTGTTCGCACTTGAATCGCACACTACAGGTCGTCACGTCTTTTCGTGTAGGCGTCTGCTAAGTAGCTCAAGCGGAGTCCGGGAGGAATATTTGCGTACTTCTCGTTTTATTCTATCTTTTCTCCTTTATCAAATATGTATAGAATATTTGTAGTTGCTGACATCTTGTGTTTGTTCATGTAGGTGAAATAGAACAGCAAACTCCAGAAATGGACAAATTGAAGAAATTCAAGGCGGCTGGTAAATCTGTTACTCATGAAAATGAGGTGAAGCCCAGGCCCTCAACTAAGGATCGTCCTGAGGTAATCATCTTGACCTCGGATGCTGAAGGGGACATCCCACTGGTTGAGGGCGGTACGTCCGATGTTGGCGCAGCCTCGGGTCAGCCTCCAGTTACTGAGAAGAGAAGAAAGATCCAGAATGATCCTTCGAAGCGTCAGTCCAAGAAGCAAAGGACTTCGGAGGATAAAGCCGTTGAAACCTCGGAAGGGATTGGTGCTTCCTCCGGTCTCAATAAAGGCACTGCTGCTGGGGTTTCTGGATCAGGGCCGACCTCCTTCCCAACGACCTCGTTTCTCACCCCCTTCCTCTCCTACGAAGGTTCTACTCCTGCCACTCTTCCACCACCGATGTATAAACTCCGGCCTACGCTTAGTGTTAAAGAAATTGAAGAAGCGTGTGAGGCCGGAAGGTGGCACCTAGCCGAACTTGCTGGATTGCTATCTTCCGTCAGTGAGTTGGCTAAGAACGTCGACAAGGTTGAGGAGCTAAGTGACAAATTAGAAGAGCTCAACCTTTCCTCAGACAAGGACAAAGCCGCATTGAAGTTAATGGAAGATCGTCTTAACAAGTCTAAGGAGTTTGGGGATCTCATAACTAAAGAGAATCTCAAGCTCAAAGGCGATCTTAAAAACTTGGAAGACAAAGTGGCAGAGAAGGAGGAAGAACTCCGCAGCAGCCAGGATAAAAATAAGGCTGATGCTGAGGAGTGGTCTCAAAGGGAGAAGAAGCTCCTTCTTGAGATAGAGGGACTGAAGGCTAGGAAAGTGGAGCCCGAGATATCCAGTGAGGAGCTGTCTAAGTTGCGGGGAGAATTGGCTACAGCGAAAGCTGAGAGAGAAGAAGCTGTTGACATATGCAGCCGGGCTGTTGAAGAGTCCTTCGGCCTAGCCATACGCCAAGTCTTCTACCGCAATCCCACTGCGAAACTTAACCTTTATGGGATGGATCCGTACTATGAATTCCATGAGGGAAAGTTAGTCGCAGTGGTGGATGGTCGTCACGAAGATCCACCGACGTCCTTATATGGTTTGGCTCCTCTTCCTGAGGGTCAATCCATGGGACCTGACTACGTCTTTCCTGCGTCCGAGGTTCCCTCTTCTGAAGAAAGGGCTGAGGCTCCTGGAGGCGAGACTCCTGCGGAGGTTCTAAAGGAAGGAGCACAAGAGCCCAGTGCTGAAGAGGCACAAAAGACTGAAGAACAGATTCCTCCTCAGTAGTTTTATTTTCATTTACATGTATAGTTGTGTACCGGGATCAACTCCGGATTTTAAACTATTGTATGTAATTTCATTTCAATGAATGAGTTTTGATTGAAGAAATTTGTCTTCGTCGTTTCATGTATATTTAAATCGTTTCTAATCCGTTCTGTATAATTAATCTTAAGGCCGGATTGAAATAATAGCCTCGGAAGATTAAACAACGAATAAAATTTAGAACGGATAAATATATACATGTCCCCACGTGTGTATTAAGAAGAAGGTGCCTGTCTTTGGGGCGTGATCCTTAATTCTTTTGGGGAAAGATGGGTCGATCCGCTGTTTAGCAAAGTAGTGTAACAGGACGGATGACTGCTTCTAATCCGTAATATTCTTACAGGAGATGATAATATTGTTCCAAGTTTAGGGAACTGCAAGGAAGTGGTGTTTGAGTCCTTTATCATAAGGATGATGATGGGAGTTTTTTCTACACCAGGAATTACGTCGTTGTATCACAGAATAGTTGATAAAGAGTATCCGTCCTGGGAGAATACCACTAGAAAGCGAAAGTGCGGACTGACTTTCGGAATTTTCCATCATAAAGATGATTATGAGTATTGATCATGCCAGGTGTTTTATCATTAAATCACTTCATAAGTGATTGAGATCATCCGTCTTGGGGATGTGTACGATACCAGGAACTACATCATCAGGTCGCATATTAGGTGATTGAGATCATCCGTCCTTTGGGTGTGTATGGCGCCAGGAGTTACATCGTCAGATCACAGCATGGGTGATTGAGATCATCCGTCCTGGGCAGGTACACCGCGTTAGGAGTTACATCATCATATCACATAATGGGTGACTGAGGTTATCCGTTCTGGAAAAGTACACATCGTCAAGAGTTACATCGTCAGATCACAGATTAAGTGATTTAGATAATCCATCCTGGAGACATTTTTCAATCGTAGGAATACGGATTGAGTGAATTCTTTCAGAATGATGATGGGAATTGTTCATACCAGGAGTTACATCGTCGAATCACTGAATAAGTGATTGAGATCATCCGTCCTGGAATGATTATTGGAGTTCTTCATACCAGGAGTTACGTCACCGAATCACTGAATAAGTGATTGAGATCATCCGTCCTGGAATGATTATTGGAGTTCTTCGTACCAGGAGTTACATCATCGAATCACTGAATAAGTGATTGAGATCATCCGTCCTGGTGAATTTTTCCAATCAAGGGAGTGCGGATTCAATTGCCAATTTTCGCTCCATCCGAAATCCGAGTCTTACCTCTACTAGCCCCCTAGCTGATGTGAGGAAGCAGTTGACTTGCTCATATGAGCTATATTGATCATAGTACGTCTGGATTTCGGATTTGCACCGGAGTGTAAATATCCGTTCTGGGAACCATGTTCCGTAGCGATGAAATTTTAAGGGCGGATTCGACAATGGAAATATCAGAAGTTTATCGAATTTCGCAACCCTTGGTATTCGGGTAATGGTGGCCACGTTTCTAATGATTGGACATTTAATGCCTTAATTCACGTGGGCGCGCCATTATTGCATTAAGTGCGCATGTCTTAGTAACTGTCACGCATAGTTTTGTTGGGCCTAATATTTGGTTTTAATAGGCCCATTTCGATGGCTCTGTGACAAAATGATGGCATTTTCGCGCCTTGATGTACTACATGACAATTTTGGTCCACTAAACGGGGAGTCGTTTGGGGGTAAACGACAGGTTATGTTTAGTGGGTATTTGAAAAATTTTGGTGCCCTGATATAGGCATATTTGGCAATCTCAGTTACCATTTCTTCTTGCTTCCTTGACGAATCTCTACGAAAGTTCCAAGAAGTTCTTCGTATCCACCTCTGTGAATTTCAATTCACTATCTAAGGTAACCACTTTCCCTTCGTTCTCAGTTTCTCTTTTCAATATTTGAGAATGCCTAGGAAGGGTGTTAGCTTCAGTGGCGTTGGCCCTAGAGGAAGAGGAGGAAGGGCTTTGACTCAAAACCCTAGCGTTCATAGTGGGAGGATTCCAGTGATCCTTCAGTCGAGATCACGAAATACAGAGAGGGAGGGGTCGCAATATCAAAGGCGAAGGGTGATTATACCCTCTTCAGGGTCTTCCTCCTCTAGTGAGAGTGTCGAGAGTGGGGATTTATATGTCTCTGATGATGTGGAATTTTATCGCAGCATCAAGGCTTTCACAATGGTGACAAAGAAAGCTACTGGGAGGAAGTCGTCTGAAGGGGAATCCCCTTCCGAGAAGCATATCTTGAAGACCCAATCCGGCCTCTGCAATGTGGTTGCACACCGGATAGATTGGGTGAAATTCCAACAGAAACGCCCATTCAGCTGGGTGGCTGAGGAGTTTCGTGAGATAGCATCAGTTCATGCTCAAGAGGGGGGAGCGGAGTTGGAGCCGCGTTTCACGGTCTTCAAGAGGGATAAATACAAGAAGTGCTTCGTGGTGATAGCCCCGTTGCCATCCGATCGAATTTGTCATATCCCGGACGAAAGGTCCTTGTATATGTATGACTTTTTATTTTTGAACCTTGGTGTGCGGTTTCCCCTTTCGAAGTTTCAGATGGGGGTTCTGAGATTCCTGGACTGTGCTCCTTCACAGCTTCACCCCAACGGATGGGGATTAGTCCGCTCTCTTGAAGTGCTTGGGGAGCACTTCAACTTCAAGCCGACGGTGGCCATGCTCTTTTATTTTGCCCAAGTGGTCCGTCGTGCAAATAAAGAGAAGGGGGGAGTGAGCTTGATATCCCTCCGGACTCTCTCAAAGGTTATCAACTTTGAGGCGTACACTGACTCCGCCAAAGTTGATGGACATTCATTCAAGTCCTATTTCACGAAGATTAGCGTTCACCCTGACGAGTCAGTTTTTTGGTTAACTGAAGATGGGCTTCCGAAGTTCCCAGTGGCTTGGACGCATGAACACTTTTTGCTGACCTCCCAGGCGTACTACACTGAGGAGGATGAACTAAGCCCGTCTTCAGTTTCCGTTCTTTCGGCCCTTCAATCTTACACCGCCTCGCATCAATTTTTCTCTTGCAGGCGTTTGTTAGGATCGTGGTCTACCCGCGAGGAATATCTGCGTAATTTTCCTGCTAATATTCATATTTTATCGCATCATGCCTTGAAGTAGTTGATTTCTAACCGTGTTGCTTGGTTTTGCAGTTGAAATTGAAGCTGCGTCTCCAGAGATGGAAAAACTGAAAGAGCTCAAAGCTGGAGCGAATTCCGTGGCAGCTGAAAATGACATTCAGGCGAAACGGAATTCGAAGAAAGCCACAGCGGAGACCATCATTTTAACCTCATCTGCTGGTGACGATATTCCCTTACTGGAGGGCGGATCTGAGAAGGTTGTGGCTGAGAAGGTCGGAGAAAAGAAGAAAACTATAAAACGCGGTTCCTCAAGGACCTCGGATCGTCAACCCTCTCCGAAAAAACAAAAAATTTCAAGTGAGAGTGCTGATCCGGAGCCTTCAAAGGGAAAGAAAGTGGAAAGATCCGCTCTGGATGTAGGGTCCACTCCGGATGCTCCTGGCGACGGGATCACCTATGGTGCAAAGCCAATAACGACTTACTTTGCACCAAAAGTTACTCGCCCCCTTCAAAGTAGCTCCGGTCTTGCACAATATCTGGTATACGAGGGTTCTGTTCCTGAGGCTGTTCCTGAGACTCTGTACAAGCTGAAGCCCTCATTGATGAGCGATGAAGTAGCCAAAGCTTGCGATGCCGGACAGAAGCACCTGGCAGAATTATCCGGGCTCCTAAGATCGGTTCGCAAGCTTCCAGAAGAGAATGAGAGGCTGAGCTCGTTGGTTGGCAAGGTTAATGACCTTAGCGTTGCTGCTGCTAAGGACAAGGCAACCATCCTTCGTTTAGAAAGTAAATTAGAAGCTTCCAAAGAGGAAGGATATAAGAAGGATGAAGAAATTGTCAGGCTAAAACATCTTGCCAAGGAGTTGGAGGCCCAAGTAGCTGATCAAAAGAAAATCAATTCCGACCTCAACTCCGGTTTTTGTGTGGAGAAGGAACGCTCTTCAAAGCTGGAAGAGGAGCTTAAGGAAGTCAAAGTTGTTTATGCTCGAGGAACCGAAGATTGGTCGCGTAAGGAAAAGGAGCTGCTCTCAAAGTTGGCGGACACAAAAGCAGAATTTGACGAGGCTGTGGATATGTGCGATCAGGCAGTCAAGGAATCCTTTGGGTTGGCTGTTCGTCAAATTCAATACCGGAATCCCAAGGTGAAACTTAATCTGAATGGTATTGACCCGTTCTATGAGTTTCATCAAGGGAAACTGGTGGCCATAGTTGATAAGCGTCATGAAAGTCCGCCTAGCACTCCTTATAAGTTCGCTCCTTTACCTGCAGGCCAATCGATGGGACCTTCATTCCTGAAGCCCATAAGCACAGGAACGAGCTCTCGCACTGAAGAAGGCAAGGCCGGAGGCAAAGGCAAAGGGAAAGAAGGAGATTCAAGCCAGAGAAAGTAGCGCCCTTCCCTGTTTCCTTTTTCATTTTATTGATCCAAATTCGCTGTGTTCCGGGATCAGCTCCGGATTATTATACGAATTGTAATTCTCATTTAATCAATAAAAGGGTTTTTTACCTCCATTTTTGTTTAGTGAAAAACAACTTTAATAGAGGGATTGCATGTGTATTGTATCATTCCGGTTTTAAGTAATGAAGATCGGATTGTAAAACAAAATCTACATACCGGACTTATACACGCAAGATGAATTTCATAATAAGGTCACCGCTGATGAGGGAACACATCATTGTTACAAGAACGGTTTAAGGGGAATGATTGTGAGATCGTTTAGACGAGAGTTCATTCCTCAAGATATTCGTTAAACCGTTTATGTTGTCCCTCAGTATCATTGGGTGATTATCACTTTGAATAAACTCTGAGTGAGATTTTCTCGTGAGAGCTTTTAAGAGTGAGGTTTTAAAATAGAAATTCCTCTTCAAATATTTCCGACTGAGGAATTTCGGGTGAAAATGCCTTAGATTGTGGCGTACCCGAGTGAATTGTTTGTGTCGGAGTTTATGAGTCAGATCTCAATTGAAGAATTGATGACTCAGAATTATAAGCTATAAAACTCCCAAATAAAGAACTTCACGAGAGTATTAATTTGGAGTTCAGTATAACTTACTTGTTGTGTTTGGAGCTCGGTTTGATCCTACTGTCCATGTCATATTTGGTGTTCGGTTGAATCCTACTAGCCGTTCTTCAATTGGTCTTTGGTTTTACCCAATGACGATTCTTCACCGACGTTCGGTTAATCCTACTAGTCGTACTCAGAGTTCGGTTTAATCCTACAATCCGAGCCTTCGATACGGGGTTCAGATCAGGGCTATTCCTGAACCTACTGCGCCCGTCACTTGGGGTTCAGCGTGGTCTTGAAGAAAAACCAGCTTACTGCGCCCAAGCCTTCGCATGGGGTTCGGTTTGTGGCCTTGAATAAGGACCAGCCCTACAACCCATGTAGTCTTCGAATGGGGTTCGGTTTGTGGCCTTGAAGAAGGACCAGCCCTACAACCCATGCCCTGAGGTTCGGTTTAATCCTACAACTCAGGTCTTCACCGACGTTCGGTTTATCCTACTAGTCGTACTCAGAGTTCGGTTTAATCCTACAATCTGAGCCTTCACCGGTGTTCAGCCAAACTTACTAACCGTACCCAGAGTTCGGTTTAATCCTACAATCTGGGCCTTCAATATTTACACACTCGAGGAGTTACATCGTCAATTACAGAATGGGTAATTGAGATCATCCGTCCTGAGTATGTTCTTGTGCGTTCCGCATATTCGAAGAGTTACATCGTCAACTACAGAATAAGTAGCTGAGATCATCCGTCCTGAATATGCTTTTGTACACCGGATAAACTGAAAATCACAGCATAAGAAAAACTCGAAAGAGTTAAATTGTTATGAGAGATTCTTATTAAATCAAAAATAAGAATTACAAGGAGAGCGTAGCTGTGAAAATAAATTCTCCAGTATTCAATCCAAGATAAGGATAGGAGAGTGTAGAAACAGCTAGCTATAGTAGATGCGCAAGTTTTGGGTGTTCCATTTGTTTCGGATTGGAGTGCCATCAAGGTTTTCAAGGCGATAAGAGCCTTTGCCAGTGACCTCGGATACCCTGTATGGGCCTTCCCAGTTTGGGGCTAATTTGCCTTGATGGGCGAATTTGTTCCCTATACTTGCTTTCCTCAAAACCAAATCTCCAATGTTGAAAGTCCTTGATTGGACTCGTTTGTTGTACCGGAGAGCAACTTTGGCTTTGATGGCTTGATCTCTGATGAAAGCGTCTTCTCTGAGTTCTTGTATGACATCCATTTCAGATGCCAAGTTAGCATTGTTGGTTTCTTCAGAGAAGTACTTAACTCTTGTGGAAGCAATTTGCAGTTCCACAGGTATCATTGCCTCGACCCCGTATGTTAGGCGATATGGGGATTCATTGGTGGACGAATGAGGCGTTGTCCGATATGCCCATAGGACATGACACAGCTGGTCTGTCCATCCGCCCTTGGCTTTACCAAGGCGCTTCTTTAGTCCCTTAAGCACCTCCCTGTTGGCCACTTCAGCTTGACCATTAGTTTGGGGATGTTCGACGGATGAGAATATTTGGGTTATTCCTAACCCTTCAAGCAAATCTGTGAATTTTCTATCCGTGAACTGGGTGCCATTGTCTGTGACAATCCGTGCTGGGACCCCGAACCGTGTTATGATGTTTTCATACATGAAACGGCGAGTTCGGGCTGAAGTAATATGCACCACCGGCTCTGCTTCTATCCACTTAGTGAAATAATCGACCCCTACAATGAGATATTTGATGCCCCCAGGAGCAGTTGGAAAGGGGCCCAGAATATCCAATCCCCATTGATAGAAGGGCCATGGAACAGCGGATGTGAAGAGTTCTTCTGCCGGTGTGTGGTGTAGGTTAGAGAATTTTTGGCAAGCGTCGCATTTTTTGACGAAGTCAATGGAGTCTTGCTTCATTGTGGGCCACCAGTATCCAGCTCTGAGGATTTTTCGCATTAAGCTTCTTCCTCCAGCATGGTGTCCACTTTGTCCTCCATGCACTTCCTCCATTACACCTTGCACCTCATCCTCTTTGAGACAAATTAAATAGGGTACAGAGAGTGCCCTTCTGTAGAGATTACCATCAATCATAGTGAAATACGGTAATTCTCTCCTTAACCTCGTCTTTTCCTTCTCATCTGTGGGTAGCTGTCCATCAGCCAAATAACAGATGTAAGGAGCCATCCATGTATCTCCGTAATGGGAGTCAGTCATTATGGCGTTTAGAGAAGGGAAAAGAGGGATGCTGGGCGACGCTAGCGTGCTTTGAACCAGCGTAGTGGTGCTACCTGGTCGTTTAGTGCTTGCTAACCTGGAGAGTATATCCGCTCTCGTATTCTCTTCACGTGGAACATGCTTGAACTCCACCTTTGAGAATTTCTCAGTCAACTCCTTGACACAGTTCAAGTATAATTGGAGTTGAGGTTCGCGAGCTTGATATTCTCCTAAGATCTGCGAAATCACCAGCTATGAATCGCTACAGAGTGTCGCCTCAGAAGCTCCGATGTCAATTGCAGCTCTTAGCCCGGCCAAGCAAGCTTCGTACTCAGCCTGGTTGTTGGATGTTTTGAAATTGAAACGAAGGGAGATCTCCAGGTGTACTCCGTCATCACTTTCGAGAACTACACCTGCTCCAGAGCCTCTTTGGTTTGATGAACCATCAACGTAAATGGTCCAATGGACTCGAGGGTAATCCGGATCAGTCCCTGTCATTTCCACAATAAAGTCAGCCAGGACTTGAGCTTTAATAGCGCTGCGGGGTTCGTAGGATATATCAAACTCAGAGAGTTCAATAGACCATTTGATCATCCTCCCAGCAAGATCGGGCTTGATTAAGACAGAACGGAGTGGCAAATCCGTTCTCACTATGATTGGATGGGCGTGAAAGTACGGACGCAACCGTCGTGAGGCCCAAACAACAGCGAGGGCGGCCTTTTCAATTTTTTGATACCGGATCTCAGCACCTTGCAAGGTCTTGCTAGTGAAATAGACCGGTCTTTGTCCATCAGGAGTTTTTTTTATCAAGGCAACGCCCAAAGCTTCATCTGAAATAGCCAAGTACAGAATGAGTGTGTCTTCGGGGTCAGGCTTTGTGAGAATGGGAGGTTTGGACAACACCTCCTTAAGCTCTTGGAAAGCTTTTTCTTGTTCCTGTCCCCACTCGAATTTCTTGGACTTTTTCAGTATTTTGTACAGGGGGAGCGACCTGTGAGCCATCTTCGGCATGAATCGTGCCAAAGCTGCTACCTTGCCATTCAGGGATTGGACTTCTTTGAGATTATTAGGACTTTGCATGTCTAGAATCGTTTGGCACTTCCCTGGATTGGCTTCTATACCACGTTGAGTTAACATGAAACCCAAAAATTTCCCAGCAGGGACAGCAAATGTGCACTTCATTGGGTTCAGCCTCATGTTAAATTGTCTCAAACGGGTGAATACTTGACGCAGGTCTTCAATATGATCGCCACCAACCGGTGTCTTTGCTATTATGTCGTCAATGTATACTTCAACAAGTTTGGTGTGCATACCTTCGAAAACCTTGTTGATCATGCGCTGATATGTCGCCCCAGCGTTTTTCAGGCCAAAGGGCATGACTGTATAGCAAAAGACACCACGATCATTTATGAAAGCTGTCTTCTCTTGATCCTCTTCGCACATCGGAATTTGGTTGTAACCAGCATAAGCGTCCATGAAGCTCAGGTATTGGTAACCAGAGGAATCATCTACCATCCGATCTATATTAGGAAGAGGATAAGGATCTTTTGGACAGCAGCGGTTGAGGTCCACGTAGTCAATGCACATTCTCCATTTACCATTGGATTTAGGGACCATCACCACATTCGAAAGCCAAGAGGAATATCGGATTTCCTTGATAAATCCGGCCTTCAGCAATTCCTCAGTTTGCTGACAAGCTGCTTTCTGTTTCTCTGGGCCCAATCATCTTTTCTTTTGGGCCACAGGTTTTGTCTCTGGATAGACAGAAAGTTTATGACAGCAGAATTCAGGGTCTATGCCTGGCATATCGGCTGCAGTCCATGCAAAGAGGTCTTTAAACTCTTGTAAGAGAGCCAGCAGTCGCTGCTCTATTTCAGTATCTAGCTTGTCATTGATATGGGTGATCTTTTCTGGAGAATCTCCCAAGACAATGTCCCTGGAATTTCCATCCGGTGTGGGCTTTGATGGGTTGAACGGATCAATGTTCAAATCCGCTCTAGGGTCCAGGTCGACAATACTTACGGATTCAGCCGATGTTCCAGCATCATTAAGTTTCCTCTTTTTATTGGAGGCGTCCAGCTTTGTCATGTTGAGACTAAGGTTGTAGCAGTACCTAGCCATCTCTTGATCACCACGGATAGATGACACAGCATTATCCTTGTCAATGAACTTGATAAGGAGATGTGGGGTTGATACAACTGCCTCCATTGCATTCAGAGTAGGACGGCCTATGATGCCATTAAATGGTGATTTGACATCAATCACTAGCACCCGAGACCTAACCGTCCTGGCTCCTGGTTCGCCTTCAAACGAGATAAGGGTGTCAAGATACCCTTTAGTTAGTTGCTTTGCGCCATTGAAAGCTGTTAGTTCCTGCGTGTAAGGCTGTAAATCTGAATCTTTAAAACCCATTCTTTCAAAGCAATTATAGAAAATAACATCGCAGGAACTTCCCTGGTCAACAAGGATTCTTCGGACGTCCTTGTTGGCGATCACAGCAGTGATGACTACAGCATCGTCACCACCAGGAACGGTTGGGCCAAAATCCTCGTCAGAGAAAGAGATTATGGGAGCCTCAATTCCTCCTCTGTAAGGGCGATTGTCTTTGACTTTCCCTTGCACAGATAGAATCATTCTGTGATGATTCTTACGGGCTGTAATTGAAGCTCCTCCTCCAGCGAACCCTCCAGCAATCATGTCAATGACTTCACGTCGGCCCTGACGTTGTTGCTGGGGCATGCTGTCTTTCTGTGCTGCATTATCGGTCATTACACCTTTTTGCTTCTCTGCAGCAGAGAACTTTCGAACCGGACTGGGGTTGTTGTCATCCCCATCGTCGGGATCTCTTTCTCTTTTCTCATTCCGTTCTGCCCTGTCAAAGGATTTTTCTTTGAACAGGTATTGTTTCAATTTGCCTTCTCTAATTAGCGTCTCAACCGCGTTCTTTAGAGCTTGGCATTCATCAGTGGAATGACCATTTTGTTCATGAAAATCACAGTACTTTCGTGAATTTCCTGGTCTTTTCATAGGGGCTGGTCTCCTGATGCCATATGTGCTGAAAACTGGCCATCCGACCTCTCTCAAAATCTGAGATGGTCTGGCAGATAACTGTGCGTAATGGCTGAAGGAATTGATATGCCTTTCTCGAGGTCGAGGAGGGTGGTTATCCACCTTAGGATTGGTGAATGGCCTCTCCATGCGTTCTGACCTCGTCTTTTCCTTACCCTTCTGGGTTTGGGGAGATGGTGTTGGTGGCTTTTTCTTTGCAGCCATTGCCTCCAAGTGCATCTCTATGCTCACATACTTTGAGGCTTTTTTCCTGAACTCCTCAAAAGTTGCTGGGGGGCTCTTTGCTAATGAAAGAGCGAAAGCTGATCCTGGCTGCAATGCCTCAATTACGATATGCAGCTTGATAGATTCTGTGAGGTTAGGAACCAGGGCTGCTTCCTTATAAAACCTTTTCAAAAAATCTTTTAAGCCCTCAGTTTCACTTTGCTTAATCTGAGCCAAGGTATGAGACGTCTTGGGTACGTCTCTGGAGATGACAAAGTGGGTTTCAAAGGCAGCTGCCATTTCCGTCCAAGAATCTATGGATCCAGAAGGCAGGCCTTTAAACCACCCGAGGGCTTCCTCAGACAATGTTCGAGGGAACATTCGGCACATCACGTCTTCATCAGCCCCCAAGTACATGGCTTCAAACACATAAGCATCAAGGTGCTTAGTTGGATCAGTTTCACCATTATACTTTCCGATGGAAAGTGGTTGAGTGGTTTGAAGGTGCTTGGGGATGCTGATGCCCATAAGTCTCCTTGAAAAAGGAACCTTCAGATTGTAAGACAATGGGGGTGCTGTTGTTGAATCTCTCTTCCTTCGGGAAGCTGCATCCTCAGAATCGCGAGTTTGTTCTCCCTCCTCAAACGTTGGGATCTTTGAGTACTGAAGAGTGGTGGACTTTTCACCATCAGTTGTGTGGGGAGTGTTTCGCGTGCGAGATGACTCTTTATCCTCGCTTTGCCTTTTTTCTCTTCGTAATTCAGCGAGTTCCCTCTGAAGTTGTTTGATCAACTCATCACGAGGATCAGGATCAGACACTGTTACTATCTTCTTTGAGCTGCCCCCATGAGAATCAAAGTTGAGTTTTCTGAAGGCGTTAGGATTGGTTCTGCCTTCAGCCTGATTTTCCATGAAGTCTTGTGCTTCGCCTTCCATTGTGGATTACCTGCTCTGTCAAAGGATATGGGAATAACTTTATCGTGTCCCACCGGGCGTGCCAATGATCTGTCCTGGACCGGGGTCAAGAGATCCGATCTCAAGCCAGTCACGAATAGTATGTCAATACCGTCTAGTAGACCGGATGTATGTGTATCCGATGTAGGTATCCGTTGTCCTTGAATGAGGAGAGCGGATTGGGCGTTCTGGAGATCCTTCACACCGACCTAACGCGTTGAAGTGGGCGAATGGTGGAGTCACCTGCAAAGATTCTCCGACGCTCAAGTCAGTGATTATATTCCAAGTAAGGAATGTATTTAGAGAGGAATCAGTCGTAAAAGTGTTGAAGAAGAAGATCCCTAACTTCAATCATGAAGTTAGTTCATATACCTGATTGGCTCGATTAACGAGGACTCGTTGGTGGGGAACCACCAACTCCCATTAGCATTATTATATTGCGCACTTACCTGCATGATTGGTTCAAGTGGCTATTTTATATTGAGCATAGAGAATGTAGACTAGGATTAGGGAACAAGTTGACCATTCCCGTGAGCAGAATTTGGCTCGTAGTGCAGGGAATTATTGATCGATCCCTGTAGCAACAATCCTTGTCTTTTGCAGTGTCATGTGTGTTGTCCGGTGTCATGGTGTTATCCTGAACAACCGGTATAGGGAGAACGCCTGATACGGAATTACAGTCCGGATGTATACCGATGACACCGGTTACACGTAGATGTCTTATCAAAGACGTTGAAATATGTATAGCAGATCGGATACCGGTATTGAGACCGGATCAGGTTTCTAAAAATATAAATTTACCCTTATGGATTTAAGAAAAAAAATCCCTATAAAAAATTGACCCTTTTTAGCCTCTTAAATTATTAAAGAGGGTTGAAAAATATCCTTGGTCATTTCTGTTTATATTATTGTTCACAGTTGAATCATTAATGGTGAACAAAATAGGCTAAAAGTGGTTATTTATTTTTGTAAGCTTTTTTCCTAAATCCTATATTTAATAAGGGTGAATATGCATGTTAACCTAATACTTATTTTATTAATAACTAATAAATGTATTTTAATAAAAATTATTTAATATTGTTAACTTTTTTAATCAATTTTTATATTAAAAATAAAAAATATTAAGGGGAAAATGTTGCATGACTTGTACAATTTAGGAGTAACTTGCATGTTTAATCTAGAACTCACAATATACGATCAACATTAATTGGACCAAATAGTGATGAACCAATTACAAAGAAACAAACAGAATATATATATATATATATATATATATATATATATCTAAAAAACATACAAACAAGACTTATACAATATGAAAAAGAAATTAACTTCATAATTTATCATTTAAAATGTTAATATCAATCACTAGAATTAATTTTAAATAATTAAAATGATAAATTTTTGTTGTCAAGAAAATTAAGTATGACATTTTTTTGTGAACTTTTATGCTACCAAAAAAAATAATCGATAAAAGTTTCCATTTGTTTTGGGGTCAAAATTCATAAATTTATTGAAGTACACAATATCTAATTTAAATGCTTGTGGTTTCACATTAATTTAAGTTATTTTGAGTCAAAACTGAATATGATTATATAATGATAGCATATAATTTCTTTTTCAAAATTATTTATGTATAATCTATCATATTGTGGGTATAGACTCACAATATTTATGCTACTTTATCTTTTATAGGCAAAGCACCAATATCCCATCAACGGTGTTACATTGGAGCTAGTTAAATACCATTGACCAATTTTTCTTTGATCATAATAAGCTCCTAGGAGACTTTAAAAACTCCACCTTTGGCTAAAAGATATGCACCCTTGAGAATCAAAGAAGCCAAAAAGTAAGATTTTTCTTCAATCAATATCAATCAAAATTCTCTCAACTTCATCATACATCTTAATTAAATTGTTGCAATTCCAATAACCTCATTCGACAAATTATTTTCCGTAAGGACAATGCCACCTTAAACCAATCCCGAATATGAAACATGCAGTAAAAACAACAGAATTAATTATCATTTCATCACTACCTAGTTATACATTGAACGCCACTTGATGTGTTACTCGAACTCGCTTCATTCTCTTAAGTCTTAAATATTTTACTTTTTAATATCTTTCTTTCTTAGTATCTATACATTCCCTTAGATGATATATCTAGATTTTGATATAGACTGTCCCTTTCTAGCATTATTTGAACCAACCTCCCTTGATCTTCCTCTAACAAACAAGTTGACTATTAAATGATCATGTCCACTACTATCATGTTTCATATTGTAACATCCCGTATAATTATTAGACCCTAAACATGTAATTAAAGTTAATTAAACATAAAATGCTACAGTGATTAATAAAAATACAAAGGAGAATTTTTAAAATTATTTACATCCGTCCTAGGATGTCCCTATATGGCTTTACGGGTCCCTAATAATGTATCTTAGGCTTGGGAGACCTAAAACTGCTCAAAGAAAATTTTTTCAACATGCTAACTCCTTGTGCACCGCTCGGTAACTTGAGTCGAATTGGAGTTACACAACTCCAGTCGAGATGAGCCTAATTGGTACACCTCCACAACTCAAATACCTACAATTGTTATGAAGAAGTCGAGTGTCAATTATGCCCCTAAAACTGCTTAATTCCTAAATTTATAAAATTAGCCCTGCTGAAATTTTCATCCTGAACACCCTTTAGTATTTTGGGCAAAACTCAGGCTACCGATCTTCGATTACCGCGAATTGAGAATCAAAACGACAGCGACAAAATTCTCTACAACTTTCATGAAGAAAGCAAAGGCTTAATCTGTGACGTTCTATGCCAATTTATATTTATTTCTACCCGTTTACTTAATTTCACAATAAATTTTTCTTGATTAATTAATTTAATTACGCCTTAACTCAAAATAATATTTATTTTCACTAAACAGGTTTAAAAGTAATAATTATATGGCATCACAAAACTTTAAAACCCAATTAAGTTTGAAAGAAATCAAAAACCTGAAACAGGGGCCTGACGCTGTGCGCCAGCCCCACGTGTAGCGTCAGCCCTGCCCTGCGCACCTCACGCTAAGCGTCAGCCTCACGCGTAGCGTGGGCATGACAGTAATAGCAACAGGTGGTGATGCATATTTTAGGCCAAATGGCCAACTTCTAACCTACCCAATTGGCCCGTTTTAGATCCATTGCCATGAAACTTCACGGGCCACATGTTTTCCCCATTCCGGAACTGTTGGCACCGCTCGTTCGCCAAAATTTCAACATATGCGCAAGTTATGCGTAAAATGTAGTTTAACTCAATTAGGTGTAAAACCCTTGCACCAAACATCCTAAATGGGTTCCAACTGGGCCAAAGCTAATGCATACACACCCTAAATGTCCTAGAAGACCTATTAGTACCTTCCGGGGGTCCCGAAACTCGTCGGATCCCAAAATCACCTGTTCAATTCCTTAATTTCATATTTATTCACTATATGCATACCCTTTAAATCAATCAAATCATCAATCAAGCATCAATCATATCATGCACACGCATCAATCATGCATCAATACAACACTTGCCCATAGCATTCATCATTCACGCACATTGGCTCCGTGCCACATTTCATATCATTCATATTAAACATATTATCATAATAAATTCATCACATCATACAACTAACCATCACAATTTTCAATCAACCATCATTGTCAACAATTCATCTTATTCGCCACCATGTGCATTGTAACACCCTCTGTTACACCTTAATAAATTATAGAAAAATTCGTAATTTTTTTTAAAGATATGATTGTTAAAAAGAAACTATCGGAATAAATTACATACATTATGTAACATCCTAGGTTGATTTACCTTTTTATTTACACACGGCAAATTATTTCCACAATAAAAAAATTTTGCGTTAAATAAAAATTTGGATCTTAATATGAAATAATATTTACTTCCCTTAATAAATAATCCACTCGACCTTGATGTAAAATAATATTTACCTCTTTTAGTTACATTCTAAATAATAAAATCATACTCAGTATAAACAAAACTGATCAAAAATAAATCCTTTAATAAAGGTGTTAAAAATAATAACCGATCGGAACGCATCTTTTGATAAAGTGGAGTTGAAAACAGCGGAAGAAGAAGAAGAAGAAGAAGAAGAAGAAGAAGAAGAAGAAGAAGAAGAAGAAGAAGAAGAAGAAGAAGACAGGGGTCATTCGCCTGAGCGAGACCCCAAGGTATCTAGCCGAAATCTGAGAGTCGCTTAAGCGAGTGCCGACTCGCTTGAGCGAATGCCACACATTAAGCCTGAACGAACAAGACGTACACGGGAACTCACATCGGGTTTTCACTCGGTAAAAGGGTTTACTCGGCAAAAGGGTTTCACTCGGAAAACACTCAACTTCCATTCACCCGGGCATACCACACTTGACTCATTACTACCCTTCACTCAGGAAGGTTCGCTCGGTCACAACTCCCTCGGGGATAATCTAACCTCCTACACTCGGTAGGAGTTCCTCCGGATATCCTCACTCGAAAAATACCCTAACCTTACTTCTCTCGGAAGAAGCTCTCGGCCATTTTTTTTTACTCAGAAGCACTCTCACCTTCCCTCGGAAGCACTCTAATTTTCACTCGGAAACATTCTACTTTTCTTCACTCGGAATCATGATACACCTTCTTCACTCGGAATCATTATACACTTTATTCACTCGGAATCACTATACTCTTTCTTCACTCGGAACATTCTCCCAGCCAATCTCACCCGGGACCTTCTAACCTTCCATCCAGAAGAGGATCTCTCGGTTATTCTTCACTCGGAAAAGGGGCAGGGATTTCACATAGTGGTGAAACAGACACCAAACCGACTGGCCCTCGCTCAAACAGGAATGAATCCACTCGGGCAAGACTCGCTCGGTAATAGACTGTTACAGCAAACACGTGAAAATAAATACCAAGCATAATATAATATAAATTCACATCCGACTCAATTTAGGTCAGCACACAGATAATATCACACACTCGGCAAAACCCCTTATACACATATATATTACATAATCACTCAAAATCACTCGGGCCTTGGCATCGATCTCCCCCTTGGCGCGACTCCATGGCTCCGGCTTCCTCCCTGTCACTGGTAACTAAATTGAAAACAACAGCAAGGGTGAGTGTTTGGCATCATAATTAATATAGAACGGAATTTAACAAGTTATATATATATATAAGTTCCGTCCGATTGCATTTTCATCACTTTTCAAATCACACACGGTAATTATAATACATCATACTCGGTAATTAATTCACACCCGGCAGTTACAACATTTCGCACTCGGCGAGTAAAATATTTCACACTCGGCAGATACAGCACATCATATTTGGCAAACATAATAATCCACACTCGGCCAATATAACAAACTTCACTCGGCAAATATAACAATTTCACTCAGCAAATATAACAAATTTCACTCGGCAAATATAACAAATTTCACTCGGCAAATATAACAAATGTCACTCGGCAAATATAACAAATTTCACTCGGCAAATGTAACAAATTTCACTCGGCAAATCTACACATCACAACTAATAATTCATCAATTATCACAACTGACTCTCAGATAAAATTTGACGCCTAGTATCCGGATACTAAAGGATCGGCCTTTAGCTGGGGGTCCTACTTGACACCCCGTGAACCCTGCTTGGTTCACCGAGTCCTGCTTGACTCTCCACCTCGACCACTGGGTCCTACTTGACCACTGGGTAGCTCAACTGGGCACAAAAACCACGGGAGCCGGAAATGAGGGGCTATATATACCGTCGGCCGTCCCACACTACATAATCACGTATCATAATCATACAATCCATTTACTGGAAGCCTGTCAGGAGCCGCTCCTTGCTCGTGCAACGCACCGGCGACCACTCCCCGCCCTCAACAGTATATGGAGTATCTCATACACAATATGTAACTCAATATAACAAACATTATCAATCTCATGCCACACATAGCAATTACTTATCATACATATACCATTCACATTTCTCATCATATCACGAGTGGCCATTATCAACACATACTTATCACTCGGGCGACCTACTTGTCAAGCCCGGCTTCACACTGCCACTACACCGATTGTCACAACATCAACCATTCAAAATCATCATTATCATAAGCCACACACACACCCGATCCTCAAGGGATCGGTGTCCACAGTCACACATGCATAATCATACGCACACAACATCATTCAATAACATTTTCTTACTCTGTTCACACAGTTTAACGATTCGGATACGAAGTAAGTCCTATTCTAATTAATCATAACCCGAACACCCCCCTTACCTCGGTTCCAAGCTTCTATAATCTGCTCCTGGTGTCGGTTACGCCCTCTGACCACTGGGTTCACAGTCTCAGCTCCGTCAATCAGCCTTTCGTTGTCCGATCTACTTCCTACGGGTTAGAGTGCAAAACCCATTAGCTTAACATCCTCCTCAGTTCTAAGGACCATTTTCAAGCTCACACTCACCAGAGGAGTGGAGAACAGACCCATTCACAGCCATGCATGGCTACTCAGTCACCAAAGAAACAAAAGGGAATAGGGAAACAAAATGCAACGGATCAGTGGACTCACCTTGAGGCCACAGTCACGAGACTGAGCTTAGCACTCGGTTTTGATGCAAATGAGATCCTCTCCTAGAGCAAGGAGGAAGAAGATGAACAGGAAAAGAAGTAAACGGAGAAGAAGAGGGAAAAGCAGTATCTCGCGTGTGGGTGATAATTGGGAGAGAGAAGGAAAAAGTAACCTTTTAAAGTCCAGGGGTGACCAGTAACCTTTTCAACTGGTTACCACCCCATTTCCCTTCAAACATTTCTCTTCCCTTAATCGGTCTTCCTTTTATTATTAACCAATTAAATAATTTTTATTTACATTTACAATATTTAATTATTCATAATTATCCAATAATTCATAAAAATACCAAATAATATTCAAAAACGATTAATAATATTTTCTACTACACAAAATTTTTCCTAAATTGTCAGGGATGTTACATCCACCCCCCCTAAAAGGGGATTTCGTCCCCGAAATCAATGTACCGATTGAAAAAGATTGGGATACATCCGCCTCATGTCCGATTCTAATTCCTAAGTGTAGGTTATCCAATCCAGATTCTGCCATTTCACCTTCACCAGTGGCACCTCCTTGTTCCTTAGCCGTTTGATTTGATACTCCTCAATACTGATCGGTGTAGCTTCCACCGTCAGGTCCTCCTTCAATTCAATTGAGTCACTCAGCACAATCATTGTGTCGCACGGAATATAGGCTCGAAGTTGTGATACGTGAAATACGTTGTGGATGTTGGTCAACGACTGGGGAAGATTCAGTCGATAAGCAACTTCTCCGATTCTCACCAAGATTTGGTACGGTCTGATGTATCTCGGATTAAGCTTTTGGCTCTTCAATATCCGACCCACACCTTTGGTCGGTGAAACCTTCAAGAATACCCAGTCGCCCACCTGAAATTCGAGCGGCCTATGCCGATTGTCATAATAACTCTTTTGTCGGTCTTGGGCAGTCTTTATCTTCTCTCGGATTAGAGTGACTTGTTCGTTCATCTCTCGAATCAGCTCGGGCCCCAGATGAATGGCATCGCTATTCTCATTCCAACATAATGGGGTATGACATTTCCGACCATAAAGGGCTTCATACGGAGCCATCCCAATGCTGCTATGATAGCTATTATTGTATGCAAACTCTACCAAGGGCAAATATTTCTCCCATGATCCGCCCTGCTCCAACACACATGCCCTCAGCATATCCTCAAGAGTCTGTATTGTCCGTTCCGACTGGCCATCGGTCTGAGGATGATAAGCCGAGCTCAGTACCCATTTCTTGTTGCAGACTCCCCCAAAATCTCGAAGTGAATCGAGGATCCCGATCAGAAATAATGCTTGAGGGTACACCGTGCAGTCGTACAATCTCAACAATATACAGCCTAGCCAGTCGGTCCAATGACCATTTCATGTTCATCGCCAGGAAGTGGGCACTCTTGGTTAGTCGGTCAACAATTACCCAGATTGCGTTGCACCTGGATCGGGTACGAGGTAGCCCGGATACAAAGTCTATGGTAATGCTCTCCCATTTCCAGATCGGAATCTCCAGAGGTTGAAGCAAACCTGGGGGTCTCTGATGTTCAACTTTGCAGTTCTGGCATATCACACAGGATTTCACGTACTCGGTTATTGCCTTCTTCATGCCCGGCCACCAGAATTCCTTCTTCAAGTCGTGATACATCTTTGTCACACCGGGATGAATACTCAAAGAACTTCTGTGTGCCTCAGCCACCACGGTTTTTCTGAAATCACCGGTTGCAGGCACCACCACTCGGTCTCGGAATCTCCATATTCCATCGTTACCCCGAGTTAACTCCATATCCTTACCTCGTGCCTGAGTGTCAATCAGTTTCAGCAACTCCTCATCGTATTTCTGGGAAATAGCCATAGATTCCAGAAATTCGTTGGAGATCTTCAACATTTCGACTGTCATTCGGTTTGGAGCGTTCATAACGACTCCAATGTTCATATTCCGAAAGCTCTCCAGCAATTCCTGCTCTCTGCCCATCAAGTAAGCCGCGTGCAATACCTTCCTGCTCAGTGCATCGGCAACAACATTCGCTTTGCCCGGGTGGTACCTCAAGTCGAAGTCATAGTCCTTCAAGTACTCCACCCATCTCCTCTACCTCATATTTAGCTCTTTTTGATCGAATAAATATTTCAAGCTTTTATGGTCACTAAATACCACAAAGCGAGATCCATATAGGTAATGGTGCCAAATCTTCAATGTATATACCACTGCTGCCAGATCCAGATCATGAGTCGGATAGTTCAATTCATGGGGTCTCAATTACCTGGAAGCATAGGCAATCACCCGATTGGATTGCATCAGCACACATCCCAAACCGAACTTGGATGCATCACAATACACTACAAATTCCTGTGTCGCATCAGGCACTGCAAGCACCGGGGCAGTCGTCAAACACCGTTTGAGAGTCTGGAAACTCAATTCGCATTTTTCCGACCACACAAATGGACTCTCCTTTCTTGTTAACCGAGTCAGAGGAAGTGCTATCCGAGAGAACCCTTCAATGAAACGCCGATAGTATCCAGCTAACCCGAGGAAACTCCTGATTTCAGTTACTGACCTCGGCCTCTCCCAAGCCATAACCGCCTCAATCTTAGTCGGATCAACCGAGACGCCCTCTCGGGAAATCACATGTCCCAAAAATTGTACACTACTCTCCCAGAAATCACACTTGGATAGCTTAGCATACAACTTCTTTTCTCGGAGTATCTGCAAACCAATCTGGAGGTGTTGAGCATGCTCCTCAACCGACTTCGAGTATACTAATATGTCATCGATGAATACCACCACAAACTGGTCCAAGTACGGTTGAAAAATCCGATTCATATAGTCCATGAAGATGGCAGGGGCATTCGTCACTCTAAAGGGCATTACAATGTACTCGAAGTACCCATACCGAGTCCGAAACGCTGTCTTCGGAATATCTTCTGTCCTCACTCAGATCTGGTGATATCCCGACCTCAAGTCGATCTTAGAAAACACAATAGCGCCTCTCAACTGGTCCAGTAAATCGTTAATCCGAGGCAATGGATATTTATTTTTAACCGTCAATTTGTTCAATTGTCGGTAATTAATGCACATTCGCATGCTACCGTCCTTCTTCTTTACCAATAACACCGGAGCGCCCCATGCTGAGGCACTCGGTCGGATAAAGCCCTTTTCGAGCATCTCATTCACTTGCTTCTTTACTTCCGCCAATTCCACTGAAGACATCCTATATGGCACACGGGACACAGGCTCGGCCCCAGGAATTAAGTCAATAGAGAAATCAATCTCCCGACTGGGAGGCAACTCCGGAATTTCTTCCGGAAAAACATCAGGAAATTTACACACAACAGGAATATCACTCGGCATAAGGTTATACCGACCCTCCGAAGCAAATAAAATAACATATGTGGCTGAGACATCACTCACCACGTTCTTCATGTCGAGTTCCTGGGAGAAAACAATACTCTTCCGATAGTAATCCACCATCACATGGTTGGCAGCTAACCAATCGAGACTTAGGATAACATCTAGGTTCCTCAACGGCATACAGATAAAATTCACTCGGAAAGTACGGTCTTCGATTTGCATCGGCAATTCTCTACACACGGTGGTTGCACGGAAAGTGGAACCGGTTAGAGTGGAAACAATAAGAGCGTTCTCCATTAAACCGATCGGCAAACCAAGCCGTCGCACACAACTCTCGGAAATAAATGAATAGGTCGCGCCTGAATCATAAATTACATCAACAAGATAGCCATGGATGAGGCACTTACCCTGTACCAAGTTGTCATTCCTCGTAGCCTCCGAGGCATCAAAAGCAAATACCCGCCCGGTCATGGCATTCTGGGCGCCACTGGACTCGGCATCAGATCTTCCCGATTGTTGGCCTCCCTGACCAGCACCATGCCTGCCTCCTCTCAGAAAATTGGCACCCGAGTCCCAGAAATGTTGGCTCGGTTACCCTGCCTGCTCTGCTGCTACCTCTGTAGGCAATCGGGCCTGAGGTGTCCCGGCTATCCACATTGAAAGCATACGATCTGATTAGCCTGACAGTATTTGGCAATGTGACCCTCCTGGCCACAATTGTAGCACGTACGGCTACCAGACTGATTACCCGATCGGCCAGTAGAACCCCGACCGGAAGAGGATAAAGAGGTGGCGGAAGACTTGCCGCCCCGAAAGAATTGGCCCATCCTCTTGAAGCTGAATCCCTTTGCTTTCAGTGGCTTTTTGTCTCTCGGCTGAGATGTCCTTTGTAACTGCACCTCTTCTGTCAGCCTAGCCTTGTTCACAAGAGTTGGGTAATCCCGAATCTCCATCGGCGCAATTACACTACAGAGTTCAATCCGTAGTCCTGCCTCGTACTTGGCACACTTGCTGCCCTCAGTTCCTTCCAACGAAAAAGGATGGTAAAAATCACACAGCTCGTCGAACTTGCTGGTGTACTCGGCCACAGACAGCCGACCTTGTTCCAACTTCAGGAACTCTATTTCCTTCCGGATTTTGTAGTTGTCCGGGAAGTATTTGACCAGAAACCTCTTTCAGAAATTTGCCCATACAAGTGGTTCACCGCCCGCGTTCATCTGCACCTTTGCCTGAGACCACCATACTCTAGCCTTGTCTTTTAATTGATAGGTGGCAAACAAAACCTTTTGCTCTTCCGAGCACTCAAAATACTCAAAGACCTGTTCAATGTCCCTGATCCAAATATATGCCCCGTCATAATCGTGCCCTCCTTTGTAAGCCGGGGGATTCCTTTTCAGGAATTTATCTAGAGTGGGACCAGACTCGGTCCTACTCATCAGCTGGGTAAATTTGGAGAAGAAATCGTCTCCTCCACCGGAACTGGTTCCTTCGGCCATAACGTAATTCTACAATGAGCAAACACATCACCATTAATAACCAGTGCTCAACCAGGGAGTCAGATATTTACCTCATACACATAAAATACAACGCCACTGGAGTGCCAAGGGAACAATGCCAAGCTACACAAACACTCACAAATACAGTACAATAAAATGTAAACAGCCCAGTATAGGACTCACACAATCACTGGATTGACCCATACACCCGGCTCTAGAAAGAACCGCTCTGATACCAACTGTAACATCCTAGGTTGATTTACCTTTTTATTTACACACGGCAAATTATTTCCACAATAAATTTTTCACGTTAAATAAAAATTTGGATCCTAATATGAAATAATATTTACTTCCCTTAATAAATAATCCACTCGACCTTGATGTAAAATAATATTTACCTCTTTTAGTTACATTCTAAATAATAAAATCATACTCAGTATAAACAAAACCGATCTAAAATAAATCCTTTAATAAAGGTGTTAAAAATAATAACCGATCGGAACGCATCTTTTGATAAAGTGGAGTTGAAAACAGCGGAAGAAGAAGAAGAAGAAGAAGAAGAAGAAGAAGAAGAAGAAGACAAGGGTCATTCGCCTAAGCGAGACCCCAAGGTATCTAGGCGAAATTAGAGAGTCGCTTAAGTGAGTGCTGACTCGCTTGAGCGAATGCCACACATTAAGCCTGAACGAACAAGACGTACACAGGAACTCACATCGGGGTTTCACTCGGTAAAAGGGTTTACTCGACAAAAGGGTTTCACTCGGAAAACACTCAACTTCCATTCACCCGGGCATACCACACTTGACTCATTACTATCCTTCACTCAGAAAGGTTCGCTCGGTCACAACTCCCTCGGGGATAATCTAACCTCATACACTCGGTAGGAGTTCTTCCGGATATCCTCACTCGGAAAATACCCTAACCTTACTTCTCTCAGAAGAAGCTCTCGGCCATTTTTTTTTACTCAGAAGAACTCTCACCTTCCCTCGGTAGCACTCTAATTTTCACTCGGAAACATTCTACTTTTCTTCACTCGGAATCATGATACACCTTCTTCACTCAGAATTATTATACACTTTATTCACTCGGAATCACTATACTCTTTCTTCACTCGGAACATTCTCCCAGCCAATCTCACCCGGGACCTTCTAACCTTCCACCCAGAAGGGGGTCTCTCGGTTATTCTTCACTCGGAAAAGGGGCGGGGATTTCACATAGTGGTGAAACAGACACCAAACCGACTGGCCCTCGCTCAAACAGGAATGAATCCACTCGGGCAAGACTCGCTCGGTAATAGACTGTTACAGCAAACACGTGAAAATAAATACCAAGCATAATATAATATAAATTCACATCCGACTCAATTTAGGTCAGCACACAGATAATATCACACACTCGGCAAAACCCCTTATACACATATATATTACACAATCACTCAAAATCACTCGGGCCTTGGTATCGATCTCCCCCTTGGCGCGACTCCATGGCTCCGGCCTCCTCCCTGTCACTGGTAACTAAATTGAAAACAACAGCAAGGGTGAGTGTTTGGCATCATAATTAATATAGAACGGAATTTAACAAGTTATATATATAAGTTCCGTCCGATTGCATTTTCATCACTTTGCAAATCACACTCGGCAATAATAATACATCATACTCGGTAATTAATTCACACCCGGCAGTTACAACATTTCGCACTCAGCGAGTAAAATATTTCACACTCGGCAGATACAGCACATCATATTCGGTAAACATAATAATCCACACTCGGTCAATATAATAAACTTCACTCGGCAAATATAATAATTTCACTCAGCAAATATAACAAATTTCACTCGGCAAATATAACAAATTTCACTCGGTAAATATAACAAATGTCACTCGGCAAATATAACAAATTTCACTCGGCAAATGTAACAAATTTCACTCGGCAAATCTACACATCACAACTAATAATTCATCAATTATCACAACTGACTCTCAGATAAAATTTGACGCCTAGTATCCAGATACTAAAGGATCGGCCTTCAGCTGGGGGTCCTACTTGACACCCCGTGAACCCTGCTTGGTTCACCGAGTCCGGCTTGACTCTCCACCTCGACCACTGGGTCCTACTTGACCACTGGGTAGCTCAACTGGGCACAAAAACCACGGGAGCCGGAAATGAGGGGCTATATATACCGTCGGCCGTCCCACACCACATAATCACGTATCATAATCATACAATCCGTTTACTGGAAGCCTGTCAGGAGCCGCTCCTTGCTCGTGCAACGCACCGACGACCACTCCCCGCCCTCAACAGTATACGGAGTATCTCATACACAATATGTAACTCAATATAACAAACATTATCAATCTCATGCCACACATAGCAATTACTTATCATACATATACCATTCACATTTCTCATCATATCACGAGTGGCCATTATCAACACATACTCATCACTCAGGCGACCTGCTTGTCAAGCCCGGCTTCACACTGCCACTACACTGATTGTCACAACATCAACCATTCAAAATCATCATTATCATAAGCCACACACACACCCGATCCTCAAGCGATCGGTGTCCACAGTAACACATGCATAATCATACGCACACAACATCATTCAATAATATTTTCATACTCTGTTCACACAGTTTAACGATTCGGATACGAAGTAAGTCCTATTCTAATTAATCATAACCCGAACACCCCATTACCTCGGTTCCAAGCTTCTATAATCTGCTCCTGGTGTCGGTTACGCCCTATGAGCACTGGGTTCACAGTCTCAGCTCCGTCAATCAGCCTTTCGTTGTTCGATCTACTTCCTACGGGTCAGAGTGCAAAACCCGTTAGCTTAACATCCTCCTCAGTTCTAAGGTCCGTTTTCGAGCTCACACTCACCAGAGGAGTGGAGAACAGACCCATTCACAGCCATGCATGGCTACTCAGTCACCAAAGAAACGAAAGGGAACAGGGAAACAAAATGCAACGGATTAGTGGACTCACCTTGAGGCCACAGTCACGAAACTGAGCTTAGCACTCGGTTTTGATGCAAACGAGATCCTCTCCTAGAGCATGCAACTCAGCGATGAAGGAGGAAGAAGATGAACAGGAACAGAAGTAAACGAAGAAGAAGAGGGAGAAGCAGTATCTCGCGTGTGGGTGATAATTAGGAGAGAGAAGGAAAAAGTAACCTTTTAATGTCCAGGGGTGACCGGTAACCTTTTCAACCGGTTACCACCCCATTTCCCTTCAAACACTTCTCTTCCCTTAATCGGTCTTCCTTTTATTATTAACTAATTAAATAATTTTTATTTACATTTACAATATTTAATTATTCATAATTGTCCAATAATTCATAAAAATACCAAATAATATTCAAAAACAATTAATAATATTTTCTACTACACAAAATTTTTCCTAAATTGTCAGGGATGTTACACATTATTTCTGAAATACCTCATAAATATTATTAAAACTTTATAAAGTAATTGTACATTCATCCGAAGAAAATAAACATTAAACATTATAAGAAAGAGAGGAAACTCTATGGCCCAGAAGCAGTTACTTATTAATATTATTTATTCATTAGACCACGGTATTCATACTGAGCTCCCTTTCTAGAACATGCTATATTTACTGCCGAGATTCTTCGATCTTTCCCTCTGAACCATCAATTTAGAATATATGAAACAAAAACACGGAGAAAGGAGTGAGAAACAAAATATAATATTCTCGAATAAGACATAAGCAACAAAAGGTTTTCACAAACCAATACATAATAATATCAGTCACAATCACATACACAATCAATTATGAATGCATGAATGTTATGCAATATCTTCATCATAACTTACCTATATATGCGGGCCCTTAAATTTTAATTTGCACTGGGCCAACCAGGAGTTTACACTGTTTCATAAGTCCGGATAATAATAATATGAACAGCTCAACTGACATGGAAACACTTAGAGACTAGTCAGATTGAGAAAGTTTTTATTGTGAAAGTACCCGACACTAGGGAGCTACCTCAGCTCCCCTGAAGCACCCTTTCACACCCTCTCATCCCAAGGCTCGTAATTAAGCCTCCTCTAATGTAACCTCGGTTTTTATAATCCGTCCCCAAACAATATCATTTAATTTCACTTTAATGATTCATGATGCATGAACTACTCGCGTATTTAGTTGGTTAAGGCTTTTAGAAACTCAATTATTAAATACCTTAAAGGTTTACAACATCATTTCAATAAACTGTACATTTTCTCAATTCTCTAAATTTCTATCCCCCAGAAATAAATTTGGTACAGTTTTCGAATCTTACTGAAATTGAGTTTCTAATCCTTAAATATCTCAAAACTTTTTCATATAAAACTTTTACATAATCTTTCTCAAATTGAATCTTAACAAGATCAAATTCTCGATTATTTCCAAATATCTTTAGTTATTAAGTTGGAAAAATAAAATAATTTTTTTCAAAAATTTTATTTTATTAAAAGAGAATAATCTTTAAATCATTAACCAAAAATACTTAAAATTACAAATTTTTCTTTAATTCAAGATTTAAATATCTCAATTTGTTATAAATTAATTTTCAATAAATTAATTAAAATGTCTTCTTTCTAAAATAAATACTAATTTTTTTATTCTAAATATTGAAAATAAAGTTAATAAAAATAATTTCTAAGAAGAGAAGATTTAAAGTAATAAAAATTTAAAGAGTAAGGTAAGAAAATTCTTACTGAGTTTTAGTTTTTCGTCATGCTCGCTATATGCTCAAACTCCACATCACAAAATCATCAATCAAAATCAAGCATTATCAATTATAACTAAATATCATCAATTACATTAAATATTATTAATCACAATTAAATATCAATCAAATTCAAATATTATCAATTATAAACAATTCAAATAAATTAAATATCACTCATAATGTAATTCAAATCTTAATGGTTATTTAGATTAATAAGATTGATTTTGAGTCTTTATAGGACTCGCATAGGTATAGTTCAGTCCATAAGTCCATACAGGTCATAATAATCCAAGTCCTTGCATAGGTTCAGTCCAGTTCGCATAGGTTATCCAGGTATTTGCATAGGTATTTTAGAGTTAGTTACATCAGATATTTAGTTTAAATTTTATTATAAATTTTAAGTTAAAAGTTAATATTTTAAAATAATAATATTATTTAATTTAAAACGAGTAGGGGACTCCTCCCATTATTCTTATGTCTTTTCATATTATATTCTTATCTCACTCCCCCTTACCTCTTGTATACTGGTTCGTTATTGTAAATCTGTGCTCGCCTCGTCTCCGAGTTCTAAAATATACCAATTTCATTTTAATATAGTTACAAGATGAAAATTAAGATTACTACTTAAAACAGAAATGGTAAATTTTGAATAGTGAATAGTAAATTGTGAATAGTAACAATAAATAGTAAAATGTGAATAGTAATGGTAAATAGTAACAGTAAATAGTAAATCGTAAATAGTAACGGTAAATAGTAAATCGTGAATAGTATCGGTAAATAGTAACAGTAAATAGTAATTTACTATTTGAATAGTAATTTACTATTGAAATAGTATTTTCACTATTCAAAATAGTAACTTAAAATAATATTATTTTCAGTATAATAATAGATTTCTAAAAACAATATAAAAATAACCCTAAAAAATATAAAAGAGAGGTATTCGTACCTTAGAGTTTTAGCAGAACCTTCTTCCAAAAAATTATATTTCTCTCTCTCACTTCCACTACTATCTCACTAGCACTACTATATTAAGAAAACTTAATCTGAAATTGTGAATTCTAAAGAAGAATTCCTTCGGTATTTATAAGAAAAAAAATTACTATGCATTCTATTATTTTAATATAAAAGTACTGTGTATTTTTTGAAATTTCAAACCTGGTTACTGTGCATTTTTTGAAAATTTCGTACATGCACTGTGTTTTGCATAGTAACTGTCGGCAGAATTGTTAAGCCAAATAGTAACCTTTCACTCGGTATATTTTAAATATTCAAAATCAGTCCTTTTTGAAATTTAGCGATATTATATCAGTCCTCACTAATTTTATAATAAGTAATATAAAGTTTAAATTTTAAAAATCTAAAATTTTCTGTTAATAAAAATTTATTGATACGTTCCCAATTTTTTTAACGATTGGAAAAAATCAAGATTTTTCTCAAACCGATAATTTTTAGATAAGTCTTCTTGAAATGGATTTTAGAAAATTTTCTTATAATTTAAATTCACTTTCTTATAAATATTTTTAATTTTAAGTCACTTTATATGAATTTAAAATTATTTAAAATATATTATTTTATTAAAATAATTCAAAATTTCCAAAAAAATTCCAAAAAATCATAAATAATACGTAGATTAAAAAGTTCTAAAGAACCATAATTTAATTCCTTCAAAATTTTAATATAAAAATAAAAATAGGGGTGTTACATACATCATCATTACACCATATTAATTTAACCCTTCTACACGCATAATAAAATCAACTCATCACACATAACTAGCAATCTATTACTCCACCACACATGGTTTACTATTTACTACACATACACCTATACATTACATTCATTCATTCATTCTCGTTCCTTGGCATCAACTTTCCTCTTGACGCACCTCCGTGACATTAGCATCCTCTCTTTCACTGGTCACTAAAATGAAACAACAACAAGGGTGAGTGTTTGGAATATCATAATTAATAGAGAATGAAATAATGAGACCTAACAATACCTACAATTTACATCATGAAATGATTTCCTCCAATTCCCTGCACTCATTCATATAAGTGTGTGTATATATATATATATATATATATATATTCATATACCAGCCATCTCTTTTCCTAATTTCCTTCTTCACAATCATACACATATGTATATCATTTCTCACTTAATTAACATTACAATTTCATCACAATATCATAGCATCATCCAAGTCTTATATACACCAATCTACATCACGTTCTCAATTCATTCCAACCACTAATCAATATAAGGTCCACATATGTCACAACTGACTTTCATACACACCTAGTATCCGGATACTAAAGGACTGGCCTTCAGTTGGGAGTCCGACTTGACATCCCATGAACCCGACTTGGTTCACCGAGCCCGACTTGGCTCTCCACCTCAACTACTGGGTTCGACTTGACCACTGGGTAGCTCAACTAGGCACAAAGGCCACGGGAGCCAGAAAATGAGGGGTATACATACCGTTGGTCATCCCATACGACATAATCACATATCATATCTCATAAACATGGCATATCAACAGCAAACAACAAATGCAACTACCAGAAACTGGCACGTGCTCACATTACAGGGCGACCGTCTTGTCAAGCCCATCTATATGATGCCATCACACACACACACACACACACACACACACACATATATATATATATATATATATATATTCATACATACATTAATACCTCATTATTCGATTCGAACACACATAAGCATAAACCCATTTGGTATGGAATCATCACACACACATATCAATCTCATTATTCGAATCATCGTTCACACCAATCAAAGTAATTATCAGTTTACATAATTAACTCAATCAATATATTTCTTCATCGTTTAACTATTTAGTCTCACTTATACATACTTATAGGATTATAACAATTATATTTAACTAATCTACATTATTTCTCATAACATAGAATTAAATTCTAAACTTCCCGTACTTTGTTCACATATTGGTTCTAATTAATTATGACCCGAACACCCCTTTACCTCGATTCCAAGCTTCCACAATTTGCTCGAGGTGTCAGTTGCGTCCTTCAGGTACTTGATTCGCTGTTCCACTTCCAATTTCGACGCCCACTTCGTCGATCACTTGACCAACGCTCGTTCTGGTACCTACGGTTACCGAAACACCAAACCAATTAGTACACTTCCTTCCTCACACCCCCAAACTCATTACCCAAGCCTTCCAACTAACTTAAACTCAGAATCAAAACCCCAATCATCACATGCATATTCGGATTCATGAGAGGGAGAGAAAGAAACTAGAGATTAGAGATCCCAAATGCCTTACCTTGGGTCCAATCCCCCATAACCTCAAGAAATTAGGCCTCCTTCAAGTTTCCAAGCAGAATCGCATAAGAGAAGGAGAGAAAAATGGGAGAAGGGCTTGAGGGTTCTATTCTGCATGCCTTTATTTAAATCTGATCGCGACGCTGACGCTATGCGTCAGCTCATTAATTCATACCTGACGCTACGCGTCCCCGCCACGCTGCGCGTCAGGGTCCTGATGCCATTTTCCTTAAAATTCCATTTTCCACTTAATTTCTCATATATTATTATAATTTCAACCCAAATAATACTTTTATTTACTTACATAATCAACTCATTTGAGTGAAATTTTGATCGCTTAAGCGAGATTTTCGCTCAAGCGAATTCGACAGTATCATACCCTGATCAACTTGCTTGACCGAAAATGTTTTCGCTTGAGCAAAATTTTTGTAGAAACCAATCCTTTGGCACTCGCTTGAGCGAAATTATACTCGCTTAAGCGAGATTTGCCCGGAATGCACCCCTAAACCCATATAAAGACTCACTCAAATGAGATTTGGCTCGCTTGAGCAAATTTGACAGTTTTAAATTTATAAATCAACTTCCCATCTACCTATTTTACCCATTTCAACTCTGATTGCTACGAAACTTCATGGGAACTATGTTTTCCCTATTCTAGAGCTATTGGCGCAGTCCGTTTGTCAAAATTCTAACATATGACTAAGATATACGTAGAATTTCATTTAATTCAAAAGTAATGTAATAATCTACGCCAAACCTATCAAATGGGATTTAAACTTGCTAAGTCCTATATACACAAGTCCCAAATGATGTAAGGGAGCTATTGATCCTCTCCGGGGTCCTAAAACCCATTGGATAGCGAAATCACTAATCTAGTTCCTTGAATTCCACTTGAATTTCACTAACTTCAATTAACCAACATACCAAATCTTAATTTTCTATCCAATTGAACCCACTTAACCATTTCTACACATTATGCAACTTCATCTCATATGATCCTACTTTTCAAACTCACATTACAACCATAAAGGTACTTCCAATTTACTATTTAATGTCATAAGTCCTCAAAACTTGATTCCTTAATATTTATAAATATTAGTTTCCTATCAATCACACTCACAACCTCACTTCCACTCATCAATCACTTCAAATCATATCACCAGTGATATACATTAAAAACATACATCATTGTCAAGTATCAAATTGCATACAATTTACATCGATAAAGAAATTATACATTTCTTGCCTATTATCATCAAAATAACTCAACGCTACCTATCATTCACATAATCACAAAACCTGGACATTTTTCCCATCTTGTTCAACTAACAACTCAGTGCTATATACTACTTCATCATAAGACACAGAGATACATCATAACCACACATATACATCAATATGTTTCATAATTAAGTAACTATCCAAGTGGCTCTATGCCACTTGGTGCAAACACACCACACATACCATATAAATAGCCACACATATTTATCATCTACTTCACAATTAATAAATTTATAGTAATCATTCACATAGCAAATACATATAATAATTTTAAATATAATCGAGACAACCACAATTAGTAGCTTATCACTCCACAACTCGTAACTGCATTCTTTGGCATTTCCCGCTTCACTTGGCACTTCCCTCTGGTGCATCCGCCACTTCCCTGTCATTGGTTACTAGAAAGAAAGTAAGGGTGAGTGTTTGGAAATCGTAATTAATATAGAAAGGTAATGTAAGCTAATGGTTATCACTTACTCATTTTCCAACACCAAACCAACTTACCAAGCTCCAAAACAATCTAATGTACGCCATTATAATTTATCTACCTTATCATGCATAACAATATCTATATACATGTCTCATAAACTATAAAATCAGTTATATTATACATGAATATAAATTTTAATTCATTTCACATGACACACCATAGGCTCTGGTTCACTTCAAGAATACAAATCATCACATATCATCAATATAAATATCATCATAATTCAAGGCATGTAAAACACGACTAACTCTCAGATAGATAACATGACGCCCTAGTATCCGGATACTAAAAGGATCGACCTTTAGCTAGGGGTCTGACTTGACACCCTGTGAACCTGACTTGGTTTACCGATCCTAACTTGGCTCCCCCTCAATCATTGGGTCCTACTTGACCACTAGGTAGCTCAACTTGGTTCGACTTGACCACGGAAGCCAAAAACGAGGGTAACATATACCGTTGGTCGTCTTCAACCATATAAATCACGCATAATCATTTTGTACTCTAATGGTATAAAAGCCTCACCTTTCAAATCATTCAGGGCGGCCACACAGACCCGACCCATGAATCTCCACCAGGATGGCCATACAGACCAGGCCCCATAATATAACATCATACATACACATGTCCACCATTTTCAATGCATTACATTATTAATTCATCATTGACCAACAACATAAAACCATCATCATTTTTAACTCAACAACATCTTAACAAAGATCATCATCAATTAATGCATTACTCATACTTTCAATTACAATATACAACACACCAAGTTACTAACTACCACATTTCATTTATTAATAACCATCCAAACTTTTTAAATCACCATACAACTTCATCTCAGTCATGACACATCATCCAAGTCCCAAGTTATACAACTCAATTTATCATATACTATAACTCAATTAACATAATTCATTTATTTCAAAAGCCACCATTTCTCTAGTTATAATTCCATGATACCATCATTTTCTCACATAGCTTTCTCATTTTATCATCAATCCCTTTTTACTCCATTGTCCCTCATTCTTGATTCATATTACATTTTCATTTGTTATTGCTCATAATTAATTATATCATTATATTTTATGCGAACATAACTTGCTTCTCATTTGTTCTGTTCTAGAACCGGGGTCAAGAGTTGACTGTCTTGACCGGTGTCTGGAGTCACCTATCTTAACTCTCAGTTTTACACCGTCTCAGTGGAGTATGGTATTTTACACCTAGGTTCATGAGAATCCTAGGTTCTTCAAGTTTAGGATGAAATTGATATTCTAATCCTTACCGAGGTCGAGGGAACACACCAGAGGTGAACCTACAAAAGATTCTCTGATGCTTAAGTCAGTACAGTATAACATAAAATATGGGTATTATGGAGGTAACTCTCAGATTAGATCAGATATTTTCTCAACAATAAATGAGTTGTATTTATAGGGATTACCTTAGTAGAAGAAATGATTTGACATTCTTCCTAACTTACTGTAACTACAACGTTTACAGGTACATGTTGCCCATACTGATTCTGACTTATTGTCTGGTTGTCAGGAGTGAACCGGAGTCCTGATCAACGAATCGTAGTGGCTATGAGTGTAGACCCCGGATACGATTCCTAAATCATACTTAGGCAAGTAAATTCAATGACATGGCATTACATCAATGCCACCCCGGTTCGAAGTTTAGGGGGTTTGGTTACCACCCCGGATCATCATTCTTGTAAACTACGTTCTTCCCTCCTCGCACACACTTATCATCACCATTATATCACATATCGCAATTGGCATTATCAATTCACATAATTCATTGTATCATTTAATCATACTAAAATTTCTAATCCTCTTCAATTACACTAATTTTGTTTGAATCCCAACTAGGGTAATTCTAATTAATTACAACATCGAAACCCCTTTACCTCGATTTCAAGCTTACATTAGTTGTTCTTCACGTCGATCACGTTCCACGATTAAATTGTTCGCCCATCTGTTTCTGATTCTGTCACCTTTTTCACACAATGACCTTTCGCCGCCCATTCCGTCATCTACGAGGGTTGAAACTCAAATCCATCAACATTTTGCTACACCCATTGCTATAGATACTATTTCTAAGCTTTAATGTGTAAGAAAAATGAAAAAATGGAACCTCCCACATGCATGGCCACTTTCGGCTAGAGAGAGAAAGTGAGGAAGAGTGAGAAAGCTTGAAATTAATGGCACCATAAGACTCACCTTGAAGCCACGGTCCCAAAAACGCTATCAATTTGAGGTTTCGACGCGAAATCACCCTCCAATTGAAGATTTGAACCTGCGGCAATGGAGAAGGGAAAAGAAAAAAAGAACCAGCGTGAATTGTCGAAGGAGATGAGGAAATTTGATGTTTTAATGTTCCAGAGGCACAATGGTCATTTACTCTTTTCTTTTCTTTTTCTTTTAAAACTCAAATTAAACTTTTACTTTTAACGCTCCAGTAACTTTTAAACTTACCATTGCTTAATTAATTATTGTTTATAATTTTATATCAATCGGCCAAATAATTTTATTTAATTTCATAACATCTAATTATTTAAAATTATATTTATATTAATTAATAATGATTTCTAAAAATAGAATTAATTTGATGACAATTATTAATATTTTTTCACCAATCATAGAATTTTGAATTAATTAACTAGGATGTTACACATATTCTCACCACTTAAAAGATAATATTTCACCTCATCAATATTTTAAAGTTCATGATCTCATATATTAAAGTTTCCTGAAAGTCCTTATATGAAAAGGTAAAGAGAAAAGCAAAACTAGAAAATGTCTTATTTTTAAATTTCATAGAAGTAAATTGTGAGATATATGTTCTCATATATGTCCTTTCTTCCATAGAAAGGGTTTACAAACATTTTAATATTTTACCAATACTTGTTACAATCTCTTCTTCAAATATAGGGCTTGGTAAACAGCTCTTTTGTTGTTTTCTCCAATAAAACTTCTTGTAATACATCATCTATATTAACACACAACTAAATATATATAGTTAAGAGAATATTTTCATCAATCTCATCCCACTCAAAATCATTTATCATAGGAGACTTCTTTTTTTTCCTCGATGGTATTACTTCTGCATCACATTAAATAAAGATAATCGTTATTTCAACCTTCCACATCTCCAAGTTGACACATCCATCAAGTTGATTGGTGAATATCAAATTATGTATCCACCATAATATTTTTTAAAATATAATTTTGCCCATAAGCACTCAATTATTATAATAAGTGTGCAAATAAGGCAGAAGTATAACCATAAATGTATAAATATAGGTCAACTTATAACGTGCATGTAAAGACAACTATCATAGAAATAGTGTGCAAAAATACAAAGTAATGATCATATTCACTCATTCAAATCCCAAATACAAACCCCACAACACTAATATATACACTCTACTCTCACAAATTAACAAAATGAAGGGGACCATAATAATACGTCTCTGAGAAAATGCTTGTAAAGGTGATATTTTATGAATGAAAGAAGCTCTAATATGTATCAAAAGGAAACACCATATGTATCAATCACTCTAATAATAATGAGTGAAAGAAACTCTAATTTACTATTACATGCATCAGTGCCTTAAGTGCGATTGGGCAGCCAGAATTGGGACACGTGATTGAGTACAACCTAGACTCAAGCCAAGTGGCAGGGTTCATATGTTTCCTTCATCTAGGGATGCAAGCCTACCATGCAAGTAACACACACCAATTTACTAGTTACTTTAGTGGTTAGGCAAAGGGAAACTCATAGAATCGTAGATCATTCGAATTAAGTACGATCACATTCTCTTCACAAAAATGACAGTAACCTACCTAAAGCTACGTAATAAGCTTATCAATGATTCATCATCATGCATATACCTGTCAAGTACGTACTTACTAACCTTCAAATACCCCTGTAGTACTGTAGAATTTGACCCGAATCCATATATTACTGTTCTATTCGATACATACATAAATTCAATGTGTTGATCGAGATTAATGGATGAGAATAAATTTAAAATTCATCCAATGTTCCCTTGTTGCCAAAAGAAAAAATGTATGTTGTTAACCTATTAATTTTTGTACAAACCTCATGATAAACCACGCTACTTACGGATTAATTCCATATACTGCAAGTATAAGAATATGTAACAAATTAAATAATCAATCTATTCTGGAAACATATATGTGTGGACTAAGCTTGAACTCTCTTACAAATAGAAACAACAGATCTTATGATATGCCCATGAAAACAAAATGGAATATATATATATATATATATATATATATATATATATATATATATATATAACAAGAATTAAACAAATTAACAATAGAAGTTAATGCCAATGATATATAAGGCAAAGGAATGTGCCAGATGAAGTGTAAATATCACAACCTTCATTTCCCCCACATTGACCAGCCAAAACATTTTGTTTTATGTATGTAGAAGTTCTTCACTTAATTATTGATTGTCTCCTCCTCTTTCAAGAGACACTTTGCGTGTATTGAATCGAAGGAACTAGAACCTCTTCATCACATGTATTGGTCAATCAAAAGATATAGAAGTTCATCTAATTGGTTTAAATAAAATTGGTACATGCCTACTAAATTAATTACAACCGTGTAGCATCAAATTCCAATGTGAATTGTTCTAAATTATAATCATTTGGGTTTAAAATGAAGATCACCAAAGTGAGAATTGAAGGCCTCAGTTGAATGACTTGATTGGGACGCAAATGATTTCATTGCCTGTCGCCAAATCTACTGCCGCAGAGAAAACATAATAGATTCAGAAGATATAATAATTGCCTAATGAATTCGTGTTGCACCCTTATTAGCACTGCTGTTAGAGGGTATTATTACCAAGGCTTTTGATCCCCTATAATATCATGACAAGTGGCAAATATATCAAATTCTCAATCTCAATGTCTTATGATTTTTTTTCTTAATCTATTGGTAATTAACTTATTTGTGCGAAGCAGAATTTAAAACGCCTGGTGCATGTTGCATCAATCTACAGTTTATTGTCTTCCGGTGACTCTATTTTGGTGATTCTTCCTTCTTCTTTTGTTTCTATTCTTCATCTGCTCATTCTCTTCTTAATTATCCTCCTCCTCTTCTTTGCTAGCGCGCATGTAATTTTTAGTATCATTTATGTGATATATATATATGCGCGCGCACACACGTGTTTATATTTATCTATTAAGATAAGTCTCATATCATTTAAAAATATAACTAATATATTTTTTTTAAGGCTTGAAACAACATTTATTTAAATTTTGTATTGGGTTAGTTTGACATGAATCAATTTGTCTAAATTTCAACTCTAAAATGTATTTTTTTTTGTTATAGTGTTAAGAATCATATAAAATGAAGTTGTTAAAATAAAGTAAGGATGTTAAAATTTAAAAATGAGATTATATAATTTTCTTTGTTAATAAACCACATATATTCTTCTTTAACAACTCGGCGTTGGGTTTAGTTGCAATTAGAACTCATCATTTTTATTTAAAAAATATATTTAATGAGAATCAAATCAAACTCTTTCAATAATCATAACTTATATTATGGTAAAACTTATTGGTATAAGGTAACAATATATAAATACCATGCATATTTTCATATAAATTATTACTTGAACTTTGTTATTTTTTAAAGAAATCAAATTAATTAGTGTTCGTGAAGTATTTCACGCTTGACATTGAAATGCAAAAAGTATACGTTGAGTTGTATATATGATACTAAAATGCATGACTATAGGATATATATATATATATATATATATATATATATATATATATATTCTCTGCTTAATTAATGGAATCAATATTAATATAACTTTTGCTCATGTTGAACAGGAAAAAAACAAGAACTGAGAAAAAAATGGCCAGCTTAGCATTTTAATTAATTAAAATGATATTGGAACTTTAGAAAAACAAATGCTCACATTATCTGAATTTGGAAAAATGAATATCAGCTTATACCAAAATATACAGCTAATAGTTTCATACCAACAAATTTTGGAATCATGTCTCCACATGGCATATAAAGATATAACTCTTATGTTTTCATAGTGATCGAAATGATACTGCAATATTTAATAAAACAAAGGGCTATATTCCAATTTCAAATCACTATATAAATTAATTAATATGCATAGCCAATGATTGATAAATTAATAACATATGTACGAAACTATGCCACCACCAAAATTTAGGGTTTTAGTTTTATGAAACTTGTGATCTTTTAAGCACAAGATGCGCGTGTGTACACACGTCAACCACTTTCCCCAACAAAAGAATACAAAAAGAACTTGAAGAACATAAAATTTCATACATGGGGGAGATGAAGGAGCAAAATGGTTTCTAGATAAAGAAGTTCCACCTCCTCTTTTTCCAATCCTGGAAGTTATTTAGAATCCAAGAATTAGTTTTATTCTGAAATGACATTGGGCACTAACATACTTTTATTTTTTTTAACTCAAATTATTTCTAGTTGAAAGTTGAAGAATAATTTTTTTGGAGGTACACATCATCAAAGTGTTCATTGTACCTCTTGACAAAAAAATTTCTATGCATACATTTTGATTTATATATATATATATATATATATGATAATATACTTAAAAGATTCAACTATTTATCAATTGTATCAAAATTTATTGGTCGGAGACTAACATACTTACAGTGTCATAGCTAGGTCAGTATAGCTTGAGCATTAATATGGTGGAGCTCCTTTAATTATGCCCCTCTTCCTTACGAATCTTCCAACAAAATTAAAAGAGAGACTATGTGGTGAAGAAAAAGGACAATGGTGCTGCACCCACAAATAGAAATTTTGCATTTTGGGTGCATGCAAATTAAGGAAGGTTCTATACGCAAGGCATTCAACAAAAATTTCTGCACGTCCATGGTACTAATGCCTTGTATGCTAATTAAAGAGGATGGTAAAACGTGGGGGTTCAAGAAGTAGCAAAGCAATTCCTAGAATTTTTGCCTTTTATGCTTTAAGTTTAATAAAATGGCAGGGGATTGACAACTTGCAAAGGGAAGGACCCACATACAGGATTACACTTGATGCTCTTTTGACTCGAGGTTGCTAAGAAAAAAAAATGAAAATTTTATTCTTATATATTCATTTTCTTAACATTTTTACAATTAAGATAAAAAGAAAGAAAATAGAGAGAAGTGCAAGATCAAATAAGTGATACACAATTAAAAATAACCATATAAACTTAAAAATGATGTTATAAATATATTATAGTATAGGTTAATAAAACTAAAAAATTGCTACATATTGAAAGAGAAATTTAATACTATTGATCAAGTGTGTACAACCAATCAAAACCTGATTCCAAGGGACCCACAGTGTGTTTATGAACAGGAAGAGAGAGAGAAAGAGAAGTGGGGGCCAGGGGAAGGAGGGATTGGAGGATAACTTGTCACATAACAAGGTTTGAGCAGGAATTAACACTACTAAAATAAGCCAAATTAAGAGGCACTAGATGATTAATTTATTTATATACAGTTTTTTTTTCCTATGGAACTTATATTTTCTCTAGATCTAAATGAATAATGTATTGCAGCATATATTTTTAATAAAGGAAGGGGGAAAACATACTCTATAACTTGCATACTTTTTAGACATTATAAATATGGAGGTCACGCACTCCCTTTCTGAGCAGGAACACTCATATCTACTACTTGTATTCTTCAGTTCCACACTAAGCCCTTCTTTCCTCTCTTCTTTGCTCCTCTTACAATGGCAAGAATGCCTCAAGAGCCTCTAATAGTTGGGAGAGTCATCGGGGATGTTCTTGATTCTTTTACCACAAGCATAAAAATGACTGTGAGTTACAACAAGCAACAAGTCTTCAATGGCCATGAACTCTTCCCTTCCACTATCAACACCAAGCCCAAGGTTGAGATTGATGGTGGTGACTTGAGGTCCTTCTTTACACTGGTATTTATATATATATATTTATATCTCCCTTTTCCCTCCTCTATTCTTATTTGTTTTTCTTTAAAGAAAAATGAAAAAATGAAAAAACAAACTTATTAAGCTGTTTGCCAGTGTGTTCTTTGTTGTTTTTTGTAATCATATGGTTATACTGTGTGCCTCTTTTATTGGATTGATCTCTATATAACTCTGAATCATTAAGCTAAATGTCTCCCTTTTTCGGTGCAGGTAATGACAGACCCGGATGTTCCTGGCCCTAGTGATCCTTATCTCAGAGAACACTTGCACTGGTACTTTAAATTTATATATATATATAGATTAATATAATATTTTTTAATTATGATAACCATAGCTTTTTTATTTGAAAGGTATTATAACCATAGCTTAAAACTAATTAAACCAGTAATTTTAATTTTTAATTACTTTGTCTGTGACAACAAGTAGCCTTTACATTAATTATGGCACACTCACGCCATATAGTAACCGGTTTGAGGTTTCTCTCACGTTAGATGTGTGTGTTCTGTGTCTTGTACAAATTTTGCAAGACATGCATTTCTTTCATAACATTAAACTATACAGAGGTAATTAACCATCTAATTAGCACTTTTATCACATGAAGAATATATATATATATATATATATATATATATATATGTGTGTGTGTGTGTATACCTTGTTTTGCGTTGATTCTGCAGATTTAAGTTCCATGTCTTCTACTCCTAAAAGAAAACGAAAAACACAAAGGGTACTTAAAATGACTTCCGAGTCTCAAACAGACAGTGTATAAGGAGTATAATTAAATTAAACAAGACTACCCCTTGAAAGGAATCTCCATAATCTAACAGTGAATTTTATTTTGTTGAAAATATTCTTTTTGCAGGATAGTGACAGACATTCCAGGCACAACAGATGCCACATTTGGTAGGTTCATACATTAATTAAACTACAGGAAAAAATGTGTATATATGGGAACAGCAAGTATAGTTAACTTACTGAAATATATGATGTAGATCACTGACAGACAAAAAAAAAACTCTATGAAATGATTTTGTAGGGAAAGAGTTGGTGAGCTATGAGATCCCAAAGCCTAACATTGGGATTCATAGGTTTGTGTTTGTCCTGTTCAAGCAAAAACGTAGACAGTGTGTTACTCCACCTTCTTCAAGGGATCACTTCAACACACGCAGTTTCGCAGCACAGAATGAACTTGGCCTCCCTGTCGCTGCTGTCTACTTCAATGCACAGAGAGAAACTGCTGCAAGAAGGCGCTAGCTGGTGCTGCAAGATACCATGGAAACTGCATTAACTAGTATTATCGTTAAATAAAGTTCATTATCAAGTACAAAAGAAATTAGTCCTCTCACATGTGTTGCAGCAAGTGAATCATTTTCCAGTTTGACTAATATAAATATATGTGTATGCCATGTATCAGAAGATAACGTACGTTCTGTAATTTCGTGTACGTGTATTGCTATTACCTTATGGGTATTGTGAGGTGATCTTATACATAAAGGAATAAGAGGTTTGGGTACGCCATGTGGTTTTCTTTCCATTAATATATAGTTTAGGGTTTCCCTTCCTTCTGGTTCCACTCTCGCTGCCTCATCTCTTTTGTTCTTGTCTCTTCACAACTGAATTTCTAGATATGCATATTTCTAACTCAAATAAAATGTAAGTTTATATGAGTTTTCAAAATCAAATCCTTGAATAGTTCAACCAAACCATGAATAAATCAGTTATAACAAAATATTGGTCTGGATCAATATACATAAACAGTTTATTATTCAATTGATTAGATTAACCGTGAGTTTGGTTCGATTTTGATTACAACCATCTTACATTATCAGCCATGCGCGACGCTTGCTCATCTGTGACATCTGCTTTTTCCTAACTTGATGGATTGACCCATCAGGGATTAACAAACAAATATATATACTACCCGTAGTGGTTTCAACTTTCAACAACCAAATTTCCAGTATTTACAGGCCACTAAGAAAACGTGCTAAATTAAAGTTTGACCTTAATTAGTACACTCATGATAATTTTCTTTACATTTATACTTTATTTTTCAAAAAGATTTGAGATTCTTCATTAAAAAAAAATTGAGATTTCAAAGTTAATTTTATGTATAATAATCATTATTCTTAATATTATAAATTTATACTTATAACCATACAATATATTATATTACTTAACTATAATATATATTTTTTAAATAAAAAATTAACAGTATAAGTGATTTTTCATGTTTAATTAATTATCTATAAATTAGGTTTCAAATTTACACCTTCTATATGGCTCTTTCTTAAGATAGTTGGTGATATGAATATTTTAAACTCAAATAATATTGACTGGTACAAATGATATACCTGTGGTTAATCAATTAATAAATATTTTTCCATAATAAGCATTATAATTTCAACTTAATGATAATAGTTTAAATTTAATGAAACAAAATTAGAAGATTAATGTATGACAATTTTTTATTAATATTTTTGTTTTGTAAAGAGGCACTGCATTTATTTAATGGAATTTGACGTTTATGTGCTCTTTTGGTTGGCCGTGCGTTGTACTAACCAAACTAGAATTGACTCCATGAAAATTTAATATTAAGTGATATGTAAAATCAATATTAATTATAAAATATGTTTACTTTTATAATTGATTATCAACTGGCCACTATATCTTCAAGGTAGTGATCCCACTGGTCGAATCGTAATAATGAGACTGTTTTGTTGTATTAATTTTATAATTTATAATAATATATTAACTTTTACTTATGATAATAAAATATAAAGAATTTTGGTAAAAATGTTGAACATAATCTTATGGATATAAATTTTAAAAAATAAATATTTTAGATATTAAAAGTGTTTGTTAATAATTATTGTTAATTTAAATATCAAAATGTGGTTACCATATTTCTATATAGAAAATGAATATATCATATGAGAAATTTCTTAAGTGATAATAAGGAATAAATTTTAATCGTTAGATCTTATTACAGTGGGGCTATGTGCAAGTGAGACAATTACCCAAAATTAAGATAATCATCTATAATTAATTCAATCACACGTAATTAAAAGAATCTTACCTATTATTATATAGTCAACTCAATTAAAACATTCATGTATAGATGCTAATTGTAACATCCCCAAGTGCTAGATTTTACGGAATTAATAAATGGTAATTATAAATTAAAATTAAAAGTAAATAGTGTAAGAAATGTGAGGATGCCTTACAATTAAATTAAAAATAGGTATTCAGTTCCATGAGAAATTTATTACCTGAGCCAAATAAATTATATACTAAAATATATAACTCTTTAGATTAATTTTAATCACTTATTTCCTTCTTGCAAAGGTCATTCCTTATTTCACATTTCCCCTCCTGCATATTACGTTTTCGCTTGGGCTGAAATTGGAAGTCGCTTCCCTTCGTTGATTCACCTCACCTTCACCGTGGATTCCCAGCTAACATTTCTTCTTGCTCATCACCTTACACTGTGTTCCCTTTTTCCATCAGGAACCTTCATTAAAAAGATTTGATTTTTACATCAAACAGGTAAGTGCATGCAAGCCCAATTTCTTCTTTCTCTTCCCCATGGCTTATGGGTTTTTAATGAGGATGACTCAATTTTGTTTTCCTTCTTCTCCAGTTTGGTCTATGACTACCATGCTTGGTTTCCCTTATGTATTGGAGCCATAGGTAAGAATCAAAACCATCTGGTTGTTATACTTTATTTTAACTCCTAATAAATCAACACTCATGAATGATAAACACCAAATTTGGCTTGGGTGATGGCGGAACAGCGATCAAAGTCATCTTTCAGGGGCAAACGACCTGTGCTTTAAGTATCGAATGGTACAGGAGAGTTGTAGATAAAAAGAACCCACCTTCTTGGAGTCTCGACTAAGTGATATTGTCCCGGAGGGCGATCAAAATAAGGATTTGGTGTGTTATTTGGTTCCGGTGAGTTCATGTAACTCAAAACTATGTTTAGAAATTTGTAAAAATTAGTATCAATGAGTAGGAGTTTGTAATGTATCTTAATGCGCCAAGTATATGATTTTAGGATTGTAACCTCTACCGGATTAGGAGTTGGAGGCTCGAAATATAAGACGAATCGACTTCAGGTACGTTTTATACGTACGAGGGGTTTGCAAAATTAAGGGATGAACAGGAATTTAAGATTTAGAGTTTTATTTACTGTGTTTAGTAATTATATAATTATGCTGTTAGCTGTTGTGGTGTTAAAAATCCATATCTTGTTGACAGACTTTGATTGATATTGATAGTTGTATGGTACTTTAAGGGTGATATGTGTGGTATTGCGCTTTGGTTTGCACTTTTAAAACATGGATTGTCATTTCATACCATCATATGCATTTTCGGCACTACGGTTTGCCGAAGAGACTGTCACATTATAGTGCTATGGTTCACTGTGCAGTCTGAGGCATGTTGCGTTAGAGGCTACCGCTTATGGTGCTATGGTTCACCGGTAGTTCTCGGGTATCACCGTTGATAGTGCTTCGGTTCACTGAGTGATTACCCGGATGCCCCTCACTTACAGTGCTATGGTTCACTGAGTGGGCTATCCTAGCACATGCCCTATGTTAATAGACGGATCCGCAATTCATGATTTTGTGCATAAGGAAGAGTTTTACAAGGAAAAGATCATTGCATAACTTTCTTGCATTGGATTTTAAATGGGCTTCTTAATTGATAGATATGGGATGAGATTGTAATGTTATGGTTGTATGTGAAATTGGGAGACTCTATGTGTAAATAAGAAGGATATTAAATTTCTATTTATTGCTTAATTTGTGCTCACCCTTCTAAATGTGTTGGTTTGTGCAGTGAATGTAACAAGAGATGATCTTGCTTAGTGAATTGGATATGGAAATGCATAGCCATGCCATAGTGGAGGCATAATGTGGATGGGTAGTTGTTTAGCTGTACATAGAATGATATCACTAGTGGAAAAAGAGGTTTTAAGCACGGTTCTTTTGGACCTTTAAGCACGGTTCCAGAACCGTGCTTGTTGCCAGCGTGCTTGTAGATAGGGCCCTTTAAGGACGGTTTTGAACCGTCTTCATAAATCACTTTAAACACAGTTCTTTTGAACCGTGTTCGTAACCCATTCTCCCTGGTTCTCAACTTCTGAGGAACCATTACTATTATTGTTCATTTGTTTCCCAACGTTTATGTCAATGTTCACACAAATATAATCCTTATTCTCATCCCAGTCCAAAGTCGTGGTGGTCCTAAGGGGGACATGGATCTGGTTCTTCTCTGAACAGGTTAACCATGACAGGTTCCTCTTCGTGTTCTTCCTTCTCTTCTTCTCCTTCCAGATCCAACAAGGGGGCGAGAACTTGAGGGCGTTCGAGGTGGGTGGAGAGCTTCATGGGGCGGATCTGGCCATTGAGGAACAACTCGTTTGCCGAGCTCATGAAACCGGAAAATGAAGGTTTTAGGAAGAACCTGTAAGCATGGTAGAAAGAAGAACAACCATGCAAATGGAGAACTTTTCATGGTAGAGAGGAAGAAGAAACATCGTAGCTGTGAGAAGAAATGGGTTTACACGAAATATGGGGGAGGAGAGAAAACGAAATGGGGGGAGGAGGAAAAACGAAAAACTCTTTGCAACTTCAAGCTCAGTATGCGAAAGAGAGGAGGGAAACGAAAAGCTATGCTGAACTTGAAGAGTGAGTGACGTTTTGGGTTTTAAATTAATGAAGCACCTATGAGCACGGTTCCCCTTTAACCGTGCTTGTATCTACCCTTTAAACACGGTTCCCACTGAACCGTGTTCGTATATGCATTAAAAAAATTTTAAAAAAAAATTTGAAGCACCTATGAGCACGGTTCCCCTTTAACCGTGCTCGTATCTACCCTTTAAACACGGCGCCCCCTGAACCGTGTTCGTATATGCATTAAAAAATTTAAAAAAAAAATTGAAGCACCTATGAGCACGGTTCCCCTTTAACCGTGCTCGTATATACCATTTAAACACGGTTACACTGAACCGTGTTCGTAAACGCATTAAAAAATTTTTAAAAAAATAAATTCGACGCATTTATAAGCACGGTTGCTGTAAACCCGTCTTCATATGGACCCTATAAGCACGGTTATAGAACAACCGTGCTTATATGTGTTTTTTGAATTTTTTTAAAAAACGAATACGCTTCCTTATATTTACAAAAATGCCACCGCGTTATTTTAAACACGGTTTTTTAGCAACCGTGCTTATATCCCCGTCATCATAGGTCAGTTTTGCACTAGTGTATGCCTGGTTTGATGTTTTGATAGGGTTGTGTGATGCTTGATTTTTGCAATGGATATATACACCGGTATGAGCTGTGTTTGGATGAATGTACATGAGGTTAGGAATCCTCAAACATTAACGTTGATGTGTAGGCTTGTGTTGTGATTATTTTACTTTACTATTTGTTTAAAAGAAAATTAAGTTTTTTTAAGATTTAGATTTTTTTAGGTGTCTATATATTCTGTAATATATTATTCTCAATTTGAAAGATTTATGTTGTTTAATTGTTGCTGTGGGGTATCAGTAATTGAAATTTTTAGTGAGATCAGTTTTCTAGAATTGTTATATATTATTTGTAATAAGTACTCTGATGTTTGAAGTTATATATTTGTTAGTATTACTGATAGAAATAGCTTACATATAATTGTCCTGTGCACTGGGTACCTGGTCCATTTAATTTTGCCATATACATGAATCTATCATGTACATCATTCCATAAACCATGGGTTGCCTTTGACCCTGTTAACTTCCTTTCCCTCTTAAGCATCACGCTGGTACATGGCACAGGATCTGATCCACCCTCTTGGCTTTTAGAAATTATTCAATTGTTATAGCAATGTGCATACTTAGCTTGCTGGCCCCATCTCACTGTATGCACTGTGAGATCCTATATTGTCCCTTATGTTGACAATAATAATAATAATAATTTTAACATTTATAATAAGTGGTAACAATACCTCTTGTCCATGAACTAGTTTAGAATGACCTTGTAGCTGTAGTGTTGTTGATATAGCTTAGTGGATTTTTTTAGTTGTGGTTTAAAAAAAAGGAAGGTATATAAGAATAAATATATATATATATACATATACGTAAATATATATATAATAATAATGAAAAAAAATTATTATTCAAATTAATTAATTAAATTGAATGATTTTTTTTATTTTTTTTTACTTCCTCAATCCTTAACTTTGGCATACATAGATCAAAGCTATTGAAATAGATAAGATGAATAGTTAAAATTAGGATAGGATCCTGACACTAATAGAATCTCTAATAGGAATAGGAAATCAAATCATTTGATTTGAATTGAATTATTTTATATTATTCAAATTAAGCTTCATCATTATGTTATTATGAAAATATGGAATAAAAAAATTCAATTCAATTTCTAATTTTTGCAGACACAATAAACTGATAAATTTGATAGCATATGTTCCAACTAAAAACCACAAACTAACTTTAATTCTCAAATTAAATGTGTATTAAGAAGAAAACTTAAGTAGGAAAATATAGAAACACAATTGAAAAATCATTGAACAATTATATTAGTATTTTTTATATTATCAAGATATTGATATTCAATTTATGTTTTGTGCTACAATTTTTCTATTATATTAATAAAAGAATTATATTTTTATTAAGTAATTCAAATAGAAATATTTAAAAAATATAATTTTATTTTTATTTTTTGGTTATTATTTGAAATATAACATTGACTAATAAAATAGGAAAATAATAAAAATATTGAGAAACCATAATTTAATTTAAAAACTTTAAGATAACTATATTAATTTAGTATCATTTTATCTTGACCAAAATTATTTAATTTTATAAATAAAAATATATTAATCTAAATTTTGATTCTAAATTGTAAATAACACAACTATCTTAAGATGAATATTGATTAAGTGACTACTAATATCACAAAATTATTCAAACAAATTTTCTAATGTGTATCACATTGTACATTTTAAGAAATCAAAAAGTAAAAAGTTTATATTAAAAATTGTATTTAATATAGTCTCGTTAAAAATTTTAAGACCGGTTCAATATAATTTTAAATAAAGACTTTTCATTTTTTTCTAAACTATACTCTTGAGTGCACATTAGAAATGTTGTTATTAAAATTAGAGAAAAAATATTTTTTATTGTAAATTAGAGGACCAAATTAAATTATATTGTAAAATAAACTAATTAAAGAGATAGTGCTCCCATTAATATTATCTTTAACTTTACACTTAAGATTTTGTTAGTTTTATGTGATATATGATCATACAATTTTTAAATTATACAAATGTTCAATTTTTTAAAAATTAAAATAAAATTGATCATGATATTAAAGGAAGGTTGAATGGGAAAATATTTAAATTTAATGATTAATTTTTGTACATGAAAACACTTATAACAAAATGTAGAACATATATTCCAACAATAAATACATGCTATTTATTTTATTGAAACAGGATAATTAATTCTAATTCTTCATGTTTATTATCAATAAATAATAATTTCCCAAAATTAAGCTAGCAACCTATAATCAATCCAATGACATATAATAAATATAAGTGATGATTGCATTCAATTCAAATCCTAAGAATTAATTATAACATAAAAAAGACCAACAAAATCATAATAATATATTCTAGGTATAATAAGAATAGTATGATGTTTTATGTTAATTTGAATAAAAAATAAATTCATTTCCATTCATAAGTTTTCAATATTGAAAATTAAGTTTAAGCATGATAATTTTATTGAAAAGTTGAATAATCTCATTTTTTAGTATAAAAAAATACTTCCCAAATCTAAAGTACATATTATACAAGAAAAATATATGTTAATTTTAGCTCTTAATAAATAATCAAAATTCATATTAACATTCTAATGGTTAATCCATTTTAAATTATTTTATCCTAGTCATATTTTTTATTAATTACTAAATCACTATATTAAAATAAATAAGTATATATTTTCATTAAAGATAAAATGATAAATTTGTTAGGCATATTTTTCTATTTATTTTTAGATAATTTTAAATAAACAGATTACAATTTTTTAATATAACAATATTAATCATATCTAATAATATCCCATCTTGATAGTGTTAAAAAATAATTACTATGTAATGCAAAGATTATTCACAATTGAAAATCAAACATTCACATTTTAGGTAGATATGATTTAGGGTTTAGGATTTAGGATTTAGGGTATTGTAAATTTTAGCATATCTTAAAATATGATAAAAATAAAATAATTGAAATATATAACATTATAATTACATTCATTACTGTACTAACATACAATCAAAAGATATTTTAGTGAATCAACCCATCATGCAAAAACATTAATTTAATTATAAATATAATTCATGTATTTTTATTTATTTCTATTATTATATTTTAAAAAAATTAATTAAAATTGAATGTAACATTGTAACTGCACTATCTGATATGAGGACAGACTTCTAGTATTAGTACCAGTCTCAACTCTCTGTTATGTATTATACCGATCCAATGAGGTTCATTATTATCTCTCTTGGTCTAGAGAGGAGTCAAGAGTCTCTAGATTCGATTTTTGGTTATCACACTGTCATACGTGTTGAGAGGCGAAAGAGAGTGTCACCTATAAGGATACTCTAACGCTCAAGCCAGTTTAGATGCTTAATATTATAGTTCAAGCGTAAGTTAGAGAATCCAATATACTTTGGTGGGTCATAAATAAGGAATAGTTATAAAGGTGGGTGGTAGTTAAATCCTACGTGGTGTTGTGTCAGTAAACTTCAGGAATCACGGGAAAAGTTAACACTTATACACACATTCTTAACACCCTTTACAAGTTAGTTACTAGTATGCCCTAACGGATTTGCCAGACTCGCCAAGACACCAGTCTACTAGGACTCTAATTATGGGATAAGTTCTTTGCCGGAGTCCATTGTGCCTTTCGTGTGGATGTGACTTTATAGTTTTGAACATGATCCGATTTTGAGTCTTTAGGTCAATATACAAGTCAGATCAATGACAATGATTAGTACTAACTAATTATTATGTCCTAATTGATGTCGTCATATAGGTCATGATGATACCAGATATGTCTGTCTTACCACCGATATGAGTTTATCAATACCAGAATCGGTATCAAACTTATATAAGTTATGTCATAGATAAATGAAAGGAAGTTGCATGTCATAATTAAATGTGATAATTGAATTATAAACTTGATTGATATTTATATACTCATGTGACCATTTACGCTCCATAATTGGTTATTTCCATGTGAAATTACAATAATGTGATTTTACTCCCTTTATTGACTCGTTGCTTGGAAACTTTGACTTCATCCTTTTATTGAGTCACTACAGCTTATAAGGGTATGGATAAGGTTGAATGGTAAGATTCAACTTATTCACCACTTGGTACAACATTTTCACTACCTCAATTATCTAGATAACGTCATAGACGTTACCTTGACTAGCATAGCAAGAAGGGAAGATTTTGTGTTTGAGCCAAGGTTCATCTTATGTTGCTATTGTGTGTAGACTCCACCTGATCACCAATAATTCATCATGATATGTAGGCGTGCCTTCTTCGTCACACACTAGTTCTCCTAGCTCTTCTTTTTTCTTCTTTTGAGACTTCATGTGCTTAATGATTATCATCATCAGTTTGGACAATTAGAGACTATGTGTCCAAATCCTTCACACCAGAAGCGTTTCATAGGTGATTTAGATTGATAGAAGGTTTTTGGGTTGTTGGGCATATCTTTTTCTATATGGATTCGGGAATCATTTTGTTTGGATTTGAGGATTAGGATGGGTGGAATTTACAAGTGGCAATAGGGTTTTGTGAAGAGGATGATTGAAAATTCGCCTTTCTAGGAATTTGTGGCTCCATTTGAATGGCAAGTCTAAACACATCCTCTAGTGTACAAAACTGTTGAAGTTTAGTAAGTTTAGTGATTTATGAATCCAACCCTCCAAGATATCGACCTATGGTTTGTTCTTCCCGCTCTCGGATATTAAACTTAATCAATAGTTGTCAAATTCTCTAGTGTATTCTTCTACTGCCATAGAACTTTGATGAAGATTATGCATATGATCGAAATTATTCGGAATATAATGGTTAGTAATAAGAAACTTACTAGTTAGTTTTTGTCACATTTTCTTCCAGGTCTTGATTTTGCTTTGTCCTTTACTTTCACTCTTTCTTTTGAGATTTTCACACGAAGTGAATGCATGCTTCTTCAATTTGATAGCAGTAAGTTACACATTTTTCCAAGGTTTTAAAACCAGACCGGTGATCGAACCGGTGAAGGTACTGATTCAAGGTTCATTGGTTCAACTCAACCACGGTTGAACCGTGGTCAAACCGGTCATTAATAAAATATATATTTTTAATATAATATAACAATTTTTTATATATTAACAATAAATTATATAAAAACTAAGTTAATTAAGGATCATATTACGTGTTTTATAGGATTAAAAAATTATAATAAATAAAAATAATATGTAAATATTATATATAAGTTTTTTATTTATTTAAAAATATTTTTAATAGATTTTTTTGAAAAATAGCAAAAAAAATAATTTTAAAACTTTGACTGGTTCAACCGGTTTTCAACCGATTCTGATCGGTTTTGACCGGTTCTGAGATGACTGGTTTTTTCTCTTGTCCGGACCGGTACCTTGACCGGTTCCCGGTCCAACCGGACGGTCCGGTCCGGTTTTCAAAACCATGCATTTTGCTCATCTCAAAATGTATTTGAATTTAAACACTCGTCCAACAGTCTGTAGCCAATCCATGAATTCATCAGGTTGTAATCTCTCTTCGAATTAAAAGTTGTTCACCTTAAAGTTGTTGAAAAGACCTTGGGTCCCTTGCCTTCACATGTGAGGAGGGATAATCTTTTTCTTAAAGTCATCTTCAAAGTTTGTAGTTCTTCTTGATTGAGTTGAGTTTGTTGCTATTTCTTGCAAAACGTTAAGGGTAAATAAAAGGTGATGGTTAAGAGTCAGGTTTAGAAAGGGGAAAGGGTTGAATAAGTCTTAGACTCTTTCACGTGGAACTTTAAGTATGTGAATCTACCAGACTTTTGAACCATACTTTTAAAAGATCCGGGATAGAGAGATTTAACAAATGATTTATACTGGTTTACTTCCAATTCAGAAGCTACGTTCAGTCCCTTCAAACTTGAAGAATTTCCACTATATAAAAACACTTTTTACCCAACAACACAAACCGTGCCATAAGTATTATTGACTCTAGTCATTCCTAACTTAAACCCAAGTATTGTTTCAATAAGCCACTCCTGCCTCAATAGTATTCTTTCTAAAGCCTCTTTAGGCCAACACACCAGACTGTTACACAAATAAGGATTTGAAATAGAGTATGAGTTTGTGTTTTTGAGAACTTAGTGTATAAAAGATACAAGATAAAGAACATATACACTAAGTATAGAAAACAAAGACTAAGGTATGTTAAGAGCAGAACAACAAAGAAAGTCTTTGCTTTAGAAAAGAAAGTTAACACTGAGAGCTTTGAAAGAGCAGATAGAAGCTTTCGTGAATCTAATTCTTAGAGTTGTTAACTGCTTCAAGTTTTGAGATCCCTTCATATATATAGGCCTTTTAAATAACCGTTGTGAATTTGTTGAAGGACTTAGCCGTTGTAAGCAGTAGGCCTTGAAGATGAAATAAGGACAAAAGGTACTAGTACGAGGAACATCAAAGCTTGCACTGAGATGGTGTTCCTTGAGTGCTTCAGTATAAAAGACCTTTTGTTGACTTTCTTCTTTCAACTAAAATGTGTAGAGTATATAGGGTTGACCTTCTGAAAGCTTTCTGACATAAGTACTAATCTATATCAGCTTTTCTAAAATGCGCAAAACAACTACATTGGTTTCTTCCTATGCGAACTTTGGTTCTTACACTGGTTTGTCTTCTTTTCTCTTTTGATGATAGAGCCATTTTGAAAAATTAAGAGGGTAAAGTTACAATTTGCAAAACAAAAAGGGCTATATTGAAATTTATAAAACTTATAAGAACTAAAACGCAAATACTGAAACCAATAGGTCAAAGCAACCAAAGCACACGTGGCAAATGTTGAAGGCAGAAGGGTGAGCTATATGCATATGAGGTGGGCACTTGCACCTACGGATTTTAGAAAAAAATATTATAAATACATGTCACGATGTTCTATTATAATAAATACTTAACCCTCTTGCGTTATTTCGAAAACACTAAATTTAAAATCAACCAAATTTTACACCCATATTCACCATTAAATTTAAAATAAACTATATTTACACCCATATTCTATTATTTTGTACCCATTAACTTTAAAATCAACTATATTTTACCATCTAGGTCTATTATTTTGTACGCACTATATTTAAAATCAACTATATCTAATGTAGCAAATTATATATTTAATACAAACAATTAATTGGATTAAATCTACAAATTGGTTCTTAAGATTTTATACATCGGATACTTACAAACTTTACATGATTATTTGACTGACTTTATAAAATAACAATTATTTTAGTTTTTTCTGATAAAATAGTAGTAGAAGCTATGAAACAATGAAAATAATAAATAAAAAATTATTAAAGTGACTATTGTTTTATAAAGTGAAGGAATAAAAATTTAAAGTTCATTTGAGAATTTATTCAATTTTATTATATTATTAATTTTGTTTATGATATACCAAATTTGTCTTTTACCTTTTATTATTGTCTAGGCGTAACAATTGTTTTAAAAGTTTTTTTTTCTTCTCTAGCCTTCTTATATATGTTACGTCTTTTATTCAATTACTAACTTTTATTAAAAAAGAGATACTATTAACGGATTAATTATGCTACTCACTTCAAAATTTTCGTTTCCTTTTGTACAATGTAAACGTAGAATATGATTTAAAAATTCTATAACTTTTTTTATATATACGTCATATCATAAAATAATATAAATATAAACAATTTTTTTTCGTTAAAGTTTTTGTCTTTTAATATAAGTAAAGTTTTACTTTCTCAATATCATTAAATATTTATTTACCAAATATGTTCTCTTTGTATATATTTACAAAGCCACTAATTATTTAAGTAATAAATGATATTAAAGGTATTATAGGACACTAAATCAAATATATGAGAATATTAATCCGAATAACTAGTTTCATACGACAAGCTTTCATATGACAATTACCCCTACTAATTTAGGGTCTCAGACTACAAGTTGTCAAGTGACAAGCTTTATAGTGAATATTTATATATATTTACACATTTATACCAAGTCAACATTTCATTTCCCTTTCCGTAATGCATATTTTGAATATGAGAATGATTTATCATTGTTTGGGTCTCCAAATGGATTTTAGGAGTGAAATGCCCATTATGTTCTTTGTAGGAAGTGTTGATTATAATAGTTATTAAAGTATATTTTTAATACAAATCTTAACACTGAATACTGAATTTAAAATTTATTCATTAAAAGATTAGGTTTAATGAATGTTACATTAATTTGATTAAATATGCATACACAATAGGATCTCAAATGATTAATTAGATAAGAATTCGATCTCAACATTTTTATTTATCAATTGATCCGTTTATAGTTGTTCCCGTTTGTTAACTTAATCAATTTCCAACAACCAAACCAATGGGCAAATGAATGAACATATTGTGTATCCTTTGTGATTTACAATTAATTGTTGCATTATTATTTTAAATATCACATAACTTTCATCTTATCAAAACTACAATAAATTTAATACTCATTCTATTATGAAAATGGAAATGGGAAGGGTCAGTGAGTTTAGGATTGGGGGAGGGGGCAGTGGGAGTGAAATTTGCTTTGGAGAAGAAACCTGTATGTGGAAATTGGATCTAGTGCAGGAAATGGAAGTGGAAGAAGTGCTTTTAGCTACTCGTGTTTCGCAGCCCGTAAGAAAAGATAGCGAGGTATGGAAATTCAATTCGTCGGACTGTACTCTATCAAATCAACTTATAATGTCATAAGGAAAAGAGCTAGTAATGGGGAATCAGCCTCCTTTCCTAATATTTGGTTACCTTCGGTACCCTCAAGCGTTTTAGCTTTGGTGTGGAAGGTATTCTTAAATCACATACCAACATGCAATAACATAAAAAAGCAAGGCTTGACTGCTCTTTTGACATCGGATTTATGCCTTTTCTGCTCAACAGAGGATGAGAGGTGCACACATCTACTTTTCTCCTGTAGGTTTTCTGGGCAAGTTTGTACATGTTGCTATCATTGGCTTGGAATCACCACTGTGCTTCCCTCAAATGGTTGAAACCACCACTATCAACATAGTTTCCATCCCTTCTATCAAATCTCAAAACCACAGGCTATAGAAAGAAAGAAACGACAGGCTTTTTAAAAATGACCCGACTAATGTTGAGCAAGTTGTGGACTCAATTAAATTCTACATATGGTCACGATTTAAGGCTAAATTTAAGGTCTTCTCCTTTTCCCTTTATGAGTAGTCAATTGAGCCCTTTGCTTGATGGGTATGTATGTGACAAACCTAGTCTGTGAATTCCGCTTTTCTAGTTTAGCTTCTTTTTTTTTTTTTGGTTCTGTTGGGAAGGGCTGATACCCAAATGAAGTGAATGTGAGCTCCACTATACCTTTCTTTGACGGGATATGTCTTGTATCCTTTTAGCCTGTGTTAATAAAATCAATTCTCTTTTGCTGATAAAAAACAGACACAATGTGATGGTTGTGGTGTGATTTTAGTTTAGACAGAAAAAAGGAAAGTGATAAAGTGAACTAAGGTTCAGTGATGATTTTAATTCAAAGGGAGGGAAAGGGATCCCATTTTGCAGCTTTCATGGCTAGCAATTTCATTTGATTAGTTTAGATGATTAACATAACTGATCCGACGAGCAAGGTGCATTGTTGGAGAAAAGATTGAAGTTAAGAGCAATTTCAGTAAATCTCAAGGATGGAGGCAGTTGTTTATCCTCTCAACTACTACTAAATGAAGAGCTTTAACTAGTTAACAAAATAATCAAACACACATCCACGCCTCTGACAATAAAATCATCTACAATGCTGTACAATAGTACGTGTCATTGACAGAACATGTGTAAATCGGTACATATGATTTCTAGAGTTCAAATGCAGAGCAGTTCTATCACTAGTCACTAGCTCTTAATAAAATGCCTCGTTGGGGAAGAATTTTTTGCCATCACGTTTGTTCACAATCTCTTAGATTTCAGATAAACCATACTCAGATGGACACCACATCCATTCACATAATAAATGGCACCCCAAAAAATGAAGCAACTAATGAAAACTGTACAAGAACTGGGGCATGGATCTCAAGTTGTAGAACGGGAAGAATAAGATAAAAGGGATATACAGTTACACAACATACATAATAATATGAATGAAACAGAATTCTCTTCTATTTTACTTTCCATGTATTTACCTTCCATGCTTCATAAAGCTAAGCAAAATTTCCCATTTCCAGTTTCCACCGATAGGAAACAGGCACTCGGGAAGGGTACTCATTGTCATCATAATCTCAATATTTCCACCTAACTTTCTGATAGATTGTTTGCTTATGATAATACCGTACCAAATTTTATAGAAAGGAACAACCATAATTTCCAACCAATAGTTTACACATTATAAATATAGACTCTAGACTCAATGTATATATCCAATGAGTACACTAATGTGTACTAACAAAATTCAATTGCAATTGAAACTGCAAAAAGATCATCCTACTCAGTGATTTCACTGGTTGTTACATACATCTACAAAACCTCTCAATCATTTAATGCATACACAGATTTTAAAAGTTGGTATAAGGGGGAAAGGGTGAAGAATATCATATCTAAGCTAAAGTCTCAAACCGATTAAGTTTCATAGATAAAAATAATCTGATCAATATAGCAAAGAAATTCATTTAACGAGAATAAGATTCAGTTAAACTTGAGACCAAAACAAGATTCATATATTAAGACCAGTTCGTAGGTATAAAAGTTTAATAGCCCAAATATTTGAGACCAAACTAAGATTCCTAAATCTATATACAGCAATCTATAGCATTTCAATGTCACTTGTGCAAGCACATTCCATCATGACCATGGTGGATGGCATGACATATTACAATAAATAAATATACAATACATATACGTACTTCATCTGTTCATCAAAATCAATTAATCAAAATAATACACCATATCACCATCATAAAAAAATTACATAGTTGATGGCAGAGTTAAATAGTATAAACTCTAGAATGAATAACAGTTTAGGATGTGATATACCTTCCGAGTTCAAATCCCCACACCCCAGCCGCACTGTTAAACCCAGAAACACTAAGCATTCATTCCAATGATGATAAATTTAAGGGGCCAAACTGTTCCACCAGGTATAATTTAGACAAGCGCACAAATTAGCTTCCAACTTGCTACACTATCAAGTAACTAAGTTCTCATAAATTCCAGTTAGATATAAAGTTCAACCGGACTAGACGTTGGAGAATGTGGGCTAGCCTACTACAAAATCTACTAAAAACCTTTCAAAATCAGAACCAAAAGGTAAGCAAGCAAGTATACATACACTTCAACAACACATACACGAGCATGTGACCTAGGAATAACATGGATCAAGGGCAATAACTCCATTTCTATATAATAATATGACTGGAACACAAGTACAGGCTTCAAAAAAGCAACAAGTACTAAAAGCATAAGCATTGCGATCCAAAAAAATCTAAGAGTCAACACAATACATCTCTAGAATACAACGAGCAAGGAAAACAGAGTGTAAATCAAGAAACAAGCGTACGCTATCAACCCACGATGTTCATCCCCGCCATCAGCGAGCAAAACAACGAGACCCGTCGAAGCCCTCGTCGCCCACAGCACGAAAATCGCAGCAGCCGAAAGCCGAATGACCCCTTCAACCGGTAAGAACAGCGAAAGCGCGGAGAAGATGACCACCGGCAACATGCAGTAACCCACGACACTGGTGCAGGTATGGAGATCAAGGTTACCGGCTCGACCCGCTAACATGTTGAAAACGACGTATAAGAAGATGGAAGAAACCACGATCCAACCTAAGATAACGCCGAATTGGATTTTCCCGGCGAGTAATTGAAAGAGGCAAAAGGACATGTAGAGGAGAATGGGACCAGATAGATCCGAATCTTTGTGAACTGTGTGGTTCACGCGGAAAGGGTTGAGAACCGATCTGATTTTACTCCAGATTTGGTCAGGGTGGATCCCGAGCTCGTCGAGAAGGGGTTCCTCGTCCTCGAAGTTGGCGGAGCCGCCGCCGAGGGAGGGGCCGGTGTAGATTGGGCCGGAGGAGGTGGATGCGGCGGCGGAGCCTATGTCAAAGGACATGAAGGGGATACCGGAGTTTGGTTGAAAGGGCGGCGTGGGCATGCGGCGCTGCTGGAGGTTTGGGGCGGCGGCGGCGGGGTTTGGGGCGTTTGGAAAGGCCACTGGCGGGACTTTGAACTCTTTGGCCATTGGATTAGGATCTGGTTGGGGGAAGAGGGTTTCGCGGTGGAATTAGGGTTTTGAGAAGGTTCAATGTTGAAAATTTGGGGTTTCTTGAACAGAGAGACTAGAGAGGACCGAACGCAGCGCTATTTGGTGACGTTTTGATATTCTCTACGGGTTAATGGAAAAAGGGACCTTAAGCCTGATGACAAAAATTCACAAACATTTCGACGCTTTGAATTTTTTTTAATTTATTTATGATTTTTTTATAGTTTATTTTTAAAACTACTTTTGAAAATAAGAAATAAAAAATCTGTTTGACAATGTAATTTTGAGAAATAGTTTCTAAATTTAAAACTATTCGATAAATTTATTCTAAATATATATTTTGAAATAAAAATAATTAATTATGTAATAAAAAAATAATTAAGATTAAACCACTGTCAAGCTTTCTTTAGCTCACAAACTTATTAAATAATCTTCTTTCGTTTAATATTTTAACAATTTTTTGAGGAGATCTAATGAGTGATAAAAATATTAAAGTATTCAATAAATTTTATAATATTTAAACAATTTTCTTGTAATATTTAAACAATTGTTTGAGAAAATATTATTTTTTATTAAGAATAATATATTATGAACTTGTGTGATGTATATGATTGATTTTAAATTTGAATAATGTAATAACAATTTTTTTAAGAAAAGAGTAAAGTTATTAATTTAACATAAAGTTAACAAAAATCATCAATGAATATGGTTAATTAGTCAAAATAAAAAACAATATTATAAATAAATAAGAGAATAGACTAACAATATACTCCTTTTAACACTTTATATATAATTTATTAATTTCTTAAAAAATCAAATTATAAACTTTGTCATTTTTTTAAGAAACTAATCACTTTCGCATGAAGTAAGTAGTTAGCATTTCTGAACATCAAACTAAAGGATTATGAAAGAGCTTAAAAAGAAAAGCAAGTAACCCTAAACAAAGGGTTATCCAATACACAAAGGTGCAATTTCAGAATAAACAATCATAAATTATTTTAACTAATAATTTATCAAACACTTAGAGTGCATTTTTAGGATAAGCAAGCATAACACAAAAGAACGCAAAACCAAAAACTGGGGGAGAGATTGAAGTATCAGCGCAAAAACAATATTCCAAAACCAAAAATTAAGGGTAAAAAGTTTTAGAACCGTGATCGAATCACAAATATAATAAGAGAATTAAAAATCATAGAATGCGATTCTGTGAGAATAAAAAATTAAGGGTCAATTTTTTTCTTATGTAATATATGTAGTAAAGGTATTATTCTTGTTTTCATAAAACAAATAACACTCGATTTCTCCTACTTTTTGTATTAATTTTTTTCTTAGTATTTCTTTTAGACAATTACTTTATTATTGTGTTTTTCTTGACCATATTTTCCCAGTCAAGCATGAGAATAATGCGCAAGTGATGCTTATTTGCTTATTATGTCATCAAAGGACAATAAGCTCCTCAAGTAGCAACATCCTAAACGACTACACCACTAACCCATTTTGCATTGCTTCATGGGTAGGTTCGCATCACACTTAACTTATTATCGAATTTCCTTATCCATGAATTCAGCTTTAAAGCTTCACGTTAGATTAGCCAGTTTTTATAATCGAGCATGCGTAAGCTCAATGTTTTTTCTAAAAGAAACATTTTATCTTAATCTATTAGGAGCGTAACTGTCCAAAAAAAAAATCTTTCCGCAACCAAAAACAGATTAAGCAAATCCTATACAGAAGAATAAAGCTTTTTGAAAGCACACATTCACTCAGAGACAGAACCAATAAGAACTAAACATGTAAGTTCATATTCTTTCTGGTAGATAGCCTAATACATCATACATCCATGTTTCAGAAATCTATATCTAAACCCCTGATGCAATATAAGACAAAACAAGGAAATGGAAAATATAGTAAGTAGCCTTAGAGCAAATGCTGGTATTATATTATCCTATGCAACAGAAACTAGAACCAATGTTGTGCTCAGTTTGGTTTTACACAAAAGGGGTCTCCTAATGATGCACCTAATTGCTGGAACTGGAAGCATTTTGACTGGAACTTGAGCCAAGGTTGAGGTCAACAATGGTGTTTGGAGCATCGGTTTTTGTGTTCCCCTTGGAGATCTTCTTTTTGAGTTCAGACAGAAGTTCCTGATTCTCTTGATTAAGAAGTTGAGCTTTCTTCCTTAGCCTTTCGTTCTCTTTCATTATGTGACAGTTCTGGTAGTACAACTCCGAGTTCAACCTTTCCATCACTGTGAAACAAGCCTAACAAGTAAAAACTATTCACAATGCCCTTACCTGGAAAAAATTAAATGGAATCAGAACAAATGAGAATAATAGGATCTTTAGATAATACTATTAACTGGCCCCGGAAGCATAATTCAGTAATCCAACCCAAACTAACTTATATATATAAATAAATGTTTATAAATCTCCAACTCATCATACAAAGATAAGAGTATGATTGAAAAAATCAAAAGAAGGGAGCTCGTGAACAAAAAAGAACGGAATGGCATGATTAGGAAAAACATTTAAACCAAGTCTTGTTGTTGTAAGAGGTTTAATAATTGATTGAAATGTAAAAGTGAGAAAACAATTATTTACAAGCTTCCTAGTGAATGTGTTGTGTTGCTTTTATGATTTGCTTTGGTAGATATAATTATGACGCCTAAATGAAGAATACAACGACAACAGGGAAAAGCATAGGAGGTGGAGGCAGAGCAATTTGAGTCTTTTGGACCACCCTGTCAAATAAATAGACCATATGGGGTTGTCTCCACAGCTAAAGAAGCAGAAGCAGAGGTGGAATAACAGTTGTCCAAATCTGCACTCACTTGAAAGCACACCAAAAAAAAAATGGTTTCTTTCGGCTGTCCCAAGAGGGAAGAAAAGGATAAAGGTCACACATAACAAAAGAGACAAGCTTCATACATTACTAAGATCTTGTGTGTTTTTGTATCCCTTATGCCTTAGTAATGTAATGTAACCAACAAAGGTCTTGTTCTCACACATATAACCACCTTAGAGGTATTCAAATATGTAATACCAACATAGCTAGCCAAAAGTTGTTACAAAGAATAATAAATTGGGGGGGGGGGGGGGAGGGTTGAGAGGGACCTTAAAAGTTAAAACATCTATGTGTTTATATATAAAAATAAAATGGAATATGTTATTTTATAGCTAGAGAAAGACAAAGAAATCATTCTGAGGCTCTTTTTTGTAGTGGAAATAATAATTAAATGTACAAAGGCTACACAAAGGAAAAGAACTCATATAGAAAAGAGTTGAATGATATACATCTTTATGACAAATGAAAATCTTAAACCAGATATTTTTTTCAATGGCTTAAAATCAAATGGTTCTCAAAATATATATATATATATATATATAGAGAGAGAGAGAGAGAGAGAGAGAGAGAGAGAGAGAGGTGAGGTCTTCTGTTGTTGAACTTTTCAAAAAAGATCACCTTTTGAAGGGGTTTAGCTAAAAACTTTGGTGGAAGAAGGAAAGAAGCTGGGAGTGATGAAGAGAAGAGTAGCAACGGAGGGAGAGAACAAAGAAGAAGGGAAGTGTGTGGGGGCAAAGAGAATAATGTGAGTGTGAATTTATAGAGTAGAAGAAGAAGAGTGAGGGCATATAAGGGTGGTGGGGGGCGTGTCGCTTTTCTATCTGACACAACAATCATGCATATGTAAGCATGTAAGGCGGTTGGTTAGGAGCCTAAAAGATTTTCATGTTTCGATTCTATGATGATCATGTTTATGGTGTCATGTGAATGATTATTTTGAATGGAGTTTTGTGTTTCTGATGTTGTTTCATTGTGTGTGTGTGTGTGTGTGTTGGCAGAAGCAAAAGGGTATAATGGGAATAGAATTTGGGGTAATGGATTAAGAGAGGGACAATAATGGGTCTTCCTTATAAGGCTTCTAAAATGATGGCGGGCTAGGTCATTCCAAGATATGCAATGATGGTTTGGATTGGGTATGTAAAAACCACCATATGTATTCAGCACCCTTTCCTTAGCCCCTTTATCATCAATTACTCTTTTGTTTTTATTTATGCTTCACTTCTTCTATTTTTAGACCCTTCATGATTCTCACTTTTATTTTGCAATTTTCATGTGTTGTGCACTGTTGGCAATAATCATTATTCTCATTGCCGTAATATTATTATTATGGTTATTCCTTTTGTTGAAAAAAAATTGGCGATTTTTGTGCTGTGAGGAAAAGATAATGCCAATTTTTTTTTCTAAACTTGTTATCTTACCTCCACGGCACTACCTTTATTTCCCATAGATATAGAAATTTGTCTTGCACATTTTGGTGGTAAGGAATTTTGTTTCTTAGGTGCAATTCAATATGCCCACGATCGATTATGAATGGTTTGTTGATATTGGTGATAAATATATGTTAACAAACTTACATGTGAAAATCACAAAAGGGGGTGTGAAGGGTGTTATGCATTATGAGTAAGGTTCTTTTAGTACAAGTTGCTTATATATGTGTTACTTGTAGTGGAATACCAAAATGAGGCATGTTTTTAGGTGTGAGTATGAGGTAAATGAAGCGTTTAGAAGTAGTGATGGTATTTTGTTTGACGTGATTATAAGGATGGTAATTATAAATGAAGGCAATATGATGATTAAAACAGTGGGAACTGAGGGTTAGAGGAACAGGAATTTGGATGTGAAGTGGGGCCAGGCAAGCCCCCTATTTCCTAATGGGTTATGAGACATAACGTGAAACATCATTGATGACAGGTAATATTTTCTCATGGGACTCAAATTAGGTTAACCCTCGTGGACCTCGTTCATTTCTCTCCCTTAAGAACCTTGCCTCTCTCAACTTCAACTTTTCACTCTTTTGCCCTTACTTTTTATATGTGCTAATCAAATATTTGAATTCAAGTTTTATATGTGCTTTCATTGCTCTCTCTCTTAAATTCATGATTCCATTTTGCAATATATATCAAAGAAAACTTGCATATAGATATAGTTAGTAAATTAAATCAATATTATCCTTTTTTATTTGTCGTAATTAAAACATTATTCTTTTTTATCCACCACTTAGGAATTTTAAGAAAATATTTATTACTTATTTTTCATTTATATCCTTACTTTTAAAATACATGACTATAATAAAGATGTAACATAAATGAAGAGAGAGAATTACAACACTAAACTGAAGAATTAAATGATGAAATTATGTATTTCAAGATCATTTAATGATTGTTTTAATATGTGTGTCTTTTCAAAATTACGTCATATAAAAGGAATGGAGAGAGTATTAATTATAAGAAAGAAACTACTAAAAATAGTTGCTTTAACTGTTGAAAAGGATTCTAGATACCAAAATGATGGTCAAATCAATTTTTGGAGATCTTATTTAGTACTACATTTGTTCTTATTTATAAGATAATTCATATTAAAGTACATATATTAAGAAAATATATTAATACATTAATTTTAATAAAAAATATTGTAACATTTTAATTTTATCACTATTTAAATTCAAATTATACTTTAATGTTAAATAAACATTTTTCAAAGCAATTGTAAACTTCAGAAAAGACATTAAATATTTTTAAAGTATATGAGTTTTGTCTTATAAATAAGATCACTAAAACATTTTTTTTGTCTTATGGATAGGAATTGAGGGAGTAACAATTATTTTTGAATGACTTAATTAGTAACCATATAATATTTGGATGACCAGTTTGACTATCCCTTCTATGATAAATTATAATATGTTATATAATATTCTTTTTATGCCATGTCATCGTAGGACCAGGTTTAGACACTTGATCAAGTTCAAATAGCTTGGACATTTTAGACATGCAATCATATTGAGACATGTACAACAACTTCAAACAAGCAAACAAATATAGACATGTTAGAAAACATCAAATAGTAGTTGATTTTCCACAACATATAGGCAATTCACTCATGCATAATTTTTTTCCTTATTAAGTTAAAATGATCTTCGACTAGGGTTTTGTTAAAATATTTGCCCATTATTGATTTATATAAATGAACTCGATATCAACAATAACCCTTTACACAGACTCTTTTAAAATGATGCTTGGCACGAGAATGCTAATTGAATTTCTAAAAAGATTGATTGCAAGTGTATTATCCCACAACATAGAAATGCAATTTTCAAAGACGTTGTGGTCTTCTTGTGACATCCCATATCATTTTACATTTATTTTTACCCAATTTATAACTTTTGTAATAAACTTTTCCACGAATGCATAATTTAATTAAATCCTAATTTTCAAGAAATGTTTATTTATATTTAAAATCGGTAAATTATGGAATATATTTAGCTAATTTAAACCCCAAAAACCCTTAAAAAATAAGTAACTTGAAAACCTGAAACAGGAGCCTGACGCTACGCGTGGACCTCAACTCGCAGCTCTGGCGCTACTCGTCCGGATGACGCTACGCGTGAGCTTTAGGTCCGGATGACGCTATGCTGTCACATATTTTAGGCATTTTGGCCAACTTCTAACCTATCAAATTGACCCGTTTTAGGTCCGATTGCCACAAAACTTCATGGGCCATATGATTTCCCCATTCCGGAACTGTTGGCACTGTCCGTTTGCCAAAATTCTAACATATGTACAAGTTACGCGTGAAATGCAGTTTAACCCCTTTATGTGCAAAACTCTTGCATCAAACATCCTAAATGGGTCTCAAATGGCCTAAGGCCAATACATGCAGTTCCTAAATATCTTAAAGGGCCCATGGGTATCCTCCGGGAGTCCTGAAACTCGTCAGATCTCAAAATCACCTAGGCAGTTCCATGAATTCCTATAACTAGCTAAAGGCAAAATCCTCTAAACTTCTTAAATTCATTAGCATAACATTCCATTATGATACACAATCATTATGCCAATCATATGCAATACTTCTTCAATCATACATTCAACAGAACCTGCCCATAATGCATGATTTAATCTATTGTGGCTTCGTGCCATAACTATATTCATTCAGACAGTACCTGGTCATCATGCATGCAGTCTATCTAACGACTCAATGTCACATCATACTCACATTGTCCAAACCATAATCATGTCATACTACGCATATATTCACACTCCCACAGAAATACAGATAAATATATATATATATATATATGTACCAATGGCTCAGTGCTATTAGTCATCCTTTCCACACTAGTCATCACAATCAACTGCAGCCAAACATGTACCACTACAAGTCTAAGAGATGATATATTCACATACGAATATATACAATATACACATCCTGATTTCTTCTGGCATTGCTCCTTGCTCACTTTGCACTGGTCTCCGTAGCATCCGCAACATCCCTTTAATTCATTCACTGTAAAAAAAATGTAAGGGTGAGTATTTATCATAATCAATACAACTAGTTAAATAGAGATGATATCACCTGGAGAATCTCATTCTCCTCCCTTGATTACCGATCCATTAAACGTTCCTCATATGACATCAAACATGCAATGATCTCTCATTATCTTCATAATTTCAGTTTAATTATATTATAATGATCATTTCACAAAATCAAGATCAAAGACACAACTGACTCTCATGGTCATCACATATACATACGCACATCGACACCTAGTATCCGGATACTAACGGATCAGCCACCAGCTAGGAGTCACACCGACATCCCGTGAACTCTACCTGGTTCACCGAGCCACACACTGGCTCCCTACCTCAACCACTGGGTCTCTACCTGGACCATTGGAACCAATAACGAGGGGTATTACCTACCGAATGGCTGTCCACACACTAATCATACACATACAATATACAATCATTATAGAATTTTCGGCATAAAAGCCAACTCTCGGCATAAAAGCCACTTCCTTTAAATATCATGCTATCGTATCACATAATTGGCTATAGACATAACATACTCATACACCTCCATATAACAAATAACATCAATTTCAATTCACTATAATCACACATCATATCTTTCACCCTTTCATCTCATAAAACCTCTTTTTGTTACTATTCACCATTTTCTTATTATCGATCATTTTATTAATCATGCCCATCAAATTCATGATGCAATCATTAACATATTGCAAACCATACATTCTCGAGTAAAATGTTCATATATCTATAATACTTCTATTTCATAATATAAAATTCTATAAAGCTTTAATTAAAGACACTTTGCACACTCCCCTTACCTCACTTTCGACACCCTTTAACTCAATCACCAAGATAAATGCGCCGCAACCACTAAAAAGGTAAGAATTACAAAGAGGTTTAAGGATTTGACCGTTAAAACCTTAATCTAATTTAGGAGAATACTCAGAAATTACTTTTTTGAAGCTTTAAAAGCTTACCACTCTGAAACTGACGAGTTCTCCAAGAAACCCCTTTTTTCGCTAAGCTTCCAACAGCTCGTTCACAACCTATACACATCGAAACTCAAATTTGTCACATAATCCTTCTCTTGAATACCATAAGGGACCCTTTAACTGGGTTAGAATCCTAAAATTTAAGGCTCCCTTATTTTCACAAGAAATAGGCAAAGATAAGAAATCTTTATGGAATTCAAAATTGAAAGATCCCACGCGTTTACCTTAAGCTTCTCACCTCTAATCCATAATCAATTTCAAATTCCACCTTTAATTTGACCTTGATTGAACTCAGAAGAAGAAAAGAGAAAAGAAAAGCTCCAACGCTATTTTTAGACTTCTGTTTCACAGATTGCCACTATGAGGTCTTTATTCTGCCCGCGACGCTGACGCTACGCGTCACCCGGACGCTACGCGTTAGGTCTAAAATTTTACTCTGATGCTACGCGTCAAGCATAAATCAAAAATTCACTCTTAAATCCATATTTACATCACATAATAGCCTTACATTACTAAATCTTCACAATTCTAAATATAAAACATAGGGATGTTACACTTCTAATTGGTATTTTACCCACAACAACTATTGACAACATTCTACAACTAATGTGTACTTTGTTTTTACTGTTGAGAGAGCTATAGTGTATTGCTTTTTACTAGACCAAGACACCAAATTTGCTTCAATGAGATGACATCCTCCATTGGTGATTTTTCTTTCAATTATATCTTTAACATAGTCAGCACCACAGTAACCAATCAATTTAAAATCTTATTGTTTCTTATAAAAAAGACCAAGATGAGAAGATCCAATAGGATATCTATAAATTCTTTTTTACAACTTTTAAATAAGATTCTCTTTGATCACTTTGAAAACATACACAGATCAACACTAGACATAATGTCAAGTCTACTAGCAGTTAAGTAAAGGACAAAGCCAATCATACCTATAAAAAGGGTTTGATCTATCTTTTTATCTTCTTCATCCTTACCTATGATAGATGATGGATGCATTAATGTAGACATCGATTTGACGTCTACCTTGTTGAACTTTTAAAGTAGTTTTTTAGTGTATTTTTGTTAATGAATGTAGACATCTTACTCTTTTTGCGAAGCTTGAAGTTCTAAAAAGAACTCAAGTTCTCTCATCATGTTTATTTCAAACTCACTTTGCATTGACATAGAACAGTCCTTGCAAAGGTATTCATTGGTTGCTCGAAAGATGATATCATCTGCACGGATTTGTACCATGATAAACTTATCTTTTATTCCTTACCTAAAAAGGGTTGTATCAACCTTTCCCCTTGAAAAATTGGTTTTCACTATAAATAAGCTAATCTATCATATCAAGCTATAGAGGCTTCTTTAAGTCCATACTGAGCCTTTTCAGTTTGAAGACATAATCAGAATGTTTTGAATCATCAAAGCTAGGGGCTATCTAACATACACTTCTTCCTCAATAATTCCATTTAGGAATACACTTTTCATGTCCATTTGACACAACTTGACATGATATTGAGCAACATATTCAAGCAGTATTCGTATGACTTTAAGTCTTACTACAAGCGCAAAGGTTTTTTATGAAGTCTATGACTTCCTGTTAATTGTATCCTGGTACAATAAGCCTTGCCTTGTTTCTTGTAACTGCACCATTTTCATTCAACTTGATTCTTTTAGAAACAAGTTCGCAAACATTATTTCTATTGAACTGACTGAGTTCTTCTTGCATTACTAGTATCCAATATTCATCATTCAAGGCTTCTTCAATATTCTTTGGTTCTACTTAAGAGATGAGGGTTATTTCAACTTTTTTGAAGCTTGATCTTGTTTTGACTCTTTTTAAGGATTCTCAAATGATTTGGTTAGCTGGATGATGGGTCTTGTATTTCCATTCTTTAGGTTATTAAACCTTAGATGTTCTTTCAGACGATTTGACATCTCTAGACAGGTCTATTGTCTAGAGAGTTCATTTTTTCATTTTGTCATATGTCTTGTCATTGAAACTCAAACCTGTAAAATTATCTTCAGGTTTGATAGTTCCTTGTCAACGTGATGATTATTATTAAACTTAACATGAATGAATTCTTAAGCAACTTGAGTTCTAGTGTTGAAAATCTTGTATGATTTTACGGTGTCTATATACCCCCAAAAATATACCTTTGTAAACTTTGCAATCTAACTTTCCAAGTTGATCTTTTGTATTTAATATAAAACATTCACAACCAAAAGGATAAAAATATGATTATGTTAGATCTTCTACCTTTCCACAATTTATATAAAGCCTTGTCCATCCCTTGTCTTATCAAGATACAGTTTTATATATAGCAAGCAGTGCTTACTGCTTCAGCTCGAAAGTATTTTTAAAGTGGTCCTTCACATAACATGGTTCTGACCATTTTTTGTAAAATTGTATTCTTCCTTTCAACCATACCATTACGTTGTGGTGTTCTAGGGGCAAAGAAATTATAAGAAATGACATACTTTTCATAAAAGTAACTAAAATCTTGATTTTCAAATTCACCTTCATGGTCACTTTTTATGACTGTGATAAAAAATCCTTTTTTTCCATTTTATACCTTTAAACAGAATATTTTAAAGATAGAGTGAGACTCATGTTTATGGACAAGAAAGTATACCCATGTTATTCTAGTATAGTCATCTAAATGACTAATCCATATCTCTTTCCACCTATACTTTGAAATTGGTTAGTCTAAACAAATTAATACGCAATAGCTCAAGGGGTTTATAAGTTGAGATAACATCTTTATACTTGAAAGAAGGTTTTACTTGTTTTTCCTTTGACAAGCTTCACAAAGAGTTTTCCCTTCACAAGACAGCTTAGGCAAGCCTCTTGCAATCTCCAATTTACTCAGCTTAAGAAGATGGTTGAGCTTAATATGACCAAGCTTTTTATGTCAAAGCCAAGTCTGGTCAATCTTTGAGAATAGAAATGTTACATTTTGATCTTTCAGATCATCCAACTCAATTTTATAAAGTTGTTTGTGTCTAAAAGTGGTAAAAGATACTAGCTTGTCTTTGCTTTGTGCTATATATTTTTATTTGTAAAAAAAAAATCATATCCATTGTCACAAAATTGACTAATGGTCATTAGATTATGTTTCAACCCTTTGACATAGAGTATATTATTAATGCAAGGAAAAATGTTTTACTAATTTTATCGATTCTTGTAATGTAACTTGGATGGTTTCCTCTAAAGGTATCAGTTCCCACCTTTATGAGGCTAGAGATTTAGGAACATAGACATTTTTCCTGTCATGTGTCGTGAGCAACCACTATCTAGTACCATTTTAGGGACCTTTTTCTTCCTACTAAAGATGTCTTCAACAAGAATGATTAAGTGTTTAGGTACCTAGATTTTTTTGGTCCCCGATTTTCTTGGTCTCTTTTGTTAATCATAAAGGATGTTTCCTCTTTTTCTTCTTATGAAAACACTTTGAAGATAGGTGTCTATCTTTCCATAATGAAAACATACAATTTTAGGTTTCGCCTTACTATAATCAAAATCAATATCAGTTTTATCCATGTAAGGTTTATTTATGTTGTTCATGCAGTTCAATTTTCAAATACTAATGTAAACTTAGACAGGTAATTTATAAGCTCATTAACTTTTTGTTGAAGTACTTCAACTTCTTTTTTGTATGAGTTTGACTTACCAAGTTTTCATTCTTCTTTTTAAGTTCTCTAATTTTGTTATCCCTATTCGTTAACGTGAGAATTAGCAATTCAAATTGTTTCTTTAAATTAGAGTGTTTAGAAAACAAGAAACTTAAAATCATTTAGTAAGGTATCAAAGGAAATTTCTATTTTAGATAGTTCAAGATTTACCTCTTTGTCTTCATCTTTAAACATGCTATCTAAGTTTGCCATCAAATATTGAGTTAACTCAATGGCTTTTTCTTCACTTTTAGAGTCGTCGTCTAAGTCATCCCATGTAGCCACCATTCCCTTATTCTTTTCTAACTTCTTTTCCTTTTTTAAGGAGAGGGAAATCTACTTTCATGTGTCCAACTTTCTTGCAATGGAAAAATGTGATGTCAAAATTTGGTGTCATCTTTGACAACTCTTTACCTTTTGAGTTGAAGCTTTTTCCAAGCTTGGTTGATCTGCTCTTTCTTCTCCATATTCTATTGATTCTTTTGGTGATGAAAAAGAATTCATCATCCGATACAAAGTCATCTTCTGAGGAGCCAAATTCTTCTTCATCAATCTTCTAAGCTTTTGAGGGGGGTTACTTCTTTGAAGGACTCAAGTTTGGAAGACTTTAGAGCCAAAGTCTTTGACTGCTTCTTTGGTGCTTTGTTCTTAAGATAAAATCGATGAACTCTTAGAGAACTTAGGAGCTCGTCTAGCTTCATCTTGTTTAGATCCTTTGATTATTGAATGGTTGTAAGCTTTGGTTCCCATCAACTTGGTAGATTATTGAGGATCTTGATGTTGTTTTCTTCAAGAGGATACTCTCTTCCAAAGGATTTTAATTTGTTAATGATCATTTGGAACTTTTCAATGAGACCATCTATGGATTCATTATCTTTCATATTGAAGAACTCATACTACCTGACTAGTTATGTTGTCTTACTTCTCTCTATATTGTTTGTTCCTTCATGAGTAGCCATAAAACTGTCTGACATTTCTTTAGTTGTATCACAACTGTAGATCTTGTTATATTCGCCCTTAGACATAGCAAACATAATGAGATACTTAGCCTTAGCATATAGCTCCTATAGTTTAAGTTACTAATGTGTCCATTCTTCTTCACGGATAGGAATGATTAGAGGGAAAATAAGGATAAGATAATCATTATTATTGATGATCTTTCAGAGGTTCCTTTAATGAGATTTTATGAAAATATTCATCCTATTTTTACAATAGGGACAGTCATCCCCAAAGAAAATAGAAGTTCTATAGAAGGAACATTCTTCATAGAGGAGCTGATTGTTTAAATTTGCCATGGATCTTAGGATCTTTCCTCTAACATGGTTAAGTGCTTAACCAAAAAAGTGAGCTCTGATACCAACTGAAGGTAACACATGTTTACACTAGAAGGGGGTTAAATAGTGTGAATAAAAACTTTGACAATTTTTTTTTCTTAAAGACAACTCTTCAGGCATTTGTGTGAGTTTTCTCAAGACTTAATTAAAACATAAAACTAATTAACAAGAAGTTCATATACTTGTCTGAGTTTTCACAAACATTTAAAAAAAGGATAAGAAAGGTAGCAACAATCATAAAAGCACTTCAAGCACCTGTCTGAATTTTCTTAAAGAGTTAATTGTAAAACATAACAGTTAATTGGCGGTTCAAACCCCTATCTGAGTTTTTTCATAAACTTTAAGATGGGGGATAAAGACAACAACAATGATACGACAATAAAGAGAGAAACAACACACAAGTAGGATATTTTATTGGTTCACCTCTAAACCAAAGTTACGTCTAATATTTGTTTGAGTCAATTGAAGTTTGTATTAGCTGATCACTAAGCAAAGTGCAACCTACACTTTTTTACAAAGATCTCAAATATTCTTTCATAACTTAGTCTCTTCAGACAAAACACATAGGTATTCTTTCTTTACTTACCTTATTTAGGCTAATTGAACAAGTATTTTTTTCTTGACCAAGCCTCTTCAGGCTCTTGCAATCTTCACATAAAAGAAGAGAAATCATAAGTCTTTAGTAAAAATATTAAGAGTGTCTAAGCTTACAAAGATGAACTTCTTGTTTAGGATATGAAGTAAAGTAAAACTTTTTTAACTATTTTACAAGAGAATGAATCAGAATTTATTGCATAACTTGTAGAAAGAAGAGAAGTAGAATGGTGGGTTGTTTTGCATTCTTTGAGTGGCATTCCTTTCATAGGCTTCCTTTGAAATAGATGTTGTGAGACAAAGGGCCTTTTGTCAAATGATGGCTTGACATCTATTTAGAGTTGTTAGAGTGTTCTAGGAAGAATATTTGAACTCTATCAGCATGTGAACATCTTATTTGTTTGACTTTCCAAATTGGTGTATAGCATGGATGCTCCTTTATCCAGGTTATCCTTTGAAGTAATCCTGGTTGGGTAGAAAGTTTGTTTTAAGCCATAACAGTTATAACTTAATAGGGAAGCACAAGCTTTGACTTGTGACTTGTATTAACTGACTTCAGGTGAGATGTTTGAGATGGGTCTAGGTGCTTGAGTTCTATGAATCTTTAGAAGAATACTAGGGAACATGAGTGTCTAAGTTCTACGAGTTCTTAAAACAGCTACTTGAAAGACTGGACGTCTTAAGCTTTAGATAGCTACTTCAAACGTCTTGTTCTTTGGCTTGTGACTTGTATATATTTACAAATAAGCCTTAAACAATCGTGAGACATTAGTACATAAAATAGTCTAATATTTTTATCATAATCAAAATATTTGAAGGGTCCTAAAAACCTTGTATGTTTTTCTAGGGCTTACCATGTTACTCATGTTTAGAGCTGAAAGGAACAAATTTCTTAAAAAAAATACTAATGAGTGCTTTTGAGGGACTCATTAAAAAATTAAAACTAAAAACCTTTCATTTATAAACAATTTTATTGTCAACCCACCCTAATTTCTAAGTAATCTAATATAATTTTTAAGATGAAATTTTTATTTTTATTCATTAAACAATATTCTTAAGATTAATATTGTATCTCATCCCAAAAGTAAATGGTACTCTTTATGTTCCTATTTATAAGATAATTCAGATCAAAACATTTATATTAAGAAAATATATTAACACATTAATTGTTATAAAAAGACATTGTAACATTTGAATTTTACTTTTATTTAAATTCAAATTCTACTTTAATATTAATTAACTTTTTTCCAAAATAAGGGTAGCATGGAAAAAATATTAAATGGACTTTACTTTATAAATAAGACTATGAAAATATTTTTTCTTTGTCTTATGAATACAAATGGAACTAAGAGAAAGAAAGTATTGTGTCAGTGAAATTGGGGTGAGCAAAATCAATATTAACTATTATATTTTTTTAATTTTGATAACTATTTTTATAAAAATTATGAAACTAACCCAGATTCTGTTTATGAAACGTTCATGAAGGAATGTTTACCGGGGATTTGGTTGTGGTGGATATAGTTGAATTGGGGGAATTATGGGTAAAAGAAAGGTTATAGAAATTGATTGGTATGAATATGATTGATAATGATATGGTTAAAGCTATAAGTATTCAAATTGAGATAACATTGGTACGATAAGCACACGGCATAGCAGTGAATCTCGTCAGAAACGAACAATGATGAATAATAATGCTTTGGTTCTCTTCAAAAGCCGTTTTGCTTCAACTCGGCAACGGAATCGCTTACATTTTTTTACATAAATGTGCTCAATGAGTTTGTTTTTGCCATGGCCCACATATGTAACCAGCACTCATCAATACCCATTATCATGTACCATCTCTATAATTACAATTATGCGATATGGTAATCATCAATCTTTTGTTTATATTATTATTATTATTATTATTATTATTATTATTATTATTATTATTTTACCAAGGAGAAAAGAAATAGAAAGAGAGACAGCAGGGTATGATTGTTATGTGAGAAGGAAAGGAGCATCAGCTATCATACATGTGAAGAGGTTGAAATTTCTTCCCGTAGTTACTGGATTATTTTTCTGGGTTCAATGGTGATTTATTAATTCAAAGAACTTGAGACAAGACAAATACAACTTGTTCACACATAGAGCTTAGAGCACAAAACCTTAGGAAAATCCTCCTAGAAATTAGGTTTATTAATCTTTATAATGTATCACTTAGGTTACAATGTGAGCCTATAGGCCGTATTTATACACTTATAAAGTAAAAAAGGGAATCTAGGCCCAAGTCCAGTAAGAGAGATAACCGCCTCTGACAGGATAATGGAAAATCGTTATCTGTTAAAATAAAGGAATGAAGGGATATCATGGGCCCCTCTGACCAGGAGGGAACAGGAGCCCCCTAGTCACGAGCTCTAGGCGTAGAGCCGAGCGAAGTGGCTAAGTGCCAAGGTGAGACACCTCCATGTTGGGTGCTGAGCGAAGATTCATCTTGAGGGTGTATGAGCCGATGTCGAGTGATTAGGCCCGAGCGGATTAGGTAACCAATTTTGAGTAGCTGTATACCAAACGATTTCTGGTCTTGAACTTTTGCTGTTTCTTCGTGATATGATCTGTGTCGTACTTGTCTCATTTGTTATCGTAGTGGGCCTCGTAAAAAAAACTCTTAGGGGAAAACCCAGTGGGAAAAACCCCTCGAGCAGGAAAAAGAGTGCTCCTGTTACATTCAACGCTAATATATTTTACTATTTTGGCAGGCCTCATTTAAACCTCTCGAGGGAAAACCCAGTGGGAAAAACCCCTCAAGTAGGAAAAAAGTGCCTTCGTTACATTTGTCTATGATATACAGAATGATATACTTTCAAGTCGGTATGCCCTGTTACTGATGACATTCCTCACCCAGTGTGGCTTCTCCTATTTGTTTGGTGGAGGTTTATAACTTGATGTAGACCATGCTTCACTTCTCTACATCAATGTCTATGTTTTCTTGGTTCTTCGTCATACGATGTTCTTTTAAGGAAGGGACTCTTGGTTTTGCCACAGGAATTTATAGTCGGAGCGACATGGTACTTGTGTGCTTGAATGTCGGAGCGACATGGTGCTTGCGTGCTTGAATGGATTTTTAAGTTTCGAGAATCACTTTCTGGGTAAGCATTAATTGGAATCAACCCCTCGAACGAGGTTTCCCTAGTGTCAACTAGTAGATTATCGTTGACTCTGAGTAATCGATTTTGAGTGAGTAACTCTGAATGAGTGAGTGAGTCTGAATGAGTAATTGACTCTGAATGAGCAATTTCGGGTGAGGTAGGGCCTGGTCCTGTCACATGGGGAGTTCCGTCGCTTGGAGCCCTCTCGTTCTATTTGGCAAAAACGCGCGCATATTACTTGAGTCTTCTGTTTCTTCAACATATGTGAGTCATTCACTAAGTAAGCGTATGTGACTTAGGTTTTAGCGTATTGGCCTTAACGTTACTGACTGTAAAATGGATGATAACTTGTGCTCCGGCTTATCTTCAAAGTTGCCGAGAGCTCATGCTCAGGCTTATCTTCAAAAATACCAAGGGCCCGTGCTCGGGCTTATCTTCAAGATTACCGAGAGCTCGTGCTCGGGCTTGCCTTCAAGATTGCCGAGAGCTCGTGCTCGGGCTTATCTTCAAAATTGTCGAGAGTTCGTGCTCGGGCTCATATTCAAAATTGCCGAGAGCTCGTGCTCGGGCCTTAGTACTTAAACACCTTTCAGGTTTTCACAATGTATGTGCTGAGGGATCGACTCCGTGCTCGGACTTTTAGTACTTGAACGATTTTCAAGTTTCACAACGTATGTGCCGAGGGATCGACTCCGCGCTCGGACTTTTTGTATTTGCTTCAAAATGTATGCCGAGGGATCGATTTCGCGCTCGGACTTTTCATGATACTTGAACGAATTCAAGCCTTCAAAATGTATGCCGAGGGATTGACTCCGTGCTCGGACTTTTCGTGATACTTGAACGAATTCAAGCCTTCAAAACGTATGCCGAGGGATCGACTCCGCACTCGGACTTTTCATGATACTTGAACGAATTCAAGTCTTCAAAACGTAGACTGAGGGATCGACTCCACGCTCGGACTTTTCGTATACTTGAACGGATTCAAGCCTTCAAATTGTGTGTCGAGGGATCGATTCCGACCTTGAACTTTTCGTAATACTTGAACGGATTTAAGCTTTCAAATCGTGTACCGAGGGATCAACTCCGACCTCGATCTTTTTGTAATACTTGAACGGATTCAAGCCTTCAGATCGTGTGCCGAGGGATCGATTCTGACCTTAGACTTTTCGAAATACTTGAACAGATTCAAGCCTTCAGATCGTGTGCCGATTCTGACCTCGGACTTTTCGTAATACTTGAACGGATTTAAGCCTTCACATCATGTGTCGAGGGATCGATTTCGACCTTGGACTTTTCGTAACACTTGAACAGATTCAAGCCTTCAGATCGTGTACCGAGGGATCAATTCCGACCTCATACTTTTTGTAATACTTAAACAGATTCAAGCCTTCAGATCGTGTACTGAGGGATCAATTCTGACCTCAGACTTTTTATAATACTTGAACGGTTTCAAGCCTTCAGATCATGTGCCGAGGGATCGATTCCAACCTCAGACTTTTCGTAATACTTGAACAGATTCAAGCCTTCAGATCGTGTGTCGAGGATTCCGACCTCGGACTTTTCGTAACACTTGAACAGATTCAAGCTTTCAGATCGTGTACCGAAGGATCAATTTCGACCTCGAACTTTTTGTAATACTTGAACGGTTTCAAGCCTTCAGATCGTGTGCCGAGGGATCAATTCCGACCTTGGACTTTTTGCTATACTTGAACAGTTTTAAGCCTTCAGATCGTATGCTGAGGGATCAATTCTGACCCTGGACTTTTCGTAATACTTGAATGGATTCAAGCCTTCAGATAGTGTGCCGAGGGATCGATTCCGCACCCAGAATTTAGATGTGCTCTGTTTCTTGACCTAACATTTACCACGTAATCTTGGAAATCCAACGTACATGTCTCAGTGTATGTTCTCTTGTCTATTAAGTGGTTTGTAGCTTTGTCTCGACTTATGATAAGGAAGTTGTTATAATAGGCAAGATTTTCAGTGATAAATCTTCAAACATTCTTCAAGTATTCTTCAAACTTTTAATCTTGATGATGAGGTTGATAACAGAGCATAGGAGCCAGTAGAAGAGGGATATCAAAGAGTGCATTGTGTTGGTTCTTTAGTATTTTCAACATCTGTGATGGAGTCGTTGACTCCTGAAAGCCAATTGTAATTCAAGAAACTTCTTTGACAAGGTGATTCATGGCTCTCAGTCATACTTCTTTTACTGACAAATTTTGCAATTGGAGTCGTCAAAAATCAGAATAGCTTGATATGGAACTCGACAAATAATCATCCAATTTTAAGAGTACGACAGAATGAAGGTCTGGATGAAATTTGAAGCTCGTAGAATCATTTGTTTTATCAATGCCTTTTCTGGGAAATCTTGAAGATGGCCTTTTTGAAGGGTTTAATAGAGATGAGGAAATTTTTCGAGAATGCTGGTGCTGAGACGATTTTAAAACCGGTGCTAGACAAGTATGGGCCAATGTCACACGACGGCCACCTAACCATTAACTCAAGAGATCAATTAGTTCACAAATGTCAAACTATGCTTGTTGAGAAACTTCTAAATAAATCTGATTAGAGATACTAGTCTAGAACTTCTTAAGGCGTATTTTGAAGAGAGCGGCTCACCAAAATGTGATGTAATTATCATTGTTATAGCTTTGTCTGCGAAATTAGTGACTCCAACTGTGGCAAACTTTTAAGCTTTAGGCAGTCAAACTTTTAAAACTATTGTCAATTGTAACAGCCCTCATTTTTAATGTTAGGTCCTTGAGACCAGTTGTCTGTATTCTGTGCGAATTTTGTGTGTACTAATGAATGGGCTATGGCCGATTTGATTATATGTCCATTTTAAAGGACTTTTATGAGCATAAGGTAGAGGTTCTGACTTTAATTATGAGATTAATCAAGATAATTAGGATAATGTAATAATGAGTTTAATAACACTTTAATAACACAGATTTATAAAATAAAACATTAAGTGATTTAAATATAAATATTTAAATAACTGTTTTAAATTAATAAAACAGAGTAACTCCTCGGTTTGAGCCCAGAAATTATCGGAGGGATTTGAGTAAATTATTTTTATTCCAAAATGTCCCTCATATTATTTCTAACAACTTTCATGAAGAGCCCAACACCCAATTTTAAATAACCAAGCTTAAAAACGTTGAATTGAATTTACCCGGGTAAGCCAAAATGCGCATCTATACGTATTTTGAGCGTAACATTCTCTCCTGATATTGGATTTGAGTCATTCTTATTCCAAAATCTCTGTATTGAATTTATCTATAACTTTCAAGTTGACCCATTAAGGCTAGTTCACATCCCATAATTCCCAGAAATTAAAACACTACACCAATTTACGTTTTTCTAGAAATAGTTTGCACTAGGTGCAGTATTTTCTTCATAACTCTCTTATATGGCCATGACATTGAATGAGGCCTTCACCAAACGTTTTCTAACATATTTCTCCACAACTTTGATGAAGAAACCAAAGTCCAATTCGTAGCCGATTTGGCCCAAAAACATTATTTGTGCAAGGGACAAAAATCCCGTCACAACCCTGCAACCTTTTAGTATTTGGGCCATATCTCACTCAATTCGCAATTAAAATTTTTGTGCTTTATATGAATTTAAAGAGAACAAAAATTTCTAAAACTTTTCTGTTGAGCCCATTTGCAAATTCGACCCATAAATCATCCTAAACCTTCGAGCATCACTACCCTACATGAGACACCTAGGCTGACATGCATAAACAACCAATAACATGGCTCCACCACTTGGACACTTGTCCCAGCCATGCATAACTCTCCTCCACATTATCTTGAGCTGTTTTTGACACCTTTCTCATGCATAGAACAAGTGTGACACATGCCTATCCACTTGCCCCAGCCGTGTGACTCCTTGGAGGCTAAGGAAATCACATGCAAAATTTTGCTTTCATTTCTCTTGCATTGGTTTTGCTTGGTTCTCTTTTCTCCTTCCAACTTAGAAAAAATTTCAACAGATATTCCCTTCACTTTCTTATATTCCTTTCATCTAAACCATCATCCCCTACCCATCATCATCTATTCCAAATCACCACACCATCCTTCCTATATTCTAAAATTAAGTTATTTCCTTCTCATGATCATATCTCCTTACTAAATCTCCTTCAATCATCAAACTTTTCTTCCCTTATTCACCACCATAATCACGTTAACAACCACCCCTCTAGCATCTATCTTTTTCTTCTTTGATGAAGCAAATCATGGTGATGATCTAGAAGCCAACCTTGGAATCCTTGGCCTTTCTCTTGGAGGACGAAAATCTTGTTGGTAAGGGGGGTACTTTACTTGATTTAGATCCATAAAATTATGCATGCATGGTGAAGTATAAGTGTCCTTAACACTTATACTTTAATATCTCTTTAAAGATCTAAGTTTCTATGGTTTGAATCTTGAGAAATTTTTGTGGAAAAAGATGGATCTTCAAGAGATATTATGGCTACACCATTGTTGTTGTTAGATCCTTTGGATTTTAAAATTTTTATGAAGATTACTAACACTTAAAATTTTATTGCTGCAGATTTTTTATTGTAATCATATTGCATGTAAAGATCTTGTTTGATTATGTACTCTTGGCTTAATGGGTGACTTAGAGTGCGAATAATAAATTTTTTTTAGACAATGTAAAACATTTCCAAAACAATTTTATAACTTATACTAAATTAATGTTGTTGCTGGAAAATTTTGATAACTAGTGAACAACTTGGAAATTTTTTATTTTAAAAGTATAACTTGAAAGAATTAATTTTTATGGTTAAAATTTGAAAACGTACCTTGATCTTAAAATTTTATGAGATGAAAATTAATTTTAATGTAAAATGGTAATTCTGGATTTTATTATTATTATTATTAAGAATAAAAGCAAGTGACTTTTAGTTATAATAATGAAAAATTAGTTTATGACCTTAAGGAAGTAATTTACATGAGTTTTAGAATTAATTCTTGGTGAATATTTAGAATTTTTGTTGCTGCTGTATATTCATATATTTGAGGAATATTTGTGATCATAAAAATATTATGGATGTGATAAATGTTAAAAGAATTAAAAAGGGACCCGAGTTAGGCGCGAACAAAACGTTGAAAATGGTATAAAACATGTTTTGTGGAAAAACGAAAGGAAATGGCAAAACTATTTTGGAGAATTATGTTGTGGCATGAAAGATGAATTTTGAGCATGAGAAAAATATCCAAAGAAGAAAAATTGGTTGGATGAATTTTTGACGCGCGAATTTTCCTTAAAACGTATTTTTACAAACGTTGAAACGACTAACCTTGGCATTTGTTGAAATTTCGTGTAGGGTAATCTTACTTTATTTAGTTAGTATTTTCAAAGTTAAACACTTTTGGCTTTGGAATCACTCAAATCGGAATTTTATAGACAAAATACGACGAAAATAATGTTTTGACAATGAAATGAAAAGTTATTACTTTGTGTATTTACTTTAGAAAAGGGGATTCTTTTATTCTCAATATAGAATTAGGAAAGATACCTTATAAATATTTCATCTATTATTTTAGAAAGATAAAATCAAGTTCTTTAGTTTATTATAAGTAAATACAAAGAAACGACTTTAGTAATCGAAAAATCGAGATAAACTTTTATACCTTATAATTAAGGCAATGTTGAATTTTCTTAAATTATAAGAAACATAGTTGAAATTTTATGTTACCTCTTTTACTTAGATATCTATCATACAAATAAATTATATCTTTTACAGTAGAGAATTTTCTTAATAGGAATTACTAGTAAATAATTTGGAAATTCTCATGTAATGAATATTTAGTAGTATTGAATCTTGAGATTTAGCCCCTACAATATGAAAAGATTTATGGTTAAACATTTATGAGTTTTTAAGGACAAATACACTATATGAAAGTTGTAACACCCAAATTTTTTAAATAAATTTTTCACAAATAAATGAAAATTATAAAACAGAATTTTCAAATTAACATAATAAAGCAGTCGGCATTACATCAACCGGCTCATTTATGTTTACAAATATTTTACAAATCGGTACACATAGGAGCCGGCCAAGGCGACTACAAATAACTATGTGCATTATGTACAATACACACAAATACATAATGCTCCGAACGGCTGAGTGATCTCACACGTCATTGCTGGGTCCTATGTCCACTGTAAAAATAACAACAGTAGGGGGTGAGTATAAACATATCAAATGATAGTTATTGAATAGGAATTAAAGTCCAATTCATAATTATATATTAAATAAACATATCACATAATCTCATAACATCAACCGATCAATTCATCATGTTATTGCTCAATAACATATCAGTACAAACATATGCTCAATCAAATGGATCCATTATTAAGTCTTTTAATTTGTGTTGCAACACTGGCTTCCCGAGCCATAACTCAGCTCTCAGCGGATCCGGCCGTTTTACTGGTACCAAACCGTTTGCCCTCTCATGTGACACAATCACTCCCAGCGACAACGGTAGTGCCACGGGCTAAACCCCGAGCCCCGCTCAAGAGGTTTGCCTTGAGTCTCACCTAAGGTCTTTTGTGGAATCCTCGAAACCACATCATATTTCATATTTGTTCATCATAAAAGCATCCCATGCTTTATCAGTATGCATCCCATGCAATCATATATCATGAAAAATTCATGAAAAACATTCATATCATCATCAATCATATATCAACAACATATTTCCTACTGCATCTCATGCATAGGAGTAATCACAATTCACATATCACATAACAACATCATTTACATATGAACGGAAATATCACAATTATCACAAATATGTATAAATATATTCAGGATTTCTTATTAAATACAATAATATTATCCTGAATCCCTTCATAAACCATGCATTTAAAATGTAACGCTCCCCCTACCTGGAAATAAGGAGTTCCTCAAGCTATACCCAAACACAGCTTACAAATTCTGACTGGAATTTCAGTTCTGAACAGTCCACAGCTTTCTCTCTTAAAGCTCTTATAAACTTTTCACGTTAAAGAGAAGAATGAAGATTGGTCTCCTCTTTTTATTGCTAATTTCCAATAATGATTGGAAAAGAAAAAGATTAAAGGTGATGTTGACACCCACATAATTCCAAGCTAATCTAATAATAGGATTTGACATAATTCGTTCATGAAAAAGACGTGAACGAATAAAGAAGTCTGATATGCGTATATTAAAATATAAGGATAAGACAAGATAATAAAAGAAAAGAGGATAGGACAATAGAGAGGGTCCACCACTTAGCAAAATCAGGAAAGAGAATCTGCTAGAATAGTGACGTGGAAAGCCCCAATAATTGAAGTGATTATTAATTCTGACTCGGTCTCGGTATTCTGGGCATATCTTTCAGAGAGGATTCATTATAGCCTCTGTCCGTTCAGAATTCCTTCATTCGGAAGAAATTCACTCGGAATGGTTGTTGTTCAAGTGGCCTCAATACTCAAGAGGGGGGGGGTGAATTGAGTTATAAAACTTTTGCTTGGAATACCTTTGAAATTGATTTCTATAACCAAGTTTATGAGATTATACAAGTGAAAGCAAGTAAAAATGATATGCAATGCACTACAAGAGGTAAGTATTGCTGAGGCAATTTAGCAAACACTTGGTGTGCAATATTTGAAGTATAACAAGTTAGGCAAGTTCAAGTATGCTCTTCTCAACCAAACAATATCAATCAACAAATATGCAGTATATGAAGGTAAAAGAGTAAGGAAGAGAAGCTTGCAAACCGATATAACGAGTTCCACCCAATCCGGTGTACGTCTCGCCTCTAAGCAACCCACTTAGAGGATTTTCCACTATTGTAGACTAGAGATACAACTTTGAGCAATTGCGGCTTCCTAGTGTCCCACACTCAAGAACCCAATCCTCACAAGTACAAGGGCAACCCACCCAATCTCTCAGTCTCACAATATCCCAAAGGTTGAATCCTCAACCTTTGTAACCACTCAACCTAGAGTGAACAACCACTCAACCTAGAGTGAATAACTTGTGTTTGGTGTTTGTTTACAATCAATACACTCTCTCAATAGAGTAGATATACAAATGAAAAGCTCTCCAAATTCTAACTCTCAAGATGAGAGGATATACAAATGTATTTCAAGATACAAGAAATAGGCTTACAAAGCACAAGATAGAGCTAAGGATTTGTTGCTTCTTGGTTTCTTGTTGGTTGCTTCTTGTGCTTGTGTTCTTCTTCCATTTATAGAGCCATGATAGCAGTTGAGGTGTGCCCTAGTTCATCATAGCCGTTGCACTTAGTGGAAATTTGAAGAATGGTGGAGACATGAGCTGGTTTCCCACTTAAATCTGTTTTTCCACTAGCGTAATCGATTACACCCTCACGTTGTAATCGATTATCTTCAAGTCAGAGACTCACTAATCGATTATTTTACTTCCTCTAATTGATTAGCATCTGTACCTGATGCATTTAATTTGATTTCGCATCTGCCTAATCGATTAGAATGTCTTGCAATCGATTACTTTAATTCCAGTGGCTTCCTAATCGATTGTGTGGCTTCCATAATCGATTAGCCATCATACCTGATGCATTTAGTCCCATTTCTAATTGTTGTAATCGATTAGTCTCAAGTGTATAATCGATTACCTTAATTCCAGTGAGTACCTAATCGATTGTTTAGCTTCTATAATCGATTAGCTTTCATCCTGATGTAATTTCTTCCAAAACAGAAAGCTCCTAATCGATTAGCATAGGTGACCTAATCGATTATCTTCGCTGTTACTCAGCACCTGATTCCATGTCTGTGTTTTTGCATAGGTTTCTTCAAGAGTGCTTGTCATTATCAAAATCTTTGCACATCCTTGGACCTGTTAACATATTCAAAACACATTCTCCCCCTTTTTGATGATGACAACTATGTTCATCTCTTGAGGGTTGTTAGTTTAAACAATTTTAAACTTATCTCTAAATTTATCTCTTTGCAAAAATAACTCTGCTACATTATCTCTTTTTCAGATGGCAGATGACCAATTTCAAAAATCAGAGTTATTACATCCAGCAGCAAATATCTTATCTCCTTTTATCTCTTATCTATTATCTCTTATCTCTTACTAACTCTCCCCCTATCAAAAGGAGTTTGTTAAACAGATATTTTTATCCAAATTTTAAACAAGAGATAAACAAGATGTGAACACATATCAGAGCATATATCAGAGCATCTAACACATTTGAACAAGATATGAACACCTAATATTCTTCTCCCCCTTTGTAATCATCAAAAATAATATGAGTAATGAAAGAGATATAATATGAACTGAAACGAGATAATTTTATTGATGTGAAAATGGGAAATATATAAAGCAAAATTATTCATAATTCAAAAGGAAATGACATAAGCACAACTAAACAAAGGCATAACTAAGGATCTAATTATCCGGGTTGAAGAAGTTTTGAAGATCTCTAGGGGAAGAGAAGAACCTTGAGAAGTCAAGGGGGTTATGAGCTTGAGCAGCAGAGGACCTAGCTCTCTTGACATTTCTAGAGGTAGACATGGTTGGAGAAGGCAAAGAGGAAGATGAAGAGAGATGAGTGGTAGAGAGTTTTTGAGAGGTTTGAGAGGAAGGAGGTAGTGTGAGATGAGAAGATGAAGGAAGGGGTATTTATAGGTGAGAATTAGGTTTAGGAAGGAGGAGAGAGAGTTTAGAAAGGAGTGAAGTGAGTTAAGAGAGGGAGTGGTTCGAGTGTGCCTAGGAAATTACAGTTTTGACTCTTCAGAACGCGTGCTAATCGATTACGAGACAGGTGGTAATCGATTAGATCATTGTTTCTGGGGAATTTCAAACGTTTCATACAGGGGGTAATCGATTAGAGGCTTAGGGTAATCGATTAGTTTAGAAACAGAATCGTCCTAATCGATTGGAGCAATGTGGTAATCGATTATGAAGAAGAGGAAACGTTTTGAACCTGAAACAGAAGCTTTGTAATCGATTGTGGATCAATGATAATCGATTATCTTAGAAACAGAATGATTGTAATCGATTATAGGTAAGTACTAATCGATTATAATGGAAACAGAAGCATAGTAATCGATTGTGAGTAGCCATGTAATCGATTATTGAGTCAAAAACTTCAAATTTTACATGCAGCAAAGTTCCAATCATGAAATGTGATATATACCATGCATCATGCCATTCAACATAGTTCTTATCAAAATATCCTATCATTCAAACACAACTGGACATATCAAGAATGCCTAACTCTCTTCTTATGTGAATGAATTGTTCTCTAGCCAAGGGTTTTGTGAAAATATCAGCTAGTTGCCTAGAAGTTTCTACATGTTCAAGTACACAATCCCCTTTTAACACATGATCTCTAATAAAGTGATGCCTAATCTCAATGTGTTTGGTTCTAGAGTGCATTACTGGATTCTTTGAGATGTTAATAGCACTTGTATTATCGCATTTAAGAGGCACATGGTTTAATACAACTCCAAAATCTAGAAGTTGTTGTCTCATCCAAAGAATTTGAGCACAACAACTACCAGCTGCAACATATTCTGCCTCAGCTGTTGATAGCGCAACACTTACTTGTTTCTTGCTATGCCAAGAAACAAGAGAACTACCAAGCAAGTGACATGTTCCGCTAGTACTTTTCCTATCAAGCTTACATCCTGCAAAGTCCGAATCAGAGTAACCAACTAAAGTACATTCAGCCCCTTTGGGGTACCATAAACCAACATCTTGAGTCCCAACTAGATATTTCATTATCCTTTTTACTGTAGTGAGATGAGATTCCTTAGGACAAGCTTGGTATCTAGCACACATACACACAGCAAACATGATATCCGGTCTACTAGCGGTTAAGTAAAGTAAGGATCCTATCATACCTCTGTATTTTGTGAGTTCAACATCCTTACCTTTCTCATCCTTGTCCAAATAGCATGAAGTGCCCATGGGTGTGGCTATATCATTTGCTTTATCCATATTGAATTTTCTGAGTAGTTCTTTGCAGTACTTAGATTGGTTTATGAATGTGCCTTCATTGGTTTGCTTGATTTGTAGTCCAAGGAAGAAAGTGAGTTCCCCCATCATGGACATTTCAAATTCTTCCTGCATTAGCTTGGCAAACTCTTTGCACATTGAATTATTAGTGGCACCAAAAATTATATCGTCAACATAAATTTGTACTAATAGTATGTTATTCTTATTATGCTTTATAAATAAAGTTGTATCAACCTTCCCTCTTTCAAAATGATTTTCTAAAAGAAATTTGCTTAACCTTTCGTACCAAGCTCTTGGAGCTTGTTTCAAACCATACAAAGCTTTCTTTAATTTGAAAACATGATTTGGAAATTGATGGTTTTCAAAACCTGGAGGTTGATCAACATATACTTCCTCTTGAATGTATCCATTCAAGAAAGCACTTTTAACATCCATTTGGTACAATTTGAAATCTCTACAGCATGCGAAGGCTAATAGTAGTCTAATTGCTTCTAATCTAGCTACGGGTGCATACGTCTCTTCATAATCAATGCCTTCTTCTTGATTATAGCCTTTAGCTACTAGCCTAGCTTTGTTTCTAGTAATTATTCCATTTTCATCCAATTTATTCCTAAAAACCCATTTGGTTCCTATTATTTGGTGATCATTGGGTCTTGGCACAAGCTCCCAAACTTCATTTCTTTCAAATTGATTTAGCTCTTCTTGCATGGCCAACATCCAATGTTCATCAATAATAGCCTCATCTATGTTCTTGGGTTCTATTTGTGATACAAATGCTAGGTGATTACAAGTATTTCTAATAGCATTTCTAGTACTTACACCTTGAGTCATTTCACCTATGACTTTGTCTAAGGGATGATCCTTCAAAGTTACCCATTCTTGTTGTCTCTCAATTTGTGCTGCACCTCCATCATTGTTGACTTCTTCTTCTTTGTCTTGCAAGTTCATTTCTTGGAAAGTACCTACAAGATCATCAACATCTTCATTTCTCGGAGGGTTATGGCTATTTTCATCAAATTTAATATGAATAGATTCCTCAATGGTATTTGTTTGTTTGTTGAAAATTCTATAAGATTTACTTGATTGAGAATATCCTAGGAATATTGCCTCATCAGATTTTGCATCAAACTTTCCTAGATTATCCTTTCCATTGTTGAGCACAAAACATTTACATCCAAAAATATGAAAGTATGCAATGTTGGGTTTTCTACCCTTGTAAAGCTCATAGGGGGTTTTCTTTAAAATAGGCCTTATCAAACATCTATTCATAACATAACACGCGGTGTTTACCGCATCGGCCCAAAAATGTTTTGCAATATTGTTTTCATTTAGCATGGTTCTAGCAAGCTCCACTAAAGATCTATTCTTTCTTTCAACTACTCCATTTTGTTGTGGAGTTCTAGGAGCTGAAAAGTTATGATAATACCATGTTTTTCGCAAAACTTTTCAAAAGATTGATTTTCAAATTCTCCCCCATGATCGGTTCTAATGGATGCAATTTTTTGAGTTTTGCTCATTTTGGATAATCTTTGCAAGTTTCTTGAATGCATGATATGCTTCATTTTTATGAGCAAGAAACAATGTCCATGTATATCTTGAATAGTCATCTACTATAACTAGACCATAGTAATTACCTCCAAAGCTTTTGATTTTGGATGGTCCAAATAAGTCCATGTGCAAAAGTTGTAAAGGCTTTTGAGTGGAAACAATGTTTTTGGATTGAAAAGATGCCTTTACTTGTTTTCCTTTTTGACATGCATCACAAATCTATTTTCAAATTTAAGCTTTGGTAGACCAATTACTAAATCTTTAGAAACAAGTTTGTTCAAGTGGTCTATATGTATATGAGCTATTCTTCTATGCCATAGCCATGTTTCATCCTCTTTTGAAATGAAGCATTGTTCATCATTTGTAGACAAACTATCCATATCAATCATGTAAATATTATCAATTCTTTGGCCTACAAACTTAATTTCCTTATTAGTCTTATGCTCAATTATGCAACAATTTGATTCAAATAGAACTCTATATCCTTTGTCACATAATTGACTTATGCTAAGTAGATTATGTTTGAGGCCTTCAACATACAATACGTCACTTATGGAGGTGGAGGAATTCTTACCAATATTTCCAATGCCTAGGATTCTTCCTTTAGTGTTGTCTCCGTAGGTGACACTTCCTTTCCTTTTGGGAGTGAATGATGTAAATTTGTTTATGTCTCCCGTCATATGCTTTGAACACCCACTATCCAAGTACCAATGGGTGTTGCTTGCCTTGAAGCATACCTACAAAACAAAATCATTTTAGAGAACTAGGTACCCATTTTATGTTGGGTCCTTTTAGGTTAGTTTGTGGGAATGTTCCTTTGGGAACCCACACCTTTCTTAAGACCTTTGGTCCTAGTTTCCTAACACTACACTTATAAGCACTATGTCCTTTGGAACCACAATGATTACATTTCATAAACGGTGAGGAGGATTTGCTTGGTGGTGCAAAGACACTTTTATAGTGTTTCTCCATTTTATGGTTACTATGTTCTTGGTCATATCCTAAACCGGTTTTACTAAACATGCATTTTTGTTGCCCAAGTAGGATATTCAAATTATCTCTTCCATTTGTGAATTTCTCTAGTGTCCTATTTAGGTCTTCAACCTTGGTTTCTAACACAATGCATCTTTTTGCAAAATCACATGGTTTATCCTTAGAGCATGTTTGAACTTTCTCTAGTTCTTCTTTTAAGCTCTCATTTTCTTTACATACTTCCATGAGATGCATTTCAAGGGTATCACTAGTTTTCCTAGATGCTTTGAGTCTACTAGAGACTTTTGTAAACTTATCGTATAATTCTTCAAATGCATCTAACAGCTCATTTTTATCTAAGTCAAGAAGATTTACCTCATTATCTTCTTCTTGATGATTTGCCATTAAGCAAAGATTGGCTTGCTCATTTTCTGAGTCGTCGGAGCTGCTCACATCGTTCTCATCCCAAGCAATATAGGCTCTTCTTCTTCTTTGTTTGTCCTTGCCCTTCTTTTTGAGGTTTGGACAATCGGCTTTGAAGTGCCCTTCCTTGCCACATTCGAAACAACTTGGTGAAGAGGAAGTTTCATTAGAGGTAGGTTTCTTACCTTGGGACTTAAAGTTCTTTTGAAACTTTTTGTTCTTCATGAATCTTCCAAATCTTTTTACGAATAGCCCAAATTCTTCTTCTTCATCTAAGTCACTGCATGATTCTTCCTCATGCATGGAGGTGGCTTTGAGGGCTAAGCCTTTCTTCTTGGTGGATTTCTCCTCTTCCTCGGCTAGCTTCAATGCTTTAAGTTCTTGCTCTTGTTCTTGCAATTTTCCAAAGAGTGTTGCAAGAGACATTTCATTGATGCTAGGAGATTGTTTTATTGTTGTGACAAGAGGTTGTCATTCCCTGCTAAGACTTTTCAAGATTTTGTGCACAAGCTCTTTGTTAGTATATACTTTGCCAAGAGTAATAAGATGGTTGATAATAAGTGTAAACCTTTTCTGCATATCTACAATAGATTCTCCTGAATTTATCCTAAAGCTTTCATATTGGCTAGTCAAGGTACTAATTTTAGAGTCCTTTACATCATTAGTACCTTCATGGGTTACTTGAAGAGTATCCCATATTTCTTTAGCAGTTTGGCATGTCATTATTCTAAAAAATTCATCCTGACCTAAAGACATAGTAATGAGATTTTTGGCCTTATATCCATATTGGACTTTCTTTTCTTCCTCGCTTGTCCATTCATCTATAGGTTTTTCAATATTCTTGCTATCTACAGTATGCATCGGTATATAAGGACCATTTTCAATGGTATTCTATATTCTCAAGTCAATTGATTGAATGAAGATTTTCATTCTTTCTTTCCAAAACGCATACCCTTCCCCATTGAAAGCGGGAGGTCTGTTTATCGCACCACCCTCGGGAAAAACATTTTGAGAACTTGAGGCCATTTAGTCTCTTGAAGTTGTTAAGCTTGATCTACCAAGAGTCAAGCTCTGATACCACTTATTGTTCAAGTGGCCTCAATACTCAAGAGGGGGGGTGAATTGAGTTATAAAACTTTTGCTTGGAATACCTTTGAAATTGATTTCTATAACCAAGTTTATGAGATTATGCAAGTAAAAGCAAGTAAAAATGATATGCAATGCACTACAAGAGGTAAGTATTGCTGAGGCAATTTAGCAAACACTTGGTGTGCAATATTTGAAGTATAACAAGTTAGGCAAGTTCAAGTATGCTCTTCTCAACCAAACAATATCAATCAACAAATATGCAGTATATGAAGGTAAAAGAGTAAGGAAGAGAAGCTTGCAAACCGATATAACGAGTTCCACCCAATCTGGTGTACGTCTCGCCTCTAAGCAACCCACTTAGAGGATTTTCCACTATTGTAGACTAGAGATACAACTTTGAGTAATTGCGGCTTCCTAGTGTCCCACACTCAAGAACCCAATCCTCACAAGTACAAGGGCAACCCACCCAATCTCTCAGTCTCACAATATCCCAAAGGTTGAATCCTCAACCTTTGTAACCACTCAACCTAGAGTGAACAACCACTCAACCTAGAGTGAATAACTTGTGTTTGGTGTTTGTTTACAATCAATACACTCTCTCAATAGAGTAGATATACAAATGAAAAGCTCTCCCAAATTCTAACTCTCAAGATGAGAGGATATACAAATGTATTTCAAGATACAAGAAATAGGCTTACAAAGCACAAGATAGAGCTAAGGATTTGTTGCTTCTTGGTTTCTTGTTGGTTGCTTCTTGTGCTTGTGTTCTTCTTCCATTTATAGAGCCATGATAGCAGTTGAGGTGTGCCCTAGTTCATCATAGCCGTTGCACTTAGTGGAAATTTGAAGAATGGTGGAGACATGAGCTGGTTTCCCACTTAAATCTGTTTTTCCACTAGCGTAATCGATTACACCCTCGCGTTGTAATCGATTATCTTCAAGTCAGAGACTCACTAATCGATTATTTTACTTCCTCTAATCGATTAGCATCTGTACCTGATGCATTTAATTTGATTTCGCATCTGCCTAATCGATTAGAATGTCTTGCAATCGATTACTTTAATTCCAGTGGCTTCCTAATCGATTGTGTGGCTTCCATAATCGATTAGCCATCAAACCTGATGCATTTAGTCCCATTTCTAATTGTTGTAATCGATTAGTCTCAAGTGTATAATCGATTACCTTAATTCCAGTGAGTACCTAATCGATTGTTTAGCTTCCATAATCGATTAGCTTTCATCCTGATGCAATTTCTTCCAAAACAGAAAGCTCCTAATCGATTAGCATAGGTGACCTAATCGATTATCTTCGCTGTTACTCAGCACCTGATTCCATGTCTGTGTTTTTGCATAGGTTTCTTCAAGAGTGCTTGTCATTATCAAAATCTTTGCACATCCTTGGACCTGTTAACATATTCAAAACACAATGGTTTCATCCCATGAAACACTCAGCTTTCCTTCCTCGGAAATGTCCCACACGAAAATATCTCACTCGGGAATACCTTTAGAAATAACTTATTCGATTATATGTATTTTCTGTCTGAGTCAAAGCCTTCATTTACGTCACTCGGAAGTCTTTCATTCAAAATTATTACTCAGAATCGAGGTTCAGTTCTCTCTCAGAATCTTTCCACTTGAAAGGATCACTCGGGGTCAAAGTCAATCTCTATGACGAACCCGAGTACAAGCTCTCAGCAATTCTTTAAAACACCCGAGCACGAATTAGATGAAGGGTTCACCACTCGGGAACTCACTCACTTGGAATATACTCATTCGAAGTTGAAGTCTTTCTGTCCAGAAGCACCTTTCCTGGAAAAGACTCACTCGGTATGTCTCAATCAGTGCCATACCACTCAGAAATGTCATACTCGGAGACACCTCACTCGGAAAGTCACACAACTTGGAGATGCTCCACTCGGAAACAGCTTAACTTCCCTACACTTGGAAGTATCTCAATTTTTTCTACACTCGGAAGTATCTTAACTTCTTACTCTCAAAAGTATTTTAACTTCCTACACTCGAAAGTAGTTCTCTCGATCATGTTTCACTCGGAAATGTAGAACTTAGGAGCGTCTTTGCCCAAAATATGTTTATTCGAAGTCAGAGCCCCCTTTTCACTTGGAATTATATCATTTTCACTTGGAATTCTACACTGATCCTTAATAAATTATTTTCTAACATTCTAAAATTTAGGATATTACAAAAGTTAGGTTCCGTCTAGACTCTAGGTACCCTAAGTAATTGAGAAAAGTACATGGCATTTCGTATTTAGAGTTAAGAAGGGATGTTGGAAAAATCCCCTAGAGCATACAGTGATGGTTACACTGAAGAATCTGCCACACCTCGATACCCGAGGGCAGTCTAGGGAGTATCACTGGAGGCAGGAATTCCAAGTGGCATCGGATTCGCGCCCGTCGCCGGCAGCCCGTAGCAATCTCTGGTATACTTCGACAAGAGGTGTGATTTTCTATGACCGTGGAGTACCCGTTCTGTGGTGATGTGTGATACGTGGTTGGCCATTTAATGATCGGGACTGTGAGTCCCTACCCATTTGTGAAAACTAGAATGAGGAGAACTCCAGTCGCTCTAGTTGGGCAGGGGTGATAAGGGTGGCGGGTTGTGCACATGATTGTTGATATATGAGATTGAGGAATGGAAATTGGACCCCATTGCATATTGGTAATGAGTTATAACTTATAGTAATTGAATCTAACAGATGCATAGCATGCCATCATCATATGACTAATCCTCTGCTTGTTGTTGACAATTATGTATGTGAAGTATTGTATTCTTGTTCTAAGGTAGGCTGTATGTAATCTTCTTTGTAATTTAAAAATTTGAGCCACCCTTGTATGTATATATTATAGGTTGAGAGCTTTGTACTCACCCCCTTTGTTGTTGTGTATGTTGTTTCTCTTTTTCTATGATCATCAGTTGAAGGACAAAGAGAGCATGGGCAGGACTTGGAGTACCTGCAGTAGAGGACGCCAATTCAAAAGTGTCATTGTGTGTATATTTTTGTGTGTGCATTGAGATCATTATAGATTCGACATTTCTGTTATGCTTTTATTTTTTAGAAGTTGTCAGGAGCCTATGAGCTCCGTACTCTTTTAAATACTTTCATGTTGAAAGAATCGATCTATGTAATATATTTATTTTAAATCGTGTACTGATGATCACCATAAAAAAATACTCCTATTTTTAGTGACTCCTTAATTAAGTAGGACGTTCCAGTTGGGAATTTGTCCTAGTTAATCGAGGGTGTCACATTGGTGGTATCAGAGCATTGTCGATTCTTTAAGATTGGGGTGTGGACTGCTAAGGTTCCCTCGTACTCAAAAGAGTTATTTGCGAGATGTTGATACTCACTCAGTAGGATTTGATTATTGTCTATCTATATGGAGCCTTCCGATAAAGGGAGACTCGTTGAATTTTTATTGAACTCTGCTTTTCTTTCAGTCGTCATGGCATACCGAAACAACGCAACGTTGAACGCTCTGTTGGATAGGATGGTGGAAGCTCTGGAACGTCAGGGGGCGAATGCTCCCCAAGCTCCACCGAGGCATGACCAAGGACTTGTCGACTTCCAGAAGAACCATCCTACGCAATTCAAGGGAGGTTTTGATCCTGAAGGAGCTCAACTATGAATTGAGCAGATGGAAAAGATCTTCACAACTATGCGATGTGGGGATAACGACTAGGTGATCTATGCTACTTTCATGCTAGTTGGAGAAGCTAAGCACTGCTGGACTCATGCGAGGGTGAGGATGACTGCTGATGGAGCTGGGATTACTTGGGAACGATTTAAGACTGAATTTCTGGCTAAGTATTTTCTGGAGGACATTAAGAGGCAGAAGGAGCAAGAATTCTTCAATCTGAGGTAAGGATTCATGACAGTAGGAGAGTATGCAGCGAAGTTTGACGAGTTGGCTAGGTGTTATCCTTACTATACTCAGATGAGTGACGCTTCTTGATGCACCAAGTTTGAAGAAGGGCTACGTCAGGATATCCGTCAGGTGATCTGCTGCCAGCAAATTACTCAGTTCACTACTCTGGTGGACAGGTGTCGTATCTATGAGCATACGTCAGCATAGAGATCAAAAGGAACATCTAGTTATGGGCCAGAGCGACGTGCTATTGACAAACAACCTCAAAAAGACTTCAGATCTGGTCAGCCCTATCCCCGACCCAACTTCAGTAGACCTAGTGGATTCACCAGGACCCGTGGTGACCAACCACCTGTGAGATGCTACGAGTATGGAGGACTCCATCTCTTGAAGGACTGGCATAAGAGGAGCTTGACTTGCTATAACTGTGGGAAAACCGGACATAAGAGTAATGTCTGTCCCGAGAAGAACCTGAATTTCCTAAAGAGGGAAGTTAGAGGATAGATAGAACGTCCTGCAGGCTGTGGGAATGGAGGACCGGATGCTAGTGCATCAATTAATAATCCTAGGATAGCAAATCTAAACCGTCAAGGCAGTGGTAATACTCAATAAGGATTGAGGAATGCTACAGTAGGTAGGGGTGGAGGCAATGCTAGAGTCTTCGCCATGAATGAAGCAGAGGTTGCACAAGAGAATGACTTAGTGCAAGGTACATGCTTTATAGGTGACGTGCTTATAAATGTGTTGTATGATTCTGGAGCCATTCACTTGTTTATCTCTGAAGATTGTGTGAAGCATTTACCATTGACACCCTTATCTGGTAAAATGATTGTTGTCACTGCTGCTAATGAACCTACAAGTTATTCTGTTGTGTGTATGAATTGCCCCATCACTATTGATGAAAGGTCCTACCAGGTGGACCTAATTTGTTTACCCCTCATTGATCTGCACATTGTTTTGGGAATGGATTGGCTTGCTGCTAATCACGTTCTAATTGACTGCTACAGTAAATCTATATCCTATGGAGTCGTGACACTTGAGCCTTCTCAGTTCGGGAAGTCTGAGTCTGTTGTTGTTACTCAGGAGGTAACTCCGTTTCAATCAGGAGCGCGAGTGTTTATGGTCCTTGCTAGTACCAAGTGTGAGAAGAAGTTGGAGCCTGATCAGTTTCCAGTTGTTTGAGAATTCCCCGAAGTATTTCCAGAGGATATACCTGGGATACCTCCAGAGAGAGAAATCAAATTTAGCATCGATATTTTACCCGGTACTAAACCAATCTTCATTTCTCCATACCGTATGTCACCAAAGGAATTGGAGGAACTTAAGAAACAAATTGAAGAACTTCTGGAAAAAGGAATGATTCAACCTAGCGTTTCACCATGGGGAGCTCCAATGTTATTAGTAAAGAAGAAGGACGGTAGTATGCGTCTATGTGTGGACTACCGTCAGCTAAATAAGGTCACGATTAAGAATCGATATCCTCTTCCATGCATCAATGATTTGATGGATCAGCTGCGAGGAGCAGTCGTTTTCTCTAAGATTGACTTGAGGTCAGGCTACCATCAGATTCGAGTAAAAAAGAAAGACGTTCCTAAGACAGTGTTTCGTACTCACTACGGTCACTATGAGTACCTCGTCATGCCTTTTGGAGTCACGAATGCACCCGCTGTTTTCATGGATTATATGAACCGCATCTTCCACCTGTACCTCAATAAATTTGTGGTCGTGTTCATCGACGATATTTTAGTGTACTCCAAGAGCGATGAAGAACATAAAGAACACCTTAAGACTGTTCTGAATACGTTACGTGCAAGGAAATTATACGTAAAGATGTCTAAGTGTGAGTTCTGGCTGAGAGAGGTACAATTCTTGGGTCATGTTATTTCAGCAGAAGGTATCGCTGTAGATCCCGCCAAAATTGAAGCAGTGCTACAATGGGAAAGGTCGAAGAGCGTAACCGAAATTCGTAGTTGCTTGGGTCTCATCGGCTATTATCGCCGATTTATCGAAAACTTCTCTCGAATAGCTTCCCCTTTGACCAAGTTGACTCGCAAAGATCAGCCTTTCGTATGGAGCGATAATTGCAAAAGTAGTTTCCTGGAGCTTAGGAAGAAGCTGACTAGCGCGCCATGTAACACCCCTAATTTCATTATTTCTTATTTAAAATAAAATTTCAAAGGAATTTGATTATAGTTCTTTAGAACTTTTTGATTGTTATATAATTTATAATTTTTTTGAATTTTAATATTTTTTTCATTTTTTTGAGAATAACAAAATACCCTTAACCTTTCATCTAATAACCAAAATGCCACTGTCGACATCATCGCTTACTTATTACCTACATCATCGGTTGGTAAATACTTACATCATGAATAGTGACTGGTGGGTAAATACTTACATCATGAATAGTAAAATAAATAATTAAGTAATCTTAAATAGTAAAATTTTCTTCCTATAAATAGATGGCTCATTTACAACATTTCCACACCAAAAATTAGAGAGAGAATCTAGTGAGATAGTGCTTAAGAAATTAGAGGGAAGTAAGCTCTTCTGGTAAAAAGAGATTCTGCCGGAGGTTTAAGGTAATAATATTTTTCTTCTAAATTCTTTTTATGATTATTTAGTTTATTTTTTTAGAACTCTTAAACCATTAATATACTAGTACTATTATGAATAGGTTACTACAGTAAAAATAAATTACCACTGTGTTATTTTTACTATTTATTGTTACTATTCAAAATTTACTATTTACTGTTACTATTCACAATTTACCATTTACTGTTATTATTTAAAATTTATCATTTACCGTTATTATTCAAAATTTATTAGTTGTTGTTACTATTCAAAATTTACTATTTACTGTTACTATTTAAAATTTACTATTTACCGTTACTATTCAAAATTTACTATTTATTGTTATTGTTCACGATTTACCATTTACCACTACTATTCAAAATTTACTATTCATGATTTACTATTTACTGTTACTATTTAAAAAATACTATTGATGATTTACTATTTACTGTTACTATTTACTATTACTATTCATAGTTACTATTTATCATTCTGATAGCAATCTTAATTTTCATCTTATGCTTATACTGAAATAAATTAGTATTAATATTTTGTTAGAACTTGGAGGCGCAGAGCGAATTCACTTTTAGTAGCAAATCAAGGTAAGGGGGTGAGATAAGGATATAATATGAAAATACATAAGAATATTGGGAGGAGTCCCCTACTCCTTTTAAAGATAACAGTATTATTATTTTAAAACAATCACTTTTAACTTAAAATTTATAATAATTGTTATTAATAAATTAAATATCTCGTGTAACTTAATCTGAAATATTTATTCAAGAACTTGAACTATTATAACCTATGCAGATTGGACTGAACCTATGCAAGGACTTGGATTATTATGACCTATATGGACTGAACTAGACTTATGCAAGGATTGGACTATCTTAGACTTATATAGACCTGTACGAGGAATTGACTATATGACTTAAAACAAACTTTATTAATTTAAATAACCATTGGATTTTGAATTATGATATTTATAACTGATGTTTAATTATTTGATTTGATTATGATTGCTAATATTTATTTATGATTGATGATGTTTGATTGTAATTGATAATATTTGATTATGATTGATGATCTTGTAATATGAAGTTTGAGCATATAGCAAGCATGACGGAAAGCTAAAACTCAGTAAGAATTTACTTATCTCCTACTTCCTTATTTACTTATTCATCTTTATTCAAATTACTTTTAAGAAATTTCTTAGATTTCAATAAAATTACATAAGTTTTTAGAAATCTCTTTTTATCTTTTAATATATATGTATATATCTTTACTAAAATTTAGATTTTTAGTTAGTTTATCATAAAGAAAAAGAAAGCTAAATTATTTTATAAAAATAAATTTTTACTAATATTTTAATATATATATATATATATATTATTTTCAAAATGTATAAAAATATTATACAAAATTTTCAAGTACTAAGGTTTTAAAGATTGATAATTCTGAATTCGAGTTTTTAGTAATTGATTTTGAATTAACCTATAGACTTTCTAAAGAAGGTTGTGAAATATATTTAAGGCTTTGAAACTCAAATTATAAGGAGATTTGATTTGTGATTTGAAAAGGAACTGTACTAAAATTCTATGTGTGTATTTGAGAAGTTGAAAAAATACAGTTTACTGGGGTGGCTATGTCGCGATTCGTAGGCCCCGATAATATAATTGAGTTTCTAAAAGCCTTAACCAACTAAATACGCGAGTAGTTCATGCATCATGAATCATCAAAGAGAAACAAAATGATATTTTCTGGGGACGAGTTATAGAAACCGATGATATATTAGAGGAGGCTTAATTGTGAGCCTTGGGATGAAAGGGTATGAAAGGGTGCTTTAGGGGACCTGGGGTAGCTCCCTGGTATCGGGTACTTTCACAATAAAAACCTTCTCAATCTGACTAGTCTCTAAGTGTTTCCATGCCAGTTGAGCTATTCTTGTTATTATTATCTGGAATTATGGAACAGTATAAACTCCTGGTTGGCCCAGTGTAAATTAAAATTTAAGGGCCCGCATATATAGGTAAGTTATGATGAAGATATGGCATATCATTCATACATTCATAATTGATTGTGTATGTGATTGTGATTGATATTATTATACTAGTTTGTGAAAACCCTTTATTGCTTATGTCCCATTTGGGAATATTATATTCTGTTTCTCACTCCTTTCTCTATGTTTTGTTTCATATGTTTTAAATTAATGGTTCGTACAGAGGGAAGGATTGAAGAACATCGACAATATATATAGCACGTTCTAGAAAGGGAGCTCGGTATAAATACCGTGGTCCAATGAATAAATAATGTCATTAGGCAACTGCTCTTGGGCCATGGAGTTTTCTCTCTTTCTAATAATGTTTAATATCTATTTTATTTGGATGAATGTAAAACTACTTTATAAATTTTAATGATATTCATGAGGTATTTTAGAAATATTGTATGTAATTTATTCTGATAGTTTCTTTTTAACAATTATATCTTTAAAAAAAATTTACAATTTTTTTTAGAAATTATTAAGATGTAACAGAGGGTGTTACACGCCAGTTCCAATCTTGCCCAATCCTGCTAAACTATATGAAGTATACTATGATGCATCAGGACAGGGATTGGGATGTGTGTTGATGCAAGAAAGGAAAGTAGTGGCTTACGCGTCTCATCAGTTGAGACCCCATGAAGTAAATTATCCAACGCACAATTTAGAGTTAGTCGCGGTTGTTTTCGCCTTGAAAATCTGGAGGCACTATTTGTACAGGACTAGGTTCGAAGTTTTCAGCGACCCCAAGAGCTTGAAATACCTTTTCGATCAGAAGGAGTTTAACATGAGGCAACGACGATGGATGAAGTTTATTAAAGATTATGACTTTGAGCTTCATTATCATCCGGGAAAGGCAAACATAGTAGTGGATGCGCTCAGTAGGAAGGCATTGCATTTGCCCTACATGATGGCTAAGGAGTTTGAGCTAGTGGAATAGTTCCGCGATTTGAATCTCGATGTGTTGCCCAGAGCAGGAAGTCTAATGGTTGGAATGTTAAAAGTCTCCAATGAGTTCTTGAATCAAGTTAAGGAAGCCCAGTTGACGGATGAGACTCTACAGAAGCAACTTGAAAAAGCAAACTCTGGGGAATTTATACGAGATAGCAAGGAGTAATTAGGTACAATGAGTGATTATGTGTACGTGAAAATGCTGATTTAAGAAGATCCATCCTTGAGGAAGCTCATAAAAGCAAGTATAGTGTGCACCACGGAGCGACAAAGATGTACCAAGACTTGAAGAAGGTGTTCTGGTGGCAAGGGATGAAGAGGGATGTAACACCCTCAGTTACACCTTAATAAATTATAGAAAAATTTGTAAATTTTTTTTTTAAAAGATATGATTGTTAAAAAGAAACTATCAGAATAAATTACATACATTATTTCTAAAATTCCCCATAAATATTATTAAAACTTTATAAAGTAATTGTACATTCATCCGAAGAAAATAAACATTAAACATTATAAGAAAGAGAAGAAACTCCATGGCCCAGAAATAGTTACTTATTAACATTATTTATTCATTGGACCACGGTATTCATACCGAGCTCCCTTTCTAGAACGTGTTATATTTACTGCCAAGATTCTTCGATCCTTCCCTCTGAACCATCAATTTAGAATATATGAAAGAAAAACACAGAGAAAGGAGTGAGAAACAGAATATAATATTCTCGAATAAGACATAAGCAACAAAGGGTTTTCATAAACTAATATATAATAATATCAATCACAATCACAATCACATACACAATCAATTATGAATGCATGAATGTTATGCAATATCTTCATCATAACTTACCTATATATGTGGGCCCTTAAATTTTAATTTGTACTGGGCCAACCAGGAGTTTACACTGTTCCATAAGTCCGGATAATAATAATATGAACAGCTCAACTGGCATGGAAACACTTAGAGACTAGTCAGATTGAGAAAGTTTTTATTGTGAAAGTACCCGACACTAAGGAGCTACCCCAGGTCCCCTGAAGCACCCTTTCACACCCTCTCATCCCAAGGCTCGAAATTAAGCCTCCTCTAATGTATCCTCGATTTCTATAATCCGTCCCAAACAATATCATTTAATTTCACTTTAATGATTCATGATGCATGAACTACTCGCGTATTTAGTTGGTTAAGGCTTTTAGAAACTCAATTATTAAATACCTTAAAGGTTTACAACATCATTTCAATAAACTGTACATTTTCTTAATTCTTTGAATTTCTGTCCCATAGAAATAAATTTGGTACAGTTTTTAATTCTCGTCAAAATTGAGTTTCCAAGCCTTAAATATCTCAATACTTATAATAGGAAACTTTACATATATTTTTTTTTAAAATTGAATCTTAACAATATCGAATTTAGAAATCTTAATTATTTCCAAATATCTTTAGTTATTAGGTTGAAACAAAATAATTTACTTTTAAAAATTTTATTTTACTTAAAGATAATAATTCTTAAATAAAAAATACTTAAAATTATAAAATTTTTCTTTAATTCAAGAATTAATTAATTTTCATAAAATGAATTCTTTTGAAATAAATACTAGATTTTTAAAGATTAAAAGTAAAATCAATAAAAATAATTTCTAAGAAGAAATAAAAGACTAAAAAAATAAAATAATACTTTTTCTTAGAATTTAAGGAGTAAGGTAAGAAAATTCTTACTGAGTTTTAGCTTTCCGTCATGCTTGCTACATGCTCAAACTCCACATCACAAGATCATCCATCACAATTAACAATCATAAATAATTAACAATCACAAAAATAATCAATCAAAATCAAGTCAATAAAGCATCATTTATAAATATTATAACTCAAAGTCTAATGGTTATTAATATAGTCAATTTGAGTCCTTTTGGTCAATTCTTCGCATAAGTCTATGTAAGTCCATATAATTCAGTCATTGCATAGGTATAGTCCAGTTTATATAGGTTATAAAAGTACAGGTCCTTGCATAGGTATGTTAGAGTTAGTTACATCAAATATTTAATTTAAAATTTATTATAAATTTTAAGTTAAAGAGTTAATATTTTAAAATAATAATATTATTAAATTTAAAAGGAGTAGGGGACTCCTCCTATTATTCTTATGTCTTTTCATATTATATTCTTATCTCACTCCCCCTTACCTTGAATTGTTACCAAAAGAGAGTTTACTTTGCGCCTCCGATTTCTAGAAATATTAATACCAATCTTATTTCAGTATAGGCATAAGATAAAAATTAAGATTACTTCCTAAAGTAAAAATGGTAAATTTTGAATAGTGAATAGTGAATAGTAACAGTAAATAGTAAAACGTAAATAGTAACAGTAAATAGTAAATCATGAATAGTAATGATAAATAGTAAATCATGAATAGTAATGGTAAATAGTAAATCATGAATAGTAACGTTAAATAGTAAAACGTGAATAGTAAAGGTAAATAGTAATATTAAATAGTAATTCACTATTTAAATAGTATTTTACTATTTAGAATAGTAACTTAAAATAATATTATTTTTAGTATAATAATAGATTTCTAAAAATAATATAAAAATAACTCTAAAAAATATAAAAGAGGAGTATTCTTACCTTAGAATTTTAGCAGAACCTTCTCTCAAAAAATTTACTTCTCTCTCTTACTTTCACCACTATCTCACTAGCGCTACTATATTAAGAAAACTTAATCTGAAATTGTGAATTCTAAAGAAGAATTCCTTCGGTATTTATAGGAAAAAATTACTATGCATTCCATTATTTTATTATAAAAGTACTGTGCTTTTTTTGAAATTTTCATTTCTGGTTACTGTGTAACCTTTGAAATTTTCGTTCATGCATAGTGTTTTACATAGTAAATACCGGCTGAATTATTAAGCCAAATAGTAACCTTTCACTCGGTATATTTTAAATATTCAAAATCAGTCCTTTTTGAAATTTAGCGATATTATATCAGTCCTCACTAATTTTATAATAAGTAATATAAAGTTTAAATTTTAAAAATCTAAAATTTTCTGTTAATAAAAATTTATTGATATGTTTCCAATTTTTTAACGATTGGAAAAAATCAAGATTTTTCTCAAACCGATAATTTTTAGATAAGTCTACTTGAAATGGATTTTAGAAAATTTTCTTATAATTTAAATTCACTTTCTTATAAATATTTTTAATTTTAAGTCACTTATATGAATTTAAAATTATTTAAAAAATATTATTTTATTAAAATAATTCAAAAATTCAAAAGAAATTCAAAAAAATCATAAGTAATACGTAGATTAAAAAGTTTTAAAGAACGATAATCTAATTTCTTCAAAATTTTAATATAAAAATAAAAATAGGGGTGTTACAATCGTTGAATATGTCAGTAAATGTTTGACTTGTCAGAAGATAAAGGTAGAGCAACAACGACCGTATGGGACTCTTCAACCTTTAGAAATTCCTGAATGGAAGTGGGACAAGATTGCCATGGATTTTGTATCTGGATTTCCAAGGACTCCAATCGGATGTGATGCAATCTGGGTAGTCGTGGATCGACTTACGAAGACCGCGCACTTCATTCCAATTAATATGAAGTATTCCTTAGAGAAGCTTAAGCAGATCTACATCAGAGAGATAGTTAGATTGCATGGAGTGCCATCTGCTATTGTATCTGATAGAGATCCCCGTTTCACTTCATGTTTCTGGGAAAGTTTGCAACAAGCATTTGGGACCAGATTAAAGCTAAGTTCAGCATATCACCCTAAGACAGATGGTCAGTCTGAGCGTACCATTAGGACTCTTGAGGATCTTCTGAGGATGTGTATGCTTGAGCCCGGTGGAAATTGGCAGGAGTATCTACCGCTTGTGGAATTCACTTACAACAACAGTTACCACACTAGCATCGGGATGGCGCCGTATGAAGCTTTGTATGGAAGAAAGTGTCGCACACCCTTGTGTTGGTTCGAGACAGGAGAGAAGGTTGTAATTGGGCCAGAGGTCATCCAGAAGACCACAGAGCAAATTAAGGGGATTCAAGCAGCAATGAAGACTTCTCAAGATCGTCAGAAAAGCTATTACGACAAGCATAAAAAACCTCTCGAGTTTGAGGAAGGAGACCACGTTTTTCTGCGAGTTACTCCTGTGACGGGAGTAGGAAGAACCTTGAAGACGAAAAAGTTAAGTCCGAAGTATGTAGGACCATATCAAATTCTTGAAAGAATTGGGCCGAGTGCTTATCGCATCGCCCTACCTCCTGAATTGTCCAATCTTTATAATGTCTTTCATGTCTCTCAACTTCGGAAATATGTACCACATTCTGATCATATCCTGAAACCTGATCAGGTTGATCTTAAAGAGAACCTTACTTATAAGGCTGTACCAGTGAATATTTCAGATAGTCGTCTGAAGCAACTAAGAGGGAAGGATGTATCCTTGGTAAAAGTCGTCTGGAGTCAGTTTGATGAAGGAGATGCTACGTGGGAGCTTGAGGAAAAGATGCGAACTCTTTATCCTCATTTGTTTGCTAGCACTAGGTGAAATTTTGGGATAAAATTTCTAAAAGGAGGGGAGAGTGTAACAGCCCTCATTTTTAATGCTAGGTCCTTGAGACCAGTTGTCTGTATTCTGTGTAAATTTTGTGTGTACTGATGAATGGGCTACGACCGATTTGATTATATGTCCGTTTTAAAGGAATTTTGTGAGTATAAGGTAGAGGTTCTGACTTTAATTATGAGATTAATTGAGATAATTAGGATAATATAATAATGTGTTTAATAACACTTTAATAACACAGATTTATAAAATAAAACATTAAGTGATTTAAATTAAATATTTAAATAACTATTTTAAATTAATAAAACAGAGTAACTCCCCGGTTTGAGCCCAGAAATTATCGGAGGGATTTGAGTAAATTATTTTTATTTCAAAACGTCCCTCATATTATTTCTAACAACTTTCATGAAGAGCCCAACACCCAATTTTAAATAACCAAGCTTAAAAACGTTGAATTGAATTTACCCGGGTAAGCCAAAATGCGCATCTATACGTATTTTGAGTGTAACGTTCTCTCCTGATATTGGATTTGAGTCATTCTTATTCCAAAATCTCCGTATTGAATTTATCTAGTACTTTCATGTTGATCACTAAGGCCAGTTTGCATCCCACAATTCCCAGAAATTAAAACACTACACCAATTTACATTTTTCCAGCAACAGTTTGCACTAGGTGCAGTATTTTCTTTATAACTCTCACATATGGCCATGAAATTGAATGAGTCCTTCACAAAAAGTTTCCTAACACATTTCTCCACAACTTTGATGAAGAAACCAAAGTCCAATTCGTAGCTTATTTGGCCTAGAAAAATTATTTGTGCAAGGGACAAAAATCCCATCACAGCCCTGCACCCTTTTAGTATTTGGGCCATATCTCACTAAATTCTCAATGAAAATTTTTGTTCTTTATATGGATTTAAATAGAACAAAAAATTCTAAAACTTTTCTGTTGAGACCATTTGCAAATTCAGCCCATAAACTATCCTAAACCTTCGAGTAAGTCACTGCCCTGCATGAGAGACCTAGGCTAACATGCATAAACAACCAATAACATGGCTCCACCACTTGGACACTTGTCCCAGCCATGCATAACTCTCCTCCACATCATCTTCATCTGTTGTTGACACCTTTCTCATGCATGGAACAAGTGTGACACATTCCTATCCACTTGCTCCAGCCGTGAGACTCCTTGGAGGGTAAGGAAATCACATGCAAAATTTTGCTTTCATTTCTCTTGCATTGGTTTTGCTTGGTTCTCTTTTCTCCTTCCAACTTAGAAAAAATCCTAGCAGCTATTATCTTCACTTTCTCATATTCTTTTCATCTAAACCATCATCCCCTACCCATCATCATCTATTCCAAATCACCACACCATCCCTCCTACATTCTAAAATTAACTTATTTCCTTCTCATGATCATATCTCCTTACTAAATCTCCTTTAAATAGCAAACTTTTCTTCCCTTATTCACCACCATAATCACGTTAACAACCACCCCTCTAGCATCCATCTCTTTCTTCTTTGATGAAGCAAATCATGGTGATGATCTAGAAGCCAACCTTGGAATCCTTTGCCTTTCTCTTGGAGGACGAAAATCTTGTTGGTAAGGGGGGTACTTTGCTTGATTTATATCCATAAAATTATGCATGCATGGTGAAGTATAACTATCCTTAACACTTATACTTTAATATCTTTTTAAAGATCTAAGTTTCTATGGTTTGAATCTTGAGAAATTTTTGTGGAGAAAGATGGATCTTTAAGAGATATTATGGCTACACCATGGTTGTTGTTAGATCCTTTGGATTTTAAAATTTTTATGAAGATTACTAACACTTAAAATTTTATTGCTGCAGATTTTTTATTATAATGATATTGCATGTAAAGATCTTGTTTGATTATGTACTCATGGCTTAATGGGTGACTTAGAGTGTGAATAATATTTTTTTAGACAATGTAAAACATTTCCAAAACAATTTTATAACTTATACTAAATTAATGTTGCTGCTGGAAAATTTTGATAACTAGTGAACAACTTGGAAATTTTTTATTTTAAAAGTATAACTTGAAAGAATTAATTTTTATGGTTAAAATTTGAAAACGTACCTTGATCTTAAAATTTTATGAGATGAAAATTAATTTTAATGTAAAATGGTAATTCTGGATTTTATTATTATTATTATTAAGAATAAAAGCAAGTGACTTTTAGTTATAACAATGAAAAATTAGTTTATGACCTTAATGAAGTAATTTACATAAGTTTTAGAATTAAATCTTGGTGAATATTTTAGAATTTTTGTTGTTGTTGTATATTCATATATCTGAGGAATATTTTTTATCATAAAGATATTATGGATGTGATAAATGTTAAAAGAATTAAAAAGGGACCTGAGTTAGGCGCGAACAAAACGTCAAAAATGGTATAAAACATGTTTTGTGGAAAAACGAAAGGAAATGGCAAAACTATTTTGGAGAATTATGTTGTGGCATGAAAGATGAATTTTGAGCATGAGAAAAATACCCAAAGAATAAAAATTGGTTGGATGAATATTTGACGTACGAATTGTCCTTAAAACGTATTTTTACAAACGTTGAAACGACTAACCATGGCATTTGTTGAAATTTTGTGTAGGGGCTATTTTTTGGACAGATTTTATTTTTAATCTTACTTTATTTAGTTAGTATTTTCAAAGTTAAACACTTTTAGCTTTGGAATCACTCAAATCGGAATTTTATAGACAAAATACGACGAAAATAATGTTTTGACAACGAAATAAAAATTTATTACTTTGTGTATTTACTTTAGAAAAGAGGATTCTTTTATTCTCAATATAGAATTAGGAAAGATACCTTATAAATATTTCATCTATTATTTTAGAAAGATAAAATCAAGTTCTTTAGTTTATTATAAGTAAATATGACGAAACGACTTTAGTAATCAAAAAATCGAGATAAACTTTTATACCTTATAATTAAGGCAACGTTGAATTTTCTTACATTATAAGAAACATAGTTGAAATTTTATGTTACCTCTTTTACTTAGATATCTATCATACAAATAAATTATATCTTTTACAATAGAGAATTTTCTTAAAGGAATTACTAGTAAATAATTTGGAAATTCTCATGTAATGAATATTTAGTAGTATTGAATCTTGAGATTTAGCCCCTACAATATGAAACGATTTATGGTTAGACATTTATGAGTTTTTAAGGACAAATACGCTATATGAAAGTTAGGTTCCGTCTAGACTCTGGGTACCCTAAGTAATTGAGAAAAGTACATGGCATTTCGCATTTAGAGTTAAGGAGGGATGTTGGAAAAATCCCCTAGAGCATACAGTGATGAGTACATTGAAGAATCTGCCACGCCTCGATACCCGAGGGCAGTCTAGGGAGTATCACTGGAGGCGGGAATTCCAAGTGGCATCAGATTCGCGCCTATCGCCGGACAGCCCGTAGCAAACTCTGGTATACTTTGACAAGAGGCTTGATTTTCTATGACCGTGGAGTGCCCGTTCTATGGTGATGTGTGATATATGGTTGGCCATTTGATGATCAGGACTGTGAGTCCCTACCCATTTGTGAAAACCAAAATGAGGAGAACTTTGGTCGCTTTAGTTGGGCAGGGGTGATAAGGGTGGCGAGTTGTGCACATGATAGTTGATATATGAGATTGAGGAATGGAAGCTGGGCCCCATTGCATATTGGTAATGAGTTATAACTTACAGTAATTGAATCTAACACTTGCATAGCATGCCATCATTATATGACTAATCCTCTACTTGTTGTTGACAATTGTGTATGTGAAGTTTTGTATTCTTGTTCTAAGGTAGGTTGTATGTAATCTTTTTTGTAATTTAAAAATTTGAGCCACCCTTGTATGTATATATTATCGGTTTAGAGCTTTTGTACTCACCCCTTTTGTTGTTGTGTATGTTGTTTCTCTTTTTCTATGATCATTAGTTGAAGGACAAGGCGAGCGTGGGCAGGACTTGGAGTACCTGCAGTAGAGGACGCTAGTTTGAAAGTGTCGTTGTGTGTATATTTTTCTGTTTGCATTGACATCATTATAGACTCGACATTTTTGTTATGCTTTTATTTTGTAGAAGTTGTCAGGAGCCTATGAGCTCCGTACTCTTTTAAATACTCTCATTTTGAAAGAATCGATCTATGTAATATATTTATTTTAAATTGTGTGCTGATGATCACCATAAAAAAATACTCTTATTTTTAGTGACTCCTTAATTAAGTAGGACATTCCAGTATGGGAATTTGTCCTAGTTAATTGAGGGTGTCACATCAATCAATATTTGAGGCTAAAGAAAACTGTACAACCAAAAAGGGGATCATACATGATATATATATATATATATATATACGCATAAGATGTAAACGAAATCAAAAAATAAGTGATCTGTTTCGATTAATTTCAGCAAAGACAGTGAGAAGTTTTATACTTATCTTTATAAGACAAGGATGGGCCCTAGTAAAAGTAGAACAGTGGAAATTCAACAGCGAAAGATTCTTTTTTCCATAGAGAAAGATTCTCAATTTTTCCTTGGTAGCGAAAATAAGGTGTGAACGAATTGTCGATTCTGTGCCAGTAAGTGGTGTGTTCTTGTATTTTCCATTGGGTATTTGACTTCTGTGCTTCAGACATTTGTATACTGTAAAGTCGAGAGATTGAAGATGGGTGGAGGTGATGCTGGTACGGAGAGTGACGATTTCGATTGGAACTTATGTCATGATCATAGATCATCCAAATTAAATACCATGTGTTATTGTTATAACAAAATATCAACTGTTTCTTTGAAAGCTATCGCTTCAAATTCACCTGTGAAAATAAGTCATCCAAGCGAGTTAAAAGGTTCTCTTTGGTATTCTCGTTAGCCCTTGGTATCTTCTTCGATCTCTTCGTTATCTTTAAAAAATGTCAAGCTAGCCCTTGGCTTTGGAGACCGTACAAAAGGGGAAGACACATTTGTCATGCCCGTCAGTCCCCCGTTCATGCCTTGTGGACTCAAGGTGTAAAAACTCTCTCCAGAAGAGCATATGTACGTATTGCGTTGAGAGTTTTTTTAGAATTGTTGGTAGTCATCACACTCCAGCTTTTGTCGAGCTTTATCTTGAATGGTTTTAGCTCCGTCTTTTCTGATTGGTTTCAGCTCCATCATTAGGATGAGGTTTAATAGTTTTGTAATGCTATGGGACGGTGTGGGAAACATAAAGCAACCTTTCTGGTCTTCTTCCATGTAGAAGGAATAGAGTGTAATAGATAAGTGCTGGTTATTACTTGAGAGGGAAAGAAGATAGGGATGTGCAATACTGTTGCATAGTGAGGCAGCACACATGTCATATGTATGACCACAAGATGATGTCGTGGCAATCTTCGCACAACATTTGTGTTACAAGATATCAATAATTGATTCTTTATCCATATTAGTGAGTGAAATCTGGGCAATTAATTAACAGGTAGACGACAAATAGAATCTAAAAACTATACACCGTGTTAACATTCATATGAAAACAAAATCTAGTAAATTGATTAGCATTCAGTCGCACGACAATTGGTATATCGCATTAACCAAAGTTGGACCAGGATGGGTATATTACAAACATCTAGAAATTGAATTCTGCATATAAGAAGAATAAGGTTTTCAAAAAATCATGACATGGTGCGAATGATGAATTAACATGGCACTACTTTAAAGACATACATAAGAGAGTAGCTTAACCAAAATGAAGAACAATTATCATGCATTAACAGGGGGCACGGGGCCACTAAAACTTATTTTTTATTTGGAATCTAATCGAATGGGCATATATTGTGTACACCTCGTACATGCATGGGTAATGGGTTTCTCTCCCTTGTATTTTTATTTACGTGCACCGCGCTTATAAATATATATTTCACACCCACCCTGCTCATCACGTTTCACATGGCTACACAAAACACTTATCGTTATTACGTTTTATAGAAAATGCATTGAATAGAATGAGGCTTTTGATCTACTGCAAAACACTGCCACGACTCTACTTTTATATGCGAAGAAACTATTATAAGGGAAGATTTAAGGAGTAAAATAGAAAATCCAATTGATTTTGATGCATTCTTGTTATAATGGTTATCGGCATTTACTAACCTTAATACCTTAATATTTTTCATCTTGTCACGGTTATCAGTAATAGCATATTGAATTCTATCCTATACCGATTAGTGTATAGGGATCGACATGAAATTGTTCCGCCCTACCTCATACATTTGTTGCTATTGTAAAGGAAGAAGCGATGCCCCATAATCTATAATAACGTCCATTATGGGTTATCATGCCTAAGAAGTAAATTGTTGTGCACTACCGCCATAGTGAAATATCAATTTTCCATGTCAACGAGAAAAACTGAGAAAAATTTAGGGAAAATTAAAAGCATAAAGCACTTATCTGTCAAGAGTGTAAGTCACATGGTTAGTTATCGCGATTCTTCAAGCGTTCCGGGGACTGGTTCAACTGGTGGGATTGGTGATGGGGTGGGGGATGATGGGAATGATGTGGGCCGAGATCCCCTTGTGCCTGCAGAACCGACTAGCACCATAGCTTTTTAGGATTAGGGCTCTGAAAACTGAGGTGTAGGATCCGTTTTACCGGACCCATGGTGGGTGCCAAAATGTTCACACACAGAGCTTAAAGCATAAAACCCTAGGAAAATCCTCCTAGGAATTAGGTTTATTAATCTCTATAATGTGTCACTTAGGTTACCATGTGAGCCTATAGGCTGTATTTATACACTTGTAAAGTAAAAAAGGGAATCTAGGCCCAAGTCCAGTAAGAAAGATAACCGCCTCTGACAGGATAATGGAAAATCGTTATCTGTTAAAAAAAGGGGATGAGGGGATATCATGGGCCCCCTATGACCCAGGAGGGAACACAACTTATACAGTGTGATACGTATTTTTTCTAAATCAACTTAAATAGTGAAAACATGTTCACTTAAAATTTTTTTATACAACATGAGGGATTAACTAAATTATATAATTATTTATTCTCCAATTAAAATTATACATATATGAATATTTTTAAAAAGCTTGGAAAAGGTTAATTGTGTCAACTACAACAAACCTTTGATTTTTTTCATAAATTGCTTCATCATTTTTTTTCTTTAGCAATATTGACTCTGTCAAATACCTAAGTTAAGTGCACGTGACTTTAAGGTAAAGAAAAAGAACTGTATGGAATCTAAAAATAGAAAACATAATAGCAGGTAATAACCTATAAATAAAAACAAATAACACAATAAAAAACACAACACAGTAAAAAGAAGACAATAAACAATGGCAACAATGATAGAAGTCAAGGTTGGTTTGGTAGACCGATGATAACAAATGAAGAACATGACACCGTGATAGGGATAAGTAGCAATGAGACGAAGGCAATGCAGATTTAGGTAGTTAATCATGGTTGGGTTGAATGTATTGAGACCTATATTGAGTTTCTAATTTTTGCTTCATAAAAAATATAAAACAAATATTCATGTTATCGAGATATGATTTTATTAAGTCTATGTGTCAAAAGACACGGTCCATGAGGACAAAGTCACAAACATGAACCAAGCAAAGCAATGAGGTGGTGAAAGAATTTTCTCATTCAATCTATCAAGAACTATACAAAAAGAAAGGTTATATATACCAACCAAAAAAAGAGAAAAATGAACAAACTAGTTAATTAACTAAACAACTAAATGTAACTAATTAAAATAATTAATTGTAACTGTTAATTCCCCCATCAAGATGGAATGTATATCCAACATTCCAAGCTTGGAAATGCAGTTATTAAAGGGTCCAGGAGCCAGAGACTTGGTGAAGATATCTGTTGTTTGGTCTTTGGAAGAGATAGATAGAAGATGGATGAAGTTTATCAGCACTTGATCACGAACCAAGTGGCAATCAATCCCAATGTGTTTGGTTCTCTCATGGATAATAGGATTAGTAGCTATGTGGAGAGTATATTAGTTGTCACAAAAACCAATTTTAGGTTTGGAATCGGTTATATTGAAGTCTTTGGGAAAGGAAGTGATCCACAAGGCTTCACAAGTATTAAGAGCCATAACCTTATAACATACTTTAAATGAGGATCTGGAAATGGTAGCTTATTTCTTGGACTTCCAGGTTATGAGAGATGTACTAAGAAAGAAACAAAAACCAGTAATAGATTTTTCAGTATTAGGACAAGCACCTTAATCTAAACCATTAAAACAAGTAAGATTGAAGTCTGAATTGGCAGGGAAAAATAATCCTTTTGCTGGGCTACCTTTTATATATTTCAAAATTCTAAGTGCTACTTAGTGATGAACATTAGAGGGAGTGGCAAGGTACTGGCTGAGTTTGTTGACATCAAAGCTTATGTCAGGCTTGGTGTTGGTCAAGTATATCAAGCTGCCCAATAATCTCCTATAGCCTGTAATATCATGATAATAAGGTTTAAAACCTTGTTGAATCTTGAGAGAGTGGTCCATAGGAGTAAAGCATGGTTTAGAAGCAAGGAGACTTGCATCTTGAAGTAAATTTAGAGCATACTTTCTTTGATACAAACAAATCTCCTTTTTAGATCTGGCCACCTTAAATCCAAGAAAAAACTTAAGGTTTCCAAGATCTTTAATCCCAAACTTCTTGTCCAAAAATGGTTTCATATTTTGAATTTTAGAAAGATCATTTCCTGCCAAAATAAGATCATCCACATATGTTAGGAAAACAATGAAACCTTTTATGGTGTTTGGTGAATAAAGAGTAATCTAACTTGGATTGCACAAAACCATTATCAATAAGTGTCTTAGTAAGTTTCATATTCCATTACCTACTAGCTTGCTTTAGCCCATGTAAGGACTTAGTTAGTTCACATACTAAACTGGAACCTGAGATATACAATCCATCAATTGGCTATATATATATATATATATATATATATATATATATATATATATATACCTTCTTATCAAGATCACCATAGAGAAAAGTAATGTTCACATCCAGTTGATGTAGATGGCATTGGGTAGAAGCAACCAGAGACAGTAAAACTCTAATAGTTGTCATTTTTACCACCGGACTAAAAGTATCCAAAAAATCAATGCCAATTGTTTGAGTGTACCCTTTTGCCACAAGCTTGGTTTTGTGTCTCTCAATGGTACCACATGCTTTGTGTTTCACTTTGAAGACCTACTTGCACCCAATTGGCCTCTTCCTATTAGGAAGTTTAGTAAGGATCCAAGTCTGATTTTTAACCAAAGCCTGCAATTCATCCTGTATAGCATCTCTCTAACAATCATGAGTAATAGCCTTTTGGTATGATTGAGGTTCATAAGTAGAAATTAGATTTAGGGAGTAGTATGTATGTGAAAGAGATAAGGAATTATGAGATAATGAAAAATAGGGTACCTAACATTATTTAAAGATGAAGGTGTATTTGAGGTAATTAGTGTGCAATGATAGTCCCTTAGATAGGTGGGAGGTCTTTTTTCTCTTTGAGAATGTCTAATATATGTTCCTCTTTCTTGATTTTTTTTGGTTCTGATTGCTTTCAGTTTCGATGCAAGGTTATATGTGATTTTCAATAAAGGGTGGAGGAGTGTATGAAGGTAGAGGTTGGTGAGGTGTTAGAGGAAAAAGGTTATCAAAATTTTGTGAGCACTAGGAGATGGGAATAGAAATATTGGGGCTATCAATGCAGGTATTATGAGTTTTGGGGAAAATGTACTCATAAAATTGGACATGCCTTGATATGAATATACCATGACTGTTCAGATTGTATAAAACATAGCCTTTTATTCTTGGTTTAAAACCTAAAAAGACATTTTCTTACTCTATTATCAAGTTTTTTTCTTTGAGGAGCTAAGGTGCTTGCAAAACATAAGCTACCAAAAACTTAAAGGTGAGGCAAGGTTGGTAATCTATTATACAAAATTTGATAAGGTGACTTGTTAGATGGTGACGAAGATGGTATTCTATTTATGAGATGAACAATATGAGAGGAGGCATGAGACCCGAACTATTTGGACAAACCAGACTAAAATAGAAGGGATCTAGTGATAGCTAATATATGTTGGTGTGTTCTCTCAACTAGACCATTTTGTTGTGGTGTTTCAACACAAGACTTTCGGTGAATAGTTTCTTTTACAAACTAGCAAGGTTGAATTCAACTCCACTATCAGTTCTAACAACCTTAATTCTTTTATTGAACTGAGTTTCAACTAAAGACACAAAACCAACAATAAGAACACCCGTTTTAGATTTGTGTTTCATAAGGTATATCCAAGTAAACCTAGTTTTATGTTCAACAATAGTTAAAAAATATTTATGTTTATGTATAGAAGGGGTGGCAATAGGACCCCAGATGTCTAAGTGTACAAGTTCAAACAGCTTATAATATACAATTTTGTTAGGGAATCCCTCAAGGTTAAGCAGTGGTGTGAACACCTATTTCGGTCCGACCCAAATGGAAAGGACACCGGTCCCAAATGTAAATATAACCGGTCCAAATTCCAAAAGAGGGGAACACCAGACCAATTGTTAGAGTCCTTTAATGGCCGATGTCACGGATCTGAAAACGAAAGAACGAGTGAGTCCGGCCCAAGTAAGAAACGACGATCTCGTGGGCGGATTCAGATTGAAAATAGGCACACCGGCTGGTAGTAGATCCGGACTAGGAGGGAGAACACCGCCCCTGTGAACACCTCTTTCAGTCCGGCCTAAATTGTTATAACACCGGATCTGGCCTTAAAACTGGCAACACCGGACAAGGCCCAAATTAACACCGGACCGATGTCGTGCGCCTGACAAAGGAGTAACAGGCCAGTCCGGCCCTAAGGAAAAAGGAATCAGATCAAAAATAGGCACACCGGCTGGTAGTAGATCCGGACTAGGAGGGAGAACATCGCCCCTGTGATTACATTGAAAGACTCAACCGGTGTGAAGACACAGGTAAAGGTTCTTGAGACACCACATCGGATCAGTGGAAACTCCGTCCAACCGATGTCTTTGCTAACCGATGTCACAAATTTGACAATGGATGGATGAGGTCGGAAATTTGTGCATGATGACCTGGAATCGCACTCTCCAAAAATGGCAGACAGGGAGGCGAAAGTGGACAATTAAAAAATGCCATGCTGAAATCCTGCTCCCCACGAACAGTTAATGGCCAGGTTTGCACACCACTACGCGTATGGGTGAGTGGGAATTTTGGCTGTCCCAAACCCTCAGCCCATGACCTCAAGGCCCTATAAATGCCCCAGCCAAAGAAGCTACGGGGGTTGCGTTTTCAAGGGGCTGGCTGGTTGGACTGGCTCTCTTGGCAAGGAAACTCTCCCTAAATTCTCTCTGATTCTTAAAAACCTTCGAAGGATCTTCCAGTTTTTAGTCATCACCAAAGACCTCTAGCCTTAAAAAGCCTAAAGTCCTCCAGTGTTCAAACTGTCCCCCGCACCGAACCTATACCGTCCCTACATCGAACCTACACCGTCCCAGTACTAAATTATTCCCCAGATTCCATACTGTACCTTACCTAGTCATTACCCTTACCAATCCTCAACATCGTCCATACACAGCGCCCAGTCACTCCCTCACCTCGGATTAGCTCCCACCAATATCGGCTACACTCTTCAGTTTTCAGCATTCGTGCCCAACACCGGCCCAGTGCTTCTATCAGCGTGCAAATCCGGAATCAGTCAGACACCGTCACTGCGTTTGACTCACACATCGGTTCTGAGCCCATCACACCGGTTCCACCCTGTTCGTTATTTTTTTTACTTTCAGCCTTTTATTTTCCTGTCAGTTCGCTGTTTGTTGGTTATGTTTGTCTGTGTGCCATAGTTTACACTGTTAATATTTTTGTCCTTTTCCCTAACAAGCACATATAATAAAAATAAGTGATTTTGTATATGTTTTATTTTCCAGTCTAAAAATCCTTTTTTTTCTTTTTTAAAAAAAATATAGTGTCGTACGGGGACACTCCCGTCTACACAACCTCTTTAGGATTCGTACACGTGCGAAGAACTTCGCCTTGTACGAGTTCCCCACCTCAGTGACATCCATCATCATCTCCTAAGTCTTTTCCTAAAAGAAAAACATTCAGAACTATGTAACCCTGATTTCTTGATAATTCAAGAATACGTAGGAGCAGGACTTTAACTCCTGTCGGGCCCACCTTTCTTATTTCCTTTTACTGATTTATTTCCTTGCTTTTTGTGTTTCTTTCGTGTTGTTACTTTTTTTCGTTTCCGTGAAAAATCAATTTAGACGTGACGTCTTGTTGATTTCCCCCTGGTTTTGTCCAAACCTCGCTACAATTCATAGGGAAGGGATACTTAGGACATGACGTCCCGCTTATCTCTTTCCTATCCCTATCCTTTTTACCCGAGGATGTTAATTTAGACGTAATGTCTTATTAGGATTCTCTCACCCTCTTTGTCTCATATCGAAGTCGAGCTTAATTCGGATGAAACGTCCCATTGACCTCGCTTCAACATTCTATGTCTATACAGTTCTCTACTCCACTCTATCATTTTCAAAATAAAAGTAAAAGGGAAGAAACCATGTTTTATTTAAGGCTATTTATATTGTGCTTTCAATCTTGGTACTGTCTTTGATAGGCGATGTAGGGTGCTAATACCTTCCCTACTCGTAACCGACTCCCGAACTTGAATCTCAATTTTTAACCAGTGCTTTACTGAACCTAGTTTTTTCCAATGTTTTTCCTATGGATAAAAACGTTGGTGGCGACTCCCTGTTTCATTCAACCCCTTTTCTCTCTTTCTCGCCGCGCCGTCGCGATCCAGGTTGTGACAGATGACGACTCCGCTGGGGAAACTTAAGAGAGTCAGGCCAGTTTGATTGAAAGCGCATGTTCTTTTTATATAGCCTTTGTTAGCTTGGATTTCTTCCCCCTTGTTTTATTTTCTGTTAATTGTTGTGAATGTTTGTTCTTGTTTTAATTGTATCTTGTTATTTGTTTCATTATCTATGTTTGCATGCTTGTTGAACCCTAGGGTAGAGGACCATGTTACTTTCCTGTAATTATTGAACCCTAGGGTAGACGACTTTGTATATTTGTTCTGTGTTTGTTCTTTGTGCAGAATGGGGTAAGGTAAAAGGTATGGACTGCCCTTTCACACACTACACTCACAAATTACTCGCACACACTTATGAGTGGCGCCCTATACCCGGGCCCCAAATGAAGCTTAAGTTAGGAGAGGTTGGTAACGGAATCGTATGGGATGTACTTCCTATCCGGTGTTCGTGAGAACCTCAACCAGAGTTCGACCTCTCATGATATACGCACCTAGTGGTTCCCCACTGTTGCGTCCCTGTCATGGGTAGGATCTTGGCTCTGGTGACCTTCTAGAAGTCTAGGATAAGCCACCTGGTGTGAAGAGCCACTTTTAGACAAACCATAGGGCCTAGAGAAAACTTTCAACAAAACCCGACCTAGGCCATAAAAGGGCAAACTTTACTTTACCTTACATCATTTTTGCTTTCCCCTTTTATCCAAGAAAATGGATTATCTACCACCCGCAGATTTACTGAGTTATTGGAATAATGACTCGTTTTGAAATACACAGTATTCTTCAGGCGAATAGATAATCCTCTTTTGGTCGTGTACCCTTTGAGTATCTATGGAAATTGACATGGGATTAAACTTAAAAAATAAGGGCTGTAATTGCCCGAAGAAGATGTCCGAGCTAGAGGCTCTCACCTCAGGATGAAAGATTTCTTCTGTCTTTACAATTATCCCATATTAATTTCTATGATTACCATACCTAGTACTTTTGAATGATAAGTTCTAAGGAATGGTCAAAGGATATTCGCCAAAGTCTGTGATTGTTCCCTACAACATTTTCCTTCTTTCTATTTCTGCCTAACATTTTTTCTTCTTTTTTTTTTAAAACAAAAAACAAAAAAAAGACACCAACGTCACGGGTAGGCATCCTTACCAGACCTGACTCTAAAAGAAACTCATGGCTGAGGCAGAAGCTGTTGAAGGAAACTTTAGAACCGAGTTCGATCAGCTGAAAGAGCGAGTCGCGGAGTTAACTAAACTCTTAGAAAAGAAACTTACCGAAGGAGGCTCCTCTGTGGGTGTTGAGGATGCCCAACAACAGCCTGCCACTGCGCCACCTCCCCTTGGTTCTGACCCAGGAAGAACCCAACTCCCTAACACAACGACACCCCCTCTCACCATTCATGTCGGGAGACCTAACCCTGTCATTGAGACCCAGCCACCTTACGGCCAGTCTTACGCACAGCATACATTTGTCGGTCTAGACGGCAACCCAGTACCCTTTCCACTTTATGGCCTACCCCCGGGGTACTATCCCCCACTCGCCAACCAACAAGACGCCCACAACCAGCAAGTGGTAAATCCTCATGCTTCATACCCCACACAACCAAACATGCCACCACTTCACCAAACCCAAAACACGTAAACCCATGACCTACAAGCTCACCAGGCCAAAAACACACAGGTCCATGACCCACAAACCCACCAAATCCAAAACACACAAGCCCCGATGGCCCAGCCAACCTACAACGCCCAAGCCCAAAATACACAAGCCCAGATAACCCAGCCGACTTATGCTGTGGCCCATCCTCAAGGTCCCTCACCAAATACAAGCCTAGTAAACCAGTCCCATGTGTTGCCTCTGTACAACCAGTCATTCGGCTATCCGTATGGATACGGAACCCCTTATGGGACCAACCTCCAAGATACAACCCGTGCGGTCGCAGCTCCTCGAAGGGAAAGGATAGAGATCTTAGAAGAGCGTTTAAGAATGATGGAAGGCGCTGGAGGTTTTGGACTAATAGATGCTTCAGAGCTATGTTTAGTCACAGATGTTGTTCTCCCACCCAAATTCAAGATGCCAGACTTTGACAAGTATCGGGGAATGACTTGTCCTAAGAATCATCTCACGAAGTACTGTCGAAAGATGGCATCTTACTCTTTTAATGACCAACTATTGATCCACTGCTTCCAAGATAGTCTAGCAGGAGCTACTCTTACATGGTATGCTCACCTTGATCGGAACCATATCCATTGTTGGAAGGACCTGGCTGATGCCTTCCTTAGACAATACAAGTATAACATGGATATGGCACCCAACAGGGTTCATTTACAAAATATGGTGAAGAGAGACAATGAAACGTTTAAGGAGTATGCCCAACGATGGAGAGAAACAGCGGCGCAAGTTGATCCCCCATTGTTGGAAAAAGAAATAGTCGCAATGTTTATCGACACACTCCCATCACCTTTCTACGGCAAGATGATTGGTAGTGTTTTAGCCAATTTCTCTGACATCGTGACTATTGGGGAAAGAGTGGAGAGTGGAATACGAACGGGTAAGATCACTCAGGGCTCATCTGGGGCAAACATGACGAGGAAGCCGGCACCTGGGAGAAGGGACGGAGAAACTAATTCCATCTCTTCTAATCAAAAGACGGTTCCGCCGAGACCATTCACTCCTACCATGATTCAAGCTCCCAATCCTTATGTGGCCGCAGCTACTTATGGCCCGACAGCTCATACTCCTCACTTCCGCCCACCCATAGTAAGAGCTCCAATACCGCAACCCATGCCATACCATCACCCACAGCAAGTAGCTCGACCACCCAACTATAATCAGAACCCAAGGAATCCCAACAACGAGCGCGCCCCTGCGCAGTTCGATCCAATTCCCATAACATATGCCGAACTTTTTCCAGTCCTCGTTGAGAGGGGAATGATAGCTCCATGCCCCATGAGGCCGTTGCAACCTCCTTACCCAAGGGGGTATGACCCGAACGCTCATTGTGATTACCATGCAGGGGCGCCAGGGCACTCCACAGAAAATTGCATGGCTTTGAAATATAAAGTGAGAGATTTGATCAAAGCCGAGTGGATTAGTTTTCAAGAAGGAAGCCCTAATGTGACTGTAAATCCCCTGCCTAATCACGAAGGTTCGGGAGTTAATGCCGTGGTGACAGAGGTTGGAAATGGTTTTTGATGATAATGCTGATTTGGGTGGTCGCTTACCCGCCGGGCCGAGAGCTCAATGACTGGGAAGCTGTCAAATTCCCCACGATTTTAAATGGTTCACCAAATTAATTTATCATTTGCCTTAGTGTCTTGTTTATCCCTCTGCTATGCCTAAGGCTTTGAGACTTTCCATGTAATAAAGGCGAAAAAAAACTTGTTTTACCAGTCAATCAATAAATGTGTATCGAAATTCTAAAAAGATTTTTCTCATTCCTTTATCCTTGCTTTCATCCATTGTCTTTATTTGTTTGTTCCTTTTTTTTTTCCTCTCCATTTTTTATTTCTTGCCACAAATCGCTAAAATTGCAGATCCGAAAAAGATCCTCTTGAGACTAATGAAATCACAATCCCATTTTACGACCTCAACTACCCGGTCGATTGTGCTGACGAAGGAGGTAGGGAAACCTACGAGCCACTATCCAAGTTTACAAGATTGTTAGAACAAGAGGATCAAGATGGGTATACCCCTAAGTCAAGAACAATTGAAGGAATCACGGGGGCAACCTATCAGAAGACATGGAATGACAATATGGGCAAGTCCCGAATTAGATAAGTGGTAGGCCAGTCATTTAAGGAAACCTCAACAGTTGAATAGGGGGAAATCGCTTATGTCTATAAATGTAGACACAACTGAGGAAGACTTTGCCAAAAAAAAAAGAAAAAAAAGAAGAAAAAAAAATGAAAAAAATAGAGCCAAGCTCGAAGTCCAATGCACATACCAAGCAGGGAAAGCTGGTTACGTCCAGATCATCAGGCAAGCTGTCATTTTCTGTATTGGGGGAATAAATGTCACTAGACCAAGAACTTGTATTCTTATCATCATCAACACCTCAAAAGGTACGCTATTCCTCATGCTCATGTAACCAAGGAAATAGTCTATCAGATTGAGTTATTGCATCATCAAGGGCATAAAAAACAAAAAAGGGGTGGCAAATAAAAAAATGAAAAAAAATGAAAAATCCAAAAATGAAATCAAAAAAAAAAGAAAAAAAAAGGGCCAAAATGATAACTCAGAGTAATTCTCTCATTGATGCTAAAAGACTCACCAATATTTCCTTGGGTACATGGCATAGGAGTAGAGTCTCCTATTTGAGAAGACATCAGTTCCCCAAAGGATCCAAACTAAATTTGGAAAAGGTTGGGCAGACTCAGCTGGAGTGTGATCAGTTTCAACCCTTTACTGTAAAGGATGCAGCCAAAAATAAGAAGAAGAGAAAAACACAAGAAAAAAGCTCGCTAGGTTGAAAACCTGAAAGGGCGGCCTAGGTAAAAGTTAGAGCAACCCAGTGAGTCGAAAACCTGAAAAGGCTGCTCAGGTAAAATTAGGGTCAAGATTTTGGCAGAGTAGCTAAAGCTCCCAATGCAAAACATGCAAACTGGGGCCATATGGACCATGGTCGAACTACCCTCTCAAAGGCAGAGTTGAACGATGTACTTGAGGTCGTGACGCAGGATTAAGGTTCTCACTAGTCTCAGGAATTCACTGGAGGATCCTTGAACTTTCCTGATCTTGACCTGTCCTATGTAACTTCATTTCATCCCATCTATTTTCCCTATTGTCCGTTCTCTGTATATTGTTTGACATACATGAATAAAGTTCATCCTTTTTCGATACGTGTTATGAATTGCATTGATCTGATAAAACATTGTGTTTTTATAAAAATAAAATGAAAGAATGGTGAACATTTAAAGTCGTGAGGAACGAGACGCTCCCACTACTCGACCTCGTCTTAGACAATCATTATGAAGACTCAGCCAGGCATGCGCTTCAAAGCTATGATCGCCTCTTTGATTCTCCTCTGTCCATGAGTTATCCTAAGGACCGCGGCTTCACAGGACCTACCCAGTTTTTGAATGCATCTTTACACTATTTACCCTTTTTCTGCAGGTTATTGTAACGGACGGTCATGTCAAGCTCTAACGCCTCAATCAAGACCTTTTCCTTAATGGAACCGCAGCTGCCAAAACTAGAATCATTCAAGTTCCCCTTGATCACCAAAGTTGGCACTTCTCAGAACTCCTTCCTCAAATCACCAAAGCTGGCACCTCTCAAAGTCTCCTCCTTAATCGCCAAAGTTGGCACTCCTCAAAACCCTTCCCCAAAACACCAAAGTTGGCACTTCTTGAAGTCTTCTCCTCAACTGCCAAAGCTGACACTTTTCAAACTCCCTTCCGGGGAATCTACTTGATACACTCCAGCAGTCAAGTAAGAAGAACTCTCCCCAAAGAGCCCCAGCACGTTTTTCTCAGTAAATCTATACATACTAGGCGGACCCCAAATTTTACCTTCCCAATCTAGGAGCGATGCTCGAGCCATCAATCCTTCTCCTGTGGAATTACACTTCCCAGACAAATCAAACTGGGGCATCACCCCAGAATCATTTCCTTCTCGCTCAAGGGGCAGCTCCCTGAGGTTTCAAAGCAAATAGTTCAAACTGGGGCATCACCCCAGGATCATTCTCTTACGCCTAAAGAGGCAGTACCCTGAACCATCAATCCTCCTCTAGTAGAAATACATTTCTTAAACAACTTAAACTGGGGCATCTCCCCAGATTCCTTTTGTTCATTCAAGGGGTAGTTCCCCAACAACCTTCAAATCACCTCCAAACTGGAGCATCTCCCCAGATTTCTTTTGTTCTAGCCAATTTCCAAGAATCCCTCCAATCATGTCAAACTGGGGCATCACCCTATGTTTCTCCTTTCTCAATCGAGGAGACGATTCCCCATGTTCCTCCTCTTACCGTCAAGGGGACGATTCCCCAAGATTCTCTAAAATCATGTCGAACCGGGGCATCACCCCATGTTTCTCCGTTCGCAATCAAGGGGGCGATTCCCCATGTCTCTCCTCCTACTGTCACAGGGGATGATTCCCCGAGATTATTTCAAGAACCTTCAAACTGGGGCATCTCCCCAGATTTCTTTTATTCTGGCCTTTCCCCAAGATTCCTTCAAACCATCTCAAACTGGGGGGAATCACCCCAGGATCATGCTCTTTCAGTCAAAGAGCAATTCTTTCAGTCATGTCAAACTGGGGCATCACCCTGAGCCTTTAGGTCCAGTGAGCTAATTTGGACGAGATGTCCTGTTAGCTCCCCCAACCTTTACATTTCCTGCCAACAGTGAGCTAATTCGGACGAGACGTCCTGTTAGCCCCCCAATCTCTTTACCATTCCTGTCGCCGATCAAGGCATCCTTTACTTTCCAGTCGCCTATCAAGGCATCCTTTATTTCCATTCGCCTATTCAGGCATCCTTTACCTTTCCAGTTCGCCTATTCAGGCACCAGTTACTTTCCAGTCGCCTATTCAGGCATCCTTTCCTTTCCATTCGCCTATTCAAGCATCCTCTACCTTTCCCGTTCGCCTATTCAGGCATCCTTTACCTTTCCAGTTCGCCTATTCAGGCACCAGTTACTTTCTAGTTCGCCTATTCAGGCACCAGTTATTTCCCGTTCGCCTATTCAGGCATCCTTTACCTTTCCAGTTCGCCTATTCAGGCACCAGTTACTTTCCAGTCGCCTATTCAGGCATCCTTTCCTTTCCATTTGTCTATTCAGGCACCAGTTACTTTCTAGTCTGCCTATTCAAGCATCTTTTACTTTCAGTCCGCCTATTCTGGCACCATTTACTTCCTATCCGCCTATTCAGGCATCCTTTACTTTCTGCTCACCTATTCAGGCACCTCTTCACTTTTTGTCCGCCTATTCAGGCATCCCTTTACTGTTTGTCCGCCTATTCAGGCATCCCTTTACTGTTTGTCCGCCTATTCAGGCATCCTTTCCTTTCCATTTGTCTATTCAGGCATTCATTTACTCTCTGTCCGCCTATTCAGGCATCCTTTACTTTCCGTCCGCCTATCCAGGCATCCTTTATTTTTCATTCGCCTATTCAGGCATTCCTTTTCTTTTCTGTTCGCCTATTCAGGCCTCCTTCATTTTCCAGTTCGCCTTTTCAGGCACCATTTACTTTTTGTTTGTCTGTTTCTAAAAAAAAAAACGGTGTTGGTCCGATGTTGACACTAGGTGGATGAGGTTCTCTCTATTCCAAGACATGGGAGGTGGTCCAAAGGGCGGTGTCATGACCTCAAATCGAGTAAACTAGGAACCGTGAATTAGGTCACAAGGGACGGTGTCCCAGTGGTTACACCGGTTACTACTTTGGGGCGTAACAAACGGTATCATGAAACCTACCTCGGATAGAATTGGATCCAGGGTTTAAGTTGCTAAGGCCGATGTCACGCACAATACACCGGCCATTCAAAAGGGAACAAAAGTTGAGGACGGGGTGGTCATGATGCACTAATCCGAGGTTCTATACTTTGCAAGGACGATGTCCGGTTGATGGGTCCCATTTATCCCCTACATCGGTGTTCATGTCTTTACTCCCTTTTCACCTCGGAAATACGAAGATTCCGTATTTCTCTTGTGAAAAAGGAGTAAAGAGGGGCATCTGTGAACACCTATTTCAGTCCGACCCAAATGGAAAGGACACCGGTCCCAAATGTAAATATAACCGGTCCAAATTCCAAAAGGGGGGAACACCGGACCAATTGTTAGAGTCCTTTAATGGCCGATGTCGTGGATCTGACAACGAAAGAACGAGTGAGTCTGGCCCAAGTAAGAAACGACGATCTCGTGGGCGGATTCAGATCGAAAATAGGCACACCGGTTGGTAGTAGATCTGGACTAGGAGGGAGAACACCGCCCCTGTGAACACCTCTTTCAGTCCGGCCTAAATTGTTATAACACCGGATCCGGCCTTAAAACTGGCAACACCGGACAAGGCCCAAATTAACACCGGACCGATGTCGTGCGCCTGACAAAGGAGTAACAGGCCAGTCCGGCCCTAAGGAAAAAGGAATCAGATCAAAAATAGGCACACCGGCTGGTAGTAGATCCGGACTAGGAGGGAGAACATCGCCCCTGTGATTACATTGAAAGACTCAACCGGTGTGAAGACACAGGTAAAGGTTCTTGAGACACCACATCAGATCAGTGGAAACTCCGTCCAACCGATGTCTTTGCTAACCGATGTCATAAATTTGACAATGGATGGATGAGGTCGGAAATTTGTGCATGATGACCTGGAATCGCACTCTCCAAAAATGGCAGACAGGGAGGCGAAAGTGGACAATTAAAAAATGCCATGCTGAAATCCTGCTCCCCACGAACAGTTAATGGCCAGGTTTGCACACCACTACGCGTATGGGTGAGTGGGAATTTTGGCTGTCCCAAACCCTCAGCCCATGACCTCAAGGCCCTATAAATGCCCCAGCCAAAGAAGCTACGGGGGTTGCGTTTTCAAGGGGCTGGCTGGTTGGACTGGCTCTCTTGGCAAGGAAACTCTCCCTAAATTCTCTCTGATTCTTAAAAACCTTCGAAGGATCTTCCAGTTTTTAGTCATCACCAAAGACCTCTAGCCTTAAAAAGCCTAAAGTCCTCCAGTGTTCAAACTGTCCCCCGCACCGAACCTACACCGTCCCTACATCGAACCTACACCGTCCCAGTACTAAATTATTCCCCAGATTCCATACTGTACCTTACCTAGTCATTACCCTTACCAATCCTCAACATCGTCCATACACAGCGCCCAGTCACTCCCTCACCTCGGATTAGCTCCCACCAATATCGGCTACACTCTTCAGTTTTCAGCATTCGTGCCCAACACCGGCCCAGTGCTTCTATCAGCGTGCAAATCCGGAATCAGTCAGACACCGTCACTGCGTTTGACTCACACATCGGTTCTGAGCCCATCACACCGGTTCCACCCTGTTCGTTATTTTTTTTACTTTCAGCCTTTTATTTTCCTGTCAGTTCGCTGTTTGTTGGTTATGTTTGTCTGTGTGCCATAGTTTACACTGTTAATATTTTTGTCCTTTTCCCTAACAAGCACATATAATAAAAATAAGTGATTTTGTATATGTTTTATTTTCCAGTCTAAAAATCCTTTTTTTTCTTTTTTAAAAAAAATATAGTGTCGTACGGGGACACTCCCGTCTACACAACCTCTTTAGGATTCGTACACGTGCGAAGAACTTCGCCTTGTACGAGTTCCCCACCTCAGTGACATCCATCATCATCTCCTAAGTCTTTTCCTAAAAGAAAAACATTCAGAACTATGTAACCCTGATTTCTTGATAATTCAAGAATACGTAGGAGCAGGACTTTAACTCCTGTCGGGCCCACCTTTCTTATTTCCTTTTACTGATTTATTTCCTTGCTTTTTGTGTTTCTTTCGTGTTGTTACTTTTTTTCGTTTCCGTGAAAAATCAATTTAGATGTGACGTCTTGTTGATTTCCCCCTGGTTTTGTCCAAACCTCGCTACAATTCATAGGGAAGGGATACTTAGGACAAGACGTCCCGCTTATCTCTTTCATATCCCTATCCTTTTTACCCGAGGATGTTAATTTAGACGTGACGTCTTATTAGCATTCTCTCACCCTCTCTGTCTCATATCGAAGTCGAGCTTAATTCAGACGAAACGTCCCATTGACCTCGCTTCAACATTCTATGTCTGTACAGTTCTCTACTCCACTCTATCATTTTCAAAATAAAAGTAAAAGGGAAGAAACCATGTTTTATTTAAGGCTATTTATATTGTGCTTTCAATCTTGGTACTGTCTTTGATAGGCGATGTAGGGTGCTAATACCTTCCCTACTCGTAACCGACTCCCGAACTTGAATCTCAATTTTTAACCAGTGCTTTACTGAACCTAGTTTTTTCCAATGTTTTTCCTATGGATAAAAACGTTGGTGGCGACTCCCTGTTTCATTCAACCCCTTTTCTCTCTTTCTCGCCGCGCCGTCGCGATCCAGGTTGCGACAAGTGGAAACAAAAAGGATTCCCAAAAAGGAATTGCAAAAACAGATGTCTCAAGGCATTATACAAAATTAAAATTTTCTTTTTAGAGTTCACCTCTTGTAGACGCAAAATGAGTTTCTCAATCGAAGCAATTGTAGCTTCTCCCTTAGGAGTCTACACGAGCACTCCCACTAGAAACTAAATTTCTGAATGCTAGTATGGAAGTTCAAAGAGTAATCCTAATATTTTTTGAGCAGCAGCTTATGAGCATTTCATGCTCTCTATATAGGCTTAGGTCTTAACCTAATGAGCTCTCATTAAACATTGGGTTTTTGACTCATTCTAAATGAGTTAAGACCAATAGTTTTATTTTTAGTCCAACTAAAATAAAACTAATCTCTGGTGGGCTTACTCTGTGTGTGACCCTATAGGTAAAATATCTGATTATATTAATAATAAAATATTTTATTATTAATATAAAATAAGAGCGGCATCTAGCGGTACATCATTATGTCCAAATATTATTTTTCATCGACATGACCTATAAGTGATAATTATTTTATATATTTATTCCTTTTGTCACAATATCTAATTGGGCCTAAGGCATGGTTGTCGTCATCCTTGTATGACCCAATTCATTTTACTTGATACCGGAGTAGACTTTACAGAATAAATATCTAATATTTATTCTTCTTAGCATGGTCATGCATTTCATTAGTCTCACTCCATCAAGTGGCCCATAGATATCACTTATGTCACATAGGAGAGACAAATCTCATCTACATCACTCACATCCCTCTGCATAATATGGTCATTGCCTAATCACAATCTTTATAGTCATCTTATTACGGATGACATTGTATTAAAACAACAAACTCCTTATGTAGGAATTGTAGTGACTTCAGATCAAAGGACTATATACCATTATCATATTGAGAATCGTTTATGACACTCATGTAACGATCCATGCAACGTTCTCATGGTGGCTCTGTCCAGTACAATATTACTGTTAATGTGTACCCATGTGAAGACTTGATATCATATATATCTATGATTTGTAAGATCAAATCATTAGTACATTCACAATTAGTCTTAATGTATTTACACGTCCCCATGTAAATACTTAATTAAAGACATTTTAGGAATAATTCTCATATAACCTATTATTCCAGAATAAATAGGTTTAAAACAATCTTAAAACTAAAAATACTTATTTTATTGATAAGTTAAAATTGATACATTAATAGCTCGTAGTGCATACACCAACAAGTTTTACTATCATTGAAAGGTAATTTCTTCTGTTTTAGCATATGACAGATTTCACAAGGATTATTAGATTTATTACAATCAACCAAGGGAAAATATTTTTGTATCATACATATTCTTTCATGAGAAAAGTGACCTAACCTTAGATGCCACATGTTAACTTTATTATAAGAGTGACAATTATCAATAAATTGGTACTTCACAAGTTGTAGAGAGAAAATATTAATTACATATAAGCCACATTTCAACTTAATTGTATCAATCATCTTCAATGTATTAGAATCCTTTATCTGGCAATCAATTTTAGAAAAGGTTAATTTTCAAGAAAGAGATTTAGTCAATTTAGATATAGAAATAAGATTCAAAGTAAAGGTGGGTATATATAGAATGTAACATCCCAAGTGATTAAATTAATTATTGGTGATATATATAATTAATAAATAAATTTATTTAGATTTAATTTGGGTTTTTCCAAATTATTATAAATTAATTAACAATTATTTAAGGTGATGAAATTTAAATAAATTAATTGAGTGGTAAATTATAAATTTAAATTTAGAATAAAGAGTGATGGTAAATTTATAATCTACCAAAAGGTAAAGGTATAAGTTTTATTAAAAAGGTAATAAAAGAAAATAGAATAAAAGAGAGAAAAGGTGAAAGGACTAAAATACCCTTATGGCATTAAAAATCAACATTCCCATTCTTTCTCTTTCACGAGAACCACGCGAGAGAGAGAAACAGAGTTTCCATTTTCGTGTCCTCCATAATCATGGCTTCTAACCTCTAATTGGAGCTCTATTTTGCGTCAAAAGCTGAAATTGATTGCGTTTGAGATCGTAGTAACGAGTTGGATGTCCGAGCTTCAGGAAGCCGTTAAGCGAAGTAAGAGTCGGAATTGGAACTGGAGCGGTGAATTGTCAAGTCGTTGGGCGCAACCGGCACCGAGAGCAACTAATAGAAGCTTGGAATCGAGGTAAGGGGGTGTCCGTAGTTGTAATAGAATCAAGTATCGACTCTAATCAGGGTTCAAAAGGAAAATAGTGTAATTGATGAAAATTAAGAATTTGGTTATGTTCATGCAATATGAAATAATATGAGAAATTATGTGAATTAATGAATGATAGTATGATATGAAGTATGAATAGGGAATGGTGGTCGTAAAAATATAAGAATTATGATGGTTAGTATATAGTGTATGTGGGGTGGAGTTTGTATAATGATTATGATGATTGTGTTATGATGTTTTCTAGTGGTATGAAACTTGATTGAAAATGTATGATGTGGTTTGGGTCTACGTGGTCGCCCCTTTTATTTAAATGATTGATGTTTTGATGATTATTGATAATATAAAATTATGTGATTGGGTTGGGTCTATGTGGTCGCCCTATTATTTGAAATGTGGAACGGGTTTGTGTGGCCGCCCTGGTGTTTGAAATATGGGTCGGGCCTATGTGACCGCCCTGTGTAATTAAATTGAGGCCTTTGTGTCAATTAATAAAGAGAAAGAGAATTTAAAATGAACTTATGTGGTTTGTATGGTTAGGGACGATCGACAGTATATTTCACCCTTGTTTTTAGCTCCTATGGTCAAGTAGGATCCAGTTAAGCTACCTAGTGGTCAAGTAGGACCTTGTGGTTGAGGTAGAGAGCTAAGCAGGGCTTGGTGGACCAAGTCGGGTTCACGGGGTGTTAAGTAGGACCCCCAGCTAATGGTCAATCCTTTTAGTATCCAAATACTAGCGAGTCATTATATCTTGTTTGAGAGTCGGTTATGCCTTGTATGATTTAAACTCATTTGATGATAAAATGATGATTATTAAATTAAATGACATGTTGAAATTGAATGAACTTATATTGGTGTATATGAGATTTTTGAGAGCCCGATGGGCTTGTAGTGGTGATAATATGATGATGTGTGTTGATGATTATCGATTTAGATGAAGTATTTGAAAGTAAATAAAATTATATTAGCGTGTATGAGATTATGGATAGCTTGATGGGTTGGTGGTGATTTTGACATGATTAAAAATTATTAATATTGAATTCTATATATGCTTGAGTTATTATGGCGAAAAGAATAATGAGAATTAAGGGAAGGAGGTGTAAGTGAATAAGGTTAATGTTTACCCTTTTTCACTATACAGTGAGTTTTATATTAATTATGATTTCCTGCACTCACCCTTGTTGTAGTTGATTTCTTTTTAGTAACTAATGACAGGGAGATCACTGGTGCCCCAGAGGGGAGCACCAAGTAAAGAGTTGATGCCAAGGAAGGGAAAAAAAGACTTTGTAATTATAATGGTGATACTTGTAGCAATTGACATTGTGGTATTGTGTTTAAATACTAGATTTTGTTATGGGAACTATCCTCACACCCTCTTATTTTCTCTATCAATACAAATCTCTTTTTTGATTAGATAGGAACTAATTCTAATCACTTGAGCACAAATTATGGCTTTTGTTGCTTTTGTTTCCAGTGTCGTTGGAAACTTTTTTACCGAGTTAGTTATCAACTGGTTGTAGTTTTTGAGATTTAATTATAAGCATATTTAGACTTGGTTAGTGCTCAAAACAAATAGAGCTAACAATACAACTTGAATACTTTGGAAAAAATACAAGTATCATTATCAAGAAAATATGCAACAAGCTTTCAACTTTTTACTAGTTCTTACTAGATAAACAAGTTTTGGTATATTGAATTCATGGAAGAATTGGACTTTTAGTTTAACCTTGAGTTTAGCTTGTGTGTGTTTCCTTGTATAATACACTGAAATACATTCTTGATATCCATTAGACTATAAAGTGGGTATATGTTCATAACTTCAGAAAGATATGGCTAATAGTTATAGGTATGCAGATTAACTTTGATCAATCAAGTTTTCTCTTGAATAAAAAAGTGATCTTTAAGTTAGCTACAGGAATGACCTGGTAACCTTGTTTATATTTTTGAAATCCATGCTAGTTTCATGGTAAGTTTATGTTATCCAGGTTCTAGTAATATTTTAGAAAGGCAATACAAGTTGTTGAAATCTATATCTCGTCCTCTGTTTTATTTGGTTAAACACCCAAAATTAAGCCATTTTTATCTTATTCATTTGTTATCATCTACAGTATACAATATGTATTGGCACAAATTGAAAACTACATCCAGTATGGAGAAGACGCAAATGTGAATGTTAAGGATTTTGATCCTAAGGGGGATGTTGATTAGCTTATTCACTTGGACACTGCTTGGTATGATTGAAAAGAAAGCTCAGTCTTCATGGCTGACATAACAGTGTATCAAGCTCACATTGTGAATATATAATATCTCATTAGATTGTTTAATGTGAATTGGTGGTGTTTGTGGTAAGAATTTACTCCAAGTGATTGTCGACTGTCACCATTAACAGTTGAGTTTTCAAGTTGTAATTTAGAGGGAAGCATTTCTCAAAACAGAGCATTTTTTTTGTATACAAGTGAAGGCAATGGGAATATAACCAAACCATCTAATCACCAGGCAATTCTAGTGGGGGATGGAACAATGCATTTGACTAGAGATTTGTGATTTAAAGTTTAAACTGATAGAATGGAAAGTGCATTGAAGAATGTTATTGAAAAAGATGATGGAAAGAATTAAGGGTGTTTTGGTCGTGTTTTTTTGGCTGAAAATATACGAGTAGGTAAGAATGAGTAACTTCTAGTTATATTAATGTTTGACCTTAAATATTTCAATTGATGCGTATGGATATTTATTTGATTAAATTGTCTTTTAATCTAAAATAAAAGAATAAGGCAAAGCAGGATAAAAAATAAAACAAAGCAGGAACTTTTAACACCAGTTAAATATTGAAATAGGTGTTAAAAGTGTGGTGTTAAAAGTTGTAATTAACAACGGATAAATGGATAAAATATCTGGTGTTAATAGTCTTGACTTTTAACACTTGTGCATTTAACACCCTCTCAAAATCCGGTGTAAAAAGTCATGCATACATGACATTCCCTATTGGCACCTAACGATGTACGTCACCTAAATCTAACGGACGTTTAACGTTTATTGATGGTAGAGACCCATGTGTCTGACAATGATGGACGTGGGGGACTAACTAGACCAACTTACTAAACTGAGGACCTAAGTGTCCGATGCTACTAGAGACAAAGACTAATTGTGGTGTTTACTCAAAAATAGAATACAAGGGTTTTCGTGATTAAAATTTTTTATAAACCACAAGCGTATTGGTTAAAGAGTAAAATAAAGAAAGTAAATATAATAAAAAAGTAGAAAGTTAATAATGCACTAAATATTTTTTGTGTCTAATATTTTTGCGCCTTAGTGTTGCATTGAGTGTTGTACTGTTGCATCTATGCCATACAAAATAGGAAGTTCATAATAAAATCGTTACATGAAGTGTTTTAACGTGCGCTTCAATACCGACACAAATATAGTATTTTGTGTTTGTGTCTAATTTAGAGTGAGTTTGGAAGAGTTTATAAATGACTTGAAAAGAATTTATAATTTTAAAAGTTATTTTTATTTATTTTAATAAAATATTTAATAGAGCTTATTAAACTAAGTTATTTTTAACTTATTTCAATTAACTTTATGATCAAATTTATTACATAAATTCTTTTCTAAAAGTAAATTATTGTATAAACATTATTCAAACTCATCCTAATTTTTTTTATAAGTCAAATAGAATTATGTGTTTGTTAATGAAATGTCCTGGTATCGGGGTCCAGGACCCGGTGTTGTAGGCTGGTCCCTATACGGTGTGAAATATGTTCTGAGTCAATGAGTTCATCTCGTAACCGGGGTCAAGCTACAGACATTGTACGCTGGCAATGTCAAGCTCCTCACACCGGCCCAACATGTTGAAGGTACTTGCAAAGACACTTTGGCGCTTAAGTTAGTTCGGATTCTATTATTAGAGTGTTAAGTTTGGTACCAGAGCTTACCATTTATGTGAGGTGATTGTGATATTTATAGCAAAGGAGTGTGATGCCATCCCTCATTTTGTGTGCCAAAGTAGGTTCATACATCAGATATAGGACTGACATTTTACAGGTGTGAGTCGGTGTCCTCAATTACTTGTTTTACATTGACTCTGGCCATTAAACAATTCTATTCAGAGTACAGTTATCATGTTTTTGACTCTAGTCAAGGTAGTAGTGTGATAACATCAGTAATCTTAGAAACGATGTGATAGGTCTTTGAGGTCTATACCAAGAGGAACTCTAATCATGCAGAATGGGGCTAGTATCCATTCCGGATCATAAGCCCCCTAGCCTGTTACAGTGACTTAGGAGTTGCTTCAATGGGTTATTCAGTTCCTGCATCATAATGACCAATGTGCAGTTTTTTTAAAGTTTTACAAAAAATTTAAAATTTTACCTTACCGGTGTCTCCTTTATATGGTTAGAGTCATGTGTCATTTTATAGGCAAAGGTTGTGACACGTGTCGCGTACTAATTCATTGCGTCACTCGCAATTCTTTGTGTTGTTAACCGGTATGCGAAGCACCATCATAAATGGGGCACAATCGTTCACGCGACCCTTCGCTCCCCCAGCTTTTCTTATAAAAAGAGGTTCGGAGACCCGTCATTTTCACTTGTTTGCGCATACTGAACTGTTGCTGCTCCGACATTAACTTTGTCCGTTGTGAGAGAAGAAGTCTAGCGTGTACGAAAAGGACGAGCCGCATCACTACAGTAGGTACCTCTATACCGTCCTTACCTTAAAATTTTAAGTTTTGGTTCATAAAGGGGTATGGGAACGATGGCTCAAGCAGTGACTTCGTAAAGGTGTTGTCTAGGGCTCTGTCGATTCAATCTCGGAGAGCTGCGAAAGGGGGAATCATATCGGCTTCATCGCTACATTGATGGAGCTAACTTTAGGTTAGCGCAACATCGGTGGGGGAATCCAGCAACTTGGTGTCCATCACATATGTCAACGTGGGAAGTAGAGGAATTAGACACATCCTCTTACTCCTCCACATCGTCCCCTACATTGTCTAGCTTTGACATGGGTTCTGCTAGTGAGCCCAGCAACAGTGTCAATTTGTATTTATCTGACGATGTGGTTTTTTTACAACTATATACCATTTCTTCAACACATTATTCAACCGATGGCATTTGAGGGTTATTCCGGCATAAACTCGCCCATTGTCACCACCGTTCCTCCTAATACTAATGTGATTACATACCGTATTTCAAATTCAAATAGATTTATAAGTGTGTAAATGTTTTGTTAATTAATATCTCAATTTTTTTTTGGTGAGAATTAAACAAATGTTATAGGAGATTTACAAAAACTTAATTACATAACACCCTTAACCAACCAAGGTAAACAAAAGTTTAGTGAATTGTGCTCATAAGAAACAAACACATGTCATACAAAATTTACAACAATTCACACAATCTAATTAACCAATTAAGCTAAACATCACAAGTCAGTAATTTATATACCTATTCAATGAATATTTATAAAAATATTTATATATTACTCCTTAATAAAATTTTAATATCAATAAAATTTAAACTCACAATTTTATAATCATAAAGTGAATTCAATATTTCTGCGGGAAGCTATTTCTCATATATTTTCTCTATACCCGTATGATAGTTTTTTAAATGATGCCAATTCTGGCAAAACAATCCCTATGATATTTTTTAAAATGATGCCAATTCTGGCAAAACAATCCCTAATGATAGTGTCTGGCACCCACATTAAACTGACCAATCGTAATCTCGATTCATCATATTATTTTTGGTTGACAAAATTTTATGATTCTAGATATGATGTATATAAAGCCAAGTCACTTATGCCATGGGTGGAAAGGTGAGTCAATTTTCTTTTATTTCTTTTTTCTAAGTGCTTGTGTAATTGTGTTCGAAAATAATCATTTAGATTATGATGTTCCATTTGGTGAGTAAATTTTAAATTGACGAATCAATTCCTTCTTTAATTGATCATCACTTAGACACATGTATACTTTCCTGAGAGTAAAATTAAGAAATACATTGAATTGAATGCGTCTTTTTTTTCTTTTTAGTACTTGATTATTATATATGTCCAAGTAAAACAATAATTTTATTGTAAAATATAAGTAAATCTAACTGACTCTAATTCATTAAATATAAAAGTATTATTAAAATGTCTTTATTTAATATTTTATTCGTTTCATATCTATTATTGTTTTAGATTTTTTTCACAAAGCTTCAGAAATTATTAAACGCGTAATTATTTAGACCATAATATATTTATTGATGATACGAAAGAGATATATTAATTATAAAAGAATATAGTTGAAAAAATATATTAATTACACGTTAAACTTTAAAATAATAATAGTTTTGAGATAATAGAAAAAATAATAAAGTCTAAAACAACAATAGATATAAGATGAAGGGAATATACATATTAATTATCAACCGAAAAAGATGGATTGTCTTAACAAGTTCCAATAAAAAAACATTCTAGTAAAAAATCATACATTTTTATAGATGAAATCAATATTATAAAACAATACTAACTCCTTCTTTTTAAAGTTTGACATAGCTTGTTTTAAAACTTGTTGGATTTACATATATGTTTAAAAGATTCATTTTTTATATGAAAAAAAATCCAAAAGCTTTATGGATGGAATAAGGTTTTGTTGGGTTGGTCAAACCTCAATTTTTCCATTTTCATAACTCGTTTCCCCGACTACATATTGATTTGGTCTAGATACCGGTCTAAGGGCAAAAGTGTAATTTCACACGCTTTCAGTCATATACCGGTGTCGCAGGTGAAACTTGGGATTCGTATATTGGTATGAGTTATTCTCTCTATACCGGAAGTTCAGACCATCACTATTGCACATCAGAAAGTAACTTACCAAATTGACTTGGGAAAGACGTTCGTTGGAGACGTGGAGGCGCCCGCGTCGTGTGTCAGCTTTTTGTAGAGTCGTACTGACACATGGTACGAAATGTCCCCTAACCCTAAGGGACTCTTACGTCCCTCGCATGCATATAAATACCAAAGAATTCACAACAATGGTACGTTTTTCTCATTCTCTAGCCTACGCTCGAGCTTACTACATTCTCTATCAGTTTGTTGACTTGAGTATTGGTATACCTTTGCAGGTGGCACCATCTTTCGCCCCACAACACGTGAGTTTGGTGTGTTGATTCTCCAAGTCTCCTAATTCCCCACTGGAATAAGAGCTATAATACCGGATCCCCACTAGACTGGTGTACAAATCTCATAAAAAAAATATTTGTGGTTGGTTCCCACACCAAATCACTAACCCCAGTTTAGACCAGTTCACATACTAAAGAGACAGTAAAAAGTTTAAGTAGACCAACAGGGCTACAAACTATAATAAAATAGATTATAAAAATTAATTATGAAATTTTAGTATGATAGACCATTTACTTTATATTATAATCCCTTGGAACAATAAAAAAATAGGAGTTTTTTTAATAAGTTCTTGAAGAAATATAGAAGCGTTTATTAATATATATATATATATATATATATATAAATAAACGCCTCTATATATATATATATATTATCCTTAAGAATATAATAATATTTTTAAATTTGATCAATTAATATACAATAACCTTTCTAATTAAATAATGTTCATTAGATTTATTTTAAGTTCGGGAGCTTGACATTTTTAATTATATAAATATTTTTTATAAAGTGTAATTAAATTTAATCTTTCTAATAAACAAGACAGATCAAATTATAGTTAAAAAGTTATAGATTTCTGACAAACAATATGTTAATAAAAAAATATATTGTGACATTATGTATTCAAAATGATCGACAACAAAAGAAACTAAAATAACTCCCTCAATTACTTTTCTTAATTATCACACTTTACATGAAGGATTGGAGGAGAGACTTGTAAACCAGACAGAATCACTAACAACCGGTTCATCATTATCGTTCCTATGCCAACTCCAAAGTGCATGCGATGCATTAACCACATCCAATATTCCGTGTCCAAAGCTAGCCTCCCTGAACATTGATATCTCTGGTTTCGGGTTTATGTACTTGTTACCACACACCGCAAACATTAATCAATTAAACATTTCTAAACCATGGATTATTTTGCAAAACCATTACAAAACTTAATGTTGTTCAAATTCTGGATTTCTCAAACAAAAATAAAAAATGTTAATTAAATTACGTTTTTGCAAGTCCTTCACGGTTACCCCCATCTCCGATCGTAATATGTACCGGACCACACTTGTTCCCTTGGTTCTTGTAAACCCGTGTCTGATAAAACAAGCAAATAGGTGAGAATCAAATCTTATAATTGAATGATAAAAAAAACACCCTAAACTGTTGTAATAGTGTTTAGGTGTGAAAGAAGTAACATACAAAACCAAATTCGATACTTTCTTTTTTGTTTATACCACTTCTTAACTTTGATGATCTCAACGGATAAATATTGATACTTACAAAGCGCTCATAGGCATGAACATGTCCGGCAAAAACAAGATCAACACGGGATTGATAGAGCAAATCTTCCATGGAAGCCTTCATGGAAACAGATTCAGGTTCACCTTGATGAGCAGTGTTGGAGTTATACCAGGGGGCATGGATGAGGGCAAAAACCCAAGGAGTGTTTACCCTGTTGATGTTTTTCAAGTCCCCTTGAAGCCATTTATACTGTGAGGAATCGGGGTCGAAGTCGGTGTAGGAGGCAAGCATGATAACATGAACGCCAGCAACGTCAAAGGAATAGTAAAGATTGGAGTCTGAGGCACTCTCTTCATAAGGCATGCGCCACCTCGCGTTGTATGCTGTGAATGGCTCACTGTGGAGGACTGGAATCTTCTCCACCTCATGGTTCCCCTGTGTCACCATCCATGGACGTTGCCTTGCTAATGGCTCCACCAAACGACCATACGAGTCCCATAGGTCTTGGATTACATCTGCGTACGACAAGTCACCTGGTAGTAGCAGCATGTCGTATGTTGAATTCCCTATGTGCTCCAGAGTCGACTTAGTCCATTCTGTTTGTCCAAGATCACCTACATACAAAACAGTAATCAAATCACATTCAAAAGTTACACAAATTACTCTATCCCAGTTTTTATTTTTTTAATCTTTTTAGGGTATTTACCACCGGATACAATTATTAATCTCTTCTTAAAGCTGAACTTACAGAAACTAGTTGTCAAATAACTACAAAATGTTACTTCATTCTCATCAACAAAATCAAACACAAACATATATAGTTGAGGAACCAAAAATGAAGTACCATTAAGTCTCACATGAATTGCCAAAAGTGCCTAAACCAACACACATGTATATGAAAGATTAAGACAAACTATATCCTACCAAACAAAAAAATGGTTCTTCATACTACCTCTATTTTTTAATAGTCGTTAATATAAAAACCTTATTAAAAATCAATAGAGTTAATTATTTTTTTATTAAAATATCCTTATTAACTATTAATAAAATTAACATTAGTTAAAGAAAAAAAAATTGTAGGTCTCAATAAAATATATACACAAACTTTTAAAAAACTATTACAATTTATATTCATATTAAATAAATTTAACTATACTAACAAATTTTCTTAAAGAGATTTTTATATTAAAAATGAAAATAGTATTAATCAATAAAACTCCTTTAATTTATCCTTAACAGAAAAGGACTCAAAAACAATCTCTCCACATCTTATTATTGAAAATTACTTTATTCTTAGAACAAGAATGTCTTTATTTTTCATACCCACTGCCAAAACCAAACATGCATGTTGAACAAAATGAGCTTTTCAATAATAGTATAAATAGTTAAGAACTTGTAAGTCTCCCAATAGTGTAAGAGAAGCTGGATTGATAGAGAAAAAGATGATTAGTTGTTTTAATTGAAGATAATACTTGATTTGTTCATAATTAGATGTTGAGGACTAACCAACAACTGCAAACTTGATTGGAAATTGAGAGGGTGGTGTCTGGAAAGAGTAAGTCTGGGAAGAAGGAGAGCCACCCAAACGGTAGTAGTAGACTGTTTTGGGATTGAGGGGGCCAATTACGACGTCGTGTATTTCACCGGATTCGTAGGTCAAATAACGGTACGAAGAGGTCTTCCCCGTGGCGGAGACCGCGTTGGCCGCAGGAGACGGACCGTAGTCAACCCTTGCACTTGTTGGGCCGTCTGTGATCCACGATATCCTCATCCTGTCTCGGCCCACTTGGGATATATGTACCTGAAAGGCCCACCCATTTTCCACACCAAAATTAAAAAAAAAATGTATTTAATTTCCACCCTACAATGTTTGTTTGTTTGGTATTATATTATTTAAAGCAATGAACAATTCTAGTGGTGCAACATATGGATTTTTTAATGTATGTAGAAAGAGTTTAAGAAAGTGAAACTTTGTCATAATCAGTTAAACACGACAACTACACACAGGTATCAGCAATAAAGGTGTTCGGTTCACGGAGTTCATGTAAACTAAACTATACACAAATAACTAAATTATAATCAAAGCTATGAAGGGAAGTTAATTTATGTGCTATATTCCGGAAAACGACTGGAGAAGAATATGTTTCAAGTCTCGTGATCTAATTCATGATTGGATATTAAACGTCCTAATTAACAACTTGTTAATACATTTAATTATCTCCCATATTTAAATAGTTAGATAAAACTTATGTATACTTCTTAAGACCTCTTAATTTTATTTATAAATAATACGTAATGATTGACTGGATCGCTGAAATAAAACTTTAATTTTAACCTGAAAACAACACAAAACGTAATTAAGGGAATACACTTAAACTTTGTTCATTTACGACAAAATATTGGTATATTAACTTGTAATAGTAGTATTAAAAAAAACTAATAACTACAGTTAAAGAATGTAATAAAGCCAATTTCCTTTTCACCATCGTAATTAATTTAAAAAAAACTCATAATATGAAAATTAGTAGGTCAAATCATCAAAACATTCTCAGCAAGGCACACTTTCATTTCACTGCCAATCACAATTTCACCTTTTTGGATAAACTCATAAAAAAAATACTTTGATAAATATGTATTTTAATAATCAAATCGATTAGGTAAGAATTTATTTAAATGTTTATAAGTGGTTATAACAAAGAGATTATTTAGATAATCTATTTTGTTTGGATTATGTTTAAGAAATACTTTTAAACCTTTAAATTATTAAAATACATATTAGGATTATAAAATTAAGATATCAAAGGTAAAACAGAAAAAAATGCATAATAAAAATAAGTATTTTTTATAATCAAAATCTAAAAAATTCATATATTTGAGAGTATTTTCTTTACAAAATATAATCTAATAAATTATAATATACTTTTTATAAAATTACTCAAACATATCAATAATACTTTTCTTAAAATTTTAAAAAATAAACATTCTCAAACATAGTCTTGATCTGGCTTGCGTGGCAGATTAGGCCGATACTAGTCATTTTGGTAATCCAATTTGTTATCTTCCCTGCCTAACCATTACCTACATGGGGGCTCCTACCCTCACTTAGATTTCAATTTTTTAATACTAAAATAATATTTAGCACTATTTATATTATGTTTTTTTTTTATAATTTTACCCATCGAAAATAAAATTTGTGTGTATATAAATCAAGAGATATTATTCTGCTCTCATTTCTCAAATTTAACACTCATTTGTGTGCCGACGAGAAATCAGAACCCGTCTTTCTAGTTTCTACCGTAACGTTACCTGTCTAGTGCGTGATATTAAATTATTAATAATAGGATGCATTAAAGGAAATAACTTCCTTTCTGATCCTCCATCTTGACAGAGAAAGAAATAAAATGGTAATAATAAGTGATATAATATAAAATATATGAATAAGATAACAATTACAGGTAAAAGTGTTAAATAAAAATTATTACCTTCTCGGCTCAACGATCCAAAATACAAGTAAATTTTGATGAAATTTTTTAGCCTACAGTATAAATAAAAATATATTTTTTTATTATTAAATATTTACCAAATGTATTATATATATATATATATATATATATATTATACTGAGACATTATTTATTATTAATAAAACAATAAAATTAAATAATGATATTTTAATCTATATTAACTTAAATAATTATATATTTAATGATTTTTTAATTTGTATGAAAAATATTAAAGCAACACTACTTTCGTCCATAAATATCATCTTGAGAATTTTTTTGTCCTTTAATATAATATTATCTTTCAAATTTTTATGCCATTAATTATTTTTAGATTAAAATGTCCTATTAAATGAGTAACTCTTACTGTAGTTTAATAAGAAAATAAATGAATTACATTACTTAAAATAATTGGTTAACACAAAAATTGATTTCTCACCTTGTTAACTTTAGCTTTTCATATGGAATAAGTCATTAATTATGGTGGAGAGAGAGTGAGAACAAAAATAGTATTTCCAATTATCATAAGGGTAATTTTAAAAAATTATAAGAAGGTAGTAACAGTTTTATGATGAATAGAGTATTTATTTATGTAATAAATGATATTAAAAATATTTTACGAACTACATCAAATATTTGATATTATTAATATTAATAGTTCTCCTCAACTAAAATTCTTAATGTATATAAATTTATTTATTTTTAATTATATTTAGAACCAGAAAGAATTCTTGCCACATATTATTTCATTTGAAATTGATATTAGTATTGTTCCCTAGACTTTCAATTCAACTTCAACATAATTTCCAATAAACATTTATCTAATTTGTGTAGATATTAAAAGTTATTTTTTAATTTAAAAGTTGTATAAATGTAGTTTATAAATTGTGATTTCTTGAATACAATTATCACAAAAAAAAAATTCTATTTTTTTAAATTTCTTATCTTGTCCAAGTATCACATAGTAAAAAAATCTTTTAATGAAAATTCTTCTTTTTAAGAAAATCTTTTAATAAAAAATCTTCTTTAGGAAAATCTTTTAATGAAAATTCTTCTTTAAGAAAATCTTTTAATAAAAATTCTTCTTTAAGAAAATCTTTTAATGAAAATTCTTCTTTAAGAAAATCTTTTAATGAAAATTCTTCTTTAAGAAAATGTTTTAATAAAAATTCTTCTTTAAAAAAACTATATATATAGTTATTTAAGTAAATATAGACTAAAATATATTTATTTAATTATACTATTTTATCAATAATAAATAATATTACATTTGTCCTTTAATATAAAAACTTTTCAACTAATTTTAGTTTTTAATAAAAAATTAATTAACATGATCAAAATGTCATCTGAATTGTGTACAACTAGTTTTCCAAAACAACTCTCTCATATTTTGGAACTCATAAATTTTGATAAAGACTTAATTATAATTATTGATTTTTAAAAAAATTCTCATATTAAGAACTATAAAAACATCTGATAAAGATCTTAAATTAAGAGACATAGGTAATATATTAAATTCTTAATTCTCAATCATATGTCAAAATGAGAAGTAATGGAATAGACTAAAAGGAAATTAATTCCAATTTAAACTTTTAAAATAAAAATAGTTTTTAAACAAAATGAAGTATGGGAATGAGATGGATCAGAGTGAGTTTTAAAATTTTAAAACTCAATCTCCTCCTCGTAGGTTCTATGTCAGGTTTAAAAAAATCTTGAGAATCTTACTTATTTTTATAAAATAATATAGTATATAAAATAGACATTAAATTTTTTTATAGATAATAAACTTCATAATTATCTATTATTTATATATTTATATATAGATTTATTATTATCATTCTAAAACTATAAAAAAAGTATCAAATTTACTTGTAAGAACACGATTTAGTGCAATGGAGTTTTTATGCCTAAAAGATAAAAGAAAAAGAAAAACCCGACCATAGATAGGTGACTACCACTCAATAATAGGGTGAATTTATTGTTGCAACAATTTTAGTTGAGTTATGCACGAATCGCGATAAAAAAAAGTCATCCAACGAACATAAAAATGCTTGGGAGGGTGACAGGAGCAGAACATTTATTGATTTCATATTTATATTCCAAATCCAAAGAAGTTTAAACTATTAGCAGAAAGTGAAACTGTAAGGCTTTGTCATTTTACGAATTCAATTATTCAGACCGAAAAATTAAACCTTAAAAATTGTGAAATTGTGTACCTGTTGAGGCGAGTCGGAGTCAGGATCGGCAAGGGGAATAAAGAGCGTCCGACGAGGCGGTGGTCGAGTGTAACCACAAACGACATGGAAGTCGAAGATTCCGATGATTAGGAAGAGCAAGAACACGCGCATTCGCAAACCCCCCATCCTCCTCGTAACTCTTAACACTCTAAACTCAAGGAACTGGATTTTCTTCTGGTCCTATAACAACTACAACGAAGATTAAGGTACAAGTTGAAGAAATGAGAAGCGGAAGTGTCTCGTCTATTTATAACGGTGGAATGTTCCGCCTTCCCTGCCAACTGTGTGTCCGGATTTCTCCTCTTTATAGATCTCTCCATGTCCTAATATATTATTACTTCTATTAAGATTATTTTTTAAATTTTTATATTATTATTATTATTTATTTTTATAAAAATATCCTTATTAATATATACAAATTATTTATTATTGTTTTAACTTTTTCAATTAAGGGTGAAAAAACTATTAAAAATATAGTTATTTTAGTTGATATGGATTAAAATATCCTCATTTAATTCTATTGTTTTAATAGAAATAAATTGTCTCAACATATTCATTGATCAAATGAAATGTGATAGGGGAGACATACATTAATTAAAAAATCACACAATTAAAAAATATAAATTGATTATACATTTAACTCCTAAATTGATAATAGTTTGGGAAAAAAATTAAACTTACAATATCTGAGTTAAAGTATGTAATTAGCCATTTAATTTATTCTTTATATCTACTTTTAAACTCCTTTAAAATTATTCTTTATAAAAAATAAATTTTATGAATTAAAAATGTTTTATTCAATCAATATACTACCAAATCCTTTAAATTTGTATTGAAAATTTGATGAATTTCTTAAATTTTATATGATTTTTATTAAATATTGGTTTAAACTTACAGAATATGAATCATTTCATTTGTGATTAGATGAATTTAAATTCATTTATTAACCAATTTTTACTTAATAAAATGATTATTTTGATTAAATCTAAAAAAATATTCTGATATTTAAAAATTATTTTTCACATTTAAAATGGATGTACTATATATTTAATAAAACAATAATCAGAATTAAAGATATTTAACTTTTCAAATATTGAAAAAACATGAAATAGTGCTTGGTTTGATTTATAAATTAATAAATAATTATTTTTATTATGTGTAATGCTTATTTTGATTTATATCTTAATATCACACAATTCTTTTAAACACCAAAAAAAGTTGTTATTCATTTCAAATAAGTTATAATAAATGGTTTCTTAAAATATACATATAACATAAATTAAAAATATAATGGTATTAGCTTTACATTATAAATAATTAATATAAAAACTAATATAATAAAAAAACTATAAAATTGTAAACCAATCTAATAGATAAGTGGGCATTGCATGCGTTCTTACTTCTCACATCACTTGTTCGGACAGTGAACCAATTGTGAAGACTTAAACGTGGACGCGTCTCACAACAACACCTGTCACCTTTGTATGTCATGATTGTCTACTGTGAATCAAATGGAAACTGTGTTTGACTTTGCCTAACGTGGAAAACTGCCGAAAACACATTACAAGAAAGGCTCACATTTTCGTAAGATTGAGGGAATTGAATTTAGATTGTATGATTATATGTAGATAATTGAGATTAAATTTTTTTTAAAATTAGATAATTATTTAAAATATTATTTGATTTTTAAAAAAATTTATATGATTAATTCAACTATTTATTATATAGTTATATGATAAGATTCGTTTTTTTATATAACTTTTTTCATATGATACATTATATATATATATATATATATATATATATGTAATTTTTATTGAAAAAGTTAAGTGTTCAAATATTTTTTTTTTGTTTTTCACAAATGAATTTTCCTTTCGGTAAAATTAAAGACCAAAGGATAAAAAGAGAAATTACAGTAAGATAACTCTTGGTCTAAAAGCACCCGTAGCATCAGAGAAAAAAACCCGCATCGTATTATCCAATAAAAAGAAAATCATCATCAGAAAAAGATAAGCAGCGTCCTATCGTATGGAGAATAGTTTTCATTTTTCTTTAAAGACTCTTATTTTTTTGGCAAATATATAATGTTTAACTAAGTTTCTGTTCAATTATATAAAATGAATGTAAAAATATTTAGAAAGTAATTTAGAGTTGAGTTATGATAATGGGAGAAAATATGATTTTGTGTTGTAGTTTATTATTGTTTAGACAATTTGAGAGTACCACCACAATGTTATATTTAAGAAAGAGGGTATTTGTTTAACTAAAATATTTGAATTGGTTTAATATAAGTGTTAACACTAGTTAAAACCTAGGATGGAAGACTTTTCTAACATAAAGTTTTAAGTGGTATAGAGACCCTATGTAATCTCTTAACTTGTTCTATTTCCGTCCTAAAATACGCAATAATTTTTTTCTAAGAATATAACAAATCGGACTACTTATTTATTAAAGCATAATCATTCTTAAAATACTCTTATTTAATAGATATTTTAATTTTTAATGAAGTAATTAAACTTTATTAACAAATTCTAATTAAAGTATTAAAGAAAAAATAATATAATTTTAAGATAAAATCAATAACATTAAATAAAGTTAATTACTTTAAATGTGAGAATTTTTGTAAAGGATGGTATATATTTTGTGTACAACCTAACAATATACTACCAAACATAAATTAAACCATAAATAGAATCCTAAAACAAATTAATTGACCGATAAGCTTCCTTGAGTTATGTAATTAATGATTCACACGAAAACAACATGAAAACTTACAAGAAAGCATTCAGCGAGAAAGAAATTTAGTCACATTGATAACGAGAGGGATCTGCTTGCTTGCATACATCGGCCGCAACAGAAAGCAAAGCTTCAAATAATGTTTTGTAGAGATTTTTTTTCATTCGTTAGATACCAGAATATCCGAGGGCCTAAATAAGTGTGTGTCTATATATATAATTAATCCCTGTTTATAATTCATAAATGTTAAGTCTGGGAGCTTAGTTTCTTAATTTCGTCTTGTCAGTTTGTTAGTTTGTTAAAAGTCTATTAGAACATTGTGTATAAATAAATATAGAGTATTGATTAATGAGAAATATATAAATGAGAAATATTATTCAATTCAAGTCTACTTCCTTTTAATTCCTATTTGTGCACACAAACTTGACTTGTGTTACAAACGTAGACTTAGTCACCTGTGTGTGAGCCTATTGCGTTACAGACTTAAGGTCTGTAGCATAAAATAGAGGCAGACTCAAAGTTTACGGTGAAGGAACTCGGTTCTAGCAGTGGTATCAAGAGTAAGGTTGGGAGAAACCTGTATCGTGAAAAAATGATGGCAAACAATGGACATTTTCCTACGAATCTTCTAGTTCTTATAGAGAAGAACTTTGATCGTTGGTATATGTAGATGAAAACATTATTTGGGTTTCAAGATTTGTGGGACATTGTTGAAAATGGAATTGAGAAGGTTATAGAAAAGACAAGTGAAGAAGAGAAGTTAATGCTTAAAGAATTGAAGGAGAAATACTACAAAGCCCTATTCATAATTCATTAGTGTATGCATGAAACAAACTTTGAGAAAATTATGCAGGTATGGAGAAAGTCAAGAAAATGAGACTTCGGACTTTAAGGAGGCAGTTTAAGATGTTACAAATGGAAGCCAATGAGAGCATTGGTAGCTTCTTTAGTCAAGTAGAGACTCTTGCAAACTCAATGAAGACGTGTATGAAATCTTTCACCAATTAATATGTGGTTAAGAAAATCTTGAAAAGCCTAACTCCAAAATTTGATTACATTGTGGTGACAATTGAGGAGTCTAAGAACCTTGAAGAAATGACAGTAGATGAGCTTCAAGGGTCTTTAAAGGCACATGAACAGAGGTTGAGTGAGAGAGATAGTGAGACGACTTTGGAGCAAGGCTTGCAAGCTCAACAACAATCAAGAAAGGTGGTTGGTGAAAGCAGTCGTGGAAACAAAGGAAAAGGAAAGTCGAAGATCCATAACAGAAAAGAAAATTTTGTTAAAAAAGGGAGAAATAAGTATAATAATTAAGGATACCAGAAAAAGAGATGAGGATTAGTAGTTTAAGAGGCAGAGGAGGAAAGAAGAAATTTGATAAAAGAAATATTGAGTGTTATAATTGTGGAAATAGAGGACTTCTATTGATGAGTGTTTGAGCAAAGAAAAAGATCACAATGATGAAGTAGGAATGACCCAAAAATGTGGAACGGACTCATAGGATGTTTTGTTAATGACGACAACTACTGTAGAAAATGATAAAAGTGATTATTGGTACCTGGCCGCTGGATGTCCTACACACATGATAGGCAAGAAAAACTAGTTCGTGGATTTGGATGAGTCTGTAAAGGGCAAAGTGAAGTTTGCAAATGACAACACACTTGCAGTTAAGGATGTTGGCAAGATTATGATTCTAAGGAAGAATGGAGAACCATCATTTATTGAAAGAGTGCCATATGTTCTTCGTATGAAGTGCAATTTGCTAAGTCTGGGTCAACTGTTAAAAAAAGGATATGTGATGAACATGAAGAGTAAAATGTTGAAAGTGTAAGATAACAGAAGGAGACTGATTATAGAATCACCATTGTCAAAGATTCAAACTTTCAAAGTTGAAATTAATGTGTTGAAGCATATATGCTTTGCTGGTACAATCTCAGAAAAGGAATGGTTATGACACTACAAACTTGGTCACCTTAATTTCAAGGATCTAAGTCCAATGTATAAGGTTGTGATAGGAGTGCCACATTTGAAATTACCAACATAGAAGTGCAAGGGCTGTTTGGAGTGCAAGCAAACTATAAATGCTTTCAAGAAGAAACTTCTAGTGAGAACAAAGCAGAAACTGGAATTGATTTACTCAGATGTTTGTGGTCCTTTCCAGACTTAATCCCTTGGAGAAAATAGGTACTTCTTATCTTTTATTGATGATTTTACTAGAAAATTATTGGTCTATATGATAAAAAGAAAGAGTGATGTGTTTGAGGTGTTCAACAAATTTAAAGCTCTTGTTGAAAGGTCTAATGGAAGACTAATGTAGACTCTCAAAACAAATGGTGGAGGTGAATATACCTCAAAATTGTTTCATGATTATTATGAAGAAATTGGCATTGTGCATGAGGCCGGTCCTCCTTATACACCTTAGTATAATGGAGCAGCTGAGAGGAAGAATAAGAGTATTTTGAACAGGTAAGAAGCATGCCGAAATCCAAGTCTCTTCTATATTATCTTTGGAGTGAAGTTGTGTCAACAACAACATAACTAATCAATAGATGCCCCACCAAGAGACTAAAGGGCTTAACACGAGAAGAAGCATAGAGTGGACAGAAAAAAGATGTCAGTCATTTAAGAATTTTTGGTTAATATGTTACATCGCATACCAGATTAGTTAAGGCAGAAACTGAAGAAGCGATTGGGAGATGCAAAAGGCGAATGGACAAATAAACTGTGTCATATGTTATGGGCATATCGAATAACCCTGTATTCGTCGATAGGAGAATCCCCATTCCAGTTAACCTACAGGGTAAAGGCAGTGACCGACAATGATATCTAGTTCAAAAAACGTAAGTTTACGGATTTGCTTGAAGGGTTACAAATTCAATAAAGGTTTTCTTCTGTTGAACATCCCCAAACCAATGACCTGGCCTAATTGGCTAATAGAGAGACCCTAAAGGGTATCAAGAAAGGCTTGAAGATGTTAAGGTTGAATGGACCAATTAGTAATGTCATGTGCTTTAGGCATACCGGACCACACCTCACTCATCCACTAGACAATCCCTATTCCGGCTAACATATAACGTCGAAGCTATCATACCAGTGGAAATAAATGGAGTTTCATGTCAGGTCCAATAATTCTCTAAAGTTGCTAATGATGACCCTCTGAGAAATAATTTGGATAAGTTAATCGAATTATATGAGAAAGCTTCATCTGGGATAAGGCCATCAAGACCATAAAAAACATTTTGGTATAATAAGGGACTTAATCTTGAGACGCGCCAACATGGAGAACAAATTTGATCATCAAGGAAAGATCGCCCTTAATTAAGAAAGACCTTATAGGGTATCGATGTCACCATAAGAGGAGCGTACTAGTTAGAGACTTTACAAGACGATCCTATCAATAACAAATGAAATGTTTATTTCTATACCAAAAAAAAACAAATTCATGAGCATTCCCTTTGTGAAACACATTTGATGTTTGGATCTCATGATAAGCGTAAATTCACCTCTTTTTTTAAATCCTAAATTAGGAGTGTTTAAATGTGAGGTGCAATTACTTTGATCTTGAAAGAGTTTGGATTTTGATCCTTATACATAATTAAAGTAGGATTGTTGAGGATTCCTTGCTTTTGTGCATAGTCAAACTAGCTTGTTGAACCAGGTGAGCTATGAGTACCATTTGTGAGTGTCAACGCAGTTTACTTTGCTTTGATTCTGCATTTTGTTTACCACACGTAAAACTTACAGAAATGAACAACCCACTTTCTTCTATTTAATGTTGAACCTAAGGCCAAATAACTTATATTGTGCATATGTTTACCCCTTGCTAGCCAATTTAAGCCTAATAAATTCTTTTTATGATTGACCTATACTTGTATACCTTGAAAAAAAATCATAATCCTTCCTTTGCACTTTGAGTTTCAAGAAAGCATCACATGTCAAATATAACATCCTTAATTTTTAAAATAAATTCCAATAAATCAAATAAAATTTCGTAAATAATTAAAATTTCCAAAACAGAATTTGAATAAAATAAATACAATATCAATTTTTAGAAAAGTCGACCGGCTCTTTTAAGTTTACAATAAAAAAAATAAAACACTCGATATTCTCAGGAGCCGACCAAGGCTTCTACCAAAATACACTCCGAGCAGCTGAGTGACTTTTCATATCATGGTTGGGCCCTTCATCCCCTGAAAAATGACAACAGTAGGGGGTGAGCATAAACATATCAAATAATAGTTATTGAATTGGATTAAAAATTCCAATTCAAAACTATATACATACAAAACATAACTGATCACACATTCTCATCACAAATCATTCATTCTCAATAATCATATATAGACATCAGTACACATGATCAACCAAATGGGATCATTATTAGGTCTTTTAATTGTGTTGCAACACTGGCTCCCCGAGCCATAATTCAGCTCCTCGCTGAGTCGGCCGTTTTACAGGTACCAAACTGCTCTGCGCCCATAATGTAACACCGAGTACCACTCCCAGAGTGATAGCGGTACTCTACTCAGTGCTACAGGCCAGCCTTGAGTCCCACTCAAAGGCGTCCGTGGTATAAAGGAACCACCACAGGGTCTATGCCTTCATCAGGCCGTCCACATCTGCACCGACAACACAGGCCCCCTGCAGTCTAGTGTGCGTCTGAACTCAATTGATATATCAAATAATATCAATCATCAATCACATATCAACACCATTTCATGTCATCAACCGATCAAATCATCAACATAATCATCACATAAGTATCCCATGAAAAGTTCATGGAAACCATTCTCATATGAACTCAATATCATGAACAACAACATCATATATAAACTCAATATGAATGGAAAGTAATTAACATAAAATATGTTATTCAATTGGGGTCTCAATTCATACACATATCATACATATAACATATTAACACCCCAAATCCATTCATAAACCATCTATTTGAGATGTACGCTCCCCCTACCTGGAATAAATAGGTTCCAGTAGCTCGTCAAGTGTTATCCTAGTCGCTGCTCAAGAATTCTGACTGGAATTGCACTTCTGCACCAGTCCTAAGCTTTATTCGTAAATAGAAGAAATGGAAAGTTAACTTCCTTCTTGTTCGTTGGTTTCCAGTAAAGTTTGGAAAGAAAGGATTATTGGTAATGATTTTCACTTCAAAAGTTCTTCCATTAATCCAACAATGGAAGTATTTATATATATGATTCATGCAGAAAAAACATGAATGAATAGAAGTATTCTGACACACGTCTTTTTAATGATAATGAAGCATTAAGATATTTAATGAAAAGGGACAGCACATCAAGAAGGGTCCCATTCTTAGAAAATATCTAAGAAAAGATTTCGCTAGAACGTAGAAGAATAGGGTGACGTGGAAAACATCCATAGTAAAATATTTATTAATTTCGAATCGGTTTCTATGTATTCCGACTCGGTGAAAGCTTCTGTTCGTTCAGAACTCCTTCATTCGGAAGCCATTCACTCGGAAAGTTTCATCCATGAAACGCAGCTTTCCTTCCTCGGAAATGGCCCACTCATAACTGTCTTATTCAAAAATATATCAATCAGACATCTCACTCGGTTATACCTCTTTCCGAGTCAGAGTCCTACTCTTTCGTCATTCGGAAGTCTCTCAACTGAAAGGTTACTCGGACATTTATCCTCCTCGGAATTATTTACTTCACAAACATACTCAATCGGAGTCCAAGTCTTTGTCCAGAAGCACTCTTCCTGGAAAGACTTACTCGGAAAGTATCACTCGGAAGTGTCACAGAGACACTTCACTCGGCAAACCATCCACCCAGATATACTCCACTCAGGAGTTTACTTAATCAGAAATATCTTTCCGAGAAGTACCTCCACTTCTCTCGGAAACAACCCATTCGGAATCATTCTACTCGGAGATGTTTCCGTTTCACTCGGATTTGCTTCACTCGAACGTGTCTCAATCGGACATAGCGTTACTTCGTTCAGAAATAATTCTCTTAATGATGTTTCACTCGGAAACATCTTAACTTCATTTGGAAATGATCTCCTGAGTCATGTTTCACTCGGAATCACATCCATTTCACTCGGAATCAAATTCATTTTACTCGAAAAATCTGATTTTTGACATTTTTCTCTTGAAAATTTATTCAGAATTTCTCCATAAATCTTTATTTAAATTATTTTTCTAAAAATCATAAAAATTAGAATGTTACATCAAATGCATGCATGATGAGTGTTCAAATGTTAAGGAGAAAGTGTTTTGTAAACTTAGTTCTTTTCATGAGCAATTCTCAAATAAATTCTTTTAAAAAATAGACAGATAAGAGAAAAAAAGGGAAAGAAAAGTATCAAAAAGACAAAAACATAATAAAGGAAAATAACTATGTTATTAGAAGTCAATCATGTGTGGTTAAACTTCTTTTTTGTTGGGGTTTAGGGTTTATGTATGTTTATGCATTAATATCGTATTAACATTTTATTTCTCATGCCCAATGCTTATTTTTACTTGTGAGAATGTGATTTGAATGTGTTTAGTTTATCGAATAAGTTTTATGATTGAAATTCTCATTAGATTATTCTTTGAGGGATAAAATTAATTCTAATGATTGATTAGTAAAATAATTAGATAAATTAACAGGAAACTAAAATTAATAGCTGAAATTTAACAAGTTAATTGAAAATTGATAACTTATGTAATTGAATTAAAATATGTTTAATAAAACTAATTGTTAAAAATAAATAACATAAAAGGACGTCTCTTAAAACAGATTAGAGTATTTTCAAATTATCAACGAGAGCATAAAAATCTACAAAATAAAGTAAGCTTATTGGTTTTTTTTCATATTTTATCTCATTAATATTCAAAATGCATGTTATATTATTTTATTTTATTTTGCACATTTAATAGCTAATGATTTTTACTAAATATATATTAATTCAACCATATAACTTATCAATTTTCAATTACCAACTTTCAATCAATTTGTTTACTTTCAGCTGATTTTTTTAAACTATTTCGTCAAATATTTAAACAAACTATTTATCTTTTTAAATTGCACGGGCTGTTCTTAATTTAGAGGAATATCGTTTTGTGGGAGCATATTCTAAAGATATTCTGAAATTTACGTGTCGGCAAGAATAATCCAGCATTGAAATCCAGGTGTCATTATTTCTATCATGTATAACATGTGTACTAAAGTATAATATACACTTAGTAAAAAAATAATAATATCATGTATAACATGTGTACTAAACTATAATATACACTTAGTAAATAATAATAATGTCTAATGTTTGAAATCGAAACACACACACACACACACACATATATATATATATATATATATATATATATATATATATATATATATGATATATCTTATGAAAAATATTTTTTTATGTGAGAGTGTGAGAAATAAATTTAGGCCGTATAACCATACAATTGATGATTGAAATTAAAAGTTTTCAAAGTTACATGATCCCTTAAGAGGTCACAAGACTTTTTTAAAAACTCACATGATTAATCTCAACCATCCATTATATGGTTATACGACCTAGCTTCGCTCCTCTCGCTCTAATATAAGAGAGTCTTTCTCATATGATACATCCCCTTCTCTCTATATATACTCATATATACACACTGTCCAACTTCTGCCCTCTATATATATATATATATATATATATATATATATATATAGTGATATGAGAAATGTTCTATTATGTGAAAGTGGGGAGAATGAATTTAGACCGTATTAAAAATCATATAATCACTTAAAAAGTCACATGACATTTTTAAAAACTTACATGATTAATCTCAACCATCCATTGTATGATTGTATAACTCGGACTCACTTCTCTCACTTTTCTCATATATATGGTTTACTGCAAAAAGTTAAATTTAAATATAGGATTTCAATCTAATTATTTAAATTTCTACCTCTACGTAATGAATTATATAAGTAAGAGAAAAATAAACACAGAAAATGAAGTAAAATGTTGCCTCTTTTACATGTATCTTATGCTTGCACAGAAACGGCATAAATAGATAAAAATAGGTGAAGTAAAGTCGCGTTCGCGGTTTCCCTTCATTCTATTTCTACAAAAAGCCCAAGATTCTAGGCCTGTTGAATTAATGTTGGCGTAGTACCATGTATTATTAAAACACCTGCTACACGCTGTTTCGATTATTTTTATCCCATTACACGCTGTTACATTACATGCATTCAACGTGTTTGTTTAACTAATCGACCTGCATATTTATTTAATTTAATTCAATAAATTTTAACATCAAGTTTTCATACAACATATTTTATTAAATAAATACATATTTAACTAAATTGTGACGTGACATTCTATTTCTTTTGAATCCTTAAAAATACTAGAGTGGGTTTCGTAGCGAGTTATATAAAGCTTTAATGTGCAGGATTGATATTTTATGCATGATGAGAATTGAGAATATTAACGTTGTACACATGCGAGAGGAGAGGCAGAAACCTAAGCAACAAGGTGGGTTCCGTGAGGGGTGGTTGCCGTACTAAGCCAAAATTTATTTATTTAACAAAGGTGTACCATCTGGCACAATTAATCACGTTCCTCATCCACAAAGTTTAAGTTCAAAACCTTAATTAAATATATGTATCCCTTCACATCCTCCTCAATCCCATTATATAATTGGTCCTCCATATTCCACTCCTAGCTCAAAATTGCATCATTCAACAACACAATGGGAAAATGTAGAAAATCTCTCATTGGCTTCCCAATCCTCTTACACACCCTATGCTTGCTTTTGTTCCCGCAACCTTTACTATCGCAGGAGAATAGTTTTGTTCGTCAACCAGCTGGTCAACGCATCATCACTCCCCACGAACGCACCCATTCAGATCCCCAACAGGTTCATTCACTATAAAATAGCTGAATTAATCTAATTTCACATATGTTTCATGTTTTGTGTGTATGTATAATAATAGGTGCACGTTTCATTGGTGGGGAAGGATAAGATGAGGGTGTCGTGGATAAGTGAAGATAAGAAGGGTAAATCTGTGGTGGAGTATGGAAGAAACGCAGGGGAATATAGCGAAAAAGCAATAGGGGAGAGTGGTTCTTACCAATATTTTTTCTATAGTTCGGGGAAGATCCACAATGTTGTGATTGGGCCATTGGAACCAGGCACCACTTACTTCTACAGGTGTGGAGGGTTAGGCCCAGAGTATTCCTTCAAGACACCTCCACCCACCTTGCCCATTGAATTTGTCATCGTTGGTAAGTTCATTGCTTTCTTTCTTTTGCTTCACGATTGGATTTCCTTCTTTTTGTTGCCTCTTCGTATGGTCGAGTTAAATCGCTTCAACCCAACGCAAAGGTTTTTAGGATTCAAGGCCGTGTTAAGGGTACACCACTCGGTACTTGCCTATCTTACTTACCTAGAAATATCAACGGCCAATCATTAGCTATATGCTTCTTTCCATGAACTTGTACGAAAACTTAATATCACCCTCCCCCACCTTACTATGGTTTATGTTATATATATATATATTATCTTTTGAAATAACAATAAAGAAAAAAGATCAATGTTATAGATTAGGGTTTAAACTTTGAAGCCAACACTTTATATTCATATTAAATATTAACTACGTTAATCTTTGAAGTATATATATATTTTCCTTTAATTTTTAAATAGTCATTCACTATTAAAAAAAATCACTGTTTTGTATTACATTCACATTTATTTTGGATACGGACATCTAATTAATTTTGATCTAATTCGGTAGAATTATTTTAGATGTCACATAATTCTCCCCTCTTACTGACAACCCATGAACTGAAGCCTAATAGCTTTTTTAGGTTGCATCTCCTTTGAGGAGGATTTTTAAGATTTCGATCCTTTTCTAGATAACATAGACTATTGGATTGAATTTGGATTTTTTCTGTCACTTTTATACAGGTGATAAAAATAACTGATTAAAATATTTTTAGATCGATTATTTTAATAACCGGTGTAATAAATCGATATAAAAATAATCAATAAAATAAAGATAGAATTTGATGGAAATGATCTAAATCCAAATTTTCAAATGGGAATTTTGATGATCTATATATATATATATCATATGAGAATGACTTTTTTATGAGAGTAAGGAAAACTTAGCTTTTAAAAAAAGTCATGTGATATCTTAAGTGATCATATGACTTTTAAAAACTTTTAATTTCAATCAGCCATGTATATACGGATCAGATTCACTTCTCTCACTATTACATAAAAAAACTTTTATATATATATATATATCTTATGAGAAAGGTTCCTTTACGTGAGAGTGAGAGGAACAAATCTGGGTTGTATAACCATACAATGGATGATTGAGATTAAAAGGTCACATAATTTTTTAAAAAACTCACATGATTAATGTCAACCATCCATTGTATGGTTGTACGACCCAGATTTACTCTTCTCACTCTCACATAAGAGAACATTTCTCAGATGATACATCTTTCATATATATATATATATATATATATATATATATGTGTGTGTGTGTGTGTGTGTGTGTTTTTTGGACCAGCTATATATGTGTGTGTGTGTTTTTTATTTAACAAAAAGCTGTACCATTTAGGTCCAATGGGCCTAGGACAAACAACAATGTTTTTGGTAAACGGAAAACCACTCAATTCCATCTCTTTTTCTTCTCCCTCCTTTTAATTGGGCTTTTAGTTGACTTTAAACACATAACAGCAAGAAAAGTGTATTTTAGAAACAAACAAGCTTAGCTAAATATTTGCAATGATAATGGATTAATGCAGGGGACTTGGGACAAACTGAATGGACAGCATCAACCTTAAAACATGTTGACAGTAGTGAGTACGACGTGTTGTTGTTACCAGGAGACCTATCCTATGCTGACACTCAACAACCATTATGGGACTCCTTTGGGCGTTTGGTGGAACCATATGCAAGTAAAAGGCCATGGATGGTGACCGAAGGAAATCACGAGATCGAGAGTTTCCCCATTGTTTACCCACAAGGCTTCAAGGCCTACAATGCTCGTTGGCCCATGCCATTCCGTGAAAGTGGTTCCACATCCAATCTCTATTACTCCTTCGAGGTTGCCTCCACCCACGTTATCATGCTCGGTTCCTACATTGATTTCCATCCCCACTCGCAGCAGTACTCCTGGCTTCAATCTGACATAGCAACCATTGATAGGGTGCGGACACCATGGGTCATTGCGCTCTTGCATGCTCCTTGGTATAATACCAATGAGGCTCACCAAGGCGAAGGTGAATCCATGAGACAGGCCATGGAACATTTGCTCTATCATGCCAATGTTGACCTCGTTTTCGCTGGCCATGTTCATGCATATGAACGCTTCGTATGTTTACTTTTTATTATTATCATTTTCACGGTTACGTTTTTACCTTTTACTAATTGTTTCCATTTGTTCGTAATATGTAGACTCGAATTTACGACAACCAGGCTGATTCCTGTGGTCCCATCTACATCACCATTGGAGATGGAGGCAACCGCGAGGGACTTGCATTAAAGTAAGTGTCAAACATTAATTCTTACCACTAAATATTGGTTTGATAAGTAGTTCAGAAAATAAAATTATAAAAATAAAAATATTTAATATTGATTCTTTATAATATTTAAAATAATAAAATTAAAGTTAAATTAAAAAATAATAAATTATTCTTTATTCAATTTTTATTCCTTCTCCACAATGTAGAGGGGTAGGCAAAAATAAATTTATAATCTTTGAATACACAACACATCATATTAATGTTAATTATTAGATGATTTAGTTTGGTCAAAATATGTTTTGTAATCTATTAACAAATCTTAAATGATGTTTAAGAATTTAAATATTAACTATTGGATAATTTTATTTATATAACTCCATTTTCAAATGATGGATATGAAAAATGTGGGTAAATTACTAATATATACGGGTTCACATATAACTTTAATTTATAAATTTTCAATTAGTATTGTTATTTTAAATTTTAAATTATCGTTGCCTTGATTTTATTGCGTAATTGATGATTTTGAGAATAGGTTTAAGAATCCTGCAAGCCCACTTTCGTTGTATCGAGAGGCAAGCTTTGGTCATGGAAGGTTGCGAATAGTGAATGATACACATGCATATTGGTCATGGCACCGCAACAATGACAATGATGCAGATGTAGCAGATGGTGCTTGGATAGAGAGTTTAAGCAACTCCAAAGCATGCACCAAGGCACCAGACCAACAAAATTCTTCAAAAGAGGAGCTATAGATTAATTAGTTCTACTTTAATTGAGAGGTAATTGTTCCTATAATAAAGAAATATATATAATCAATAATTAATTAGCAAGCATTTTCATGTTATATATATAGTACCTTTTAATTAGCACCTCACTGGCTCATGATTTTACATATAGAACCCCTTCTGAACCGATGTTATTTGTCTCTGCATCCAAACAATGTCGCCAACATTATGAGAAGCAATATGTGGATAGAGTTGGACTCAAAGAACAACATGATTCTACTGATGGAACATTACCCATACCGACAATTGCATTGCATATATATATTCTTCATCATGCTAGCTGCTGGAAAAGATAACAACAACATAGTGGTCATTGTTTTCTCAATCGCTGCTGTCAAAATTGGATCCTTCCCCAACATGATATGAATAACCATGCTTCCGTTTGTTGGTAGATTAGATTTCAGTTCAGAGAACTATATTTATTGTTATTATTTTCATTTTCTGTGCAAGTCACTTTTATTTGATACTTGTGTTACTGTAAATTTTCAACCTTTTATTTTGGTTAATTTCATCAATATTGCAGTGTTAATTATATACATGCGATGATCATATTTACGATGATTAGGAGGGAAATTATTATAATTAATCTTAATAATTTTTTTAAAAAAAATTTATTTAAAAATAATCATTTTATATTTATTATAATTATGAGATTAATTTTGAGAAAATTAAAAAAAATAATCTGAAGGGGTCAAATGGGGGTGGGTCCCTTAAGGCATTTTATGTGTCTAAGTCAGTATATGTTAGAGGTTGATGTCGGACTGATTAATAAGAATAGGTAAGAGTTGAGATTGTCAATAAACGTGAAGGAATGTATAGTTTTACGGGTTGTCAGAAGTAACCATGATCCTATCAGTAGCTTTATTGGTGTTGTCAGGTCGGACCAATAGGATCAATGGAAGAAGCAAGAGGTATGTGGGAAGATGTGGCGATGTCTACAAAAGTTTCTGTAGACTCACGATGTAGGGAATATAAAGTTGTAGAGTAATTGGGGTTAGGTACTAGTGGAGTAGTGTACCCCATAATAAATTGGAGAACTGGATTTGTGGTGATCCTTACTTTTGGGTTCGTTTGGAACATCATGAGACCCAGTCACTCTTTGATTTTGAGACTTTTAAAGATTATCTTGAAGATACCGATCTCGAGAATACCATTATTCAATTGTCGTCCCGCATGATGTACAAAATTTTTTTATCCATGTGATGCCGACATATTCTTTATGTACATGTTCTGTTTGGAGCCTCTTTCCTTTCAACCCTTTTAAGGTCGACATCCTTAACTTATTGAAGGTTGCCCCGGTCAATTGATACCTTATACTTGGGCCTATGTTAGATTGTTTGAGATAATTACCGACATTATGGGTTTGTTGTCATTGTTGCGTTCTTTTTTTAAGCTGATGATACAGAGTTAGACTTAAAAGGGAGGTTGAATAAGTCTTAAACTCTTTTTTAAAAACGTACAGACCATTTAAAAAGTTAGAAATCAAAACATGCAGACTGCTGGAGCAGTTAATTTTAACATACCAGAGAAGGATAGAGAATCACGCAACCGATTTATATTGGTTCACTTCCAATGCAGAAGCTACGTTTAGTCTCTTCAGACTAGAAGGATTTTCATTATTGTAAACACACTTTTACAATACAACACCAGCCCTGTGCCTTAAGTATTCTTGACTCCAGCCACTTCTGGCTTATAACCTAAGTATTGTTTCAAAAAGCCACTCCTAGCTACAGACACCCAAGTATTTTTTCAAAAGCCTCTTCAGGTCACAAGTGTTTCCCACAATAACAGACTCTGACAACATGCCAGATCTTACAGAAAATAGTAATAAAGAGTTTTTGGTGCTACAACAGATAACTCAGCGTACAAAGATATGAAATGATTACATAGGTAACTGAGCTACAGACTACTATAAGTCAAGGTTTGTTAAAAGCAAGACTACAAAGAAGACTTAAGTAGTGAAAATACAAGGATTAGAAACTTTTTAGAAAAAGTCTTCCAGAGTTTGGTTTTTGAGAGAAATCAGAGAAAGTTGAGCAATAATGCAAAAGTCTTATTCTAATTTTAAAGCTTTTTGTATTTATAATCCTCCTTGAAATAGACGTTGATTCATCTTGGAGAACGTTAACCTCTTCGAGGATTATGTTGTCAGCGAGTGCAGAGACATGCTTCAGAGATATTTCCTTAAATTGATTGCCTCAATGGTCTTTAATAAAAGATCTCTTTTGCTTTTGCACTTTGAGTAAGCAAGTATACTTTATAGCAGTTGACCTTAGGCTGTCTGTCCTGCACTAGTTTAGCTTTTCCTGACATCTTGAGATATGTGAGGCAGTTTTCTTGATATATGCGAGCATGCCTTTTAACTTTTCCGTTAATTTCCTTTTTAGGATAGGTACAGAGATAATATGAGAAAGTTCATACAGCTTCTTATTTAGAAAAGAAAGATCCTTTTTCAAATACTTGAAGAATGATAGAGCTTCTCGTGGTCTGTAGCTTCAAACTGGCTTGATTCATTGAAGCTTTGAGTGAGTATATACTCCTTCTCTTCAAAAATGATTTAAGTTATACGGACTCCCCCTATTATTTACAAATGGAGTTCTACGGACTCCCTGCCACACTTGAACAGAATGGTTAGATAAACAAGCGTACAAACTTCATTTTAGCTAATAGTCTTGATATATATTATTAACAAATCACATAGGGTTCAGACTTCTTAGTCACAAGTTCAGACTTGATTCTAACAATCTCCCCTTATTTATTGATAATAAACATCAAGTCTCTAAGATAAAATGGGATCTGTATTAAAAAAAGAATTGAAGCATTAAAGATACTTGATTTTGAATATCATTTAAGATGATCAAGTTTTTCACATATAACAGACTTCAGTTGTAATACTAAATATTCTAAAGAGATGTGTATGTAAACTGAACAAATTATTATTCATATAAGTAACAAGTTTACATAAAAACTTCAAAGAGAGAAAAAAAAGACAACAGACTACATAGACATTTCTCCCCCTAACTATTTAGACTTTTTTACTCTTAGACACTTCTCCCCCTTTTGTAATCAACAATATGAGGGACATCATAGAGACTAAGCAGCCAATGTAGGAACACAATGCATAGTAGAGCCTGAAATAAGTAGGGAGGCAGAAGCAGAAACAAAATTAAACGACCATGTTGAAGACAAAAGAAATTATAATGGTTGATCAAAATAATGGAAGGCATATAGGCAGAGGCAAAGAGGATGGCATTGGATAGATCACAGAAAGATGGACAAGTCTTGGATATGCGCCAACACGGTTCTAAAAGTTACGAATATCAACCATAAGTTTAGAAGGATGAGCAGAAGATGTATTGAACAGTTGATCACGTTCCCAAATGTAGTGAAACCATAAGAATCCTCGAGTGTGACCATCTGGGAGGGGTTTGAATGAAGCACTTTCAAAATGTCATCATCAGGAAGACGTTTGGGAGTCCGCATGTACCATTCAGGTGCAAAAGGAGCAGAGATTCAAACTTTTTCTTTCACCTTGTTGGTGATGATCTGTTGATTCTTGGGCATTATCCTATCTGGATATTACAATATGCGAGCCTTAGGCTTGACAAACATTTGAATCCAGGGCTTGGTAGGAAGCTCGTGATCTCTGAGATGTTGGCGATACTCTTGCTGCATGCGGATGGCTTGAGTGTAGGCTTAAAGGTCAGGGAGTTTGGTGGATTGAGAATGGTAGCCTTTCAGGCTCATCACGGCTAACAGATATTTAAAGGGTACACAAATTCTGCGAAAACCTTTTCTCAAAATTACAAGAATTTCTTTGTCCCGATTAAGGTCGATGAAGGGTGGGAATGCCATAGGGTGAATGAAGTTGGTGAGCCCTCCTTTATAACAACTTGGAGTCATAAGCACTAGCTTCCAGATTCTAGTGCCTACTATGTAGACGAAGAACACCTTTCCTAAAAGTCACAGACTATTAAAGACTGTAAGGAGAGGAAATGAAAAAGAAAAGGAAAATACAAAGAGCCTTTCTTACGTCAAAAAATTGTTGATTCAAATGTCAACAAGTTAAATTCTTACCTCTATATATTATTTATTTATTTGCCTTCTTTTTGTTCTTTTATATTCCTCATTTCAATTTTACAAAGAAGATTTGTGGCATTTTAAAGGCATTGATGGAACAGAAAAAGGGGAAGCATAACAAGAATTATAACGTCGGTAATGAAAATGACATTCAGGTTGACATTACGAAGAAGGCTAACACCATAACATCTCTGTTATTCATGTTGTTGTGGTTCCTGTGAATGGACAACCTCAAATAATTAGTGAGAAGCCCAAGAGAAAAGCAATGGATGATGGCAGCAAATGGTCGTGTCTGAGGTCAGTTGATTGGAATCTGAGGTCTGCGTCCAACGTCAGCTATGGTACATATAAAAGAGTCCAAGAGACTAAAAAGGGATGAGTTTTTTTGAGACTTTTATGATGCCTAAGTCAGTATATGTCAAAGTGATGAATAAGAGTAGTTGAGAGTTAAGAATTAAGTACCTTGCCAATAAATCTTAGGTAGTAATTATAACTTTGGGGTTGTCAGAAGTAATCATGACCCTGTCAGGAGCTTTGTTAATATGTTAAAGGCGCTGGTAATCTGACATGTCAGGTCGATATCCATTCCCAGACGTAGGAGGATATGCACCTTAAATCCTTTGGAATATAGCACTTTCAATGCATGTGCTCTCTACTTCTTTGGGCCCTTGACAAGAGTTGATAAAGTTGAGTTATGTGTTAATGTACTAGTAGCAGGTATAGATTAAGTACTATTTTGTTTTTATTTCTATTTTTTATTTTAAAATTTTAATTACAAATTTTTAAAAACAACTATGACAATTTTCTAATTAAAATTAAAAACATAAAATAGAAGTGAAAAAAAAACTAAACCTAAAACCAATTATCTAAAATTACATTAATAACCAACCTATATACCCACTTCAACCAATCAATTCAATTTTAATTTTGTGAATGTTACATAGCTTCTTTTTTTTTGAACAGGTGTTATATATCTATTGAAAAACGAATCAATAGATTAATTTAAACTTATATTTTGGTAGAATCGATCCAACCTACCCTTTCCGGTGAGTAGAATTGTTCCCGTCTCTAATAATATTTGCACATCCTACCCACACGATTGGATGTGAAGTCCATTATACTGATAAGAAAAGGAGAAAAAAAATCATAAATGAAAAAAATTAATGTCAAAATGAGACGTAAACAGAATTTTCGTAAAAAGAAAGATGTAAAAAAATATTCGAAGTGGACATTATTTTTAATTGTACTGTTAAAATACACAACGATTATACGATAACAAATAATTTGTTTCAAACCAACACATTCATAACGATGCTAAATTCGCCACTGTATTATAATACGATAAGAACAACATGATTTATTTGTTTTGTCAGTATAACAAGAACGTTGAATTGAGTTCTTTTTCAATGCAAAATATAACAGTAAAACATTTAATACACGGCAATTGAAAAACATTCCTGTGCCAATACCCATTTTTAAAATTTATATTGCAGGTGTCAAATTTGACCTATACTCTCCACCAAAAAAATTTGACCCATATTCGTTTTCAAACAAAAATGGAGACAAACAACAGCAGGATTGAAAAAAAAGAAAGATAACCACAAAGCAACTCCAGACGATAATTTCCCATTCTTTCTTTCTTTGCTTTTAATTTTAACAATAATTTCCTTTTGGCACAAACTAAAAGAAACCGTCTAGTGTATAACATGTATCAAAGCCAGGTTCAAACCCCATTTGTAACACTTATCATCATGATTAGAGAGATAAAAGAAACAAACTGAAGAACCAGAAAGGAAACGCCGTAAAAAAAAATCAAATCAGAGTGCTTTACATTTTGTGAACTAGGGTGGACTCTTTTTATCTTTCTTACTTTTCATCATGAAATACATAGTAAAGCCACGTAAAGATGACTTATTCGACCTTTCCAATGCCGTCATAATAGTAGATAGATATTTTTTTTTCATTTATACATCGTATCTCGAATCGTATCATACGTCCACGACGGACGGTCCCGATCAACTCATCCAAATTCACTTTCTCCTATCATCCAACGGCGCAGATCAAATCCTTTCTAGCTTCTCAGCTTTGATCACGGGATTCGCTCGTGCTATCTCCTCTCTCCCCACCGCCTTAAAATCGAAGCCACAATCGTGTTTCTCGGGATACCTGTGGGCCCCGCAAAACGTGGTTCCGCACCTACATTTGAACCCGGTTAGCCCCACGCGCTTCCGACACGCGCCGCACCGGTTCGCCTGAACCGCTGCGACCGAGCTCGATTCCGGCGCGGTTACCGGTAAGGTCAACACCGGCGATTGAAGGATCGGTTCGGCGGCTGTCAGGGAGGCGGCGGTGGCGGAGAGAGCGGTTTCGATTGTGGATTTCGTCTTTGCTTGTTCTTGTTCCTTCAAATGGATGTCTCTGTAGCATTTGGAACAGAGATCCATGGTGGCTGGGCTACCGAAGAAACCGCAGTTGTTGGCGCAGAGTCTGTGACCTTCTGGTGCTTGACATCGGTGCTCTTCTGCCATATTCAGATCCGTGAGAAAACCTAGAACGACGAAGGTAACTAACGTCAATATTCAAGCGTTTTTTTATTCCAAGAAAATTCGAGGAATAATTGAAACTTGAAAAGCAGAATCTCGTGTTAATAGGTTGTAATTGGAAGATTTAAACAAAATTCTGTATAAATAGAAAAACTACAGATTGTAAATACAAGAAAAGAAGAGCGAAAATAGGGGAATTTAGTTTCTACAACTAAAAGGAGCAAGAGTATAATTTAGAAAAAGAAAGTGTTTGAGGGGAAGAAAATGGTACCTGGTTGAAAAGAAAGAGAGGTTAAGGGTTTGGCAGAAAAAGAGAAAGAATCTTAACGGAGAATGATTAACAGAGTCGGAACTGGGAAAGGAAAGGATATAAGAGAAAATAAAAGGAGGAAGAAACGGCGAAAGGGGACAAATTGGTGTTAATCATTTTCAACTAAAAGAGGATATTAATTAATTAATCAATTAATTAATGGAATAAGAGAGAGAGAGGAGAAAATTATGCATTATTGTTAATTTCATTGATAAAAGGAAAAAAAGGTAGACAGGCTGGCTGTTACGGCAGTTGTGTGGTGGAGAAGAAGGCAGCGGCCGCGAAAGTTCAATGGATTAATAATGAAATATATTACTACCTCCGGTTCCAAATATAAGCAAATTTTAGTGGAATTTTTTGGTCCCTTAATATAAGCAAAATTAGACTTTCCCAATGTCATTAAATGCTTGTTTACCAAATATGTCCTCATCATATATATTTCCAAGGCCACTAATTCTTTATGTAATAAATGATACTAAGGGTATTTTAGAAAATTAAATCAAATATGTGGTAACATTAATGCAAATAACTACCTCCAACTACTATTCTTAATATGTGTAAAGTTAGGTATATTTGCTTATATTTAGAACCGGAGGTAGTATTAACTTGTTATTCCTTATCCAATCAAACATAAGTAATTTTTTTAATTTAATTTTTTTTGGATCGATAAATCAAAATAGGGAAAGGGATAGGGGGAGAGTGGAAGCGTGTTTGGTGACCAGGTGGGACCCACCACAAACCTCATGCATTCTTCTTTATTTAATAAATATATAAAAAAACACTGCAAAATATAAGCGAAGCTTATCCCGTCTTCGTCAATGATACATTTTCGCTAATTTCAAATAGGCTTCGGATTACATATTTACATTATATGCTAAATTAATAATCACACGTAAAAATATCATGCTTAGATCTCCCACTACTCTTTTTTTTTCCTTTCTAAATTCTTATTTCGGTCTCTATATTTTATGTTTTTCTATAGGTCATTTACAATTAAAACCTGTTTTAGATATCTATGTTCGTTTGAAATTATTTTGAAGTAAAAAGTTATGTAATCTTATTGGATCATATAATTATATAATAAATATATATAAAATATATCATGATTTTTTTTGGTTTTAAAAATATATTATATGCATTTATATTTTATTATACATACTCATCTTATTTATATTGTATTTAATCTTTATAATAAAAAATGTTTTAAAATCAAACTATTATTTTAGATATTTAGATTCAATAACATACTGTAAGATTATTTTAATAAATTAAATTATACCGTATAATTATATTAAATAATTTTTTATCAAAATATTTTTTTTTTGTTATTTATGTTACTTTTTCTTCTTATTTTATATTTTTATATTTTAATTTTATAAATTATTATCGTCTTATCTTTCATGTAAGAAAATGATATTTTCATAACTATGATGATCTCGAAGAAAATAAAAAGTAAAAAACAATGAGCATTTTATTGAGTATGATTTAATTATATAAGATATCAAATTTATAAAAAAAAACAGGATATAAGATATCAATTTTCATAAGATTGGAAGTATATATTAGTATGTTAAACTTAAATTAATCTTATATATGAAACAATTCTATTCAAGTCAAAAATTTCTATATCATGGTAAGACTAATTTTCTCGGTGAAATTTTTTCTACCCGCAACAAATATTAAAACTTAATACTTAATTCTACTGAAAAAAATCATCCCCCGATTATAATTGACACTATCTTTATTTAAATTAAACACTATATTTATAAAAAAAATTATATTTTCTATTCAATATGAATAGTATAAATAAAACTTAAATATGCTACTAATCAAACAAGAAAAACAAATTAAATTAGCTAAATATTTAAACAATTCTCTTGAATCATGCAAGTATATTTAAAATTTTTACTAAGATGGATATTATGTTATTGTATGTTTTTAAGTAATCTATTTGAAATTTACATTTATAAAAAATATTAATTATAATTTTTTTATTTTTTATTATTAATAAGAATAGTAGCTAATGCTTTTTTTTGTTTAGGTATGAATTGAAATGTGTCACGAGACTTACAACAGCTCACACTCTACATGTATTACTAATGAAAACATAAATTAAAATAAATTAACTATATAGTATTAAATATTTTTCTTTTATTTTGCAAGACATATGTAAATGTTACATTGTTGACTGTTTCTATTCTTATCTATTTAAAATTATTCACTCTGTAAGAAAAAACTATGATATTTGTCATCATATTTTCTCATAAAAGTTGAAAATAAACTAAAAACATATAAAAATAAAAAAATAAAATTTAGAAAGGTAAAGAATTAAATAAAGTAAATAAAAGGTTAATGGATAATATATTTAAGTAATAAATTATAAGAATTTTTCAAAAATAATACTTTGGAGAAAGTATTACATGATAAATATCTTTAGTAGAAAACTACAGAGAGAGTGAGAGTGTACACTATAGGAATGTTTGATATCTGGAGTGGAATATTTTCTTAATTCTATAGTTTCTAAGAATAATGTGAAACACATTAAAAAGTTTGATGAAAATTATAAATACATTTTTTAAGCCTAAAGAAACATTCTCCCTTTAAGAGAAGTTAAATTCCCACATAACACATCCCTAACTTGGTTAAATTGTTTCCCCGGGAAACTTAAGGCTGTGTTTAATTACAGAAAATTATTCTAGTTTTTTAGGAAAAGTTTTCCGCTTGTTTTCTAAAATTTTTATTTCCTAGAATAGCTAAAAGAATTTTAAAAATTCGTTTAGATAATGTGACTGTTTTTTATAATTTGGAAAACTAAAAAAATTGTTCAAGTGCGTTCTGTTTTCCAATTTTTTTTAAACATTCTTTAATTAAAATTAATTGAGATATGTCTTATATATATTATTTATAACAATATTGTATAGTATATGCATCACATAAAAATTGTGACAAAAATTTAAAGTAATATTAAAATAAGAGCAAATGAGTTTGTGTTTAAATATATTTCAAAATAGTAGTAGTAAAACTTTTCGAATTAGTAGCATATTTGATTACAACAGTCTCTATCTTGTAATTCAGATATCTTATCTTGTGAGAATTTATAAAAAAAAATGGTAATTTAAGAGATTTTCAGAAAACCTAAAAGGATTTCCGAAGCACGTGTAGTAACGTGATTGGAATGTGAATGAAACATTTTCCATGCATGGCCACGCGGTTCTCACCATTCAAAGAACCAAGGAACGGTAGCTGCAACGTTGGCAAGTATGCGTTCGTAGTTTAAAGGTCACTCACACTTATTTGTTAAGATGTACGATGCCGTTTTATGTGGTTCTTTAGGGATTGGCCTGCCATGGGAAGGTGTTGGAGAACCTCTGCAACCTTAAGAGTTCTGGGCCTGCTCTTGTTGGGTCAACTTCTTTCTTTCTCAATTGCTCTCGCCAGCCTCACTTCTTCTCGCATAGCCCAACTTGGTATTCTTATTATTTTATCTTAAATACCATTCTTTTTTCAATTACATCTCTATAACTTTTAAATGTTGAATCATGCATGCACGTAGGTGTTGATGCACCTCTAACTCAGAGCCTCGTTACCTATGCATCTTTAGCATTGGTTTATGGAAGCGTATTAGTTTATAGGCGCCAAAAGCCTCTGGTATGTGTCTACCTGTTTATTCACAGATCCTTATTTCATTACTTAGTAAATATATTAGTTGTTGGACATCTAAATCCTTCACTTGCTTATGATATCAATTTGGTCTTTGATCTTGTGACATTTTCAAACCTGCAAAACAAATAAACTGAAAGAAAAGACTGTTTTTAACAGGTGTGTGACAGACGTTTTGGGATAAGTTGGTATTGTAAGCAAATAAAAATGTAAAGCGTTCGACCCTTAAAATCAGGAGAACTGATTTGAAGGTTTACCCACGATTCTATACACAAAAGTATAGATGCCTTGGTGTGTAAAGGATGTAAGGAAAAATACAGATTTGGATTTGGATATTTGAGATCCACGTATCTTGGTGTGTTGTGCAGGTTTCTTGGTATTGGTATTTACTTTTAGGATTTGCTGATGTTCAAGGGAATTATTTGGGTATGTAATGCTGATCAATGTTTCAATTATTAGGGAAGCAAGAATTTTGTGGCCAAACATATATATATATATATATATATATTATGTGTGTGTGTGTTGCTGGGTCCAATCCCAAAACTATAATTAATTGTGATATCTTTTCATTTGGATTATGATTTCGTTTTTCCATTGTCTTTGTGTGTACTGCAGTGAACAAAGCATATCAGTATGCTTCCATTACCAGTGTAACATTACTCAGTTGTTCGACAGTCCCTTGGGTCATTGTTCTCACACGGATCTTCCTAGGCACAAGATATTCCTTTGGGCAATTAAGTGGCTCAACCATTTGTGTGCTAGGCCTATGTTTAGTCCTACTTTCTGACTTTGAAGTTGGTGGTGGAGGTGACATTTTAAGTTATTAAGTATTTAATTAAAATGATTTTTGGTGCTAATCAAATTGAGTTTTATTCCTAACAAGAATTATTGAGTTCAGATCAATTTTTCATCATCAGGTGGTTCAAGACCTTTCTTGGGTGATGTACTTGTGATTCTAGGGACATTTTTCTATGGAATAAGCAGTGTTGGTGAAGTATGTGTGGTGAAACTAAAAGTTTACTCAGTTTTAGAAAATTGTCTTTACGATTTCCAAATGTTTTGAACTTTCTTAGTGGACTTCTTATTAAATGCAGGAATTCTGTGTTAAAAGAAAAGACCTTGTTGAGGCAGTTTGCATGCTTGGTGTTTATGGATTCTTAGTAACGGTCGTTGAAATGTATCCTTTTGGGTCTATTATATTGACTATGTTTAGTTCTTAATTGGGTTGGTCAATAAGAATTTTGATTGTTTCAAATGACATGAAAGATTAACTTTTAGATTTTTTCATTTTCATAACTTTTCTAACTAAGAAACCAAACAGACTCATTGTCTTGTGCATAGTTAATGTAATAGAAAAATGAACTTTAAAATTGGTAAAATTACTATGAACAATCAAACTTTCCTCTGCATTCCCAACGAAAAATTGAGAATGGAAGTTTGTATGCACATAATTTAAACATTAGATTTTAGAATTACCTGTGAAGTCTCATTCAAACAATTGAAAACTTGTGTTTATGTCATGAAAAACATCAAAAAGTTCCTTCATTCTTTGATCTTATAGATCTATTATAGAGTTGAAGACTTTGGGATCTGTCACATGGTCTACAAATATTGTAAGTACCCATATTGCTTTGTTATAATGAACAATCGATCTTGCTTTGGTTTATTTTCATATCTTCTCAAATTAAATCGAATATCTCCTCCTCCTAATTATATAAGTAAGCTAAGCCACTCAAAACATGTGAAGGGAAGTAATAATAGAATTATGGTTGTAAAATTTTAGCATTGATGGGACAAAAGAAAGGCCATGAGATTTCAAAATGTAAATTCCATGTATATTTAAACCATAAATAAAAATTAAGTGATGATCAATATGTTACTTAAAAGAGTTTGATAATCAAATAAATCTTCTAACAACTTAATGGGGTCATCAAATTAATCATTTAATAGTGACTAGAATAATAGAGATAATAATATAATACATAACACATCACTACAGGTCAAATGTTAATATCATATATATAATAGGGTTGGTATGACACGTGTTACATTAATTGTGTTATTTGAGTAATTAAAAGAGGATTAAATTAAATTTTTAAAGAGCTTATTTATTTATCAAAATTTTAACAAATTAAATTGATAAATTGAAGATTTTGTGTAATTAAAAAAGTTATGGAGGGGAAATAGTTAAATTATTCAGTCGAACATGTGCATCTATTATGGGCCTGCTTATAATGAATCCCATTTCAGAAAGGAGAGACAATATAAGAATATTAATTCCAAAAGTGCTTAAAAATGTCACCTTGACCTCATTTATCATATGTTCGTCAAATTTGACATCCACTCACTTCTTACTTACTGGTAGCAATATAATTCATAAAATAATAATGTTCGTATATATAAGTACTATTTAATTTGTTTCTAACTCACCAATTTAAAATTTCTAAACTTTGCTTAGTTGAGATTTTATCTAGGGATTTAAATTTTTACTTTAGGTACTGGCTTTTGCTGGCTTTGCTCTTTCAAGCTTCATGTTTTGCACATTTGCTCCTTTTGTTTTAAAGGTTAGTTTCCATCTCACTCATGGATGACACTATTTCTTTCTGGAAATGAAGTTTAAGGAGGATTAATTGTCTGCTAATCATTAAATATATTATGCCCCTTCTAGATGAGTGGAGCACTAATGTTCAATCTTTCTCTTCTCACATCTGGTATGTGGGCTGTGGTTTTTAAAGTCTTTCTTTATAATCAAGAGGTATTATTTTTTTAATTAATAAATATTTGAGGTTGATTTTTGGTCTACATTCATTTATCATTTTCATTTTTTACGTGCCACTTAATATAATTTGACAAAATTAATGTTCACGGGTGGACTGGTTGTACTTCCTTTCCTTCACAGTTGTGGTCATTGGACTCATAATTTATTCTGCAACGTATGTCCTACACTTAGTACTTATCCTTATTTAACTTTGTTTTTTTTCATCTTGCAGTTTTTATTTCTCCTTTCTTCTTCTTTAATTTAAAATATTATAAGTTTGTGGAAATAGTTTGAAAGTTGAAGTTTGCCAACAACTACTTAGCAAGAAAATCAATTGCGATTGATATGTTTTAATCAGGGAGAAAGATTCAGTTCCTGCAACTGCTACAGAGGATGGGAATTCGTACAGTGAATACCAAATGCTTAACGATGAAAGCACAACACTTGGAAATGATTCTTTTGCCTCACGAGGTGACCACCAGATTTTACAACTGAAATGAGAAAGATGGAATCTCAAACTCAAGAGATTCGAATGTTACACTATTATGCAGTTCATGTGTAAAAGCGAGAAAGAATATCAAACAATCAAATAATATTCGAGCTTTATTACAAACCCAATGCTCTGTACGATTTGTTTTGGATTATCTATGCCTTTGAATTCGGGTCCTTGATTAAAGGGTCCTTCTTGAAATTGTTTTGGATTATCTCAAACATTTCATGTCACAAGCAATTTAGGATTGTTCACCCAAAGAGTAGCAAACACAAAAACCTAGAAAACTTCCTTAGAAATTAGGTCTAATAATTCTCAATGATGTGCACTTGATTACAATGTATGTACAACAGGTACTTTTATACCTAGGTTACAAAGTGGGTCTTGGCCCATTAGGCTATAATTTAAGTTAATCTACTACTAAATGACGTAAAGAGGTTTAGGGGGGAACAGGAGCCCCCTAGCCACGAGCCTTGGGTGTGAAACCGAGCGAAGTGGCTTAAATACAAGCCGAAATTTCTTATTCCCATGGAGACTTCCCTGATCGCTGAAGGGGGAGTTGTTGCTTGCTGCGGTGGAGAGGGTGTAGAGTGCTTGGGTTAAAGTAAAAAAAAAAATTTGAGTGGGTAAAGCTTTACTTCCGAGCTAGGGTTCCCGAGTGAGGCGAGTCTTGGTTCCGAGCAAGGGTCACTGAGTGAGGTGGGTCTTGGCCACGTGGCGGGAGTACGATAACTGTCATTGCTATCACGAGGGAATGGAGGCCCGCGCCTTTCATGATTGCGCCGTTTCTGTATCCCAAGGTCATTTAAGGGTGCGTCATTTCACCCAAAGTTGTCTTGAAGCGTCACATCCGTCAAGCTAGGGCTCTCGCATCCCCAATCATTGGATCTTGGATTACGTGGCTTCCTTTTGGGGTGTCAGCTCTTAGATACATCGCGTCCATTGCTTCCCCCTACCCTTTTGTATTCTTACCATTGGATTAAGAGGTATGACCAAAAGGTGCCCCCCATATAAATTCATCTTCCTTCTTCATTTCAAAACTTTCAGGCCTTCGAAATTCTTCCACCTCTTTCGTTAAGTAGCTCTGTACTTCACAGTGATTTCTGCTGTTGTCCTTGTTTCATCCCTTGCCTTCTTTCTCATTTAGCATTTCTTCTTGTCAGGTCAGTGCTTCTCTTTGCTCCAGGCTTTCTTCATTTCTCAACTTCCTTTATTTAATTTTGGGAATTATTGTGAGTGTATCCATGGTGGGGGCTTATGACTGGGTTAGGGACGAGGTGTTGCTCATCTCTTCTTTTCATCAATTTTTAATTTCGAGTCTCCTTGGACGACTTGACTATGTCTGAGAGGACGGAAGCTAAGTTTTTGTCTAACAACTTGGGGATCTTCTTTAGCTCCCAGGCACTGATTGCCCTGTCTCCTCATCTGAGTTCCCTTGATGCTTAGATAGGTGAAAGTAGTTTCTGTTTTACTATGTACACTTTTATTTGTTTTTGGTTTGTATGTTGAGTGGTTGTGTATGTTTGTGCAGCTGATATGGCCCCCGAGAAGCTTTCTTTGAAGGACCTAAAGAAACTATACCCAAGGAAGGGTTCCCGAGAGGGAGGGAGGAAATAGGCGACACAAAAGGGCGAGAGCTCTGCTGCTTCTGGGGGCTCTCCCTAGGTTATCACCAATGCTGTCCCCATCTCTGTGGTTCCTACCCCTTCTCAGCTGGAGAGGGAAGCGAGGCGACTATCTAAGAGGCCGCGCTCAGGAGAACTTGGTCAAGAGAGTGGAGCAGGGTCGGAGGCCTTCGGGGTGAGTCACCCTGACTCTCCCCGACGCATTGAAGATCAAGTTGGGGAGGGAGTCTTCCGGATCATTATATCTGATAGTCCTGAGAAGGGAGAAGAGATTCCTGATCTTCGGAGTCGGGTGAGCCGAAGGTCGGATGAAACCAGCTCTGTAGAGGAGGTATCGGCGGAGCGGATTGCCGCAACCCTTTCCAGTGAGGCGGACCTTGAAGACAGGAGGTGGGAAAGTTTTGCCAATAGGTCTCTGTGTGGCACTCGCAATCCTGCTCACTTATTGTGGGATGTCTGATTCCTGATTTTGGGTTTCGTAGACCGGACGATGGTCTTCAAGGAGGACAAGAGGAAGTTTGAAGGTTCGAACACGCCATCCATATGTCGGGCGATAGAGATGTTCAACCTCCGAGCGACTTCAATGACTCGGTTCTTAGAGAAAAGGTTCACCGAACAGGAGAAAGAGTTGGCAACGTTGAAGGCGGAAAGGACCACCCTTCTTTGGGAAAAAGACCAACTGCAGCAGTTCTGCGACTTCTCTACCATGCAGCTCGATAGTGCCTTGAAGGAGATCGGGGGAATGACCAACGAGCTAAAGCAGGCTAAAGCCGAACTGTCGGAAGCCCGGAAGAAGCAAGAGCTAGCTAAGACAAAGCTGATTACTATCACGGAGCAATGTGCCAATCTTGGTAGGCAGTTGAGCTCTGTCGAGGAGGCTTATGGCTCGGTTTACGCGGGTAAGAGGGAGGCAGAGGACAAGCTGATAGAGGCGAAGTCTGCCCTGGAGAAGGAGAGGGAAGAGAGGGAAGCTTACAAGCTTTTTATGGTGGAGGAGTTATCGAAAAAATATATGGCTGCCTTCGACCTTTGCCAGCAGCAGATACAGGTATTGAATCCTTCTTTAGAGTTGAATCTAGAAGGTGTCAACCTATTCCGCATTGTCGTGGATGGGAAGATAGTGGATCTTTCGGATTCCGAAGGGGAAGAGGAGGTGGTTGCCGAAACTGTTGAGACTGGTGTCGGGGTCAGATCGGGTGGTCACATAGATTTTGTGGTCCCTCAGGGTGACACTCCTGCCTTCGATGCTTCGTCTACTAAGACTCCTACCCTCAATGTTCTTGCTGTGGATTCCTCAGCCGCGAATGCTTGACTTTTTTCCTTTTTCATGTCTTCTTTGATTTTGCTCTTTTGTAGTTGTAATTTCTACTTTATAAATGAAAGGTTAAGTTTCCATTATTTTCCTGTTGCCTGATTTGTTTGGTGTGTGTTGTTCGTACCTTTATGCTTATCGATGAGCTTGTGTTTGGTGTTTTTTCCGTACTCGAACGAATTTTAAATTTTGCATACGTACGTGTCGAGAGACCGGATCCGTCTTGGGACTTTATCTTACGAAGGATTCGTTCCGAGGGGAGGGAAGTGAATTGTTGCCACGGAGTCGCGCTGGGTAGTTTTATATACAACCTTGTTAGAGTGAAGTTAACAGTCGTTTATTTTATCACTGGTGCTGCACTAAGTCAATGTTTATTTCATCATTTGGTGCTGACCGTGTGTTGTACTTTTGTGGGCAGATGTATGGCCCTGCGTAAACTGACATTGAAGGCTCTGATGAAGCATTACCAGGAGGTACATCCTCAGGGGGTTGAGACAAAGGTTACCAAGAAGCTGAGACCTTCTTTGATAGCGACAGGGGCTAATAAAGTATCTAAGTCTTGCCCATCCCCAGTCATCACTCCTGTTGGGGTCATTATCACTACCAAAGGTAAAGGGGAGAAGGAGACGGAAGTCTCTCCCTTGGCGGCTCGTGGGGAGACTTCAAGCCGTCTGGGGATGTGGCCTCTGGCCCCAACCAATTTATGTCCGCGAAATCAATTGTCGGTCCATGCCTAGTGTGACGGACGTGACTGAATATCCATGGGAAGAGTTTGTTAATGGGTCATTGAGAGCTGACAGGAGCCCAGTTCTTTCCCTTTGGGACACGCACTTCCCTATTTCGCAGTTCTTAGATCATACGGTCCTTTTCAAGGAAGACAAGGAAAAATATGCCTCCTCCGATGCCATCGCCATGTGCAAAGATGCAGAGATGTTTGGGCTCCGGGAAACTTCGATATCTTGAGCTCTTGAAAAGCGGTTGGTTGATCAGGGTAACGTAGTGGCAGCGTTGATCCAAGAACGCGAATCTTTGAAGAAGGAGAATGAACTGCTGCGAGAGGGGAGAAAGAAAGATGCTGCCCGTGCTGAGGGTACGAGAAAGTTGATTACCTCTATGAAGTTGGTCTTAAAATGGTCAGAGCAAGACCTAAAGACCGTGATGGCGGAGCGAGATTCGGTAGAGTCACGGTTGGCCGTTGCTGAAGAAGACCTAAAAGTTGCTAAGGCGGGGCGAGATTTGGCAGAGTCACGATTATCAATTGAGGAGGAGAGGTGCTTCTACTGGGACCGAAAAGTTTCAAAGGTCGAGTAGACGTATAATGTCTTGTCTCTCAAAAAACACACATTAAAGAGGGACCTTCAGACGGGTCGGTTGGATTTGGAGGCTCTGAAAAAGAAGGCAAGGAAGAATCTCATAGCAATAGAGCAGGATATCGCTGTGAAGTATTTCAACGCATTCCAACTTTGTTAGGAGCAAATCTTTGTTCTGAATCCCACTGCTGTGCTAAAATTTGAAGGTCTCGATCCCTTTAAGGTAGTTGTGGATTGCCAAATTATCCCTCTACTTGACTCAGAGTAAGCAGATGGATGCGGACGGGGGCAAGGAGCGAGGTGTGCCTGAGTTGGCCAATAAAGTTCCGACTGTCGGGCCTTCCTAGGCAATTTTTTGTGTTGTGCCTTATTTTCTTTTCTGCCTTATGAATGCACCTGTATGAGCACTTAATGATATTAATGAAGTTCTGTTGGTTTTCTTGGATCTCTGGTTATTGCTTTCTTTCGTTGTCATTTTGTTGTTTCAGTTAGAAACGGACAGTCTTGTTCAGATTTTCGACGGGCAATTAAATTTTTCATTGACTTGTATGATGTTTGGGTGAATTTAAGCCTGTAAAACGCGTGCCGAGGGATCGAATCCACGCTCAGGCTTTTCATAATTGGCTCAGAATGCCAAGGAAAAACTCTCAAAGAGAGAAAACTCAAAATGAGCTATGAAGGAAAAATTATTGATTGCTTGATGAAAAATAACTTATAATGCTGGCTATTTATAGAACTCAGAATGGTAATAAACATAATAATTAAACACCACTTGCAAGGAAAATGAGTTGGAGATGGGTTGGATTTTGAAAAGCTCCTTTTACATTTGTCAACATTGGCTGCATCATTTTTAGGAGTTGGTGGAGGGGAAGCTTTTGGTTCATTCTCCTCGGGTTGGAAAAGACCCCTCGAGTCTAAGCATCTTCTTCTTCAAAGTACGGCGAGAGATCAACAACGTTAAAGGTAGTTGATACACCATAGGAACTTGGTAGCTCAATCTTGTAAGCATTATCATTGATCTTTTGAACTACCTGAAAGGGTCCATCAGCTCTAAGGGACAACTTGGCATTGGGTTGCTTTGGAAATCTGAACCAGAAGCTTCCCCTCCACCAACTCCCAAAAACGGTGCAACCAATGTTGACAAATGCAAGGGAGCTTTTCAAAATCCAACCCATCTCCAATTCATTTTTCTTGCAAGTGGTGTTTAATTATTATGTTTATTACCATTTTGAATTCTATAAATAGCCAAGCATTGTAAGCTATTTTTCATTAAGCAATCAATAAGTTTTTCTTCATAGCTTATTTTGATTTTTCTCTCTTTGAGAGTTTTTCCTTGGCATTCTGAGCCATCTTGGCATCAAAGCAAGGTTCCTAGAACTTTTTGCACCTTAGGTTGAGTTAGAGAGAGCGGAAACAGTGAGTGGGTAGTTGTTCCCTCACAAAAAAAATTTGGTTCATCATAAAACACCCATTTCCAGTCCGTTTTTGACAAAACCGCCACAGCAGAAGTGTCCGGAAGGTCCCAAAACCTTGGAATACTAAGTTTCGTGTAAAACGGAACTCATTTGAGGTTAGAACGACCTCGCCGGAAAATTCATCTGAAAATCGGGCTTCGCCGGAAAATCCAGAGGTTGAAGACGATACTTTTAACACCGGTTCAACAACCGCTATTAAAAGTCTGAACAACCGCTGTTAAAAGTTTGGACTTTCTACATCAGTTTTTCTTCAAGTTGTTGTTAAAAGTATCCTGCACCATATTCTGCCATGTGTCCCTTTGACTCAGGTTTAACCAGAAACTTTTCTAATTGCAAATTTGCCCCTTGATATTTCCATATATTTCCATCGTAGCCTTATATAGTTTCCAAATTACATACTGGCCCCTTTAGTTTTATAAAATTCTTTTTTTACCTCTAAACTTTCTGAAACTACAGATTTACCCCTATCCATCTAAAATTATCATTTTACCCATATCCATCTCAAATTACCCTTTTTACCTATGTCCGTCTAAAATTACCATTTTTACCTAATTTTCAAAATTACCCTTCTACCACTACCTTTAAAATGTCTCCTAGAAGACAATTTGAAAGAAATCTCCAAGACATCGAACTAGGTGATTTGCGACAACAAATCAAAGGTTGCAGGAAATAGTTGAAGTCCAACAAGCCCAACTCAACCAACAAAGAAATACTAATTCTGTTAAAAGTGACTCTGATGATAGTAATTCTTCCTCCTCTAACAATTATAGAGTGAGAAGGTCACAACAACAAAGCCATGACTTCAAAATGGATATACCAGAATTTGAAGGGACATTAGAACCTGACGAATTTTTTGATTGGATCCGCACTGTTGAGAGAATATTCGATCTGAAGGATATTCCAGATGAGCAAAAGGTTAAAATCGTTGTCATCAAACTAAAGCGACATGCATCCATTTGGTGGGAGACTCTACAGAAAAATCATGCAAAAGATAGGAAAAGTAAGATTAAGACTTGGGAGAAAATGCGAAAGTAGCTCAGAGCTAGATTCTTACCCGCTAATTATCGTTAAGATAATCACCTGCGGCTTATTAATCTTCAACAAAAGACAATGATAGTTGAGGAGTATACCAGGGAATTTGAGCAGCTAAAGATGAAATATGAGCTGACTGAAGAAGAAGAACATACCATAGCTCGTTACCTTGGAGGGCTAAATATAGAGATTTCTCATCTAGTCCAGCTACAACAATATTTCACCTTGATGATGTCATCCGACTTGCCATCAAGATAGAGAAACAACTCCCGAAGAGAAACCAGCTCCATGCTTCTTCTTCCAGATTACCTTTCCAACCTTCTTTTTCTAGAAACCCTTCCTTTCCCCCCAAAACACAAACCACCCAACCACCTACCCAAACAAAACACCAGCCAAACCATACAGAGATAACAACCCTAAACCTACCTACTAATCCAAGTCCACTATAAAATGCTTCAGATGTCAAGGTTTTGGCCATATAGCCTCTGATTGTCCAAACTGAAAGGTTGTCACAATCATTGAAGGAGAACATTTTGAAGCTTCAGAAGAAAATCTAGAAGTAGAACTGGGAGAGCCGGTGTATGATGATGAACTCACGCCTATTGATTATGGTGAGTTATGGTGAGTTACTAGTTGTCAAGAGACATCTACACATAGCACAAATAAAAGAGAACTCCTGGTTGAGACACAATATCTTCCACACCCGTTGTACCTCGCAAGGAAAGATTTGTAATGTCATCATTGATAGTGGAAGTTGTGAGAATGTAGTATCAAACTACATGGTGGAAAAGCTCAAGTTGCCAACACAAAGTCACCCGCATCCTTACAAATTGTAGTGGCTTAACGAAGGCAATGAGGTAAAGGTTTCTAAAAGATGTCTTGTGTTTTTTCCAATTGGCAGGAAATATCAAGATAAAGTTTGGTGCGATGTTGTTCCTATGGATGCTTGCCATCTTCTTCTTGGAAGACCTTGGCAATATGATCATCGTACCCAATATAAAGGTTATACAAACACCTACTCGTTTGAGAAAGACAGAGTGAAAATCAGATTAGCTCCACTGCCGCCTGATGAATTCAACCAAGACAAAAAAGAAGAAAAGTAGTTGGTGTCCTTAGGCACCAAGAATCAATTTAAGGTGGCTACAGATGAAGTTAATCATCTGGGCTTTTTACTGTTGATTGAGCAAAATTATGGAACCAGTATACCAACAGAAATTATGCCACTTTTATCAGATTTTCCAGGTGTTATTCCAAAAGAAATTCCTCCAAGACTACCACCTATGCGTGATATTCAACATGCTATAGACTTTGTTCCAGGAGCAGTCATTCCTAATAAACCTGCTTATCGAATGAATCCTCAAGAGCATGCTGAAGTGTAAAGACAGGTTGAAGGATTGCTAAAGAAAGGGTTAATTCAGGAAAGTGTCAGTCCTTGTGTTGTTCCTATTATATTAGTCCCTAAAAAAGATGGCACATGGAGGATGTGCATAGATAGTAGAGCTGTGAATAAGATCACTGTCAAGTATCGATTCTCGATACCACGACTTGATGACTTGTTAGATCAATTACATGGTTCCACTATCTTTTCCAAGATTAATCTCTATAGTGGATACAATCAGATCAGAATCAGGCCAGAAGATGAGTGGAAGACTGCTTTCAAAACACGAGATGGTCTGTATGAATAGACAATCATGCCATTTGAACTATCCAACGCCCCCAGCACATTCATGCGCCTTATGAATCAGGTATTACGCCTTTTCAATAGACATTTTGTGGTTGTTTACTTTGACGATATCCTGATTTACAACAAAAGCAAGGAAGGGCATTTAAAACATATAAGATAGGTGTTAGAAGTTCTTCAAGAACAGAAACTCTATGCCAACATGGAGAAATGCTCTTTCATGACTAAAGAAGTGATGTTTCTAGGGTATATTGTTGGTGCTAAAGGCAGTCGTGTAGACCCTAGCAAGATCAAGGCAATCAATAACTGGCCTATTCCTGAGTCAATCCATGACGTCAGAAGTTTCCATGGGCTAGCCTCTTTTTATCACTGGTTTATCAAGAATTTTAGTACCATTGCAGCTCCGGTCACCAGTTGCATCAAAGGTGATAAATTTCAATGGTCAGAACAAGCACAGAAGAGTTTTGATGAATTAAAGGAGAACTTGACAAAAGCCCCTATACTAGCATTACCTAACTTTGACCAAGTGTTTGAGGTAAGTTGTGATGCTTCTAACATTGGTATTGATGTAGTACTAAGTCAGGAAGGCTGACCAATAGCTTTCTTTAGTGAAAAGCTAAATGACGCTAAGCTGAGGTACTCCACTTATGATAAGGAATTCCATGCCATCGTACGAGCTTTGCAACATTGGAGTCATTATCTACTTCCAAAAGAATTTATTCTCTATTCAGATCATGAAGCTTTCAAATACTTAAATTCCCAACATAAAATCAGTCGTAGGTATGCTTCATGGAAAGAGTTTCTACAAGCTTATCCATTCCTAATCAAACATAAGTCTGGGAAACAAAATTCTGTTGCAGATGCTCTCAGCCGACGTCATGTTTTGCTATCCATTATGTAAACAAAAGTTATTGGCTTTGAGATTCTAAAGGAATTGTATCAAGATGATCCTGACTTTACCAGTATTTGGTAGTCAATTGAGAACCAACCTTTTCAAAGTTACCATAGTCAACAAGGCTTTCTATTTAAGAAGAATATTTTATGCATTCCTCATTATTCTTTGAGAGAAGCCATTATCTGGGAAGCACATGATGAAGGATTAGCTGGTCACTTTGGCAGAGATAAAATAGTTACACTGATCAGGGAGAACTTTTACTAGCCTAAGCTTGAAAGGGATGTTCTTCGATATATCCAACGATGTCGTATCTGTCACCTTGCCAAATTCAAAAGTCAAAATACTGGGTTGTATTTACCATTACCAGTACCCATAGCACCATGGGAAGATGTCAGCATGGATTTTGTTCTTGGGCTACCACGAACACAACAACAGAAGGATTCTGTAATGGTGGTCATAGACAAGTTTTCCAAAATGATGCATTTCATACCTTGTTAGAAGACTAATGATGTTGTCTACATAGCTAACTTATACTTCAAGGAGATTGTATGACTCCATGGAATTCCCAAAACTATCACATCAGACAGATATATCAAATTTCTAAGTCACTTTTGGAGAACTCTATGCAAAAAGATGGGTACAAAGCTACAGTTCAGTAGTACTAGTCATCCTCAAACAGACGGTCAAACAAAAGCAATCAACCGATTGCTAGGAAACCTATTACGAAGTTTTGTTGGTAAAAATCTTCGTCAATGGGATCAAGTCATAGCCTAGGTGGAGTTCGCTTACAACAATTCCACAAATCAGGCTACTGGAATATGCCTTTTTGAAGTAGTGTATGGTGTACGACCTCTCAGGTCATTGGATATGGTTCCTTGTTCTACAAAGAATTAGTTCAGTGCTAATGTTGACAAAAGAGCCAAAGAAACCAAGAAGCTTCATGAACAAGTTCAAACTAGAATAGAGAAGCAAAATTCAAAATACAAAGCTCAACGAGACAAGCATCGAAAGAAACAAGTGTTTAAAGAAGGAGACTTGGTATGCATTCATCTTTGAAAGGAGAGATTTTAGCTCAGAATGCCAAGGAAAAACTCTCAAAGAGAGAAAACTCAAAATGATCTATGAAGGAAAACTTATTGATTGCTTGATGAAAAATAGCTTACAATGCTTGACTATTTATAGAACTCAATGGTAATAAACATAATAATTAAACAGCACTTGCAAGGAAAATGAGTTGGAGATGAGTTAGATTTTGAAAAGCTCCTCTTGCATTTGTCAACATTGGCTGCATCGTTTTTGGGAGTTGGTGGAGGGAAAGCTTCTCGTTCAGTAATACTTGAATGAATTCACATCCTTCAAGGCATGTGCCGAGTCGACGATTCCGAGCTCGGGCTTTTCATAATACTTGAATGAATTTAAGCTTTTAAGATGTGTGCCGAGGGATCGATTCCGCGCTCGGGCTTTTTGTAATACTTGAATCAATTCAAGCCTTCAAGACGTATGCCGAGGGATCGATTCCACGCTCGGGCTTTTCGTAATACTTGAATGAATTTAAGTCTTCAAATCGTATGCCGAGAGATCAATTCCGCGCTCGGACTTTTCGAAACACTTGAATGAATTCAAGCCTTCAAATCGTATGCCGAGGGACCGATTCCGCGCTCGGGCTTTTCGTAACACTTAAATGAGTTCAAGTTTTCAAAACATGTGCCGAGGGATCGATTCTGCGCTCGGGCTTTTTGTAATACTTGAATGAATTCAAGCTTTCACGTATACCGAGGGATCGATTCCGCGCTCAGGCTTTTCGTAATACTTGAATGAATTCAAGCCTTCAAATTGTACGCCGAGGGATCGATTTAGCGCTTGGACTTTTCTAAACACTTGAATGAATTCAAGCCTTCAAATCGTATGTCGAGGGACCGATTCTGCGCTCGGGATTTTCGTAACACTTGAAAGAGTTTAAGCCTTCAAAACGTGTGTCGAGGGATCAATTCCACTCTCGGGCTTTTCGTAACACTTGAATGAGTTCAAGCCTTCAAATCATATGCCAAGGGATCGATTCCATGCTCGGGCTTTTCGTAACACTTGAATGAGTTCAAGCCTTCAAATCGTATGCCGAGGGATTGATTTCGTGCTCGGGCTTTTCATAACAGTTGAATGAGTTCAAGCCTTCAAATCGTATGCCGAGGGATCGATTCTGCACTCGGACTTTTTGTAACACTTGAATGAGTTCAAGCCTTCAAATCGTATGTTGAAGGATCGATTCCGCGCTCGGGCTTTTTGTAACACTTGAATGAGTTCAATAAGTTTTTATGAATAATATAGAAAATTTTTATTGAGAAGATGAGGGGAGAGGGGGCCTCGTTAAAACCTCCTGAGGGAAAAACCCAGTGGAAAAAACCCCTCAGGTAGGAAAAAGAGTACCCGAGTGTACAATAATTAGCTAAAATACATCTTTAGATGAGTTGTATTCCAAGTTTTGTGTAGCTCCTTTCCTAACAACTCTTCTATCTGGTATGCGCCTTTCCCCAATGCTTCTTTGACTCGGTATGGACCTTCCAAAGAAGGCGTAAGCTTGCCTTCTTCTCGTGCTGTTCTGTTATTGTCCGAGGTGCGCAAAACAAGGTCGCCTTAGGGTCGGGGTCAAAGAAAAAAGTTCCACTTCTGAGCAGATTTGTGCTTAGCTGCCTGTATCTTGACGTATGCCTCATCTCACTCTTCTAGACTAAGATCTAGGTCTTCTCTTCTTCCTTCGTCATTTGCGTCTTCATTATAAGCAAGACGCCAAAAAGTGGGTTCTCCTAACTCAACGGGTATCATGGCATCAGTCCCGTATATGAGTCAAAACGGAGTCTCATGGGTCGATGAGTATGGGGTAGTGTGATAGGCCCAAAGAATTCCGTGTAATTCTTCTGTCCATCGGCCCTTAGCTTGTCCAAGCCGTCTCTTGAGTTGCTGAAAGATGACTTTGTTTGTTGCCTCAGCCTGACTGTTGGTTTGTGGATGCTCCACAAAAGAGAATTTTCTTTTTTTACCCAAGTTCCCGCAGAATTCCATAAAACTTTTATCCATGAACTGTCGGCCATGGTCAGAAATGATTGTGTAAGGAAGTCCGTGTCGGTAAATGATGTGTTTCCACGTAAAGGTTTGTACTTTGGTTGTCGTGATGGTGGCCAGGGCTTCGGCTTCGATCCATTTGGTGAAGAAGTTGATGGCTACTAAGAGAAACTTAAGTTGTCCCTTTCCTGGGGGGAAAGGGCCCAGGATATCCATCCCCAAGTGTTAAAAGGCCAAGGTGATAGGATTCCATGTAACAGTTCTGGGTCGCTGTGGATCCGATTGGCATTACGCGGACAAAAATCATATTTTTAACAAGGTCGTAATAATCGGAGCGTAAAGTTGGCCAGAAATACCCTGCTCGGAGGACTCGAGCGGCCAAGGGTCAGACTCCTCCGTGAAGACTATAAATTCCTGAGTGCAATTCTCTCATAACATAGTCGACTTGTTCTTCGTTTAAGCATTTTAAAAGAGGCATTGTGAAGCCCCTCTTATATAAGAGCCCATTTATCAGAGTGTAATTGGCCGCTTAGACTTGCAAATTCTTGGCTTGTTGTCGATCTTCTAGTAGAGTTCCCTGCTTTAAAAAATCAACAATAGGGGTCATCCATGTATCTTTAATTTGAACCTCACTTACCTGATGAATCTGCTGTGTCTGCTAGACCGTAGGCTCTTCTAAGATGACTTGGACAATCGTCTTAAGGTTCCCAGTCTTGACTGTGCTAGCGAGCTTGAAAAGGATATCTGCACGCTCATTCATGACTCGTGAAACATAGACGATTCAGAAATGCTTGAGGTCCTTTACTATCTCATTTACTAGGGCCAAGTATTTTGCCAGAGTTGGGTCTTTGGCTTAGTATGACCCTTTAATCTGTCGGGCTACTAGCTGGGAGTCGGTCTTTCCCCCTTGGACCCTAAAAGAACATTTTTTGGGGTTTAATCTTAGGTTGTGCCTGCGCGGATAAAAAATGTCTCCTCCAAGTCTTGTACGTGTGACTCAGCTTGTCTGGTTTTCACGACCATGTCATCCACATACACTTCCATATTCCTTCCGATCTGCTTGGCGAATATCTTGTCTACCAGTCTTTGGTATGTTGCTCCTGCATTTTTTAGGCCGAAAGGCATCACCTGGTAGCAGTAATTAACTCCACCGGTGATAAACGCCGTTTTCTCCTCATCTTTTGGGTCCATTCGAATCTGGTTGTAGCCCGAGTAGCCTCCTATGAAGCTTAGCATCCTGTAACCTGAAGTACCATCTACCAAACTATCAATGCTAGGTAAAGGATAGGGATCTTTAGGACATACCTTGTTCAGGTCGGTGAAGTCAACACACACACGCCATTTGCCGCTTGGCTTCCTTACCATGACTATGTTCGATAGCCAAGTCGAATACTTAACTTCTCAAATGAACTTTGTAGATAGGAGTTTCTGTCTCTTCTTTAATTGCATTCTTTCGATCGGGGCCCATCTTCCTGGGCCTTTGTGACACAGGCTTGGCATCCTGTTCAAGGTTGATCGAGTGGCAGATTACATTGGGATCGATGTTTGGCATGTCAGCGGGGTTCCAGGCAAATAGATCAGCATTTTTCCTCAATAGTCTGACGAGGGCTTCCTCTAAGTTTGGATCGAGAATCGCACTAATCCGTGTGAATTGGCCGAGGGAGGATCTGACTTGGTTGAGCTTTAGTGATTCCATCGGTTGAGGCCTTTCATATTCTCGATCGTCACGAGGGTCAAAACCTGTCTCCACATCTTCCTCGATTATGAATGCTATCTTAGGGCAGAGGCTTTCGTGGTAACACGCCTGTGCCACCTCCGGGTCAGCTCTGACAATTCCCACTCTTCCACCCCCAGCGGGAATTTCATCGTTAGGTGCATGTTTGAGACGACAACACCTAAGGCGTTGAGCGAAGGTCACCCTAATAAAGCATTGTAGGAGCTGGGGAAGTTTACCACAGGAACTTCACCCATATTGCACGACTATCTTTTCCGCTTCCAAAACTGGTCCTAAGTCGATGCATCCTAAGACCTGTACAGAATCACCTGAAAAGCTAAAAAGTTTACCATCATACCTTTGGAGTTGCTGGATGGGGAGACCCATTTTTTGGTACGCCTTCCAATGCAGTATGTCTGTTGAACTTCCCTAGTCTATTAGGACTCACTCTATCATGAAATCTTCAACCTCCATGGTGACCACCATTGGCTCGCCTGGGTTTGGCCCCCTTGGGAAATCTGGCGTATCGAATGTGATGATTGTAGAGTCGGGATATTCTAACAATAAGTTTACCTAACCTGATTGGTATGATCAACGTGCACGGGCTCCTGGAAATCCTCCTAAAATGGTGTGTATGACTCGTCGTGTATCTCCTCTCTCTCCTGTGAGCCTGGGAGATCGGGAGCGGGGGGCTCACGAGCGGTTTCGAGTCTGGAGCTCCACTTGGTCAGGAAGGTCTCTCTCCCTTCTGTGAAAACCTTCTCTAGGATTGTCATCCTTCTGAGCGACAAATCTCGTTAAGTGCCCCTGTCGGATTATGTGCTCTATTTGGTTACGGAAGGACCGGTAGTTTTCGATGGCATGGTCGTAGGTCCTGTGGAATTCGCAGAATTTGGACGTGTCCAAACCCTTGGGGCCTTCCCCTGGAGGCGGGAGAGCAAGGAACCCCGTGTTATATACTTCATGTAGGATCCAATCGCGGCGGTCCTTTAGTGGCGTGAAGTTCGTGTAGAGGGGAGCAGTGTAAGCCTCGGTGCGTGCGTCTCGGTTTCTTCTGGGGCTTTTTCTTTTTGGCTCGGGGCAATGATTTCTTCGATCTGTAGGGTTGGCTTGATCGGCAAGATTGGTCCGATCGGCTCTACACTCATTAACAGTAATATACCTTGAGACTCTCGCATGAAAGCCGTCCATGTCCAGTGGTGGCTTCTTCATTAAGGAGTCAGCAAATTTCCTAGGGCGCAATTTCCCAGACGACCCCTAACCATGGTGAACACTCCTAACACATGACGAGAGGAAGACAATAGGCACCAAGCGTCATATGATCACGATGATCGGATACAACACCTCACCAACATGGTCGAAACCTTACAGAGGATAGTTGCCAACCTCCAGCAGGAGAATGCGGAACTCCGAGGGCAAAAGAGAGGGGAACGCGAAGCCTTCAGTCACAGCACTGATCGATCCGCTCGCCAAAAGACCATCGGGCAGGCTTCGTACCAGATAGAGACTGCTAAATACAATCCAGAACTGCCTTTCACTGCACATCCTTGGACCGACTTGATAATGGAAGCCCCTACCCCCTCAACTATAAGCCCCCGACGATTGAGAAATATGACGGTAAAGGTGACCCAGAGGACCATCTCACCATCTACACCAATACCATGCTAGTAACAGAGGCGTCTGACCCCCTTTTTGTCGAACCTTCCCCACCACTTTGACTAAGTCGGCACTCTGTTAGTTCTCCCACCTCCCTCCGAAGAGTGTCTCCAGCTTTTCCGATCTAAGCAAGAAGTTTCTTAGCCAGTTTTCCACCAACAGGGCTGTACAGCAGACATCGCATAGCCTGGTTAATCTGCGCCAAAATGTTCACACAAAGAGTAGCAAACACAAAAACCTGGAGAACTTCCCTTTGAATTAGGTTTAATAATTCTCAATGATGTGTCACTTGATTACAACGTACGTACAACAAATACTTTTATACCTAGGTTACAAAGTGGGCCTTGACCCATTAGGCTATAGTCTAAGTCAATCTATTACTAAATGACATGAAGAGGTTTAGGGAGGTTGTGGGCACCACCCCCTAAACTTGGGGGGAACAAGGACATTTGTCATCTTATAGTTTTGTCATTAAACCTTTTTTAATTTTAAAAAAATGATAATTATTTTAATCGATATAAAAAAATAACTGATGTAAAAACATTGATTTAAAAGACCAAAGATAAAAGGAAGCCAAAGGGGAGGAAGATGTCCACAAATGACCAATTTAAAAGTTTGTTCTTTTATAAAGTATTCCTCACTTAACAATTTTTATAGTGAAATATTATAAAATTTCATTTCATATCATCTCCCCCATACATTGTCAATCCAAACTTTAAAATATTTTATTTAGGTAAAATAGTAAATTTTCCTTTGATTATAGTTTTTATTTAGACAACGTAATTAAATTTCACTCACTCTTAAAATAAAATCAAAACTCAATTTTTTTTGTCACAAACTCTTTATTTTATGTGAATAAACTCTTTTTTTTGGTCTGGGAGAGGGGGAGGCAAGACGCGAACCCTGTTGATTTATGTGACCCTTAGATGCTCTTAACCACTTGAGTTTCCAAGGGGAGTCAAACTCTTTCTTTCTTTGTATTATTTTTGGCCCATAACACTATTCCAATTCCAAAGGCCCAAGATTCAGACGGCCTTCCCAAATGGTTCAATCCAATCTGTAGGCCGAAACATATGATGTGTTGCCCTTGAAATTTTGTGTGAGATTTTTATATCATATGTTGTTTTGTTGATTTTTATATAGAAAACATTTTACCAAACTTATTTGGAGAAAATATTTATTGCAAAAAAAAAGAAAAAGGAGAAAATAAAAATTTTCAATAAAAAAATCATGAAAATAGTAGTTTAAATATTTTATCCAAACAAATTAAACAAAGAATTTAAAATTGAAAAAAAAATTAAATTACTTTATCCAAACAAATATTTTTACAAATAATGGAAATTCAATTCAAAACATTTAAAATCCTTTAGAAATTTCAATTACCTTAGCAACCTATGTGATACGTGGTATTTTGTTGAATAGGCAAAAGTAGTGCTTAATTTAAAGTCTTCCGTTGACTGTGTGCATTTAAAAATAATAAAACAAATACGAAATTAAAGAGAAGATGAAGGAAAGTGCAGACTAATCAAGCTGGCCATATGAATAAATTTGATGAATGCAGTTTTTTTTTTTCTAGAAGCCCATTTATATAACAAACATCCTTCCTTAACAATAAATTATTATTTCACCAAAAAAAAAAATAAATTATTATATTTTTTTACAAAAATACTACTTTCATCTTTTATATTTATTTAAATTCCTGATTTTGTTCTTTAAATTTTATTTTTGTCAATTTAGTTGTTTGTGTTTTAATTTTTTTAACTTTTTGTTAATACACAACAAAGCATTTAGGGACATAGTAGGAATTAAAGGTCTGTTTGAGGGATTGTGGGTTGTTAACAATGACTAATGGTTGATTATTAAAGGTGGTGCAGTACAGTGTCAATGAAGATGAGTACCCCAGTATTTATCTAAATTACATTCTCAAGTTTCCATTTACAAAGTGTTATGAAAGAAGAAGATAAGGAAAAAATGGTATTTGAGTATTTAACAGACAAGAAAAATATTGTAAAGAATTTTGAATATAAAAAGCTAAATTGATAAAAGAAAAAAAACTTAAATGAGCAAATCAACAATTTGAACAAAGATAGAGGGATAAAGTTGTATTTTTTATTTTCTTCTTCGATAATAATCACATTTGGACCCGTTTTTTGTTCACAATTTGCCTAAATCCCTTGGCAGAAAAATAACGCGAGACTCTAATTGGCTCTTCGTAATTAAATAACACTATACTTTTGCACGCGTTCATTTGTCGGTCTTGACCTACTTAAAATACTTTGGGTTTTATTATGTACAAGTAAAAAATATTAAAAATAGTCCAGGAAAAAATATATTGATTAATCTAATTAGTTAAAGATTTAACTTGTGAGTAATATGTAAATATTTCTATAAATACTCATCAAGTATTGAAAGGTAAACTTTGATACCTAAGTCATCTAAATTTTTCTTTAAAAAAGGGAAAATATGCCATGTGCATGCACATGTTGAAGTTGGTTAGGATTGATTTAGAAGATGGATGTAAGATACATGCGCATGTGCTCTCTCTCTTTTTTTTTTTTTTGATTTTGCTCTCTCTTTTAATTTGCTAACATGTTGCATGTGTTTAATATTAGAGTTGTCAAAATGAGTTTATTATGATAGATTGACTTGGCCCACCCATAAAATAAGCAGGTTTAGACATCTAGAATTAAAGGTTGAATTAGTGAGAATATTTTTGGCTCGGCGCGCAAAAAGCCTACACCTACCACAGGCCGAATGACCCTGATCTTTCTCTTGTAAAACTATGAGGACGACTTGAAAATGCCTGAATTTATAGGGTCGGCCTGGGCCGCCCATAATAAATAAACCGATTTAGGTTCCTTAAATTGAAGTTCGTATTAATGCGGGCCTTTTTGTCCCGACCTAAAAACGTCTACGACCTGAAAAAGCCTGGCTTGTTTAGGATGATTTGCCTGTTTTTCCAACTATACTTCATACATAATCACATATGCTAATAATTAACATGGTTGATGCAGTAGTTCAATACCTCGTCTCTTAAGCATGTGGTCCAAAGAATGTAAAAAGTTCAATTTTATGACAGATTAGCATAAGGTAACAAACTTAATAAATAACAATAATCACAAGTTAAATTCATGTCAAATATTTTATACATGTTGCAGGGATTGCTTCCAACCATTGAGGAACTGCTGCCTAGTGTAGATTAGAGGTTATGTCATACATCTTCATATCAACTTTAGAAAGAAATATCCAGGGCAACAATTGAAAGTTTTAATGTATAAGGCAACTAGGTCTAATTATTTTTAAAGATGGGAGCATTACATGTTGGAAATGAAGAAGGTGAACGAGGATACGTACAAGTATCTCATGAGGATCCCATCTAGGTTTTGGTCTAAATCTAAGTTTAATTTCAACCTAAAATTTGATGTTCGGGTCAATAATATGTTTAAAAATTTTAATAGTGCCATTACGAGTCCAAGACATAAATCAATTGTAACCATGTTGGAGGATATAAGGGAATATTTGTTGAACAAGTAGGTTAACAAGAGATTCAAGTTTACTAAAATATTATGCCTCGAATATTGAAAAATTGCAAAAGAACATGACCAATACAATGTTGTAAATACCAAGCTTTTTTTTTGCCTTTTGAAATGTCTATATTCATGTCCTATTGATATTCTAAATATATTTTTAGACCTTTATGTTTATGATTGACTCAAATAGGTGCTTGTTTTGCTAAGTATTTTAGGGAATTTAAATATGAAGTTAGAAATGTTAACCACGCATGTGATAAATTTGTTGTTAACTTTTCCACCAGAGAGTGTTCTTGTAGGAGTTAGGGTTTGAGTGCGATCCCATGTACACATGCAAATCACTACATGAATCATAAGGTTACAAAAGCTAAAGATTACATTCCATAGTGCTATAAAAGGATAGATATGCTACAATTTGTAGATAAGGACTGACACGCATAATGTTTTGCCCTTTACTTAAAAAATGCCTAGGCAACCTAAAAAGAATCGAAGAAAGGATCAAGATGAGATCCCACCATATAGTGGACCTTTGATTAGTACAAAAGGCCTCACATAATTTTGTAGCTACTATAAGTGTGAGGGACACAACAAAAGGAAGTGCCCTAACCCCCAAGGGCCAAGTCTACCCAATCATAACTAGATATTTCTACAACAGCCCATACCAGCATGGCCCAAGTCCCACACAAGCAACAGGCCTAAATGAAACATCCTAAATAATGTTTGCAAGTCCAGGTCAAACAACTAAGCCTATTTTTGCAATTCTAAGTTAGGCAGTCCTAACTCAAACACAAGGGACTATTACCAATAATAAGGGACCTGTTGCATCAACACAATACTCAATTGCACCACTAACTAAGAACAAACTTGCACTAAGAAAGAAAACTAGGAACTCTTAGTGGTGAACAACTAAGAACAAAATTGTACCAATAAGACTTGTTTGTTTTCTTATGTTATTTTGTAATGAATGTTGTTTAAGTTAAGTTCCAACAAGACTTAATGATGTTGGGTTATCTTTTGCTATTAATATGTACTTGGTTTTTATGAATATGAATCTGGAGATTGAATTATGTTTTGTTATGTTGTGTTATGTCAAAATGAATATTTCAATAAGGGATAAATTTAACAATGCTTGAAGCTTTTTTTTTTCAATACTACAAAATTTCCTTTCATTACTACCATAACACAAAATAAAAATTGAAATAAGTTGTTGCAACTATATAACACAACAACACTAATTACAATCACCAACACCAACATTGACTACTAAACACCAACGCTAATAGTAGCTACCAAACATCAACATCAACATCAACAACACAAACCACTTTACAAGTCATTAATGGACCCCTCATATGCTCATCATTATCAACCTTCCCCATTAAAGACCAACCTAGCCATCCCACTACAGCAACATTTGGCATAACATTCGCTACCAACAGAGATCCTAGTGACATAGTTTTATTTCTTGACTTCACCAGCTCCCTTTGCTTCAACGCCAACATTCTCCTCTACCTCGTTAACTCAACAACAGGATCATCAATAGCTCAATCATCAATCCAATTGAAGAAGCCACAATTTGCATACTATATGAACAAGGAAAAAACAAACAATAAAGGAAGGTTACATGACTAATGACTTTGTGGTAGAAACCATAAACCTCCAAATTGATTTACGAATTTTAGGGTCCTACCCTATAATAGTGACATCTCTAGAATCTTTTCTTGTTTCTTATTTGTGTATACATGGCGAGAAACAATGCATCATATCCATAATCGCATCGGTGGACACCATCGTTAGTTTGAGTTGCTATTAAAGAAGCTTCCCTCTGCCTTAACAAAGGCTTGTGTTTCCAACCTTCAAAATCATTTAAAACACACAACATATTTTGATTTTTTTAATTTTTAAATCGTAGTTGGCAATACATGCCATGTGTCCTCCACTTGTTCACTATATACTTCACATATATGCTTCAAGTAAATGTTTCGTTAACTAAGTTAGGTCATTTAATGGAAAGGACAGAGTTGAGTCAACTCAAAAAATGTTAGAGACTTTTTTGAGTAAAAAAATATATAATGGACTAACTTAAGTCCAACACAAAATATAAAAGACTAAAAGTGTAATTTTATTTTTTATTTTATAAAATTTGTATAGAACACAATAAAAATAAGAAAATATTATTTTCAATGTTTATCAAACTTTTTTTAAAAATATAAGATCATATGATAATTTTATAAAAATATATTTTACTTATAGGGTCACACATAGAGTAAGTTCACTAGATGATAGTTTTATTTTAGTTGGACTAAAATAAAACTATTGGGTCTAAATGAGTTAGGAGCCCAATGTTTATTAAGAGCTCATCAGGTTAAGACCTAAGCCTATGTATAGAGCATGGGAAGCTCATAGGAAGCTGCTTAAAAATTATGATTACTCTCTGAATTTTCATACTAGCATTCGGAAATTCAGTGTTTGGTGGGAGTGCTCATGTGGACTCTTATGGACGGAGCTACGATTGCTTTGATTGAGGAACTTTCTTCACGTCTAATAGAGGTAAATGCTAACCTGCAATTTTATTTTTATTATCGTATGTAATGCTTTGAAACACTTGTTTTTACGAATCCATTAAGAATCCTTTGTGTTTCCGTTGCTTGACCCTGTGGGATTCCCTAACACTAACCCCGAAAGGCCAAGCTTACCCAACCATAGCTAGATACTTCTACAACAGCCCAGACCATCCATGGCCCAAATCCTACACAAGCAACATGCCTAAATAAAACATCCCAAACAACGTCTGTAAGCCCAAGTTGTGACATCCCGACGCTGTTGAGGGCGGGGAGTGATCACCGGTGCATGGACACGGACAAGAAGCGGTTCCTGGCAGGCTTCCAGTGGGGAATGTGACATCCCGGACACTGTTGAGGGCGGGGAGTGATCGCCGGTGCATGGGCATGGACAAGGAGCGGCTCCTAGCAGGCTTCCAGTGGAAGGGACACATGAATGAATTAAATACATACCAGAATGAGAGGATCCAAAGACTGTATAGGTATGGGACTATACAATCGAGGATAGCTTAAAGAAATGAATTCGTACTACCTATACCAACAAATGCATTAGCCTTTTCGGTAGCCTATCACTTAAGAACTCCAAAGTTAAGCGTGCTTAACTTGGAGTAATTCTGGGATGGGTGACCTCCTGGGAAGTTCTCAGGAAATGTGTGAGTGAGGACAAAAGCACATTGGAAAGGTCTCGTGTTGGTCTGTGGGGCGAGTCGTTCATTCCTGAAAAGCGGCCGGGGCGTTACAGTGGTATCAGAGCCTAGCCTCTCCTAGTACGGTATGGTTCGAGGATGAACCAGGCGGAAGCTGGTGGGCATGTGACATCCCGGCGCTGTTGAGGGCGGGGAGTGATCGCCGGTGCATGGACACGGACAAGGAGTGGCTCCTGGCAGGCTTCCAACAGGGAATGTGACATCCCGGGCACTGTTGAGGGCGGGGAGTGATCGCCGGTGCATGGGCACGGACAAGGAGCGGCTCCTGGCAGGCTTCCAGTAGGAGGGACACATGAATGAATCGAATACATACCGGAATGAAAGGGATCCAAAGACTGTATAGGTATGGGACTATACAGTCGAGGATAGCTTAAAGAAATGAATTCGTACTACCTATACCAACAAATGCATTAGCCTTTTCGGTAGCCTATCACTTAAGAACTCTAAAGTTAAGCGTGCTTAACTTGGAGTAATTCTGGGATGGGTGACCTCCTGGGAAATTCTCAGGAAATGTGTGAGTGAGGACAAAAGCACATTGGAAATGTCTCGTGTTGGTTTGTGGGGCGAGTCGTTCATTCTTGAAAAGCGGTCGGGGCGTTACACAAGTCAAATAACTCAGCCTATTTTTGCAGTTCCAAGTTAGACAGTCCCAAGTCAAACACAAAGGACCATTATCAACAATAAAGGACCTGTTGCATCAACATAATAGTCAACTGCACCACTAACTAAGAACATGCTTGCACCAAGAATGAAAACTAAGAACTCTTAGTGGTGAACAACTAGGAACAAAATTGTACCAATAAGACTTGTTTTTTTCTTATGTTATTTTGTAATGAATGTTGTTTTAGTTAAGTTCCAACAAGACTTAATGATGTTGGTTTATCTTTTGCTATTAACATATACTTGGTTTTTATGAATATGAATCTGGAGATTGAATTATGTTTTGTTATGTTGTGTTATGTCAAAATGAATATTTCAATAAAGGATAGATTTAACAATGCTTGAAGTTTTTTTTTTCAGCACTACAAAATTTCCTTTCATTACTACCATAACACAATAGACATTGAAATAAGTTGTCTCAACCATATTGGTACAACGACACTAACTACATTCACCAACACTAACATTGACTACTAAACACCAACATTAATAGTAGCTACCAAACATCAACAACACAAACTACTTTATAGGTCATTAATGAACCCCTCATATGCTCATTACTGCCAGCCTTCCCCACTAAAGACCAACCTAGCCATCTCACTACAACAACATTTGGCATAACATTCGCTATCAATAGAGATCCTAGTTACATAGTTTTCTTCCTTGACTTTACCAACTCTCTTTGCTTCAACACCAACATTCTCCTCTACCTCGTTAAGCCAACAACAAGAGCTTGATCATCAATCCAATTGAAGAAGCCACAATCCGCATACTACATGAATAAGGAAAAAACAAACATTAAAGGAAGTTTACATAACTACTGACTTTGTGGTAGAAATCATAAACCTCAAAATTGATTTATGAATTTTAAGGTCCTACCCTATAATAACCACATCTCCAGAATCTTTTCTTGTTGCTTATTCGTGGATACATCGTGAGCAACAATGCATCATATCCACAATTGCATCGGTGGACATCATCACTAGTTTGAGTTGTCATTAAAGAAGTTTCCCTCTACATTAATGAAGGTTTGTGTTCCCAACCTTCAAAACCACTTAAAACACGCGACACATTTTGATTTTTTAATTTTTTAAATCGTAATTGGCAATACACACAATGTGTCCTCCGCTTATTCACTATATACTTCATGTATATGCTATGAGTAAATGTTTCGTTAACTAAGTTAGGTAATTTAATGGAAAGGACAAAGTTGAGTCAACTCAAAAAATGTTAGACTTTTTTTAGTAAAAAAAATATAATACACCAACTTAAGTCTAACACAAAATATAAAAGAGTAAAAGTGTAATTTGTTTTTATTTTAAAATGTTTGTATAGAACACAATAAAAATAAGAAAATATTATTTTCAGTGTATTTTAAATCAAACTTATAAAAATAGAAAATTATATGATAATTTTATAAATAAAAATCTAAAAGTAAACCGCCCTAAGCTTCTTAATTGCGATCCCTATTCTATATGCTCAGATACATGCCTCCTGCAAATATTCATAATATTAACATTTTAAATAAAATATCAACGGTAATATTTCCAATGATATATGTAAATAGAGCAAATTATTCTGGGTTTCTTATCATTTAATGTATTAATTGTTGAAACTAGGGTTAATTTCTAAGCTTTTGATCTGATAAATACCCAATAAAAAAACCTAAAAAAATAGAAAGAAATGGTTAAACAGCCCTTCATGTAATTCGGTTCAGAGGTAACGCAGAAGTTGTGTTCACGTTTTGGTGTATAAAATATAGATACGCATGAGACATTTTTAAATTTTATTATAATATATTATTATTATCATTATTAATGAGTTGTTTATACAACTTAATCTAGTTGGAGTAGTTTGGACGAGTTCTCTTTATATTCAACATTTTAAAACTCAGATCGCACATGGATGACCTGTGAATTTTATAAGTAGCATTGCTGCTATCGTTGTGCATAGTTTTTTTTATCAATGTTAAGCTCACGAGAAGATTAAGATCACTGTTAATTAATTAGGTTCTCTAACGACACGTTTATATATATATATATATATTCTTATCCACCATGTCATCCTTAGCTGGTCACATCGAAAAAAATATTTTACATTAAGACTTGAATAATTTTTGTATAGTAGTTAATTTCTTTCTTCTTAATAAATTAGATTTATTTCTTTCATGGATTTTTTTCTTAAAATATAAAGAAATAAAATATGTGAAAAATTCATTCATCGCACAATAATATTATATAGAAATCTTCAAAATCAAGTAAAAATGTTAAATTTTTATAACATATAAATTCTCCTTTAATTGTCAAAAAAACATTGATCAAAAAAACATTTTTCACAAAGTATTTTTCTTTGATAGTCCCATAGGTTTTCATTTTAGTTTTATTCTTTGATTTAATACTTTAACTTTTAACTCGGTAACCCCTAAAGTATTTTAAATGATTATTAGTTTTCATTTTTATTGTTGAAATCTTTCCGTTGAAGGTTGAAGTGGCTATCGAAAATCAACTCTATCACTTATACATACTTCCTCTGATTTTTTTTATGAACTTATGTTTTTAAAGGTATACAATTTTAAAAGAGTAATTATTGTTTTAATTTCATAAAAAAATAGTTTTATCTTTCTAATTATATTATCATTTAAAATTAAACTTTATAATTTTATATTAATTATATAAATTTAAAAGCATTAAATTCTTAAAGGTAAATTTTAAAAAATACAATAAATACTTTTAATTTTTTATAAAGACTTATAAAAATTAACAACTTTTTTATTTTAGACACTTTAAACCAAAGAATTTTGAATCAACCCTAATATTTCCCTCCTTTTCCCCTTATTTCTCTCTTCTAAAAGCACCACCCACCATTACCATCCACTGTACATCCGTAAAATCACCTCGTATAACTTATATCTTTATTCTCTTCACACAAACAAACTTCGATAAGAAATGTGCGAATCTCTCACACATCACACATATGTAGTATAAAAATTTGAAGAAAGAAATTTTATATTTTCTGAATTGTGTTTACAAGGTTTATATGATATATATATATTACTATCCTGTAATAAAATCTGTACAAATCAATCACATAATTATAGTTATAAAATACATGTTAATACAGATCAAATTTGTCCTAATTAGGGAAAATATTAGCTCCACAATTAGGGTTGTCCATCGGTCGGATTCAGTTAGTTTTGAGTTCACCCGTTGTTATCCATGAAACATAAGTAATAACTCATTTTCACCAAATACTATGGTCGATTTGCTCAAGTTCGGTTAATTGCAGTTCTTGATTTTTTCGGTCGGGTTTTTCGGTTAAGTTTCTTAGAAAAATTTGATTTTATTTTTTTGCCAAAAACCTTTTGTGTATAAAATAATTTTGGCAAACACCTTGCGTATAAAAACATTTCAAAGTTTTTATCAAGTAAAAACATAAACCCAAAATAAATATATCATTGAAATATATATTCTAATTCCTTAATTCATTATCATATATAGCACACTATGTTACTTAGTACTTACAACTGTGGCTAAGGGTATTCAATATAATCCTAATTTTGCTTATTGAGTATTTGCATCATGCATCCAATAACTATTATTTAAAACTAAAAACTACAGTATGTTTATGTAATGTAATCCAGTAACTAATATTTAAAACTAAAAACTACATTATGTTAATGTAACGTAATGTAATCCTAATTTATGCAGGACTTATTCGGTCAGGCTTGGGTATGACTGAGTCTCATTTTTTTAAACTGAACTCGTCCGTTCTTAGTCAATATAAACCTTTTAAATGACCCATTTTTACCCAAAGACCCGTTACAAACCAACCTGTCCTTACCTTCAAATTCGGATACCACGGGTTCGTATGGATGAAACCGAAATTGGACACGTCTATCCACAATTAGCTCTCCACAACATAGAACAATATATATATATATATATATATATATATATATATATATATATAATTCAATTAAGAAAAGGTGTTTAATTACAGGGGTAAATATTACCAATGGGGTAGATCCTGGAAATATTTACATTTCTGGGGTCATTTGGCACAATTTTACGCGGTCTGGGGTAGTTATTATGTCGCCAAAAATATGACCGACACAAGTGTCTGCATTCCTGCATCCGACACAACAGGGGACTGCCACATGGCACTGTGCAGGAAAAGCAATGTGTGTCGGTAGGAAAGATGCCGATAAAGCTAAAGTGGTGTCGGAGGAAAGGTTGACAACACACTCCTATTGGCTCTGCTGCACGGTCACTTGACCACCCATGCTGGTGTCGTCTCTTATTTATACGACACAGTCTCCTTCTTCAACCGGAGCCCCACCAGTGCCCACTAGTGCCATTTTCAGCTGTGTAAAAACACAAGTTTGGTGAAAAGAGGGGGCAGAAAGCTTGAAGTGGTCTTTCTTGTTTAGTTTGGATAGTGGTCCTCTGCAAAAGGTATGTCGGATAAAATTCTCCAGCCATAGCTTTGTTGTTTAGTTTAAATATTTTTTTAATAGTTAACATTTGTGTAGGATTTTATTTTTAATTTTTGTTGTTGCATGTGTGTATATGACTGTTTTGTGCTTAGGAAGTAGCATTATGAAATAATATAGTTAAAAATATAAAACTATTTAAAGAATGGCAAAGTATAAAATAATATATTTAAAAATAAAATTTGAAATTATGAAATTCATAAATAAAGTCTATTATAATATAAATATTTGTAAACTTAATTTTTAAAAAGATAAAGTTGTGAATTTTGTCCAGAAAAATAAAATTCATAAAATGAAATTTAAGAAGAATTTATGTTATAACTTTGATGTAGGCGTTAAGTTATTATCATCAAATAAAATTAACGATGATATAATATATAACTGTTTTACAAATGAGCAAATTATATATTTGAAAATAATATTTGGAAAATAAATTTTTAAAAAATCTTATTTCATATGTTCTATATGTGTTAAGTTATTTTTAGAAGAATATCATTGTTTGTATAAAATATATATGAATTTTCTGAAATACAAAATTGGCAATTAGAATTTTTGTAATAAAAATCAGAAAATAGGTAATTAGAAATTTAAAAATAAAAATGAGAACATATGAATTTATAAATAAAGTACATAAGAATTTTCAGAATTATAAAAATTAACAATTATAATTTTACAAATAATATTTAGGGTTTATACAAATAATATTTAGAATATAAGTTTGATACATAATTTAAACGTTATAAAAATCCATTATTTGTAAAGTTGTTTTTCAAAAAATTCAGGGATTGTTTAATATGTATTACAATTTTTTGATTTAGTAAATGTATAGTTATATTTGTTAAAATATATTTTACAAAAAATAAATTTGAAAATATTTAATTTCATATGTTGTAAATGTTTTAAGTTATTTTATTAAAATAATCATTGATTGTATAATATATATAGCAATTTTTAAATCTAGACTTTTTATAATTATGTATGAAAACTTAAAATTGAAATTTGATAATGAGTTACTTTTTTTACACATGTTAGGTGATATACACTATTTAAATATATTTACCAAATACTATTTTGTTGTACAAATTTAAATGCAGTATGGTTGAGGAGAGGAAGATCAATCCTGGTCCGTTAAACCCACAACTATTAACATTACAAGAGAAGCATGTATCCACGCATGTTTGGAATGGAAAGCCAGACCGGGTACTACGAATTAGAAAAGCACTCCGCCTTAGAAGTGATCAAATACCAGAGGAAATCATACTATATTTACGAAGAGCTGGTTTTTATCACTTTGCGAAGGTTGCGCATTTACCGGTGTCTGCAGAGTTCATCACCGCAATGGTTGAAAGATGGAGACCAGAGACACACACGTTGTAACATCCTGATTGCGCATCACTGGGCAAATTAGAGTCATTTGCTGACTAACTGAAAGGAGCGTGGAATTACGCATGTACCCTCTGGACAAATATAAGTGAGTTCTGTCTCAGTTTCCCACTCACGCTGGGCTGAGAAAAAGTAAAAAGAGAGTTGGGCATTTCTTCTTTGTGCATGCAGAGGTGCCATTCCCGTTTCTTCTGAAGTCAACCAAGCTTCTTCTTCTTCTTCGTCTCCTTCTTCTGCATCAGCAATGTTGTGGTGTCTTGGAGGCTCAAAATCCTCCACTGTTGGTGAGGTGGAGCTGTTCGAGAGAGAGAACGGCTCAGGGTTTCTCCAAAGCTGAGTGCAGAGTTTGACGACCGGAATCGAAGGCCATTTAGTTGAGAAGGAGTGACCGAAGGGCGATCGGTCAGCGTTTGAAAGTTCGAGGAACTTCATTGTAGGTAGGGGGTGCTTTACATTTCAAATGAATGGTTTATGGACGGGTTCCGGGTGAAACTGTATACTGTGTGCTATGTTGATTTCCGTCCATGATTGTATGTTGAATTGCATATTGATGATAGTGTGAATGTCGAGGGCATGTGGTATGAGAATGTTGTGTTGTTTCCCGTTTGTGATCTTATATGGAAATGCATGAGATGCATGTTGATAATAGTATAAATGCCGAGTGCATATGGTGTAAGAATCTTGTGTTGATTTCGTTTATGATTTATATGGAATTGCATGAGATGCATGATTAATGATAATGTGAATGCCGAGTGCATATGGCGTGAGACGCTTACTGATTGAAATGATAATGATAATATGCATGAGATGCACCATTGAAAATGCTGAGAGCATTTAGCGTGAGACGCTTATATTTGAATCGGTAATTAAATATATATATATGCATGAGATGCTATGAAAGACCTTGGGTGGGACTCAAGGCAAGCCGACTGAGTGGGACTCAGGGCTGCCCGTAACACTGCCGTTGTCGCTGAGAGTGACTGTGTTACATGAGAGGGCAAACGGTTTGGTACCAGTAAAATGGCCGGATCAGCTGAGAGCTGAATAAAAGGCTGAGAGCCTATGTTGCAACACAAAACTTAATAATAAACAAATGGATCCGATTGATTGAATGTGTGTACACTGATAACTGTTGCCGAGTGCAATGTGACTTCTATGGTTGTGTGTATATGTTATTGAGAATAACGTGAATAATATAGCCTTGAATGTGTTGAGTATATTCTGACTAGAGGATGCTGTGTAAGTAATCATATTGAATGGCAGTGTATATTATTGTTTGTTTGAGACATGATATTGCATAGTTGAGAATTGGAGGATTAATCCGAATCAATAACTGTCATTTAATATGTAAAATCCTCACCCTACTTGTGGCTATATTTTCAGTGGATATAGGTCGGGATGGAGAATGATGAGTGAACATCAGTCCGTGTGGGGAGTATTTGTACAGATGTAGTGTACATATTGTACATATTGTATATAGTTTGATGTAGCCTTGGCCGGCTCTTATGAACACTGTTTTGTTTGAATATATTTATATATATATGAAATCGAACTCTCTGGGTTGTGGACAACTATATATATTTACATTGCTATGATGTTGCCTGAATTATCCAGGGGTGTTGTTGTATGAATAATGTTAAGTCAAGAAGTCCCCGAGTGAGATACAGTTGAGAGAATCTCTTCCGAATGAAGAAGATTAAACCAGTTTCGAGTGAGTTATGTCCAAGAAGACTACTTCTGAGGGAAGGCTAGTCAATATGTTATCGAGTAAAAAATAGCTGAGTGAACCTCTTCCGAGTGAAGAAGGATTTAAATACTCCCAAGTGAGGATTGACCGAGGGAGAACCACTTCCGAGGGAAGAATGGTCAGGATATTTCTGAGTGAAACCTATCCTAGAAAACCTCTTCCGAGTGGATAAGGCTTAAATATTTTCGAGTAAGACTTGACCTAGGAAACTCTTTCGAGTGAAGAAAAGTTAGAGTATTTCCGAGTGAAACTTGATCAAGAGGATCACTTCCGAGGGAGGAAAGGTCAAGGTGTTTTCCGAGTGAGACATAACCGACAGAACCGCTTCCGAATGAAGAGAGATTTAAAATAATTCTGAGTGAAACATAACCGAAGGGAAATACTTCCGAGTGAAGGAAGGTTTAGAGGTTCCGAGTGGACATAACCGAGAGAATCATTTCTGAGTGAAGGTTAACACGCTTCCGAGTGAACCATGTAGATGAGACCTCTTAGGATAAGAATAAGGGTCTGACTTGAGTGAGAAATCTCCGAGTGAGGCATGACCCGAAGGGTCCGTTCCCGAGTAAACAGAGGTCCCGATTCCGAATGAAGGAACACCGAGTGTGGGATTCGCTCTAGCGAGTAGGAGCTCGCTCAAGCGACTTTTATTGGTTTCGCTGAACCAAATCAGGGTCTTGCCAAGCGAGTGGCACCCTGACCCCCATTTTCTATTTCCCGACTCCATTTTCCTTCCTGATTCAGTAATCTGAACGAGAAAAATTTCCCCGAGTCTCGGACTTGTTTTTATTAAGTCGGGATGTTTCAGACGTTCCATCTTCCTGTAGGAGAGTGCACCATCACGTTGCAGAATATTGCTATTTTGTTAGGACTCAACATAGATGGGATCGCAGTTGTGGCGATAGCTGGTTCACGTGATTGGCAGCAATATGTGGAAGCACAACTAGGAAGACGACCCCCTCGTAGTGCACTTCATGGTCAAAGTCTTAAGATGTCCTGGCTGCAGGAGAATTTTGGTAACATTACATAGCATAATCAGGATGAGGTTACCACAAATTTAGTAGGCTTTGACTCCACAACAATATAACTTTGATGCACCTTCATGCACCATTGTTTTAACGCATTTTGAACATCACCCTTGCACTCAAACTTTAACCCGACGTACAGCTCGTCCTTGACATTCCAGTTATCATCATCAATTTCAATTTCTTGATCTGGATGCTCCATATTAATATTTTGATAGTGGGATGCTTCATTCCAAAATGGAACTACACCAGTACCTACGTAAATCCTAACAATTTTAACTCGTAACCCTTTAAAGTAAGTTCTGAATAACATATTTCAACTTCATGCTTTGGGTTCTTTGAGTCAAAATCAACATTAAATAGTCAAGTAAAGGTTTCTAACTACAAATATAGGAAATTTTATGACAAAAAATTAATAGTTTCAACATTCGACATCGAAATACTCCTTATTATATAAAAGTTATTCACAGTTAAAGCAATCTTATATTTTTTCAATAACACCATTTTAATTCAAATATTAAATCCTATGAACTTTTTAACTTATATTTATTTATGTTTAAATAAATATTTTCTTCATACAACCCTAAAACAGTATAATTATTTTTGTATTTATTAATCAATATTATAAATCATATACGATTAAAATAAACTACCTAACTATTTATATATTTATATATTTAAATATAAAAGCCAAAAACCATAAAATACAAATTACCAGAGTGCAAATGTTGTTGGATAGGCTGAACTTGGATTCGGTTCAAAGCATCAGAATTAGAGGTCGCCTCTAACCCACCAACATCATCATCATTATCGGAATCAATCATCAACATTTCATCATCTGCACAAGACTCACTTAACACTTCATCTGATGGTATGCTATAGTTGGCAGAATCATCATCAGACCAAACACTCATTTTAATAACTAAAGTTACTTAAATTTGTCAAAAAAAAAATTCCAACACAGCACAAACACTTCACTAGAAATGAGAAATACAGGCTACCACAAACATAATTTTATACTGGCGAAAGAGAACCATTGACGTATAAACTCCAACCGACACAACACTTGTGTCGCTTCTTATTTTGGCGACACTTCTCATGTGTCGTTGCCTTTATTGGCGACACACCTGTATCGTGAGTAGTTTAGCCGACATAGCCACGTGTCAGGCCATGGGTATGTCGCCATTAAGATTTACGTTTCATGTGTCGCTTTATTTTTATCCGACACATTAAAAACGGCCCCAGACACGAAAATTCTCCTGAAACAGCCCCATAAATGTAAATATTTCACCTAAACAAACCTAGATATGATTTTTAGTCTAATTACAGGGATAAATTAGATCCTATAATCATGGATGACTTAATAAGATTCAAGCAGATAAATAAGAGTTTTAAGTCTTAATTTTTTAAAGTATTAATATACTCTTAAAAATTTTAAAAAAAATTGATTTTAAAATTATATTTAAAAATATTTTAAGTGACTGATAATTTTAAAAGACTATTAATTTTTTATTGATAAAAAAGTTATGATAATTTTAATAAACTATTTTATTAATAAAAAAGTCTTATTCTTAAATTTGCTGTAAACTTCTCAAACGCTTCACCCACCCCTAGTATATTTTAACCCTACGTTGATAGAAAACTTACTGAAACAAAAATTAAAATGTAAGGATCGACTAAGGAAAGTGAAATAATGAATAAAGATTTTGGGGGTGATTGTATGCACTATTTTGAATACATGCAAATAATTTATAATATTAGTGAACAACATTTAGATTGAATTGAAACTTTAAATAATTCAAAAACTATAGTACGTGCACTGTATTCTGCAGAACCTGGTGTATAATTTAACCTTAAAAATATAATTTGGTAAAGTTTACTTGCTGTGGTTTTATTCCTTATGGCACTGCAGTGTTTTGGTTTATTTTGTAGTGAGCGATTGTAATCGATTAATAAAGTAATCATAAATCCCACATTGTTTTTCTGTTATTTTATGGTTGGATCTAAACTTTTTTAAAATGAGTTTTTATTAAAAAAAATAGGAGGGGAAGTAGAATATTACTAGCCGTGCATGTGTTATTATTAGCCATGTGTTTGGAATCACATATTTTGAAAGTTGATTTGATTTATAAAATAAAATTAATGCATGAATATAAAGTCATGTGAATCAAGATTCATATATTTTTTAAATCCGTTGTGAAATTAGTTATGATTTGGTTGACAACGTAGACTAAGATTATGAAATGAGTTTTCAGTTTAATATCCGTTAAACATATTCTTATGGAGAGGTTTACTATCACAGTTACTTGTTTCAAATGATTTTTATAGGATTTTTGTAACATCCTAATCTAAAGTAAGAGATAAATAGTTGGTAACCGAAAAATAAGCGGAAATTATTAAGTGAACTAGAACGGGGTAAGTTAATTGTGGAATTAATCTAGTTAAGTTTAAGGTAACTTAAAAGTTACCAAATTAGTTTTAGAAACTAACAGAACGAGTGAAATTATCGAACTAACCCTAATTCTTAAATTAATTCCCCTTTCCTCCTCATAAAGATAGAAGGAAAGAAAGAAACGTCCTTCTCTTCCTCCCTCGTGGTTGTGCATCTTCCACCTCCCGCCATTATCCATTTCTTCAACTTCTCTTCTTCTTCCCATTGTTAAGCAATGCAGAGCTTCCACATCCCTCCTTCCCCTTCACGTGTGCAAGGGCTAAGGTTGCAAACTTATCCTTCAATTAAAGGTTTTTGGAAAGGAACATACCCTATGGTGGTTCCTTTTTAGGATCCATAGCCGCTCTAAAGTTGATTTTATATTCTAGGGCCGACCCACAACACCAGTTGTTGAGATGTCGTAGTCACTTGTAGTGACGGTGTTGTAAAAAGGTGAGCGATTCGATATCGGTAAAAATATTGTGCGTGTATATATATATATATGTTGAAAACTTAATAATGTAGTATTAATCTCATCATTAGAGTCAGATCCGCATGCATATGCATTAGCATAATAGCCTTGAGTTAAGCGAGCTATAATGCAGCTAAGGATGATTGATTTTTGTGAACAACTGTACACTATAATGATGTTAAATGGCAATGTGTAAATGGTTATACTTATGACCATGATGATGTATATGATGTGTGTATTTGATTGGTTAGGATATGTTGCAATAGTATAATCTGGTCAATATTTATCATTTAATATATAATTGCTCACCGATACTATTTTTATGATTACAATGAACTTCACAAATGACGAAGCGTGGTGAATAGCAAAGAGTACAGATGGTATTAGATGCACTTGAAGTTTTGTGCATAAAGTTATAGTGTTGGTTAGATTTATTGTATTATGCCTTGGTCGGCTCATTATAGTATGAATTATACGTATATAACTGTGTGGTTATGTTGGATACCTCATTGGAGGTTGTATATAGATGTATATGTTTTATGATATGCCTAGTGGTACCATGGATGGATCCATGTGCATTATGCTTGATTTATGAACTATGATGTATAAAAATTGCTTAAGTATGTGTAGCTAGCATATATGTCTTACAACGACCAAGAACTATTTTGTATGTTTGAGTTAGGATCATTACATGCCCAGGAAATGCATTATATGTTGAATTGATATGGTAGGATATGGAAATGCATGATAATGCTTAGAATAACAAACCCAGTATGCTAAAAACATGTGTATTATAAGGATTCACATGAGTTGAGGTAGATGACATGGATTATGCTAAAGGAGGTTGTGAACAAGTCCCAAATAACCGTAGTGAAATATTGGTATAGTGCTTTAGTGCCAAAAACCATCCAAATTAAATTTCACATGTTGGGTGAAATAGGCATTTTTGGTCTAAACCTTTCGATGCACATGAAATTTAATTGGAATAGAATTTTGGTATAGGACTCGGACCAACAGTTTAGAAATGATACATAGTAGCTTGTGGTAAATTTTGGTCTCATTTGGATGAGATTTGGATAGTTTGAGCATAAGGATAAATTCAACTTTTTAAAAAATATACATTTTCTGCCACTACAACAATTATTGCATGGCAGTTTTGTATTTTTCTATGTTGGGAATTCTCTATGCTAAACTAGTCCTTCCTTTTTTCAAAAAAGTTATAGGTATCTAAGTTACGGAGGTGTAACCACTAAATTCATCTCAATTAGAGTTTTGTAGCTCAAGTTATGCATGGAATACTCCAATATATCCTTGCATAATGCCACACTAAGAATTCTTTGTGCCAAAGTAGTCTTTCTTTCCTTTATGAAAGTTGTAGGCATTTAAGCTATGAATGTGTAGCCAATAGATTCACCTCAACCATAGTTTCATAGCTTAACTTATGCGTAAAACACTATAGTATGCCTTTCCTTAGACCCGCATAATGCTGAACGCGGCCCAATCTAGGTTTTCTTTTCTTCATCAAAATTGTAGGTATTTGAGCTATAAAGGTGTACCAACTAGATTCACCTTAATCGAAGTCTCGTAGCTCAAGTTATGCGCAAAAAACTAAAATACGTCTCTACTGAAATTCCCTATTGGGAAGACCTGAATAATGCTGCACCAAGCCCAATCTAGAATGAATTAGCTTTCCCCCTTCATAAAATATCTAGGTATCTAAGCTACGGAGGTGTACTAATTGGATTCAACTCAATCGGAGCCTCGTAGCTCAAGTTATGTGTAAAATATCAAACCTTGTACACAAGAACGAGAATGAAAAAAAATTAGTTCTAAACATTTAGGAATTTTGTTTGACATTTATTTTTCAGATTTAGGCATCACAATTTTGCTAAATTTATAATGTGTATTTATAATAATAACATAATATATACACTTATTAATTAAAGTTTTTCTTATAAAATTAAAGAAATGAGTGAAAATTAATTTCCTTTCTTTGTAATGTTTGAAAGGTTGGCTAATTTTTTTACTTTGGTCATTAAGTTTCTTTTTATTGGTTTTAGTCCTTATAAATGTTATTTTAAATCTTGAATTTAGTCTTTAAATTTAACTCTACTAATATACTTGTTGATTCACCAAACAAAAATGTCCTACAATTTGAATTTCTTACATCGTTCTTAGTCATGGAAGGAAGATGACATGTTGCATGCTCAAATTTGTTCCTAGTAGGGTTTAGGGTTTATAAATGGTGATCCTGTAACACCTCTATTTTTATTTAATTCATTACAAAAAATTTTATATAACATTCTAAAGGAATTAGATTATGGTTCTTTAGAACTTTTCAATCTACGTATTATTTATGATTTTCTAGAAATTTTTGAAATTTTGGAACTATTTTAATAAAATAATATATTTAAAATAATTTCAAATTCATATAAAGTGACTTAAAATTAAAAATATTTATAAGAAAGTAAAGTTAAATTATAAGAAAATTTTCTAAAATCCATTTCAAGTAGACTTATCTAAAAATGATCGGTTTGAGTAAAAATCTTGATTTTTACTAATTATAAGGAGACCGAAAAAGTACCAAGAAATTTTTATTAATAGGAAATTTTAGATTTTTAAAATTTAAACTTTATATTACTTATTATAAAATTAGTAAGGTCTGATATAATATCGCTAAATTTCAAAAAAGACTGATTTTGAATATTTAAAATATACTGAGTAAATGATTACTATATGGCTTAATAATTCAGCCGACATTTACTATGCAAAACACTGTGTATGAACAAAAATTTCAAATGTTGCACAGTAACCAGGAATGAAAATTTCAAAATTGCACAGTATTTTTATAATAAAATAATGGAATGCATAGTAACTTTCCTACCTATAAATACTAAGGTTTCTGAACAAAATATTCACAATTTCAAATTAAATTTTATTAATATAGTAGTGCTAGAGAGATAATGGTGGGAGTAAGAGAGAGAAATAAAATTTTTGGAAGAAGGTTCTGCAAAAATTATAAGAACTCGGAGACGAGGTGCGCACGGACTTTCAATAACGAATCAAGATACAAAAGGTAAGAGCAAGTGAGATAAGAATATAATATGGGAAAACATAACAATAATGGGAGGAGTCCCCTACTCCTTTTAACTATGGACAATTATTATATTTTTTAAAGTAATGTTTATTATCATATTAAGTAAATAAATAAATAAAATTTATTTAAAAGTTTAAAATATTTGGATGATTCATTAACCTAACATACCGTATCATTGAGATTTGGACTGTTATGGACTGAGTTATACCTTTGCGCCAATTTGGACTATGATGGACCCATATGACCATTGGACTATTTTGGACTTGATTTGTACTAACTAACATAATGACTGGACTAATATGACTTAAAATAAACTTTAATAATTAAAGACACCTTGAATAAGTTGTGTTGATTTTATATAATGATTGTGTTATTTTTATTTGATTGATTTGTGAATGATTATTCTGTGTTGTTATGAAGAATGAGTATGTAGCAAGCGTGACAGAAAGCTAAAACTCTGTAAGAATTTACTTATCTCTTACTTTTTTCTTTATTTATTTATTCAAATCACTTTTAAGAAATTTCTTAGTTTTCAATAAAACTACATAAATTTTTCGGAATCTCTTTTATCTTAAAAAAATAAATATTTACTAAAATTAAGATTTCTAGTTAGTTTATTAAAAAGAAAAAGAAAGAAATTATTTTATAAAAAATAATTTTTTATACATGTATACATATATAAAGACATTTAAATCTTAAATGAAAAGAATATCTTTCACTAATATTTTACTTTAAACTCTTAATATATATTGAACTGTCCTGAACCGGGGTCAATAGATCCGGTGTCGGGCCAGCCACAAAAGTTAAAGAGATTTAGATTTTGTACACTGGTACAGTCGGTATCCGGTATTATAGTCTGATCTCTTAGTGGGAGAAAATCGGTCTCGCTATCCTGGAGATCCTACACACTAGACCTTCGCGTTGGATGGGGGCGAAGGAGGGTGCCACCTGTAAAGATTCTCCGACGATCAAGTTAGTGGCAGTGTGTAAGGAGTATATGCATGTAATATTGGAATGTAAGCAAGAGAAAAGTAATAGTGTGCACAGTTCAAGTATTTATAAGCGTGCGTGAGTATGGGCCTGATTGGGCCAAGAGGTAAAGCACTATTCCTCGATTATAGAGAATCGAGAAAAGAGAAGTGCCTATCTTGTCCTGTCGGAGCATGGAAAATATATATTTTTAATTTATCAAAGGAGACAAGTATGGGCTAGTTGGCAAAGCGCATGCCCCCCTGATGGATGAATTCGTCATGGGAGACTGAAATCGTTACGTTGTTCCCAAAGCCACTTACGATTGTTTGTTGGTGATCCGATGTAGGGGGCATGCTTTATCCGATGTGGAAGGTGTCAACGTGGACTCGCCGATCTTGGGAGAATGCCCAGACGGTTCTGTTGGTCTGATGTCTTACCTATGGAATCGGTAGCATTGCCAGACCGGATGACACGTCACCCCTGTCTTGCGCCCGGTATCAAGACCGGATCATATATATATATATATATATATATATATATATATGTATATATAATTTTATGTATAAAAATATTATACAAAATTTTTAAGTACTATGGTTTTAAAGATTGATAATTTGAGTTTCTAGTAATTGATCTTGAATTGACCTATAAATTTTCTAAGGAAGGTTGTGAAATATATTTAAGGCTTTGAAACTCAAAATATGATTAGATTTAATTTGTGATTTGAAAAGGAACTGTACTAAAATTTTATATGTGTGATAGAACTTATTTGAGAATTTGAAAAAGTACAGTTTACTGGGGTGGCTATGTCGCGATTCGTAGGCCCTGATAATATAATTGAGTTTCTAAAAGCCTTAACTAACTAAATACGCGAGTAGTTCATGCATCATGAATCATCAAAGAGAAACAAAATGATATTGTCTGGGGACAGATTATAGAAACTGAGGATACATTAGAGGAGGCTTAATTTCGAGCCTTGGGATGAGAGGGTGTGGAAGGGTGCTTCAGGGGACCTGGGGTCGCTCCCTAGTGTCGGGTACTTTCCCAATAAAAACCTTCTCAGTCTAACTAGTCTCTAAGTGTTTCCATGTCAGTTGAGCGATTCATGTTATTATTATCCGGAATTATGAAACAGTGTAAACTCCTAGTTGGCCCAGTGCAAATTAAAAATTTAAGGGCCCGCATATATAGGTAAGTTATGATGAAGATATTGCATAACATTCATACATTCATACATTCATAATTGATTATGTATGTGATTGTGATTGATATTATTATACTAGTTTGTGAAAACCCTTTACTGCTTATGTCCTATTTGGGAATATTATATTCTGTTTCTCACTCCTTTCTCCGTATTTTTGTTTCATATGTTTTAAATTGATGGTTCGTACAGAGGGAATGATCAAACAATCCAGACAGTAAATATAACACGTTCTAGAAAGGGAACTCGGTATGAATAACGTGGTCCAATGAATAAATAATGTCATTAAGTAACTGCTTTTGGGCCATGAAGTTTCCTCTCTTTCTAATAATGTTCAATATTTATTTTTTTGGAGGAATGTAAAACTACTTTATAAATTTTTAATGATATTTATGAGGTATTGTTAGTCCTCAAATTTACAATAAATCTTTTAATAAAAATTTCATAAAAATAATAAAAATTTGGTTAATTTGTTAGAAAATTAGGTTTTAATTCAATAAATAGATGTTGTTGGAAATAATCTGCCCTTGATCAATTTTCTCTAGTTTTGCAGTGAAAAAGTAAAGAATTCAAGAGAAAATTATACTGGAGGAGCTGACGCGTAGCATCAATCCCACGCGTAGCGCTCATAGCTACTTTTGATGCTGACGCTACGCGTCACATCCACGCGTAGCGTCAGTGCTGCGTGGACTCCACATCCAACTTGGTCAAGCACTCAGCTTTGACCCAATAATGGCCACTCCACTCAGCACCAGTGGCCACTCCACTCAGCACAAATGGCCAAAACACAGTGGAGACACATCCAAGTGGCCACGCATGATCAAATTTAATAATTTGAAGTGGTCATTATCAGTTGTTTAATGGAAGCTGAGTCAGGGGTCGGACGCGTAGCGTCACATTGATGCGTAGCGTCAGCACCCTTGCTCAGCCCTATAAATAGGGCCATCCAACACCATTCTAAGCATCACATTCTCTATATTCAGAGTTCTTTTTCTCTCTTCTATACTCGAGTTTTGAGTATTTCTTTTAGAGTTTACAGTTCTAGAATAGTTTTCTAGATACTTGAGAGTGTTGTGGTGTATTGTGATCGTTGTATCGTGAAGTTTCCATCGTCTTCGTAATGTCAACCTCTGTAAGTGTTGTTTTTATTTTTACCATGTGTAACTAATCTGTTTATGTTGGAATTGGTGAACTAATCTATTGAGTATAATGTTGTGAATTCGACCTCTGCATGTTTATGATTCAAGTCCATGTTAGTATTTCAATCTTTTATTAATATGAACATCAAACGGGAGAATGATTTTCATGTGTATTGAAACTGGTTTTATTAGTGTGAATGTCAAACGGGAGAATGATTATTCATGCCGTATTGAAACTTGTTTTGACGAAAGTAAAAGTTGGAATACCCTTGGTATCTCAATTCTATAGGGGTTGTTAACCATTGTTGCCATAAGGCCAGGTCTTAATACAAGTTTTTACTGAGAAAGCTCACGAGGAATCGGACTTTACGCTGAATTCTTAGAATTTATATCACGAGGGATCGGTTATAATGATTTTAAGCTGCAATGACATGAAACTTGATGATTAAATATGCATGTCTTGAGTTCCTCATTGTTATTCTAGATTAGGGATCCAATTTCCAACATAATTTATTTATCTGTGTTTATCTCAAGTATCTTACCTATTCTAGATTGCAACTCAACTTTTTAGATAGATTTTTATTTCCTTTTTATCTCATGAACAACTCAACCATGCTATCCTGTGAATATTGTATAAATTGTATATAAATCATTCTTTTGTCCATAAGTTTCTTTACATTTACCATAGTGAATAGAAACCTACTGTTGTTATTGGACTTTCAATCCCAGTGGATTGATATCTAAATTTTAAAAACTACAAACGATTGGTGCGTTTGCCAATTAATGACCCGGTGGTAAACACAAACGGTTAAAACACTATCACTGGGTTAACAAGTTTTCTGGCGACGTCGCCGGGGATTGAATTGATTCAGTAAAACAGTAACTTTTTAATTACCTTGGTAAATATTTTTTTTTACCTTAGTTAAATTTTGTTTATTTACTTTTTCTTATTACTGTTACACTAACTTTCTTTGTCTAGTTTGTGTATACAAACTCGATCTACCACAGGTAAAATTTATTTTGATCCTGAGATAGAAAAGTTTGTAAAGAAAATCAAGTCTTTGAAATCTAAAACACAAACTAATTCTTCTTCTACTTCTAAAATTTTTGAAAATTCAAATATGGCTGCTGAAAGGAGAACATTGGGACAGTTTGATACTATTAATGGTCCACCCCGAGTTTCGGGAATGTTTCAAGGACCTGTTGTACCAGTGGAGATTAAACCTGCTACTTTAAATATTATTCAAAATAATCAATTTACTGGTTTAAATCATGAAGAACCGTATGAACGTTTAACTATTTTTTATGAGTTATGCAGCACAATTAGTTTTGAACCCAATCAAGAAGAATCTGTTTATATGAGGTTATTTCTTTTTTCATTGATTGGTAAAGCTAAAGAATGGTTTAAATCTTACCCACCGGGTAGTTTTGCAAACTGGTCCGATGTTGAAAGAAAATTTTTGGAAAGATTTTACTCTGCTTCAAAATATTTTGAAGCCATGACAGCCATACATTCTTTTTCTCAAAACAATGATGAATCATTAGGAGAAACATGGGAACGATTCAAGGAACTCTTGAGAAAGTGTCCAAACCACAATCTGGATGATGCTGAAAAGGTAAGGATCGTTTACCATGGTTTATTACCTCAGTTCAAGATGATGTTAGATGCTTGTGCAAGTGGTTCTTTAATGAACAAAACTGTAGAGGAAGCTATTGAGATATTGGAATCAATGTCCATTAGTGACCATCAAGCCAAACCAGAAAGAGGTAACATACAAGGTATGCTTGAACAAGGAGTAAATGGTACAGTGTTAGTTCAACAAAAATTGTTGATACAACAAATTGAGGCAATGAGTAAACAACTTAGAAAACTTCAAGTTACCCATGCACCACCACAACTTCATGCTCAATTAAAACAATGTGAGTATTGTATGGGAAAACAACCATGTGGTTACTGTGTTCCTGACAAGCATGAACAAGAATAAGCTAATTCCTTGATTCATCAGAGATTACCTATAGGTAATTCTCTAAATCCTTTTGTAAATTCTTTTTCTAACAATTACCTGCAGGGAAGGCAAAACCAAAACTATGGTTGGAGGCAAAATGCTAGATCCTTCAACAATCAAGGTGATTACAATACTAGATTGACAAAGGCTGAAGAAAGTATTCAACAATTGATGCAATACATGGAGACAATTAAGGCTGCACGTAAAGCATCAGATCAACAGTTGAGTCAGCTAGTAAAAGAAGTAGTCGACATCAAGGAGTTCAAAGTGAAAGAACAATGTAAGGCTATTTTTATAAGAAGTGGTAAAACTGTAGGTATAGACTGTGAAAAAAAAAAGAAAAAGAAAAAGAAAAAGAAAAAGAAAAAGAAGAAAAAGAAGAAGAAAAAGAAAGTGAAGAAAATAAAGAAAAAGATGAAATAAAAGGAAAAGAAAAAAATCAAAAAAATCAGTATTTAGGACAGACACGTCCTGTCCAGGAATTACCTTATCCTCATCTACCATCAAAAAAAATAAAGAAAAGGAATACAAAAGATTCCTTGAAATTTTTAAGCAGTTGCACATAAACATTCCTTTTTCTGAGGCATTAGAACAAATGCCTACATATGCGAAGTTTATGAAAGAACTGCTTACAAAGAAAAGGAAGTATGATGAGGAGATAGTAGAACTTGAAGCAAGTTGCAATGTTATTTTACAATACAAGATGCCAGAAAAATCCAAAGATCCTAGTAAATTCACTATTCTTGTCTCTATTGGCGGAGTAAATATTGGAAAGGCTTTATTAGATCTAGGGGCTAGCATCAATTTAATGCCCCTAAGTATGATGAAGCGTATTGGTGACCTTGATCCGCAACAGACAAGGATGACTCTGCAATTAGCTGATAAATCCATCAAGAGACCTTATGGGATTGTAGAGGATGTGCTTGTAAAGGTTGACAAATTCTACTTCCCTATGGATTTTGTGATCTTAGACATGGAGGAAGATGCTGATGTTCCTCTGATTCTTGGAAGACCATTCATGAAAACTGCTCGAGTACTGATTGATATGGACAATGGGAAACTAGCAGTAAGGGTGCACGATGAGGAAGTGAATTTTGATGTCTTCAAAGCAATGAAACATCCTAGCCCAAAGCAAGACTGTTTCAAAGTGGACATCTTTGATGAAACCTATCTTTCCTTATCAAAAGGTATGTCTATTTCTGACCCATTAAATAAGTTATTGACTAATTCTATTGAATTTTTGAATGAAGAAGAGGAGAAATAGATTGAAAGGTATCTTGAAGAATTCGATCAAGGGAAAGAAATTTCCTTTGAATCAAGAAAGATTGAAGAAATTCAAGACTCACCTGTTGAAGAAATCCAGAAACCTGAACTAAAAGTATTACCTTCCAATCTAAAATACATCTTTTTGAAAGAAGGTAATTTAAAACCAGTAATCATTAGTAATCTGTTAAGTAAAACAGAGGAAGAAAAACTGGTGGAAGTATTGAAGAGAAATCAAGAAGCAATTGGATGGACACTTGAAGATTTGAAAGGTATAAGTCCATCATACTACATGCACAAAATTTTGTTGGAAGATGATTTCAAACCTGTTGCTCAACCTCAAAGACGTCTCAACCCAACTATGAAAGAGGTAACCAAAAAGGAGGTTCTAAAATTGCTGAAAGTAGGTATTATTTATCCCATTTTTGATAGTGCGTGGGTAAGTCCTGTTCAAGTTGTTCCAAAAAAAGATGGTATGACAGTAATTGTTAATGAAAAAAATGAACTAATTCCTACAAGAACTGTCACCAGTTGGAGAATGTGCATTGATTATAGAAAATTAAATCAAGCAACAAGAAAAGATCATTTTCCATTGCCTTTTATGTATCAAATGCTTGAAAGATTATCTGGACAAGAATATTACTGCTTTCTTGATGGTTATTCTGGATATAATCAAATTGCTGTTGACCCTCTTGATCAGGAGAAAACTGCTTTTACATGTTCGTTTGGCATATTTGCTTATAGAAAAATGCCATTTGGATTATGTAACGCACCTGCTACTTTTCAAAGATGCATGCTTGCTATTTTTACAGATTTAATTGAAAAGAGCATTGAGGTTTTCATGGATGACTTCTCAGTTTTTGGGAATTCATTTGAGACATGTCTATCCAACCTGGACACCATACTGAAGCGGTGTATTGAGACAAATTTGGTGCTTAATTGGGAGAAGTGTCACTTCATGGTGAAAGAAGGAATTGTACTTGGTCATAAAATTTCTTCTAAAGGCATTGAAGTCGACCAAGCCAAGATAGAGGTAATTTCTAAACTCCCACCCCCTGTAAATGTAAAAGGTATTAGAAGCTTTTTAGGACATGCTGGATTTTATAGGAGGTTTATTCAAGATTTTTCAAAAATTGCAAAACCTTTATCAAACCTTCTGAATAAAGATGTTGAATTCAAATTTGATGAAGCATGTCTTAAAGCTTTTAATTCTTTGAAAGAAAAATTGGTTTCTGCCCCTATAATTGTTGCTCCTAACTGGAATCTACCCTTTGAACTTATGTGCGATGCAAGTGATTATGCTGTTGGAGCAGTTTTAGGTCAAAGATATGAAAAAAAATTTTAAAGTCATACATTATGCTAGTAAAGTTTTGAATGAAAATCAAATAAATTATGCAACTACTGAAAAAGAATTACTAGCTATAGTATATGCTTTAGAAAAATTTTGATCTTACTTGATTGGCTCAAAAATAATTATTTTTACTGATCATGCGGCAATCAAGTACCTTTTAACTAAATTTGATTCAAAACCTCGGTTAATCAGATGGATTTTGCTCCTTCAAGAATATGATCTTGAAATCAAAGATAAAAAGGGTAGTGAAAATATGGTAGCTGACCATCTTTCTTGATTAATAAATAATGAGGTTACTACCAAGGAAAAAGAAATTTTGGAAGAATTCCCTAATGAAAAACTTTTCAAAATAACACAACGGCCATGGTTTGCTGACATGGCCAATTTCAAAGCAGCAGGAGTTCTTCCAAATGATTTAACTTGGCAACAAAGAAAATAATTCTTTAGAGATGCAAGATATTTTGTTTGAGATGACCCTTATTTATTCAAAATTGGAGTGGATAATTTGTTACGGCATTGTGTGCCTGACTGGGAAGTAAAAGATGTGTTGTGGCATTTTCATAAATCGCCAAATGGAGGACACTTTAATGATGAAAGAACAGTTGCAAAAGTTCTTCAATCAGGTTTATACTGGCCCTCTCTTTTTAAAGATGCTCACTCATTTGTTCAATCTTGTGATAACTGCCAAAGAACAGGTAATGTTGGAAGAAGGTAAGAAATGCTTCTCACAAATATACAAGAAGTTGAGGTATTTGATTGTTGGGGAATTGACTTCATGGGACCTTTTCCTAACTCTTACTCAAATCAATACATTCTTTTGGCAGTTGATTATGTTTCAAAATGGGTGGAAGCAATTGCTACCCCTAATGCTGACACTAAATCTGTTGTGAATTTTTTGAAGAAAAATATTTTTTTACAGATTTGGGACACCAAGAACTTTAATCAGTGATGGTGGTTCACACTTTTGTAATAAAATTCTTCAGAAAGTATTACAACATTATGGAGTAAAGCATAAGGTAGCCACAACATATCATCCACAAACCACCGGACAAGCAGAGATTTCAAATCGTGAAGTAAAAAGAATTCTGGAGAAAACTGTGTCATCTTCTAGAAAGGATTGGTCACAAAAACTTGATGATGCACTATGGGCATACAGAACTGCATTTAAAACACCAATTGGTCTTTCTCCTTTCCAGATGGTCTATGGAAAATCATGTCACCTTCCAGTTGAAATGGAACATAAAGCATATTGGGCTTTAAAATTCCTCAATTTTGATCAAAATGTAGCAGCAGACAAACGAAAGTTACAGCTACTCGAATTAGAGGAAATGAGGAACAATGCTTATGAATCATCTAAATGTTACAAAAGTAAGGTGAAAGCTTATCATGATAAAAAGTTAAAGAAAAGACACTTCACACCAGGTCAGCAAGTTTTATTGTTCAATTCAAGATTAAAATTGTTTCCTGGAAAATTGAAATCAAAATGGTCAGGCCCGTTTTTGATTAAAGAAGTTAAACCATATGGAGCAGTGGAAATTAAAGATCCAACCTCCAAAAGAAGTTGGATGGTAAATGGGCAAAGGTTGAAACTCTATTTGGGTGGTGAAATTAACAAAATTACCACCAGTTATCTTTTAACTGACCCTTGAAATGCAGGAATGTCGGGCTGGAGACATTAAACCTAGCGCTCAATGGGAGGCAACCCATTCTGTTACTTGTTATTTTTTATTTTAAAAAAAATTATGTTTTTAATAAATCAATCAAATTTTTGTTAGAAAGTTAATTTATTCACTTAAGATTTTTACATAATAAAACCAATTTTGTAAAATCAATTATTGATTCTTTTATAACTTAGGAATTTTGATAAATTTTATTACAATAAGTTTATTAACTATCAAGCAAATTTCAATAACCGGTGAGTTGAGAGATCTTTTTAAACACTTGAGGGTTTAATCGACATAACTTCATTCGAATTGATTTTACTTTAATCTTTGATTTGTGTTGTTGTACAGAGAATTCAGGAAAATGATCAAGGCATATTTATTGGTGAAAAGAAACCTTGGGCCAAACAGCTTACCTTGGTAAAAATTATTTTATCCTTTGAAAGCCAATTTGAGCCTAAAATAAATTCTTTAGTACCCTTAAATCTAAATCTGTTTTAACCATTCCCTATACTTGATTGATTAAAAGAGCAGCTGAAATAAATAAAAAATATTTTGAGATTTCTTACAAAAATAGGGAGTGAAAATAAGCAACTTGATTCTTTTCAAAAGAAAATAAAGTATGAAAAAGAAAAGTCAAAAATAGTAAAAAGAATCAAGTTGGGGGTATTTATTTTTCATCAATAAAAGAAAATGAGAAGTTTGGGCCAAGAGAAAGCCTAAAAATTATAAAATTCTCTTTTATGATTTCAGGTTTTTGAATTCCAAGAAAAACCATTGATTCTTGTAAGCCAAGCCTCATTACAACCCGTGAAAAGACCTTGTGATTTCTGAATTAACTCTGTATAACTAACCATTGATTAGATGAAAATCAAAATTAAATTCGTTTGATTTTATGATTGATTGAGTGAAACAGGTTACCAATTGCATTGAGATAAACACTTGGAGAGGTAAGCCTGAAATTATGCTTGATATGTTAATAAAATATTGTAAAGAATTTTACCATTAAACCTTTGTTACATTAGATGTCTATAATTGACTATTTCAAAATAGTAAATTGTGTAATTACTTTTTGTGGTAAATTCTTGGACTAACTTAAAAATTTGATTTCAAATTTTTATTTTATTTTTCTCTCTTGCTCGAGGACGTCAAATTTACAATAAATCTTTTAATAAAAATTTCATAAAAATAATAAAAATTTGGTTAATTTGTTAGAAAATTAGGTTTTAATTTAATAAATGGATGTTGTTGGAAATAATCTGCCCTTGATCAATTTTATCTAGTTTTGCAGTGAAAAAGTAAAGAATTCAAGAGAAAATTATACTGGAGGAGCTGACGCGTAGCATCAATCCCACGCGTAGCGCTCATAGCTACTTTTGATGCTGACGCTACGCGTCACATCCACACGTAGCGTCAGTGCTGCATGGACTCCACATCCAACTTGGCCAAGCACTCAGCTTTGACCCAATAATGGCCACTCTACTCAGCACCAATGGCCACTCCACTCAACACAAATGGCTAAAACACAGTGGAGACACGTCCAAGTGGCCAACCATGATCAAATTTAATAATTTGAAGTGGCCATTATCAGCTGTTTAATGGAAGCTGAGTCAGGGGTCGGACGCGTAGCGTCACATTGACGCGTAGCGTCAGCAGCCTTGCTCAGCCCTATAAATAGGGTCATCCAACACCATTCTAAGCATCTCATTCTCTACATTCAGAGTTCTTTTTCTCTCTTCTATACTCGAGTTTTGAGTATTTCTTTTAGAGTTTGCAGTTCTAGAATAGTTTTCTAGATACTTGAGAGTGTTGTGGTGTATTGTGATCATTGTATCGTGAAGTTTCCATCGTCTTCGTAATGTCAACCTCTGTAAGTGTTGTTTTTATTTTTACCATGTGTAACTAATCTGTTTATGTTGGAATTGGTGAACTAATCTTGAACTAGTCTGGACCGGGGTCTAGGATCCGGTGTGGGACCAGCCACAAGATTATAGGTGTTTTTAGGGTTTGCACACCGGAACAGTGTGTTTCCGATGTATTAATCCGGTCTCTCAGTGGGAGAGGCCGGTCTTGTTGTCCTGGAGATCCTTCACACTAACGTTTCGCGTTGCAGGGGGGCGAAAGGTGGTGCCACCTGCGAAGATTCTCCGACGCTCAAGTTAGAAGAGTGTAAGAGCTCAATGAATACTCAAGCGAAGTAATAGTAAAAATGTGAGATAGAACAACGATACCATGCATGTGTATTGAAACGAGCTATTTATAGTTGTACGTGAGAAAATAAGTCGTTGGGTACAGGTGGGTCCCTTAGCTCTGATAGCGTGTATATTGTGTCAATCAGGGTGGCTCAACACTCAGAATGTGTCAGGAGGGTAGGTCAATTATCAGAGTATGATCCTCTAGGAAGAGGAGAGGATAATCACCTTCTCCGCATAATCTGCTGACACATCCACTTACTTTCTGAGGCCATTGACGTGACATATTTTGCTACATACAGTGTCTTCGCTGATAAGTTATTAGGGGCTCTTATCTTGCTGTGATTGAAAAGCCAACAGTTATATAAATGTCCTGTGTAAATGAACAATGAACCGTTATAGAAAAAATAAGTGGGGCAGTCGTGAGATGAGGACGGACGGCCAGACATCGGATATCCGGTGTGGTAAAGTTAAACCAGGACACCGGTTTTCCTTATATGAGGCCATTCTGACGTCACAAGATTGGGGGCCGGTATCCAGACCGGATCAAATCTATTGAGTATAATGTTGTGAATTCGACCTCTGCATGTTTATGATTCAAGTCCATGTTAGTATTTCAATCTTTTATTAATATGAACATCAAATGGGAGAATGATTTTCATGTGTATTGAAACTAGTTTTATTAGTGTGAATGTCAAACTGGAGAATGATTATTCATGCCGTATTGAAACTTGTTTTGACGAAAGTAAAAGTTGGAATACCCTTAGTATCTCAATTCTATAGGGGTTGTTAACCATTGTTGCCATAAGGCCAGGTCTTAATGCAAGTTTTTACTGAGAAAGCTCACGAGGAATCGGACTTTACGCTGAATTCTTAGAATTTATATCACGAGGGATCGGTTATAATGATTTTAAGCTGCAATGACATGAAACTTGATGATTAAATATGCATGTCTTGAGTTCCTCATTGTTATTCTAGATTAGGGATCCAATTTCCAACATAATTTGTTTATCTGTGTTTATCTCAAGTATCTTACCTATTCTAGATTACAACTCAACTTTTTAGATAGATTTTTATTTCCTTTTTATCTCATGAACAACTCAACCATGCTATCCTGTGAATATTGTATAAATTGTATATAAATCATTCTTTTGTCCACAAGTTTCTTTACATTTACTATAGTGAATAGAAAATTACTGTTGTTATTGGACTTTCAATCCTAGTGGAACGATATCTAAATTTTGAAAACTACAAACGATTGGTGCGCTTGCCAATTAATGACCTGGTGGTAAACACAAACGGTTAAAACACTATCACCGGGTTAACAGGTATTTCAAAAATGTTGTATGCAATTTATTCTGACAATTTCTTTTTAACGATTATATTTTTAGTAAAAAAAATTATGAATTTTTTTAGAATTTATTAAGATGTAACAGAGGGCGTTACAGATCTAGTCTGTGCACTGGCCCCATCCTTAATACTCGACATCAGATCACCCTTATAACATGAGTAGAGTATGCACCAGGGGGAATATGCTACGATTGTCATCACCTCGATAGATGTCTCCTCTTAATAACCAAAGCCTTTGTATGCTACACACTAGTGAGCTCGGTCATCTATTGGGAGCACATCGGTGCCAACTTGTAAAGCATGTATGACATGTCTGTGTGGGTGTCAGACTTTCTTCGTAACTTACACCATAACTTACGGATCCGTATTGACACAACGCCATGTAAGAATCAATTATCACCCAACTCTATAAATACTCCTCATTTATGATTCATTAAGATATCCATATAACACTCTTGCTTAAGCTCTGTTATTAATTACTTGAACTGATTTGAGTGTTGGAAAATCTTTACAGGAGACACCATCAATCGCACTGTGACATGAAGACTAATGTGATAACTTAAGATCGAGGTAGAGACTCATGATTCCCCATTGGATCAAGAGAGATAATCCTAGATCCCCGCTGGATCGGTGTAACACATCAAAAAGAAAATGAGTCCAGTTCAGATTCTGGAAGAATTATCCCTCGATACTGGATAATTCAAATGGTTTCGACCAACTTAGTATAAATCAGATATTTCAATTAGATTGACAAATTTTGTGGTTTTAATTTTGACTCTTTTATGAAAATATAAAAATACTTTTATAATACACATGTTATATTTAATATTCAAATCATCTAGTTGATATAACACTTTTGTTTAGTGAGTTAGAAGCTCCATTAATGGATTAAGTTACGTTGTAGGGACCAAATTAAAGATTTTAGGTACTGTAAAGATCGAAACCAATAAAAAAAGTCTACGGAACCAAAAAAATAAGCTAAAACATTAGACCAAAACATATTTAACTCTATTAGTAAAAAGTCATGTTAATGTTACGATCCAAACTAGTAGGTTTATATAATGTACGTAAGTAATCATAATTTTGTTAGTGACTTTTTAGTAATTGCAATGACTAAGTCGAGTGACATGTGTAACATCCTGATTTTAATTATTTGAGTAATTTTATTAATCAATAATTAAATTATGAATGTTTAATCAATTTAACGACAGTTATGCTAATTTTTAAAATTTATTGGGGTACATTTTAGATAACCTAAAGGTATTCGATTGGTTTCAGAAATTAACTGGACATTGGAAATGACCATTTCGGCCTTAATTTCATCAATTACAATTCATTTCATTCACTCTCTCTTTCATGCTCAGTTTGCATGTTGAAGGAAAAGGAAGAATGGCCATTTGCTTATCTTCTTCTCTCACCCGCAGACATCACTCCACTTCTATCTTCTTCTTTTTCATTTTTCTCTCAAGCAAGGCAAGGGTTCAAACTCCATTTCTCATTCTTCTCCTTCAGTGGCAACACTAGAGAACTTGGGGTCCTTCATCAGCAATTATAAGGTATAATTGAAGAAAGACCCATTTTCATTTTGGTCTATTTCACATATTGCCATGCTAAGTTTCTTTCAATTCTAGGGTTATCCATGGTGTTGAGAGGCATGGGTAGCATTTAGAGAAGCTAGGGCAAGCTTGGGTCCATTTTTCGTTTTACAAGTGGTTAGGGCTTTTAAACCCATTACTTCGGTTTGCCTAGATTCTTGGTCCTAGACTTCAATTGATTAATTACCATGACCCTAGGTTAAGTTTGAAACTACTTTGGAATTGTTGGGTACGTTGAGGCTTGGCGGAGTTGGTACCGGAAACCGTCGGCGAAGTTTGGTAAGTCATAAACCTCTGAGCTTATGTTGTTTGGTTAAATTGTTGATTGTTATGATATGTCGGAGTGCCATTAGGATGGAATTGGATTAAATTGCATAGCTTTAGTGATCAGTGAATTAATTAGAAATTATCGGTGTTAAGTCAATATAGGATCAACATTGTAAAGTGTTCAAAAAGCGTTTGGGCATTTCGAGAATATTGTATTTCAAATCTCAGATTCCACATAGGGGGAGTATTATATTTTAAATTATAGATTATAAGCGGATTGGGGGTATATATACATATATAGATTTATGTGATGAATTGTTGTTGCATTGGTGAAATGCTTGATGACGATGATATTTAATTGTCTCCGTGATATACCATTGTTTGATGTTATCATTGAATTGAATTGTGACTATGAAATATGTTTGGATTCTATTTATATATATATATATATATTGATATTGATCGATGATTATGATTTTAAATTGCATGAGGTTACAATGAATGAATGTAATAGTTGATTGTATGGTATTGATGATGAGGAAATAAGCTTAAGGTAGCTTAGACAATATTATGAATTGATTGTGATTTATTGGTTGTTGTATGCTATGCTTGTTGATATGTTGAAATGAGAACCCTTAGTGATGATAACCAAGTGGTGGCCCCTGGTGATGGTAATTAGGTGGTTCATGATGATTATGATTTGTTATGAGCATAACATTTTCATTTCAGATGCACACAGAACTGTAGGAGGCCTGTGATGTCGGCCCAGATGGGAGGGCAACGTTTGAAGACCCTGTGTGGTTTCATTTGGGATTCCACAGCCGCCTTGGATTGGGTTCAAGGTCGGCCCGTAACACCTAGTTGAGTTGCCGTTGCCACCAAGAGTGACTGGTATTGCATTATGAACGAGTGGTTCGGTACTGATAAAAAGAATTAATTATATGTTGAGAAAATTTATACGATGCAATGTAAATCTCATCAATAGAGTTGGATCCGCATGCATATACATTTGCATATAGATATAGAGGTTAAGATGCTGTTGGGCAGCTTATGGTTAACATTGTTGTAATTGATGCATTATGATGATGTAGATATGTTGAATGACGATGAGAAAATGATGATTCATGATGATTTACGTATTGATATGATGTTATAGAACTGGATAGGTATCAGTATGCGTAGTAGTGAAATCTAGTTCAATACCTGTCATCTAACATATCTGTGGTTATTTTTTTAGTGGATCTAGATCGAGGCGATGAATAGTGATTTGCCATATGGAAGTCATTGTGGTCGTGGAAGCCACTAGTAGAATATATATGTGTATATGTAGATAACTGTACAATTTTGATATGTTATGCCTTGGTCGGCTCTTGATATGTACATATGCATTTTTTATAGTGGATTAGGTAGCTAACTAATAAATATCCATTGTAATGCAAATTTGATGTTATATATGGACATTTTTAATATGATTATGTTCATTTGGATATAAATTATGTTGTAAATAGGTAACATTTTGCATCCGAATGAATATGCCTAGGTCTTGTTAAATTGAAAGCAATTGATCCCTATTTTTTGTGTAAATTATAGGTAATAATGGAAGAAATGAAGAAAGGTATGAAGAAGTTGCAAAGATTGAGAGAAAATGCCTTGGAAGATGCAGAATTTCATGTTTGAAGCCTCTCGCTTGAGCGAGGCTTTTGCTCGCTTAAGCAAGAGTGAAACAAGGGAAGAGCTCATATAGAAGACTCTCGCTTGAGCGAAATTATTCTCGCTCAAGTGAAAATGTTTCAGAGAGGAAGAATCTCATTTTATGTAGTCTCGCTTCAGCGAGATCACGAAGGCTGAAGCAAGCTCAACCGAGACCCTGTATTTAAAAGAAAAAAATCAGATTTTGAAAAAAATGAACGCTTTTAGAGAGAGAAACTCACTCCCATCCTTAAGGAATTGGGGCTGAAGACAATGTAAATTGTTTTCTTCTTTATTTTCTCATTTCTATTGGTTTGCAATGGCTACTATGAGTAGCTAAACACTTTTTGAGATTTAATGTAATTGAATCAAAGCTGACATACCTTGGGCATTATATATATATGGTATTTTTGTTCTATTGAACTTTGGTATTTCATTATGTCCTTAATGCTTGATTCTATCTGACCAATAGTTTCTTGATTTCGTTTCTCTTGAGTTATTGGAAAATGATTCATGAAAACCAATCTGAATGGAATACTCAATGCCTTGTGTTGTTAGGAATAGTTTCTAACATATTGAACGCATTTAACATATGATCTTAATGCTGGAAAGCTTCTTTAAATGACTGAGGAATCAATATTTGACAAGTTTTCTTAAGAATTTTATATTCAAGAGATTGATATAAATGATTAATGAATGTTGCGTCGAGTTCAATAGTTTCGAAGGCTATATATATACATTTGTATATGCAAGGTACAGTCGGGGGAGATAAATTTAATTTAATCCCAGCTCTCCCTCTATTGTTTTTCTTACTGCGTAGCTTACTGTTTTTATACTTATATTTATCATCGGTTACTTTTAATTCCATTAATCATGAACATGCTTTATTTCCTTGTAAATACGCTAGTGGAATGACATCTGAATTAATTTCTTATACCACAATTGGTAGTGGTACACTTACCACGAACCATCAATACTAACAACCTCGTTAGAGGTTTAGAATTGATTATTGAGATATACTTATAAGTTTTGATGGTGTTGATATGCATGATGATGTTTAAAACATGGAATAAACATGGATGGATCCATGATGAATGAAAAGTTATGATTTATGCCCAGGAATTGCTATCGAGTACTTATTACGTTGAATTGATATGATGGGTAGGTTCATGTATGTGTCATAATGGTTACTCGACGTTAAATGAGATGAGAAATGGTGTGGTTGTTGGTGTATGCACTACGAGCTATTAATGTATCAATTTTAACTTATCAATAAAATTAGTATTTTCAGTTTTAAGACTAATTTTAATGCTATTTATCCTGGAATAATAGGTCATATGGGAATTATTCCTAAAATGTCCCTAATCAAGTATTTACATGGGGACATATAAATACATTAAGATTAGTGTGTTAATGTACTGATGATTTGATCTCACAAATCATGGATATATGATATCAAGTCTTTACACGGGTACACATTAAGAGTAATGTTGTACTGGACAGACCCACCATGAGAACGTTACATGGATCGTTACATGAGTGTCATAAACGGTTCTTAATGTGTTTGAATATGCTTTCAGGTTCACGGATTTTGATAATGACAAAGGACTCTTGAAGAATAATTGGAGAAACAAGAAAATACATCAGAACTGCAAAAACACGCAGGCTAATCGATTACACAAGATATATAATCAATTAGATAGCTTCTGTTTCATCAAATAATCGACTACACAATGAAGACTAATCGATTACAAGGACCCTGTTTCGCATCTAATCGATTACACCAACAAGACTAATCGATTACTGAGCCTCTGTTTGAATTAAATGCATCAGGTATTTTCGCTAATCGATTACAGGACATATACAATCGATTACAAAGCTCCTGGAATGACAACTAATGGATTACATACAAGAACAATCGACTACCAAGCTGCGTAACCAAATTAAATGCATCAGGTGTCATCAATAATCGATTACAAGGCAAGAAGTAATCGATTACAAAGGTTCTGAGTTGAATCTAATCGATTACCAGGGATAGGCTAATCGATTACAGCACGAATTACACTGAAAATTTCAAAGTGTAATCGATTACTGCTCGAGGCGTAATGGATTACGATAGTGCCAGAAATTGGGAAAAGTGCTTTTTAAGTGGAAACCAACTCATTTCTCCACATCCCTCAGACACCCATCACATGCAACGGCTAGGAACTCCATTATACTCATCTCCAAGCCCTATAAATGCAAGACTCCTTCAAGCTACTAAAGGCAACACACAAATCCATCAAAGGGAAATCAAATCTTGAGTCTTGTGAGTTCTATTCTTGTATAGTTTCATTTTTCTAAAACTTAGAGCAAAAACTTGTATATTCTCTCTTGTTGAGAGTTAGAAATAGTATGAGCTTTCATTTGTATATCTACTCTATTAAGAGAGTTACTTGCTTGTAAACACTACAACAAAAAGAAAGGTTTTCACTCTAGGTTAAGTGGTCACAAAGGTTGGGGTTCAACCTTTGGGTATTGAGAGTTTGAGAGATTGGGTAGGTTACCCTTGTGCTAGTGAGGATTGAGTTCTTGAGTGTGGGACACTAGGAAGCTGCAATTGCTCATAGCTTGTAATCTCTAAATCTCAATAGTGGAAATCCTTCAAGTGGGTTGCTTGAAGGCGAGACGTACACCGGGGTTGGTGGAACTCGTTAAATCGGTTTGCAAGCTCTTCTCCCTTACTCTTTTACATTCATATACTGCACTTAATTGATTTGTGTTGGTTGATTGTGGTTTATATACTTAAGCTTGCTTGAATTAGTTAAATTTGAATATTGCACACCAAGTGTTTGACAAATTGTCTCAGCTACGTATACCTCTTGTTTTGCATTGTCTCTTGCATTAAACTTGATTTCACCTGCATAATCTTTAAACTTGTGATAAAAGAATCAAGTTCAAAGGCATTCCATGCAAAGTTTTAAAAACTCAATTCACCCCCCCTCTTGAGTATTGAGGCCACTTGAATAACACTCAATGTGATAATGGTATATAGTCCTTCGACCTAAAGTCACTACGATTCCTACATATGGAGTTTGTTGTTTTAATACAATCAAACGTTATCTGTAATAAGATGACCATAAAGATTGTGATTAGGTAATAGACAAATTATGCAGAGGGATGTGAGTGATGTAGATGGAATTTGTCTCTCCTATGTGACAGGAGTGATATCTATGGGCCACTTGATGGAGTGAGACTAACGAAATACATGGTCATGCTAGGACAAATAAATATTAGATATTTATTCTGTAAGTCTACTCTGGTATCAAGTAAAATGAATTGGGCCATACAAGGATGACGACGACCATGTCTTGGGCCCAATTAGATATCGTGACAAAAGGAATAAATATATAAAATAATTATCACTTATAGGTTATGGCGATGATAAATAATATTTGGACATAATGATCTATTGCTAGATACCGCTCTTATTTTATATTAATAATAAATTAGTTTATTATTAATATAACCAAATATTTTATCTATAGGGTCATACACATAGAGTAAGTCCACCAGAGGATAGTTTTATTTTAGTTGGACTAAAAATAAAACTATTTGGGCCTAACTCATTTAGAATGAGTCAGGAGCCCAATGTTTAATTAAAGCTCAGGTCAAGACCTAAGCCTATATATAGAGCATGAGATGCTCATAGGCTTTTGCTTAGAAATTAGATTATAATCAAATTTCCATAATTTTGTTTTTCTGGTGGGAGTGCTCGTGCGGACTCCTAAGGGCGAAGCTACAATTGCTTCGATCGAGGAACTCGTTTTGCGTCTACAAGAGGTAAACCCTAAATCAAAAAAATTTAATTTTGCATAATTCCTTGACACATTTTTATTTGCAATCCTTTTTGGGAATCCTTTGTGTTTCCGCTGCCTAACCCTGATGGGATTCCCTAACAGTGGTACCCTTATACTTGATAAGGGTCATGTTGTTTCAATGGAAATTATGCATAATTGGGAATTAAATAGGTTAAAATGAATCTGTGAGGTTCAGGACCCTCCATATTGGCTCAATAGCTTACATTTGGTGTTTAGAGTTTGTGAGAATTAGAATGGTCTAATTCCAATAGGATTTGGTAGGTTAAGTGGCATGGTAAAGGCCTAAGTTGGCCAAATTACATTTTCGCTTAGGAATTTTAGAGTATGACCGATTGCCACAAGTCAAAAATGGTGTGTTTTAGGTGGTGTCTAAGTTTGGTAAGGTTTGGAGGTCATTTAGAGAAGTTAGGGTGTGTGGAAGTTGGCTCGGAGGTCAATTCTCTGCATAATTCTATAGACTGACATTCTGGTAATCATTTATCGAAGGGGCCTCGCAGAAATCCTGCGTAAGCCTTTGCAGGTAATTGATTACATAGTGCTGAAGAAAAGTCTGATTGAAAAAGGAAGTATGAACTAGACCCCCAGACTCCGTTTTATCTTTAGAACTCGGATTTGTTAATAACATTCATCAAGAATACATTAGAAAATGAAATCTTATATCAAGAGACTAATTTGTGTATTCAAGTGTTTCACAATAAATAGTGCACAAGCTATAAAACAAAAGGGGAACCCTCGTGCTCAAAATCTAAATTCCAGCATTTGGATGATGTCCAAAAATCTGATAGAAGAAGCTTATCTTGCACAATCAGACTTATAGAGTATCAAAAGAAACATGTTATCTCTAAGGATTCAATTGCAACGTTCTTAATTCTATTTGTGTATTGCATTGTGTTTTATGCTCTTATCAAATATGCGTGCTTAGCGTCAAAGAAGACAAGAGAAAAACAAAGTTCAGCAGTCAAAGTCAGCATACCTAACTCTACGTATGAATAGAAAAAGCTGAACCAAAGTCAGCATGTGTGTTAGCTCAAATTCACAAGATTTTAGCATTGACTTCTGCTCTGTATATCAATCAAAGGAAGCAAATAAATAACTTTATTTGTTGAAGAAATAAAAGAGACCATTTTCGTGCAAGCATTATCAAACTCTGCTACCAGACTCTTGAATCCCTCTTTGATGACGAAAGGTCTGGTAATGATAGCTCAAGGCAAACTCCTTCACAGGATTTCCAACGTTTATATCTCATTTCAAGGATCAGCAACGGTCATATTCCAACACCTATTTATACATCAGAAGATTGAATTACAAGTGCGAAGCATAGTAAAGAAAAATAATAAGTTATTGAGAAATCTTTTAAAATCCTTCTTTATAATTCATTCTTTTTAGATAGAGGCCTTTCCTTCTCGTTTTGCCTCTAGCAGACCTTAGTCTTGTGACATTCATAACTTAGTGTCAAATCTCTCAATAGTATATCTATCATACACTAAGTTTTATGAATTTTCATTTCTTACAAACAATCTGTAAAGTCTGGTGTGATGCCAGCATTTGTGAGTGTAGGAAACACTTTGTGACCTGAAGAGGCTTTAGAAAGAATACTTGGGTTGAGCCAGAAGTGGCTTGTTGAAAGAATACTTGGGTTTAAGTTAGGAGTGACTAGAGTGAAGAATACTTGTGGCATTGGTCTGATGTTGTGATTGTAAAAGGAGAATTTACAATAGTGGAAATCATTCAGGTTAGAAGAGACTAAACGTAACTTCTGTGTTGGAAGTGAACCAATATAAATTCTGTGTTGTTTCTCTTCTCTTACTCTTTAAGAGTCTACTTTGCAAAGATTGGTCACTCTTTTTCTCTGGTTCATTATTCTGTGAAAAGGGTCCTTAACTTATTCAACCCATCTTCTAAGTCAGACTCTAAACAATTACATAGATTGTGTAATCGATTACACAACTGTCAGACACCCTAATTCCTTTATTTTAACTATATAATTGTGGGATTTTGACCTCCCTAAGCCTAGGCCATATCATTGAGGACTTGTAGAGTCATGTGAAGCCATCCTAGGTCGTATGCAGAAAGTTTTAGAAAAATTTTCTTTGGATTTTTATTCAATTGAACATCAGGTGCTCATATCATGACATTTTATACGGGAGTTGTGATGTGGATGTCAAAATCGGGGTATCTCATATGTAATCATGTGTAATAGATCTTCTTGGTGTCTTCAGGTGAGAGTCTTAACCCCATTCCGGGATATTAGGCAACTAAGGAAAGCTCAAACATACCAATATACTATGTCTGAATTGGGAACACTAGTACAAAAAGTCACCATAAATACCCATAATTTTAGGATATATTTATTTATTTAATTAATATGTTTATTTATAATATTCAATATACTTAAATAAATGAAAAAAGAAAGGTGAATTAATTTGGTGGTTAAAACATATGTTTGCCTCCTTACACTAATTTAAAGTTTTAATTTGGTCCCAAATGGTTTTATTGTCCTAGTTTGACCTTTTATGTTTTAAAATGGTTTTCTTCCTTGAAAAAGTTAACTGAAACTAATATTTTTAAATTAGATATTGAAAAATTAATTTAAAATGTACTTTTTGAATTGGTTTCTATCAAGAACCAATTTAAAATATATGTTTTAAATAGATCTTACTATTAATTGGTGTAAACTGTTGTATTTAAAATATATTTTTTAAACATGTTTTCAATGGAAATAAGCTAAAAAGTATATCTTAAATCGGTTTTACAATAACCAATTTAAAATGTAAATTTTCATTAAATTTTTTTTGACGAGGAAGTTTCAAAATGTAAGGGAGTAAATTAAAAAAATGTTTATGATCAAATTAAATTAAAACTTTAAATAAATTTAAGAGACTATAGATAACTTAATTTCATAACCATGGTTTATTATCGGTGTAATTTTAAGGAACCCGAAGAAGGGACGGTAAGGTAATGAAAATTTCTGATCTGATAGTAATTTCCTCAAATAGTTAAACCTTGATGTAATTTTAAGAAATCTCAAGGTGCCAATTATTGTTTACTTTTTTTTGGCATAGCTTAGAACTGTTTCATTCCTCCTCCTGTTTAGTTGTACCGCAGGATCATGCTTTCCAACGAGCTAAGAGAGTTTAAAAAATTGGATCATACAGAAATCCGCTTTTGGGATGATTCCAAAATACCCCAGCACGGCAATAAAGACCAACCACAAAAGGTTCACAACTTTTTGATAATACTACTGTTTTAAAAGGAATAAGAATTTCTTTATTTTTGGACGATTTACTTATAATTATAGCAGTCCCTTTTTAACTTAGGATTTTGAAACTGATTTATATTCAATTAATCATGATTAGACGTGGCATTGCATTGGTTTGGTGCATGTCTTTTCGTTTTGTGCATTGTGTTTGTGGATTGCAATGCGAAAAAGGATATTCAAAAATGCAAATTGGATGCGCCACGTGGAAGACGTTGGTTGGAGAGAATTACATAGGCGAGGAAAGTTCCGTAACACACACCCAACCCACCCAACCCAAAGCCAATATATGATCGCTTGTTCCTATCTCCATTTCCCCCCAACCTCGTCATTCCATTCCCTGTCCCTGCGTGTGTATGTGTGTATGCGCTCTCAAATACGCACATACATACATACATACATACCCCCTTCGCTGAATCCCTACCCACCGTCCCATCCGATCCCATCATGGCCTCCAACGGTGTAGCCAGTCACGCCCAAAAGCTCATTATCGATACCGACCCTGGGATCGGTCAGTTTTCATCTCCTGCTTTAATTCATTTAGTTTTATGGATTTGGTCTCATTTTGCATCGTTTATGATAAAGATTGATATTGGAATTCTTTATGTTGGTTGATAATTAATATGTGGATTTGAATGTGACATGTGTTTTTCGATTTGATTTATGTGTGAATGTGAGTGGTGGTTTTGTGAATCAATTGGGAATGGCGTTTGTTGTGCAGATGATAGCATGACAATATTGATGGCGTTTCAGAGTCCGGAGGTGGAGGTTTTGGGCTTGACAACCGTCTTTGGTAATACTACTACTGAAGTTGCCACACGCAATGCCTTGACTTTGGTGTGTGTTCCTTCTCTTAGAAAATTCAATGTCTTAATGTTATTGGAATATGTTCTTGATTGTGTTTTTAATATGCAAAAAGGATAGTGTGAGATCGCAGGCCGTGAAGATGTTCCAGTTGCACAGGGCAATTCTCAGCCACTAAAGGTAACTATTTTAATTTCTAGTTTTGGGCTTCTCTAATTCTGATCCATTTAAAGGAGACAAAAATGAATGACATAACCGCGGCTTTGACTTTCTCTGCTAACAAAAAAAAAAGACTAACAATTACTAACTATTAACTTTGGATGTGGGGTTTGCACTCGACATGATTTGTTTCTCCCCTGACACAATCCCTCCGTTTCTGGTTTCACACTTTTGATTTGGCTCTGTCTTTCTAGTATTAATTGAGCTTTATTTTCTGCTAAAGGGTGGAGTGCCTCGTGTTGCTGATTTTGTTCATGGTAAAGATGGAGTGGGGAATATATTCCTACCACCACCTCAAACCGAGAAAATTGAGAAATCTGCTAGTGAGTTTTTGGTTGAGAAGGTCTCTGAATATCCTGGTGAAGTAACTGTGCTAGCGCTTGGACCATTGACGAACTTGGCTATGGTAAGTTGTACAATACATTGTTGTCTTGTACTATATGGTTCTGGCCTTAATAATTTCAAACTGTGGTTGCCTACATTTGTTGATCTGATGGTGTAAATTCCATTATTAGGCCATCAAAAGAGATTCTTCGTTTGCAAGCAATGTGAAGAGAATCGTCATACTTGGTGGTTCATTCTTTGCCTTGGGGAATGTCAATCCTGCAGCAGAAGCAAATGTAAGTGGTGAATGGTGATCTCTGTTTATGTTTCTTGAAATAAGAAAAAATATACCCAGACTACTTTGCTTTGCGCTTTTCCATTGCTAAAAGTTAGTGGATAAGTGTTTTTTTATGTGATCCAAAAATCTCTAGTTAGTCTCTTGCAATCAACATTTTGTGTGTAGTATTTTTTATTTTTTATTTTGAATCTATAAAATTAAATCTTCAAAAAATCTTCACACATTCTCTACAAGGGATAATATGATTGTTTCCTGATTTATTTAATTTCCATATCCACCCTTGAATACTATACACTGTTCATAACTCCAGCCCATATTCTAGATGACACAGATATTATTCTCTAGTAGTTAACAGTTATTTTAAATCAGGAAAACAATTATTAATTAATCATACATTCTCAATAATCTGATATCATATCATATCGCTCCTGGTTCAAATGAATGTTCTTTTACTTGCAGACCTATGGAGATCCAGAAGCCGCGGATACAGTATTTACCTCTGGAGCAAATATTGTTGTTGTTGGAATAAATATTACAACCCAAGTCAAATTCACAGGTAGGATTGCAAAGAGTGTTTACTCCAAATCTTGAGCTACTTTAAAGCAGTATTATTCTAGCTCAGGCATGGGAAGTTCAACATTGTCTTTTGGTTTCAGATGATGATCTCCTAGAACTTAAGGAATCTAAAGGAAAGTATGCTTCTTTATTGAGTGACATGTGCAAATTCTATAGGGATTGGCATGTGAAATCTGACGGCATCTATGGTACTTTTACATACTATGATGTCCCAAGTTATGCATCTACATCTGTAATCAACTATTAAAGTTGGTATGGGAATGATGGTTTGGTATCTTCTTTCATTCAGGAATTTTCCTCCATGATCCTGTCAGTTTTGTGGCTGTTGTGCGTCCAGATCTTTTCACATACAAGAAAGGGGTAGTGAGGGTAGAGACACAAGGCATCTGTGTTGGACACACGCTAATGGACCAAGGATTGAAAAAGTTTGTTCGAATTACTACCTTTTTTGTGTTGTCCTAATAATTTTATGCTCAACATAATTTGGTTTATTTCCTGCAGTTGGAATACAAGCAACCCATGGACGGGGTATTCTCCCATTTCCGTTGCTTGGACTGTGGATGTCGAGGGAGTTCTTAGTTATGTTAGGGAGCTGTTGTTGAAACCTTGAAGTATAGGCATTTGTAGTACCACTATCCTTCTGATAATTGTTATTTGGAAGGTGGTAGCGCGGTAGCTTCTTAATTGCAAGAATTATGTATAATGGATTTTCTTTACCTCTCTCAATGTCATTTCAGAACTTTAGGTATCAAGGGTCCAAAATGTTTCCGATGTAAGCCGATGAGCTTATGCCCCATAATTCATTCTTAGAAGTTCATGTATCAATGAAATTCTCTTTACACGAAATGATTCTTATTTGCATTTCGCTATTCTTGTTTAAGAAGATAATCATTCTTTACTTTTCCTTCACCCAGCTAAAGTCTTCTTCAGTCGTTTGGCATGAAAATTCATAATTTCATTATTACTGTCTCAATGCAGATGAATTGACATGCAATAATGTTGGGAGTTGTTTGGCTATGCCATCTTTTTCATATGTATATGCAAGTTCCTAAAGAATTGGACACCTCCCTTTGTATAGGAAACCGACGTAACATATGTCACTTTTATTAAAAAGAAACGAAGTGTTCACCAAAAAAAAAGGAAACGAAGAATATACGCTTTATGTTATGTGAATCTAAAAATCCCTTAGACTTTATCATTTTCGAAGCATCAAAATCCCATGTACAATAAAATGTGGGTTTACTGCTCTAGGTTAGTTCTTGTTACACTTGAAACTTATAAAGTGGGTTTGAATAAGTGTCAATAATAGTTAGTGACGGACTTAAAAAAAATTGTGTAATTTGAGACAAATTAGTATATTTTATTTTACATGAAAAAAATTGTTAATTTGTGGAGACAAAATCAAAAGAATAGAATTTAAATAACACATTATTATCAAATTAATACTGAAATTAAATCAATTAAGTGAGATATAAGCCCTCATAGATAACATAGGTCTGTCCTAATTGTATGTTGAAAATTTTATATACAGAAATAATCTTAAAATGATCAATATTTAAAAAACAAGTCTAACCATTTAAAAATACAGCACAAGAAAGAGAGGGAGTAATAATTTATCGCATAAAAGCTAATTTCATTAACACCTGGGCATTTGTTACAATTGAGAAGAGTATTTGATAACAGGGAATGTGTCAAGGGAAGAAGAGCATTAGAATAAGCTAATTTGATAAATTTTTTGTAAACTTTATCAAAATAAATTAGAATAAGCTTTGTAATATTTTACTTTCTTTTTAGCATACGTTTTGTTGTAAAATTTATCAAAACAAAAGTAATAAAAATAAAATGTTTTGGTTTAAAGAAAATTTTGGTTTGGTTCGAATAAAATTGAAGGAGATGGAGGTTAAAATTAAAAATTTGGACTTAGAGGAGGAGAAAGGTGGTTTAGGTGAAGAGGGTGTGTTGCTTTGTAAAAGTATGGTGGCGGAGTTATGGAAGTTATCAAGTCTAGAGGAGTCGATTTTGTTTAAAAAATCTAGACTGCGTTGGATAAAGGTGACTCCAACACTAACTTCCTCCATTCAATTATTATTGAATATTGGTGATTGAAAAAAGTCCCACATTGCTTGGATTTGCAAAGAGGGATGAGGGTTTATGTTATATATAGGCCTTAAAGCCCTTTGTAATAAATGCACTAAGTGTGGAAACACCCATGGTTATTAATGGGTGTATCGGGGTCTTGGACACTAGTGGAAAATGCACGGAAACACGTTAAGTTTTTCTCTGTTGTAATTCTCTTGAGTTAGAGTGTAGTGAGATGTGAGCTTTGGAAAGTGTGAGTGTACTTGGGGACCAAAGGGTGTTTGAGAGTGAGGTTTATGTGATGTACAAATTTTCACATAATGTTATTCACTGGTTGTCGGTTTTGACAACGGCCGTGGTTTTTCTCCGATTTTGGAGTTTTCCACGTTAAATCTTTGTGTGGTGATTGTGTATTTTTAATATTTTATTTCTCTGTTTTTAAAGAAAATTCTCTGATGGAAATGGATCTAATTTCCTAACAGTAGTATCAGAGCTTCATGGTTCAGTGGGATATGAGATTTCTTAGTATGCTCTATGGTTGCAGTTGTGTCTGAGCTTCCACATCAGAAAAGATTTATTCCCTGTACGGTTGAGAATTTTCTTGATTGCTGGAAAATGTGTTACTATAAGTGCTGGTTTGGAAAAGTTCTGGCTAAGGGAAGATTTGGTATTTAAGCATGTCCGTTGTAACCCACCTCTCTTTCCTAGGAACTGATCTAGTGCACGGTTGCAGTGGTGAACACATGGTTGCAATGTCATGTTTAGAGAAATGGTTATAATCGAGAATATACAAGGTGTTGAAAGGTGACACATTTGGGCATGCAGGTGCTAGCAATGTTTCCATGTTATTGGGGATGGTGATGTTCTCCAAAGGTTGGATGTGTATCCTTATGACATGTGTAAGTTGTCATGGAAGAGGATAAGGTTTTGCTAGTGGATTCACATGGGCATTGGTTAGCATTGATGCAAGGTGTGTGAATAAGTTTTGTCAATGGGTGAAGAACTTTCAGGGGAAGCTAACAAGGGAGTTGAACCATAAATTTTTAGCAAGGTCGATATGTACCAGATGAGAAATTCTTAGGAATGCCTTGTCCTAAGTGGGGATACTCTTTATGGTGGAGTATGATTGTTCATTTGAACAATGTTTGTCGGTAAAGACAACGATTGTCAGTATAGACAATGGAAACAAGTGATTGTCAGTATAGACAATTGAAGCATATGTTGTATTTTTTTAATCATGGTGGAGATTGTTGAATATTGGTGATAGAAAAAAGTCCCACATTGCTTGGATTTGCAAAGAGGGATGGAGGTTTATGTTATATATAAGCCTTAAAGCCCTTTGTAATAAATGCACTAAGTGTGGAAACACCCATGGTTATTAATGGGTGTATCGGGGTCTTGGACACCGGTGGAAAATGTCCGGAAACACTTTAAGCTTTTCTCTGTTGTAATGCTCTTGAGTTAGAGTGTAGTGAGATGTGAGCTTTAGAGAGTGTAGGTGTACTTGGGGCCCAAAGGGTGTTTGAGAGTGAGGTTTATGTGATGTACAAATTTTCATATAATGTTATTCATTAGTTGTCGGTTTTGGCAACGGCCGTGGTTTTTCTCTGGTTTTGGAGTTTTTCACGTTAAATCCTTGTGTGGTGATTGTGTTATTTTTTAATATTTTATTTCTCTGTTTTTAAAGAAAATTCTCTAATGGAAATGGATCTAATTTCCTAATAATTATTAATAAGATGCGAAGGGGTAGTACAATTCACGGTGTATGGTTCGATGGATACTTGGAGGAGGAACCTATTAAGGTGAATGAAGGTGTAAAATCTTTTTTTAGCAAAATTTACAGGTGAATATTGGAGTAGGCTGTCGGTGTTGACTTTTCAATGTTGTGTGAGGAGGATAACTTGAAAATCAATGAGAAATTTATAGAGGAGGAGATTCGTTTGGCTATTTGGGAGTATAAAGGGTCGAAGAGTCCTGGTCCTGACGGTTATAATTTCAATTTTATTAAATATTTTCGGAACCTATTGAAGTGTGATGTTTGTAAAATGACGGATGATTTTTATGTATCTTGGGTGATACCAAAAGACATAAATGCTTCTTTTTCAGCTCTAATTCTAAAAAGAGTATCTAAATCAAGACTAGGTGACTACAAGCCTATATCTTTGATTGAGTGCTTATATAAAATTATTGTTAAAATTCTAGCTAGACGCTTGAAGGGTGTAATTGGTGGATTAATTTGTCAAAACCAATCGGTCTTTATGGGTGGCAGAAACATGTTAGATGAAGTGGTTATTGCAAATGAGCCTATTGATGATGTAAAAAGGAGGCATAAATCATGCTTAATTTTTAAGGTTGATTTTGAGAAGGCATACAACTCAGTTTGTTGGGATTTTTTGTTATATATGATGAGACGGATAAGGTTTACAAGTAGATGGGGGCATTGAATCAGGAGATGTCTGATGTCTTCTTTTGCGTCAGTTCTTGTTAATCGGAGTTCAACAACAGAATTTGTTATAAGAATGAGTATTTGATAAGGTGATCGTATGACACCCTTCTTATTCCTAATTGTTGCAGAGGGGCTCAGTGGGTTAACGAGGGAGGCTGTGAATCAAAATTTGTTTAAAGGAGTGTGTAGGAGATGGCGAAATCTGTATCTTATATTTGCAATTTGCTGATGATACCTTTTTTTAGGGGGAAGGATCTTTAAAATATTATTTCTTTGAAAAGTATTTTAAGATACTTTTAACTGGTCTCTGGGTTGAAGGTTAATTTTATAAAAGTAAATTGATTGGTTTTAGGGTTAATGAGGAGGAATTACACATTACGTAGCTTTATTGAATTATAAAATTACGCAGATGCCTTTTGTTTACTTGGGAATTCCCTTGGGGGCTAATCCAGGAAAAAAATAGTACTTGGGATTATGTTGTCTCTAATTTTCGGAAGAAATTGTCCTCTTGGAACAATCGTCACTTTTCCTTTAATGGTCGTTGTAACGTTCCAATTAATTAAATTAATTATTAGTGCGGTGTAGAATTAAATTATATTTTATTGGCAAATTGACGGAAGATAAATTAAATAGTCAGGATATTAATTAGGATAAGATTAAATTAGGTGGAAGTAAAGTTAATTAATTAAAAGAAATAAAAAGAAAAAGAAATAAATTTATTATTATTATTAAAAGAAATGAAAAAGAAAAAGAAATCTGAAATTTAAAAGAAAATAAGAAGGGTGTGGAATGACATAATTTACCTTATCATTAAAATTTCATATTTGCAACTTTCCATGGTCTTCATGTGTAAAACGAAAAGAAAGACGAGAGCAAGCTGAGGGAGAGGAAATAACATAGTTATGCCTTTGAGCTTCCAATTGAAGGTTCAATCGTTGTCGAAATTTGAAATCGGAAGTGTTTTTAGAATCCTAGGAACGAAACCAACATGTAGGTACCTTTAATTTTCTCATTTCTTCATCTTTCTCTCTCTAGGCCGAATTGAGTATTATGAGGGGGTGTTTTGTTTTTCCATTTTCTTAACAATCTGAAGCTTGGGAATGGTACTTGGCAAGGTAAATGATGACAAATTGTTACCGGGATACTATTTCGGTATGGTTAAGTTTCAAACCGAGCTTCGGGAGGATCGTAGGCAAAGCGGAACATAGCGACCATATTCGAGAGTAAAGGAGGTAAGACTTTGGAACCTTAGATTGGAGTTTTGAGTTATATGAATAAAATGGGTTAGGGTTTTGAAGGCCGAAGGTGCCATGATCATGGGGGTTTCTTGTTTTCCCAATATTATGGTGTTTCGGAGCTGGATCATGATCTTTACTATGATGGGTATCGTGGAATTATTAATGGGTGACAGTTTCAGTAATTCCAGGTTTTGGAACAAAGATCGGTGGAGTAATTAACGAGGGGGAACTTAGAACGAAGGTCGAAGATGATAGCGATACTTCACGAGGTTAGGGAAGATGGTGTTTGATTTAAAGCTTCAAAAGCTTGGAGTTGAGGTAAGTGAGTGTACAAGTGTATAGATTAATGGAATAGCAAGTAAAGCCAATTTCGGCGAGTCGGGAAAAAGGTAGGATAATTTAGTAAGTTGATTTCTGTATGTGTGTGTGTGTGTGTATGTAACATCCTAGGTTAATTTACCTTTTTCTTCTCACACGGCAGATTATTTCCACAATAAATTTTTCGTGTTTAATAAAAATTTAGATCTTAATATAAAATGATATTTACTTTCCTTAATAAACAGCCCACTCGGCCATGATGTAAAATAATATTCACTTCTTTTAGTTACCTTCTAAATAATAGAATCATACTCAGTGTAAGCAAAACCGATCGAAATTGAATCTTTTAGTAAAGGTATGTTAAAAGTAATAACTGATCGGAATTGATTCAGCTCGGTCTTGAAATAAAGTAGTATTTTCTTAAATATATTCAAATAATGATAAGAGCGTACACCAAATAATGTTCGATCGGGAACATCTCTTTTAATAAAGTGGAGTTAAAACAGCAAGAGAAGAAGAAGAAGGAGAAGAAGAAGAAGACAGGGGTCACTCGCCTGAGCGAGACCCCAAGGCGGGAACTCTCATCGGTGTTTCACTCGGTAAAGGGGTTTACTCGACAAAAGGGTTTCACTCGGGAAACACTCAACTTCCATTCACTCGGGAAACACTCAACTTCCATTCACTCGGGCATACCACACTTGACTCATTACTACCCTTCACTCAGAAAGGTTCGCTCGGCAAATATAACAAATTTCACTCGGCTAATCTACACATCATAACTAATAATTCATCAATTATCACAACTGACTCTCAGATAAAATTTGACGCCTAGTATCCGGATACTAAAAGGATCGACCTTCAGCTGGGAGTCCGACTTGACATCCCGTGAACCCGACTTGGTTCACCGAGCCTGACTTAGCTCCCCCTCAACCACTGGGTCAAAGACCTCTGGGTAGCTTAACTGGGTCCGACTTGACCACTGAAGCCAAAAACAGGGTAATTCATACCGTTGGTCGTCCTCCACCACATAATCACGTATCATAATCATACAATCCGTTTACTGGAAGCCTGTCAGGAACCGCTCCTTGCTCGTGCAACGCACCGGCGACCACTCCCCGCCCTCAACAGTATACGGAGTATCTCATACACAATATGTAACTCAATATAATAAACATTATCCATCTCATGCCACACATAGCAATTATTTTTCATGCATATACAATTCACATTTCTCAATCATTACATATCATCAACAATCAACAGATGCAACTACCAGAAACTGGCATGTGCTCTCATCACAGGGTGACCGACTCGTCAAGCCCATTCATCAATTGTTACTGTACATGATTGTCACAACATTAAATATTTCGATCTTCAATCGGATTATACCACACACACGATCAGAAGCCGATCAGTGTCCACACTCATGCACATACATTCATATACACATGCACATACTTTTCTTCCAGCATTAATTCTTACCCGATTTACAAATATCTCAACGACTCGGACAATATGTTCTATTCTAATTAATTATAACCTGAACACCCCGCTTACCTCAGTTCCAAGCTTCTATAATCTGCTCCTGGTGTCGGTTACGCCCTCTGAGCACTGGGTTCACAGTCTCAGCTCCGTCAATCGGCCCTTTGTTGTTCGATCTACTTCCCACGGGTCAGAGTGCAAAACCCGTTAGCTTAACATCCTCCCCAGTTCTAAGGACCATTTTCGAGCTCACACTCACCAGAGGAGTGGAGAACAGACCCATTCATAGCCATGCATGGCTACTCAGTCACCAAAGAAACGAAAGGAAAAAGGGAAACAAAATGCAACGGATCAGTGGACTCACCTTGAGGCCACAGTCACGAAACTGAGCTTAGCACTCGATTTTGATGCAAACGAGATCCTCTCCTAGAGCATGCAACCAACGATGAAGGAGGACGAAGATGAACAGTGAACAGAAATAAGCGAAGAAGAAGAAGGAGGAATAGTAGCCCGCGTGTGAGTGATAATTGGGAGAGAGAAAGAAAAAGAAACCTTTTTTAAAGTCCAGAGTGACCGGTAACCTTTTCAATCGGTTGCCACCCCATTTCCTCCTCAAACACTTCTCTTCTCTCAACCGGTCTTCACTTCATTATTAACCAACTAATTAAATAATTTTATTCACATTCATAATATTTAATTATTCATAATTGTCCAATGATTCATAAAAATTCCAAATAATATTAAAAAACAATTAATAATATTTTCTACTACACGCAATTTTTCCTAAATTGTCAGGGATGTTACATCCACCCCCCCTAAAAGGGGATTTCATCCCCGAAATCAATATACCGACTGAAAAAGGTTGGGATACATCTGCCTCATGTTCGACTCTAATTCCCAAGTGTAGGTTATCCAATCCAGATTCTGCCACTTTACCTTCACTAAGGGCACCTCCTTGTTTCTTAACCGTTTGGTTTGATACTCTTCAATACTGATTGGTACAACTTCCACCGTCAGGTCCTTCTTCAACTCAATTGAGTCACTCGGCACAATCATCGTGTCACACAGAATATAGGCTCGGAGTTGTGATACGTGAAACACGTTGTGAATGTTAGTCAACGACTGGGGAAGGTCTAGTCGGTAAGCAACATCACCGATCCGTTCCAATATTTGGTATGGTCCAATGCATCTCGGATTAAGCTTTTGGCTCTTCAAAATCCGACCTACACCTTTGGTCAGTGAAATCCTCAGGAACACCCAGTCGCCCACTTGAAACTCAAGCGGCCTATGCCGATTGTCATAATAGCTCTTCTGTCGATCTTGGGCAATTTTTATCTTCTCTCGGATTAGAGTAACTTGTTCGTTCATCTCTTAGATCAGCTTGGGCCCCAGATGAATGGCATCGCCATTCTCATTCCAACATAATGGGGTACGACATTTCCGACCATAAAGGGCTTCATATGGAGCCATCCCAATGCTGCTATGATAGCTGTTATTGTATGCAAACTCCACCAAGGGCAAGTATCTCTCCCATGATCCGCCCTGTTCCAACACACATGCCCTCAACATATCCTCAAGAGTCTGTATAGTCCATTCCGACTGGCCATCGGTCTGAGGATGATAAGCCGAGCTCAATCTGAGCTCAGTACCCAGTTCTTGTTGCAAGCTCCCCAAAATCTTGAAGTGAATCGAGGATCCCGATCAGAAATAATGCTTGAGGGTACGTCGTGCAGTCGTACAATCTCAGTAACATACAGCCTAGCCAGTCGGTCTAACGACCATTTCATATTCATCGCCAGGAAGTGGGCGCTCTTGGTCAGTCGGTTAACAATTACCCAAATCGCGTTGTACCTGGATCGGGTACGAGGTAGCCCGGATACGAAGTCCATGGTAATGCTCTCCCATTTTCAGATCGGAATCTCCGGAGGTTGAAGCAAACCTGGGGGTCTCTGATGTTCAACTTTGCACTTCTGGCATATCACACAGGATTTCACGTACTCGGTTATTGCCTTCTTCATGCCCGACCACCAGAATTCCTTCTTCAAGTCATGATACATCTTTGTCACACCGGGATGAATACTCAGAGAGCTCCTGTGTGCCTCAGCTAGCACAGCTTGCCTGAAATCACCGTGTGCAGGCACCACCACTCGGTCTCGGAATCTCTATATTTCATCGTTACCCCGAGTTAACTCCATATCCTTACCTCGTGCCTGAGTGTCAATCAGTTTCAGCAACTCCTCATCGTCTTTCTGAGCAATAGCAATAGATTCCAGAAATTCGTTGGAGATCTTCAACATTCCGACTGTCATTCGGTTTGGAGCGTCCATAACGACTCCAATGTTCATATCCCTAAAACTCTCCAGCAATTCCTGCTCTCTACCCATCAAGTAAGCCGCGTGTAACACCTTTCTGCTCAGTGCATCGGCAACAACATTTGCTTTGCCCGGGTGGTACCTCAAGTCGAAGTCATAATCCTTCAAGTACTCCACCCATCTCCTCTACCTTATATTTAGCTCCTTTTGATCGAATAAATACTTCAAGCTTTTGTGGTCATTGAACACCACAAAGCGGGACCCATATAGGTAATGACGCCAAATCTTTAATGCATATACTACTGCTGCCAGCTCCAGATCATGAGTCGGATAATTGAATTCATGGGGTCTCAATTCCCTGGAAGCATAGGCAATCACCCGGTCGGATTGCATCAGCACGCATCCCAAACTGAACTTGGATGCATCACAATACACTACAAATTCCCGTGTTACATCGGGCAATGCAAGCACCGGGGCAGTCGTCAAACACCGTTTGAGAGTCTGGAAACTCAGCTCGCACTTTTCTGACCACACAAAGGGACTCTCTTTTCTTGTTAACCGAGTCAGAGGAAGTGTTATCCGAGAGAACCCTTCAATGAAACGCTGATAGTATCCAGCTAATCCGAGGAAACTCCTGATTTCAGTTACTGACCTTGGCCTCTCCCAAGCCATAACCGCCTCAATTTTAGTCGGATCAACCGAGACGCCCTCTCGGGAAATCACGTGCCCCAAGAATTGTACGCTACCTTCCCAGAAATCACACTTGGACAACTTAGCATACAACTTCTTCTCTCGGAGTATCTGCAATACAATTTGGAGGTGTTGAGCATGCTCCTCAACCGACTTCGAATACACCAGAATGTCATCAATGAATACCACCATAAACTGGTCCAAGTACGGTTGAAAAATCCGATTCATGTAGTCCATGAAGATGGCAGGGGCATTCGTCACTCCAAAGGGCATTACAATGTACTCGAAGTGCCCATACCGAGTCCGAAACGCTGTCTTCGGAATATCTTCCGACTTTACTCAGATCTGGTGATATCCCGACCTCAAGTCGATCTTAGAAAACACAACAGCGCCTCTCAACTGGTCCAGTAAATCGTCAATCCGAGGCAATGGATATTTATTTTTGAACGTCAACTTGTTCAGTTATCGGTAATCGATGCACATTCGCATGCTACCGTCCTTCTTCTTTACCAGTAACACCGGAGCGCCCCATGGTGAGGCACTCGGTCGGATGAAGCCTTTTTCGAGCATCTCATTCACTTGCTTCTTTACTTCGGCTAATTCCACCGAAGACATCCTATATGGCGCACGGGACACAGGCTCGGCCCCGGGAATCAAGTCAATAGAGAAATCAATCTCCCGATTGGGAGGCAACTCTGAAATTTCTTCCGGAAAAACATTAGGAAATTCGTACACAACAGGAATATCACTCGGCATAAGGTTATACCGACCCTCCGATGCAAATAAAATAACGTATGTGGCTGAGACATCACTCACCACGTCCTTCGTGTCGAGTTCCTAGGAGAAAATAATACTCTTCCGATAACAGTCCACCATCATATGGTTGGCAGCTAACTAATCGAGACCTAGGACATCTAGGTTCCTCAACGGCATACAGATAAAATTCACTCGGAAAGTACGGTCTTCGATTTGCATCGACAATTCTCTACACACGGTGGTTGCGCGGAAAGTGGAACCAGTTGGAGTGGAAACAATAAGAGCGTTCTCCATTAAACCAATCGGCAGACCAAGCCGTCACACACAACTCTCAGAAATAAATGAATGGGTCGCGCCCGAATCATAAATTACATCAACAAGATAGCCACAGATGAGGCACTTACCCTGTACCAAGTTGTCATTCCTCGTGGCTTCCGAGGCATCAAAAGCGAATACCCGCCCGGTCATGGCATTCTGGGCGCCACTGGACTGGGCATCAAATCTTCCCGATTGTTGGCCTCCTCGACCAGCACCATGCCTGCTTCCTCTTGGAAAATTGGCACCCCGAGCCCCGGAAGTGTTGGCTCGGTTGCCCTGCCTGCTCTGCTGCTGCCTCTGTGGGCACTCGGGCCTGAGGTGTCCCGGCTGTCCATATTGGAAGCAAACGACCCAATTGGCCGGACAGTGTTTTGAAATATGGCCCTCCTGGCCACAATTGTAGAACGCACAACTACCAGACTGGTTACCCGATCGGCCAGTAGAACCCCGATCGGAAGAGGATGAAGATGTAGCGGAAGACTTGTCGCCCCGAAAGAATTGGCCCATCCTCTTGAAGCTGAATCCCTTTGCCTTCAGTGGCTTCTTGTCTCTCGGCTGAGATGTTCTCTGGTACTGCACTTCTTCCGTCAGCCGAGCCTTGTTCACAAGAGTCGGGTAATCCCGAATCTCCATTGGCACAATTACACTACGGAGTTCAATCCGTAAACCTGCCTCGTACTTGGCACACTTGCTGCCCTCAGTCCCTTCCAACGAAAAAGGATGGTAAAAATCACACAGCTCGTCAAACTTACTGGTGTACTCGGCCACAGACATCCGGCCCTGTTCCAACTTCAGGAACTCTATTTCCTTCCGAATTTTATAGTTATCCGGAAAGTATTTAACAAGGAATCTTCTTCAGAAATTTACCCATACTAGCAGCTCATTCGCCGTGTTCATCTGCACCTTTACCCGAGACCACCATACTCTAGCCTCGTCTTTTAGTTGATAGGTGGCAAACAAAACCTTTTGCTCTTCCGAGCACTCAAAATACTCAAAGACCTGTTCAATGTCCCTGATCCAAATATATGCCCCGTCATAATCGTGCCCTCCTTTATAGGCCGGGGGATTTCTTTTCAGGAATTTATCCAGAATGGGACCAGATTCAGTCCTACTCATCAGCTGGGTAAACTTGGAGAAGAAATCGTCTCCTCCACCGGAACTGGTTCCTTCGGCCATAATGTAATTCTACAATGAGCAAACACATCACCATTAATAACCAATGCTAACTTGGGAGTCGAAGATTTACCTCATACACATAAAATATAACGCCACTGGAGTGCCAAGGGAACGATGCCAAGCTGCACAAACAAAACACGATACAATTGAATGCAAACAGCCCTTATAGGACTCACAGTCACTGGATTGACCCATACACCCGTCTCTAGAAAGAACCGCTCTGATACCAACTGTAACATCCTAGGTTAATTTACCTTTTTCTTTTCACACGGTAGATTATTTCCACAATAAATTTTTCGCGTTTAATAAAAATTTAGATCTTAATATAAAATGATATTTACTTTGCTTAATAAATAGCCCACTCGGCCATGATGTAAAATAATATTCATTTCTTTTAGTTACCTTCTAAATAATAGAATCATACTCAGTGTAAGCAAAACTGATCGAAATTGAATCTTTTAGTAAAGGTATGTTAAAAGTAATAACTGATCGGAATTGATTCAGCTCGGTCTTGAAATAAAGTAGTATTTTCTTAAATATATTCAAATAATGATAAGAGCGTACACCAAATAATGTTCGATCAGGAACATCTCTTTTAATAAAGTGGAGTTAAAACAGCAAGAGAAAAAGAAGAAGGAGAAGAAGAAGAAGACAGGGGTCACTCGCCTGAGCGAGACCCCAAGGCGGGAACTCTCATCGGTGTTTTACTCGGTAAAGGGGTTTACTCGACAAAAGGGTTTCACTCAGGAAACACTCAACTTCCATTCACTCGGGCATACCACACTTGACTCATTACTACCCTTCACTCAGAAAGGTTCGCTCGGAAAATATAACAAATTTCCCTCGGCAAATATAACAAATGTCACTCGGCAAATATAACAAATTTCACTTGGTAAATATAACAAATTTCACTCGGCAAATATATACATCACAACTAATAATTCATCAATTATCACAACAGACTCTCAGATAAAATTTGACGCCTAGTATCCGGATACTAAAAGGATTGACCTTCAGCTGGGAGTCTGACTTGACATCTCGTGAACCCGACTTGGTTCACCGAGCCTGACTTGGCTCCCCCTCAACCACTAGGTCAAAGACCTCTGGGTAGCTTAACTGGGTCCGACTTGACCACTGAAGCCAAAAACAGGGTAATTCATATCGTTGGTCGTCCTTCATCACATAATCACGTATCATAATTGATCCGGTCTGGATACCGGACCCCAAAGTTATGACGTCAGAGTGACCTCTTAAAGGAGCATCCGGTGTCATAGGAAGACAGTGCCGCAGCAGTCATCCGTTGTTACTGTATCTGTTCTCACTTCATTAAATGTTTCATCCGTCCTCTCTACGACGGATACCTAATCCATTCTCATTTCCACGACATGTATAACCGTTTGCCTCAGGATCATTATGAGATAAGAGTTCCTTATAACTTATCAGCGAAGATACCCTGCATAGGGGAATGTGTCTATGTCAATTACCTCAGAGAGTAAGTACAATTGTCAGTGAAATATATGGAAAGGTGATTATCCTCCATCCCTATCACAGGATCGTACTCTGATAATTGACCTACCCCCTGACACACTCTGAGTACTAAGTCATCTTGATTGATACACTCTACACGCTATCAGAACCAAGGGGCCCACTTGCATCCAACGATTCATTTCCTACGTTCAACTATAAATAGCATGTCCCAATACATATGCAAGGTTACGTTGTTCTATCCTACACTCTTACTATTGTATTGCTTGAGTATTCACTGAGTTTCCTATACTCTTCTAACTTGAGCGTCAGAGAATCTTCGTAGGTGGCACCACCTTTCACCCTCTTTCAACGCGAAACGTTGGTGTGAAGGATCTCCAGGACAATAAGATCGGTTTCTCCCACTGAGAGGCCAGATTACAACACCGGATACCCACTGTACCGGTTTATAAACCCTAAAACACCTATACATTTATGGCTGGTCCCACACTGAATCCTAGACCCTGGTTCAGACCAGTTCATTGGCACGCCCGGTGGGACTCGTTAGAGTTATTCCCACTTTTTGTAGAAGTTTGGTTGTCAGAATGGAAGGTGATGGACGTGACTTTGTTGATGGTCATGTGGAGGACATGACCCACCAACAGACTGGGAGGAGACTCGTCTTCGAATCTCCTGTCACCAATACCCGAAGGATGGTACCAGTGGCAACCCCTGACCCTCGTGATGAGGTTATTAGGCAGCTCAGGGAGGAGTTGATAGAGTTGAAGTGGGAGAAGAGAGGAGTTGGGGACAGGGTGGCATCCCAAGCAGAAGAGGCCCACCATGCATTTACGAGGGAAAGATCTACGACCCTCCAGTACTCGAAAATCCCTATGTACGAGGAGAGGGAACAGACCCAAGACTCTGGTGAAAGAGTCAGTACTAGGAGAAGAGAGCAAGCAGTGGTGACCTCTGGAACTTATAGACTCAGTGTTCCTTTCTTGAGGAGACTCATGAGTGTCATCATCCCTAAGCACTTGCAGACGACTCAGCCACTGTCGATCGGGAAATACAATGGAGAAACTGATCCCACTAAGCACCTAGATGCTTATGTTTATGAGGCTATGTATTTGGGAGCTGATAAAGACGTCATGTGTAGAATGTTCCCCAGAACCCTGGCGGAGGAGGCTCTCAGCTGGTTCAAGAGCTTGCCTTCAGGATCCATAGATTCCTGGCAAGAGATGGCAGCTGTGTTCGAGAGTCACTTTGTCATTTCTAGGGATATTCCGAGGACCTCTCACACCTTGGCCCAGATAAGGCAAGGAGAGACTGAAACTCTCAAGGAGTTTCTGAAGAGATTCTACAAGGAGGCTGCATTGGTCCCTAACCTCACGGAGGCCATACAGCTCCATATTGTAGTGGAGGCATTACAACCTAGTTCTGCTTTTTCCCTATCGTTGGCAAAAAGCCCCTCGACAACCTTCGAGGAGTTTTGAAGAAAAGCTTCCAACTATGTTGGTATAGAAATGCATTTGGAGGCCACGGTAGCTAGAATGAAGCCACCAGTCCCCCCTCAGCAGCCACGGAGAGATAAGGAGAGGGTAAGACTAGAAAAGCATACCTTCAGGGAAGATTTTACAAGCACTCGACCTCATCAATGAGACAGACGCGTCTTATTTTTCAACAACTATGCTCCTTTGAATGCCAGACATTCCCAGATTTTGAGAGAAGTTGGTTGGCCAACGCTCAGTGTATTTGGGATAAGGAAGCCACCCCCAGTGAAAAGACCTGGGAACCCACATAAATATTGTGCCTTTCATGAACAGGCGGGTCACCACACAGACGAGTGCAAAGCGTTGAAGAATACTGTGGAGACCCTTATTAGAGAAGGAAAGCTGAAACAATATTTATTCAAGGAAAGATCCTTAGACGAGCCTGGCAGGATGGACAAGAGGGGGAAAGATCCAGATGATGAGGGTGACAATAGGCGCAATCCAGTCAGAAGGTTTACTGCCGCTGAAAAACAAAAAGGAGTGGTGATCGTTGGAAGAGCCTAGCAAGACAACATGCCTCAGCAGCAGAGGCAAGGCAAGCGCGAAGTGATTGAGATGATTACTGGAGGATTTGCAGGAGGAGGAGCATCGATCATAGCTAGGAAAAATCACCACCAGATGATCCTATCCGTACAGGGCAAGCCTAGAGATAACCGCCCTTTCAGAGACGGTGTGGCAGCACCGGCGGTGTCATTTACTGATGATGACTTCGGCCCAACGATTCCAGGAGGAGATGATGCAGTGGTGATCATTGTTGTTATAGCTAATAAAGATGTGAAAAGGATCCTCGTCGATCAGGGAAGTTCTTGCGATGTAATTTTTTATAACTATTTCAAAAGAATGGGTTTTAATGATGCAAATCTGCAGCCATATACGCAAGAACTCACAGCGTTTAATGGGGCAAAGCAACCTACCAAAGGGTATCTCGATACCCTCATTTCTTTTGAAGGTGAACCTGGTGCGAGAACGGTGAAATCGAGAATCCTAGTGATCGATGTGGAATCCCTTTACAATGGGATCATAGGCCGCCCTTCCTTGAACGCGATGGAGGCAATTGTGTCTACCCCCCACCTCCTGATCAAATTCATTGATAAAGACAACTGTGTATCTTCCCTCAGAAAAGATCAAGAGATGGCTTGATACTATTATAATCTGAGCCTCAATATGGTTAAGTTGGATGCGTTCAATAACAAGAGGAAGCTGAATGACAGAGGAACAACAGTTGGGTCTGTCAGTCTGATTGACTTGGACCCCAGGGCGGAATTGAAGATCGACCCTCTTAACCCCTCAAAGCGCACACCGGATGGTGGTTCCAGGGACGTCATCTTAGGGGATTCCCCAGAGAAGGTCACGCACATTAATGATAACCTGGAGTCAGGCATGGAGCAGCGCTTGTTGGCTCTCTTGCAGAAGTTTAAAGACCTTTTTGCATGGACTACAGCAGACATTCCTGGGATGGACCCTGATTTCTGTTGCCACAAACTTGTTGTTTACCCAGAAACGAGACCGGTGGCCCAGAAGAAGAGGAGGTTGGGACCGGAGAAGCAGAAGGCAGCGTGTGAGCAAACAGAGGAGTTGTTGAAAACTGGTTTTATAAAAGAGATTCGTTATTCGTCTTAGCTTTCTAACGTAGTGATGGTGTAAAAAGCCAATGGCAAGTGGAGGATGTGTACGGATTACGTGGACCTTAACCGATGTTGCCCCAAGGATCCATATCCCCTCCCAAACATTGATCGTATGGTAGACGATTCATCTGGTTATCAATACCTCAGTTTCATGGATGCTTATTCAGGGTACAATCAGATTCCGATGTGGGAAGGAGATCAAGAAAAGACGGCCTTTGTCAATGACCATGGTGTCTTCTGCTACACCGTCATGTCGTTTGGACTGAAGAACGCCGGTGCTACCTACCAGCGCATGATCAACAAAGTATTCGAAGGCATGCACACCAAGCTGGTAGAGGTGTATATCGATGATATCATCGCAAAGACTCCCGCTGGAGGGGATCACATTGACGATTTGCGCCAAGTGTTCACTCGGCTGCGACAATACAACATGAGGTTTAACCCATTGAAGTGCACTTTTGTCGTTCTAGCAGGGAAGTTCTTGGGATTCATGTTGACCCAGCGGGGCATCGAGGCCAACCCTGGTAAGTGTCAGGCAATAGTGGATATGCAAAGCCCCAAGAGCCTAAGGGAGGTACAATCGTTGAATGGGAAGGTGGCCGCTCTGGCCCGATTCAAGCCCAAAATGGCACATAGATCCCTTCCTCTGTATAAGGCGTTGAAGAAGCACAAGAATTTTGAATGGGGAGAGGAGAAAGAGCAAGCTTTCTAGCAGCTTAAGGTCGTGCTTTCAAGTCCACCAATACTGGTAAAGCCTGACCCTGGTGAGACTCTAGTCCTGTATTTGGCAATTTCTGATGAGGCCTTAGGCGTGGCTTTGGTCAAAGAAACTTCAGAGGGACAGAGGCCAGTATACTTCACCAGCAAAACATTCCAGGGGGTCGAGAGCAGATGTCAAAAGATAGAGAAGGCCGCTCTAGCAGTTGTGTGGGCTTTACGACGGTTGATGCCGTATTTTCACACGCATCCAATACTTGTGAGAACGGATCTACCTCTCCGCTCAGTGCTCAGTAAGCCAGACCTCGCTGGAAGGATGATTAAATGGTCCATCGAGCTTTCTGAGTTTGAAATTTCCTATGAGCCTCGAGAAGCTATTAAAGCCCAAGTTTTGGCAGATTTTGTGGTGGAAATAACGGGGGCGGATCCAGCCAAACCTCGAGCGCATTGGACAGTTTATGTTGATGGGTCGTCAAACAGTAAAGGTTGTGGAGCTGGTGTTGTAGTGGAAAGCGATGACGGTGTGCACGTAGAAATATCCCTCCGATTCAATTTTAAAATCTCCAATAATCAAGCTGAGTATGAGGTATGCCTGGCTGGCCTCCGAGCGGCGATTGACATTGGAGCGTTAGAAGTAACATTGTGCAGCGATTCACAACTGGTGATTTCATAAATCCAAGGAGAATATCAAGTTCGAGAGCCACAACTTCAACTGTACTTGAATTGTGTGAATGGACTGAAGGGGAGATTTGATGTGCTGGAATTTAAGCATGTGCCAAGAGAGGAGAACACCAGAGCGGATATCTTATCAAGGCTTGCAAGCACAAAACAGCCTGGCAGTACCACAACTGTGGTTCAGAGCACGCTGACATCACCTAGCATCCCTCTGTTCCCATCTCTAAATGCTATAATGGTCAATTACCCTTACGAGAATTCTTGGGTCATCCCCTACATCCGTTATCTGGCGGACGGACAACTCCCTACTGATGAGAAAGAAAGAAGGCGAGTGAAAAGAGAACTGCCATACTTCACCATGGTCGATGGAGTTCTATACAAAAGAGGATTCTCAGTCCCATACCTGCTTTGTTTGAGAGAAGATAAAGTACAAGGAGTGTTGGAGGAAGTACACGAGGGGCAGTGTGGGCACCATGCTGGGGGCAGGAGTTTAATGAGAAAAGTCCTCAGGGCTGGATATTGGTGGCCCACGGTGAAGCAAGACTCAGCTGATTTTGTGAAGAAATGTGATGCTTGCCAAAGATTTTCTAACCTCCATCACACACCGGCCCAAGAACTCTCTTCATCCACTGTGCCATAGCCGTTCTACTAGTGGGGCCTTGATATCCTGGGTCTGTTCCCTACTGCTCCAGGAGGCATTAAATACTTGATCGTGGGGATTGACTACTTCACTAAGTGGATCGAGGCTGAGCCAGTAGTACATATCACCTCTGCGCGGACAAGGCGTTTTGTATATGAAAACATCATAGCTCGATTCGATGTCCCAGGGCGGATTGTGATTGATAATGGCACCCAGTTCACAGAGAAGAAGTTTACAGACTTACTCGAAGAACTGGGGATAGTCCAAATATTTTTGTATGTTGAGCACCCCCAGACAAACGGCCAAGCAGAGGTGGCTAATCGAGAGGTATTAAAGGGGTTGAAGAAGTGCCTCGGAAAAGCAAAGGGAGGTTGGACCGATCAGCTATGCCATGTTCTGTGGGCATATCGTACTACACCACACTCTTCCAGTAACGAATCCCCATATCGGTTGACTTATGGGGTCGAGGCAATGATCCCAGTAGAGCTACAAACCAGATCAGCCCGAGTAGAATATTTTTCAGCGGAAGACAATAACGCCAATCTGGCATCAGAGTTGGATGTTCTCTATGAGCTGAGAGAAGGAGCCTTTATCAGAGACCAGGCAATAAAAGCGAAGGCAGCTCTCTGGTACAATAAGTGTGTCCAATATAGAGCGTTTAACACTGGAGACCTTATTCCGAGGAAGGCGAGTGTGGGGAATAAATTCGCTTATCAAGGGAAGCTGGCACCAACATGGGAAGGCCCTTACAGAGTTTCTGAAGTGACAGGAAAAGGATCATACCGGCTCGAGGAGCTCGATGGAACCCCAATTCGCAACAAGTGGAACACTCAGAACTTACGTATTTATTACAGCTAGTTGGTAAGACGACATGTACTCTTTTTCCTTACTTAGGTTTTTTCCCATTGGGTTTTCTCAAGAAGGTTTTAACGAGGCATGACCCCAACTACACTTCCTTTGTAATATACATTCAGTTTAATGAAAATACAATTCACGACTCTTTCACTCTCACCCTTTCATTTGTATGTTGTGACTTATAGCTATAAGGTATCTCGTATAAAGACCCTCAGGATGGATGATCTCAATCACCTATTCTGTGTATTGACGATGTAACTCCTCGAGAGGTGAAATGGGTTGTAGGATTAAACCGAACCTCATTTGAAGACCCAGATTATAGGATTAAACCGAACTCTGGGTACGGTTAGTAAGTTTGGCTGAACACCGGTGAAGGCTCAGATTGTAGAATTGAACCGAACTCCGAGTACGACTAGTAGGTTTGGCCGAACGCCGGTGAAGAACGGTGGATGGGTAAAATCCAACACCGATTGAAGATACGGCTAGTAGGATCAAACCGAATGCCATTGAAGACCTGAGTAGTAGGATTAAACCGAACCTCAGGAAATGGGTTGTAGGATTGCACCGAACCCCATTCGAAGACCGGTGAATGGGTAAAATCCAACACCGATTGAAGGCTCGGATCGTAGGCTTAAACCAAACTCCGAGTACGACTTCTAGACTTGGCCGGTTGCTATTGAAAAATCAGTCGTTATCCAATTCACTCAGAAGTATTCCTAGGAATTCCTCACTCGGACATATTCTCTCTTGGGATTCCCTACTCGGAAACTCTTCAAATCTGATGCGAGACTCTTAAATTGTTTAGTCTGCAATATTTCATTAAAGTCCGACTCGCGAGCTCCGTAAGCTGAGAAAATCTCACTTTAAAGTTTCAATCAGGAATTGTTTACTCGGGAAAGTCTCTACCCAAAACGCACTCATCCGAAGTCGAAGCCTTTCTCTGTCCCTGAGTGTTTCACTCGGAAATTCTTCACTCGGTGCTGTATTACGTAGAAATCAGAAATATCTCACTCGGTATTTATCCCGCTCAGAAATGTCACACTCGGGGACACCTTCTCAAGAGAGTTGCACTCGGGAATCTCCAACCTGAATGGGGACTCGGATTGTAGGATTTAACCGAATCAAACCGAGAGCCGTCGAGGCATTAGTCGGAAATCTTCACACGGGAACGGTCACTCGAAAATCCTCCTCCTAAAAGGATCAATATGAGAGCTTCTACTCGGAATTCTCACTCGGAACTTTCCAGATAATACGACCAGAACCAATTTTACTCGGAGTGATCACTCAGAATCAGATGTTCACTCGGAGTTGTTCATTCAACGTCAAGCCTCCACTCGGAACCACTCGCTCAGAGCCGTTTGATTCATAACACTTGATGCCAATGTTTGATGATTAACGAGTATTACTAAGGTAAAAACATAACGTGTAATTTTGCAGGTTATACCAGCATCCAGACCTCTCGCAAGTTGCATAGCTCATATGAGCAACTTCATAAGTTCCTCATATAAGCTAGGGGACATAATATCCAGTCTAGATACCGGTTCTAAAGACAGGGCGGTTGAATACGAATATTGCCATTCCACATCTGTGAGATTGAATAAACCTTTTCAATCTCCGAGAAGTTAAAGGCAACACTTCACAACAGAGATTTCCTTCCCAAAATACTCATACTTGGGGACAGGGCATACTTTAACGTAAGTATCGTGTACCTATTACGATTTTTGTTATCTTCCTCCAGGGTGAAAACTACGCTTTAAACGACAATACAGTTAAACAAAGCGGATTTACAATGTATAAAAAGGTAAAGCATAGCATATACACCTAAGTTATTTAGCAATCATACACTTGTCAAAAATGATAGAAGAAAAATGAAAGCAAACTTTATTTCTGTGAAGGAAAATTTTATGTGTATTAAGGCATCAAAACTGGAGCTGATCCCAGTACACAGCTATAAATAAAAGCACAAAATTAAAGAACGGGTGGTTGGTTCTCTGATGTGGGCACTTCTGTTCTCTCCTCTTCAGCTCCCTCAGCTTGAGTCTTAACCGTTCCGGTCTCTGGGCCAGCTTGGGCATCCTCTTGTGTTTCATCTTCGGGGCCAGGAGTGGTCAGTGTTGGTTCCATGCTTTGACCGGCCGAAAGTAGAGGCAGTTCATAAAGAGTATCAGGAGGATCCTCGTGTGAGACGTCTCCCTTCACTTCGACAAGCTTCCCTCCGTGGAATTCATAGAACGGATCCAGTCCGTACAAATCGAGCTTCACGTCGGGGTTGTGATAAAAGACTTGATGAAGTGCCAGGCCGAAGGATTTGAAAGCTACTTTCTTGTATATCTCCAAGGCTTTGGCAGCCTTGGCCTTAAAAGTAGTTAATTTCTTTTGAAGCTTAGCAAAATCCTCCTCCGACGGCCCAGTGCCCACATTCCCTTTCTTCAGCTCTTCAATATGAATCTGCATCTCCTTCCGAAGGGCCTCCCACTCTCCTAAGCTCTTATTATGGCCGGCCTCCATCGCTACAAGGTCGTCAGCCAGCTTAGCGGATTTCTTCTTCTCCAGTTAGAGCTCTTCTTCAAGGAGCGGAATGGACTTATTCTGCTGCTGAAGTTCAGTGACCTGTCGCTCCAGGGAATTGTTGGTGAAATAGAGCTGGCTTATTTCTTTGATTTTCTTCTACAGCGTCTCTTTGGCCTTAAGCAGTTCCGATTCCACCCCTTTATGAGTCTCCGCTTGCTTTGCCGCCCAGGCCTCCTTTATAGCGATGTCGGCTTCAAGTTTTTCAACTTGTTCCATGTAGTCTGCCTTGTCGCTTAAGGAGTCCAAGAGGCCAGAGAGCTCATCCAGCTGCCAGCGACCGGCCTTGCAAGCGCCTCGAACTTCGACAGCATCGAGAGAGGGGCAGAGACAGTACCTCACCTTCAGAAGAGTGGGGGGCATGGACCCCTGGAACCAGAGATAAGGAGAGAGAAAAGACTCGCTTGGAGGATCAATCACTGGAGGAGGACCGCTCTCAGAGTCCGGTTCGGACGTGGCGTGTGAAGGAAGGGCAGAGGAATCAAGGATGGGTTTCTTCCCCTTGTCTTTTTTCAGCCCAGACTCCTCGAGAGTCTTCTGGCTTTTCTTTGTAGGGTCACCAGAAGAAGGCTTCTCCACATCCGTTGCCTTGACCAGATGTCTCTTTTTCTTTTTCTTCTCCTCTCCGGGGCGGCCTCTTCATTACCTTGCCCCGCGGCCTCAGTTCGTCCCTCAGGTTCCTTCTCATCAAGGAGAGGGACCTCATCTCCCACGGCGGAGGTAAGAGGAATTATTGGAGCCACTGCCTTAGTGGAGTTCCTCTTGGCTTGAATTTCATTTTCTTCAGAAGAAGAATCGCCATCCGCCAGCATGGATTTCAGGGACAACATCTCGGGAGAGACTTTTTCGATTTGCTATGCAAAATAAGGAAAATTGAGTTAAAACATGGAAGGAAAAATAATAAGAATGGAATGAATATGCAACATAACCACAGTTCAAGAACGACTATTACGAAGGTAAGTGTCCCGGACAGCGGCATCTCCCAGAAGAAGCCTACAAGAAAACCCCTTGAAGGCTTTTGAGGCCGATTGCATGACACTCAACACTTCGACGGAATGAGAGGAAAGTTCACTCTCCTCAGTATAGTAAGCACGGCTCAGTAGCAGAAAGTGCTCGTGCGACCAACTGATAGGGAATTTGGTGAACCCTTCCTTGTTGAGCCAGAAGACCGGCTTATTCGATTGAACTCGGACCCGCGTGTAGTAATGTTTAAAGGAGCATCCGTCCACCTTAGCGGATTCGGTGTAGGACTTGAAGTTCACTACCCTTGAGTCACAACGGAGTGTTATGAACCCAAGGCCGCCCTTCTTGTTGGCACAGCGGACCACTTGGCAGTAGTAAAATAGTTTGGCCATAGTGGCGGTGAAGTTGAAATGCTCTCCCAGAATTTTAAAAGCGCGTACTAAGCCCCAGCCATTAGGATGCAGTTGAGTAGGGGCGCAGTCAAGGAAGTGGAGGACGGCCATTTGAAACTCCGTCATGGGGAAGTGGACTCCCACGTTTTGAAAGACGAAGTCGTACATGTAGACCGACCTCTCGTCAGGGACACGGTGGCAGACCTTTTCCATTGGGCGGGGGGCAAGGATGAGAAAGCGTCCCTTATACTTCTTATCAGAATAGATTTTGTAGCGGAGAGTAACTGAGTTTCCCTCTTCATTTGCATGATGAGAGGGGATGTTCAAGAATTCCTCCTCAACCCAGCAGTACGGTTTTTCTCTGTTCAGCTTTTCCCAGTTCAGCCGGTGTGCCACGACGTTGACACACCCTTCAGTAGTTCACAGAATCAGAGTTTTACCAGACCCCAGAATCTCCATGATACCTGATGCACGATGGAACACGTGTGTACTGTGGTAGAAGGCAACATCGTTAGAGAGGTAACCTTCATTACTTGACCCATCGTCAAAGCAGCTGGTAGCCCTCGAGTCAAGGGGATCCTCAGGGCAGCGCCGAACAACTGGCGCTTGCGAGGAGGAAGTTTCAACCCTCTCTGAGCGACGAGGCCCGGCCACAGGAAGATTCACTGGAATCCTTCCTCCACGGTGGCTAGAGGGGGCACGAGAGCTCAGACTCCCCCTGTTTGAGGTACCAGCGCTGCTTGTTCTAGGACGCATGGTTGAAGCAAAACAAACTAAAATGATATGGAGGTTACCTAAAGAAGGAAGAGCTTTGTGAAGAGGAAAGGCAGCAAGGGAGTCTTCAGAAATTTGAGCAGAGGTTCATTAAGCTTGATGACAGAAGTGACTTCCAAAATTCGTTAAGTGACCCTTTTATAGGTAACGAAGAGGCACGGTGTTCAGCCAAGAGTCACGACGTTTATTTCAAAACGCAATTTTTTGGATTCAAATAACTTCATTATTTCGTAACTTAAAGCGCGAAAATAGTAACACTTCAGGAAAGTTTTTGAACAAAACGGGCCTGTGGAAGTTGAAATCCAGGCCCAATAAGCCCAATCGACGGTTACACTCTTGGGTAATGATGGTTCACGTGTTAAAAAGGGCATTTAATGTCCAATCATTTCAGACGCTTTTAATGCACCCCAACAACTATTCGAATACCAAGAGTTTCGATTTCCAAAAACTATTGGGATTTCCCTCGCTATGAATTCTTGTCTGAATCCATTGTGAAGACATCAGAAGAACGGTAACAAATCTACAGAGCGGATGCGTTGGTAAGAAACCAAACACGCATATGTCAAAGAGTTTTTAGAAGGAACTTCGGGAGTGTTCCACCGGCATCCAGACTTCTTAAAGATTGAATAGCTCATGTGAGCAACCTAACAGTCCCTCACATAAGCTAGGGGACAAATGATCCGGTCTGGATACCGGACCCTAAAGTTATGACGTCAGAGTGACCTCTTAAAGGAGCATCCGGTGTTATAGGAAGACAGTGCCACAGCAGTCATCCGTTGTCACTGTATCCATTCTCACTTCATTAAATGTTTCATCCGTCCTCTCTACGACGGATACCTTATCCGTTCTCATTTCCACGACGTGTATAACCGTTTGCCTCAGGATCATTATGAGATAAGAGTTCCTTATAACTTATCAGCGAAGATACCCTGCATAGTGGAATATGTCTATGTCAATTACCTCAGAGAGTAAGTACAATTGTCAGCAAAATATGTGGAAAGGTGATTATCCTTCATCCCTATCACAGGATCGTACTCTGATAATTGACCTACCCCCTGACACACTCTGAGTACTGAGTCATCTTGATTGACACACTCTACACGCTATCAGAACCAAGTGGCCCACTTGCATCCAACGATTCATTTCCTACGTTCAACTATAAATAGCATGTTCTAATACACATGCAAGGTTACGTTGTTCTATCCTACACTCTTACTATTGTATTGCTTGAGTATTCACTGAGTTTCCTATACTCTTCTAACTTGAGCGTCGGAGAATCTTCGCAGGTGGCACCACCTTTCGCCCCCTTTCAACGTGAAACGTTGGTGTGAAGGATCTCCAGGACAACAAGACCGGTTTCTCCCACTGAGAGGCCGGATTACAACACCGGATACCCACTGTACTGGTGTATAAACCCTAAAACACCTATACATTTGTGGCTGGTCCCACACCGAATCCTAGACCCCGGTTCAGACCAGTTCAATAATCATACAATCCGTTTACTGGAAGCCTGTCAGGAGCCGCTCCTTGCTCGTGCAACGCACCGGCGACCACTCCCGCCCTCAACAGTATACGGAGTATCTCATACACAATATGTAACTCAATATAATAAACATTATCCATCTCATGCCACACATAGCAATTATTTATCATGCATATACAATTCATATTTCTCAATCATTACATATCATCAACAATCAACAGATACAACTACCAGAAACTGGCATGTGCTCTCATCACAGGGTGACCGACTCGTCAAACCCATTCATCAATTGTTACTGTACACGATTGTCACAGCATTAAATATTTCGATCTTCAATCGGATTATACCACACACACGATCAGAAGCCGATCAGCGTCCACACACATGCACATACATTCATATACACATTCACATACTTTTCTTCCAGCATTAATTCTTACCCGATTTACAAATATCTCAACGACTCGGAAAGTATGTTCTATTTTAATTAATTATAACCCGAACACCCCCCTTACCTCGGTTCTAAGCTTCTATAACCTGCTCCTGGTGTCGGTTACGCCCTCTGAGCACTGGGTTCACAGTCTCAGCTCCGTCAATCGGCCCTTCGTTGTTCGATCTACTTCCTACGGGTCAGAGTGCAAAACCCATTAGCTTAACATCCTCCTCAGTTCTAAGGACCATTTTCGAGCTCACACTCACCAGAGGAGTGGAGAACAAACCCATTCACAGCCATGCATGGCTACTCAGTCACCAAAGAAACGAAAGGGAACAGGGAAAAAAATGCAACGGATCAGTGGACTCACCTTGAGGCCACAGTCACAAAACTGAGCTTAGCACTAGGTTTTGATGTAAACGAGATCCTCTCCTAGAGCATGCAACCAGCGATGAAGGAGGAAGAAGATGAACAGTGAACAGAAATAAGCGAAGAAGAAGAAGGAGGAATAGTAGCTTGTGTGTGAGTGATAATTGGGAGAGAGAAAGAAAAAGAAACCTTTTTTAAAGTCCAGAGTGACCGGTAACTTTTTCAACCGGTTGCCACCCTATTTCCTCCTCAAACACTTCTCTTCTCTCAACCGGTCTTCACTTCATTATTAACCAACTAATTAAATAATTTTATTCACATTCATAATATTTAATTATTCATAATTGTCCAATGATTCATAAAAATTCCAAATAATATTCAAAAATAATTAATAATATTTTCTACTACACGTAATTTTTCCTAAATTGTCAGGGATGTTACAGTATATATATATATGGCGTTGTTATGTATTTATGTATTGCACAAGAATGGTAATGATGTTTTGCTACGTATATGATGATGATAATGATAGTTATATTTCATAATGTTGATTTATGCCTAATGATTGATGGTGATTGTGATGATAACTAAAATATGTATATATGATGAAATGACATTGTATGATGATATTTGTGATGTTAATACTTAAGAATGAATTAAATTATCGATGAATTAGAGTGGTTGAACTATTATGAGAAATGGAGAAACGTAAATGAGGTGGTTGATGAATCATGGCCTGAGTGGCTTACTTTCATGTCCCAAGGTGATAGCCAGAGTGCTGGGACTAGATGATGTTGAATTATATGTTGTGGTTCTTAGAATTGTTGATGTAATCGAGTATTTGATGAATTATATATATATATATATGCTTATGCGTATGTTGTGTGGTGTGGATGGCTGATCGGTATAGATTATCTCTTGTTTTGGCTTCAGTGGTCAGTTGTGACCCTGTTGAGCTACCTAGTGGTCAGGTAGGACCCAGTGGTGAGGTGGGGAGCCAACGGGCTTAGTGGTCCAAGTAGGGTCCACAGGGTGTCAGGTAGAACCCCTACCTGATGACCAATCTTTTTAGTATCCGGATACTAGAGTCTTATTTTTATGATTCGTTGAGAGTCAGTGGTGATTATGGTTGCGTTGATGATTGGTAAATGCAAAATAAGTATTGGTTAATTATGTTGGTGATTACATGGCCTGTAATGAATTGATGATGACATGATGATGTTGGTATAATGATGTAATTAATGTTAACTAATATGATAATGAAATGGTGATTGAATCAATAAGAATGAATTGATGTTGATTTAGTAATGGGAGGTCAATAAATATTACACTATACTATGCTTTTCCCCATGTGCACACATATCTATTTTTTTAGATTGATTATTGACATTGATTTATATTGTCAGTCACTCACCCTTACATTTGTTTTTAGTGACTGAAGATAGGAATCCTCAGGAAGCTATAGAGATCAGTGTGTCACGATGAAACAATGCTAAAGAAGGATGTTGATTTGTAGATATGTACGTTGTAGTTGTGTATAAGTGATATATTTTGAGACGTTAGTGACTGAGTACTTATTATATGGTATCTTTATGTTTAATATGTTGATGGGTACTATTAACCCCGTGTTACTGTTGGGTTATTAATTGGCAAGCGCACCAATCGTTTGTAGTTTTCAAATTTAGATATCGTTCCACTGGGATTGAAAGTCCAATAACTCACAGTAATTTCTTATTTACTATGGTAAATTTAACAATGATTATTAACAAAGGAATAATTTATAAACAATTTATACAATATTCACAGGATTTGATGATTGATTTTTTCATAAGGTAAAAAGATGGAAAAGATAAAATCTAACTATAAAGTTGAGATATAATTCAGAATAATGCAGATACTTAAGGTAAAAACATAGATTAACAACTATGTTGGAATTAGGATTCTCGCACTAAAATATAATGCAATAATTACAACGTACATACTTAATCATCAAGTTCATGTTATTGCAGCTTAAAGTCATTATAACCGATTCCTCGTGATATAAATTCTAAGTATTTATCGTAAAGTCCGATCCCTCGTGAGCTTTCTCAATAAAAACTTGCATTAAGTCTTGGCCTTATGGCAACAATAATTACCAATTCTATCCCTAGTAATTGGTTTATTAAGGGCATTTCAACTTTTACTTTTATTAAAACAGATTTAAATTCGGTATGAATAATCATTCTTCCGTTTTATATTCATACTAATAAAACAAGTTTTAATACACATGACAATCAATCTCCCGTTTGATGTTCATATTAATAAAGAGTTGAAATACTAACATGTACTTAAATCATAAATATGTAGAGGTCATAATCACAACATCATATAATAGATCGATTCACCAAATTCCAACATAAACAATTTAGTTACACATAATAAAAGTAAAAACAACACTTATAGAGGTTGACATTACGAAGGTGATGGAAACTTCACGATACAATGATCACAATACCACAAAACACTCTCAAGTATCTAAAAAACTATTCTAGAACTACAAACTCACAACAGAAACACTCAAACACGAGTGAATAAGAGAGGAAAGAACTCAGAAGAGTGGAATGGGATGCTGAATGTGTGGACAATGGCCCTATTTATAGGGCTGAGAAAGGGTCCTGACGCTACGCGTCATGTAACACCCCCTTATATACACGAGATATATAAAAAAAACTTTTAGAAAGATATACATATTTATCACTCTTTATCTCACGTATACAAAGACGTATATACATCTGATTTCCTTTGAATTTTGAAAGTAAAAAGTTTCAAATTATTCAGAATGATAAAATGAACTTTCAGAAAATCATAAGTGATCAAAGATTGCAGTATCGTATCCAAAGAATAAGGTTTATTAAAGTTTAACTTTTACCTTAAATTACAATCATCCAACTTAATATTGTATTAAGGTAAACTAAAACTAAAGCTTTAATACCTCTACTTCGACTGTAACCAATCATTTCCTTATCTTCACACCATATGATTTTGAATCCTACTCTTGTCACATCTCTTCTCCTATCCGATTGAGGATGAGACCAATTTACCTTCTTGTAATTCCATCCTTTCATCTGGAACTGCTAGCTATATATCATATAACATATATTTTGGACACAAAAATTTAAACAAGAAAGAGTGAGAAACAGAATATAATACTTTACAGATAAGACATAAGCATAAGAGTTTTCACAATCTAATATAATAATTTCAAACACAATCATACACATAATCAATTATGAATGCAGAGTTTTCATAACATAACAATTATACTTTCATTCACAATCACCCATATAGAATATCACAATCACATGAATGTCATACAATGTTTTTAATACTGTCATCTCATTTATTCTATGCATGTGGGCCCTTAAAGTTTTAGTTTGCACTGGGCCAACCAGGAGTTTACACTGTTCCATAATTCTGGATAATAATAACATAAATGCCTTTGTAGCATATGAACAGCTCAACTGGCGTGGAAACACTTAGAGACTAGTCAGACTGAGAAGGTTTTTATTGTGAAAGTACCCGACACTAGGGAGCGACCCCAGGTCCTCTGAAGCACCCTTCCACACCCTCTCATCCCAAGGTTCGCATTTGAACCTCCTCTAATGTATCCTCGGTTTCTATAATCCGTCCCCAGGCAATATCACATCTCATTTCTCTTTAATGATTCATGATGCATGAACTACTCACATATTTAGTTGGTTAAGACTTTTAGAAACTCAATTATTAAATACTATAAAGGTTCATAAATCATCTCAATAATAAACTGTACGTTCCCATAAGTTCTTCTTTGAACTTCTGTTATACAGAAACAAAATTTAGTACAGTCTTCAAATTCAGATCTCACCAAAATTGAGTTTCCAAGCCTTAAATATCTCAAAACTTTCTCTTAAAAAAATTCACATATTTACATAATCTTTCCAAATTTGAATCTTAACTAGATTGAGTTTAGAAATCTCGACTATAACAAAGTATCCTTTAGTTATTTCATTAAGGAAAACCAATTTAAATTTGTGATTTCTAAAAGAAAATATTATTTTTAAATCATTAACTAAGAATACTTAAAACTATAAAAATTTTCTTTAATTCAAGAATTAATTACCTTAACCTCTAATTTTCATAAAATAGCTTCTTTCTAATACTAGATTTTATTCTAGAGATTAAAAATAAAGTTAATGAAAAATATTTCTGAGAAGAAATAAAAGACTAAAATAATGATAAAATACTTTCTCTTAGAATAAAAATTTAAAGAGTAAGGTAAGAAAATTCTTACTGAGTTTTAACTTTCCGCCATGCTTGTTATATGCTCAAACTCCATATCACAAGGTCATCAATCACAATCAAGTATTGTAATATCATCAATCACAATCAAATATCATCAAATCACAAAGATTATTAATCACAGTCTAGTATTATAAATCATAATATCATTAATTAAAATCAAATATTATTAATTATAATCAAATCAAATAAACTAAATATCAGTCATAAATATAATTCAAAATTTAATAGTTATTTAGATTAATAAGATTAATTTTAAGTCTTTATAGTCTATTCCTCGCATAGGTCTATGTAGGTCCATGTAGTCCAATCCTCGCATAGGTATATAGTTCAGTCCATACAGGTCATAATAGTCCAAGTCCTTGCATAGGTTCAGTCCAGTTCGCATAGGTTATCCAGGTATTTGCATAGGTATTCAGATCAAGTTACACAAGATACTCAATTTAAAACATATTATAAATTTTTAAGTTAAATAGTTATTATTTTAAAATAATAATTTTATTAAATTTTAAAGGAGTAGGGGACTCCTCTCATTATTCTTATGTCTTTTCATATTATATTCCTATCCCACTCCCCCTTACCTCTTGTATACTGATTCGTTATTAAAATCTGTGCGCGCCTCGTCTCCGAGTTCTAAAACATACCAATTTCATTTTAATATAGTTACAAGATAAAAATTAAGATTACTACTTAAAGCAGAAATGGTAAATTTTGAATAGTGAATAGTGAATAGTAAATCATGAATAGTAACAGTAAATAGTAAAACGTTAATAGTAACAGTAAATAGTAAATCATGAATAGTAACAGTAAATAGTAAATCGTGAATAGTAATGGTAAATAGTAAAATGTGAATAGTAAAAATAAATAGTAACAGTAAATAGTAATTTACTATTGAAATAGTAATTTACTATTGAAATAGTATTTTACTATTGAAATAGTATTTTACTATTTAGAATAGTAACTTAAAATAATATTATTTCCGGTATGATAATAGATTTCTAAAAACGATATGAAAATAACCCTAAAAAATATAAAAGAGAGGTATTCTTACCTTAGGATTTTAGCAGAACCTTCTTCCAAAAAAATTTATTTCTCTCTCTTACTTTCACTACTATCTCACTAGCACTACTATATTAAGAAAACTTAATCTGAAATTGTGAATTCTAAAGAAGAATTCCTTCGGTATTTATAGGAAGGAAAATTACTATGCATTCCATTATTTTAATATAAAAATACTGTGCATTTTTTGAAATTTAAATCTTGGTTACTGTGTACTTTTTGAAAATTTTGTGCATGCACAGTGTTTACATAGTAAATGTCGGCTGAATTATTAAGGCAAATAGTAACCTTTCACTCGGTATATTTTAAATATTCAAAATTAGTCCTTTTTAAAATTTAGCGATATTATATCAGTTCTCACTAATTTTATAATAAGTAATATAAAGTTTAAATTATAAAAATCTAAAATTTTCTGTTAATAAAAATTTATGGATACGTTTCCAATTTTTTTAACGATTGGAAAAAATCAAGATTTTTCTCAAACCGATCATTTTTAGATAAATCTACTTAAAATAGATTTTAGAAAATTTTATTATAATTTAAATTCACTCTATTATAAATATTTTTAATTTTAAGTCACTTTATATGAATTTAAAATTATTTAAAATATATTATTTTATTAAAATATTTCCAAAATTCCAAAAAAATTCCATAAAATCATAAATAATACGTAGATCAAAAAGTTCTAAAGAACCATAGTCTAATTCCTTTAAAATTTTATTTTAAAAATTTTAATATGAGTTAAATCACAAATATGTAAAAACATAAATATAAAAACATAAAATAAAAGTTGTGAATAATAAATATATTTAAAATTCTTAATATAATTTCATTAATCAATGAATACTAATTAAGTCATTTTAAAATTCTCATTCAAAATACATTATTATTATTATTATTATTATTATTATTATTATTATTATTTTAAAAAAACAAATAATTAAATATAAATATCAAAATTTCATTAAAAAATAATAATAATAAACTAACTAATAGTAAGTATGTCTCATTAAAGATATATTAATATCTATTTTCTATTTGTATTGAAAATGGGATGTTACACGTCAGGTCCCTAACTCAGCTTCCATTAAACAGCTCGAAGTGGCCATGATTGTGTAATTATTTTAATTAATCATGCCCAGACAGGTGTGCCTTGTCCCCCTCTTTCGGCTTGGCACTTAGCTGAAGTGGATTGGCCCATTTTGGGCTACTTGGCTGAGTGCTTGGCCACCTGGAAGTGGAGTCCACGTTGCTTCTGACGCTACGCGTGGCTGTGACGCGTAGCGTCAGCATCAGAAGTTCCCACGCTACGTGTGGTGTTGATGCTACCCGTCAGCTCTCCAGTTCTTCAATTTTCTCTTTAAATTCTTTACTTTTTCACTGCAAAACTAGAGAAAATTGATCAAGGGCAGATTATTTCTAACAACATCCATTTATTGATTTTAGAACCTAAATTTCTAACAAATTAACCAAATTTTTATTATTTTCACAAAATTTTTATTAACGATTTTATTGTAAATTTGAGGACTAACAGGTACGATCATGTGATGATCTTTTAATGACTTATGCGTGGTATTGAGATGATAACTAAGATGTTGAACGAATTGATGTGTGATTGGGCACTGAGCCCTGATGATACTTACATAACTTATATGAGCAGGTTTTGTTTTCAGTGGCATTAAGCCACCATGTAGTATGCTATATGATATGGGCAGGTCTTGTTGAATTCCATGGCACTGAACGAGTTGTTGAATATTATATGCATATTGGTAGATCATGAACATGATAGTGTGTGGTGTGTGATTAATATGAATGAGGAATTGAGTAATGGTTAGGCATTGGTAGAATCATGATGTAGGAATTGGTGTTTTAATCAATTGGGTTAGTGATTTGGAGTTTTGACGAGTTTAGGAACCTCGACAAGCGTTGATAGGTCTATAATATTGTCTAGAAGTGTGTAAAGTGCCAAATAGTTGTTTGAGTGGCATTTGGTAGGATTTATGCATTCAGGTTGTTATAAATTAAGTTCAATGCAATATGGAACATGTCTTAGTCATATGACAGAAATTTAACAAAAGGACAGTGCCAACAGGTCTAGAATGGGGAAAACATAGTGTCTATGAAGTTTGGTATCATTTGGAGTTAAAACGGGCAATTTAGGGATACTCGAAGTTGGAAAGGTCTGAATTAGGGACCAAAATGTAAAATTCATGTTTTGGGGTCTGTCATGGGCGTTCCCGCGCTCACTTGGGCATGTACACGCCCAGGTTCTGTGCCTGGTCCTCTTCATGGGCGTTTATACTCCAGCACCAGTGTACAAACGCTGGTGCCCCTATTCACTCCCACACGTGCCCACGCCACTCCCCATGTTAGTACCTTGGAGTTCCCCATTTCTTTATGCATGTGTGCCTTGACCATGGAGGCTGGCGTATGGACACTAGGCCTGGGTCCCAACACCCAGGATTTGTTCCTTCCTTTTGTGCCTGGCGTTTGAACGCCCACCCTGGGCGTCCTAACTGTAACATCCCGGATATTTATAGAAAAATTCTGTGAAGTGGGAAATGTTAAAAATTGTTTTTAGGGATTTAATTGATATTTTTATGAATTATTGGTTAATTATAAAAGGTGTGATTAGAAGAAGAGAGGTTTAATTAAAATCATTAAGGAAATCATAAAGGAATGGAGAAATGACCGGCTGGGCAGGTGACCGGTTGCTATGGGTATTAAAGAAAGGTTTCTTTCTCTTTCTTCAATCATTCATCTTCTCTCGAGAATCTTCTTCTCCTTCGTCTTCTTCTTCTCCTCATTCCTCACGCTGCGAATTGCATGTTCTGAAGGGAGACATTGATTGCATCACAACCGAGTGATAAACCCATTTCTGTGACTGTGGTCTCAAGGTGAGTCCACTAATTCATCTGCATTTGCATTTTCCTGCCCTTTTGTTTCTTGGGTAAACGTATGGCCATGCATTGTTGTGTGTGGGTATGTTCTCCACTCCTCTGGTGAGTGTGAGCTCGATGGAGGCTCTTAGAACTGAAAGTGTGAAGCTAACGGGTTTGTATTCCGACCCATAGGTAGCAGTGAAGGTGCTGGTGCTGCATTCGGAAGAGAAACTGTGAACCCTGTGCTGAGAGGGCGTAACCGACACCAGAAGCAGATCATTGAAGCTCAGAACCGAGCTAAGGGGGGTGTTTGGGTTATAATTAATTGGAATAAGACATACTGTCCGAGTTGTTGAGACATTTGTAAACCGAGTAAGAAATAATACTGGAAGAAAAGTATATGAATATGTATATGAATGTGCGCATGAATGCACACACCGATTGGTTTAGGATCGTGTGTGTGTGTGTGTGGGAATGAAGAAATATTTGACGTTGTTGCTGAGTGAAGTTGTGAATGTATGAGTATGCATGTATGTAAACACCGATCAGTTTTTGATTGTGTGTATGTGACTTGAGAAGTATTTAATGTTGTTATAATTGAGGTAATGTCGAATGAATTGTATATGAATGTGAATGAATGCATGCATATGTATGGACACCGATCGGTTTCTGATCGTGTGTGTGTCTTGAGCCGATTGAAATTAAAATATTTAATGCTGTGACAATCGTGTACAGTGGCAATTGATGAATGGGCTTGACGATTCGGTCACCCTGTGATGAGAGCACATGCCAGTTTCTGGTAGTTGCATCTGTTGGTTGTTGATGATATGCAATGGTTGTTATATTGAGTTACATATTGTGTATGAGATACTCCTTATACTGTTGAGGGCGGGGAGTGTAACACCCTCTGTTACACCTTAATAAATTCTAGAAAAATTCGTAATTTTTTTTTTTTTACTAAAGATATGATTGTTAAAAAGAAACTATCGGAATAAATTATATACATTATTTCTGAAATACCTCACAAATATTATTAAAACTTTATAAAGTATTTGTACATTCATCCGAAGAAAATAAACATTAAACATTATAAGAAAGAGAGGAAACTCCATGGCCCAGAAGCAGTTACTTATTAACATTATTTATTCATTGGACCACGGTATTCATACCGAGCTCCCTTTCTAGAACGTGCTATATCTACTGCTGAAATTCTTCGATCCTTCCCTCTGAACCATCAGTTTAGAATATATGAAACAAAAACACGGAGAAAGGAGTGAGAAACAGAATATAATATTTCCGAATAAGACATAAGCAACAAAGGGTTTTCACAACCGATACATAATAATATCAATCACAATCACATACACAATCAATTATGAATGCATGAATGTTATGCAATATTTTCATCATAACTTATCTATATATGTAGGCCCTTAAATTTTAATTTGCACTGGGCCAACCAGGAGTTTACACTGTTCCATAAGTCCGGATAATAATAATATGAACAGCTCAACTGGCATGGAAACACTTAGAGACTAGTCAGATTGAGAAAGTTTTTATTGTGAAAGTACCCGACACTAGGGAGCTACCCCAGGTCCCCTGAAGCACCCTTTCACACTCTCTCATCCCAAGGCTCGTAATTAAGCCTCCTCTAATGTATCCTCGGTTTCTATAATCCGTCCCCAGACAATATTATTTTATTTCACTTTCATTATCCATGATGCATGAACTACTCGCGTATTGAGTTGGTTAAGGCTTTTAGAAACTCAATTATTAAATCCCTTAAAGGTTTACAATATCATTTCAATAAACTGTACATTTTCTCAGTTCTCTGAATTTCTGTCCCACAGAAATAAATTTGGTACAGTTTTCAAATCTCACGGAAATTGAGTTTCTAAGCCTTAAATATCTAAAAACTTTATCATATAAAACTTTACCTAATCTTTCTCAAATTAAATCTTAACAAAATCAAATTTAGGAATCTCAATTATTTCCAAATGTATTTAGTTATTAAGTTGGAAAAAAATAAAATAATTTTCTTTTAATTTTTTTTTATTGAAAGATAAATATTTATTAACCAAAAATACTTAAGATTACAAAATTTTTCTTTAACTCAAGATTTAATTAAATAAATTCTAATAAAATATTTTCTTTCTAAAATAAATACTAATTTTTTTATTCTAAATATTGAAAATAAAGTTAATAAGAATAATTTCTAAGAAGAATTAAAAGATAATAAAATTTAAAGAGTAAGGTAAGAAATTCTTACTGAATTTTAGCTTTCCGTCATGCTCGCTATATGCTCAAACTCCACATTACAATATCATCAATCAAAATTAAACAATATCAATCATAACTAAATATCATCAATCAATCAATCATAATCAAATCATAATCAAATCAATTAAATATCATTAATACATATCATAATACAAAATTTAATGATTATTAATATAGTCAATTTTAGTCCTTTTGGTCAATTCCTCGCATAGGTATATGTAAGTCCATATAATCCAGTCCTTGCATAGGTATAGTTCAGTCCATATGGGTCATAATGGTCTAAGTCCTTGCATAGGTATTGTCCAGTCCATATAGGTCATAATGGTCCAAGTCTTTGCATAGGTATGTTAGAGTTAGTTAAACCGGATATTTAATTTAAAATTTATTATAAATTTTAAGTTAAAAAAAAGTTAATATTTTAAAATAATAATATTATCAGATTTAAAAGGAGTAGGGGACTCCTCCCATTATTCTTATGTCTTTTCATATTATACTCTTATCTCACTTCCCCTTACCTTGAATTGTTACCCAAAATGGATTTGCTTTGCGCCTCCGATTTCTAAAAATATTAATACCAATCTTATTTCAGTATAAGCATAAGACGAAGATTAAGATTACTACTTAAAACAGAAATGGTAAATTTTGAATAGTGAATAGTGAATAGTGAATAGTAAATCATGAATAGTAACGGTAAATAGTAAAACGTGAATAGTAACAGTAAATAGTAAAACGTGAATAGTAACGGTAAATAGTAAATCGTGAATAGTAACGGTAAATAGTAAATCGTGAATAGTAACAGTAAATAGTAACAGTAAATAGTAATTTACTATTTGAATAGTAATTTACTATTGAAATAGTAATTTACTATTGAAATAGTGTTTACTATGCAGAATAGTAACTTAAAATAATATTATTTTCAGTATAATAACAGATTTCTAAAAACGATATGAAAATAACCCAAAAAATATAAAAGAGAAGTATTCTTACCTTAGGATTTTGGCAGAACCTTCTCTCCAAAAACTTTTCTTCTCTCTCTCACTTCCACCACTATCTCACTAGCACTACTATATTAAGAAAACTTAATCTGAAATTGTGAATTCTAAAGAAGAAATCTTTCGGTATTTATAGGAAAAAAATTTACTATGCATTCCATTATTTTAATATAAAAGTACTATGCATTTTTGAATTTTTTATTCCAGGTTACTGTGCATCTTTTGAAAATTTCATACATGCACAGTGATTTGCATAGTAATTGTCGGCAAAATTATTAAGTCAAATAGTAACCCTTCACTCGGTATATTTTAAATATTCAAAATGAGTCCTTTTTGAAATTTAGCGATATTATATCAGTCCCTACTAATTTTATAATAAGTAATATAAAGCTGAAATTTTAAAAATCTAAAATTTTCTGTTAATAAAAATTTATTGATACGTTTCAAATTTTTTTAACGATTGGAAAAAATCAAGATTTTTCTCAAACCGATAATTTTTAGATAAGTCTACTTGAAATGGATTTTAGAAAATTTTCTTATAATTTCAATTCACTTTCTTGTAAATATTTTTAATTTAAGTCACTTATATGAATTTAAAATTATTTAAAAAAATATTATTTTTATTAAAAAATTCCAAAATTCCAAAAAATTCCAAAAAATCATAAATAATACGTAGATTAAAAAGTTCTAAAGAACCATAATTTAATTCCTTCAAAATTTTAATATAAAAATAAAAATAGGGGTGTTACAACTCTACTCCCCTTAGAAAATTTCGTCCTCGAAATTTACATAATCAGTAAAACAAATGAGGATGAGACTCTTTCATCTCAGTTTCTAGTTCCCATGTAGCATCTTCTCCTCTCGTTTCACTCCAAATAACCTTTACAAGCGGAATTGTCTTGTCTCTTAATTGTTTTATTCTTCTGTCACTTATTCTAACAGGTGGTGCATCATATGTAAGATTATCTTTAACTTGTATGACATCAGGTTCAATAACATGTGTAGGATCAGATATATACTTTCGCAAGTTTGACACATGAAAAACATTATGGATATTAGAAAGAAAAGGTGGTAATGCTATTTGGTAGGCAAGGGGACTAACTTTATGAATTATTTGGTATGGACCGATAAATCTAGGAGTTAGTTTTCGAGATTTCATTGCCCGACCGACCCCAGTCATAGGTGTGACTTTCAAGAATACATGATCGCCTTCTTGAAATTCGAGCGGCTTTCTTCTTTTGTCATAGTAACTTTTCTGCCTGCTCTGTGTTGCCTTCATCTTTTCCTGAACTATTTTGATTTTATCCGTGGTTTGTTGTACCAACTCTGGTCCTAGCATCAAGTTTTCACCAGTCTCAAACCAACATTGCGGGGTCCTACATTTTCTTCCATATAATGCTTCAAAAGGTGCCATGCCAATGCTAGCATGGAAACTGTTGTTGTAGGTAAACTCCACATATGGTAAGAATTGATTCCAACTTCCTTTATGCTCTAACACACAAGCTCGTAACAAGTCTTCTAGAGATTGGATTGTTCTTTCTGATTGTCCATCCGTCTGAGGATGATATGCTGAACTCAGACGCAGTCTTGTTCCCATAGCCTTGTGCAAGCTCTTCCAGAATTGTGATGTAAAACGAGGGTCCCGATCAGAAATGATATTTGAAGGAATTCCATGCAATCTCACAATCTCCTCGATGTATAATTTTGCCAGCTTCTCCATAGAGTAACGAATATTGATGGGAATAAAGTGGGCAGACTTTGTTAGTCTATCAACTATTACCCATATCGAATCATGTCCTAATGGAGTTTTAGGTAGAGAAGTCACAAAATCCATGGTAATGCTATCCCATTTCCATTCCGGTATTTCCATTGATTGTAGCATTCCAGGGGGTTTTTGGTGTTCCACTTTAACCTTCTGGCAAATTAGACATGCAGCCACATACTCTGCCACCGCTTTCTTCATTCCAGGCCACCAAAATAACTTCTTCAAATCTTGATACATTTTAGTAGTTCCGGGATGAATGCTCATATAACTTTTATGGCCTTCTTCTAGAATTGCTTTCCTCAACTCTTCTTTGTCAGGGATACACACTCGATCCTTATATCTCAATAATTGGTCGTTTCCCACATTGAACTCGACTTCTTTTCCTTGTTTCAAGAGCTCTTTCTTCTCTTGCAGGAATTCATCCTCTCGTTGAGCCTCTAAAACTTGCCTCAGGAATTCATTTGTCACTTGCAACGTTCCTAATCTGTAGCTGTTAGCATTAACCTTTACTGCTAGGTTAAGATCTCTGAAGTTCTCTATCAATTCCAGCTCTTTTATCATCATCGTGGACGCATGTAGAGACTTTCGACTTAAAGCATCAGCTACTACATTCGCTTTTCCAGGATGGTATTGCAACTCAAAATCGTAGTCCTTTAAGAATTCCATCCATCTCCGTTGCCTCATGTTTAACTCCTTTTGGTCGAATAAATACTTGAGACTTTTATGATCGCTAAACACATCGAATGTTGCACCGTATAGATAGTGCCTCCAAATCTTTAAGGCAAAAACTACAGCGGCTAACTCTAAGTCATGGGTAGGGTAGTTGATCTCATGTTGCCTTAATTGTCGTGATGCATAGGCTACAACCTTCTTGTCTTGCATAAGTACACTTCCTAGTCCTTGTTTAGACGCATCACAGTAAACTTCAAAACTTCGATGTGGATCGGGGAGTACTAACACCGGCGCAGAAGTAAGTCGATCTTTCAGCTCTTGAAAACTATTCTCGCATTGTGTCGTCCACACAAAAGGTTGTCCTTTCCGTGTTAGCTTGGTCAATGGGTATCCTAGCTTTGAAAATCCTTCAATGAATCTCCTATAGTATCCAGCCAAGCCCAAGAAACTTCTAATCTCAGTGATCGTGGTTGGTCTCTCCTATTTTAAAACCGTCTCCACCTTGGAAGGGTCTACAGCTATTCCTCCTTGACTAATTACATGTCCTAAAAAGTTCACTTCTTCCAACCAGAATTCACACTTCGACAGCTTTGCATATAGTTGTTTCTTTTTCAGGATTTCCAACACGACCTTCAAATGTTCAACATGTTCTTCTCTGTTTTTAGAGTACACTAATATATCATCAATGAACACCACTACAAATTTATCTAGATATGGATGAAAAATCCTATTCATGTAATCCATGAATACGGCTGGTGCATTAGTTACACCAAAAGGCATTACTAGATATTCGTAATGGCCATAGCGTGTTCTAAAAGCAGTTTTCGTTACATCTTCTTTCTTCACCCTTATTTGATGGTATCCAGACCTCAAATCAATTTTGGAGAACACCGTGGCACCACGCAGCTGATCCATCAAGTCGTCAATCCTTGGCAGAGGGTATCTGTTCTTGATCGTCACCTTGTTCAGTTGTCGATAATCTACACACAACCTCATGCTACCATCCTTCTTCTTAACCAACAACACTGGTGCACCCCAGGGGGATACACTGGGTCGTATAAACTGCTTCTCTATCATCTCTTCAAGTTGTTTCTTCAACTCTGCTAATTCTAGAGGTGACATTCGGTATGGTGCAATTGAAATGGGTCCAACTCCAGGTACTAAATCAATGGAAAATTCCACATCTCTTTCTGGGGGTAAACCAGGGATATCTTCAGGAAAAACGTCAGGAAATTCACACACAACCGGCAGATTTTTGATTTTTGATTCTTGCTCTCCTTTCGTTGAAAGCAATAGCATGAATCCTTGAGCCCCTCCTTTTAAAGAGGCACTCACTTGGTTGGCGGTTAGAAATCTCGAATCTTCAGGATTCAAATTCACTGGTTCTTTAAACATTATGGTTTTATTATGACAATCTATTAGAACATGATTGTCAGACAACCAATCTAGCCCAATAATAACTTCTAAGCCAGAAAGGGGTAAACAGAAAAGATTAGCCTTAAAGTCCCTACCATCTATGACAATAGGGCATTTCCAACAAGCTTTAGAAGTGACAATGGGATTGTTTCCAGGAGTATGTACAAATAAGTCAAATGGAAGTTCTATCACAGGTAATTTTAGTTTTTCTACACAGTCATTGGCAATAAAGGAATGTGATGCACCTGAGTCATACATAACAGTTAAAGAAATCTTATTAATGATACACTTACCTTCTACCATGGAATCAGCATGAGATGCTTCTTCTCCAGTGATTGCAAAAACCTTTCCTTTTGCTTTTGGCCTTCCGACTGCACTGTGCGCGCCTCCTTGAGTATTTATGCTTGTACTTGCACCTTCAGGGTTTTCTCTCTTCATCTCTGGGCAATCCTTGATATGATGACCTGGTTTGTTACACTTAAAGCAAACATAAGTGTTTTTAGGATAATCCCTTTTCAAATGGGGTCCTCCACAGATAAAACATTTAAAATTTGGTGCAGATGTTGGGTAATAGCTTCCAGTTGAAGCTTGGGGTCTGTTAGGAACAGATGCTGCTCCAAACCGACGAAATGGTGCTTGGTAAGGCTTATTCCTTCTGAAATCTCTTCTTTGGTGATGGTGAGGTCCTCCACTTCTTATTTCTCCTGCCTTGTGAATGGGCTCACGACTTTTGGTCATTCTATCCTTATGGTCTTCTTCAAAGATCCTGCAGCGATTTACCAATACAGAAAATTCACGGATTTCCTGCATTCGTATAGCTTCCTTAATTTCTGGCCGCAGTCCATTTACAAACTTTGCACACCGATCTCTTTCATTAGTAGCATCATTATAATGAGAATGAAAACGAGATAGCTCTTCAAACCTGGATGCGTACTCTCCAACGGTCATATTTCCTTGGGTCAGCGACAGGAATTCGAATTGTCTTTTCTCTTTAACATCAGCTGGAAAGTATTTTTCCAGAAACATATCCTTGAAATAGTCCCAAGTGATCTCCACGTCGTTGACTTCGAATTGTTTACGCATGCTATCCCACCAATGTTCGGCATCCTCAGATAAGGCATAAGTAGCGAAGACTACCTTATCAGCTTCATTACATTGCAATGCTCGAAAGATCTTCTCTATCTCTCGAATCCAGATTTGTGCTCCATCAGGTTTATATCCTCCCTTGAAACGAGGTGGATTGCGCTTTTCGAATAGGTCCAGTCTTCTCAAGGCATCATTACCTTGACCTTCACGTGCTCCCATTGCATTGATTAAGCGTTCTACAACTCCAGCAAGATCGTTTCCAGCCATTAGTTTCCTGTTTCACAGTAACTGAGATTTGTCACATCAATCACAGTTACTACCAAGTCAGATATTCTACCTATACAGAGTTTACAGACAAAGCAAGATAGACCTTTTCCCCAGGCCTATTGGATTAACTGCTCTGATACCACTTTGTAACACCCTCTGTTACACCTTAATAAATTCTAGAAAAATTCGTAATTTTTTTTTTTACTAAAGATATGATTGTTAAAAAGAAACTATCGGAATAAATTATATACATTATTTCTGAAATACCTCACAAATATTATTAAAACTTTATAAAGTATTTGTACATTCATCCGAAGAAAATAAACATTAAACATTATAAGAAAGAGAGGAAACTCCATGGCCCAGAAGCAGTTACTTATTAACATTATTTATTCATTGGACCACGGTATTCATACCGAGCTCCCTTTCTAGAACGTGCTATATCTACTGCTGAAATTCTTCGATCCTTCCCTCTGAACCATCAGTTTAGAATATATGAAACAAAAACACGGAGAAAGGAGTGAGAAACAGAATATAATATTTCCGAATAAGACATAAGCAACAAAGGGTTTTCACAACCGATACATAATAATATCAATCACAATCACATACACAATCAATTATGAATGCATGAATGTTATGCAATATTTTCATCATAACTTATCTATATATGTAGGCCCTTAAATTTTAATTTGCACTGGGCCAACCAGGAGTTTACACTGTTCCATAAGTCCGGATAATAATAATATGAACAGCTCAACTGGCATGGAAACACTTAGAGACTAGTCAGATTGAGAAAGTTTTTATTGTGAAAGTACCCGACACTAGGGAGCTACCCCAGGTCCCCTGAAGCACCCTTTCACACTCTCTCATCCCAAGGCTCGTAATTAAGCCTCCTCTAATGTATCCTCGGTTTCTATAATCCGTCCCCAGACAATATTATTTTATTTCACTTTCATTATCCATGATGCATGAACTACTCGCGTATTGAGTTGGTTAAGGCTTTTAGAAACTCAATTATTAAATCCCTTAAAGGTTTACAATATCATTTCAATAAACTGTACATTTTCTCAGTTCTCTGAATTTCTGTCCCACAGAAATAAATTTGGTACAGTTTTCAAATCTCACGGAAATTGAGTTTCTAAGCCTTAAATATCTAAAAACTTTATCATATAAAACTTTACCTAATCTTTCTCAAATTAAATCTTAACAAAATCAAATTTAGGAATCTCAATTATTTCCAAATGTATTTAGTTATTAAGTTGGAAAAAAATAAAATAATTTTCTTTTAATTTTTTTTTTATTGAAAGATAAATATTTATTAACCAAAAATACTTAAGATTACAAAATTTTTCTTTAACTCAAGATTTAATTAAATAAATTCTAATAAAATATTTTCTTTCTAAAATAAATACTAATTTTTTTATTCTAAATATTGAAAATAAAGTTAATAAGAATAATTTCTAAGAAGAATTAAAAGATAATAAAATTTAAAGAGTAAGGTAAGAAATTCTTACTGAATTTTAGCTTTCCGTCATGCTCGCTATATGCTCAAACTCCACATTACAATATCATCAATCAAAATTAAACAATATCAATCATAACTAAATATCATCAATCAATCAATCATAATCAAATCATAATCAAATCAATTAAATATCATTAATACATATCATAATACAAAATTTAATGATTATTAATATAGTCAATTTTAGTCCTTTTGGTCAATTCCTCACATAGGTATATGTAAGTCCATATAATCCAGTCCTTGCATAGGTATAGTTCAGTCCATATGGGTCATAATGGTCCAAGTCCTTGCATAGGTATTGTCCAGTCCATATAGGTCATAATGGTCCAAGTCTTTGCATAGGTATGTTAGAGTTAGTTAAACCGGATATTTAATTTAAAATTTATTATAAATTTTAAGTTAAAAAAAAGTTAATATTTTAAAATAATAATATTATCAGATTTAAAAGGAGTAGGGGACTCCTCCCATTATTCTTATGTCTTTTCATATTATACTCTTATCTCACTCCCCCTTACCTTGAATTGTTACCCAAAATGGATTTGCTTTGCGCCTCCGATTTCTAAAAATATTAATACCAATCTTATTTCAGTATAAGCATAAGACGAAGATTAAGATTACTACTTAAAACAGAAATGGTAAATTTTGAATAGTGAATAGTGAATAGTGAATAGTAAATCATGAATAGTAACGGTAAATAGTAAAATGTGAATAGTAACAGTAAATAGTAAAACGTGAATAGTAACGGTAAATAGTAAATCGTGAATAGTAACGGTAAATAGTAAATCGTGAATAGTAACAGTAAATAGTAACAGTAAATAGTAATTTACTATTTGAATAGTAATTTACTATTGAAATAGTAATTTACTATTGAAATAGTGTTTACTATGCAGAATAGTAACTTAAAATAATATTATTTTCAGTATAATAACAGATTTCTAAAAACGATATGAAAATAACCCAAAAAATATAAAAGAGAAGTATTCTTACCTTAGGATTTTGGCAGAACCTTCTCTCCAAAAACTTTTCTTCTCTCTCTCACTTCCACCACTATCTCACTAGCACTACTATATTAAGAAAACTTAATCTGAAATTGTGAATTCTAAAGAAGAAATCCTTCGGTATTTATAGGAAAAAAATTTACTATGCATTCCATTATTTTAATATAAAAGTACTATGCATTTTTGAATTTTTTATTCCAGGTTACTGTGCATCTTTTGAAAATTTCATACATGCACAGTGATTTGCATAGTAATTGTCGGCAAAATTATTAAGTCAAATAGTAACCCTTCACTCGGTATATTTTAAATATTCAAAATGAGTCCTTTTTGAAATTTAGCGATATTATATCAGTCCCTACTAATTTTATAATAAGTAATATAAAGCTGAAATTTTAAAAATCTAAAATTTTCTGTTAATAAAAATTTATTGATACGTTTCAAATTTTTTTAACGATTGGAAAAAATCAAGATTTTTCTCAAACCGATAATTTTGAGATAAGTCTACTTGAAATGGATTTTAGAAAATTTTCTTATAATTTCAATTCACTTTCTTGTAAATATTTTTAATTTAAGTCACTTATATGAATTTAAAATTATTTAAAAAAATATTATTTTTATTAAAAAATTCCAAAAAATTCCAAAAAATCATAAATAATACGTAGATTAAAAAGTTCTAAAGAACCATAATTTAATTCCTTCAAAATTTTAATATAAAAATAAAAATAGGGGTGTTACAGGGAGTGGTCGTCGGTGCGTTGCACGAGCAAGGAGTGGCTCCTGACAGGCTTCCAGTAAACGGATTGTATGATTATGATATGTGATTATGTGGTGGAGGATGACCAACGGTATGAATTACCCTATTTTTGGCTTCAGTGGTCAAGTCGGACCCAGTTAAGCTACCCAGAGGTCTTTGACCCAGTGGTTGAGGGGGAGCCAAGACGGGCTCGGTGAACCAAGTCGGGTTCACGGGATGTCAAGTCGGACTCCCAGCTGAAGGTCGATCCTTTTAGTATCCGGATACTAGGCGTCAAATTTTATCTGAGAGTCGGTTGTGATAATTGATGAATTATTGGTTGTGATGTGTTTGCCGAGTACAGTCTGTTATGATTGCTGAACGAGTGATTATATTTGCCAAGTTCAAATTGCTATAATTGCTGAGTGATTTGATGTGATTGCTGAGTGTAATTTCACATATTCTCGAGTGATTGTTATATTCACCGAGTGGTAAATTGTTATACTTGCCGAATGTTACTTGTAAAAATTGTCGAATGAGAACTGTCATAACACTGAGTGTGAATTACCATAATGCCAAGTATTAATGAGTAAATTGCCTAGTGAAAATTAATGAGTATGATGTTGTATTTGCCGAGGTCCAATCTGTTATGTTTGACGAGTGTAACTTGTTGTAATTGCTGAATGAGGTTGAATATAATTACCGAGTATGAAGTATTATAATTGCTGAGCATGAACTGTCATGATTACCGAGTGTTAAATTGGTTATAATTGCTGAATGAAAGTTTAAATCATTACTGAACGATTTGAGGTAATTGCTGAGTGTAATTTCATGTCTTTGCCGAGGAATTGTTATATTTGCCGAGTGGAAAATTGTTATATTTTCCGAGTGGAAAATTGTTATATTTGCCGAGTAGAAAATTGTTATATTTGCTAAGTAAAAAAATGTTATATTTGCCGAGTGGAAAATTGTTACATTTGCCGAGTGGAAAATTGTTATATTTGCTGAGTGGAAATTACTTGCTGAATGTTACTTGTTAAGATTGTCGAAGAAGAACTGTTGCACTGCTGAGTATGAATTACTATAAAGCCGAGTGTTAATGGATATATTGCCGAATGTGAGTAAAGTGCCGAGTGTGAGTGTGATGCCGAGTGTGAGTTAAATGGCCGAGTGTAATGTACAATCTGAAGATAAAGAATCGGATGGAATTTATACTCATATTTTATTTCGTTCTAGATTAATTATAATGCTAAACACTCACCTTTGCTGTTATTTTCAATTTAGTAACCAGTGACAGGGAGGAGGTCGGAGCCCTGGAGTCGCGCCAAGCGGGAGATCGATGCCAAGGCCGAGTGAATTTAAATAAATTGTGTAATACACACATATATATATATATATATATATATATATATATAATGAGTTTTCCGAGTGTGGAACTAAGTGTGAGTTGATGTGTTAATTGAATGAATGTGAATTTATGTTGTTAGATGATTGGTATTAATTTTCATGTGTTCGTTGTAGCAAAGCCGATTACCGGGCGAATCTTGCCCGAGAGGATTTATTCCCGTCCGAGCGAGGGCCAGTCGGTTCGATGTCTGTTTTATCTTTGTGGGAATTCCTCATTCCTTTTCCGAGTGAAGAATAACTGAGAGACCCCCTTCTGGGTGGAAGGTTAGAATGTCCCGAGTGAGATTGGCCGGGAGAATATCTCCGAGTGAAGAAAGAGCATAACTATTCCGAGTGAATGAAAGTTAAGTGTTTCCCGAGTGAAACCCTTTTGCCGAGTGAAACCCCGACTTGAGTCTCCCGTGTACGTCTTGCTCGCTCAGGTTTCACGTGTGGCATTCGCTCAAGCGAGTCGGCGCTCGCTTAAGCGAATGACCCCCTGTCTTCTTCTTCTTCTCCTCCTTCTTCTCCTGCTGCTTTCAACTCCACTTTATTAAAGGATGTGTTTCCGATCGATTGTTACTTTTAACATACTTTCATTAAAGGATTTATTTTCGATCGGTTTTGTTTATACTGAGTATGATTTATTTATTTAGAATGTAACTAAAAGAAGTAAATACTATTTTACATCAAGGCCGAGTGGATTGTTTATTAAGGGAAGTAAATATTATTTTATATTAAGATCTAAATTTTTATTAAACGCGAAAAATTTATTGTGAAAAATGATTAAATTGACTAGGGATGCCACACTAACGCTCAGGTTCTGTCTCTTGTACTTTACAAATTCTTTTTAGTTGGGCAATTGATTTGGGCTCTCGGCATGTCCTATAAATATTATAATGATGTTTATTAATTATTTTAGAATGTAGTTAATTGCAAAAAAATCTACTGAAAAAAATTATTGAATAAGAGGAAAATTAATGAAATTAAGGCAGGACGATACAGTAACAATATTATTTTTAGGAATGAAAATGTTTACTAACTTAAAATGCTTGAATTGTTACAATATAGGAGTTGAGCTTAGCTTAGTCTTGAATGAAAGACTTTTCTAGAGATTTTGTTGAGTGGTATAGGGCCTGTTATGTTTGTTAGGTTTGTAACTATTTGATTTTTGTATATGCTTGTATCTTTTTAATGTTATTCTCTTTTGCTGATAAAAAAATTGGGAATGAAAAAAAGAAAAAAAGGAATACTAATAATAACAAAGGGGACATAAGGATAAGGTAGTCTTTAATTGTTAAGTAGTTTGTTAAAAAAGGGTAAGCTCTAAACAACAATTTTCTAAACGCTTTCATACCCATATGTTTATACATTACTACATTTTAGATGATACAAAATATTTTATTAGAAGTTGCACGTAAAGTAATTTTTCATTTAAGTTTAATATAAGTTCATCACAACATTAATAAAACATTTTCTTTGTGTTTAAAATGACATTAGAAAAACTGTTTATTTGTTAAAATGTTTATGTACCTTTTATTAAAGTAACTGCTTATTTAAGCGAATCAACCGAACACAAAACATTTCTAATTTATGCTGCATACTTTATCAATTTAATTTTCTTAAAATCTCTCTGCTTTTTTTGATCATACAAATGAAATTGAGATTTACATTGGATGATTATCGCAATTTGTAGTCCTACTACACCCTAATCATCAGTCACGTTGGCTTTTTAAAGGTTGCATGAAAGTCACGGTTGAATCGTTGAGAGAAGCCAAGTCAAAAACTCCTGAGTTGAACAGTTTAACAAGTTACCTATTTCTGTGAAGGAGCCATTTCAACTCCCGCACAGTACCACACCTACTTCAACAACAACCAACAAAAGTAAACTCTTCAAACAAAGGCCAATTTTTCTATTAATATAAAGTTTAGGGAAGTTTGGTTAAGGGTTTCACCAAGTCAGAACTTAACTTAAAGTGCAACGAATACTTACTATTGAATTTGCTGACATCAGTAAACAAATAAGGGTGCATATATAAATTGTTGAACAAATTACGGATGTCATAATAAATGTTTTGCAACACCAATGGGAGGAGAAAGGCTATGTTGGCAGCACCATGTTGTTGTGTTTGTGACATTGATGATACTATTGTTGAGATACTGTGAGTCAAGGAGAAGCGAGTTGATATTGATGTGGGTGCAGAGGAAGGATTGTGATGAAATATATGTTGTTCATGAGGGAGAGACCCTGTAAACAATAAGTGAGAAATGTGGAGATCCATATATTGTTGAAGAGAACCCACATATTCAGGACCCCGATGATGTTTTTCCTGGCCTCATTATTAAGATTAACCCTTTCACCAACCGATCCAAGTGATGTCTCAGTTTTTATTCAGAAAGATTGCAAGAGAAAGAGGTTTTCTTTGGTAGCCTCTCATCTGCTTTTCGATCGTTCATGGTAAGAACATTGAACAGATTTGTTGTCTAACACTGCAAATTCATCAAGCATGATACTGCATCAAACTCCTTGGATGGAATCCATTAGGGATGGTTGATTTTATTTTATTCATTTTCATTGGTTAGTTTCCGTTGTATGTAAGAAATATATATTGTTAGTTATCACTATTCTTCAATAATAAAAATAAAAACAAGTTAATTTAACTTTTTAATATTTAATAAAATTTATCATGGTAGTTTAATAAATTAAAATCAAAATTTGGTATTTAATCCACAGTGTTCAATTCCTGTTTTAGAAAAATAAAAAATATTTTTGTATTTAAGTAACAGATTCTATCTTATAGTAATAATATTTTTTATTACTAAGATAGAAAATGAAGATTGAAGATAGTTATGTAATATGAAAATAAAATAAATGATTTTTATTAAAAAAAACTACATATTAAAAGATAATAAAAATTTATATATAAGATTTTAATGTATTAGAAGATACAATTTTTATTATATAAGCCTAAACAATTAAATTTAGGATGATATGTACCTCGTTATACATAAAGAATACATATAGTTAGTCTTAACTTTAAATAACAAAAAAGAAAGCATGTTTAATCGACTTAAAATATGGTATACTAAAATTGATCATGATAATTTAATAATTTAAATTACATGTTTGTACTTAGTCTTGGGTATTGAATTATTGTTCCAAAATAAATAAAAAATATTTTTGTACTTGAGTAAACAAAAATATCACGTTCATTTAATTGTTTCTGAAAAATATAAAACATCTAAACATATATTTTTATCTTGTCATTTATTTTTGGGTGAGCATTAGAAGTATGTTTAGTTTTTATTTAAGTTTTTGGGGGAATGTAAAAAGTTACCGCATACCAAATATTTGAAGAAAAGGATGTCCATACCAAATGTCCCTGAGTAATAGAAAAATAATTCTTAGATTTTATAATAGAAAGCATCATTTAAGTTTAAATCATGATAATTTAATAAGCAATATAAATAATAAAAATTAAAATAAATAAATTCATAGAAAAGAAAGAACAGGACAGATGTTGAATGGTGGAATTAAAAAGAAGAAGAAATAAGTGACGGAGGTAGAAATTGTTGAGGGGAGAAATATATATATTTTTTAAAATGTTGCTTTTAATATATAGTTAATAGGTTAATAGATAAAGTAGCCGATTGACAATTTTTGTTTATCATTATCTACTCGATTTTTCACATTATTGAATGAAGAAATAGATGTATCTTTATTTTGTTTTATCACTCTTGTATTCTAAATGTAATTTGCTTAATCACGATCTTTATATAGAAGGCCGAAGGGCCAACAAGGCTTGTATTAGGCCCAAGATACTATGTCACCATTTTTGTGTTAGGCGGAAAAAATAGTTGAAAAAAAGAGTTCCAGTCATATTAGGTGAGTTGTTTTTTCTTCTTTATTTTCTTTATTTTTTAAGCCTTTTCATTTTCCATGAGTTTTTTTCCATCATTATTCCTCACCTTTGACCTTCATCCACCTCCTTTGGCCACCACATTACCACCATTTTGTTCCATTGTTCTTCTCTTTTCTAGTTTTTTCTATTTGTGTTTTTTTAGTTTTATCGTTTGTTGTTTTTAAAGACTAAACGTTCGTTTGGTTTCCAGTTGGGTTGGTCAAACCTTTAACCAACCTAAAAAAAATTTACGGTCAAACAAAGTTTTGATTGTGAAAGATCAATATTAACCTTTAGATTTTTCTATTTTAATAACTTTGTTTTCTCAACTATAAACCAAACAGGCACAAATCATCATATGAAGAAAAAAAAATGAAGTGTTTGGGTATTGATTGGTGAAACTTTGGTTTATTTGGTAAAGTTGACATGTCCCGAGTTTTATTATATTGATTTTTACTATGTAGAAATGATTATGTATTATTTTAGATTTTAGATTTTAGATTTTGAGAGTTATGACCATTTGAGAGGTGTTTTCTCTCATTTGTTTAGCTGGATGTGTAAGGTTATAGCGAGCGAGCATGTTTAAGCTCTAACATTGATTTGTAGCATCGTTATACTGTTTTATTTAAGAGTTCTAATCATGGTGTAAGTGTTGTTTGGCTACCTCAAACTTTAAATAAAGTTATATTGACAAAAAAAGAGTTTTACTTATATTTATAGGCACATAAACTTTGTTTAGATTCATCTCTAACCTAGCATCATTTCTCTCATTGCAAACCATTGAGCCACACACACAAAGCTATCCCTATTTTTTTCCTCCCTTAAGGAGAGGCTGCCTTTGTAACATCCCTAAAATTTTTAAATTATGATTAATTTAATTAAATTGGGATTATTGAGATTTAAATTAATTAGTTTGGAGTAATTAAAATTTATTAGTGTTATTATTAAATTTTATGGAAATTGAATAATTAAATTTAGAGATTGACAGGTATTAAATTAAGATGTTTTTGGTTTAAATGAAGTTAATGGTAAAAGCTTAGTTTACCATGGTAAAAACATGGGGTACTTAAGTTAAGGTTAATAAAATAAATAGAAATGGAATTAGAAATTTAATTAAACTTATAAAAGAAGAAAATGCAAAGTGTTGGTAAGTGGCAAAAAAGAACCTGGTGTGGCTTTTATTTCCTTAATCTCCTTTCTTTTCTTTCTTCAAAAATTGAAAGGCAATAACAAGACAATGGACATGTAGCTTTTAGCCTTGATCACCTCTTGGTTTCTTGTTGTTTTTCAATTCTAACTTCATAATCCTACAATAGGAGGTGAGAAGAAGCTATCTGTGTTCTTAATTTTGGATTTTGTCATCTCTTTCTTTCACTAGATTTCTAAGTTTGGTTGAATTTTAAGAAATTAAACTGGTTGATAGATTCCCAGTATCGTAAGGATCCCAATGATTGTTTCGTCTATTACAGGGTTGGAACCGGTAATTAGAGAAGGAACCTCGACATGGAAGCTTGCGTCTTGAACGACAAAAGATAAGGATAAGCTTCGATGCCTCTAAAACTCAGTTTCAATGTTGTTTCATGATGTGTTTTGTGTTTCGGCACTTGGAATTAATTATCGAATGCTGGGTTTTATAGGACCAATTTTGAATCGTCATAAGGCTGATGTTTTGACGCATGAAACAAGGTAATGAGGTGTACTAGGTCTAGAGTATTTTAGAAAAATTATTTTACGCAAGGGGTGTATAAGAAAGGATAGTTAGCACCTAAATTAAATAAAATCAAATTATATGTTGATAATTCAAGTTATATAAATTTATTATGCCTTGGAAATAAATATTTGGTGATTTGAAATTATTTAAATAATTTTTAATGGATTGGCGGATTATATATGGTTTGTATGTTGGTGATTTGAGACCAATGGTGATTTAAACTATATAGTGATGCTGAAAATTATTAAAGTAATTATTACAATGGTGATAAAATATTTATAGGTGATGATACTTGATGATATTATTTATCCAAATAATGATTGATGGTGAGAATAAAATTATGCATTAGTACTAGTATTGTGATGGAATTAATTAAGAATTAACGTTTACTGTATGCGAAGAAATGAGATTGAGGATGTTCCTTTGTGGCCGAAGTGTCGGATGGTAAATTGTGAATTTAATTATATACTTTGAGGGTTTCTTTTTGGCCGGAGTGTCGGAACCAAGTGAAAATGGAACGATAATTAATTATATATGCATTGAATGGTTGTGGGATGGCTACTTGGTATGCTTCGCCCCTCGCTTTTGGCTCTAGTAGTCTAGAGCCATCCAATTGAGCTACCCAGTGGTCTGAGAGACCTAATGGTTAAGGTGGAGATCCGGAGGACTTACTGGACCAGAGAGTTCACGGGATGTCGGAGGATTCCCAACTGATGGCCAATTCTTAAAGTATCTGGATATTAGTATCTAATGTTAGGCTCATTTGTTTATGAGTTAGTTGCGTATTCAGTATGTGATGTGATGATGACCTTGAGAATTATTTGTATACAATGGTTTTGAATTGGCCAAGCTATGTCTATTAGAATGATATTGGTAAATTTCCGAGATTGCTTTTAATTTGGTAGTTGCTAGTGTATGTTTTCCTATTGTTTTATTTTTCTTTTATACTCGAACATTCAAGAACTCACCTTTTTTTTTCTTATGGAATATTTAGTGACTGATGACAAGAACTAGGAAGATATAGGCGAGGCTAGCACTAAATGAGAGCATGAGACGTTCAATGCCAAGTGTGGATAATGTTGTGGTTATTTTAATAGAACCATGTATATAGCTAAGTTGGTAGCATGTTATGATGTTAGTAGCATTTGGATTATTCTTTTAATAACTGGTTGGTGGCTTAGTTCGAAATTGTTATTTTTGATCGAGATTATGATGCAAGTACTATATGTGTAGTGTTCGATATGAAGGAAGATACAATGCAATAAATACATTTAAATGGTTATGATGAATTTGCTACTTTGGCTAACCTTGTAAGGTTTAATTTGGCATATATGTATGTCTTAAAGGTTGAATAATTGTTTTAGATTGGTGTGTAATATTATGGGTAGGGTATGTTTGATGTCATTTTGTTGGATGGATTTTATACCATTACATTGTGATTAGAATTATGGTAAATTTGACAAGGCTTAAGATTTTGTGAATTAATATGCAAAAAATAAGGAACTGAATGGGTCAGCTTTTGACCTCGAAGGATTTAGAGCCTTTGAATAGGTTGTGTAGTTCATGTACCATATTTATAATGTCTTTGCCTTGAACCAACTTGAATACACTTAAGATGGTTTTGAATGTCCAAATAGCATAAAAATGACTCACATGTATAACTCTATAATTTCCTTGTTATTGGAAATTTTTAAGTGTGGCTAAGTCCAACAAATCATAATTGATATGTAGTAACTATCTGGAAAATTTGGCGGCATTCGGAGACTATTTGGATATGTTTGAGCAATGTAGAAGTTCATTTCAATGAAAAAATTCTACATTGTAAAAGTCTGTTGTTTCTGTTTTATATATCTAAGTCTGTTTTTGTTTTTCCTAAAAGTGTGTATCTGTTTTATTTTGAGTCTATCACTACTTTTATTATAATTCTATTATTGTTTCTGCATAATAAAAGTTTGTTGTTTTTGTTTTATATACGTGAGTTTGTTTCTATTTTATTTTGAGTCTGTTAGAGATTATTATAATTTTGTTGTTGGTTTTGCATAATAAAAGTATGTTCTTTTTGTTTTATATATTTGAGTCTATTTTTGTTTTTCCTGAAAGTTTGTCTCTGTTTTATTTTAAATATGTTACTGTTTTTTATTTTAATTATGTTGATGTTTTTAAGCTTGTCTTTATTTTATTTCCAGTTTGTTGTTGTTTTCATTTAAGTCTGTATAGTTGTACTTAATTATTAAAAGTGAACAAAATCTGTTAATTGAATAAAATCATGTTTAAAAATAAATGAAATAGGATGGAAGTCTCCTCCCACATTAAGTGAGTTTTTCTTTCTCCAATGATAGGTTTCTCCCACCCTTGGTAAGATTTCTATGATTTTGAGTTTCCCTTTCCTTTTCGTTCTTTGTATTTTATTTAACCATTATTGCAGCCGCCACCTTTCTCGGTTTCCGCTTCCATCACTTCCACCACCATTTTCTTTCTTTGTCTTGTTTTTTGGTGTCTACCTTTATTACAACCCTACCTGGTCTCCTTCATAACCATTTTGTTGTTGTCCAACCGCCACCACGACTATCCTTTTTGACCATATCTACCCACATTTCTACCAATTTTCTTCTTTGTTTTAGTATTTTAAGTGTTCTTGTCTACCTCAATCTCCTTAGTTTGGATAGTTTTAATTTTAATCCAAATGTATTTAATATGGATCAAAACCAAAAATTAATAAATACACATGATATTTTTAAATAATAACTAGGCTTTTAATCATAATCATCGTTATATAATTTTACATAGTTCAGGTTTATTTTTTTATTTCTTATAATAATTAAGTTTCCTCATTTGATCTATCCGCAGTAGTAATGGAAAAAACTTATCAAAATGTTCGGAGAAACTTATTAAACTGCTTACTTTTTATTATAAAATCACACATATATATATAATATAATATATATCTTATAAAAAATATTGTTTTATGTGAGAGTAAGAATGAGAAATTTAGGTTATTAATTCAAATTTATTTTTTTCACTCTCATCTAAGAATACATTATATATATATATATATATATATATATATATATATATATATATATATATATATATATATATATATATATATATATATATATAAACTTAGTGCGGTGACGGTGCCCACTGCAGTGGCAGGTGAGATAAGTATATCGTTTGTAATCAAATCTTAATTCTAGAAGAAACCCATTAGCATTTTGCGTCCACGTTGAATGCAAACAAAATTTGCCAGATATATTGGGATAGATAAAACGCGCGAAAATTGAGTCCCTTGTTTGATTAACCTCATATATGTTGACAGCAATAATCAACACTTCACGTAACATTTTTTAAACACTAAAACTCTTCCACCGCTCCACGCAACAATTTTCACTACACATTATTTTTCTTGTAACTGGGGTTTTATCATATATATTATGGATCAACACCATTGTATTAGGCCACTCGGGACTAATCAACTTTTCAAATTGTTCACCCAGTTTAAAAGGTTCTAAGCAGACCCTTAAGATATCTAAAATTAATAAACTTATAGACTTTATAGATATTCTCTGGGTCATAAACACTTTAGACATTGTGTTAGAGGTGTTTTTTTTTCAAAAACACAAATAATGTTGGGTTTCAATAGAGTTTAGAACGTAAATAAGAATCATATTTTTAGCTTTCGGTCAAGGAATCAATTACAAGGAGTAGGAAACTGAAATTGGATCGGTCCCACCAGTTTTCACCACAATGGCACAATCCATAGACTAAACAGCATTCCCAATAGGAGACTATAATTAACAGCATTTCCACTATAATTAACACCATTTCCACTATCTAAAGTGACCTGACCCCTACTTTACTTTAAACGTGGATTTTAAAGTGCTCTGAAGCTTTTCCAAACATGGCACTGATCAATTGACTTCCACAGTGACATTGGTCCATTTTCTTCACTCCCTATAAAAAATTAATGCACCTCTCTTCACTTCCCTCCCCCGCTACCAACTAGCTCTCGCCATTCAAGCTCTTCTCTTCGTATGATGGACTCGCACAAACAACTCTTTCTCCTCTCTCTTTTCCTTATTCTAAATCTCTCAGGTACACATAAACTACATCAACAAATTAATACTCTATGTATTTCTTTTATCTCTCTTAAGTTTTGTTAATTATAGGAGACATAAGGGTGGTGCAAGGAGAGGCCCCGACAACAAAAATGTTCGTTTTCGGAGATTCATATGCTGACACAGGCAACATCAAGAAAGGTATATCAAATTCATGGAAAGACCCTTATGGCATCACCTTCCCCGGCAAGCCCGCCGGTCGATTTTCCGACGGTAGAGTCCTCACCGATTACATTGGTATGTTCCCAACTGCTATTCATCTTCTTTCTTTCGATTTACTATTTTATCTTTTGCTTTACTTTATCAACAAAAGTTTTGCTTTTAAACCTGCCTTGCATCATTTCATATTATTATATTTTGTGTTGCCATACTTGTATTGTATTTGTATATATACTTTTACTCAAGTTGAATTGGGGGGGTGGGGTTCATTGGCTTCCCACTTTTACTTTTCTTGTGCTAATTGTGATTCTGACGTTCGTTGTTCTTTTGCCATTAAAATGACACATTATTATTGTATTTATGTGGTAACATGTCACTTTTCCTTCCATCTTTGCTCTGTTTTTTCGTTGCATCTCACGTTGGAATTGCATTCACTTTTTTTTTTCCTCTTAACCTCATCGAATTATTTGCGGCGTGTTCTTTCACTTTCTCGCGTGACACCATGTTTGGATGCAGACACTTTTGTCCTCATTATTTCTACTAGTAATCATTGCTTTAAAATTCTTGTATTAATCCACCACCTGTGTTTTTTCATTATTATTTCCTTGTTGACGTCCTTTCATCGTCATTTGAAGCATAGAAAATAGATGACTTTTCTTGTGAAAAATTAATTAATTAATTCTAAACATGCATTACTTATGCGAACAGGAATTACTTAATGTATATAGCTAAGTTAATTGATTCCATGCCATTAAAATTGAATTGATATTTCGTTTAACATATAGTATTGTCCAGCGTATTTTATTATTTCTACTGTCAATGTCTTTCTCTTTGGGATATCCTTAATTTTTTCTTATGCCAAAAATCGAGCTTTATCACCAGTGGTTGATGATCTAGATTTCTTCAGCTTTGTCAGTAAAAGCAAAAGCGTTGTCTCACTTTACCAGTTAAATCCTTCGTACGGTATATTTATTTATGAATCAAAATATTATATAATATATTATTTTATGGATCAATATTATAATAAAGATATTTATTTAATTAAATAGAATATGAAAAAATAAAAAAATTACAAATAAGAAATTTTCTTCTTTTTTTTATTTTATATATTTTCAAGCAAACAAAAAAAAACACTTAATAGAATTAAAATAAATAAAATTATTGACAAATGTTGAGTTTAGTAAATAAATATATAAATAAATATTAATACGTAAGTAGTTTAAAATATATACATTGTAAAAGAAAACAAAATGAACTGTTAGTTTTTATCATGATATTATATATATATATATATATATATAAACTATAATTAGAAGAGTTGTATAATTAGTTTAATAATTACAAAGGAGATTAAAAAAATGGAGGTAGAAGAGTTGTATGTTTGATATTGAGGATTTTAAGCAGAGATTTTGTTGGCACATATTGTAGCTTCTTTTTATTATATATATAGGTTACATATTAAATCTAAAAATAAAAAGTATTTGATGCCTCTTGATTGTAAATTAGTTACTAAAGTAGCAGTCAATCACATTAACCCCAAGTCACTTGAAAAATTATTAACCTCCTTTATACTTCCTAAGTTAATAGAAAAAGTTATTAAGAATTTGGTATAATATACTATTCAATGGTGAGTGTGAATTCTATATATCACTGTACATTAAAATACTTTTCAATTCAATTTGATAAAACTAAATTAGCACTAAAACCGATATCGTTAAAGTTCTGATTCCATATCCATAGCTACGTAGATACAATAAAGAAAATTTTTACGTGTAACTTACACTCAAATAAAGTGTATCGAATGAAGAAAATTAATTTTAAAAAACAAAGTAGTTTTTAAAAATTTTGTAGCAGTCCTGATAAAAGTTATACGTGTGATGCAGCTAGATATTTGAAAGTGAGATCACCAGTCCCCTACAGACTGAGGAAACTGATGCCACAACATCTGAAATATGGGATGAACTTTGCTGTTGGTGGTACTGGGGTATTTGACACGTTAACTCCAGGCCCAAACATGACTACCCAGATCGATTTGTTGGCGCAACTCATCAAAGCCAATGTCTACACTGCCTCTGATCTAAGTAACTCTGTGGCCCTTCTCTCTGTGGCTGGAAATGACTATAGTCATTACTTGGCCACAAATGGGTCTACTCAGGTAAATTACATCAATAATAACTAATTTACTATATAAATCACGTTGAAACTAATCCATTCTTGTATATATAGGGCTTAGCATCTTTCGTGGCCTCGGTAGTTAATCAAACAGCGACGGATTTGGTTCGAATAAAAGAGTTGGGAGTGAAGAAAATAGTGGTGGGAGGTTTGCAACCCCTTGGATGCCTTCCTCAGGTAACTGCAGCAACCTCATTCGAACGTTGCAACGACACCTCCAACACCCTCGTGCTTGTCCACAACAACCTCTTGAACCAGGCAGTGGCCAGACTTAACCAACAAACAAAGGACCGTTCGAGCTTCCTAGTCCTTAACCTTTACGACAGCTTCATGTCGGTGCTGAACCACCCATCGACGCACAACATTCAGAGCAAGTTGAGGCCATGTTGTGTTGGGGTGAGCAGCGAGTACTCGTGTGGGAGTGTGGACCAGAACAAGGTGAAGAAATATCTGGTGTGTGATGACCCCAAATCCGCTTTCTTTTGGGATCTTGTGCACCCCACGCAGGCTGGATGGCACGCTGTGTATAACAAGTTGCGAACCATGAATGCTCTTCAACACATTCATCACTAGCTCCCAAACCACTGTTCTTTTTGTTATTAAATTCATTGTTCCTCACTTGGCCTTTTGTTTCTGTAACTATTCCAACTAAACTACTTTTCGGATTAACACGTGGGTGCAATATTGTGCAAATTTAATAATCGTCGTTTTCATATGATCTTACTTTTGAGTTTCTTTAGTTAATTACAATGAAAATAACTAACACTGATTCTCTGTTTAGTTTGTAGTTAAAGAAGTGTAGTTATGAAAATAACTAACACTGATTTTCTGTTTAGTTTGTAGTTAGAGAAATGTATGAAAATAAAAAAATTTAAAAGTTAATATTAATCATTCACATCATTTGAGACAGTTAAAACTTCATTTAACTGTAAGATTTTTTTGTTGGTTTTGACCAACCCAACAAAGAACCAAACGAACCCAAAATGTTTAGTTAGTATGTTTATACACCTAACTTTTTAAAAAAATGTTTAGAAAATAACTATTCTTTTAGATATTTCAACCTTTTTTTAGAAACTAACTATTCTTTGGATAGTTTTTTAAAAATTTTCATTGTAAAACAGCATAAATATTCAATTTTTTAAAATAAAAATAATAAAAAATACAGTATTTCAATTTTTTAAATGTAAAAGAAAAAAAATAAAGTGAAAACTTGGTTACATTTTAATACATCATTTTCATGATGAAAATTTTAGAGAACTTATAATGAAAATTTTATAAAACTTATAATAAAATGGGTTGGCTCACCCCATCAAAACCAGTAAAAAAATGGGATGCACAAAATAATAGGCTGAAAAGTCTGGTCTGCCTTGCTTATTAGCAAGCTTGCGAGCTAGCCCACCAGATTTGAAGAAGTTGAATTATGGGTATGCAATCAAGATCCTAAAGCAACATAATAATGAACCAAAAAGTACAACATGCAAGCTTTATATCTAGATATCATTAATAAAATTAATGTTTGTTTATGGGAGGAAAATATAGCAATAATTGTAGTCGTAGCACTAAGCGGGAGGAACTTGGAGGACCGTGGAGGCGTGAGACACAATGTGGGAGTAAGCAATCAGTCGCAAAAGCAGATACACCTCCATTATGGCAGCAGAAGGGGGAGTCGGTGAAGTGAAGCCTGACCGTGATATTGAGGGGGTTGGTAGTGGCAGACAGGAGTGGTTTGTGTGTGTGTGTTATGGCGTGAAGTGATGAGAGACATAGAGAAAGTGTGTTATGATGAAGTAGATGTGAAAAAGAAAGAAATTTTGTAACCCTAAACCATTACATAAAAAATATAAAACAAAAAAGATAATGTAGCGAGGGCTCTTCAGGTTGGCCTGCCCTGTCTAGTGATTTGAGTTGGCGGAAGAGGCTGTGGCGGGTCAACGTGTTATGATTTTTTTCTGTCTCGCATAATTTGACAACCCAAACTCGTGTTGTCATCCCTAATAAAAATTGGAGAAATGATACCCTAATTAAAGGCATTCTAACCATTCAATAGCCACATAACATATCCGTCGCATAATTAGATATATATTCATAACATGAATCAACCTGATCATATAAGCAATAGCCCCAAAAAGTAAAGTCTACTTCAATACCATCTTTTGGAACATTTAACTCAAGGAATAACGTTGGGTTATTCTCTTTCCTGCACAACACCAATCTAGCAACCATTCACATAACAATGCAGTTTGAACAATTCTTGTCTCTTTTTCCTAAACGAGGCTTTTGCTCATTCTCGATGTGTTATTCTAGGGTTATATGCGAAATTCGGGTGGAACTCATCTCATAATGATATAAGGCCCATTGGGTGTCATTGAAATTTTTTAATCTAGGTATAGAGTTAAATTTTTGAAAATAAAACTCAGGTGTTTAAAATTACAATTTTATGGAAAGGAAGTAAAGAATCAAGAATGGAAATTTGGGATCAATTCAAGGGAAAAGGAAATTGAGACAAACCCTGAAATTGTAGGAAAGTCTTAATAGAATTGTTAGAAATTTTATATTATTCTTATGAGTTTGTTTTTCTAGACTGTAACACTAAGATTTAACAACATCTCTTACTTGTAAGTAAGAACTCATATATAGAAGAGACGAATAGGAAACTCAATCTGATCAGATCGAGGGAGAAGTATAATAACAAAAATTAATCAAAACATTTAAAGACTAACCAAATCTCAAAAGTCATGTATAAGAAAGATATGAAAACAAAATTTTCAACCTTATTTTATAAGAGGAGAAATATAGTAACGAAAATTAATTAAAATAATTAAAGGTAATTACATCTGATTTGTTAAATAATAAAAAAAGTATTGATATATAACATCATAAATAATTAACCTTTAAATAGTCATTTTAAAAATATTAAATTAGATTAAATCAATTTTTAGATAAACCATTTTAAAAATATAATTTTAAATACTTTTTAAATATAATAAAATATCCAAGCAATATGGTTGGTGGGGTTGTTCAACACCTTGTTCCTTAAGCATATAGGGTTTTCGGTCCTATTCAAGGGAAAAACCTTACCTAAAAATATAACAAAATATCCAACATTTTATCTTTCAACATGACATTAATTTATCTTCTTGTACGTGGTAGAAATTGTGAACACTAACTATAGCTGTCTAAATGGGTTAGATCTACAATATGGGTGAGTTTGGACTTCAAAATATGAGCCCAAATAAAAACGGACCTTTTTTAGCTCGACTTGAAAAAGCCTACACCCAATCGGGCTTTTTCCAAGCTGGGTCGGATTGACCGACATAAGCCAACAATATTTTTAAAATTTCTTTATTTTATTAACAAAGTACTCTATATTTTTTACTTGAACTGAATATTGTAGTTGATTTAGAGGATATAAAAACTTGATATATTTTTAATGGTTGTATTTTTTTGTAATTTGTTACCAAAAATAATAAAAATATTATGAGCTTATCAAAAGCTTGTATAAGCCTGAAAAAACCCGCCCAAACAAATGACCCATCAAACTCGTCAGGCCCTAAAATTTAAACATGGATTCAAAATGAGCTTTGTTAGTCTAATCTAAAAAAAGCTCAAGTCCGCCACATACCAATAAATCCATTTTAATAACTCTAATACCAATAAATCCACCCTCACTTTAAGGTGGGTAAAAATATAATTTTATTTCTTTATGTTTATTTAAATTCCTAATTTGATCCTTTACCTTATTTTTAGATGGAAAAATTTTAGAATTACAGAGAATTGTAAAAATTAACCATTTGTTTGAATATCAATAAAGAATTTTAAAATTATCATAAAATTCTAACTTAACAATTTTTAATATAAATTGATAGAATTTTAAATGACACATTCAAAATTTTCTTTTTTTTTCTTTGACTTGTCTCGTATTACCATTATTATTTTCGTATGGATCTTGTTACAATTGCTTTCCATGTCGTATTAGTCTAACGATTCTAAATTTTCAAATTCCTATTCATTAGATTTTGTTGTTGTTAATTTGGTCTTTTGTGTTCAATTTTTTATATATATATATAATATCTTCATTTTCCATTAAATACCTTCTAGGTTAATTATGGAAAGAAGAGAAAAAAAAGGTCTTAAGATATTTAATGTAAAAGAAAAATATTTGCAAAGAAATTTAAACATGAAGGACTGATTTCACATAGAAAAGACTTAAAATATTAAACTAAGAATTTAAATAATACCAAAGTTATACTTTTGTCGGCCTTTTAAGTTTTCTATAGTATATTTTATATTGTATTCCTCTTTGTAATTATAATTGTATTATCCATCAAAAAGTTATGAGTATGCAACACTTTAAGGCATTGTTTAGATTGTCAAAAACCTCTTATTTTCAGTTTTAATTATAAAATTATTATTTTATTTTCTATTTTTAAAATTTTGTACAACTTTTTTCTATTTCTTGTTTTCATTTCCTATTTTTATTTCTTATTTTCACTTATTTGAGTACAAATTTTTAAAAACAAAAAAGATAATGATAGTTTTGTAATTAAAACTAAACAGAAAATGTTTTCATACTCCAAACGGGGCTAAGTAATCTTTTTTCTTTTGTTTTTTTATTATTAGAACACATTTTTAAACTTGGTACATAGGGTACGTTTAGCAAAACTAGCGGATAAACTAGTTGAAAGCTGAAAAGTTAGTTTAAGTTTGTAGCTAAAAGCTAAAAGTTGATAAGCAAGTTAAGTAAATTAAATATGTTTGGTAAAATTAGTTGTTAAATGTTGAATGACATATAAGATATATATATATATATATATATATATATATATATATATATTAAATATAGATATGAGCAATTTTTTAAAAATTATATATCAATGGGGTAAAAGTGTAAAAAATAAAATAAGCTTGGAGCTTATAAGCTTAAAAGCTACAAGCTATTAAAATAAGCCCTTTTGCCATGATTATCTTGTCTAACAAACTTTTAAGCCAATAAAATAAACTATAAACTAACTTAAATCGTTACTCATAGTCTTACCAAACATAATCATAGAGTTATACATATAGAGTTATGAGTACAAAAATGCTAAATTAATATATTAATGGACTCATAAGTGACAAAACTTAAATGTCGTTATTTTAGGCAAGATCACATATGACGATGTTTAGGGTCAATAGGTCAACCACATTCAACAAGTCCCAAGTGCAACATATATTATTTATTTACAATATATACAAGTATTTTTATTAAATTATTTTATCTAATATTTAGTAGCTTCCCCTTGAATTCAACCAAGATTCACTACATGTTGCAACTAACATGACTATATCATGGATAAGTACGAGATCAATATCAATAAGGTATGTTTAGATTGATGATACATAACGGAACAAGATAAAATGATATATAATAAAATGGAAAAAATTATAAAATGAGATGAAAATAAAATACAATTTCATTGTTTAAATATTTTAAAAGAGAGTGAAATAATAAACACATTCTCTTATTTAAAGAAGTAACAAAACAAAATACTTCTAAATTTTTAAATTCTCATATAATCTTCATTTAACTTTATTATTATTATTATTATTATTATTATTATTATTATTATTATTATTATTATTATTATTATTATTATTATTATTATTATTCCCTTAAAACCTACTCTACTTTAATCAGCCCTCTAAAATATCTTGGTATCTTCAGCCTCATAGCATAATAAAGTCAGGGAATTAGTTACTAGCTAACTAATTAGTTACAAAGTTGTTAGAAGGGCTATAATTGTCTGTATCTTGTGTATTCCTACTCTATTTTAGTCTCTTTCTGTATAAATGCTATACTCTATTTCTGAGGCAATTAATGAAAATCAATTTCACTTTTCGTCTTTTGATTTTCTCTTCCTCTCTGTCTCTATTTTCCTTTGTTCAACCTGTGGCTTTGAGATGGTATCAAAGCTCTAGGTACACAAAGCTCCAATGGTGTGAAACGCGAGTTCGAGTGTTGTGCAACCACCACCAATGCAGGATCCTTCGTAGAATCCAAGTTCTCCCTATTACATTCATCCCGGAGAAAACCCGGCCATAGCCTTAGTCACACCTGTTCTAACAGGAGGTAATTTCCATTCCTGGTCTTGCCTAATGCGTCGCGTGTTGATTTTGAAAAATAAATTCAAGTTCGTTGATGGATCCATCAATATGCCGAATCGTTTTGACCCTATATTTAATGTTTGGGAAAGATGCAACAACCTTGTGCATTCATGGCTTATTCATTCCATATCTGAATCCATAGCTCAAAGTGTGGTGTGTGTTGATTTGGCCTCCGATGTTTGGAAGGAGCTTCACGAAAGATTTACACAAGGCGATCTAATTCGTGTTTCCGAGTTACAACAGGAAATTCACAGCATGAGACAAGGATCCTCGAGTGTAACTAATTTCTTTACTGAGTTGAAAGCTCTATGGGAGGAACTTGAAAACTATAGGCCTATGCCTATTTGCACACGCGTTGTTCCTTGTTCCTGTGCAGCCATGAGGAACATAAGGATATATAAGGAACAAGACAAGGCAATCAGATTTCTAATGAGACCGAATGATGACTTCTCATCAGTCAGGTCTCAGATCCTTATTGTTGAGCCTCTGCCAGCACTAAACAAAGTCTTCTCTGTGGTGTTATAGCATGAGAGACAGAATGGCCTTGGTTCTGTATCCAATGAAAATGCTAGGTTTAGTGTTAATGTTACTGATTCTAGAAGAAACTTTGGCAGAGGAAGAACTAAATTCAAAGTGTGCACCTACTGTGGTAGACAGGGCCACACTATGGATATGTGTTATAAAAAACACGGCTATCCTTCCAATAGTCCTTCCATAGTGAGAAAAAAAGGTAATAGCACCATTAATTTTCCTAATGCTGAGGATGAACACGAGGAGACATATGAGGACAGTTTTGAAGAAGTTGATCCTGGTGGGAATATAATGACTAATGAATAATACAAGGGGCTCATCAACTTACTAAAGCAGACAAGTACGGGCAATGGAAATTCTAATTAGATTCTAGATTCGGGTGTCTTAGATCATATCTGTTGCTCCTTGAACCTTTTTACTAAATATACTCAAGTTGATCCTTTGACTGTTTACCTCCCAAATGGAAACACAATCACTGCACACATAATTGGATCTGTTAACCTAGCACCATATCTCAACCTGCACAAGACTATTTATTTGCCAACATTCTTACTGAATTTGATCTCAGTGCCTAAATTGTGTGCAGACCTAGACTGCCTATTGACATTTAATGATGATTTGTGTACAATTCAGGACAAGTAGAAGAAGAAGATTCTTGGTTTGGCTAAACTGCAGGGAGGTCTTTTTTATTTTACTAGTTCACAGGTCCGTGATGCTTCTGTTCATGTCTGTAATGAAGGAGAGGTTAGGTTTGAAAATATGCATGTTGTTCCTTCTATTCCCTTGACTAATTTATGGCATTTTAGACTAGGTCATTCTTCTAATAGAAGGATGTATTTAATAAAGAGTCATTATGATTTTATTTCTGATTTAAGTTGTTCCTTATGTGATGTTTGCCATCTTGACAAACAAAAGAAAAGAAGCTTCACTCTTAGTAATTCTACAGTTGCACGTATCCTAGATCTAATCCATGTTGACATATGGGGGCCTTTTTCCACATCTTCCATAAATGGACACAAGTATTTTTTGACTATTGTTGATGATTACTCAAGGTTTACTTGGGTTGTTCTAATGAAAGGCAAGCATGAGACCAAGAAACACTTGTAGGACTTTGTGAAGTTAGCCCAGGTTCAATACAATTGTTGCATCAAGGTGATTCAAAGTGATAATGGTCAGGAGTTCAATATGCCTGGCTACTATACAGATCAGGGGATTATTCATGAGACCTCTTGTGTTGAAACTCCACAGAAAAATAACATAGTGGAGAGGAAGCATCAACACATTCTCAATGTTGCTCTGGCATTAATGATTCAAGCAGGACTTCCTAATGCATATTGGTCCTATGTTGTACTACATTGCCATTTATCTAATTAACCCCTTACCTGTGTTGCATAATGATAACCCTTTCAAGATTTTAACAGGCAAGCTCCCTGATTTGAAGGACCTCAAGGTTTCTGGCTCTCTTTGTTACACTTCTACTCTCATGGCACATAGAAAGAAACTAGCCTCGAAGGCCACTCCTTCTGTTTTCTTAGGCTATAAATCCGGCACAAAGGGATATTTGACACTTGACCTTAAGAGTCGTGAGATTTTGGTGTCAAGGAATGTAATTTTTTATGAATAGTTTCTTCCTTATAAGCATCCTTTACCTTCCACAACTTAGAGGTATGTTGATACTTCCAAGTCTTTGATGCCATCACCTTTGTCTAATGATGATTCTATTTCTCCCATTCAGCAAGATTCACCTCCTCACCCAATATCACCAACACCTGCACCTATCACGCCTGAAACAACCACTCACATTCTAGCTTTTAAATCCTCTCCTGAACGTGAGACCTCCACTCTTGTCCCTTATACCAAGCCAACTGGAGTTAAAAAGCCACCCTCCCTATCTTTCAGACTATCATTGTAACCAAACTGCTACCATAAATAGATATCAATACCCAATCTCCTCTTACCTGACCGATACTCACCTGCCCCCCAACCATCAAATTTTTACTACCCTCATTGATCAGCAAACTAAACCTACATCCTATCAAGAAGCTTGCACTATGGTTGAGTGGCGAGAAGCTATAAAAGATGAATTTGATGCCTTGAACAAGAATCATACTTAGGAGATAGTTCCATGTCCACCTAACATCCAGCCCATCCAAAGTAGATGGGTGTATAAAATAAAGCGCATGCAGATGACAAGATAGAAAGGTACAAGGCGTGCCTAGTGGCAAAGGGATACATACAAATTGAGGGCTTAGATTATTTAGAGACTTTTTCACCTGTGGTCAAGATGACCACCATTAGAGTTCTCCTTGCTTTGGCTTCTATTAAGGGCTAGTTTATACACCAACTTGATGTTAACAATGCATTCTTGCATGGAGACCTCAAAGAAGAGGTTTATATGACTTTACCTGATGGCATGAAGGACCCTGGTGCTTCTAACAAAGTTTGCAGGCTTCTTAAGTCCTTATATGTGTTAAAACAAGCCAGTAGGAATTGGCATGACAAGCTCACTGCCTTTCTTCTCCAGGATGGTTTCTCCCAAATACAATCTGATCACTCTTTATTCATTAAACATGAACCCAATTTCTTTTTGGCTTTAGTTGTATATGTCGATGATGTCATGTTACTGGGTGATTTTGTTTAGGCTTTTGACTCCATTAAGGAACAACTTCACAGTGCTTTTGGCATTAAGGACTTGGGCATACTCAAATACTTCCTTGGGCTTGAGGTATCACACACAGAACAAGGCCTTATGCTCACACAAAGGAAATATTACTTAGATATTATCAAAGACGTTGGTTTGCTCAGTTGCAAACCAGTGAAGGTGCTCATGGATTATCATTCTGCTAAAGTCTCTGAATCAGAATCTGAGTTACTAGCTGACCCCTTAAGCTACAGGAAACTTGTTGGTAAATTAATTCATCTTACCAACACAAGGCCCGACATTGTGTATGCTATCCAGCAACTGAGTGAACATATGCATTCTCCTACCAAAGCATATTATGTAGTAGCTACAAGAGTCATAAGATACTTAAAAAGGTTCTCCAGGCAAAGGTATACTTATGAGTAAAGATTTTATCACTCAGCTGATTGGGTTCAGTGATTCAGATTGGGCAAGGTGTCCCATTACACGAAAATTGCTTTCAGGTTTCTATTTCAAGCTAGGAAATTCTTTAATCTGTTGGAGATCAAAGAAGCAATCTATTGTAGCTAGATCTTCCACAGAAGCTGAATATAGAGCACTTGGGGAAGCAACTTCAGAATTGATTTGGCTTTCCTATCTGCTCAAGGATCTTGGTGTTGAGACAAACAAGATTCCTGCTCTGTTCTGTGACAATAAGCGTGCAAGGCACTTGGCACAGAATCCAATTTTTCACTTTAGAACCAAGCACTTAGAAATCGACTGCCACTTCATTAGAAAGAAAATCATGAGAGGTCTTCTTAAGCTGCTGCCAGTGAGCTCCATAGATCAGCTTGCAGATATGTTTACTAAACCATTGCCTCCTAACAGTTTCAGCATAGCCTGTAGCAAACTGAACACAATTGACTTGTACCAAGGTTCAGTTTGAAGGGGAGTAATAAAGTCAGGGAATTAGTTACTAGCTAACTAATTAGTTACAAAGTTGTTAGAAGGGCTATAATTGTTTGTATCTTGTGTATCCCTACTCCATTTTAGTCTCTTGTTGTATAAATGCTATACCTCTATTTTTGAGGCAATTAATGAAAATCAATTTCACTTTTCCTCTTTTGATTTTCTCTTTCTCTCTGTCTCTATTTTCCTTTGTTCAACCTGTGGCTTTGAGATGACAACCTCTAACTCACTTTAATTTGTGAGATGTTAATTTTTATAACTGCATGTAATGAAGTTACTAATCCTGATTAGTAAAATAAAGTATAAACAATCTAAAGTAATATAACACCTAGTAGCAAAAATAGTTGTCAAAAAATCAAGTTAACAAGCACCCCAAGACAAGTAAAAATGAAACTTAAAATATTTGTAGTTTATAAAAAGAGAACTAAGCAAATCCATAACTCTAACACAATCCAGAAATGGAAGAACTACAAAGTCACCAAACTAGAAAGCCCGGCTTGAGACCTCCCTAGAATCTGGAACACCACATAATATATAACATTTTGAAAACCAACCAAATATAGTGCTAAAATACATGTTCTCAAATATATACAATAAGGAAAATAATGCCAGAAATTTTACCATTAAGATGCAAATTCTTAGGTCCCTACTTTGGAATAATAACCTTTAACATATCCTTGCGCCTATGAGCTAAGCTTTCAATGCATCAGAATTTTTAACAAGTAACATTATAAATGAGGCAAGAAAGCTTCCTTAACACCTATATCCTCCAATTGTACCCAAATATTCTCAGGTTCTGTGTTCTTATTTTAATCAAAACAATGATATAACTTCTCACTCACTTCCATCTCTTCTTATTCCATTATGCACCACCAATCTAAACATATCCTTAGTCATCAACCTTGGCATGATCAAAATATGATTAACATAGCAACTGAAAAAGAAAGGGTGAATGAAATAGCAAATTGCAAAAAGTCTTCAATAAATAATAATAATAATAATAATAATAATAATAATAATAATAATAATAATAATAATAATAATAATAATAATAATAATAATAATAATAATAATAATAATAAATAGTTTATATGAAAATTTTGTGAAATTGAAATATTGTAACTTTCTTCCAGTTCTCGATCAGCTTATGACTATCAATAATTCAATATTATCCCCACTAGCCACTGCCTACGTTTGATGAACTAAGAGATTGAAAAACTCTTGTTTTTGGTCAACTGTAGAAATCGGGAAAAATAAATTGGTCAACAAGAAATCCATCTTTTTTTGGTGAAACAAGAAATCCAAACCTTAAAGAAAACAATGGATTAAGCTAATGGGGCAAAGAAGATGGGCATGCATGACCCACTATGCATGCCACTGCCAATATGGCTGGACCTATTTTGGGCTTTCCCATTTGACGTCAAACCAAAATGTACTAAGCAGAGCAGACAATTACCATAATAATTGCCTTTGGTACATATCTATGGGTCCCTTTAAGATCATCAATGACGTTCCTTTCATGTCATGCTTTAATGATAAATGTTAGTTTTCTATGTTGTTTAAGATTGATTAAATTTAATTGTAAGATCTCAAATAGAGACTAAACAATCCTGAATGTATTTTCATGTCTCTTCTTCTTCAAAGAGAGTGAGGAAAAAGAGGATGACACCAAATTAATCATAGATCGTGGGCACCATATGTTGTCACCAGGAATAGGATACAGCATCATTAATTTAATGTGCTTGAGAAGAGATATTATGTTATTCAATTATATATGCACCACATATGAATTTTTCTCGTGCTTAATTGCTTCCATGCGCTCGTTACCCCTTCATTTGGCAAAGCATCCTTATGGGATTTTGTTGCAAATTACTTTGTTAAATTAATCAAGCAAAATAATATATATTCTCTCCATCTCATATTATTTTTATTTAAAATCTTGTAATCCCTTAAAGAAATTTATTAATTACAAAATGGTACTGTAATATAGATTAACTTTTTTTCTTTGCAAAAACGTCATTATAAATAGTTTTTACCTGAGAAATGGATAAATCGCTAAAAAGTTTACTTCATTTATAAACAATTTGTTGTTAGATCGGGTCTTTGTTAGTATAGACTTTGTTGTAAGTATAAATATTGCTGTATGTAATTATGTAAAATTAAAAAAGAAATAGTAAAATTTTAAAAAAATAGTAAAAGAGTACCCCAAAAATATTATAAATATTTATAAAAAGCTATGATCGTTAAATTCCATTAGTTATGTGTTAACACATGTAACTTTTTATAAAAAAAATTATTATTGTTGGTAGTTTTTTAATTTAACTACAAACAAAAATAATCACGCTATACAAAGTTTATTATCAACAGTTTATTATATATCCACAAACAAAAATAAATACACTATTCACCTATTAAAGGCTTTAATATAAGTTCTATCGTAGAACATCAAAATTTTAAAACAAATTAGTTAGCTATTTTCATGTTGAAGTTTGTAATTAATCAAACAAAACAAATCTCAAAAAAAAAAAGTCTTAAATCAACAATTAATTAGAGCAGAATTTTGTAAAGGACCAAAGTCAGTGAAAATCTGCAATGGACCAAAATCCATTGTGTACACAACTAATTCTTGTTTATGCGCTGTTGGAAAATAAATGAATTATAGAATCTTATACACTATTATTTCCTAACTAGGTGAAGGATGAAGCTATAAAATTTCCATGAGCATTTTATAAGTTTGAGCACGTGCACTAGTTTCAAGTCCAGTCTTTCAAGAACCTAATGAAGTACTCCTATTTCAGGAACCAAAAACTAAGCCTCTCAAAATGACATTAAAAAACTACCATAGTGTTATGTGTTATTAATAACTGTTGCGGGGTGGGCTAAAAAATTTTTATACAAGTTATAGTAGATGTTATAATGGGATATGACGGATACATAACAGACATAATAAATAAAACTATAATGTCATAAATAACTTTAAAAAAATATCATAGTATCAAAATGTCATCCAAAATGACATCAAAATCAAGTCGCAATGTTATAAATAACTTAAAAAAACACACTAACACTAACATCAAGTCACAATAACATCCAAATATTAAACAAACATAATGGAATCAAGGGAAAAAACATAAGCTAGTCATCATCTTCATCCCTTTCTTCTTCACCAATATCGTCTTCTCCTTGTGGGGGATATTAGCAACAAATCCTCCAGTTTCCTTTCCTGCTGACGTATGGTCATTAAGATCAATCTCCTCAAAATCCTCTAATTCATCTTCGGTGTCTTCTTCATCATCCACAAATTATGGTTCTTCTTCAACTTCAACTACTTTCCTTTTCCTTTTCTACTTGAAGAACTTGCTCCTCTACCTCTTCTTGATTTAGACACTATTACTAATCTTTTTTGCTTTCTTTTGTTCTTCTTTTGCATTGTGTTTGTTATAGGCTCTCTAATGCCGGAAATTTTATACATATCCCTCCATCAGAGATCATCTCCTTCATAGACCTTTTCCTCTTCACTTTCTCCCTCCATCTCTCCTACTAGCCACTCATTGGACTCATTAATCCCTTGAAAGGAGATTGGGACAATCTCATCACTAATGTTGTGTCTTCGTAGAAGTGCTTGATTGTACTTGACATATACCAAATCTTGTAATCTTTGGTACTTAAGTCTATTTCTTTTCTTGGAATGAATCTACAAGATTAAAGGGGAAATAATAAGAATAAGTGTACGAATTTAGAATGTATCTACAATAAAAAGCAAGTCAAATTCATGCTTACTTGCTCAAAAACACTCAAGCTTTATTCATAATTGAATGCACTACAAGTTAGGTTTAGAACCTTTATGGTAAGGGATTGCAAGTTGGGAGTAGTGATACCAAAAAGTCGTCATCAATTAGCTATAAAGCAATGGTCAATCAACTTGTTACCACTTAATACCTAGGAAATGACTAATTTATTATAAGGTAATGAAGTTGTCTTTTACCCGGTGTAGTTCTATTCCTCATTTCTTTCACTATAGGAGTACCAAACATCTCAGTTGATGTTTTATATGAATGCAGCTCCACCATGATATGTGTTTATAGCTAGGTTTCCCACCAACCTACCCATGCAGTCATAAAACCCCTGAATTACCTCAGGATCAAACTCCAGCTCAGGGTTGACATAAAATAACTGTGGGTTCAATAAATGGCCGACTGCATACAATGATTGATGAAACTGACAATTTCACCTCTCATCAATAATGGCAAAAACACGATTGTATTTTCTCTCATCTTTTTTGAAGGATGTCATAATTGCCTCATTTGCCTTCCTATGGCTTCATAAATGTAGCCCATGGCCGGTTTTCTCTCACTATCAACAAGCCGAAGCACCTTCACCAATGGATCCATCACTTTGAGAATGTACACCATATTCCTTCAAAAACGAGGCATTAGCATAATTTTTGTTGTTTCCCTTCCTTTTGCCTTCCTTGACAACTTGTTTTCTTTCCATTCTTCACTAAAAAATATTTTTCTTAAGCTTGTTTTCTCTTCATGGATCCTCTCCAATGATAGGTAACATGTAGCCAATTAAGTTATCACATGCCTCACAAGCTCTCTTCCATTGTATATTTTCTCCTCAAGCTCAATGTGCTTGAATGGCTATATATGAAGTCAATCAACAGAATAGCCTTTTGAGGGTTTTCTTAATTCATGGAAGCTTCCTAATGTCCTTTAACATCAAGTCAATGCAATAGGCTACACACAGAGTCCAAAAATGCTTAAGATATTTCTCCTCCAATAATTTCCCACCACGAACATAGTTGCTGCCATTATTTGTTATGACTTGGATAACTTTTTTTTGGTCCAACCTCCTCCACAATGGCTTTAAGCAAGTGAAACAACTTCTCCCGGTCTTCACAAAATTTAAGGCATTGATACTCTTGTAGAACATAGTCCCAGTTGCGTAGTTCACCAAAAAATTAATGATTGACCTTTACTTTGTATTTGTCCATGCATCAGACATAATAGAGCAGCCAAACTCAACCCACTGCTCTTCATGGCCCTTCATCAACTCCTTTGTATACTCCACCTCCTTTTTGAGAAATGGTACTCTGATATCGTGAAAGCTAGGAGAAGGCAAATGAGGTCCAAACTTGTAAACAACTGCCAACATATTATGAAAACTCTCTAACTTGATCAAGTTGAAAGATAGACTAGCTTGATACCCAAACTAGGCAATGTGATGATGCACATTTCCCACTACCTCCTTATCAACCGCTATACTTATGTTTGTCTACCTCAATTTTTTACTTTCGATTATTGGCAATGGAAGATTCAAGCCTCTTGCAATATGGATTCAAGCCTCTTATTCGGTATGGTACTACTACCTGTTTGAGATTGGAACCACTTCAAGATTTCAACTCTTTGAATAGATCTACTTCATCATCAATGTTCCTTCCACCACTTGCTTCACCATAATTTCTCCCATCCTCTTCTTATTCATCATTGCAACTTTCAACTATTCTCTAACCTTAATTAGACATATTGGGCAAGGTGCAACATTTCCTAACTTTCTAATTAAATGCTCCTACGCCCTAACAATCCCCCCTTTCATCACTTTTATGCAAAATTTTCACTGGACGACATTTGCATCACTTTCATTCATAGTAGAACAATACTTCCACCTAATATCACTTCTATTACTCCTTCCACTTGCAGTAGTGACAGTGGTAGTGGCAGTATCATCAATGGGTTCGTTACTTATCATTTAATACTGTGATAGGAACAAAATTTAAGGAACAAATGAAGGAAACATTACAAAGTAGTACTGAATTTAACATGGAACAAAGAGAGAAGGAAAAATTAGCCCTGTAATACTGTTGCAACCATTTAGTACTATAACAACACTAACTTTAATATTTTAACATGAAGTAGCAGCACTAACATGTAAAGAAATGAAAAAATAGAGTATTTAAAAAATAAAAATAGAACCAAACAAAAACAAAATCATAAGAGGACCATAAACAAAAACACTAAACTAACATGTAAAAAAATACAAAAACAAAACTATAAACAAACACAAAATTAAACCATAATAGAAGGCAAATAACTACATAACAGAGTATGACAAAGAAAATTAAATACAAAAAAAGAGTTTTTATAAAAAAAACTATTTTTACAAAAAAAACAGTATTGAATTGAAGAAAATAAGAGCAAAATAGTTGCAGTTGTCAAAAATAGAGAAGGGTAAAGTGTTTTTATATAAAATAACAGTATTAAAATGAAGGAGAAAAATAAAAGAGATGAAAAACCTAGTTGGAAAACTCAGTTTTGTTGAAGAAAGTTAAAAAAAAATCGTAGGAATGGTTACATGTGTAGTCTTCGAAGACTCCACGGTTTTCGTCGCCGCTTTACCTCACTGGAAATGGTCACTTGAGGTTGATGGTACACTAACGGTGAAGGGTGGACGTAGGGGATGAGAGACTCGACCGTTTAAAAGGAGGAAAGGTTCAAAAATGGAAAATAGAAAGAGGGGGTTGTGATGCCCAAAAAACCCAAATTACAAATTCCAATTAATTAACCCAAATTTTTAAAATAAATTTTTCGCGTCTAAAGAATCATTGTGAAATTCGTAATTTAAATTCTGAGGTCACGTAAAAATTGATACATGCAGAATATTATCATGCATACTAGTCGTGGACAAATAAAACATAATACATTTATATAGCGGAAATGATAGAGAAGATTACAGTACATGGTACATAATATTATTACAACCCATTAAAATTCAAATGAAGTCAAAGTCCAAGCAATAAATCATAAAAACTTCATTAATTGCACCACTCATCATTCTGTGTAGCATGCACTGTAAAAATAATGTAAGAGTGAGACAAAATATAGAATAAATATAAAATAAGTAAAGTTGCACAAACACAATCAACAAACCATAATGATATGATGAATATGCCAAACAAGGTCATTTACATTTAATAATCTTTAATCTAGTCAAATGATGTCATGCTGGATCCATTTTGGTTTGGTGGGAATACTGCAGTAAAAAGTCACATAGAGACACATGTAGGAATTAATATCTACCATGAATCCCTACCCTTCATGGCTCTCAAGTACCGAAGTACACAAGTAGGAATTAGCATAAACCATGAATCCCTACACTCCATGGCTCTTAGCGAAAATAGGGCTTTAACTCATCATAGAGTAACCCCCCACCAGGGCCGGCAATCATGGAACCCCTAAATTCTATGGTGCGTCCAAATGCTTATGATGCATGAATGCCTTTAATTCTCTTTATCGATTTAACATACCATGATATCAATATTTCCATAATCACTTGGAAAACCACAAGTCCTCAAGGGACACATCACATATTAATTCTCAAAATCATGGATTTACAGTTCAACAACATATTTAATAAACCACAAGGTATTCATGTATACATTAATTTAATCATTCATAATTATTCATCACAAAGATAAACATACTGTATGACATTCATAGGACATTTAATAACATCCATAATAATCAACAATCTCTCAATGATTCATAAATAAATCATTACACTAGTGGAATTTGGGCCTATAAGCACGGTTATTTTGGACTAACCGTGCTTGTTGCCAGCGTGATAATAGATAAGGACTTTCAAGCACGGTTTTGAACCGTGGTTAAATATCACTTATAAACACGGTTACTTTTAACTGTGCTTAAAAACTCTGAGACCTATAAAGACGGTTAGTTTGAACCGTGCTTAAAACTAGTGGAAATTTTTTTAAAATTTATCGCTTGATATGAATCAACTATCTTGCCATAAAAGGAGTATTCGAATATCGAAATATAATGCATAGATTAAATTGCAAGTATCAACGAACAAATCAACTAGTAGAAATCACTAATATTATAGATTGAAAAACAAAATTGAAATTAAAGGGGAGTTGGTGAATAAATAAATAACATACCTTGAACTGGAGAAATCATAAAGCTTCCCTCTGGTGGAAAAGTTTCACATCACAGAGCACAGAAACCTCAAAGGCCTTCTTAAGCAACCCGTTCATTCTCTTGGAGAAGGTTTTGCCTGCTCGTTTCATTTTCTATGCGCTTCATCTGAGTTTTTCCCCTCACCATCCTTTCTCATCTGAACCTAGAACTGAAAATGATTGAGATCTAGTTAACCATACCAAACAAAACGAAGGATTCAGTGTTTCCATAAATAGAAAGTGAATATTAAATGAAATCAATATTTAAATGAGAAGAACACGAACCAATGGAAGAAAAGGAGTTGAAGAACACAAAGCAATGTAGTCGTGAGGGAGGAGAAAAGGGACAACTTTGTGAACGGAAGATGGGTGAAGGGTGGAAGACGAAAGGGAGAAGATGGGTTTCGTGAATCTGAGGGAGGGAAGACAAAATAGGATGGAGGGAAAACGAAAGTTGTACAGCGTGAAATGGCACAAAATTCGGTCAAATTTTTTTAAAAACCAGACCTATAAGCACGGTCCCCTAAACCACCGTGTTCGTATATGGGGGATTAAAAATTTTAAAAATACCCTTTAAGCACGGTTCTCTACTAACCGTGTTCATATATATCTTTTAAGCACGGTTGAGTTTTAACCGTGCTCGTATATGCGCCCTTTAAGCACGGTTCTCTCCTAACCGTCCTTATATATGCACCCTTTAAGCACGGTTGAGTTTTAACCGTGCTCGTAGATGTGTTTTATAAATTTTATGAAATTCCTCATATTTACAAAATTGCCACCGCCTGGTTTTAAACACGGATTTGCTAGAACCGTGCTTATATCCCTACCCTACGAACACGGTTCTCATTCAACCGTGTTTATAAACTTGCTGATAATTTCAAGTTTGCCACCGCGCCCTTTTTAAACACGTTTTGCTATAAACCGTGCTTATATCCCGTCTTTGTTTCCATATTTTGCACTAGTGTTACCCACATGAAAAATATCATTTTCATTTATAATAATCATCATAGGTAATTTCAAAAATTTACAACAGCAACATACATTAGTAAAGTGACCATAACGTGAGCAAATCAAATCCTTTTTAAGCAATTCCACTTTTTATAAATCCATAACATAATTATCTACAACTTTTATGAAGACGTCAAAGTCTAAATATGTATGTATAATTCCCAGAATATTAATATTTACACAAAATAGAAGGTGCATATTCCAAAACAGACATGCTGTAGTATTTTGACTATAACTCATGCTATACATATCCAAATCAGTCGGTTCAAGTCCTAAAATTCACATAACGAAAGGATTTACAACTTTGATGGAGAAGTTAGAGTCAAATTCACACATTTTCAGCTTCAAAATTAAGTAACAACCTACGAAAATAAATCTGGAAATCCTAGAACAGCATACAATTTTACCCATTCCATATTTATTCACAACCCTATCTCATCTTACCTTGATAGAGGATCTTAGATTGGTTGAAAAACGTTCTCTTCTTACTGTCCTAGCTTCAGATCAAAGGTGACTTGACGGGGAAAAGGAAATGTGAGAGAGAGACTTTACTAAATTTTAGTTTGTTCTAAGAATTCAGACTTGGGAACGAGACGTAGTGTCGATTTAATAATGTAAAAGACAAGTGGGGACAAGCTTTTTCGTAATTGGATTGTAGTAGGATGTTAGGTGTATTATTTACGGTGATAATGGAGGTTTTAGATAAGAAAATGAGTTGTATTGTTGACCATTTCCGCCGCCTACATAATGGAGCTTGTATGATTAAAATAAATATATTAAAATATGTACAAGATGATATGATTAGAGTAAAATATTAATTCTAACACTGGTTCATTATTTTGGCCATGTCTCTTTCCGAGAAGAATTTATCAGAGCCTCTTTTCGTTCAGAATTGCTCCACTCGGAAGGGAATTCACTCGGAAATGTTTCTGCTTGAAACACAGTCATAGCTTTTCTTTTCGAGTGTGTGACCCACTCGGAAATGTCTCACCCGGAGACACATTCAGAAATATCTCACTCGGATATATCTGCCCGAAAAGTGCTCGTTCAAAATCAGCCATTTTTGTTCAGAATTGATTCACTTGGAATTTCTCTACTCGGATATATTTCTGCCCAAAAATCCTTTATTCGAAGTCAAAGCCTTTCTTCACTCGAAAGTATTTCTCTCGGAAGTGCGTCACTCGGAAATCTTACAACCGAAAGATCATTCGGAGTCGAAGTTCAGTCCTCTCTCAGAAATCTTTCCACTTGGGAATATCACTCGGAGTCGAAGGCAATCTCAAAGACGAACCCGAGCACAAGCTCTCGGCAACTTTGAATATGACCCGAGCATAGGCTCTAGGCAATCTTTATGACACCCTAGCACGAATAGAATGAAGGGGTTCACCACTCGGATATTTACTTCCCCCGGGAACTTTTCACTCAGAAACGTATTCATTTGAAGTCAAAGTCTTTCTCTGTTCCAGAAGTACTTCCCCTGGAAATGACCCACCCGGTAGTCTCAATCGGTGACATATCACGCGGGAATCGGAAAGGTCTCACTTGGTGTCATCCACTTGGAAATGTCTCACTCGGTACCATCCCACTCGGAAGTGTCGCACTCGGGGACAACCCACTCGGGAAAGTTGTATTTAAGTCGGAGATACCCCATTCGGGAATATCCTGGCCCGAGAAGTACTCATTTGAAACCAAAGCTTTTCTTCGTTCGGAAGTACTTCTCTTGGAAACGTTTCACTCGGAGACGTTTCATTCGGAAATGAGTCACTCGGAGACGTTTTATTCAGAAATGAGTCACTCGGAGACGTTTCATTCGGAAACGAGTCACTCGAAAACGTTTCACTCGGAAATGTTTCATTCAAAAACGAGTCACTCGGAGACGTTTCACTCGGAAATATCTCCGAGGCCAGGACTCCCTTCACTCAGAAGTGGTTCTCTCGGTCATAACTCACTCAGAAACATCTTAACTTTCCTTCACTCGGAAGTTCTCTCGGTCATACCTCACTCGGAAACATCTTAACCTTCCTTCACTCGGAAGTTCTCTCGGTCATACCTCACTCAAAAACGTCTTAACCTTCCTTCACTCGGAAGTTCTCTCGGTCATACCTCACTCAAAATCAGATTCCTTTCTTCACTCGGAAAGTCTTATCTCAGTCACTTGGAATATCTTATTCGAAGGTACTTCACTCAGTAATCTCCCAATCAGAACGCTACCAGAGGTTAACATCAAAGGAAGCTATTTGAACGAATCAAGCTTCGATTCACAGCCAAACTTATGTAGAAAGTTAATATAAATAGATAATATTATTAATGGTCTAGATTAAAAATGATTATACATGAGAATGAAATTTTTGGGATGTTACAGGGGTCACTAAAAAATAGGGTAAAACCTAAAAATTTTTGTCTTCTAATTGACCTAACTGGCCCAAAAGGACCTAAACCCTAAAAAACACTTATGGCATCATAATTCTCGTCAAGGGCCGCCACACCATCATGGTCGTAATAGCAGCTATTCATAGAATAATGGTCACTGTTATTTCAGGCATCATTTTCCATGGCGAATCATGAGGAATCTTGAAACTGCATTGCTATACTGTTATGGCACCACCATAATAGTTATTTGATAAGTGTTATATCAACAAAGATATTACGTGATCTCAACAAACCCCATGAATTCAATAGTATATGTTTCTTATACTATGGCAACACTAAATGATGAATAAGCAAGACTAATTGTTGGTCATCCGGTGCCAACAGGTATGCAATAAAAACTATGATCCAAGCCTTTTTATATTCTCTTTACACTCTTAAAGTCTTTATTATTGAGTGAAATCATTTTCTAATCTGAAAAAAAAATGAACCGGCTAGGCTGAAGAATAACATGATGAAGGAGATGATGGAATTAGTTCTAGTGTTATCGGACTTAGAGCATAAGCTCGATCTAAGGCTCAAAGGGCTTATCGAAGTTTAGAATCGTGTTTGATTTGAAGGAGGTGGAATTGGATAGACCAAACAATGAGAGCATGTCTTTAATCGAGCGCTTTAGCCTTTGATCTAGCTTCCTAGCCTTAGATCTATCTTTCGCTTTGAGCTCAACTGTCGCGACCGGGATCGTGACGGGATGGCCGACCCTTAAAAATAAAACGGGTTTCGAAATCCTTTTGAAAAGAAAAACAGGGAGTCGCCACCAATATTTTTTAGGATAAAAATATCGGGAAAAACCTCTTTCAAAACACTGGTTATGAAAATGAAATTCTAAGTTCGGGAGTCGAATTACAGGTGAGGAAGGTATTAGCACCTCACAACTGTCCGTTATAAAACGGTTACCTCAAATTGATAGCGCTTATTTCAAAATAATCTAGAAATTATTTTAACTTCTTTTATGAAAAAAATCATACAAAATGACCAAGCAGACACAAACAGAAAAAACAAATTGAATAATAACAGTAAGAAATCTGACCAAACAGCGACAGTAAGAAAGAAGAAAACAGCAATGATAGAAAACTAAACAGTGACAGTAAGAAAACGAATAATGACAATAGAAGGTTAAGATAGTAATAGTAAGAAATGATCAAGCTATGATAGTAAGAAACTCGACAAAATAATAATTATAAGAAAAAAATAAAACAAAGTGAAATTAAAGGTTAACAGGACGTCTCATCCAAATTAACCTTAATTCCTACATAATTTAAAAGATTAAAATAAAATTAATAAAATAAAAAAAAAATAAGGTTGATTAAAAAAATATTATTTTTTATAAAATATAAAAAAACATGAGATTAACAAGACGTCACGTCTAAATTAACCTTATTTTAAAGAAAATACTATTTTAAAATAAAAATATTAAAACATGAGATTAACAAGACGTCGCGTCTAAATTAACCTCATTTCAAAGAAAATATTATTTTAAATAAAAATATGAGATTAACAAGACGTCGCGTCTAAATTAACCTCCTTGCGAGACAATAAAATTTAAAATATTGACTATATAAAATTAATTGAAATAATAGCAGAGACAGAGAAATTGGTAACGAAAAAGTGGGCCCGACAGGAATTGATTCCCGCTCCTACGTATTCTCAAGTGTATTGAGAAATCAGGGTCACGTAGTTCTAGGAGAAATTAATTTTAAAAGAAAAATATTTAAATTGTTTTTGATTTTTAACAATAAAGAAGATTCATGAAGAAGGAGAAATACAAGGCGAAGTAAGATCGCACGTGCATAAACCTTCGAGACCTAATAATAAACGACGTAGGCAAAAGTAATTTTGCACGACATCGCCCATAAAATTTTGAAATAATTTTTATAAAAGAAAATATATAAATAAATAAAATAACATCAAACTATCTATTTTAATTTTTACAAAAGAAATTAAGTTTTTTTTTTAATATTTCATTATTTTCACCATAAAATACTATAAAAAATATTTTTTGAGTTTTGTGATTTTTATTATTCTTAGCATAGAGTCTATATTTAAAAAATATATTTAACTTATGATAAGAACATAGCTAAAAATATTTACTTATTTTCTTATTCATGAAAAAAAATCAGTTTTATTTATTCCAAAAATATTATTATCATTATTTTATAATATTTTCTAAGATTTTGAAAATAAAAAAATAAAAATAAAAATATTTATATTTATTAATATTGGGCTTCTAAAGCCCATTATCTAAAAACAACAAAAAAAAAGAAAGAGTTTTGAGAATGGGCCTCACTAATTGAGGCCCAATTAACTAAACCTAAAAAACAAAAGAAAGGAAAGAAAGAGAAGTGGGGGGGCTGCTGGAAATTAGAAACAGAGGGGGGAAAGAGTGATTGAGTGAGGGTTAGAGAGAGAGTGGGTGATAGAGGGAGAGGTTGAGAGAGGTTTCGTGAGAGGGAGAGGGAGTGACGATGAGGGGAGAGGGAGAGGGTGAGAGAGAGAGTGACGAGAGAGGGAGAGAGATGACGAGAGAGGGAGAGACGGTGAGGGGGAGAGGTGACGAGAGAGGGAGAGGGAGTGACGGTGAGGGGGGAGAACCCGAGAGGGAGAAGGATACCGGAAGGGGTGGCGGTCGGCGGCGGTCCGGTGGGGCGGTGTCCTCTTCCTCTTCTTTCTTCTTGTTGTTTATTTTCTTTTTTGGTTGTTATTTTTGGTTTCTATTTGGTTTTGATTGCCATTATTGTTGCTGTTTTGGTTAAGGTGGATGGATTTTGGGTTTGGGATTGTTGCTGTTGGGTTTTTCGAGGAAGATGAGGATGAAGTTAATGTTGGGTTTGATGATGGTAGTGCTGTTGTGTTTGAGAGGATGAAGAAGGTGAAGGAGTTGGTGTTGAGTGGGGAACAATTTCCGGATCCCGCTTCAGGATTCCCGGAGTGGGGCAGGAAATTATTATTATTAATTATTATTATTATTTAAAAAAAACAATGATGTTCACAGTTGCCCCTCTTTACTTTCTTTTCACGATAATATGAATGATCCATTCATATCGAGGAAAGGAAGTAAAGACGTGAACATCTTCTCTTTAGTGATGATCTCGACATTAATAACTTCAGAGAAATGACAGTTTTGATAAAATCTTAAACAATGCTAGCTTTGGCAGTCGAAGAGCTTAAAAGTTTCAACCTTGGTGATAAGAGCTTGAAAGGGTGCCAACTTTGGCAAACAGAAAATCCTGAGAACACATATCCCTGGCAATGGAAGCTCAAAAGTGCCCATCCTGGGCGATGAAAGAAATATAAAATGCCCATCCTAGGTGATGAAAGGAATTTAAAGGATCAGGGGTGTTGCCCCTTGGTTGACTAAAAATAAAAGGATTGGGGGTTGACCCTCGGTTAACAAGAAATAAAAGGTGTCTTGTTTGGCAGCTGGAAAGTAAAGGGTGCCTGAATAGGCGAATGAAAAGTAAAGGGTACCTGAATAGGCGAATGGAAAGTAAAGGGTGCCTGAATAGGCGATTGGAAAGTAAAGGGTGCCTGAATAGGCGATTGCCTGAATAGGCGACTGGAAAGTAAAGGGCCTGAATAGGCGAATGGAAAGTAAAGGGTGCCTGAATAGGCGATTAGAAAGTAAAGGGTGCCTGAATAGGCGAACAGAAAGGAAAGGGTGCCTGAATAGGCGAACGAAAAGGAAAAGGACCTGAATAGGCGAATGCCTGAATAGGCGACTGGAAAGTAAAGGGCCTGAATAGGCGACTGGAAAGTAAATGGCCTGAATAGGCGAATGGAAAGTAAATAGCCTGAATAGGCGAATGGAAAGTAAATGGCCTGAATAGGCGAATGAAAAGTAAAGGGCCTGAATAGGCGAATGGAAAGTAAAGGGCCTGAATAGGCGAATGGAAAGTAAAGGGTGCCTGAATAGGCAACTGGAAAGTAAAGGGTGCCTGAGTAGGCGATTGGAAAGTAAAGGGCCTGAATAGGCGACTGGAAAGTAAAGGGTGCCTGAATAGGCAACTGGAAAGTAAAGGGTGCCTGAGTAGGCGATTGGAAAGTAAAGGGCCTGAATAGGCGACTGGAAAGTAAAGGGCCTGAATAGGCGATTGGAAAGTAAAGGGTTCCTGAATAGGTGACTGGAAAGTAAAGGGCCTGAATAGGCAATTGGAAAGTAAAGGGTGCCTGAATAGGCGATTGGAAAGTAAAGGGCCTGAATAGGCGACTGGAAAGTAAAGGGCCTGAATAGGCGACTGGAAAGTAAAGGGTGCCTGAATAGGCGAACGAAAATGGAAGGGTGCCTGAATAGGCGAACGAAAAGGAAAAGGTGCCTTGATCGGCGATTGGAAGACAAAGGGTGCCATTTGATCGGCGACTGGAACGGCAAAGGGTGCCTGAATAGGCGAACGGAAAGGAAAGAGTGCCTGAATAGGCGAGAGGAAAGGAAAGGGTGAGGATGTTGCCTCTCAGTTGGCTGGAAGGTAAAGACCTGGGAGAAATATACTAGTTTGACATGCTTTGAAAGAATCACGGGGATCTGCCCCTTGACTGAGAGAGTAGATCTGGGGCGATGATTGAAAGAGCCTTGGGGGTACCACTTCTTGGTTGAGAGAGTAGGTCTGGGGTGATGCCCCAGTTAGGAAGATTGAAGGAATTTCAGGGGACCGCTCCTTGACTGGAAGGAAGAATCTGGAGTCCACTAGGGATGTATGGTGGGCTTACTGGAGGAAAACAAACCTGGGGATGATCCAGTTCAAGCTGTCTTGGATGATTCGGGGTACTGCTCCTTGATTGGGAGAGAAAAGGAATGGGGAAATTCTGGCTGAAGGAGCTAGGGATATTGCCCCTCGAACGGAGAAAGGATTCAGGGCGATACCCCAATTTTGGAAAGATTGGAAGATTTAGGGGTACTACCCCAAGGCTAGGAGAAAGATATGGGGTGATGCCCCAGTTAGGGAGGTTGAAGAAGCTTGGGGGTACGCTCCCTTTTGACAGAGAGAGACCCGAGGTGATGTCCCAGCTCGAACTTTCCGGGAGCGCGGGGTACTGCCCTTGGGTTGACAAAATGACCCGGGGGAGATGCCCCAGTTTGACATGATCTAAAGAGCTTTAGGGGAAACTGCCCCTTGACTGCAAGAGAAATCTGGGGAGATGCCCCAGTTTGATTTGTCTGGGAAGTGTAGTTCCACTGGGGAAGGATTTGGTGATTCGGAGTACTGCCCCTTGATTAGAAGAGAAATCTAGAGTCCACCAGGGGAAAAGAACTTGAGAAGTGCCAGTTTTGGCGACCGATTCCACTGGGGAAGAGAAATTGATAGATACCGACTTTAACAGTTAAGGATGAGACTTTGAAGGTGCCTGCTTAAGTGATGGAAGAAGAAACCTTGAAAGGTGCTAGCTTTGGCGACTGGGGAAGAGAACTTGAGAAGTGTCAGCTTTGGCGGTTAGTTCCACTGGGGAAAAGAACTTGAGAAGTGCCAGCTTTGGCGATTATAGTTTCACTGGGGAGGAATTGAATGGGATGATGAGACTCCACATGACTGCTTATTATAACAACCTGTAGAAAAGGGATAAGTATAACAATGACAAAGTAAATAGAAATCTGAGGAGACTCCCCATGGAACCATGATCTCTTGAGGTGACTCATGACCGAACAGAACGAATGAAGTAACTCTAACTTCAAAGTGCGCGTCTGGGCTCAAGTCTTCATAATGATCACCTGAGGTGAGATCGAGCAATAGGAGCATCTTGCCCCCCACAACTTTAAATAATTATATTTTTTTATTTTATTTGATAAAGGAAAACACATGTCTTATCATATTCATGAAATTCACAATATAAACACGTATCGAAAAAGTGTGAAATTTATTTACGAGTTGAGTAAGTACATGGAGAGGGAAGTAGGGGAAACAAAAAAAAGTCTAATACACAGGTTGATAATAGATGAAAAAGGGAAAGCTTGCTGATCTTTTGGTGAACCTCTGAGGATAACGCGCATCTTAAACCCCATATCATGACTTCAAGCTCACCCTTCTACTCTACTTCTAAGAAAACGATTCAGTCATGATCTTTGTGCCCCAGTTTGGACTCGCACCTTTTGCATGGGAAGTCTCAGTCATACTGTCAGGATTTTGACCCTAATTTTTGCCTGAGCCGCCTTTTTAGGTTTTTGACTCACCGGGTCGCTCTAACTTTTGCCTAGGCCGCCTTTTCAGGTTTTCAGCCTAGCGAGCATCTTTTTTACTTTTTCTTTTTCTTTTCTTTTTGTTTTGATATTCTTTTTCTAGGAAAAGTATTTCTTGACCGCATCCGCATTTATGGGCATTGGTAAGTCCTTACCGTCCATGGTCGTGAGTATCAAGGCTCCCCCAGAAAAGGCTTTCTTCACAACGTACGGACCTTCATAGTTAGGTGTCCATTTGCCCCGGTTGTCTTTTCGGATTGGCAAAATTTTCTTGAGGACTAAGTCTCCTTCCTGAAATTGTCGAGGTCGTACTTTCTTTTCAAACGCTCGTTTCATACGCCTCTGATACAACTGACCATGGCAGAGGGCATTCAGTCTCTTCCCATCTATCAGGTTCAATTGGTCATATCGAACTTGGACCCATTCAGCCTCTTCTAGTTTAGCCTCCATTATCACCCTAAGGGATGGAATCTCTACCTCAAAAGGTACAACTGCTTCCATACCGTACACCAGAGAAAAAGGGGTTGCCCCTGTTGAAGTTCGAACCGAGGTGCGATATCCGTGTAGAGCAAAAGGGAGCATGTCGCTCCAATCTTTGTAAGTTACGACCATCTTCTGTATGATCTTCTTAATGTTCTTGTTGGCCGCCTCAACTGCCCCATTCATCTTCGGTCGATAAGGAGAGGAATTGTGATGACGAATCTTAAAGCTTTCACACAATTCTTTCATCATCTTGTTGTTTAAATTCATGCCATTGTCAGTAATGATCTGATTTGGCAAACCATACTGACATATCAATTCTCGCTTGACAAATTTGACCACAACATTCCTTGTCACATTGGCATATGAAGCTGCCTCCACCCACTTGGTGAAATAATCAATGGCAACTAAGATGAAACGATGACCGTTTGAGGCTTTTGGTTCAATGGGTCCAATAACATCCATGCCCCACATTGAGAAGGGCCACGGCGCCGATAAGACATTCAGAGATGATGGGGGTGCATGAAGATGGTCAGCGTATATTTGACACTTGTGACATTTTCGAACATAAGTGAAACAGTCAGCTTCCATGGTTATCCAATAGTATCCAGCCCTCAAGATCTTTCTCGCCATGGCATGTCCATTGGTATGAGTTCCAAAGGATCCTTCATGAATATCTGCCATGATCTTGCTTGCTTCAACAGTATCGACACAACGAAGGAGGATAAAGTCATGATTTCTCTTGTAAAGCACATCACCATTCAAGAAGAAACCCATTGTAAGTCGTCTCAAGGTCTTTTTGTCATTCTCTGTGGCACCTTCAGGGTACTCTTGACTCTGGATATATCTCTTGATATCATAGTACCATGGTTTTCCATCTGACTCTTCTTCTATTACTTGGCAGTACGTGGGCTTGTTGTGTCTTTCTATCTCAATAAGGGGCCTATCACAGTCATTGCTCAATTTAAACATCGATGCAAGGGTGGCCAAAGCGTCAGCCATTTGATTGTCATCTCGGGAGACATGGTAAAAAGAGATATCATCAAATTCCCTGATTAGCTCCTTGATATGAGCTTGATAAGGGACTAGCTTGCTGTCTCTAGTCTCCCATTCCCCTTTTAGTTGGTGAATGACCAAGGCGGAATCCCCATAGACTTCTAACTTCTTCACTTTTGCATCTAATGCCGCTTGGATCCCCAAAGAGCATGCCTCATATTCGGCAATATTATTAGTACAGTCAAAACAAAGTCTGGCACATACAGGGATGAATTCTTTATCTGGTGAAATTAGAACGGCCCCAATCCCATGCCCCAGTGCATTAGAAGCTCCATCAAATCTTAAAATCCATTTGTCTTTTGGGGTGTCTTCTTCATTAAACAATGCCAAGATATCCTCATCCGGGAACTCAAAGTGCATGGGTTGGTAGTCATTTACAGGTTGATGGGCTAAGTAGTCTGCCAAAGCGCTCCCTTTTATGGCTTTCTGAGTGACATAGATTATGTCATATTCAGTTAATAGAACCTGCCATCGAGCGATTCTTCCTGTTAAGGCAGGTTTTTCAAAGATATACTTGACAGGATCCAATTTGGAAACAAGCCAAGTAGTGTGACTTAACATATATTGCCTTAAACGTCGGGCTGCCCATGCTAATGCACAACAAGTTCTCTCTAAAGCGGAATACCTCATTTCACAGTCAGTGAACTTTTTGCTCAAATAGTAAATGGGATGTTCTTTCTTTCCAGTCTCATCATGTTGCCCCAATACACAACCCATAGATTCATCCAACACTGTTAGATACAAGATCAGTGGCCTTCCAGGAGTCGGCGATACCAAGATTGGTGGTTCCCGTAAATATTGCTTTATCTTCTCAAAAGCCATTTGACAATCTTCATTCCATTGCGTCGGTTGGTTCTTACGGAGTAACTTAAAGATCGGCTCACAAGTTGCTGTCAGTTGTGAGATAAACCGAGCAATGTAGTTCAACCTTCCTAAGAATCCTCTGACTTCTTTTTCTGTACAGGGAGGAGGCATTTCGAGAATCGCTTTGACCTTGTCAGGATCTACTTCTATTCCTCTCTTGCTTACAATAAACCCTAACAGTTTGCCTGATATTGCGCCAAAGGTACACTTGGCCGGATTCAACCTGAGCTTATACTTCCTTAACCTTTCAAAAAGCTTTCTCAGATCAACAATATGCTCTTCATCAGTTTTAGATTTAGCAATGATATCATCCACATAAACCTCTATCTCTTTATGCATCATGTCATGGAAAAGAGTCACCATTGCCCTTTGGTAGGTTGCCCCAGCGTTTTTCAAACCGAAGGACATCACTTTGTAACAAAAGGTGCCCCACAAAGTGATAAATGTGGTCTTCTCCATGTCTTCGGGTGCCATCTTAATCTGGTTATACCCGGAGAAACCATCCATGAACGAGAAGATTGTATGTTGGGCTGTGTTATCAACCAAGACATCAATCTGTGGCAGAGGAAAATCGTCTTTGGGACTAGCCCTGTTTAGGTCCCTATAGTCTACGCACATTCGTACCTTTCCATCTTTCTTTGGGACAGGGACGATATTTGCTACCCATTGAGGATACTTTGCCACTGCTAAGAATCCGGCATCAAACTGCTTTTTAACTTCTTCTTTGATTTTCAAGAGCATTTCGGGCTTCATTCGGCGTAATTTTTGCTTTATCGGGGGACAGTCTGGCTTCAGTGGTAATTTATGCTCAACAATGCTAGTATCAAGACCGGGCATGTCTTGGTAAGACCAAGCGAAGATGTCACGGAACTCTATTAATAGCTTAATTAGTTCACGTCTCCGCTCCTTACTCAAGGAGGTACCAATCTTGACTTCCTTCTTATCCTCCTCATTCCCCAAATTAATAATCTCAACTATCTCCAAATAAGGCTGAATTTCTCTGTCTTCTTGTTCCAATAACCTTGTTAACTCAGGTGAAGGATCACAAACTTCCTCATATTCCTCATCAGCATAGTCAACCGGGTGGTCAAAGTCACAAAATGGGATTGCAAGCTCATTATTCTCAAGAGGATCATCTTTAGATCTGCGTTTATTCAGGTTATTATGGTGAATAATAAAAACGAATAAGTAAAGGATAAGGGAATCAATGCAAAGATAGGGAAAGCAAGAAGGACTGGAATTCAATACATATTTATTGTGAAAACTGAAAATGATAAAAACATGTGTTTGCCCTTATTACAGAAAAATACCCCAAAGCCTTAGGCATAGCAATGAGGCCAATCAAGTCATTAAAGTTTTGTCAATTACTTTGATAGAACATTTAAAGTTGTGGGCAGCTCGATGGCTTCCCAGTTACAAAGATCTCTGTCTGGTGAGCAAGGGATCACAAAGCTTCCATCTTCATAGGAATTATCTTCAATAGCAGCTATTTGATCAGGGGGTACTAGACCAGCACTTCGGAAGCTCTGGTAGAGGTCACATAGGGGGACTCTAGCAATGCGGGGTTCTCGACCCTCTAAACGGGCAATCCTCCTCTCTTTCTTTTCTTCTACTACTCTTCTTTTGTCAGCTGCTGAAGGTTGGTATCCCAAACCATACCTGTCTTTATTTTCTGGAAGATGCACCAGTTCCATTCTTCCTTTTAAGCCATGCCCCAAGCCTTTTCCAGGTTGATATCCCCTTTGTAACATCATTTTGGCCATCATCAGGGATGCATTTGGCATATGGGCCTTTATTTCTACACTTCTTTCTCCAATATACGTGGTATTTGCAATCTCCAAAGTTTGAAAGGAAGTTTCAAGTGCCTCTTCTGCAGCTTCGATGTAGGGGGTAGATAAGGGTTTACTGACCAAAAAATCTTCTTCACAAGAAACGATAATTAGTTTATTATCAATAATAAACTTTAGTTTTTGGTGCAAAGTAGAGGGAACCACTCCAGCTGAGTGGATCCAGGGCCGACCCAACAAGCAGCTATAGGCAGGCATAATATCCATCACTTGGAAGAGAACCTGGAAAGTACATGGCCCTACTTGAATTGGAAGCTCAATTTCACCTATCACCTCCCTTCTAGTGCCATCGAATGCTCTCACCACCATAGAACTTGGTTTCATATAGGTTCCATCAAAAGGGAGCTTGGCCAATGTAGATTTTGGCATGACATTTAATGATGACCCATTGTCGACAAGCACCTTCGCCAATATGTGATCTCGACACTTAACTGAGATGTGGAGGGCTTTATTATGCCCCATTCCCTCCACAGGTATCTCATCATCTGTAAATGATAGATAATTGTCAGCAGCGATGTGCCCCACTATTCCTTGAAATTTATCAATGGTGATGTCGTGAGTTACATGAGCCTCATTAAGCACTTTCATCAAAAATTTTCGGTGGGGCTCAGAATTCAACAAAAGTGATAAAAGGGAAATCTTTGCAGGGGTATTGTTCAACTGGTCTATCACTTGGTACTCACTCTGGCGAATAAATTTCAAAAACTCTTGAGCTTCTTCATCAGTCACAGCTTTTTTGATTTCTCCATCAATATCCCCTTTGACCAACTTGGCCTTTCCACTACTACCAGCTCCACTCACTGGACTTGGTTCCTTCCTTAATTCCGGTGGAGAGTAAACTCGACCACTCCGGGTCACTCCTCCTATCCCTAATATGTTTGACAAAAATGGGTCATTCATTTTTGAGCTTTCAACTATTACCTCCACATTATATTTCCACAGAACAGCGTGAGAATCTTTGAATGCAAAAAGAGCGGGTGTCTGGATTGTGACAGGATGATGCGTAGGGCTTATAGTCATTGAGGGGTTCTTGGTGTAGTAAATTACCAGTGGTTTAGGAACTGACATTCCTGTTTCCCCATGAACCATGTTCACATCACTGTCATGACGCCTATAAACTTGGAAGACATGACTATCCATGAGTCCCTGGAGTACTTTACAAAAATTTTGGTGGCTAATAGTCTGCTCCTTATCATTTTCATAGTCCCAAGGTTTTCTTATTAAACCTCTCCTGAATAATTGGGCATGAATCTCCTTCAATGGTGTCTTGACATCAGAGACATTCATCACATGCTCCTCATCTACTTCCACAGCATTAATCTCAGGACCTTGATGGTTGGGCAAGGGATTTGTGGTCACATTTGGCATTCCTTCCTTAAAATTTAACCAATTGGCTTTGATTAAATCTCGCACTCTATATTTCAAGGCCATACAATTTTCTGTGGAGTGCCCGGGTGCCCCGGCATGATAATCACATCGGGCATTTGGATCATACCCCCTAGGGTAAGGAGGTTCCAATGGTTTTGCAGGACAAGGGACCGCAAGGGAATATCGAATAAGGTGAGGTAGAAGTTCAGTGTATGTCATAGGAATTGGGTCAAATTGGACCGGTGTTCGTTCATTATTTGGTCTTCTTTGGTTTTGGTTGGGATTAGGTGGTTGAGGCCACTGTTGCAAAGGATTGTACTGGGTTGGCTGTGGATTCGGTGCCCTGATGATGGGTGGACGGATGTGGGATTGTGGTGATGCGGGATAAGGGATCTGGTTATGGGTAGCGGCTGCCATATGTGGGTATGGAGCATGAGGAAAGTGATTGGTATGTTGAAAAGTGGTAAGGCCAAATGGTCTGGATTGAGCTATCCTTTGGTCATAAGAGACGGAATTGGTTTCCCCATCTCTCTTTCTCCCCTCACCTAGTGCTGATCTTTTTGCAGCGGGTGTCCCAAATGGGCTTTTGGAAATCTTCCCTGTCCTTAGACCACTCTCTATTCTTTCTCCAATAATTACAATATCAGAGAAATTGGATGAAACACTACCGATCATCTTATCATAGAAAGGTGATTGGAGTGTGTCAATAAACATGGTCACTACCTCTCTTTCAGAGAGTGGAGGATCTACTTGTGCGGCTATCTCACGCCAGCGTTGTGCATACTCCTTGAATGTCTCATTATCCTTCTTTGACATGTTTTGGAGTTGAATCCTATCAGGCGCCATGTCTAAGTTATACTTGTACTGCTTCAAAAAGGCATCCGCCAGGTCTTTCCAACAGCGAATACGAGTTCGCTCCAAATGAGTGTACCAAGTGAGCGCAGCCCCAACTAGGCTGTCTTGAAAGCAATGTATCAGCAACTTGTCATCGGAGGCATGGGAAGCCATCTTTCGGCAATACATTGTAAGATGATTTCGAGGGCAAGTCATCCCTCGGTATTTGTCAAAATCTGGCATTTTGAACTTTGGTGGAATAATGACATCTGGGACTAAGCAGAGTTCAGAAGCATTTGTTAAGCCAAGTCCTTCCACACCTTCCACAATCCGCAATCTCTCCTCCAGGATCTCTATCTTCCCTTTTTGCTGGGACTCTGTGGTTGTGCCATGATCAATAACCGGATTTATCGTTTGAGTCGCATCTCGTGGGTTGGCAGTGTAAGAATTCATGTACCCATACGGGTAACCGTAATATGGGTAAAAAGGCATTGTCGAATGAGCTTGGTTCATCAGGTTAGTGTTTTGCGCCGGTCCCTGTGATTGGGCTGTTGCTTGGGTGATGGGGATTAGCTGAGCTGCTTGGGCGGTTTGAGTTTGGGTGGTTTGAGCTGGGGTTATTTGAGTTTAGGTGGTTTGAGCTTGGGTGGTTTGAGGACCTAGGGTTTGGTTGATTGGCGGAATGGTTGTCTGGGTAGGGTTTGGAACTTGGGGGTTTGTCCACTGTAGGGTATTGCCATCTTGGGAATTGATTAATAGAGGAGGGAAATACCCTGGAGGTAAGCCGTATGGTGGAAAGGGTACAGGGTTACCGTCTGAGCCAATGAAAATGTGTGGTGGCGTATAACCATATGGCAAGTCATGAGGCCTGGTGTGGGAATCAGCAGGTTGATTGGGACTCCCAACATTCATAGTGAGGGGAACTGCCGTGGGATTTACAGCCTGGCCCGACGTTGGACCAAAACCAGGGGGATATGGTGGAGTAGGTGTTTGTTCCTCATTTCCCGCAGAAGGGCCCCCTTCAGTGATCCTCCTTTCCAAGAGCTTCATTAGTTCTGCAATTTGTTCCCTTAGCTGATTATTCTCATTCTTGAGGTTCTCATTCATTTGTTCTGTTTCAGCCATGAGCTTCCTCTGTAGTCAGGTTCCGTAAGGGTGCGTCCCCGTGCTGCCTTTAGAAAGGAATACAAAATTTAGAAAAATAAGTAAACAATAAAATCAAGTAAAATGAGATTATGCGGGAAGCGATATCGGAACTTGACGAATCCTTCGACCGTTCCTCAGAACGTCACGTTCAAAAGTACTAAGTAAAGCATTAAATGAAAATTAACATGAGATAGTTGTGAAGACAAAGGAATCCATCATCTCGAAAAAGTACATTACTGCCATAAAGTGCTGGGTTACAAAGCAGGAAAATAAATCAGTCATTCCTAGCTCGGGCAATCATTTCCCTCATTTTACAAATTCGTCCTCTGCAGTAATCTAAGAACGTTGCAATTTCTCTAGGAGTATTGATAGGGTTGGCAATTCCTTCAGCTTGTTTGAGTAAAAATGGGAGGTCTTCTAGAGCCCCGTTAGCCAGGTATGCCAGTTTAGCGAAACGATCCATCCACAAGTGAACAGTTTCATCTTGTTCAGCTTCCAAGAGGCGTATGGTCTCTTGACAATCTTGTTCAATGTTCATGGCGCGTTGTCGCTCCCCATTTATCTCTTGCTCGTAAGCCTCCATTACTTCACTAAGCTGTTGTTCCAATTTGTGGACTTGAGACTGTAGAAGTTCCTTTTGCACCATGACAGTCCGCTCATTTTCTTTGGATTGTGCCAACATATCCTTCAGAAGATGTTTCTCAGCCAAGATGGTATCACTTTGTTTGCTCTTCATTTTTAGCTGAGAATTGGCCGCTTGAAGACATTGGTCTTGTTTTATCATGTAGTCTTCATCAATCTTTCGTTTTTTTCCAATCTCTTCAATGGTTTGCTTGTTCTCTAAGTTCTCCCTTTTCTGAAAGGTGTATTCTTGTTGACATTTCAGCAAGTCTTCTTCTAACTTCTTGTTCCTGGCATTCAGTTCCTCTATTTTGGTCTTTAGTGCCTTGGTTGCTTTATCTTCCATAACAAGTGATGGAGCAGGAGTATTTTCTAGGATATAAGAGGGACTTCTGAAGGGTAATTTAACAATAGAGACCCTATTCAGGATCCATTCATGATATTCTTCTCTGACAGCATGGCTCCGGGCCCCTAATTCTTTTCCTTTTCGGTAGACTTTCTTCCATGCATTCGCTATATCCCGAATGACAGAGACATAGCTTCCCTTCGAGTAATACAAGATGAAAGGAGTGAGAGACTCTTCATCAGGTGGTCCAAGCAAAGGATAAGCTAGCTGACGCTTGGCTATGATGGGATTATAGTTGATACATCCTTGCGTACCAATAAGGGGAACATTTGGGTAATCTCCACAGTGATGAATGATGGATTCAACTTCTAACCATTGGGGATACCATCTAACTTTCTCCGCTGTGAGCCCTACCAGGTGATTGGCCCACTCACGCCCACTTTTCACTGTTAGTTGGCATAGTTTTAGATCAGAAACCGGACATTCCGCCTTACAGACTTGGTTAAAAACATGAGATGTGAGCCATACATACAAAGCAGGTAAACAACAAATAACCCTCCTTCCACCTTGTGTGTGGCAGAAATCCATAGTGCAGTACACATTTGCCAATACAGCTGTGACAGGATTCTCAAGCCTGTGCTTGCGAGCTAGGAATACAGCGATAGCATCATAATCCACATAGTTGTCAATGTTGGGGAACAAGACAACACCATAGATGGCAATAGCTAGAGTATCCATGAAGGCTTCCCAATCTTCCTTTTCTGCCAGGACCTGCATATGTTTCTCGAGAAATTCCCGAGTGAATCCGGGGATCTGATTTCTATTCAGTTGTACACTCCTTAAAGTTTCGGGATAGATCTTCAGAACACGGGCGATGGAAGTAACAGTTGCATGATGATCAAGATGACGGTAAGGTATCTGTCCTTCCAAAGGCATCCCCAAGATTCGTTCGAATTCCTCAATAGATGGGGCCAACTGAAAGTCTCTAAATGTGAAGCATCTGAGAGGTGGGTCGTAGAACTGTGTTAAGGCAGTGATTGCTTCAGCTTGCACTTCCACTTCTAAGAGCTTTAGAATCCTCCCATACTTTCTTGTAAAAGCCATTTTCTGTGTTAGGTTTAATTTTCTCCCCATTGTTTATAGACTACCCATGTCGATCCTTTTGGCCTTAACGTGTAATATTTTTCTCAATTCGGTTACATTTGTGTCACAACTATCAGATCTCATGTTAATTTCCATATTGCTCAAAGGTACTTGCTAAGTTCCAAACAGCTTCCTGCAAGAACAAAGAGAAAGGAAAAAAATCAGCTACCGTCATGTTTTGTAAACCGTTACTTCCTTATTAATTTATTGGAAAACATTTTCACTTTGAGAAGTAGCGGTCGGCAAAACTCGTGTGAAACTAAAGTCGCGTGGGTCATGGATCTTCCAAACATCGTCAATATCTGCTTGAAGAGAATTTTTGTTTTCATTTTTGTTTTGACGATTGGGAAGATTTATAACCAAGGACTCATAAGTACACGAAAAGAGAGGGAGCCGCTTACTTGTTAAAGGATTACTAGTTTTTTTTTTAAAAAAAAGAAAATGAGCCATTTTTTTTGAATAAAGTAACCCTTTGAACATGTAAGCAGTTCATCAATTTGGATTTAAAGGGAAAAGCGAGAATGAGATAAGGTATAGTAAAGTCTGCCCTTTTGTGCCTTAAGTCAGGTTTTTCTGAAAGTCTTTTCTGGGACCTATAGCTTATCTAACAGTGGAATCCTCACATTGGGTGGCTTGTACTAGACTTCTAAAAGGTCACTAGAGCCAAGATCCTACTCATGATGTAACCACAACAGTAGGGAGTCTACTAGGTGCGTACATCATGAAAGGTCGAACTCTAGTTGAGGTTCTTACGATCGCCGGATGGGAAGTACATCCCAAACGACACCGCTACCAACCTCTCCTATCTTAAGCTTCATTTGGGGCCCGGGTATAGGGCGCCACTCAAAAGTGTGTGAAAATTGTGAGTGTAGTGTGTGAAAGGGCATTCAATACCTGTACCTTACCCCATCCTGCACAGAGAACAAATACAGAACAATAACATAAAGTTGTCTACCCTAGGGTTCAACAATCATACAGAATTTAACAGAAAATAAATGATAAAATACATACAAAACAGAAACCACATACAAATATTGATAAAAAAATAAAAAATAAAATAAAGAAAGAAGTTAAATAATTAATTGACTATTTAAAAATATGCGCTACCAACTTGATTGGCTTGACTCTCTAAAAATGTCCCCAGTGGAGTCGCCATCTGTCGCGACCGGGATCGTGACGGGATGGCCGACCCTTAAAAATAAAACGGGTTTCGAAATCCTTTCGAAAAGAAAAACAGGGAGTCGCCACCAATATTTTTTAGGATAAAAATATCGGGAAAAACCTCTTTCAAAACACTGGTTATGAAAATGAAATTCTAAGTTCGGGAGTCGAATTACAGGTGAGGAAGGTATTAGCACCTCACAATTGTCCGTTATAAAACGGTTACCTCAAATTGATAGCGCTTATTTCAAAATAATCTAGAAATTATTTTAACTTCTTTTATGAAAAAAATCATACAAAATGACCAAGCAGACACAAACAGAAAAAACAAATTGAATAATAACAGTAAGAAATCTGACCAAACAGCGACAGTAAGAAAGAAGAAAACAGCAATGATAGAAAACTAAACAGTGACAGTAAGAAAACGAATAATGACAATAGAAGGTTAAGATAGTAATAGTAAGAAATGATCAAGCTATGATAGTAAGAAACTCGACAAAATAATAATTATAAGAAAAAAATAAAACAAAGTGAAATTAAAGGTTAACAGGACGTCTCATCCAAATTAACCTTAATTCCTACATAATTTAAAAGATTAAAATAAAATTAATAAAATAAAAAAAAAATAAGGTTGATTAAAAAAATATTATTTTTTATAAAATATAAAAAAACATGAGATTAACAAGACGTCACGTCTAAATTAACCTTATTTTAAAGAAAATACTATTTTAAAATAAAAATATTAAAACATGAGATTAACAAGACGTCGCGTCTAAATTAACCTCATTTCAAAGAAAATATTATTTTAAATAAAAATATGAGATTAACAAGACGTCGCGTCTAAATTAACCTCCTTGCGAGACAATAAAATTTAAAATATTGACTATATAAAATTAATTGAAATAATAGCAGAGACAGAGAAATTGGTAACGAAAAAGTGGGCCCGACAGGAATTGATTCCCGCTCCTACGTATTCTCAAGTGTATTGAGAAATCAGGGTCACGTAGTTCTAGGAGAAATTAATTTTAAAAGAAAAATATTTAAATTGTTTTTGATTTTTAACAATAAAGAAGATTCATGAAGAAGGAGAAATACAAGGCGAAGTAAGATCGCACGTGCATAAACCTTCGAGACCTAATAATAAACGACGTAGGCAAAAGTAATTTTGCACGACATCGCCCATAAAATTTTGAAATAATTTTTATAAAAGAAAATATATAAATAAATAAAATAACATCAAACTATCTATTTTAATTTTTACAAAAGAAATTAAGTTTTTTTTTAATATTTCATTATTTTCACCATAAAATACTATAAAAAATATTTTTTGAGTTTTGTGATTTTTATTATTCTTAGCATAGAGTCTATATTTAAAAAATATATTTAACTTATGATAAGAACATAGCTAAAAATATTTACTTATTTTCTTATTCATGAAAAAAAATCAGTTTTATTTATTCCAAAAATATTATTATCATTATTTTATAATATTTTCTAAGATTTTGAAAATAAAAAAATAAAAATAAAAATAAAAATATTTATATTTATTAATATTGGGCTTCTAAAGCCCATTATCTAAAAACAACAAAAAAAAAGAAAGAGTTTTGAGAATGGGCCTCACTAATTGAGGCCCAATTAACTAAACCTAAAAAACAAAAGAAAGGAAAGAAAGAGAAGTGGGGGGGGCTGCTGGAAATTAGAAACAGAGGGGGGAAAGAGTGATTGAGTGAGGGTTAGAGAGAGAGTGGGTGATAGAGGGAGAGGTTGAGAGATGTTTCGTGAGAGGGAGAGGGAGAGGGAGAGGGAGTGACGATGAGGGGAGAGGGAGAGAGTGAGAGAGAGAGAGTGACGAGAGAGGGAGAGAGATGACGAGAGAGGGAGAGACGGTGAGGGGGAGAGGTGACGAGAGAGGGAGAGGGAGTGACGGTGAGGGGGGAGAACCCGAGAGGGAGAAGGATACCGGAAGGGGTGGCGGTCGGCGGCGGTCCGGTGGGGCGGTGTCCTCTTCCTCTTCTTTCTTCTTGTTGTTTATTTTCTTTTTTGGTTGTTATTTTTGGTTTCTATTTGGTTTTGATTGCCATTATTGTTGCTGTTTTGGTTAAGGTGGATGGATTTTGGGTTTGGGATTGTTGCTGTTGGGTTTTTCGAGGAAGATGAGGATGAAGTTGATGTTGGGTTTGATGATGGTAGTGCTGTTGTGTTTGAGAGGATGAAGAAGGTGAAGGAGTTGGTGTTGAGTGGGGAACAATTTCCGGATCCCGCTTTAGGATTCCCGGAGTGGGGCAGGAAATTATTATTATTAATTATTATTATTATTTAAAAAAAACAATGATGTTCACATCAACAATGCTAGAACCAGTTATCACTTCTTCCATTGCATTATTCTTTTGACACCACAATGAACCTATGTTTGCATCACCTACGTTGCATGGATGGCGCTTCCAAACGAACCATGAGACAAAAAGGGAAATGGGGATTTAATGAGAGAATAAAAAAGTAAAGGACAATAAGGAAGAAAAAGGTGATAGGAATAATAATAATAATAATAATAATAATAATAATAATAATAATAATAATAATAATAATAATAATAATAATAATAATAGTAATAATAATAATAATAATAATAATAATAATCAAGGTTGTAAAAAATGGACCAGACCGGTTGGTTCAACCGGTTAGATTAGGAACCGATCACGGTACCGGTTCGGTCAAGAAAAAACTGGCAGATTCAAAATCGGTCAAAAATAGGTCAAACCCGGCCAAAACCGGTCAAAACCAGTTGAAAATTGGTACTTAAAAACCGATTGAACCGAACACAGTTTTAAAATTTTTATATTTTTTTCCTTTTCTGGCTATTTTTTTAAAAAAATCCATTAAAAATATTTTTAAATAAAATAAAAAACTAATTGAATATAATTTATTATTAATATATCAATAATTATATCATATCATATTAAAATATATATTTTATTATCACCGGTTCAACCTACCAAGGTTGAACCAATGAATCGTGAACTAGTGTCTTCACCGTTCGATCACCGGTCCGGTTTTTAAAACATTGACAATAATAATAGGTGAGAAAGAGAATGAAAAGGCTTAAAGTAAAAAAAATAAATTAAATAAATACATGTGTCAATGACGAGTTAATACTTAACTTATGGAAACTTAATAGTAGGGCTTAATTCTAAAAGAATATTTCAAGAACTAAATCCAAAAAAAGTCGTAAGGGGTTAATCCTAATTTTAAACTTCTTTTATGCGCCAAATTTATATTTAAGCAAATCAAAAAATTACACATGTCAGTACTAACGTGGCTAATAGTTAACCACTTCAACACTTAATTGACAAAAAGTTAACAACAGAACTTAGTCCTAACAAAAAAATTATTAGGTAATTGATCCTAATTTTAAACTTTTTCTAGAAATTAATTTTATATTTAATCCTTAAATTTAAATTCACTATTCTAATAACCAATATAAAACAAGTAACCTTTGTACAATAAGTATAAAAAACAAATGTAAATTAAAGAGTCAGTTATATAAAAAATTAGGGATTGTGAAATAAGTTTAGCCAATCATTAATTTTTTAATATTAATTTTTTATCAAGTATTTTAATATTAGTGAATCTACTCATCATACCATCGACATGTGGTAGGACGGGGAATAGCCCCATCATTAGTGTAAAAATAGGCTACGAACGCAGGAGTATGAACTCGATTTAATAGAAAATGTGTTTAAAAAAGAGGGGGTGACAATTTTGAAATTATGAGAACAATATAGAAACTTGATTCATGGAACCAAGTTCTTAGGATTCATATTTTATTAAGAAACCTAGGAACATAGTCCGCGCATAACTGAGTTCTCAGGTAATTATTTTAAAAAAAAAACTTAACCAAACTTGGGAACTCCGTTCCCGCGCAACTTAGTTCTTAGGTGTTGGGTTTTTTATTTTTAATTTCTTTTAAAAGAACTAAGAACTCAGTTCTCCATAAACTAAGTTCTTAGTGTGGGTTTTTTATTTTAATTTTTTAATAGAACTAAGAACTCGGTTCTCCTGCAATCGAGTTCTTAGGGTGAATTTTTAAATTTTTTTAGAAGACCTAAGAACTCAGTTCTCGAGTAACTAAATTATTAGGTCTTTTTTTTAATTTTTTTAAAACTGAAGTAAGAACTCGGTTCATAGTTGAACCGAGTTCATAGGCCCTTAAAAACTCGATTTTGATCATTAACCAAGTTTGTAGGTTAAACTCGCTCAGTCTTAAAACCTTAAAACCCTTCATAAGCTAAATGTTATTTTAAACATTTTTCTCCTTATTCTCCCTCAAACTCTTGCTTCCACTTTTTTCTTTCATTGCGCGGGTGTCCTCTTCTCTCTATATTGCTCGTCGTCTTCCTCAAAGTATTTTGTAAGGTTAGTTCTCATGACTCATGAATGATTAGTTTCTCTACTTACCATTGTTACTGTTTTGCGTGAACCTTTTATTTCCTTACATTGTTAAAGTTTTTGCCAGTGTTCCCTAATATTACTACCTTGTTGCGAGTTGCGTGAACCTTGTTATTGTTACCTTCTTCACTGCTTGCTTCCACTGCTTTGTTCCTCCATTTGTGCGTCTTCTTCTTCTTCACTGAGAATGTACGAAAATGTTAGTAACTAGTTTCTTTTGGTTTCCATTGTTGGTTTCTTTTGGTTTCCATTATTTTGCTTGTATATTTACTTGTGCCATTGTATATCCTATTGTCATTGTATATCGTGTTGCCATTATTTTGCTCGTATAAGGATTTGTATTTTAGTAACTTGTGTTTTTTGGTCGTCTGAACTAGTTTGCTTGTATATCCTATTTCCATTTTCCCCTGTTACGTGTGTTCATTGTATAAGGTTTCACTACATCATTAGATATTAATATTGAGATTGGATGGATTAGTTTATCAATATTGGGGTTTATTAATTTATCAATGTTCTTCTAACAAAACACTAAAACATAGATGATTTTATCTTATGCACCTTTTTGTTATATTCCATAGTGCATTATGGCTGGGTTTATTTTGAAGAGCAAAGAATGCCTTTTCTCGTGGAATTGTTCTTAGTTTGTTCTTTCTTTGTTTGGATTTTAAAAGGTGGATGACATTTGTTAGTTTCTAAAATTTTAATTTAGATCCAAGAAGTCAAATAATATATTTGGAGTGGTTGTTATTACTTGCACAGAATGGACTTTTGGCTTTTGTTCTATAGGAAATAAATTTATTGTTGCAATTGTTATGCTGTGCAATTTTAGAGTGATATCTAGCATGTAGTTTAATGGGTTCATTCAATTTCTATGGATGATTTTCATTTCATAATATATAATTTTCATTGAAGAGAAAGTAAGACTGTCATCATCTTGTGAATCTAAATTTCAGTCAATAGCAAAAGGTGTGTAAGAAATTATCCAGGTAGCATTTCTTTTGTCAAAATTTTCCCAATATCTCATAATTTGATCCATAGTTGACATTGTAGCAGTGGCTTCTCTTTTTGTAGCTTTAGTCTTGACTTTTGACTTTCCCTTGGTTGGTTCTTTGCTGGTTCTTTGCTGTACAAACCTTTATCTTCTGTTCTATTTTCTTTCACCCAAGAACCTTTGTCTTGTCTTGTTATTGTTCCCTTATTGTTCCTGTTGTGAGCTCGATTCCAATCTATATCATGATACAATGTGGTATAAAGTTCCTTTTTCAATGATATTACATAGTTTTTCTATACCAGAATTCTAGTATAGAAAGACTATGTAATTCTAGTATGGAATGATTTTTTTAATTTTAGTTAATCAAGTGTACTTTATGTTGAATAGTATCACATCTTAAGTGTTGTATTAGGGTCAAATTCATGGATAAAAGTTGGATTAATGCATCATGGTTAACTGATGAGTATGAGAGTGGGCTTGAAATGTTCATAGAGTTTGTATTTCGAAATGTCGAAGACAGAAATGGAAGATACTTTTTCCTTGTGTTAAATGTGGAAATACGCATCTTCTAGGCCCGGAAATAATAAGGGGACATCTTTTATGTGATGGTTTTCTGAAAACTATACACGTTGGATATGACATGATGAACATGTTGTCACACCAAGTGTGACGAGCGTAAGCCAAAATGAAGGTTTTACACGTGATGTTGATTACGATATGGATGATCGACTTGAAGAAATGATTCATGATGTAAGTGAAGAAAAATTTCAGAGAGCGCATGTGTATGAAATTCTCTGTGAGGATTTAGAGAAATCATTGTATCCAAATTGCACTAATTTGACACAGTTATCGATAGTTTTATGATTATTTAACTTGAAGGCAAAAAATGGATGGACGGATAAAAGTTTTACTGAATTGCTGTAAACGGGGAGTGGAACCAAGGACATAGAGATCCAAGCTTACATACAGAATTAGATGTTTGAGTCCAAGAAAAAAGGGTTTACTTGGCGTCATATATTAATAACTAAGTTGACATTATTTTTAGTATATGTGTATTTATATAAATGTATATCATTCATTCGTGTGTTGAGTACTTACTCTGTTCCCTTTCATTTCAATGCTCACTAGCTTCTTGTGGTTATCTGCCCAACAGATAACATAGCAGTTTGCATTTGTTTAGTACATGACTCAGTTCGTGTACAGTTTAAACTTAATGTTGAAACGTAAATTGACATTGGTACTTTTATTATGAAGCAAATGGGCTTGTTTTATTGACTGTTCTAATTGGTGTTTTTTTTCCCAATAGGGCTGTAAATGGATATAACCGATTGATGGATGTCAACACAAAGAAAAATTTGCAATAGTTATACCCAAAGTAAGTACATTTCCTGTATAGATTTTATTTTTATATTCTGAAGCAAATACTAACAAACTTTGTATAGGTATTGTGTAGTATTGTAGACAGGCAAGAGGTTATGAGTGCGGGTACTATGTGATGAAAACAGTGTAGACCATCATTAAAGCAAACATAATTGATTCATGGACAACTGTAAGTTTCATAACTAATTCATTAATTTCAAACTAATTTGGGTAATGATGTAATTGTGTATTTGTATATGCAATAACTAACACGCACGCATGCGCACACACACACACACACATACACACACACACACACACACACACACACACACATATATATATATATATATATATATATATAGAGAGAGAGAGAGAGAGAGAGAGATTTTCTAGGACCAGTCTTCATACACTGCCAAAGACATCAAGGAAATTTAGGAGCAATGGGCCTCATATTTTTTGAAGGTTAGGGGACAATAGTATAGATATATAAGTATTAGTTTTAGTAGTTTGTATATGTATATATGTTAGGAAAACCTATTTTAGTTTTAGTAGTTTATATATACAATTCTGTTTGGTATATTTGTTTTCTTGTATTTGGTTATTTTTGTTGTTTGTAGGTTTGGGGTAATAGAAACCAAAACAGATATTAAAAAAGAATCTTACCTACAAACTCAGTTTTGTCTTTAAGCGAGTTCGTAGGATGTCTATGAACTTGGTTTAAGCAACAACTGAGTTTATAGATTGATTCAAAAACAAAATATGAACACAGTATAAGCAACAACTGAATTCATAAATTAACACTAACAAAATATGAACACGGTTTAAGCAGTTAAGTTCATAGATTGACCCAGAAACAAAATATGAACACGGTTCATTTTAAATCGAGTTCATAGATTGACCCTATAAACTCGGTCTAACAAACTAAGTTTGTAGCCTCATTTTAACCGAGTTCATAAATATTTTCTACACTAGTTGATTATGAAGCCCCTTGGAGGACCAGTTTTGATTCCTATTTAGAATAATTATTTAAATTGGCATAATTTAAATGGTGGTAAAGTATTACAAAAGATTTTAATCCGTGAAACCAACATGGTATTGGCACCCACATTCAACTTTCATATTCCTCCATGTTGTTCCGACACGGTTTGTATTTATTATGGTTTGATACAAACTTAAAAGAAATAATGAAATGTTAAACTAACGTCCCCGACGACCACATCTCTAACAATAACCTTTTGTAAATGATCAATTTGTTTTAGTATTGTCCCCAAGTGAATTTTTTGGTAAAAGGAAAATATTTATTAATGCGATTTCACTTCTCTATAAGTGTGTAGCAACAGAGAAAAAAAAGGGTTGTAATAGTTAACAGCTTTTGTCTCATAATTTTTTTAAGTGTGAATTTGATCACATAATTTTATTAATTATGAAACACGAATTTTGTAAATATTTAATTGATAAATTTAATATATCAAATTACAAAAACCGATTATATAAAATTAAGTAATTGAGTGTTATTAAAAAAAATGGGCTGGGGTACTTTCCAATCAGCAATCACCCCATATTTCTTCTGCCTTTGCAAATCTCACGTGGATTTATCATTTATGTGGATTCTAATAGTTGATAAACTTTTAAAAAATAAAGTTTTAATTATTTCAAATAACTTATAAAATAATTCTAAAATTACTTTCCAAAATCAGATCACACAATTGATGACACTAATGACCAGATCACACAATTGATGACCCTAATGACCATGTTTCATATATATATATATATATATATATATATATATATATATATATATATAATCTAATTATAAAATGAGTAAAATGTAATTACAAAATATAGTGTCATTCGAAATGATGAATATTAATCTCACGAGAAATAAGTTTCCAGCGAGTACTTATAAAGGGAGCGAACCCAGTTCTGGGGTCTATAATAACCTCCAATAGAACACGTGCGTTTATGTATGCACCGACAAAGTTACCTTATTCATAGGTAATCCCGCAATTAGATATCTGCGCTAACTGACTTTGTTTTATAGAAAGACCATAGGTTCTGCATGTCCCAGTTTAACTGCTATTATTTTTCTCTATTTTTTTTTTATTTGCACATTAAAAAGAAAAAGTTTAGAGAAAATTTTATAATACTATGTTTTTCTTCTCGTTTTTATAAAAAAATATTTAGCGAGAAGAATATGAGAATTTAACAAGTATCACTACTTGTTTTCTCTCTTTTTTTAGAGTCTTTTAATGGACATGATATAATAAGATTTAATAGGATAATAAGACAAAAACATAATAAGAAAACAGCATGATAATTTTTATCTTATTCCACTTGTTTGAATGCACATTGGATAAGATGACCAGATAAAACATTATATTATTATATCTTATATTTGAGTGGAATAAATAATGTCAAGATAATATATAAGTTATATGAAAATGACAAAACTACCCATGCACAAAAATGAGATATAATGGTGGAAAAATTAACAACTATTTTTAAAAAAATTACACATTAAAAAAATATAATCTTAATTAAATTATTCTGATAAGTTATGTTAATATTTTTATATTTAAATATTATATAAACTGTTTTGTTATAAATATAAATGCAGCTATTTTTCTTTCTATTTGATTATTTATTTACAGAATCAAATTAAGTAGCTTGTAAGAATGGAACATGTTTCTCTGAAATAATTCTAGATATTTTTCTGTCAACATCTAGATATTTTTCTTTAATAGGGAACTGATGCAAAAAATGTATTGAAATAGAGAAGAAATAACACAATTTGAAATAGATTATTAATAGCATCATTGTTTATGTAAAAACAAATTTCAAACCAACTACAGATTATTAATAAGGAACTAATGTAAAAAAGAGATTGCAATACAGGGAAAATAACAAAATTTGAAACATATTATTAATATAAAAACAAAACTCAAACCAACAACAAATGATTAATCAGGAACTAATGAAACAAAAAGATTGAAACAGCACAAGTTGAAAGACATTATTAATAGCATCATTGTTTATGTAATTCAAGAACATATTATTAATTAGGGAACTAATAAAAAAAAGGGATTGAAACAAGAAAAGATGGGTTTAAAAAGGGGATTGGAACATAGAGCAACACTTATGAGTAAAAGATGAGGGAAAATGATAAATGAAAACATGAGTTTGAAAAAGGAATGGAATTAGATGGAACAAAAAAACATAAAGGAAAACGTAAAAACCAAAAAATGAAGTTTGAAAAAGAAATCAAAGTTAAAAAAAAGTACAAAAGTAAAAATCCGAGATGGGTTGAGAAGGAACTTACAAAGATGATGGGAAGGCCTGAGATGCAACGAGAAAAGCAACATGAATAAGTGATGACAACAACAATTTAACATGTACGAGATTAAGAACTATCACGAAAAATAAGAAAGAGAAAGGATTTTTATGTTAGGGCACTAGGTTGTATTTGGTAGGTGGAGAAAAGAAAAAAAGAAAGAATGCATGAATGTTAGGGAAAGGGGATGAATTGGGAAACAAAATCTCTATCCTACCCTATCAATTTGTAGGAGTTTCCTTTAGGATAAAAAATATATTAAGCAATAAGATATGATAAATGGATATGATAATAATATCATATCCAACTAACATAAGATAACAATAAGACAATTCATCAAACAAGCCCGAAAGAATTATATAAGTAAATAATACCTTTGGGATAAATTAGTTATCTACTTTACACATTAGTAGAGAATTACAGTCATTAGTATTTTAAATTTTAAAGTTTGTTTTAAAATGAATTTTCCTTTAACAATTTTATACCACTAAATATTAAATTATAGACAATTTAATATTAATAAAAAATACTATGAATTTATTTATTAACTTATTTATTTAAATCATTTTTATTATATTATTTATCTATTTCATCCCACTCACTTTTTTACTCATTCAAATAAATGAAAATAATTATTTTTGGATGAATACAAAAGTGTTTCTGCTAAATTTGAAAAATATTAGCATTTCCGAATAGTTATAAATATACTTTATTTCTATACAATAATAATACATTAACAGACAATATAGTGCCGGAGACTAAAAACACTCTCCCATGTAGACATATATATAGGTATGAAGTGATGTATGTATATATCCTTCTTTCACTGCTCTCTGCTTTATCTGTATCCACCAATGGAGCTCGAATCTTTTTCCATGTGCTCACTGATTCGGTTCTTCACCAACGTCTCCTTCACCACACTGTGTTTTTCACTCGCCATCACCACCATCCTGATTCTCACTCTAAAACGACCTTGCTTGCCCAAGATGAACAAGTTCTTGTGCAGCTGCGAAACGTGCCAGGCCTATCTCACATCAAGCTGGACCAAAAACTTCGACAACCTCTGTGATTGGTACTCTCATCTGCTCCGAAACTCTCCCACAAAAACCATCCACATACACGTGCTCCGGAACACCATCACCGCGAACCCAGAAAACGTGGAGTACATGCTGAAGACGAGGTTCGAGAATTTCCCCAAAGGCAGAGCCTTTTCCTTGATCCTTGGTGATTTCCTCGGGAGGGGTATTTTCAACGTGGATGGAGAATCGTGGAACTTTCAGAAGAAGATGGCAAGCTTGGAACTCAGCAAGAGCTCCATAAGATCCTTTGCCTTTGAGGTTGTCAAATTCGAAATCCAACAAAGACTTGTCCCTCTTCTCTTGTCGAAGCAAAACCGTGTATTGGATTTGCAAGACGTTTTTAGGAGATTCTCCTTCGACAGTATTTGCAAATTCTCATTCGGTTTGGACCCTATGTGTCTTGAATTGTCTTTACCCATTTCGGATTTCGCTCTCTCATTCGACCTGGCATCAAAATTGTCCGCGGAAAGGGCCATGTCGGTGTCCCCTCTAATTTGGAAGATCAAGAGGTTACTCAACGTGGGTAGCGAAAAAAAGCTTCAAAAAGCGGTTAAATTGATCAATATCTTAGCCAAAGAGGTCATAAGGCAAAGGAGAAAAATGGGGTTTTCTAATCACAAGGACTTGTTGTCACGGTTCATGACTAGTGTGAATGATGACAATTACTTAAAAGACATCATCATAAGCTTCCTACTTGCTGGTCGTGACACCGTGGCTTCGGCTCTAACAAGTTTCTTTTGGCTATTGGCAAAGCACCCCGAAGTGGAGTCAAGGATTATTCTAGAAGCAGAGGAGGTAATCGGAAAGAACAAAAATGGTGACAAAGATTATTTAACAAGCTTCGAGGAGATACAACAATTACACTATTTACATGCGGCGGCGTACGAGAGCATGAGGTTGTATCCGCCAATTCAATTCGATTCGAAATTTTGTGTGGAAGATGATGTTTTGCCTGATGGGTCATTGGTGAAGGGTGGGAGTAGGGTTACTTACCATCCATATGCGATGGGTCGTTTGGAGGAAATATGGGGTTGGGATTGTTACGAGTTCAAGCCAGAAAGGTGGTTAAAAGATGGGGTGTTCTGTGCTCAGAACCCGTTTAAGTACCCGGTTTTTCAAGCGGGGATGAGGGTGTGTTTGGGCAAAGAAATGGCTCTGCTTGAACTCAAAACTGTGGCACTTTCGTTGCTTCGAAGCTTCCACATCCAATTACTCACACCACATAATCGCAACCCTCGTTTTTCGCCTGGCCTCACTGCCACTTTTAGTGGCGGTCTTCCCGTTAAGGTACGTCAACGTCAACGTGAACAACCACGCCCCACTCCTCCTATTTAATATACCTAACTACATATAAATTTATGTGTCTTTTCAGTTTAATTCTTTTAGAAAGTTGCATCGTACTTGTATAATAATGATATCAGAATTCTGAATTCTCGCGTGCTTGAATGATTTTGGTTGTTGTTAATTTATGCATCAAAGGACGGGTTAGTAAAATGCCAAATGTTAATAATGTGTAATATTCATCAAGGTTTTGGGTTAATTTGGTTGATAGTGAAATTCTCATGTATATAGGCACTCTATATTTACTTATGTTCTTGCAGATTGTTCAAATGTATAATATTTTGCAGACTATAATGGATGATATATTGGTTCTTGTTTTAATTTTGTACACCGGCAGATCTCAAAATGAATTTGTAGTTTGTGACTTATAATTTAACATTTATGATCTTTTAGGTATTTTATTTAAATAGAATTGTTTGTTAAAATTATATTAAATAATTTTAAAAGACATTATTTTCATTACATATGAGATAAAAAATTGTTATTTTTTAAAAAATTATAAATATAAAAATGATAATTAATCAATTAATAAAACTTATAATTTTTAAGAAAATCATAAACTATCTTAAGTAATTTTAAAAAACTGGATAAATTATTTTTGATTTTATTAAGCATCTCTACTATTTTTAAAAAAAATTATAAAATTTTTAAAAATAATATAGTTAGGTGAGGAAATGACTAGGAATCTAGGATGCAATCAATGGCATACGAATGGTCTCGGGTGTTCTCATTAACCTACTAGATTACTAAAGGAATGTTGATTAGGGATTTTTTTCCTTAAAGGAAAAAAAATGTTGGCTCTAAAGACTAAGCTCAAATCAATATAAACCATAATGTTTTATTAGAAATGGATATATTTAAGTTATTTTTATTTTTAAGATGAAATAACTACATTCGTTCTAATTAAAAAAATTAATGTTTTATTCACTTGAATTCAATTCTAACAACTTAAATCAACAAATTTCAATATTTAAATACACATGATATTTTTAAAGTGATTATACGATGATTAGCTTTTTTTTCAGTTTTGATTAATGATTATATAATCTAGATTTATTTTCTCGTCTATGACAATAATAAAATATTTTGACTGGAATCATCCTTATCTCATATATGCATGATGGTTAAATATTTTTGTTTCTAGGTATCACGTTAAACATTTTACAAAATCATAAGACAACTTAAATTTGTATACTTCTATAAAATTTTAAATTTGTATACTTCTAGAAACAAAATTTTATGTACATAACATCTAACACAGTTGACAGTTAATGTGAAGTGGCAGGGTTTAAATATGGTCACAGGAACTTATTTTGATTTAAAACAAAGTTTAAATCAAATAAATTTATCATTATTACTTAATAAATATGATATATGAATATATATATATATATATTGAAATTTTATTAATTATCTACTTAATAAGAATTGTTTATTTAACGGTTGAATTAATGAAATTTAATGTATATTACGAATTATAAAATAAATAGTTGGCTTGGCAAAAAAAAACTCATATTGGTAATTACTAACAAGTACTAACAAAATTATTAAACAAGTAGGTAGGTATTGCATTATTTATCCTGCAAATATTTGTTAAGATTTTTATTTTATAATGAGATAAAATTTATTTATAATTGTTTATGATAATATTTTAATGTATTAAGTTATAATTGTATTATATTTTACTAATTTGTATTAAATTATATTAGAATAATATGATATTTAATAAATACTTCCATTTACATCCCCGGCGAGTAATTCAGTACTAGGAAGAATTCATAATATAATATTTCCATTATTTACTAATTGACAGCAGTTGAAACTATTAAATGTCGTGAAGTACTAGGAAGATTCATAAGATTCCACAAATCTTTGTTTTCGAACTGGGTTTTCATTTTCTAATATATGCATAAATTTTTTACAGTGAATTGACAACAAGTTTTTGAGACACAGAAAATGAAGAGGATCAAAGGGATGAATACATGCCCCTCTTCTGGAAGATTATTTTTAATTTCAAACCTTCACATTAATAAAAACTCTACAGTTTCTGTAAAAAAATAACTAGCAACTAAATTGCCTAACAGTTAAAGTTTATCTTATTAAAGCTTCAAAATAAGAATATAAGATAATATTGCATTTTTATCATTCCTATCCTTAAAGTAAATTATTCATTTTCAGTATACTAAATAAAAATTATTCATAATAAAAAAACGTATATGGATATTGGATTTTTTTCACTGTTAATCAAACACGTGTTAAGTTGATGTCATATTCAATCAATCAATTGAACTAATCTTATTAATTATTGGATTTGTTCCTTTTGATATAATCCTTGTTTAACATAAATTTAACAGTTGGGGTAAAGATTTCCGATCTTTACTAGTAATATATAATGATAAATTAAATAATTATTTAATTCAATGAAATAATCTGTAATTCTAAAACTTTTTAGATTCATCTAATTCTAATATTTGGCGTAAGCATTAATTATGATTAACTTATACACCAACTACATTAAAAACATTTTTAAAGTGATTTCTAATTGATTTACGACACAATACATCACAATCAAACTTATAATTATTGATATAAAATTTACTTACAATAAAGATGGTGCTAAGCATTAAAAAGAAGATGGTGTTAATTAATATTTTTTTACACTGTTATTTAATCATAAATTAGTATGTTAAAAAAAATTATTGACAAATGTAAAAATTCCATATGATTCGTGGACCGATAGCCTCAGGTGCTTCTTTTCAGTTGTGATTAATGGTCATATTTAGGGTAGTTTTTAATTAGTATATTGATGTCGTAATACTTTTTACATTAACAATTAATACATCGCAATTAAAGAAACAGATAAAAAAACAACAAAAAAATTTTAGAATGAAAACTGATAAATTAATAGCTAGGTTTTATTAACAGGTAGATACATTGTGGATGGGTAAATTGATAAAACAAATATAATTGTACTTAAGTCCAAATAGAGGACATGAAAAAAACTGTGCTTTAATATTTTACTTAGGTGGAATATATAGCATCTGCAAGACACACGACATGGGATGGAGCCCTTAAGCATATATAAAAGATGTACGAACTGCAAAGATTATTTTCACCGTCGTGTTCACGTGCGTGTGTACTTTGTGTTCTCAAATAACGATTCATAACATAATTAATTTGTCTCCTTTTATTCTCAATACTTGATCACTTGAATGAGAATGGCATCCCCAGAAAAGAACAGAGGAAAATTCACATGGCCATGTGCCCCTATACCTAGTCATCCCTTATTATTATTATTATTATTATTATTATTATTATTATTATTATTATTATTATTAATCTTTAAGATAGTATATATTGTAACCTAATTTTAATTATTAATTAATTTTATTGATCAAATAACTAAGTTATGAATGTTTAATTAATTCAAAGTAGTTACGTTAATTTTTTAAAATTAATAGAGGTATGTTTCAAGTAATCAGAAGTACCCGAATAGTTTTAAAAATCCAACCGCGATAAATGACCATTATACCCTTGGCTTCTCTAATTCAATTTTCATTTTTCACTCTCCTCACTCCCACTCTTCGTGCATGCCGTGAAGGGAAAAAAGAAAGCCATTGCTATATCTCCCACCATCAAGACAACACCCTTATTTCCACCTCCATTTTCATCTTTTCTTCAAGCTTGGACTAGCATTGTGAAGCCATCTTCGTCTCTCTCTCTCTCGGACAACCATTGACGAGCTTGGGTTCTTCAAATTTCTCAATGAGCTAAGGTATGGCCATGTGCATGTCCTCGGTTTTGGGTTTCCTTCTTGATTTCCACCTTCTAATTCCTTCAATTCCATGAAATAAGGGCATTTTGGAACTTATGTAAAGAGTGGACAGCGTTGGGTTATGTGGGGTTCTTAGTCCTCTTCATTTTTGGTAAGTTTTAGAACCAACCACTACTTCTTGGCGCTCCGTTTCGTGGGTTGAACCTTATCCTTGCCATTTCCATGCTTAGGGATTGTTTCAGAGCCATCGTGAACCTAGGGCAGCGTTTGGGATTTTGCAGAATCAAGGGTCAAAGACTATTGGCAACTCTTAGCAAGTCATAATCCTCTTAACTTGTGTCGTTTAGTTAAATTGTTAATTTTGGAGGTGTGTCGAAGTACCATTGGTACGAAATTTGGTTAAGTTATGTAATGTTAGTAATCAATTAATTAACTAGAAATTATTTGTGTTACTTCCATGTAAGATTGAATTGTTAGAGCGAGCGAAAAGGCGTTGTGAGCTTCTAAGATCGCAGATTCCAGGTAGGGGCATTATATTTTAAATACATAGATCATGAACGGATAGATGTATATGTATATGTATACTATGTTAGTTGATTTGTGATGTTTGATGAAATCAATATGATGATGTCTAGTTGCTTTGGGTATATATACCTCATGATGTGTTGTTGATGATTTGATGCTAGTTGATTATGAATTGATAAACTTAAGGTTGCTTAATTAATGCATGAATAAATTGTGAAATATTGTTTTTGCATGCTATGTGTGAACATGAGTTGGAAGGAAAACCCTTGGTGATGGAAACCAAGTGGTGACCCCTGGTGATGGTTATCAAGTGGTCTGTGGATAATTGATGTTATACTGCATAGTACTGCGTATTCATATGCACACGGGACTACAAGGGGCTTGTGTTGCCAACCTAGATGGAAGGACGGTCTTTGGATAGGCAAAGACCCTGTATGATTTCCTTTGGGATCCACAGCCGTCTTAGGGTTGGGTTCAAGGCCAGCCCGTAACACCTAGTTAAGTTACCGTTGTCACTGAGAGTGACCAGTGTTGCATTATGGATGAGTTGTTCAGTACCGGTAAAACGGAATTGATTATATGTTGTAAAAATTTTTACATTGCAATGTAATTTCTATCATTAGAGTCGAATCTGCATGCATATGCATTTGCTTATAATTATTGAGATTTGAAGGCTGTTGGACAGCTTAGAACATGTATTGTTGTGTTAGATGCATTTGAAGTAATGCAATTATGTTAGATGACAACGAATGATGTTGATTGTGATGATTGTACGTATATGGATGTGTTGTTGTAGAACTGGATAGGTATATGCTATTACCATGTTGGTATCTAGTTCAGTACTTGTCATTTAACATATATATGCTCACCCTAAAGTTGTGGTTATTTTTTAATGGATATGGACCGAGGTGATGTTTGGTGATTGCTCGATTGGAGATGATAGGGTAATGAAGACCTATGCATATATATATATATATATATATATATATATATATATATATATATATACTTGTATTGCTTTTGTTGGTATCACCTTGGCCGGCTTGTTTTGGATACTTATATATTTTGTGTAATGGTATATGGTGTTCATATGCATAGCTTAGATTTCGATGATAAATTGAACTATGATGATGATATATGATGATGTTTAGTATTGTGAGCCATGGATGAATCCATGAAGACTGTTAGTTTGCTTCATGCCCGGGAACTGTACATTTATATGCATATTATATTGAATTGAATCGATGGGCAGGTTTATGTGTGTGTCATAATGGTCATTTGATTTGATTGTGGTGAAAGGTGATCGAGTAGCATCATATTTGATTAATGTCATGTTATGTCATCGTGAATCAAGCATAATCAAGAACTGGATAGGCCAAAATGAGATCCGGGAGGTTGTGGAACCTTTGGATAGGTCCATAGGTTATATTTGATGTTTTGGACTTGTGAGAATTGGAATAGACCAATTCCATTAAGATTTGGTATGTCAAGTTGCTTGTTGAAGGTCTAAAACAGTCAAATCATATTTTTGTTCATAACTCATTCAATTTTGGAAATTTTAAGGTGTGACTGATTGACACACGTCATAAATGTTGTGTTTTATGTCGTGTCAAAGTTTGGTAATGATTAGATATCGTTTGAGGTAGTTAGGGTATATAGTAGTTGGATTCAAAACCATTTTTCTATAAAAATCTATTATCTGGCATGTTGGTAATCGATTACCAGCAATGTTGTAATCGATTACCAAAGATTTCAGTTACAGGTTTGCGTAAGTTATCATCAGGTAATCGATTATGTAATTAATTATTAGAGGGAGTGTTTTGAAAACTTGGACAGGTCCTTGCAGGTTATCGATTACACTGATGGTGTAATCGATTACCGCTCTGTCAGGACATCCTTAACTCATGTTTTTTATTATGTAATGGTGGGGTTTAGGTACCCCCTATAACATGTAATTATGAACATGTGGAGTCGTAGGGACACGTCCTAAAGTAAGCATGGAATTTTTGGAAAAATTCTCCCTTTTTTTCAATTATTGTACATTAGGGGTTACATATATCATGTAAATCAGTTTATATTAAATTTTAAAGCGCTTCATTAAGTAAATAGATCTTTAGTATTACCGGATATTAGAGAATCGTTAAATTTTGTTGACAAAACACGTTAAGTGACTCATAAACATATTTTTGACGCTTTAAATATACATTTCTAGTTGCCAAACATAAAAAAACATAGTTTCATTTTTTAAAAATGAAAAAGAGATACATTCCCCATTTTAAGACAAAGATAAATCGTTTTAAATGATTTGAGAAAAGGAAATAGGAATTGGGGCGTGAGAAATCATATTAAATTGAGGAGTGTTTTTTATTTTATTTTTTAAAAATAAAATTAATTTTTTGGTAGGTTAATAACTTCTAAAAATATACATTTAAAATATCATAAATATACTTATGTGTCATTTAATGTGACATGTTAATAAACTTTAATATTTTTTTAGTGTTTGTTGTTATTGAGACTCCCGTTTATTTTATAAAAATAAAAATTAAAAATTAATGAAAAATTTTAAATTTATCAGGACATATGCCATAAAAAAAAACTAATTAGTGAGATTACCCATTTGATTTGTACTTCAATATCGATTGCGCTTGTGCAAGCTTAATTAATTTGTGTTATCCCCGCTTCTAGAAGGACATGTTCTAATAGTAATCAAATACAATATGATTTCTCTGGTTGAATTTGTCGAATGGTAAATTAATTAGTGCCAAGAGGTTGCATTTCTATAACTCGTGCTTGATGATGTGGAGGTAAAAAAAGAATTTAAGGTCATTTTCATAATAGAGACAAAACAATTGAATCACCCATTTTTTTATTTATGCTTTTGTATGTTGAAGAAACGTGACAATTAGGATATATTATAATATGTATATATAAATGGTGAGATCACTCACGGGTGTTTTTTTTATAAGCACATCCATAGGCTTTTTTTTATGTATATAAGCACAGCTTCTTTATTTAATACTAAGTATCGATTAAAATAATATTATTTTATTGGTCTTATACGTTAAATTTTAGATAATTTGAATATTTATCGAATTTAATTTAAACGCATTATCCAATCATAGATTATTGTGCAAATAATCACTCTTGATTTATATAATAATCATTTTAAAAATTATATCTATAATAAATTTAAATTAGTTGAAAATGTAAATTTTTTTATTTAGACAGTATATAGTAATTAAACTCATATTTATGTGTATGATTTTTATTAATCAAAAGTTTACTTATAGTTTGAATGACACTTATCCATTAAAAAGAAACTGCAATGATGATGCATTAATGGAACTTCAGCATGTATGAAAAAAGTTATTAGGTGATATAGGAAGTGTACCTCTTTCTATAAGAGTCAAAGAAATTATGATGTCGTTAATTTTTTTTAGAGATACAGTTATTTCTACGTTATTTTGGATTTGGATGAAAAGCTTATTATATTTTTTTTTACTCATTGTATAAATAATCTCGAGATCTCTTTTTATAACCAAGTGGCACATTTTCAAAGTAATATAACCCTAATTCTAAATATATAAAAAATTTAATTCCATATGCTAAAAAAAACACTAACAAATTAATTATTTTTTAAACCACAAACAAGTAAAAATTAACCAGTGATATATTCAGGGTTTAGGGTTTTAGCTCACAATTCCCCGCTTTGCTAAATTTGGCTTCTGTCTTTGATTAGTCCCCATGCAAAGGAACACATCTTTGGATGAGCGATCTTGCACCAGATTTTCTAATAAACATGCTGCAGAGAAGAGTCTCCTGCGCGACGAAAAGCCTTATATGCTGATTGCACTGAATATATATTCGAATACTCGAATAGGCCATGTTTCCACAATATTAGTGAGACAAAAGTAGAAGAAGAATGTTTATACAATTATAATAAATTTTACACTAGTTTGCAGAAAAATAAAAGACTATTTTAATGATTAAAAGAATCAAAGAAAATGTGAAACAGGAAAACAAAAGGGTATGAAAGGAAACTACTCATAATCATTGGCCAAAGGCTTGAATGATGACCCACCCTTATTGAATCCCATCAATCTAATTATTAAATTGAAAGTTCTTATTATTAGGTAAAAATTATTATAATATCTGAATTTGTTTGAGATTTCATTTTTTTTATAGAGAAAAGGACCGAAGCCCATTGTTTGTTTTTCATTAAATAACTTCTATTTACTGTATAATAGATAACTTAGAATAATGCAAAATTGTATAATATATAATAGTATATGAAAATTCAAATTTTATAAAATTTCCCATGCATGATGATTTTATTTAAACTATATTATTCAAGTAATTTAATGCATTTCAAACGTTATTAAGTATAGAAATATTTTAAGAGTTACTATTAACGTAATTAAGTTGGTCGCTCTCCATTATTACTGATTGAAAAAAGTTTGCCAATCTCCATCATTTAAAAACATCTTTAGGGTATTGATTAAATAAGTAAAAATGAGATGATTATTTAAAACTCACTTGCATTAGTTTTTAAGTCATCTCTACATATTTTTCAGTAAAAATTTTATACTTTTACTTTGATATTGGTTAACAATACCCTTTATTTATTCATGTTAAATTCTAATAAAATTTGAACATGATCAAATAGCTAGTATTTCCTCATATGCCAAATATCCATAGATAAAAGGCAAAAACTGTATATTAGTATAAGATTATTTAAATAATAAGAAATTTCAATCTAAAGAATTTTTTTGCTAAAAATATGTGATAAAATATGTTAAATGCTAAAAATGGAACTATATACGTACTTGCATTTACTTTTTGAAAAAAAATTGAGAACATATTGAACTGGTCTGGACCGGGGTCTAAGGTCCGGTGTGGGACCAGCCACAAGAATATAGGTGTTTTAGGGTTTGCACACCGGTACTGAGAGTATCCGATGTAGTAATCCGGCCTCTCAGTGGGAGAGACCGGTCTTGTTGTCCTGGAGATCCTTCACACCAACGTTTCGAAGAGGGGCGAAAGGTGGTGCCACCTGCGAAGATTCTCCGACGCTCAAGTTAGAAGAGTATAAGAACTCAATGAATGCTCAAGCGATATAATAGTAAAAGGTGAGTAAGGACAATGTAACCTTGCATATGTGTTTTAGGTCATGCTATTTACAGTTGAACGTAGGAAATGAATCGTTGGATGCAAGTGGGCCCATTGGCTCTGATAGCGTGTGAAGTGTGTCAATCAAAGTGGCTCAGTACTCAGAATGTGTCAGAAGGGTAGGTCAATTATCAGAGTACGATCCTGTAACAAGGATGGAGGATAATCACCTTTCCGTATATTTCGCTGACACATGTACTTGCTTTCTGAGGCCATTGACGTGACATATTTTGCTACATAGAGTATCTTCGCTGATAAGTTATTAGGAACTCTTATCTTGCTATGACTGGGAGACTAACGGCTATATAGACGTTCAGTGAGAACGAATGGTCATCCGTTGTGGAGAAAGCAAGTGGAACGGCTGATGAGGTAAGAGTGGAACGAGGGATATCGGATATCCGATGTGGCGCTGCTGGGCCATGATACCGGTTCTCCTTATATGAGATCGTCCTGACATCATGACATTGGGGCCGGTATCCAGACCGGATCACATATATATACTTTAATTTTGATACACTGTCAGCATAGATATTTTTAGTTTATTAATAAAACACGTTAAACATATTAATTTTTAATATAATAACTATTGCAGACGTCCTAACTTTTAATAATGTTGGTTCATGAATATTATATTTGACAGGATAAAAAAAATTACGGATAGTTTATTCCAATTATATTATAGAATGGATGTTATAATCGTCTGAGCATATAAAAAAAAATTAAAACGAATCCTATGCTGTACGTTATGCGTTATGATATCACATTTGAGGAGACAACCTTAGGTGGATTGTATGGCCTATGGGGGAGGAAAAAAAGGTGGATGAAAATGGTTTGACCTTGAAAGAGTGAATGAAAATGGCTTTAAAATATAAAGAAAATGCTATTGTTCATACTGAAAAGACATTATCAATGTAAAGAATTGTCAAAAGTCGATGTCCACATTTTATGAAAAATATAATATTAATTAGCATGCATGCAATCATAGCGGTTGTATGATTTTAAAATCTGTTGAGATCTTGATGCAGGATAAACTTCATCCAGAGCAGGAAAGGATCAGCAATTTACTGTCATTACTGATTAGTAATTACTATTATAATAGAGAAAGTGCATATATAATCTCTAGTTTAAAGTCACGTGTAAATTAGTATTTGATTTTTACCTTCTATTTTTTTCCAGAAACTTTAGAGGAGATAATACATTAATGGGTTATAATTCGTTACTCAATCGAGATTGTCGTACGTTCTGGGCAAGCCTTGCCATGTTTGGAAACAGATATACATATATATAAATTGCTCATTCTTTGGTTGATCTCATCACCTTCTTTGGATATACATTAATGGTGAAGTGACAAAGCACTCCTTCTCGCTATTGCAAAATGGACCTTTCACACCGGTGTTTTTACACTAGTTGTAGTATAACCAGTGTAAAAAATAACACATCAATAATTTTATAAATATTAAATATCAACACCGGTTATTCTATAGAATCAGTGTAAAAAATATTATTTACACTGGTCTAAATATTTAACTGATGAAATATAGTGAATTTTACACTTGTCCTAATTTAGAATCGTTACAAACTAAAAATTAAAAGCCTTAGGTCCCCATTTTGGCATAAACTCCCCCTATTTGATCTCACTTGTCTCCCTCCTCCACTCTCATCTCCCTTCCTCTACACTTATGTCCTTCTACTCTCGTGTTCCTCTCTCGATGGCGGCCAGGTTCCTCGACGACGCAAGGTATGTGAATATCTTTACCCTTTGTTGTTTTAATTTAGGTTTTGACTCTTGCTAATCACTCACTTTCTTCAATCGAATCCAAGTTTTTTGTTTTAATTTTGTAAATCAAAGTTCCCTATTTTTTCATAGGCCAAATTTAGGTATTTTAAGTATTTACCCATTTGTCTTGTTTCTGATTCCCACTTATTATTTGCATTGGATTGGTTTGTAATTCACTTAGGCAAATTTTAGGATTAGTGATGGGATGTATAATCACATCACATGCCTAAGGTTTACTTGTCTTTAAACTGTGTTTAGATAATAAGAAGAAATGCTAATGTTACAAAAAAGGTTTTTATGAGTGAAAAATTGTTGATAGTAAAATATTATAGTTTTGTTCTGAAGACTATGAAATATGTACATAGAGATGAATGATAAGGGATTATTATTTAAGGAAATGCCATGAATGATAATTTCATGAGATCTGGGTTGAACTAAAGACAAATTAAACTAGTTGGATTTCATGACCTTTTGGTTAACTTGTATGAATATTAAGGTTTCCATCTTGTTTAAACTTAAAGACTTATTGTTTAATGACTTTATATAGGCACTCGTTTTGGTGTGTGATTAGAAGCTAGCTAAAGCTTGAAAAAAGGATGCACTTGACCAAACCAGGGTACATGGAGAAGAACCCCCTACAAAGCTCTTTGTAGAAGACAAGGGTCTACATTCTAGTGTTGAGCCAAATATGAAGAGGCTTTTGTAAGGGGAAAGACATGTTGAGTTGGAGGTTGTACAAGCTCATATTGAATCAAGGTATTCTCTACATTATTTTTCAATTATCCGTATTGTGCCTTTAAACACTAATTTATTTATGCTTATTAACTTGTTGCAAATACATGATTATTTAAAGGAAATTCACGCTAAAATGTTGAGTAAGCATTTGCAACATCTTGAACAACCATTAAAGGGTGAAGATAAATTAGAGAATGCCCATGTTATGATACTTAAGATGTAAGGTGTTGCAGATGTTTTTAAAGGTATAGACATTTTATTATCATTTTAGTTGTTTTGAAACCATTTTTTCTTGGTCATATGCCTATCTCAAATTTAAAGTTGAAATTTACCTTATTTCTTTACCTTGGTAGTTTGATCCACAGATAAGACATTCTCCCCATAGCCTATTATTCAAGAGGGTTAAGAACTTAAGGAAGAGACAAGCTCATTTTCACCCCAACTATTGCATGGTGATGAAACTGAGGAAGCTATTAAATATTAATCCTGAAAAGGGCAGGGCTATGTTGGTAGTCTTTCTAATCATGATTGTTAATAGTCTTCCTGTTGGTGTATTACTACGAGCTATTAATATATCATTTTAAACTTATCAATAAAATAAGTCTTTTTAGTTTTAAAACTGTTTTAAATATGTTTACCTTTGAATAGTAGGTCATATGAGAACTATTCTTAAAATGTCCTTATTCAAGTATTTATATAGGGACATATAAATACATTAAAACTAATGTATGGATATAATGATGATCTGATTTCACATATCATGGATATATAAAATATCAAGTCTTTACACAGATAAACATTAAGAGAAATGTTGTATTGGACAAACCTATCATGAGAACATTGTATGGATCGTTACATGAGTGTCATAAATAGTTCTCAATGTGATAATGGTCTATGTAGTCCTTCGACCTGGAGTCACTATAATTCCTATGTGAGGAGTTTGTTGTTTTAATATAATCAAACGTTATTTTTAATAAGATGGCCATAAAGGTTGTAGTTAGGCAATTAACAAATTATGCCAAGTGGTGTAAGTGATATAGATGAGATTTGTCTTTCATATGTAATAGGAGTGATATCTATGGGCAGCTTGATGGAATGAGACTAAAGAAATGTATGGCTCTGCTATGAAGAAAAAACATTGAATATTTATTCAGTAAAGTCTACTTTCATATTAAGTAAAATGAATTAAGTCATACAAGGATGGCGACGACCATGCTTGGAGTCCAATTGGATATCATGATAAAAGGAATGAATGTATAAAATAATTATCACTTATAGGTTATGTCGATAAATAATATTCAGACATAATGATATATTGCTAGATGTCGCTCTTATTGTATATTAATAATAAAATACTTTATTGTCGATATGACCAAACATTTTACCTATAGGGTCACACACACAGAAAAAACTCAGCAGAGGATAATATTTATTTTAGTTAGACTAATATAAAGTTATTGGGCCTAACTCATTCATAATGAATCAGGAGCCAAATCCTTATAAAGAGAGCTCATCAGGTCAGACTTGAGTCTATATATAGAGTATGAGATACTCGTGGGCAGCTAAAAGGATTACTTACAGTCTCACAACTTAGTGAGGATTGAAATTTCAAACTAGCATTCAGAGGTTCAGATTTTGGTGGGAGTGCTCGTGTGGACTCTGTTATACCCGTGGTACTGTTGGGTCTTTTAATTGGCAAGCGCACCAATCGTTTGTAGTTTTCAAATTTAGATATTATTCCACTGAGATTGAATATTCAGTAGTCACAATAATTCTTTATTTACTATGGTAAAAGTTTATAAAAAGAGTAATTTATGCACAATTTATACAGTATTCACAAAATTTCATGGTTGAGTTGTTCATGTGGTAGAAAGATAGTAAAAATAAAATCTATCTAGAAAATTGAGTTGCAATTTAGAATATCTAAGATACTTGAGATAAAAACACAGATAAACATATTATGTTGGAATTTGGATCCCTAGTCTAGAATAAAATGATGGAACTCAAGACATACATATTTAATCATCAAATTCATGTCATTGCAGCTTAAAATCATTATAACCGATCCCTCGTGATATAAATTCTAAGTAATCACCGTAAAGTCTGATCCCTCGTGAGCTTTCTCAGTAAAAACTTGCATTAAGTTCTGGCCTTATAGCAACAATAATTACCAACTCTATCCCTAATAATTGGCATATTAAGGGTATTTTAACCTTTACTTTCATTAAAACAGGTTTCAATATGGCATGAATAATCAATCTCCCGTTTGACATTCACACTAATAAAACACGTTTCAATACGCATGAAAATCATTCTCCCGTTTGACTTCATACTAATAAGAAGTTAAAATACTAACATGCACTTGAATCATAAACATACATAGGTTGAATTCACAATATAATACTCAATAGACTAGTTCATCAATTCCAACATAAACAAATTAGTTACACATGGTAAAAGTAAAAACAACACTTATAGAGGTTGACATTACGAAGGTGTGGAAACACTTCACGATACAATGATCACAATACTACACAACACTCTCAAGCATCTAGAAACTACTATAGACTACAAACTCACAAAAGAACACTTAAACTTGAGTGAAAGAAAGGAAAGACGCTCTGAATTCTCAGAGGAGAAGAGATGAGATGGAATAGGATGCCCTGAATGCCTTTGAAGTAGCCTATTTATAGGGCTGAAGAAGGGTCATGACGCTACGCGTCATATTCCTGAGTCAGCTCCCATTAAACATGTGATTAAGTGGCCATGATTAAGATTTTTTTATTCAATAATGCCCAGACATGTGTGGCCTTGTCTCCCAATTTGGCTTGGACATTAGCTGCTGGTGGATTAGCTAATAATGGGTCAATTGGCTGAGTGCTTGTCCACCTGGAAATGGAGTCCACATAGCTCTAACGCTATGCGTGGCTGTGACGCGTAGCGTCAGCATCAAAATTTCTCACGCTACGCATAGTGTTGATGTTACGCGTCAGCTCTCCAGTTCTTCAATTTTCTCTTGATTTTGTTTAATTTTTCACTACAAAACTAGAGAAATTTGATCAAGGCAGATTATTTCCAATAACATTCATTTATTAAATTAAAAACATAAATTTATTACAATTTAAACTAATTTTATTTAAAATAAACACACTTTTTATTATAAAAATAATAGTAAATTTGAGGACTAACAAATACCTCCAACTTGAGACCTTGCTCGCCCTCGAGCAAAAGAAAGACAAATCAAAATAAAGTTAAGTCTAAAAATTTACTGCAAAAAGTGATTTACAATTTTACCAATAAAAATAAGGAATCTTATGTAACTAAGGCTTAAAGATAAAAAAAATTTACAATGTCATACCAATAAATCAAGCTTATTTCATGGTTTACCTCATAAGTGTTTATCTCTGTGAAAAGGAATCTGTCAATCTGAATCGATCATAAAATCAAACAAATTCAATTTTGATTTTCATCTTGCCAATGGTCATTTATACAGAGTTACACAAGAGTTACAAGGTCTTTTTAAGGGTTGTAATGAGGCTTGGGTTACAAGAAATTATGGTTTTTCTTGGATTTCAAACACCTAAAATAATAAAAGAGCATTTCATAATTTCTTTTTAGGGTGCTTTTCTTGACCCAAAATTCTTACTTCCCTTTTGATGATAAATACCCCCAACTTGATTCTTTTCACTATTTTTGATTTGCATATATTTTTTTTCATTTTTCATTCATATGCATAATTTTGATATTTTTGAAAAGAATCAAGTTGTTAATTTTCACTCCCCATTTTTATAGCACTCAAAATATTTTTCTTTTATTTTATGCTCTTTCATTCAATCAAGTAAAGGGAATGGTAAAGATTAATTAAGAGTTAAGGGTACCAAGGAAACTATTTTAAGGCTCAAAATTGGCTTTCAAAGGATAAATATATTTTTATCATGGTAGGCTTTTTGGCTCTAGTTTTTTGTGTTTACCAAAGAATTTTCTTTGATCATGCTCTTGGATCCTCTGTACAACAACACAAGTCAAAGAATTAAGCAAAATTAATTTGAAAGAAGTTATGTCGAAACCCTCAAGTGTTTAAAGATCTCTCAGCTCACCAGGTTTTTGAAATTAGCTTAATAATTGATAAGCTCATTGTAAACAGTTTTACCTAAATGCCTTAGTTATAAAAAGATTTTCTCATTTTCAGAATTGGCTTATTGTTCAAAACTTTAAGCGCATAAATTTTTCAAAAAGTATTTTTCACATAAAAATAAAGAAAATAAAATTAACCATACAAAATAAAAATCAAACCATACAAATAAAAATGAACCATAATATAATCCCAAAATCAAAATATCAAACCAAAAACTAAATAAAATGTATGAAAAATGATAAAAGTGCAGAAAATATAAGATAACACCATCAGTCCTCCATGTGGTCATCCTCTGTCTCTTGGGACCAGTGATGGGAACTGATTTCTTAGGTGCCATCTGTAAAAGAAAATAAATCACACATTTATACAAAAATAAAACACTCATCACACAATTTTTGTTTTTTTATAATTTAAACTAAATCATACATATTTTTTATTTTTATATTTTAAGAAAATAAATCATGCAAAACATCAAAAATTTAACATGCTTATTTTTGGATTGTTTTTTTAAAAATATAATACACACATCATATAATTTTATGAAAGAAATAAAATTCACACAACATGCAATTTTACATACAAACTTAGAAAATTACAATTCACGCATATTTACACAAACATTTCAATTTCCTATTTCTAACAGCAATCAAGCCCAGTGGTCTTCTATCCTAATCCTATCCGTATGCATTTCTAAAAATTGAAATTAAAAAGTTGAAAGGATTAGAAAAACTTACTTGGGATCCTTGAAAAAATAGGAGAATGTAGAGGTTTGGAGGGTTTGACGATTTTTGGGTTTCTAAAAAGTGGAATGTAGAGGCAAAATAGGTTTTTAAAGTTTTGGTTTTGGGCCTCTGTTTCAATGGTCCAGTTTTAAAAACTGAATGTGGGCCCTGACACTACACGTGGATGGGACGCTACGCGTCAGGTTGAAATTTTTACCTCCACGCTACGCTTCAGCGGGACGCTATGCGTGGGGTTTTATTTTTCAAAATTTAAAATTTTAATTCTCAAAAACCCTTTTTCTTTCAGTTTTAAAAACCTTTTTTTATTAAAAATCAAATTAAAATTAATTTTTTATAAAACACACATTTTTAATTTTTTTTTGCATAAATAAAAATTAACGAAGAAATAATGGGTTGCCTCCCATTGAGCGCTAGATTTAATGTCCCCAGCCAGACATTACCTTAGATTAATTAGGTGGTTTCTCAATTTTGGTTGAGGAATCACCTGTCTTTTTCTTCTACCTTCTTCTCCGATGCTTAATTACCTGTCTTTCATCATGTAAGCAATCAGTTAAATTTAAAGAATTAGGATGAGATTTACCTTGTTCAGTTAATAGGTAAACTTTGTTCTCAGCATCTATTTTGAGATGGGCATTGAAGTTAACCTCCTCTTCATGAATTCTGACTGTAATTATCTCTTTGTCAACATCAACCATTACCCTTGTAGTCTTCATGAAAGGTCTTCCAAGGATCAGGGGGATCTCAATATCCTCTTTCATATCCAGTACCACAAAGTCAACTTTGAAGTAGTACTTGTTGACTTCTACCAATACATTTTCCACCATCCCAATTGGTATTTTGGTAGAGTGGTCCCTAAATTATAAGTCTGTCTTAGTTTCTTTTAGTTCCAGATCACCAATACGCTTCATCAAACCTAGGGGCATTAGATTGATGGTAGCCCCTAAATCTAATAAAGCATTCCTGATGTTGATATTTCAAATGGAAACGGGAATGGTGAAACTTCCCAGATCTTTAAATTTTTCCAGTGTGTCAGATTCTAAGACCTCATTACAAATTGTTTCATGTTCTACTTCCACAGACTCTTAAAAGTTTTTTTTCTTTTTTAATTTTTTCATTTTTTCTCTTCTTCTTTTTCTTGCCCACTTTCTTTTTCTTTTTCTTCTTCTTCTTCCCCATTCTTTTTCTTTTCACAATTTTCTTTATAATCAATTTTCACAATATTCAAGAAAACAACATTACATTGATTTCTTGGGTTCTGAGTGTTTGCAGTAAAACCAAAACTTTTTAATTCATCTATTTCCTTTGCTAGCTAACCCATTTGTAAGTCTGATGCTTTCTGAGCAGCTTCATTTGTTTCCACAAGCTGCAATAACTGTTGGATAAATTTCTCAATCCTTGACAATATTGCATTGTCAGCTTGTGATTGTTGTTGTTGCTTAAACTGATTGTTAGGAGGATGGTTGGAAGGTCCAATACCAAAATTCTGATTCTGCCATCCTTGCGGATAATTGTTAGGAAAAGAATTACCAAGATTGATAGGAAAATTACCTAATGGTATTCTTTGATGGATCAGAAAATTGGCTTGTTCTTGCTCATTTCTATCAGGGGCACAATAACCACATGGTTGTTCACCCATGCAATGCACACATTGTTTCAATTGAGCAGGAGGTAGTGATGATACTTGAGCAATTTGAAGTTTCTCTAATTGTTTGCTCATAGCCTCAATTTGTTGAGTCAGCAATTTTTACTGAGCCAATACTGCATCATTTACTCTTAATTCAAGCATACCTGGCTTTCTTGGTGCATTACCTCTTTCATGCTTTGCTTGTCGGTCACTAATGGACATTGATTCCAATATCTCTATTGCATCCTCCACAGTTTTGTTCATTAATGAACTACCTGCACAAGCATCTAACATCATCTTGAACTGAGGTAATAAATCATGATAAATGATCCTTACCTTTTCGGCATCATTCAAATTATGATTTGGACATTTTCTCAAAAGTGCTTTGAATCATTCCTATGTTTCTCCTAAAGACTCATCATTATTTTGTGAAAATGAATGAATTGCTATCATGGCTTCAAAATATTTTAAGGGTGAATAAAATCTTTTCAAAATTTTTTTCTCAACACCGGACCAGTTTGTAAAACTACAAGGTGGACAAGATTTAAACCATTCCTTAGTTTTCCCAACCAAAGAAAAAGGAAACAATCTCATATAAACAAATTCTTCTTGATTAGGTTCAAAACTAATTGTGTTGCATAATTCATAAAAAATAGTTAAATGCTCATACGGTTCTTCATGATTTAAGCTAGCAAATTGATTATTTTGAATAATATTTGAAGTGGCAGGTTTAATCTCCACTGCAGCAACAGGTCCTTGGAACATTCCCGAAACTCAGGGTGGACCATTGATAGCAGCAAACTGTCCTAATGTTCTCCTTTGTTCAGCAGCCATATTTGAATTTTCAAAATTTTTAGAAGTAGAAGTAGAAATAGAAGAATTAGTTTGTGTTTTAGATTTCAAAGACTTGATTTTCTTAACAAACTTTTCTATCTCAGGATCAAAGTAAATTTTCAATGCAGTAGATCGGGTTTGCATACACAAACTAGACAAAGAAAGTTAGTGTAACAATGATAAGAAAAAGTAAATAAATGAATGAATAAGTGAAAAGTAAAATTCAAAATTTAACTAAGGTAAATAAAAAAGTATTTATGATGGTAATTAAAAATTTACTGTTTTACTGAATCAGTTCAATCCCTGGCAGCGACGCCAGAAAACTTGTTATATCTGTGGTGTTGTTGGGTCTTTTAATTGGCAAACGCACCAATCGTTTGTAGTTTTTAAATTTAGATATCATTCCACTGAGATTGAATATTCAGTAGTCGCAGTAATTCTTTATTTACTATGGTAAAAGTTTCTAAAATGAGTAATTTATGCACAATTTATACAGTATTCACAAAATTTCATGATTGAGTTGTTCATGTGGTAAAAAGATAGTAAAAATAAAATCTATCTAGAAAATTAAGTTACAATTTAGAATAACTAAGATACTTGAGATAAAAACACAGATAAACATATTATGTTGGAATTTGGATCCCTAGTCTAGAATAAAATGATGGAACTTAAGACATACATATTTAATCATCAAATTCATGTCATTGCAGCTTAAAATAATTATAACCGATCCCTCATGATATAAATTCTAAGTAATCACCGTAAAGTCTGATCCCTCGTGAGTTTTCTCAGTAAAAACTTGCATTAAGTCTCGGCCTTATAGCAACAATAATTACTAACTCTATCCCTAGTAATTGGTATATTAAGGGTATTTCAACCTTTACTTTCATTAAAACAGGTTTCAATACAGCATGAATAATCATTCTTCCATTTGATATTCACACTAATCAAACAAGTTTCAATACGCATGAAAATCATTCTCCCGTTTGACTTCATACTAATAAGAAGTTAAAATACTAACATGCACTTGACTCATAAACATACATAGGTTGAATTTACAACATAATAGTCAATAGACTAGTTCACCAATTCCAACATAAACAAATTAGTTATACATGGTAAAAGTAAAAATAACACTTACAGAGGTTGACATTACGAAGGTGTGGAAACACTTCACAATACAACGATCACAATACTACACAACACTCTCAAGTATCTAAAAACTACTCTAGACTACAAACTCACAAAAGAATACTCAAACTTGAGTGAAAGACACTCTGAATTCTCAGAGGAGAAGAGATAAGATGGAATGGAATGCCTTGAATGCCTTGGAAGTGGCCTATTTATAGGGCTGAAGAAGGGTCCTGACGCTATGCGTCAGGTTCCTGAGTCAGCCCCCATTAAACACGTGATTAAGTGGCCATGATTAAGAATTTTTTATTCAATAATGCCCAGACATGTATGGCCTTGTCTCCCAATTCAGCTTGGACATTAACTACTGACGGATTAGCCAATAATGGGTCAATTGGCTGAGTGCTTGTCCAGCTGAAAATGGAGTCCACGTAGCTCTGACGCTACGCGTGGCTGTGACGCGTAGTGTCAGCATCAAAATTTTCTACGCTACTCGTGGTATTGATGCTACGCGTCAGCTTTCTAGTTCTTCAATTTTCTCTTGATTTTCTTTAATTTTTCACTACAAAACTAAAGAAATTTGATCAAGGCAGATTATTTCCAATAACATTCATTTACTAAATTAAAAACATAAATTTATTACAATTTAAACTAATTTTATTTAAAATAAACACACTTTTTATTATAAAAATAATAGTAAATTTGAGGACTAACAGACTCCTAAAGGACAAAACTAAGATTTTCGATAGAGGAACTGATCTCACATCTACAAGAGATAATTCTAAATGCAAATTTATTTTGTTGTTTTGTGATGCTTTAAAAGATTTGTTTTGCAATTTTATATAAGAATCCTATATGTTTTCGCTGCCTAACCATGTAGAATTTCCTAACACTTCCCACGCTTAATTTGTAGATTATTAATTGATCCTATTGGTATGTTTTGGTTTATAGTAGCCAAAATGTATTGCTATGTTAGAAGAGCAACATAAAAGAATTCAGGAAGCAATAACATCAGAGCTTATTCCTTTTGAAGAAAATTTTGAGATGAAGACCTTAAAAGCCATGGGAGCTATGGAAGATGTAGATGTTATGTTTGGATATGGTGCTGAAGTGAACCTATATTCACATGTATAGTTCCCAAGCCATGTATATTGTAACATCCTATTTTCATCATAAATAGGAAATAGATATTAATATATATTTCTTGAAAAATACTTACTATAAGTTAGTTTATTTTATTTTTTTTTGAAATTTTGGTATTTATATTTTTATTATTTGTTTTTTTAAAATAATAATAATAAAAAAATGAAAATATTTCTGAGTGAGAATTTTAAAGTGACTTAATTAATATTCACTAATTAAGAAAATTATATTAAGAATTTTTAATATCCTTATTATTCACCATTTTTATTTTATGTTGTTATATTTTTGTTTTTTTACATATTTAAGATTTAACTCTTATTAGAATTTTAAAATAAAATTTTGAAGGAATTAGACTATGGTTCTTTTGAACTTTTTGATCTACATAATATTTATGATTTTCTGGAATTTTTTGAAAATTTTGAATTATTTTAATAAAATAATAAATTTTAAATAATTTTAAATTCATATAAAGTTGCTTAAAATTAAAAATATTTACAAGAATGTAAAGTTAAATTATAAGAAAATTTTCTAAAATCCATTTCAAGTAGACTTATCTAAAAATTATCGGTTTGAGAAAAATCTTGATTTTTTCTAATCGTTAAAAAATTAGAAACGTATCAATAAATTTTTATTAACAGAAAATTTTAGATTTTTAAAATTTCAGCTTTATATTACTTATTATAAAATTAGTGAGGACTGATATAATATCGCTAAATTTCAAAAAGGACTCATTTTGAATATTTAAAATATACCGAGTGAAGGGTTACTATTTGACTTAATAATTTTGTCGACAGTTACTATGCAAAATACCGTGCATGTATGAAATTTTCAAAAGATGCACAGTAACCAGGAATAAAAAATTCAAAAATGCATAGTACTTTTATATTAAAATAATGGAATGCATAGTAAATTTTTTTCCTATAAATACCGAAGGATTTCTTCTTTGGAATTCACAATTTCAGATTAAGTTTTCTTAATATAGTAGTGCTAGTGAGATAGTGGTGGAAGTGAGAGAGAGAAATAATTTTTTTGGAAGAAGGTTCTGCTAAAATTCTAAGGTACGAATACCTCACTTTTATATTTTTTGGGTTATTTTCATATCGTTTTTAGAAATCTGTTATTATACTGGAAATAATATTATTTTAAGTTACTATTTTACATAGTAACACTATTTCAATAGTAAATTACTATTTCAATAGTAAATTACTATTCAAATAGTAAATTACTATTTACTGTTACTATTTACCTTTACTATTCACGTTTTACTATTTACTATTACTATTCACGATTTACTATTTACCGTTACTATTTACGATTTACTATTTACTATTACTATTCACGTTTTACTATTTACTATTACTATTTACTGTTACTATTCACTATTCACTATTCACTATTTACTATTTAAAATTTACCATTTTTTATTTTAAGTTGTAATCTTAATTTTCATCTTGTAATTATATTAAAATGAAATTGGTATGTTTTAGAACTCGAAGACGAGGCGCGCATGGATTTTCAATAACGAATCGGTATGCAAGAGGTAAGGGGGAGTGAGATAAGAATATAATATGAAAGACATAAGAATAAAGGGAGGAGTCCCCTACTCCTTTTAAATTTAATAATATTATTATTTTAAAGTAATAACTTCTCAACATAAAATTTATAATAAATTTAATATATTGTGTAACTTATTCTGAAATATCTATACATGGATCTGAATTATTATAACTTATACGGACTGGACTAAACCTATGCAAGGACTTGGATTTTTATATCCTATATGGATCGAACTAAACCTATGCAAGGACTTGGACTATTATGACCTGTCTAGACTGAACTATACCTATGCGAAGACTGGATATATGGACTTATATAGACCTGTGCGAGGAATGGACTATAAGGACTCAAAATCAAATCTACTAATTTAAATAACCATTAAAAATTTGAATTATATTTATAAGCAATATTTAGTTGATTTGACTTGATTATAATTAATTATATTTGATTTCGATTAATGATATTATGATTTATAATATTAGACTGTGATTAATAATATGCAATTATGATTGATGATATTTGATTGTGATTGATGAGATTACTATACTTGATTGTGGTTGATGAATGATTGATGACCTTGTGATATGAAGTTTGAGCATATAGCAAGCATGACAGAAAGTTAAAACTCAGTAAGAATTTTCTTACCTTACTCTTTAAATTTTTATTCCAAGAGAAAGTATTTTATAATTATTTTAGTCTTTTATTTCTTCTTAGAAATAATTTTTATTAACTTTATTTTTAATCTCTATAATAAAATTTAGTATTAGAAAGAAGCTATTTTATGAAAATCAGAGGTTGAGATAATTAATTCTTGAATTAAAGAAAATTTTTATAGTTTTAAGTATTCTTAGTTAATGATTTTAAATTATTTTCTTTAGAAATTAGAAGTTTAAAGTAAATTATTTTGGTTTTCCCCAACGAAATAACTAAAGAATATTTTGTGGAGATTTCAAAAACTCAATCTAGTTAAGATTCAAATTGAGAAAGATTATGTAAATATGTGAAGATTTTTAAGAGAAAGCTTTGAGATATTTAAGGCTTGGAAACTCAATTTTGGTAAGATCTGAATTTGAAGACTGTACTAAATTATTTCAGTATAACAGAAGTTCAAAGAAGAACTTATGGAAATGTACAGTTTATTGTGATGATTTTGTGAACCTTTATGGTATTTAATAATTGAGTTTCTAAAAGCCTTAACCAACTAAATATGCGAGTAGTTCATGCATCATGAATCATTAAAGAGAAATGAGATGTGATATTGCCTAGGGACGGATTATAGAAACCGAGGATACATTAGAGGAGGCTTAATTGCGAGCCTTGGGATGAAAGAGTGTGAAAGAGTGCTTCAGGTGACCTGGGGTCGCTCCCTAGTGTCGGGTACTTTCACAATAAAAATTTTCTCAGTCTAACTAGTCTCTAAGTGTTTCCACGCCAGTTGAGCTGTTCATATGCCATGAAGGCATTTATGTTATTATTATCCAGAATTTATGAAACAGTGTAAACTCCTGGTTGGCTCAGTGCAAACTAAAATTTTAAGGGCCCACATGCATAAACTGAATGAGATAGTAGCATAAGCATTACATAACATTCATGTGATTGTGACATTCTATATGGATGGTTATGAAGGAAAATATAAGTGTTAGGTATGTGGAAACCCTATATTCATAATTGATTGTATATGAGATTATGACTGATATTACTATATTAGTTTGTGAAAACCCTTATGCTTATGTCTTATCTGTAATATATTATATTTTGTTTCTCACTCCTTCTTGTTTGAATTTTTGTGTCCAAAATATATGTTATATGATATATAGCTAGCAGTCCAAGATGGAAGGATATGTAATTACAAGAGGATAAAGTGGTCTCATCCTCAATCGATTAGATGAAGAGATATGACAAGAGTAGGATTCAAAAACTCGATGGTTCAAGGACTAGGAAATGTTTGTTCACATTTGTAGTAGAGGTATAGTTTAATTTTATTTTGCCTTATTACAATATCAAGTAGATAATTGTAACAAGGTAAAGGTTAAACTTTGATAAACTCTTTCATTCGGATATAATATCGTAATGATTTATCACTTATGATTTCTATAAATTATTTTGTCATTATGGACAAATATTGAAAGACAATTTTTTTTTTTACTTTCAATATTCAAAGGAAATCAGATGTATATACGTCCTTGTATACACGAGATAAAGAGTGATAAATATGTATATCTTTCTAAAAAGTTTTTTTATCTCGTATATATAAAGGGGTGTTACATATATAATGTTTGCACTTTTAGTAAAATGCTTTATGGTAGCTTGTTATTCTCTATGATTCTTAGGATTTTGAGCTTTTCATGGATAAAAAATGTATTTAGGTAGGATTACAATGTTTTAAATTTTTGGAAGTAATATTATAAGTTGCAGATGGCTGTTATTGAAGGGTCTTAAAATATTTTCTTGTGTTTGGTACTTCTCTCCACACAAAAAAGTTGGCACTAAAAACATTTTCATTGATCTTATAGACAAGACAAAGGCCCCAACCTACACCATTGAGAAGGAAGACAGTAGCAGAGAGACTTCCATTATAAGATTCCATGCAAGGCCACCATATAAAGACATTGTAAGTCTATCCTTGATGAATGATAAAAGGTTTTTAATTTTCCAATTAGTTTACTTATTTCCTTTTGTCTTCTGTGATAAGCTTTCTACATTATAAACAGTTAACAGGAATATTCTCATAAGAAAAGTTTTAAGTGTACATTTGAACGTGGGATTCTGTATGTGTACTCTAATTTTAGATGCCACCGTTACTGTAGATTATTTCAAACAAGGCATTAGTTCACATTCTGTTGAGTTTCTCCTTCTAGAAAGGCTACGTAGCTGTTATTTTTATTAGTAAATTGTATGTCATGGAGCCAGTGTAATATCTCGTGATTTTATATTTAAAAATAATAAATAAATTAGTAAATGAATTTAAATTATAAAAATTTAAGCTGTATGCGACATTTGTGTAATTTCAGAATGGAATAAAAGGAGAAATTGAGGTTTTTACTTGACACGTAGCGTCGGGATGAAATTTTAAACCTGCCACGTAACGACAAGGGGACGTATAGCGCCAACTTCGTGATTAAAATTTAAAGTTCCAGAAACAACAATGTAGAATATAGGGAAAATAGAGTTTTAAGTCGGTTCTCTCTTCTCTCTTTTCATCTGAGCGCTAAGGCATGCTTTTAGGCCAATTTTTGGTTGAATTATGAAATTAAATGCAGATTAGAGGTGGAAAACACAAGTTAAGCACCTGAAATCCTTCAATTTATGGTTTTGGTGGAAGTTTCTTTCTATTACTAGTTTTATTAGAAATTAAAATAAGCTTTGAAATTTAAGATTCTGAAACGGTTAAAGGGTCTTTTAAGGTCCTTAAATGAAGGATTAGGTGATGTAATTAAATTTCGTTTTGCGTAGACTACAAACGGAATACCGGAGGTTTAGTAGAATTAGGAGTTTCTTGAAATAATTGATAGTTTTAGTAAGGGTAAGCTTATGAAGCCCCTAAGAATTGATTTTACGGTATTTCTTAAGTTAAGGTTTTGGTGGCTAATTTCCTAAGACCCTTTCGTAATTTTGTGTATTTAGGGTTTTGGCGCATCGGTGCTCGTGGGAGAATTAAAAAGCATAGGAATTGAGGTAAGGGGAATGTGTAATTTCTTTTTAGATAAAGTTTTATGGAATTTCATGTTGTAAATGAATTGAAAGGAAAATGTTATATATATATATATAGGGGGGAATAGTTCTACATGAAAATGTATGGTTGAAATATGTTAACGATTGTGTACTGAATTTAATATATATATATATATATATATATATCTCAATCATACGTATATGTATATATATATATATGTATATGATGCATTATGAGAAAATGATGATGATTTAAGTGGTTGATTTATAAGTTGAGTTTTGACTTGTAAATTTAAGACTTAGTTTATGATGGTGAACATGAGGAAATATTGATTTGTAATAAGAATGAGGACTATGATGAGTATATTATGCCTAGAATGGTTTATGAAAAAAGAAAATGGTATATTGAGATATATGAGATGTTGATGATATAAAATTTATGCCTGGTGTTGGCTTTGATTATGATTTTCAAAAAAGATGGCTTTTATGCCAGAGATTATATCTTATTGATAATTATATGTTGTATATGCATGATATATGATGTCGATAGTCATTAAGTATGTATTACCCCTTACTTTTGGCTCTTGTGGTCCATGTAGAGATCCAGTTGAGCTACCCAGTGGTCTAGGTAGAGACCTAGTGGTTGAGGTGGGGAGCCGGTGTGTGGCTCGGTGAACTAGGTAGAGTTCACGGGACGTCGGTGTGACTCCCAGCTGGTGGCTGCTCCTTTAGTCTCCGGATACTAGGTGTTATTACATTATGTGACCTAAGAGTCAATGGTGATTGATTTATGATAATAAGATAAATTGATGATAATGATACTTGATGTATGATTCTGAGATTGAATGACGATGATAATTGATTTAGAATATCGTGATTGATTTGTATTGATGATGAATGCTTGTTAATAGCGTAACCGATTTATGTTGATGATGGTGATGGATTTTCTGATATTATATTTGATTAATGATGATGATTGATGTAAGTAATCATAGAGAAATATTGATGTTGATACTAAGTGATATATTAGAGGTATATTGAAATACATATTATTGAGGAAGAATTTAATGATAAAAGAGCATAATGAGAAGTTGTTAAAATAAAGGATCGAAAGACTGACCAGTGAAAGAGGTGTATGTTCCTCCAGGTGATATCATTCTTGTTTCAGTTAATTGTATTATATTTTAATGATAAATACTCACCCTTACAATTATTTTTATAGTGAATGAGGAAGGGACATTGCAGATGTTGTGGAAACTAGTATGAAGCGAGTAGTGGAGCAATGTCAAGATATTTGTATTGATGTGATATGTATATATATATATTTATGATTTATATACATTTATTGATGGATATATATATATATATATGTGTGTGTGTGTGTGTGCATGTAGCTGTATATGTGTGTATGATGTCATGTATGAAAATGTGATATATATGTCATATATACGAGTGAAGTATGATCTGATAGCTCATGGCACTAAGCCATTAGTGTTTATATAGGTGATATATCCAAGTGTGATTGTGTGGAGATTGTGTGTGTTGATATTGATCCATTAGTTAGTTATTCATGCATAATGATCAGGAATTGTTATATAGATATGATTTTGGCGTGAAGTTGTTTAGTAATTAAGTCATGCATTATTGGTAGGAAATATACTATTTGAAATGTTGTATGATTGTGTTAAAATCATGATATGAATGAGTTGGGAACTTTGGATGTTGAATTAATGAGTTTATAAGTGAAATTAAGGAATTGTATAAGTGAAATGGAGATTCGATGGGATTCAGTATTCCCGAAAATACTCAATAGGCCCATAAGGACATTTAGAATTGGTTTGTGTGTTTGTTTGGTGTTTGAATGACTTTGAGGTGAATTGGTGTGTTAGTATGGCTTTAACTTAGTCTAAATGCATTTTTATGCGTAACTCATTACTGGATTAGAATTTTGAAAAACGGACTGCCCAACAGCTCCGAAATGGGGATAATATAGTGCCCATGAAGTTTGGTGATGTTTGGAATTAAAATGGCCAAGATAGGACCCTAGGAAGTTAGTGAAATGACCTAAAATACCATGACAATAACATTGCTACTACTGTCATGTAGGCACGAAATTATGGTCTCACATGTAGCGTTAGGTCCCTGTTTTGTAGAAATGAAGTTTATTGATTGTAAATAGAATCTTGGCACTAAAAATACTATATAGAAGTGGAATTTTCAGGTTTTGAGATCAAAGGTTTTAAATTGAAGATGGATGAAGTATTGCATAATTAAATTTGTGAAAAATTTATTGAGATTTTTATTTAAATGCTTAAAAATAATTGTAAACTAGTGAGAGATTTTACAGCTGGCACTAGAGATAGAATAAAGACAGTTTAGAAAAAAATCAAGAATAAATTTGAAGGTACTTAAGAGTGATAATCTCACTAATTAAATTTGATCTAAATGTAGTTATTATTATTGTTATAATATTTTAAAATGAATTTAAAGAGATAGTATGTTAATGTTGTTTCAGGATTATGTTTTTAATTGATTAAGTGTAGTACTCTTATACAAAATAAGACATAAGGGACTTGAACCCTTCTTTTATTATGAATATGATAATTAATATGAATTTCTAGTAAGGAATGATATTTTGATTATATATAATAAAAATATCATATAAATTAATTAAAAAAATAATTAAAAAATAGGAATCATAAAAGGATAATTTAGTCAGACTATCATTCATCAGTTATTAAATATTGTTATCTCTATATTATTTTGTCTTGTTATTACCAACTTAATTGTATGGTTTTGTATATTTGTTCAAGTTGCTTTATATATTATGGGTGTTTTAAATTTGTAGAGATTCAATCAAAAACCATTCTCTGAAGACAAGATTAAATACATTCAAAAACAATGGGCAAAATATTTACTTGATGTTACAAAAGTCTAGTTTAGATTTATGAGTTGCTTAAATTGTAAATGTTGTCTAGATTGTTAACATTTCTTTTATATATATGAAGATATATATTTTGGTGTCATTTATTTTTGTTTCAATGATATTATGTTTGAATTTATATATTGATTTTAATTGAATATTGATTGATATTAGGCGTTAGCATGTGAGTTCTAGTTTACTTTTTAATTTAAGTAATAGTGCTAGCAAAAGAAAAAAGAAAAAAATACAAAAAAAGGTTTGTTTTTACACTAGTTGTAAAAAACAACTAATGTTAAAAGTAACATTTTTACACTATGCATGAGAAAAAGGACCCATGTAAAATGTCATATTTTACCCCGAGCATGAAAGAGAGGACCAATGTAACTATATCTTGATTAGTTAACTAAAATTACACACTTAAATGGTGATGGGAATATACATTGGCTTGACCAAATGCTTCCTAATAACTTATGCCAGAAGATTATAGCCTTGGCTCATCTAAACTATAAAGGAAAAGAAGACATTCTAGCTTGAGATCTTACTAATGATGAGGAATTTTTCTTTGCCTTGGCTTATAATTTGGTGTCAAATCAAGTTGGGCTATTAAATAATCTTGTTTTTATATTGTTATGGCATTAGCCAAGTCCTCAAAGAGTCCAACACCCATTATGGAGAATAGCCAACAAGGTTCTTCTAACAAATGATAAGAAGCTTAGAAGGCACATTGCCACTAATCCTAAATATCTCATTTGTTCTTTAGTTGTGGAAAGTTTGGAGCATATCTTTTGGTCTTACAAGTTCTAAAAAATTATCTTAAATTCTAAAATTCCCCGACATTCTAGAAACTAGTCTTTTAATGTACCTTTTGATAAGTAGTTATAAGAATTTGAGAAGTAACAATAAGGATAACTTATTCCATTCTTGGAATATCACTTTTGGAGTTTGTTTAGACATGTTTTGGAGGAGAAGGAATGAGTATATTTTTAATCAATGTTGGATTCATGATCAGGTTTTAAGACAATGATTGCATAATCAGGTGGTATCTATCTTTCAAACTCAGGATCTTGACAACTTGATTTTTGAAAGAGCCATAGCATCCTAAACTATAGTTAGTTGGAAACCCCTTTGGGAGGATTGGATCAAAATTAATAATGATAAATCGGTCTCTTAGGATGGCTTAGCTTCTTATGGTGGTGTGTTGAGAGATGAAGATGAAAGATCTATTAGTGTTTTTACTAATAGTTTGAGTACATGTTTTACAATGAGTGAATAATTATAAAGAGTCCTGAAAAGGACTAGCTTGGCTAAGGCTAGAGGATTCAACAAAATTATTGTTGAAGTTGATTGTGCTACTACAATTCAGTTCTTGGTTTCTTGTATTAGTCCTAGATATCTTAGTGTTCATTATTTGGTTGATAACATCCAAGAAAATGCTAGAGATTTGGAGATTATATAGACTCATGTTTTTCATAAGTCTAATAGTGTGGTTAATGGCTTGGCCAAATTTGGAGGAACGATTAATGAAGATGGAATCTTTGATTTTTCTTTTTGTTTTCTTTCTATCTTATTTCTAACTTAGCTAATGTAGGTATCATTAAATAGTTCTTTTTTGTTTGTTTTTTCTTTTGTTTGGTTCTTTAAGACCCTTTTTGTAATTAAAAAAATCAATAAATTACTGGTAAATATTGTTAGTTGAAAATGTTTAGGCTCAGTCTAGTTGTGGAATATGGGTATCTTAAAAGAAAAGAAATATTTAAATTTTGCTATAAATAAGGTATTTTTGTTAGCCATGTTGTTGTAAAATATTATAACATGTTTTGAATCTATTTTTTCTTAATGATCTAAATACTAGTTTAGTTAATTTAATTTAACATGTTCTTTGTCATGGTATTTTAACCTCAAAGTGTAACACCTCCTTATATACACGAGATATATATCTATTCTTCTTGCTTTTAAAATTTTTAGAAAGATATACATATTTATTGTAACAGCCCAATTTTTAAGCAGTAATTAAACAGTGAAAAATTAAAGTTTCTCAAAGAAATAAGAAATGAATCATAGAAAATAGGAAATTTAATACAAGTATATTTTCAGTCTGACTTAAAACGGAAATAAACGAGAATGGAATGTGGAATAGAATAATAAAATAAAATAAAAATCTGCTACAGTGAAATGCTACAGTAAAATGCTACAGTAAAATGCTACAGTAAAATGTTACAGTAACGTCACATGAAAAATGTTGCAGAATGTAGAGAATTCGTGAGAATTCTCCAAATTTCCACCGCCTCATGTCAATTTCAAACTGCTACAGTGATTTGCTACAGTATTTGCTACAGTACCACCATTGAAAGCCTATAAATAGAGCCCTGACCTCCCACATTTCCTCAGACCACAAACCTCACAGATCCTATAACCTTTCATCTCCCTCTTCAAGCTCTCAAAACCTTCATACTTTAATTTTCGTATAAGAAGAAATTACGCAAATTTGAAGATTTGAAGAAATACAAGGGAGTTAGCATAAGGAAAGCTTAACGATCTTCACTTGAGGTAAGAAAGAGGGGATAGGATATTAAATACATAGAAATTAGGTTAGAATTGCTTGTTTAATTGTTTGGAAACTCATTTAGTTAGATTTTAATTTAATTTGAATTAAATTGTAAAAATTGATGGTTTGGAATATGATATTAAACAATTACTATAACATGGAAAATGTGTTTCCATATTCTTTGAAATATGAAATATTATGGAAAATATGTTTTCATATGTTTGAAATATGATATGAATATTATGGGAAATGTGTTTCCGTATGATTGAATTATGATATAAATAATATGGAAAATGTGTTTCCATATTCTTGAGTTATAAATAAAGTATGCTTAATTGATTGTTATAATAATTTTATTGTTAAAATTAGTTATAAAGGAATTTGATAATGTAATGCATTCATGCATCATATGCATTGGCCGTTCAAAGAATCCGCAGAGGGGTTCTTTGAGGGGGTTCCCGGTGGGGGAACGCGCTCTGTTGAGCACAGACCTCTGCGGTGGTTTTATACCACGGCCGTCTTAAGGGCTAAGCAGTGTGTCCTTAAGGGGGGTCCCGCAACACTTGTTATTGATATTATGATATTGTTATCCGATGTTGGTGTTGCATTATGGGGCGCGGTATCGGTTGGATATCCGTAAAAATGTTATTGTTGGAAATCACTGCAGATGTTCCCACCAGAATGGATCCATCATGCATTTTCATTAAAAAGAACAAAATATAATAATATCAGTATAAAACAAAATACTTGTTTGGCATTTGCATCGCATAGCATCCTACTTGTGATTGTGTCACTAATTTCTATTTATTTGATATTTTATCTCACTCTTTCTATTACTTGTGGCAACCCTTTAGTGGTTAACCAGGAGGACATGTGACAAAGTGGATGTTGCTGAATATGGATGAATTATGAAGGTTTTGATGATGATGCTTGCTTGCATGACTACTATTGCTGTATTATGTATATGCTATGTTTTGGTACTTTACGTCTTTATATTTTATAAGATCTAGGTGCCTGTTGTAAAATATAATATGTATAGAACTCTGATATTATGTATAATAATAAGAAGTCAATTATGTAAAGGTTGCGTACTCTGATATTGTATCAGTAACCTCTGGAATCAGGTTGTGAATCTCTTGATAATTACCAGGTGAAGAATAAGTTATCTAAGAGATTTTATATGGTAAGGGTAATTATCTTGAGATTTGCAAGTTGGCTCCAGGGTGTTACATTTATCACTTCCTATCTCGCGTATACAAGGACGTATATACATCTGATTTTCTTTGAATTTTTAAAGTAAAAAGTTTCAAATTATTCAGATTGATAAAATGAACTTTCAGAAAATCATAAGTGATCAAAGATTACAGTATCATATCCAAAGAATAAGGTTTATTAAAGTTTAACCTTTACCTTGAATTACAATCATCCAACTTAATATTGTATTAAGGTAAACTAAAACTAAAGATTTAATACCTCTACTTCGACTGTAACCAACCATTTCCTTATCTTCAAACCATGTGATTTTTAATCCTACTCTTGTCACATCTCTTCTCCTATTTGATTGAGGATGAGAGCAATTTACCCTCTTGTAATTTCATCCTTTCATCTTAAACTGGTAGCTATATATCATATAACATATATTTTGGACACAGAAATTCAAACAAGAAGGAGTGAGAAACAGAATATAATACTTTACAGACAAGACATAAGCATAAGGGTTTTCACAATTAAATATAATAATTTCAATCATAATCATATACATAATCAATTATGAATATAGAGTTTTCATAACTTAACAATTATACTTTCTTTCACAATAACCCACATAGAATGTCACAATCACATGAATGTCATGCAATGTTTTTAATACTACTATCTCATTCATTTTATGCATGTGGACCCTTAAAGTTTTAGTTTGCACTGGGCCAACCAGGAGTTTACACTGTTCCATAATTTTGGATAATAATAACATAAATGCCTTCATGGCATATGAACAGCTCAACTGGCGTGGAAACACTTAGAGATTAGTCAGACTGAGAAAGTTTTTATTGTGAAAGTACCCGACACTAGGGAGCGACCCCAGGTCACCTGAAGCACCCTTTCATACTCTTTCATCCCAAGGCTCGCAATTAAGCCTCTTCTAATGTATCCTCGGTTTCTATAATCCTTTCCCAGACAATATCACATCTCATTTCTCTTTAATGATTCATGATGCATGAACTACTCATATATTTAGTTAGTTAAGACTCTTAGAAACTCAATTATTAAATACTATAAAGGTTCACAAAATCATCTCAATAAACTGTACATTCCCATAAGTTCTTCTTTGAATTTCTGTTATACAAAAATAAATTTAGTACAGTTTCTGAATTCATATCTCACTAAAATTGAGTTTCCAAGTCTTAAATATCTCAAAACTTTCTTTTAAAAAACTTCACATATTTACATAATCTTTCTCAATTTGAATCCTAACTAGATTGAGTTTAGAAATCTCAACTATAACAAAATATCCGTTAGTTATTTCATTGGGGAAAACTAAAATAATATACTTTAAACTTCTGATTACTAAAAGAAAATAATTTTTAGAATCATTAACTAAGAATACTTAAAACTATAAAAATTTTCTTTAATTCAAGAATTAATTATCTTAACCTTTAATTTTCATAAAATAGCTTCTTTCTAATACTAGATTTTATTCTAGAGATTAAAAATAAAGTTAATGAAAATAATTTTTAAGAAGAAATAAAAGACTAAAATAATTATAAAATACTTTCTCTTAAAACTTTAAAGAGTAAGGTAGGAAAATTCTTAGTGAGTTTTAACTTTCCGTCATGCTTGCTATATGCTCAAACTTCATATCACAAGGTCATCAATCATTCATCAACCACAATCAAATATCATCAATCACAAATATTATCAATCATAATTACATATCATCAATCACAGTCTAATATTATAAATCATAATATCATTAATCAAAATTAAATATAGTTAATTATAATTAAGTCAAATCAATTAAATATCACTCATAAATATAATTCAAATTTTAATGGTTATTTAAATTAGTAGAGTTGATTTTGAGTCCTTATAGTTCATTCTTCGCACAGGTCTATATAAGTGCATATATATAGTCCAGTCTTCGCATAGGTATAGTTCAATCCATACAGGTCATAATAGTCCAAGTCCTTGCATAGGTTCAGTCCAGTTCGCATAGGTTATCCAGGTATTTACATAAGTATTCAGATCAAGTTACACAAGATACTCAATTTAAAATTTATTATAAATTTTTTTAAGTTAAATAGTTATTATTTAAAATAATAATATTATTAAATTTTAAAAGAGTAGGTGACTCCTCCCATTATTCTTATGTCTTTTCATATTATATTCCTATCCCACTCTCACTTACCTCTTGTATCTTGGTTCGTTATGGAAAGTCCGTGTGCGCCTCGCCTCCGAGTTCTAAAATATACCAATTTCACTTTAATATAGTTATAAGATAAAAATTAAGATTTCTACTTAAAACAGAAATGGTAAAATTTGAATAGTGAATAGTAAATCATGAATAGTAATAGTAAATAGTAAAATATGAATAATAACGTTAAATAGTAAAATGTGAATAGTAAAGGTAAATAGTAATAGTAAATAGTAATTTACTATTGGCATAGTGATTTACTATTGGAATAGTGATTTACTATTCGTAATAGTGATTTATTATTGACATAGTAATTTACTATTCAAAATAGTAACTTAAAATAATATTATATCTAGTATAATAATAGATTTCTAAAACGATATGAAAATAAACCTAAAAAGTATAAAAGAGAGTTATTCTTACCTTATAATTTTGGCAGAACATCCTTCTAAAAATTTTATTTCTCTCTCTTTCTCCCACCACTATCTCTCTAGCACTACTATATTAAGAAAATTTAATCTGAAATTATAATTTTTCCTTCAGAAATCCTTCGGTATTTATAGCAGAAAAATTCACTATGCATTTGAATATTTTATTATAAAAGTACTGTTCAATTTTTGAAATTTTTGTTTCTGGTTACTGTGCAAGTTTGAAATTTCATTCATGCACAGTGTTTTGTATAGTAAATATCGGCTGAATTATTAAGTCAAATAGTAACCATTCACTCGGTATATTTTAAATATTCATAATCGACCCTTTTCAAAATTTAGTGATATTATATCAGTTCTCACTAATTTTATGATAAGTAATATAAAGTTTAAATTTTAAAAATCTAAAATTTTCTGTTAATAAAAATTTATTGGTACGTTTTCATTTTTTTATGATTGGTAAAAATCAAGATTTTACTCAAACCGGTAATTTTTAGATAAGTCTACTTGAAATGGATTTTAGAAAATTTTCTTATAATTTAACTTCACTTTCTTATAAATGTTTTTAATTTTAAGTAACTTTATATGAATTTAAAATTATTTAAAATATATTATTTTATTAAAGTATTTCAAAATTTTCAAAAAATTCTAGAAAATCATAAATATTATGTAGATCAAAAAGTTCTAAAGAACCATAGTCTAATTCCTTCAAAATTTTATTTTAAGATTCTAATAAGAGTTAAATCATAAATATGTAAAAACATAAACATAAACTAAAAGTTGTGAATAATAAAGATATTCAATATTCTTAATATAATTTCATTAATCAATGAATACTAATTAAGTCATTTTAAAATTCTCATTCATAAATATATTCATTTTATTATTATTATTTTATTTTATTTAAAAAACAAATAATTAAATATAAATACCAAAATTTCATAAAAAATGATAATAATAAACTAACTTATAGTAAGTATTTCTCATGAAAGATATATTAATATCTATTTTCTCTTTGTGTTGAAAATGGGATGTTACACAAAGCATAGAAAAATTCATCCATTAATTTAATAAGAACACAAGTCCTAATGATTTTACAGCAACATGTCTAACAAGAATATCATATTTATAGCAAAATCCATATATCCCATCTAAGCAAATCAAGGCAAAATTAACATATATATCAATTTAACAAGAACACAAACTATAGTATTTTTCTTTACCACAGGCCATACCTCACATCAAGGGAAGGAAAAATGATTGAGCAGTTAGAGTGGAAAGTAATGCTTTTAAAATTTAAGAAAAAGTAAGGTTATACTAGTGTGGTAGTCTATAAGTGAAGTTTCAAGATAGGGTGCGCTTCTTAAATTTAAAAATTAAATAAATAATTAATACTAATTTTGGTGAAGTGGGTAGTTAGAAGCTTATATTTACACATATAAGATCTTACATCGAACCTGACTATAATTAGCTTTTAATTGGTTTGGATCGATTTTGATCCTATTAAAAAAATCAATCTGATTTGTTTGAATATATTTGAATGCTTAGATTAAATAAGTAAATTTGATTCATTATGCATGCCTATTTCGTATTCATTTACTGGAGTGTTTATATCTCTATTTTGAGAAAGATTCGAAGGAAAGATTAATAATAAATTAAACATAGGATAAGATATGGCATACTAGTAAGGTGGTGAGAAATAGATTTTTTTTGCAATAGGAAATTGAAAAAACAACTAGCAAGAATAAAAAGCTAGACATCTAGTGGTGTCCATAAGCAAACTAGACTACAAACATAAATGAATTTAGGAATTAACCCTTAGTGTAGCTAATTCTAAAATCTATCTATTAATAAGAATTTGTATCTCAATCTTTATGGTGGAATAAACAAATATCCTAACCAACAAGTAAAGAAACCACTAAATTGTAGGATATGAAAAATCTCTCCATAGTTTATCTCAAAAATAACATCTTGGAAATGTGAATCCCAAACAAGCCTAAAACCTTAAAGAACTACTTTGAGCTCAGCTAAAAAGCAGGGAACCAACTCCAAACAAGGCAAAGAAACCTATCATCCAAGCTTTAGTGGAATTCCTGAGAACCCCACCACTCTTTATTTGATTTAAATAATGTATCCAATATTTGAATGTGGTATCCAACACTCATCGGTATTAACTTTTAACTATTAGTGTAAGGGAGGAAGTGAGCCTAAAATCGAACAAACAACGTTTTGTTCCCTAACACGAGAGCAATCCCTAAGAATTGTGAACAACATAACTCGGGTCTTAATGATGAGACTCAAAAAACTGGTTGTTCCTCTGTTTCTAACACCACCATAACACCGTTACAACAAAAACTGGTCACCAAAACTTCACAATTAACTCTACCTAATCCTCCAAATTTCCTTGAAACATCCCCATGATACTCGACAAACCTACAATCAACCATACTTGATGAGTGAAAGTGAGACAAGTTAATGTTAATCCAAATTTAAACTCAGGTTTCATGGTAGGCTAAATTGAGTTAGTCACATTAAGTCCTTTTTATTCTTAAAAATAGAGTTTTCTACGTGTTTTAAAGTCTTATATCAAATTTTATTTGTAATTGTTATATAATAAAATTTCTTAATTATTATTTTATTTTAAAATTTTAAAGTCACAAAACTATTGATTAAATTTTTATAATAAACTAATTTTAACATTTTACTCTTATGCTTAACGTGTTCACTATTTATTATGATTTTTACATGCATATGAATTATTATTATTATACTATCCTCATTTATAAATCATTAGGCTTATAAAGTTTCCATTTTATCTTTTTTAATTAAAAATAACAAAATTTTATTGTTTAATTTTTTTAGATATCAAAATCAATCATTTTAAAGGTAGAGGATTAAAACAAAAAATCATCCAAAGTTTGGATAAAAAAAAATTTAACCCAAATTTTAAAACCAAATTTCATAATTACAAAAGATTGTGGTTTATATTTCCGATTAATTTGGTTAAAATTTCATCATCACTCATCCAAACATAAAAATATAATTCCAATATAGCCTAAGAAAAATAATGTGGAAGTTAAAATAATAATGATTAGTAACGGTAGTAAAACGTAAATGGGTGGGTGCAGGGCTTTTTTTGTGAAGTGGTGTAGAACAAGCCCTATGTTTTGGGCTTTAAGTCCTCATATGGACTGCTACGTCTGGGCTTAAAGCCCGAATATATAAGACAGCCCTTTCTGTAATTCCTAATTAACTGTTATGGTGAAATTTATAGACATGGTTCGAATTGAACCATGTGTTTAATGGCTGTTACTTATTACTTGACTGAAGATCCAAAATCCAAGCCACCAAATGCTGAGTCCTCCACTACAATTTGCTCTTCCATTAAAATGTCAATTTTTTTTCACGTTTCTTCATACCCTTTTAATATGCAAAATGATTAACCATTCCTCTTTGTCATAATTTCCCCCTCTTTATGCCTGTTGGAGAATGAGTGGTGCAATAAACATGCAACACAATTTGCTACTATTGCCACTACTAGTGTTGTGTCTTTATTCTTTACCCCTTCATGGATCTGATCAACATGAAAGAAAGGTATACTTATTCGGGGCGTTCCACCTACCCAAATTACCAGGGTGAATAATATTTGTGTTATAACACCATCAAATTTATGATTTTTTCTATTGCCCTTTTCTCAATTGATTTCAATTCTGTGTTACAGCCATATATTGTATACATGGGAGAATTACCAATGGCAAAAACCTATGCCGTGGAAAACCACCACCACGACTTGCTGGCGGCTACAATTGGAGAGTAATGATCTCAATTCTCAAATTTAAATGCATTTGATTATAATTCTAGAAAACGAGCCTTGCGTAGTTTCTTTATTATGCTTCATTAATTAATTAGCATTTTTTTGTGATTAATGAGTGCAACTTGTCTATTGTATCACCAGATACAGTAGTACCTACTACATTGGTTATTTTAATAAACTGATATAATAAGTGTTACAACACTAAACAACAAATACTAATTAATGAGTACGTAGTAGCACCTATTACATCAGTTAATTTAACAAACCGGTATAGTAGGTGTTACGACACTAAATGACGACGCTGCACCATTTTACCGCATGTGATTATAATTTATAATGGATTTCTTTGTTGTTACTACAGCACGTATTTAGCCAAAGAGTCCAAAATACATAGCTATGGAAAGACCTTCAACGGATTTGTGGCACTACTTTTGCCACATGAGGCACAGAAACTACGAGGTACTCTCTCATTTACATTTTATAAGTTCCTAAAATAAATAAAAAAATAATGTTATTTTTTATGAATTCTTATAAAAAAATTAAAAGTATTTATTATATATTTTTATAATTAACTTAAGAATTAATATTTTAAATTTATATAATCAATTAATGATCTATCTATATAAGGACACAAATTTTGTTTTGATAAATTTACTTTTTTTTATTTAGAGGAGGACAATGTGGTATCTGTGTTTCCAAATACACAACTGGAACTACACACAACAAGGTCGTGGGATTTTCTAGGAATGCCACTAACGGTGAAGAGAAACCACAAGATTGAAAGTCAACTAATTGTTGGCGTGTTAGATACAGGTACGAAGAAAACATTTATTTATGTTGTATATATAATAATTAGTAACAGTAAAAAGGGATTATAAATTCTGATTTTATTAAAACAGGTATATGGGTGGATTGTCCAAGTTTCAATGATGAGGGGTATGGACCTCCCCCACGGAGATGGAAGGGCAAATGTGTAAAGGGGGCCAACTTCACTGGCTGTAACAAGTATTTTTCTATGCTCCACTCATATTTGTCCAAGCATTTAAGGGGTGTTTAGTTTTTTGTTGAGATTAAACAAAGTTTTAATTATGTTAAAAAATACAAAGAATCAATATAATTCTTTAAATTTTTTTATTTTTATAATTATGTTTCTTTAACTGCATGCCAAACACACATTGATGCAGAAACAATAACTTTTCTGATAAATAACCAAAAAAAGTGAAACAATATTCGTGTTCCATTTGATTAAATTATATTGTTATTTTCTCAACTAATCAGAATTTTCCTATTTAGTTTCCTATTTTTACAAATTTGTTTTTAGTCATAAAAAATTCATCTCTATATAGTCTTTCCATTAGGCCTTTGATTGTTTCAATAATATAAGTATTAAATTAAAAACATTATATATATAATATTGAAAATAACATTATATAAGTATTAAATTAAAAAATACAACAAAATAGAAAATAGAAAAATTATAATATTTTAAGAGAAAAATGCATAATTTATTGCATAAAATATTAAAATATTTCTTAGTGTGTGTTAATCTTTATTGGGGCTGACTATAATTAACATAGAAACATATATGTGTATAATTCTATCTTTTAATCAAAACATATTAAAATGTGAGCTTGGATTTTTTATTGTTCTTATGTACAAATGAATAATGATTCAGTAAGTGACATTGAGATAAATGATTGAATTTGAAGTACAGTGAAAGTAGTCAATCAAAAATGTCATACAGAAGAACGTCTCAAGCTAAATCTTAAAAAACTACACATTTGAAAACATTTTCATTGATTATTTCAAATTCTGCCTTAATTATTAACATTACTATCTTTCTAACAAAGTAAATAGATTATAATTAAAATTAACACCAACCAACAATATAGGTATTTACTTATATTTAAAGAGTTATAAATTCTTAAAAAAATCATAAGATACTTTTGTCAAACAAACACGTAATAGCAGGTTGAAAACCCAAAAAAAAACTTATTACACATAGCCAACATTTATCATATTTGCATGCAAGGTTGATCATTTGATATGATGATGGTATAAATGGCAGCAAGGTGATAGGAGCAAAGTACTTCAACCTAGGCCAAAACTATCCAATAAATGACGACCTTAGTCCGGTAGACGACATGGGCCACGGCACTCACACGGCGTCGACGGTGGCCGGCGCGACGGTGAAGGGTGCAAGCCTGTACGGCATTGGGAAAGGCACAGCGAGGGGTGGGGTCCCATCAGCAAGAATCGCCATATACAAGGTTTGTTGGACGAGTGGGTGCAGTGACATGGACATGCTCGCTGGCTTCGACGAGGCCATCGCTGATGGAGTCAACTTCATCTCTGTTTCCATTGGAGGACCCTCTCGTGACTTCTTCACTGACCCAATTGCTATTGGAGCTTTTCATGCCATGCGGAGAGGGATTCTCACTTCTTGCTCTGCTGGTAATGGTGGCCCTCGCCCTTTGTCTGTTGAGAACGTTGCTCCTTGGATTTTGACAGCGGCTGCTTCCAACCTTGATCGCGAGTTTACTACACTCGTTTCTTTTGGTGATGGAAACAACATTACAGTAAGTTAAGTCAACTAGTTTTCTTTCATTCTCAATTTTGGTTTAAGGCTAGATCACTTGGAAAGAGACTATCATGTGGAATCAAGTTCAGGTAGGTATGAAAAGTTTTTGTCATAATAATTATGACCGACTCCAATCTGATATACCAAACTTTAAGCAAGTGTTTGTTTCAGTAAATGTGGAAACCACACTTTACTTATGCTAGTGATTGAAAGTTGCAATAGCTCTTTGCACAATTACAAAAATGTTAGGCTTATTTGATTCTGTTGGCACTTGGCAGGGGCTATCCATTAATACCTTTTCACCCAAGAAAAAGATGTATCCATTGATTGATGGAATCCTTGCTTCGAACCATAGTAAATACATTTATGGAAGTGCCAGGTATTGTTTGTTATTGTTTTATTTGACCTTGATGTGATTACAAAATTTTAATTCTTGAAGAGATTATAATCAAGTTGAGAAAATTGCTACTTATGGTGCAGTAGTTGTGATTATGGGACTTTGAGCAAGGACAAGGTGAAGGGGAAGATAGTGTACTGTGCTGGGGGGACAGGCAGTCAGGACTTGACCATCAAAGACTTAGGGGGAGCGGGGACCATCATAGGCGTTGAAGATGGGATAGATGCCTCCTACGCCACGGTTATTCCAGGGACCTTTGTTGATGTCACTACTGATGGCAGAACCATTGATCTCTACATCAATTCAACAAAGTACTTTTTTTTATTTCTTTACATCACCATGTCCAAAAGGGTATTGTTAACTGTTATAACTTTTTCAAGTTAATTAACCAAAAGGAACTTTCAGGAATGCTAAAGCTGTTATATACAAGACAACAACTAAAAGAATCCCTGCTCTAAATCTTGCTTCTTTTTCATCCAGAGGTCCTCAACTTATCACCCCAAATATCCTCAAGGTGATCTCTCATTCTCTGTGTGTCTTTCTCTCTCACTCCCTTTTGTTCCATACTTCAATTTGGTTTGGCTTCTAAATTTCTACATTCTGTGTGAAGCCTGACCTGGTTGCCCCAGGAGTGGACATACTAGCTGCTTATTCCAAACTGGCAACACTAACAGGGTACAAGGAAGACACACGTTACGATGTATTTAACATAATATCAGGAACATCTATGGCATGCCCACATGTCACTGCAGCTGCTGCATATGTCAAAACCTTCCACCCTGACTGGAGTCCCGCTGCGATTAAATCTGCCCTTATGACCACTGGTGAGACAAATTTTAGTTTTTTAGAATAGCAAGTGGATAAATTTTCATTTCCATATCTAACATTTTCTCTCTCTATAATTCAGCCACTCCCATCAAAATCAGTGACAATCTCACAGAGCTGGGAACTGGGTCAGGACAGATTAATCCTGTGAGTGCGTTGCACCCTGGTTTGCTCTATGACATTACAGAGAACTCCTACATTGCCTTCCTATGTAAGCAAGGTTTCAACAGCTCAAGCATTGGTTTACTAATAAGCAACAAAAGATTCACTTGCGCAAGCATTAAGCCCACGCCAGGCACAGATGGAATCAACTACCCTAGCATGCATATCCAGCTTTTGAGTCCCAGTTCTAATATTTCTGCAGTTTTTCATCGAACTGTCACTAATGTAGGATATGGAAATTCAACGTACAAGGCTAAAGTAACGGCACCCAAGGGTCTTTCCGTGAAGGTCATCCCACATACATTGAATTTTAGTCAGTTACACCAAAAACAACCATTCAAGGTTGTCCTGAAGGGGCCACCAATGGATACTGACACAATATTATTATCTGCATCACTTGAATGGAGTGATTCTAGACATAGTGTCAGAAGTCCAATACTGATCTTTAAGCAAGTGCCAGTATATTGAACCCGAGCCTATAGTGAAAACCTAACCTAGGAAATTTGAGTTTAAGAGAGTTTATTGAGGACACGGGAAAAAGTTCAGTTTTGTTTTTGTTTCTTTTTACAATGTACATTTTAGTTAGTTATTTGCTTTAAACTTAATGAAGAAAAAAATTAGCAGCATGATTGATGAAGTTCTTCAGTGCTGATGACCACCATAACCTCGTGCATTGCCTGGATATACGAGAGAGGGACAGCAGAAAGATGCTGCAATTATCAACCTACCATTCACCTCACCCTAAATTTTCCGATTAAGATCAACATATCTTAACAGTCAATCATAAGATATTAAGGATAACAGATGTAATGGGATCCACACACACACGGTGCTAAGGAATTTGTGCGCCTACTAAGGATAGCATCGTCCACAAAGTTTCTGGATAAATTGCTCAAATATTAAAAATTGAAGAATCCAGATAATAACAACTATGAATAAAAAAAATTGTCGGCTTCACCACTTTACCAAGTTCCTCCCCATCCCTTTCTCTTCCCCGGGAGGAAAGAAGATCCGGTAGTAGGAAGTAAATAAAAGAGAAAACAAGCAAGATGTTTGAAGAAAATCTTAAACCTTTAACTATGTCAGTCCTATACATGATTTGGATTGGAGTGGACTTCGGTTCTTTTCTTTCCATTGCCCTCTATGTTGTATATTTAACTTGTACTCGGTACTTTCCAGTAACTTACTTTTTCATCAAGCCATAAGCAGGTGCAAAAGCTCTTAATGAAATGAACTTTTGTTCCCCTTGGGACTTGATAGCATGTTGAGAAATCAACAGTGCATCCGGGATTGGCGGTTATGGACGACACTTTTCTGCTTTGTTAGTTCCTTTCTCCTCTTTCTTGCTTCTGCCGCAGCAGCAACATCTGCTGGACTTTTACCATGGCCTATGAACTGTTCTCGTCTAATGTGACCTTCTGTTCTCTTTGCACGTCCATCCAAAGTGAATCCATGAGCAGCGCAACCAGGGTCATTAATAGGTCTGGCCTCTGTCCAGCTAGAAGCTTCTGTTCTAAATTTGACAGGTAGAGCTGCTTGAAAATCCACATTTGCCGCTGTATTCAAAGATGAACCAGAACTACACTGTTGACCTAGAGTAAGTTTATCTTGTTTATCTCTTAGGCTACCTGAAGGTGATGACGGTCCATTTCCAAATTCATGAAGAGGGAATACCCAAGGACATGGAAACATGTACACTGGATTTTGTGTTCTATTATCATTTATAAGGTTATTTTGCTTGTGATATGATTCAGGCTCAGAAAAACATGGCACAATAGCGTTGGATGGAATGGCAAAGGAATTAAATGGTGTATGCTGTAATTGAACTGGATTAGAAGATTGAAGGAAGGAAGGCCAGAATATCTGTGTAACGGGAAAATGGTTGTAAAGGAACCATGGACTGTTACCAGACAAAGGTGTTACCTCAGCCACGGATGATTGAGGCACAACAGGAGTTTTCTCCACTTCAGTGTTTATTGACTTGGCTATCTGCAAATGGAAGCAAATGTCAATTTTCCTGTATTGATATACTTCCTTTGCAAACAAGACTTATACTATTAAGGACTTCGAAACGGTAAAACATCTTTTTTTTGGTATCAAACCACATCAAAACATCTTACTTGTGCCTTTAAATGTTTATTTGTAGTCTCCAAAGACTGATACTCTTTCAAAGCCAACTCCTTCTCCTTTTCACCATGAAAGTCACAAAATATGGAAGATTGAATAATTAGATGAAAGTCAAAGAGGATAAATAAATTGAGGAATAACAATATCTTAATAGATGCTCTGCAGTACAAATAAGTACAGAAGAATAAAAAGGAAGTAGAAAAGGAAGACATAAAAGGTGGCTTAATAGGAAGTACCAAATAAGAATACTACCAACCCTACCTTCTTTAGGTTCTCATTCTCCAGTACCAAAGTGGTAGCTTTTCTGGTTAACTCCTCACACAGAGCCTGAGACAATTTAAATAAAAGACGAAACTTTTTAACATTTCTATGAGATATATCAGCCAGAACAAATAGACAGTTCAAAAAGAGACTTTATATTCTTTCCTGAAAGTTCGTTCTAATAATCAGCTTTATTTTAAATTTACTCATTCGCATAATAGTATGGGATTGAAATCTGAAGTGACCTCAATATATACATTCATGATACAACTGTAGACTTGAGAGATTTTGGGCCTGCAAAAATGCATCTTTATACTTAATAATATAGAAATGGCACTCCTAGATCTTGCCAATAAAAAAGATAGTTTTAATATCTTCTTGGCATGATTCGTATTTACATAATTAGTACAAAAAAATTTAGAGTGCCATCTATAGCCAGAGGAGCTATCAATTATGGTAAATATTAAGCGTTTTTTTAAAGGAATAAGAGACTACCAAAAGCACTGCATATATTCTAAAATGGACATTGCAATATACAGACATTACTTGCACTTACATTAGATTTGTCAACTTCTATATTTTGGAACACAGGAGACGCGTCAAGTTATTAAAAACTAAATTTCTATTCTGGCTGTCTTACAATCAATACAATCATAATAGGACATGTTACCGACTTACCGTTATCATGCACTATGAAAAGTGCATGCTTAACACATTAGCCGTCATGCAGAACACGCCAAACACGTCCTAGGTGTGTGTTTTGATTAGATTTTGGGTAACATAAGCATGTTACCCTGGTTAGGTTACTTCATAATTTTGAAATTGTCGTTAGCTCTTTATAAAATTGTCGTTAGCTCTTTATAAAATTGTCGTTTCTTTAAATTTTTTAAGTATTTGATATGAGTACAATATAGGTACATCATCAACTTTGAAGTATCTATATATGAATTGATTAACCTATGTAAATACCTGCCTACGGCGAATTGTCTGCCTAGCTGACTCTCTATTTGCCAGTATCCGGCGGATCCTCCTTGCTTCTTTTTCTTCCTGAGCAGAGTACCATGTAAATTACAAGTATCTACTATATCCAGAATTCACAAATTTCACATTCTCTTATACCTCATTTAAATTACGCCTTGACTTGCTGCATCGAGCTAAAGAGTAACTTGTTGTCTTGCGTAATAAATCAGCATCCTGCTCCACCTCCATGTGTCTTGAGCAGTCATCCTGCTGAATTCTTTCTGTTTCCACGGAGGTAGTAGTGGATACTTTTTGATCTAGCTGCTGACCTGCAATAGCTTGGCCCTGCCATAAATTAAACCATTTCTAAATTCCTGCATAAAATGTTACAGAATGGTAATATTCTCTAAATTATTGGACGTGAGCTTGGCAAATTAATTGATTGATCCAATTTTATACCAAGGCAGAAATAAATCAAAAGATTTTACCATATTAACTGAGGTTTAAATTTTTTTCTCCAGAAAATGCAGGGACATAAATGTTAATGAAAAAACCAAAAGAAAGTGAAGTATACTCAGGCACAGTAGATGACTATTCTCTCAGCAAGGTCACACACTATGCACTCTGAATATTACCAGATTACAAAAAATGGAAAAAATTCACATAAGAGTTTATATCTAACTTATGAAAGTAGTTTATAATTCTCATGAACTGTTTTTAACTTCAATAAGTTTAATGGTGCATCATTACATCTTATCAAAATAAACATTTTTTAGCTTATTCCACTAAATTTCAAAGTCGAATTTATAGCATAAGACCTCATATAAAAAGAACTTATGCAATAAGTACTTGATTATTGAGCTGTATACCAATCACCAAACACAATTCTTAATTATTAATTTTTTTTTGTTAATCACAGGGTGACACAATCCTATTAGGAACTTCATCACAGTTAAACCCTCCGGGAAAATGTGTTTAATGTGATCAAAGATGAGACTTTTCCTACCATCTTAGTATCCGTTCATTCTTTGTTAAGTTTTATTCATAGGTACTAGCATTACATAAAGTTGTTATTGCGGGTACAAAATAATTGCATATCACGTAATAAACTACATTCTCTTTCTCCTTTTTATTTTTTTACATGTTATTTATAGTGGCTTAGAAATTAGAATCAGTTAACGAAACAAACTTACCAAACTTAACCAGTCATGTGAAATGGCACAAAATGTAGGACTATCTTTCTTTGTTTCCCAAAAAAGGATACGAAAAATGCAACATCACACACTAAAATAGAACGACACCAGCCTCTACTGCTAGGCGGAAGAATCATTTTTGGTCAATAGTGGAAAAAATAATCTTATATAATTTGACGCTTTCGAAATTGAAATAGTTAAAGAAATTATTTGACTGGATTCTTCCCCAACCCCACCGATATTAAAATATATATCCACATACTGTTTATGCGTAATTTGCACTCGTGTTGTTATAAAATCATAATTCAATTAATTATAATTCAACAGTACAAATATTTTTTTTTTCTCGGTGTGATGAAATTGAGGGATTAGTAATTAAAAGAGGAATAGTTAAAAGAAAACTACCCCAAGCGGAATAGGAGAGTGAGAAAGATCCGAGGGAGAGTCGCGCGTGAAACTTGGGTGAGTGGTCCATTCATCGGCGGAGTGAGAGTCGCGCATTGCGAGATTGGCAAGAGTCTCCGCCGCTTCAATGTCCTCGGCGGGGACGATGCGATCCACGCGGTGGTCGGGGGAAGAGGTGGATGCATGGTAGCGTTTGTGTGATTCGGCATCCATCGTCATCGTGACGTTCATACTAGAGAGTAGAAGAGACAATAGGATAGAGATTAGAGAGAGAGAGAGTTGTCGTTGTTATGGTAACGGTGGGAAAAGGAAGGAACCGAACAGAAAAAGGGGAAGAGAAGAGGAGAGGGTAATGAGATCACTCAGTGGTTAGCAGAAGCAGAACACAGACTGTAGATGAATGCCACGTGTCATGCCAGATCACAAGTGGACATCTTCGATAATAAGCACCCATGTATCTTTGCTTGCCACGTTTCCCCAATTTGACCACGTAGGCTGTTTGCCGCACTTCAAAAGTCGGCCCCTTTTTATTATTCTTCTTTAATTCTTTATTTATTTAATCAACCAAATCAAATCCATGTATCTTTTCAACTTAAATTATTGTTTTGGTTTAAGTAAATTTTAAGTTACATTCTTGTTTCTTTAATCATTTAGATTCTCATCTATGTTTAAATGTTTTAGTTAGCTTTTCACCAATTTTGTTAAGATAGTAATGACATTGTAAAAGGTTGTCACATGTGTTAGATATTATTTTAATATAGTGATTTCACATATTAAATATTCATTAGTTAATATATAGATTAAAAATTGAAAAAATTTTGTGACTAGAAAATGGACATGTCATAAGCAACATTTGATATATGTCATAGTCACGTTTATAGAATCAATGACACATCAAATTTTCATTAATGAAATTAGTAAAAAGTAGATGAAAATGACATGAATGAAACATTTTAAAAAGATAAAAAAAAATATAATTAACTAAAAAAAGTTAAAGATCTAACTTACAATTTACTAAGGGGCTTTTAACCAATATTTTTTATTAACCAATTCTCACATAATTGAAAGGTAACGAAATCTTTTAAAAATACTACCCATGGATTGAAATTACCATAAATAAAAATTATTTTGATAATTAATACATTATAAAATAGAAGGATTTTATTTCAATTATAAAGGGATGATTTGTCCTATGAAGGACAAGTTTAAATGAGGTATCGTTTGGTTGGAGGAAATTTATTTTACTAGGAACTATGGAAATAAATTCCTTGTCCAACCAAGCACTTGTTTGTTTCATTGTTTAGCGACATTGGCCGATTGTTGTTGATGATTTTGATAAAAATTTGTACAGTGTTGTTGATGTTAAGTTTTGATAAACTCTGGTTAATGATAAAAAAGAAAGGTATAATTGTCAAAATTAACTCCAACATAAAATATTTATTTATATCTAAATAATTGAAGAGAAAACATTTCTTTCCATTTTTTTAAATTACACCCATTCAAGAACAAATAATTTATTCCTTATTTCTACTTTATTGCTTTCCATTCATTTTTTACACTCTATTTCCCTTTCATTTCAACCAAACAAATCGTAATATTACTAGCTTTCAATTGTCAAGTAGAATATATCATTAGTTAAAAAAACCATACATATTCTTTTAAAGGTAATTAATGTGTTTTTTTATTGAAATGTATCACATTTAAAACAACAACTTGAACATGGTATCTTAAATTTATTTGCCTATTTAGAGTTCTTTTATGTTGTATATTTAATGAATGCTCAATGTGTGATGCCTTAATTTAATGTGCAACTCGATTATGATAATCTACCATAATTTATAAAATGAGTGAAATAATAAGAAATGTAATACAATCTAGTGTAACATTTTATTTAGGACCGCTAAAAAAACACTAAAGTTGCATCAAGGCCCAGTGAGATCCAAGGCCTAAAGGGTTAGTTAATTTCTTTCTCACAAACCTTGAAAGTCTCAATCCATAATGGAGGTAGTGTTAGTGATATGATAGTGATGATGGTAATGACAATAATAATGATAGTGGTGATAAAGGATTTAAAGTTTATAAAGCTAAAAGTAAAATAAAAATATTTTTTATTTTTAAATATGACTAAAAATTATTTTGAATACAACAAAATAAAAATGAGGTTAAAATATATGAAAATGAGATCATTGATGATTTATTTGAATACAACAAAAATATATGAAAATGAGGTTAAAATTAATAATTTGAAATTCATCTATTTTAAACTTGATCTGTCCTGAACCGGGGTCTAGAGATCCGGAGTCAAGTCAATCACAAATAGTATGTAAATACTGTATAGAAGACCGGATGTATGTGTATCCGGTATAAATATCCGTTGTCCTTGCGTGAGGAGAGCGGATTGGGCGTTCTGGAGATCCTTCACACCGACCTAACGCGTTGATGTGGGCGAATGGTGGTGTCACCTGCAAAGATTCTCCGACACTCAAGTCAGTGATAATATTCCAAGTAAGGAATGTATTTCAGAGAGTAATCGTTTTTAGATTAAGTTCAGAATCCCCCCTTCATTGATGAAGAGAGTTCATATACCTGATTGGCTCGTTTTACGAGGACTCGTTAGTGGGGAACCACTAACTTCCATTAGCATTATTTTATTGCGCACTTACCAGCATGATTGGGTCAAGTGGCTATTTTATATTGAGCATGGAGAGTATAGACTAGGATTAGGGAACAAGTTGACCATCCCCGTGAGCAGAATTTGGCTTGTAGTGCTGGGTATTATTGATCGGTCCCTGTAGCAATGATTCTTGTCTTTTGCATAGTGACGTGTGTGTTATCCGGTGTCATGGTGTTATCCTGAACAACCGGTATAGGGAGAGCGCCTGATACGGAATTATAGTCCGGATGTATACCGATGACACCGGTTACACGTTGATGTCTTGACAAAGACGTTGAAATATGTCTTGCAGATCGGATACCGGTATTGAGACCGGATCATATGTCCCCTAGCTTATGTGAGGGACTGAGTGGTTGTTCACATAAGCTACTCAACCTGCGAGAGGTCTGAATATCGGTAAGCTTACGCGTATAACAGTTCCTTAGCATTTGTTATTGATCTGTCCTGAACCGGGGTCTAGAGATCCGGAGTCAAGTCAATCACAAATAGTATGTAAATACTGTATAGAAGACCGGATGTATATATATCCAGTATAAATATCCGTTGTCCTTGCGTGAGGAGAGCGGATTGGGCGTTCTGGAGATCCTTCACACCGACCTAACACGTTGATGTGGGCGAATGGTGGTGTCACCTGCAAAGATTCTCCGACGCTCAAGTCAGTGATATATTCCCAGTAAGGAATGTATTTTAGAGAGTAATTGTTTATAGATTAAGTTCAGAATCCCCCCTTCATTGATGAAGAGAGTTCATATACCTGATTGGCTCGTTTTACGAGGACTCGTTAGTGGGGAACCACTTTAGTGGGGAACCACTAACTTCCATTAGCATTATTTTATTGCGCACTTACCAGCATGATTGGGTCAAGTGGCTATTTTATATTGAGCATGGAGAGTATAGACTAGGATTAGGGAACAAGTTGACCATCCCCGTGAGCAGAATTTGGCTTGTAGTGCTGGGGATTATTGATCGGTCCCTGTAGCAAAGATTCTTGTCTTTTGCATAGTGACGTGTGTGTTATCCGGTGTCATGGTGTTATCCTGAACAACCGGTATAGGGAGAGCGCCTGATACGGAATTACAGTCCGGATGTATACCGGTGACACCGGTTACACGTTGATTTCTTGACAAAGACGTTGAAATATGTCTTGCAGATCGGATACCGGTATTGAGACCAGATCATATGTCCCCTAGCTTATGTGAGGGACTGAGTGGTTGTTCACATAAGCTACTCAACCTGCGAGAGGTCTGAATATCGGTAAGCTTACGCGTATAACAGTTCCTTAGCATTTGTTATTATATTGCAAAGAACCGTTCTTAGATTAAAAGATCCGATGTAGTGATGTTATCACAACGGATTCACACAAAGATTCACTGTATGAGAATTTTAAGAGTTTATTGGAATTGAAGGCTCTTGAAGTTCGCGTAATGGCTGTAAAGCGTGAATTGCGTCGCATGATTAGACATTAAATGCTTTTAACCACGTGGGCGAGCAATTATTGCGTCTGAGATAGAAATCTCAATAACCGTCGTTTAGGGCTTAATGGGCCTACATTTTTCGAAACTTTTGGGCCTAGTAGATAGGCCCTTCGTCGAATGGATATTGTTTTGGCGCCCATGAATTTGGAACGGTTGTGTCGTTTCACTTGTGAACTAATGCGTTTAGTTGAGAGCGTCACAACTTCAAGAGGTGGTAACTGAGCCTTTTTATTTCCTATAAAAGAAACACTTAATGGATTCTGGATTCCACTTGTTTATGATTTTTTAGCAACATTCTGCAAAAATATCGCAAGGAAGTTCGTCGCTTGCTCTACGAGACTTTTTTCAGTCCTCATCTTCATCATCTTCATCTGAGGTAACTATTTCTCTTTCCCCCGTTATTCTCGTCTCGTTTTGGTCTGCTATTTTTGCTTGAAGAGAATGTGCTTTATTTAGGGGAGATTAATTTCTCGCAACCCTAACAGTCATGGGGGAAGAATCCTTGTGATTCTTCCTAGGGCTGAGTTATGTCGCTCAGAAAGGGGATCTTACTCACTGTGGAAAGTGACTTTTCCCTTCTCAGAGTCGTCCTCTGATTGTAGTCGCTTTAAAAAATGAAGTGAGTAATGGTTATCACCTTTCTGACGATATGATCTTTTATCGTAGATTAAAGAGTTCGGTCTAGGCGATTCAGATGGCTGTTGGAGAAGGGACTTCCGGAGATAATACCATTCTGAAGACAACAGAAGGTCTTTACAGCATTGCTGTTTCTAGGTTGAATTGGGAAGAACTTCAGGCTAAATGGCCTTTCTGTTGGGTAGCTAGTGAGTTTAAGAACTTGGCTTCCCATCATGCAAACGAGGATGGACCCCGAATTCAACCAAGGTTCACGCTTCATGCAGAAGAAGAAATAAAGAAGTGGTTTAGGGTATTTGCACCACTTCCTACAGAGCGGATATGCCATGCCGTACCCAATGACCGTTCCGTATACATGCATGACTTCATATTTCATTACTTGGGAGTCCGTTTCCCTTTATCCGAGCTTCAGATGGGTGTGCTGAGGTTTTTAAACTGTGCACCCTCTCAACTTCATCCCAATGGTTGGGGCCTCATCCGTGCTCTGGAGGTCTTGGGTGATCATTTCAACTTCACGCCTACTGTAGCGATGTTATTTTATTACACTCAGGTAGTTCGGAGGGCGAACAAGCAGGGCGGTGTTGGTTTAGTGACACTCCGGACCTTATGTTCCTTTGTGAACTTTGAATCCTACACCGATTCAGCTAAAGTTGATGGAAAATCATTCAAATCTTACTTTACCCGGATATCTGTTAGGAAGAAGAAACCTGTCTTTTGGAGGGATGAAGAGGGTCTTAATAAATTTCCTCTGAGCTGGACCCATAAGCATTTTCTTTTAAACTCCCAAGCATATTATGTTGATCAATCCGAGCTATCCTCTGAATCGTCGAAAGTGTTGTTCGCACTTGAAGCGCACACTACACGCTCTAAAGTATTTTCGTGTAGGCGTCTTTTAAGTAGTTCAAGCGGAGTCCGGGATGAATATCTACGTAATTCTTGTTTTATTCTCTTTTTCTCCTTTGTCAAATGTATCGAGTATTTCGTGGTTGTTAATATCTTGTGTTTGTGCATGCAGGTGAGATAGAACAAGAATCTCCGGAGATGAATAAGTTAAAGGGATTTAAAGCGGCAGGTAAATCCATATCCCACGAAAATGAAATTCAGGCCAAGCCCTCCGCAAAGGATCGTCCTGAATTGATCATCCTGACTTCAGATGTTGAAGGGGAGATTCCGCTGGTGGAGGGCGGTTCAACCGGTGTTGGCGCAGCTACGGGTCAGCCCCCAATAACTGAGAGGAGGAGAAAAATCAAGAATGATTCTTTCGGGGGTCCGTCGAAGAAACGTAAAACTCCAGAAGGTAAGGCTGTAGAAACCTCAGATGCAGCTGATGTTTCCTCCGGACTCCATAAGGGGATTGTTGCCGGGGTTCCTAGGCCTAATCCGATCTCCTACCCAACAACTTCATTCCTTACCCCCTTCCTCTCATATCGGGGAGCAACCCCAGCGATTCTTCCTCAACCGATGTATGAACTCCGGCCCACGCTTAACACTAAAGAAATCAAGGAAGCGTGTGAGGCTGGAAAATGGCAGTTAGCAGAACTGACTGGAATGTTTCACTCGTTCAGTTTGTTAGCTAACAATGTTGATAAGGTTGATGAGCTGAGTGATAAATTAGAACAGCTCAACCTCTCATTAGGGAAGGATAAAGCCACTATAAAATTAATGGAAGACCGTCTTGCCAAGTCTAAAGAGTTCGGGGATATTATGAACAGAGAGAACCTTAAGCTTAAAGGTATTCTTAAAGACTTGGAAGATAAATTGGCAGAGAGGGAGGAAACGCTTAACAAATCAAAGGAAGAACTCCGTAGCAGCCAGGCTAAGCAGGTTGAGCTCAAGGATAAGAGCAAAGTTGCTGCTGAGGAGTGGTCCCGAAAGGAGAAGTGGCTCCTTCTTGAGATCGAGGGACTGAAGGCTGGGAGAACGGAATCTGGAGGATCAAGTGGGGAGCTATCGAGGTTGCGGGAAGAACTGGCTATAGTGAAAGCTGAGAAGCAGGAAGCTATTGATATATGCAACCAGGCGGTTGAAGAATCCTTCGGCCTAGCTATACGCCAAGTTTTCTACCGCAACCCCACTGTGAAACTTAGCCTCTATGGAATGGATCCGTTCTATGAATTCCATGGAGGAAAGTTGGTCACCGTGGTTGATGGTCGTCATGAAGATCCTCCGACGTCCTTGTACGGTTTGCCTCCTCTTCCTGAGGGTCAAACTATGGGACCGAATTACGTTCTTCCTACGTCTGAGGTCACCTCGTCTGCGGAAGGAACTGAGGCTCCTGGAGGGGGAATTCCTGAGGAAATCCCAAAGGAAGGGACACAAGAGCCTGGAGCTGAGGAAGCACAGAAAGCTGAAGAGCAAATTCCTCCTCCGTAGTCTTATTTTTATTTATATGTAGAGTTGTGTTCCGGGATCAACTCCGGTTTTGAACAGTTATGTGTAATTTCGTTTTTCATGAATAAAATTCATTTAAGAAATTTGTCTCCAATATTTCATGCATATATGTCATTTAAGTCGTTGTTAATCCGTTCTATATGATTAACCTTGAGGTCGAACTGAAATAATTCCCTCGGAAGATTAAACAACAAATGAATTTAGAACGGAGAAATATATACATGTCCCCAAGTGTGTGTTAAGAAAAGGGTGCCTGTCTTTAGGGCATTGTAACATCCTGCTTTAATAATAGTTCAATTATGTAATTTATGAAGCATGGAAGGTCTGTAAGTGTTAATCAAGGAATAAAGCATTTTATGGATGGTTTATAATACTCCAAAAAAAAAATTCCATTTTTGGGTATAATTATAGAAACTACATAGACCTGTATTGATAAGATCCATTTTCCGGGTAAAATATGCCTTGGAAATGTATTTCCGAGTGAAAGAGAGGCTGTTCCGAGTGAAAAGTTGAAAGAAGAGGAGTCGGTTGAATGAGGTCGGAAAAGGCACTTCTGATCCGTTCTGATCTCAAAAGGTAGGACGACGTCAAGACTTCAAAGAAGAAGATCAAAAGTCCACTAATGCCATATTACATCGGATGTCCGATGTATGGAGGACAACTTATGTGAAGCAGACCGGATCAACGTTTTACTGAATGAGCTATAGGTCGCATGACCATGAGACCGGATCAATGCTTTGATGTTAATGAACACCAGTTAGTTTCAAGGAAGGTTTATCCTTAGAACTGATGTTCACACCGGATAAATTGTACCAGTATTAAATACCGGATTTAGTCCGTCCAGAGAACAGAAGACTACAGAATAGGACGGGGTCTCATGCCTTGGCGGAGTAATAAGATTAGGCGGAGTCACACGTTTTGACGGAGTAATAAACTTAGGCGGAGTCACTTAAATTGGCGGAGTAAAACTTAGGCGGAGTCACGTACCTTGGCGGAGTAAAATTTAGGCGGAGTCACGTACCTTGACGGAGTAAAGCTTAGGCGGAGTCACGTACCCTAGCGGAGTAATAAGCTTAAATGGGGTCACACGTTTTAACAGAGTAATGAGCATAGACGGGGTCTCATGCCTTGGCGGAGTAATAAGATTAGGCGGAGTCACACGTTTTGACGGGTAATAAGCCTAGACGGGGTCAAATGCCTTGACGGAGTAGTAGTATATTTAGGCGGGGTCACATGTTTTGGCGGAGTCATAAGCTTTGACGGGGTCAAATGCCTTGGCGGAGTAGTAAATTTAGGCGGGGTCACACGTCTGGCGGAGTCATAAGCATTGACGGGGTCAAATGCCTTGGCGGAATAACGTGAACATCTTTTAGAACATGGACATCTCTTAAGATACACTCAACACCGCCCTTCACATTCAATACCGCCCTCACTCCATACCGCCCTCACACTCAAGACCGCCCTCACACCCTCCACACTGCTCTCACACAGCTGACTTTATTTCAGGTGAGACCGGATGAATTTAGTTCGGATTATCATTAATGAACACCGGACGACTTCAAGGAAGGTTAACTCAGCTTTCCTTAGAACGGATGTACACACCGGATGATTTTGAGCCGATGTACAAGACCGGATGCTCAACCGGACTTGGAAATGGAATTCTGGTCGATTTTGAAGTGCAGAAATAACTTTGACCTTTCTTTTGTCTTTTAGGCATTATTTTAATATTTTTTTAATCCCACTAATCGCACTAGTACGTAGGATGGCTAGAGATGAGCACTAAGATAGCCACCTTATATTATTAATCCTACATTATCTCCACTAACAGCATTAAACCTCCACTCACAAGGATGATGTTTCCCACTCACTTTGCATTATTAACTCTGCCTTGCCAAGACCTGAACGTGGAAAAAACAGAACTAGTAAACTATCCTTACCTTAACTTCTCTTCTTCTTCAATATTCCTTCGATCTGAACCAGGACAGCCGGGGGACCTCTTTTCCAATCAGCTAAAAGTCTTCAAAACAAGTAAGAGGGGACAGGGTTGTGAATATTTGTGAAATGGGTAGAGTTGTATACTATTCTAAGATTCCAGTTTTTAATTTCGTATCTTGTTGCTAAATTTTGAAGCTGAAAACGTATGAATTTGACTCTGACTTCTTCATGAAAGTTGTATATCTTTTTGTTTTGTGAATTTTGATACCTGATTCAACTGATTTGAATATGTATATCAAAAGTTATAGCCAAAATACTACAGCATGTTCGTATGGAAGATTTATCCTTTGTTTTGTGTATATATTGATTTACTGGGAACTGTACGTGCATAATCAGTCTTGGATGTCTTCATGAAAGATGTAGATAATTAAGTTGTGGATTTTTAGAAAGTGGTTTCAAGTTAAAAAGATGCTTGTAGCTCTAGTTATGCTTAAAATACAGAAGTGTGTTCAAGATGCAAATCTGTTAACTATAAAATCTGAATATTGTTTTCAATACTGGGAATTTTGTGGTATGAATTAGTTGTTGGTGTCTTCATGAAAGTTGTAGATAATTATGTTAAGAGTATGTTAGAACTGATTTCATGTTAAAATCATTTGTGTAGCTCTAAAAACATTGAAAATACTAATATATGTACATTTTGAAAACTCACCTGGAGGCAGTGTTGTATTTTGTGGATAAATGGTATTTCTGCTTAGAATTTGAATTTATGATCTTCATGAAAATTGTATATATTTATGTTAAGATTAATTTAGAACTGGTTTCATGCAAAAATCATTTTTGTAACTCTAGAAACACTGAAATTACTAACATATGTACGTTTTGAAAAACTCACCTTGAGGCAGTGTGGTATTTCGTGAATAAATGATATTTCTGTTTAGAATTTGAAATTGTGTTCTTCATGAAAGTTGTAGACAATTATGTTATTGAACTATAGAAAGTGGAATCACCTAAAAAGGAGTTGATTTGCTCATATTATGACTGTTCTACTAATGTATGTCGCTGTTTGGAAATGCTGAAATTTAATTATGATGGTTATTATGGATAAAAATGATGTTTTCTCTATGAGTAATGATTTATTATTGAATTCTTGAGTGATTATGAATTATTATAAATGCTGTTGAGTATCACACAGTTAGTATATTATGATGGTGAATAATTATGAATGACATAATTAATATACATGTACATGAATGCCTTGTGGTTATTGACATATGTGGTTGAAACAGTAAATCCATGATTTTGTGAATTATTATGTGTAATGTGTCCCTTGAGGACTTGTATTATCCAAGAGGTTTTGGAAATGTGGATATCATGGTATGTTAAATGATAAAGAGAATTAAAGGCATTCATGCATCATAAGCATTGGACGCATCATGGAATTTAGGGGTTCCGTGATTGCCTACCCTGGTGGGGGGTTACTCTATGATGAGTTAAGCCCTATTTCGTTGTGTGTCATGGGGCTGTAGGGATCCATGACTGTATAAATTCCTACCGATGTGTTGGTCATGGGGCTGTAGGGATCCATGACTGTATAAATTCCTACTGATGTGTTGGTCATGGGGCTGTAGGGATCCATGACTATATAAATTCCTACCGATGAATTGGTCATGGGGCTGTAGGGATCCATGACTGTATAAATTCCTACCGATGTGTTGGTCATGGGGCTGTAGGGATCCATGACTGTATAAATTCCTACCGATGTGTTGGTCATGGGGCTGTAGGGATCCATGACTGTATTAATTCCTACCGATGTCTCTATGAGACCTTTTACTGCAGTATTCCCACCAAACCAAATGGATCCAGCATGACATCATTTGACTAATTGAAGAATTATTAAATGGACTTGTTTGGCATATTCATCATATCATTATGAGTTGTTGATTGTGTTTGTGCAATTTTATCTATTTTATATTTATTCTATATTCTGTCTCACTCTTACATTAATTTTTACAGTGAATGACACACAGAATGCAGAGTGATGCCATGATGGATGTCTATTTGAATTATTACCTGAGCTTGATTTTATGAGTTGTAATAAGTATAATATGTCGTGTACCATTATTTTCTAAATCGTTTCCGCTACTTAAGTATTTTCTTGAATTTAATTATTCACGACTAGTATGCATGATAATTTTTCTGCTGTTAATAACTGTTACATAAACTCTGAATTAAATTGATGAATTTTAAAATGATCTTTCGAAAACGCGAATAATTTATTCGAAAATTTTAACCAACGTTTCGGGGCGTTACAGGCATGATCCTTAATTCTTTTGGGGAAAGGAGAAGCTGATCCGTTGTTTAGTAAAATAGTGTAACAGGACGGATGACTGTTCTTAATCCGTGTTATTCTCACTGGAGAGAACAATGTCGTCCATTGTAAGAATATTGTTCCAAGTTTGGGGAACTGCAAAGGTGTAAGAAAGTGGTGTTTGAGTCTTCCATCATAAGGATGATGATGGGAGTTTGTTTACGCCAGGAGTTACGTCATTATACCACAGAGTAGGTGATAAAGAGTATCCGTCCTGGGAGAATACCACTTGAGAGTGAAAGCGCGGATTAACTTTCAAAATCTTCCATCATAAGAATGATGATGGGGATTGTTCGTACCAGGAGTTACATCATCGAATCACAGAATAGGTGATTAAGATCATCCGTCCTGGGGAAGTATACAACGCCAGGAGTTACATCGTCAGATCACATAATAGGTGATTGAGATCATCCGTCCTGGAAAAGTTCACATCGTCAGGAGTTACATCGTCAGATCACATAATAGGTGATTGAGATCATCCATCCTAGGGATGTGTACGGCGCCAGGAGTTACATCGTCAGATCACATAATAGGTGATTGAGATCATCCGTCCTGGGGATGTGTACGGCGCCAGGAGTTACATCGTCAGATCACATAATAGGTGATTGAGATCATCTGTCCTGGGGACGTTTTTTCAATCGCAGGAGTACGGATTGAGATGAATGATTCTCAATCGTACGGATTGAGTGTTCAATTTTGATATCCGAAATCGGATTTCAATCGTACGGATTGAGTGTTCAATTTTCATATCCGAAATTGGATTTCAGTAGTACTCTACTAGCCTCCTAGCTTATGTGAGGAATTAGTAGATTTGCTCATATAAGCTATACCGATCGTAATATGTCTGGATTTCGGAATTGTACTGTTGTGTAAATATCAGCTCTTGGAACAAGGTTCCGTTATGATGAAACTCTTGAGGGCGGATTCGAACAATGAGAATCTCAGAAGTTTATTGAATTTTGTAACCCTTGGTATTCGAGTAATGGTGGTCACGTTTCTCATGATTGGACATTTAATGCCTTTACTCACGTGGGCGAGCCATTATTGCGTTAAATACGCATGTCTTAATAACCGTCACACAGGAACTTGGTGGGCCTAGAATTTGGATTTAATAGGCCCATTTAGAAGGCTCTGTGACGAAACGATGGCATTTTCGCGCCTTTGGGTTCAAAATGACTATTTTGATCCACCAAAAGGGAGAGTCGTTTGAGAGTAAACGACAGGTTGCTTGAATCGATATTTGAGAGCTTTCATGCCCTAAAAAAAGACATATTTGGCAATTTCAGTAATCACTTCTTCTTGCTCCCTTGACGAACCCCTGCAAAAGTTTCGAGAAGACCTTCGTGTTTGCCTCTGTGAATTTTGATTCACTATCCTCCTTCATCCTTAGGTAACCATTTTCCTTCGACTTTTCGTGTCTTCTTTTAGTATCTGTAAATGTCTAGGAGAGGTTTTAGCTTCAGTGGTGTTAGCCCTAGGGGAAGAGGAGGAAAAGCCTTAACTTGAAACCCCTCAGTTCGTGGTGGGAGGATCCCAGTGATCTTCCAATTGAAGCCACTATACTCGGAGAGGGAGGCGTCGCCGTATCAAAGGCGAAGGGTGATAATACCCTCTTTGGAATCTTTCTCTAGTGAGAGTGCTGATTTATACCTCTCTGACGATGTGGATTTTTACCGCAGCGTGAAAGCTTTTACAATGGCAGTAAAGAAGACAACTGGAGGAAGAACATCTGGTGGAGAAGCACCCTTTCGACAATACATAATGAAGACAGTTTCCGGATTGTGCAATGTAGTTGCACACTGGATTGATTGGGTGAAATTCCAACAGAAGCGTCCATTCAGCTGGGTGGCTGAGGAATTTCGTGAAACACCATCCATTCACGCTCGGGAGGACGGAGCAGAATTAGAGCCGCGCTTTACAGTCTTCAAGAAGGAGGAGTGCAGGTTTTAATTTATGGTGTTTGCTCCGCTTCCAACAGAACGGATATGTCATACACCGGACGAAAGGTCCATATATATGTATGACTTTCTGTTTCTGAATCTAGGTGTGCGCTTCCCCTTCACGAAGTTTCAGATGGGGGTTCTGAGATTTTTGGACTGCGCCCCTTCGCAGCTTCACCCCAACGGATGGGGGTTGGTCCGTTCTCTTGAAGTGCTTGGGGAGCACTTCAACTTTAAACCGACGGTGGCTATGCTCTTCTATTTCTCCCAAGTGGTCTGTCGTGCGAATAAGGAGAAGGGGGGAGTGAGTTTGATAACCCTCCGAACTCTCTCCAAGATCATCAACTTTGAGTCTTACACTGACTCCGCCAAAGTTGATGGTCGTTCTTTTAAATCTTACTTTACGAAGATCAGTGTCCAGCCTAACGAACCAGCTTTTTGGTTAACTGAAGATGGGATTCCGAAATTTCCTGTAGCCTGGACGCATGAGCATTTCTTATTAACCTCCCAGGCGTATTACACTGAGGAAGATGAATTGATCCCATCTTCGGTTTCTGTTCTTTCCGCTCTTCAGTCATATACCGCCTCGCATAAATTTTTCTCCTGCAGGCGTTTGTTAGGGTCAAAGTCTACCCGCGAGGAATATTTACGTAATTTTCCTACCATTTTTCATGCTTTTATATATCATGTTTCGAAATCTTCGATCTCTAATTGTGTTATTTGGTTTTGCAGTTGAAATCGAGACGAAGTCACCAGAGATGAATAAGTTGAAAGGGCTTAAAGCTGGAGAGAGCTCCGTTGCGGCTGAAAATGACATTCAGGCAAAACGGAATTCTAAGAAGGCTACCGCTGAGACCATAATACTGACTTCGTCTGCTGGTGATGATATTCCCTTGCTAGAGGACAGATCTGAGAAACCAACCCCTGAGGTTGCGGTTGTGAAGGTCGGAGAGAGAAGGAAAAAGACAAAACGTGATTCCTCCAAGACCTCGGAACCTTAACCTTCTCCCAAGAAACCAAAAACTTCGAAAGGGGCTGCTGATCCGGAGCCTTCTAAGGGAAAGAAAGTGGAAGAGCACACTCCGGATGCCCCAGGCAACGTGATTACTTTTGGTGCAAAACCAATAACAACTTACTTTGCACCTAAAGCTCCCTGCCCTCCTGAAGGTAATTCCGGTCTTGCTCAATACCTTGTATATGAGGGTTCTGTTCCTGAGAGCGTTCCTGAATCTCCGTACAAGCTGAAGCCTTCATTGGAGAGCGGAGAAGTAATCAAAGCTTGTGATGCCAGACAGAAGCACTTGTCAGAGTTATCCGGTCTTCTAAAGTCGGTTCGCAAGCTTTCAGAAGACAATGAAAGGCTCAGTTCATTGGTTGGCAAGGTTAACGACCTTAGCATTGCTGCTGCTAAGGATAAGGCAAACATCTTCCGTTTAGAAAGTAGATTAGAGGCTTCCAAAGATGAAGGATATAAGAAGGATGAGGAAATTGCCAGACTGAAGTATCTTACCAAGGAGCTGGAAGTCCAAGTACTTGACCAGAAGAAAATCAATTCCGACCTCCATGCCAGCCTTTGTATAGAGAAGGAACGTTCTTCAAAGCTGGGAGAAGAGCTGAAGGAGGCTAAGATTTTCTACTCTTAACAAGCAGAAGATTGGTCGCGTAAGGAGAAAGAGCTGCTCTTAAAGTTGGCGGATTCGACTGACGAAGTCAAAACCTTGAAAGCAGAATTGGCTGAGGCTGTAGATATGTGTGATCAAGCAGTCAAGGAATCTTTCGGGTTGGCAGTTCATCAAGTTCAATATAGGAATCCCAAGGTGGCACTTAATTTGAATGGTATGGATCCATTCTATGAGTTTCACCAAGGGAAACTGGTGGCCATTGTTAAAGACCGTCATGAGGATCCGCCTAACACCCCATACAAGTTTGCTCCTTTACCTGAAGGCCAATCAATGGGACCTTCTCTCCTGAAGCTTAGAAGTACAGGAACAAGCTCTAGCGTTAATGAAGGCAAGACCGGAGATAAAGGCAAAGGGAAGGAAGGAGATACAAGTCAGAAGAAATAATGCCTTCCCTGTCTTTGTCTTTATTGATTCAAATTCGCTGTGTTCCAGGATCAGCTCCGGATTACTAAACGAATTTCTTCATGTAATCTTCCATTTGATCAATGAAAGAACCATTTGCCTTTATATGCTTATTTAGTTGAAAACAGCTTTAATAGAAGGATTGCATGTGTATTGAATCATTCCAGATTTTTACATGCGGGATGAAGAACGGATAGAGACATATAACTATTGTTTTTCATGTATAGGCGTTTTACTAGCCAAAGACTTGATTTGATAGAAAAGATAGAGTATCCTTTGTCAAGTATGAATAATTTGATATAAAAGCCTGGTAGAAAGCGTATCTTGCTTCTTGAAAATCAGGCCTTTTGGTCATAAATATCATAATAGGGATCGCCGTTGTGATTGAACATGTTATTGTCATCAGAACAGCTTGTAATGTTAATCTTGAGGGGAAATAATTGTGAGAACGTTTCACTAAGAGTTCATTCCTCAAGATATTCGTTAAACTATTGATACTATCCCCCAGTATTATTGGGTGATCAGTACTTTGAACAAACTCTGAGTGATACTTTCACATGAGAGTTCTTAAGAGTGAGGACTTCGAGTAGAAATTCCTCTATTTGATAATTCCGAACGTAAATATTTCCGACTGAAAGGTTTCGGGTGAATATCCCTCAGATTGTGGCGTACCCGAATGAATTATTTTTAGGTCGGAGTTCATGAGTCATGTTTCAATTGAGCATTTCTGACTGAAGAATTGATGATTCAGAATTTAAAGCTATAAAACTTCCAAATAAGGAACTTCAAAAGAGAGTATTAATTTGGAGTTCAGTATAACTTACTTGTATTTGGAGTTCGGTTTAACCCTACAATCCACTCCTTTAATCGGTCTTTGGTTTTACCCATTGACGATTCTTCACCGACGTTTGGTCAATCCTACTAGTCGTACTTAGAGTTCGGTTTAATCCTACAATCCGAGCCTTCAACACGGGGTTCAGATCAGGGCTAATCCTGAACCTACTGCGCCCGTTACTTGGGGTTCAGCGTGGTCTTGAAGAAGAACTAGCTTACTGCGCCCAAGCCTTCAATACGGTGTTGGGTTTTACCCTTTTACCGTTCTTGGAATGGGATTCGGTTCAATCCTACAACCCATTTCGTGAGGTTCGGTTTAATCCTACAGCCCAGGTCTTCACTGGTGTTCAGCCAAACTTACTAACTGTACCCAGAGTTCGGTTTAATCCTACAATCCGGGCCTTCAGTTTCTTACACATACTCGAGGAGTTACATCGTCAATTACAGAATGGGTAATTTAGATCATCCATCCTGAGTATGCTCTTGTACGCTGCATATATTCGAGGAGTTACATCGTCAACTACAGAATAGGTAGTTGAGATCATCCGTCCTGAATATGCTTCTGTACGCTGGATAAACTAAAAATCACAGCATAAGAAAAACTCGAAAAGAGTTAAATTGTTGTATGAGATTCTTATTAAATCAAAAATAAGAATTACAATGAAAGCATAGCTGGGAAAATAATTTCTCCAGTATTCAGTTTAAAATGAGGATAGGAGAGTATGTATCGTTCCAGCAGCTAGCTATAATACATGCGCAAGTTTTGGGTGTTCCACTTATTTCAGATTGGATTGCCATCAAGGTTCTCAAGGCGGTAAGAGCCTTTTCCAGCAACCTCGGATACCTTGTATGGGCCTTCCCAGTTTGGGGCTAGCTTGCCTTGATGAGTGAATTTGTTCCCTACACTTGCTTTCCTCAAAACCAAATCTCCGACGTTGAAAGTCCTTGATTGAACTCGTTTGTTGTATCGGAGAGCAACTTTGGCTTTGATAGCCTGATCTCTGATGAATGCATCTTCTCTGAGTTCTTGTATGGCATCCATTTCTAACGCCAAGTTAGCGTTATTGTTCTCTTCAGAGAAGTATTTGATCCTTATGGAAGCAATTTACAATTCCACGGGTATCATTGCCTCTACCCCGTATGTGAGGCGATATGGGGATTCGTTGGTAGAAGAATGAGGCGTTGTCCGATATGCCCACAGGACGTGACACAACTGGTTTGTCCATCCGCCCTTGGCTTCACCTAGGCGTTTCTTTAGTCCTTTCAGCACCTCCCTGTTGGCCACTTCAGCTTGGCCGTTGGTTTGGGGATGTTCGACGGATGAGAATATTTGGGTTATTCCTAACCCTTCGAGTAAATCTGTGAATTTTCTATCCGTGAATTGGGTGCCATTATCTGTGATAACTCGTGCTGGGACCCCGAATCGTGTTATAATGTTTTCATACATGAAACGACGAGTTCGGGCTGAAGTAATATGTACCACCGGCTCTGCTTCTATCCACTTAGTGAAATAATCGACCCCTACAATGAGATATTTGATGCCCCCAGGAGCAGTTGGAAAGGAGCCCAGAATATCCAATCCCCATTGGTAGAAGGGCCATGGAACAACGGATGTGAAGAGTTCTTCTGCTGGTGTGTGATGAAGATTAGAGAATTTTTGGCAAGCGTTGCATTTTTTAACGAAGTCAATGGAGTCTTGCTTCATCGTGGGCCACCAGTATCCAGCCCTGAGGATCTTTTGCATTAAACTTCTTCCTCCGGCGTGGTGTCCACATTGTCCTTCATGCACTTTCTCCATCACGTCTTACACTTCCTTCTCTTTAAGACAAATCAAGTAAGGCACGGAGAGCGCCCTTCTGTAAAGATTACCATCGATCATGGTGAAATATGGTAATTCCCTCCTTATCTTTGTCTTTTCCTTCTCATCCGTAGGCAGCTGCCCGTCAGCCAAATAACAGATGTAGGGGGCTATCCATGTGTCTCCATAAAAGGAGCTAGTCATTATGGCATTTAGAGAAGGGAAAAGAGGAATGTTGGGCGACGTTAGTGTGCTTTGAACCAGTGTAGTGGTGCTACCTGGTCGTTTGGTGCTTGCTAATCTGGAGAGTATATCCGCTCTAGTATTCTCTTCGCGTGGAACATGTTTGAATTCCATTTTCGAGAATTTCTCTCTCAACTCCTTGACACAGTTTAAGTATAATTGGAGTTGAGGTTCGCGAGCCTGATAATCTCCCAGGATCTGTGAAATCACCAGTTGTGAGTCACTGCAGAGCGTCGCCTCAGAGGCTCTGATGTCAATTGCAGCTCTCAGTCCAGCCAAACAAGCTTCGTATTCAGCTTGGTTGTTGGATGTTTTGAAATTAAAGCGAAGGGAGATTTCCAGGTTCACTCCGTTATCACTTTCAAGGACTACACCTGCTCCAGAGCCCCTTTGGTTCGATGAACCATCAATATAAATAGTCCAATGGACACGAGGGGTATCTGGATCCGTCCCTGTCATTTCCACAATAAAATCAGCCAGGACTTGAGCTTTAATAGCGCTTTGAGGTTCATAGGATATATCAAACTCAGAGAGTTCAATAGACCACTTGATCATCCTCCCAGCGAGATCGGGCTTGATTAATACAGAGCGGAGTGGTAAATCCGTTCTTACTATGATTGGATGGGCGTGAAAGTACGAATGTAGCCGTCGAGAGGCCCAAACAACAACGAGGGCGGCCTTCTCGATTTTTTGATACCAGATCTCAACACCTTGTAAGGTTTTGCTAGTGAAATAGACCGGTCTCTGTCCATCGGGAGTTTCTTTTATCAAGGCAACGCCCAAAGCTTCATCTGAAATAGCCAAGTATAGGATGAGTGTGTCTTTGGGGTCAGGCTTCGTGAGAATGGGAGGTTTAGACAATACCTCCTTAAGCTCTTGGAATGCTTTCTCTTGTTCCTTATACAGGGGGAGTGACCTGTGAGCCATTTTTGGCATGAACCGTGCCAAAGCTGCTACTTTGCCATTCAGGGATTGGACTTCTCTCAGATCCTTTAGACTCTGCATGTCTAGAATCGTTTGGCACTTCCCTGGATTGGCTTCAATACCGCGTTGGGTTAACATGAAACCCAAGAACTTCCTAGCAGGGACAGCGAAAGTGCATTTCATTGGGTTTAGCCTCATGTTAAATTCTCTCAAGCGGGTAAATACTTGGTATAGGTCTTCAATATGATCACCTCCAACCGGTGTCTTGGCTATTATGTCATCAATGTATACTTCAACAAGTTTGGTGTGCATACCCTCAAAAACCTTGTTGATCATGCGTTGATATGTGGCCCCAGCATTTTTCAGGCCAAAGGGCATAACTGTATAGCAAAAGACACCACGATCATTTATGAAAGCTGTCTTGTCTTGATCCTCTTCGCACATCGAAATCTGGTTGTAACCCGAATAAGCATCCATGAAACTCAGGTATTGATAACCAGAGGAGTCATCTACCATCCGATCTATATTAGGAAGAGGATAAGGATCCTTTGGACAGCAGCGGTTGAGGTCCACATAGTTAATGCACATTCTCCATTTACCATTGGATTTACGGACCATCACCACATTCGATAGCCAAGAGGAATAACGGATTTCCTTGATAAATCCAGCCTTCAGCAATTCCTCAGTTTGCTGGCAAGCTGCCTTCTGTTTCTCTGGTCCCAATCTTCTTTTCTTTTGGGCAACCGGTCTCGTCTCTGGATAGACGGATAATTTATGACAGCAGAAAGCAGGGTCTATGCCAGGCATATCGGCTGCAGTCCATGCAAAGAGGTCTTTAAATTCTTGCAGGAGCATCAGTAGTCGCTGCTCCATTTCTGTATCTAGCTTGTCATTAATATGGGTGATCTTTTCTGGAGAATCTCCCAAGACGATGTCCCTGGAATCCCCATCCGGTGTGGGCTTTAATGGGTTGGACGGATCAATGTTCAAATCCGCCCTAGGGTCCAGGTCGACAAGGCTTACAGATCCAGCGGCTGCTCCAGAATCATTGAGCTTCCTCTTTTTATTGGAGGCTTCCAACTTTGTCATGTTGAGGCTTAGGTTGTAGCAGTACCTAGCCATCTCTTGATCACCTCAGATAGGTGAAACAACATTATCCTTATCAATAAACTTGATAAGGAGATGTGGAGTTGATACAACTGCCTCCATGGCATTTAACGTAGGACGGCCTATGATGCCATTAAATGGTGATTTAACATCGATCACCAATACTCAGGATTTAACCGTTCTGGCCCCTGGTTCGCCTTCAAACAAAATAAGGGTGTCAAGGTACCCCTTCATTGATTGCTTTGCTCCATTGAAAGCTGTTAGTTCCTGCGTATAAGGCTGTAAGTCTGAGTCTTTAAAACCTATTCTTTTAAAGCAATTATAAAAAATAACATCGCAGGAACTTCCCTGGTCAACAAGGATTCTTCGGACGTCCTTGTTGGCTATTACTGCAGTGATGACCACAACATCGTCACCACCAGGAACGGTTGGGCCAAAATCCTCATCGGAGAAAGAGATTATTGGAACTTCAACCCCACCTCTGTAAGGGCGATTGTCTTTGACTTTCCCTTGCACAGACAGAATCATTCTATGATGATTCTTATGGGCTGTAATTGAAGCTCCTCCTCTAGTGAATCCTCCAGAAATCATGTCAATGACTTCACACCGGCCTTGACGCTGTTGCTGAGGCATGCTATCTTTATGTGCTATTTCATCAGTCATCACACCCTTTTGTTTCTTTGAAGCAGAGAATTTTCTAACCAGATTACGGTTATTGTCATCCCCGTCGTCTGGATCCCTTTCTCTTTTCTCATTCTGCTCTACCCTGTCAAAGGATTTCTCTTTGAACAGGTATTGCTTTAATTTGCCTTCTCTAATTGGCGTCTCAATCGCGTTCTTTAGAGCTTGGCATTCATCAGTGGAATGACCATTCTGTTCATGAAAATCACAATACTTACGGGGATTTCCTGGTCTTTTCATAGGGGCTGGTCTTCTAACGCCATAGATGCTAAAAGCTGGCCATCCGACCTCTCTCAAAATCTGAGATGGCTTGGCAGATAGTTGTGCATAATGGCTGAAGGAATTAACCTGCCTTTCTTGAGGTCGAGGAGAGTGGTTATTAACTTCAGGATTGGTGAATGGCCTCTCCATGCGTTTTGACCTCGTTTTCTCCTTACCCTTCTGAGTTTGGGAAGGTGGTATTGATGGCTTTTTCTTTGCAGCTATAACTTCTAAGTGCATCTCTATACTCACATACTTTGAGGCTTTTTTCCTGAACTTCTCAAACGTTACTGGAGGGCTCTTTACTAATGAGAGAGCAAAAGCTGATCCTGGCTGCAATGCCTCAATGACGATATACAGCTTAATGGACTCTATGAGGTTAGGAACCAGGGAAGCTTCCTTGTAGAACCTCTTCAGGAAATCTTTTAAGCCTTCATTTTCGCCTTGTTTAATCTGAGCCAGGGTATGAGATATCCTAGGCACATCTCTAGAGATGACAAAATAAGTTTCAAAAATAGCTGCCATTTCAGCCCAAGAATCTATAGATCCGGAAGGTACACCTTTAAACCAACCGAGGGTCTCTTCTGATAATGTCCGTGGGAACATTCGACACATTACATCCTTATCAACCCCCAAGTACATGGCTTCAAATACGTAAGCATCAAGGTGCTTGGTAGGATCGGTTTCGCCATTGTATTTTCCAGTGGAAAGTGGCTGAGTAGTTTGAAGGTGCTTGGGGATGTGGATGCTTATGAGTCTCCTTGAAAAAGGAACTTTTAACTTGTAAGTTACTGGGGGTGCTGTTGTTGACTCCCTCTTCCTTCGGGCAGCTTCAACTTCCGAGTCATGAGTCTGTTCTCTCCCCTCAAACATAGGGATGTTCGAGTATTGGAGAGTGGTGGACTTTTCTCCGTCAGTTGTATGGGGAGTGTTTCGTGTGCGAGATGATTCCTTGTCCTCGCTTTGCCTTCTTTCTCTTCGCAGTTCAGCGAGTTCCCTCTGAAGTTGACTGATCAGCTCATCACGAGGATCAGGATTAGGCACTGTTACTATCTTCTTTGAGCTGCCCCCATGAGAATCAAAGTTGAGTTTCCTGAAGACGTTGGGGTTGGTTCTGCCTTCAGGTTGATTCTCCACGAAATCTTGTCCTTCGCCTTCCATCGAGGATCACTTGTTCTTTCAATGGATATGGGAATAACTTTATCGAGTCCCACCGGGCGTGCCAATGATCTGTCCTGAACCGGGGTCTAGAGATCCGGAGTCAAGTCAATCATAAATAGTATGTAAATACTGTATAGAAGATCGGATGTATGTGTATCCGGTATAAATATCCGTTGTCCTTGCGTGAGGAGAGCGGATTGGGCATTCTGGAGATCCTTCACACCGACCTAACGCGTTGATGTGGGCGAATGGTGGTGTCACCTGCAAAGATTCTCTGACGCTCAAGTCAGTGATAATATTCCAAGTAAGGAATGTATTTCAGAGAGTAATCGTTTTTAGATTAAGTTCAGAATCCCCCCTTCATTGATGAAAAGAGTTCATATACCTGATGATCTGTCCTGAACTGGGGTCTAGATATCCGGACTCAAGTCAATCATAAATAGTATGCAAATATTGTGCAGAAGACTGGATGTATGAGTATCCGGTGTAAATATCCGTTGTCCTTGTGTGAGGAGAGCAGATTGGGCGTTCTGGAGATCCTTCACACTGACCCAACGCGTTGAAGTGGGCGAATGGTGGTGTTACCTGCAAAGATTCTCCAACGCTCAAGTTAGTGATAGTATTCCAAGTGAGGAATGTTTTTCAGAGAGTAATCATAAATAAGTTTTTGGTCCCCCCCACCTTCATGAAGGGAGTTCATATACCTGATTGGCTCGATTTATGAGGACTCGTTAGTGGGGAACCACTAACCTCCAATAGCATTATTTTATTGTGCACTTACCAGAATGATGGGGTCAAGTGGCTATTTTATATTGAGCGTAGAGTGTATAGACCAGAATGAGGGGACAAGTGGACCATTCCCGTGAGCAGATTTTGGCTCGTAGTGCAGGGAATTATTGATCGGTCCCCGTAGCAATGCCCTTTGTCCTTTGTGGGGTGACGTGTATAGTATCCGGTGTGTGTGGTGTTATCCGAACTAACCGGTATAGGGAGAGCGCCTGATACGGAATTACAGTCCGGATGTATACCGAGGACACCGGTCATACTTTGTTTGACTGTCAAAGATACTGAAATACACCTTGTAGATCGGATACCGGTATTGAGACCGGATCATATGTCCCCTAGCTTGTGTGAGGGACTATGTAGTTGTTCACATAAGCTACTCATCCTACGAGAGGTCTAGATACCGGTATACCTATGTACAAAATATCTTTGCAACACCCATTAGCCTTTAATATTGTCCCCGAGCATTATTGAATGATCAGTTCCGAATGATCATTTAACTTTGAGTGAGTAATTCCGAGTGAATATTCAACTCTGAGTAAATAATTCCGAGTGAAAAGGAGGGAGCTTTGACTTCGAATGAACACCATTCGGGCAAAGACGTTCCCAAGTATGATACTTCCGAGTGAAGGGAAGTTAAGATGTTTCCGAGTGAAACATGAAACAGAGAATTATTTCTGGCTTCCTCGTGGTATGGCACCGAGTGAAGAATTTCTGACCTCCACGTCGCATGACGCTGAGTGAAGGATTTCCGAATAGGCCAATTCCAGGAGAAGTACCTTTTGGTCAGAGGAAGGCTCTGACTTTGAATAAGTACGCTTCGGGTAGATATATTCCTGAGTGAACAATTCGAGTCCAACTTCGAATTTGAAGTGTTGTCGAGTGAAGAATCTGAGCGAATTCAAAGTTATGCTTAGAGTTCGGTTTTAATCCTACAATCCAAACCTTCGACTGAGGCTCGGTTTAGTCCTACAATCCATGTCTCCAATGGCGTTCGGTTTAATCCTACTAGCCTTCTTCAGTCGGTGTTGGATTTTACCCATTCACCAATCGTGTCAATTTACTCAGGATTCAGCGTGGCCTTGAAAAAGAACCAGCTTACTACGCCCAAGCCTTCAATGTTTTATGAAGAGTAAAGCATTCAATAATTTGTTCAGCGTGATTAATATTGAGGTCAGATTGAAATAATTGCCTCAGAAAATTAATCAAATCATTTAAGATAAATAAGTTTTAGAACGGAGAAATATATACGTGAATATTGTCCCCAAGTATAAGTTTGTTAAGGGATTGGTACCTGTCATGGGGCATTACCCTTAATTCCTTTGGGGAGAGAAAGAGCCGATTCGTTGTTAACAAAAGTGGTGTAACAGGACAGATGACTATTATTAATTTGTGTTACTCTCACTGGAGAGAACGATGTCGTCCATTGTGAGAGTATTGTTCCGAGTTTGGGGAACCACAAAGATACATGAAGATGATGATTGAGTCTTCCCTCATAAGGATGATGATGGGAATTTGTCTATGCCAGGAATTACATCTTCACATCACAGAATAGGTGATAGAGAACATCCGTCCTGGGGAAATACATCTCGAATGTAAGAGTACGGATTTCAAAAACTTCCATCACAAGGATGATGATGGGAATTGTTCATGCCAGGAGTTACATCATCAAATCACAGACTAGGTGATTGAGATCATCCGTCCTGGGGAAGTACACAACGCCAGGAGTTACATCGTCAAATCACAGAATAGGTGATTGAGATCATCCGTCCTGGGGAAGTACACAACGCCAGGAATTACATCGTCAAATCACAGAATAGGTGATTGAGATCATCTGTCCTGGGGAAGTGTATCTCAATCGTAAGAGTACGGATTGAGTCTTCAAAGACTTCCATCATAAGGATGATGATGGGAATTGTCCACGCCAGGAGTTACCTCGTCAACTCACAGAATATGTGATTGAGAGCATCCGTCCTGGGGGAATTAGTCTCAATCGTTCTTCTTCAACAGGTGTTGGATTTTACTCATTCACCAACCTTCAAATAGGGTTCGGTGCAATCCTACAACCCATTTCCTGAGGTTCGGTTTAATCCTACAACTCAGGTCTTCACCGACGTTCGGCCAAACCTACTAGTCATACTCAGAGTTCGGTTCAATCCTACAATCCGAGCCTTCACCGGTGTTCAGCCAAACTTACTAACCATACCCAGAGTTCGGTTTAATCCTACAATCTGGGCCTTCGAATGGGGTTTGGTGCAATCCTACAACCCATTTCCTGAGGTTCGGTTTAATCCTACAACTCAGGTCTTCACCGACGTTCGGCCAAACCTACTAGTCGTACTCGGAGTTCGGTTCAATCCTACAATCCGAGCCTTCACCGGTGTTCAGCCAAACTTACTAACCATACCCAGAGTTCGGTTTAATCCTACAATCTGGGCCTTCGAATGGGGTTCGGTGCAATCCTACAACCCATTTCCTGAGGTTCGGTTTAATCCTACAACTCAGGTCTTTACCGACGTTCGGCCAAACCTACTAGTCATACTCGGAGTTCGGTTCAATCCTACAATCCGAGCCTTCACCGGTGTTCAGCCAAACTTACTAACCGTACCCAGAGTTTGGTTTAATCCTATAATCTGGGCCTTCGAATGGGGTTCGGTGCAATCCTACAACCCATTTCTTGAGGTTCGGTTTAATCCTACAACTCAGGTCTTCACCGACGTTCGGCCAAACCTACTAGTCATACTCGGAGTTCGGTTCAATCCTACAATCCGAGCCTTCACCAGTGTTCAGCCAAACTTACTAACCGTACCCAGAGTTCGGTTTAATCTTACAATCTGGGCCTTCGAATGGGGTGGTTCACCCAGTTGTACCTTCGAAGAGGTTCATCGCTAACAACGGATACATTGTTAGGATCATCCGTCCTAAAAGTATCTTGTCACAATAGTGTTGTGCATCGAATAAAATAATAAAAGACAATGGGTGAATCATTTAGAGTATTTCATTAATTATGAATTACAAAAGAGAGAAAGAGAGATGAGTCGGGGTTATGACTCATTAGACCTTCTTGGTAAAACCCGATCGAGAAAAACCTAAGTAAGGAAAAGGAGTGGAGTACACACCGTCTTACCGACTAGTTGTATCAACAGAAGGCCCTATTAATTTTGCTGGCCTGATCCCTAATCAATGACCTCTCGATGGCCTTGATGTTGTTGTCGGGGCATAGTGTTTTGCTATGCAGGCTCACCAATCACAACTCCCTTTTGTTTTTTAGAAGCAGTAAACCTTCTAATCGGAGTAGGATGATCGTCATCGTCTTCCTCGTAATCTCCTCCCCTTTTCTCAATCTGGTCCAGTTGATCAGTAGACCTTTCTTTGAGAAGGTATTGTTTGAGTTTACCCTCTTGGATCAGGGTCTAAATAGTATTCATCAAAGTCTGACATTCGTCTGTTGAATGGCCCTCTTGCTCATGGAATTCACAGTATTTCTGAGGGTTACCCTGTTTGCGAAGCTGGGGCGGAGTCCTGACCCCGTACGCAATAAGGGTTGGCCATCCGATCTCCCTAAGAATTTGAGATCGTTCAGAATTTAGCGGAGCATAATTGTCGAATGCATGCATCCGTTCTGCTTAACGCTGTGGAGCGGAGCTATCGAAGGCATCGCCACGGCACGGTCTTTCCATGGGATCTGATCTGGATCTGCTCTTATCACTCCGTTGTAACGTTGGGGATTTCCCTCTCGCCACTGTTGCTTCCAAGTGTATTTCAATGCTCACATACTTGGATGCTTTCCTCCTGAATTCTTCGAAATTAACTGGAGGATTCTTTGCCAACGACAGGGCAAAAGTAGAGCTTGGTTGCAAAGCTTCTATTGCTATATGCAATTGTAGTGCTTCTGCCAATTTTGGAACAGCAGCTGCTTCCTTGTGAAACCTCTTCAAGAAGTCCTTGAGAGTTTCATGTTCCCCCTGCCTAATCTGAGCCAACGAATGAGATGTTCTGGGAATATCACTGGAAATGACAAAGTGGTCCACAAACGCTGTTGCCATTTCTTCCCATAAGTCAATGGAACCTGATGGTAGCTTCCTGAACCAGCTAAGGGCATCATCAACAAGAGTCCGAGGGAACATCCTGCACATGACATCTTCATCTGCCCCCAGGTACATGGCTTCGAGTGTATAAGCATCAAGATGCTTAGTAGGATCAGTTTCACCACTGTATTTTTCTATAGAGAGAGGTTGAGTAGTCTGTAGGTGCTTAGGGATGCGTACACTCATAAGTCTCCTTGAAAAAGGGACTGTAAGCTTATAAGTTACTGGAGAGGCTGTCATCAGCCTCCTCTTCCCTTTAACAACTCTCTTATCAGAATCGTGGATCTGTTCCTTCCCTTCAAATATGGGGACATTTGAATACTGGGGGGTAGAGGATTTTTCTCCCTCGGTTGTGCGATGTGTCCCCTTGATTAGAGACATGGCTCTCTCCTCCACGCTCTTTCTTTCACGTTTCAATTCCATCAGTTCCTCCATCAACTTTCTTATCATCTCATCCTTTAGATTTGGTGCTGAAACCTGCACCATTCTTCTTGAACTTTCCACAGGCGACTCAAGAGCTAAGTGTCTGTTCATTGGTTATTCCTGGGCAGTGATGTCTTCCACGTGCCCATCTGGTTGGTTTCTCCCATTGCCTTCCATGATAAGAGACCAGACTTCTTAAACGAGAAGTGGGAATAACTTTAACGAGTCCCACCGGGCGTGCCAATGATCTGTCCTGAACCGGGGTCTAGATATCCGGACTCAAGTCAATCACAAATAGTATGCAAATACTGTGCAGAAGACCGGATGTATGAGTATCCGGTGTAAATATCCGTTGTCCTTGTGTGAGGAGAGCAGATTGGGCATTCTGGAGATCCTTCACACCGACCTAACGCGTTGAAGTGGGCGAATGGTGGTGTCACCTGCAAAGATTCTCCGACGCTCAAGTCAGTGATAGTATTCCAAGTGAGGAATGTTTTTCAGAGAGTAATCGTAAATAAGTTTTTGGTCCCCCCACCTTCATGAAGGGAGTTCATATACCTGATTGGCTTGATTTACGAGGACTCGTTAGTGGGGAACCACTAACCTCCAATAGCATTATTTTATTGCGCACTTACCAGAATGATTGGGTCAAGTGGCTATTTTATATTGAGCGTAGAGTGTATAGACCAGAATTAGGGGACACGTGGACCATTCCCGTGAGTATATTTTGGCTCGTAGTGCAGGGAATTATTGATCGGTCCCCGTAGCAATGCCCTTTGTCCTTTGTGGGGTGACGTGTATAGTATTCAGTGTGTGTGGTGTTATCCGGACTAACCGGTATAGGGAGAGCGCCTGATACGGAATTACAGTCCGGATGTATACCGAGGACACCGGTCATACTTTGTTTGACTGTCAAAGATGCTGAAATATACCTTGTAGATCGGATACCGGTATTGAGACCGGATCACCTGATTGGCTTATTTTACGAGGACTCGTTAGTGGGGAACCACTAACTTCCATTAGCATTATTTTATTGCGCACTTACCAGCATGATTGGGTCAAGTGGCTATTTTATATTGAGCATAAAGAGTATAGACTAGGATTAGGGAACAAGTTGACCATCCCCGTGAGCAGAATTTGGCTTGTAGTGCTGGGTATTATTGATCGGTCCCTGTAGCAATGATTCTTGTCTTTTGCATAGTGACATGTATGTTATCCGGTGTCATGGTGTTATCCTAAACAACCGGTATAGGGAGAGCGCCTGATACGGAATTATAGTCCGGATGTATACCGATGACACCGGTTACACGTTGATGTCTTGACAAAGACGTTGAAATATGTCTTGCAGATCGGATACCGGTATTGAGACCGGATCAAAACTTATCAAGCAATCATCATCGAATTAAGATTAGAAGTTGATCCGGTCTCAATACCGGTATCCGATCTGCAAGACATATTTCAACGTCTTTGTCAAGACATCAACGTGTAAAACGAGCCACTGAGTTGAGCGTCGGAGAATCTTTGCAGGTGACACCACCATTCGCCCACTTCAACACGTTAGGTCGGTGTGAAGGATCTCCAGAATGCCCAATCCGCTCTCCTCACACAAGGACAACAGATATTTACACCGGATACTCATACATCTGGTCTTCTGCACAGTATTTGCATACTATTTGTGATTGACTTGAGTCCGGATATGTAGACCCCGGTTCAGGACAGATCATTGGCACGCCCGGTGGGACCCGATAAAGTTATTCCCATACCCATTAAAAGAACAAGTAATCCTCGATGGAAGGCGAGGGACAAGATTTCGTGGAGAATCAACCTGAAGGCAGAACCAACCCCAACGTCTTCAGGAAACTCAACTTTGATTCTCATGGGGGCAGCTCAAAGAAGATAGTAACAGTGTCTAATCCTGATCCTCGTGATGAGCTGATCAGTCAACTTCAGAGGGAACTCGCTGAACTGCAAAGAGAAAGAAGGAAAAGCGAGGACAAGGAATCATCTCGCACACGAAACACTCCCCATACAACTGACGGAGAAAAGTCCACCACTCTCCAATACTCGAACATCCCTACATTTGAGGGGAGAGAACAGACTCATGACTCTGAAGTTGAAGCTGCCCGAAGGAAGAGGGAGTCAACGACAGCACCCCCAGTAACTTACAAGTTAAAAGTTCCTTTTTCGAGGAGACTCATGAGCATCCATATCCCCAAGCACCTTCAAACTACTCAGCCACTTTCCATTGGAAAATACAATGGCGAAACCGATCCTACCAAACACCTTGATGCTTATGTATTTGAAGCCATGTATTTGGGGGCTGATGAGGATGTAATGTGTCGGATGTTCCCACAAACATTATCAGAAGAGGCCCTGGGTTGGTTTAAAGGTCTACCTTCTGGATCTATAGATTCTTGGGCTGAAATGGCAGCTACTTTTGAAACTCACTTTGTCATCTCTAGAGATGTGCCCAGGACATCTCACACCTTGGCTCAGATTAAGCAAGGTGGAAACGAAGGCTTAAAAGATTTCCTGAAGAGGTTCTACAAGGAAGCTTCCCTGGTTCCTAACCTCACAGAGTCCATTAAGTTGTATATTGTCATTGAGGCATTGCAGCCAGGATCAACTTTTGCCCTCTTATTAGCAAAGAACCCTCCAGTAACGTTTGAGGAGTTCAGGAAAAAAGCTTCAAAGTACGTGAGTATAGAGATGCACTTAGAAGCTATAGCTGCAAAGAAAAAGCCATCAACACCACCTTCCCAAACTCAGAAGGGCAAGGAGAAAACGAGGTCAGAACGCATGGAGAGGCCATACACCAATCCTAAAGTTAGTAACCACTCTCCTCGACCTCGAGAAAGGTAGGTTAATTCCTTCAGCCATTATGCACAACTATCTGCCAAGCCATCTCAGATTTTGAGAGAGGTCGGATGGCCAGCTTTTAGCATCTATGGCGTTAGAAGGCCAGCCCCTATGAAAAGACCAGGAAATCCCCGTAAGTATTGTGATTTTCATGAGCAGAATGGTCATTCCACTGATGAATGCCAAGCTCTAAAGAACGCGGTTGAGACGCTAATTAGAGAAGGCAAATTAAAGCAATACCTGTTCAAAGAGAAATCCTTTGACAGAGTAGAGCGGAATGAGAAAAGAAAAAGGGATCCAGACGACGGGGATGACAATAACCGTAATCCGGTTAAAAAATTCTCTGCTTCGGAGAAACAAAAGGGTGTGATGACTGATGAAATAGCACATAAAGATAGCATGCCTCAGCAACAGCGTCAAGGCCGGCATGAAGTCATTGACATGATTGCTGGAGGATTCGCTGGAGGAGGAGCTTCAATTACAGCCCGTAAGAATCATCATAGAATGATTCTGTCTGTGTAAGGGAAAGTCAAAGACAATCGCCCTTGCAGAGGTGGGGTTGAAGCTCCAATAATCTCTTTCTCCGATGAGGATTTTGGCCCAACCGTTCCTGGTGGTGACGATGCTGTGGTCATCACTGCAGTAATAGCCAACAAGGACGTCCGAAGAATCCTTGTTGACCAAGGAAGTTCCTGCGATGTTATTTTTTATAATTGCTTTGAAAGAATGGGTTTTAAAGACTCAGACTTACACCCTTATACGCAGGAACTAACAGCTTTCAATGGAGCAAAGCAATCAACGAAGGGGTACCTTGACACCCTTATTTCGTTTGAAGGCAAACCAGGGGCCAAAACGGTTAAATCCCGAGTGTTGGTGATCGATGTTAAATCACCATTTAATGGCATCATAGGCCGTCCTACGTTAAATTCCATGGAGGCAGTTGTATCAACTCCACATCTCCTTGTCAACTTTATTGATAAGGATAATGCTGTTTCATCTATCCTAGGTGATCAAGAGATGGCTAGGTACTGCTACAACCTAAGCCTCAACATGACAAAGCTGGAAGCCTCCAATAAAAAGAGGAAGCTCAATGATTCTGGAGCAGCCGCTGGATCTGTAAGCCTTGCCGACCTGGACCTTAGGGCGGATTTGAATATTGATCCGTCCAACCCATTAAAGCCCACACCGGATAGGGATTCCAGGGACATCGTCTTGGGAGATTCTCCAGAAAAGATCACCCATATTAATGACAAGCTAGATACAGAAATGGAGCAGCGACTACTGATGCTCCTGCAAGAATTTAAAGACCTCTTTGCATGGACTGCAGCCGATATGCCTGGCATAGACCCTGCTTTCTGCTATCATAAATTATCCGTCTATCCAGAGACGAGACCGGTTGCCCAAAAGAAAAGAAGATTGGGACCAGAGAAACAGAAGGCAGCTTGCCAGCAAACTGAGGAATTGCTGAAGGCCGGATTTATCAAAGAAATCCGTTATTCCTCTTGGCTATCGAATATGGTGATGGTCCGTAAATCCAATGGTAAATGGAGAATCTGCATTGACTATGTGGACCTCAACCGCTGCTGTCCAAAGGATCCTTATCCTCTTCCTAATATAGATCGGATGGTAGATGACTCCTCTGGTTATCAATACCTGAGTTTCATGGATGCTTATTCGGGTTACAACCAGATTCCGATGTGCGAAGAGGATCAAGAGAAGACAGCTTTCATAAATGATCGTGGTGTCTTTTGCTATACAGTTATGCCCTTTGGCCTGAAAAATGCTGGGGCCACATATCAGCGCATGATCAACAAGGTTTTTGAGGGTATGCACACCAAACTTGTTGAAGTGTACATTGATGACATAATAGCCAAGACACCGGTTGGAGGCGATCATATTGAAGACCTACGCCAAGTATTTACCCGCTTGAGAGAATTTAACATGAGGCTAAACCCAATGAAATGCACTTTCGCTGTCCCTGCTGGGAAGTTCTTGGGTTTCATGTTAACCCAACGCGGTATTGAAGCCAATCTAGGGAAGTGTCAAACGATTCTAGATATGCAGAGTCCAAAGGATCTGAGAGAAGTCCAATCCCTGAATGGCAAAGTAGCAGCTTTGGCACGGTTCATGCCAAAAATGGCTCACAAGTCACTCCCCCTGTATAAAATACTGAAAAAGTCCAAGAAATTCGAGTGGGGACAGGAACAAGAGAAAGCATTCCAAGAGCTTAAGGAGGTGTTGTCTAAACCTCCCATTCTCACGAAGCCTGACCCCGAAGACACACTCATCCTATACTTGGCTATTTCAGATGAAGCTTTGGGCGTTGCCTTGATAAAAGAAACTCTCGATGGACAGAGACCGGTCTATTTCACTAGCAAAACCTTACAAGGTGCTGAGATCCGGTATCAAAAAATCGAGAAGGCCGCCCTCGCTGTTGTTTGGGCATCTCGACGGCTACGTTCGTACTTTCACGCCCATCCAATCATAGTAAGAACGGATTTACCACTCCGCTCTGTATTAATCAAGCCCGATCTCGCTGGGAGGATGATCAAGTGGTCTATTGAACTCTTTGAGTTTGATATATCCTATGAACCTCGAAGCGCTATTAAAGCTCAAGTCCTGGCTAATTTTATTGTGGAAATGACAGGGACGGATCCAGATACCCCTCGTGTCCATTGGACTATTTACGTTGATGGTTCATCGAACCAAAGGGGCTCTGGAGCAGGTGTAGTCCTTGAAAGTGATGACGGAGTGCACCTGGAAATCTCCCTTTGCTTTAATTTCAAAACATCTAACAACCAAGCTGAATACGAAGCTTGTTTGGCCGGACTGAGAGCTTCAATTGACATCGGAGCCTCTGAGGCGACGCTCTGCAGTGACTCACAATTGGTGATTTCACAGATCCTGGGAGATTATCAGGCTCGCGAACCTCAACTCCAATTATACTTAAACTGTGTCAAGGAGTTGAGAGAGAAATTCTCGAAAATGGAATTCAAACATGTTCCACGCGAAGAGAATACTAGAGCGGATATACTCTCCAGATTAGCAAGCACCAAACGACCAGGTAGCACCACTACACTGGTTCAAAGCACACTAACGTCGCCCAGCATTCCTCTTTTCCCTTCTCTAAATGCCATAATGACTAGCTCCTTTTATGGAGACACATGGATGGCCCCCTACATCCGTTATTTGGCTGATGGGCAGCTGCCTACAAATGAGAAGGAAAAGACAAAGATAAGGAGGGAATTACCATATTTCACCATGATCGATGGTAATCTTTACAGAAGGGCGCTCTCCGTGCCTTACTTGATTTGTCTTAAAGAGAATAAAGTGCAAGACGTGATGGAGGAAGTGCATGAAGGACAATGTGGACACCACGCCGGAGGAAGAAGTTTAATGCGAAAGATCCTCAGGGCTGGATACTGGTGGCCCACGATGAAGCAAGACTCCATTGACTTCGTTAAAAAATGCGACGCTTGCCAAAAATTCTCTAATCTTCATCATACACCAGCAGAAGAACTCTTCACATCCGCTGTTCCATGGCCCTTCTACCAATGGGGATTGGATATTCTGGGCCCCTTTCCAACTGCCCCTGGGGGCATCAAATATCTCATTGTAGGGGTCGATTATTTCACTAAGTGGATAGAAGCAGAGCCGGTGGTACATATTACTTCAGCCTGAACTCGTCGTTTCATGTATGAAAACATTATAACACGATTTGGGGTCCCAGCACGAGTTGTCACAGATAATGGCACCTAATTCACGGATAGAAAATTCACAGATTTACTCGAAGGGTTAGGAATAACCCAAATATTCTCATCCGTCGAACATCCCCAAACCAACGGCCAAGCTGAAGTGGCCAACAGGAAGGTGCTGAAAGGACTAAAGAAACGCCTTGGTGAAGCCAAGGGCGGATCGACAGACCAGTTATGTCACGTCCTGTGGGCATATCAGACAACGCCTCATTCTTCTACCAACGAATCCCCATATCGCCTCACATACGGGGTAGAGGCAATGATACCCGTGGAATTGCAAATTGCTTCCACAAGGGTCAAATACTTCTCTGAAGAGAACAATAACGCTAACTTGGCGTTAGAAATGGATGTCATACAAGAACTCAGAGAAGATGCATTCATCAGAGATCAAGCTATCAAAGCCAAAGTTGCTCTCCGATACAACAAACGAGTTCAATCAAGGACTTTCAACATCGGAGATTTGGTTTTGAGGAAAGCAAGTGTAGGGAACAAATTCACTCATCAAGGCAAACTAGCCCCAAACTGGGAAGGCCCATACAGGGTATCCGAGGTTACTGGCAAAGGCTCTTACCGCCTTGAGAACCTTGATGGCACTCCAATCCGAAATAAGTGGAACACCCAAAACTTGCGCATGTATTATAGCTAGCTGTTGGAACGATACATACTCTCCTATCCTCATTTTAAACTGAATACTGGAGAAATTATTTTCCCAGCTATGCTTTCATTGTAATTCTTATTTTTGATTTAATAAGAATCTCATACAACAATTTAACTCTTTTCGAGTTTTTCTTATGCTGTGATTTTCAGTTTATCCGGCGTACAGAAGCATATTCAGGACGGATGATCTCAACTGCCTATTCTGTAGTTGACGATGTAACTCCTCGAATATGTGCAGCGTACAAGAGCATACTCAGGACAGATGATCTAAATTACCCATTCTGTAATTGACGATGTAACTCCTCGAGTATGTGTAAGAAACTGAAGGCCCGGATTGTAGGATTAAACCGAACTCTGGGTACAGTTAGTAAGTTTGGCTGAACACCGGTGAAGACCTGGGCTGTAGGATTAAACCGAACCTCAGGAAATGGGTTGTAGGATTGAACCGAACCCCATTCCAAGAACGATAAAAGGGTAAAACCCAACACCGTATTGAAGGCTTGGGCGCAGTAAGCTGGTTCTTCTTCAAGACCACGCTGAACCCCAAGTAACGGGCGCAGTAGGTTCAGGATTAGCCCTGATCTGAACCCCGTGTTGAAGGCTCGGATTGTAGGATTAAACCGAACTCTGAGTACGACTAGTAGGATTGACCGAACGTCGGTGAAGAATCATCAATGGGTAAAACCAAAGACCGATTAAAGGAGTGGATTGTAGGGTTAAACCAAACTCTAAATACAAGTAAGTTATACTGAACTCTAAATTAATACTCTCTTTTGAAGTTCCTTATTTGGAAGTTTTATAGCTTTAAATTCTGAATCATCAATTCTTCAGTCAGAAATGCTCAATTGAAACCTGACTCATGAACTCCGACCCAAAAACAATTCATTCGGGTACACCACAATCTGAGGCATATTCACCCGAAACCTTTCAGTCGGAAATATTTACATTCGGAATTATCAAATAGAGGAATTTCTACTCGAAGTCCTCACTCTTAAGAACTCTCACGTGAAAGTATCACTCAGAGTTTGTTCAAAGTACTGATCACCCAATAATACTGGGGGATAGTATCAACAGTTTAACGAATATCTTGAGGAATGAACTCTTAGTGAAACGTTCTCACAATTATTTCCCCTCAAGATTAACATTACAAGCCGTTCTCATGACAATAACATGTTCAATCACAACGGCGATCCCTATTATGATATTTACGACCAAAAGGCCTGATTTTCAAGAAGCAAGATACGCTTTCTACCAGGCTTTTATATCAAATTATTCATACTTGACAAAAGATACTCTATCTTTTTTGTCAAATCAAGTCTTTGGCTATCAAAACGCCTATACATGAAAAACGATAGTTATATGTCTCTATCCGTTCTTCATCCCGCATGTAAAAATCCGAAATGATTCAATACACATGCAATACTTTTATTAAAGTTATTTTCAACTAAATAAGCATATAAAGGCAAATGGTTCTTTTGTTGATCAAATGGAAGATTACATGAAGAAATTCGTTTAGTAATCCGGAGCTGATCCCGGAACACAGCGAATTTGAATCAATAAAGACAAAGACAGGGAAGGCATTATTTCTTCTGACTTGTATCTCCTTCCTTCCCTTTGCCTTTATCTCCGATCTTGCCTTCATTAACGCTAGAGCTTGTTCCTGTACTTCTAAGCTTCAGGAGAGAAGGTCCCATTGATTGGCCTGCAGGTAAAGGAGCAAACTTGTATGGGGTGTTAGGCGGATCCTCATGACGGTCTTTAACAATGGCCACCAGTTTCCCTTGGTGAAACTCATAGAATGGATTCGTACCATTCAAATTAAGTGCCACCTTGGGATTCTGATATTGAACTTGACGAACTGCCAACCCGAAAGATTCCTTGACTGCTTGATCACACATATCTACAGCCTTAGCCAATTCTGCTTTCAAGGTTTTGACTTCGTCAGTAGAATCCGCCAACTTTAAGAGCAGCTCTTTCTCCTTACGCGACCAATCTTCTGCTCCTTGAGAGTAGACAATCTTAGCCTCCTTCAGCTCTTCTCCCAGCTTCGAAGAACATTCCTTCTCTGTACAAAGGCTGGCATGGAGGTCGGAATTGATTTTCTTCTGGTCAAGTACTTGGACTTCCAGCTCCTTGGTAAGATACTTCAGTCTGGCAATTTCCTCATCCTTCTTATATCCTTCATCTTTGGAAGCCTCTAATCTACTTTCTAAACGGAGGATGTTTGCCTTATCCTTAGCAGCAGCAATGCTAAGGTCGTTAACCTTGCCAACCAATGAACTGAGCCTTTCATTGTCTTTTGAAAGCTTGCGAACCGACTTCAGAAGACCAGATAACTCTGCCAAGTGCTTCTGTCCGGCATCGCAAGCTTTGATTACTTCTTCGCTCTCCAATGAAGGCTTCAACTTGTACGGAGATTCAGGAACGCTCTCAGGAACAGAACCCTCATATACAAGGTATTGAGCAAGACTGGAATTACCTTCAGGAGGGCAAGGAGATTTAGGTGCAAAGTAAGTTGTTATTGGTTTTCCACCAAAATTAATCACGTTGCCTGGGGCATCCGGAGTGTGCCCTTCCACTTTCTTTCCCTTAGAAGGCTCTGGATCAGCAGCCCCTTTCGAAGTTTTTGGTTTCTTGGGAGAAGGTTGAGGTTCTGAGGTCTTGGAGGAATCACGTTTTGTCTTTTTCCTTCTCTCTCCGACCTTCACAACCGCAACCTCAGGGGTTGGTTTCTCAGATCCGCCCTCTAGCAAGGGAATATCATCACCAGCAGACGAAGTCAGTATTATGGTCTCAGCGGTAGCCTTCTTAGAATTCCGTTTTGCCTGAATGTCATTTTCAGCCGCAACGGAGCTCTCTCCAGCTTTAAGCCCTTTCAACTTATTCTTCTCTGGTGACTTCGTCTCGATTTCAACTGCAAAACCAAATAACACAATTAGAGATATAAGATTTCGAAGCATGATATATAAAAGCATGAAAAATGGCAGGAAAATTACGTAAATATTCCTCGCGGGTAGACTTTGACCCTAGCAAACGCCTGCAGGAGAAAAATTTATGCGAGGCGGTATATGACTGAAGAGCGGAAAGAACAGAAACCGAAGATGGGCTCAATTCATCTTCCTCAGTGTAATACGCCAGGGAGGTTAATAAGAAATGCTCATGCGTCCAGGCTACAGGAAATTTCGGAATCCCATCTTCAGTTAACCAAAAAACTGGTTCGTTAGGCTGGACACTGATCTTCGTAAAGTAAGATTTAAAAGAACGACCATCAACTTTGGCGGAGTCAGTGTAAGACTCAAAGTTGATGATCTTGGAGAGAGTCCGGAGGGTTATCAAACTCACTCCCCCTTCTCCTTATTCGCACGACGGACCACTTGGGAGAAATAGAAGAGCATAGCCACCGTCGGTTTAAAGTTGAAGTGCTCCCCAAGCACTTCAAGAGAACGGACCAACCCCCATCCGTTGGGGTGAAGCTGCGAAGGGGCGCAGTCCAAAAATCTCAGAACCCGCATCTGAAACTTCGTGAAGGGGAAGCGCACACCTAGATTCAGAAACAGAAAGTCATACATATATATGGACCTTTCGTCCGGTGTATGACATATCCGTTCTGTTGGAAGCGGAGCAAACACCATAAATTGAAACCTGCACTCCTCCTTCTTGAAGACTGTAAAGCGCGGCTCTAATTCTGCTCCGTCCTCCCGAGCGTGAATGGACGCTTCTGTTGGAATTTCACCCAATCAATCTGGTGTGCAACTACATTGCACAATCCGGAAGCTGTCTTCATTATGTATTGTCGAAAGGGTGCTTCCACACCAGATGTTCTTCCTCCAGTTGTCTTCTTTACTGCCATTGTAAAAGCTTTCACGCTGCGGTAAAAATCCACATCGTCAGAGAGGTATAAATCAGCACTCTCAGCACTCTTACTAGAGGAGGATTCTGAAAAGGGTATTATCACCCTTCGCCTTTGATACGGCGACGCCTCCCTCTCCGAGTATAGTGGCTTCGATTGGAAGATCACTGGGATCCTCCCACCACGAACTGAGGGGTTTCGAGTTAAGGCCTTTCCTCCTCTTCCCCTAGGGCTAACACCACTGAAGCTAAAACCTCTCCTAGACATTTACAGATACTGAAAGAAGACACGAAAAGTCGAAGGAAAATGGTTACCTAAGGATGAAGGAGGATAGTGAATCAAAATTCACAGAGGCAAACACGAAGGTCTTCTCAAAACTTTTGCAGGGGTTCGTCAAGGGAGCAAGAAGAAGTGATTACTGAAATTGCCAAATATGTCTTTTTCAGGGCATGAAAGCTCTCAAATACCGATTCAAGCAACCTATCGTTTACTTTCAAACGACTCTCCCTTTTGGTGGATCAAAATAGTCGTTTTGAACCCAAAGGTGTGAAAATGCCATCGTTTCGTCACAGAGCCTTCTAAATGGGCCCATTAAATCCAAATTCTAGGCCCACCAAGTTCCTGTGTGACAGTTATTAAGACATGCGCATTTAACGCAATAATGGCTCGCCCACGTGAGTAAAGGCATTAAATGTCCAATCATGAGAAACGTGGCCACCATTACTCAAATACCAAGGGTTACAAAATTCAATAAACTTCTGAGATTCTCATTGTTCGAATCCGCCCTCAAGAGTTTCATCATAACGGAACCTTATTCCAGGAGCGGATATTTACACAATAGTACAATTCCGAAATCCAGACATATTACGATCGGTATAGCTTATATGAGCAAATCTACTAATTCCTCACATAAGCTAGGGGCTAGTAGAGTACTACTGAAATCCGATTTCGGATATGAAAATTGAACACTCAATCCGTACGATTGAGAATCATTCATCTCAATCCGTACTCCTGCGATTGAAAAAACGTCCCCAGGACGGATGATCTCAATCACCTATTATGTGATCTGACGATGTAACTCCTGACAATGTGAACTTTTCCAGGACGGATGATCTCAATCACCTATTCTGTGATCTGACGATGTAACTCCTGGCGCCGTACACATCCCCAGGACGGATGATCTCAATCACCTATTATGTGATCTGACGATGTAACTCCTGGCGTTGTATACTTCCCCAGGACAGATGATCTCAATCACCTATTATGTGATCTGACGATGTAACTCCTGACGATGTGAACTTTTCCAGGACGGATGATCTCAATCACCTATTCTGTGATCTGACGATGTAACTCCTGGCGCCGTACATATCCCCAGGACGGATGATCTCAATCACCTATTATGTGATCTGACGATGTAACTCCTGGCGTTGTATACTTCCCCAGGACGGATGATCTCAATCACCTATTCTGTGATTCGATGATGTAACTCCTGGTACGAACAATCCCTATCATCATTCTTATGATGGAAGATTTTAAAAGTTAATCCGCGCTTTCGCTCTCAAGTGGTATTCTCCCAGGACGGATACTCTTTATCACCTACTCTGTGGTACAATGACGTAACTCCTGGCGTAAACAAACTCCCATCATCATCCTTATGATGGAAGACTCAAACACCACTTTCTTACACCTTTGCAATTCCCCAAACTTGGAACAATATTCTTACAATGGACGACATTGTTCTCTCCAGTGAGAATAACACGGATTAAGAACAGTCATCCGTCCTGTTACACTATTTTACTAAACAACGGATCGGCTCCTCCTTTCCCCAAAAGAATTAAGGATCATGCCCTAAAGACAGGCACCCTTTTCTTAACACACACTTGGGGATATGTATATATTTCTCCGTTCTAAATTCATTTGTTGTTTAATCTTCCGAGGCAATTATTTCAGTTCGACCTCAAGGTTAATCATATAGAACGGATTAACAACGACTTAAATGACATATATGCATGAAATGTTGGAGACAAATTTCTTAAATGAATTTTATTCATGAAAAATGAAATTACAAAACCGGAGTTTATCCCGGAACACAACTTTACATATAAATAAAAACAAGACTACGGAGGAGGAATTTGCTCTTCATCTTTTTGTGCTTCCTCAGCTCCAGGCTCTTGAGTCCCTTCCTTTGGGATTTCCTCAGGAATTCCCCCTCCGGGAGCCTCAGTTCCTTCTGTAGACGAGGTGACATCAGACGTAGGAAGAACGTAATCCGGACCCAAAGTTTGACCCTCAGGAAGAGGAGGCAAACCGTACAAGGACGTCGGAGGATCTTCATGATGACCATCAACCATAGTGACCAACTTTCCTCCATGGAATTCATAGAACGGATCCATTCCATAGAGGCTAAGTTTCACAGTGGGGTTGCGGTAGAAAACTTGGCGTATAGCTAGGCCGAAGGATTCTTCAACCGCCTGGTTGCATATATCAATAGCTTCCTGCTTCTCAGCTTTCACTATAGCCAGTTCTTCCCGCAACCTCGATAGCTCCCCACTTGATCCTCCAGATTCCGTTCTCCCAGCCTTCAGTCCCTCGATCTCAAGAAGGGACCACTCCTCAGCAGCAACTTTGCTCTTATCCTCGAGCTCAACCTGCTTAGCCTGGCTGCTACGGAGTTCTTCCTTTGATTTGCTAAGCGTTTCCTCCCTCTCTGCCAATTTATCTTCCAAGTCTTTAAGAATACCTTTAAGCTTAAGGTTCTCTCTGTTCATAATATCCCCGAACTCTTTAGACTTGGCAAGACGGTCTTCCATTAATTTTATAGTGGCTTTATCCTTCCCTGACGAGAGGTTGAGCTGTTCTAATTTATCACTTAGCTCATCAACCTTATCAACATTGTCAGCTAACAAACTGAATGAGTGAAGCATTCCAGTCAGTTCTGCTAACTGCCATTTTCCGGCCTCACACGCTTCCTTGATTTCTTTAGTGTTAAGCGTGGGCCGGAGTTTATACATCGGTTGAGGAAGAATCGCTGGGGTTGCTCCCCGATATGAGAGGAAAGGGGTAAGGAATGAAGTTGTTGGGTAGGAGATCGGATTAGGCCTAGGAACCCCGGCAGCAATCCCCTTATGGAGTCCGGAGGAAACATCAGCTGCATCCGAGGTTTCTACAGCCTTACCTTCTGGAGTTTTACGTTTCTTCGACGGACCCCCGAAAGAATCATTCTTGATTTTTCTCCTTCTCTCAGTTATTGGGGGCTGACCCATAGCTGCGCCAACACCGGTTGAACCGCCCTCCACCAGCGAAATCTCCCCTTCAACATCCGAAGTCAGGATGATCAATTCAGGACGATCCTTTGCGGAGGGCTTGGCCTGAATTTCATTTTTGTGGGCTATGGATTTACCTGCCGCTTTAAATCCCTTTAACTTATTCATCTCTGGAGATTCTTGTTCTATCTCACCTGCATGCACAAACACAAGATATTAACAACCACGAAATACTCGATACATTTGACAAAGGAGAAAAAGAGAAATAAAACAAGAATTACGTAGATATTCATCCCGGACTCCGCTTGAACTACTTAAAAGACGCCTACACGAAAATACTTTAGAGCGTGTAGTGTGCGCTTCAAGTGCGAACAACACTTTCGACGATTCAGGGGATAGCTCGGATTGATCAGCATAATATGCTTGGGAGTTTAAAAGAAAATGCTTATGGGTCCAGCTCAGAGGAAATTTATTAAGACCCTCTTCATCCCTCCAAAAGACAGGTTTCTTCTTCCTAACAGATATCCGGGTAAAGTAGGATTTGAACGATTTTCCGTCAACTTTAGCCGAATCGATGTAGGATTCAAAGTTCACAAAGGAACATAAGGTCCGGAGTGTCACTAAACCAACACCGCCCTGCTTGTTCGCCCTCCGAACTACCTGAGTGTAATAAAATAACATCGCTACAGTAGGCGTGAAGTTGAAATGATCACCCAAGACCTCCAGAGCACGGATGAGGCCCCAACCATTGGGATGAAGTTGAGAGGGTGCACAGTTTAAAAACCTCAGCACACCCATCTGAAGCTCGGATAAAGGGAAACGGACTCCCAAGTAATGAAATATGAAATCGTAAATGTATACAGAACGGTCATTTGGTACGACGTGGCATATCCGATCTGAAGGGAGTGGTGCATATACCCTAAACCACTTCTTCATCTCTTCTTCTGCATGGAGCGTGAACCTTGGTTGAATTCAGGGTCCATCCTCATTTGCATGATGGGAAGCCAAGTTCTTAAACTCACTAGCTACCCAACAGAAAGGCCATTTAACCTGAAGTTCTTCCCAATTCAACCTAGAAACAGCAACGCTGTAAAGACCTTCTGTTGTCTTCAGAATGGTATTATCTCCAGAAGTCCCTTCTCCAGCAGCCATCTGAATCGCCTAGACCGAACTCTTTAATCTATGATAAAAGATCATATCATCAGAAAGGTGATAACCATTACTCACTTCATTTTTTAAAGCGACTACAATCAGAGGACGACTCTGAGAAGGGAAAAGTCACTTTCCACAGTGAGTAAGATCCCCTTTCTGAGTAATATGACTCAGCCTTAGGAAGAATCACAAGGATTCTTCCCCATGACTATTAGGGTTGCCAGAAATTAATCTCCCCCTAAATAAAGCATATTCTCTTCGCAAAAATAGTATATCAAAACAAGATGAAAATAGCATGGGAAAGTTACCTCAGATGATGATGAGGACGAAAACTGAGAAAAATCTCGTAGAACAAGCGACAAACTTCCTTGTGAAATTTTTGCAGAGTGTTGCTAAGAAATCAGAAACGAGTGGAACCCAGAATCCACTAAGTGTTTCTTTTATAGGAAATGAAAAGGCTCAGTTACCACCTCTTGAAGTTGTGACGCTCTCAACTAAACGCGTTGGTTCACAAGTGAAACGACACAACCGTTCCAAATTCATGGGCGCCAAAACAATATCCATTCGACGAAGGGCCTATCTACTAGGCCTAAAAGTTTCAAAAAATGTAGGCCCATTAAGCCCTAAACGACGGTTATTGAGATTTCTATCTCAGACGCAATAATTGCTCGCCCACGTGGTTAAAAGCATTTAATGTCTAATCATGCGACGCAATTCACGCTTTACAACCGTTACGCGAACTTCAAGAGCCTTCAATTCTAATAAACTCTTGAAATTCTCATACAACGAATCTTTGTTTGAATCCGTTGTGATAACATCACTACATCGGATCTTTTAATCTAAGAACAGTTCTTTGCAATATAATAACAAATGCTAAGGAACTGTTATACGCGTAAGCTTACCGATATTCAGACCTCTCGCAGGTTGAGTAGCTTATGTGAACAACCACTGAGTCCCTCATATATGCTAGGGGACATATGATCCAGTCTCAATACCGGTATCCGATCTACAAGACATATTTCAACGTCTTTGTCAAGACATCAACGTGTAACTGGTGTCATCGGTATACATCCGGACTATAATTCCGTATCAGGCGCTCTCCCTATACCGGTTGTTCAGGATAACACCATGGCATCGGATAACACACACGTTACTATGCAAAAGACAAGAATCATTGCTACAGGGACCGATCAATAATACCCAGCACTACAAGCCAAATTCTGCTCACGGGGATGGTCAACTTGTTCCCTAATCCTAGTCTATACTCTCCATGCTCAATATAAAATAGCCACTTGACCCAATCATGCTGGTAAGTGTACAATAAAATAATGCTAATGGAAGTTAGTGGTTCCCCACTAACGAGTCCTCGTAAAACGAGCCAATCAGGTATATGAACTCTCTTCATCGATGAAGGGGGGATTCTGAACTTAATCTAGAAACGATTACTCTCTGAAATACATTCCTGACTTGGAATACTATCACTGACTTGAGCGTCGGAGAATCTTTGCAGGTGACACCACCATTCGCCCACTTCAACGCGTTAGGTCAGTGTGAAGGATCTCCAGAATGCCCAATCCGCTCTCCTCACACAAGGACAATGGATATTTACACCGGATACTCATACATCCGGTCTTCTGCACAGTATTTGCATACTATTTGTGATTGACTTGAGTCCGGATATCTAGACCCCGGTTCAGGACAGATCAGAAGTTGTCCCAACTCATACCATGACTATTTAAGTATTTATAAATACTAGCATTTTTTACTTAGGCATTCGTAGAGGTATTTTGTTTTTTTTATTGTCATTTCCCCTGTGCGAACTGGAAACAAATAATATTTTAAATAAAATAATTTTTAAAGTATAAATATTATAAATATGTATAGTGTTGAGTTTAAATCCTAATATACATTTATAGAAAGTTTTCATTTTCATATAAAATAAAAATTTATTTCAATAATTTATACATTAATAAATGACAGTATACAAATTTGATTTCTCTTAATATTATATCTTTGATAAAATTCTTTTAAATGTCAAGTTAGGCTATTTTTGATTTGGCACATGACTTTTTATTATTGGCTTTGAGTCAACCACTATGCATAGGCCTCAAAGGAGAATCAATAATTACCTCCTCATTGATAATTAATGGTTTTGTTAAATTAGGAATATTCTCATTAACTCCTTCTGTAACAGCTCCTGATTTCTCACCAACCTTTTCTAGGATACCTTATATAGCATTGGCCTTTGCGATAGGCACTCTAGTGAAGGCGGATAGGCATACTTTTAACATTGAACGTGAATGATATGCCTAGGTAGGCGTGGAGATTGATTTGAATGAGCATATGGTGGGTCGTGTTTCTCTCGATGAACATGTTACAAAGGTGGTGTATGAGGACTTGCACATTATCTATGGGCAGTGTGGTTGCTGTGGACATTGCACTGGGAATTATATGTCGTCTTTGGTGGTTAATGTTGCTATTAGTGATAATTTTAATATTTATTTGCAATCTATGAACCTTGATGCAATGGTGAATGAAGAAAAAATGAAAACTAGTATCCTAGATAAGGTTAGCGAGAAATCAGGAGCTGTTATAGAGGGAATTAATAGGGATATTCCTAATTCAATGAAACCATTAATTACCAATGATGAGGTGATTGTTGATTCTCTTGTGGGACCTACACATGGTGATTGACTCATAGCCAATAATAGAAAGTCAAGTGCCAAATCAAAAATAGTCCAACATGAGACAAATTTAATGTGGTGTCAGAGGGAGCTCACAAGGTAGTAGATGCGACAAATTTATTGGTGGAAGATAATCCCACAGGATAGGCTATGAAAAAAGAAAATGATACTGTCTAAGAAAAAATGAAACTGTATGTCATTTAGTGACGTATTTATTGGTTCTTCTATGCATGGGAATGTTCATTCACGTACGACTAATGGGAATAATATAAGCTTGAGCAGTAATGACGTCACAACCTTAATAAATAGAGCTTGAACAACTTTACCTATGGATCATGTTGCTGGCAATATATATGTCGTATTGACCAAAGGTGTTAGTGAGTCGTTAAGATCCAAGGATGGAGATGGACGAAAGTCCAAACCACTAGACATGTGATTTGCATAGGTCCTTTCATTCTTAGCAATGTCTTATGAGCTAAAAACAATGTAAGATTTTATCCTGGAACATACATGGTGCTAAGAGCACCATGTGATGGAGATACATTAAAGACCTTATAAATCTTCATTGTTTGTGGTTTTGTGTGATTGTTAAACCATATTGTCAGTTTAGTGTGGTTAGTCATAGGTGGGGAAACACATGGTATGTCGCGGGTGCTCTTTTTGAGGCTTATGATCATGCTGGTGGATATGTGTATTTGTCAAAGATAGTTTCAGTTCCTTGGTTACTATTAAGGATATTAGCAAATAAGTGATGACAGAGCGGGGGTAGTTGCTAATTGCCAATCTTAGTATCATTTCTCAATAAATTTCACATCTAATTTGACACTAAAACACTCAATTGATGCATTTTACTTCCCTCATTTTATAGCAATATATAAATTGTCAACAGACTGATGGTTTCAATGTATTTTGGAAGATTATAGGCAAAAGTATAAAATTGGAAGAAAGAAATTAAAGTCTACCCCGAAAGAACAACCGCTCAAACAGTGAAGCCACTACTTCAATGGCTAAGCAACTGCTTAAGTGGTGCTTGTGCAATATGATTCACTTCAAAGTTATGAAAGACATTTTTCACCTATTTTTTTGCAATTGGGAGAAAGATAACCTCTAAGCTTGAAGATCTTCAAGCCTTGGGAGCCTTAGGGCCTTGTTTTGGCTTCTTTCGTAGAGCCACGAGTACCTTTTTCTTGATGGATATGAGGTGTATTTCACGTCCCACATGCTTAGTAGCCTTATGTCTAAATTCCTCGAAGGTTTAGGGGGCCCTATTTACTAGAGATAAGGTAAATGGTGACTTTGGTTGGAGAGCTTCTCTGGTGATGTGCAATTGTATTAGCTTTATCAGTCGTAAAACCACTGCGGCCTCCTTGTAGAATCTTTTTGAGAAGTCCTTGAGGGACTCTCTTTTATCTTGTTTAATTTGAGCCAAGGTGTGTAATGTTCTAGCTATATCACAAGCTATAACGAAATGATCCTCGAACACTCCAACTAGGTCCTCTTAGGAATTAATTGATTATGTGCGCAATCTCTTGAACTGTGAACACCTATTTTTGTCCGGCAATATATATTAAAATATGAAAAAAAAGAAAAAAAGAGTTTATTTGTCCTAGAATCCGGAGTCAATGTTGACTGCATTAACTGGGGTCCTAGCACGGTTTCATGACCGGTGTTACCTCATTAGTTCTAAGCTCGTACAGCCTCAGTGGAGTACGGTATTTTACACCTCAGTTTGAAGGGAATCCAAGGTTCTTCAAGTTAAAACTGATATGTTAATCCGTACTCGAACTTCAAGACACACCGGAGGTAAACCTGCAGGAGATCCCCCAATGCTTAATATTTAACCGAGGTAAAGAGAAATGTCCATAGTTGACCAATGATTTCAGACTCCGGTTATGACTTATCAGTTCTCATTGGTGACGTGGTACAATGCTTAGAACCTCGTCCAGTCCAGATTGCCACCCCGAATCATATTTAAAAAAAATAATAATATTAAAAATTGTATAGTGACCGTTGGAATAGTAACCCTTCCCCATTTCTATAAATACCCAATTCCTCTTCATTTCCTACCACACCTCTCATTTCATCAATTCTTTTCATTTCTCTCAAGCAATGGCTGATGGATGCCGAAGCCAAGGGGAAAGAATAAGGGAGGGAAGACGATGTTTTGTGACTACCTTTTTACTCCTTATAGTGTGGGTAGTAATTTATATTTATTGGATATTTTATATATTTCCATATATGTAATAAATAATTTAAGCTTCCATTTGTTTTTTTAAATAAAAGGCCCAAAAAAAATACAAACAAAAAAAAATACAAACAAAAAATAAAAAATAAAAATGGGCCAAAAAAAGAAGAAAAAAAGAAAAAAAAGAAAAAAATAATAAATAAAAAAAACAAAAAAACAAAAAAAACCAAAAAAATAATAATAATAAATAAAAAACAAAAATAGTAATAATAAAAAAAATCAAATAAAAAGGGGGCCAAAAAAAAGGAAAAAAATGGGCCTAAACAAAAAAAAATCTGAAAAAAAAGCCCAAAAAAATCAAAAAATGGGCCAAAAACAAAAAGGGTCCAAAAAAAACGAAAATTAAAAAAAAGAAAAAAAAGGAAAAAAGAAAAGAAAGGTCACGGTGGTTTATTATTGGTGGGACCCAGTTTGGTTGGATAATTGAAGAAAATTAAGGAAATTGACATCAAATTTGGACAAATTAAAAAAGTAGAAAAGTGATGTCATTTATGGAGGATCCAATGCCAAATTTCTTCTATAAATAAAAGGTGATATTGAGGCATTTTGGAGGAAGAAAAGGAAAAAGAGGAGAAAGAGTGTTAAATTTTTGTGAGAATTTTTAGAAGTTTTGGTTTTCAAAAATTACTTTGTGTAATCCTAGTTAGGAAAATGAGTGCACCACTCTTGTTTGTCTTAGTATGTGAGTTTTTGTGAGCTAAAATACTGTCCAAGTGTTGTAACCGGTATCCAAATACCTTCAAATCAAGTCCAAACAAAGCCAAAAGCAAAGGAAATCTACACAAAATTGATTTCCCGACTTCCGTTCTAGTTTCTCTGTAATTGATCTTGTACCAAGGTATTTTTTATTAATACAAAGTTGTTTATTTATATTTATTTATTCATCTTATTTAATTGTTATTTATTTTTCTGCACTTTTATTTTTCTTTATTTATATTCAAGCACTTTATTTTCCTACACTTTATTTTTCTGCAGTTATTTATCTATTTATTTATTTTTATGCATCTCCATCTTTATTTATTTACTTGTACCTTTATTTTTCTTTATTTTCTTTATTTATTTTTTTTACACTTTTATTTCTCTTTATTTACTTTTCTGTACTTTTATTATTGTTAATTTATTTTTCTGCACTTTATTTATCCGCACTTTATATTCTGTAATTATTAGTTTATTTTTTTAATTTTTTAATTTTTTAATTTTTTTATTTATTTTTATGCCCTTTTATTTTATTTATTTACTTTCATGCCCCTTTATTTTTGTCATTTACTTTTCTGCCCCTTTATTTTCATGTATTTACTTTTCTACCCCTTTATTTTTGTTATTTACTTTTCTACCCCTTTATTTTCATGTATTTACTTTTCTGCCCTTTTATTTTTGTTATTTATATTTCTGCCCCTTTATTTTTATATATTTACTTTCCTGCCCCTTTATTTTTGTTATTTACTTTTCTGTCCCTTTATTTTCATGTATTTCCTTTTCTGTCCCTTTACTTTTATTATTTACATTTCTGCCCCTTTATTTTCATGTATTTACTTTCCTATCTCTTTATTTTTGTTATTTACATTTCTGCTCCTTTATTTTTTATTATTTATTTTTCTGCCTCTTTATTTTATGTATTTATTTTTTTGCTCTTTTATTTTTATGTATTTATTGTTATGTCTATTTATTTTTATTATGTTTTTTTTGAACTTTTATTTATTTTTCTGTACCTTTATTTTATTATTATTATTTATTCTCTATACTTTTATTTTTGGTTATTTATCTTTTTGCTTTATTTATTTATTTATTTATTTTTCTACACTTTCTATTTATTTATTTACGTTTGACCATTTTAATAGTTTATAAATATGTATATATATACATAATTATCTAGTTTTATTATGGTCATGATTTCCTATTATTTTCTCTTAGTAACTTTTTGATAATTAAGAAAAAATCACTTTCATAAAAAATAAAAAAAAAACTAAAAAATCAAGACTAATAAGTAGTGTGTTATTTATTCATTCATTTTTTTTAAAATTTAAGATGAGATTAATTTAGATAAGACATTTTATTAATCTTATTTTTTCTAAAAGATAATTAAATAATATTCCTTATCAATTTTGATTAATGAAGTGTATTATATTTCTTTATCTTTATGTTGATGTGTTTAATTCTATTTTTTTTCCTCTTATCTTTATTTATTTATTTATTTATTTGTTTGTTTGTTTTGAACTTTATATTTCTCAATAAAAATCAATTTTTTTACTAGAAAATAAGTAAGACAAGACGTCTTATTGTTTTTTTATCTTTTTATTTTTATGGTCTTTTAATTATTTCTTTATTTTTTTCTTAGAACTAAAAACAACAAACTTAGGAGATGTATTTTATTATTATCTTTGTTTTATTCATATTTATATATTTTTTTTATTGTGTATATTATTTATGATTGTTTTATGAAGGATGAAATACTTGATAATCATTTTTGAAATTATGCATGATCAATTTGGGTAACCGTTTTTTTACGGACAGTGTGGGGTGCTAATACCTTCCCCTCCTGTAATTCGACTCCCGGACTAAATAGAATCTCATTTTTTTAAAACAAAAAAGGAAAAAAAAACCAGTGCTGTTTAAAGGTTTTCCTAATATTTTCCTTAATAAATATTAGTGGCGACTCCTTGAACCCTTTATTTTTTAGGCCTCCCAAAGAGCCTCATTTCAATACCGTTTCAATTTTCTTTTATTTATCTTTAACCAGTCCGTGTCGCGCGCCGGGACCCCGGTCGCGACAGATGGCGACTCCACTGGGGATATTTTGAGAGTCAAGCCCGTTAAATTGATCTTGTGTGTTTTGTTGATTGTTAATTATTTTATCCTTTATATTTATTTGTTATGTTATTCTCGTTGTTCATCTAATCTCCCATTAATTTTAGATTGTATATAATTATTTATTTTTTTTTACTTCTTTATTGCCTTAATTTAGAACCATAGGGTAGAAGACATGTGATATTTATTTTGCCTTGTGTTTGTTCATTGTGAAGAATGGGTAACAGTCTATGTATGAATGCCCCACACACTTCACATTCATCATAATGCACACACTATTAGAAGGGACCCTATTCCCGGGCCCCGCAAAAGACATAGGCTAGGGGAGATTATTAGCGGTGTCATTTAGGACGAGACGTCCTATCATGATTCGCGTGAAAATCTCAGCCGGGGTGTTATCTTAGTTATGATGTCCGCACTAAGTAGGATTCCCTACTTTTTGCATAAGACTCATAGCTAAAGATCAGAGCTCCGGTGATATTCTTAGAACCAATTAGAACAATCACCTTTTGAAGAAACACGATTAAATAGCCTTAGAGCCAATTAGGTGGTTACCTTGTCTAAGACACAATTAGGCAGACATTCATTTTATCTTTTATTCATTTGCACAAAATTTTAAAAAAAAAAATCAAAAATGTATATTTTCTATACTTAAGTCATGATAAATATTATCACACTCTTATGTGAGGATATTTATCAAACTGTTTTCTTTGTTAATCTGATTCATTTATTTCTTTTGATAAAGGTGAAATTTAAACATCGGTAAGTATCACTAAAAATGGAATTTAACATGAGTCAAGTGATCAAGAAGTGAACGCAACTGGTCTAAAAAATTTGTTACACCTCAAAGTCATCAGATCAAATACTAGCAATCTGTTGTCCTTAAGCAAAAGGATGGATATTACTCAGAAAATGACCTTTACAAGGAAGTATAGAAAGATCCTAAAATTCTTAGAGGTCGAAGTGCAAGAAGGGGCCCTTACTGCTCTAGCTCAGTTTTATGATCCTCCTCTCCGCTGTTTTACATTCAAAGACTTCCAGTTAGCTCCTACTTTGGAGGAGTTTGAACAGATATTTGGCTTGCCATTAGAAGATTTGAAACCTTATCGTCAAACTAAACATCATGCTTCAATCTTCAGTGTAGCTCGTATTCTCAAGATGGATCCTGAAATGCTTAAGAAGGCTCAATTAAACAGGAACCAAACTTCAGGATTCGCACTAAGCTTTTTTGAGCAACAACTCCTCAGTCAGGCAGGGAAAGGAGAATGGGACGTGTTTGTTGACATTTTGGCGTTGGCCATTTATGGTGTGATCCTTTTCCCAAGCCTTGATAATTATATTGATTTCAAGGTAATTGATGTTTTCCTAGCTAGAAAGCTTAGGGGTGAAAGTTCCATGACTGCTGTCTTAGCTGATATCTATTGTACAATGGATTCCTGTTACAACCGGAATAGGAAATCGTCTGTTGTCTACCCGCCTTGTATGTATGGCTTACTTCTCATGTCTTCAATCAAGTTGGCAAGGTTGAATATCCTATCTCTGATTTGAAGCTCCTTAGATTAACCAAGAAGACTAATAGGGAGTGGGCAGTGTAACACCCTCGGTTAGATAAGACAACCCATTCTATAGGATCATCCTATTTAACTGAGAGGTCACAAGTTTTCATAAAAAGTGAATATTTTTTTAAAAAAAAAATGGCAGATCAGTGGAAGCAAATAGTTCATATATCACATAGTCATTCACAAACTTACAAATAATTGTACTCATAACAGAATGGGGCACACAGGCACCCTTAAATATTATACAGTCATCCGGTGTCTGATTATCATTAATAATTATTCAATCTATATAAATTCTATCTTTAACGATCGTTCTCAGTGGGTTTAGCATATTGCTATTCTTCATACTCGAGTTCTTGATTTCCTAATTCCTCTGAAAATTGTCAACAGTAAGGGTGAGTATAACCCAAGACCCTGATTAGTTAATCCGGTGCGGACATAATCCAGTTATCATACAATATCACATACATCACACAATTAGCATATTCACAATTATAACAATCAAACATGTTGTCATGTAATGCATGACTTGAATTTATTATGATTTATCTTTGGTTAAGTCTCATGATGCATGTGGGCCCAATAAATCATTTCTTCATCTCATTTTTGGAATATCTCCATTCCAATTTTTCTAGAGCGATCAGGGTCCGCCCAAGTTCCATATGGTACAAATGAACTCATTAGTTCTCATCATTGATTTATATATTCTTGGAACTTGGATCCCTACGATCATAGTTACACTCCGTCATTTAGTCAAAGTACACTAGAATTGCATCGTCTCACCCGGCTATCAGGCGCGACTCTGATGCCATTCCAGTTGTACTCCCAAGATCCTCATGGGGATCGAACGTGAATGTCCTCCAGCGTACCAGGTGTATGCTCTAGAATTTCTCCTCCTTTCAAAATATTTTCATGATGCGAAATGCATTCTTTTTATCTTTTGATTCTTGGGTATTTATGTGTTTCCAGTCTCATAATATTCATTCGCAAGCTCTTGGATCTCATCATCCATTCCAACGTTGTAAATTATTCATTCTTAATATATCAGTTATGTCTTGGCTAAATAATACTTTGTTTAAAGAGTAAAATAATATATTCCTTATTTAATTTCTTATAATTAAAATAATAATAATAATACTAGTAAGAATAACAATAATAATAATAAGAAGAAGAATAATGATAATAATAAAAATAATAATAATAATGGAAATAAGAACGATAATAATATTTGTAACGTCCCAATAATTTAAAAATGATTACAGAAGAGTCTCTAATCGAAATTCCAAGTGAAAAATATTAAAAACAAGGCTTTTCCGAGTAGAACAAGGGTAATTCCGAGTGAAATAATTATGATTCCGAGTGGAATCATACTGAAAAGAGTTTTCTAAATGAACTGGCTAAAAATCCGAGTGAAATTAGACTGAGAAGCTATTTTCCGACTGAAACAGGTCTGATTCTGAGTGGAAATGATTTTTCCGATTAAAAACAAGTTATATCCGAGTGGAAATGTTGATATTCAAGCTTTCTGAGTAAAATAGGTTTAATACCGAGTGCAATAAATAAGATTTCGAGTGAAATAAGCAGGATTTCAAATAAAATCAAGTTGAGAGGGTCTTCTGAGTAAAACAAATCTAAATCCGAGTGAAATCAATCTGAAAGAGTTTTATCAGTGAAGTTAAAATGCCTTCCGAGTGAAACATAATGAAGAAACAGTTTTCTGAGTGAAATTAATTATTTCTTGAGTAAATTCTGACTGAAAAGGAGGTTTATACATGAAATGATTATAAATCCGAGTAGAATCACACTGATGAGTTTTTCTGAGTGAAATTAATGTGTTTACCGAGTTAAATCACTAAAAAGGGTTTCCTGAGTGAAGCTAAACTGTTTTCCGAGTGAAGTTAGATTATCGCAGAGTTTTCTGAGTAAAAATGTTTGTGAATCCGAATGAAAATAAGTTATTGAGTGGAATAAAATATAATTCCGAGTGGAATTAGTCTGAAAGAAGCTTTCTGAGTGAAAATAAGATAAGTTCCGAGTGAAACATGAGTTTACCGAGTGAAATTAGTTGAAAAGAGTTCTGTCTAAAATATATAATGGTTTACCGAATGAAATCGTGTAAAACTGATTGGATTTGTATAAAACTGATTGAATTTACATAAAACCGATTGAATTTACACAAAACCGATTGAATTTACACAAAACCGAGCTTATTATCATTTATTTCATCTCCTGTTTACGATTCTCTACTGGAATACACATAAATACACATGATACTTAATATTTTCATAATTCAGCATCAAACATATTCACTCAATCATCAAAATTTATCAGAATCAATACAGATAATCAAACGTATTCATTGAATCATGAATTATACAACCAATTGAACATGTTCATAATAATAAAAATGCATATAAACATACATAAATCAAAGCATGTAAATCAATAATTCCTGAATCTGTCCTGGAAAGGTGAGGAATAAGATTCCTTAACCCTTTCCTTCACACGGTTTTCCCACAGAGCACCCAAGAATATACCCCCTTACCTTAATGGAGTTCTTGGAGGAGAAGAAGAGGTTCCCTTTCATTGTCCTGCACCAATTCCGAGTGAAACAGAAGAGGAACTTGAGAGAGAGAAAGAAGTTGGTGCTGGTACGTAAGAGAAAGAGAGAAGAAGGAAGAGAGTTTCTAGTAAATTCTAAGGTTTCTGAACTTGGAATTAGAGTAGCATTGATTAATAAAGAGGAGACAAGTGGAGACATCACTTTCTCGTGAGTGGAAGTTAATGGAGACTTTTTGTATTTCCCAGTCAGCTTTGCATGAGAGAAAAGGAATATATATTAAGATATATAAAGGTGAGTGAAGTGGTGTAACTTTTGACTCATTTCCCTATCAGCTATGCATTGATTGAGAGGATATATAATAAAATATATAAAGGTATTTTGTCTGGAGTAAAAAGTGCCTGCACGTGAAGAGAAAGGGATAGAACCGACTGCGCTTGAGCGTAGTATGCTCGCTTGAGCGTGGTTCCTTCATGCTGTGTCAGCAAGGCAAAAATTCTACCTCGCTCAAGCGAAATCCGACTCGCTTGAGCGAGTCATCCAGTCTTCGCTTGGGCGAAGTGAAGATACTGAGCGAAAGGAGTGATTTTGTATCAGGGGCCCTTCTCGCTCAAGCGAAATCCGACTCGCTTGAGCGAGTCAACCAATCCTCACTCGGCATTCCCATGAAACTGACTAATTTTTCCCATCATTCACTTGGTAATTCACCGCCACACCGACTACTAATTTGCTTGGCCTTTCACTCGGTATTATATCCCAAATCCGAGTCATTTCTGATGGTTCTTACTCGGTTAAATCATTCCAAGCCTAGTCCTTTCTCACTCGGTAATGTACTTCAAAAATCGACTCCCTTTCATTTATTTCCTATCATTCTTCTACTCAAAATTTTCATTCCAAATCCGAATCTCTACACACACTGTTCCACTCGGTAAAACTCATCCACTTACTCGGAATACTACTTCCCATACCACTCGGTGTATTTAACTTTAACACAATCGGGAATGTACTTCACATTCATCACTCGGCATAGACTTATATTTCTTAGTCGGAGAATACACTTTCCTTCCCTTGGAAGTTTACTCAGTTCCATACTTCCACTCAGGAAAGTCACACGTAAGATCCATTCGGAAATAAGGGTTTTCTCGCTCGGAATTCATAAACCTTCTTCACTCGGGTTATCACTCAATCAAATACCACTCGATATCCATTTATTCACTCGGGTGAGTTAAGTCCCACTCGGACTTGTTCTGAGTCTCGTCCACTCATGATTTAGAATCTCATTCACTCGGTTTAGGTACATCATTCACTTAGAATATATTCCCAATCAAAAACCATTATTACAACCCTTCCCTCAGAAGAGATTCACTCAGATTTTACCACTCAGGAGTATTTAAATTCTTCCCCACTCATTTTTCACTCGAATACTCATCTCTTAGGTACAAATACACTATCCTTCCTCAAAATGTGTTTCAATCGGAATCCTTTAAGGTCTTTATCACTCGGAAAAAGAGTCATAAACATAGCCTCACCCAATAATGGCTCTAAACCTTATATATTCTACTCGGATTGGGCTCCCATTTCTATATTCCACTCGGAATTCCATATTTCAGGGAGGTTTTGCTCGGAAATGGAAGTACTTGGCAAGGTTTGACTCAGAAACAAAGAATCAAGGGTGTTTTGACTCAGAATTTTCACCTAGAAGTGGTTTTCTTGAGCACGCTTCACTCCAAATGTCTCCGAGGCCAAAATTCCACTCGGTAGTATCCCTCTCAGTCATGTTTTACTCGGTCAACATAACTTTACACTCGGAATTTCATCCTTCACTCGGAATTTCATTCTTTCACTCGGAATTTCTCTGTCACTCGGAACAGAGCCCTTTTCACTCAGAATTTGATAAATTTCTTTAATGGTCTACATAAATTCCATAATTACACACAAAAATGAAATTCTTGTGATATTACAGACCATCTACAGGGCATTTATTCACTTATTACCACTTACAGACCTTCTAAACTTCAATTTTTACTAAATAAGACTGCTACTAAAAATAGGGATGTTACACTCTTCTCCCCTTTTGGGAATTTCGTCCCGAAATTCATGGTTGGAATAATTGAGAGTACAATCCTCTAATCTTTCCTCAATTTCCCAAGTAGTGTCCCTATCATTTAACTGACTCCAAACTACTTTGATTAAAGAGATTTCCTTGCCTCTTAGCTGTTTTAGACGTCAATTAACAATCTTAACTAGTGATGCTTCAAAGGTAAGATTTTCCTCCAGAACAAACTAATTAGGACTCAGAACATGATCAAGGCCTAGTACATATTTTGCGAAGTTGAGAAACATAAAAGACATTATGGAGGTTTGATAGGGCAATACGGTATACATTGGTTTCTATCTTTTACAGAATCTGATAGGTCCTACGTATCTGGGACTTAACTTCTTGGCCTTTATAGCTCTTCCTATTCTAGTGGTAGGGTAACTTTGAGAAATACTTACTACCAATAAACCATTATAGGGCATTATTCCCTCATAACTCGTTGTCAAGTCCTAGACTTGTCTAAATCCAATTTACACGCTCGTATTAGGCTTTGGGAATTCCTTTCCCAAAACCAAGATTCTTTAAATCTTAATGCTCTAACCACACCTAACAATAACAATACTATGATTCCTTAGCCTTAAGACCCCCAAATCATCACATGAATCACTTATTCATCACTAAAATTATTCAAACTCATTATAAACCTCTTGGTTTCATCTAAGATCATCCCCAATTCAACTATTTCAAAATGGTATACCTATTTATTAACTCAAGTATCTTAATCCACTATCGATTATTTCCTTAATCCACTATCAATGGTTTGCAACTATTTTTTTTTTAACATCATCATAACATCAATAGTCTAAATTAATTCCTCCAATTATATACTTATTTATATACACTCATTTCCCAATCCTCAATAATCAACACCTAATGCCTCAGATATTCATTTCCTCATATATAATCATTCTAGAGTATTCAAAGCCATTAAAACCATCAACTTAGTTTAAAATCCTCAAATCACTACACTTAGGGTTTTTCATCAAATTCAATGATCATTACTAATAATCACCAATCTTTATTATTAACAAAACCCATACACACATTATCATGGGTTTTCACTAAAATCATTTTTCCTAACATTATTAAATCCTAGAGTTAGGGTTCCACTAAAATCAAACAATTACCATTAACAACTATCATCTTCCATCTCAAATCTTGAAATTTTCGTATACCACTTCACATCCATCCTAAAACACACATAAGTATATCCCACCTTTTGGGTCTTGCATGAAAATGGTTCCTATTTCTAAATCCATTCATAAGGTATTTTCTTAGCCATATAGAAATCAAAACCTAAGGCTAAACATATCAAAAGAGTAGAGAATTTTACCTTAAGCTCCAAGCTATCCCAAGTCCTAGCATGTACACGAAAATGAAGGGAGAATAGGGAAATAAATGATATCTTGATCCATCATTAAAATGTTTCTCATTTTATAACAAACAGGATTTCTGTTCGAGCTTAATACTAACTCTAAAAATTATTCTAAATGTAGATTCAGATTCTCAATCGTATTCTTAATAGGCCTGACCAATTGGTATCTCAATCGGAGATACTTGGTCCAATACTCAGATTCTAACTCGGTCTTATTTTAACTCTTAAAAGTCCTAATAATACTTGATGGATTTCCTGTTGTAGCCCTTCTTTGAATTACGTAAGATCGTTCTGCTGAAAGTTAGCTAGTCCTTGGCTCTGCCTAGTAGAGATATGGGGTAATTCTTGTTGTTCTATCATCTCTACGATTTGAGTAAGAAGTTCCTCCATGTCATGATCATTGTTTCGGTGAGTCATTAGGAAATTGTTGATGGAATATCAACAAAAATATTCAAGATCTTGGTTATGTGGAGTATTCCATATAGGATATTTAGTCTTAGGAGTGTTATAGACTGTTCAATATTTCTATCAGAGTACGTGGAAACCTAATGGTCCACTTCCCAAGTTTAATGAATCGACTATGCTCTGATACCACTAATGTAATACCCTCGGTTAGATAAGACAACCCATTCTATAGGATCATCCTATTTAACTGAGAGGTCACAAGTTTTCATAAAAAGTGAATATTTTTTTTAAAAAAAAATGGCAGATCAGTGGAAGCAAATAATTCATATATCACATAGTCATTCACAAACTTACAAATAATTGTACTCATAACAGAATGGGGCACACAGGCACCCTTAAATATTATACAGTCATCCGGTGTCTGATTATCATTAATAATTATTCAATTTATATAAATTCTATCTTTAACGATCGTTCTCAGTGGGTTTAGCATATTGCTGTTCTTCATACTCGGGTTCTTGATTTCCTAATTCCTCTGAAAATTGTCAACAGTAAGGGTGAGTATAACCCAAGACCCTGATTGGTTAATCTGGTGCGGACATAATCCAGTTATCATACAATATCACATACATCATACAATTAGCATATTCACAATTATAACAATCAAACATGTTGTCATGTAATGCATGACTTGAATTTATTATGATTTATCTTTGGTTAAGTCTCATGATGCATGTGGGCCCAATAAATCATTTCTTCATCTCATTTTTGGAATATCTCCATTCCAATTTTTCTAGAGCGATCAGGGTCCGCCCAAGTTCCATATGGTACAAATGAACTCATTAGTTCTCATCATTGATTTATATATTCTTGGAACTTGGATCCCTACGATCATAGTTATACTCCGTCATTTAGTCAAAGTACACTAGAATTGCATCGTCTCACCCGACTATCAGGCGTGACTCTGATGCCATTGGGTTGCCGTTCCAGTTGTACTCCTAAGATCCTCATGGGGATCGAACGTGAATGTCCTCCAGCGTACCAGGTGTATGCTCTAGAATTTCTCCTCCTTTCAAAATATTTTCATGATGCGAAATGCATTCTTTTTATCTTTTGATTCTTGGGTATCTATGTGTTTCCAGTCTCATAATATTCATTCGCAAGCTCTTGGATCTCATCATCCATTCCAACGTTGTAAATTATTCATTCTTAATATATCAGTTATGTCTTGGCTAAATAATACTTTGTTTAAAGAGTAAAATAATATATTCCTTATTTAATTTCTTATAATTAAAATAATAATAATAATACTAGTAAGAATAACAATAATAATAATAAGAAGAAGAATAATGATAATAATAAAAATAATAATAATAATGGAAATAAGAACGATAATAATATTTGTAACGTCCCAATAATTTAAAAATGATTACAGAAGAGTCTCTAATCGAAATTCCAAGTGAAAAATATTAAAAACAAGGCTTTTCCGAGTAGAACAAGGGTAATTCCGAGTGAAATAATTATGATTCCGAGTGGAATCATACTGAAAAGAGTTTTCTAAATGAACTGGCTAAAAATCCGAGTGAAATTAGACTGAGAAGCTATTTTCCGACTGAAACAGGTCTGATTCTGAGTGGAAATGATTTTTCCGATTAAAAACAAGTTATATCCGAGTGGAAATGTTGATATTCAAGCTTTCTGAGTAAAATAGGTTTAATACCGAGTGCAATAAATAAGATTTCGAGTGAAATAAGCAGGATTTCAAATAAAATCAAGTTGAGAGGGTCTTCTGAGTAAAACAAATCTAAATCCGAGTGAAATCAATCTGAAAGAGTTTTATCAGTGAAGTTAAAATGCCTTCCGAGTGAAACATAATGAAGAAACAGTTTTCTGAGTGAAATTAATTATTTCTTGAGTAAATTCTGACTGAAAAGGAGGTTTATACATGAAATGATTATAAATCCGAGTAGAATCACACTGATGAGTTTTTCTGAGTGAAATTAATGTGTTTACCGAGTTAAATCACTAAAAAGGGTTTCCTGAGTGAAGCTAAACTGTTTTCCGAGTGAAGTTAGATTATCGCAGAGTTTTCTGAGTAAAAATGTTTGTGAATCCGAATGAAAATAAGTTATTGAGTGGAATAAAATATAATTCCGAGTGGAATTAGTCTGAAAGAAGCTTTCTGAGTGAAAATAAGATAAGTTCCGAGTGAAACATGAGTTTACCGAGTGAAATTAGTTGAAAAGAGTTCTGTCTAAAATATATAATGGTTTACCGAATGAAATCGTGTAAAACTGATTGGATTTGTATAAAACTGATTGAATTTACATAAAACTGATTGAATTTACACAAAACCGATTGAATTTACACAAAACCGATTGAATTTACACAAAACCGATTGAATTTACACAAAACTGAGCTTATTATCATTTATTTCATCTCCTGTTTACGATTCTCTACTGGAATACACATAAATACACATGATACTTAATATTTTCATAATTCAGCATCAAACATATTCACTCAATCATCAAAATTTATCAGAATCAATACAGATAATCAAACGTATTCATTCAATCATGAATTATACAACCAATTGAACATGTTCATAATAATAAAAATGCATATAAACATACATAAATCAAAGCATGTAAATCAATAATTCCTTAATCTGTCCTGGAAAGGTGAGGAATAAGATTCCTTAACCCTTTCCTTCACACGGTTTTCCCACAGAGCACCCAAGAATATACCCCCTTACCTTAATGGAGTTCTTGGAGGAGAAGAAGAGGTTCCCTTTCATTGTCCTGCACCAATTCCGAGTGAAACAGAAGAGGAACTTGAGAGAGAGAAAGAAGTTGGTGCTGGTACGTAAGAGAAAGAGAGAAGAAGGAAGAGAGTTTCTAGTAAATTCTAAGGTTTCTGAACTTGGAATTAGAGTAGCATTGATTAATAAAGAGGAGACAAGTGGAGACATCACTTTCTCATGAGTGGAAGTTAATGGAGACTTTTTGTATTTCCCAGTCAGCTTTGCATGAGAGAAAAGGAATATATATTAAGATATATAAAGGTGAGTGAAGTGGTGTAACTTTTGACTCATTTCCCTGTCAGCTATGCATTGATTGAGAGGATATATAATAAAATATATAAAGGTATTTTGTCTGGAGTGAAAAGTGCCTGCACGTGAAGAGAAAGGGATAGAACCGACTGCGCTTGAGCGTAGTATGCTCGCTTGAGCGTGGTTCCTTCATGCTGTGTCAGCAAGGCAAAAATTCCACCTCGCTCAAGCGAAATCCGACTCACTTGAGCGAGTCATCCAGTCTTCGCTTGGGCGAAGTGAAGATACTGAGCGAAAGGAGTGATTTTGTATCAGGGGCCCTTCTCGCTCAAGCAAAATCTGACTCGCTTGAGCGAGACAACCAATCCTCACTCGGCATTCCCATGAAACCGACTAATTTTTCCCATCATTCACTTGGTAATTCACCCCCACACCGACTCCTAATTTGCTTGGCCTTTCACTCGGTATTATATCCCAAATCCGAGTCATTTCTGATGGTTCTTACTCGGTTAAATCATTCCAAGCCTAGTCCTTTCTCACTCGGTAATGTACTTCAAAAATCGACTCCCTTTCATTTATTTCCTATCATTCTTCTACTCAAAATTTTCATTCCAAATCCGAATCTCTACACACACTGTTCCACTCGGTAAAACTCATCCACTTACTCGGAATACTACTTCCCATACCACTCGGTGTATTTAACTTCAACACAATCGGGAATGTACTTCACATTCATCACTCGGCATAGACTTACATTTCTCACTCGGAGAATACACTTTCCTTCCCTTGGAAGTTTACTCAGTTCCATACTTCCACTCAGGAAAGTCACACGTAAGATCCATTCGGAAATAAGGGTTTTCTCACTCGGAATTCATAAACCTTCTTCACTCGGGTTATCACTCAATCAAATACCACTTGATATCCATTTATTCACTCGGGGTGAGTTAAGTCCCACTCAGACTTGTTCTGAGTCTCGTCCACTCATGATTTAGAATCTCATTCACTCGGTTTAGGTACATCATTCACTTAGAATATATTCCCAATCAAAAACCATTATTACAACCCTTCCCTCAGAAAAGATTCACTCGGATTTTACCACTCAGGAGTATTTAAATTCTTCCCCACTCATTTTTCACTCGGATACTCATCTCTTAGGTACAAATACACTATCCTTCCTCAAAATGTGTTTCAATCGGAATCCTTTAAGGTCTTTATCACTCGGAAAAAGAGTCATAAACATAGCCTCACCCAATAATGGCTCTAAACCTTATATATTCTACTCGGATTGGGCTCCCATTTCTATATTCCACTCGGAATTCCATATTTCAGGGAGGTTTTGCTCGGAAATGGAAGTACTTGGCAAGGTTTGACTCAGAAACAAAGAATCAAGGGTGTTTTGACTCGGAATTTTCACCTAGAAGTGGTTTTCTTGAGCACGCTTCACTCCAAATGTCTCCGAGGCCAAAATTCCACTCGGTAGTATCCCTCTCAGTCATGTTTTACTCGGTCAACATAACTTTACACTCGGAATTTCATCCTTCACTCGGAATTTCATTCTTTCACTCGGAATTTCTCTGTCACTCGGAACAGAGCCCTTTTCACTCGGAATTTCTCTCTGTTACTCGGAACAGAGCCCTTTTCACTCGGAATTTGATAAATTTCTTTAATGGTCTACATAAATTCCATAATTACACATAAAAATGAAATTCTTGTGATATTACAGACCATCTACAGGGCATTTATTCACTTATTACCACTTATAGACCTTCTAAACTTTAATTTTTACTAAATAAGACTGCTATTAAAAATAGGGATGTTACAGGCAGGACATCTGGCAGGATTATCTGCTAGCATGATTCGGTGGTACCCTCAGTGGATGAACATGGATTCCATTATTTACTGCTGCGAAAAATTTCCGAATGTGCCTCTCCTGGGAACTCAAGGATGCATCAATTACAATCCTAGCATTGCAAAAAGACAACTTGCTTATCCTATGATACAGCCTCAAGAAGAAGAAACAGTAACACCTTTTCTTCATTATTATATTGAGGGAAATAGTGCTCCTGTTATTCAAACTGTCATTGATGCTTGGGGCGAGGTCCATAGGAAAGGAAAAGAATTGGGTGTCTGAAGTTATGCTGTAAAAGAAAGTTACCACCAGTGGATTTCAAATAGGGTAGCCATTGTCAAATTACCCTTCAAAGATCACGGTGCTTATGTGAGAAATCCAGCTCCCGATGAAAGCAAAGAGATTGAAAATTTGAGGAGTAAGTTGGCTGAAATGATAAAGAAAAATCAAGCTTTGGAGGATGATTTAATCAAAATTCAACAAGACAATGCTTCCCTTAAGAGAAAAAGGTGTGAATTGGAAAATGCCTTTGAAGACATGGGTAAGAAGCGGCGAATTGAAAGAGAACATATGATACAATTAGATCAATGCCTCCAAACAGCGAACAGCCAATTGAAGACCAAAGAGAAACAAAAGGATGATATATTGGCTGACAAAGGGCGGTTACGAGGAATTCTAGCCAAGACAAAAGAAGAAGCTCAAGTTGAAAAGAACCTTATGCAAGCACGAATTGATGAACTGGAACAACAAGTCAGAGATGTCTCCAGTGCTTGCGAGCGTGAAATAAATGAAGAAAAATGGCAAGCCATGGAAGACAAGGATAGATATGAAGAGATTATACGTTTAATGACCCTAGAAAGGGTTGAGTTGGAAAGTCTTGTCTATTCTTGGAGAGACCATTTTTCTAATCTAGCCGGTCTTGCTAATGGAACACTTAGAGATATTCCTCACCTATTGAAGAAGGCTGAAGCAATGATGAACCCGCTTTCTACACCGGAGGAAATCGCAACATTCATCTAATACTGCAAGGGGCGATTGGATGAAATGAAGGTCTGGATTGCTAAAGCGAGAGAGAATTGATTTTGATTTGTTGTAACAAATAATGTATCAGAACTTGTTGATCAATTTATAAATCTCATGTTGAATTTCCATTTTTCTTCTAACTTAGTACTTTAGAAAAAGACATTCTAAAAGAAAGGTTTATCTTTGCTTACCGATATTTAAAATTCATCGTGTATTTACTTTACATCTCTTTATGTCATTTAACAATACTTGTTCTTGTACCAAAGGGGGGTTTCTTTGTATTTATTCACATCACGGGGAGAAGGGGCTCAAAGCATCCTTATCAAACCCGACTGCAAACAAGACTCATGGCAGAGCCAGAAAGCGCAGTAGAAGAAATAAGGAATGAAGTTGGCCAGATCAAGGAGCAGATGGCAGAAATACTTAAGCTCCTTGAAAAAAGAGGTACAGAAAGGGGATCTTCTGCAGGAAATGGGGAACAAACATCCACTCCTCAAGTTCAAGCTCAAGAGGGGAACCCTATACCTTTAAATGATCCTGCTCCAGTCACTGAAACTCCATTCATCTCACACCAACCTTATGGTATGCCATTGCCACCTTTTGTTTCCCAAGACGGGAATGTTCAGCAAGCATATGCTTGGCCTCCATATGGCTTACCTCAAGGATATTACACCATGCATCCTAATCCTAATCAAGAGAATCCTCCTGCTGCTTAACAAATTCCCAATCCCCCTGTATCTAACCCTCCAAATTTCAACCAATCAACAGTTGTTCCCCAAAACACTCAGGCTCTACCCAATGTCACTCCACCTAATACAATTCCACCACAAAATCACTAGACTCCAAATGATGCCACACAACCAAACCTACAAGCAGTGCCATATTATTTCCCTTATGGTTGCCCAATACCACAGGCAGGTGTTTCCCAAAACTTGTCACACAAAGCTCAGGTCCCTCCACCAAATCCTGATCAGCCAGCAGCGCCTTTGTCAAAAGGGCAAATGGAAATATTGGAAGAAAGGTTGCGTGCAGTAGAGGGAGGAAGTGGCTTAGGTGTAACAAATGTTTCTGAATTATGCCTAGTTCCAGATGTGGTAATTCCTCCCAAATTCAAATTGCCGGAATTTGATAAATACAAAGGAACAACTTGTCCTCGTAACCATTTGACCATGTACTGCCGAAAGATGGCTGGATATACTTATGATGAAAAGTTGCTGATCTATTTTTTTCAAGATAGCCTTGTTGGGGCAGTGTTGAGCTGGTACACTCACCTTGAACGAACTCGTATTCGTTGTTGGAAGGATCTAGCCGATGCCTTTCTGAAGCAATACAAATACAATATGGACATGGCACCAGACCGGCTGCAACTTCAGAATATGACCAAAAGGAATACTGAGTCCTTCAAAGAATATGCTCAACGATGGAGGGAAATGGCTGCACAAGTTGAACCACCTCTGATAGAGAAAGAGATAGTGGCAATGTTCATTGACACTCTTCAGCCACCATTCTATGAAAGGATGCTTGGGAGTGTATCATCAAGCTTTTCTGATATGGTAGTAATAGGGGAAAGAATTGAAAGCGGTTTGAGAACAGGAAAAGTTGTCCAAAGTTCCCCGTCAATAGGAAGACCTATGACAGGGGCAGGAAGAAGAAAGGGTGAGGAAGCAAATGCTGTAATGGGAAATCAAGGTCAACATAATCAAAAAATGTTTCAACCTTCCCCTTTCCCTTTCCCACCTCATTATCCACCGTACGGACCTTACCCTTATGTAGCTGCTGCTTCTAGAAATTTATTTCCCCATCCTCAATCATATAGACCCCCACCCGTCCATAATTTCAAGAATACACCACCACCTCCTCCCCAACAATAGATGCAAAATCCTAACCCAAATCTTCCACAAAAAAAGCCAAACAATGACCGTCCTTCTGTCCAATTCGATCCAATTCCCATGACATATATTGAACTTTTGCCTCAACTTCTCAAAAGTTCTCTTATTGTACGATGTCCTTTAAAACCAGTAGGGCCATCCTATCCTAAGGGGTATGATCCTAATATGAAGTGTGATTATCATGCTGGGGCACCGGGGCATTCTACAGAAAATTGCATTGCCTTAAAGTTTAAGGTACGTGATTTGATAAATGCCAAGTGGTTGGATTTTGAAGAAGGCTCCCCAAATGTGATTAGAAATCCTTTGCCTAATCATGGAAATGCTGGGGTAAATGCAGTAACACATGACTTGGGAAGTGATCATGTTAGGAATGTTTCAGATATTAAAACTCCTCTCCCATGGATCTATAATGAACTTTTGAGGAAAGGATTAATATCTGAAACTTAAAATGAGGATATTCATAATGAGATGCCTAAAATGCTTCAAAGATTACTTGACACCCATCTGGTACAAGTTTATCGTCGCCCTTGCAATGATGTCAACATGATCCATGGGCAACATGGTACAAGCTCAGTAAGCCCAGTTACCCCTATTCCTTTGGTGGTCTATTACACCAAGAAACCTTTGACCGAACCAGTCATAAACCATCCGTCCTTGACAATTAGGACCCCATCTACGTTTTCATACAAAGATACCCATGCGGTACCTTGGAAGTATGAAGTGGATGCAATCCCTCAACTCCTAAAGGGATCATCATCCTCGGTGACCAAAATTTCCGAGACAAGTGGAATGACTAGGAGCGGACGAGTTTATGCTCCTGAAAACTTGAGAAAGGAGGATGCACCTGTAAGTGAAAAAGAAAGTCGTGGTAAAGAACAAGACCCTCCCCAAGGAATAACAGAGGAAGATGCTTGTGAATTTTTGAAATTCATTAAGCAAAGCGAATACCAGGTCCTCGACCAGTTAAATCGTACTCCCGTAAAAATATCCTTGTTATCTCTCTTATTGGACTCAGAACCACATCGTGGAAGGTTATTGAAAGTCTTGAATAAAGCACATGTTGCGAAAGATATTTCGCTAGAAAAGTTTGAAGGGATAGTGGGGCATATTGCCTCAAATGACTACCTAACTTTCACCGATGAAGAGATACCTGCTGAAGGGAGAGGTCATAATAAGGCATTACATATCTCTATCAAGTGTCAGGATCATATCTTAGCCAAGGTCCTAGTTGACAATGGATCCTCTCTGAATATCATGCCAAAGTCCACTTTAAATCAACTACCTTTTGATGGGTCACATATGAAGCCAAGCACAATGGTGGTAAGAGCTTTTGACGGTACTCGGAGAGAGGTCATTGGAGATATTGAGATCCCCATCCAAGTGGGCCCATGCACCTTCAACGTATTATTTCAAGTGATGGATATTAATCCTGCTTATAGCTGCCTATTGGGGAGGCCTTGGATACATTATGCTGGTGTGGTTCCATCTACCCTTCATCAAAAGCTTAAATTTATGGTAAACAACAAGCTAATCATTGTTTCTGGTGAAGGAGATTTCCTTATCAGCAAGCCCATGTCAACTCCATATGTAGAAGCGGCTGAAGAAAGTCTTGAGACTTCCATCCAATCATTGGAAATTGCTCACACCACCTATGTTAGTGAAGGGTTACAACTAGCTCGTCCTTCCAAAGCTTCTATGATGGTGGCCAAAGTGATGATGAAATCTGGATTCCAGCCAGGGAAAGGGCTTGGGAAGATGCTTGATGGAGAAGTAAGACCATTATTGGTTAAGGAGAATAAGAACGACTTTGGGCTAGGATATCATCCATCTCCAATGGAAAGAGTGAAGGTTTTCGCAGATAAAAGAGAAAAACGACTTGCACAGTTAGAAAACCGAGAACCCCTAACTGCGAAGATCCCTATCTGTGACCTTTACCAAAGCTTCAGGAGTGCAGGCTTGACTTCTCCAGGCCAAGTGGCGGTCGTCGATGATGAGTCCTAGAGAGGAGAAGACTTGATTTACCCTTGTCCTTCAGATACTGAACTGTGTAATTGGGAAGCCGTTGAGCTTCCAGAGATCATTTCAAAGTAATTGTTCACTTTGTAGGTTTTTGTTTAAATCCTTTGGCTATGCCTAAAGCCTTAGGATGAGTTTTAATAAGGGCAAAACATGTTTCCTTTATCATTTCAAATAAATAAAAGTTAAGTTCAATTATCATTTTCCTTATTTTGCCTTTTTATATTAAATAAATTACAGATCTGAAATTGAATTCCAAAATGATAAGATTGCTTTCTCCCATCATGATTTTAATCCAACAAGCGAAGAGGACGAAGAGTCCGATGAACCTTCCCTTGAATTACTAAGGCTGCTAGATCAGGAAGATAAAGAAATTTCACCCTATCTAGAAATTGTTGAAGTCATAAATTTAGGGGGTGAAGAAAACAAACAAGAAGTCAAGATTGGCACCTCTTTGATTCAAGAGCATGGGAGGGAACTAATAAAATTATTGGTCGAATTTAGTGATGTGTTTGCTTGGTCGTATCAGGATATTCCAGGTTTAGATAACTGCATCGTTGAACACAAGTTGCCATTGAAACCCGGTTGCGTCCCCATAAAGCAGAAGTTGAGAAGGATGAAGCCAGAAATGCTCTTAAAGATTAAAGAAGAGATAACCAAACAGCTGGATGCTGGGTTCTTGGCTGTCTCTAAATACCCTGAATGGGTGGCCAACATTGTTCCAGTCCCGAAGAAGGATGGGAAGGTACGAATGTGTGTTGATTATCGGGATTTGAATAGAGCTAGCCCAAAAGATGACTTTCTATTGCCACATATTGATGTTCTTGTTGATAACACGGCCCAACATTCCATTTTTTCATTCATGGATGGATTTTCTAGGTACAACCAAATTAAGATGGCACCCGAAGACATGGAAAAAACCACTTTCATTACTTTGTGGGGAACCTTCTGCTACAAGGTGATGTCTTTTGGATTGAAAAATGCCGGTGCCACTTACCAAAGAGCGATGGTAACTCTATTTCATGACACGATGCATAAAGAGATAGAGGTTTATGTGGATGATATTATTGCCAAATCCAAATCCATTGAAGGTCACTTGATTGACTTACGAAAGCTCTTTGAACGCCTGAGAAAATTCAAACTCAGATTAAATCCGGCTAAATGCACTTTTGGGGCTAGTTCTGGAAGGTTGTTTGGTTTCATTGTCAGTGAGAAAGGTATCGAAGTGGATCCTGATAAAGTAAAGGCAATCATGAAAATGCCTGCTCCTAGCACTGAAAAAGAAGTACGAGGGTTCCTTGGAAGGTTGAATTACATAGCTCGTTTCATTTCTCAACTAACAGCTGTATGTAATCCAATCTTTAAGTTGCTTCGTAAAAATCAACCATCACAATGGAATGATGATTGCCAGGAGGCCTTTGACCAAATAAAGCAATACTTGCAATCCCCACCGATCTTGGTTCCCCCAACCCCGGGAAGACCACTCCTGTTGTATTTGACTGTGATAGATGAGTCTATGGGCTCTGTACTGGGGCAGCATGATAAGTCTGGGAGAAAAGAGCATGCTATTTACTATTTGAGCAAGAAGTTCACTGAGTACGAAGCACGATATTCCACTGTAGAACGAACTTGTTGTGCATTAGCATGGGCTGCTCGTCGCCTAAGATAATACATGTTATCTTATACTACTTGGTTGATATCTAAGATGGACCCAATTAAGTACATCTTTGAGAAACCGGCTTTGACGGGAAGAATAGCTCATTGGCAGGTTCTTTTGACTGAGTATGATATCATTCATATCACCTAAAAAGCTGTAAGAGGGAGTGCTTTGGCTGATCACTTGGCCCACCATCCCCTAAAAGAATACCAACCAATGTCATTCGAATTTCCTGACGAAAATATTATGATGTTGTCAGAAGAGAAAGATTGTCCTAATAGAACTTGGATTTTGATGTTCAATGGGGCGTCGAATACACTGGGGCATGGGATTAGAGCCATCCTAATCTCACCAGATAACAAGCTTTTCCCATTCACTGCTAGACTTTGTTTTGATTGTACTAATAATATTACAGAATATGAAGCTTGTGCTTTGGGGATTCAGGCGGCACTTGAAGCAAAGGTGAAATCTCTACAAATATACGGAGATTCTGCCTTGGTGATTCATCAACTGAAAGAAGAATGGGGTACTAGAGATGGCAAATTGATTCCTTATCAAGCTCACATCATGGAACTAATCAAAGGGTTTGATGAAGTCTCTTTCCATCATATTTCTCGGGATGATAACCAATTAGCCGATGCTTTGGCCACGTTGGCCTCCATGTTCAACGTAAGTAGGGAGTGTGGCATGCCCTTCATCGAGATTGAAAGGCGTCTTGAACCTGCATATTGTCATGAGATAGAAGAAGAGCCCGATGGGAAACCATGGTTTCATGACATCAAAAATTATATTCAAAATCAAGAATATCCCCCTGGTATCTCAGAAAATGATAAAAGAACCCTCAGGCGCCTAGCTCTGAATTTCTTTATGACTGGGAATACACTTTATAAGAGAAATTATGATTCTGTTCTCCTTCGTTGCGTAGACGTGACGGAAGCTAACAAAATCATGAAGGATGTTCATGAAGGGCCTTTCGGAACACATACAAATGGGCACTCGATGGCAAGAAAAATTCTCCGATCTGGATATTATTGGATGACAATAGAAAATGATTGTCATAACTATGCCAAGAAATGTCACAAGTGTCAAACCTATGCAGACAACATTCATGCACCACCATCTTCTTTGCACGTTCTAACAGCGCCTTGGCCTTTTGCTATGTGGGGCATAGATGTTATTGGTCCCATTGAACCAAAAGCATCGAATGGGCATCGCTTTATTTTGGTGGCCATTGATTACTTCACCAAGTGGGTTGAAGCAGCTTCCTACACCAACGTGACTAAAAATGTTATGGTCAAATTCATCAAGAGAGAATTGATTTGTAGATATGGTTTACCAAATCAGATCATCACTGATAATGGTACAAACCTAAATAATAAAATGATGGATGAACTCTGCAAGGAATTCAAAATCAAACACCTCAATTCATCTCCATACAGACCTAAGATGAATGGAGCAGTGGAAGCTGCTAACAAAAATATAAAGAAAATCATACAAAAGATGGTTGAAACCTACAAAGACTGGAGTGAGTTGCTTCCTTTTGCTTTACATGGATATCGTACCTTTGTACGAACTTCGACAGGGGCAACACCCTTCTCATTGGTGTATGGTATAGAAGCTGTTTTACCAATAGAAGTGGAAATTCCATCTTTAAAAGTAATCATGGATGCCAAATTAGAAGAAGCTGAATGGGTTCGGTCCCGGTATGATCAATTAAATTTAATTGATGGGAAAAGGTTAACTGCTCTCTGTCATGGGCAGTTATACCAAAAGCGTATAAAGAAGGCATACGAAAAAAAGTGTGACCTCGTCAATTTCATGAAGGTGATTTGGTACTGAAGAAAATCTTGCCGAATCAAAATGATCACCGAGGCAAATGGAAGCCAAATTATGAAGGACCATTCATCGTAAAGACAGCCTTTTCTGGAGGAGCTTTGATTTTGACGAACATGGATGGTGAGGAGTTATCTTTCCCGGTCAATTCAGATGCAGTCAAGAAGTATTATGCTTGAGCATACTCTAAAGGGATAGGGTAGTCTTTATGTCCTCTAAAAGTTTGGATTAAAAATTATGATGTAAACTTGTAATTTTCCCAAGTAAATATATGGAATTCTCAATTTCAGTTCCAATCCTTGTCTTGTCAGGTTTCATTTGCATGCATTTTGTGAAAAATATTTAAAAAAAATCATGAAAAGCATATTTTTAATCTCAAACAAGCTTGATACTTCCCAATTACACAGACCTTGGTAATCAGGATATTCCGCTCTGCCATGAGTAATAACAAGTCCCATAAGGATTAAGGTAGCCACCTGGAGGAAACAAGATCTTTAACCTTTGGTTTTCCACTTGATTATTTCTTCTATGCAGGGTTGAGGTTACAACAAGGATAAATATTCCCCATGAAGAGTCGAGATCAACAGTTTCAGCCTATCACCTAACTCCAGTAGGTATGGTTTACTAAGATGTGAAAATGCAATCCTTGTATTCACTCGGAACCCTCACTAAGTCAGAAAAGTCAATCTCAGACACATTCTTCTTGAGCATAGATCTCATATAATTCTCCATCATAAGTCATTATGTTAGAGATATTTCCCTTAAGTCTTACTTCATGTCAAAGCCTACGGTATCCATTCCTAGGCTACCAAATCAAATTAGGGGCATTTTCCTAGTCATTTATTTTCATGTCAAAGCCTCAGGTATCCATTCCTAGGCTATTAAAACAAATCAGGGGCATCCCCTAGTCATTTATTTTCATGTCAAAGCCTCAGGTATCCATTCCTAGGCTACTAAAACAAATCAGGGGCATCCCCCAGTCATTTGTTTTCATGTCAAAGCCTCAGGTATCCATTCCTAGGCTACCAAATCAAATCAGGGGCATTTCCCCAGTCATTTATTTTCATGTCAAAGCCTCAGGTATCCATTCCTAGGCTACTAAAACAAATCAGGGGCATCCCCCAGTCATTTATTTTCATGTCAAAGCCTCAGGTATCCATTCCTAGGCTACTAAAACAAATCAGGGGCATCCCCCAGTCATTTGTTTTCATGTTAAAGCCTCAGGTATCCATTCCTAGGCTATTAAATCAAATCAGGGGCATCTTCCCATTCATTTAGTTTCATGTCAAAGCCTCAGGTATTCTTCCTTAGGCTATCTCAATCAAAATCAAATCAGGGACATCCCCCAGTCATTTAGTTTCATGTCAAAGCCTCGGGTATTCTTCCCTAGGCTATCATAATCAAAATCAAATCAGGGACATCCACCCAGTCATTTATTTTCATGACAAAGCCTCAGGTATTCTTCCTTAGGCTATCTCAATCAAAATCATTCAGGGGCATCCCCCTGTCATCTATTTTGTGTCGAAGCCTCAAATACTCATTCTTAGGCTCCTCAAAATGTCAAGACAACTTCATATTTTTCCAAAGCTTCAGGTATTAACCCCTAGGTTATGCTGTTTATCTTCCTGTCATGTTCCAAGTGCCTCTCCTTAAACTGTCTAGCATTAGGACAACACCATTCGGCTATTTACTTCTTGTCAAAAGTTGTCGAGTATTCTTAGTGGTGTTCACGTCTTTACTTTCTTTTCACATCAATAATATGAATATGTCTCATATTCTTTCATGAAAAGAAGTAAAGAGGGGCATCTGTGAACACCTATTTTTGTCCGGCAATATATATTAAAATATGAAAAAAAAGAAAAAAGAGTTTATTTGTCCTAGAATCCGGAGTCAATGTTGACTGTATTAACCGGGGTCCTAGCACGGTTTCATGACCGGTGTTACCTCATTAGTTCTAAGCTCGTACAGCCTCAGTGGAGTACGGTATTTTACACCTCAGTTCGAAGGGAATCCGAGGTTCTTCAAGTTAAAACTGATGTGTTAATCCGTACTCGAACTTCAAGACACACCGGAGGTAAACCTGCAGGAGATCCCCCAATGCTTAATATTTAACCGAGGTGAAGAGAAATGTCCATAGTTGACCAATGATTTCAGACCCCGGTTATGACTTATCAGTTCTCATTGGTGACGTGGTACAATGCTTAGAACCTCGTCCAGTCCAGATTGCCACCCCGGATCATATTTAAAAAAAAATAATATTAAAAATTGTATAGTGACCGTTAGAATAGTAACCCTTCCCCATTTTTATAAATACCCAATTCCTCTTCATTTCCTACCACACCTCTCATTTCATCAATTCTCTTCATTTCTCTCAAGCAATGGCTGATGGATGCTGAAGCCAAGAGGAAAGAATAAGGGAGGGAAGACGATGTTTTGTGACTACCTTTTTACTCCTTATAGTGTGGGTAGTAATTTATATTTATTGGATATTTTATATATTTCCATATATGTAATAAATAATTTAAGCTTCCATTTGTTTTTTTAAATAAAAGGCCCAAAAAAAATACAAACAAAAAAATACAAACAAAAAAATAAAAAATAAAAAAGGGCCAAAAAAAAGAAAAAAATAATAAATAAATAAAAAACAAAAAAACAAAAAAACAAAAAAATAATAATAATAAATAAAAAATGAAAATAGTAATAATAAAAAAAATCAAATAAAAAAAGGGGCCAAAAAAAAGAAAAAAAATGGGCCCAAACAAAAAAAAACAAAAAAAATCTAAAAAAAAGCCCAAAAAAATCAAAAAATGGGCCAAAAACAAAAAGGGTCCAAAAAAAAGTTCAAAAAAAACAAAAATTAAAAAAAAAAGAAAAAAAGAAAAGAAAGGTCACGGTGGTTTATTATTGGTGGGACCCAGTTTAGTTGGATAATTGAAGAAAATTAAGGAAATTGACATCAAATTTGGACAAATTGAAAAAGTAGAAAAGTGATGTCATTTATGGAGGATCCAATGCCAAATTTCTTCTATAAATAGAAGGTGATATTGAGGCATTTTGGAGGAAGAAGAGGAAAAAGAGGGGAAAGAGTGTTAAATTTTTGTGAGAATTTTTAGAAGTTTTGGTTTTCAAAAATTACTTTGTGTAATCCTAGTTAGGAAAATGAGTGCACCACTCTTGTTTGTCTTAGTATGTGAGTTTTTGTGAGCTAACATACTGTCCAAGTATTGTAACCGGTATCCAAATACCTTCAAATCAAGTCCAAACAAAGCCAAAAGCAAAGGAAATCTACACAAAATTGATTTCCCGACTTCCGTTCTAGTTTCTCTGTAATTGATCTTGTACCAAGGTATTTTTTATTAATACAAAGTTGTTTATTTATATTTATTTATTCATCTTATTTAATTGTTATTTATTTTTCTGCACTTTTATTTTTCTTTATTTATATTCAAGCACTTTATTTTTCTGCAGTTATTTATCTATTTATTTATTTTTATGCATCTCCATCTTTATTTATTTACTTATACCTTTATTTTTCTTTATTTTCTTTATTTATTTTTTTACACTTTTATTTCTCTTTATTTACTTTTCTGTATTTTTATTATTGTTAATTTATTTTTCTGCACTTTATTTATCCGCACTTTATATTCTATAATTATTAGTTTATTTTTTTTATTTTTTTATTTTTTTATTTTTTTATTTTTTTATTTATTTTTATGCCCTTTTATTTTATTTATTTACTTTCATGCCCCTTTATTTTTGTCATTTACTTTTCTGCCCCTTTATTTTCATGTATTTACTTTTCTACCCCTTTATTTTTGTTATTTACTTTTCTACCCCTTTATTTTCATGTATTTACTTTTCTGCCCCTTTATTTTTGTTATTTATATTTCTGCCCCTTTATTTTTATATATTTACTTTCCTGCCCCTTTATTTTTGTTATTTACTTTTCTACCCCTTTATTTTCATGTATTTCCTTTTTTGTCCCTTTATTTTTATTATTTACATTTCTGCCCCTTTATTTTCATGTATTTACTTTCCTATCCCTTTATTTTTGTTATTTACATTTCTGCTCCTTTATTTTTTATTATTTATTTTTCTGCCTCTTTATTTTATGTATTTATTTTTCTGCTCTTTTATTTTTATATATTTATTGTTATGTCTATTTATTTTTATTATGTTTTTTTTGAACTTTTATTTATTTTTTGTACCTTTATTTTATTATTATTATTTATTCTCTGTACTTTTATTTTTGGTTATTTATCTTTTTGCTTTATTTATTTATTTATTTTTCTACACTTTCTATTTATTTATTTACGTTTGACCACTTTAATAGTTTATAAATATGTATATATATACATAATTATCTATTTTTATTATGGTCATGATTTCTTATTATTTTCTCTTAGTAACTTTTTGATAATTAAGAAAAAATCACTTTCATAAAAAATTAAAAAAAAAACTAAAAAAATCAAGACTAATAAGTAGTGTGTTATTTATTCATTCATTTTTTTTAAAATTTAAGATGAGATTAATTTAGATAAGACATCTTATTAATCTTATTTTTTCTAAAAGATAATTAAATAATATTCCTTATCAATTTTGATTAATGAAGTGTATTATATTTCTTTATCTTTATGTTGATGTGTTTAATTCTATTTTTTTTCCTCTTATCTTTATTTATTTATTTATTTATTTGTTTTGAACTTTATATTTCTCAATAAAAATCAATTTTTTTACTAGAAAATAAGTAAGCCAAGACGTCTTATTGTTTTTTTATCTTTTTATTTTTATGGTCTTTTAATTATTTGTTTATTTATTTTCTTAGAACTAAAAACAACAAACTTAGGAGATGTATTTTATTATTATCTTTGTTTTATTTATATTTATATTTTTTTTATTGTGTATATTATTTATGATTGTTTTATGAAGGATGAAATACTTAATAATCATTTTTGAAATTATGCATGATCAATTTGGGTAACCGTTTTTTTACGGACAGTGTGGGGTGCTAATATCTTCCCCTCCTGTAATTCGACTCCTGGACTAAACAGAATCTCATTTTTTTAAAACAAAAAAGGAAAAAAAAACCAGTGCTGTTTAAAGGTTTTCCTAATATTTTCCTTAATAAATATTAGTGGCGACTCCTTGAACCCTTTAATTTTTAGGCCTCCCAAAGAGCCTCATTTCAATACCGTTTCAATTTTCTTTTATTTGTCTTTAACCAGTCCGCGTCGCGCGCCGGGACCCCGGTCGCGACATGAACCAACTAAGAGCTTCACCAGCTAAGGTTTTTGGGACATCCTACACGTGACATTGGCCTATACTCCTAAGAACATCGACTCATTAGTGTAGGCATCAAGGTGCCTACTCAAATCCATTTCACTGGTATACTTCCAATTAACAACGAATATGGAGTTTGGAGGTGCTTGGGAATCGTGATTTCCATCATAAGTCAAATGAAAGGAATGTTGAACTTGTACCATGGGGAACCACCAAGGTCTACAGATTACAATATCAGGGAGAGTGACACATTGTCTAATGTGTGGACTCTTAATAATCCTTATTATACGTTGGGATTCTGGGATACTCAAGTGATGTCGAAACATCATGATGGAGGGTTGAGGGTGACGTATAGCTAGTGAAACTCTTGGATGGACAATCATTCATTCATCTGTCTCTTAACTTCGCCCTTGTCTGAGTTATTGCAACTCTACTCGAAGTTGTCAAATATTCTTGTTGTGAGGGTCTGGTTAAGCACCACCCAAAGTCTTTCTTATGGTTTGGGCCACCGAACATGGTGTTTCAACAAAACCAAAGTTGTAGCCTAGAAAGTTAGGTTCCACATGTGTTAGGTCTTGGACATGAGCATCTGGGGTGACTACACATTGATTTATGTCCATGAGAAAATGCTTGAATATGAAAATGAGAATAACTGTAATGTGTCCCACTGGCACACCAATGTTTTATTCTATATAGGGGACTTCTGATATGGGTATAAGTGTTTCGGCTCTTATATCTTACACTTGTCCAATAAGGATATGGTAATATCTCCTCGAGTTTAGTGGGGATCATAAGGGCTTGATGTGATTAAGCCTAAAAACCACTAATACCTTACGTTGTAGAGCGAAATTAGGTGTTACTTGCAAAGGCACTTTGACACTCAAGTTAATACCAATAATTAATACCAAAGCTTAAGCGCCGAGTTGGTGAACGTATCTCGTACTGTAGTAAACAGCTAGTATTTATGACAGTTCAGTGAGGATTTCTCTCGTTGTACCTTGTGTCAGTAGTTTTTTGTAAAGAGCAAGGAAAACTGACATGGACACATACATCCTTGACACATTTATAGGTATTTATTTGGTATGCCTATAGCATGTCACTGCATCCTGTAACATCTCGTATATTTTTATATTTAAATTATGGTGATTTGAGAATATAATGCAATTATGTGATTTAAAAATAAATTTAAAGGGGAATCAAAGTTTTTGTCTAATGTGTAGCATCAATGGGGCGCGTAGCGTCAAGATGAAAATTTGAACTTGACTCATAGCATTAGTAGGGTGCATAGCGTTAGCTTCACAATCAGAATTAAAGCCCCACAGTAACAACAATTCAAGTTAGAAGTAAAAATAAAGTTTTGGACCCTTCTTCTTTCTTCTTTCTTCTTTCTTGTCTTGAAGTTCTAGAAGCTAATTGAAGCCAAATCTTGGTTGGAATTCAAAATCAATTACGGATTAGAAATGGGAAACTCAAGGTAAACACGTGAAATCTTTCAATTTTGATTTCTATGGGAGATTCCTTCTTTTACATGAAACTTAAGTTTCTGAACTCGTTAAAAAGTCCTTTAAGGCTCTTAAATGAAAGATTAAGTGATGGAATTAAATTCTGCTTTGCATAGATTATGAATGAAGCGTTGAAAATTTAACAGAGTGAGGGGTTTCTTGAAAGAAACATCGGTTTTGGTAGCGGTAAGTGTATAAAGCTTTAAGAGTGGATTTCTAAGTAATTTCTTAGATTATGTTAAGATTTCAATGATTAAATCCCTAAATCCCTTTCATAATATTTGCGTTTTTAGTGTTTTGGTGTGTCGTTACTTGCAAGCTAGTTAGAGGGCATTAGAAACAAGGTAAAGGGAGTGTTGTAGTGTATACTTAATTAAGGTTATGTGAGTTTTTATATTATGAAATGAATTTGTGTAATTATGTGAATAGTATATACGAAAATGTGTGGTTTAGAATATGTTTATGACTATATGATGTATTTGGCAATTATGATTAGTGAAATGATAATGATTGCAATAAGAAGTAATGATTATAATGAGGTTTATTAGATGGTATGATGATATGTTTATGAGAAAATGATGGTAATAAAGGTGTTATATGTTTTCATTTGGTTGATTATGTCCCAGGTGATGGCTTTTTATGTCGGGACAAAGTTGTAATGAATTTGAGACAATTTTATTATTGTTATATGCTGTATATGCATGTTATGTGGTGTGGACAACCATTCGGTATGTATTACCCTTTGTTTTTGGCTCTCGTGGTTTTGAGTGACCTAGTTGAGCTACCTGGTGGTCCATGGAGAGACCCATTGGTTGAGGTGGGGAGCCGGTGTGTGGCTCGGTGGACCGGAGGGTTCACAGGATGTTGGTGTGTGACTCCCAGCTGGTGGCTGCTCCTTTAGTATCCAGATACTAGGTGTCATTTTATATGATTTGACCATGAAAGTTAGTTGTAATAAATTTAAGGTGTTGAACTTGATTTTTGATACTGTTAATGAGTGATGTATTCATGATACTTTGAATTGATGAAGAATTATGATGATTATGATGAATTATAAAAATAGCTTAATGTTGTAAGATAAAGGGTTAATGGGTTGATATTCGAGGGAGGTGTGTGTGAAATCCTCCAGGTGATATCATTTCTATTTTCAATTGTTTGCATTGGTTTAAATTGGAAGTTACCCTTACAATTATTTTTTTACAGTGAGTAAGCAATGGGATATTGCGGATGCCGCGGAGACTAGTTCAAAGTGAGCAGCGGGGCAATGCTAGAATAGTTTGTAATATATGATGTATATATTTTATACCATATATATATATATATATATATATATATATATCGATGTATATGTAGGTATGTGGTTGTATTATATGTGATACTGCCATGTGTGTTTATGATGACTTCTTTATGGTTTGGTAATTAATGGCACTAAGCCATTAGTGTCTATATATATATATATATATATATATATATATATGTGTGTGTGTGTGTGTGTGTGTGTGTGTGTGCAAGAGAGAGAGAGAGATATTCAGGCTGTGATAATATGCGTGTGATGTGGCATTGGGCCATTAGATAATTATTCATGCATAATGATCAGGAACTGTTTATATAGATATAATTGTGGCATGGAGCTATTTAGTGTTAAGATCATACCCTATTGGCAGGAATTATATTGTTTAAATGTTATGTGATTGTGTTTGTATTATGATAAAAATGAGTTAGGAAGTTAAGATTGGAATTAGAAAATTTAAATGATGGATTAATAAATTTAAAAGTGAAAAATGAGAAATTGAATAGGTGAAATGGAGGTCTGGTAGGATTCAGTATCCCCGGGTATGTCTAATAGACTCGTATGGATAATTAGAATAGTCTTACATATTTATTTTGAGTTTTAAATGTTGTTAGAATCAAATCTAAATTCATGACCAAGAAGTCTGAACCCCATATGATTTGTTAATAGATTTTTAGTTAAAATGAAGTTTATACGTTTGTCTATCTAACTATTCTATTCAAGTGTGACACGTAGAACTCCATTTGCAAAGAATAGAGGGAGTCCGTATAACTTAAATTATTCTTGAAGTGAATAATAAATAAGACAACGATTTGATAGGATTGTTGGGATTTGAAAGGCTAAATGGTAAATTTAGCCCCTAGAATTGTTGGGATTTTGGTTTTGCTCCCTGAAATGATTTTTCTTAGGATTGTCTCCCTAGAAAATTTTTAAGCTTAGAATATAACCCCTTCCGTTGACTGCCTCTGCCAACTGATGAGGTGGAGCCTAGTCACATGTCTGTCATTGCATATGTGGCATGTGACTCATCATAATAGGACCAAGTCACTCATTAACCTTTTTTAATTAAAGGTTAACAAAATGATTAACCTTTTTTAATTAAAACCCTATTGGCCTCTCCATGTACCTTCACAACCCTTCTCAATTCAGATCCAAGCTCTGGTTTCACTCAAAAGCTCTTTGCGTCCTCAACAATTCTTTCATCATTTCCCCTTCCTTCCATCTCATCCATAATGGGCAAGAAAAAACCCAAGGATCCCCAACAAACCCCTCAAAACGATACCGTGTCACCCCCTCCCGGCATTTTCGGCAAGCTCTTCAGCAACACACACAAACAATCCACCGCCACCACCGCTTCTCTATTCTCCGACGACAACCTCTTCAGGAAAAAGCCTCAACCACCTACCCCACTTTCCGACTCCACTAATCACGGTCAGAGCCCTAACAGCGATGACACAAAGAGGAAGGGGAAAAAAGAGAAAGATAAAACCCTCGATTTGGATTCCTCAATCGAAGCTTCGGAGAAGAAGAAGAAGAAACACGGTTCAGACGAGAATGGAGGGGAAGGGAAAGGGGTGAACTTGGATGCTGAAGCAATTGAGAAGGGGAAGAGGAAGAGGAAGAGGGATGAGGTTGAAAAGGAGTGGGAGGAGAAGAAGAATGGGGAAGTTAAGGAAAGGATTGGGAATAAAACTGTTGGGAGCAAGAGGAAGGCTTTGGATGATCCTCTTGAAAGACTGTTTTTGTTGGCAATTTGCCTCTCAAGGTGAAGAAGAAGGGTTTTAATTAAAAAAGGTTAATCATTTTGTTAACCTTTAATTAAAAAAGGTTAATGAGTGACTTGGTCCTAATATGATGAGTCACATGCCACATATGCAATAACAGGCATGTGACTAGGCTCCACCTCATCAGTTGGCAGAGGCAGTCAACGGAATGGGTTATATTCTAAGCTTAAAAATTTTCTAGGGAGACAATCCTAAGAAAAATCATTTCAGGGAGCAAAACCAAAATCCCAACAATTCCAGGGGCTAAATTTACCATTTAGCCTAGTATAAATGATAGATATAGATGTATATCTGGTCAAATGAAGAAGCTCCTGTTTAAATTAGCTTTCAACTTAAACAAATTCTTCTTCTTCTTTTTGTTGAATTTTAAAACTCCACAATGGGCTTTATCATGTCCAGCATGTTTGCGACCCAAGGATCGTTGGATCCAATGCAGCCCAGTGAAACGGGTACGAGCGAGCAATGAAAACAAAACCCTAGAACCCGATTACCAGTGTCATTGTGCCGAAACGAACCCTAAACCCTATTTATGAAATTACACAACGCTTCACCTTCACCTTCACTCTGAAAGTCCACATTCTGCCATTCACACATTCCCCTGCATCATGAAGGTCATAGCAGCTTACTTGCTCGCCGTATTGGGCGGCAACACCACCCCTTCCGCCGATGACCTCAAGGAAATCCTTGGCTCCGGTACACATTTACCATTAACTTTTACTTTTGGTGCTTAATTCCTTCACCGATCCAAATTTGAATTTCACATTCATTCATTTGGATTTGGATTTTCGATTTTCAGTTGGAGCGGACGCGAACGACGGTAACATCAGTCATTTCTTGTCTGAGGTGAAGGGAAAAGACATCGCAGAGGTTATCGCCGCCGGTAGAGAAAAGTTGGCCTCCGTGCCATCTGGCGGTGGCGGCGCCGTCGCTGTCTCCGCTGCTCCTGGCGGAGGTGGTGGTGCTGCTCCGGCAGCCGCTGAACCCAAGAAAGAAGAAAAGGTGGAGGAGAAGGAGGAATCCGATGATGTAAGTATTATTCCTTGTTTTCCCCTCGTTTTTTGTTGGTTGGATTTGCATTGAATATGAAGTTGTGAATTCTGCTTTTGAATTGTTTCCTTTTATTGGTGTTTTTCAAGTTAGGTCTGATTGTTTGAGGAGTGGTCTTTGATTGTTTCGATTTTTGTTTGTTTTGTGATGCAGGATATGGGTTTCAGTCTCTTTGATTAATTTGGTAGGCTGTTCGACCTTTTTTAGTTCATATTGTCAATTTAGGGATCTTAATTTTTTTGTGAAAGTAGTATCCATGCTAATGAATTGTGTGGTTGAAATATTTCGGTTTAGTATTGATTACTTTTGTATTGTTATGGAATTTAATTTTGGGACGGATGAGCTTCTTCCTCGATTTACTTTTTCTCCCTCTTAATATATAATCCTTGGTTATCGGAATTCAGTTTGTTCCTAGCTGTTCATTCAAATTAATAAATGTTGGAAGTTATGGGAGAATTGCAAGTTAAGGGGTTATCTGCAAGATGAATAGTGTTTAGGAAAAAATGATGGATTTCGATTAACCTCTACAGGAAGGAATGCTTTTTTCGCTACTGTTTCTGTTTTACATTAACTGGGATTTAGATAATAGATGTATGGATATAATAAACCCGCATTATTCATGAGATTGACTGTATTATTTTTTAGGCATTGAATCTTAAAAAGGGTCTTATTAACCAATACCAATTGTCCTTAGGACACTATTTAAGGAATTGAATGTTTAAGGGATTGAATTTAGATTAACTTCTGTTAACCAGGGCCTAAGAACAGAATTTAACATGGAAGTTGAGAGTTTTTATTAGAAATTGGGTGAGAATTGCTTAGAAATGTGTGGATGAGCATTAATGATAATTTTCAGAACAAGCTTTCTATTTTTATTCGTTAACCAATGCCCTAGGCACTTGTTAGCATTTTCCTTCCAAAACAGTATTTTATTAGATTATGTTAATTATTGTACAATTAACATTTTCAAAGATTTATACGGACGTTTACTAGTTGGAGTTATGATGTGGGATATACCGACATTAAAAAAAAAGAAATTAATTTTGTAAAAGTTGCAATGGTGGTGATATTGAATAATATTGGGTAGTTGCAAAAGTTTAAGTGCTAGTGGTAAAATAAATCTTGTGTTTTAAGATATCGATCAGTCTCAAATGATTGTTTTTTAGAGACTTGTCTCTTTAGTGCTTTCCAATGGTGGGGGTTTTAGAGGGGAAGTAAAGGTGAGCTTTCTTCCCCCATCCCGTTAGAATCTTTTTTCTTTCCATCGTTCCTTAAAATTTCCCTTAATTTAAACCAACCATTTCTAAAAGGAAAGAATGGACTATTGTTGTTAGTGTTCTTGTTTTAACACCAAATGATTCCTTTGATTTTGTCACTAGGTTTTGATGCATTATGTTCCACAATAATAGGGAGGCAGGTTTGAAAAAATTGAATTTTATTTTGTAAAAGTTGGTTGTGTTAGACATTTTAACGAGGTAAACCTACGTTTTGTCTTTTGATTTATAAGCATTAATTAGTTTTGGTTCAGACTTTATGACCAATTACTTTAATCTCTATCCTACTTCATAAAAAATCAATCTTTATATATATATTTTTAGGGATTAAAATGATTTAATTTTTGGTAAGGAGTAAATTAAGTGATTTATTCATTTATTTGTAAAGGAGGTGGGGAAAAAATGATTGGGCCAAGATGGTCTAGATTCGTATCTTCTGGAAATGGGCTTAGACCCTTATAATATCCAAAAAAAATGTTTGATTTTAAAGTCTGGATCAGACTGATTGATGCTTATAAAGTTGAAGACCAATCTTTATTTATAAGTTTGTGGTTGATTTGCTGGAATTATATCAGTCGTTTTCATATATGCGCTATTGAAAAACTACTTATACCCGAATTTATATCCGGCTAGACACTCACTTTAATCCTCGTTTTCATATTTTATGACTGTCTAAAATATCTATATCCGGAGTAGTTACTTTTCTTTGATCGCGACTCTGCACATCAATAATGTTTTCACTAAAATAAATATTCGTAATCCTATCTATTTTTGTGAACTATGAAATTAAACCAAAACATGAAAAGATTAATGAAATAGGACTCATAAAGATCCAAATTGACCTGTTCAAAAAATTAATATATAGTTGCAAAAAGAGAAAAACAATACAAAAGAAATTTATTACGGTGCTATCTCTACCATAGGTGCAATAGTTATGTAGGGGGGGGGGGACCTTTAAATTTGTCATTTGTTGGTGGGTCACGTTTACAAGCTTTATAACAAGCAATGCACAGACATTGATGCACAGTAAGACAAATCAACGCAAAATATAAAAGATGAAACTCTGATGATGAAGAACTTCCCTTGCTTTGGAAAACTAGAAATAGTAATAGTAATAGTAATAGAGGGTAAAGATTGAGAACTTTGAAAATTAAAACCTAGAAAGTATGCAGGTTGAACATGTAACCTTTAGCATGCAAGAGACACGCACAACCGTTCCATCATAATGTAATCTTATTATATATATGCATGCCGATTTTAACATTTTGAGTAAACTTTCACATTATTATATCAATTCACTATACTCAATATATTATATTATATAGTTTTTGAAATGTATTTATTAAAATACAACAAAAATATATATTAAATATAGTTAAATATATTTTGATAATTATTATATGTTTTTATTGAATATAATATATAAAATTAATAATATATTTAAATATTTAATATTTAATAAATTTATTATATTATATTGTATTTTTTAGGATAAATACATTATATATTTTTGAAAATATATTTTTATTAATATATTTATTATTTATTTACATTATTAAAAATATATTTATTTATTCATTTTTAATAACATTTATTACATAATATTTAAGATATATATTTTTATTAGTAATATATTCATAATATATTTATATTAAAAATATATCTATTAAATATAATGTATATTAGTAAGGATATATTTAATAATATTTAAAATTTATTATTAATAAATCTATTTTTTATTCATTTTAATAAATATGTTTTTAAAAATTTATGATAATATTAAAGTATAATAAATTGATAAAATAATGTAAAATCTTACTCTATATATTAAAATTGGCACACATGTAAATATAGTAAGCTTACATTATTATGGCCTAGTAGTTGTGCATGTTCTTTTCTGATCTGACCGGTGTACGAGGTCAAGAATACGCCTTGTATAATCAATGTTGAAAGATACCTCTAACTCTTTATTTTCACCGTCTCAGTGGGAGTCCGGTGTTGTCGACACAGGTTCAGTGGGAACTCTGCATCCGTGTTAAGGTATAATTTTGAGTCAATTCTGTCTGAAGTTGAGACTCCGGTGCTTAAGTCAGTACGGGTGTTACGGGAAACAAAGAGATTACGGAGGTAGTTAAATGTAGTAAATGCTATCGTTCAACTGTAACCTTAAGTTTAATAAATGACTTATATTTATATAACTTCCTTGAGTGTAAGTGGTGATTTGACCCTGACAATGAACAATTGCTACAATATTTGCACAGGGGTAACTTGCCCACTTGTCTGACTCTGGTTTAGATGACAACTTTTCTGTCCGGAGTCAGGTTTGTAAATTCGTATCGAGGTCTATCAATCATACTGGTTTTTAGAGTATTCTGCCCATTATCCGATTTAACTTAGCGTTTGTTTCACACTCTGTATTAACCGATTTAAGGACCGATTTGCACACCAGATCATTTTCATTCTTATGGTCAATGATTTTAGTCGTATGCCTTGCTAGTTTTAATTCTCAAATTTCTTAATATTGTTAACTTTTATTTGATGGAATAATGAATTCAATTTAAAATTATAGAAAGTAAAGGGTCACATTGAAACAATTAATAAATTAACAATGTTAACTTTTATATAATGGAATGACTAATTTAAAACTCTTTCAAAAGATAAGAGACCAATTTAAAATTAGAAAAAGTAAAGGACCACATTGAAACAAGTTCAATAAATAGGAGACAAAACTATGTACCGTAAAACTCAAACTAAATATTTAGTCTCTACTCTAACTGAATCGATAATTGAATTGTAATTAAATTGATATTAATAAAAATTTAATCTGAAACAATCATATAGTTGATTCGTAGTTTGAGTGAATGAACTGGTCCAGTTATAGTTGTGTGTTGGTTTAGTTGATGATATGATGGAGTAAAGTATAAAAATGTAACCACTCAATTGATGGAGAGGGAAAGTGGTGTTGCTTTCCATTGGGTACCAAATCTAAAGACAAGCCCGTAATGCAACAATCCCTTTCATAGGCAACGCTAGTCCAGCACACCCACGTGGTCTCACACTAACTTTTGTCTTTATTCGAAATCCCTATATATTATTTTTCTTAAAAACTTAAATATTTATTTGTGTGATTTAATTTTATATTTTCAAACAAGAAATCTACATGACCTAATGATTTCATTCAAATTTTGGTTTTGGCATGGGATGTTGGGGACAACGAAGGAATCACATTAATTTTTACGCTGGCGGAGTAAATGCATTTTAGATTTTAAGATATAGGGTTTAATATAAAATAAAAATTAAAATATGGTGTAAAAGAATTTAAATAAATCATTTTTTACAATATTAAAAAATTAATTTGAAGTTTTTAAAATCTCAATAGTAGAATTCGTCATTAATGGTTCGAATATATAAAATCTTTATCTGTATGTTATGGACCACATGATCTCTGATAATCTGAAATCTGCATGTCCCGATTCTGTTCTATTCCGACAAATGATTTCAGCACTGTTACCGAATGAAAAAAAAAACAAACCTATTCATCGGTTAGTTCATATCTAAATAAATACTATTACCGATTTTAAATTCATCATACATATTAAAAATAATATTGTTATTTTTATGTAATTTTTAATATACCATTAATATTATTTATTATATAAAAAAACACTTATTCTGTTTTTTTTATATATTTGTCTTTTAAGAAGATTGGATTTATTTTTAAATATATGTCATTTTAAATTTTCAACACATAAGTTAAATGTTCTTTTACTAATTTTAACATTATTTTTTGTTCAATCAAAAAGATATTAATTAAAGAAATAATATTAAGTATATAAGAGAAAAGGACGTATTACTAACTAAAATGGGTGAAAAAATTCATTAATTACAATTTTTTAAGGGGTGAAGTGCTCATTACATAAGGAAATTAATTAAAATATATAAATAATAATAATAATAATAAAATATATACCTTATACTAATTATGTATTAACTTAAAAACAATCATAATAAAATTCATGTCTTAATTTTCATAAATTCTTTTTGATCCGGTCTCAATACCGGTATCCGATCTGCTATACATATTTTAACGTCTTTGATAAGACATCTACGTGTAACCGGTGTCATCGGTATACATCCGGATTGTAATTCTGTATCAGGCGTTCTCCCTATACCGGTTGTTCAGGATAACACCATGACATCGGATAATACACACGTCACTGTGCAAAAGACAAGGATTGTTGCTACAGGGATCGATCAATAATTCCCTGCACTACGAGCCAAATTCTGCTCACGGGAATGGTCAACTTGTTCCCTAATCCTAGTCTACATTCTCTATGCTTAATATAAAATAGCCACTTGACCCAATCATGCAGGTAAGTGCGCAATATAATAATGCTAATGGGAGTTGGTGGTTCCCCACCAACGAGTCTTCGTTAATCGAGCCAATCAGGTATATGAACTCACTTCATGATTGAAGTGGGGGATTTTTCAGCTCTTTTACAACTGATTACTCTCTGAATACATTCCTTACTTGGAATATAATCACTGACTTGAGCGTCGGAGAATCTTTACAGGTGACACCACCATTCGCCCACTTCTACGCATTAGGTCGGTGTGAAGGATCACTAGGACGCCCAATCCGCTCTCCTCATTCAAGGACAACGGATACATACATCGGATACATATACATCCGGTCTATTAGACGGTATTGACATACTATTCGTGACTGGCTTGAGATCGGATCTCTTGACCCCGGTCCAAGACAGATCACCTTTCATTAATTTTTAAATAACCTTCACTGTTCACCACGATTCGGAATGGCCCGATACCCTCCAAGTTGAGGTCCACTGTAGGATTCAGCACTTGAATCTGTTGCTGACATAAATTGAAAGCAGCCACGTACTTCTCGGACAATTGCTCCTCCAAAGAACGTATGTGAGCCGCCTCCTCCTCTTTATGCTTCTCCACCTCATTCTCGGCCCTCCTCAACTTCTCTTCAACTCCCTCCTTGGCCGTGTATACTAAACCGTACGCCTCCTCTATTGAGCCCAAAAGCCTCCCGAGGTTAGCATACTTATCTTCAGCAGTGGCCAGCTTTGACTCCGCCTGTTCGCTACCTGTACGAGCCTCCTCCAGATCGGCCTCGGCAAGTTTCAAGTCATCCCTCAGTCCCTTCGACTACCTTTAGGGCATCCCCGAGTTGTAAAGAAGCAAACTTATTGGCCGTCTTCAGCGACTCTTTCTCCTCTTACAAAAGCCGCCTTTTCTTTTCTCAGAGCAACCAGCTCTTTCTCTTGCTTGGCGAAGTGTTTTTCCAGAAAACGGGTCATAGAAGTCGCCCGAAGATTGAACATTTCCACTGCCCGACACATGGCCACCGCGTTCGATCCTTCAAACTTCTTCTCGTCTTCCTTGAACACCATTGTCTGGTCAACAAAGGCGGGCAATGGAAAATGAATGTCCCATAGCGAATGAATATGATTGCCTGTACCACACAAAGACCCATTGGCAAAGCTTTCCCACCGCCGATCCTTGAGCTCCCTCTCGCTTGGCAAAACGCTCGCCACTCTCTCAGCAGACATTTCTTATAGAGATCCAACCCCAGTGGTTCCCTGGTTAACACGGTCCCGAGTGTTCAACGACTCTGATTCCCTCTCGGGGCTATCCGACACTATAATGGTATTAGGACCGCTTCCCACCTGCTCTTTAGTGCGGACTAGTGATTCAGGGTGATTAGATCCCAGATTTTCTCTCTCCAGTTAGGAAGGAGGGGGGACTACATTGATGGGTGTGGTAATGGTCACTGTCCTCGAAGAGCCTCCGGACTCGCCCCCTAGAATTACCGAGCTTGCCCTCGCTCCTTTCTTTGCGCCCCCTTCTTGCAAACGATTCAGGGGTTACTGCCCGGATAACGTTTCTTTAAGTCTTTGATGGACAGGTCGTGCGGGGCCATATTGTAACACCCCCTTGTATACACGAGATATATATATAAAAAAAACTTTTAGAAAGATATACATATTTATCACTCTTTATCTCGAGTAGACAAGGACGTATATACATCTGATTTCCTTTGAATATTAAAAGTAAAAAAAAACATTGTCTTTCAATATTTGTCCATAATGATAAAATAATTTATAGAAATCATAAGTGATAAATCATTACAGTAATATATCCGGATGGGAAAGTTTATCAAAGTTTAACCTTTACCTTGTTACAATTATCTAACTTGATATTATAATAAGGCAAGGTAAAACTAAACTATACCTCTACTACAAATGTGACCAATCATTTCCTAGTCCTTAAACCATCGAGTTTTAGAATCCTACTCTTGTCATATCTCTTCATCTATCTGATTGAGGATGAGATCACTTTACCCTCTTGTAATTACATATCCTCCCATCTTGAACCGCTAGCTATATATCACATAACATATATTTTGGACACAAAATTCAAACAAGAATGAGTCAGAAACAGAATATAATACTTTACAGATAAGACATAAGCATACGGGTTTTCACAACTAATAAATTAATATCATTCAAAATCTTGTACATAATTAATTATAAATATAGGGTTCTCACACACATAGCAATCATACTTTCATTCACAACCATCCATACAGAATATCACAATCACATGTATGACATGTAATGCTTTTAATACTACCTCATTCAATTTATGCATGTGGGCCCTTAAAGTTTTAGTTTGTACTAGATCAACCAGGAGTTTACACTATTCCATAATTCTGGATAATAATAACATAAATGCCTTCATGGCATATGAACAGGTCAACTGGTGTGGAAACACTTAGAGACTAGTCAAACTGATAAAGTTTTTATTGTGAAAGTACCCGATACTAGGGAGCGACCCCAGGTCACCTGAAGCATCCTTTCACACCCTCTCATCCCAAGGCTCGTAATTAAGCCTTCTTTAATGTATCCTCGGTTTCTATAATCCGTCCCCGGGCAATGTCACATCTCATTTCTCTTTAATGATTCATGATGCATGAACTACTCGCATATTTAGTTGGTTAAGACTTTTAGAAACTCAATTATTAAAAACCATAAAGGTTCACAAAATCATCTCAATAAATTATACATTTTCATAAGTTCTTCTTTGAACTTCTGTTATACAAAAACAAATTTAGTACAGTCTTCAAATTCATATCTCACCAAAATTGAGTTTCCAAGCCTTAAATATCTCAAAACTTTCTCTTAAAAAAACTTCACATATATCTTTCTGAACTGTTCTTTACAGGGGGTGTAGAAGTATGCTTGTAGAACAACTCAAAATATACATATAAATGTGTTTTTTGATACAAAGCAATGTGCGTATAAATGTAAATACGGAGAGTTTTTGTATGTTGAGGCGGAGTGCAATGTACTCTGGGGCGGTGTCACAGTCCGTCTGACGGGATCTACGTTGCCTTGACCCGATTGGGGGTGGTACCTGCAATCGTTCTCCGACGCTCAAGTCAGTATTTCAGAATACTTAGAGACTTAGAAAGACAGTCAGAGAGAATTATGCAAGTAAGAGAGTGTAAGGTTCAGAGAATGGGAAAGAGAGATCCCTTATACCTTTTCGAGAGAGGTTTATATACCTGTTACTGGTGCTCCATTATTGGTAGGACCCGCTCCTTGTCTTCAGGCATAATGCTGAAAAGGTGGTGGGTCCTTGCGCCGTTTACATGCACCATTATTGTAGTAGGTATCACCACTTGTCTGGAAAGCGTTAGTGCTTTAATATTTTATTGTTATTTCCCTTTATGCGTGACAGCGTGATTCCCATTATTAACCTCTCAAGACAGAGTCAATCTCGTGCCGGGGTTGTGAGTATGGGCTCGCTACGCAGTGTGGGAAATTTAGTATTCTGCCAATATTGAGTTTATGGCTTGGCGGAGTAACAACTTTGGCGGGGTTACGTTCCTTGGCGGAGTAACATGCCTTGGCGGAGTAAGGTGCCTTGGTAGTGTAACGTGCCTTGGCGGGGTTATGTTCCTTGGCAGAGTAACATGCCTTGGCGGAGTTACCTGCCCTGGCGGTATGTACTCCGTATAGAAGTGATTATAATGTGCTCAATCGCGTACTCCTCTTATTCAAAATGCTGATCTGGCAAAGCATTAAAGCCATGCTCTTGGGGGCCGGTGTTAGGACCGGATCATATGCCCCCTAGCTTGTTATAGTGACTGGCGGAGTCACTTTAATGAGCTATAACACTTTAAGTTTAGCTTTTGTAGGCATGGGTTTAGGCGGTGCTTGTTATTTCAGGATTTATGGACAAGTGTTTTCGTGCATTTATTGGCTGTCACTACTTGACACGCCTGTCATTAATGCGCCTCGAAACCACGTTTTTTATTCTTCAGTCTCCCATTGCCACGTATGCCCTCGTAACGATTGCCATTCCAATGATGGGACATAAATGCGCGTGATGGCAATTGAGAACCGTTTTCGAGGTTATTACCGTGGGCCTTGGATTTTGAAAACGTGGCCCATGAAATATCTGCCCTTAGATATATCTATTGGTTTCAGCAAAAAAGGAACCGTCAGTGAGACAAATCCAACGGTTGTAAACGCATATTTCAATTTCTGAGGATTCGCTTATTTCCCCCCAAGCCATGCCTATAAATAGGTAAACTCTCAGAAAGGAAATGTTTTGCTTCATCTCTCACTTCGTATTTGTTCGCTGAAAGTGTTTTTGCTACTCTCTTGCGAGTTTATTGGTGTTTGGAGTTCTTCTATCTTTCAGAAGTTTAAGGTACTTGCTTCTTCCTCTTCTTTGCTTCTTCATTTCCATTGGGTTAGCTTTAGTTTTCCTTTTTGTGTGTTCGTAAAAAGGAAGATGAGAGGAAAGAGGTCAGAGTCTCATTCTAGGGTTTCTGTTCGTCCCATGTTTTCTGATATTGAGAGTGAAGATGAGGCTTTTTATACTGGGAGGGACTCGACGTTTTACAGCAGCGTGGAGTACTTTAGTAATGCTGTACATTCGTTTGTGTCAGGAGGTGTTTTCCATACCCAAGTATTGACAATGGCAGAGTGTCAAAACGTCGTGTTGCATGGACTGGACTGGGAGAAGACGCTCGAGATTGATCCTTATTGTTGGGTTGAGGAGGATGTTAAGGGTACTTCCTCTCGCCATGCAACAACTAGTGGCGGTGTAGTGGAGCTGTCTGTGCCTATCTGGAAAGATGAACGGTATGAAGATAGGTTCATTGTTCGCTCTCCTAAGACATTCGAAAGGATTTGCCATCGTCCTCAGAATAATCGATCAATATATATGTACGATATTCTGTTCACTCAGCTGGGAGTGTGTTTCCCCTTGAACAGATTCCAGATGGGCGTGCTGAGGTTCTTGGATTGTGCTCCTTCTCAGCTGCACCCAAATGGTTGGGGAATAGTTCGAAGCTTTGAGGTGATGGCGGAGCATCTGGAGTTTACGCCTACTGTGGCGCTGTTCTTTTCTTTCTGCCGCATTATGAGGAGGGTGAACGTAAAAACAGGCGGCATGGGCCTTGTTACTCTTCGGGCGGAGCCGAAGATTTTAAACTTCAAGTCGTTTGCGGACTCCGCCAAGGAAGGCGGACTCCACTTCAGAAAAAGTTTTGTAAAGGTTTCTGTGAAGAAGGGGGAGTCCGTCTTCTGGCGGAATAAAGAGGGAATTGATCGATTCCCAGTTGCGTGGACACATGAGCACTTTCTCTTAACCAAGCGAGCGTATGAAGTTGAAGAGGGTGCTCTATCGGCGGCGTCTGTGGAAGTACTTCGAACTTTGAAGGAGTACAACTCCGTCCACAAGCTGATTTTATGTCGAAGGTTGCTTGGGCGGGATGCTCAGGGATATTTAAGTAATACGTTAAGACATTTGGCCTGAATATTACTCTTGTTGTTTCCTGCATTTTTTGATCAAATTTATGCATGTTGTTTTGCAGGAGAAATTGCTGCATTCCCTGGGATGGAGCGCATCAGGCAGATCCGAATGAGCCGCAGGGAAATTAATGCGGAGAACAATGTGCAGCCCAGGAGGAGTCTGACTGCTGCTCTTACAAAGACCCTTCCTTTCCCTGCATCCACCAACATAGTGAATTTTGAGGGTGGTGTAGGGTCTTCAGCAGCTGCTGTTGAAAGGCGTTCTAAAAAATGCCAAGAACCAGAAGCTGCTGAAGAGGAAGAAGAGGAAGTAGATCTTCATGCCTTGCAAAGGAGGAGGACTAAGGGCAAGAAGAGGGCTGAGAAAGGGACATCAATCGATGTTGCCATTGACTTGGAGGAGACTCAGGAGGTACCTGTTACGGGTACTTCTGCTGATATGGGCGGTGTTGAAGGCATCCCCGAAGAAGATTTCGTGGGGGAGCAAGCGGAGGGATTCCGAGCCTCTCCTGACCAAGTTGCGGGGGACGAGGCAGAGAGAGTTCAAATTTCCCCAGTCCGCCCTTCTGAGGATCCCGCCTTGAGCTTGACCACTCGAGGGACAGCAGTTTTCCCCATTGATGTGCCAGGGGAATCATCCAGGCGGTTTGTCTCTTTGCCCCAGGCGGGGTCTCGTTTGAATCCCTTTTTGTACTTTGCAAATACGGGATCCCGCCAGTCAGAGAGGCGTGATCCAGAATTCATCCTCCGCCCCGACATCGACTTTGAGGAGGTTCCTGAGGCTGCTGTAGCTGCGAGGTGGCACCTTGCAGAGATAGATGGTTTCTTGGCCTCTGTCCCCCGGATAGCTGACGTTGCTGTCGAGGCCAACATGTTTCAGGCGTCTTACCACGAGTCTGTGGAAAAGATTCGTAGCTTGGAACATGACAATGAGCAGCTGTCCGAGGTGATCAAGGCCAAGGATAAACATCTTGACACCACCGACTCCGACATCAAGAAGTTGACGGAGGAGTTGGCTAAGGTGAAGGCTGAGAAAGTCCTGCTAGAACAACAGAATAAAAAGCTGGGCGAGGAGGTGAGTGGACTTTCCCAGGTCAAGGCTGATAATGTTCTGCTGAAGCAACAAGTTTCAAATTTAAATCAGCAGAACCAAATTTTGGGGGGAGACGTGAGCATTCTTCAGCAGAGGCTGGTCTCCATAGAAATAAATAAAACCATAGCTGAAGACGCCTGGGCGGCGGAGTTGGGCGAAGCAGCAACTGCATATGGTAACCTTGAAGTGCAGGTTCAAGAGCTGCAAGCTGAAAAGACTGCCTCAGATGCCACCAATAAGAGGCTCGACAAGGAGTTAGAATCTGCCTTGGATGCAGCTGAGGCGGCGATTGATGATGCTTTCAGCATGGCTGTTCGCCAACTCCGTTATCGCCATCCAGGTGTTGCTCTCTCCACCACAGGCATTCATCCCTACTACGAATTTATCAATGGAGAATTGATGGTGCCTGTTCAAGGGGGTCATGCTCCTGCGCCCAGTGTTGAATATATCTTGGCGGACTTGCCTCCCTCTCAAAGTTTAAGCAAACCTGGTGAAGGTCAGGCCACCTCTGCCCAACAAGAAGGGATGCCGTCCGACCCTTAAAGACCAGCTCCTGAAACCCTTCGCAAGCTTTTATTTTTTGCATTTTGTTAATATTGCCTTGTTCCAGGATAGGCTCTGGACTTTTATCAATCCTTGACAATATTAATGAAGCATATTTTCTGCAAATGTATACTTGTTCATATAAGCAGTGTTTGAGTCCATCGTATTTATGCCTTGTAAAATGATATCGAGAAGGCGGAATATTCATCTGAGGACTTAATGAAATATGACTAAGTATAACGAGGCGGGGTAGCCCCTTTGAAATTTTGGTGAAGTAACTTCAGTAGGGAGGTGGAATAGCCTCTTAGGAATTTTAACTGAAGTAAATTCAATAATGAGGCGTAATGGCCTCTTGAGAATTTCAGTGGGGTTGAATTCCGTAAGGAGGCGGAGTAGCCTCTTAGGAATTTCAAAGAAGTTGGATTCCGTAAGAAGGCGGAGTAGCCTCTTAGGAATTTCAAAGAAGTTGGATTCCGTAAGAAGGCGGAGTAGCCTCTTAGGAATTTTAAAGAAGTTGGATTCCGTAAGAAGGCGGAGTAGCCTCTTAGGAATTTTAAAGAAGTTGGATTCCGTAAGAAGGCGGAGTAGCCTCTTAGGAATTTTAAAGAAGTTGGATTCCGTAAGAAGGCGGAGTAGCCTCTTAGGAATTTTAAAGAAGTTGGATTCCGTAAGGAAGCGGAGTAGCCTCTTAGGAATTTTAAAGAAGTTGGATTCCGTAAGAAGGCGGAGTAGCCTCTTAGGAATTTTAAAGAAGTTGGATTCCGTAAGAAGGCGGAGTAGCCTCTTAGGAGTTTTAAAGAAGTTGGATTCCGTAAGAAGGCGGAGTAGCCTCTTAGGAATTTCAAAGAAGTTGGATTCCGTAAGAAGGCGGAGTAGCCTCTTAGGAATTTTAAAGAAGTTGGATTCCGTAAGAAGGCGGAGTAGCCTCTTAGGAATTTTAAAGAAGTTGGATTCCGTAAGAAGGCGGAGTAGCCTCTTAGGAATTTTAAAGAAGTTGGATTCCGTAAGGAGGCGGAGTAGCCTCTTAGGAATTTCAAAGAAGTTGGATTCCGTAAAAAGGCGGAGTAGCCTCTTAGGAATTTCAAAGAAGTTGGATTCCGTAAGAAGGCGGAGTAGCCTCTTAGGAATTTTAAAGAAGTTGGATTCCGTAAGAAGGCGGAGTAGCCTCTTAGGAATTTTAAAGAAGTTGGATTCCGTAAGAAGGCGGAGTAGCCTCTTAGGAATTTTAAAGAAGTTGGATTCCGTAAGAAGGCAGAGTAGCCTCTTAGGAATTTTAAAGAAGTTGGATTCCGTAAGAAGGCTTAGTAGCCTCTTAGGAATTTTAAAGAAGTTGGATTCCGTAAGAAGGCGGAGTAGCCTCTTAGGAATTTTAAAGAAGTTGGATTCCGTAAGGAAGTGGAGTAGCCTCTTAGGAATTTTAAAGAAGTTGGATTCCGTAAGAAGGCGGAGTAGCCTCTTAGGAATTTTAAAGAAGTTGGATTCCGTAAGGAAGTGGAGTAGCCTCTTAGGAATTTTAAAGAAGTTGGATTCCGTAAGAAGGTGGAGTAGCCTCTTAGGAATTTTAAAGAAGTTGGATTCCGTAAGAAGGCGGAGTAGCCTCTTAGGAATTTTAAAGAAGTTGAATTCCGTAAGGAGGCGGAGTAGCCTCTTAGGAATTTCAAAGAAGTTGGATTCCGTAAGAAGGCGGAGTAGCCTCTTAGGAATTTCAAAGAAGTTGGATTCCGTAAGAAGGCGGAGTAGCCTCTTAGGAATTTCAAAGAAGTTGGATTCCGTAAGGAGGCGGAGTAGCCTCTTAGGAATTTCAATGAAGCACAGTTTTACAAGTGTTGAACTTACTTGAACTTGTTGACAGTGCTTGAGTTTGTTGATTATATACTCTGTAAAACATTGGGAGTTAGGCAGAGTCAAGTTTTGGATGGAATGTTCATCCTTTTGCATTTTGATTGGAGTGCGACTCCTGATCAAATGAAAATTATCAAGTCAGGATTGCTATGGTGCAACATATAGCTGTGACACCAATTTATCCTACAAGAAATAGGTTAAACCTTCGAGGCGGTATGGTGCAGCATATAGCTGTGATACCAATTCATCCTGCAAGAAATTGGTTGGGTTTTGGGGTTAGCGTGGTGCAGCATATAGCTGTGACACCAGCTCTTCCCACAAGAAGCCTGCAGGACCTTGGGGGCGAATTAGTGCAGCATATAGCTGTGACACTAGTTCTTTCCATAGGCGGCCTGTAGGACCTTAGGGTCGGTATGGTGCAGCATATAGCTGAGACACCAATCCTTTCCCCCCAAGGAGTTTTCTGTACCTTAGGGTCGGTATGGTGCAGCATATAGCTGAGACACCAATCCTTTCCCCCCAAGGAGTTTTCTGTACCTTAGGGTCGGTATGGTGCAGCATATAGCTGAGACACCAATCCTTTCCCCCCAAGGAGTTTTCTGTACCTTAGGGTCAGTATGGTGCAGCATATAGCTGAGACACCAATTCCCCAAGGAGTTTTTGTTGACTCCGTTTGTGAAGCGGCGTTGTATGTTGGTTGATCTTTATGGAATAAAGAGTTATGCATCTGTGCTTCAGTTTTTAGAGCCGTTGTCTTATCTGCATGGGAATAAATTCTGCCATGGATAATCAATTCAATATTAGAGTGAAGATTAAATGTAGGAAGGCATTTCATTGAGAATGGAACTGCATAAAGGATTGAGTTGGGGTATATCTTTTCGAAACCCTTTTCAAGGAAAGCATACATAGGAAGATCCTTGAGTTAGGAATAAAAGACCACGCCATATTACCCAACTAACTGTAATATATGCGTAAATTTAAAATGTTCCATTTATTTCTGACCGGAGTGCCATCCAAGTTTTCCAGGCGGTATGTACCCTTGCCCAAAACCTCGATGACTCGGTATGGACCTTCCCAATTTGGTGCCAATTTGCCTTGGTGCGCAAATTTGTTGCCAATGTTGGCCCTTCTCAAGACCAAATCTCCCTCTTTGAAACGGCGTTCGCACATGCGTGCATTATACCGTTTGGCGGCCTTTGCTTTGACAGCTTGATCTCTCACAAAGGCTTCCTCTCTCAACTCCGCCAAAACCTCTAATTCATGTGCGAGGTTCTGTTGATTGGCTTCCTCATTGAAATGGAGGACTCGAGCTGAAGGGGCCGTTAATTCAATGGGAATGACAGCCTCGACTCCATATGTCAGTCGATACGGAGATTCATTCGTGGTGGAGTGTGGGGTAGTTCTATATGCCCATAAAACATGGCATAACTGATTTGCCCAATCTCCCTTTGCCTCACCAAGGCGTTTCTTGAGGCCCTTCAAAATTTCTCTGTTGGCGACCTCTGCTTGTCCATTGGTTTGAGGGTGTTCCACGGAAGAGAAAATCTGCGTGATGCTGAGATTTTCTAGGAGTTCAGTGAACTTGCGATCTGTGAACTGGGTGCCATTATCAGTGATTATGCGTTCAGGGACTCCAAAACGTGCAATGATATTCTCATAAACGAATCTTCGAGTCCTAGCTGACGTTATGTGCACCACTGCCTCTGCCTCAATCTATTTGGTGAAATAATCAACACCAACTATCAAGTATTTGATACCGCCGGGCGCAGTTGGGAATGGACCTAGAATATCCATGCCCCATTGATAGAAAGGCCAGGGCGTTATTGATGATGACATTTCCTCGGCTGGAGTATGGTGAAAATTCGCGAATCGTTGACATTGATCACATTTTTGAACATATGAGGCAGCGTCTTGCTTCATAGTGGGCCACCAATACCCCGCCCTGAGTATTTTTCTCACTAAACTCCGTGCCCCTGGATGATGTCCACACTGCCCTTCATGGACTTCTTCCAAAATAGCAGGCACCTCGTTTTCATTTATGCAAATTAAGTATGGGACAGAAATTCCTTGGCGGTATAGCTGCCCATCCAGGAGTGTATAATAGGGTGCCTCCTTCCTTAGCTTCTTTCGCTCAAGATCATCCGTGGGTAATTGTCCATTAACAAGATAACGAACTATTGGTGTTACCCAAGAGTTGTCATCAACGGGGCGGCCTTTAATCATATGAATTGAAGAGGGAAGGGATATACTTGGCTCCGCCAGAGTACTCTGTACAATCGAGGTTGTGCATCCCGCCTTCTTTGTGCTGGCTAACCTGGACAGGATATCAGCACGTGTATTTTCTTCGCGAGGTACATGCTTGAAAGTTACTTCATCGAAGCGTTGTTTCAACTCATTGACACAGTCCAGATATTGTTGCAGCAGAGGTTCTTTAGCCTGATACTCACCAAGAATTTGTGAGATGACTAGTTGAGAATCACTGCATAGAGTAACAGTTTTGGCCCCAATATCTTGAGCTGCTCTGAGTCCGGCTAAGCAGGCTTCATACTCCGCCTGATTGTTAGACGTAGTGAAGGTAAAGTGCAATGAAATTTCAAGATGTACCCCGTCATCACTTTCTATAACGATTCCTGCCCCACATCCTTTGCTGTTCGAAGACCCATCAACGTATATTGTCCAGTGTGAATGATCTGCATCTGGGCTGGATCCTGTTAATTCGACTACGAAATCTGCTAGGACTTGTGCCTTAATAGCAGTTCTTGGTTCGTAGGATATGTCGAATTCAGAGAGCTCTATGGCCCATTTGATCATCCTTCCTGCCAAGTCTGGCTTGAACAATATAGTACGAAGTGGCAAATCTGTGCGAATCAGGATGGGATGTGCATGGAAATATGGTCTTAGACGTCGTGAGGCCCAAACAACTGCAAGTGCTGCCTTTTCAATCTTCTGATAATGACACTCTACACCATGCAATGTTTTACCAGTGAAGTACACCGGTCGTTGGCCTTCGACTGTTTCTTTGACCAGGGCCACTACCAGCGCTTCATCTGAAACAGACAAATAAACGATGAGTTGCTCACCTGGGCTTGGTTTTACCAGGATTGGAGGGCTGGCTAAGACATTTTTCAAGCTCTGGAAGGCCGCCTCTTGCTCTGGGCCCCAAGTGAATTTCTTATCCTTCTTCAGCATCTTGTATAAGGGGAGAGAGCGATGAGCCATTTTTGGCATGAATCGTGCTAGAGCAGCGATTTTGCCATTGAGGGATTGTACCTCTTTCAGTGTTTTGGGGCTCTGCAACTCTTGTATCACACGACACTTATCAGGATTAGCTTCTATGCCTCTTTGTGTTAACATGAAACCCAAAAATCTCCCCCCAGGCACAGCAAATGTACATTTTAATGGGTTGAGTCTCATGTTGTATTGCCGCAGGCGTTGAAAAATAAGGCGTAGGTCTTCAACATGGTCTCCTCCTTCTGGGGTTTTGGCGATGATATCATCAATATAAACCTCCACCAGCTTTGTGTGCATGCCCTCAAAGACTCTGTTGATCATGCGCTGGTAGGTGGCCCCAGCGTTCTTCAGCCCAAATGGCATGACATTGTAGCAAAAGACCCCTCTGTCATTGATAAATGCTGTTTTCTCCTGATCATCCTCACACATTGGAATTTGGTTGTATCCGGAGTAAGCATCCATGAAGGATAGATACTTGTATCCTGATGAGTCGTCAACCAGTCTGTCAATGTTGGGGAGAGGATAAGGATCTTTGGGACAACATTTATTCAAATCAACGTAGTCTATGCACATGCGCCATTTGCCATTGGCTTTCTGCACCATAACCACGTTGGACAGCCAAGAAGAGTAACGGAGTTCCCTGATGAACCCCGCCTTAAGGAGTTCTTCGGTTTGTTCGCAAGCAGCATTTTGCTTAGCAGGACCCATACGCCGTTTCTTTTGTGCCACTGGCTTAGTTTCAGGATACACCGCCAGGCGGTGGCAACAGAAGTTAGGATCCATACCAGGCATGTTTGCGGCTGTCCAGGCAAAAATTTCCTTGTACTCATGGAGGAGTGCAATCAGTCTTGCTTCCATGTTAGGCTCCAGCTTGTCATTGATGTTAGTAATTTGCTCCGGGGTGCCGCCCAAAACAATAGATTTGGAACCACCATCAGGAGTTGGTTTCAAAGGATTTAGTGGGTCTATAGAAGACTCCGCCCTGGGATCAAGATCCACCAAGTTAACGGATGCCGCCGCACTGTTTCCTTCATTCAATTTTCTTTTCTTAGACATGGTTTCAAGCTTCACCATGTTGAGACTTAAATTGTAACAATAACGAGCCATTTCCTGGTCACCCCTGACAGATGAGACTTGATTATCTTTATCGATGAACTTGATTAACAAGTGAGGGGTTGACACGATGGCTTCCATGGCATTCAGAGTAGGCCGCCCAATGATGCCATTGTATGGGGATTTAACATCAATGACAAGAACCCTAGATTTCACAGTCCTTGCTCCAGGTTCACCATCGAAGGTAATCCTTGTGTCCAAGTAGCCTTTAGTAGGCTGTTTGGCGCCATTAAAAGCTGTAAGGTCCTGTGTGTAAGGCTGCAAATCAGCGTCAGTCAGTCCCATGCGTTTAAAACAGTCATAAAAAATAACATCGCAGGAACTTCCCTGATCAACTAGGATGCATTTTACATCCATATTAGCGATCACCGCAATGATCACTACCGCATCATCTCCCTCAGGAATGGTTGGGCCAAAATCATCATCTGTGAAAGTTATAGGCGGAGTCTGAACTCCGTCCCTGAATGGGCGATATTCTTTGTTCTTGCCCTGCACAGATAAGATCATACGATGATGATTTTTCTGGGCGGTGTTTGAGGGTCCGCCTCCTGCGAAGCCTCCAGCAATCATGTCCACCACCTGCCTTTTACCTCGTGATCTAGGTTCAGGGCTCGGTTCTCGTTGGGCGGACTCCAGAACAATGCCTTTTTGTTTCTCTGACACCGCCGTACGTTTTGGTTCCCGAGTACTATCAGGATCCGGAGAACGATCACGATGTCGCTTTTCAAACTTCTCAGGCTCATCATGAGATTTGCCTTTGAACAGGTAATGTTTCAGTTTACCTTCACGAATGAGTACCTCAATGGTATTTTTGAGTTGCTTACATTCTTCTGTGGTGTGGCCAACTGACTCATGGAATTCACAATATTTCTTTGGGTTTCCACCGCGCCTGATTGGGGGTGGACGTTGAATTCCATAAACATTGAGGGTGGTCCATCCTATTTCACGCAAGATTTGCTCGTAAGTTGTGTTCAGTGGTGCATAGTGAGCAAAATTGAACACGCGTCTGTCTTGCTGTTTGAAAGGTTGGTTCCCTACTTTGTCCCTTTGGTGGGACTTGTCATTCTTCAACGACTTCTCTTTCCCTTTGTCATGAGGTGGAGTTGCAGGGGGTGGTTTACTGCGAGATGCAGTGGCTTCCAAATGCATCTCGATACCCACGTACTTGGACGCCTTCCTGCGAAATTCCTCCATCGTGGTTGGAGGTCCCTTTGCCAAAGACAAAGCGAAAGGTGACTTTGGTTGCATAGCTTCTATGAGAATATGCAACTGGATTGCCTCTGTCAGATCAGGGACCATGGCTGCCTCCTTGTAAAATCTCTTAAGGAAATCCTTCAGAGATTCTTTGTCGCCTTGTTTGATCTGAGCCAAGGTATGAGAGGTTCTGGGTGCATCCCTGGAGATCACGAAGTGGCTTCCAAAAGCTGAGGCCAGCTCCTCCCACGAATCAATGGAACCTGAAGGTAAGCTCTTGAACCAACTAAGAGCTTCGCCTGTAAGGGTTCTGGGGAACATTCTGCACATGACATCCTCCTCAGCTCCTAGAAACATGGCCTCGTAGATATAAGCATCTAAATGCTTAGAGGGATCTGTTTCCCCAGTATATTTCCCTATAGAAATGGGCTGCATAGTTTGCAAATGTCTGGGTACATGTGCATTCATGAGCCTTTTAGAAAATGGGATGCTCATCTTATATCCTAAGGGGGATGCGTTTGAGCCTGCTCTTTTTCCTTCTTGATGCTGAGCATTCACCAGTGGGAGGCTTCGCTGCTCCTCCATGTATGTAGGAATACGAGTGTAGTGAGGAGTACTTGATTCCTCCTGCATGTGTGGTTCATGATGTGGCTGTCTTGCGGGACCAGCTTTCTTATGCACTGGGTTTGCTTTTTCACGACGAAGTTCCGCAAGTTCTTCTCTCAACATTCGAATCATGTCATCTCTTGGATCTGGAGAATCAGCTTGCGTTGCTTTTTTCTGAGCATCATCATCGAAGTTAAGACGTCTGGGATTGCGTGGAGGAGAATCCTCGTTCTGCATCTCTGGTCCTTGTCTCTCCATTGATGATGAAGATTGATCAAAGATTGCGGGATTACCAAGTTTACAGGTCCCACTGGGCGTGCCAATGAACTGTTCTTTACAGGGGGTGTAGAAGTATGCTTGTAGAACAACTCAAAATATACATATAAATGTGTTTTTTGATACAAAGCAATGTGCGTATAAATGTAAATACGGAGAGTTTTTGTATGTTGAGGCGGAGTGCAATGTACTCTGGGGCGGTGTCACAGTCCGTCTGACGGGATCTACGTTACCTTGACCCGATTGGGGGTGGTACCTGCAATCGTTCTCCGACGCTCAAGTCAGTATTTCAGAATACTTAGAGACTTAGAAAGACAGTCAGAGAGAATTATGCAAGTAAGAGAGTGTAAGGTTCAGAGAATGGGAAAGAGAGATCCCTTATACCTTTTCGAGAGAGGTTTATATACCTGTTACTGGTGCTCCATTATTGGTAGGACCCGCTCCTTGTCTTCAGGCATAATGCTGAAAAGGTGGTGGGTCCTTGCGCCGTTTACATGCACCATTATTGTAGTAGGTATCACCACTTGTCTGGAAAGCGTTAGTGCTTTAATATTTTATTGTTATTTCCCTTTATGCGTGACAGCGTGATTCCCATTATTAACCTCTCAAGACAGAGTCAATCTCGTGCCGGGGTTGTGAGTATGGGCTCGCTACGCAGTGTGGGAAATTCAGTATTCTGCCAATATTGAGTTTATGGCTTGGCGGAGTAACAACTTTGGCGGGGTTACGTTCCTTGGCGGAGTAACATGCCTTGGCGGAGTTACCTGCCCTGGCGGTATGTACTCCGTATAGAAGTGATTATAATGTGCTCAATCGCGTACTCCTCTTATTCAAAATGCTGATCTGGCAAAGCATTAAAGCCATGCTCTTGGGGGCCGGTGTTAGGACCGGATCACTTTCCAAATTTAAATCTTAACTAGATTGAGTTTAGAAATCTCGACTATAACAAAGTATCCTTTAGTTATTTCATTAGGGAAAACCAATTTAAATTTCTGATTTCTAAAAGAAAATATATTTTTTAAATTATTAACTAAGAATACTTAAAACTATAAAAATTTTCTTTAATTCAAGAATTAATTATCTCAACTTCTAATTTTCATAAAATAGCTTCTTTCTAATACTATATTTTATTCTAGAGATTAAAAATAAAGTTAATGAAAATTATTTCTAAGAAGAAATAAAAAACTAAAATAATGATAAAATACTTTCTCTTAGAATAAAAATTTAAAGAGTAAGGTAAGAAAATTCTTACTGAGTTGTAACTTTCCGTCATGCTTGCTATATGCTCAAACTCAATATCACAAGTCATCAATCATTCATCAATCACAATCAAGTATTGTAACATCATCATTCACAATCAAATATCATCAAATCACAAATATTATTAATCACAGTTTAGTACTATAAATCACAATATCATTAATCAAAATCAAATATTATTAATTATAATCAAATTAAATCAACTAAATATCAGTCATAAATATAATTCAAATTTTAATGGTTATTTAGATTAATAAGATTAATTTTAAGTCTTTATCGTCCATTTCTCGCATAGGTCTATGTGGGTCTATATAGTTCAATCATCGCATAGGTATAGTTCAGTCCATACAGGTCATAATAGTCCAAGTCCTTGCATAGGTTCAGTCCAGTTTGCATAGGTTATCCAGGTATTTGCATAGGTATTCAGATCAAGTTAAACAAGATACTCAATTTAAAATTTATTATAAATTTTTAAATTAAATAATTATTATTTTAAAATAATAATATTATTAAATTTTAAAGAAGTAGGGGACTCCTCCCATTATTCTTATGTCTTTTCATATTATATTCTTATCTCACTCCCCCTTACCTTGAATTGCTACCAAAAGTGAGTTCGCTTTGCACCTCCGGGTTCTAGAAATATTAATACCAACTTATCTCAGTATAGGCATAAGATAAAAATAAAGATTACTACGTAAAACAAAAATGGTAAAATTTGAATAGTGAATAATGAATAGTAAATCGTGAATAGTAACAGTAAATAGTAAAACGTGAATAGTAATGGTAAATAGTAAATCGTAAATAGTAACGGTAAATAGTAAATCGTGAATAGTAACAGTAAATAGTAAAACGTAAATAGTAAAGGTAAATAGTAACAGTTAATAGTAATTTACTATTTGAATAGTAATTTACTATTGAAATAGTAATTTACTATTTGAATAGTAATTTACTATTGAAATAGTAATTTACTATTCAGAATAGTAACTTAAAATAATATTATTTCCAGTATAATAATAGATTTCTAAAAACGATATGAAAATAACCTTAAAAAATATAAAAGAGAGGTATTCTTACATTAGGATTTTAGCTGAACCTTCTTCCAAAAAAATTTTATTTCTCTCTCTTACTTCCACCACTATCTCACTAGAACTACTATATTAAGAAAACTTAATCAGAAATTAAATTTCTTCGTTACTCTTCCTCGGTATTTATAGCCAAAATAATTACTATGCATTTGAATATTTTAATATAAAAGTACTGTACAAGAATTGAAAATTTTATTCCTGATTACTATGCAACCTTTGAAATTTTCGTTCATGCACAGTGTTTTGCATAGTAAATGTCAGATGAATTATTAAGCCAAATAGTAACCTTTCACTCGGTATATTTTAAATATTCAAAATAAGTCCTTTTTGAAATTTAGCGATATTATATCAGTCATCACTAATTTTATAATAAGTAATATAAAGTTTAAATTTTAAAAATCTAAAATTTTCTTTTAATAAAAATTTATTGATATGTTTCCAATTTTTTTACGATTGGCAAAAGTCAAGATTTTTCTCAAACCAATCATTTTTAGATAAGTCTACTTGAAATGGATTTTATAAAATTTTCTTATAATTTAACTTCACTTTCTTATAAATATTTTTAATTTAAGTCACTTTATATGAATTTAAAATTATTTAAAAAATATTATTTTATTAAAATATTTCCAAAATTCCAAAAAATTCTAGAAAATCATAAATAATATGTAGATTAAAAATTTCTAAAGAACCACAATCTAATTCCTTCAAAATTTTATTTTAAAATTCTAATAAGAGTTAAATCATAAATATGTAAAAACGTAAATATAAAAACATAAAATAAAAGTTGTGAATAATAAATATATTTAAAATTCTTAATATAATTTCATTAATCAATGAATACTAATTAAGTCATTTTAAAATTCTCATTCAAAATATATAAATATTATTATTATTTTATTTTATTTTATTTTATTTTTAAAAAATAAATAATTAAATATAAATACCAAAATTTCATAAAAAAGTGATAATAATAAAGTAACTAATAGTAAGTATTTCTCATTAAAGATATATTAATATCTATTTTCTATTTGTGTTGAAAGTGGGATGTTACACATATCAGCTGCACAAACATTAGCGATTAGTGGAAAAACTAGAGTGAGACAACAAGCACAAAACACAATACAATCAACATTACACTCACCTATCCAGGCGTCAAGAGCGCTCAGATAAGGAGATAAGGCTCTTAAAGCTTGAGAACTAAAATAAGTGTCCATGTCTTCAAGAAAGAACTTGACATCCGCTCTCTCGGACAGGGACAGATCATCCTAAGACACGCGGAACTAGACAGGATTAAGAGTCTAGTATAGAAGAAATCGAGGTCGGGCTTCAAGGTAGTGCAGAAAGTCCTCCCTGGGAGGATCCAGCCCGACTCGAATTTTGAAAAAGCCCATTTTAAAATTCTTATACGACTAGTTGAAGGCCTTGATCAAGTTGCGTCAGGCGACACCGTTCAAGGAGACCCAGCACCCCCACTTTCGGAATTCTAGCGTTGAAGAGGTAGAAAAACAAAGGAACGGAAGGAAGCCAGCCAAAATGCTCGCACAACACTTCAAACGCCTTCACAAACGCTACCCATTTGGGTGTAATTGGGTCAAGGCGATGTTTAAAGTACTCAATACTCCAACTTTGAAGTCAGAGAAGGGAAAAGACAGGTGCAACCTAGAAAAAAAGGTCTCGTACACAAAAATAAAGTCTAACTCACTCGGGTCTGCGTACTCGTGGCAAACCCTGTCAAAGATAGAGCAACATACACACTCCACATTACGAGCAAGGTAGAATGGTTGAACGTTTCCCCATCCACAATTGGGCCACAGACTCTTCACTCTGGAGGGAAGAAGAGATGACCAACACCTCATCCGTCTCCTAATCGTAAGAGCTCCCCATAGATGATGTCATTACAACTCTCAGGGTAAAAGAAGTTAGAAGGGAAAAGACACTAATCTGATAGGTAAGGCAGGGAGTGCTAGGAAGAAGAGAAGAATATGGAACTTGGAAACGACAATGTCCAGCAAGCAAAAGCTTTAAGAAAACGAAGAGAGGTACAATTATAGTGGGATGAAAGCCTAAACAATGTGAAATGAAAGGAGCAAGCCAATTTATAAGCGAAGAAGCTAACCCTTTGTCATCCCAGATCCAACGGTTAGAGTACGAGAGGGTTCGAAAACAAAAGGGTACGATGTTTTGGGCAACCCTTTCAGACGAAACGACATGGATCCAAATCCAATGGGTGGGGAGCAAGAGGTCCTTTGATCAATGGACATGATGCTTTAGGACAACCTTGGGTGAAACGACGCACTTTTAATGACACATTAATAGTATTGGGATGCAGAAACGGCGTAATCATCACAGGCACATGTTCTCATCTCCTCGAGGATAAAAATGGCAGTTAACAACTCTTCACCACGTGACAAAAAGCACACAAATTCTCTTCCAAGTATCCTCTCAGCTCATCCACGCCTCTCGGAGATTAACCCTCTCGGTTCATCCATGCTTCTCAGAGATTAACTCCCCTCGGCTTATCTACGCCTCTTGGAGATCAACTCCCCTCAACTTATCTATGCCTCTCAGAGATCAACTCCCCTCAGCTTATCTACACCTCTCAGAGATCAACTCCTTGATAAATGTCTAGTTTGTATTAGTTTTGGGGGTGTTTTTGTTTGAGTTTTCTAGTTATTTGTTTTAGTTTTCTAGCTATGAACGAACTAGTTTAGAGTTCCTAAGCTCTATTGATATTAAGGCATGTTCAAATGTTTCTGGCTAGGAAATTACCTTTAGGCTAAACAATACTGATTTTAGGATGGATTTAACGGAGGTGGATTCCATTTATGGTTTTCCATCTGTTCCTGAAGAGATGTATGCTCGCATGAATGCTGTTCGCATTCCTAGGGACTTTAATGCCACATATTTTTGGTCCCAACTTTCACGAGCAACTGATAATTATGATCTATCTTCTACTAAAGCCTCCTCCATGCACCATCCTGTTCTTAAATACCTCCAGCGGTTCATGGCTCGCTCTATTTTTGGGTGATTCGATAGCCCGGGTACCATTCGAGCTGCTGAATTGTACTTCCTGTATGCCATGATCCATAATATACCCATCAATTCTACTAAATGGCTTTTTAGCTAATTCCCCAGAGTTGGCTAGGCTAACTCTGGCAAGATTGTCATTGCTGGGTACATTAACCCACTCGCACGGTATGTAGGTATTGACCTAGACAATGACACCCTACTTTGCCTGTGACATCCCAGCGCTGTTGAGGGCGGGGAGTGATCACAGGTGCATGGACACGGACAAGGAGCGGTTGCTGGCAGGCTTCCAGCGGGGAATGTGACATCCCGGACACTGTTGAGGGCGGGGAGTGATCGCCGGTGCATGGGCACGGACAAGGAGCGGCTCCTGGCAGGCTTCCAGTGGGAGGGACACATGAACGAATTGAATATATACCAGAATGAGAGGGATCCAAAGACTGTATAGGTATGGGACTATACAGTCGAGGATAGCTTAAAGAAATGAATTCGTACTACCTATACCAACAAATACATTAGCCTTTTCAGTAGCCTATCACTTAAGAACTCCAAAGTTAAGCGTGCTTAACTTAGAGTAATTCTGGGATGGGTGACCTCCTGGGAAGTTCTCAGGAAATGTGTGAGTGAGGACAAAAGCACATTGGAAAGGTCTCGTGTTGGTCTGTGGGACGAGTCGTTCATTCTAGAAAAGCGGCTGGGGCGTTACATTGCCAACCTAAACGGGTTAACATTGATAAAATGATTCACATGGGTATGATTATCATTGAGCGTGATGTTTACTGTTCAATTATTCCTGGAATATTTGTGCCTCACCCTTTTCCTGACCCTAGCTTTACTAGCCTAGAGGGCAAGACTTCTTTTTTGTTTTTAGGAACAGATGATGAAGACGCACCTCTAAACACAGAGATGCCATTGCCTACACAACCATCAGCTGGCCCTTCCCGTTCCTCACATGGCTCCAGTTTCTTCGTGGAGCGTTTGTATTCCTTGATGGAAGGAATAAGCTGCCGCATGGATTCTATGTCCATACGAATGGAATCTATGTCTAAAGAGCATGATAGGCAAGGAACACAGCTCCAATATATTTCCCATTGAGTTGATGCCATGTTTGATTGGCACACCTAGCAAGACCACTTCCCACCATCTTCTCCATGACTGGCCAGGTAAGTTTCTTATACCTTTTTCCATCCATTTACACATTAGGGACAATGTACATCATAAGTTTGGGGTGGTAGGTATAGGAAACTTAACCTTACTTATGCTTTGTTTCTATTCCTGTTTATTTGCATGCTTGAATTGTGTTTTGTTTGTGTGTCATAGGATAGCCCTGATTGCCTGATTGCAATTACTATTATTTATATGATGAATAATTTAGCCCGGCTAAGTCTTGAACATAACATGTTCGAATCTTGATAAAAAAATTATTATTAAAAATAAAATAAAAATGATTGTCAGGTTACCAGAATAATCAATCTTCATGATGCTATGTTTTCTCTTATTTGGATAATTACCATTGTGAGCTTTTGAGCTAAAAAAGGGTGTTCATTTTAAAAATGTTTTGATTAATTGCTCGTTTTCCCTTCTTTGAGTTATTCACACATCTTTAGGCACTCTATAACTTGGCTCTTGACCTATTCAAAACGGTTTGTGAATGCATGTTTGGGATGAAAAGGGCACATTAGGTTTTGTTTCTTTAAGCCTTAGAATTTGTAAAATGCATGATCCACTAGTTACCCCTTTTGAGCCATGAAATGATATACTTATTCTTTCAAAACCTTAAGACATAATAGTTTTTGATTTATATGAAGAAGAGGCAAAAAGTAGGGCAAGCTATATGAGGTTTTAAAAACATCCGAGAAACTTAAATCATGATAGTTTGGGGTCGATGATTCAAAGAAAAGAAAGAAAAAAGGAATACCAGTGAATATAAAATAAGGAGTTGATTATAAACAAAAAAATGAAAATAAAAAATGGTGAATGAAATCAATGATGAAAATAAATGCCAAGCTTATGGTAGGTTTGCCTTGTGATATTGCTCTTTTTCAGATATTTAAGCCCTTTGTACTTTCTTTTTCTTGGTTTCCATTCCAATATTGTGAATCCCCTGGCCAAGTTACAACCATTGAAAGACCTTTTGACCAATGCATGTTTTCTTGATAATTGTGAAGTCTATGGTCAATTCCCAAGCTTATGGTAGTGTTTAGGATGTTGTGATTTGATTTGATTGAAACACAAACACATACATTGAGTGGGAATGTGAGAGCGAGTACCTTTAGTCCAATTTTAGTAAGCATAATTTGATTGTTTAGTTGTGATTCTATTCTAGTGGTTTATGCAATCATTTAAAAACATGAACACAAAATAAATAAAAACAAGATTCCTCAAGTTTGCTTAGGTTTACTATGCTTTATTGTTTGTTTGTATGAATACAGTGCTTGCTTAAGGACAAGCAATGTTTTAGTTTGCGGTATTTTGATAAGTGTCTGGTTTGCATTAGTTTTAGAGGTGTTTTTGTTTAAGTTTCCTAGTTATTTGTTTTAGTTTTCTCCTTAATTCCAATTGTTTTCCTTCATTCCATACATGTTACCCATGTACCTCAGTTTTACAGGAAAAGTTTTGTTTTAGGTACAGAAGCAATGGAAGCAATAGGCATATGATGAAGCATTGGAGGAAAGGAAAGGAGTTCAAGCCACCAAAAGTGCAAAGATACAGCCATATCGACCTTACGAGTGCTCTATGAAGGAAGGATACATCAAAGGGAACATTCCAGGACCTAACACACTTGAAAAAGAACATTTTGGTGAAGCTAAGAAAAACCCACTGCCAGTGAGAAATTCCCACTGGCTGTGGTTCTCTCTGGAAGGTGGTCTTGTGGCTTAAAAAAATCCATTTCCAGTGGGTTTTTCCCACTGGCTGTGGAGTATACTGCCCGGAGGAAGAAAATTGTAGTTTTTGGACCTCTGTCATGATCCACTACCTATAGGTTTTCCCACTGCTAGTGCGTTTTGCACGTTCTGCGTTTTCCTTGTTTTAGGGAGTAGTTTTTCAAAGAAAAAAAAAGGGAAACACATCGGAAGAGGGACAAGTCATTTTAGAGACATTTTTGGAAGAAAAATTGAGAACTTTTAAGGGGATTGGCAAGAGATCAAGAGATCAACATTGAAGAATACCGAATTGCTAAGTTTGGGAAGAAGAATTTGAAGACATAGTGAGAGCTTGTTTCTTTTTCTTCATCTTTTCTTTGCATTCTCCTTTAGAATTGTGTAACCTTCTGAATATGATTTCCATTATGGGTTGCTTTGAATTGGGCATGTATAACTAAATTCCAATCTTGGGTTAAGGGTGTGACATGATTAATGTATTGAATTGAACCTAAAATTTTCTGTTTATAGAACTATAGTTTCTATTCAATTTCTATGAGTTCTTAATGCTTTTGATGATCTAGAGATAGACTTAATTGAACTTAAAAAGTTAGGATAATTGAAAGATTAACTGGTCGTTTGAACGCATGAAATTGAACTTAGGGTTATGGGTCACGAAAGTGAGCATGACTCTTCGAGGTTGAAATGGTATTTCACTGTTCTTAATGAGTCCAATTAGTAGACTGAACGTCGTTCTTTATTAATTGGGCATGTTAATGTTGTTCTGAGAGGAAAGCGTTAATTAATTTAGGAAATCATGCCTTAGGATTGGAACTCATAAACAGAGAGGCCTTAGATAAAATCAATACATGACGTATGCACATACCCGAATCCCAAGAGCTTGACCATCATTTGATCTAATTCAAGGCGAACGAATCTCATTTTTGAAATTTCTTATTTGTTTGAATTTTATTTACTAGATTTCTACATTCAAAGCCCTTTTAAGAATTGTCTAGACAATTGAATCATTACACACCGGTAATTGGGCACAATCTCTGTGGGAACGATATTTTTATTTTTACGATACCCCATGCGCTTGCGGTTAGCTATCACTCCCCGCGACTTATCTACGCCTCTCAGAGATCAACTCCTCTCGGCTTATCTATGCCTCTCGGAGATCAAAACCCCTCTTGGTTCATCCATACTTCTCGGAGATCAACTCCTCTCGGCTCATCCACGCCTCTTAGAGATCAACTCTTCTTGGCTCCTTCACGACCTAGGACAGGCATCCCTCCTTGGAGTCTGCCCAACGACGACTAAGACAAGGGGCACAACCGTAGGCAACCCATCCAATGTCAAGAGAACATTTCACAACTACACTCAGCCACTTCACCCGGCCTTGGGCCTGAGGCTCGTGGTTGGGGGGCTCCTGTTCCCCCCAAAATCAAGAAGGGCCCACAAATCCCCCTATTTCCCTTTATCTTGGCAAGGAATGGATTCGTGTTAGTTATAGCCTAATGAGCCCCTTTTTTGTGAGGTATAAATGTATCTTTTAGACGTACGTTGTAAGCAACGTGACAAATTATTGAGAAATAGTAAACCTAATACCTAAGAAAATTCTCTAAGGTTTTGTGTCTTATACTCTTTGTGTGAACATGACCCTTTTATAAAATTTTAGAAACATATTTTATTTATAATTATTCAACCTTCTATCTTCCATTTAGTTAATATAAGTAGAGAACCATAAAACTATAAAGAATATTAAACATAGATCATCAAAAAAGTAATATATTAATATGTATTTAGACGCGACTCTAATTGTGGAGCACTATCTAATTATTCAATGCATTTAGGGTTGGATTGTTGTCCACTCGTTGGTACTTGGAAGTTTTTAGTCTCAATTTTTTTGGATTCTAGATAGATTTTTTAATCGGTTTTAAAATCTAGTAACTGTTTTATTTGATCCAATTTTTACAATTATGTTAATAACCATTTTACATACACTAAACATAAATCATACTTATTAAACCAAAATTTTCAAAGTAAATTTACTTAATCTTTATTCAAAGATATTAAGTATCTAATTAGTATACAGCTAAGAAAATGAAAATATAAAAATAAAAAAATTTAAAAATTAATATTGATCTTTTATTTTAAAACAATCAAAACTTTGTTTAATTTTAACATCTTCTTTTAAAATTCATCAAACAAAAATTTAATTTACTACATCCTTTAATCAAACAAAATCTAAGGCATTCCACGACAAGATGAACTTGCAATGGTTTCCGGAATTCATAGTCGATCACTAATAAAAGTAAAAAGAAACACAGGGGGAAAGAATGATTACCACTCTGATTAAGCTTTGCCTTGGTAAAAGGGAAAACCTGATTTTTAACAGCTTTTCAATTCTCATTTTGACTACAATTTGCCTTCTCATCATTTCTTTGAAATTACGGCTTCGCAAGAGATTGAATTCAACAATGAGTTTATTTCATTTTTTACTTAAAATGAGGTGCTGTATTGCTTAAATCCAACGAGAAGGCAATAACAAAAAGTTGACCTCTTTTAGATCCACTAAACAATTTGTAATGTATTTGGGGTATGAAATATGTGTACGGGATCAAGTAACAAACAATATTTAAATACATGCTTATTTTTTTGGACACAAAGAAAAAGAGAAAAGAGAAAATATGAATAATGATTTGCGTCTAAATAAAAATAATCAAGATTAATCTTTAAAACGTACCAAACCTAAGAAAGTTCCGTGTAATTAGAGGGACGACGACAGCAATTGCTACATTGGATACTATGTACTGGTACCTGTTATTTATCATTCAAAAGGCAAATCTCACATTTTAATTAATTTGTATAAATAAATTCAAGTGGGAGGAGACATTTTTAAAATAAAGATAAATTGTAGGGGTCAGTCAAATAGCCGAAGTGATTGGTTAGCCTTATACTAATTAAACTGGGTTCATCGATTTTATTTTTTTTGATTTAACGGGAAATTTAACTTTATTAAATGATATATTAAATTAATATTAATTATTAAATTTTTTTATATTTTCATAACTTTATTTATATAACTAACTGAAACGGACACGAAAATATATCAAAATCACCGTTTTTTAAAATCCCACCATACATACCCTTATGCATCTTTTAAACATTTTTTATATTGGAAGAATTTATGTATCTACACTTTCGAATTTTCAATTTTAGTTATATGGGTGGGGTCCGTTCTGCACAAAACAATCAGTGGCAGCTGAAAACGGAATACATCACATTTGCGTTTTCGCTCCCTCTCTCTTTCTGCCAAAGCTTTTTTTTTTTCCTTTCCTCCATGGCTTCTATGTGCGCCTAGGGTTCGACCAGTTGAACTCTCTTGCCCTTTGCTTCCATTTCCCACCACTGCTTCCGTTTCCGATCTTATTCGAATAATGCCAACTCGTCCAACCAATACGTATGCTTATGTGTAAGTAAAACACAGTTTCACTTTGATGAACACTGTTCGTTTATATCCTACACCTCTTCAACTGTTAACTCGGATTTGAACTCTCTTTTTTTTTTTTTTTGTCTGTGAGTGAGTATTTGGATATTTTTATATTTTGAATTATTGCGATGCGTTTTTTGGTGAGTCATTTTTTTGACGGAAGCAAATCGATTCTAAATAGGGTAATGTAGTTGTATACAATAACATGAACTGGCTTACAGCTTCGCCTTCCTTGGCATTTCTCCTGATCTGTTGTTTTGAATAGCAGCATGTGCATAATGTATAAACGGAGATGAAAATTGTTGTGCTTATCTCAAGCTGAACATGTATGTTATGTTATGTTATGTGGTCTAAGAATTTACTTTCGGGTTTGTTTGTTTGGGGAGCGAATGAAGAGAAAATGAAGGGAAAGGCAAAAGAGTGGGATTGTGGGCGTTTACGGAATAAGTTTTCTTTCACTTATTTGGATCTCACGTTATCTGTGAGCCCAGTTTCCTTCTGTGTTTCTTACTTGAGTTACATTTTCTACTATGTTTTTGGTTTGCTGATGCTTTCAAATGCTGGCCATTATATCAGGGTTTCAAATTTCATATATCTGGTAAACAGAGACAGAGTGGATGTGCTATTCAGAATTCTATTTTGATTTGACCAAAGAATTGTTTGGATTCTGGGTTCTCCTTCCTTGAGTTCTGATTTTATGGTTTCTAATGTACCATAGGTGAATTGAACCGATGAGTAGTGGCTTTAGCACTGTGGGTCATCGTTTTCATGTTACCTCTGGTATGAGAAAAGGTAACTTTTAGCTGAGTGATTTGTCTTGTAATGGGTTCATTCTCTGGCACTTGTGAAATAGTTGAAGTAAGAGAGGAGCTAAATACAAGGAAATCTCATGGGATTTATCAGTCCACTTCTGAGTATAGCACATCTGAGAAAAATCAGAGACTTTCTGCGCTGAAACTAGGGTACAAAGATGATATAGATGATGATATTAATAAACTGTTTGAATTGATTGCTCTTAAATCTTCATCAAGGGGTTTGGGCCTTTTACAAAATGGTACAAGCCCTAAACTGAAAAATGCTTTAAAAAAGCCTATTATGATGGGTGTTTCTCGGTCCCCAAGAGTCGGAATTTCTGAGCCTGCTAATTTGAAGCAAGCATTAAGAGACCATTGTATATCTAAGGCATCAGAAATGGCTGCTATGAAACGACTATCAAAGTCAACTGCTTCTCCAAGAATCTCAGAGGTTGGGAAGATACAAACATTATACAATTCAGTTGTAGGTGAAATCAGTCGACCTGGGTCTTCCTTTGTTGAGAGCAAGGGGCATCAAGTTGAAATACCTCTTGCACCTGAAAAAACCAAGTCACCTTCCTCAGAGAAAACCTCTCAATCATATCAAGCTTCTCAAATCAAATCATCGAGTCCAAACATTCATTTGTCTCAGGAAATTGCCGTTGCAGCTACTCAATATGATTCTGGGATTTCACTGATACAGAGTGATTTGGCATGCCCATCAAGTAAAATTGGGGTTCAATCACAGCGAGTGGTACCGTTGCAAACAGAAGAGCAGGCATCTTCTTCTCCATCTCTCTATAATACGATTGGAAGTAAATCAGAGTTGCCCAAAAATGCTTCTTCCCCTAAAAAAGGAAATAAAGCATTTGTGTCAAATACTGGGCGGAAAGGTAGGTTGCAAACAGTATTGTCTTCTTCGACTTCTGTAAATGGCAACAGAGTGAACAAACTGCCACACCATGCCCCCCATACAGTTAAACCAGCCATCAAGAACAAGAGTCCAAGTAAGAAGAAACTAAAGGAGGATTCAGGTTCTGCTCTGCATAGTTCTACATCCAATGAAGTTATTAAGCCAGTTCCTGCTACACCTCAGCGAATTTGTGAGAGATGTAGGTGCGCTTTAGAAAATACACGTGAAGAAAAAAATAAAGATATTACGGCAGCAGACTCTACTTGTTCTGGAAATGGAGTAAACTCGAGTAATGTGCACTCTGGTTCAAATAAACCTGGTCTGGTGTCTGCTAGTGTTAATGAAAGCAAAACAGTTGCAGAAGTGAAGAACACCAAGTTGAAAGAGCAACTTGAATTCTCACAAAGTTCAAAAAGTAGTCAAGGTGAGTACAGTAGTAGTACAAGTACCAGTGATGAGAGCAATGTAAGTGGTTCAAGTCGTGGCACTAGACCCCACATGTCAAAGGATGTTAGGTGGGGAGCCATACGACATGCTCAAATGCAGCACGGAGTATTGGGCTTGAGACACTTCAATCTCTTAAAGAAACTTGGTTGTGGAGACATTGGAACTGTATATCTTGCTGAACTAATTGGCACAAGTTGCTTGTTTGCTATTAAGGTTATGGACAATGAATTTTTGGAAAGAAGGAAGAAGATGCCTAGGGCTCAAACTGAGAGAGAAATATTAAGGATGCTGGATCATCCATTTCTTCCGACACTTTATGTGCAATTTACATCAGATAATCTATCATGTTTGGTCATGGAGTATTGTCCAGGTGGAGATCTTCATGTGCTGAGGCAGAAGCAGCTAGGTAGATGTTTCTCGGAGCCAGCAGCAAGGTAAGATACTAAGAGCAAGTGTCCAGTAATATATTAGCATTTTATTCTGTGTTAGGTCAGAAGTTATATGCATCCTCCCATCTGCTAAATTTTAGGCGTGCACTAAATGAGATGATATCTCAAGTCTCAACTGCTCAACCTTTTCATGTTATGAACTAATATACTATATACATAATTTGCTTAATTATTCTTGTGGTGCTTGTGCTCATTGTCATGTTATGTTGGGTATATACGTTAATATCTGATGTATTCAATAGGTTTTTGATGTTTCTTCTATGTAATATATACTTTATTGCTGGCTGCTACTCTATGTTGAATATGATTCTATGAATTTTAAGATGCTGCATGGATACTTCTGCACTGTTGCAGGCTTGCAGCTTGTTTAACTTGAAGAATCTATCTTCATAAATCTTGAAGTCGTGAAATAAAGTCATTTGTTTGTTTCACTTTGATTGTGTTTCATTATTACTGAATCATCCAATCTTTATTGATGGAAAGTCTCTTCCTTTTATAAATTAGATAGATTTATAACAGTTAGATAATAAATCCTGTCCATGACTCAGTCTGAGCCGGGGTTACCGATGATGAATAGGGCTGTTATTGCTATGTTCTCTATATTTCCTTTGCTGTGGTTCAGCCAGCAATGTAACTTCCCCCTGTATCCTACTAAATCTCCAGTGTCTCTCATTTACTTAAGTACTGTGTATTTCTGAAACATAGCAGTATTCACCACTACTCTGAGGCCGACCTCTGTTCTTGATTACCCTTTGTTTATTTAATATATTTACTATTTAGTCATTGATATATGAGATATTATTTGAATTACTGATAATTTTGGTAATAATTTCTTTCCACACCGTAAAATGGGAAGCATTAACTATCAATTGGCTGTTTCTGAATCCTCCATGCTATCATGCAGGTTTTATGTTGCTGAAGTCCTCCTTGCTTTGGAGTACCTGCACATGCTTGGAGTTGTTTACCGTGATTTGAAACCTGAAAACATTCTTGTTCGGGAAGATGGACACATTATGCTCACAGATTTTGATCTATCACTGAGGTGTGCTGTTTGCCCAACACTTCTGAAATCTTCTTCTGATGTTGACCCTGCAAAAATTTCTGGTCTAAGTGCACAATCAAGTTGCATTGAGCCATTCTGCATTGAACCATCTTGTCAAGTTTCATGCTTCAGCCCTAGGTTCCTGCCTGCTGCTGCAAAAGCAAGGAAATTAAAAGTTGATCTGGCTGCCCAGGTTAGATCATTGCCACAGCTCGTGGCCGAGCCCACTGATGCAAGATCAAACTCATTTGTTGGTACCCATGAATACTTGGCTCCTGAGATCATCAAAGAAGAGGGACATGGAGCTGCAGTTGACTGGTGGACATTTGGTGTTTTTCTCTATGAACTTTTATATGGTAGAACACCCTTTAAAGGTTCTAACAATGAGGAAACACTGGGAAACGTAGTGTTGCAGAGTCTTAGATTCCCTGATGATCCTTTTGTAAGTTTCCAAGCAAAGGATCTGATTAGAGGTTTGTTGGTTAAAGAGCCAGAAAACCGTTTGGGGTCAGAGAAAGGGGCTGCTGAGATTAAACAGCACCCCTTCTTCGAGGGCCTCAATTGGGCCTTAATTCGTTGTGCTATCCCACCAGAACTTCCAGAATTTTGTGATTTTGAAGTTTCAGACATGATGAACTCACAGGGCAAGGTTGCCAAGTACTTAGAGTATAAAGCAGGAGAGCATGTAGAGTTCGAGTTGTTTTAAAGACATCGCTCTGTCAAAAATGGTATTCCTGTTATGGATTCCCATGTTTGTGGCTCCATGCTCTGTGTTGAGCTGTAATTTATATGAAAGCCTAGTTGCCTATGTTAAAAATTAGTTTTGATTAAATATTACTATCAGGTCATAAATTTTTATTTTTCAGTGAATAAACGCATAATAACCATACATATCAATATAATATAATTTCATATGATGTTATACAGTGTTAATTATTTTTAAACATTCACAAATATGCACCATTTGCTTGAATATCTATTAATATGATAAGAAAACGGGGAGCACTGCACGATAATGGTACAAATTTATATCAAGCAGGAGAAAAAGAAGATAAATTTGGATGAGTTATGATTCTAATTCTTTATCAAAGGGAAGATCTATATCTTTTTTTATATTATTACAATCAACTATCACAAAAGACTGGATGTTATGTGTAACTTTAAATGTATAATGTAGAAAGTCTCAACATATAAAATTAAAGTAATCTTTAACGATTGGAATGAATTAGGCCTATTATTTAATTTATATTTTGTATAAGAAAAGCTAAAATTTGTGACAATCTTTAAATTATGAATTATATATTAGGGTTAAGTTAAACCCATTATCCAATTTTAAGATATCCTAATCAACTTGTAAAATTTTGTTAATCAATAGTCATATGTAACAACTTGATAATTTGATAACTGCAATGTTAAATACCTTATGTTTTTTTAATTTAAAAAAATTGTATTTGGTTGTTTATTCAATTTTTTGATTGGTTGCATTACCACGCTTTCCATGCCCCATCTTTTGTCATTATTGTTATTACCTACCGCACACCCAAACAACGATAGTAAGAGAGAAATGAAGTCGTTATTAGTATTGTAAAAAGGAAAACATTGTAGAATATTATTGTTTTGTAGAAAGTTGAATTAACACAACTGACTAGATAAAGATCTTGATAAAACTATATATATATATATATATATATATATATATATATATATAACAACAGGAAAAAGACCCAAGGAAAACAAATAGAATCCCAATAGACTTGTAACATAATGCTATACTTAAGAGACTTACAACCAAAAGCAAACTTTTCTCCAACAATGTGGCAGACAATTTATATGTGTTTTGTCCTTTCATGAAAAATTGGATTTAGGGTAATGTTCCTAACAGATTGATTATCACAATAGAAAAGGGTCAATCAAATGAAAGAGACGAAAAAGCTTCAAGCAAATATGTCAACCATTGTAGCTCAGAGACAATTGCAACAAGAGCATTGTACTCAACTTCTAATGAAGATTGAGATATAGTTAGTTGCTTCTTAGTCTTCCATGAGACCACTGAGTCTCCTAAGTATATACACTAGCTATGATGAATTTTTAAGAAATAGCACAGTTGCCCAATCTGAATCACTAAAGGCCTTAAGCTGGAGGGAAGAAGATCTTGGATAGAGTAGACCTTGGCCAGGTGCTCCCTCGAGGTATTGAAGGATTTGAATGGCAGATTGATAATTGGTGTTGGTTGGCGATGCCATAAACTGACATAATTGTTGAGTAACATAACTAATATTTGGCCTAGTTGTAGTGAGATAAATTACTTTTCCTATCGGTTTTCTATATTCGACAAGGTCTGCATAGGCTTGATCATCAATCCTTGAGTGTCTTCCAGCTTTAACCATCGGGGTCTTGACAAGTTTGACTACAACTAACCCAAAATCAAATAATAAGTCCAACCTTGCTTGGATTGAGCAACTTCCAATCCAAGGAAGTATTGTAGTGGGCCTAGGTCTTTAATCTTGACTTAGTTATTAAGACTTTTCTTAATGGTTGCTATCTCTTAGTCATTGGTACCTGTAAGAATTAGATCATCAACATAGACAAGGAGAGCAGTAAATAAGGTATAAAATATTTAATAAAAAAAGGGATAACCATTCTGTGATTTCTTATATCCAAGAGAGTGGAAAAAACTTGAGAGCTTAACAAACCATTGTCTACCAGCCTGTTTAAGACCATTCAAGGATTTGTGCAGTTTACACACGAGGTCTAGATTGTCACACTTTACTCCTTGTGGAATCTTCATATAAATGTCTTCTTGTAAGTCTCCATGGAGAAAGGCATTGTTCATATCAAGTTGCTTGTTGGTCCGGCAATAATGTTTTAACTGTTTGTGTTTACTATCGGGTCATTAATTGGCAAGCGCACCAATCGTTTGTAGTTTTTAAAATTTAGATATCGTTCCACTGGGATTGAAAGTCCAATAACAACAGTAATTTCCTAGATACTATGGTAAATGTAAAGAAACTTATAGACAAAAGAATGATTTATATACAATTTATACAATATTCATAGGATAACATGGTTGAATTGTTCATGAGATAAAAAGAAAATAAAAATCTATCTAAAAAGTTGAGTTGCAAACTAGAATAGGTAAGATACTTGAGAATAAAACACAAATAGACAAATTATGTTGGAAATTGGATCCCTAATCTAGAATAACAATGAGGAACTCAAGACATGCATATTTAATCATCAAGTTTCATGTCATTGCAACTTAAAATCATTATAACCGATCCCTCGTGATATAAATTCTAAGAATTCACCGTAAAGTCCGATCCCTCGTGAGTTTTCTCAGTAAAAACTTGTATTATGTCCGGGCCTTATAGCAACAATGGTTAACAACCCCTATAGAATTGAGATACCAAGGGTATTCCAAGTTTTACTTTCGTCAAAACAAGTTTCAATACGGCATGAATAATCATTCTCCCGTTTGACATTCACACTAATAAAACAAGTTTCAATACACATGAAAATCATTCTCCCGTTTGACGTTCATATTAATAAAAGATTGAAATACTAACATGGACTTGAATCATAAACATACAGAGGTCGAATTTACAACATTATACTCAATAGATTAGTTCACCAATTCCAACATAAACAGATTAGCTACACATGGTAAAAGTAAAGACAACACTTATAGAGGTTGACATTACGAAGGTGATGGATAACTTCACGATACAACGATCACAATACACAAAACACTCTCAAGTATCTAGAAAACTATTCTAGAACTACAAACTCACAAAAGAAGTACTCAAAGTCGAGTACAAAGAGAGAAAAGAATGAGAATGGGATGATATGGGATGCTTAGAATGGTGTTGGATGGCCCTATTTATAGGGCTGAGCAAGGGTGCTGACGCTACACGTCAATGTGACGCTACGCGTCAGACCCCTGACTCAGCTTCCATTAAACAGCTGATAATGGCCTCTTCAAATTATTAAATTTGATCATGCTTGGCCACTTAGACGTGTCTCCACTGTGTTTTGGGCATTTGTGCTGAGTGGAGTGGCCATTGGTGCTGTGTGGAGTGGCCATTATTGGGTCAAAGTTGAGTGCTTGGCCAAGTTGGATGTGGAGTCCACGCAGCACTGACGCTATGCGTGGCTGTGACGCGTAGCGTCAGTATCAAAAATAGCCACGCTACGCATGGGGTTGATGCTACGCGTCAGCTCCTCCAGTATCTTTAATTTTCTCTTAAATTCTCTACTTTTTCACTGCAAAACTAGATAAAATTGATCAAGGGCAGATTATTTCCAACAACATCCATTTATTGAATTTAAAACCTAATTTTCTAACAAATTAAACTAATTTTTATGATTTTTGTGAAATTTTTATTAAAGTTTTTATTGAAAATTTAAGGACTAACATTGCTCGAGTGATCAATTTTGTGAGGTAGCCACAACAAGAAGCAATCTAATAGTTGTCAATTTTGCTACTGGTGAAAAAGTGCCAAAGAAGTCTAGTCATTCAATTTAAGAGTATCCCTTTGCACCAATCAAGCCTTATGCCTTTCAATAAAGCCATCTGATTTATACTTTATTTAATAAATCCATTTTGAACATGAGTGTCCAAGTATTATTATGTTGCAAAGCTATCAATTCTTCCTGCATGGCCTAATTCCATTTAGTAGATTTTTCAACCTCAAAATAATTTTTTGGCTCAATGTATGTTGAGATGGATGAAATAAAATACAGATCTAAAGATGATATGTTTTTATAGAACAAAACTAAGTCAAAAGGATACTTTATAAAGTTGTTGTTTGTGTTTCTAGTATTATTGAGAAGATTGCAATGATAGTCATTATGGTATGTAGGAGGTACTCTAGTTCTGGTAGATCTTCTAGGCTTAACATTTTTAGTATTAGAAGTCTCCCTATGATCAGGTATGGAGATGGGAGCAACAACTGAACTAGTGTTGTTGTCTAAATTAATAAAAAATAGTATCAGTCAGATGGATAACTTCAATGAGAAAATATATGTAGTCTTTCTCTTGCAAACTTTCAATAAAAAGAATCTTGCCCTTGTTATTAGTATAAGGAAAAGAATGTTCATAAAACTTTACATTTCTAGAGATAGAAATTTCCTTGGTTTTAATGTCTAAAACAATGTAACCTTTAGTCCAAATTTTGAAACCTAAGAAGGCACAATTCTTTGCTCTAGGTTCAAGTTTGGTTTTGTATTGAGTTAAAGTGCTAGCATAACAAAGACTTCTAAAGGTCTTCAAATCAAGTAAATTAAAAGGTGTTCCAAACAATATTTCAAAACAACAACTCAAAATAGGTTTTGTTATGAAAAGTCTGTGTAGGGAGCTTGTTTATAAGGTGAATAGCATAGTAGGAAACCTATCTCCAAAAACATTTTGGAACTTTAGAATGAAAAACTAAAGATCTAGTAACATTTAAGATATGTCTATGCATCCTCTCAATAACAAAATTTTGTTCAAGTGTTCAACCCAAGAGGTTTGGTGGATGATACCAAGTTCATCATAAAAGCTAGACATATTAAATTCAATACCACTGTCAGCTCTTATGACTTTAATCATCTTATTAAATTGAGTGTTAGCAAAAGAAATAAAATTATGGACAACATTCCTAGTTTCAGCCTTGGACTTCATAAGGAAAATCCAAGTATGTTTAGAGAAATCATCAACCACAGTTATGAAATATTTATGCCTATGTACAGAAGTGATAGCAATAGGCCCTATGTATCCATATAAACATTAGAATTAGAATTGCTAGAAGGAAAAGACAATTTACTTTATTTGGCAAAATAACAGTAATCACAAATCAAATTAAAATTAAAATTCACATAAGAAAAATGTTTGCCAACAATCCTTGAAACAATATTAGAGAAGCCTATAGTGTCACAAGTCAAACAATTTTGGATCTAAACTAGCTACTTCAAAAGACATAAAACATTTTTTATTGTGTGAACAAAAGGCTTGTGAGGTTCTGTCAAGATATACAAATTGTGCTTGACCTAGCATGCCCAATCGTCCTCTGGGTGTTCATGTCCTATATGTCACATGATTCATGATAAAAAAAAATAAAAGAGCATTTTAAGGTCTTTGTTAGCTTTCTAACAGAAATCAAGGTGAAGTTGAAATCTGGCATGCAAAGGACATCATGTAGATAGAAATTTTTAGAGAAACAAACAGTTCCAATGAAATTTGTAGTGATCATATTTTTGTTTAGAAGTTTTCCTTAATATGGTTAATAGTATGATATGTAATGAAGTAATTCAAAGAATTACAAACGTGGTCAGTTGCCCTAGTGTCTAGAATCCAGACATTAGGTGACAGAGGATTACTTAAGACATTATGTTGAAAACCTTGATGAACAAGAGGTTCACTATGATGCCTTGCTTAAATTCCTAGAATTTATCTAAGGTATAATAAAAATTAGAATTTTTTTTTTGCAATTAGAATTGTCCATAGCAGATAAACCCTAAGAATCTAAGTGGTACGTAACTCAGAACAACTCAAAAACCTCCCTTTTTACTCTGGTAATCAATTATAGGGGTAATTGATTCCCATGAGCAACCTGTGTAGGATTTAAGGTTTTGTTCTCTGGTAATTGATTACGTAATCGATTACCAGCAGACAGACCTGGAGAATTTTGCAGATTTTAGCCTTCCATAGCCCCTAACTTGCCCGTTTGATTTCCAAATGCTACAAAATTTTACAGGCATCATCTATGACTTATTCTAGATCTGCTGCCGTAGTCAATGCTCAAAAATTCTTCTAGATCATGGAGTTATGTAGAAAACACAATATGCTTATTTTCAAGCAACTTCCTTATCAAAACAACACCAAATACCATTCAATTGATAATCTTTCTTCATGCACAAGTTTTAAATATACTTGGGATCCCATTGACACATTTTGGGGACTTTGAATCTTATCGGAACTTAAAATCACCTATCTAATTGGCTTATTTAGCCATTTTCCCTTAAAACTCAATCTTTAACATTTTACTCTCTAGATCATTAACTCTACACCATACAGGTTTTTTCCTATCTCATTACTAATAATGTTTACCATCCAAACTTGAATTCTATTATGGAGTTTTCAATACATAACTCATTTTCACATCTAAATCATTCAATCAACCATATTACCCATACTAGACTACCACCACCATTCAATATGATTCATTTTGGTTTAATACATACACATATACACACAATAAAACCTGCCCATAATAACAAATTTCATTAATACAATGACTCAGTGCCATTTCACAATTTGTGGTCATTATCTATACTATTCATCATCAACAACATATCATAATTTTGTCACACATATTCAACTACATCCATCTATCTTGTCAGCAAATAAAATTCATCAAGCATCATCATTAGTGCTAATCAAATTTCAAAATATCAACCATTATCAATCACAACTCATTACAGATATACGTGTATATATATACATACCAGCATCATAACCATACTAAATTCTCAAAACATAATTATATATATATACATTAATCAAAACATAGACTCCATCTAGCTTGGCATTTATTTTATCCTTACCTCATTTAATGTTCACCTCTATGGTGTCTGCCAAACCCTTGTCATCAATTACTTTAAACTATAGAAAGTAGGTGAGTAACCACAATTATAGGTTAATGCAAAAAATCACCAACAGGGAAAAACATAATCTAGCTACCTTTTTAATTAAATACTTTACTAATTAATCATAACTATCATTCAAATATGTATATCTACCATACTTCAACCACCTAAATTTAATTAATCCATATCACTCTTTAATCCTTAATAATGCCAATATTCATACCACTCACTCATGTAACCATATTTCATAACTTCATTTAATCTTCAATTTATTGTATAAAATTTTCATGTCATTACTAGGCTTTACATGCCATTCCTATTATAATCATCATCAACAGAGATTATAAAGTCAACCATTTCATCATAAATAAATATCAATGTAAATTAAAATCTTGATGATCATCATCAATTCATCACCATAGAATACACAATTGACTCTCAAACATACATACATACATACATATATAGACTCCAGTATCAGGATACTAAGCTGGATCGGTCGCCAGTTGGGGTCTTACCCAACCACTTGTAAACCCTACCTGGTCCATCGAGCCCTGCCTGGCTCTCCACCTCACCAATGAGTCCTACCTGACCTCTGGGTAGCACACTCGACCACTGGAACCAAAACAAGGGGTAAAATATAATGATCGACCATCCACACCACACAATCATGTACATATAGCAACTATATCTCAATATCAATTTAGTTGATTCTTAATACACTGTCACGACACCACGACCATCACCCTCAAACCACAACCAAGCCATTCAGACATATTGTTCGCTTTTATCTCAATTCAATTCATAATGCACACAAACATGCCATCAATGGCATATAAAATCACGATATATCATTTTCATCCTTCAAACATACAACTCCAGAATTTAAACCATAACTTCATCAACAAACATATATATAATTATAATTCATCATCTCAATATTCAAACTCACATTATTCAACATATATCACATTCCTAACATTTCACAATTTACATTATCATAATACACATCACACTTCATATTGTCATTCAATTTTATGAACATATATCTATAATTGATTTCTGACGTCTCCATAATTAATTTATTTTACATCAACTTAATATCAACCGGCACATAGCTTTATAAATCATCAGACTTTCAATGAAATCTCACCACATTCACATATCTTACCATAATCATCATCATAATTAATTATTCATCAGCATATCACTTTACATATTCATGAACATTTCTCAACATAATTAACTATCACTAATTTTTATTTTTTCTTTAATATAGTCTTAGTTATAATTAATCTCTTTACCATTTTACAAGCTTTACCTCATAATTATTCACATTTAGAAACCAATCCTTTTATTATTATCTTAATTCATTATCCATTAACATATGATCATTCAAATTAATTTAATTAACCTATAATCTACCATTTTCCCTGTACACTGAATGACATAAATAATATTTCTATATTAACCTAAACCTGGTACACCCTTTTACTTCGATTTCAAGCTTCCGACACTTACTATTGATGTTGGGTATGCTCAATATCTAAATTTTAAGGAATTTATGAAGTGGGTTAGCATTTCAACCTCCAAATCAAAAACTTACTTTACCGAAACAACTCCAAATACATTTCTAAGGATTTTGAAACTTACCCTGGTTAATTCCGCTCTTAGTTTCGGGTCCCTCTTTGGCTAACACCTCGTCGATGCTCGGTTCGTAACCTACAGGCACCAAAATGAAAATCCATCAACAAACTATCAATACTCATCCTCCAATATTTCCATTTACAAGCTTAAAGTGCAAAAAATCAATGAAATTGAAACCCTTTTCATCATAAGTGAAATTTAGTTTTGGGGGGAAGAGATAACTGAAACTAGAAATTGAAGCTACCTAAATGCTCACGTTGTTCCCACGGTCCTAAATATGCAATCAATTTCAAGTTTTGATAAAGAAACAAGCTCCAACCAAGCTCTCGAATGGTACGACCATGGAGGGAGTAAAGCTTCTATTTTCTTTTCTTTCTCATGTATGGATGGAGAAAGAAGAAAGGAATTGAAATTTTAATTTTATCCATAAGGGCATTTTAGTCCTTTCCTTTTTTATTTTTTATTTTTTTAATTTCTTTTAATAAAAATTTACCTTAAGTAAGTACTCTTTTTACCTTCACCATATGGTAACTTATATTTTACCCATCACTATTTAATCTAAATTTAAATTTTACAAATTAAATTTATTGATAATTTATCACTCGAAATTTATCACTTTACTAAAATTCCTAATGATTTCATATTAAATTAGGAAATTCTCCATTAAATCTGAATTAGTTTAATTTATTACTCAACGATACTTAATTAATTTTATGGTGGTAAAAGTAACTTTTAATTTAACATTAGGGATGTTACATTCACCATGAGAAAGTTGCCTCACTTGATTAACATTGTGATTACCAGCCTCAGATCTTGATGCCTTTAACATGGTCATCGGTTGATTATATTGTTCAATGGTAAGGTTGATAGGAAGTTACTTTTGTGTAGTGTTAGAACTTGATTCTTGAACATCATCATTAGATGTCGTGTTGTTGACAAATGTAAGGTTATTTTTGTTCTTGAATTTGAAATTTAGGGGAAAACCATGCTTGAAATAGCATGTTTCCTTTGTGTGGTTTTCTTTTCCATAGCATCCATAAATCTTGGTTGGGCTCGTGTTTCCTTTACTAGGTGATCTTCCTCTACCTCTTCCAATATAGTTTCTAGTTCTACCTCTAAAATTTTGTCTCTAATTTGAGTTGGTACTAGCAACATTTTCCAATACCTATGGCCTTGGTGTAATTGCTCCTGGTAGTTGTCTTTGTTGTTAAAGAAGAAAAGAGAAGGCCTTGTTAATACAATGGAGAGGATCCATAATCAGGATTTAACTCTCTACATTACTATAATGTTCATTTAAACCTTTCAAGAAAAAAATCACATTTTATTTTTTTTGTTTCTTAATGGTTTTGTTTGAGTATCACAGGTGCAAGGACAAATGGGTACAGGTTTGAAGATTTCTAGCTCTTCCTAATAAATCTTCAATTCCCTAAAGTAGCTAGAGACATATTTTTTCACCTTGTTTAACAGTGTGTAGGTAACCTTGTTTAACACTGTGTAGGTCATGCAGCTAGAGATAGATTTTTTAATTGCTTAAGTCTATGTGGTATCTTTTATACTCTGTTTTACCCTATTTTTATGTTCAATTTCTTTCTTTGTGTTTTGCATTTGTTTTTGTGGTGTTCTTTTGTGTTTCTTGTGATCAAACTCTTACAAAAGAATCAACAAGTGGCATTGTCTGTAGGGATGCTCGAATAATCAAGAAATCAAAGAATAGGTTCCATGAAATTTGACATTGAGAAGTTTTTAGGGAAAATAATTTTGGTTTAAGAAAATCAAAATGAAGGCAATCTTGATACAACAAGGTTGTGCATAAGCTATAAAAAGAGCTGATAAAATGTCTACATCTTTGTCTCTAAGAGATAAGGAAGAAATGATCGAAAAGGTAAGAAGTGTCATCATCTTGTGCCTTGGTGATAAGGTGTTGAGGGAGGTTGAGAGGGAGAAGACAGCTGCATCAATGTAGGTTAAGCTGGAGTCATTGTACATGACAAAGTCTCTTATGAACAGATTGTGTTTAAAACAACAGCTGCACTCCTACAAGATGAATGAGACAAGAAACATCTCTGAGCAGATCACAAACTTTAACAAATTTTTGGATGATCTTGAAAACATTAAGGTAAAGCTGGACGATGAAGATAAAGCCATTTTGCTTCTAAATTCTCTCTTGAAAAGCTATGAATACTTCAAGGATGCTATTCTATATGGCAAGGACCAGATCATAACTGTAGAAGAGGTTATGACCTTAGTTAGATCCAAATAATTTCAAAGGCAACAGGAATCTAAATCAAAAGGTAATGGTGAAAGTCTGAACATGTCTAAAGGAAAAAAAAAGAAGAAATAGAAAGGCAAGAAGGGAAAGAAATCCTTTCAGAAGTCAAAGTCTGGAGAGTAGATTTTCCAGTATAGATGCCACACCTGTAACAAGACAAGTCACCTCAAGAAAAATTGTCCTGAAAATTCTAAGGGTCCAAAGAGGACTGTTGAAGCAGCAGACTTTACAGCTGCATTAAATGAATATGAAAATACAGGAGTTCTAGTTGCATCTTCATTGAATCTTAAAGATTGGGTTTTAGACTCAGATGGCTTTTATCATATGTTCCCTGAGAAGGATTATTTAGAGACCTTGGACCTAAAAGAAGGTGGAACAATATTACCAGGAGACAATCATCCTTGCAAGGTGTAAGGGATAGGAACCATTAGATTAAAGATGTTTGATGACAGGGAATATCTTCACAAGGAAGTAAGGTATGTTCCTGAGCTTAAGAGAAATCTTATTTCCATAAGCATGTTTGATAATCTAGGATATTCTACTAGAACTCAACATGGTGTTCTTAAGATTTCCAATGGGTCTTTAATCATTGCTAAAGGCGTTAAAGATAAAAGTAATGGTCTGTTTATCTTAGATGGTTCCATTATGATTTCTCATGTTTATATAGCTTGTAAAGTTTGTAATGATAAAACAAAATTATGACATCTCAGACTTGGGTATATTAGTGAAAAAAGGTTTATTTGAATTGGAAAAACAGAATCTATTAAATGAAGATAAAATGAACAAATTAGATTTCTGTGAAAACTGTGTGCTTGGTAAATCACATAAGGTGAATTTTGGGTCTGGCATGCATGTTTCTTCCAAACCTTTCGAATGTGTCCATTGTAATTTATGGAGGTCTTCTAGAGTTCAAAATCTAGGTGGAGGCTCATATTTTCTATCCATTGTTGATGATTTTTCAAGGAGAGTCTGGCTGTATGTGCTAAAGGACAAGTCTGAAACCTTTACAAGGTTTTAGATATGGCACACACTAATTCAGAATTAGTTGGGCAGCAAACTCAAGGTTTTAAGGACTGACAATGGTTTGGAATTTCTTTCAGAGCATTTTAATGAGTTTTACAGGAAACAAGGAATTAAGAGGAACAAGACAGTTCCTCATATGTTTATATGTTGAAATAGGTTTTGATAATGACGATCTAAAGAAGTTAAAACATGTATAAGAACAAGGAATAAATGTGTTTGATGTTATATAATTTGATGAACAACCAAGGACTTGAGTCAAAATACTTACAAAGGATTAAAACAAGTGAAGAAAGTTCATCAAAATGCCAAAGCATAAAAAAAATAAGCCATAAGTGATCACATATCAAAATGGGTGAAACAAAGCATAAAAGGTCATGCATCAGGTGCATGAATCGATTCATACAACAACACATGGCCATATGAATCGATTCATAATACTGGGCAAAGATTTGTGATTCAAACGCATGAATCGATTCATGCTTATGATAAATCAATTCATAAGACTGTCAGGGCCAAAAATTGTGCAATAACACTATATGAATCTATTCATTTGGTCCTCGACTCTATTCATCTTAATTTTAATGCACAAATACACTAAATGAATAGATTCATATGGAAAATGAATTAATTCATTCAGTGTGAATTGAGTTCAAATTTTGAATTTTAGAAAGTGGACAGCCTTGCATCGCACCACGGATTTTCCGTATCGCATTATGAATTCAATCATGGTGCAATAAGCAGATAGATAGGAAACACTCCATAATTCCACTACGCCAATTATGACTCAAAAAGGAATTAAATAAGAAATGTACCATGCCTCCTAAAGCCTATAAATAGAGAAGGAAATTGAAGAAGCAGATGTCCCAATCGAAGCAAAACGCATTCCTTGCTTTCTTCTCTGTTCTCTCTTATTTCTTAGCAATTAACTCTCTGTTCTATTTATTTGTGATTATTTTTTAGAGTTAGCTTGTGAGTAAAAGTTATTTTGAGTGCCACAACTTGTATATCCACTCTATTGGAAAGTTATCCTTGTATACTTAAACACCAAATTCCTAGAGTTTAGGTTGGGTTTCAACCTTGTAAAATTGTGAGATTGGATGGGGTGCCCTTGTACTTGTGAGAATTGAGTTCTTGAGTGTGGGACACTAGGAAGCTACAATTGCTCAAAGTTTGTATCTCTAATCTCCAATAGTGGAATCCTTCAAGTGGGTTGCTTGAAGGTGAGACGTACACTGGTGTGGTGGAACTCGTTATATCGGTTTGCAATTCTCTTATCCGTAAACTCTTTTATAATTGTGCATTTGAATTGCTTGCTTACTTTATAGTGTTTGTTAATTTGCTTTGTGTATAAATTAATATTGTTTGCCATTAAATTTACCATCTTTATTAAGTTTATTTGTTAAAAAAATCAATTTCAAAAGCATTCCAAAGAAAATTTTTAATACTCAATTCACCCTCTCTCTTGAGTAATTGAGGCCACTTGGTTAACACCCCATGCACCGCAGCAAAATGGTCTGGCTGGAAGAATAAACAAAACAATCCTTGAAAGAGTCAGATGCATGCTTCTAGGAGCAGGAATGCCCAAATACTTTTAGGGAGAAGCTGTTGCCACTACTGTATACCTAATAAATAGATGTCCCTTTTTAGCTTTAAATTTCAAGATATCTATGGAAGTTTAGAGTCGAAAGGCAGCATATTATTTAGGTCTGCGTGTGTTTAGTTCTCTAGCTTATGCCCATATCAAGGAAGGGAAACTGGAACCAATGGCTATCAAATACATTTTTCTTGGATATCCAGAAGGTGTGAAATGTTACAAGCTATGGAGACTGGGAGTAGGTGAAGAAAAGTGCATCATAAGTAGAGATGTCACTTTTGATGAGTCAATAATATGTATGTTAAAAAAGGAGCAGACTCTACAGGAAAATACCTCAAAGGTTGAACAGACTCATATTGAGGTGGAGCTCTCATCAAAGGAAAAGTAAACTCAGAATATAAGGGTTTACTTCTTATAGACTACAGACCTAGACCCAACACCTACTGTAGAAGAACTTGATTTTCCAAAAAGTAATAGTTTAGGTGGAGCTGCAGACTTTCATAGTGTCCCTAATTATCAGTTGGTCAGAGACAAAGGAAAGAGAATTCCTAAGCCACCAAAGAGATATGGGTATGCAAACTGTTAGAACCAAGAAATATTTGAAGCACTCTTAGATTTGTAGATAACCAACATCAGGCATCTTAATTAATCGAGTTATAAGTTATGAAATGTTTGATAAATATCACTCGAGTGTTTCAGGATGAAAAGCACAGGTTATAAATCAAAGGGGGAGCTTGCATTCAATAAGTCTGGTAAAACAAAACTATGAAGATATTTGTTATCACTTGATGTGGGTATTTAAGTGATTCAGGCCTAAGCTGCAAAAGAAAGGGGGAGCCTATGCATAGAAAACTCACGCATCAAAAGTCTGGAAGATTTAATCGTAACATGAACTCCTTAATTTAAGACAAAAGGAAGAATCAAAAGTCTGGTAACTCACTTCAGAAGATTCTCTCTTGTATCAATAATAACTTACCAGGCCCAGACTCAAATAGTATCACTTCAAGCTTCAAAAAACACGAAAGCATCAGATCCTGTCATATCCCTTCAAACCTTTAGAACTGGTCTGATACATGAAGCATCAACGGTCACAATTCATCTCCATCAAAAGCTTATTGGAAAGATTTGCAAAAATAAAGATTTACTAAACAAGGTGGATTTTAATTTAGTCTGAAAAGCAACTATATTTTACCTCTATCTCTCATTCAAAGATTCTCTAAATCAAAGCTTTCCTTCTTAGTGAAACTAGTCCTACATCTACTCCACCTATGACTGCATAAATCCTGGAAGCTCCTACATCTACATTACTTGTGCAGAACGTCTCTCTCTGACAATAAAAGTCCTTACCCTTTGTGTAACTCCATCAAGAAAGACTTTTGTCTCTTATACAACAACTCTCCCAACGGCTATAAAATTAACAAGCCTCTTCCTGAGCTCAACAAGATGAGTTTATATATAAACAGAATCGATCTCCTCTTCATGTGTAGAGAGCTTAGTGAAAAATATAGAAGAAAAATATGAGGAGAGAAAAATCTATCACCGAGAGTCAAGGTGTAAAAGAAATACTAGAGAGTAAAAACAAAAAAGGGAGAGAGTTTGTGAAAATAAGAAGATGAGCTAGAATACACCATAATAGTGTAATGGAAGAAGAAAAATCATGAACGAGCACTAGACATTCATATACAAAAGCTCATAAGAAATGAAGAAATGACAGCAGACTCAACAACAGGTAACCTTACCTGGAAGATCTGCCATGAAGACAATGAAAGCTCGCTATGTGCAATCGTCTCTCCACTTAGATGCCATGGTAACTTAGGATATGCCTTTGTGCGTTTAATGGCTTAATATCCCAAGTCAAGCTTTCTGGCTCTGTACATTTTCCAATCATCTTTCACTATTTGAATGTACTGATCCCTATGAGAAGTAAGCCTCATCTTTTTTTACAAACCCATTTTCGTGGTTTGTTACTTAGCTCTACTAAGTCAATGGGCTTATTCTTTTAAGCTAATATTTCCATTCCTTTAATAGTGCAGGTGTAACGCCCTCAGTTACACTTTAATAGATTATATGAAAATTTGTAATTTTTTTTACTAAAGATATGATTATTAAAAAGAAACTATCGGAATAAATTACATACAACATTTCTGAAATACCTCGTAAATATTATTAAAACTTTATAAAGTAATTTTTACATTCATCCGAAGAAAATAAATATTAAACATTATAAGAAAGAGAGGAAACTCCATGGCCCAGAAGCAGTTACTTAATAACTTTATTTATTCATTGGACCACGATATTCATACCGAGCTCCCTTTCTAGAACGTGCTATATTCACTGCCGAGATTCCTCAATCCTTCCCTCTGAACCATCAATTTAAAATATATGAAACAAAGACACGAAGAAAGGAGTGAGAAACAGAATATAATATTCCCAAATAAGACATAAGCAACAAAGGGTTTTCACAAACCAATACATAATAATATCAGTCACAATCACATACACAATCAATTATGAATGCATGAATGTTATGCAATATCTTCATCATAACTTACCTATATATGTGAGCCCTTAAATTTTAATTTACACTGGGCCAACTAGGAGTTTACACTGTTCCATAAGTCCGGATAATAATAATATGAACAGCTCAACTGACATGGAAATACTTAGAGACTAGTCAGATTGAGAAAGTTTTTATTGTGAAAGTACCCGACACTAGGGAGCTACCCCAGGTCCCCTGAAGCACCCTTTCACACCCTCTCATCCCAAGGCTCGTAATTAAGCCTCCTCTAATGTATCCTCGATTTTTATAATCCATCCCCAGACAATATCATTTTGTTTCACTTTAATGATTTATGATGCATGAACTACTCGCGTATTTAATTGGTTAAGGCTTTTAGAAACTCAATTATTAAATACCTTAAGGGTTTACAACATCCTTTCAATAAACTGTACATTTTCTCAATTCTCTGAATTTCTGTCCCACAGAAATAAATTTGGTACAGTTTTTAATTCTCACTGAAATTGAGTTTCTAAGCCTTAAATATCTCAAAACTTTTTCATATAAAACTTTTACATAATCTTTCTCAAATTGAATCTTAACAAAATCAAATTCTCAATTATTTCCAAATATCTTTAGTTATTAAGTTGGAAAAAATAAAATAATTTTCTTTTGAAAATTTTAATTAAAAGTGAATAATCTTTAAATCATTAACCAAAATTATAAATTTTTTTCTTTAATTCAAGATTTAATTATCTCAACTTGTTATAAATTAATTTTCATAAAATGTCTACTTTCTAAAATAAATACTAATTTTTTTATTCTAAATATAAAAATAATTTCTAAGAAGAAATAAAAGATTTTAAAATAATAAAAATTTAAAGAGTAAGGTAAGAAATTCTTACTGAGTTTTAGCTTTCCGTCATGCTCGCTATATGCTCAAACTCTACATTACAATATCATCAATCAAATATTATCAATCACAGTTAAACATCATCAATCACAAATCAACCATAATCAAATCAATTAAATATCATTAATACATATCATAATACAAAATTTAATGATTATTAATATAGTTGATTTTTGAGTTCTTTTTGTCCGTTCCTCGCATAGTTTTATGTAAGTCCATATAATCCAGTCCTTGCATAGGTATAGTTCAGTCCATATGGGTCATAGTAGTCCAAGTCCTTGCATAGGTATAGTTCAGTTTATATAGGTTATAAAAGTACATGTCCTTGCATAGGTATGTTAGAGTTAGTTACATCAGATATTTAATTTAAAATTTATTATAAATTTTAAGTTAAAGAGTTAATATTTTAAAATAATAATATTATTAAATTTAAAAGGAGTAGGGGATTCCTCCCTTTATTCTTATGTCTTTTCATATCATATTCTTATCTCACTCCCCCTTACCTCTTGTATACTGATTCGTTATTGAATATCTGTGCGAGCCTCGTCTCCGAGTTCCAAAACATACCAATTTCATTTTAATATAGTTACAAGATGAAAATTAAAATTACTACTTAAAGCATAAATGGTATAGTTTGAATAGTGAATAGTGAATAGTGAATAATAACAGTAAATAGTAAAACGTGAATAGTAACAATAAATAGTAAATCGTGAATAGTAATAATAAATAGTAAAACATGAATAGTAATAGTAAATAGTAAATCGTGAATAGTAACGGTAAATAGTAAATTGTGAATAGTAATGGTAAATAGTAAAACATGAATAGTAAAGGTAAATAGTAACAGTAAATAGTAATTTACTATTTGAATAGTAATTTACTATTGAAATAGTGTTTTACTATGCAGAATAATAACTTAAAATAATATTATTTTCAGTATAATAATAGATTTCTAAAAACGATATAAAAATAACCCTAAAAAATATAAAAGAGAAGTATTCTTACATTAGGATTTTAGCATAACCTTCTTCCAAAAAAAATTATTTTTTTCTCTCACTTCCACCACTATCTCACTAGCACTACTATATTAAGAAAACTTAATCTCAAATTATAAATTCTAAAGAAGAATTCCTTCGGTATTTATAGGAAAAAATTACTATGCATTCCATTATTTTAATATAAAAATACTGTGCATTTTTTGAATCTTTATTCCTGGTTACTATGCATCTTTTGAAAATTTCGTACATGCACAATGTTTTTCATAGTAACTGTCGGCAGAATTATTAAGCCAAATAGTAACCTTTCACTCGGTATATTTTAAATATTCAAAATCAGTCCTTTTTGAAATTTAGCGATATTATATCAGTCCTCACTAATTTTATAATAAATAATATAAAGTTTAAATTTTAAAAATCTAAAATTTTTTGTTAATAAAAATTTATTGATACGTTCTCAATTTTTTAACGATTAGAAAAAATCAAAATTTTTCTCAAACCGATAATTTTTAGATAAGTCTACTTGAAATGGATTTTAGAAAATATTCTTATAATTTAAATTCACTTTCTTATAAATATTTTTAATATTAAGTCACTTATATGAATTTAAAATTATATAAAAAATATTATTTTATTAAAAAAATTCAAAAATTCCAAAAAATCATAAATAATACATATATTAAAAAGTTCTAAAGAACCATAATCTAATTCCTTCAAATTATTAATATAAAAATAAAAATAGGGGTGTTACAGCAGGTCTAGTGGGTTTCTGTGGGAAACACTATTGGCCTAGAGAGGCTTTTGAAAGAATACTTGGGGTTTGAGCTAGGAGTGTCTTGTGAAAGAATACTTGGGTCTACCCGAGGAGTGGGTGCTAGCAAAAGAATACTCAGGAGGAGTGACCGGTGTCAAGAATACTCTTAGGGATGTCAAAGGAGTCTAGTATTGAAGCACGAGGTGTGCTTAGGCCAGGAGAGGCCAGACTCAAGAATACTCTGAGGTCAGGAGTGGCCAGTGTCAAGAATACTTGAAGCACGAGTTTTGCTTAAGGCAGGAGTGACTGGAATCAATCCGAAGGCTCGGTCTGAGATGATGTAAAATATTTTTACATAGTGGAAATCCTTCAGATTTGAAGGTACTGGATGTAGCGTCCGTGTTGGAGGTGAACCAGTATAAATCTATTGTGCATTGTCTCTTTCTCTCTTACTCTTTACTATCGTAAGTTTGATGCATTATGATTGTTAAAATCGATAGTAAAAGTCCGGTAAAATAAACGCTCTCTATAACACCCCTAATTTCATTATTTCTTATTTAAAATAAAATTTCAAAGGAATTTTATTTTTTAGAACTTTTTGATTGTTATACAATTTATAATTTTTTTGGAATTTTTATATTTTTTTCATTTTTTGAGAATGATAAAAATACCCTTAACCTTTTATCTAATAACCAAAATGCCATTACCGACATCATCACTTACTTATTACTTACATCATCGGTTGGTAAATACTTACATCATGAATAGTCACCGATGGGTAAATACTTACATCATGAATAGTGACCGGTTGGTAAATACTTACATCATGAATAGTAAAATAAATAATTAAGTAATCTTAAATAGTAAAATTCTCTTCCTATAAATAGATGACTCATTTACAACATTTTCACACCAAAATTAGAGAGAGAATTTAGAGAGATAGTGCTTAAGAAATTAGTGGAAAGTAATTCTTTTGGTAAAAAGAGATTCTGCCGGAGGTGTAAGGTAATAACATCTTTCTTCTATATTCTTTTTATAATTTTTTAGATTATTCTATTTAGCACTCATAAACTATTAATATGCTATTATTATTATGAATAAGTTACTATAGTAAAAATAAATTACCACTATACGTTATTTTTACTATTTACTGTTACTATTTACTATTACTATTCATAATTTACCATTTACTATTATTATTCAAAATTTATCATTTACCGTTATTATTCAAAATTTATTAGTTACTATTCAAAATTTATTATTTACTATTACTATTTAAAATTTACTATTTACCGTTACTATTCAAAATTTACTATTTACCATTACTATTCAAAATTTACTATTTACCATTACTATTCAAAATTTACTATTTACTATTATTGTTCATGATTTACCATTTACCACTACTATTCAAAAATTACTATTTACAATTTACTATTTACTGTTACTATTAAAAATTACTATTGATGATTTACTATTTACCATTACTATTTACTATTACTATGCATAATTACTATTTATCATTCTGATATCAATCTTAATTTTCATCTTATGCCTATACTAAAATAAATTAGTATTAATATTTTGTTAGAACTTGGAGGCGCAGAGCGAATTCACTTTTAGTAGCAAATCAAGGTAAAGAGGGGTGAGATAAGAATATAATATAAAAATACATAAGAATATTGGGAGGAGTCCCCTACTCCTTTTAAAGACAACAATATCATTATTTTAAAACAATAACTTTTAACTTGAAATTTATAATAATTGTTATTAATAAATTAAATATATCGTGTAACTTAATCTGAAATATTTATTCAAGAACTTGAACTATTATGACCTATGCGGATTGGACTGAACCTATGCAAGGACTTGAATTACTACGAACTGGACTGAACCTATGTAAGAACTTGGACTATTATGACCTATATGGACTGAACTAGACCTATGCAAGGACTGAAATATCTTGGACTTACATAGACCTGTACGAGGAATTGACTATAGAACTTAAAACAAACTTTATTAATTTAAATAACCATTGAATTTTGAATTATGATATTTATAACTAATGTTTAATTATTTGATTATGATTGCTAATATTTATTTGTGATTGATGATGTTTGATTGTGATTGATAATAATTGATTATGATTAATGATCTTGTAATGTGGAGTTTAAGAGCCCGCATATATAGGTAATTTATGATGAAGATATTGCATAACATTCATGCATTCATAATTGATTGTGTATGTGATTGTGATTGATATTATTATACTAGTTTGTGAAAACCCTTTATTGCTTATGTCCCATTTGGGAATATTATATTATGTTTCTCACTCCTTTCTCCGTGTTTTTGTTTCATATATTTTAAATTGATAGTTCATACAGAGGGAAGGATCGAAGAATCTCGACAGTATATATAGCACGTTCTAGAAAGGGAGCTTGGTATGAATACCGTGGTCCAATGAATAAATAATGTTATTAGGCAACTCCTCTTGAGCCATGGAGTTTCCTCTCTTTCTAATAATGTTTAATATCTATTTTATTTGGATGAATGTAAAACTACTTTATAAATTTTAATGATATTCATGAGGTATTTTATAAATATTGTATGTAATTTATTATGGTAGTTTCTTTTTTTAACGAATATATTTTTAGTAAAAAAAAAATTCATGATTTTTTTAGAAATTATTAAGATGTACCAGAGGGCGTTACACTTTCTCTTACTCTCTCAATCAAAGAATCACACTCCCAGTCACTTTATAAGTGTGGTCCGCTGCGTAACGTTGTAAACATTTAAATATCACTTTCTGGTTTGAAAAAGTGAACAAACTTATTCAACCACTCCTTCTAAGTCTGTTCTCTGAACCAACACAAACCTTATCTGTTATGCCTTAAATGTGGTAGAATAAATTCAAAATGTTGAACCAAGATCTTTTAAGGAAGCTATGGAAAGCTCTAAAGCACATCATTAGATGAAGGTCGTACATGAAGAAATGAAGTCTCTAAAGATGAACCAGATTTGGAAGCTTGTGGATTTGCCTAAGGGGCAAAGAGTCATTGGAAGCAAATGGATCTTCAAGAGAAAAAATGGCATACCGGAAGTGGAAGCACCAAGATTTAAATCCAGACTTGTTACAAAAGGGTTTTACCCAGGTTTATAGTATTGACTACAATGAAATTTTCTTACTTGTAGTTAAACACTATTCTATCAGAATCCTGCTAAGTCTTGTAAATCAATTTGACTTAGAGCTAAAACAAATGGATGTAAAAACAATATTTCTTCATGGTGATTTAGAGGAAACTATCTTCATGCAGTAACCAGATGAGTTTTTAGAAGATTGAAACAAAATATGTTTGCTCAAGAAGTCTCTCTATGGTCTGAAGCAAAGTCCAAGGATGTGGTATAAAAGATTTGATGATTTTTTTGCTAAAGTCTGGGTTCTGCAGGTGCAGTTATGACAGTTGCGTGTACATTCTCAGAAGGGACAACATATATGTCTTATTCTTACTCCTTTATATGGATGATATTCTGTTAGCAAGCTCAAGCATAAAAGACATAAAGTTTTTCAAATAGACTCTAAAATCAGAGTTTGAAATGAAGGATCTGGGGCCGACCAGGAAGATATTGCGAATGAACATCATTAGGAACAGAAATAAATGGGAACTCTTCTTATCTCAACAAGGGTATTTGAAGAAATTTGTTGAAAGACTTAAAATGCATCAGTCTAAGTCTGTTGAAATGTCTCTAAGCTCTCTGTTAAAGCTTTCAGCTTCTCAGTCACCAGTAACTGAGGAAGAAAAGATCAAGATAGACTCTATCTCATATGCAAGTGGTGTTGGTAGCATCATGTATGGTGTAAATAAAATATAGAAAAATTCGTAAATTTTTTTTAAAGATATGATTGTTAAAAAGAAACTATCAGAATAAATTACATACATTATTTCTGAAATACCTCATAAATATTATTAAAACTTTATAAAGTAATTATACATTCATCTGAAGAAAATAAACATTAAACATTATAAGAAAGAGAGGAAACTCCATGACCCAGAAGTAGTTACTTATTAACATTATTTAGTTACTTATTAACATTATTTATTCATTGGACCACGGTATTCATACCGAGCTCCCTTTCTAGAACGTGCTATATCTACTGCCGAGATTCTTCGATCCTTCCCTCTGAACCATCAATTTAGAATATATGAAACAAAAACACGGAGAATGGAGTGAGAAATAGAATATAATATTCTCGAATAAAACATAAGCAACAAAGGGTTTTCATAAACTAATATATAATAATATCAATCACAATCACAATCACAATCACATACACAATCAATTATGAATGCATGAATGTTATGCAATATCTTCATCATAACTTACCTATATATGTGGGCCCTTAAATTTTAACTTGTATTGGGCCAACCAGGAGTTTACACTGTTCCATAAGTCCGGATAATAATAATATGAACAGCTCAACTGGCATAGAAACACTTAGAGACTAGTCAAATTGAGAAAGTTTTTATTGTAAAAGTACCTGACACTAGGGAGCTACCCTAGGTCCCCAGAAGCACCCTTTCACACCCTCTCATCCCAAGGCTCGAAATTAAGCTTCCTCTAATGTATCCTCGGTTTCTATAATCCGTCCCCAGACAATATCATTTAATTTCACTTTAATGATTCATGATGTTGGTTAAGGCTTTTAGAAACTCAATTATTAAATATCTTAAAGGTTTATAACATCATTTCAATAAACTGTACATTTTCTCAATTCTCTGAATTTCTATCCCACAGAAATAAATTTGGTACAGTTTTTAATTCTCACCAAAATTGAGTTTCCAAGCCTTAAATATCTCAATACTTATCATAGAAAACTTTACATATATTTTTTTTAAAATTGAATCTTAACAATATCGAATTTAGAAATCTCAATTATTTCCAAATATCTTTAGTTATTAGGTTGAAACAAAATAATTTACTTTTAAAAATTTTATTTTACTTAAAAAATACTTAAAATTATAAAATTTTTCTTTAATTCAAGAATTAATTAATTTTCATAAAATGACTTCTTTTGAAATAAATACTAGATTTTTAAAGATTAAAAGTAAAATCAATGAAAATAATTTCTAAGAAGAAATAAAAGACTAAAAATAATAAAATAATACTTTTTCTTAGAATTTAAGAAGTAAGGTAAGAAAATTCTTACTAAGTTTTAGCTTTCCGTCATGCTTGCTATATGCTCAAACTCCACATCACAAGATCATCCATCACAATTAACAATCATAAATAATTAACAATCATAAAAATAATCAATTAAAATCAAGTCAATAAAACATCATTTATAAATATTATAATTCAAAGTCTAATGGTTATTAATATAGTCAATTTGAGTCCTTTTAGTCATTTCCTCGCATAGGTCTATGTAAGTCCATATAATCCAGTCTTTGCATAGGTATAGTTCAGTCCATATGGGTCATAGTGGTCCAAGTCCTTGCATAGGTATAGTTCATATAGGTTATAAAAGTACAGGTCCTTGCATAGGTATGTTAGAGTTAGTTACATCAGATATTTAATTTAAAATTTATTATAAATTTTAAGTTAAAGAGTTAATATTTTAAAATAATAATATTATTAAATTTAGAAGGAGTATGGAACTCTTTCCATTATTCTTATGTCTTTTCATATTATATTATTATCTCACTCCCCCTTACCTTGAATTGTTACCAAAAGAGAGTTTGCTTTGCGCTTCCGATTTCTAGAAATATTAATACCAATCTTATTTCAGTATAGGCATAAGATGAAAATTAAGATTACTATCTAAAGCAAAAATGGTAAAATTTGAATAGTGAATAGTGAATAGTAACAGTAAATAGTAAAATGTGAATAGTAATAGTAAATAGTAAATCGTGAATAGTAACGGTAAATAGTAAATCGTGAATAGTAACGGTAAATAGTAAATCATGAATAGTAATAGTAAATAGTAAAACGTGAATAGTAAAGGTAAATAGTAACAGTAAATAGTAATTCACTATTAAAATAGTAATTTACTATTGAAATAGTAATTTACTATTGAAATAGTATTTTACTATTCAGAATAGTAACTTAAAATAATATTATTTTCAGTATAATAATAGATTTCTAAAAACAATATGAAAATAACTCTAAAAAATATAAAAGAGACGTATTCTTACCTTAAAATTTTAGCAGAACCTTTTTCCAAAAAAATTATTTCTCTCTTACTTCCACCACTATCTCACTAGCACTACTATATTAAGAAAACTTAATCTGAAATTATGAATTCTAAAGAAAAATTCCTTTGGTATTTATAGGAAGGAAAATTACCATGCATTATATTATTTTAATATAAAAGTACTTTGCATTTTCTGAAATTTAAATCTTGGTTACTGTGCATCTTTTGAAAATTTCATACATGCACAGTGTTTTGTATAGTAAATATCGGCTGAATTATTAAGCCAAATAGTAACCTTTCACTCGGTATATTTTAAATATTCAAAATGAGTCCTTTTTGAAATTTAGCGATATTATATCAGTCCTCACTAATTTTATAATAAATAATATAAAGTTTAAATTTTAAAAATCTAAAATTTTCTGTTAATAAAAATTTATTGATACGTTCCCAATTTTTTAACGATTTGAAAAAAATCAAGATTTTTTTCAATCCGATAATTTTTAAATAAGTCTACTTGAAATGGATTTTAGAAAATTTTCTTATAATTTAAATTCATGTTCTTATAAATATTTTTAATTTTAAGTCACTTTATATGAATTTAAAATTATTTAAAATATATTATTTTATTAAAATAATTCAAAAATTTCAAAAAATCATAAATAATACGTAGATTAAAAAGTTCTAAAGAACCATAATTTAATTCTTTTAAAATTTTAATATAAAAATAAAAATAGGGGTGTTACATATGGTAGGATCTGCAACAGACCTGATTTGGTTTATGTTGTAAGTTTGATTAGCAGGTTCGTGCCCAATCTTGGCCATACTCACTGGAATGCTCTGAAGTAGGTTCTAAGATATTTGAATGACACAACAGACTTTGGCCTAATGATCAAGAAATTAGCTCAAGGTAGTGATTCCATCACTGGTTATGTAGATGCGGACTTTGCAAGCCGCATTGACACAAGGAAATCTCTTACTAATTTTATTTTCTGTCTGTTTACCACTATTGTATCCTGGAAAGCTAACTTGCAATCTGTGGTGGCTCTGTCAACAACAGAGTCTGAGTACGTTGCTTTGGTTAAAGGAGTAAAGGAAGGTTTGTGGTTGAAATGTTTGATTGGTGATCTTGGGAATAAATCAAGACAACATTATAATTTTTTTGTGACAGCCAAAGTACAATTTACTTGACAAATCGTTAGACTTACCATGAAATCGAAGTTTCATTTCACAAGGGAAATGATTGATTCAAAGAAAATTCTGGTGGAGAATATTGCTACTGAAGAAAATCCTATAGATATGTTAGCTAAGTCTCTTCCAAGAGTAAAGTTCAAGCATTGGTTGGACTTAATTAATTTTTCAAGAGTTGGTTGATGCATAAGTGCAGAGCAACTATGGAAGCATGCTTTTGGATCAAGGTCTGTTAGAGTTAAGGTGGAGAATAATGAAGATCTGTGACTCTAAAGACTGTCTCAGACTCTAAGTCTGTTGCCTGCCTAAGTCTATTGGTCCTAGACTCAGTCAGCCACAAAGTCTGTTCGCAGACTTTGCCTAAGTCTGGTAACAGACTCAACCCCATTCTATTTTTGTGTAACTACCTTGTTTCATAAAGATTGTTAGGCGTTGTTTCCTTTATATAGGGTCCTTAGGTGCTTGTTAAAGGGTTAGAAAAATCATTAGAAAATCTCTAAGTGCTGGAATTATTAGTCAGTTATTGTAACGTTGTAACATCTTTATCATGATCAGTTTTGCTGTTCTTCCCATGGACGTAAGCTATCTCTGGCTGAACCACCACGTTAATTCTTAGTGTTCCTCTTCCTCTCTATCTCTATTTTACGTTTTAATTGCTTTAGTCTGCATGGTATCTTTTATATTCTGTTTTACCTTTTTTTTTGTTTAGTTTCTTTATCTGTATTTTGCATTTGTTTTTATAGTGTTTTTTTTTTTGTATTTCTTGTGATCAGAATCTTGACAAAGAAAAATACAAAAGGACATTATTGTTTTGTTAAAAACTGAATTAACGCGACTGCTTAAATAGAGATTCAAATAAACCTATATATACAACAATAAGAATAGACTTCAGGAAAACAAATAGAATGCTAAGAGACTTGTAACAAAATGCTTAATAGACTTACAACCAAAAAGTTACAACAAACTCATGAAGTGGCTTTAACGGAATTAGTTCAGAATTAGGACAATTTGAGTGACTGAAAACTCCAGAACCAATTGCATTCGACGTTTCGTTCTATAACTCCGCCATAAGAGCAAACACAAGTTACTCGCACCAGTGACTACTCTCCACTCCATGGAGCTCTCTGACGACAATCAACACGTTATCCTCGTTTGCACCAACACCGATCCCACCGAAACCCTAACCGGAGAGATTCTCGTGTCCACCTCAGATATTCTCAATTGGGATTTGGCAACCATTCTCAGTTTCTCCACCATTAAAGTTCAGGCACATCGCTATAGGTTCGTCACTTCCTTTTCCGTAACATTTTCTGTTTGTTTCTCGGGAAAATGAAAAGGAACTCAACCACCTCGAGTGTGTCGATTAAGCTGCAATTGATTGTTTTCATTCTGTGTGCGACGAACAGGCTCATTGAAGAATCGTCGTATTTCGGTAGCCTCTTCAGCGGGAGCTTCAGGTAAACAAATTGTGTTAATCTTACACTCATTTTTCGTTTCCTCGTTACCGTGTTTAAATTGAACTCAAGAACTTGCTTGCTTACACCGTGCTTCTTATTGCTCCTACAGTGAATCATGCTCCGGCTTGATCGCTATCAACTGGAACGTTCGCTACTTTGTGGAAATTCTTAAGCATATGTTTGGCTGCCAATTGAATATTACGTTGGATAATTTCCTCCCACTTTACGAGGTATATGTTATATATATATATATATATATATATATATATATAAATTTCATTTTTGCATCCACAAGCACACACACATGTATCATTTTAATGCTGTTGGTATGAGAGAAGCTGTCACATGGATCAAGCAATCAATGACTGTAATGTTGGGATTCTCTATTTTATTTGAGAAGAAATTTGTAAGCATATATTCGTCATTTTCAGTATATGAGCCAACGGTGTTTGCATTTCTGTTGTATGTCTCAGTGTGCGCTTTATTTTAGAGTGGAGACACTTCTATTGAAGTGTGAGACGTGGCTTACTGAGGTATTTTCTCGTGAAAGATTTCAATCAACTCGTGTACAAATGGAGGACTTGATCCAAATCTGGAAGTTTGGCTGGGAGTGTGGTAAAATTTTATTAACTTTTATTGCCAAAAATGATATTGCAACTTCAGTACTTTCCTTTTCACTTCTAGCTATAACCTCACTAGTTTCACTCTACCAGTTTTTACCTGTTTTTTTTTTTAATAGTATATAATGCATTGCTTTTGCAGAAAACAAGTTTATCACACAGTCATGTACAGGCTACCTAGCAAGAAATTTTGTATGTACTCAATTCTTCCCCTAGAGCTTGAGCAACAAACAGCAATGACATGCTTTTGAATGGTTGTTCAATTGTTAATGATGCATAGTTATATCTCCTTTTAAAATAGATCTAATGAGGTGCTTCTACCGTTCTACATATCTATTGATTGAACTCTTGTTATTTCTTATCGGAATGAATGTAAACTACAGTTTACAATCCCATTAGGGATAGGTTGGGTCAAGTTAGGCTTGACATAGCCTGGGCTTGGCTTGATATTTAATTTTGATGCCTGAGCCTGGCCTGTAGTATGACTTAGGCCATCTGTTTAGGTCTTACCTATTTAAAAGGCTTGATAGCCTGAATAAAAATCTGATTTAAAGTATTCTTAATGAAAAGACAAACAAGCATATATTAAATAGATCAACGAGTCTATCTTAAAACATCAGTATGTCTCTAAAAGGCTAACAACCTACATACAATATACATTTAATTAACAAATTTGCATATTTAAAGGTGATTTTAACGAATTTTTAATTTTATAAAGTATAATTTGTAGAAATTATCATGTGTATTTATAAATTATACTATAATACAAATTATATTTCTTTATAAAATTATATATAAGAGCTTAAAAAGGTTGACCTGATAAATTAGAATGACTTTTTCAAAAGCCCAAATCTGACCTTTATATAGAAACTTGGCTAGCTTGACCTATTCCCATCATTCACGCCTAGGATTTGACATTTGGTGAGTACTACCCTTACACCTAGGAATGAACATCTAGAGAGTCGACAAATACTTTGGTCCAATAACATGGGACTTACAACACACCCCCGTACTGATGACCCAATAACGGATCTATATTCTATAATAAACTTAGATATCATCCTAAATTTGGGTATTGAGTGTAATTTAATCCTAAAAGCTAGCTCAAGAGGAGTTGTCTCAAGTTTTGTAAGGTATATATTGGCTATATTCTTATCCAATGTGGGACTTATCTCAACATCTTAACATTATATTTCCAAAATGTTTTTCCAATTGTTATAACATTATTACAACGGTGTCCCTTTATGTGACAATTTCTTTAGGGTTGACTTTTCATGATATGTGGATTGCATTCCATAAACATGATATCTCAGATTTGAACAGACACCCGTGCCCTTTATATATAGTGATTGGTTTTATTCATGCATGGTATTGTCTATTTTGCCATGTGCATGTGTGTTTTGTTTACTTGCATCTTCGTGATATAATGCCATCAAGTAACATTTGCTTTTCAAACCACTGCTTGAGAGCCATATCTTATATTTGGACATTCAAAATGAAGGTGTGGCTATTGCTTTGTTTACTTGCATCCTCATGATATGATACCATCTAGTGACATTTGCTTTTCAAACCACCATCTGAGAGCCATATCTTGTATTTGGAAATTCAAAATGGATGCGTGGTTATTAAAAAGGGACTTCAATTACTAAAGGTCTGATCATTGATATTGTTAGTAGGATAAAAGGGGACGGATCCAGAGCTCAAGGGAGGAGGAGGAGGGGGAGGGGTGTGTGTGAAAATTCTGGAACTCAGGAAGGGAGGGCAAATCACTAATTTTATGAACAAAATCACCAATTTTTTGTTGGCTTCTTAATATTTCATAATGGTGTTCTTTTAGAAATTACTGGGAGAGGGAGGGGCGAAGGCCCATGCTGGCCCCCCTCTCCATCCATCACTGATGAAAAGACATACAGGTATATGAAAAGGCAATCCACTCACCCCTTTATATTTCAAGTGAGCCAGCTTAGATAAGTTTATTGGGTAATGTATTTGGTGGATAAGATGTGAACTTCTAGTAGGTTGTACAGAACACTTTTATCAAGGACTCGAGAGGGAACATTACATAGTTTGTAGTTAATTTAGGATTGGTAACTATGGATTTTATATTTGGTGGATAAGATGTGAACTTCTAGTAGGTTGTACAGAACACTTTTATCAAGGACTCGAGAGGGAACATTACATAGTTTGTAGTTAATTTAGGATTGGTAACTATGGATTTTATATTACTGTAGAATCTAAAATGAAATAAGAAAGGATGTTCATATGACTCTAGATCCTTCCTGGTCAAAAGGAAAAAGATATGTTGTTAAAAAAAGGAGGCAAGAAATTTTTTGTTGATGTAAGCTCTGCCAGGCTAAACGGTGAAGCAGTAAAAGTTGTGCACCTAAAATCTTGATGAGCTTCTTTGGTATAGGCTGGCCTGTCTAAGAAACACTTAAATGCAAGACTAGGAACAATTTCCATTTCCCTTGTCCGCATTTTTATGCATGTGCTCTTAGTGCTTTGCAAATTGCGATTTTGGATATAAGTTGGTTTACCTTGTTACCCATTTCTGTCATCTGAAACACATTAGATGCCTAGTTATGCTTTAAAAGAAATCTGGGGATTACTTTTCAGGACACCAAACAGCAATATTTCTTCTCTTCTTTATGCTATGCTTATTTATTTTTAAATAAATGTGATGTAGTAGATGATTATTCTTTTATTTTCTTGTTTTGGCAGATGTGGGCAAAGCAAAGCAAATATTTTGGAGAACTTCCATCTGACCTGTTGTTATCTTCTGTAAAGCATCCTCATTTGACAGTTGACAGGTTGACAGACCATTTATGAAATGGCTTCATTTCAATACTGTGTAATTTACACTGTAAATTTAAGATTCTAATGTATTAGTCGTATCTTCACAGTGAGATGCATCTTTCTGATGCACTTCTTCTCTGGCTTGAAAGTAACATGGAAAATATGGAGGGCCTAAGCAAAGCTGAAGACATCCACAATGGAATCTTGAAACAAGTGAGGTTATATGTTATGTCTCGTTATTTATATATGTTGGCCTTGAATCCATTCTTTTATAACGGAAACAGTCTGGAAAAAAATTACTGCCATAAAGCTACAGAGGGTCCTACTACTAATTCAGTAATTCCTATTCCTTTGTCTTCTAAACCAAAGGATATCACTTCATCATGTTACAAAAAAACCTAAATGTTGTCAACAATATGCTGTTTATGGACAAGGTTACCTTTTAAAATCGTAGGGTAAAGATTGAAAGGGAAAATGTAGTAATCTGAATACTTAGTAGATGTTATGACTGCGTGATAAGAAAAATACAACCCTTACTCTCTTATTAATACTGATAATCTGGTCAAATACTACTATGGTGCGGCTTAGCCAATAACACTATCAACATAATAGAAAGAATCATAAGATATTTCCTAATATTCTAATTTGAGAAAGTGTATTCTTACAACGGATATATACTGTATGAATTGAAGAGACTAGAGAGAGATACAGAGAAGAAAAAGAAATGTGAGATACAATAGATGATGTGATGGAGACTTGAAGAGAGATAGAGAGAAACAAATGTTGTATGAATTGTTGTAGGATATTGTTGTATGAACAATAGATAGATATCTTCTAATTTCTAAGGATTTGTTTGCGAATTAAATTTTAGAAAGGAAGGGAGGGAAGGGCAAGGTTTATCTGAAGCCCTTTCCCCTTTCCTGCTTGTGAGTATGATTCTGCTTTATACAACTTATAATGTCATCTATCTCATCCTACCCCTCCTAACTCCTCCCTTCCCCTTCTCTTAAGCTCCCAAACTGTCCCTAAGAGTGTGACAGTTGCCACAACACAACACTTTGATGGAATACAGTGCCATTTGTGGTTGGATATAGAAGGGAACTTCCCTACTTTAGCAAACATACTCATGCTTCATAGTTATATGGAGGGAGGTCAACTTGATCAAGTTTTGTATGTGCTAATCTCGCTCTGCTTAAGCTTCAGAGTTCAGACACTGTTATGTAGTTGATGGATAGTTAAGTCAAATAGGCTCTTATGAAAAAGTGCAAACTACTCCAATCATTATGGATTTAGTGAAATTTACACCCCTCTTTATTTTACAAGCATCCAAAAGCCAAACCCAGTAGTGGAAGATACAACCACATTTTACCATGAAAGATGCGTACTCAAAATATATATTTATTACATGACTGTCCCATTCAACTGTCAGATTTATACAGGCTTTTAGAGTATAAGGGTAGTCTGTGCAATACTTTAATGTAATCAAAATAAAGGAAGACTGGTGCACTCTGACCATGCAAAAAAGAAATGGAGCATTTTCCTATAGCATAATTGGCTCCCTTCACAGCCTCTCACCTCCAATGCACCTACCTGGAAATGATACTCTAGTATCTCCAGTCTCCTTCTTTATCTCTGATATGACTCACTTTTACCTAATTATCCCGCAATGTATGTTCCATGGCACACATTCCTTCCTCAAACATATGCCATGCATTCCAAAAATTTGTGCTGATTTATCCATAGTATGCAGATTGCAGATAAGATGTTTCTTCATTGATCAACATGTGATTATTTTTCATCAATATGATGCAAATGTAAGCATTATATCATTTAGTTTATTTTGAGAAATAATTATGAATTAATCAAGCTATTAATTTTTGTGTAATAATTTTCCATTTGAATTTTGGCAACGCCATTAATGACAAGTTTGCCATATGCTGCCATGTCATTTATGCTTGAAACTTCTTATAACATATTATTCTTGGTTCTTAACAGATTCATGTGGGTCTTTTGCCTTTGTGGTTTGCCACAGGTATACCGTTTTCTTGAGCTTTTACCTGAAGCACTGAAAAGACTTTATTCTTCATGCAGAAATTCCTAGATGATTGAAGGTAACTCTTGTATTTGTTTAACAGGAAAAAGAAACTCTGTTTATTTTAGGCAGCTGGCTGAGGAAAGCCTTGATTTAATTTTCAGAGTGCTAAAGATTGTACCTATGGGTTCACCAGACACTTTTGAGTATAGCAAATTGCAACATCTCAGGATTCGGTTGACAGAATATTCAGAGGTACTTTTAATATTTGAGAGCCACTAAATGATATTGGGTTTGCTGATTGTGTTAGCTTATGAGAAGGAGCGTTTAATACTTAGCATTTATTGTCTAGTCTTATTTTTCAGAAAGAACGAAAAGAATAATAAATAATTGATTGCTATCTTGTATGAGTTTTGCTTTATTAACTATTGTGTAAGATTGCCTCTACATGAACATTTTTAAGTAGAACGCTAGAATTAGAAATTAGAATTGAACAGGTAATTTCCTTCCATAGCTCATACCAACTTAAATGAAAAGATATATGTTAAAAATGATCCTATTATTTATTTATGTTTTTTATGATATGGATTGGACAGAAATATAAGCTGAGTCGAGGCATAGCTTGACCAGATAAAGCATTTCTTAAGTTCACTAGCGTTGTATCTAATGCCAAGAGATTCATAAAAGATTTTAATAGTATGGCTCTTAATGCTTCTAGTTGCTTAACTTCCATGTCCTTGACATTTTGACACATACTCTATTTGGTTTATGTTAAAAGTGTGGGAATAAAAATGGAGAAAACATTTGGTCAGAATTTAGGTTGTTTGGTTTATGAGAAAAGTATACGAAAATGAAGTCTTTTTTTATTGGTTGTTTAGTTAATATGAGATAGGCAAGAAAATGTTCTCATGAGTTATGACCAGCTTAAAAGTACCCTTTATAATTTTTTTAATAATTATCAAGTAAAAATATTTTATATTTGATAAATTTAAAAATATTAATATTAATACAGAACATAAAATATATATCCTTATAGAACATAATATTTACTAATTTATTATTAATTAAAATTTATTTGTATTAAAAGGAAAAGTTGATATGATTTTCATATAAGACAGAACCTGTTTCCCCAACAATTTCTGTGAGAAAATTTTTGTCAAACAAACTGTTTTCTTATAGTTTTATAATATGATAAAGACGAATGGAAGTATGAAAATATCATGAGAAAGTATGAGAAATGTCACTTTTTTTCTTAGACTTTCTTTTCCCATTGTTTTCCTTATCTTCCAGACAGGGTGTTAGTAAATCAATTTTGGTTGAAAGTAGCTATTGGTTCCTTCAGTATTTGGTTTCTGCAAGTGTTATTCAGATGCATCATTTTGCATTCATATCTTAGCCAACTTGTCTTTCGGTTGTCTGCAAGGAGTTTGTGATAATCTATTAGGATTGCTTATGTGTATCTGTAACATGAAGTTCCATTGCATGCAGAAAGTGAACCTTTCTGATTGTCCGCAAATAACATCTACAATCCTGCTTCTGTCACTTGTCCCTCCATCATATCTAACAGATCCCATGCAAAAGAAGATTATGGAACAGTTATTTGTTAATCATGGAAATCATATAAGAGATACACATGCATTCCCACAAAAACTGTTAGAAACCGTTACCTTTGAAGCAGTTCAGGAGGTAGATATCTCGAAGTGTCGAAGCTTGGTTATTGAACATGCTGTATTTTGCTTCTACAAGTCCTTTACTTCTCTAAGAAAATTGAAAGCAGCTTATCTTTTGAACGTTGGGACAACAAGTTTCCTTCAGTTGTTGGAGAAATTCCCCTTGGTCTGTGAAATTGACCTGACTGTCGATATTAGCCCACTAATACCAGCATCGGTTACATTTTTATCATCTGGCTCTGCTGTGATACCGCTGGTACCAGAGAAGACCTCTAGCTTTGAATATAAAGCAGTGGAAACCATCCCATTTAACAAATTTGGACCTCCGCTTTATAATGTCACAAAACTTACATTGGAAGGAAGAACTGATGTCAATGGTAAGAGGTTTTTCTGGTGAAGATATTCTTGTTGAATTGAATCTAAATAATCTTGTTTTAGTTTATGTATTTTTTCCATGCTACCATCTAATAGTTTTTTTCCTGCCAGATTTGGGTCTGCACTATATCTCCAAATTCTGTGTTTCATTGCGTCACCTGAATATTAAAGGGTGCATTTCTGTCACTGATATTGGCATATCAGATCTTATGTGGAGATGTACAAAACTTAACTCAATTGTGGTTTGTGATACTTCATTTGGGATAAAGTCAGTTCAAGTTCTTTGCTCGGTTATTTCTGATATTGACAACCACTCCTCTACGCATTCTGAATATAAGTATTTGAATTATGTGGTGTCTAATTTTGAAACACTGCATATAGGTGGCTGCAGGGGTAAGTTGTATTTCTTTCTATTTGTTTGTTTCGCTGAACTGCCCTGCCAAAATGAATATGCAAATACCTGGCTTGTATGAATTTTCAGTAGAAAGTTTTTAATACCCTTTACTGGCTGCATATGTTTTTAACATTCAGAAGTTACTGGGGCATTGAATAACAAACCACACCTGACCTTAATCAAAGTGAAGATGGTTTAAACAGAATTAAGGACTGATTATTGAAAATGGTTTGGCTCACCTGTATTTGCTCTGGGTTAGTCTTATGATCTATTGGCCATACTTGTCAATAGCGGCCATAGCGGCCGCTATAGCGCTGTAGCGGAGCGGAGCAGTCCTGGGGCGCGACGCTAGGACCAATCCCGGGATGCAAAAAATAGCGGGAATAGCGGCGCGAATAGCGGAATAGCGGAGCGGCCAATAGCGGTCCAAATAGCCCGCTATTGCCTTTTCCCTGAAATGCCCCTTTTTAATACCTTTTTTAAGGGTATTTTTGGTTTTTACTACCATTTTTGAAACCCATTTCTGAAATCCTAGCCCATTACAGCAGCCACCTTCCTCATTCCTTCTCATTTCAGCTGCTGCCATTGCACCAAGCTGCTGTCCCTTGCATCTCCGGCGACACCCACCCATTTCCAGCGACACCCACTCAGATTCCGGCGACCCCCACCCTATTTCCGGCACCCCCACCCTTTTCTGGTTGTTTCTGGCGACCCCCCACCCTTCTCCGACGAAACCTTCCATTTCTTACCAACCCCACCCTTCTCCGACGAACTTGGTTGGCTAGCTGTCTTCTCCGGCAAACCTGGTTGTCTTCTCCGACGAATTCTCCGGTCACCTTCAAAATAGAAGGCTGTTTTGCAGCTTTTACTTCACTTCTCTGTTTTATTACCAATATCAACTCAAATCTTCTTCTCTAATCTGCAATGGCTGTTAGGTTTACGCCCTCACCGCTTCCTGGACATGTGAAGCCTAATGCACCTAACCAAGACATAGTTTGGTTTTTACTTGTCAAGAATATTATTACAATAGTATGGTACTGTGGTTTTAAATTTAATTTTTGTATTTTTTTGGGATTTTTTTAGCATATCTGTTTAGAAAATGATTTCCGGCGAATCCCACAGATTTTCGGCGAAGCTGCTTTCTTCTCCGGTGAAGCTATCGTCTTCTCCGGCGTGCTGCTCCCTTCTCTGGCGTGCTGCTGTTGAAGAGCTGTTGAGGCCTTGAAGGGGCTGTTGTTGAAGGGCTGAAAGGTGTTAGGTGTTTAAGGGCTGTTGTTGAGGAGCTGTTTGAGGCTTTGAAGGGGCCGTTGAAGGGCTGCTGAAGTTATTGAAGGGCTGTGAAGGGCTGTTTGTTAACTTGTTTAATTGTCTTTTATGTGCTGAAATTCCATGTGTTCATATTGTGACTTATGTGATGACTAATTTTATTTCATGCTATGTTTTATGTTTGTCCAAAAATATTATTATGATTTGAATATGATTGTATGGCTTTAAATTTAATTTTTGTGTGATTTTTTTTGCATATATATGTGTAGAAAATATAGGAAATATTTATATAGTTTATTCAAAATAGCGGTCATCCCGCTTTCCGCTATCCCGCTATCCCAGTTTTAAGGGCGGCCGCTCCGCGCCGCTATTTGGGATTGACAAGTATGCTATTGGCATGATGGCCCTTAAAATTTTACTAGCATGAAGAACTAGGTGTTCAGCCCAACAATTTATGTTTTATTTCCAAGCTTTTGCCTTACATTTGAGGTGAAAGAAGCCACTTCAATGATAACCTCATCAATCATGTTGAGCTCCCACATTGACTATAGATATAGCCAAGGTAGAGCTTATAAAAGCTTGGACAATGCTCATATCCTAAGCTAGCTTTTGTGGTTGAGTAGCCTACATTTAAGAAACAATTTATGCTTTAAATGTAATTAGAGACCTAGTCATGCTTTATGATTGAAAACAGTGTTACATCATAAAGTACAGTTGAATTTATAGAGATTTTCTACATTTTTATAAATTCTTAGTTTTACATTGGAAAAGCAATATGATAAGTTATAATTTTGCAGATGTTTGTGAGTCATCTCTAGTAGAGCTTATATCTCGAACAAAACTTTTGAAGAGTTTATGCCTGAGAGGGACTGACCTGGTTGATCAGGCACTGAATAATTTTGTAGGTTCTTCCTTGGAGATGCTTGATGTTTCAAATACCAAGGTTTGTTGTCAAGTTTTGAGAAGCTGGCATGTTTTGTCTTTATCTTCATAGAATCATAGTGGCAATAGAGCTTTTGAATTTTGATGTTTTGTTATGTTATTGAAACTTTAATGTTAATTGTGTGGTCAGAATGCCTGCTTCATTCCAGTGTACAACAAGTTTATTTTGATTTGATTGATGGTAGGTAAGGCTTACAGGGGTGGTTTCTCCCTAAAATAACTGTGCTTGTTGTTTTGGATGAATTAAATACTTATACATTATAAACTTTATGTTTGCTTTAATTATAGAACCTAACCCTAAGTTAATTTTGGGTAGTATGTTCAATTTCATAGCCTCTAGTTCAAATTCTCCTTGTGAGCAAACATCTTCTGCCTGCTTATGCGTATCGTATAAGAATTTATGGTTATAGCATACAACATTTCCCAATAAATTTGATTGATATGCAGAGACCCTTTGGGTAAGTGTGACACTTTGGAGTACACATCCAGTATTTTACATATGTACTATCATTATTTTCCTTATAATTATTTTTACTTTGTTTTTTTTATTTTCTTTTATTTTGCAAAATTGCAGATTTCTGGAGCTGCATTAGCATATGTTATTCATGGAAATCCAAGTTTAAAGTGTCTGAAAGCAAGAGGCTGTCGAAATTTATTTCCAAGAGACAGTTGTATTGAAAATAGTGAATCTAGCTTTTTCTCTTTGCATGAAAAACTACATGCTGAGTTAAGTGAGATGTGTAGATTGGAAGAGATTGAATTTGGGTGGGGCTTTTCTTCCTTCTCTCTGAGTGCTCTGAAACCTGCAATAATGTCATTAAAGACCATCAAAATAGGTTTAGGTGGAATGTTGGGTGAAGATGCTTTGAGACAATTACCTTTATTCTGTCCCTTGCTAGAAGCAATAGCCCTTCATTTTCAGGTATGAATTATTCTCCATGTGATTGGAATTCTATATTGCTCCTTAAAGAATATAGATCTTTTCCCAATTAATCATAGTATGGAAAAACAATGGAGAAGCTTTTTCCTTCAATTAATTTAGTGGTTAAACTTTCCTGATCAACATTTACAATTCCATGTTTATCGCTCCTTGGAATATTTGAAGACTTCTTGGTGGTATAAATTTCAATGTTTGTAAAATTGCATCAGTGATTGAACCGGCAAAGGTTCAGGATTCAATAATTTAATTGTGGTTGAATCAAGACTGAGTTAGTGATAATGAAATATGTTTTTAATATTATATGACGTGCTCTCTTTGTTTCTATTTCACTATCCAAAGAGAAAAATTTACATAAACCAAACAATACAATCATTGTCTTAATTACATACCAAAATTCCTTATGTACCTTTAATTTATTAAACTATATTGGGCCCGTTTGTTTAAGCTTATTAAAAAAGTGATTATAAAAAAGCGCTTCTTTTATAATCACTTTTTTAATAAGCAGATCAGAGTTGCTTCTTAAAATAAACTAAAATCAGCTTATTTTCAGCTTCTGCTTATTTTTGAAACTTTAAACAAACATGTCAAAATTTAAAATAAGTGTTGTTTTTAATTAAAAAAGCACTTATCTCTTAAAATAAGTTTAAACGAACGAGCCCATTATCTCATTTTATTTAACATACTTTCTCATCTGGGTATTGTTGGAAAAAAATAATTATTAGTGCCTTGAAACTCTAAGTAGACAGTTAAATAAGAACAAACTTTTTCTTCTCTCTGTTCAGTTAAATAAGAACGAATTGAGTATTATATAGCAAACTGGCATAAAATTATGAAAACATAAGTTAAAAAGGTTTTAAGTTAACATAAAAGGATCCTATTATATGTACATGTTTTATAAGGGAAAAATCATGATAGATAATTAAAAATATTTATTTAAGAATATTTTAGAATTGAATTTTTTAATAAAAAAAGTAGACAGAGCAAGTTTTTTTTTTGAAAAAAAAGAGAGCCAGTTTAGACCAGTTGGTTTAGTAGCACCAGTTTTTGTCTGGCTTTGGCCAGTTCTTTATTTATTTGACTAGCTTTTGACTGATTTTTCACTCCACCTGTTCTTAGGTTTTCCGAACTGATAAACTGACTGGTTTACTTATACTGCGCTGCCTTCCTATTCTTCTTATTTCTGCATAAGAGATGCATGTTTCTTATTTTTAGCTATTACTTGTGTGGTACTCTATGGATGCTTCTGTGATCAGTTCTTGTATGTTATACACATTTATAAAATTCTGTTTGTTGCTTTCTTTGTTTTGGTGTACACATTCATAAAATTTTGTTTGTTTGTTTGTTTTGGTTTTTCTACAGGTAATATCTGATGTTATTGTGACAAATATTGTTACATCCTTGATGAACTTGCAAGTATTAGCTCTTTGCTACTGTTTTGGTGATATATCCATGTCAAGCTTCAATTTACCCCTGCAAAATCTAAGGAAGTTAAGGCTTGAAAGAGTAACCCCATGGATGACAAGTGATGATTTGAATGTTCTTGTTCAAAACTGTAGAAATTTGGTTGAGCTTTCATTGCTAGGATGTCCTCTTCTTGACTCAGGTTAGAATTAATTGGTTGTAAAGATGATTAATTACACTTGAATTTACTTTTGTACAATTACAAGTTTACAACTTAACAAGTAACAGCTGACTACCACTAATTTAATCAACTGGTGATAATTTACTGAGTTGTCAGTGTTATTGATTCTCATTGCAGATTCTCTACAGATAATTTCACACGGGTGGCCAGGCTTAGTCTCTATCCATTTGGAGGTTTGTTTATTTTTCCCATTTGAGACAACTGAACACAGAATTATCTCATGCATGGTCATAACATGTAGACATATAATCATATATAGTCGTACATAACTGTTGTTTATGTATCAGTGAGTTTTCCTAAAACCAAGCAATGGTGTGGCTTGCAGCTGTCATCTTCTGGGCTTAAGAAATTTTACAGTAATGTGATAGGTCCCTAATGAAAGCATAGTAGTCAATCCCGGATCGCGTCGCGTCGCGGCCGACCCCTAAACTAGGATCGCGGCGTCGCGGAGCAAATCGCGGACGCTATTTGATTCTGTCGCGGGGGGAACACATAAACATATATATATATATATATATATATATATATATATATATATATACAGAATCACTTAAAAAAACAGAGAAATATAACTGAAAACACTTCAAATGCATACTAGATAATTAAAAACCAAGATTATAGGAATGAAAACATTGTCTCAAGACTCCCAACATGATCTAAAACTACTAAAACAAAAAAGTAACAAGATAGGAAACATAATAAGTTGGGAGGTGAAGTAGTAAAGAGTGAACTAGAAAATGAAAATCTTCACCGACGGTTGCCATTGTTTAGAGGTGGCAGCAAGTGGTGGGAGAGGGAGACTTTGGGAGGTGGCAGCAGCTGGTGGAAGGCTGTTCGGAGGTGGCAGTAGCTGGTGGGAGGCTGTTGCAGGTGGCAGCAAGCTGTTGCAGGTGGCAGCAGCTGGTTGCAGGTGGCTGCAGACTCTCAGGTGGCAATGTGGGTTCACCGGAGCTGATACAAGGTTGTTGGAAGAGATGTGCAGGTTGCCGGAGGTCAGGGAAGGGTCGCCGGAGGTCAGCCAGCAATGGGTGTTGTTTTGGGGGAGTGGGTGAGCAGAGAAGTGAAAGGAGATGAAGCAGCAGAAAGAAGAAGAAAGAAGAAGTGGGGAATCAGAAATGTAACCTAGATTAAAAAGGGGGAAAGGAAACTTATGGTTTTGTCCTTAAAAATTCCAAAACGACGCAGTTTTGGATGCATCATGCTGGTGCGGCCGCGACATCCCGCGACAGCCCGCAACCCGCAACGGCGCGATCGCGCCGCGACGGCCGCGATCTCACCGATCTCTGCAACGCGGACCGCGAAAGCCCCATCCCACCATTGCTCCGCGCCGCGACGGCCGCGATTGACTACTATGAAAGTGTACTGAGGAGAGGTAGAGAGGGGAATAAGGAAGTGGGGCTGAATGAAAATGGGCTAAATAAGATTTACGTGTATGAAAGAAGAAAGAAACAGGGGGCAAGAGAGGAGGGAGAGAGAGAGAGAGAGAAGTGGTGGGAGGGGAAATAACAGAATTGCCAAGTGGCAGCAGGGGAATGGAGGAAGGGCATACGGGAATCAGGCCAGGTTGAGAAGGGTTAATTGAAGGAGGAAGAACAGAATAGAGGGCATAGAGGAAGATTTTGTTCGGATAGGAGTGGTGAGAAGAGTGGCTCTTCTGGGTGCTATCTTTTTGGGGCATTTCTGTTTCTGTTTTGTGTTTTCCATAGTGATCTCCAGCCATTGTTCAGTGTTTCTTTTACTAGGAGTCACATGAAATAGGGGAGTTTCTTGTGATTTTTGCTACAGTGAAATTTTATCCCAGCTATTCCTTCTTCTCTGTTAACTTGGTTCTTAACATATGTAATAACTTGGTTTTTAACATATCTGAATGCTTATCCCGTGATTATGGAAATTCTTTTCTTTCTATATATGAATGCTTTTTGTTCAGATGATGCATATAGTTTTTATTTCCTACATCGGTCACAGGTGCAAGAGAAGGGAAACAATATTACAGCTGTGGTAGGAACTATATACGTAATGCATAATAATAACAACTCAACAATGAAATTATTTTGTTCTAAACTATCCTCTAGCTTTCTGTATGGAAATTTTAATTGCTAGATTGCCTATTGCTTAGGACTGTGGAGAAGTAACAGCTAATGGGGTCTCTGCTCTTCTGAACTGCAAAGCTCTTGAAGATCTCCTGTTACGCCATAATGTGAGATTTCTGTAAGCCCTTTTTTTTTTTAAAAAAAAAAAACTCATTGTGTGTTGTGTGATTTTTAAAATTTTAAATTATGAATGGTGGTCAGGTGATATATTATTCATGCATAATTGCATATTTTTGAGACAAAGTGTTTAGGATGCTTCCATCTTGATAATTGATTTTCTGTTTGAGTTTTATTTTCCAGTCATCATATAAATTATAAATAATATAGCATTTTATTGTTGCATAATTGCATTTTTACCTGAAATTCAGGATTTGAGTGACTCTTCCAAGTGTATCACCATAGAAAACTTTAATTAGGATTATTATTCTTAAATTTAGATATTAGATCCAACTCAATCCAAAAAACTAGCCCAATAAATTTAAATAATTGATCCTATCTCTAATCGATGTGGGATTTCAACACCCTTCTTCATGCCCAAGAGTGGACATTTGTAGGTGACCCATTAACAGAATTAGGACAGACTCTAATACTATCTTAAATTTAGATATTGAGTCTAACTCAATCATATAAGCTAGCTTATATAATGAGAAGTACCTGTATCTTATATACTATTCATTGGCATTATCTCTAGTCAAAATGGGACTTCAACAATTACTATTATAAGGAAATGATAATCTGATATTGTTGTTACTCTCCTGCTGTCACCTGATGACTGTTAGAGCAAGACATTGACAGGACACCAATTGATAAACTAATAAAATATATTACTGAAACGGAAATCACAAATAACACAAGAATGTACTTGCTCTCCTAGAGACAAAAGTCTCCTATAGAGAGTATTTTCTGCCCACCAACTGCATATGGCAAGTTGCAACACACGTACCCTCCTACTTCACCCTGCTGCACACATTTACTAATATGTAACTGCTCGTAACTTTCTTCCCTAACTGTTAACAGTTACTATGATATTTTAATAATTCATTATTGCTAAAGATGGGTATTATAGCAAAATTTATGATAATAAATAATTGCTCACTACTGCCCCAAATTCCAGGTTCCCAGCCATCAGAAAAGGTTTTTCAAACCAAATAGCCTACATCTGCTTAGTGGATCCCTCTAGATTTCTGAATCATATTTTGAAACTATGTTATCTACAATTGATTTTTGCTTATGTATACAGGGCCCTGGGCTACCCAGAAACATTATTTGTCATGCCGCTTCAGAGGTTGTGCTTTGCTTATATTTATTTATTTATTTATTTATTTATTTTTGGTTTTGTACAATGTTGGAAACTTGATATGAAATGTATCTTTGTCAAAACTAACAGTTGCCATTGCTTCGAAAATTGTCACTGGATATATGTGATGCAAGTGAAGGTGATTTCGACATTCCAGATGTAAGTCAGTGCAGTGCAATTCCTCTTCTGTAATCGGTTATTTGTTTAATTATAAATTTAGTCCATACACTTAGTTTCTCGGTTTGGTTCTTACATGTAAACATCCTGCATTTTGGCCCTTATATGAAAAGATCGTTAATAGATGAGTCTCTACTGTTTGTTAAAATTGTACGTGTTAAATTTAGTTCCTTCAATCATCATCCCAATATATGGGGAATTATTATATATGTGCAAATTTGGTGGCAATAATCCATCCTCTTATTTTCATTTACTTGTACCTTCATTTTGTGATACAGTTTGTATTGCGTGGTAAATTTGAGCCAGTGTTATCCTTTAATCAGCACATCCTCAAAGGCACCATCCATGGGGATGTTATGATAATTTTGTATGTGCTGTGCTGCAGAATACAAGCAGATACTATTTGAGTACGTTGAAGATAGCAAGATGTAAATCTGAAAGATGTGTTTTTAATCTTCCAGCCCAGGCCCCGGGGGTTAGTAGAAAATCCGTGCATGTCGAAACACTGGTGCTTGTGTGGAACAGCAAAGATCTTATCAGAGCTAATGTGAAGGAAAGGCTTTAGTGAAAAATACATGTAAGCATTAATTAGACAATAGTGGGCTCTCTTCTCTACATGACGATTAGTTTTACAAGTGGTTTTGTGGCGAAAGGCAAGATGATGATTAAGATGCCATGTTGTATGAATTAGTGAAAATTTTGACTAAACGATGCAAACGGGGATCTAATTGAAACTAAACCAGGAAAATGTAACCCTACATCAACTCGTGAAATAAGCTGACATCGAATGCTAGCTATCCCATTCACAAATATGTGCATAAACTAGCTATTTGTATTTGCATTAACGATATAATGTACAAGCCTAATAACCTCTCGGTAGATTTATTTCGTTTTTAATATAAAAAATTTATTAAAAAGTTGATAATATTAATTATTTTTTAAAATATCTTTATTAGTCATTAATAAAATAAGTATTAAATAAAAAGAAAATAAGATTCGTGAGTCTTAATAAATATAAGAGTGTTATTTTGAAAAATCAATATAAGTTAAATGACTTTTGTACTAATTTTTTTTATAAAATTTGGAATTAGTGGAGATAGGGTAGTAGTATATTTATATTTATCTATTGATTTATATAACAAAATTTTTTATTAAAAGTGTTGTGATTTTTTAGTTTTTTAATTATTTTGATGCATTACTTTACTTATATTAGTTTTTATTCATATTATACACATGTTTATTGATTTTCCATATTTTCATCTTTTTATTTGTTTACAATTTATGCATTTTTTTAACAACGTGGAAGTTTAAAATAAGAATTTGAATGTCACATGTGAAAGATTGAAGCAAAGTGTGAGCACCTAATCCTCAATTAGTTAAAATTAAGGGGAAAATTTTTTTCCAAAATTTTTTGCATATGTTCTAGGATGGCTTCACATTACAAGTTCTTAATGGGGCAATCCCAGGCTTACGGAGGTCAAAATCCTACAATTGGATAGCCAAAGTTCATAATTTAGGGTGTCTGTCAAGTGTATAATCGATTACATAATCAGTGTAATCTAATACCCGTAAACATTTGTGCAAGTTTTTAAACAACATTCAAGTAATCAATTATATAATTGATTACAAATCGATTACCAACAGATGGGTTCCGCATAGTTATGCATAATTTTAACCTTTGAGCTATGTTCCACACACCTTAACTTCCCCAAATGACCTCTAAACACCACCAAATTTTGACACTGTATAAAATACCTTATTTATGATTTGTGGCAACCGATCACGCTCTATAATTCCTAAAAATGATTTGGTTACACGTAAAAATGCATTTAAGTCGTTTTGAGCCATTTCCAAGATGTTGACCTATCAATTCTTATTCAAATTGGACCATTCCAATCTTCACACACTCTAAATGCCAAATATGAGCTATTAAGCCTATTCGGAGGTTCTAGAATGTCATCCCATTTTGACCTTTTAAGTTCCTATCTAGGCATAATTCACAATAAAACATCATGGCAACCATCTAGATTTCAAGTGTTATAATACATGCCTTGTTTCACAAGCGTCAACACCACAATATTATATCATTCCTAACATGTAACAAGACCTGCGCATGATTCAAGTTCAACAATACATCACCATATGTCATATGTCCTGGCATAATCAATATCATTTTGTTCATCATGGATCCATCCATGCCTTTCTAAATCTAAGTTATTATTGTTATGTATATAAACGTCATCAAAATATGTTTTCATCAACCACACAAATATCAAGGAAAAACTAAACCTCCAATGAGGTTATCAAATACCTATCCACTAAACAAAATATAAATATACATATCAAGAGCCGGCCAAGGCTTACTATACCAAAACTATACAAATATCCACACTATGTACATATATACTATTTCTTCTAAATAAGCTTCAATATAGGTCTGGTGATCATTCAACATCCCTCACCTCAATCTAAATCCACTGAGGAACAACTTTAAGAGTGAACATATATGTGTTAAATGGCAAATACTGAACTGGATTCAATCACAATATACTTAATAACCTATTCAGTTCTATAACCATCACATTATACATTAATCATCACAATTCATCATTGTTTATATTGCCATTTAACCTATTTTCATCATAATAAATGCACCAATCACAACAATACATATCATAAGCTGCCTCGCATCATCTTAATCTCAATGTCCATATGCAAATGCATATGCATATGGATTCGACTCTATTGATGAGATTTACATTACAGTGTATAAATTTTCTCAACATATAATCAATTCTTTTTACCGATACCGAACTGTTCACCCATAATGCGACACCAATCACTCTCAGTTACAGCGACAACTCAACTTAGGTGTTGTGGGCCGACCTTGAACCCAATCCAAGGCGGCTGTGGAATCTAGAGGAAATCACACAGGGTCTTTGCCTATCTAAAGACGCCCTCCTGTAACATCCCTGGAATTTATTTTAATAATTAGAGGGGAGCGTGATTGAATTATGGGATAATTATTTATTTATTTGAATTGAATTTGATTTTTAGTGAATAACTAAATAAAAGTAAAAGTTAAATTAAATATTGGCGGTGGTAAATAATTAATTACCAAGGTATAGGTAAAGTAAATTAGTTAAAAGTAAAGATGAATTTAATTAAAGTTATATAACAAATTAAAAAAAAGTGAATAAAAACTAAAAAACAAAAGAAAATAAAAAAGGTGTGAAGTTATGGAAATGTCCTTGGAGTAAAATTCACCAATTCTGTTCTTGCATGGCTTTCTTCTTCACGGTAAAAGAAAGGTGAAACAGAGAACAAAACTGTGAGAGGGAGAAACCATTGTTATGAGCTTCAAGCTTCAATCTGGAAGTCATTTGTTGTCAGAAATTGAAATTGAACACATTTTTGGAACCCAGGTACTGAGGTAAACTCATTGATACCTTCAATTTCATGTTTCGTAATCCAACTCTTCCTTCTTAAATATCCTTGACCAAATGTGGTTTGTGTGAGGATTCGTAATTCTACAGCTTTACGTCATTTCAAGGTTTGTTTATGCACCCCGGTGTGATGGGTATTAAAGAATGATTATTAAATGGTGGGTTCAGTGTTGTAGGATTTGGGGCAATCATCAGAATGTCATTAGGTCGAAGGAGCCTTTGATTTTGATGTCGGATCATGTTGAGATAAGTTGTAATTCCATGCGGAGTTGCTTTGAAGCTGTTTTGATAAATTGATTTAGGGATTTGGGGTTACGTCATTTATTTCGATTCTTGAATTTCAGAATTTTAGTGTGGAAACGCCTTTGGTGCAATTGGTGGAAGAATCAAGGTTATGGAAGCTCGGAGTTGAGGTAAGGGGAATGTTCGTGGTGTATAATTCCATATAGATAAATTTCTTTTGCGGTTCTTGGAAGCGTATAAGTTGAAACGTAAGACTTTCATGGGAATAACGTAGGGGAAATAAATTAATAGATGAGTCTTTTATAAAATGAGATAGCAAATGTGATTTGATTTTGTTTGTGTTTGATCATTAAGTTGTGTGATGATTATTATGGTTGAAAATTATGATTATGATGATTATTGTGGTTGAAAATTATGATTACGATGCATATTTTGGTTTGTTGCAGTTGTAATTATGTTGTATGTATGGTGGTAACTAATGATGGTTCACTTGGTTTGATGATGGTGATAGGATTAGGTGATGAGTTTATGCATGATAATGCTAGTGACGAATCACAAGAATTTCATTTTGCTATATATATATGCATATGATGATGGTCATATCATGATCAAGTAATGGATCTTTGCATTTTAGATTACTATATATATATATATGCCTATAATGATCATGATAAAATATTGAATTTGATGAGATTAGCGATAATGAATTTGACAAATGAGTAGGTGACGATGTGAATGTGTGAAAATGATGATGATTATATATATAATGTTGAGTTTGATGAAATAAAATGACATGAGATAATGTTGATGATGAATTTGACATAATGTTATGTATGGATGAGATTATTGATATGAACAAAGCAAAGATGATGATGATAAGTGAATTTCTGTTTTGAATTTATGATTTAATTAATGTAGGTATTGAGCCATTGTTGTGATAGCTTTATAAATGCAATGGGCAGGTTTTGAAATGTAAACATGGTGCTCAATTGTTTGATATGCATGGTTATATTGACAAGTCATTATGGTTGGTGTAGGCATAGATGTGATTTTTGAATATTAGTGGAATTGATAGGGCCATTTTATGCATCCATGGGAATTAGGCTTCCCAAACAGTTTCTGCAAGTCTATAATCACAGGTTATGTTTGTGTGCATGCTTGAATTAGGAATAAAATTACATTTCATGGTTTTGGTATGAGTTAACCTATAATCAGGTAGATTTCATTTTAGCACGTAACTTTCTTACACGGTGGAATTTTGGTGAATAGACTGAGCCAGCAGGTCTAGAACGGGGAAAACATAGTGCCTATGAAATTTAATGTTATTCGGTATTGAAACGGGAAATTTAGGGGTTTTTGTGATGGGAAACCATGTTGTAGGGACCAATCTAAAAATTTGGATTTTTGGACCAAGACGAGCATTTATACGTTGTCCTGGGCGTGTATACACCTAGGCTCTGTGCCATGATTCCTCTCCCACATGTAGGGACGCCCACCCTAGCGTCCATACACTGGTGTGTTGTGTTGGCCTTGATTCCTTACGCCTTAGTCTCCCTAGCGTGAAGGTGCCCTGGTCTTGGTGTGTGCACACTGGCACTATGACCCATTTCTTTTCCTCTCAAGTGTTAGCATGCTAGCATTGGCGTTCCCACACTGAAAGTATGTGGTGCCCTGTTTCTCTTGCTCTTGTCCGTGGGCGTGCTAACGCTTACCACTAGCGTGGCTACACTGGCTTTCTGTTTGTCCTGTGTGCTTGTAGCATCCTGAGATTAGGAAAGGATATGCATATGCCCATGGTCTGCTTCCCTTTGTTTCCCTAGCGTTCATATGCCCACCTTGGGCGTCCCAACACCCAGGGTCTGTTCCATGGCTCAAAATTTATGAATTTATAATCCCTTAGTTGTTCATGTTATTGAAATAATGGAACCTAAATTGTGAACTAATAATTCATATTATTTATTTCTAAACATGCATTTGATTGCGAAAAAATTATTATGAAAATTATTGGTTATGTGAAAATAAAATTTAATTAAGAGCAAGATGTTATACCTCCCATCTGGAATGTTATGCCAAACAACCATCAATCATCACTAAACCACCTGATTATCATAATCAGGGGCCACCACTTGGTTACCATCACCAAGGATTCTCATTTCAATTCATCAATATGCATAGCATGCAAGGATCAATTATACTCAATTTAGATTTCAATTCAAGCTATCCATAGCTCAGTTAGTCAATATATTCATCATCAATCACATAACACCATTAATTTACATCATCACCAACCATTACAATCCAATGCAACATTATCCATCATAGTTATCATAGCATATATGAATGACATCCAACATATTTCATAATTAATAATCAAATCACTAACACAATAAGAAAAGGGTATATAGCCAGTAAAAATCAAACATTATTGTCATCAAGGGTTTTTAACCAAACATCAATCAATCATCAACATAACGTACATATATACCCTAATCCATTCATAATCTATACATTTAAAATATAATGCTTCCCCTACCTAGAATCTATAATTCCAAAGCTCTTCCTGATCGCTCCGATTGGGTTCCTGATTACCATTTTCTTAACTCGATAAATTCCTAAAATTAAAAATTAATTTTAATGACTTATATATATATATATATATATATATATATATATATATTAGAGCTAAATCATGAATCCATAGTAATTTTGATAAGTCACGACTTACCGCAACATGTTGACGACTCCAACACACCAATTTAAAAAACTCCAAAATTGCCCACACTTTCTAAATAGCTCAAAAGCGATCCCTAGCTATGGAAATAACAAAATTAAGGCTCAAATTCACAAGATGGAACCAAAAGAAGCAATGAGTCATTCTAAACTTACTTGAAATGAGGAATTCAAGAAACCCCAAATATTGCAAAGTTGCCCACGAATTAAATAGGTTCCGAAACGACCTAGGATCCATGAAATTTAAAAAGCAGTTCAAGAGTGGGTTCATGGAACAAGCAAAAATCAAGAATGAGGTTTCAAGAATCAACAAAAATTGAAGTATGGGTTATAGTTCCATACCTTTTGAAGAGGAAGATGAAGAAACTCAACCCTTGCCAGGCTGCCCGAGGAAGTATAAGAAAAATGGAGTGTGAAGCTTGCCTTAGCTTAGGGAAAAATGAAGAAGAAAATGAGATGGTGGAGATGGTTGCCACAGTTGGTGGAGGAGAACAATGCCCATTTCCTTTCTTCAATATGCAAGTACGAGGGAGTGGGGGAAAGTATTGAATGAATGAAAATTGGATTAGCCATTCATTAAGGGAAAAAACGTAATTTCAAGTGCCTAGTTAATTTTTGAAACCAATTTGATGCTTCAGAGTCTAACTTAGAAAGAGGGTTGAATATGTCAAAGACTCCTTTTTCGGAATAATGAACCAATAAAAACAAATAACCAATCTTTGCAGAGCAGACTTTTAAAGCAAGAGAAGGAAAACAACACAAAATTTATACTATTTTACTTCCAACGCAGAAGCTATATCCTGTCTATTCTAACTTGAAGGATTTCCACTATTGTAAATTCTCCTTTACAATAACAGCACCAAACCTATGCCACAAGTATTCTTGACTCCAGTCACTCCTTGCTTAAACCCAAATATTCTTTCAACAAGCCACTCCTAGATCAACCTAAGTATTCTTTCTAAAGCCTTTTCAGGCCACAAAGTATTTCCCATACTCACAAAGGTTGACAACACACCAAACTTTACAGATTGTTTGTAAGAAATGGAAAGCAACTCACAGAACTTAGTGTATGAGAGATATACAATTAAGAGGTTGTACACTAAGTTACAAATGACACGAGACCAAGGTCTGCTAGAGGCAGAACAAGTAAAAAAGGTTTTTGTCTAAAAAGAAAGATTGAATGAATTGCAGAGAAGAATAATTTGGATTAAGAGATTTCTTAATAAATTCTTGCAAATTGTAATTCAATCTTCTTTAGTATAAATAGGTGCTGGAATATGACCGTTGTTGATCCTTGAAAGGAGATATAAATGTTGGAAATGCTGAGAAGGTATTTTCCTTGATCTTTAATTACCAGATCTTTGATAATTAGAGAGGAGTTCAAGAGTCTGGTCACAGGCTTATTCTGTTTTTGCATAAAATAAGTTCCTTATTCATTCTTTAGCAAATAAGGTTATTTTGTTTGCTTATTTGATCGAGCATGAGAGCAGAAGTCAATGCTAAAAGCTTTTTGAAATAATTTGACACTCTTGCTGATATGGTTCAACTTTTTTTTATAGTTATGTAAAGTTAGGTATGTTGACTTTGGCTGTTGAGCTTTATTTATCTCGTCTTTTTTGATGATAAACACACATATTTGATAAGAGCATAGAGCCCAATGCAATACACAAATGAAATTAAGAACGTTGCAATTGAATCCTTAGAGGCAACGTTTTTCTTCTGATGCTCTATAAGTCTGACTGGGTAAGATAAGTTTATTCTAATAGACTTTTAGACATCATCCAAATGCTGGAATTTAGACTTTAAACTCATGGGTTCCCCCTTTGTTTTATAGCCTATGCATTATTCATCCTGAAACACTTGAATACACAAATTAGTTTCTTGATATATAGACTTTATTTTTTAATGGATTCTTGATGTATGTTATTGACAAATCCGAGGTCTGAAGATAAAATGTAATTCAGGGTCTGTTTCAATAAGATTCCATACTTTCTTTTTCAACCAGACTTTTCTTCAACAATCTCCCCCTATTTTTTGATAGCAAATATCAAGTCTTTTAATAAATGAAGTCCATAGTTAGAATAGTATACAATCAAATTAAAATAATTCCATGATTAGAGCAATAAACAGAATGAGTTTTGAGAACAAGAGCAAATACCATGACAGAGGCTAATTCAGATCATATTCCATTAGACTTTTAAACATGAGATTTGATTAATAAACATAGCTTATTTAGTCTTCTATTAATCGTTAATAGATTTTATATGATCAGATTTGTTTGTTATCATTGAATAAGCAATTAATCAGATACATAACAAAGCATCATGTATATATAAATCAAAGCAAATTTTTAGAACAAAACATCATTTCATTAAGCATGGAAAATCATTACAAAAAGGACTCAAGATATAAGACTTCTAAATATCTAAGACTTGTTACCCATGCATAAAAGACTTCTAAATATCTCCCATTTTTTATATCAACAAAAGATGGGGCATCACAGAGAGGTAAGAGCAGAAAGACCAGTAAGAGTATAGGTAAGAGATAAAGCAATATTAGGAGAAGTCAAAAAGCTTTTCAAACTTATTTCAGATAACTGATGAGGTCTAAGAGGAACCTTGTAGTGAGGCTTGGGTGTTGAGGGCATAGGTTTTTTTAATCTGCCTAAATTAATCCAAATGGCTATTGTTTTCCTTCTATTAGGAGTAATTAGAATTTTCTTCCTTGGAGTTGCAATAGCCAGTCTCTTCATGACATTTAGCTTGAGTGTGGCCATACCGAATTTCATATCTCTCGCAACACAGACCTATTCAGCAACAAGAACTTGATGCATAACAAGGTCATCTAGGGAGACAAGGTGAAGGTAGGGTAAATGTCTCTCTAAGGGTAATGGAGGTACATATCTAGGTGCAGAGGGTAAGATACGAAGTTTGCGACTATCAAAATTAGCGTTGTTCACAATGGCTAAGTTATGGGGGTTTCTGTAATCGGGGTCAGTAGTGTCAAGGATAGGATTGTAGAAAGTGAATACAGGTAGTCCAGGGTGAACAATGTGTAATGGGGGATTTTGAGAGGGAAGATCAATAATAGGAGAATCTGGAAGGGGAACAATTACAAGGCAAGGTTCAAGTGAGGTTTGGGTCAAGGGTTTATAGTAAGGAACAACAGAAATGGGAATTGGTTGGGAGGGTAAGGTTAGCTGAGAGATCTTTGAGAGAAGGGAAGATAAAGGGTCATGACTACTTCAGAATCAGACCTTGCTCTTTTTGCAGATGATCCTAAGATGGAGTCTGACCTCTTCCTTTTTAGAGAAGTTTTGAAGTCGGTCTCATCACTCTGGTAGGCACCTATAACTTCATAGAAGTGGTTTATCCAGTCAAGGTGAGTCTATTTCAATCCATCATACTCAGGGAACTTCTTTAGATGACCATAGATGAACTTCACATAGTCAATGAAGCTTTGGGAGCCTCCATATTTTATCAGTTTCTCACGACTTGCTCTCATTACTTTTAGATAGTCATCTTTAATCTCATTGAATTTAGCCTGCCATTTAGTTCTAGACCATCCATGTATAAAAATTTCAGGATGCATAGCAGTAAAGATGTTGATGAATTTCTGACAAATTTTAGTAGAGGTCTATTACTGTTGAGTAGTTTTCTACTACTGCTAGTGAGACTTCTAATGATGTGATGCTTGCTGAGACTGATCTTGTTGACTCTCTTGGATCTAAGTTTGTTGAGGAAATAGTTAAGGAAGTGACAGTTGTTGTTGCTTAGGTTCAGATTTCTTAGCCACTGACTTTCTTTAAAGCTGAGAGAGGGTAATCTCATCATCAGAGTTAAAAGACTCTTTAGCAGCTTCTGGTTCAAATACCATGGGCTCTATAGGATCTGAATCCTTTACTGGAGAGAGATGAGGGATCACCTTACATGGTTTCACATCCAAAGGTGAGTCAGATTGACTTGAATCATTAGAGATTGATTCATCAGAAAAATCCAGAACCATTTTCCTGATTTTCTTAGCAGCAAACTTCACTCTGTTACTTTTTCTTTTGGGGGCTGGTTTTGGTTTAACAGCCTCAACCTTCTGCTTCCTAGAATCTGCAGGAGCAGACCTTTTCTTCTTAGGAGGAGGAGGAAGAGAACTCTCCATGGTCTGGTCTAACACAGATAAGAAGATGGGTAGTTTGCTTACCAAGGAGGTAGGTGTTACCAAGTCACTTACGGTTTGGGTTTGCATATTCTCCAGTGCAAAAACTTTCATCAGTATTGTTGGGTATGAGATCTTGTTCTACTTTTCCCAATAGAAGAGATTAAGTAAGTTATAATAACATTAGGTAGACTTACTTTCTCCTTCATAAGCATGTAATACATGCAAAATCTGTCCGACTTGCTTATAGTATCTTTGGCTCCTTTGCGAGGGCAGAATACTTGCTTTATCACCAGGTGAAGCATCTTGACCTTTGGTAGTAGGTTTCTAGATACAAGTTTGGTAGGTCATTTAGTACCATAGAGCATCTCATTGATCTCTAGGCTAGAGACCACTTCAAACACAAAGTCTTTTGCAAAGACTTCTCCCGCAGTTGGGCAACCAGTAATAGTAACTAAGACATCTTTAAAAATCTCTATCACTTTTCCTTTCAGCTTGCCCAATACAATATATTTGGACTTGTCAATAGATGTTGTCTTCCAAAACTCCAAAACCAGAGAAGATGAATAGGACTCTTTGTCAAGACAGAACTTAGTCCATCTAATACCACTGATTTCCTTTGAAATATCCCTGCCATCCATTTTGTGCTGCTTAGGATAAAAGAAAGAAGACTGCACGATGTTTGAGACCTTGAATGCCATAATAGAAGCTCAATGGAGAAGAATGAGGGAGGTTTAAGGTTTAAGGAAATGAATGGGTTTTAGAGAAGGAAAGGTGAATGGTTTTTCCCAAACAAGGGAAATGATTTATAAGTGAAAAGGCTTAATTTAAAAAGGCAATAACTGTCCGCTAACAAGGAGAGAAAGGGGAACGATCAGATGGCAGTTACACAAAAAGCTATTAACTACTGCCATGCTGTATGTTTAGAATAAAAAGCAAAAGGTGAAACATTTTGATAGTTATCACGAATCCCAAAAGACTTGAGCAATTTTCTCTCTTAGAAATATTTAGAAGAATATAAGTGTGAGTTAAGACATATTAAATTAAATTAAATTAGACTTTTCATAAATAACATATCATGCATCAAATCTTTCACACATCAGACACATCATGCATTAAACCTTTCATGCAATGATTCTTAAATTATGCTTAATAAAAGCAAACCTAGCCTTAGCTAGAGGCTTTGTAAAGATATATGCCCACTAATGATCTGTGTCTACAAACTTTATGTCCAAAATCCCTTTTTATACATAATCTCTGATGAAGTGATATTTCACTTCTATATGTTTTGCCTTTAAAAGTTAAATAGAATTCTTTGACAAATTTTATTGTACTCGTGTCATCACAGAACACAGGAATCTCTTATTCTTTGGTAGAATAATCTTTAAGTTAGTACTTTATCTAAAGAAGTTGAGAACAATAGCCTACTGCAGACATGTATTCTGCTTCTTTTATTGAGAGAGCAATAAAATTTTACTTTTTGCTTCCCCATGATATCAGACTTTTGCCTAGGAAATGACATTCACCACTTGTGCTTTTTCTATCCACTTTATCACCTGCAAAATCTACATCAAAGAATCTAGATAGAAAGAATAAGTCTATTCTCTTATAGAGCAACCCAAGGTTAGTTGTGCCAACAAGATATCTTAGAATCCTCTTCACTACAGACAAATGAGATTCCTTGGGGTATGATTGATATCTTGCACAAGTATAAACACTAAACATTATGTCAAGTCTGCTGGATGTAAGGTATAGAAGTGAACCTATGATTCCTCTATACAGTTTGGATGCATAGGAGTGCTCATAGGTTTAGCATCAGGCATTTTAAATTTTTTAAGCAACTCCTTGGTGTACTTTCACTGATGGATGAAAATATTATCATTAGTTTGTTTAATCTGCAAGCCTAGGAAGAATTTAAGTTCTCCCATCATACTCATTTCAAATTCTGCTTGCATCATTTTAGAGAAATCTTTACATAGACTTTCATTAATAGCACAAAAAACTATATCATCTATATAAATCTGCATAAAAATAAAGTGTTTCTAAGAGCTTTTTTTGAACAGAGTTGTGTCTACTTTTCCTCTTATAAAGCCTTTTGAAATCAAAAAAGGACTGAGTCTATCATACCAAGCCCTTGGAGCTTGGTTTAGACCATCCAATGCTTTTCTTAATTTGAAAACTTGATTTAGAAAAGACACATCTTCAAAACCAAGGGTTGTTTTACAAAAACTTCTTCAATAAAACCATTCAAAAATGCACTATTCACATCCATCTGATATAATATGATACCTTTAAATGTAGCAAATGCAAAAAGTATTCTGATAGCCTTAAGTCTGGCTACAGGTGCAAATGTTCCAGTGAAGTCTATACCTTCTTGTTGATTGTAGCCTTGAGCTACAAGTCTAGCTTGGTTTCTAATGACTTTCCTATCTTTATCAAGCTTATTTTTTAAGACCCATTTTGTTGCAATAATACTCTTATTTTTGGGTCTTGGAACAAGGCTTTAAACTTTGCTTCTTTCAAACTAGTTTATCTCCTCTTGCGTGACAATGATCTAATTAGTGCCATCTAATGCTTCTGCAATATTCTTTCGTTATAGTTCTGAAACTAGAGCAATTGAGGATTGGTTATGAAGTCTGGATCTAGTTTTAACTCTAGCTGTCTGATCCCCAATTATAAGGTCTGAAGGATGATAAGCCTTGAACTTCTAGTCTCTTGGCTTTTCTGGTTCAGTTAATGACTGGTTTTGTTCAGATTCTTTGTCTTTATGTTTAGCTAGTTCTAATTGATCAAGATCTGTTCTTTGCTTTTCCTGTTCAGGTTCTTATTGTAGAATTCCTACATCATCAAAATCTAGATTTGTCAATTTCCTGTCAGTCTTTTGAAAATTATCAAATCTTACATGTATAGATTCCTCAATAGTCTGGGTTCTAGAATTGAAGATTTTATTAGATTTTGATGTGGTTGAGTAACCCATGGATATTCCTTTGATGTGGTTGAGTAACCCATGAAAATATGAGATGTTGGGTTTCCTTTCTTTCCACAATTCATATGGAGTCTTATTTAATATAGGTCTGATGAGAATTCTATTTTGAATATAATAGGATATGCTCACAGCCTCTGCCCAAAAATATTTTGAAAGATAGTTTTCACAAAGCATTGTTCTGGTTATTTCTTGCAGATATCTATTTTTCCTTTCCACAACACCATTTTGTTGAGGTGTTCTTGGAGAATAAAAATTATGAGTTATGTCAGAATCATTGTAGAACTTTTCAAAAATTTCATTTTCAAATTCTCTGCCATGATCACTTCTTATTGTACCAATACAAAAACCTTTCCCATTCTAGCTTTTCTTACAGAAAATCTTAAATACCTTTACAAGTCATCCTTATAAGTTAGGAAGTGTACCCATGTCATTCTTGTGTAATCATCAATAATCACAAATCCATACTTCTTCCCTGCTAGACTTTATACTTGAGATGGACCAAACAATTCTAAATGTAACAGTTCCATGGGTCTAGCAATGGAAACAAAATTCTTGTTTTCAAATAAGGTTTTGTGTTGTTTTCCTTTTTGGCATGCTTCACAAGGCAGGAGCTGTCGAAGGAAATTTTTGGCAATCCCTTAACAAGGCCCTTTCTATGAAGTTTTGAAATATGTTTTAAACTTACATGCCTAAGCTTTTTATGCCAGATCCATCTCTCTTCAGAGTTTGAAAACAAACATGTTACATTCTGATCATTTAGTTCATTCAAGTCAACCTTGTATAGGTTGTGATGTCTGTTGGCATTAAAGAGTATGGTTTCATCATGGTTGATGATAGTACACTTATCTTTGTCAAAAGAGACCTTATACCTACTGTCATAAAATTGACTAGTACTCAGTAGATTATGTCTCAGACCTTTAACAAGAAATACATTTTCAATAATAGGTGAAAGATTTTTACCCACTATACCAGACCCAATGATTCTTCCAATCTGGTTTCCTCCAAAGGTGATAGTTCCATCTTTAAATTGCTCCAGGTCTAGGAACATAGACCTTTTTCCTGTCATATGGTATCCACTGTCCAGATACTAGTGCAAAGGTTTTGTCCTTGTTTTCAAGTACATCTACAATTGGAATAATTAATGACTTTGGTACCCACATCTTTTTGGGTCCTACATTGTTAGCAATTCTTTCATTTCTCCTTTTCCTTTTTCTATAATCATTGATCAAATGACCATGTTTTTTTGCAGTAATTACATTTGACATGTTTCTGATTTTTTGAAACAAATGTAGGATGTGAAGGATTCTTGAAATCATTTTCTTCTTCATATCCCAGACCTAACCTTTTATGGTTACCATTAGATTTTCCCAAAAGTATGTTCAAGTTTTTTAGTACTGTTTACAAACTTGCTCAAGTATGAGGTAAGAGAGTCAACTTTTTTTTGCAGCTTAATAATTTCTTCACTTTGAGAGTTGCAACAAACTTTGGAACTTTCAAAATTTGTTTTCAAAATAATGTTTTCTTTTGAATCTGCTTAACTCTTCAAAGTGCATCTTTTCATTCTCTTCCATTTCTTTCAAAGAGCTTTTGTCAGGATTTTCTTCCTTCAATTTTGAAATTTGATTTTCAAAATCAGTGACCATGTCAACATGCTTTACTTTCAACTTTTTGAAGTTTTTCAAAAGTTTAGAAAAACCACTGAACAATAAATAATAATTTTGTTTTAGTTCAGTATAACTTATATCCTCAGATTTTGAGTCACTTGAGCTTGCTTCAGAGTCTAGTACCTCATTTGCCATGAGACAGATTTGAGCAGATTCTGTCTCTTCTTTAGACTCTTTAGAACCCGATGACTCTTCATCATCCCAAGTTATTAATCCTTTTTATTTCTTAGGAAAATTTTTCTTTTCCTTCCCGTCCTTCTCTTCTTTATTCAAAAGAGGATATTTTGCTCTCATATGTCCTGGTTTCCTGCAGTTGAAACATTCTAGAATAGGTTTGTCAGTTTTAAACTTAAATTGAATTTTACCTTTGTGGTCCTTCTTTTAAAATTTGTCAGGTCTAAACTTCTTCTTCTTTAATAGCCTGTGAAATCTCTTAGTTACAAGGGCCAATTCCTTATCTATATCAGCTTCTGACTCATTAGAGTCTAGGTAAAAACTTATGGACTCTTATGCCTTTAGTGTTTTGGTTTTTCTACCTGATTCATTTGACTTTAAAGCAATGCTCTTGGAGAAGGAAGGTTTCCTAATTTCTTTTTACTTTAGCTTCAACTCATGCATTCTGAGTACTCCAAGCAATTAATCCAAGGAGAATGTACTCAGGTCTTTAGCTTCTTCTAGAGCTAAATATTTTGCATCAAACCTTTCTGGCAAGCTTCCAAGAAGCTTCAAATTGATGTCTTCTACAGAAGGAGTGGTTCCAAGAGCTTTAAGCTCATTTAACAGAGTTTAGAATCTTCCAAACATTTGATCTACAGTCTCATGCTTCTTCATCTTGAAAGTATCATAATATTTGGTTAACAGAATTTTCTTAGATCTTTTGACATTGGAGGTACCTTCATAATTATGTTAAAAGGTATCCCACACTTCTTTATCTATTTTGTAACTGAATACTTTATTGTATTCTGATTTGTTGAGAGCACAAGTAAACAAGAATCTGGCCTTGACATTTATCTTCATCTTTCTGATTTCCATAGTACTTCATTCATCTTCAATTTTAGGCTTTCCATCCTCATGAATAGGAGTCTTATAATCACCATTTACAATGATTGCCCATAGACTATACTAGGTGGATTTTATGAACATTTCCATTCTATCCTTCCAGTATGGGTAATCTTCTCCAAAGGAGGTATGAGGCCTGTTGATTGAAGATCCTTCTACAATCAGTTGATTACTCTGAGAGGCTGCCATAGATCTTTATCCTTTTCACTCGAGGGAGTGATCAACCCAAAGGACATGCTCTGATACCAATTGATGATTCAGAGTCTGACTTAGAAGAGGGGTTGAATAAGTCAGGGACTCTTTTTACGGAATAATAAACCAATGAAAACAAATAACCAATCTTTGCAAAATAGACTTTTAAGAGCAAGAGAAGGAAAACAACACAGAGAATTTATATTGGTTTACTCCAATATAGAAGCTACATCCAGTCCCTTCTAACTTGAAGGATTTTCACTATTGTAAATTCTCCTATACATTAATAGCACCAAACCTGTGATATAAGTATTCTTGACTTTAACCACTCCTGACTTAAACCCAAGTATTCTTTCAACAAGCCACTCTCGGAATATGACCATTGCTAATCCTTGAAAGGAGATATAGACGTTGAAAATCCTTGAAGGTATTTGCCTTGATCTTTAATTACTAGAACTTTGATAATCAGAGAGGAGTTCAAGAGTCTGGTAGCAGTCTTCTTCTGTTTTTGCATAAAATAAGTTCCTTATGCATTCTTTAGCAAATAAGGCTATTTTGTTTACTTATTTGATTAAGCATGAGAGCAGAAGTTAATGCTGAAAGCTTTCTGATATAATCTGACACTTTCGCTGATATGGTTCAACTTTTTCTATACTTGTGCAGAGTTAGGTATGCTGACTTTGGCTGCAGAGCTTTGTTTGTCTTTTGTCCTTTTTGATGATAAGCAAACATATTTGATAAGGGCATAAAGCCCAATGCAATATATAAATGGAATTAAAAACGTTGTAATTGAGTCCTTAGAGGCAACGTTTTTCTTCTGATGCTTTATAAGTGTGATTCGGTAATATAAGCTTCTTCTAATAGACTTTTGGATATCATCCAAATGCTGGAATTTAGACTTTAAACTCATGGGCTCCCCCTTTATTTTATAGTCTGTGCATTATGCATCCTGAAACACTTGAATACACAAATTAGTTTCTTGATATACAGACTTCATTTTTCAATGGATTCTTGATATATGTTATAAATAAATTCGAGGTCTGAAGATAAAACGTAATCTGGGGTCTAGCTCAATAAGATTCCATACTTCCTTTTTCAACTAGACTTTTCTTTGACACAGTCGGGTAACTTTAGGTTACCCAAAGTTCACCCAGATAAATTTCAGAAATTAACGTACTTGCATTTAATTGATTTAACATTCCCAATTTAATTATTTGTGTCAAACTCCAGCCTGAGTTTAATAAAAAATGTCCTAATTGAATGATTTCACTCGTTGTTTACTTGTTTATAATTTTGTACGTAGATTAAATTTTAATTAATTAATAATTTTTTTGGTCCACATATAACTACTTGCATAAGCTATATTAAAAATCTCACACCTTTACAAAACAGGATGCATAAGTTTTTAAATTTTCCAATGCAAAATAGGGAAAGGGATAAGACCAGGCCAAACTAGTCCATACCATACCATACCAGACCAGACATTCCAATTTTTTGCAGAAAGGTCCATTAACAAAAACAACCAACTTCTAGGACCCTTAAATCATTCATTTTAAGTCTGATTCTTACCAAATTTTATAGGCAACATGTTTTCTACCTTTTGAATCTGTTAGCTATTACCAAAATTCCATTGTATGAACAAGTTATGCAATAAAACTAGGTGTATAAGGTAGAAACAACAATCGTTAAATCTATTATTTGACAACACCATAATTATGTAGAATTTTCATGCAGATTCAACTTCTACACTACCTAAAACATATCAAATGAACTCCAAATCACGCCAAACTTTGTAAGAAATATATATATATATTCTGATTGTTAACTAATGAAAGTAGTTTCATTCCAAAATTCCTTAAAATGAAAGAGATATGCTATAAAATGCATTTGAGGCAATTTAAGGCTAAATGGCTAAACTAAACCTATCAATTCCTATTAGAAAAAGGAAAGGGTAGCCTAGGCCTATTTCAAATCATGTACTCGACCTATGGAACCTATCCGGAGGTTCAGAAATCTCCTGGATCAAAATATAGCTACCTCAGTTCCTTGAATTAACATATTTATGCATAGAGGCCTTACCCAACTAATTCAAACTTCAAATTAATACATATAGCGACCTACCCATATAGTTTACGTGCAATATAAACAGCATTTAAACACAATTTAAGGTCACACTATCTACACAAAACCTACCCATCAACATGGCACCTATCAAGTTCCTCTAAATTGCCTTGTAACTACATAATGCTACATTTCTACTCTCTATCAACTACAAGTGTAACTATGGAAGGCATACATGCTTAATTAGTTATTTCCAAAGACTCAAAATCACTGTAATATGCATACATATTTATACATATAGATTAAAATCAGAATTAAATGGCATCTAGTTCATTGAACATGCATAATCAACATATCCTAACTTTTTCTAACTATGACATAATCATTTCATTATAAAGCCTTGACATTACAATAACCTGCCAATGGTATTCATAATAAAATTCTCAATTATGGCAATCCATAACAGAATATATATATATATATATATATATATATATATATATATCCAAATACACATATTCACCTGCTCATATGTCTAAGCATCATGTTGTACCAACCCACAAGGCTCTATGCCTTTTTAATCAAAACACATTGTGATTAACATCTCGCAATATCAAACTATATGTTAACGTCATCATCTACCATAAACCAACAAAATTATGCACAAGTTCAATTTTCAGTCTTTGGCAAGCTGAATACAATCCATGATACCAAAAGCTATGCACATCAAGATCAATTATCAAAAGGCTATTAATTCATTAAATGCAATTAAACACTTGAACTAGTCTGAACCGGGGTCTAGGATCCGGTGTGGGACCCGCCATAAAAGTATAGGTGTTTTAGGGTTTGTACACCGGTACAGTGGGTATCCGGTATTGTAATCCGGCCTCTCAGTGGGAGAAACCGGTCTTGTTGTCCTAGAGATCCTTCGCACCAGAGTTTCACGTTGATGGGGGCGAAAGGTGGTGCCACCTGTGAAGATTCTCCGACGCTCAAGTTAGAAGAGTGTATGAAACTCAAAGAATATTCAAGCAATGCAATAGTAGATATGTGAGATAGAACAACGTAGTCTTGCATGTGTATTGGAATATGCTATTTATAGTTGAACATAGGAAATGAATCGTTGGATGCAAGTGGGCCCCTTGGTTCTGATAACGTGTAGAGTGTGTCAATCAAGATGACTCAGTACTCAGAGTGTGTCAGGGGGTAGGTCAATTATCAGAGTACGATTCTGAGACAGGGATGGAGGATAATCACCTTTTCGTATATTTCGCTGATGATTGTACTTACTCTCTGAGATAATTGACATAGACACATTCTGCTATGCAGGGTATCTTCACTGATAAGTTATAATGAACGCTTATCTCATAGTGATCCTGAGGCAAACAGTTATACACGTCGTGGAAATGAGAACGGATGAAGCATCCATCGTGGCAAGGACGGATGGAGCATTCAATGAAGTGAGAACGGATAAGGTGACAACGGATAACCGATATGGCACTATCTTCCTATAACACCGGTGGCCCCTCTGAGAGGTCACTCTGACGTTATACTTTAGGGACCGGTATCTAGACCGGATCAACACTTATATACAAGTATCTACAAATTGGGTCCACTATGGCATTGCAATTCTTTTTCCACCACCGGATCTTGGGATAAATTCATCCCTTTGGACATTCACTGCAAAATTCCACAAGTTCATAGGGTGAGTACAATTTAAGAAACAAAATAATCCACTAGAGCACACATAATAACTCTTAAACATACATAAAACTATATCACCATAATTTTGCACCAAACATCTATTAACTAGAAATTACATTAAAACTTAAAATGTAGAAAAGTGATGCTATGACTTTTAAAATCTTTCCTTCAATTATGCATGAAAACCATGAAATACGGATCTGACTTTTCAATATAAAGCAAATGCCAAGATAACCCACTTAGTGAACCATAACACTATAATCGAGGGGCATCTGGGTAACCACACAGTGAAACAAAGCACTATCAGCGATGGTACTCGAGGATTACTAGTGAACCATAGCATTATAATCGGTAGCCTCAAAAGCAACATGCTACAGACTGCACAGTGAACCATAGCACTATAGTGTGACAGTCTCTTCAGCAAACCATAGTGCTGGAAATGCATATGATGGTATGAAATGAAAATCCATGTTTAAAAATATGAACCATAACACAATACAACATATACCATCCTCAAACCACCAAACAATTAACATTATCATATATATAATTTATCAACACGACATGGATTTCAATATAGCAACAATAAACAACATAAGCATATGACCATCATCATTATCGGGAATTAATAGATCTAAACAATTCATTACTACAAGAAAAAATTTACATATATAAGGCTTATAAATGAATTAATTGAAATTCTAGATTTTAAATTCTCGTTCATCCCTTAAATAGTAAACCCCCGTACGTATAAAACGTACCTGAAAGTAACTTGTTACTTCGATCCCACTTCCGATCTACAACCTAGTAATCACAAAAGTCCTAAAATTATATACCGACCCTTAAATATATTCCGAAGCTTTTAAACACTAATAGCACAATTTATAAAAATTCTTAGGCACAGTTATGAATTACCAGAACTTACCGATATCTAGTAAACACGTTGATTCCTACTCTATTTGCTTTCTGATACACCGAACGTAGACTAATAGCTTCCGAAATAATTACACGAATGTTTCCCTTCACCAATACATAAGAAATTTAGTGTCCATACGAAATGGTATGACCCAATTAGTGAAACATAGAGGAATTAAAAAGCCCCCTTACCTTACGACCTCCAAATGGCCTCAACACACAAAACCCACTTTGATTCACTTCGACACAACATCGTAGCAGCTGCCCAGCATCAATTTATTTAGAATTAGCAATAGTACAAGGTAAACCATGGAAGGGCTGAATTTTTAGCGGAATTAGAAACTTTATACCTTAAAACCTCTAGACGAAATTCAGTGGCAGCTTAGGGGTTTCGAACATTAAAGGAACCTACTTATCTTCTTATAATACACCCCTAGAAACAAGAAAGAAAGTTTCACACAGCCATTCAAAGAATCCATGAGCTTGGAGGAAAAAGGGAAAAGAGATTGCAACTTGAATGAGCCTACCTCAAGGGATAAAGAAGAAATTGATAAGTGGGGTTTCAAGGGAACAACACAGTGAGGAGGATGATGTGGAGAAGGAAGGAGTGGAGCTTTGCTTATAGGGGAAACAACATGCAAAAAGAAGAAGACGTGTAATTGCTAAAGGAGATACAAGGTGAATAAAAGAAAGGAATTAATCTTGAGTCTAATAAGTTGAAAACAAAATTCTGGATTTTAGGACTTTAGAAAATAAAACAATATAATTAGAAATGGGTTAACTAAGTCTTTAATTCAAGCAGAATAATTGATTTAATTTTTAAATCCCTAATTTATCCTAGATTTAATTTTTTAAGATGTTACAATTTGGCCAATAAACTTAACTAATAATTAAAAATCAGGATGTTACACAAAGTAGTTTATGAATATGTGAAAATAGAAATGAATAGTTTTATATGAATATGCAAGAATATCATTTTTATTTGAGATTAATGTATGTAATAAAATAATATTTTCTGTTTTGATATAATGTAAATTTAATTACTATTTATGTAAAATAATAATAAAAAGCAAGAATATATATTTTAAAACATAAAATTCAATAAGAAAGTTATATTATATCATACGACAATTTTAGTATGTATTACTTTTTTGGCTCTTTTCATAAGATTTTTTTTAATTATAACATTCAAATTAAAAAGAAAAAATAGTGAACGTATTAATTTTTGAAAATGTATTAATAACATCTTAAATAGATGTATATTTTTATTTAAATTCGAACTTTAGATTTATATTAATTGCAAAAGTTACAAAATTAATTAATTTTTAGTGGTAACTATGAAAAATATACATAGTTTTATAAAAAGGATAATAATTTTTCAAAATAAAAGAATCTTATAAAAGAGATGGAAGTGGAAGGAACCAGTTACTCTCATGATGTCTATTGCTATACTTCTATATGAATATAAATTTTATTTAAAATATTTTTCATTGCTAATTATGTAAAAATATTTTTTATGGAAATTATTTAAAATAGAACGATCATAGTAGAAATAGGTCATTGCAAAAAAGACGGGAGAGATTAGCTGAACAAGTCAACTAATGAGTCTCTTCCCGAAACACACATGCTGACATGCATATCCCTCTGCTCTCAGCAAAGATTCGTTGACATAAAGACAATTCACACTCACAGTCGCGTAGAAACATTTATTATATCTGAAATAAAGCTGATATATTAAGTCAAATTAATAACTGTATCAGTACATAATATCGAATGAAACAACTAATATTGACAAAACAGGGAAACATGTGTAAAGAATAATCTGATTGTAAACACGTTTACGTTTTCTTTATTAAGGGGGTAGAATTACCATATGCCACAACACTTTTCCCTAAAGTTAATATAATTATTCTTTTCAGCAGAGAGATTGGAAGATTCATTCTCATTTTCAGAATACTATTCTTGATAACTTAACTGGTTCAGGGATTATTCATATTTCTTAATACGTTTGTGGTCTGACCCACCTATGATATCACTTTGATTATTTTTGTTTTTGATTCTTACTAGTTTGTTTTCTTTCCTTTGTTACCAATTTTTAAAATATAATTATGCTTTTTACTACTAAATAATAAAACAGTTTTGCAAACTGAATATGTATTTAATCCATTAAATAACTTGTATCCATCAGGTTTCATTTAATTATAATTCGGTTTAAACCTTTGAAAATTCTAATAACCCAGCCGATTTTAAAGGAACTTAACAAATTTGATAGTCAATAACACAATAATTAATAATATATTGTAGTTTTAGGAAAAAAATGAGTGGTGAGAGAGACTTAGAGGTAGGGCAATGGCAAGTGGTGCAGCCGAGGAAGGGTCGCCGGAACGGATTGGCACAACGGACATTGAGACACGACACAGATACACGGGGAGGGGGAAGAGTCTATCGTCAGTAGAATGGGTCAACTTCGTTCTTTTTCACTAACTTTTCAGAAAGTTTTCATGATGAACAATTGTGGCAGGAATTTTTGAAGACGGGGAGGGCATGGGATATGTTCATACCATGACGGAGGAACGGTCACAGACAATAATTTGGGTTTGTTTGATTCTTAGAGGTGACAAATATTGGCAAGTTAGAAAGGAAGCTAAACACAATTTGGATTGATACGTACAAATTACGTGTGTATCAGTCGGTGGTCGGAGCGGAGGGAGATTGACGTCAGGAGCCTAATCATCAACACAAGGAAACATATAAGGGGCTTTGGGTGAAGAAAACAAGAAGACAAAGTTATGCTGAGTTAGTGAAACTGAGAGATAGAAAATATGTTGGTGGGCAAAGGAAACAGGGGAATGAGGTGAAAAAGGGGGAACATTAGTTTGAGAGGGTGCTATGTAGGGACTCTACAGGATAAGAACCTGGTCTTCTCCATTCAAGAGATTATGAAGACTGAAGGAATCTGGTAATACAAGCAATTCCTATGGGAGGTGATCGTGTTTTTCTAAGGCCAATAGCGGAGGAGGACATCTCGGGATTGGTGGCGGAGTTAAAACCATTCTTTGAAACTTGGTTATGCCAAATATGTGCATGGAACAGGCTGCATGTGGTTCCATAAGTGGGGGCATGGGCATGGAACACGAGGAAGGTGTGAATCACGTGACTATTATTGTAAACAACAAATGCGAGATACACGATGAAAGTTCCTCAAGAGTAGTGCGTGAGATAGAGTCAGGCAATACGAGGTACACAACGTAAGTTTCTCGGGAGTTGTGTTAGAGAAAGGCAATGTAAATGATGGAGTAAGGCACAATAATAACGTTCATACAGTTGAGATGGGAAATTCAGGTAGCATGAAAGTGGGGCCACGAGGAGGACGAAGCCAACAGATAGTGAGAATGTGCAAGTTGAGAAATGTGAGAAATAGGGGAGGGATAACATTGGGTCTCAAAATAAAAATATCCAGGAGAAGAAGGCGGTGGTTAAGGGTATGTTGGCTCAAATATTTATCGAATTCAAATACATCAATATCAAAATCAAACACACAGAATGTTGAGGTGTCTTATGGGGGATCAAAGAAGAAAGGAGGTGTAGAAGAAGCTAAGGCGGTGGTGGCTTTTGCAAAGAAATTAGGTGTGGGGGTGGAGGTAGACGATGATATTTTGATTGATAAATTTGTGAAGGAAGGTGGTAGGCAAGAGGGTGTGGGGGTGTCAGTCAGGAGTCATATGAAGAGGAAGGAATAGAGGAGGAGACTTCAGGTATTGACGGTGAAATGAATATTTTATCATTAAATTATAGAGGTATAGGAGGCGGTGCAAAGAAGAGGGAGATGCAGGAATTGGTGAGATACAATAAAATGGATATATTGTTTCTACAAGAAACAAATGTGGAGATGGATCAGAAACTAATTGCTCAGTTATGGAGTGGTGATAATTTTGGGTGGTATTTTCAACCATCCAATGGGCGTTCAGGTGGGTTGGTGTGTATTTGGAACAAAAAGTGTTGGGAGGTCAGCTTCATGTCTAGGGATCAGAATTATTTGTACATGAGTGGAAGGTGGAAAAACCAAGGTAATACTTATCATTTGGTGAACATTTATATGTCATATGATGAGTATAGAAAGAAGGTATTGTGGAGGTCATTAGTAGAGTTAAAAAAATGGGGTTTAGCGGTAATTTTTGGTGCCTTAGGGGTGATTTTAATATATATTAGTAGGCGAGGAGCAGCGTAGAGGTCGCGAGGAGGGGAAGGGAGGAGAGTCAGCATGTAGTGATTTCAGGAGTTTATGTCGGAGGCTAACGTGTTTGATTTACCTATGAATGGACAAAAATTCATATGGTATAGGCCGGATGGATCCTGTATGAGTCAGTTAGACATATTCTTATTGTCTGAAGAGATGATGCAAGTGTGGGGTGAGGTAACACAATGAGGTTTATGTAGAGGGCCAGATCATTGTTCGATGTTATTAAAAAAAGGGTCGGTAAATTGGGGACCTAAGCCAATTCGGATTTTAAATTGTTCGAGTAGGATAAAGGGTTTTTAAGAGTTTTTGGCATAACAATGGAAGGAGATTTAGATATCGAGGTGGGGAGGTGTTGTGTTAAAGCAGAAGTTGAAGGAGTTAAAGAAAAGGTTATGGGGGTGACATGAGTTACATAGTTAAAATTTAGTGGCTCAAATAACATAGGGGAAGAGATCACTACAAGAGTTAGATTTAGAACCTGAGGAGTATGGATTGAGTGATATGGAGTTATAAAAGAGAAGGTCTGTACGGGAGCAAATATGGGGTTGGAGTAGGTTAAGGGTGAGTATATTGAATCAACAATCAAGAATATAATGGCTCCGGGAAGGTGATGAGAAATCGTCCTTCTTCCATACGTGTATAGCAATACGAAAGAAAAGGAATCAGATACATAGCATTATGATTGGTAAGAGGAGATGTGAAGGGGTAGAGGGGGTAAAAATGGGGATAAAAAAGTACTTCACTACTTTTCTAGAGGAGACGGGGGGGAGTAGACCGAGAATGGATGGGATTATGTTTAGAAGGTTAGATGAGGGAGAGGGTGAGAGGTTAACTAGACCTTTTATGGAAGAGAATGTGGAGGAAGTAGTATGGGACTGTACGGGGAATAAGAGTCCAGGGCCTGATGGATATAATTTCAGCTTCATTAAATAGTTTTGGGATGTAGTTAAATCAGACTTTCATAGATTTATAGAGGGGTTTCATTCTCACAGTCGGCTTGTAAAAGAGACCAATAACCCATTTTTGGTTCTAATTCCGAAGAATGGGAATCCATAAGATATTGGGGAATTTAGACTGATTTAGTTGGTTGGTTGCTTGTATAAAGTTCTATCAAAGCTGTTATCGAATCATCTAAGTCAGTTTACGTTCATTCGTGAAAGATAAATAATTGATAGTATTCTAATTGCTAATGAGTCGGTGAAGGATGCAAGGAGAAGAGGAGCAAAATGCTTTTTATTTAAAGTAGATATTGAGAAGGCATATGATTCAGTGAATTAAGGTATTTTGGAATATGTGACAGAAAGAATGAATTTTCCATTGAAGTAGAGAAAGTGGATTGAGGAATGTTTGTAGTTGGCTTCTATATCTGTGTTGGCTTCTATATCTGTGTTGGTTAATGGAAGTCCTACATAGGAGTTTATACCAGGTAGGGGTTTACGGCAAGGTGATCCATTGTCTTATTTCTTGTTTATATTAATGGCGGAAGGGTTAAGCTTATTGTTTCAACAAACTATGGCGTTGGGTGAGTTTAAGGGGGTGAAGGTGGGTGAGGAGGAGTGTATGGTGTCACATTATAGTATGGGGATGACAATTTGGTGTTTGGTATGGTGGAATTAGCAAATGTGTTGAGTATTAGAAAGGTGATACAGTTGTTTTAGATGTATTTTGGTTTGAAGGTTAATTGCACCAAGAGCTCGGTTGTAGGTGTTAATGTTTCATCAAAGTGGTTGTAGGAAGCTGCAAGTATTATGCAGTGTAAGATTGAAGGACTACTATTTAAATATTTGGGATTACCTATTGGTGATTCTCCAAGAAGAAAGAAGTTTTAGGAACCGTTGCTGTTGAAGGTAAAATAGAAGCTAGCTGGGTGAAAGTGTAGGTGTTTATCTTTTGGAGCGCGTATCATGCTGATTAAGTCTGTATTGTCCTCTGTGTTAATTTATTTCCTATCCTTGTTCAAACCTCCCACAGGTATTGTTTCTTCATTACACTCTTTATTGTCTAATTTTTTATGGGGTGAAATGAAAGGGAAGAGGAAAATTCATTTAATAGCTTGGAAGGAGGTGTGTTGTTCAAAGGATGAGGGTGGTTTGGGGTGTAAAAATATGAAATTTTTTTAATATTTCTCTTTTATCAAAGTGGAGGTGAAGATTATTAGAAGATAAAAATAGTTTATGGGTGAGAGTGTTGATGTCTAAGTAAAGGGAGAGGCTGGTGTTGATGTCTAAGGTAGAAATAGTTAGTGGAAAGATATATGAAATATAGATAAAAGAGGGGGTGGCCAAAGGGATCTGGTGGACTCAGGTTGGTGGTTAAGAATGGTAGGGAGAATAATAGGGAATGGTAATAGTACTAGTTTTTGGAATGATAATTGGTGGGGTGAGATGTTATTCCAAGAGTGGTTTCCTCGGTTGTATTCTTTAACAACAAATAAGATGGAATAAGTTGCTAGTGTGGTAAATAGAGAAGGGGAAAGGTTGGGTGGGGATGGAGGAGATAATTATTTGATTGGGAGAAAGGTTTGGTGAGGGAGTTGGAAGAAGAGTTGAGGGGGTGGAGTTAAAAGAAGGGATAAATGACAGGTGGGTATGGCTAAGGGAAGTGAATGGAGGATTTTCAATAAAGAGCGTGTATCAGCTTTTGTTAGCACCTGATGAGGTTCCAAACATTTTGTACAAGAATGTGTGGAACAAATTTGTACCTCTTAAAGTTACAAGTTTTGCATGGCAATCAATGAAGGAAAGGATACTAGTTCGTGTTGAATTGTTGAAGCGAGGAATGATGGTACCGAAGATATGCCCAATGTGTCAAAGCTCAGAAGAATCAATATTTCATTTGTTGTTCTCTTGTGTTAAAGCATATAAGGTATGAGTTAAATGTTTATAATGGGGTGAGATATTGGGTGCTCTAACCAATGATGATAGGAGTCACTTGATGAGTTTTATTGAAATGTTCCTCGGTAAAAAGGCACAACAAGAAATATGGAGTGTCATTTGGTTTAATAGCTTAATAACATGTTTTACCATAATTCAATCAATAGGAGGAAATTGAAAAGAAGAACAAAATATTATAAACATATTTAGTCATATAATACTCTAGTTAGACATTAGCAACGAGAATAATTCGTCACAAAAGGTAACTTTGAAAGTAGCTTGTGCTACAATAATGATAGATTCCGCCACAAAAGCATCAAGTTTGCATTTAGTGATGACATGTATTTGTCGCCAAACAACAACACATTTTGGCAATGACAATGGCGCCACAACATCCCTTGAAATTCAAATTTTAAATTTCAGATTCCTTGTTTGCAAAGGAACGTGTTCGCCACTAAAAATAATTAAAAAAATGGTTAATTGGCCACTTAACTTCAATCGTGGTTGACTCTTAGTTTAGCCATTAATTGGTGTCCATCGTTGGTTAAAAATTCTGCCACCAAACAATTTAAAGGACAAACATTTGGCGACAGCAAACAAGTCATCACCATTTTCATCGTTGACCATTTTGGCAACAGAAAAATACGTTATAGTGACAAATGTTTTCCATCGCTAACCTAAATTTTTATAGTGATGCTTTTTGGATAGTTAAATAGAAATCCAAAGAGTACTCATCAATAAGGGTATTTTAGTAAAATTAATTAATAGTAAAGAATTTTGTAAAAATTTTGAACTTATTTTTATTCCTAGATATTATAAAGTTAACAAAATTATTTTTTTTAAGATGTAAAATTACACTAGTTAATAATTTAATAATTTCATGATTTTTATAGTGATGTACTTCTAGAATTTTAAAAATAAGATTAAATTTGTATTTATTTATTGGTTTTAGAGTGAAAGATAGGGGATGGATAATAGCGAAACCTGCGGCGTCTCACCTAAATTCCCAGAATTTAGTCCTTACGACTTACTAAAAATTAGAGAAAATTTTTCTCTTCAAATAAAAACCCTGATGAATTCACCCTAAGAACTTAGGTTACACGTAACTTAAAAAGAGGAAATATAAACTACAAGCATGAATAGGCTTACCTGAGCTACATGTCCCTAATAGGGTATCCTTCCTCCATATATGAAAATATGAGTAGAGAATGAAGGAATACCCACCCTAGGGTAGCATATACATAACCTAATCACTTTAATTCAAACAATTCCTCATCTCACCCATTCATAATTATATGATCTAGACCTTCAATGAGGTGTGAGGTACCTATCCACTAACAATCAAGCAACTATGTCTAACATGTCAATATACACACACACATGCATAATCCAACATTTGACATCATATGCATCTGTTTGCCAAATTAAGCCAATCAAAGGGCTTTGGCACAAACTTCAAACATCAATAAAACAACAAACACAACCACAAAATGATTAAATATAATTTCCTTCTTTGGCATTGCATTACTCCATCTCCGAGCTCACCAGGCGGTATTGTCACCCTGAAAACTCACTAAAATAAAGGTTGAAGGGTGGGTACCACTCAAAGTAGTAAATAGTAATTTATAGATAAAAGTACCCTTGAGTTATGCAATTAAATATATTACAATCACAGCACAATGACATATAATTCATCAAACCGTATATCAATCATTAGTTCAATTTCAAACACTACCAGATACCTCCAATTTTTCCAATACCTATACATGTACATATATTATCATTCTCTCGATGCAAATGATCAAATGTCATGGACTTTCAAAATCATATTTTTTTCAAATGCATAAAAGCATGTGAAGCGAATCCTACTTAATCAATGACAAATCTGAGTGCCAAAATAGATAATCCACATAGCAAACCTGAATGTTATAAATTGGTGGATATGTTGGTAAGCACACAGTAAATCTGCATGCTATGAATTAATGGTACCTTGGGAATCTTATAGAAAATCTGAGTGCTAAATGAATCAAAGCGCTATAGTAACCAATGCATATGATGTCATGAGCCAAATGCAATATGTATATATGCGAATTAAAGCACAACTTTATTTTATTAACATCATAGTCTAGCTCCATTATCCTCAATAATTCTTAATTCATCATTCATCAATTCACATGTACATAAATCAATAGAGGGAGCACCAAAACTTCATGATTTAACAAAATCAACCAAATCAATCATTATACATAATTATTTTTAATACCAAATGCACTATACATGGCCGCACAGGCTTGAATTTCTCAAATTCAATTTCCATAACATAATCAACATCATAATAGGCTAATATCAACAATACATAACAATCAATAATTAATAGCATTTCTTAATTAGCTTCAAACAATATCATTATCAACATTGATCAAGCACTGGGCTTTAATTCACAAACAACACTTCATAACATAAATAATAACTATACTTTTAGTTTGCAAAGAACAATATTTTTCATGCCTCAATATTCAATATAAATAGTTAATTTTTAAAACCCGATCTCAAATAAAAATTCCTATTCACTACTTGAATGACAAACTCTCTTATACGTCAACACATACCTTATGGAGTTATCTGGCTTTCTGAACAACTCGATCTCTGATTCAACTTCAAACGTTAATATTCTATATTCAAAATTTTTTGAAAGATTAACAAAAATTATTATCGTAACCCATAAACCACTGAAGCACCAGAATCGTAGCTAAAATATCAAATCAACTTTATTTTGAAAGGTTCCCAAGAAATTTTAACTTACTGACGGTTATAAAACTTGTCGATGAGGTGTATAAGCCACCTTGAGGCTCTAAAATCCTTCTGACAACCTTCAAAAGAGAACCTAACCATTTTTCAACGGTTACCCAAAGTAAACAACCAGAAATGAAAGAGTGGGTTTAGGATTTTATTATCGAAAATGAAACCAAAGATGATATAAGTTAGATTCCTTACCTCGGAGCTTTGAAAATAGAGTTTTAAGAGCCAATCTTTACCCTTTCTTTAATGAAAGTCACAACCAAGCTAAAAAGAAAAGGAGGAGACCCAAAATTTAGCACATGCAAAGAAAATGAGAGATAGATCCATGCATGCAAGGGAAAATGAAGATGGATCCATGCATGGAAGGGAAAAGGAAGCCATGCATGCAATCATGAAATAGAGTAAGATGCATGCATGCAAAAGGGGAAAGAAATGAAAAGTGTAACCATGCATAACCTTACCTTGATAGGAAAAACGAAAGTGATAGAGTGGAGGGAGAAGATGGAGCTTGCAGTTTAGTGGTCATAAGGAAAAGATGAAGAAGACGGTGATGTGGTGGTGGGAGAGTGACACGGTTTGAAGGTGAATGAGGAGAAAGAAATGATGGCTTAGAGGGAGGGAGGAAGGTTACGACGTAGTGATGAGGAGAAGAAGAGAAAATGAAGATGGTGGAGAAGGAAGGGGAAGCTGTGAGTGAGAATGAGAAATGGAGAGGTGAGGCTTGAGTAGGTGTGGCACATAGTGGTGATGGAGGAAGATAGCAAGGAATAGAAATAGAGAGTATAAAGTAGAGAGAAAGAGAGGGGGTGAGAGAGAATAGCAGTGTGATGGTGATGGTGAAGTAAAGGAGAGTGAAGATGGCAATTGTGACATCCTGGCGCTGTTGAGGGCGGGGAGTGATCGTCGGTGTATAGGCATGGACAAGGAATGGCTCCTGGCAGACTTCCAGCGGGTAATATGACATCCCGGGCACTGTTGAGGGCGGGGAGTGATCGCCGGTGCATAGGCACTGACAAGGAGCGGCTCCTGGCAGGCTTCCAGTGGGAGGGACACATGAACGAACCGAATACATACCAGAATAAGAGGGATCCAAAGACTGTATAGGTATGGGACTATAGATAGCTTAAAGAAATGAATTCGTACTACTTATACCAACAAATGCATTAGCCTTTTCGGTGGCCTATTACTTAAGAACTCCAAAGTTAAGAACTTGGAGTAATTCTGGGATGGGTGACCTTTTGGGAAGTTCTCAGGAAATATATGAGTGAGGACAAAAGCACATTGGAAAGGTCTTGTGTTAGTCTGTGAGGAGAGTCGTTCATTACTGAAAAGCGGTCGGGGCGTTACAGTACCCAAAACCCAAATTACAAATTCAAAATAATTAACCCAAATTTTTGTAATTAATTTTTCACATTTAAAGAATCATTTTGAAATTCGTAATTTAAATTCTGAGGTCACGTCAAAATTGAAAAATGCGGAATATTATCATGCATACTAGTCGTGAATGAATAAAACATGATACATTTATATGGCGGAAACGATAGATAAGATTGTAGTACGAGGTACATAATAATATTATTACAATACATTAAAAGTCAAATAAGGTCAAAGTCCAAGCAATAAATATAAAAGCTTTATCAATTTCACCACTCGTCATTCTGTGAAGCATGCACTGTAACAATAATGTAAGAATGAGATAGAATATAGAATAAATATAAAATAAGTAAAATTGTACAAACACAATCAACAAACAATTATGATATGATGAATATACCAAACAAGGTCATTTACATTATAGAGACACAAGTAGGACTTAGCATAATGCCACGAATCCCTACCCTTCGTAACGCTCAAGTACCAAAGTACACAAGTAGGACTTAGTATATAACATGAATCCCTACCCTTTATGGTGTTCAAGCACCAAAGTACACAAGTGGGACTTAGAATAAACCATGAATCCCTACCCTTTATGGCGCTCAACAAAATAAGGCTTTAACTCATCATAGAGTAACCCCCCACTAGGGCCGGCAATCATGGAACCCTTAAATTCCATGATGCGTCCAAATGCTTATGATGCGTGAATGCCTTTAATTCTCTTTATCAATTTAACATACCATGATATCAATACTTCCATAATCACTTGAAAGCCACAAGTCCTCAAAGGACACATCACATATATCAATTCTCAAAATCATGGATTTACAGTTCAACAACATATCTCAATAAACCACAAGGCATTCATGTATACATTAATTTAGTCATTCATAATTATTCATCATAAAGATATCCATACTGTATGGTGTAACACCCCGAATTTTTAAAATAGAAAGTTAAATCAAGAAAATAAATATTGAATAGTTAAACATGGACTAACTAAAGTTCCAAAATACTAGAAATAATTTAATTAAGATTCTCTGAGACTGTGGTGAGATATTATGACCGGATAAGTTGAAAACTGACCCGGATAAAATATGGGTGTCGAACCAAGTATCTCCGATTGAGATGTCGTTGGTAAGGGCTGTAGATAATGTTATTGGGAATTTGAATATGTATTCGAATAATTTTTAGAATACGTATCGAGCCCGAACTGAGAACCTGTTTAGTGAAAAACGGAAGAATTAAGTGATGAGAATAAAAAAATAAAATAAAAACCTCACTAATTCACTCTCGTTTTTCCCGTAACTCTCTTCTTCTCCACACCAACACACTTCCTCTTCCTTTCTTCTTCTTCTTCTTCTTTCCTTCCCAAAAACTAAGCAAGTGGTTTACCTATTCTTCTCTCCCATTTTCGTTTTCTCCAAGTTGGAGGAGGACATTGTGGCTTGAAGCTCCTCCCTCCTCCTCTTCATTTTCGTCATCCTTATCTTCCCTTTGAATCCCATTTTTTGTTTTGGAGCAAGGTAAGCTCTTTACCATTACTTTTACGTTTGGAACCTAGAGGATAGAGGATGGTAACTTGGAAGAGTATTAAATGTTTATGGGTAGAGAAAGAAAACATTAAATACATGAACCCTAAGGTGTGGGTGAAATAAATATGGGTATTTATGAGTAATAAATGAAATATATGGATGATGAGGTTAAAAGATTATGAGTATGGAAGTGCATTTAAGATGGAGTTGGGTTTTTACAAAACCCTAACTTATGAAATTTTGGGGGAAATGTATAATATTGAAAGGGTTAACATTTATTGATGAGGGAAGTGTAATAAATGAAGAGGCATTAACATTTAATGATGACTAGAGATGGTGGTTGGAGAATATGAATAAAACCCACTTGAGATGGAATTAATGTGAAGTGTGGAAAATGGGATAACCTAACAAGTTAGGTTGTAGCCTTGATAATAATGAATGGTGGATTAAGGGAAGGAATTCCCGAAGCCTAAGTAAGCAAATGAATGAACTTATGATAGCTTCCACATGAGGAGAATCATGTGTACATAGATATGTATATGTATATTGAAATGGCTTTTGAATGAATAATTGATAAGGTCCTATAATGATTGGTGTAGGACTTGATAACTCTTGTGAAGCGGGAACGTCAAACTCGGAAGCGTACTTCTCTTAAGGTAGGAGAGGGGTGTATTTTCTAAATGTATGAGAATTGTGATGATAATGTATGTATTAATGTAATATGGCATATTGTTTTGAATGGATGTGTTATCTGTGACGCTCCAAAATTTTGGAACAAATTTTTCACGTTTAAAGAATCATTTTTGAAATTTGTAATTTAAATTCTGAAGTCACATAAAAGTTGATAAATGCATAATATCATGCCTACTAGTCGTGAACAATTAAATCATAAAACATTTATATAGCGGAAACGATAGAAAAGATTACAGTACATGGTACATAATATTATTACAACCCATTAGAATTTAAATGAAACCAAAGTCCAAGCAATAAATCATAAAAGCTTCATTAATGGCATCACTCATCATTCTGTGTAGCATGCACTGTAAAAATTAATGTAAGAGTGAGACAGAATATAGAATAAATATAAAATAAGTAAAATTGCACAAACACAATCAACAAACCATAATGATATGATGAATATGCCAAACAAGTTCATTTATATTTAATAAATCTTTAACTTAGTCAAATGATGTCATGCTGGATCCATTTTGGTTTGGTGGGAATACTGCAGTAAAAAGTCTCATAGAGACACCAGCAGGAATTTGCATAACCATGAATCCCTACACTCTCATGGCTCCTGTGAAAATAAACACACAAGTAGGAATTTGCATAACCATGAATCCCTACACCCTCATGGCTCCTGCGAAAATAAGTACACAAGTCGGAATTTGCATAACCATGAATCCCTACACCCTCATGGCTCCTGCGAAAATAGGGCTTTAACTCATCATAGAGTAACCCCCCACCAGGGTAGGCAATCATGGAACCCCTAAATTCCATGGTGCGTCCAAATGCTTATGATGCATGAATGCCTTTAATTCTCTTTATCGATTTAACATACCATGATATCAATATTTCCATAATCACTTAGAAAACCACAAGTCCTCAAAGGACACATCACATATAATAATTTTCAGAATCATGGATTCACTGTTTCAACAACATATTTCAATAAACCACAAGGCATTCATGTATTCATTAATTTAGTCATTCATAATTATTCATGACAAAAATATATATACTGTATGTCATGTATAGGACACTCAATAACATCCATAATAATCAATAATCCCTCAATAATTCAATAATAGATCATTACTCATATGAAAATATCATTTTCATCCATAATAACCATTATAGATAAGTTTCAGCATTTTACAATAGCAACATACGTTAGTAAAACAACCATGAATAAATGCTCCAATTAAAACAGCGGAAGAATTTAGAATAAGTTAATGCTATGTGATTAAAATTAAAGAGGTCGACCACTATAAAAATTTATAAATCAGATTTTATGTCCAAGGTATTCATGAAGTAATGTGGAATCAGGATTTAATATGAAGAAGAAGGAAAATAATTTGAACAATGCATTTTGGGCTATCAGGCACCCTTGGCTTGGCGAGTCACACATGGAACGCTTGGGCGAGACAGAAGTAAGCTGAGCTAAAAGAGAAAGGGAGATACAGGAGGTCACTTCACTTAAGCGAATTCCGACTCGCTTGAGCGAGACACACAAGCCTCGCTTGGGCGGAGCCAACGAGCGTGGGCGAAAATCGTCCAGAACCGAATTCAATACCGACTCACTCGAGCGAGCACCTCAACCGAGGCCATTCGCTCCAGCGAAATTCGGCTAGTATCTAAATTACCCATTACTCATTTGGGCGAGACCTCCTCGCCTAAGCGAAAAAATTCCAGAGCCGAGCTTACGCTTGCTCGCTTGGCAAGGCTCCCCAACACTTGGGTTTTCATTCAGCAAAATCCCTCTAAAACCGACTCCCAGCACTTGGGTTTTCACATAACTAGAGCTACAAATATCCTTTTAACTTGAAACCACTTTCTATAGATCCATAACATAAATATCTACAACTTTTGTGAAGACATCAAAGTCTAAAAACGTATGTATAATTCCCAGAATATTAATATATACACAAAATAGAAGATACGTATTCCAAATAGACTTGCTGTAGTATTTTGGCTATAACTCATGCTATACATATCCAAATCAGTCGGTTCAAGTCTAAAAATTCACATAACAAAAAGATCTACAACTTTGATGAAGAAGTCAGAGTCAAATTCACACGTTTTCAGCTTCAAAATTAAACAACAAGTTACGAAAATAATTCTGGAAAATCCTAGAACAACATACAATTCTACCCATTCCATATTTATTCACAACCCTATCCCCTCTTACCTTGATGAAGGGTCTTAGATTGGTTGAAAAAACATTTTCTTCTTACTGTCCTAGCTTCGAATCAGAGTGACTTGTACGTAGAGGAGGAAATGAGAAAGAGAGACTTTTACTAATTTTCGTTGTTCTGAGAATTCAGACTTGGAAAAGGTGTGGTATTGATTTAATAATGTACAAGACAAGTGGGGGACAAGCTTTCTCGTGATTGGAGGTTAGGTGCATCAATTATGGAAATAATAGAGGTTTTAGATAAGAAGTGAGTTGTATTTTGGCCATTACCGCCGCCTACCTACTGGAGCTTTGTTTGATTAAAGTAAATATATTAAAATATGTACAAAATGACATGATTGGTGTAAAAGATTAATCCTGATGCTGGTTCAGTATTTTGGGAATAATTGCCAATAGGAACTTTACCGGTCAGTATATTTGCCGACTGGAACTCCACAGGTCAGTATATTTGCCGACTGGAGCTCTACCGGTCAGATTCTAACAAGTATGAAACAGGTCAATTGTTAGGATCGTGCCCGGCCTTGGAAACCATCCATTCTCCCAGTCCTTATGGTTCGGCATTTCTGTTTCCGAGAAGTCTCAGCAGTCTCTTTCCGTTCAGTATAGCTTCACCAGGGAGGGAATTCACTCGGAAGTGTTTCCGCTTAAAACACTCAGTCAGATTTTCCTTCCTCGAAATGAATCACTCAGAAATGTCTCACCCGGACTCATCTAGAATTATCTCACTCGGATTTATATATATATGCCTGAAGTGTTCTTTCAAAGCCACTTTTCCTTTCTGAATAGATCCACTCGGATATTTCTCGGACTGAATTTCTTCACTCGGAAATATTTCTCACTCGAAGTTATAGTCTCTGTCCAGATGTACTCTCACTGGAAATGATTCACTCGGTAACCTCAATCGGTGACATGTCACATAGGAATCGGAAAGGTATCACTTGGTGTTATTTCACTCGGTGCCATCCCACACGGAAGTGATACACTCGGAAAGTTACACTCAACTCTGAACTAACCCACTCAGAAATTCACTACTCGGACACATCTTGGTCCGAGAAGTACTCATTCGGAATTAGCTTTTCTTCGATTGGAAGTACTTCTCTCAGAAACGTTCACTCGGAGATGTTTCATTCGGGAATGAGGTACTCGAAGGCGTTTGACTCGGAAATGAGTCATTCGAAGACGTTTGACTCAGAAACGAGTCATTCGAAGACAAGTCACTTGGACCTTTCACCCAGAAGTGGTTCTCTCGAACACACTTCACTCAAAATGTCTCCGAGGCCAGGACTCCACTCGGAAGTGTTTCTCTCGGTCATACCTTCACTCGGAATTTCTCTCGGTCACTCGGAAACATAACCTTCACTCGGAAACCGATTCTTTTATTCATTCGAAAAGTCTTATTTCTGACCTGATTCACTCGGAATTTGGATAATACCATTAATGATCTAGATTAAAAATGATTACCATGGATTAAAATTTTTGGGATGTTACATTATCATGTGGTTGAAATGGGAACTGTGTATGGTGTTTTTGAAATGAGTGTTTATATGACGAAGCCTAAATGAGGATATATCACCTTGCGGGGTGCCACGAAGGGTATATCCCGGAGTGAAGACGATGTTGTCGTGTTTATGAATATATCACCTTGCGGTGTGCCACGAAGGGTATATCCCGGAGTGAAGACGATGTTATCGTGTTTATGAATATATCACCTTGCGGGGTGCCACGAAGGGTATATCCCGGAGTGAAGACGATGTTGTCGTGTTTATGAATATATCACCTTGCGGGGTGCCACGAAGGGTATATCCCAGAGTGATGATGTTAATTTATGTGACTGAAATCGGATCTGTGCATATGTATTATAAACACTAGCACATGTATTAGCCATAGAAGCATGGCATAAAGTGATACTCTGTTTGTGAGGTTATGAGAGGAGTAGGTGGAACCCTTGTTTTGAATTATTAATCTTGATTGTGATATTGGTTAATGTGATTTTGGGAAACTTGATGGGTATATGTATTTAGATGAATATTTAGGGGTAATTGATTTAGTGTTGAATGAACTTTCCTTAAGGAGGGGATAATTGTATTGCATTCATTCATATGTTATCTTATTTGTTGTATTTTCATCATTGAGAAAGTATACTCACTCTCCTTGTGGTATATCTTTTTAGCTCCTGTGTTGTAGGACTTGCTTTGGAGCTGTTTTGTGAAGGAGAAGTGTGAAGGAAGCCTCTTTTTGGTAAAGAATGCCTTGGCCGGCAGTATTTTGATTTCTATAGTTGTGTGGAAGGGTTGTAATGTGTATTACATCCTTCATATTTTGTATAATATGGGTTTAGAATAGATATTCATATGGATGATAACTAGATATATATAAAATGATGATTTTAGGAAGGTCATGGAGGAAAATGAGATCTTTTGTCCATGATTCATTTTCAATCATGACCCTGTGAATGTATGAATGATGAATCTTCCCTTATTTTAATGAATGAATGAAGAATTACATTTGTGTATTAATTTTATGAAGTAGAAGAGATGATGAATTGATTTTTATACGTTTGATGAGTCGTAATGGGAATTTTTGAACATGCTTGTCTGGAACAAGTTTTAAATGACTAATAAAATGATTGAGATGTGATGAATTATGGTAAATTAGCTTGAGTTAAATTTTGGTATGCTGTGTTGTGTAAATTTCCAAGTTTCTGCATGTTATCTAATGATCTCGCTTAAGCGAGAGTGAATCTCGATCAAGCGAGATTGTCCCAGTATCAGTGTTTGGTTACTGGATGAAATTCACTCAGGCGAATGGGGTCTCACCCGAGCAAGGGCGAAGGGAATTAGCCACTGGACAAAATTCGCCCGAGCGAAGGATCATGAGGATGGCATTCGCCCTAGCGAGGTGAGTGAAAAACCGAGTGCTAGGGAGCCCAGACCGAGTGAGAGATGACTCAGATTTGGAATGATTTTACCGAGCGGAAAACCGAGTGAGAGATGACTCGGATTTGGAATATTTTTGCCGAGTGGAAGACTGAGTGAGAGATGGGTCGGTCTGGATTATTTTACCGAGTGGAAAATTGAGTGTGAGATGGGTCGGTCTGGATTATTTTGCCGAGTGGAAAATTGAGTGAGAGATGGGCCGGTCTGGATTATTTTGCTGAGTGGAAAATTGAGTGAGAGATGGGTCAGTCTAGATTATTTTGCTGAGTGGAAAATTGAGTGTGAGATGGGTCGGTCTGGATTATTTTGCCGAGTGGAAAATTGAGTGAGAGATGGGTCGGTCTGGATTATTTTGCCGAGTGGAAAATTGAGTGAGAGATGGGTCGGTCTGGATTATTTTACCGAGTGGAAAATTGAGTGAGAGATGGGTCGGTTTGGAAGGATTCTGCTGAATGAAAACCTGAGCGTTGGGGAGCCTTGCTGAGCGAGCGAGTATAAGCTCGGCTCTGGAAGTTATTTGCTTAGGCGAGGAGGTCTCGCCCAAACAAGTAATGAGTAGTTTAGATACTGGCAGAATTTTTCTCGAGCGAATGGCCTCGGCTGAGGTGCTCGCTTAAGCGAGTCGGTATTGAATTCGGTTCTGGATGATTTTCACCCACGCTTACTAGCTCCGCCCAAGCGAGGCTTGTGTCTCGCTCAAGCGAGTCAGAATTCGCTTCAGCAAAGTGACCCTTGTAACTCCCTTTCTCTTTTCGTTCAGCTCCCTTCTGTCTCGCCCATGTGCATTGTATGGCACTCGCTCAAGCGAGTGGGAATTTCGCTTGAGCGAGGGGACCCTAACTTCCCAAAAACATATTGATTAAACTGTTTTCTCTCTTCTTTTCATTAAACCCTGATTCCACATTACTTCATGAATACCTTGGTCATAAAATCTGATTTATTAATTTTTATAATGGTCGACCTCTTAATTTTAATCACATAGCATTAACTTATTCTAAATTCTTCCGTTGTTTTTAATTGGAGCATTTATTCATGGTTGTTCCTCTTGACTTACCTTCTCATATCTTCACATATGAGACAGGTCTCTGATAGGTCCGGGGAAATAAATAAACAGCTTCACCACTTACAACTATCATGAATTAATTACACTAAAATCATGAAAAATTTACCCTTATTTTTGGGGTGTCACATATGACATTCATAGGACACTCAATAACATCCATAATAATCAATAATCCCTTAATAATTCATAAATAAATCATTACCCCCATGGAAAATATCCTTTTCATCCATAACAATCATCATAGGTAAATTTCAGAAATTTACAACAGCAACATACATTAGTAAAAAGGCCATAACGTGAGCAAATCAAATCCTTTTTAAGTAATTCCACTTTCTGTAGTTCCATAACAAAATTATCTACAATATTAATGAAGACCGAAAATTCTAATTCCTTACAGAATTTGTTCCACGTTACAAACAACACACTGACTTTTGTAAATTTTTACTACATGTACACAGTTTAGTAAAATAGGCATATCTTCTTGTAAAAAAATTATTTTAAGATAAAACTTGTGCCAAATTTTTAAAAACAAAATTATATATAACTTTTATGAAGACCATATCTCCCAATTCTATAATTATAAAATGCAGTTTCAAAATTACTTTCTGATTTCAAAACAGTAATTTCAGTATTACAAATTCAGTTACAGCTTTGACAACCTTTGGTAAAAATTGTATATCTCTTAATAAAAAAATTACTTTTACATTGGACCAAATCCCATATGTTCAAAACTCAAATATCTAAAACTTTTATAAAGGGCTCAAAAATTAATTCCTCATAAATTATTCTCAAACAGCTAGACAAGCACGACCCATACATAGCTTTCAGAAACGTCATACTTTAATAATTAAAAACTCAAGGTTTACTTATCCTTTTTGGAAGATTTTGGTCTCTAAATTTAGAGTACACAAATATCTATAACTTTAATGAATATATCATTTTTAATTTCGAAATATATGAATTACCAAACTTTAATTAAAGACACTCATTTTCAGAAACAATTAAACAACATGAGCACATGAGAGTAATTTAAGCATAAATTCCATATTACTTAGAATTTTGATATAAGACCAAATATAACAGAATCATAACATCTATATCTACAACTTTTATGAAGATAAATATGTCTAATCATACTCACAAAATTTACAATATCAACATATATCCAGAACCAAGTCATGAAACATTCAAAAGAAACATACTTCAGTATTTTGACCATAAAGCACGCTATACATATCCAAATTAGTTGGTTCAAGTCTCAAAATTCATATAACAAAACGATCTATAACTTTGATGAAGAAACAAAAGTGAAATTCATACATTTTCAGCTTCTAAATTAAGTAACAATTTATAAAAATAAATCTAGAAATCCTAGAACAACATATAATTCTACCCATTTCATATTTATTCACAACCCTATCCCATCTTACCTTAATAAAGGTTCCTAAAGTGGTTAAAAGTGTTCTATTATTATCTTAACTTTAGATCAAGAGTGAACTTGATAGAGAAAATGAAAGAAAATGAGAGATATGTCTTCACTAACTTAGCTTGTCATAAGATTTTAGACTTGGGAAAAAGATGTAGTGTTGATTTAATCATGCAAATGACAAGTGGGGGACAAGCTTTTCATAATGAGATTGTAGTGGGATGTTAGGTGCATTAATTATGGTGATAATAAAGGTTTTAGGTGAGAAAAATGGGCTGAATTGTTGACCATTCCCGCAGCCTACATAATGTAACTTGTATGATTGAAGTAAATATCAATTCTGACACTATTTTGGTATTTTGGGTATATCTCTCTCATATATTAATTGATTTTAATGAATTTAGTCTTTTTGGAAAGATAAGACAAAGAGGCACAATTTTGTAGTTGACGAATTTTTCAAATTCAGACTCTAACAAGTCATTAAAATATGTACAAGATGATATGATTGAAGTAAAATACCAATTCTGAAACAGTTTTAGTCTTTTGGGCATATCTCTCTCAAATCTTAATGAATTTTAATGAATTTGGTCTTGTTGGAAAGTCTAAGAAGAAGAGGAACAACTTTGTAGTTTACCATATTTTCAAATTTAGACTCTAACTAGGAATTAAAATATGTACAAGATGACACATTTTGAGTGGAGTATGTGGTAATTTGATGGGAGTAAATGGAAAAGGCAAATAAATTAATAACTAAGGAAATAGGTAACAAGTTATTTGATTAACTTTTACCTAAGGTATAAAGTTAAAATTATTTACAATGATAAAAGGTTAAATCATGTGACATCCCGACGCTGTTGAGGGCGGGGAGTGATCGCCGGTGCATGGGCACGGACAAGGAGCGGCTCCTGGCAGGCTTCCAGCGGGGAATGTGACATCCCGGGCACTGTTGAGGGAGAGGAGTGATCGCCGGTGCATAGGCACGGACAAGGAGCGACTCCAGTGGGAGGGACACATGAACGAACCGAATACATACTAGAATGAGGGGTATCTAAAGACTGTATAGGTATGGGACTATACAGTCGAGGATAACTTAAAGAAATGAATTCGTACTACCTATACCAACAAATGCATTAGCCTTTTGAGTGGCCTATCACTTAAGAACTCCAAAGTTAAGCGTGCTTAACTTGGAGTAATTCTAGGATGGGTGACCTCCTAGGAAGTTCTCAGGAAATGTGTGAGTGCGGACAAAAGCACATTGGAAAGGTCTCGTGTTGGTCTGTGGGGAGAGTCGTTCATTCCTGAAAAGCGGCCAAGGACAAAAGCACATTGGAAAGGTCTCGTGTTGGTCTGTGGGGAGAGTTGTTCATTCCTGAAAAGCGGCCGGGGCGTTACAGTGGTATCAGAGCCTAACCTCTCCTAGTACGGTATAGTTTGGGGACGAACCAGGCGGAAGCTGGTGGGCATGTGACATCCCGGCGCTGTTGAGGGCGGGGAGTGATCGCCGGTGCATGGGCACGGACAAGGAGCGACTGTATAGGTATGAGACTATACAGTCGAGGATAACTTAAAGAAATGAATTAGTACTACCTATACCAACAAATGCATTAGCCTTTTTGGTGGCCTATCACTTAAGAACTCTAAAGTTAAACGTGCTTAACTTGGAGTAATTCTAGGATGGATGACCTCCTGGGAAGTTTTCAGGAAATGTGTGAGTGAGGACAAAAGCACATTGGAAAGGTCTCGTGTTGGTCTGTGGGTGAAATGAATATAAGTGGAGTGGAAAAAAAGAATTAACTTATTTAATTTAGGTTTGCTAAGGGTAGTTCAGTCATTTAACCTTTTGGTTAACCATCTAAATCGAATACCATTTGATTTAAGTCCTAAGATGGACCCCATTAATCCTTTCATTTAATGAGTTGGTTTAAAATTTTAATTCATCGACTCTTGAATAATTTATTAATTATTAAATCATATGTCTGATTTATTTTCCTAAAATTTTTCCAATTATTTAAAATTAAGATGTTACAAAATCCCAACACTTTAAAAAAGTTAAAACAATTTTAATTTTTATAATTTTTTTTGTGTGCTAAAAAAGTATAGATTAAATATTTTTAAATATTATTGAAAAATAATAATGATAATATATTTTTAAATTTTTAATCTTCCCCCTTAATTATTTTTAATGAAAACCGCCCTTAGTGTTTCACTACTTCTATAATTCTTATTATATTTTTTATGCTAAATAAAGTTAACTTCCGGTGTTGTTTCATATTAACTTTATTCTAACATGGTCTAAATGTAAGCTACTATTTTATCAATATCCTATTATTATTATCACCAAATTGTTTGTAACAAGCTGGCTACAAAAAATATTATCTATTTCATAACTAATTGGTAATAACACAACTGATTTCACCGGTTAGATAAAACATTGCTAAATGACTGTTTATTTATATTGCTTCTTTTGGTATATTAAATAGTTTATTACACTAAATTTTATAAAAAGATATAAGGTTAATGTTATATGTATATATATGTGTATGTGTGTAACACCTTAGATTTAATTATTTGGTTAATTTTATTAATCAATAATTAAATTGGGAGTGTTAAATGAATTTGAGGCGGTTATGCTAATTTTTGAAATTATTCAAGTGCGTTTCAAATAACCTGTAGTTATCGGATTGTTTTCAGAAATTTACCGAACACGAGAAAAGACTAAAATACCCCTAAAATCTAATTACCATTTCACTCTCCTTCACTTTCTCTCTCTTGCGTTTTGCATGTGAAAGGAAAACTAGGGACCCATTGTCCTTTTTCTCTTGTTGTGGCTTACCACCCCCCAATTGTTATCAATTTTTCTCAAATTCTCACTAGGAACAAGTTGAAATTCGAGGCCCATTGTTTCTCTTCTCCACATGGATAGCTGTAACCATGACCCTATTTCAGTTTGTAGTGTTTTCCATCTTTCAATTCCAAAGGTATGGAACCATGACCCTATTTCAGTTTTGTTGCTTCTCAAACCCACATCCTCAATTCCTTCCATTTCCATGAATTTAAGGTCATTTTGGGTGTCATTATTGCGTGGTCAGCTTTGTGGAATTTAGGGCTTTTGCGCTTCGGTGTTTCGGGTAAGCGTTGAGGTGTCCCATTGCTTCAGTTTAGTTCAATTTCATGTATTTGGGCTAAAACCCTTTGATTCCATGGCTAGGTGTTATTTCGGAACCATTTGGAGTTGTGGGTAGCTATGGGGTTTTTTGAAGTTGAGTATCGAAACCTTGACGGTGACGTTTGGTGAGTTGAATGCTTCTGAGGCTTCATCATTTCTAATAATTATTTATAGTTATTATGTTATAGGTTACGATGGGTTCAGAAATAGCTAAATTATATAGAATTAGCAATCAGTGAATTAATTAGAAATTATCGGTATCATTTCCATGTAGGATTGAATAGTTAGAGTAATCGGGGAAAAAACGTTCGAGTTTTGGAATCAAGGATTCCAGGTAGGGGGAGCATTATATTTTAAATGTATAAATTATGAACAGATAAAGGATAGTTATGTGTGTACATGATGATTTATTTGGTGTGCTGAAGAAAACCATTGATGATGTTGATATATGTTATGTTGGTAGTCCATCCCCATTTTGTATGGCCATTGATGATGCTAATGTAAATATGAATTGATGTTTCTAGTGTCGTTCATGTATGCTTGTAATGATTCTAATGATGAATTGCATTAGTTACAATGGTTGTTGATGATATAAAATTGATGATCTTGACGAAATCATATTGATGATGAACATGATGATTAATTAGCTTTGGATAGTTTGAATTGGAAATGTGAACTGACTATGATTGATTGTTGCATGCTATGCCTGTTGAGATGTCAAATGAGAACCATTGGTGGTGGTAACCAAGTGGTGGCCCCTGGTGATGGTAACCAGGTGGTTCATAATGATTGTGAATTGTTGTAAGCATAACATTTGTATTTCAGACGCACACAAGACTGTAGGAGGCCTGTGATGCCGACCTAGATGGGAGGGCGTCCTTTGGATAGGCACAGATCTTGTGGTGGTTTCCTTTTGGATTCCACAACCGCCTTGGATTGGGTTCAAGACCGGCCCGTAACACCTAGTTGAGTTATCATTGTCGTTGTCACTGAGAGTGACCGTTGTTGCATTATGGGCGAGTGGTTTGGTACCGATAAAAATATCTAATTATATGTTGTGAAAAATTTATACATTGTAGTGTAATTCTCATCATTAGAGTCGGATCCGTATGCATATGCATTTGCATATAGATGTTGAGGTTTAAAGGCTGTTGGACAACTTAGGATGTGTATTAATGTGTTTGGATGCATGTGAGGTAATGCAATTGTGTTAAATGGCAGTATGTGTGATGATGTTTATGATGAAGTGTTGAGTGATGTGTAGAACTGGATGTTTGGTTAAATGTATTGTGGTTCAATCCAATTTAGTACCTGTCATTTAACATATATATGTTCACCCCTAAGTTGTGGTTGTTTTTAAGTGAATCTGGATTGAGGCGATGAATGGTGAGAGGTCACCAAGCCTATGATGAAGTTCATGTGGGAGGACTTGTGCATACATAATATTTGGAATGTGTATGAAGTGGAATAGGCCAATTTGGATGTGAATTGATGGATACGTTGCTTGGAAATGGCCTAAATGGCTTAATTACATTTTCGTGGATAACTTGTTCGTTTTTTAGAATTTTTTAGTGTGGCCGATTGTCATAGGTCATAAATGATGAGTTTTATGTTATGTCAAAATTTGGTAATGATTGGAAATCTTGTGAAAGTTAGGGTGTGTAGAAGTTGGCTTAGAGGTCATTCTGTTGTATAATTATCTATTATGTCATGTTGGTAATCGATTGCAGGACTAGTGTAATCGATTACGAGAGATTTGAATTGCAAAACTATGCAGACAACCCTCAGGTAATCAATTACAATAGGGGGTCTCTTGAAAATCTGCACAAGTCCTTACGAGTAATCGATTACATTGATTATGTAATTGATTACCACCCTATCAGGACACCCTAGAATCATGTTTTTAGCCATGCAATGGTGGGATTCAGATATCCCTAAGCCTAGGCTATGTTCTTAAGGATGTGTGGAGTCATGTAGGGCTATCCTAAAGTGGATATAAATTTTGGAAAATTTTTTAGTTAATTGAGCATTAGTTTCTCATTATATATATATATATATATATATATATATATATATATATATATATATAAAGATAAGTGATTTTATCTTATATATAAAATAAAACACTTTTTATTTTATTATCTAAATAGAACCGATAAAATATGTGTAAAAAAATCATAGATTCTTATTAATATATATTATTATTAATTGTATCTTCGTATATGTATCACACTATACTAAATATACATGGACAATAAAGATCCTAACATGAGGGGATGCTTGTCGTTGTCACACTGCTATTCATATTAATTGATTTGATTGATAAAGCTAAGCTGCTAAGGTATCAATCTCCTAATAATTAAATAATTAAGGTAGAAAATGGTAGCAAGTACAGGCTGTGGGACTGGGAGCAGGTGAATTCACGTGCAACTGTAAACAAATCTATTCTTTTATTGGGAGACAGATCGTTAATTACTGCTTATGGTTCCAAATTTCCCATCAAATTCAAATTCTATGCTCGTTAAATAAAACTGGTAACTTAACTTATTATATTTAAAATAATATAATTTTAACACTTTATAATATAAAGAAATAACCTTTATAATAATGAATTTATTTATTTTATGCGGTGATTAAAAAATTTAATGTTTATTAATGTTAAAGTTAATTAAATAAATATTTATCCTTTTCAAAATTTAATATAAATAAAACTATATAGAAAATAAAAGTATTTAGTTTTTTTCTTTATAATTTAAAATTTTATCTACAATAAAAACATTTTATTAAAAGTTGTAACATCCTAAATTTTAAATTTATGATAAAATCAAACTCCTATTAAATGAGGAGTAAATTGATTTTTTGTGTTTGTAAATTTTAAATTTTATTGGGTAATTAAACTATATGAGAAAATGCTCCAAATTCTTATTTTAATTTAATTCCCAAAATGCCCTTCTAGTAAATTCACATTTCTCTTTCACTCTTCTCCTTTTCTCTCGTGCAATTGCTTCAACACATCCTACCTCATGCATTTTGGTTTGTTCCTTTGGACAGAATCTGAGTTTCTTTTCTCCATCTTCCATCCTTATTTTCTTCAAATTTCTTCTCCTCCAAACCCAAGGTATGTTCATATTGAACCCTCCCTTTTGTCTCCCCCTCCTTCACGGTTCCATCTTGCATGGGTGTAATAATGAATTCCTCTTCCTTGTAGCTTGAGACCATAAGCCACCATTGAGAGTCCATTAAGGTTTTGTGAAGGGAACCTTGGCAATTAAAGCTTAGAAGGTGAGAATCGCTTCCTTCTTTCATTTATCATTTACAACCATGGATGGATGTGTACCCACCTTGTGCAAAGCTTGAAATTCCGTGTGATTATCATTTGGCAATGTATAGAAATTTCGTTCAGAAGGAAGCAACAATGTTTTGGGACTATGGAATCAATTTTGGAGGTTGTAAGGTAAGGGTCCATAATTTCCTTTAAAATTTCAGCATCTTGAACGTTCCCCATCATACGTAGTGGCTGAAGTTTTATATGTCTAGTGATGGATAGCAATTGCGAAGTTATTTCGAAGCTAACGGTTGACGTTGGGCGTATTGGAAACATATCAGAGGGTAGTCGGCAAGCAGGACGTTAGGCCTCGGAGTGTATGTTCAATGCATGTTGGGTTGCTCAAACGATGAATCGGAATTTTTTAGTAATTTTTAGGAGTTGGGAAAAACTAGTGTTTCAGTGGTTGGAGGCTTGAACTATATAGCGGGGTCACTGTAAGGTACGTTATATACGTACAAGGGGTTTACAATTCGAGGAATAAATGAGGATTAGATTCTAGGTTATCCTTTACATAAATAGGAATTTTAATTGTGGAGAAATAAATGCTTACAAGTATGATTTGCATGACAAACTTGTAGTATTGTATCATTTTAATGGTTGCGGCATTGAGTGTGGTATCCTTCATGTTGAGTTGAATTAATTGATTCTTTGGTTTGATATAGCAACATGCTTCATCGATTCTTATGAAAAATATCCCTATTCGTGATGTCAAGTATCATGTGTTGGAATCAAGAAAACATTTGAAGCACCTTTAGATTTGTTGATAACCAACATCAAGCATCTTAATTTGAGTTATTAAATATTTGATAAGTTCATTCAAGTATTTTAGTATATAAAACACAAGTTATAAATTAAAGGGGGAGTTTGCACACAATAAGTTGGGAAAAGAAAAATCTAAGAAGGATACGACTCAAAGAAAGCCACAAAGTCTGGAACGTCTCTCAAAAGACTCAAAGAAAGCCATAAAGTCTGAAATGTCTCTCAAAAGAAAAATGTTCTTTTGAACGTATAACAAACCTAGACTCATCACGCCATTTAGCAAGTTTTAAAGAGTCTGAAAAAGTTCGCTAATTAAGGCAACCTTCTTCGATCAAACTTCATCTCCTCATATAGGATGTTTTTGACCTTATTCAAAAATCACAAGGAAAAGATTGGAATACTTCTTAGAGTCTCATTATTAACACGTTATGACTCACCAGACCTCAATCTAATCTCAGATGTTTTCTCTTAACGCATCAAGTCTGGACCTATATATTATGACTCAACAAAGCATCTTTCCTTCTCAACAAAAAGAACTATCATAACAAAGAAAGTACCCAAGCAAGACAAATCTCAAGCTAACCTCAAAGCATCTATTTTTCACCAACTTTCTAATATGTCAAAATTCCTTTAATCAAGGAATATCTTCTTTGGTGAAAAATGTATAATCCCTGTTTGTCTTCATCACTAAAGCTCTCCATCCCATACAAAATATGCAGAACATCTCTCTGACCAATCAGAGGAAAAATCACTTTCTCATAAGATAGAATAAATTTCAAACGTTCATCCAACGGATCTATCTCTATGAAACAAGTATTTATATGCTGCAAAACCTCTAGGCAAAGGGCGAGGGAGAATACACACAATGCAAGAGTGAGAGTGGTACATAGAGTTATATGTGTGTGTAATAGACATAGATATCTCGTAAAGAAAGAAAATGGATTACAAAAGAAGAATGGGAAGATATGAAAAAGAAAAGAAAAAAAGAGAGAGCTTGTGAGAGTGAATCAAGAAAACGAGGATGGGCATGTCTCACGAAAGATAGTTTGAAGAACACACACATGCCCAGAGGGTTTTGTATCAATATTTCCAATCTTTAGAAAACACTAGTTTGATTAAGTCCTTGGGAAACACTTTGGCTTGAAGAGGCTTTGGCAAGAATACTTGGTTTAGAGCCAGGAGTGGCTCATGAAAGAATACTTGGGTTAGAGCCAGGAGTGGTTCATGAAAGAATACTTGGGTCTGCCCCAGGAGTGGGTGCTTGTAAAAGAATACTCAGAAGCACAGGTTGTGTAACACCCGGATTTTTCAAATAAATTTTTCACAAATAAATGAAAATTTTAACAGAATTTTCAAATTAAAATAATAAAGCAGTCGGCATTACATCATCCGGCTCATTTAATGTTTACAAATGTTTCACAATCGGTATACATAGGAGCCGGCCAAGGCTACTACAAACATCTATGTGCATTATGTACAGTACACAAATACATAATGCTCCAATCGGCTGAGTGATCTCACACGTCATTGCTGGGTCCTATGTCCACTGTAAAAATGATAACAGTAGAGAGTGAGCATAAACATATCAAATGATAGTTATTGAATCGGATTAAAAGTCCAATTCATAACTATATATAAAACATAAACACATCATATAATCTCATAATATCAACCGATCAAATCATCATATTACTCTCAATATCATATCAGTGCAAATATATCCTTAATCAAATGGATCCATTATTAAGTCTTTTAATTTGTGTTGCAACACTGGCTCCCCGAGCCATGACTCAGCTCTCAGCTGATCCGGCCGTTTTACTGATACCAAACTATTTGCCCTCTCATGTGACACAATCACTCCCAGCGACAACGGTAGTGTCACGGGCTAAACCCCGAGCCCCGCTCAAGAGGTTTGCCTTGAGTCCCACCCAAGGTCTTTTGTGGAATCCTCGAAACCACATAATATATTTCATATTTGTTCATCATATAAGCATCCCATGCATTATATATCATGAAAAATTCATGAATAACATTCATATCAATCACATATCAACATCAATATCGTATAAACGAAAATATCACAGATATATCACACATATTATATTCATATTTAGAATTTAATATTATCCCAAATCCGTTCATAAACCATGCATTTAAGATGTAACGCTCCACCTACCTGGAAGTAAGGAGTTCCTCAAGCTATATTCAACCACAGTACACAATTTCCGACTGAAACTTCAGTTCTGGAAGTAAGGAGTACACACATTTCGACTGGAACTTCAGTTCTGCACAGTCCACAGCTTTCTTTCTCAAAGTTCTTACCAAGTTTCACATTAAAGAAAAGAATGAAGACTGGTCTCCTCTTTTATCGATAAGGAAAGATTAAAGGTGATGTTGACACTCACATGATTCCAAGCTAGTCTAATAATAGGATTTGACATAATTCGTTCATGAAAAAGACATAAACGAATTGAATAAGTGAGTGGATTAAGCAATGATACGCACTTATAATATAAGGACAAAATGAAATAATAAAATAAAAGAAGATAGGATTATGGAAAGGGTCCACCACTTAGCAAAATCAGGAAAAAGAATCTGCGTACCAATAATTGAAGTGATTATTAATTCCGACTCGGTTTCAGTATGTTCCGACTCGATTTCAGTATTCTGGGCACATCTTTCTGAGAGGATTCAACATAGCCTTTGTCCGTTCGGAATTCCTTCATTCGGAAGAAATTCACTCAGAATGGTTTCATCCCATGAAACACTCAGCTTTCCTTCCTCGGAAATGTCCCACACGAAAATATATCACTCGAAAATACCTTTAGAAATAACTTATTCGGTTATATTTATTTCTGTCTGAGTCAAAGCCTTCACTTACGTCACTCGGAAGTCTTTCATTCGAAATTATTACTCAGAATCGAGGTTCAGTCCTCTCTCAGAATCTTTCCACTTGAAAGGATCACTCGGGGTCAAAGTCAATCTCTATGACAAACCCGAGTACAAGCTCTCAGCAACTCTTTAAAACACCCGAGCACGAATTAAATGAAGATAACTATTTACTTGGAATATACTCATTCGAATTTGAAGTCTTTCCTGGAAAAGACTCACTCTCAATCGGTGCCATACCACTCGAAAACCAGAAATGTCTCTTGACGTTGTCCCACTTGGAAACATCTCACTCGGTGTCATCCCACTCGGAAGTGTCGTACTCGGAGACACCTCACTCAGAAAGTCACACAACTCGAAGATGCTCCACTCGAAAACAGCTTAACTTCCCTACACTCGGAAGTATCTCAACTTTTCTACACTCGAAAGTATCTTAACTTCTTACTCTCAAAAGTATCTTAACTTCCTGCACTCGGAAGTAGCTCTCTCGATCATGTTTCACTCGAAAACATAAAATTTAAGAGCGTCTTTGCCCGAAAGGTGCTCATTCGAAGTCTGAGCCCCTTTTCACTCGGATTTACTTCTATTTTCACTCGGTATCGTACCATTTCACTCGGAATAACTTATTTCCAACAATATTCACTCAGAATTTCATTCGGAAATTCCTCACTGATCCTTAATAAATTATTTTCAAAAATTCAGGATGTTACAGGTTGTGCTTAAGCCAGGAGTGGCTGGATTCAAGAATACTCGGCAGCACGGGCTGTGCTTAAGCCAGGAGTAGCTGGAGTCAATAATAATCATAATCTCGGTCTGGGCTGCTTATGTAAATGATTTTCACATAATGCAAACCCTTCAAATTTGAAGGTACTAGATGTAGTCTCCGAGTTGGAGGTAAACCAGTATAAATTGCTTGTGTATTGTCTCTTTCTCTCTTACTCTTTACTATCAAAAGTCTGAAGCATTATTATTGTTATACTCAATAGTAAAAGTCTGGAAAAATTACGCTCACTCAATCAAAGTATTACGCTTTTCGTATAAGGAAAAGTCTAGTCCGCTGTGCAAAACGCTATTGCGTTTGAATATCACCCTTTTGGTTTGAAAAAGTGAATAGACTTATTCAACCCCCCTTCTAAGTATGTTCTCCAAACCATCATCATGTATGTAGTATATTTAATGTTTGATAAAATCTTATGCATCAAGTGATGGGCGATGATTGAAAATGGAATTTATGGTTTAGCGGAGTTAAGTAATAATGATGTCAGATTGAGCTTATTGCGTAGTGATTCGCATCTCATGCATTGATTGCATTTTATATGCATTTCCAGTACTGAGATTTGCTGAAGAGACTGTCACGATATAGTGTTATGATTCACTGTACAGTCTATAGCTTGTTGCTTTTGAGGCCACCGCTTATAGTGTTGAGATTCACTGGTAGTCCTCGGGTACCACTGCTAATAGTGCTGAGATTCAATGTGTGATTAACCAGACACCCCTCAATTGTAGTACTTTGATTCACTGAGTGGGTTGTCTTGGAACTTGCTTTGTGTTATTGAGTCGAATCCGCATTTCATTGTTCTTGTGCACAATTAAAATAAATTATTTTGAAAGACCATGGCATATCATTGTTGCATTAATGAGCTTTGAGATGCTTATATATCTAGGTGATGAAAGTTTGGTTGGAAATATGGTGATGGATGACTTAGTGTCCTACCAGCTTATGATTAAGTGATTGGAAATTTATATTGCGTATAAATATATAAGTGATGATGTGTGTTTGTAGGGTTACAAGGCAATATATGAGAACCATTAATTTAGTTGCCATCTATTGCCTTAAATAGTACTCACCTTCTTTACTAGTGGATTTTACAGTGAGTTCGCAAGGGGATGAGTTGGCTAGATGACCCGGTTGTGGAATCGCATTGTACATCCATAGTGGATGCGCTTGAGTTTATGTATACGTGTGCTTATATCTGCATAGTTATGTATGGAGTAGCTTTTGATGTTTTGATGATCTTGTGTATAACACATGTCCTTTGGTCTTAAGAATTGTGTTATATGGTACTTTGTTAAATTCTGAATTTGGCATGTGTTTTGTTAAATGATGGCACAATGTGATGTTATGATATGTGAAAGGATGGGTCTTTGGCATGGAGCCATTTATGGTATTGCAATATGGACATTGTGGGTAGGTTTCATAATTTGATTGGACTCATTTGGATGTGACTATGATTTGATGCAACTTGATGAAATGTGATAGAGTTAATACATAATTTATGACTTTGTTGAATTTGGCACGGAGCCACTTATGTTATCATGTTATGAATATCATGGACAGATTAATGTAGCTTGTTACGAATCATGTAAATGGTGAATGAATCATGGAATGATGTGTGATTGAGTTGATGTCATGAGCTGTGATCCCGAAAAGATTGACATAGCCATATGCACATTGTTAAAATTCTATTTTTATGGGCAGGTCTGAAGTATTATGATTTGGTTTGTATGGCTTGATCATGGACTTAGAAATGTAAGGAGATGATATGTGTTAATGTAGCATAGGGTTAGAACTCGATATGCCAAATTGAGCGTTTGAGGGAATTGGACTCCCTAAATTGTCTCTCCATGTTGGAATATGCATACTAAGTTTGTGTGTAGCTTTAAATTATGGATTGAAATGTACTAAATCAATGTGGTGTCTTGAGTTGTGCCTAAAGTGACCAAAACGCGTTTTATTGCATAACTTGCTCCTATATAGAATTTTGAGGAAGAAACTTTGCCAATGAATCTAAAATGTCAAAAACATTGTGTCCATGAAATTTGGTGAGAATCAGACTTAAAACGAGGGATTTAGGAACCCTAGAAGATGGCCAATTTAACGTAGAGACTAAACTGTAAATTTGAAAAATTTGGGCACTGGTGTAGGCATTCACACGCTGGTCTGGGTGTTGCAACGCCCAAACTCTATGCCTCATGTTGGGGTTTGGGCGTTTAAATGCCCATTGGTAGCATGCCCACATTGGTGGGTTAAGTATGAGTCTAGTCCCTTGTTTCCTTTGCTTGTGCGTAGGAACGCTTGCCCCAACGTGTGTACACTGTGTTATGGTCTGGTTTGATCCTTGGTCCAATGCATTACCTCTGAGATAGGCGTGTGAGCGCCAGTTATTGTGTGTAAAAGTTGAGGCATTATGGTCCTTTGTTTTCTCCCTCTTGACCCTAGGCGTGCTAACGCGTAATGCTCCTCTTATGCCTAAACTACATGAAATTTGTTGTGCCTTGACCCTTGATTCACGTAGGCATGCGTTCCCACGCTGCATGGAGCGTCCATACGCTCAAGCCAAAGAAAGTATGGCTTCCCTTCTTTGTGTGGTAGTCGTTTGTATGCCATACCTAGGCGTTCATACGCCCAGGTTCTGTCTCCAACTCCTAAATTTGCATTTTTGGGTGAAACATGGCATTGCACTCGAAAAAATTTATATTCTTAATATTAAAAGTAAATCAGTGGGATCGAAATGTGAAAAATTTTCCCGTAAAAATTATAAATCAAACGCTTCATGAATGGGATTTATTTAATTAAACGTTGAAACCTTGATTAATGAGTATAATTAATATTGAACTCAAGTCGGTGTCTTACAAAAGTATCCTATTAAACAAAATGTAAATGGTAGCTTTTAAAAGGTTTTAATTTTTGGAAAATAAATGGTGAAAATAAGAATTATTAAGATTATTCAATGACAATAAAGTAAAAATGAATTTTAATTAGTAATTGATATCTTGAAACATTGCTTGAAGTAAAAAATATTATTAGCTAATTAAAAACTTATCTACTCAAACACTTCTATTTTATTTAAAATAACATCTTAACCGATGAAATAAATTTTCACCTAGTTAAAATGACATGCGAACATATTTCAAAATTTCAACTACTAACTAGAAGTTATTTTCACTTTATTATTACTTAATTACTAATTCCTATGTCCCTTGTTGTTTCGTTTTAAAAACTAAAAATTTCTTAAACTACCTCAACATTTTTATTTAGTGTTATATTTTAAAAAAATATTTTTTTATTGAGGATAAAATTTAAAATGATAAAAAAAAAGCTAAAATGTTTCTAATTTTTTTTTATAAAATTTCATTTATATCAAATTTTTGTAAGAGATAAATATTCATTTGTTAAAATTTAATAATAATAAGTATTCAACTTTTTACTAAGCACCCATAAAATAAATAATTTCATTATAATATATCAAGATTTATTTATTTGTAATATAAATTTAAAACTTTTTTATAAATAAAGGTAATTTATAATTTTTAAGATGATAAAATGATTTAAGATAAATTAAAATATTTTGAACAAAACTACAAGTAACCAAAAAAATTATAATAGCGTAAATAATTAAGCATAATTTATCAAATATTTGCAAACACTTTCGAATCGAATACAATTAACATTATATATATTTATATCGAAGAGTTTTGCACAAAATAAAGGAATATAATTAATATATTTTCTTATTTTTAATTTTTAATTTTTAATATATCTTTTTTCCTCTTATTTAAGAATACAATTATAATATTTACTTGACAAAGAAAAATTCAATTAATATTTAGAAGAATATGTAATATCATTACATTCTTAAAAAGTACTTCATTTTCTTCAAAATAATTATTGCTTTAGCAATATTTATCGTTTTATATTTTTAATGTAATTTTTATATTTCAATTTTATTTTTACTCCCTTGTTAATAAATGTTAACAGTGTATTTATGGAGATGATGATAGAAAATATAAAATCATTCCAAAAATTAACATTTTATTTAGAATGATTTTTAGTTTTTAGTTTCCTAAAATATATACTTGATTTTTAGTTTTTAGTTTCCTATAATATATTTTAAATGTATGAGATATGAACGGATAAGGGATATGTGTGTGTTATTATGACTATATTGTTATTGAAATATCGATAATCATGATGTTTGAATTAATGTGTGATGAAATTGATACCATATTGAATTGTTATCATGCCTTTCCCCCCTTGGTTGATTATTATATGGATAATATTGATATATGATGATAATTTAGAAATGTTGTGATTCCATTCATATGGAAATAATGTTAATTATTGCATTGGATTGCAATCAATGTGAATGATGCTTGCTTGATAATTATATTGTGATCTTGGATTGCATTTAGAGAAGCTTGGGATAAATTAAATGATGATATGAATTGATGATAATGGATGGTTGTGCGTTGCATTTACATAAGGACACACACAGGACTCCAGGGGCCATGATGCCGGCCCAGATGGAAAGGCGACCTTTGGATAGACACAGACCTTGTGATGGTTTCTTCAGATTCCATGGACGTGTCACAGCCCAATTTTTTGATTAAATTTGAATCGATAATTAAACAGTGAAAAATTAAAGTTTCTCAGAAAAATAAGAAATAAATTTTAGAAAATAGGAAATTTTATTCCGGTTATAGGGATATTTTTATTTCGTAAATCAGATTTAAAATGAGACTAAACGGAAATAAAATACGACAATAAAACGGGGAATTATTAAGGAACCCATTATTATAATAAAAAAAGGGAAAATATCTTTGTTTCTCCTTCTCTCCCGAAAACACTCTTGTTTTCTTCTCTTCCTTTCACTGCCTCATTTCCACCGCCATTGAAGCCTATAAATAAGGCTTCCACCCTTCCAATTTCCTCAAGAACAAAAACACTATAAATTCTTTAACCCTTCATCATCTTCTTCAAGCCTCTAAATATCAATTTCCATATCTTAAAGCCTTTCAATTTTGTATATTAAGGAACCACACTCATTTGAAGAATTAAGCAGACACAAGGGAGTTTAGCTCAAAGAAAGCTTAGGGATTTTCAATTAAGGTAAGAAAGAGGGGATATGATATTAAATACTTAGAAATTAAGTTAGAATTGTTTGTTTAATTATTAATTACTTAGAAATTCATATAGTTAAATTTTGATTTAATTTGAATTAGGTTATGAAATTTGATGTTAATTGGTTTGAAATATGATATATGGTATGTTTCTAATGTTGTATGATGAATTGAAATCAATTGGTATGTTATTTTTGTATTTATAATTAATTAAACAGCAAAAACAGCAAGAACAAAGTGTTGTTTTTCGTTTCTGCATAATCAGACCTTTTAACAGCGGACTCTTTTAACCAGTGTTAAAAACTGGAACCGGTGGCAATTTTGTAAATAAAAATATACGGTGGCATTTTTGTAAATATATCAGAAGCGGTGACATTTTTGTAAATAAATTAGAACGGTTGTATTTTCGTAAATAAGACCAGTGGTATTTTCATAAATATGATTAAAAACTTAAAATAATGATTTTTTAAAATAAAATAAAATTTTTATTATTATTGGATTTTTATTATTCTAGAGACTTTATTTTGAAATAAATAAATAAAATGAATTAAATTAAATTCAGAAGTTTATTTAAATATTTAAAGGAAGAAAACTCTTGTTTTTAAATTATTTTAGTAGTATAATTTTATATCATGGAAAATATGTTTTCCATATTCTTTGGAATATGATATTAAATAATTACTATAACATGGAAAATGTGTTTATATATTTTTTAAATTATTAAATATTATGGAAAATGTGTTTCCATATGTTTTGGATAATGATATAAATATTATGGAAAGTGTGTTTCCATATTCCTTGAATTATATATAAAGTATACTTATTTGATTATTATGATAATTTTATTATTAAGATTAATTATATAAAGGAATTTGATAATTTAATCTAATGCATTTATGCATCATATGCATTGGCCGTTCAAAGAATCCGCAGGGGGTTCTTTGAGGGAGTTCCTGGTGGGGGGACGCGCTCTGTTGAGCAACAGACCTCTACGGTGGTTTTATACCATGGTCGTCTTAAGGGCTGAGCAGTGTGTCCTTAAGGAGGTCCCACAACACTTTTTTATTGATATAATTGTATTGTTATCCGATGTTGGTGTTGCATTATAGGGCGCGGTATCGGTTGGATATCAGTAAAAATGTTATTGTTGGAAATCACTGCAGATGTTCCCACCAGGATAGATCCATCATGCATTTTCATTCATATAGAGAATGGAAATATTAGTATAAATATAATACAAAATACTTGTTTGGCATCTGCATCGCATAACATCCTACTTGTGATTGTGTCTGTTCTAATTTAATTTCTATATTTGATATTTTATCTCACTCTTTCTGTTACTTGTGGCAACCCTTTAGTGGTTAATCAGGAAGGCATGTGACAAAGTGGATGATGCTTGATGTGGATGAATTATGAAGGCTTTTGATGTTGATGCTTGCTTGCGTGACTACTATGGTTGTATTATGTGTATGCTATGTTTTGGTACTTTACAAGATCTAGGTGCCTGTTGTAAAATATAATATGTATGAGACTCTGATATTATGTATAATAAAATAAAGTTAGTTATGTAAAAAGTTTAGCACTCTGATATTGTATCAGTAACTTTTGGAATCAGGTTGTGAATCACTTGATAATTACCATGCGAAAAATAAGTTATCCAAGAGATTTTATATGGTGACGGCAATTATCTTGGGATTTGTAAGTTGGTACCAGGGTGTTACAACTGAAGTGGTATCAGAGAAATGGTTTATAAAATATAAAGAAAACCTTAGGAAGTGACTAGAGATTAACATAGGATGACTTGAAGTATGTGAAACTTTATTGCTATTTGTTTGAAATTTATGTGCTTGTGTGTTATGTGTGCTCCTTGTATGTTTTTGTTTAGTATAATAAGTTAGATAGTGTAAAATTTTTAAAACTCTGAGTATATTAGATACTCAGTAACTGAATGCAGTGGTGCCCATACCTGTAGGATAAGAAATGGCTAGGCGACAGAACGATGATGCCATGGCAGCTGCATTCAATCGCTTTGCTGAGATCCTTGAAAGACAGGAACAGCAAAGGTTAGTTGAAGGAACCCATGGACTTGACCATTTCCTGAAAAGGAAACCTACCCAATTCAAAGGAGACTATAATCCAGAGGTAGCTTACTTGTGGATTAAAGAAATAGAACGTATCTTCTAATCCTTACCTTGCACTGAAGCCCAGAAGGTAGAATAAGCTACCTATACAATGGTAGGGGAAGCAGATAATTGGTGGATTTTTACTCGCGATAGGTTACTGGAAGCCGGTAGGCTACTCAACTGGGAGAATTTTAAAGAAAGTCTTCTCGAGAAATATTTCCCTGCTAGTGTCAGGAGCAAAAAGGAATTATAATTTTTAGAATTAAAACAAGGGAATATGTCTGTCGGAGAATACACTACCAAATTTAAGGAACTGTCATTGTTCTATCCTCCTTTCTAACAGCCAAGAACTGAGGCTTCTAAATGTGTCAAATTTAAGAATGGCCTGAGACTAGAAATTAAAGAAGCCATAGGACATCAGGAGATTAGGAGTTTTCTCACTTTAATGAACAAATGCAGAATCTTTGAAGAGAACCATCGGGCTAGGATTGAACAGGAGAAAAGCAGTAAGCAATTGAGACCTCAATTAGTAAACTTTAAAAGGCAAGGAGCATTTAATCAAAATCGATTTTGAGGAGGATCATCTTCATCATCTGGAGGACATGTGAAACTACCAATCACATGGAACTGTTATAAATACGGAGGAAATCATAGAACCTTTGATTGTACACAGACAGATGTTACCTGTTTCCAATGCAACCAGAAGGGACATATTCGTCCTAACTGCCCACAACTTCACCAAGGCACTAACACTGTGAATGTTAAAACTGAGAATAACAATAATGGAGCCAACAGAGGAGGAGCCAACATTCGAGATGGACGTAATGCAAATGGCCGCAGAGGACATAATGTCAGAGGCACAGCTGGTCGAGGACGAGAAAATGGACAACTAGTAAGTAGTCAGAACAAATCACCTGCAGCTGGCAGAGTATTTGCAATTAGTGGATCAAAGGCATCATAGGAAGATGACTTAGTACAAAGTGAATGCATTCTTAACGATACTGCCTTATCTGTTTTATTTGATTCTGGTGCGACACATTCTTTTATTGCTGAAGAATATGTTAGGCGTCTGAATTTACCTGTGAAATCTATATTATATGATTTGCTTGTCTCTACTCCTACTGGTAACCATCTTAGGACAGCTAACGTGTGTGAAGGTTGTTCTATACATATAGGAGGTAGAAATTTTAACGTGAACTTAGTATGTTTACCATTAAAGGACTTGGAAATAATCTTAGGGATGGATTGGCTATCTGTTAACCATGTCCTTGTGGATTGCCGTAATAAGACAGTGATCTTTCCACCTGACAACATGGAATGTCCAGAGTATAATGTCGTACAAAACCCTATAGGATATTCCTTGAACAATGAAGCCCAATTATTCATGGTATTTGCACTTACAAAAGGGAAAGTTATTCCTGATGTAAGTAAGATACCAGTAGTCTATGAATTCCCAGAAGTATTCCCTGAAGATGTTCCAGGATTACCTCCTGAACGAGAGATAGAATTCTCTATTGACTTAATTCCTGGAGGAGAACCCATTACTAGAGCACCCTATAGAATGTCTCCAGTAGAACTGATTGAACTAAAGAAGCAAGTTGAGGAGTTATTAGAAAAGCAATTTATACGACCTAGCGTATCTCCTTGGGGAGTACCTGTACTACTATTCAAGAAGAAAGACGGTAGTATGAGACTTTGTGTCAATTATCGCCAACTGAACAAAGTCACGGTTAAAAATAAATACCCATTACCAAGGATCGATGACCTTATTGATCAACTACGAGGAGCTACTGTGTTCTTCAAGATAGACCTGAGATCGGGATACCATCAGATTCATGTGAATAAAAAAGATATTCCAAAGACATCCTTTAGGACACGCTATGGCCATTATGAATATTTAGTTATGCCTTTTGGGGTAACTAATGCTTCAGCCGTGTTCATGGACTACATGAACCAAATATTTCATCCATACCTTGATCAATTTGTTATTGTATTTATAGATGATATTCTCATCTATTCCAAAACCAAGAAGGAGCATGAGAAGCATTTGTACTTAGTGCTACAAATACTAAAGGAGAAGCAGCTATATGCCAAACTATTGAAATATGAGTTTTGGCTTAATGAAGTAAAATTCTTAGGCCATGAGATATCTAAGAATGGAGTATCAGTCAACCCTGTGAAGATTGAAGCTATAATAGCTTGGGAAAGGCCAAAGACTCTCACAAAAATCAAGAGTTTCTTAGGACTCGCTGGTTACTACCAAAGATTTATTGAAGGATTCTCCCGAATTGCCCTACCAATGACCCGATTAACCTGTAAGAATAAACCTTTCATTTGGACTCCTGAATATGAAGCAAGTTTCCAAGAATTAAAGAAAAGATTAACAACTGCACTAGTTATAGCTTTACCAAACCCATAAGAAAACTTTGAAGTTTATTATGATGCTTCAAATATGGGACTTGGTTGTGTCCTAATGCAACAAAGGAAAGTAATTGCTTATGCTTCAAGGCAATTACGACCACACAAACTTAACTACCCTAGTAATGACCTAGAATTAGTGGCCATTGTCTTTGCTTTGAAAATTTGGAGGCACTACTTATACGATGCAAAGTTTAAAGTTTATAGTGATCATAAGAGTCTCAAATACCTGTTTGATCAAAACGAATTAAATATGAGACAACGTCGATGGATGGAATTTCTCAAGGACTATGACTTTAAGTTGAAGTACCATCTAGGGAAAGCCAACGTAGTTACTAACGCGCTTAGTAGAAAAGCTATTCATATGGCAGCTTTAATGATAAAAGAATTAGAAATGATTGAACAATTTAGAGATTTAAATATAGCAGTTGAAGAGAAGTCTTCAGTAAATATGATTGTCGGAGTCCTAAAAATCACTAATGATTTTCTGAAGATTATGTGTGAAAGACAAAGATTGGATGCATATCTCCAAGGGATGATCGAGACACAATATAATGGGAAAGATCTGGGATTACAAGAAGGTTCAGATGGAGTGTGGAGGATGAAAGGAAGAATATGTGTCCCAGAGGATGTAGAATTAAAGAAGATGAGTCTAGATGAAGCTTATAAAAGTGTGCTTAGTATTCATCCTGGATCTACGAAGATGTATCAAGATTTAAGAAAGGACTTCTAGTGGAAGAGGATGAAAAAGGAGATAGTTGAGTATGTTTCATCTTGCTTAATATGTCAAAAAAGTAAAGTTGAACATCAAAAATCATCTGGCGGATTACAACCACTAGAAATACCAGTATAGAAATGGGATGACATTGCCATGGACTTTGTGTCAGGCTTGCCTAGAACACAAAGAGGCAATAATGCTATCTAGGTAATAGTCGATAGATTAACAAAATCAGCCCATTTTCTTCCAATCAACATGAAGTATTCACTTGAGAAATTGGCTCAAGTGTATATAAAGGAGATAGTGAGATTACATGGAGTACCGTCAAGTATAGTGTCTGATAGAGATCCTAGATTTACTTCTCGATTCTGGGAAAGTTTACATAAAGAGCTTGGTACTAGACTAAAGTTAAGCTCTGCTTATCATCCACAGACTGATGGCCAGTCAGAGAGGACTATCCAAAGTCTAGAGGATTTACTGAGAGCATGTGTGTTAGAACATGGTAGAAGCTGGGAGCATTACCTTCCACTAATCGAATTCATATATAATAACAGTTATCACTCAAGCATTGGGATGACATCATATGAAGCATTGTAGGGTAAAAAGTGTAGGACACCAATTTGTTGGATAGAGACAAATGAGAATCTAACTGTTGGACCAGAAATTGTTCAGCAAACGATAGAGCAAATTCAGATGATTAGAGAAAGGATGAAGTTACGCAGGATCGGTAGAAGTCATATTATGATCAAAGGAGGAAGCCATTAGAATTCCAAGTTAGAGATTATGTATTCTTGAAAGTATCACCCAACAAAGGAGTTGGAAGAGTGTTAAAAAGAAAGAAGATTACTCCAAGGTATATAGGACCATATGAGATTCTGAAAAGAATTGGTAAAGTGGCATATCAGATTGCATTGCCACATCACCTTTCCAATCTTCATAATGTGTTCTATGTCTCACAATTATGAAAGTATGTACCTGATCCAGACCATGTGATCGAGACTGATGATATAGAAGTTAAGAAAAACCTTACGATTCCAGTAACACCAGTGAAGATAATGGACAAAGATGTCAAGCAACTAAGAGGCAAGGAGATCTCATTGGTGAAAGTAGCTTGGCAACAAGGAGATGAAATAAGCATGACTTGGGAACGAGAAGACGAGATGAGAAGTCAATACCCTGAGTTATTTTAGGCAGGTACATTGAAATTTCGAGGACAAAATTTTTATAACGGGGGGAGAGTGTCACAACCCAATTTTCTAATTAAATTTGAATCGGTAATTAAACAGTGAAAAATTAAAGTTTCTCAGAAAAATAAGAAATAAATTTTAGAAAATAGGAAATTTTATTCCGGTTATAGGGATATTTTTATTTCGTAAATCAGATTTAAATTGAGACTAAATGGAAATAAAATGCGACAATAAAACAGGGAATTATTAAGGAACCCATTATTATAATAATAATAAAAGGGAAAATATCTTTGTTTCTCCTTTTCTCCTGAAAAACTCTCTTGCTTTCTTCTCTTCCTTCCACCGCCTCATTTCCACCGCCATTAAAGCCTATAAATAAGGCTTCCACCCTTCCAATTTCCTCAAGAACAAAAACACTATGAATTCTTTAACCCTTCATCATCTTCTTCAAGCCTCTAAATATCAATTTCCATATCTTAAAGCCTTTCAATTTTGCATATTAAGAAACCATACTCATTTGAAGAATTAAGCAGACACAAGGGAGTTTAGCTCAAAGAAAGCTTAGGGATCTTCAATTGAGGTAAGAAAGAGGGGATATGATATTAAATACTTAGAAATTAAGTTAGAATTATTTGTTTAATTGTTAATTGTTTAGAAATTCATATAGTTAAATTTTGATTGAATTTGAATTAGGTTATGAAATTTGATGTTAATTGGTTTGTAATATGATATATGATATGTGTCTAATGTTGTATGATGAATTAGAATCAATTGGTATGTTATTTTTGTATTTAAAATTAATTAAACAGCAAAAACAGCAAGAATAAAGTGCTTTTTTTTGTTTCTGCATAATCAGACCTTTTAACAGTGGACTCTTTTAACCGATCTTAAAAACTAGAAGCGGTGACATTTTCATAAATAAAAATGTGCGGTGACATTTTTGTAAATATATCAGAAGCGGTAGCATTTTTGTAAATAAATTAGAATGGTGACATTTTCGTAAATAAGACCAGTGACATTTTCGTAAATATGATTAAAAACTTAAAATAATAATTTTTTAAAAGAATTAGAATTTTTATTATTATTGGATTTTTATTATTCTAGAGACTTTATTTTGAAATAAATAAATAAAATGAATTAAATTAAATTTAGAAGTTTATTTAAACATATTTAAAGGAAGAAAACTCTTGTTTTTAAATTATTTTAGTAGCATAATTTTATATCATGGAAAATATGTTTTCCATATTCTTTGGAATATGATATTAAATAATTACTATAACATAGAAAATGTGTTTATATATTTTTTAAATTATTAAATATTATAGAAAATGTGTTTCCATATGTTTTGGATTATGATATAAATATTATGGAAAATGTGTTTCCATATTCCTTGAATTATATATAAAGTATGCTTATTTGATTATTATGATAATTTTATTACTAAGATTAATTATATAAAGGAATTTGATAATTTAATCTAATGTATTCATGCATCATATGCATTGGCCGTTCAAAGAATCCATAGAGGGGTTCTTTGAGGGGGTTCCCAGTGGGGGGACGCGCTCTGTTGAGCAACAAACCTCTGCGATGGTTTTATACCACGGCCGTCTTAAGGGCTGAGGAGTGTGTCCTTAAAGGGGTCCTGCAACACTTGTTATTGATATAATTGTATTGTTATCCGATGTTGGTGTTGCATTATGGGGGCGTGGTATCAGTTGGATATCCATAAAAATGTTATTGTTGGAAATCACTGCAGATATTCCCACCAGAATAGATCTATCATGCATTTTCATTCATATAGAGAATGGAAATATTAATATAAATATAATACAAAATACTTGTTTGGCATCTGCATCGCATAACATCCTACTTGTGATTGTGTATGTTCTAATTTAATTTCTATTTGTTTGATATTTTATCTCACTCTTTCTGTTACTTGTGGCAACCCTTTAGTGGTTAATCAGGAAGACATGTGACAAAGTGGATGATGCTTGATGTGGATGAATTATGAAGGCTTTTGATGCTGATGCTTGCTTGCGTGACTACTATAGTTGTATTACGTGTATGCTATGTTTTGGTACTTTACAAGATTTAGTGCTTCTTGTAAAATATAATATGTATGAGACTCTGATATTATGTATAATAAAATAAAGTTAGTTATGTAAAAAGTTTAGCACTCTGATATTGTATCAGTAACCTCTGGAATCAGGTTGTGAATCACTTGATAATTACCACGCGAAAAATAAGTTATCCAAGAGATTTTATATGGTGACGGTAATTATCTTGGGATTTGCAAGTTGGCACTAGGGTGTTACAACTGAAACCTTTGAGTCAGACTCAAGGTTGGCCTGCAACACCGTTGTTAATTTACCACTGTCACTAATAGTGACTGGTGTTACAAGTGGGTGAGCGGTTTGGTATTTGGAAAATGATCTAATAATTTGAGAAACCTTATATATGCTGTAGTATAATCCTATCATTAGAGTCAGATCCACATGCATTTGCATTAGTGTTGCGAGACAGCCATTGTGATATCGAGAAGTTGTAGGACAACTATTGATAATGATTAAAATAGTGTTGATGATATCTGTGATGATGTGATTATGTATTTATGAGATATGTTAAATGACAATGATGATGTGATGATGAATATGTTGCATAATGAATTATATGGATTGTGTGATGAACTAGATTGATTGAATGAATTGAATTGTGGTAAATCCGGTTCAACATTCGTCATTTAACATATATATGCTCACCCCTGCACCAATTTTTACAATGCAGTGAATCTAGATCGTGAAGAGGACTGGTAAAAACTTGGGAAGCTTGGTGGATGAATCCTAGGATGAATTCATATGTATATATGGATATATTGTAAGTTTTTGATGTTGTAGCCTCGGTCGGCTCTTTATGGATATTGTAAATATAATTGTATAGTTGACTTAGGTATCTGGTAACCACATTGGGGGTCTATAATTGGTTTTGATACCTAATTATGAGTTTTGATAATGATGTGTGATCATGTGTATAACATGAGTGAATTGATGTTGGATATGCCTAGGAATTGATTACGTGATGATATGTTATTGAAATCATATTATGGGTTGGTAATGTGAATGGCTTTAAGTCTAGAATGTGGGTATTAATGAGAATATGATGGAAAATGTATTATAGTGTTAAGATCATATGAGTTATTATGTTGAGTACTTGAGGACCATGTCATATTAAGGAATTGAATAGGTTAAAATGAGATCTATGAGGTTCTAGAACCTCTGGATAGGCTTGATAGAGCTTATATGGTATTTAGAAAGTCTGAGAGTAGTTTGGTCCTAAATGGATAGGATTTGAAACGGTAAGATGCTTGGAAATGACCTAAAATGGTCTAATTGCATTTTGTGCATAACTCTTTCATTTTTGAAAATTTTAAGGTGTGGCTAGTGACCATAGGTCATAATTAGTGAGAAATAGTTTGAGTTAGAATTTGGTGGCATTCGAAGGTCAAATAAGTAAGGTACGAACAAGTTGGCCCGATGGTCAAAATGCTGCAAATCTCACTCAAGCGAGCCCAATTTCGCTTGAGCGAGACTTTGAGTGAAATAGAGGTTAAATTCTAGGTAAATTTCAGTCAAGCAAGGATAATCTCGCTCAAACGAAATTCAAATGGGAGGATACTAGTGGATTTTCGCTTAAGCGAGACATTTTTTACTCAAGCTAAAAAAGGATTTTTACTTAAGCTAAAAATTTTTGCTTGAGCTAAAAAAAATTATATATTTTTTAATGAGTGTAATACTTAAAAATTTTCCTTTTTATGGTATATTTTAAATTATTATTTTTAAGATAAATGTTATATAAAATATTAAAAAGGAATAAAACTATTTTATTTAAGCATTTTTTATATAAATTTACTTTTAAAATAAAACGGAACTTGCAAATGCCTTTTTAGAGAGCCTAATTATGGACCCATTTATTTAAACATATTTTAAGATATAAGTATTTTTTAATTAAAAAAATACTTATTTTAAATTTTTATGTGTTTGTTTAAAGTTTTAAAAATAAACAGAAGTAGAAAATAAACAAATTTTTACTCATTTTAAGAAACAACTCTGATCTATTTATTAAAAAAAATACCTATAAAAAATATTTTTTTAAAAAAAACTCAAACAAGTTGTGTAACGCAAACCTTAGGCGCGCCAACTGTTTTGAAAAGGGTTTGGTGTAGTTAAAAATGTCTATTAATACCATCTTAACTTTTTAAAGCGGGATACCTATAACATGCAGACATTTATGTTGATAGTTTCTTTTTTACTAATAGTTAATTTTATTTATTTAAGTGCGTTACAGTATATAAATTATTTTTATATAAAAATTTAAATTATAAATTTCATTGTAACATTTGTTAGAATAAGGGTCCATTTACATTCACGAATCATCAGTTCTCATTTTTTTTATTTTTAAATACAAAATTATCATCTTAATTTAATCGTAAATTTATTATATTATTTTTTATTTTCAAAAGGAGTAGTTGAGTAAAAGTTATTAAGGTTTTTTATACCAAAATTATATAGTTAATATCATCTTAAATTAAAAGACAAATATTTTTAGAAACAAATCCCAAATCTTATATTTTGAAAAAAAAAATCCCAACTCTTAAAAGTAAATTAAGAAGGGAGAGAATAATTTTTAAAGTGAGCTACATTGGTAATTGTTAATTTTAACCATTTAGCTAGGCAACTTAATTAAAATCTTCTATAATAAGTAATTCTATATAAGATTTTATACTATAAACTTAAAAGTTTTGTTAACTTTAGCATAAAAGTTACATTATAGCGATTTTCTTAGAATGCATGCAATTTGGGGTAAATTATACGGACCATATGAGGTTTGTTAATATTATATTCAACTCTAAAGATTTTGAAAAACTAACATTGGGCACTTTAGGATTAATTTTGTGATATTTTTGTTGTTGTTTTGTGGTGGTTAAACCACCACAAAATTAATCCATGTAGATTGTAATGATGATTAACATATGATTAATATACTAAATTTTTCGTAATATATCATTTTATATATTTTATTTTTAAAAATAATCAATTTAAAACATATTTATCTATTACCTATTTAATCAAAACATGACCCTTTCTGTTTTGGCACAAAATTCCTTTTCGAGTAAACATATGTTCTGTTTAACCCAAACAAATTCAATAAATGTTCCATTTGTAAAATTTCCCAAGGAAACACATTGACAATGGAAAGATCACACATAATCAAAGTAGAAACTCAACCACGAAAACATTAAATCAAGAAAGCCTAGAAAATAAAAATATTCCATTTCATGATGTCATTTTCCCATTTTTATTTTTATTTGGTATTTTCTATTTAACATTTAAATTTTAAATTTCCATTTTAAAAACTGCCCAATTGTCATTTTCTCACATTTTCCCTTTGTTTTAATTTTAATTTCATATTTATATTTTTCTTTTCGAAATTTAAATGTCAAATATCATTTAAGAAAAACTTCTATACACAACAAGGTTTTTCGTTTCTTCACACTTGTGTTTCTTTTCTATTTTTATTTTTAAATATTTTCTTTCATTTTTCAATTTTCAATTTTTTAATTTCCATTTTAAAAACTGTACAATTGTTATTTTTTCACTTTTTCCTTTGTTAATTTTAATTTCATATTTCATATTTTCTATTTGAAATTTAAATTACCATTTTAAAAAAACTTCTATACACAACAAGGTTTTCTATTTTTCCACACTTTCTTTTATTTCTTTTTTATTTTTATTTTAAAAATATTTTAATATTTCAAAATTTTTACTTTCCATTTTAAAAAACTCCCAGTTGTCTTTTTCTCACTTTTTTCTTTGTTTTAATATTTGATATTTTCTATTTAAAATTTAAACATTAAATACCATTTAAAAAATTCTATACACTACAACATTTTCTGGTCCTTCACACTTTTGTTTTTGGTTTTTGTTTTTATTTTTTAAAAATATTTTCTTTCATATTTCAAATTTAATTTTTTTAATTTCCATTTTAAAAACTTCCCAATTGTCATTTTTTCACTTCTTTCCTTCTCTTAATTTTAATTTCATATTTTATATTTCTTATTTAAAATTTAAATTTCAAATGCCATTTTAAAAAATTTCTATACATAACAATTTTTTCCGTTTCTCCACACGTTCTTTCGTTTCTTCTTTATGTTGATTTTTATTTTTTAAAATATTTTCTTTCATATTTTAAATTTAACTTATTTTGTAATTTCCATATTAAAGATTGCCTAATTGTCATTTTCTCACTTTTTCTTGTTTTAATTTTAATTTCATATTTCATGTTTTTATTTTGAAATTTAAATTTCAAATAACATTTGAAAAAACTTCTACACACATTTAAAAAATTATAACTAATAATGAAATTATTTAAAATCTTCAGATAGTTTGTTAATACAAAATTTAAAAATTATTGATTACTTCTAAAACAATAATGGAGTGTTTTAAGCCTGAGCTTTGTAAAATATTTGAGATATACATATTTTTCAAATTTATTTGTATTTTAAATAATAACTAATTATCCGTTTACATATTTTTTATTTTTTGATAATGAATGTTTTTTTATGACATGAAAATAAATGCTTTTAATGTATATTTATGATTAATACACTTTATATAAAATACATATGTTTCCTCCTGCTAAGGTCCCCTTATCCCCTTATTTTAAGAGATTATGATCCTTCTTTGATGTATAAATATGGTCTCAGTGTGATTCCAAAGACATTTTGAGCAATAGAAAGAACCTTGATTTTCCTAGAGTAATTCTTTATGGTTTTGTGTTTTACATACTTAGTGAACATTTTGGCGCCTATCATAGAGCCGCGTAAAACGGTTCCCACATCACACAAAGAAGGACTGACTCTAAAGAAGAAGAAGATGATGACCACATGTAGCAACCCTAGCCACAGAGTAGAAGGAGACACCTAAGGAAATCTGTAACACCCTGGAGCCAACTTGCAAATCCCAAGATAATTACCGTCTCCATATAAAATCTCATGAATAACTTATTTTCCCGCATGGTAATTATCAAGAGATTCACAACCTGATTCCAGAGGTTACTGATACAATATCAGAGTACGCAACCTTTTACATAATTAACTGCTTATTATTATACATAATATCAGAGTTTTATACGTATTATATTTTACAACAGGAACCTAGATCTTATAAAATATAAAGACGTACAGTACCAACAACATAGTATATACGTAATACAGCCACAGTAGACATGCAAGCACGCATCAGCATCAAAAGTCTTCATAATTCATCCACATCAAGCATTATCCACTTTGTCATATATCTCCCTGGTTAACCACTAAAAGGGTTGCCACAAGTAACAGAAAGAGTGAGATAAAATAGTAAATAAATAGAAATCAAATTAGAACAACCACAACCACAAGTAGGATGCTATGTGATGCAGATGCCAAACAAGTGTTTTGTATTATATTACGTTCTTTTATATGAATGAAAATGCATGATGGATCCATTCTGGTGGGAACATCTGCAGTGATTTCCAACAATAACATTTTTACGGATATCCAACCGATACCGCGCCCCATAATGCAACACCACATCGGATAACAATATCATAATATCAATAACAAGTGTTGCAGGACCCCCCTTAAGGACACACTGCTTAGCCCTTAAGACGGCCGTGGTATAAAACCACCGCAGAGGTCTGTGCTCAACAGAGCGCGTTCCCCCACCGGGAACCCCCTCAAAGAACCCCTCTGCGGATTCTTTGAACGGCCAATGCATATGATGCATGAATGCATTAAATTATCAAATTAATTTTAACAATAAAATTATTAGAACAATCAATTAGGCATGCTTTATTTATAATTCAAAGAATATGGAAACACATTTTCCATACTATTTTTATCATAATTCAATCATATGGAAACACATTTCCCATAATATTCATATCATATTTCAAACATATGAAAACACATTTCCTATAATATTTCATATTTCAAAGAATATGGAAACACATTTTCCATGTTATAGTAATTGTTTAATATCATATTCCAACCATTTGCATCCATTTCATAATTTACTTCAAATTAAATTAAAATATAACTATATGAGTTTCTAAACAATTAAGCAAGCAATTCTAACTTAATTTCTATGTATTTAATATCCTATCCCCTCTTTCTTACCTCAAGTGAAGATCGTTAACTTTCCTTATGCTAAACTCCTTTGTATTTCTTCAAATCTTCAAGTTTGCGTAATCTCTTCTTATGCGAAAATTAAAGAATGAAGGTTTTGAGAGCTTGAAGAGGGAGATGAAAGGTTATAGGATCTGTGAGGTTTTTGGTCTGAGGAAATGTGGGAGGTTGGGGCTCTATTTATAGGCTTTCAATGTCGGGTACTGTAGCAAATTACTGTAGCAAATTACTGTAGCAAATCACTGTAGCATCTCGAAATTGACATGAGGCGGTGGAAATTGGAGAATTCTCACGAATTCTCTACATTCCACAACATTTTTCATGTGACGTTACTGTAGCATTTTACTGTAGCATTTTACTGTAGCAGATTTTTATTTTATTTTATTATTCTATTCTACATTCTATTCTCATTTATTTCCGTTTTAAGTCAAACTGAAAATATCCTTGTATTCATAATTAAATTTCCTATTTTCTAGGTTTCATTTCTTATTTCTCTGAGAAATTTTAATTTTTTCACTATTTAATTTACTGCTTAAAAAATTGGGCTGTTACACTCTCCCCCGGTTATAAAAATTTCGTCCTCGAAATTTAAACGTACCTGGTTAGAGTAATTCAGGATATTGACTCCTCATGTCATCTTCTCGTTTCCAAGTCATGCTTATTTCATTTCCTTGTTGCCAAGCTACTTTCACCAATGAGATCTCATTGCCTCTTAGTCGCTTGACGTCTCTGTCCATTATCTTCACTGGTGTTACTGGAATTGTAAGGTTTTCCTTAACTTCTATATCATCGGTCTCGATCACATGGTCTGGGTCAGGTACGTACTTTCGTAATTGTGAGACATGGAACACATTATGAAGATTAGAAAGGTGAGGCGGCAATGCGATCTGATATGCCACTTTACCAATTCTTTTCAGGATCTCATATGGCCCTATATACCTTGGAGTAAGCTTCTTACTTTTTAACACTCTTCCAACTCCTTTGTTGGGTGATACTTTTAAGAATACATAATCTCCAACTTGGAATTCTAATGGCTTTCTTCTTTGATCATAATATGACTTCTGTCGATCCTGCGCAATTTTCATCCTTTCTCTAATCATTCGAATTTGCTCTGTCGTTTGCCGGACAATTTCTGGTCCAAGAGTCAGGTGCTCGCCTGTTTCTAACCAACAGATTGGTGTCCTACACTTCCTACCATACAATGCTTCATATGGTGCCATCCCAATGCTCGAGTGATAACTGTTATTATATGTGAATTCGATTAGTGGAAGGTAATGTTCCCAGCTTCCTCCATGTTCTAACACACATGCTCTTAGTAAATCCTCCAGACTTTGGATAGTCCTTTCTGACTGTCCATCAGTCTGTGGATGATAGGCAGAGCTTAGCTTTAGTCTGGTACCAAGCTCTTTATGTAAACTTCCCCAGAATCGAGAAGTAAATCTAGGATCTCTATCAGATACTATGCTTGATGGTACTCCATGTAATCTCACTATCTCCTTTATATACACTTGAGCCAATTTCTCAAGTGAATACTTCATGTTGATTGGAAGAAAATGGGCTGACTTTGTTAATCTATCGACTATCACCCAGATAGCATCATTGCCTCTTTGTGTTCTAGGTAAGCCTGACACAAAGTCCATGGCAATGTCATCCCATTTTGTGTTCTAGGTAAGCCTGACACAAAGTCCATGGCAAATTACTGTAGCAAATCACTGTAGCATCTCGAAATTGACATGAGGCGGTGGAAATTAGAGAATTCTCACGAATTCTCTACATTCTACAACATTTTTCATGTAACGTTACTGTAGCATTTTACTGTAGCATTTTACTGTAGCGGATTTTTATTTTATTTTATTATTCTATTCTACATTCTATTCTCGTTTATTTCCGTTTTAAGTCAAACTGAAAATATCCTTGTATTCATAATTAAATTTCCTATTTTCTAGGTTTCATTTCTTATTTCTCTGAGAAATTTTAATTTTTTCAATATTTAATTTACTGCTTAAAAAATTGGGCTGTTACAAAATCAGGAAGGACATCAGGGCGGTGACAATCAATTGGAAAAGACTTTAGCCCTCGTCAAAACACTATAATGTACCATGGAGGAGTTGAGAAAAGAAAATAAAGACTTAAGGAATCACCGATTGGAGGAAATTGAGGTCTCCAATTATCAAAATATACAAGCTAAAAGGCCAAAGGAAGACATACCAAAGCCTTTAGTCCCCTATTCGACACATCCATTCACAAAAGCCGTAATGATGACCTCCACACGACTACATTACAAGCCGCCTACGATGGAAAAATATGATGGAAAAGGCTACCTAGAAGAACACCTCACCATGTTTACAACCAAACTTCTCATCTTTGGGGCGTCCGATGCCCTCCTATGCAGAACCTTCCCTACCACCCTTACTAAATCCGCCTTGCTCTGGTTCTCACATATTTCTCTGAAAAGCGTATCATGTTTCACCAAGCTCACGAAAAAGTTCTTCACCCAGTTCGCAGTGGTTCAACAAACTTCCCATGGCCTGCTCAACCTTAAGCAAGGACAAAAGAAGACACTTAAGCAGTTCATGACACGCTTCATAAGAAAGTCATAGGGATTCGAGACCTAAGCCCAGAGGTGGCCCTCTAGTAATACAGACAGGATTATGCCTAAATAAGTTTTCTGAATCTTTGGCCAAAAATCCCCCAACTAATATGGATAATTTCAGGAAGAAGGCAACACATTATGTGAATATGGAAGGGCGTGAAGCTGATCGGGTTGGGAGCTCTGAAAACAATGGGGCAAGAGCAAACGACCAAGTAACACCATGTAATATTCATGGAGGCACTCTTTTTCCTACTCGAGATGTTTTTTCCCACTAGGTTTTCCCTCGAGAGGTTTTAATGAGGCCTGATGAAACATCAATAACACAAGAATGAGTCGGCTTAACAATTCTCTACAAATTATACGATTCAATAGTGTTCTTTAAATCATGATTACAATAAGACTTAAAACTTCGAGTGGTGGATCGGGGGTAACGACAAATGATTACCACGTTTAAGTCCTAAAATTCTGAGTGACGGCTCAGGGGTAAAACAAATGATTAGTACGTTAAAGTCTTAAAACTCCGAGTGACGACTTAAGGGTAACGATAATTGATTACTATGTTAAGTCTACAAGTGATGGCTCAGGGGTAACGACAATTGATTACTACGTTAAGTCTTAAATATTCAAGTGGCGGCTCGAGGGTAACGACAAATAATTACTACGTCAAGTCCTAAAACTCCGAGTGACGGCTTAGGGGTAACGACAAATGATTACTACGTTAAGTCCTAAAATTCTGAGTGACAGCTCAAAGGTAATGGCAGATAATTACTATGTTATGTCCTAAAACTTTGAGTGATGGCTCAGGAGTAACGACAAATGATTGCTACATTAAGTCCTAAAACTCTGAGTGATGGCTCAAGGGTAACTACAAATGATTACTAAGTTAAGTCCTAAAACTTTGAGTGACGGCACAAGGGTAACGACAAATAATTACTAAGTTAAGTCCTAAAACTCTGAGTGACGCTACGAGGGTAAATTTCCAAGTGCCAATCACAAAACAACATTTTGCCCCATCTATGAAGCAAATGCAATGATTTTTATAAAATTAGGAGACCCATCTCTTAGAAGAACATCCTATGACGAAGAAGAAAATGACATAAGGAGACAAGAATACCTGGATCTTAATCTGAAAGAACGAGACATAGCCTACATCAAGATACAAGCCTCCAAATAGAAATCCACTCAGAAATAGAACACACTACTCAGGCCACGACCTTTTTGAAGAAAAGATCTAATACCAAGAGTAGGTGACAACAGTAGAGGACGAGAAGCTAGTAGCCTTAGAAAGGTCTATATCGGGTATGAGAACTCAGGCAAAGGAACATATATACCGACTTGGAGAGTTAAAAGGAAGAAACATTTACATTTAAAGGGTATTACAGTTGAATGAAATAGGACATTCTTTTTTCTACTCGAGGAGTCTTTTTTCACTGGGTTTTTCTCCTAAGAGGTTTTAACGAGGCCCACCAGAATAGCAATAAGACAAGTACGACCGTTAAATCCTGGAATTCTGACCGAAGGAACAACAAAGCTCATGACTAGAAATCGCTTGACATACAACCACTCAGTGCATAGCTACTCGGTTTGTCCGATGGCCGAGAGCTCATGATCGGGGACTCTTGTTCTTTGTGGATTAGCTAAGGTTCCCCTTATCCTTTTATTTTAGGAGATTATTTTTATCTCCTTAATTTTAAGAAGTTGTCTTTATCTCTATCTTAGAAAATTATTTTTATCTATTAGATATTGAGTCGAGATCCTGATCATTTTTTGATGTATAAATATGACCTTAGAGCCCCCTATATGATTCAAGTGAAAATTTAAGCAATAGAACCTTAATTTTCTTAAAACAATTCTTTAGGGTTTTGTGTTTTATGTACTCAAAATGAACAACATAAAATATATTTTCTATCTTATACAATCACTCAGATATCTTGTTATTTTAAAATAAAAAGTTAATTCTTTCATCCATTTACCTTTGAAACTCCCTTACCAAAACAATCCTTTACTGTAGATTTTTTAAAAAATTCTTAAATGGAGATCGACTTACTTCTGCGTCGGTGTTAGTACTCCCCGATCCACATCGAAGTTTTGAAGTTTATTGTGATACGTCTAAACAAGGACTAGGAAGTGTTAAATGGAATGTAATATTAGAAAACCATAAAAGTGGTTGGTGGAATTATCTTGAAATTTATTATTACGTTAGTTTTTTCTCCATGCATTCACTATATTTTTTGTTTGTTTAAAATATTTATTTAGTTAGAAATCCAAGATAGTATTAAATATATAGATTTTTCAATTATATCTTTTGATCTGTTATTACTTTACTTAAAATTAGTATAAAAATAAAATAAAAATGATTTTATTAACTTCGATCTTAGAAATTGAGATTCGAACTCACTTCTTTTTATTGGAAACGAATACATTAGTGCAGTTTTTTAATTTAATAATTTATTTATTGTCTTCATACCTATATTCATGTAAAAATAGCATTTAACTAACATGATTGTGTGATAGTTTACTACTTCAGTTTCTTAAGTATGTGGTCTTAAGTTTAATCTTTGACTCATATGAATGAAACAAACCATTTAGTTACGTGGATATCCGAGAGGAAAACCTTACAAATGACTTTAATTTTAAAAAAAATTGTCTAACCAACATTGTGTATGATATAAAATTAAAAGTAGAAGGATTTTATTAAAAATTAGATGAGAAATACTTAGAAATTAGGATAAGAATAATGATTTTAGTAAAAACTTTCATTTTTTAATTTATTATTTTATGTAAAATTAAACATGGTAGATTAACTCTTAAGAAAAAATAAGACTTCCCGTATATTTGCTACTATAAGATACATCATACCAAAACCACATATTAATAGACAAATTAAAACTATTAAAAATCATGTTAATCCATTTATTTTTATAAAAATATCTAGTAACATTTCAATACGTATAAAAAATCATGTTAATGCTAATTGTGATGAAAACAATTAAATACTTTTAAATTATCTAATAACATAACCATTAAAATGGTTCAGTAATTAATTACTATCTTGGAATAGTAAAAAAGTCAGATAATAGGAATAAATTTTGTATGTCACGATGTTACCAAAAGATTCAGGTTTTTATTAGTTGGTCAAACGGGAAAGTGGAATCAATATTAATTAATAGATGTTTCCAATGTCTTCTGCAGGGTAGACAATCACGCGCTGAGTCTCCTTTCCTTTGCGAACCTGTTCATGGTTTTGGTTTTATGAAAACCCACATCAAAATTTAAAATCTAACCCAAACCACTAAAAAGTGTGGTTTTAAAACACCAAACTTCTAGAAGCAGTTGTTTGTAAACTCCCAGTACTTGGTTAGCGACCTCATATATATATTATATATATATATACACGTACATAATACATTCTCTGTCACCACACTTCTCCTTCGTACAAAGTTAGCTAAGATATAGTATGGCATCTGCGTTGGCCGGAGATGACCTCGCCCTCTCCACAGGCAGTCGCCGGAGTTGGACGTCGGCGAGTTTCAGGGAGGTGTGGACGGCACAGCCGGACATTTTTAACGTGAGCGGATGCCACACTCACGAGGATGACGAACAGGAACTCAAATGGGCCGCCATAGAGCGGTTGCCTACTTTTGAACGCATGAGAAAAGGTGTTCTCAAGCACGTGAACGATGATGGACACGTGGTCCACGACGAAGTTGATTGTACTAGGCTTGGTTTTCATGACAGAAAGGTCTTAATGGACAGCATACTCAAGGTTGTTGAGGAAGATAACGAGAAGTTCCTACGCAGACTCAGAGATAGAATCGACAGGTCTTTTCTTTCTTTATTTAACTGTTCATCCTTTGTAATAACAGTTAAACTTGTCGAAACCGCTTGTACATGATGCGGAGTGCATTGAGTTGACAAGTGTTGGTTTGCTAATCCAATTTTGGAAGAGAGGTCTTCCTAATGGTGTCATCCAAAGGATACAATATTTGACTCTAGTTAACTCTATTTGGGTTCAACTAGAAACCAAATAATCATTTAGCATAAACTTGATTCCAAGTTGAATTACTGAGATTAGTTAGAAGATATTTTTATGTTCAAATAGAATTGGAAGATATTTAACATGTAGAATAACACTGTCATTGATAAAAAAACAAACAAACATGCAGATACACTTAATGAAGGATCCTCAGTCCATTTGGTAGCTCTACATTCGACTTTTTATCGGACACGGACTGCGTTGACATTAAAAAAAAAAGTTCTTATTATCATTTATCATTGTTATATAGAAGAATTATAAATGTACATCACTAATGGTGTGCATTTGGTGTATGTATAAGATTGTTATTGTTGATGATTGGCATGGTTTTTGTTTGTTACATCAGAGTGGGAATTGAAATTCCGAAAATAGAAGTGCGGTATGAGAATTTATCTGTGGAGGGAGATGTGCACGCTGGGAGCAGAGCACTTCCTACACTGCTTAATGTTACTCTCAATGCTTTCGAGGTACTTCTTTTGTTTCCTTATCTATCTGAACTATTAAACTGGTGATGGTTGAGAAATCTTGTTTTGTCATTCAAATCAAGATGATTTATGTGTTGGGTTTTACTGTATACAAGATTTCCCGTTAAATTTGAGAGTGGTACTGCTAAAATTACTATACTAATAATGCCTTGTTTGATTCTTTTGTTTGTACAGAGTGTTGTGGGAGTGTTTCACCTTTTACCCTCCAAGAAGAGGGAAATTCAGATTCTTAAAGGTGTTAGTGGAATTGTCAAACCATCAAGGTATCCTCTCAAAAGTTTCACCATCATTTTCTTCATTATTAATTTCAAAGGTAGGTGAATGAATCTTGCTTGTCTTCCATCTGGAACGGTTTTCTCTGGAAAGTCAAGTTATACACCAAAAAGAAAATTATATTGAGACATTTTCTGTTTGAATTTTTGCTGGACGAAGTTCAAGACGTCACTCTTTCTCTATCATTTTATAGTTTGTTTTGTGGCATTGCCTTAATTTATTTGGTGTGGCAATTTCAGGATTACTCTCCTTTTGGGTCCTCCAGGTGCTGGGAAAACAACATTGCTTTTGGCACTCGCAGGAAAGCTAAACGGTGAATTAAGGGTTTGTTCAAATTTTTCGTCACACTCTTCCCTGTTTACTGTCAGTTTACTTCACCCTTTGAAGCACATGGTACGACATGGATACTTTGATATATCCAGACTAAATCACATAAAAACACACCTGATAGACACATACATTTTTAATATTTTTTATTATATTTTAACTTTATCTTATATAATATAGATGTGTATTTATCTATCTAAAAATGTCCATTTAAGTATTCGAATCTACAATAAATGTTTTGTAACTCATAAAAAGTGTTAACATCAATCAAATAAGTGTCGGTATTATAATCATATCCAACATACAATATGTCAAAATAAAGATATGTCAGTGCTTCATAGTAATATCTCCTTAATACCTTGTGTATTTCCTTTTATATCTAACAAAGTGGGAATTTATGTTGATATGTGATGTGATGATCAGACCTCAGGGAAAGTCACTTATTGTGGCCATGAGTTAAATGAATTTGTTGCAAGAAAAACCTGTGCTTATATTAGTCAACACGACATTCACTATGGAGAAATGACAGTGAAAGAGACGATAGACTTTTCAGGACGCTGTCTTGGTGTTGGTACTAGGTATGAAATGCTGGTGGAACTCTCAAGAAGAGAGAGACAAGCAGGAATTAAGCCAGACCCTGAGATTGACGCATTCATGAAGGCTACAGCATTGTCAGGTCAAAAGACCAGTTTGGTAACAGATTATATTCTCAAGGTTTGTGTTCATCTCAACTTCAAATTATTAGCATTACCTCAATGCTTCAATTTGTATATAACCTGATATCTATTCACTAAGATATTTCAACAGATACTTGGGCTGGATATTTGTGCTGACATTGTGGTCGGTGATGAAATGAAAAGAGGCATCTCCGGGGGACAAAAGAAAAGAGTAACAACAGGTTAATTTCATTTTTTATTAGATGCTTAACCAACAAACCAAAATTATTAAATATTAATCTCACGCATTGTATAATTAAATCAACTCATTAAGTTGTATGCTCAAGATTGAATTTCCTTCTAAACACATTTTTGTTACATATAATAATAATAATCATAGTAGATAAGCATTTGTAAATTGTAATGATCTATCAGTCTGTATTAACTGCTTCAGTCGTTATTGGGTGTAGGGGAGATGCTGGTAGGGCCAGAAAAGGCTCTCTTTATGGATGAAATATCAACTGGATTAGACAGTTCCACTACTTTTCAAATATGCAAATTCTTGAGGCAAATGGTTCATATAATGGATGTAACCATGGTGGTTTCTCTTCTGCAACCAGCACCAGAAACATTTGAACTCTTCGATGACATTATCCTACTTTCAGAAGGCCAAATTGTGTACCAAGGTCCACGTCAGAACGTGCTAGAGTTCTTTGAAAACATGGGTTTCAAATGTCCTACAAGAAAGGGAGTTGCTGACTTTCTACAAGAAGTAACATCCAAGAAAGATCAGCAACAACATTGGTTCAGAAGAGATGAACCTTACAGATATGTTTCAGTTCCTGAATTTGTACTTGCCTTTAAGTCTTTCAACATAGGAGAGCAACTTGCAACTGAGATTGGGGTTCCCTATGATAAGAGCCGAACTCACCCAACAGCATTGGTTAAAGACAAGTATGGTATATCAAACTGGGAACTGCTTAAGGCATGCTTTGCAAGGGAATGGCTACTTATGAAGCGTAGCTCTTTTGTTTATATATTCAAGACAACACAGATAACAATCATGTCTATTATAACATTCACTGTGTTCCTTAGAACAAAAATGTCAGTGGGAACTGTTCAAGATGGACAAAAATTCTTTGGAGCACTATTCTTTGGTCTACTAAATATGATGTTTAATGGGATGGCAGAACTATCTATGACTGTGTTTAGGCTTCCAATCTTCTACAAACAGAGGGATTTTATGTTCTACCCTGCATGGGCGTGTGCGTTACCTATGTGGATTCTCAGGATCCCTATCTCCTTTGTGGAATCACTGATTTGGGTTGTCCTTACATATTATACAATCGGGTTTGCTCCATCTGCTAGCAGGTAATATGAGTTTACTTTTTTCAAATAAAGGAACCTTATTCTTGCTTAGCTTGTCATTGGAAAGCAACTTAAACCAATTTTCTGTTGTTTAATTTCTTTCTTTCCTTTTCGACTCAAATAGCTTTTAAAAGACTAGCTAGAATGATAACAATTTCTTAATTCACCCTTGTCCCTTTATTTGATCAGATTTTTCAGACAGCTCTTAGCATTAGTTGGCATTCATCAAATGGCCCTCTCCCTCTTTCGGTTCATTGCTGCAGCTGGTAGAACACTAGTTGTTTCTAATACACTAGGTACCTTGAGTTTGCAAGTGGTATTTGTGCTAGGAGGTTTTATTGTTGCTAAAGGTAAGTCATAGACCTTTCTTAAATTTGGATGTATCTATCTTTTAGTTTAAGGAAGCTTTTAAATGATATTATATGTTTAAGTTTTTCTCACTCTTCTTTTTTAGTTTTATTCTTGTAAGCCAATACTTAGTACAAACATATTTTCTTTTGGTGCTTGTAGATGATATTCACCCATGGCTGATATGGGGCTATTATATATCTCCTATGATGTATGGTCAGAATGCCATAGTAATGAATGAATTCTTAGATAAAAGATGGAGTAAGGTAAGAAATTGTTTTTCTCATGCTAGATTTCCGTGCTTATGTCACTTGCAAACAGCAAGATAACTTCGTTTGAAGCATTAGTTATTTCTATTCTATGAACTTCAAACATTTTCCTTTATCATTTGCAGCCAAATACAGACCCTAGAATTAATGCACCTACAGTTGGAAAGGTACTTCTCAAATCTAGAGGCTTTTTTACAGAAGAATATTGGTTTTGGATCTGCATAGGAGCCTTGATTGGGTTTTCTCTTCTCTTCAACATGTTATTCATTGCTGCATTAACATATTTGAACCGTAAGTTATATCCTTTTGATTTTCAAAGTCTGTAATTGAATAAACCTTGTCACCTTTGATAAACCTGTTTAATGTCAACCCAAAATTTCAGCTTTGGGTGATTCAAGAGCAGTCATTGAGGATGAAGGTGGCAAAAAGAATAAAAAGTCATTCCCCAGACAACATATCACCGAAGGTTTTCATGCCAATCTGTTTTCCGTTTTCCCTTATTTCTTGGTGATTTAATGTGCATCTCATTGTTATTTAGAGAAAAGTTGGTTACAACTAATCAACAGCATTGAGTTTGAATTTTGACCCAGAAAAATGATTTTGGTAATTTAGTTGCAATATTTCTATTTAATATAGTTGAGTTTTTCAATACTGATTTTAGTTGAAATTTTTTCTCATGCATTTGACTGTTAATACTTTTATAAAACTACCAGGCACAGACATGGCAGTGAGAAGTTCTTTGGAAAATGCTAGTTCTTCTAACCAAGAGCCTAGAAGAGGAATGGTTCTCCCGTTTCAGCCTCTTTCACTTGTATTCAATCATATTAGCTACTATGTCGATATGCCTGCAGTAAGTCACTAAATTATTCTAAGACATGGATCCATTTGTGGTTTCCTAACATCAATATGTTTATTGTTGAAGAATTCAAGTATCGTGATGTCCAATACTTGTGGGCTTGTCATAAACACCCCTCATTCATTTTTAATATGGTATCAGAACCTCCACGGGACTCTACTTACACTTAACCGTCTTCATTGTGATTGTCTGTCATTTGAGGAGGAGCATTCCAAGTGTTGGCACTTTTATGTTTGTCAAAATTGTTGGAGAAAATTAAATTTAATTCAAGCGTTACCTGAATTTTGTTGAGACCTTCTCACAGTGAATATTCACTCTTTTTTTCCCTTAACCTTTAATACATAGGAAATGAGGAGTCGAGGAATCGATAGTGGTCGACTTCAACTACTTCAAGATGTTAGTGGTGCTTTTAGACCAGGCATATTGACAGCTCTTGTGGGTGTTAGTGGTGCTGGGAAGACAACCCTTATGGATGTCTTAGCTGGAAGAAAAACTGGTGGCTACATTGAAGGGAGTCTAAGTATCTCAGGTTATCCAAAGAACCAAGAAACGTTTGCTCGAGTTAGTGGTTACTGCGAACAGAATGACATTCATTCTCCACATGTTACTGTGTACGAATCACTTTTATTTTCAGCATGGCTCCGTCTTCCTTCAGATGTAAAGACAGAAACACGAAAGGTGAGTTAGAATAAACTTTTTCATGTTGACCACTAACAGTAACAAGCAACTAAGTTCTCAATGCAACTTCTTTTCACCATAATTTTGATGTAGTTACCAGTTCTAATTTTAATGATGACAGATGTTTGTTGAGGAAGTTATGGAATTGGTTGAGCTTGAACCGATCAGAGATGCTATAGTGGGTCTTCCAGGGGTGGATGGTCTTTCAACAGAACAAAGGAAAAGGCTTACAATTTCTGTAGAATTGGTTGCTAACCCTTCAATTATTTTCATGGATGAACCAACATCTGGCCTTGATGCTAGAGCTGCTGCTATTGTTATGCGAACCGTGAGAAACACTGTTGACACAGGCAGAACCGTTGTGTGTACAATTCACCAACCAAGCATAGACATATTTGAAGCTTTTGATGAAGTATGGACTCATGTAGATTGTAAAGTTTCAATGTTATCTCAGGTTAATTATTTATTGCATGGAATTTTTTTTTGTGCGTGTAGCTACTGTTGATGAAGAGAGGAGGACGTGTTATCTATGCTGGATCTCTTGGTCGCCACTCACATAAGCTTGTTGAATATTTTGAAGTGAGCATTAAAGCTTTTCTCTAGACCTTAGCTTCATACTTAGTGGGGTAATATATTGATGTATCTAATGCAAATATACTATAGGCTATCCCAAGGGTTCCAAAAATCAAAGATGGTTACAATCCTGCCACGTGGATGCTTGATATCAGCTCTCCTTCTATCGAGGCTCAACAAGATGTGGATTTTGCTGAGATTTATGCTAACTCTACCCTTTACCAGTATGATTTTTCATGTTGGAATTATGTTAGCATTTTTGTATACCTATAATTATATGCAACTAGAATTCTAGCTTTACAATTCTGTTTTCTCGTTACTTTCTTCAGGAGGAATCAAGAACTAATCAAGGAACTCAGTACCCCGGCACCAGATTCAAAGGACTTGCACTTTTCATCTAAATATTCTCAATCATTTTTTGTTCAGTGCAAAGCTAACTTCTGGAAACAATATTGGTCTTATTGGAGATATCCTCAGTATAATGCTGTCCGATTCTTCATGACAATAGTCATAGGATTAATGATTGGTGTAATATTCTGGAAGAAAGCCAAAAAGACGTAAGTCATTGACACATTGCATATTCATTCAACTTGTCTATAATATTTGACAATAAGTCATATTATTTCACATTTGTTGATTCTTTTAATGATAGTATGATCACAAAAAACACAAAAAGACACCACAAAACACAAATATAAAAACAGAGAAAGAACTTGAATAGAAAAACATGATAAAAGAGTATAAGTCAGAGCATGTAGACTTAAAGCAATTAAATATAAAAGAGAGATAGAGAGGAAGAAAAACACCAAGAAGTAGCGTGGTTCAGCCAAGGATAGCCTACATACACAGGAAGAACAACAAAATTGATTATTGATGAAGTTGTTACACGGTTACAACATTTAGCCTTAGAGTAAACTTTTCGGTCCCTTTCCATAAGCATTCAATGACCCTATTTATAGAAAACAATGTCTAACAACCTCTATGAAGCAAGGTAGTTGCATAGAAACATAATCAGGTTAAGTTTGCTAACAAACTTAGGCAAAGTCTGCGAACAACAGATTAAGTTTGGGACTAATTGACTTAAAGGCAACAAACTTAGAGTCTGTAACAGTCTTTAGAGTCATAAATCTTCACAATTCTCTACCTTGACTCTAACAGACCTAGATCCAAAAACATGCTTCCATTGATGCTCTCCACTTATGCATTAATCAATGTTTTGTAAAATTGACTAAGTCCAAGCAATGCTTGAACTTCACTCTAGGAAGAGACTTAGTCAACATATCTGTAGAATTTTCTTCAATAACAATCTTCTCCACTAGAATCTTCTTTGAATCAATCATTTCCCTTATGAAATAAAATGTCACATCAATGTGTTTAGTTCTTTCATGGTAAGTCTAATGGTTTGTCAAAGGGATCGCACTTTGGCTATAACAAAAAATTGTGATATTGTCTTGATTTATTCCAAGATCACTAATTAGACCTTTCAACCATAGACCTTCCTTTACTCCTTCAGCCAGAACAATATACTCAAACTCCGTTGTTGACAGAGCCACCACATACTACAATTTCACTTTCTAGGACACTATAGTACCAAACAGATTGAAGACATAACCAGTGAGAGATTTCCTTGTGTCAATGTAGCCAACAGAATCTGCATCTACATAACTAGTGATTGAATCAATGCCTTGAGCCACTTTCTTGTACATTAAGCCAAAGTCTGTGTGTCATTCAAATATCTTAGAACCCACTTTAGAGCATTCCAATAAGCATGGCCAAGATTAACCATGAACCAGCTGATCAGACTTACAACATAGGCCAAATCAGGTTTGGTGCAGACCATACCATACATGATGTTACCAATACCACTTGCATATGGGATGGAGTCCATCTTGTTTATTTCTTCCTCAATTACTGGTGCCTGAGAAGCTAAAAGCTTTGACAGAGAGCTTAGAGGAGTTGCAACAGACTTAGGCTGATGCATTTTAAGTTTTTCAATAACCTTCTTCAAATACCCTTGTTGAGATAAAAAAGAGTTCCTTTTTTTTTCCCTAATGATGTCCATTTCCAATATCTTCCTAGTTGGTCTCAGATCCTTCATTTCAAACTCTAATTTTAAAGTCTGTTTAAAAAACTCTATATCCTTTATGCTTGAGTTTGCTAGCAAAATATCATCCACATAAAGGAGTAAGTATAATACACAAATGTCCCTTTTGAGAGTTACACACAATTGTCATAGTTACACCTACAGAACCCAAACTTTAGCAGAAAATCATTAAATCATTAAATCTTTTATACAACATCCTTGGACTTTACTTTAGACCATAAAGAGACTTCTTGAGCAAACACACTTTGTTCTTATCTTTTGAAAACCCCTCTGGTTGCTGCATGAAGATAGTTTCCTCCAGATCACCATGAAGAAATGTTATTTTTACATTCATTTGTTCCAGCTCTAAGTCAAATTGATTCACTAGACTTAGCAAAACTCTGATAGAATAGTGTTTGACTACAAGTGAGAAAATTTCATTGAAATCAACACCATGAACCTGGGTAAAACCCTTTGTAACGAGTCTGACTTTAAATTTTGGTGCTTCCATTCCTTGTATGCCATCATTTCTCTTGAAGATCCACTTGCTTCCACTTTAAATTTTGGGTCTGTTCCTTGTCATATAGAATAGCATCTTTGAAGTGTTCATAGTTTTTAGAGAGAGAATTTAGAGCAAAATGAATTTATCTTCATCATCTAGTTTTACCTTAATATTTTCAAGATCATCCAAGATTTTGTTAAAGTGTGCGATATGCTCAAAGACGTTTCTTGCCTCATTCATCTTAAAGGAGTATAATTGTTGTTTCAAACATAGTCTGTTCACAAGAGACTTTGTCATGTACAATGACTCCAGGTTCACCCACATTGATGAAGCTGTCTTTTTCCTCGCAACTTCCCTCAACGCCTTATCACCAAGGCATAAGACGATGACACTTCTTGCCTTTTTGAACATTTCTTCATTCTCTCTTAGGGACAAAGAGGTAGACACTTTACCAGCTCCTCTTATAGCTTCTACGTAGCCTTGTTGTATCAAGATGACCTCCATTTTGATCTTCCATAGACCAAAATTCTTTTTCTGTGAGACCTTCTCAATGTCGAATTTTGTAGAACTCATTCTTTGATTTCTTGATGATTCAGGCCTTCCCATAGACGGCACCACTTGTTGATTCTTTTAATGATGGTATGATCACAAGAAACACGAAACAACACCACAAAGCACAAATACAAGAGAGAGAAAGAACTTGAATAGAAAAACAGGGTAAACAGAGTATAAGCGACATAAAAAAGAAATAGAGAGGAAGAAAAACACTAAGAAGTAACGTGGTTCAACCAAAGGTAACCTATATCCACGGAAAGAACAGCAAAACTGATTATTGATGAAGTTGTTACACGGTTACAACATTTAACCTTGTCGAGTAAACTTTTCGGTCTCTTTCCACAAGCATCCAATGACTCTATTTATAAAAAACAATGTCTAACAACCTCTATGAAGCAAAGTAGTTACATAGAAAAAGAATCGGGTTAAGTCTGCTAACAGACTTGGCAGCAGATTGAATATGGGACCAACTAACTTAGAACAAGCAACCAACTTAAAGTCTGTAAGAGTCTTTACATTCATAAATCTTCACTAACATTTAAATTTGCATTTTTCAAGTTAATAATCACTTTCAATGTTTGCTTAACAAATTCTGTTGGCAGCGAAAAACAACAAGATATGATGAATCTTATGGGAGCAATGTATTCTTCTGTGCTTTTTCTTGGAGCAATGAATACTTCATCTGTGCAACCAGTTGTTTCCATCGAAAGAACTATCCTCTATCGCGAAAGAGCTGCAGGGATGTACTCTGCATTGCCCTATGCATTTGGCCAGGTAAAACTAACAGTTATTTATTTTATTTATTGAAGCTTAGCTTATGCTGTTTTTAAGAAAGAAATACATTAAAACTAAAAAGACTGTTGATTGTGCAGGTGGCTATAGAGGCAATTTATAATTTAATTCAAGCAGCCGTTTACTCTGTTATCATTTACTCCATGATTGGGTTTGATTGGAAGGCAGCAAACTTCTTTTGGTTCTTCTACTATATATTCATGAGTTTTATCTACTTCACACTGTATGGTATGATGCTTGTAGCATTGACACCAGGTCACCAAGTTGCTGCCATTTGTATGTCTTTCTTCTTGGGTTTCTGGAACTTGTTCTCTGGCTTTATGATTCCTAGGACGGTAAGTGATTTCTTGTCACTTTCATACCATATTTTAAGAAATCAAAATGTTGAAATTTTATTTAAAATTAACATCAATGCAATTTTTTTCATGATTTTCAAGACCGTAAAAACTTTTGAAGTTTTTGATTTCTTAATAATGTGTCTGGGACACACATAGGAAAAACTGTTTGTAATTTTAATTTGGGAAACATACTCATCGTTAGTCTTAAATGTAACACAGCAAATTCCGGTGTGGTGGAGATGGTATTATTGGGCGTCTCCTGTTTCTTGGACACTGTATGGGCTTATTACCTCACAATTTGGTGACAAAAATGCACAACTGGAGATACCAGGTGCTGGAAACATGGAAGTGAAGGAATTCCTTAAACAAAACATGGGTTTTCACCATGACTTCCTTCCAGCTGTTGCTGCTGCTCATGTTGGCTGGGTTCTCCTGTTCTTGTTCGTGTTTGCATATGGCATCAAATTCTTGAACTTCCAGAACAGATAATGTGAGGAAAGTCATATCAGTTTTAGGACTATATTAGTATAGTATATTTCTATGTTAAGCAAACATGAAGTATAGCATATAGTATATTACTATGTTTAACTGAATAGGCTTTTATCATCCTCTGTTGCACGATGAATTCAACAAAGATAAGTCTTTCATTTCACTTCCAAAATTGTCCCCATTCCCCAATTTCATACGGTATGCATCATGAAATCTATTCATGCGTAGGACTATGTGGTTAAGAGGGAAAGGACAAAAAATTTTAGTCCTAAAAAATGTAAACACGGTGAGAATAAAATATTTTGTAGTGTCTATATAATTCCCGTAAAAACAACCCGAAAACAAAATTAGTTTTCAAACAATCCTATTTCGATTTAAGGATTGACAGGATAAGCACTTGAAACCTAGTCTTCATGTCACGAGATATTTTTTGAATCTCGTCTTTTTCTATAATGAAAAATTTTGTAGGGTACACTTTAACTTCTTGACTTTTTTTAGAAGGAAACTCTTTAATCTAATTTGAATAAAGACATTTAAGAGATGCAATTATATTGTGAGCCACAATGAACTTTTGGTTGATAAATTGCCTTATAAGTGATAAAGTCAATACAACAAGGTAATATAACTTGAATTTATTATAGGAAATGTTATCTATTTTGTTTGATTCTTATACTACATCTTTCTCTTAATATAAGAACCTCTTAATTAAATTTAGTTTTTCAAAAGTACTCTCTTATTTTTATTCATACTCATAAATCTTCTTCTCTTTTTATTTAATTAATGTTTATTTTATTAATGACCAAAGTGGGTATTTTGGTAAAAAATAATTAATGTTATTGACTTTTTGATGAGGTTTTTATATTAAGGACTAAAGAAATCTCTCAAAGGATTTTTATAATAAGGGATGAAGGTAGTATAACTTAATACATTTCTTGAAAATCAATGGTGGAGATTGTATGGTGATAGTGCTCCAACTATATAAATTTTGACAATCTATCTGCTTAGTTAGACATCCTCTTCTTTTGGATGTGAAAGAAATTAGAATTTCTTTAAATGTATTCATACAGAGAGGAGAAATAAACCTAACATCAACTACTAAATGATCTTACTTTCGACTTGCGTTTGAAGAATAAGTATACACTTTTCTCTAAGTTAAACTAATATTGTTGTTTATATTTTTAAGCATAAATGTTATATAATATTTGATAATTGATATCATATTATTTCATTTTTAGGTGGGTGCGTAACAAGAAATCTTATGATCCTATTGGTTATAAATCCATTTATAAAGTTGACTTTTAAGTAACTAAGGAAGAATCGTAATCCGATCTTGATCTTGATGACATGGACATTGAGAATGTGAATTATCAATATAATACACTTAATATATAATTTCATTTTGAAAACTACTATTTTTAGAGTTGTTTTTTTATTTTCTCCTTTTTTGTTATTTATTTAGGTGATAGAGCTGAAATTCTAGAGCAACCTAAATTTTGGAGATGATTATGTTGGTGGAAATGGAGAGAACATATATGCTAACACATTGGGATTAGAAGGAGTCAACCTTAATAAATATTATGATGATTATAGATCTGTTTGTTGACAATTGACTTGGATTTATTTTACATTTTGGATGGAGTAATCATGGATGACTCAACGGTTTGTCTTTTGCTTATTTTGTAGAACTGAAGTAGTATTAATGTTACATTGGAACTTCCTAAACTCTAGATCTTTTTATGCCAAGTGGAATAAATTATGACTTTTTTAATTTTTGGTTTAATATATGTAATAAAAATATTTTAAAATAATATTATATTAGTACTAGTTCGATTATAATTCACTCTCCATTGACCCATTAAATCTTGAATCATGTCTGGATGATTCAATGATTAATCCAAATTTAAAACATTAAAATGTTCTTTGAAAGAAATAGGTAAACACATTAAAAACGTCTTTTTATACTACTTAGGTTATGACAACAACTCAATAACCATATTGTCACTTTGTCAAACAACACAATGAACCCCAAAACAAAGATAATTGTGATACCGAACCAACGACATTGGAATCGTCCTAAAACAAGACCTGTAGTGCGAGTTACGCGGGAAACATTGGATCTGCACTTTGTTGCAAAAATTCAGTAGCACATTTAATATGAGATTCGAGCATCCGAGGCGTGTCGACTGGGAATTGACAAGTTGTGTCTTCATGATAGTTTTGGCATATTCAGAGGCAGAACTTTTGGGATTAGATTCAAGTCAATATGAGGCCCCGAACAAAAATCATGTACCATCGTATAAGAGCATTTTCGATTAAATTTTTCAAAAAACTTGGCTATGACTATAATTAGGGTCGTAGGGAGCAATGTGTGAAGAATTAGATTTTAATTCCTTCTAACCTGAGAGTTAAAGGCGTTGATGTAAATGAACTTGTATGTATGTTAAGTAACGAATGGTAGAGTAAGTTGGAAATGTAACCGGAGACGGTGGTAACATAACTTATTTGTGAGACAATGTTAAGCTATGAATGAGCAATAGTTACTTTTGTGTAATCTTCTGAGTGAGCGAGATGTCTAAATGTTCTAAGCTATGAGTTGACTAGGGTATATGAGTATGATGACACTGGTGCCTATGACCACGGGTTGTCAATGGTGGGTGAGAACCCTAGATACGTTGATTTCGGGGACGAAATCCCTTTTTAGGGAGAGTGTGCGTAAAATCCTGGATAATTAATTTTAAAAATCGGTGATTGGCAGAAAATTATAAATAAATTATTTTTGAATTAATTTAGTTTTTTTAAACAATCATTAATTGTTATAAATTAATTTATATTTAATTTAAAAGTAGGAATTAAATAAATTTATTTGATTGGTGAGTTACTAAATTTAGATTTAATTAGTCAATGGTAAAATTGTAAGTTACTATAGAGTTAAAAGTAAAAGCTAATAATTAAAAAAATGATAAAAGAAATTTAAAAAGAAAAGAAAAAGTGAAATGACCATTGTGCCCCTAAAACATAAAAATTTTAACTTCCTCCCTTCTTCTCGAGCACACGTATGTACAAGGTAGAGAGTAGGTTCTTTTATTTCTCCTCCATTGTTGCACCATAAAGCTTCTAATCGGAGGTCCGTTAGGTGTCAAAATTTAAAATTGGGATTACCATTACGATCATAGGAGTGAGGTATCTCCATGAGTACCTTCAATTTGATGTTTTCTTTTCTCCTTTCTCCTTCCCTCTCTTTAACCAAAAATGACCTTGCATGAGTGAGGAGGTTTCATTTTAGACTTTTCTTGTGCATTGAAGCTTGAATATAACTTTTAGAGCAATAAGTTTTTCAATTCATGCATTCCCTCTTCTTTCCTTACTTGGTCGTGATTGGTGTTTTGTGGGGGAGGTGTCGTTTTACACTTTACTAGCAATTCAGAGCTTAATTAAGAATCTTGGAATAATGGGCATGGAAAATTGTTAATGAATTTTGTGGTTCGGTGCCCATAGGTATCAGAACGGGCTTCAGAAGGTCGCTAAGTGAATTAGGTATCGAAACCAGAGGTGAAGCGATGAACACTCAAGTTGTTAGGACATGATCGACATTAAGAACAAGTAATGGAAGCTTGGAAACGAGGTAAGGGGGTGTTCGGTGTTATAATTAATTAGAATTGGGACCTTAGTAGGGGTTCAAAAAGGAAGTAGCGTAGTCAATAAAAATTAGTGTAATTGATGGAATTTAGGAATTCTAGTTATGTTGATGCAATTGGTAATGATATGATAGCCCATATAAGATAAAAGTAAACTATGGTATGATATAAATTAATAAAAGGGAGAAATAACAATTTTAAAAAATATGAGTTAAGTTATGTAGCCTATGGCGTATGATAAAATTGAGTTGTATAAATTGTGTTTGGATTATGTATGTGAGTAATATGGAATGGTATAGTAGTTGGTGATGTTTATAGTGGCGCTTACTTAATTGTTTGAAATATAAAAATGAATGGAGACTTACTTTAAGGTATGTTATTTGATTCCTTAATTAAGGATATGTTGAGTATTAGATTTCGAATGCAGGGATTATGTAATGGTTAGGAATGCTTTGGACATTGTAATCGTGATTTAATTGATAACGTGTGTTGTTGAATTCTTGAATGAATAAGTTGTACAAAGTTCCCATTTATTTATGAATTATTATGTGAAAATGTATGCTGATGATTATATGCATTGGAAACCATTAATGTGAATGGTATGTTTATATTGAGAATGATACTGAGTAGTTAGTGTTGTAGGCTATGCTGAAATGAAATTTAAGTTGATGACCATTATGTTTATTGATGATTGAAGCTTGAAAGGGCTTAAAATGATATGAGATTATGGATGTGCATAGCATTTGCATTGTGATGCACACAGAACTGTAGATGGCCTGTGATGAAGCCAGATGGGAGGCCTTAGATCCTGTGGTGGTTTCTTCGGATTCCACGGCCTTCGAGTAGGACTCAAGACAGCCTGTAACACTACCGTTGTCGCTAGGAGTAATTGTGTTGCATGTGTGGGCAAATGGTTCAGTACCTGTAAAACAGCCAAATCAGCTGGGAGCTGAAATATATTATTTGAACTGGTCTGAACCGGGGTCTAGGATCCGGTGTGGGACCAGCCACAAGAGTGCAAGTGTTTTAGGGTTTGTACACCGGTATAGCGGGTATCCGGTATTGTAGTCCGGTCTCTCAGTGGAAGAAACCGGTTTTGTTGTCCTGGAGATCCTTCACACTAACGTTTCACGTTGAAGAGGGGCGAAAGGTGGTGCCACCTGTGAAGATTCTCCGACGCTCAAGTTAGAAGAGTGTATAAACTCAATGAGTACTCAAGCAATGCAATAGTAAGAATATGAGATAGAACAACGTAACCTTGCATGTGTATTGAAATAAGCTATTTATAGTCGAATGTAAGAAATGAATCGTTGGATGTAGGTGGGTCCCTTGGCTCTGATAGCGTGTTGAATATGTCAATCAATATGGCTCAGTGCTCAGAGTGTGTCAGGAGGGTAGGTCAATTATCAGAGTACGATCCTGTAATAGGGATGGAGGATAATCACCTTTCCGCATATTTCACTGACAATTGTACTTGCTCTCTGAGATAATTGACATTGACACATTTCGCTATGCAGGGTATCTTCGCTGATAAGTTATAAAGAACTCTTATCTCACAGTGACCCTGGGGCAAACAGTTATTCACGTCGTGGAGATAAGGTCGGATGAAGCGTCCATCGTAGCGAGGACGGATGGAGCATTTGATGTGGTAAGAACGGATGAGATGAGGATGGATAACCAGTGTAGCTTTGTCTTCTTATAATACCGGTTACTCCTCTAAGATGTCACTTTGATGTCATAACTTTGGGACCGGTATCCAGATCGGATCACTATTATACTTTGAAATCTCCATCATTAGAGTCAAATCCACATGTATTGCATTATAGCTGTGAGGCAGCCACTGTAACATTAGTATGCTATGGGACATCGAATGATGTGCATTGAGAGCTGCAGGGAAGCCATTATGTTCATAAAAGCTGTGAGGCAGCTATTGAGAATGATTATCATCATTTGATGGTATTGTGATTGTATGAATGTGTGTTTAAATGTTAGATTAAATGGAAATCATGATGTGATGAACTAGATTAATTTTATATATAAATATTATGGTTTAAATGCTGTGGGACAACTTATAGTGTATGTTGATTGTAGTTGATTACATTTGAGGCATTGCAATTGTATTAAATGACAATATGCGTGGTGTTAGTCCTCAAATTTACAATAAATCTTTTAATAAAAATTTCACAAAAATTATAAAAATTAGTTTAATTTGTTAGAAAATTAGGCTTTGAATTCAATAAATGGATGTTGTTGGAAATAATCTGCCCTTGATCAATTTTTTCTAGTTTTGCAGTGAAAAAGTTAAGAAATCAAGAGAAAATTACACTGAAGGAGCTGACGCGTAGCCTCACCCCACGCGTAGCATCAACAGCTATTTTTGATGCGAACGCTACACGTCACAGCCACGCTAGTGTCAGTGCTGCGTGGTCTCCACCTCCACTTTGGCCAACCACTCCATTTGGACCCAATAATGGGCACTCCACTCAGCACCAAGGGCCACCCCACTCAGCATGAAAGGTCAAAACTCGGTGGAAACATGTTCATGTGGCTAGGCATGATCAAATTTAATAATTTGAAGTGGCCATTATCAAGTGTTTAATGGAGGCTGAGTCAGGGGTGTGACGCGTAGCGTCACACTGACGCGTAGCGTCAGCACCCTTGCTCAGCCCTATAAATAGGGCCATCCAACACCATTCTAGGCATCCCATCCCATCCCATTCTCATTCACTTCTCTTCTTTTCTCTCTTTGTGCTCGACTTTGAGTACTTCTTTTGTGAGTTGTAGTTCTAGAATAGTTTTCTAGATACTTGAGTGTGTTTTGGTGTATTGTGATCGTTGTATCGTGAAGTTCCCATCGTCTTCGTAATGTCAAACTTTGTAAGTGTTGTTTTTACTTTCACCATGTGTAACTAATTTGTTTATGTTGGAATTGGTGAACTAATCTATTGAGTATAATGTTGTGAAACCTCTGCATGTTTATGATTCAACTCCATGTTAGTATTTCAACCTTTTATTAATATGAACGTCAAACGGGAGAATGATTTTCATGTGTATTGAAACTTGTTTTATTAGTATGAATGTCAAACGGGAGAATGATTATTCATGCCGTATTGAAACTTGTTTTGACGAAAGTAAAAGCTGGAATACCCTTGGTATCTAAATTTTATAGGGGTTGTTAACCATTGTTGTCATAAGGCCAGGTCTTAATGCAAGTTTTTACTGAGAAAGTTCACGAGGGATCGAACTTTACGGTGAATTCTTAGAATTTATATCACAAGGGATCGGTTATAATGATTTTAAGCTGCAATGACATGAAACTTGATGATTAAATATGCATGTTTTGAGTTCCTCATTGTTATTCTAGATTAGGGATCCAATTTCCAACATAATTTGTTTATCTGTGTTTATCTCAAGTATCTTACCTATTCTAGATTGCAACTTAACTTTTTAGATAGATTTTTATTTTCTTTTTAGCTCATGAACTACTCAATCATGCTATCCTGTGAATATTGTATAAATTGTATATAAATCATTCTTTTATCTATAACTTTCTTCACATTTACCATAGTGAATAGAAAATTACTGTTGTTATTGGACTTTCAATCCCAGTGGAACGATATCTAAATTTTGAAAACTACAAATGATTGGTGCGCTTGCTAATTAACAACCCGGTGGTGGAAACGAACAGTTGAGACGCTATCGCCGGGTTAACATGTGGTAATGAATATAATGGACTAGAATTGAAACTTGGACAATGCTTATTTTGTTGAATGAATTATATTGGCGTATATGATATCCTTGGTAGTCGGTGGCTTTTTGTAATGCTAAAACAATAGTGTGTTGATGAGTATGTAATTAGACTGAGTACTGGAAAAGTGATTGAAAATATTAGCGTAGTTGTTATATGTTGGTCGATGGGCTTATAATATTAATTGTTCATATGGTGAGGTAAGTTATGATGGATTGTAAGTATATAGGTGAGATATTGTTTTTGAATTTATGTAAATATCTTTCTATATTAATTATGATTGTTGATAAGTGTCCATTTGATTATAATTTTTCTATGTTATTTGGAAAATTATACTAAGAAATTACTGGATTGAAATGTGAATTATTTGTTAAAACAACAAGAAATTGAAGTTATATACCTTAACCTTAGTTTTGTTAGCAATGATAGCATTTAATCCCTATTTTGTTACTTTTAAATAGGTAAAAAGAAGATTCTGAAGAAGAAATGGTTAAAGTGGCCAAAATTCAAGTAAAACTGGAGTATCTCGCTTAAGTGAGGTTAGTTTCGCTTGGGTAAGCCAGTCACTTGAGCGAGAAAAGAGACATAGGGCATATTGAAGGTATTTGCTTAAGCGACATGTGTTTTGCTCAAGCGAAAAACGTCTAGAGAGCATCAAATAGAATCTTGCTTAAGTGAGGGTTTGCTCGCTTGAGCGAGAATATTACAGAAGTTAGAAGTGTTGCTGTCACTTGAGCGAGAACCAATTCGTTCAAGCGAGAAAAGACAGAGACTCCAGGGATTTATTTCGCTTTAACGAGGGACTTTTTGCTCAAGCGAAAACAGAGGAATTGGAATAGGGTGTTCCTCGCTTAAGCGAGACTATGCTCGCTTAAGCGAGACTTCAGAGACCAAAGCAGCTCACTTAGCAACTACAAGTGGCTCTCGCTTGAGTGAGGCCACTTATACTTAAAGAAAAAATTTGAGTGTTTGAGCAGGCTGCTTGGAACGCGAAAGGACAATTCTTTTTCTCTTTTACGAAAGGTTACGAAGGTTGTGGAAGCTGTTTTCTTCTCATTTTTCTCTGATTTTGTGGTTTGTAATGGCTACCATGAGTAGCTAAACCTCTTTTTAAAATTGGATGTAGTCAATTCAAGCCCGACGTACATTGGCTCTGTATTTATATATATGGTATTTTGATCTATTGATTTTGGTGTTTCATTCTATGTTGATTGCTTGATTCTATTGGATAAATAGTTTTCTGATTCAGTTTTCTTAAGTTGTTAGAAAATGATTTGTGAAAACCGATCCGAATGAAATACTCGATACACTCAAGTGTTAGGAATAGCTTCGGACGTATTAAACGCTTTTAACAACTGATTATAATGCTGGAAAATTACTTAAAATGATTGGGGGATTGACATTTTAGGAGTTTTCATAGGATTTCATATTCAAGAAATCGAAACGAATGACTATTGAATTGTTGCATAAAAATTGATCATTCTAAATACCATTTATATGAATACATCCAGGGTTCGGCCGGGTGAGATAGATGAAATCTAATCTCAGTCTCTCTCCATCTGAGTTTCCTTTTTATTTGAATGCTATTTATGCTTGTTTTTATGTTTAGTTTTTAGTTTGCAATATCACAATGAAAATTATTTGAACTGAAGTTTTCAAGTTTCAATAGTCCCCCAATGGAACGACACTCTATTTTACTACAATCGAATGCAGGGTAAACTTGCCACACAATCTGTGACATCCCGGCGTTGTTGAGGACGGGGAGTGATCTTCAGTGTATGGGCACGGACAAGGAGCGGCTCCTGGCAGGCTTCCAGCAGGGAATATGACATCCCGGGCACTGTTGAGGGCGGGGAGTGATCGCCGGTACATAGGCACGGACAAGGAGCGGCTCCTGGCAGGCTTCTAGTAGGAGGGATACATGAACGAACCGAATACATACCAGAATGAGAGGGATCCAAAGACTGTATAGGTATGAGACTATACAGTCGAGGATAGCTTAAATGAATGAAACCGTACTACCTATACCAATAAATGCATTAGCCTTTTCGGTGGCCTATCACTTAAGAACTCCAAAGTTAAGCGTGCTTAACTTGGAGTAATTCTGGGATAGGTGACCTCCTGGGAAGTTCTTAGGAAATGTGTGAGTGGGGACAAAAGCACATTGAAAAAGTCTCGTGTTGGTTTGTGGGGAGAGTCGTTTATTCCTGAAAAGTGGCCGGGGCGTTACACAATCACTTAAAATTCGTATCAAGTTTTATCAATTGCCAAACACTCACCCTTGTCATGGTTTGTTTTCTTTTAGTAACTAATGACAGGGAAAAATGTTGATGTCCCGGAGGGAAGCGCCAAGTGAAAAGTGGGCGCTAAGCAATAAGGGAAGATAATGTAGTTATAATGGTGAATGTAATGGATTAGTTATGGTATATGTATATATATATATATATGTGTGTGTGTGTGTGTGTGTGTGTGTGTGCTCTATAATAGTAGACTTAAAGATGTGTTTTCTTTCTAATCCTAGGTCATGATGAGATAGTTGATATTGATGGTTATGTTAAATGGTTCGATGATATTTAGTTAGCATGTGAAATTAGATTATGGATATGGAACTTGTGTATGAAATTTTTTGCATGATGTTTGTGATTGTGTGATGATAGCACGAAGCCATTCTTGAATAGCGACTGATGCATAAATGTGATGGGCAGGTATCTGTCATATGTATGAGATGTGTTAATGTGTAATTGTGTAAAGGATAAGGTGATGATTGGTAAGACCATGATTGATGAAGCGCTATATTGCATTTTAGGCAAAAACACATTAAATTAGCAATTAAATAGTTGAAATTGAGATTTGGTGGGAGTTAAAATCCCCGAAGGGGACTAATAGGTCCCCAAATGTCATTTAGAGCATGCGTGCATAGTTATTGATTGAATTAGAAGACATTTGAATGGTTTGGTGCATTGTATTGGTGAAGTTTTGGTGATAATGCAACTTATTAGTTCTTTGGAGTTTATGTCCGAAAATGTTTGTTTTGCGAAAAAAAATTCTCCAAAATTAATTATACCCGAAATAAACTTTGGAATTGACAAAGGGACGTTACAAGGTGGTATCAAAGCGGTTCCTTTCAGAACCAAATATGATGTATAAAATATTATAATATGAAGAAAATAATTGATTAAAAGTGATAATTAAATGTTGAATGTTTGGTGTTTTGTGTGAGTTCTGTGTGGACATATTGTTGTGTTTGCCAGTGTTATGAATTGGCATCGTTCTTGATCCGGTCTAGATACCGGCCCCCATTCTTGTGACGTCAAAGTGTCCTCATATAAGGAAAACCGGTGTCCTGGTTCAACGTTACCATACCGGATATCCGTTGTCTAGTCGTCCGCCCTCACTCCGTGACAGCATCATTCATTTTCGCCATAACGGTTCTATGTTCATTGTTACAGGACATTTATATAATTGTTGGCTTTTCCCTCACAGCAAGAGAAGAGCCCCTGATAACTTATCAACGAAAACACTGTTTGTAGCAAAATACGTCACATCAATGGCCTCAGAAAGTAAGTGGGCATGTCAGCAGATTATACGGAAAAGGTGATTATCCTCTCCTTTCCCTAGAGGATTGTACTCTGATAATTGACCTACCCTCCTGACACATTCGGAAAGTCGAGCCACTTTGATTGACACAATATACACGTAATCGGGGCTAAGGGACCCACCTGTATCCAACGACTCATTCTTTGACGTGCAACTATAAGTAGCATATTTCAATACAAATGCATGGTATCGTTGTCCTAACTTACATTCTACTATTACTTCGCTTGAGTATTCATTGAGTTCATACACTCTTCTGACTTGAGCGTCGGAGAATCTTTGCAGGTGACACCACCTTTCGCCCCCCTGCAACGCGAATCGTTGGTGTGAAGGATCTCCAGGACAACAAGACCGGCCTCTCCCACTGAGAGATCGGATTGATACATCGGATATACACTGTTCCGGTGTGCAAACCCTAAAAACACCTGCATTCTTGTGGCTGGTCCCACACCGGATCCTAGACCCCGGTCCAGACCAGTTCATTGGCACGCCCAGTGGTACACGATAGAGTTATTCCCATTTTCGCAGAAGTTAGGTTGTCATAATGGAAGGTGATGGGAGAGATTTCGTGGAAGGTCACGTGGAGGATGTGACCCATCAACAGGCTGGAAGGAGACTCGTCTTCGAATCCCCTGTAACTCAAACCCGGAGGATGGTGCAAGTGCAGACGCCTGACCCTCGCGATGAGGTTATCAGGCAACTGAAGGAGGAGCTGATGGAGTTGAGGCGAGAGAGAGGAGGAACTGGGGACAGAGTAGTGTCTCATGCAGAGGATGCTCACCATGCATCAGCGAGGGATAGATCTACCACCCTCCAGTATTCGAAGATCCCCACATATGAAGAGAGGGAGCAAACGCAGGACTCTGGTGATAGAGTCAGTACCAGGAGAAGGGAGCAGGCGGTGATAACTTCAGGGACATACAAGCTCAATGTCCCTTTCTCAAGAAGGTTGATGAGTATTGTCATCCCAAAACACTTGCAAACAACTCAGCCATTGTCGATTGGGAAGTATAATGGAGAGACCGACCCCACTAAGCATTTGGATGCTTATGTTTATGAAGCTATGTATCTGGGAGCAGACGAAGATGTCATGTGCAGAATGTTCCCAAGGACGTTGACGGAGGAAGCTCTCAGCTGGTTTAAAAGTTTGCCCTCAGGATCTATAGACTCTTGGGAGGAAATGGCTGCTGCATTCGAAAGCCATTTCGTCATCTCTAGGGATATCCCAAGAACTTCTCACACCCTGGCCCAGATAAGGCAGGGAGAAACTGAAACTCTTAAGGAGTTCCTGAAAAGGTTTTACAAGGAGGCTGCTTTGGTCCCTAACCTCACAGAGGCCATACAACTCCATATTGTAGTGGAAGCTCTTCAGCCTAGTTCAGCCTTTGCCCTATCTTTGGCAAAGAGCCCACCTATAACCTTCGAGGAGTTTCGAAGGAAAGCTTCCAAATATGTGGGCATAGAGATACATCTAGAGGCAACTGCAACAAGAGTTAAGCCTTCCGCACCCGCTCAGCAGCCACGGAGAGAAAAGGAGAGAGTGAGGCCTGAGAAGCATGCCTTTAGAGAAGACTTTGTGAACGCTCGTCAGCATCCACGAGATAGGCGTGTATCATCGTTCGATCACTATGCTCCGTTGAACACCAGGCACTCACAAATCATGAGGGAGGTTGGTTGGCCAACTCTGAACGTCTTTGGTATAAGGAAGCCAGTCCCAGCCAAGAGGGGTGGAAACCCACGTAAATACTACACTTTCCATGAGCAGACAGGGCACAACACTGATGAGTGCAAGGCGTTAAAGAATACGGTGGAAACTCTCATTCGGGAAGGAAAGCTGAAGCAGTATTTGTTTAAGGAGAAATCTATGGATGAGCCTCACAGGATGGAGAAAAGGAATAGAGATCCTGATGATGAAGATGATAATACACGCAACCCAGCAAGGAAGTTCACTGCGGCTGAGAAGCAGAAGGGGGTAGTGATTGCTGAAGGTGCCCAATAAAGTAACATGCCCCAGCAGCAGAGGCAGGGCAGACGGGAAGTGATTGAGATGATAGCTGGAGGATTTGCGGGAGGAGGAACATCAATCACAACACGAAAGAATCACCATAGGATGATTCTGTCAGTCCAGGGTAAACCGAGGGATAACCGCCCTTTCAGGGACGGTATGATAGCCCCGACGGTGTCATTTACTGATGATGACTTTGGCCCAACAATCCCAGGAGGTGATGATGCAGTGGTTATTGTGGCAGTCATAGCCAACAAGGATGTCAAGAGGATCCTCGTCGATCAGGGAAGTTCCTGTGATGTTATATTTTATAATTGTTTCAAACGAATGGGTTTCAGTGATGCAGATTTACAACCCTACACACAAGAACTTACAGCGTTTAATGGAGCTAAGCAACCCACCAAGGGATACCTTGATACTTTGATTTCTTTTGAAGGCGAGCCCGGTTCAAGAACGGTCAAGTCAAGAATCCTGGTGATTGACGTGGAATCCCCATATAACGGTATCATAGGCCGTCCAACACTGAATGCGATGGAAGCAATTGTTTCCACTCCTCACCTCTTGATCAAATTCATTGACAAAGACAATGGTGTGTCTTCTCTCCGCGGTGATCAGGAGATGGCTCGATATTGTTATAACCTAAGCCTCAACATGGTTAAGTTGGAAGCATTCAACAAGAAGAGGAAGTTGAACGACGGAGGAACAGCGGCAGGATCAGTCAGTCTCATCGACCTGGACCCCAGAGCGGAATTGAAGATTGATCCACTAAATCCATCTAAGCCCACACCGGATGGTGGTTCCAGGGACGTTGTATTAGGAGATTCCCCAGAGAAGGTCACGCACATCAACGATAAGTTGGAGTCTGCTATGGAGCAACGCTTATTAGCCCTTTTGCAGGAATTCAAAGACCTTTTCGCATGGACAGCAGCAGACATGCCGGGGATGGACCCTGATTTCTGTTGTCACAAGCTTGCAGTGTATCCTGAAACCAGACCGGTGGCCCAGAAGAAGAGGAGGTTGGGACCGGAGAAGCAGAGGGCGGCTTGTGAGCAGACAGAGGAGTTATTGAAAGCAGGTTTTATAAGGGAGATACGCTATTCATCTTGGCTATCTAATGTGGTCATGGTGCAGAAGGCTAACGGCAAATGGAGAATGTGTACAGATTATGTGGATCTTAACCGTTGCTGCCCTAAAGATCCATATCCCTTACCCAACATCGATCGCATGGTGGATGATTCATCCGGTTACCAATACCTCAGTTTCATGGATGCCTATTTGGGGTACAACCAGATTCCGATGTGGGAGGGAGACCAGGAGAAAACTGCCTTTATCAATGACCGCGGTGTTTTCTGCTACACCGTCATGCCTTTTGGACTGAAGAATGCCGGCGCTACCTATCAACGCATGATTAATAAAGTCTTTGAAGGGATGCATACAAGGCTGGTCGAAGTTTATATTGATGATATCATAGCCAAAACGCCCGCTGGAGGGGACCATATTGAAGATCTACGCCAAGTTTTCACTAGGCTTCGGCAGTACAACATGAGGTTAAATCCTTTAAAGTGCACCTTCGCCGTTCCAGCAGGAAAATTCTTGGGATTCATGTTGACCCAACGAGGCATTGAGGCTAACCCCGGGAAATGTCAAGCAATCCTGGACATGCAGAGTCCTAAATGTTTGAGGGAGGTCCAATCATTGAATGGGAAAGTGGCCGCTTTAGCTCGTTTCATGCCTAAGATGGCACACAGGTCCCTCCCCTTGTATAAGGCGTTGAAGAAACACAAGAGTTTTGGATGGGGAGAGGAACAAGAGCAAGCCTTCCAGCAGCTCAAGGCCGTTCTCTCGAGTCCACCAATTCTGGTTAAGCCTGACCCAGGCGAAATGTTAATCTTATACTTGGCAATATCCGATGAAGCTCTAGGTGTGGCCTTGGTGAAAGAAACCCCTGAAGGGCAGAGACCGGTGTATTTTACTAGTAAAACGTTTCAGGGGGCGGAAGGAAGGTATCAGAAGATTGAGAAAGCCGCCCTGGCAGTTGTGTGGGCGTCACGACGGTTGAGGCCTTATTTCCATGCGCACCCAGTATTAGTGAGAACGGATTTGCCACTCCGTTCAGTACTCAGCAAGCCAGACCTCGCCGGAAGGATGATAAAGTGGTCTATCGAGCTGTCTGAATTTGAAATTTCATATGAGCCTCGAGGAGCCATCAAGGCGCAAGTGTTGGCCAATTTTGTAGTAGAAATGACTGGAGCAGACCCGGACACCACTCGAGCGCATTGGACCATCTACGTCGACGGCTCGTCGAACAGCAAAGGTTGTGGAGCAGGTGTGGTGGTAGAAAGTGATGACGGCGTGCACTTAGAAATTTCCCTCCGTTTCAATTTCAAAACCTCTAACAATCAAGCTGAATACGAAGCATGCTTGGCCGGTCTCCGTGCAGCGATTGACATCGGAGCATCAGCAGTTACACTCTGCAGTGATTCCCAGCTGGTGATTTCGTAGATCCAGGGGGAATACCAGGCGAAAGAACCACAACTTCAATTGTACTTGAATTGTGTTAATGAGTTGAAGGGAAGATTTGAAGTTTTAGAGTTCAAGCATGTGCCCAGGGAAGAAAATATCAGAGCGGACATCTTGTCAAGATTGGCAAGTACAAAGCAGCCTGGTAGCACAACAACGGTGGTTCAAAGCACTTTGACATCACCCAGTATACCTCTGTATCCTTCTCTAAATGCTGTCATGGTGAGCTATCCATATAAGGATTCTTGGGTCATTCCCTATATTCGTTATCTTGCTGATGGTCAACTTCCCACTGACGAGAAGGAAAGGAGACGATTAAAAAGGGAGCTGCCATATTTTACTATGGTCGATGGTGTTCTCTACAGAAGGGGATTCTCTGTCCCATATCTTTCATGTTTAAGAGAAGACGAAGTTCAAGCGGTTTTGACTGAGGTGCACGAGGGGCAATGTGGGCATCACGTTGGAGGCCGAAGCCTAATGAGAAAAGTCCTCAGGGCTGGATACTGGTGGCCCACTGTGAAGCAGGATTCCGCAGATTTCGTGAGGAAGTGCGACGCTTGCCAAAAATTCTCCAATCTCCACCATACACCGGCCCAAGAGTTATCTTCATCTGCCGTGCCTTGGCCTTTCTACCAATGGGGCCTTGATATTTTGGGTCCGTTTCCCACTGCGCCAGGAGGAATCAAATACTTGATCGTGGGAGTAGACTATTTCACCAAATGGATCGAGGCAGAACCTGTAGTGCATATCACTTCTGCACATACAAGACGTTTCATGTACGAAAATATCATTGCTCGGTTCGGGGTGCCAGGGCGGATTGTGACTGACAATGGCACCCAGTTTACAGACAAAAAGTTCACGGATTTACTTGAAGGACTGGGGATAATCCAGATATTTTCATCTGTTGAACATCCCCAAACCAATGGGCAAGCAGAGGTAGCTAACCGAGAAGTGCTAAAGGGGTTAAAGAAGCGTCTGGAAGAAGCGAAGGGAGGATGGACTGACCAGCTATGTCATGTTTTATGGGCATACCGAACTACGCCCCATTCCTCAACTAACGAATCCCCATACCGGTTGGTGTACGGTGTTGAGGCGATGATCCCAGTGGAGTTACAAACAAGATCGGCTCGTGTGGAGTATTTTTCAGCAGAAGATAATAACGCCAACTTAGCATCAGAACTGGACGTCCTCCAAGAGCTAAGGGAAAAGGCTTTCGTCAGAGATCAGGCAATAAAAGCAAAGGCTGCAATCCGGTATAATAAACGTGTCCAGTACAGAGCTTTTAACACCGGAGACCTCGTTCTGAGAAAGGCCAGTGTGGGGAATAAGTTCGCCCACCAAGGAAAGCTAGCACCGACGTGGGAAGGTCCTTATAGAATTTCTGAGGTGACTGGAAGAGGATCATACCGGTTGGAAGAACTTGATGGAACCCCAATCCGCAACAAATGGAACACTCAGAACTTACGAGTGTATTACAGCTAGTTGGTAAGACGGCGTGTACTCTTTTTCCTCACTTGAGTTTTTTCCCATTGGGTTTTCTCAAGAAGGTTTTAACGAGGCATGGCCCCAACTATGCTCTTTGTGTAATCTATTTTCAATTTTAATAAGAATACACCTTCACCACCCTATCATACTCACTTTTCTTATGTGTTATGATTTATAGCCGTAGTTTAATACGCATACACCTCAGGACGGATGAACGCAACTACCCATTCTGTAGTTGATGAGATAATTCCTCGAGAAACGGAGGAAGACCCCTCAAGACGGACGATCTCAATCACACAATGTGTGCTTTGACGATGTAATTCCTTGAAGTGGAATGGGTTGTAGGGCTGGTCCTTTCTCAAGGCCACAAACCGAACCCCATTCGAAGACAACATAGGTTGTAGGGCTGGTCCTTTCTCAAGGCCACAAACCGAACCCCATTCGAAGACAACATGGGTTGTAGGGCTGGTCCTTTCTCAAGGCCACAAACCGAACCCCATTCGAAGACAACATGGGTTGTAGGGCTGGTCCTTTCTCAAGGCCACAAACCGAACCCCATTCGAAGACAACATGGGTTGTAGGGCTGGTCCTTTCTCAAGGCCACAAACCGAACCCCATTCGAAGACAACATGGGTTGTAGGGCTGGTCCTTTCTCAAGGCCACAAACCGAACCCCATCCGAAGACTACATGGGTTGTAGGGCTGGTCCTTTCTCAAGGCCACAAACCGAACCCCATGCGAAGGCTTGGGCGCAGTAGGCCGGTTCACACAGGAAACCGCGCTGAACCCCGAGTAACGGGCGTAGTAGGTTCAGGATTAGCCCTGATCTGAACCCCGTGTTGAAGGCTTGGACTGTAGGATTGCACCGAACTCCAAGTACGGTTAGTAGGATCGAACCGAACACCGTGTGAAGACCTGAGATGTAGGACCAAACCGAACCTCAAAAGAAAGGCGTAAAAGCTTACCCTTGTCAAAGCTATACTAAAATTCAAAGGCAATGTCCGTCCTCAGTGGTGGAATATCCACCCCGGAGCGGTTGAACGCTGACGTACCCGCTCTACATCTTCGAGGACAGATAAGGATTTCTATCTTTTAAGAAGTTAAAAGGTAATCTTTGAGATAAACTCTCCCTTCCCAATGTACTTACACTTGGGGACAGGGCATGTTTTAACTTAATTGTCATTTATTCATTACAATTTGTTATCTTAATCCAGTGTGATAAGTACGCTTTAAGCAGCTAGGTAACCACGCAGAACGGATTCGCAAAGCATTGAAAACAATAAAGTGTTTTGTATAACACTAGGTTATTCAGCAATCACACATTCGATGCAAACAGTTGAGGAAAAGTAATAGTGAATCTTATTTTCAAAAATAAGAAAATATGCAGGTTACAAAGTGTTTTAAAGCTGGAGCCGATCCCAGAACACGGCTATGAATGAAAGCATAAAATCAAGAGGCCGGTGCTTGATCCTCCACAGTGGGCACTCCTGCCTTCTCCGTCTTGTCCTCCACCCCAGTTTGGGCACCTTCTTGTGCTTCAGCTCCAGAGGCAGCAGTGGACGTTGTAGGCTCCATACTTTGACCTTCTGGGAGGGGAAGCAGTTCGTACAGAGATGCATGGGGTTCATGGTGCGATCCGTCCTTATGAACTTCTACAAGTCTTCCCCCATGGAACTCGAAGAACGGATCTAATCCGTACAAATTCAGCTTTACTCCAGGGTTACGATAGTAGACTTGACGAAGGGCCAGGCCGAAAGATTCATACGCCACATTTTTGCATATATCCAAGGCTTTGGCAGCCTTGGCCTTTGCAGCAGCTAGTCTTCTTTGAACCTTGGCATAATCCTCTTCTGAAGGCCCAGCACTCGCACCACCCTTTTTGAGTTCATCAATTTGAGCTTGCATCTCCTTCCGAATAGACTCCCACTCCCCAAGGTCCTTCTTGCGACCGTCCTCCATAACTTTGAGATCGTCAGCAAGCTTAGCCGATCTCTTCTTCTCCAGTTGTAATTCTTCTTCAAGGAGGGGTATGGATTTGTTCTTATTCTGGAGGTCGGCAACTTCCCGCTCTAGGGCCTTGTTCGCAAAATGAACTTGGCTTGCCTCTTCAGTTTTCCTCTGGAGCGTTTCTCTAGTTTTCTTCAACTCTGATTCCACCCCCTATGAACTTCAGCTTGCTTGGCCGCCCATTTCTCCTTCACCGCGAGTTCGGCCTCAAGTTTTTCAACCTGATCCATATAGTCAGCTTTCTCGCTCAGGGACTCAAGTAGGCCGGACAGTTCATCAAGTTGCCAACGCCCAGCCTTGCAAGCTCCTCGGACCCCAGCAGCGTCGAGGGAAGGGCGGAGGCAATACCGTGCCTTTGGGAGAGTAGGAGGCATAGACCCTTTAAACCACAAGTAAGGAGAAAGGAAGGAGTCCCGCGGAGGATCGAACGCAGGAGGAGGACCGTTCCCAGAGTCCGGTTCTAAAGCATTCTGAGAAGAAGGGGCAGAGGACTCAGGAACGGGTTTCTTTCCCTTGTCCTTCTTCAATTCAGCTTCTTCGGCCGTCCTCTGACGCTTCTTCACAGGGTCATCAGAGGAGGGCTTCTCTTGATTTGCCTTCTTTACAAGATGCCTCTTCTTCCTCTTTTTCTCTGGGACGGCCTCCTCGTCACCCGCTCCAGTGGCCTCAGCTGCGTTTTGGGTCTCTTCCTCGTCGAAAAGAGGAACCTCATCTCCTACTATAGAGGTCAGAGGAATGAGGGGAGTTTTAGTGGCGTTCCTCTTCGCCTGGATTTCATTTTCTTCAGAAGAGGAGTCATCGTCAGCCATCATGGTCCTTAACGACAACATCTCTGGGCAGGCTTTTTCAATTTGTTCTGCAAAACAAGAAAAGTTGAATAAGCATACAAGAAGAAAAATAACTAGAGCGGAATAACCATACAACACAAGGAGAATAAGAGCGGATGTTACGGAGGTAGGTGTTTTTGATGCCATCCTCGGCCAAGAGAAGACGGCTGGAAAACCCTTTGAGGGTCTTTGAGGCCATCTGCATGGCGCTCAAGACCTCAACAGAATAAGGGGAAAGTTCGCTCTCATCTGTATAATAAGCACGGCTCATAAGGAGAAAATGCTCGTGCGTCCAGCTAAGGGGAAACTTGGTAAACCCCTCTTTATTCCGCCAGAAGACCGGCTTATTTGGTTGAATCCGGACCCGCGTGTAGTAGTGTTTGAAGGAGCGCCCATCCACCTTTGCGGATTCCGTATAAGACTTGAAATTTACAACCCTTGAGTCACTACGGAGAGTAATGAACCCAAGGCCGCCCTTCTTGTTAGCACGGCGGACCACCTAGCAGTAATAAAATAACTTGGTCACAGTGGCAGAAAAATTGAAATGCTCCCCCAGAACTTCCAGAGCCCGGACAAGACTCCAACCGTTGGGATGTAGTTGTGAGGGGGCGCAGTCTAGGAAACGCAGGACGGCCATCTGGAAATCCGTCAGGGGAAAGCGTACTCCCAGCTTTAAGAAAACGAAGTCGTACATGTAGACCGACCTCGCATCAGGGACGCTGTGGCATATTCTTTCAGAGGGATGCGGTGCCATCACATCGTATCAGCCTTTGTACTTCTTATCTGAATATATCTTGCAGCGGAAAGAAACCGTACACTCCTCCTCACTTGCATGGTGCGAAGGGATCTCTAGGAATTCCTCTTCCACCCAGCAATAAGGTTTTTCCCTGTTGAGTTTCTCCCAGTCAAGCCGGTGTGCCACAACATTGACACACCCTTCAACAGAGCGAAGAACCGGTGTTTTTCCACGTCCTGGAAGGTCCATGGTTGTGCAGGCGCGGTGGAACGCGTAGGTGCTGTGATAAAAAGCAACATCGTCAGAGAGATAACCTTCAGCACTTGACCCCTCATCAGAGCGGCTGGTAGCCCTCGAACTAAGGGGAACCTCAGAGCGACGAGGGGAAGAAGACGTTCGTGAGGAGGAAGCTTCGGCTCTCTCTGAGCGATGGCGCCCAGCCACAGGAGGATTCGCTGGAATCCTCCCACCACGGTGGCTAAGGGGGGCACGAGAGCCAAACCTCCCCTTGTTTGAATGACCAGCGTGGCCTGCTCTAGGGCGCATGATGGAAATAGAATGACTAAAATTGCAAGGAGTTGAAGGAGAGGGAGGTTACCTAAAGGAAGAGGATCTTTGAGAAGTTAGAGACGACAAGGAAATTCCAAGGAAATTTGAGCAGAGTTTCACTAAGCTTGAGGACAAGTATGGATTCCAAAATCTGCTAAGAGTTCCTTTTATAGGTAACGAAGAAACACAGTGTTTCATCGAAGGTCACAAGGCTTGCATCAAAATGCAACCCCTTCAAATTGAAACGACTCCGTCGTTTCATCACATACAGGCGTGAAAACAGTAACGTTTCAGTAAACATTTTGGCAAAATGGGCCCCCATTCAGTTTGAATCTAGGCCCAATAAGCCCAATCGACGGTAACACTCTTGGGCAATGATGGCTCTTGCATAAAAAACGCATTTACTGTCCAATCATGTTGTACGCATTTAATGCCTCCCAACCACTTTTCGAATACCAAGGGTTTCGATTTTCAAAGACTCTTGGGATTTCCATTACTTATTTCATGCTGTCTGAATCCGTTGTACGCAACGCGAGAAGGGCGGTCACTCGTTTACTAGAGCGGACGCCACCGAGCTCTCAGAGACTTACCAGAATGTATCACCGGCATCCAGACTTCTCTAAAGAGTTGTGTAGCTCATATGAGCAACTTAACAGTCCCTCATACAAGCTAGGGGATAAATGATCCGGTCTAGATACCGGCCCCCATTCTTGTGACGTCAAAGTGTCCTCATATAAGGAAAACCGGTGTCCTGGTTCAACGTTACCATACCGGATATCCGTTGTCTAGTCGTCCGCCCTCACTCCGTGACAGCATCATTCATTTTCGCCATAACGGTTCTATGTTCATTGTTACAGGACATTTATATAATTGTTGGCTTTTCCCTCACAGCAAGAGAAGAGCCCCTGATAACTTATCAACGAAAACACTGTTTGTAGCAAAATACGTCACATCAATGGCCTCAGAAAGTAAGTGAGCATGTCAGCAGATTATACGGAAAAGGTGATTATCCTCTCCTTTCCCTAGAGGATTGTACTCTGATAATTGACCTACCCTCCTGACACATTCGGAAAGTCGAGCCACTTTGATTGACACAATATACACGCAATCGGGGCTAAGGGACCCACCTGTATCCAACGACTCATTCTTTGACGTGCAACTATAAGTAGCATATTTCAATACAAATGCATGGTATCGTTGTCCTAACTTAAATTCTACTATTACTTCGCTTGAGTATTCATTGAGTTCATACACTCTTCTGACTTGAGCGTCGGAGAATCTTTGCAGGTGACACCACCTTTCGCCCCCCTGCAACGCGAATCGTTGGTGTGAAGGATCTCCAGGACAACAAGACCGGCCTCTCCTACTGAGAGATCGGATTGATACATCGGATATACACTGTTCCGGTGTGCAAACCCTAAAAACACCTGCATTCTTGTGGCTGGTCCCACACCGGATCCTAGACCCCGGTCCAGACCAGTTCAGTTCTCTTGGCACTCTGGTGGTGTGATAACTTTATGAATGAGGTAATTTTTCTATCCACTAGGTAGTTCATTGGTTACTATAATGATGTGTTTGGCTATGCAAACTTAGTACAATGAGTTATTATGCAGTATATTATGTAGTTGTATATTGTTAAAATGAGTTGATAAATTATGAACGGATTGAAAGTTTATGGAATGGTGAGGTTTGATAAGAAAAGATTTCATAGCGGTTTGAGTTATGATAATGATGTTGGTGTAATCAAATGAAAATAACTTGGATTAATCCAGCGTAAAAAAGTTAAAATAAATCTAGCAAGGTTAACAGGGTGTTAGAAGTTTTTATGGTGCGCAATGGCATCTATGCTTAATTATGTTAATTAAATGATGTCTGAAGAGTTAAAAAAATTGATGGGATAAACAATAAATAATATGAGTCGACAATGTTTTAATAAGGTTACTCCTTTTAAGTAGGGGTGATTCTCCTATGTTCCTTTTTGAGACAGAGTAGGTAAATGTTATTTGAGTGCTTCACGTTATGTGTTAAGAGAGTAACTGACAGGCCCTAAGAGGAATCACAAATGAATCAATAAACGGAGGTGACGAAATACTTTGAGTAAGTTTAACATTGGTAATCATATTGTAACATATTAACAGTGATTGCTGAGGCGATCAATGATGTGGTTGAATTGGTGCTGTGAATGGTTAGAGAAATGTAGTATATAGAGTGATGGTCAAGTGAGAAAATACGTTTATGAGACTATGGTATGGTCAATAAGGAGAAGAGTGAATATTAGGTGACGATTAGAGTAATTAAAGGTTGGATCAAGTTAGACAAACAATGAGAATGGTGAGAATTAATGTATGATTGTTCTGAGTTCTACTCAACATTGACTTTAGAATAGAATAACAGTGGTTGTCATATGTATGAGATGTGTTAATATGTAATTGTGTGAAAAATAGGGTGATGATTGGTGAGACTATGATTGATGAAGCGTTATATTACATTTTAGGCAAAAACAAATTAAATTAACAACTAAATAGGTGAAATAGAGATCTGGTGGGAGTTAGAATCCCCGGAAGGGGACTAATAGGTCCTCGAATGTCATTTAGAGCATGCGTGCATAGTTATTGATTGAATTGGAAGACATTTGAATGGTTTGGTGCATTGTATTGGTGAAGTTTTGGTCATAATGCAACTTGTTAGTTCTTTGAAGTTTATGTCCGAAAATGTTTGTTTTGCGAAAAAAATTTCTCCAACATTTATTATACATGAAATAAACTTTAGAATTGACAAGGAGACATTACAGGATATCAAAAAGTTAAAATTTTAAAATATAATTTTACACAATTTTAGAGAAATATCCAAAAATTAAAATTTTAAAAGATTATCACAAAATTACACACATAAAATCACAATTTTAGAAGAATATAAAAAAATTTACAAATTTAGAAGAATATCAAAAAAATTTCAATTTTACACCCACACAATTCTAGAAGAATATCCAAAAATTACAATTTTAAAAGAATATCACAAAATTACATACACAAAATTACAATTTTAGAAGAATATTTAATATCATATTAAATTCTGAAAAAGTAATCTATTCTTTTCAAAATAATTTTTTTAGAAAAAAGTAAAATCATATTGACCATATATTATTTTCAATTTCAATATTAAATTCCTAACAAGTACTCTATTCTTTTCAAAATAATTGTTATGTTTCAATTTTTTTTTACTCCCCTAAATTAATAAATATTAAGAGCGTATTGCTGTATTTACAAAGACGAGAGAGAAGAATATAATAGTAGAAAAGCATTCCAATAACTAAGATCTTATTTGAAGGAGTTTTTAGTTTTTAGTTTTCTAAAATAAAAAATAATTTTAAAATTAAAATAAAACCAAATTTTATGATTTTAAAATGTAGTGTTTAAACTATTTAAAAATATATTTTAAAAAATTAAAACTATTTCATTTAAAATTTATTTTTAAAAGTAAGAAAAAATGTGAAACTCACAAATACTCCTAATGTAGCCTAACTTAATTATAATAAGTTTCTTAAATTTTGTGTGTAATGCAAACATTAGGCGCTAACGGTTTTGAAAAGAGGGGGAGTAGTTTAAAATGTATATTAATATTATCTTAAATTTTTAAAAGATAAATACTTTTAGAAACAAATAAAAAAATCTTCAAAATTGATTTTACAAACAGAGAGAATAATTTGTAAAGTGAGATACCTAAACACGTAAACATTCATTTTGATAGTAAACTGTTTGGGTATACGTTTACATATTAAATTATTTTGAAAAGATGGGAGTGGAGTAAAAATTAAACACAGATATTTTTAGAAGAAAACACAGATAGAAAACCGAGAGAATAATTTTTAGAGGTAACTTTATTCTTAAATATAAGATTTTTTATTTAAAATTAGTTAATTTAGTTCAAGTAGTGTATATTTTATCTTAAGTAAGATTTTAAGTTTGAATATTGTAAATAGAAATTTTTTTATTGAATTAACTCTATGTAGATGTTTATACTCGAACAAATTTGTGTTTGAAGTAAAATTCATACACGTGGTAAAAAAAAAACCACTAAAATGATGATTTTTTTCAAAATACATACAATAATTAGATCATAAAAACAAAATCATTCATAAAAGGAAATTTCTCATTTTAATTATTTAAGGTTTCCCATCAAGTGATCCATTCATTTATATTGACTAATCCAAAGTCATGAATCACTAGTCCACCTGGTGGGATTATCTTTTTGATGAAATTTTCTATAGACTTAAAATCTAAAACCTAAAATCTTGTTTAAACAGAAACAAATCACCTGTCACTTAGACTAACCCACATTACTATACTTTTAATTATTTTAAAATTAACCTTTCTTAATACTTAAAATCAACATTAACAAAAACTTAATTAAATTTAGTCATAAAACTTATTAAAAACATTATGCATTTTATTAAATAATACAATTATTTGATTCAAATCTACAATAATCAATATTTATCATGTAATAATTTTTATTATATATAATAAAATTAACCACGCAATGCATTAAATGATATAACTATTTGATTCAAATCTATAATATTCAATATTAATCATGTAATAATTTAACATAAGATTCTAAACATTATCAAATATCAATATATCGAGAATATACCATATATTCTTATTTCAAATATATATTATACACATTTAACTATTTCTTATTTTAAATTTTTAATTAAAATTTTTAAATTTTGAACTTTAAATATAATATATAAAAAATTAGAATTAAAAATTAAAATTTCTAACTTTAATATTGAACTGGTCCATACCAGGGTAGGGAATCCAGTATAGGAACCAACCCTTTGATTATGTTGTAAGTGCAACTTGTCTTACACCGGTCCAATGAGGATCTGGTATTATACTCTAGTGGGAAAATAAAAGTCTTAGAGTGATTATCACCAGTTCTACGTGTTGTGGGGCGAAGGAAAATGTCACATACAAAGACACTTTGATGTTCAGAGAATCAATATTAGTGCTCAAGCGTAAGTGCATAAATTCTACCTTTTCCTATGGATTCATGGGTATTTATATCAGATAGTAGTGGAAGGGTCGTTTTGGCCTAGGGACATTTCGTACGATGTGCTAGTACGATCATGATCTTTGCAGAAAAGTTGATACATGACGCGGGCACCCCCTAATAGTTGTACCTTATTATATGTCGTTGGTTGCTTTCTAGCTTGTTGTTACATAAGTTAACTCTTAACCACCAATATCGAGAGAGTAACTCGTACTGGTATTGGATCATCGGTCTCATACGCGATGCCGGAATCCAGTGTTAAGTCATAACTTTATGTGAGATGTCGGTCATGCATGATGGCTCTAGGTGTAAATTACCATATTACTCATAAGCCGGTATGGAGACCATATCAAATATAATAAATAAAAATTTCAAAATTAATTTTAAATTAAATTTCTAACTATTAATATTTTAAAATTTTAATATAATAGACTTAATATTTTTATAACTATATTTATAAATTGATATATATATATATATATAAGATTAACTGAATTATCATTCTTAGTTACTCTAATTTTAATTTCCAAAATTTTAATCCAACATATAAATATATAAATATTTCAAAATTCATTATAATTTAAAATTTCTAACTTTTAATATGATAAATACAAATTTTAAAATTCAATGTAAATTAAATTTATAACTATTCAAATTTTAAAATCATTTTTTTATTAAAAACTCTAATTAAATTTAAAATTAAAGAATATATTTTCTAAAAATTAAATATAAAAAAATTAAATAAACCCGTGTAATACACGGGCATAATTCCTAGGAATTAATAAGTTCTTATGATAAGTTGGATTTAATGCGTTTATATTCAATAAGTTAAAGATACATATATGTGTATATATATTCAAATGACACACATGGCCATGTGTTTACATCACGTACGTACCCAATAGCCAGCACTCTACCTTGATTCTCCTCACCATCCTTTCAAATTTGAAGTGCCAAGTGCTGCATGCTATATGTATGTGATGTGTATGATATATTAGAGAATAGAGATCATATATACACACAGAATACAAGTAGTAGTAACAATAATTGGTGTATGAATGAGAATGATGATGAGAAAAAGTTACAGGAGTTGGCCCTCAGTGAGTTTCCGGACATCATCAGATGTGTTCAACTTCCAAAGGAGGAGTGGTAGACACAGAGATGATGAGGATGACGATGACGATAACGAAAACGAAGAGGACCTCAAATGGGCTGCAATCGAGCGCTTACCAACCGTTGATCGAATGAGAAATGGGATGCTAAGGGTAGCCCATGATAATGGATCAAACCCTGTCCCTGTCCAATATTACCACCTTAATTTCACCAATCTTCCTTTGCAACACAAGAAGCTCTTACTTGACACTCTTCTCAACATTGTCGAACATGATAATGACAGATTCCTCCGTAGACTCAGAGACAGACTTGACAGGTTTATTCTTATCATCATCATCATCTTTATTATTATCAGGCAAAAACCATTTGTTTATTTTTAAGGTTTTATTTTATTTTTTATTATCAAATTGGTTATTTTTTGTTCTCTGAATATCTCATGTTTATCTCTGTTACTGAGATTTGTTAAGCAATTTAATGGAAGAACATAAGGCAAACCTGAGATATGTTTATAAACATGAGACTTATGATCAATCTAGTTTTGCCTGCCTGTTTGTAATTTAGGTCTCTTAATTTTTCATTGAGCAAATTAAGTTTCTTAACTTTTTAAGTTATGCAATTCTAATCCTCATCGTGATGGTTTTACTCTAACTAAAACCTTCAAATTAATATTTTATCTTAATATTTGGTGAATTTTCAAAGAATCATAATATAAAATAATTCTTAAAGTTTACAAATAAGAAATTTTGTAAAAATTTAATGTATTCAAGAATTTTATAAGAAGTGAGATTAGAGTTTGAAGAGGTAAAATCTGATTTTATTTTGTTTAATTTGGGTCAAAAATAATTTTTTGGTTGATGAGTTTTAACTATAAGAATTTAATCAATTTAACTTGGAAAAGAAAATGTGTATAAAATGAGAATATGATAAAAAAATTTGAAGAGGTGACCAAATTATAAATTTAATTTACCCAATTAAAAACTTTGAGGATCCAAATTTTACCTAGATTTAAACTAGAAAGACAAAAATTGCAATTAAGGGAAAAAACCAACATGAAACTAGCCTAGTTAAATATGTTTTTTATTCTTAAACCAATGAAAAAATAATTATATACAAAACAAAATTTTATACATTGAAATTAATTTTTAATATGTTAAAATTTGTCTAACACAACTACTAATTTAACAAAAATATATATCATATGTCTCCTAATTAGTTTGTCCAACTTATTTTATTATACAACTTAAAATAAAGTTTATTTTCTTCTCTTTCAATGTTTTTAAGGGCCAATTTTAATATATTAAATAATATAAAGACCAAAATCAATGAAAAATTAACCGAGGATCAAATCTAAAAATAGATAAAAACATAAAAGAAGCATATTTAATCTTAAAAATAGTGAATCAATATGATTAAAAAGTAATAATAGACCAAATCAAATTAATCCCAGCTAAAGTATGGAAATACTAAGTTTATCTTACTACTATTAAGTGCAAATGCACTATACGTATACTAAGGAAACTGACTTTTTTTTTAATATAAAATTGACACCTTTTTATTAGAAGATCATCTGTTCAATCTATAATTGGAGTAATAATGACTATACTTCATTTTATTACACTGATAGAGAATATTTAAACCCTAAATTTATCTGACGTAACATTCTGATCAAACTTTAAGAGAGATACTTGTTGCTGTTGTTATTATATGGATTGCACATATATAGGATACTGACAAATATCTTTAAAGCACTTAGCTAGAAGAGTATTAAAACTTAAATCTACTGATGCTTATCTAACATTCAGTATGATTTTGTACAAAATAGAATTGAAAATATATTATTGAAAATTGAATTAATCATGTTTGGTAAAACTAATAAATAATTAGCTTTGAAAACTGAAATGAAAACGGTTGATTCTATTGAAAATGTTTTGTGAAATTAACTATTAAAGTATAATAACTCATAATTTTTTATTTACACATGATTTATAGTTTTTTAAAATATTTTATTTATCTCAAACTATTTATCACTTTAAAAATTATGCATTGTTACCTTAATTTATATAATTTTTAAATTTATATTGTAACTAACTATATTTTGATATATTATAATAAAGTTATTTATTTTATGGAATGCGTAGTAAAGAATTCAATATCTCTTATTGTTAAATTTAATTAAATGAACATTTATTCAAAAAAATTATAATAAATGAAATTTTATACCAAAGTCAAAACGTTTTACTTTTTTGTTTGTAATTTTAAATTTTATCCATGATAAAAAAATGTTTTTTTCAGAAATATAACATTAAACAAATTATAGGATAGGTTTTAATTTTTAACTAATATAAAAAGGTAGAAATAAGAATTATTACGAATATTAAAGAATAATAAAGTAAAAGAAGTATTAGTTAAAGTCTTAGTGTTTAAAAAATGTTATAAACCAACTAAAAATACTATTTACCTAAATACATCTTTTGATAAAAATAACATTTCAGGTCGTGAAATAAATTTTTAAATAACTGACATGTCTAGCTTTTTTTATTTAAAATTAAATTAATAAAGTTCACATATAATACTCAATATAAGTTTAATATAATTTTTAATAAAAAATATCGTTTTAATTTTATATTTTATAAAAAGTTACACGAGTTATACAAATTTTAAATAAAAATTTTACACATTTGATTTTTTTTTTATCATGCGTAAATCTAGGCAAGTTAAATAAACTCTTAAGAGTAAAACCGTTACAACTAAGAAAAGCTTTACCAATACATTTTTAATAAAAATTTTGTTGTAAAAAAACAAATTGACTCTCTTTGATAAAAAAGATCAATAATTTTTTATTGCTACTTAAAAACTAAAAAAGTTATTGATTTTGAGAGAGTGTATAATACAGGGTGGGGATTGAAATTCCGAAAATTGAAATCCGATATGAGAACTTATCAGTGGAGGGAGATGTGTACGTTGGAAGTAGAGCGCTTCCCACCATACTTAACACTACTCTCAACATTTTTGAGGTACATTTTTTATTCCTTTTTCTAAAATCTTAACATGAACATTTTCTCTTTTCCTGGTAAATGCACATCAACTTTTATTATATGCTTTTCATTAACTGTTTTTTGAGAGTGTCCATGTTATTTCAGATAACTGTTACTAATTCCTTTATTGTGTGCTCCACAGAGTATTATGGGATTGTTTCACCTTATACCTTCCAAGAAGAGAAATATTCATATTCTTAAAGGTGTTAATGGAATGATAAAACCATCAAGGTAACTAGTAAAATATCTCAGGAGATTATTATAATACAACATAAACTTAACAGTTTCAAACATAAATGAATTTTGCTTGTCTTTTAATGTTATCCAATAATACTAACCTTATTATATGTAACATGGCAATTCTTAGGATGACCTTACTCCTAGGTCCTCCAGGAGCAGGGAAAACAACATTACTTCTAGCACTTGCAGGGAACCTTCATAGCGATTTAAAGGTTATTTCACAACCCTTTTTCATAATTTTCTTTGCTTTGGTTGCATCAGTTAATTAGTGGAATAAGGATATTGTTTAAGGAATCCAAAGTAAAAAGGTTTTATAGAGAATTATGATGACGAAATCAGATGGGTGTGCATTAGTGATGATTTTAAATAAAAACTTTTTACTCTTAATTCCTTAACAAGTGCTTAAGGGACCGGTTAACATTTCTCATACTTAAATAATGTCTATTTAGTTTCTATATCTCATGTGTAATTCTCTGTGGCAAAATTTCTGCTATGAGCAGGTTTCTGGGAGAATAACGTATTGTGGTCATGCACTAAATGAATTTGTTGCCAGAAAAACATGCGCTTATATTAGTCAACATGACCTTCACTATGGACAAATGACAGTGAGGGAGACATTAGATTTTTCAGGACGGTGTCTAGGTGTAGGCACTAAGTATGAAATGTTGGAAGAACTTTCAAGAAGGGAGAGACATGCAGGAATTAAGCCAGATCCTGAGATTGATGCATTTATGAAGGCTACAGCCATATCTGGCCAAAAAACTAGTTTGGCAACAGATTATATTCTCAAGGTTTGTAACGACATGGCCTACCACTGTGTTAGAAAATAGAATTGCTTTCTTGTATACTAGCATTTATCTATCTCTAAAGTTCTATATATGTACTTTTTATTCACGTTGACTTGTATTCTTATAGATACTTGGATTGGATATTTGTGCTGACATTGTGGTTGGTGATAACATGATGAGGGGTATCTCTGGTGGACAAAAGAAACGAGTCACAACAGGTTAATTAATTGCTTCTCATCTTCATGCTTAATCAAGTCACTAACACATCTTTATTTATATTTGTCTATTAATTTATTCCATACTAAATGCTTTAATTGTGTATGGTGGTTTAATTTAGTTGATTGAGTAAAGTATGTAAGGTGTTATAAATATGTGTTCGATTCTTATTGAAATAATAATAAAAAAAAATACTTCTTGTAGGGGAGATGCTAGTAGGACCAGCGAAGGCACTTTTTATGGATGAAATATCAACAGGATTGGACAGTTCTACCACTTTTCAAATATGTAACTTCATGAGACAAATGGTTCATATAATGGATGAAACCATGGTGATTTCTCTTCTACAACCAGCACCAGAGACATTTGAACTATTTGATGACATCATCCTACTTTCAGAAGGTCAAATTGTGTACCAAGGACCGCGTGAGAACGTGCTAGAGTTCTTTGAAAACATGGGTTTCAAATGTCCTGCAAGAAAGGGAGTTGCTGACTTTCTACAAGAAGTAACATCCAAGAAAGATCAGCAACAATATTGGTTCAGAAGAGATGAACCTTACAGATATGTTTCAGTTTCTGAATTTGCAGAATCCTTCCATTTGTTTCACATAGGAGAGCAACTTGCAAAAGAGTTTGAAGTTCCTTATGATAAGAGCAGAACACATAGAGCAGCCTTAGTGAAACAAGAGTATGGTATATCAAACTGGGAGCTACTGAAGGCATGTTTCTCAAGAGAGTGGTTACTTATGAAGCGTGACTTGTTTGTTTACATATTCAGGATAGTGCAAACAGCAGTGTTAGCTATTTTAGTCCTCACTGTATTCCTTAGAACTGGAATGCCAGTGGGTACTGTAAAAGATGGACAAAAATTCTATGGAGCACTATTTTTTTCTCTAATGACTTTAACGTTTAATGGGTCATCAGAACGAGCCATGATTGTTTCAAGGCTTCCTGTGTTTTACAAACAAAGGGATTTCAAATTCTTCCCTGCATGGGCTTTTGGATTACCCATATCAATTCTCAGGATCCCCATCTCCCTTGTGGAATCAGCAATATGGATTGTTCTTACATACTTTACAATTGGATTTGCTCCCTCACCTGGCAGGTAATATTGTTTAGTTTTTTTTTTTTTAAAAGAGTTTGTTTAGCATATGTAACATACACATGATACAAAATTAAAAGTAGAAATGTTTTGTTTAAAATTAATATAAAATATAGTCTCTTTTGATTTCTAAACAAGATTAACACAATTTTCAATAAAAGCTTATTACTTTTAGTTCTTATCTCGTGTAAGGTTGGATAACCCTTTGTAAATATAGTGCCTAATTTTTACTTGCTCAACTTTCCTATAAAAGAAGCTTAAATTACTTTTCAAATTGTCTTACTTTTTTGGCTTTTAATCATGAATTCACACTTACCCTTGTGTTTCATTTCATCAGATTTTTCGGACAGTTCTTGGTATATTTTGGCATTCATCAGATGTCTATCTCTCTATACCGCCTCATTGGTGCAGTTGGTAGAACACAAGTTATTGCTGGTATTGTGAATGGCTTGATTTATCAAGTGATATTTGCACTAGGAGGGTTTATTGTCGATAAAAGTGAGACATCAAGCTATTGTAGTTTAAGGAAACATTAGCTTTTTAATATTAAAAATAATATCTGAACTATTTTTATTGTGATATGCATTGGCCTTAACAAATACTTATTTTGGTAATTTTTGCTATTTGTGCCTACAGATAATATTCAGCCATGGTTGATATGGGCCTATTACATATCACCTTTGATGTATGGCCAGAATGCCATAGTAATAAATGAATTTTTAGATGAAAGATGGAATCAAGTAAGGAATCATTATTCTCATTCTTTTTCAGTGCTTATGTTACATACATGTAAATGAAAACACAAGTTTGCATTAAACCTAAATTACTCTAAAAAATTAAGCATCTTCAAATATTATACATTTTGCAGCCAAATACAGATCCAAATGTTAATGCACCTACAGTTGGAAAAGTACTTCTCAAATCAAGAGGCTTTTACACAGAAGGTTATTGGTATTGGATATGCATTGGGGTCTTATTTGGGTTTATTCTTCTTTTCAACCTTCTCTTCATAGTTGCATTGACTTATTTGAATCGTAAGTTTTTTCTTTTAAATTTTATAAGTCTATTATTAAGTGGAATTTGCAGCACCAATAAACCTTTATCAAATAAAAAATTCAGCATATGGTGAATCAAAAGCTCTAATCATGGATGAAGATGACAAGAAAAGTGAAAAGTCAACTTCTAGACAGCTTATGAATGAAGGTGATATTCTTGCTGATTTCAAGAATATTTCATTGTTATTGATAGAAATCCAAGGTTTAACTAACCAATAATATTAGTTTATTAATTAGGAAAAATTTTCAAGTAATTTCTACTCTGTCAATTTTAGTTTTTGGAGTACATGTATTCAGTGTTGCAACTATTTAAGAGAAGTTTAGTTGTACATGACTTTCATGCAAATTAAATTATTTAATCAGGCAATTTTTCTTATACTAAACATTTTTTTGTGAATTTGAGGTCCAGATATAGACATGGCTGTGAGAAATTCATCAGAAATTGCTAGTTCCTCTGTTCAAGAACAAAGAACAGGAATTGTCCTGCCATTTCAAGCTCTTTCACTTGTATTCAATCATGTGAACTACTATGTTGATATGCCTGTTGTAAGTCATTCAATTCTAAATAATAATTTCTTTTGTGATTAAGAAATATCTCTTCCTTGTTGATGTCCATATCATCTTGGTTGTTATATCATTCTCATTATTTTCTTTTCTTCATATTTTTCAAAATGTAGTAGTCTTAAGTTTCATATTGAATTTACTAAGATACTTAGAATGCATTTAGTTACAGAAAATTATTCTAATTTTTTAGGAAAAGTTTTCTGTCACACCCCGATTTCCATAACCGGATCCGATGTAATTAAGATAATTAATTAAATAAAAATATAAATAAATTTTTCGCGTTTTAAAAGAGGTTTAACACTTCAACAATTACATCAGAACCCAAACCATAGAAAATGAAGACTGAGAGTCTTAAAGTTTTTAATAAACTGGATCGGTAATAAGTAGCCCAAAGGTATACGATATAACAGAGTTACAGCGGAAGAGATTCGTATACCGGGCATACGCTTTGTCTCATATATGAAGATAAAAGAGAGGACCCTAAAATTTTGAAGGAAGTGAAGAAATTCAAAAATCTGACCATTCGCTCAAGAGAGGTATGACTCGCTTAAGCGAAATGAGCAAGACTCGCCTAGGCGAATCCTCCAGCACCATCAGACCCATCAATTCGCTTGAGCGGGCCATAACCGCTCGAGCGAAAACAAACCAGTACCCAACACGCACCCCATTCGCTTGAGCGAGGTACCCTCGCTTGGGCTGATTTGGCCCAATAACCAATTGTTAAGCATTTCGCTCGAGCAAGTCACCATTGCCTAAGCGAAGGACGTCCAGAACCATTTTTGTGTTGCTCGCTTGAGCAAGTTTCCACTCGCCTGAGCGAGATCATCACAGAACAGATTCCCTTGACCCTCACTTGAGCGAAGCCAAGCTCGCTTGAGCGAAAAACGGCCAGAGACCACTCCACTGATGCACGCAGGGCTCGCTTGGGCTAAAATCATCTCGCCTATCATCTCGCCTAGGCGAGATTATCAGCTTTTGCCCAATAATCTATGTTCTCCAAATTTCATGATGGAATAATTAGCCCTAGACATCAATTTGGTCTAAACCATCATTTTAAACAATTTTCGATAACCATTTAGAACTTGCTCCACCCAGTCCCATCTATCAATTTGATCCTAGATCATCACATACAAGATTATCATTTTATGTACATTTTAACTCAACATACCATACTAATTTGGCATATAGGCCTACTTGGCCACCACCACACATACACATAAGTTCTAAATGAGCATTATGACCTATTGACATTCACTAATGGGTTTATTATTGATACGTGGGAATATGGCGTACCCACTTCCCGAATTCAATCATACATGATAAGTTTGTCATCATTACTTCATTTTTATCATCAATCAACTTAATTTTCAAAATACTCATTCAATACAAGGATATCATATAAGAGTTTCAAAATACCCATAAGGTCTCACAAGTCAACTCAATAGTCTTGTCAACCAAAACATGTAAGCGCTTTACAACACACATAAACATCAAAATTTACATATATTGTCGGCCACGGCCCTAGGCTCCTACTTCCATATTTACCTTCCTTCAAAATGCTCCACCTCCCAAGAGGCTTAGGTTTCCAAAAAAACCTACATTAGCCTTTGAAAAATGACAACTAGGAGATGAGTAACATAAACTAAATGAATTTATCCATACATTATGATAATATGTACATACATACTCACATAGCATATATCACAAATACTACATGCTTCAACATATCAATAACATCATTATTAATCATTACAACCACTACTTAAGTCAGTTCACCACACCAACAACACCCTTCAAATCTTCATTCTCTCATAAATCAACAAACTCGTCATATCACCGGCTATATGCAAATTCTCTTATGGCTAATGCACATGCACGAATAAGTTAATGAATAGTGCGGCCCCAACTGTGGGAATACGATATCATAAAATATATGGGTTAAGCATAGGTGTGCTACTATACCCCTACTGTAGTAATAAATATGTACACATATATCTTAACTTTTGCATGCATAATCACAACCTTTTACTGGTACCAAACCGCTATTGCCCCCTTGTAGCACTAGTCACCCCGTGACTTGCGGATTCAACAACGTGGCCTCAATTGCCACAAGTGCTACAGGCTCCTCCCGAACACACATCGAGAGAGTCGTTTCCCATTGGAAACCATGAGGATACTTGTTCACCATATAGCCACCCATCCACCGAGCCCGCCACGTAGGGTGCCTCGTCACCAAACTACGGACAGCTTTGTGATTCTAACGAATCACTAGGGAACTGTTAGGGAATCTATCAGGGTCAGGCATCGAAAACATAAAGGATTCCCAAAAAGGATTGCAAAAAAACAAATATCTCAAGGCATTATTCAAAATTAAAAAAAATTGATTTAGGGTTTACCTTTTGTAGACGTAAAGCGAGTTCCTCGATTGAAGCAATTGTAGCTTCGCCCTTAGGAGTCCATACAAGCACTCCCACCAGAAAATCAAAGTTTTGAATGCTAGTATGGAAATTTGAAAGTAATCTAATTTTTGAGCAGTAGCCTATGAGCATCTCATGCTCTATATATAGGCTTAGGTCTTAACCTGAGCTCTCATTAAACATTGGGCTCCTGACTCATTCTAAATGAGTTAGGCCCAATAGTTTTATTTTTAGTCCAACTAAAATAAAACTATCCTCTGGTGGGCTTATTCTATGTGCATGACCCTATAGGTAAAATATTTGGTTATATTAATAATAAACTATTTTATTATTAATATAAAATAAGAGCGACATCTAGCAATACATCACTATGTCCGAATATTATTTATTATCGGCATGACCTATAAGTGATAATTATTTTATATATTTATTCCTTTTGTCACGATATCTAATTGGCCCAAGGCATGGTCGTCATCATCCTTGTATGGCCCAATTCATTTTACTTGATACCAGAGTAGACTTTACAGAATAAATATCTAATATTTATTCGTCCTAGCATGGTCATGCATTTCGTTAGTCTCACTCCATCAAGTGGCCCATAGATATCACTCCTGTCACATAGGAGAGACAAATCTCATCTACATCACTCACATCCCTCTGCATAATTTTTCCATTGCCTAATCACAATCTTTATGGTCATCTTATTACAGATAACGTTTGATTGTATTAAAACAACAAACTCCTTATGTAGGAATCGTAGTGACTTCAGACCGAAGGACTATATACCATTATCACATTGAGAACCGTTTATGACACTCATGTAACAATCCATGCAATGTTCTTATGGTGGGTCTGTCCGGTACAACATTACTCTTAATGTGTACCTGTGTAAAGACTTGATATCATATATCCATGATTTGTGAGATCAAATCATCAGTACATTCACACACTAATCTTAATGTATTTATATGTCCCAATGTAAATACTTGATTATGGATGATTTAGGAATAATTCTCATATGACCTATTATTCCAGGATAAATAGTTTTAAAATAATCTTAAAACTTAAAATACTAATTTTATTGATAATAAAATTGATACATTAATAGCCGTAGTGCATACACCAACAGGAACAACATAATTTACCTATGCACTGGATCGCCCTCCCACTGGGCCCGCCTAGTGGAACTACTAACATTCCACTTAGACAGCTTATGATATACCATAGATGCAAATGCCAATCAATGTATTTCTCACACTATGCATCCTAAGAACCACTCCACGTCCAACACTACCATAATTTACTTAGTGGTTTTCAACATCCATAACAATCGCCATCATCACACATCACCAAATTTCATTCATATCAATTGTTAGTGGAAATCATGGTTTATCAATTTCTTCCACGCACATATCGTGGATGTATATACATCATATACATTCAAATCACAATTATGGCATTTCAGCAAACAATCACAAACCATAAATCATTCCACGTAGAGGCTTTATTTCACACATTCACAATACCACCTCAATCTTCCCAAATGCATTCAATTCATACATCACATTCGATCTTTCATCCAAACAACACAAGGATCACACTCATACTAAAACATACATAAATCAACAATGAATGAAGTTATGCATTTAGAGAATGTTACCCCCTACCTTAGGAGAAGTAGTAGTCGACGCGGTCTGAAGGTCCCGCTTCGCTGATAGGATCGTTTCCTACATTACATAACATGTCACACATAATTACTTTCTATCTCAACCACCAAGATTTAAATACTTTTAGTTTAACTACATAGTGTTCATGCTACTTACACTTTAATATCACTTTTATTTCATTATTCTACCATAACCACCATAGTCTAGGTGCTCATATTTTTATTATACATTTTGGGACTTATGATCATCAAAGGGTTCACACATGCATGACTATTTCCCATCATTATTCTTATTTTTCATCATTAATATCACCCAAACATCATGGGTAAACCTCTATCTACTCATATTTCTATTTTCCCAAATTCTAGAGGCTAGGGTTTCACCAAAACCTTACAACCATCATCAATACCTATAATTTTCATCTCATACATGCCCATTTTTGTGTACCATTATGCACACACACAATACCACACAAAAATTTCACACCCCACCTTAGGGCTTATCTAGAATGGCTTCTAAACCATACCTCTTTCATGTAACACTTCCAAAATCCATAACCTAAGGCTTAAAGCTCTTAAAAAAGAAGGAGAAAGCTTACCTCAACCCAAAGAGCAAGAATCCCAAAGAGAGTGAGAAAGGGAGAGGAGAGGATTCCAAGCACCACAAACTCCTCCTTGCTTGAAGGAGAAAACGAAAATGGGAGATGAAGGGGCATACACTTACAATGGGTTTTGAGAGAAAGAGAAGAGGAAGAAAAAGTAGAAAAAGTAGAAAAAGAAGAAGTTAAAGAAATCAGAAGAGAGTGTTTTGAGAGGGAGAGTGAACATGAGAGTTAGAGAGAAATGTGAGGTTTTTGTTTTATATTATGGCCCCTCATTAAAATTTTCTCATTTTACAACAAACAGATCCCCATTCGGGCCTAATACTTTATTTGAAAATTATTCTGAATACATATTCAGATTCCCGATATCATCATCTATCACTCTGACCAACAGTGTCTCAATTGGAGATACCCATATTTTAATTAGGTCATAATTTCAGCTTTTAAAGTTATAATAAATCATCGAAGGTCATACAAATTGTCAATTTAATTATTTCCAACCTTTCAGGGTATAAGTTAATTTATGCCAAATTATTCTTTATTTATTCCTCTCAATTAAATATTTTTATCAATTTTCGGGATGTTACATTTTCTGTTTATTTTTCAAAATTTTTATTTCCTAGAATAGTTAGAAAAATAATTGAATTTTTTTTTCACTTTTTAATTTTTTAATAACTTCTTTAAAAACTTCTCTATTTTTTTTAATAGAAAACTCGGTTTTCAGTTTTCTATAAGTTTTCTTTAAATATTTTGTAAACAAACAACCAACTTTTTCAAGAATAGTTTTTCATTTTTCTTAGAAAACTTGCAAACTAAACACGACCTTAACTTTCTTCATACATTGTATAATATAACATGCTTGTTTCACTTGGGTTCATGTAAAGATGTTATTGTCCAATTCAATGCCTTAGTGTGTAGTTTAGCCAATGAGACCATGTAATAGTCAATATTGATCTTATATCCGATTGAGGCATTTCCTAACTCAATTTGACCAACGGATTAAAAATTTACTTTTAATCAACCCAAATTGAGTAACCAAACATGCACTTAACACGGTTATCAAAATGATTGAAGTTTTCACTATTGAGTGTCAAACTTCAAGGCAGCCTTCAGTGAAACTGATTGGAAACTGTTTATACTTCACGGTAAGGCTTTCTGTTTTGTTTTATTACATTAGGAAATGAAGAATCAAGGAATCAGTGAAGATCGACTTCAACTACTACATGATGTGAGTGGTGCTTTCAGACCAGGAGTATTAACAGCACTTATGGGTGTTAGTGGTGCTGGGAAGACAACCCTTATGGATGTCCTGGCTGGAAGAAAAACCGGTGGCTATATTGAAGGAAGTATTAGCATCTCTGGTTATCCAAAGAACCAAACAACATTTGCTCGTGTTAGTGGTTATTGTGAACAGAATGACATTCATTCTCCATATGTTACTGTATATGAATCACTACTATTTTCAGCATGGCTTCGCCTTCCTTCGGATGTAAACACACAAACAAGAAAGGTGTTTTAGAGCTGTCTTGTTCATCATATCCAGTTAAAAATTAACCATGTTTTTAATGTAACCATTTTTCGATATAATTTTAAAGTGGTTCTGCTTCTGTTATGTGATTGCAGATGTTTGTTGAGGAAGTTATGGGGTTAGTTGAGCTTAAACCAAGTAGAGATGCACTTGTGGGCCTTCCAGGCTTAAATGGTCTATCAACAGAACAAAGGAAAAGACTTACAATTGCTGTAGAATTGGTTGCCAACCCTTCTATTATTTTCATGGATGAACCAACATCTGGCCTTGATGCTAGAGCTGCTGCTATTGTTATGCGAACTGTGAGAAACACTGTTGACACTGGCAGAACCGTCGTGTGCACAATTCACCAACCAAGCATACACATTTTCGAAGCTTTTGATGAGGCAAGTTTGAAATATGAAATAAGTAAAATTTGTTTGTGTAATCTGTAATGTGCTATTTCTTCAGTAAATTGTTGCTTTATATTGAATACTACTATATGTTTAAAAAAAATTCTTTGATTTTGCAGCTACTCTTGATGAAAAGAGGAGGACAAATTATCTATGCTGGACCTCTTGGTCGTGACTCACATAAGCTCATAGAATATTTTGAAGTAAGTATTGAATTTTCTCTTTCTTTATTGCCTCGAGTTCATGGTTTTCAACTTTAGTTTGAGCAATGTGGATTGCTCATAAATGCAGCGTTAGAAGCTCCTTATAGATTTAACATACATACTTTGCTTCAGGCTATTCATGGTGTTCCAAGAATCAAGGATGGCTATAATCCTGCCACATGGATGCTTGATATCAGCACTGCTTCAATTGAATCTCAACTTGGCATAGATTTTGCGGAAATTTATGCCAAGTCTACACTTCACCAGTAATGCGATTTCTGTCACTACTATGCATGGTTACAAATTACTAGAACTCTAGCTTTATTAAGTTGTAACTACATTTTCTTTGTACTTTCTTCAGAAGGAATCAAGAGCTTATCAAGGAGCTCAATACTGCAGCACCAGGTTCCAAAGACTTGGCCTTCCCATCAAAATATTCCCAATCATTCTTTGTGCAATGGAAAGCCTGTTTCTTTAAACAACATTGGTCCTACATGAGAAATCCTGCCTATAATGGTGTTCGACTCTTATTTACATTAGTCATTGGATTAATATTTGGTGTGATCTTCTTTGATAAAGTCCAAAAAATGTAAGTTGTTGAATAATCTATTTGTTCAAACTTGTCTATAATCTTGAAATTAGATGCCTTATTTATTCTTCTAATCTAATTATTGTATTTGGTATTCTTTTAATCCTGCACATTTAAATTGCATTTGAATTGAAGTTACTGTTGATTGTTGATGTTTGATGACTAATTTTGTTGGTAGCCAAAAGCAACAAGATTTGCATAATGTTTTGGGAGCCATGTTCACTGCTGTGCTGTTCCTTGGAACTTTGAATGCAATGGGAGTGCAGCCGTTTGTTGACATAGAAAGAACTGTCTTGTATCGTGAAAGAGCGGCAGGGATGTATTCAACATTGCCCTATGCAATTGGTCAGGTATAAATATATAGGAATAGAAATGTAAATCAATTTGTCCTTTTTACAGTGTTTTACAAGGTTATATATAAATGTAATATAGAATACCAATAAAAAACTGTTGTCCTTGACAAATAAGTAGACACTTTTAAGAAAAAAAGTTTGAATCTTGTTATGTGTATATAAAAAAAGTTTTGTTGGAAGAGACAAGTCACTTTAGTAATTTTTACATTTCAAAAGGATTAATCTTCAGTTCTTTAATTTAATATAGAATATTAATAAAGTATGGTTTTGTTGGATTCAACCAAAAAATTCACAAATTCAATTGTTATTTGTTCAATGAAGCTTAGTTTATGGTGTTTAAGAATGATGCATCATTAGTTATATATCATAGAGATTTCCTTGAAAGATGCCTTGACACAAGGGATTGGATGGAAAGTAAATAGTTGCACTTGTTTGATTTTGCAGGTGACAATAGAGGCAATTTATAACTTAATTCAAGCAGCCATTTTCACCGTTGTCGTTTACTCTATGATGGGGTTTGAATGGAGGGCAAAGAAAGTGTTTTCTTTCTACTACTACAGTTTGGCGTGTTTTATCTACTTCACGTTGTATGGGATGATGTCTGTTGCACTAACCCCAAGTTACCAAATTGCTACCATTAGTAGTTCCTTGTTCTTGAGCGTATGGAACTTGTTCTCTGGCTTTGTCATTCCCAGAACGGTATGTTTAATTTATTTGCTATTTTGTTCTATATTTGAAAGTACTAATAAATATATAATTTGAGATAACAAGAGTCTTTCTTTCTTTCACATATTTAACACACTTACATATGTTTGTTTTTCCTAAATGTTGCAGCAAATTCCTATATGGTGGAGATGGTACTATTGGGCTTCTCCTAACGCTTGGACAATCTATGGGCTTGTAACCTCTCAACTAGGGGACAAAAATACACTAGTGGAAATTCCTGGAGCTGAAAGCATGGGGATAAAGCAACTACTGAAGGAAAACTACGGTTTTCAATATGATTTTCTGCCTGTGGTTACTGTTGTTCATGTTGGTTGGGTTCTCATTTTCTTGTTTGTATATGCCTACAGCATAAAATTCCTCAACTTCCAGAAAAGATAGGCAGCGATCCTCTTGTTTATTTGTCCATTTTGTTTCAAAAATGTGGTTCTTGTCATCTAAACAGTGGCACACACAAGAAATTAATATTTGGATGATTTTCACATAACATATACCAACTTTAGTTAGTCCTGCGTCGTTTCTAAATTTTTGGCAAATCATAAAATTGTTAAATGCGGTGTACTGCTGCTATAACCAATTATTAAAGTAATCTATACATTCGTCTATTCACAGTTTTACAAATTCTGTGATAGAAAATTTAGAACTCATGTCATTAACATAATAAGTAACATGAGAATTAGTACTGATAAGTAGTGAATTTTTTGTTTTGTTAGAAAAACACATTTTCTTGTAATTACGTAAATGACACTGTTAATAATTTAAACTACTTACTGTCCTTACTATCAGTATGAGATTAGTAGAATGGGTGTTTTTAAGGCTTCCTATGTATAGAGTGGTAAATAACGTGACTAATTATCTTTTAAAGTTGGCTTTTATGATCAAAGAGAGGTATTGGTTGGAAACAATTCCCTCATACTAATGTTATATTTTAGTTAATATACATTTTATACATTTGTTGTACCTAGACTTAATATGAATAAAATATTTTTTTTCTATTACTTATACCTTTTAAGCTTTACTATTAATCTGTATTAGTTGCATTCATGTTTCAATAAGTTTGTGCTGGTTATAAGTGTTAGTTTCATAAAAGGTTCTTTCTATTAGGCTTTTTGAAAGATCGTATTAATATCATGTCCTACATGATGCTTTTGTTTTTTTCTTTGTCAAACTTTGAGTTTTTCTAAGGATGCCCATGTAAATAGAATGGTAAAAAACAGTTATCTTTTATAGTTATGGTGAAAGAGGGGTATTGGTTGGAGACAATTCCACCATACGAATGTTATATTTTAGTAAATATACATTTTTGTACATTTGTTGTACCTAGACTTAATATCAATAAACCACATTTTTTTCTATTATTTCCAACTTTTAAGTTTTACTATATAATCTGTATTAGCTGCATTGATATCTCAATAAGCTTGTCCTAGTTATAAGTGGTATAATTTTGTAAAATGCTCATTCTACTTGGCTTTTTGAAAAATCATACTTCTACGATGTGCTACATGATGCTTTTGCTTTTTTCTTTGTCAATCAATCTGCGTTATTAAGGCTTCCCATGTAAATGGGGTGGTAAATAATTTGGTTGATTATCTTTTAAAGTTAGCTTCCATGGTCAAAGAGAGGTATTGGTCGGAGACAATTCCACCGTAATAATATTGTAGTTTAGTTAATATAATTTTATACATTTGTTATACCTAGAGTTAATATCAATAAATCATTTTTTTCTATTTGTTTTGTTGTGCCTAGACTAAATCATATTTTTCTATTAGTAACTTTTAAGTATTTATCTTTTCTATCACTTTTTTATCATATCAATCTTTCTCATACTACTAGTCCCACGCCTTTTTATAGATTTTTTATCTCATCAATCTTTCTCATTCTACTAAACCCATGCACTGTTGTAACGTTGCAGCTTGAAGTTTCTTCTTCCATCGTTGGTTTAAAGTAATTTTTTTGCTTGCGTCTTAAGTTTTTCATAACTTCAACTTTTTATGCTCGAAACAAGCATGCTATACCAAATTTGAGGATTATAGTATTGAGTGCAAGTTAACCTTTTTTTTTTCCTTGATAGGCCCAAAAGAATTTTAAAAAAACCAATTGGTTACAAGATTTTGAATTAGAAGATTAAGATAGATTTTTTATCTTTATAAATCTTAGTTTATCTTAAGATAGATTTTATTTTACCTTTTAGTAATCTTAGCTTATCGTTAACTTAGATTATCTTATCTTTAGAATTTTAATTATCTTTAATAATGCTATAAATGATTGTAACCTTCTCATTGAAAACATACAGAAGAAATTTCCTCATTCTTATAGTACTGTTTTTTTTTATTGAAATCTATCAACTGGTGCTTTCATACTGCTCTCATGCCTCCCAAATAAAACAATAATGAGGGTCTCCTCCACAGCATTACAGAACAGTTAGCCACCTTTCAAACCCAATTTGACAATCAACTCTAAATACAAGATAATCGCCATGACAATCTCATCTCTTACATTGGAGGGCTACAAGAACAAATTAATGCAAACATCCCTCACAACCAAATTTCCCCAACACCCACTGCACCCCTAGGGTTCCAACCAGCTTCACTACCAACCCCCACAACCCCCTTATACACAACCACTACCCCCATTGGACCTTTCCTTAACACTCCACCCCCACATTCCTAGTCTCACATGAGCAATAACCAAACCCACATTATACCACAATCCTTCCCTATCAATTTTCAAATACCACCCATCTATTCCACAAAACCCACATTTCAAACCACACCCACTTTTCCATCCTATCCCCAGAACCCAGGCCATTCCCTGATGCGACCACCAAAAATTGACTTAGCCCCTTTTGATGGCAGCAACCCACTCGATTGGCTTTTCCAAGCTGATCAATTTTTCATGTTTTACTAAATTCCTCTAGATTTACGCCTACCAATGATTACTTTTTACATGAGAAGGGAAGCCCTCAGCTGGTTTAAATGGATGTTCCAAAACTAGCAACTCACAGATTGGTGGACCTTTGTTCGTGCAATCGAGCTCCACTTTGCCTTTTCCACCTATGAAAACCATCAAGCAGAATTATTTAAACTACGCCAGCAAGGGTCAGTAAATGAGTACCAAACATCCTTTGAAAAACTCTCCAACAGGGTATATGGACTTACTCTGGAGATGCTTCTTAACTGCTTTATATCTGGCCTATATCATGATATCTGAAAAGAATTAGCTATCTTACAACCTCATAACATCACCCAGGCCATTGGCCTAGCCAAGCTCATTGAATCCAAAATAAAAGATACCAGACCAAAACCTTATAAACCAACAACTTCCCAAAACCAAACCTCTCCTAACCCCACCCGTCTCACATATCCCAACAATCCCACTTCTTCACAATTACCCATCAAACGTCTCACCTAAACACAAACGCAAAGAACGAAGAGCCCAAGGACTTTGTTATTATTGTGATGAAAAATTCATTGCTGGCCATAAATGCGCAAAAAGCAAGTTCTTACTACTTATGATAGATGATGAGCCTTTTCAATCCTCTAAACCCACACCTTTAGAGACATAAAATCCTATAACTGAATTAAACCAAGCCATAAACTTCCAACTTTCCTCACAAGCTCTCACAGGACAACCTTCACCCCAGACACTTCAGTTTCAAGGATTAATCAAAGGTCTCCATGTCAAGGTACTAATTGACTCAGGAAGTTCCCACAATATTCTACAACCTCGCATTGTAAAACATTTGAATCTAGAATTCTTACCTACATCAACTTTTCTAGTTATGGTAGGAAACGGAGCACGTATTTTTTGTAAAGGGCTTTGCCCATCCGTAGCACTCACCATTCAAGGTAAACAATTCACAATCTTGTTTTACTTACTTCTGATAGAAGGTGCAGATGTGGTCCTAGGTGTTGAATAGTTACAAACCTTGGGCCCTATTATGGCTAATTTTGCAATCCCTAGCATGTTATTCAACTACCAAGATTCCCAAATCACACTTGCGGGGGAGTCACCACAAAAACCGTCCCCATCCACCTATACCCAATTCTTTCATTTACTTCAAACAAACTCCATTGCATCATTCCACTTACTCTCCTTTACCTCCCCCACCATAGAACCTGACACTATACCCACACACTTCCAAGACAATTTGATAGACCTACCATCTTCCTTACAAACCCTACTTCAATCATACTCTCATATTTTTCAAAAACCCCAAAATCTTCCTCCTCCTAGAGAACATGACCACCGGATTCCACTTTTACCTAATAGTATACCCGTCAATAATAAACCTTACCGATACCCACACTCACAGAAAATAGCAATGACAAACCTTACCCAAGAAATGTTACACGATGGGATAATTAAACCAAGTACTAGCCCATTCGCATCCCCAGTTTTATTGGTTTAAAAAAAGATGGATCTTAACGTTTCTATGTAGATTACAGAGCTCTAAATGCAATTACAATAAAAGATAGGTTTCCCATTCCTACAATCGATGACCTACTAGATGAGTTAGGAACTACAAAAGTCTTTACCAAAATTGATCTTCGTTCAGGTTACCATCAAATTCGTATTTTCCCACACGACACTCATAAGACAGCATTTAGAACCTGTGATGGTCACTATGAATTTTTGGCTATGCCATTTGGGCTAACAAACACCCTAGCCACATTTCAAGCTGCCATGAATGATTTGTTATGACCATATTTATAAAAATTTGTTCTAGTTTTCTTTGATGACATACTGGTCTATAGTCCATCATTATCAGACCACATTAACCATCTACAACAAATTTTAGATCTCTTACATAATCATCAATTTTACGCCAAGTTCTCTAAGTGCGTCTTTGCTACCCCTGCTGTTCATTATCTAGGCCATATTATTAGTCATACAGGTGTAGCCCCTGATCCAGAAAAAATTCAAGCAATCATAAATTGGTCAGAGCCACGATCTCTCACGCAACTACGGGGTTCCTCGGTCTTACCGAATTTTATCGTAGATTCGTGTGAAACTACACCTCTCTCGCCGTTCCACTCACCGATTTGCTTTGTTCCACTGAATTTTCTTGGAATACAGAAGCCTCACAGGCTTTTACACAATTACAAGAAAAACTGACTTCAACCCCTATCTTGACACTACCAGATTTTTCTAAAACATTTGTGGTTGAAACTGATGCATCCGCATTTGCAATTGGAGCGGTTCTTACAAAACTTGGTCATCCAATAGCTTTCTTTAGTAAAAAATTGGGTCTCTGAATGCGTATGGCCTCCACCTATGTTCGAGAGATGTACGCTGTTACAGAAGCAGTAAAAAAAATGGTGTCAATATCTCATTGGACAACATTTTCATATCATCACAGACCAACAAAGTCTAAAACACTTACTCTCTTAAACATTCCAAACCCCTGAACAATATAAGTGGGCCACCAAACTACAAGGCTTCAGCTTTGACATTTTCTACAGACCTGGTCAATCTAACAGAGTAGCTTATGCACTATCCAAAAAAATTGAAGAAAACCTAATTTTATTGTTGGCCATCTCATCCCCCATACCTGATATCATCCACACTCTACAACAATTCTATGGTACTACGGACAAGGGAAAAGAATTATATCAGCAACAACCAAGGAAAGACCATAACGTTTCCATAGCAAATAACCTCCTATTCTATAAAGGAAAAATTTTTGTACCAGACAATTTAGCTTGGAGGACCGCCTTATTGCATGAATACAATTCTATCCCAACCGCAGGTTATAGTGGCCCTCGTCCATCCATCACTCGACTTGCCACTTCATTTTCATGGCCAGGACTAGCAAGAGACATGAAAAACTTCATCTGTTCCTCCCATCAGTGTCAAACTTCAAAATATACACCTGCAAAAACATAAGGATTGTTACAAGCACTACCGATTCCATCACAAGTCTGGGAAGAACTTAGTATGGACTTTATTACTCATCTGCCCAACTCCTTGGGACACACGGTCATCTGGGTAATTTGTGATCGATTAACGAAATACGCCTATTTCATTGGATTTCCCACCCACTATTCAGCACTAGATTTAGCACAACGCTTCATAGTCGAGATCTGCAAACTGCATGGCATACCCAAATCAATAGTAACAAACAGAGACCCCATTTTTATGAGCAAATTTTGGAATGAGATTTTTAAAACACAAGGAACAACTATGAAATATAGCTCAGCATACCACCCAGAAACAGACAGGCAAACTGAAGTACTAAACAAAACACTAGAAGCTTACCTAAGATGCTTTTGTGCAGATCAACCAAGGAAATGGTTGAGGGTCCTCCATCTTGTAGAGTTTTGGTACAACTCTGCCCACCACTCTGCCATTGGTATGTCACCGTTTCAAGCACTCTACGGATGACCTCCTCCATCAATCCCAGACCTCTTGCCAAACATAGTCACCCTTACAAGCGTGGCAGAACAACTTGAAGAACGCCAACAGTTGCTGTCCTCTCTCAGAAAAACGCTAGCCCAAACCCGACAACGAATGATCACTCAAGTGAACAAACATCGAAGAGATTGTTCTTTTGAAGTCGGAGATCTAGTACTCCTGCGCCTACAACCATACAGACAATAATCTCTTGTAAAAAGAGTAAACCAGAAGTTGGCCAGAAAATTTTATGGACCATATAAAATTATCGAAAAAATAAACCAAGTTGCTTACAAGTTAGATCTTCCAGAAGACGCTCATATTCACCCCGTCTTCCATATCTCACTACTAAAAAATACACAGGTAATGATCCCACCCACCATTTTTTCCTATTTTCCTCGCCAGAAACTACTTCTTCCCCCTCGGATTCCAGTACCGAGAATAATGCACTCCCTCACACAAACACAGTACCAAATACCACTAAAGAGGCTCTCGTATCCTACAAAAATAATAAAACCCCATCACCTCATCTTCAACGGTCAGATCCGCTTCCACGGTCAATTCAACATACCCGGGCCCCACCACACGCTGCCCAAAACCCACACACTTCTCCACTTGAAAAACTTGTCCCCTACTTCATCCTCCACCATCAGATTTTCCTTCCCTCATTCCATCTCAACCGTTCACGTAACCCAAAGCCCAAGACGCATCACGTGAAAATGGCAAAGCTGACCCATAACCTGACACTCGCGAAAATCACGCAGAGGACTCCAGGCTTTCTTCTCTACATCACGCCAACCATTTCCCACCGTGCGATGTAGTCACAGATTGCCAGCGTGGCAAGCAACATCCATCCATGTCATCCACACCGTTCATGCATTGTGATCAACAGCAACCATTGGATCTTCAAAATTTAAAGCCTAGCCTTGAGGACAAGGCTATTTTTGAACGGGAGGGTATTGATAGGCCCAAAAGAGTATTAAAAAACCTAATTAGTTACAAAATTTTGAATTAGAAGATTAAGATAGATTTTTTGTCTTTACAAATCTTAGTTTATCTTAAGATAGATTTTATTTTACCTTTTAGTAATCTTAGCTTATCTTTAACTTAGATTATCTTATCTTTAGAATTTTAATTATCTTTAATAATGCTATAAATGATTGTAACCTTCTCATTGAAAACATACAGAATAAATTTCCCCATTCTTATAGTACTGTTTTTTTTTTTATTGAAACCTATCATTCCTCCTGTAACTTAACTTTTTTCCCTTCTTTTTCTCCTAATTTTCATTCATTCCTTGCCACGTTCTACTGAACTGGTATTGGAGCTCCTTCATCCAGAGATCATTTCATGGTTTGGAATGTAATTAGCTTGAGTTGAAGCAGTGTGATTTTCAAGATCTATAAAACTCAATATAGCAATGTGATTATGTACAATTTGGTCCTTGAATTTGTAAAACTTACGATTTAATTACTCTATGATTTTCTAGTCTTTTATACCAGCAAATGACTAAAGGACCAAATGTGAGTAAATTATACACAACATCACTTGCAGGGATAAAAAATAAATAAACTGTAGTTATGAAATACTGTAGACTGTTATTTTTCTTTCTTTTAACGAGTTGTTAGATACTTATTATCAAATTCATTTAGCTGACAAGTTTCTTAGATGATTCAAAAATGCTATGATCGGAGCGGGTAAACCTTCTACGAAATTTTGATAAATAACATTTTAGGAAGTCACACTCACACATTGACCTAAGTAATTATCTTTTTTTAAGTTTAGTCCATTCAATGGATTTTATTTTTACCAATTTTTAATTGATTCTCTTACTGGTTGTAAATCATTCTACGGACTAATGTAGTTTTGATAACTATGTTTTTAAGTAACGGGATAGGTAAGGGTGTGGGTAATATGATATTTGTACTTATACTCGTGGGTATAGGATTGGGTATGAGCAGGGTAATGAGTGTCTATGAATATTTATTTTTTAATATTTAAAAAAACAACAATAATAATATAAAAATATATACTAAATATAGTATTATTTTCTTATAATATGATATAAATTAATATTGTATAATATAATTATAAATTTAGGCATTAAAAATATTATTTATTGAGCAATATTACTTTTATCTTATTATAAAATAATAAAATATCTTTATATTTGAATATATTTAATATAAAATAAGTATATATACTTATGGGTACCCGTGAGACATGTGGTACAATATCCGTACCTATCTATTTAGAGAATTTATAGGTATATATTATGAGTATATTTGGAGGTGGCTGCAGATGCAAATTAGTTTATCATCTCATTGTAGTATAAAAATAACAAAAATAAATAGAAATTAATTATTAGTTATGTTTTTAAGGGGGACTTTCTTCATTTGATGAGTACAAATTTTTCACATTTGGAGCCTCGATAACAAATCGTGAAAACCCAAGGCGGTGTGATAAGAGTCTAGTTTGCATTAGTTTTAAAGTTATTTTTGTTTAAATTCTCAAGTTGTTCATGTTAGTTTTCCCCTTAATTCCAAGTGTTTTCCTTTGTTCCACACATGTTACTTGGGTGTCTCAGTTTTGCAGGAATAACTCTATTTTGGGTCCATAAACCTTGGAAAACGAGGCATTTGAAGAAGCATTGGATGAATGGAAAAGAGTTCAAGGCCATTTATGTTCAAAAAATGAAGCAATATAACCCTTGAAATGCAAGATTTAGAAAGGATATATCAAGAAGAACACTTCGGGGCCTCAAAATGCTGTCAAAGAATGATTTTTGCAAGGTCTAGAGAAATCCACTGCCAGTGGGTTTTTCCCACTGGCCGTGGTTGTCTCTGCCTGAAGGTGAAAAATTGCAATTTTGGACCCCCTGTCACGACCCACTGGCCATGGGTTTTTCCCATTGTCAGTGGATTTGGCACGTTTGGCAGTTTCTTTTGTTTTGGGGGAGCGGTTTCTGAAGTTTAAGAGGGGGAAAACATGTTCTTAAATTAAGGATTATATTTGGAGATTTTTAAGATGAGAGAAGGGGGCTCTTACAGAGGAAATTCAAGGACTTCTCAAGGAACGACATTGAAGAGGATTGATCTGTAGCTTTGGGGAAGAAACTTAGGAGATAGTGAGAACTTCTCTTGTACTTTTAAAACCCTAGTTTTGCTTTGATTTCTTCTCATGTTAAAACTTGGTTCATATTGTTTTGGCTTGGTATCCATCTTTGCTATGACACACTGAATTTCATTCTTGGGATGTAAGGGGTAGTATGTACATGTATCAAAATTGATGTGTTCTTCATCTTTAAATTATGCTATTGCGTTTTCTATTCAATTCCATGAAATCTTAACGCTTCTACAAGTCTTAGAGATAAGCGTAGATGATTATAAATTAGATGGGTAATCGAAAGATTGGCATGTGATTTGAAAAGCATCGAATTGAACCTATAGTTTTGAGTTGCGAAAGTAAGCAAAACAGTTTGAGGAACTAATTGGGTTTTCACAAGGCGTAACAGACTTAATTGGCAAATTGAACGTTGTTCTTTGGCGATTAGGTACATTAATAAGGTTTCAAGAGAAAATTATTAATTAACTTAGGGAAACCCACCTTAGAAACGAAATAACATAATTGAATAGGAGAATCACATTGGTTTTGGAACTCACATATGAATCCCCTGAATTCCCAAGATATTTCCTTGATTAATCTCTTAAAAAAGCAATTGAATTCTCATCTTGATATGACTTTGAGTTTTTGAGTAGTAGTTTAGTTTTTAAACATGTTTCTAGTTCTCGTAAAATTAAATTGATTTCATCTAGATAATTGAATTGCTGTAAAACTAGTACTTGGGCACAATCTCTGTGGGACGATATTTTTATTACTTTGATACCCTGTGCGCTTGCGGTTGCCTATCACGGTGCCAGTTATAATAACATGAAATACACGCATAAAACTATGTATAACAAGGAAACGTGTAAGAAAATACGAGGCCCCCATAATTCAACATGCAATGGGTTAACAAAAAGCAAGAGAAGCCAAATCAGGCCAATCTCGCTCAGGTAAGATTTCACTCGCTTGAATGAGTGCAAATATGCACTAGAGAATGAATTTTGCTTAAACAGGGCCTTTCTCGCTTGAGCGAATGACAACCAGAGCCATGCATAACACTCTCACTCAAGTGAGGAACCTTTCGCTCAAGCGAGAACCAAAGAAGGATCAGGTGTGGCACCTTGCCCAAGCGAGATGCCATTCATCAGGCGAAAGGGAAACAAACCTATATGCACCATTTTGCTCAAGCAAAACACCACTCGCTTAAGTGAAACCTACACAGTGGTAAACTATGATATACTCGCTTAAGCGAGGTCACACCCATTAAGCGAAAAGAGAACAAAATCTACAAATGTCATCTCACTTAAGCGACCCCCATCTCGCTCAAGTGAGAATGCTACAGAAACAACAGCTTGGTTAAGGGAGTGACTCGTTTGAGTGAAAATACCCTTGCTCTAGTGAGAAATGCAGGTTTGGCCCAATTTTTGGATTTTCAAGGTATCTAACTCTTCCATTCGGGCTCCAATTGATACCAAATTTTACAGGCAACATGTTTTCGGCATTTTGGAGCTGTTGGTGAAGTCTATTTGCCAAGATTTCATTGTATGCACAAGATATACATAAAGATGCATTTAAATCAAAAGCAACATGAACCAATGCATGAAACCTATCCAAGGGACATCAAGCTAAGTGAAGCCTATATGCACAAGTTATAAGTGAGGTCGGGAACCTAACGGTCCCTTTCGAGGGTTTCAAAACCTACCAGATCACAAAATCACCCGCCCAGTTCCTAAGTTCCACATAACTTCACCTATTTCCCTTGATATGCACAATATCATTTTCATTCATCATTCCACATATTCATTCACATTCACACACGCAATACAATACCTACCCATTTCAAATTCCTCAAGCAATTGGCTCTATTCCATACACACACATTAACAATTCATCAGTCATGCAAGCATTAAACATTCGTCATCACCTCATAATTAATTTCTTAAATCTATTGGAACTACAAAGTTAGTTATCACCCAATTCAACCATACATATGTTCATATTTAAAGCAATTCACTAAACTATTACATAGGGTACAATTCCACAGCTTTCTTGGCACCAGCTCCTCACTTGGCACTTTCCTCTGAGACATCTACACCTTCCCTATCACTGGTTACTGAAAGAAAGAAAACCACAGTAATGGTGAGTGTTTAGAAACAAAATCATAATTAATATAAAACGGTAAACACAATGTAAAAGTGATAGTTTCAATACTTTACCATTCAACTTCTCAAGTTCACTACACGCTCGCACATACATCGTATTATAACAAACCACCATTAATATCATGTTCACAGACACTTTACTAATCACTAGTCATACATCATCACAATCATATTCAGAAACATCACTGACTCTCAACATGAAATATGATGTCTAGTATCTGGATACTAAAAGGATCGGCCTTCAGCTGGGGGTCCTACTTGACACCCTACGAACCCATCTTGTTCCACCAATCCTGACTTGGCTCTCCACCTCAATCGTTGGGTCCTCTCAACTAGATTTCAAATGACCATGCGAGTCACAAACGAGGGGGGAAACATACCGTCGACCGTCCTACACCACATAATCACATAAATATATCTCAAATCACATATTTCTTTATCAATAACCAATAATCACCTAGGGCGGCCACACAGACCAAGCCCCCGTAACACATATTTACATCGCCTCAATATATCAAACCATCACCATTCATCACTGTACATAACATCAACATCTATCATAAAATTTTGATACCACAATCACCAAAATAGTTACACACAATATATACGAACCAATTTACCAATTAATAACACATTCGCATCATCATGCATATACATATTTATCATTTCGGCATATTCCTAAATTTCTCACATTCCACAAACATTATATTCTTCCGAACCAAATTATACATTAACCAATTTTATTTATGACCCGAACACTCCCCTTACCTCGATTCCAAGCTTCAACAAGTTGTTCTTTGTGTCAGTTACGGCCCCCTATCAAATTGTTCGCCGCTCCTCCTCCGATTTTGATAGCCACTTCGCTGGATGATCCCCCGACGCCTGTTCTAACACCTCAAGGTCTCGACTTTGAAAATATGGTTAATTTGAAGTTCCGACACAAAATGGGCCGCCAATTAGAGCCTAGAAGCTCACGGCCAAGATGGTGAAAATAGAGAAGAAGCCTACGTGTGTGTGCATGAGGAAGAAGGATAAGGTGTTTTTATGTTTATATCATTGAGGGCATTATGGTAATTTATCCTTTTCTTTTTCATTTTCTTTTAAAACTTAAATTAAAACTTACCTTTAATCTTTCAGTAACTTTAAACTTACCATCACTTATCTAAACCTTATTTAAATTTTAATAGTCAACCAATCAATGAATTTATTTAATTTCACAAAATCTAATTATTCAAAATTGCATTTATATTAATTAATAATGATTTCCAAAAATCCAAAAATTAATTTGACGGCAATTATTAATATTTTTTCACCAATCACGGATTTTAAATTAATTACATGGTATGTTACAACCTGTGTCATTCTGATCCATTAATTCATAATGAAATAAAATAAAGTTAAGAATAATAGAAGGTAATTTTATATAATAAAAAGAAGTTATAATTCATGCTGAAAAAATTCTGCTCAAAATCCTCTTCATTTAATCAGAATCCTCTTCATTTAATTAACATGTTAGAAATATAAAAGGAAGAGAGTTAAATCTTAACTCTCATCTCTCCTTCCACCTTTAATTCCTTTTGTAATCGTTAGGTTAATTTTACAATTCTTATAGTTATAGTTTGTATATATTCAAATTATAACAAAAGCTATCTATTTATTTTTTTACAATATATGTTTTACATATTAATATTTATTTTATATATTTATTTATTAAACTCAACATTGGTCAGTAATTTTATTTAAGTTTGATGTGTTGTTTGCTTGAAAATATATAAAACAGAAAAAAGATAAAAATTGAAATGAGGATAAAATGAAAAAAAAATATTCGTAAGTTTTTCTCTTTTATATTCTATTTAATTAAATAAAAATATTTATTATAGTGTTGATCTCATACCGTTGATATTTTTCTTATGATACATAACTCATAAAATTATTATTATATAATACTTTTATTGACAAATATACCAAGTACAAGTATATTAAATAATATGAAAAAATTTCTATTGAAATTTAACATATTGTATTTTCTTGTACTCAAATTCGATATTATAAATGTTAAAAAATATGTTGTGATTCAAATGGTAATCAGATTGGGATGGTGAAGATTAAGAGTGTTATGTTTGAGCTTCATAAAACATACTCCTTTTAATTTTATTTATAATTGATCCAAACATATTAATAAATATGTTAATACATTCATTTTTATAAATGATATTGTAAAATTTAAATTTTATTCTTATTTAAATTCAACTCTTATTTAGTATTAATTATGATATTTTTTAAAGTAAGGGTAAATATATAAAACATATTCCTTTGAAGCTTAAGACAACTAAAATCAAAACACATATTAAAAAAAATATGTTAATGCACTTATTTTTATAAAATGATATTTTATAAAACATACTTCTTTCAATCTTATTTATAAGAATTCAAATTAAAATACATATTATAAAATATATTAATACACTTTTTTTATAAAATTATATTATAACTTTCTAATGTTATCCTTATTTAAATTTAGTTCTCATTTAATATTAATTGTGATATTTTTCAGGGTAAAGATATGTAAATATAAAAAACCATTAAATACTTTTAAATTAATGACCTTTATCATATAAATAATAAATAAAATCATTAAAACACATTTTTATACATAAAACATAAAACGGAAGAAATGTTTTTTTTGGAGAGGAGATAATGCATGTAATAATTTTAAAAAAGTTTAATGTGGCATATTAATGTATTGTCGGATATAAGTAATATATATAAAAGTAATAAATGCTTGTTAAAAATAAAAAATTACAATAAAAAACGTCTAAATAGTAAATCAATTGTCTCTTACTTTGTCTTTTTGTTTCTTTGTGAAGATCGATATTAAGTTATATTGTCTATTGGGAACTTATGGATTATCCTATTTAATGTTTAATTTGGTCATTCTATTTAATACAAAGATCAAATTATAATTAAATAGATTTGAAATAAATATTTTTATCTTATCGGGCTGACCATTTTAAGAAATATAACTTGTAATATTTTATGATTTATAAATACGCATGTTTTCTATGAATTATAGTTTATAAAATTAAAATTGGTTAAAATCATTTTTAATATGTAAAATTGATAATTAAATGTATATTGTATATAGGTTGTTGGCTTATAAGAGACATTGATTTAAGATAAACCCATTAATCTATTCAATACTTCCCTCTGTCCTAGGCAAGTTAAACAGATTTTACATGGATTAAGAAAGTTGATTAAAGGTTGTTATTTACATGAATGCTATAAAATGTATGATATATTTGTCTAAAATACTATTAATCTTATTTATTACATAAAATATTTAATTGCCTTGAAAATGTATTCAAGTATGATACATTTGGTATATAATAGCATTTAATGATATTGAAAAAAATATTGTTACTTATATTTGAGACAAAAAAAATCTCTCAAAATTTGTTTATAACCAAGACTAGATAGAGTATATGCTTATTTACCATTTTATTGACAATAATTTAAATTATACTTTTATACATGTTATCCAATCAAGCTAGGTTTTTAAATAGGCTAAGGCAAACCTAAAAATACGGTTTATATCAGACTCTTGCCTTATAAAACTTAGTCCAACTTAACCTATTCCCACCACTATTTTTTATAAAACCAAAAAAAGGAGATCAATACTTGATCCAACACTAAGAAATTTAAGCAATTATTCCTCTATCCCATTGAATGAAAAATATATACAAAATAATGAATATAATTAATTTATCCTAAATACACATCAAAACTTTTTATCTCTTATTTTATTAAATTATATTATCACTCTTTGTTTAGTATATTTTCTCTCTTATAAGAATAGTGAAGTCGTATAGGCAGGGGTCCAATATTCGGCCTCGTAACAGTCCTTAAATCTTTCGTTTGCTCATAAATATTACACATGGGGACTGGTATTATGCCCTTGATTCCAGTTGGGAATAAAGGTCTTGGGGTGGTTCCTCATACCAAATCATCAATCTTTATGCGTTGTAGAGGCGAAAGAGGGTGTCACTTGTAAAGACACTTCAATGCTCAAGTTACTGAAAGTTCTAAGGAATTTCAGAACTCAAGCGTAAGGTTAAAGAGAATGCTCTTACACGTTACGTTGGTGCATGAGTATTTATACATGGGGGAAATGGAAGAGTCTTCTTGCTCATCAAGTCCTCTACATGCATGGTGTCATTACTTACTCTTATTTTGTAGTAAAGTAAACTTATGATGGTGACGTTTCACAGCGGACCTACCCATCAGTCACTTTGCAGGCGACTTGTTCAGCACACTATGTAACATCCCAATTTCTACTCAAATAGAAAATAGATATTAATATATCTTTAATAAGAAATACTTACTATTAGTTAGTTTATTATTATTATTTTTTTATGAAATTTTGGTATTTATATTTAATTATTTTATTTTAAAAAATAAAATAAAATAATAATAATAATATATGTCTTTTGAATGAGAATTTTAAAATGACCTAATTAGTAGTCATTGACTAATGAAATTATATTAAGAATTTTGAATATCTTTATTATTCATAACTTTTACTTATGTTTTTATATTTATGTTTTTACATATTTATGATTTAACTCTTATTAGAATTTTAAAATAAAATTTTGAAGGAATTAGACTATGGTTCTTTAGAACTTTTTAATCTACATAATATTTATGATTTTTTGGAATTTTTTAAAAATTTTGAAATATTTTAATAAAATAATATATTTTAAATAATTTTAAATTCATATGAAGTTACTTAAAATTAAAAATATTTACAAGAAAGTGAAGTTAAAATATAAGAAAATTTTCTAAAATCCACTTCAAGTAGACTTATCTAAAAATGATCGGTTTGAGAAAAGTCTTGATTTTTACTAATCGTAAAAAATTAAAAAACGTACCAATAAATTTTTATTAATAGAAAATTTTAGATTTTTAAAATTTAAACTTTATATTACTTATTATAAAATTAGTAAAAACTGATATGATATCACTAAATTTTAAAAAGGACTAATTTTAAATATTTAAAATATACCGAGTGAATGGTTACTATTTGGCTTAATAATTCAGCCGACATTTACTATGTAAAACACTATGCATGTATGAAAATTTCAAACTTGCACAGTAACCAAAAATGAAAATTTCAGAAATTGCACAGTACTTTTATATTAAAATAATGAAATGCATAGTGAAATTTTTTTTTATAAATACCGAAGGATTTCAATGAAGGAAATCACAATTCAGTTTAAATTTTCTTAATATAGTAATGTTAGAGAGATAGTGATAGAAGTAAGAGAGAGAAATAATTTTTTTAGAAAAAGATTCTGCCAAAATTATAAGGTAAGAATAACTCTCTTTTATATTTTTTAGGTTTATTTTCATATCGTTTTAGAAATCTATTATTATACTGGATATAATATTATTTTAAGTTACTATTCTGAATAGTAAATTGCTATTCAAATAGTAAATCACTATTTACTATTACTATTTACCTTTACTATTCATGTTTTACTATTTACCATTACTATTCACGTTTTACTATTTGTCATTACTATTCATGTTTTACAATTTACTGTTACTATTCATGTTTTACTATTTATTGTTACTATTCATGTTTTACTATTTACAGTTAGTATTCACGTTTTACTATTCATTATTCACTATTCACTATCCACTATTCAAAATTTACCATTTCTGTTTTACGTAGTAATCTTTATTATTATCTTATGTCTATACTGAGATAAGTTAGTATTAATATTTCTAGAACTTAGAGGCGCAAAGTGAACTTTTTTTTGGTAACAATTCAAGGTAGGGGGAGTGAGATAAGAATATAATATAAAAAGACATAAGAATAATGGGAGGAGTCTCATACTCCTTTTGAAACATCCCGACTTAAATAAAACAAATTCGAGACCGGGAAAAAGGAAACGGGTCAAGGTGCCACTCTCTTGGCAAGACCCTGATCCAGCTACGCGAAACCAGCGGATAAAGCTTGAGCGAGCCCTTACTCGCTAGAGCGAGTCTCTCACTCGGTATTTTCCATCACTCGGAATTGGGACCACCTTCCACTCGGGAAGAGTCCCATCGGTTATGCCTCACTCGGCAATTTATCACTCTTAGTCAAATCCTTATTCAAAAATGGTTCTCCCTATCATTCCTCTTGGAACCTCTTAACTTTCCTCGCTCGGAAGTAGCTCCCCTCGGTTATATTTCACTCGGGTATATCTTAACCCTTCATCGCTCGGGTGAGAGTTTCTAGGCTAAGCCTCACTCAGTAATACTTTAACTTTTCTTCACTTGAAAGGAGTTCTATCGGTTGTGTTTCGCTCGGAAAACTCCCTGACCATCTTCCCTCGGAAGTGGTCCTCTCCATCATATTTCACTCGGAAAATGCTCAACCTTTCTTCAATCGGAAGAATTTACTAGGTTAAGTCTTACACGGGATATTATAACATTATCCACTCGGAATATATAATCTTATCCACTCGGAGGAGGTTTTCTAGAATATACCTCACTCAACACTTAACCATTCTTCCCTTGGAAGTGGTTCATTCAGTCAATTCTCACTCGGGAGCCGTTGTAACCTATCTTCACTCGGAATATGTTCACTCGCTAAATTTCTCACTCGGAAACGATGCAACCTTAGGCATTCCTCATACAACAATACCCACTAGTAATTCAACAACATCATAGCAATATATATATATATATATATAAATACGTTCTCAAATCCGAGAGAATTCAAATTCAGATACACTCAAAATTAAACAGTGTACTTAGGAGGCGGCCAAGGCTACATCACAACTAATTACAATGTGTGCACCATATTTGCACAAATACACTTCACACGGGTTTGATGTTCTCCCATCGTTCACCGTTCCGAACTATATCCACTGAAAATATAGCCACAAGTAGGGGTGAGCATTTTACATATTAAATGACAGTTTGGATTAGTCACTACATTCTTAACTATACAATAACATTTCACAATCAAACAATAACATACACTGTCATTCAATATGTCTACTCACTCGGCATCAATCAGTCAGAATTCACTCAACTTATTCATGGCTATATTATTCACGCTATTCTCAATAACATATACACATAAACATACAAGACACATTACACTCGGCAACAGTTTCAGTGTGCACACACTTATTCAGTCGGATCTGATTGTTCATTATTAATTTTTATGTTGCAACATAGGCTCTCAGCCTTTTGCTCAGCTCCAAGCTGATTCGGCCATTTTACTGGTACCAAACCGTTTGCCCTCTTATGTAACACAGTCACTCCCAGCGACAACGGAAGTGTTACGGGCATCCCCAAGTCCCACTCGGTAGGCTTGCCTTGAGTCCCACTCAAGGTCTTTCTTTGTATCTCATACATATTCATTTGATTACCATTTCTATATTAAACGTCCCACGCTGTATGCACTCGGTATTTCAATGGTGAATCAAACGTATATGATTTTAATCATCAAGCGTCCCACACTGTATGTACTCGGCATTCTCATCTTCATATCTCATATATATTCATTTGATTACCATTTCTATATTAAGCGTCTTGTCATTCAATATGTCTACTCACTCGGCATCAATCAGTCAGAATTCACTCAACTTATTCATGGCTATATTATTCACGCTATTCTCAATAACATATACACATAAACATACAAGACACATTACACTCGGCAACAGTTTCAGTGTGCACACATTTATTCAGTCGGATCCGATTGTTCATTATTAATTTTTATATTGCAACATAGGCTCTCAGCCTTTTGCTCAGCTCCAAGCTGATTCGGCCATTTTACTGGTACCAAACCGTTTGCCCTCTCATGTAACACAGTCACTCCCAGCGACAACGGAAGTGTTACGGGCAGCCCCGAGTCCCACTCGGTAGGCTTGCCTTGAGTCCCACTCAAGGTCTTTCTTTGTATCTCATACATATTCATTTGATTACCATTTCTATATTAAGCGTCCCACGCTGTATGCACTCGGTATTTCAATGGTGAATCAAACGTATATGATTTTAATCATCAAGCGTCCCACGCTGTATGTACTCGGCATTCTCATCTTCATATCTCATATATATTCATTTGATTACCATTTCTATATTAAGCGTCCCACGCTGTATGTACTCGGCATTTCAATGGTGAATCAAATGTATATGATTTTAATTATCAAGCGTCCCACGCTGTATGCACTCGGCATTCTCATCTTCATATCTCATACATATTCATTTGATTACCATTTCTATATTAAGCGTCCCACGCTGTATGCACTCGGCATTTCAATGGTGAATCAAATGTATATGATTTTAATCGTCAAGCGTCCCATGCTGTATGCACTCGGCATTCTCATTTCAATCAACATACTTCACATGCAATTCCATATACAATCATATAGTAAGCGTTTCACGTTATAAGCACTCGGCATACTTATTAAAATCAACATGCATCACATGCAGTTCAATATTCAATCATGGACGGAATCACATAACACTTCATAACTCAGATTTCACATATCCGGGTATATCACAAGTTATCAAACAACCCAAACACATCAATCATCACATTTCAAAGCTATATAACAAATAGCATATCAATTTCACCCAGAACCCGTCCATAAACCATTCATTTGAAATGTAAAGCACCCCTTACCTACTGTGAAGTCACTCGAACTTTCAACGCTGATCGGTTTCTCTCTGATCGCTCCTTCAGCCACTCCCTCTTGCTCAACGACCTTCAAACCCAATCAAACCCAAGGCTGTTCTCTTACTCTCGACAGTCTGACCCTTGCTAATAGTAGAGGACTTCGAGCCTCCAAGACACTACAACATCGCTGATGAAGAAGAAGGTGAAGACGGAGGAGAGGAAGAAGAAGCTCTGTCGACTTCAGGAGAAACGGGAATGGCACCTTAACACTGCCCACTTCCCAGCCGAGATTCCAACAGCGTCGAGTGGATAAAGGAGGAGGAGAGGGAGACGACGAAGAAGAAGAAGAAGAAACAAAGGCTTGAGGGAATTCTAGAGAAAACGGAAGAATGGTTCTGCATGCACGCAAGAGAAATGAGTTCAGAGTGGGTGGAAAAGTGAAACTGAAGCTATGATACTGTCAAGAGGGGCACATGCGTCATCCATGCCTCTTTTACTTAGTCAGTAATCAATCTCAATCAGCAGTCAATCTTAATCAGGATGTTACACCTTTTAACTATGAATAATTATTATATTTTAAAATAATACTTATTATCATCTTAAGTAAATAAATAAATAAAATTTATTCAAAAGTTTAAAATATTTGGATGAATCATATTGATTAACCTAACATAAAGTTTTAGACTGTTATGGACTTATATGGATTGTTATGGACTTATATGGATTGAATTATACCCTTGCATTGATTGGACTATGATGGACCCATATGACCATTGAACTATTTTGGACATGATATGGACCAACTAACATTATGACTGGACTACTACGACTTAAAATGATTTTCAATAATTAAGACACCTTAAAATAAATTGTGTAGATTTCGTATAGTAATTGTGTTATTTTTATTTGATTTGATTATGACCAATATTTGATTTTGAGTGATGATATTTAATTATGATTGACAATATTTGGTTGAGATTGATGAATGATTGATAATCTTGTAATGTGGAGTTTGAGCATATAGAAAACATGACGGAAAGCTAAAACTCAATAAGAATATACTTATCTCTTACTCTTTAAAGTATTAATTTAAAAGAAATTATTTCTCAATTATTCAGATTATTGTTAAGAAATTTTTCTTAACTTTCAATGAAAGTATATAATTTTTACAACTCACTTTTATCTTTCAAAATAAATTATTTAATTAAATTAAATTTTAGTTATTTTATATAAAGAGAAAGTATTTTATAAAAAAATAATATATTTATATATATGTATATGTATGGATATGAAAATATTTGATTCTCAAATAGAAATGAGATACTTCAATAATATTTTAAACTTTTAAAAATTAGAGTTTTAATTTCAAAAGTGTTTAGAAATATTATACATTTTTAAGTATTATAATTAAAGATGGAAAAAGATCAATAATTCAAACTTGTGTCTAAAGTAAATTAATTTCCTATAAATACTATAAAGAAGGTTTGGAATATATGTTAAGACTTTGAAACTCAAATCATTTGTGAATGATAAAGAAAAATTGTACTGAAATTCTTCTGCGTGTGGCAGAACTTATTTAAGAGTTTGGAAATGTGCAGTTTATCGGGGTGGCTATGTTGTGGTTTGTAGGCCCCGAAGATATAATTTATATTTGAGTTTCTAAAAGTCATAACCAACTCTATACGCGAGTAGTTCATGCATCATGAATCATTAAAGAGAAATGAGATGTGATATTGCATGGGGACGGATTATAGAAACCGAGGATACATTAGAGGAGACTTAATTGTCAGCCTTGAGATGAGAGGGTGTGAAAGGGTGCTTCAGGGGACCTGGGGTCGCTCCTTAATGCCGGGTACTTTCACAATAAAAATCTTCTCAATCTGACTAGTCTCTAAGTGTTTCCATGTCAGTTGAGCTGTTCATATGCCATGAAGGCATTTATGTTATTATTATCCAAAATTATGGAACAGTGTAAACTCCTGGTTGGCCCAGTGCAAACTAAAACTTTAAGGGCCCACATGCATAAATTGAATAAGATAGTATTAAAAGCATTACATGTCATACATGTGATTGTGATATTTTGTGTGAATGGTTATGAATGAAAGTATGATTGTTATGCGTATGAAAATCCTACATTTATAATTAATTGTGTATGAGATTATGAATGATATTATTTTATTAGTTTGTGAAAACCCTTATGCTTATGTCTTATCTGTAAAATATTATATTTTGTTTCTCACTCCTTCTTGTTTGAATTTGTGTTCAAAATATATATGATGTATAGCTAGCAGCTCAAGATGAAAGGATGTAATTACAAAAGGGTAAAAAGGTCTCATCAGGTGAAGAGATATGACAAGTGTAGGATTCCAAAACCTTATGGTTCAAGAACTAGGAAATGATTGGTCACGGTCGTAGTAGAGGTATAATTTAGTTTTAGTTTACCTTATTACAATATCAAGTTGGATAATTGTAACAAGGTGAAGGTCAAACTTTGATAAACCTATCATTCAGATATAATACTGTAAATCTTTTATCACATATGATTTCTATAAATTATTTTTGTCATTACGGATAAATATTGAAAGACGACATTTTTTTTACTTTCAATATTCAAAGGAAATCAGATGTATATACGTCCTTGTATACGCGAGATAAAGAGTGATAAATATGTATATCTTTCTAAAAGTTTATTTAAAAAAAGTAAGAAGAATACATATATATTTCGTGTATAAAAAGGGGTGTTACATGCTAGGCCATAGGTCAACTCTGAACCTTTGGTATTGAGTGAGTAACTCACAACAGGGTCAGTTTGGGGACCTTTTGTAACACCCTCCGTTACACCTTAATAAATTCTAGAAAAATTAGTAATTTTTTTTTTACTAAAGATATGATTGTTTAAAAGAAACTATCGGAATAAATTATATACATTATTTCTAAAATACCTCATAAATATTATTAAAACTTTATACAGTAATTTTACATTCATCCGACGAAAATAAATATTAAACATTATAAGAAAGAGAGGAAACTCCATGGCCCAGAAGCAGTTACTTAATAACATTATTTATTCATTGGACCACGGTATTCATACCGAGCTCCCTTTCTAGAACGTGTTATATCTACTGCCGAAATTCATCGATCCTTCCCTCTGAACCATCAATTTAGAATATATGAAACAAAAACACAGAGAAAGGAGTGAGAAACAGAATATAATAATCTCGATTAAGACATAAGAAACAAAGGGTTTTCACAAACCAATACATAATAATATCAATCACAATCACATACACAATCAATTATGAATGCATGAATGTTATGCAATATTTTCATCATAACTTACCTATATATGTGGGCCCTTAAATTTTAATTTGCACTGGGCCAACCAGGAGTTTACACTGTTCCATAAGTCCGGATAATAATATGAACAGCTCAACTGGCATGGAAACACTTAGAGACTAGTCAGATTGAGAAAGTTTTTATTGTGAAAGTACCTGACACTAGGGAGCTACCCCAGGTCCCCTGAAGCACCCTTTCACACCCTCTCATCCCAAGGCTCGTAATTAAGCCTCCTCTAATGTATCCTCGGTTTCTATAATCCGTCCCCAGACAATATCATTTTATTTCGCTTTAATGATTCATGATGCATGAACTACTCGCGTATTTAGTTGGTTAAGGCTTTTAGAAACTCAATTATTAAATACCTTAAAAGGTTTACAACATCATTTCTATAAACTGTACATTTTCTCAATTCTCTGAATTTCTGTCTCACAGAAATAAATTTGGTACAGTTTTTAATTCTCACTGAAATTGAGTTTCTAAGCCTTAAATATCTCAAAACTTTTTCATATTACATCTTAACAAGATCAAATTCTCAATTATTTTCAAATATCTTTAGTTATTAAGTTGAAAAATAAAATAATTTTCTTTTAAAAATTTTAATTTATTAAAAGAGAATAATCTTTAAATCATTAACCGTAAATACTTAAAATTACAAAAAATTTTCTTTAATTCAAAATTTAATTATCTCAATTTGTTATAAATTAATTTTCATAAAATGTCTACTTTCTAAAATAAATACTAATTTTTTTATTCTAAATATAAAAATAATTTCTAAAAAAAAGAAGATAATAAAAATTTAAAGAGTAAGGTAAGAAATTCTTACTGAATTTTAGCTTTCCGTTATGCTCGCTATATGCTCAAACTCCACATTACAATATCAACAATCAAATATTATTAATCACAGTTAAACATCATCAATCACAAATATAACCAATCATAATCAAATCAATCAAATTAAATATCATTAATACATATCATAATACAAAATTTAATGATTATTAAAATAGTTGAATTTTTTTTTAGTTCCTTTTGTCCATTCCTAGCATAGGTATATGTAAGTCCATATAATCCAGTCCTTGCATAGGTATTGTTCAGTCCATATGGGTCATAATGGTCTAAGTCCTTGCATAGGTATAGTCCAGTCCATATAGGTCATAATGGTCCAAGTCCTTGCATAGGTATGTTAGAGTTAGTTAAACCAGATATTTAATTTAAGATTTATTATAAATTTTAAGTTAAAAGGTTAATATTTTTAAAATACTAATATTATTAAATTTAAAAGAAGTAGGACACTCCTCCCATTATTCTTATGTCCTTTTCATATTATATTCTTATCTCACTCCCCCTTACCTTGAGTTGTTACCAAAAGAGAGTTTGCTTTGCGCCTCCGATTTCTAAAAATATTAATACCAATCTTATTTCAGTATAGGCATAAGATGAGGATTAAGATTACTACTTAAAACAGAAATGGTAAATTTTGAATAGTGAATAGTGAATAGTGAATAGTAAAACGTAAATAGTAACAGTAAATAGTAAATCGTGAATAGTAACGGTAAATAGTAAATCGTGAATAGTAACAGTAAATAGTAAAAACATAAATAGTAACGGTAAATAGTAAAAACGTGAATAGTAAAGGTAAATAGTAATAGGAAATAGTAATTTACTATTTGAATAGTAATTTACTATTGAAATAGTAATTTACTATTGAAATGGTATTTTACTATACAGAATAGTAACTTAAAATAATATTATTTCTAGTATAATAACAGATTTCTAAAAACGATATGAAAATAACCCAAAAAATATAAAAGAGAAGTATTCTTACCTTAGGATTTTAGCAGAACCTTCTCCCAAAAAAATTTACTTCTCTCTCTCACTTCCACCACTATCTCACTAGCACTACTATATTAAGAAAACTTAATCTGAAATTGTGAATTCTAAAGAAGAAATCCTTCGGTATTTATAGGAAAAGAATTTACTATGCATTCCATTATTTTAATATAAAAGTACTATGCATTTTTGAATTTTTTATTCCTGGTTACTGTGCATCTTTTGAAAATTTCATACATGCACAGTGTTTTGCATAGTAATTGTCGGCAAAATTATTAAGTCAAATAGTAACCCTTCACTCGGTATATTTTAAGTATTCAAAATGAGTCATTTTTGAAATTTAGCGATATTATATCAGTCCTCACTAATTTTATAATAAGTAATATAAAGCTGAAATTTTAAAAATCTAAAATTTTCTGTTAATAAAAATTTATTGATACGTTTCCAATTTTTTAACGATTGGAAAAAATCAAGATTTTTCTCAAACCGATAATTTTTAGATAAGTCTACTTGAAACGGATTTTAGAAAATTTTCTTATAATTTAAATTCACTTTCTTATAAATATTTTTAATTTAAGTCACTTATATGAATTTAAAATTATTTAAAAAAATATTATTTTATTAAAAAAAATTTCAAAATTCCAAAAAATCATAAATAATACGTAGATTAAAAATTTCTAAAGAACCATAATTTAATTCCTTCAAAATTTTAATATAAAAATAAAAATAGGGGTGTTACAACTCTACTCCCCTTAGAAAATTTCGTCCTCGAAATTTACATTATTCAGTAAAACAAATGAGGATGAGACTCTTTCATCACAGTTTCTAGTTCCCATGTAGCATCTTCTCCTCTCGTTTCACTCCAAATGACCTTTACAAGCGGAATTGTCTTGTCTCTTAATTTTTTTATTCTTCTGTCACCTATTCTAACAGGTGGTGCATCATATGTAAGATTATCTTTAACTTGTATGACATCAGGTTCAATAACATGTGTAGGATCAGATATATACTTTCATAAGTTTGACACATAAAAAACATTATGGATATTAGAAAGAAAAGTTGGTAATGCTATTTGGTAGGCAAGGGGACTAACTTTATGAATTATTTGATATGGACCAATAAATCTAGGAGTTAGTTTTCGAGATTTCATTGCCCGACCGACCCCAGTCATAGGTGTGACTTTCAAGAATACATGATCGCCTTCTTGAAATTCGAGCGGCTTTCTTCTTTTGTCATAGTAACTTTTCTGCCTGCTCTGTGTTGCCTTCATCTTTTCCTGAACTATTTTGATTTTGTCTGTGGTTTGTTGTACCAACTCTGGTCCTAGCATCAAGTTTTCACCAATCTCAAACCAACATAGCGGGGTCCTACATTTTCTTCCATATAATGCTTCAAAAGGTGCCATGCCAATGCTAGCATGGAAACTGTTGTTGTAGGTAAACTCCACATATGGTAAGAATTGATTCCAACTTCCTTTATGCTCTAACACACAAGCTCGTAACAAGTCCTCTAGAGATTGGATCGTTCTTTCTGATTGTCCATCCGTCTGAGGATGATATGCTGAACTCAGACGCAGTCTTGTTCCCAAAGCCTTGTGCAAGCTCTTCCAGAATTGTGATGTAAAACGAGGGTCCCGATCAGAAATGATACTTGAAGGAATTCCATGTAATCTCACAATCTCCTCGATGTATAATTTTGCCAGCTTCTCCATAGAGTAACGAATGTTGATGGGAATAAAGTGGGCAGACTTTGTTAGTCTATCAACTATTACCCATATTGAATCATGTCCTAATGGAGTTTTGGGTAGAGAAGTCACAAAATCCATGGTAATGCTATCCCATTTCCATTCCGGTATTTCCATTGATTGTAGCATTCCAGGGGGTTTTGGTGTTCTACTTTAACCTTCTGGCAAATTAGACATGCAGCCACGTACTCTGCCACTGCTTTCTTCATTCCAGGCCACCAAAATAACTTCTTCAAATCTTGATACATTTTAGTAGCTCCGGGATGAATGCTCATATAACTTTTGTGGCCTTCTTCTAGAATTGCTTTCCTCAACTCCTCTTGATCAGGGATACACACTCAATCCTTATACCTTAGTAATTGGTCATTTCTTACATTGAACTCGACTTCTTTTCCTTGTCTCAAAAGTTCTTTCTTTTCTTGCAGGAATTCATCATCTTGTTGAGCCTCTAAAACTTGCCTCAGGAATTCATTTGTCACTTGCAACGCTCCTAATCTGTAGCTGTTAGCATTAACCTTTACTGCTAGGTTAAGATCTCTGAAGTACTCTATCAATTCCAGCTCTTTAATCATCATTGTGGACGCATGTAGAGACTTTCGACTCAAAGCATCAGCTACTACATTCGCTTTTCCAGGATGGTATTGTAACTCAAAGTCGTAATCCTTTAAGAACTCCATCCATCTCCGTTGCCTCATGTTTAACTCCTTTTGGTCAAATAAATACTTGAGACTCTTATGATTACTAAACACATCGAATGTTGCACCGTATAGATAATGCCTCCAAATCTTTAAGGCAAAAACTACAGCGGCTAATTCTAAGTCATGGGTAGGGTAGTTAATCTCATGTTGCCTTAATTTGCGCGACGCATAGGCTACAACCTTCTTGTCTTGCATGAGTACACTTCCTAGTCCTTGTTTAGACGCATCACAGTAAACTTCAAAACTTCGATGTGGATCAGGGAGTACTAACACCGGCGCAGAAGTAAGTCAATCTTTCAGCTCTTGGAAACTACTCTCGCATTGTGTCGTCCACACAAAAGGTTGTCCTTTCCGTGTTAACTTGGTCAATGGGTATCCTAGCTTTGAAAATTCTTCAATGAATCTCCTATAGTATCCAGCCAAACCCAAGAAACTTCTAATCTCAGTGATCGTGGTTGGTCTCTCCCATTTTAAAATTGCCTCTACCTTGGAAGGGTCTACAGCTATTCCTCCTTGACTAATTACATGTCCTAAAAAGTTCACTTCTTCCAACCAGAATTCACACTTCGACAGCTTTGCATACAGTTGTTTCTTTTTCAGGATTTCCAACACAACCTTCAAGTGTTCAACATGTTCTTCTCTGCTTTTAGAGTACACTAATATATCATCAATGAACACCACTACAAATTTATCTAGATATGGATGAAAAATCCTATTCATGTAATCCATGAATATGGCTGGTGCATTAGTTACACCAAAAGGCATTACTAGATATTCGTAATGGCCATAGCGTGTTCTAAAAGCAGTTTTTGGTACATCTTCTTTCTTTACCCTTATTTGATGGTATCCAGACCTCAAATCAATTTTGGAGAACACCGTGGCACCACGTAGCTGATCCATCAAGTCGTCAATCCTTGGCAGAGGATATCTGTTCTTGATCGTCACCTTGTTCAGTTGTCGATAATCTACACACAACCTCATGCTACCATCCTTCTTCTTAACCAACAACACTGGTGCACCCCAGGGGGATACACTGGGTCGTATAAACTGCTTCTCTATCATCTCTTCAAGTTGTTTCTTCAATTCTGCTAATTCTAGAGGTGACATTCGGTATGGTGCAATTGAAATAGGTCCAACTCCAGGTACTAGATCAATGGCAAATTCCACATCTCTTATCTTCAGGAAAAACGTCAGGAAATTCACACACAACCGGCAGATTTTTGATTTTTGATTCTTGCTCTCCTTTCGTTGAAAGCAATAACATGAATCCTTGAGCCCCTCCTTTTAAAGAGGTACTCACTTGGTTGGAGGTTAGAAATCTCGAATCCTCAGGATTCAAATTCACTGGTTCTTTAAACATTATGGTTTTATTATGACAATCTATTAGAACATGATTGTCAGACAACCAATCTATCCCAATAATAACTTCTAAGCCAGAAAGGGGTAAACAGAAAAGATTAGCCTTAAAGTCCCTACCATCTATGACAATAGGGCATTTCCAACAGGCTTTAGAAGTGACAATGGGATTGTTTCCAGGAGTATGTACAGATAAGTCAAATGGTAGTTCTATCACAGGTAATTTTAGTTTTTCTACACAGTCATTGGCAATAAAGGAATATGATGCACCTGAGTCATACATAACAGTTAAAGGAATCTTATTAAAGATACACTTACCTTCCACCATGGAATCAGAATGAGATGCTTCTTCTCCAGTGATTGCAAAAACCTTTCCTTTTGCCTTCGGCCTTCCGACTGCACTGTGCGTGCCTCCTTGAGTATTTATGCTTGTACTTGCACCTTCAGGGTTTTCCCTCTTCATCTCTGGACAATCCTTGATGTGATGACCTGGTTTGTTACACTTAAAGCAAACATAAGTGTTTTTAGGACAATCCCTTTTTAAATGGGGTCCTCCAGAGATAAAACATTTAAAATTTGGTGCAGATGTCGGGTAATAGCTTCCAGTTGAAGCTTGGGGTCTGTTAGGAACAGATGCTGCTCCAAACCGGCGAAATGGCGCTTGGTAAGGCTTATTTCTCCTGAAGTCTCTTCTTCGGTGATGGTGAGGTCCTCCACTTCTCATTTCTCCTGCCTTGTGAATGGGCTCACGACTTTTGGTCATTCTATCCTTATGGTCTTCTTCAAAGATCCTGCAGCGATTTACCAATACAGAAAATTCACGGATTTCCTGCATTTGTATAGCTTCCTTAATTTCTGGCCGTAGTCCATTTACAAACTTTGCACACCGATCTCTTTCATTAGTAGCATCATTATAATGAGAATGAAAACGAGATAGCTCTTCAAACCTGGATGCGTATTCTCCAACGGTCATATTTCCTTGGGTCAGCGACACGAATTCGAATTGTCTTTTCTCTTTAACATCAGCTGGAAAGTATTTTTCCAAAAAACATATCCTTGAAATAATCCCAAGTGATCTCCACGTCGTTGACTTCGAATTGTCTACGCATGCTATCCCACCAATGTTCGGCATCCTCAGATAAGGCATAAGTAGCGAAGACTACCTTATCAGCTTCATTACATTGCAATGCTCGAAAGATCTTCTCTATCTCTCGAATCCAGATTTGTGCACCATCAGGGTTATATCCTCCCTTGAAACGAGGTGGATTACGCTTTTTGAATAGGTCCAGCCTTCTCAAGGCATCGTTACCTTGACCTTCGCGTGCTCCCATTGCATTGATCAAGCGTTCTACAACTCCAGCAAGATCGTTTCCAGCCATTAGTTTCCTGTTTCACAGTAACTGAGATTTGTCACATCAATCACAATTACTACCAAGTCAGATATTCTATTCTCTATCACCTATACAGAGTTTACAGACAAAGCAAGATAGACCTTTTCCCCAGGCCTATTGGATTAACTGCTCTGATACCACTTTGTAACACCCTTCATTACACCTTAATAAATTCTAGAAAAATTCGTAATTTTTTTTTACTAAAGATATGATTGTTAAAAAGAAACTATCGGAATAAATTATATACATTATTTCTAAAATACCTCATAAATATTATTAAAACTTTATACAGTAATTTTACATTCATCCGACGAAAATAAATATTAAACATTATAAGAAAGAGAGGAAACTCCATGGCCCAGAAGCAGTTACTTAATAACATTATTTATTCATTGGACCACAGTATTCATACCGAGCTCCCTTTCTAGAACGTGCTATATCTACTGCCGAAATTCATCGATCCTTCCCTCTAAACCATCAATTTAGAATATATGAAACAAAAACACGGAGAAAGGAGTGAGAAACAGAATATAATAATCTCGATTAAGACATAAGCAACAAAGGGTTTTCACAAACCAATACATAATAATATCAATCACAATCACATACACAATCAATTATGAATGCATGAATGTTATGCAATATCTTCATCATAACTTACCTATATATGTGGGCCCTTAAATTTTAATTTGCACTGGGCCAACCAGAAGTTTACACTGTTCCATAAGTCCGGATAATAATATGAACAGCTCAACTGATATAGAAACACTTAGAGACTAGTCAGATTGAGAAAGTATTTATTGTGAAAGTACCCGACACTAAGGAGCTACCCCAGTTCCCCTGAAGCACCCTTTCACACCCTCTCATCCCAAGGCTCGTAATTAAGCCTCCTCTAATGTATCCTCGGTTTCTATAATCCGTCCCCAGACAATATCATTTTATTTCGCTTTAATGATTCATGATGCATGAACTGCTCGCGTATTTAGTTGGTTAAGGCTTTTAGGAACTCAATTATTAAATACCTTAAAAGGTTTACAACATCATTTTTATAAACTGTACATTTTCTCAATTCTCTGAATTTCTGTCTCACAGAAATAAATTTGGTACAGTTTTTAATTCTCACTGAAATTGAGTTTCTAAGCCTTAAATATCTCAAAACTTTTTCATATTACATCTTAACAAGATCAAATTCTCAATTATTTTCAAATATCTTTAGTTATTAAGTTGAAAAATAAAATAATTTTCTTTTAAAAATTTTAATTTATTAAAAGAGAATAATCTTTAAATCATTAACCGTAAATACTTAAAATTACAAAATTTTTTCTTTAATTCAAAATTTAATTATCTCAATTTGTTATAAATTAATTTTCATAAAATGTCTACTTTCTAAAATAAATACTAATTTTTTTATTCTAAATATAAAAATAATTTCTAAGAAAAAAATAGAAGATAATAAAAATTTAAAGAGTAAGGTAAGAAATTCTTACTGAATTTTAGCTTTCCGTCATGCTCGCTATATGCTCAAACTCCACATTACAATATCAACAATCAAATATTATTAATCACAGTTAAACATCATCAATCACAAATATAATCAATCATAATCAAATCAATCAAATTAAATATCATTAATACATATCATAATACAAAATTTAATGATTATTAATATAGTTGATATTTTTTTTTAGTTCCTTTTGTCCATTCCTAGCATAGGTATATGTAAGTCCATATAATCCAGTCCTTGCATAGGTATTGTTCAGTCCATATGGGTCATAATGGTCTAAGTCCTTGCATAGGTATAGTCCAGTCCATATAGGTCATAATGGTCCAAGTCCTTGCATAGGTATGTTAGAGTTAGTTAAACCAGATATTTAATTTAAGATTTATTATAAATTTTAAGTTAAAAGGTTAATATTTTTAAAATACTAATATTATTAAATTTAAAAGGAGTAGGAGACTCCTCCCATTATTCTTATGTCCTTTTCATATTATATTCTTATCTCACTCCCCCTTACCTTGAGTTGTTACCAAAAGAGAGTTTGCTTTGCGCCTCCGATTTCTAAAAATATTAATACCAATCTTATTTCAGTATAGGCATAAGATGAGGATTAAGATTACTACTTAAAACAGAAATGGTAAATTTTGAATAGTGAATAGTGAATAATGAATAGTAAAACATGAATAGTAACAGTAAATAGTAAATCGTGAATAGTAACGGTAAATAGTAAATCGTAAATAGTAATAGTAAATAGTAAAAACGTGAATAGTAATAGTAAATAGTAAAAACGTGAATAGTAAAGGTAAATAGTAATAGTAAATAGTAATTTACTGTTTGAATAGTAATTTACTATTGAAATAGTAATTTACTATTGAAATGGTATTTTACTATGCAGAATAGTAACTTAAAATAATATTATTTCTAGTATAATAACAGATTTCTAAAAACGATATGAAAATAACCCAAAAAATATAAAAGAGAAGTATTCTTACCTTAGGATTTTAGTAGAACCTTCTCCCAAAAAAATTTACTTCTCTCTCTCACTTCCACCACTATCTCACTAGCACTACTATATTAAGAAAACTTAATCTGAAATTGTGAATTCTAAAGAAGAAATCCTTCGGTATTTATAGGAAAAAAATTTACTATGCATTCTATTATTTTAATATAAAAGTACTATGCATTTTTGAATTTTTTATTCCTGGTTACTGTGCATCTTTTGAAAATTTCATACATGCACAGTGTTTTGCATAGTAATTGTCTGCAAAATTATTAAGTCAAATAGTAACCCTTCACTCGGTATATTTTAAGTATTCAAAATGAGTCCTTTTTGAAATTTAGCGATATTATATCAGTCCTCATTAATTTTATAATAAGTAATATAAAGCTGAAATTTTAAAAATCTAAAATTTTCTGTTAATAAAAATTTATTGATACGTTTTCAAGTTTTTAACGATTGGAAAAAATCAAGATTTTTCTCAAACCGATAATTTTTAGATAAGTCTACTTGAAACGGATTTTAGAAAATTTTCTTATAATTTAAATTCACTTTCTTATAAATATTTTTAATTTAAGTCACTTATATGAATTTAAAATTATTTAAAAAAATATTATTTTATTAAAAAAAATTCCAAAATTCCAAAAAATCATAAATAATACGTAGATTAAAAAGTTCTAAAGAACCATAATTTAATTCCTTCAAAATTTTAATATAAAAATAAAAATAGGGGTGTTACACCTTTCATATGTCCACAAATACTAGTGTTAAACTGGCCCGTTACGTAAGATGCCAACGTTGAGAGAATAACTCACACCGGTCATCATATTGGTTCCAGATGTGCGATTTTAGACAAATTACCTTTAAGTCCAGGGGCTGATCTCCAAATCAGATCAAATAGTATTAGGAATAAAATCAGTATTAATATTTTAAAACTTAGTTAAATTGAAACAAAGGAATCTTAATGAATAATATATATGATGGTTCGGAGAACAGACTTAAAAAGGAGGTTGAATAAGTCTGTTCACTTTTTTAAACCAAAAAGTGATATTTAAACGTTTAGAGCGTTATGCAGCAGACCAGACTTTTTGAAGAGACGAAGAGCATGATACTTTGATTAAGCGAGAGTATTTTTAACCATACTTTTACTATAGAAGATTATGAACTTAAGTGCACCAGACTTTTGATAGTAAAGAGTAAGAGAGAAAGAGATAATACACAAGTGATTTATACTAGTTCACCTCCAACTCAGAGACTACACCCAATACCTTCAAATTTGAAGGATTTCCAATATGTAAAAACTTTTACATGAATAGCCCAGACCGAGCCTACGAGTATTATTGACTCCAGCCACTCCTGGCTTAAGCACAACTCGTGCTTCAAGTATTCTTGACTCCGGCCACTTCTGGCCTAAGCACAACCCGTGCTTCCGAGTATTCTTGACACCGGCCACTTCTAGCCACGAGTATTCTTGACTTCGGCCACTCCTGCCCTAAGCACAACATGTGCTTTGATACACCAGACACTACAACAAAAAGGGAATTTAGCGGCGGTTATTTTGGAAGATAGCGGCGGTTTAAACTGCCACTAAATGACATTTGCGGTGGTGCTAAAATCGCCGCTAAATGTTCTGCCGCTAGGCATTTAGACCCCTCTGGATTCCTATAAGTATTAGTTTACACGCACCCACTCCTGGGGCAAACCCAAGTATTCTTTCATGAGCCACTCCTGGCTCAAACCCCGAGTATTCTTTCAAAAGCCTCTCCAAGCCAACAGTGTTTCCCACACTAACAGAGTCTGGCAACATACCACACCTGTACTACCAGAGGATTGGAAGTATTAGCTCAAATAAAATAAGCCCCTTGACTTAACAAAGCTAAGTGAAAAACCACGAAAATGGGTTTGTAAAGAATGAAAGGGCTTAATTTTCCCACAGGGCTCAATACATTCAAAAAGTGAAATATGATTGGAAAATGTACTGAGCCAGAAAGCATGACTTGGGATAATGTGCATTTAAGTGCACGAAGGCATATCCCAAGTTACTATGGCATCTAAGAAGATAGGTAAGTGCACATAGCGAGCTTTCTTTTTCTTCATGGTAGATCTTCCAGGTAGGGTTACTCGTTGTTGAGTAAACTGTCATTTCTTCATTTCACATGAGCTTGAGTGCATGAATGTCTGATGGTCGTTCATGATTTTTCTTCTTCTTCCATTACACTTTTATGGTTTATTCTAGCTCATCTTTTTCTTTTTACAAGCTCTCTTTCTTTTCCATTTTTCTCTCTAGTATTTCTTTTCATCCTCAATTCTCGATAATTGATTTTTCTCTCCTTATATTTTTTCTTCTATATTTTTCAAGAGGTTTTCACCTTTGAAGAGGATATCGATTCTGTTTATATAGAATCAATCTGTTGAGTTCAGGAAGAGGCTTGTTAATTATATAGTCGTTGAGAGAGTTGTTGTATAAGAGACAAAAGTCTTTCTTGGTGGAGTTACACAAAGAGTAAGAACTTTTGTTATCAGAGAGAGAGAGACGTTATGCACAAGTAATGTAGATGTAGGAGCTTTCAAGATTTGTGCAGTCATAGGTGGAGTAGATGTAGCACTAGTTTCACCAAGAAGGAAAGCTTTGATTCAGAGAATCTCTGAATGCGTGAGATAGAAGTGAAACATAGTTGCTTTTCAGACTAAATTAAAATCCACCTTTTTTAGTCAATCTTCCTTTTTGTGAATCTTTTCAATAAGCTTTTGATGGAGATGACTTGTGACCATTTATGCTTCATGTATCATACCACTTCTAAAGGTTTGAAGGGAGGTGGCAGAGTCTAATGCTTTCGAGTTTTCTGAAGCTTGAAGTGATACTGTTTGAGTCTGGGTTTGGTAAGTTATTTTGATTCAAGAGAGTTTCTTCTGAAGCGAGCTACTAGACTTTTGACTCTTCCTTTTGTCTTGGATTGAGAGGTTCCTCCCCTTTTCTTTTGTAGCTTAGGCCTTTTCCTGAAACACATAAAACACTCACATTAAGTGATACCAAACATCTTCATTTAAGTTAGAATTCCTAATGTTAGTTATCAATAAATCTCGTGTTTCCAAACTTTTCTTCAACAATATATATATATATATATATATATATATATATAATTAATGGTCATAATCACTTTTAAAATTATATATGTTTATATTTATATTTTATTTATTCAAATTAACTATGATAAATTATATTAATGTTTACAACTCGTATAATAATTTTTTTTTGGAAGTTAGTGTTCTGATTTCAGCGGTTCTTTATATATTATTCAAATGGTTACTAAAAAGTAAAAGCATATAATAATCAAATGTTGTAACTAGAGTTGCATATATATAAAAATAAAAACAGGGGGTAGATGATACATGAATGGAAAAAGGGCAACAATAATGAATACTAGTAGTGTGTATTTACTTGTTAATCAACGAGTCTGCTGCTCAAAAAAATAATAATTAACCACTCTGAAAAGGTTACAGCATGATCCATGATGTCAAAGGTTTTGTTAATTAGTGTTTTAAGAGTAAAATGTGTAGAAATTATATATAATCAAAATAAATCAAAATAGGTGGATATTAGTGATAATTTTAAATAATTTTTTATTTTTATTTTCTTAACTATTGTCTTTTAAGAGTTAAGAGTAGTTGTTAGGATTTTTTATATATTTTCTCTAATATTTTAGAATATTATTTTATTACATCATTTTATATATATTAAGAAATATAGTTAGGTAAATACAATAAATGTGTTAATTATTAATTATTCTTATTATACTTTCAAAACTGTCATTCTTCTTAATGAAAAGAAAGAGATGTATTTTTAATTTTTATTGATATTAAGAGAGAAAATAAATTTAATACGGGTATATGATATAAATAAATAATAGATACACATTGATCTTGAAAAAATGAACCAGAAAAACTCAAAATTGTGATATTGATTGTCATAGAATAAAATATTTTAAAATATATTAAACTACTGAAAGTGAAGATCCATATTTACTCATTTAACAATTTTAATCACTTCCAGATACTCTCGACTTTATGACAAAGATATGGTCAACCAATGAACTTTATGACAAAGATTGCTTAAATTTTTTAAAAACACAAAATTGGAAATAAATTTACAAGGCACACGGTTTAATGAAGTAATAAAGTTTCTTCAGAACAATACCTCTTAGAGGTTTATATACACATAACACAAGCTATATATTAATTCATTGATTAGAGGTTTATTGTTTTATTCTGTTTAGATACAGAAAATGGCGTCCACATCAATGGAAAATGAAATGGTGACAAGAAGAAGAAGGCATGGAAGCTGGTCCTCGGCGAGTTTCGGATCAGGATTCAACACAAGGGGTGGAAACAGTGAAGAGGATAAGGAGGAAGACCTCAAATGGGCTGCTATTGAGCGTTTGCCTACATTTGATCGCATGAGAAATGGGGTGTTGAGGGTAAGGTTGGACAATGGAAACATTGTGCATTGCCAAGTTGATGTCACTGATCTTGGGTTCCAAGACAAGAAGATGCTACTAGAAAGTGTTCTCAAGTTTGTGGAAGATGACAATGAGACATTCCTACGTAGACTCAGAGACAGAATTAATAGGTTTTTATTGATGCATCAATTAATTATTACTGCATCTTATTTTTTGTTAAAATGTTGATGAATGTTACAGGGTGGGAATTGAAATTCCGAAAATCGAAGTGCGATACCAGAATTTATCAGTGGAGGGAGATGTGCAGGTTGGAAGCAGGGCACTGCCTACCCTACTTAATGTTACTCTCAACACTTTCGAGGTACTTGTTCTTGTTCTCTTTAATTTTCATCAGCTGCCAAAATAAATAAATAAAAAACAATTTACATTTTCATAACTCATTACAAATCATTTTAAAAATCAATAAATTTTATTTACGTTACAATTTGTGATTTAACGACTGGTTTAAATTCATAATGTAAATCAAATGGAAAATCTGAAACGAAACCATTGGAAGACTAGATATGGTGAGAATCGTATCCTCGGATAAGTTATTTTTCTGTGCATGGAATGGAATTTATAACAATATGATTCTAATTAAAATTTATAAAATGTCCAAGTTTTGAAAATTGACATCAGTGAACCGATTAACAATTTGATTCATTTATTTAAATATATATAAACTGGTCTTTGATTGAATTGGTATTGAACAAGTTAAATTGATATGATTTATTGGTTTTGAACCGTTTAATAAAAAAAAGTGTTTTCAACCTTTGGGTAATGTTTTAAGCTTTATGAATAGTACTTTTTATCTTTTAGTGTTGTAAAATAATTGTATTATGTTTTTATATTAATATTATTTTCATATTTACGTTACAATTTATGACTTGACGACACTTTTAAATTCATAGTGTATTTTAATCAAATTCAAAATCCAAAACCAAACTGTCGGAAGAATATTTTATAAATATGGTGAGAATCTTATCCTCAAATAAATTATTTTTGTGTGAATGGAAATTATAAGAATATGATTCTAAGCTTCCGTTCACCTCACTTGTCTTTGACTTAAAAGTTCTTTTTTAAGTTAAAAATTAAAAATTAAAAATACGTGATTTTAAAATAAAAGATAATTAGTTTGTTACTCTATAAATTTTTTACATAGAAAATATATTTTTAGGTTAAAAGTTGTCTGGCAAAGTAATTTATAAATGAGTGTAATGGTAACGGCAATGGTAGCGACAATGACAGAGATGCGGGTGGTGACAAAGACGATGGTAGTGGTGGGACATGATAGTGGCGGTTGTGACGACGACAATAATAGTGACAATAACGCACAACAATTACGATGAGGGTGCCTATTGTGTCGTGGCAGGGAATGAGTGGTGGTGGTAGTGAGGGGTGACAACGATGATGACAACAATAACAATAATGATGGTGATGAGAATTGCAACTATGGTGGTACTAGTAGTAAAGGTGTTAAAAGAAACTTGCGGAAAAAAAAGAAGGAGAGGCTAAAGCCTAGAACTAGAAGTTAGGTCAATTAACTTTTGATTAAAAATTACTTATTAATTTTTCCTTCATTAAAAATAAACTCTTTTTTTAAATAAGTACTTTTCTAAAAAAAATATTTTTTAAGTTTCTTTTTAAAAGGATAAGAGAAGCTCCAAATAAGTACGAAGAAAAAATTATAAAGTGTGTTTGGTTGTTTTTAAGCATTTTCAAAAGAAAAAATTATTAATTAGCATGATAAATTTCATAGTTTATTAGGTTTGATAGAAAGGTTGAGAAATTTTTCCTATGAAGAAAAAAACTCAAATAAGAAAATTTTACATATGTTTGGCAAATTCTATCTTTTGTTATAGGAAAATATTATAAGAGCAAGTTTGCTCTAAAGTTGAAAGCAATGGAATGGAAAAGGAGAAAGTTTATCTTACTGGAGTTTCAATCTTTAAATTTTTTTATTTTTCTAACTCTGTTTCCTCAACTGCAAATTAAACATCCCCTAAGATTGGTCGTATGCCAAAAAGAATTCTTTGGTGAGAAAATGAGGAATGGATGAAGGCTTAATTAAAAAGACAATTTTCTACAACACAAATAGATAACTTATCTAGTTGAATTAAAAAGTCAGGGTAGCATGATCTTTTAAGTTGGTTATTGAAAAAATGTCTTACACGCTTCATGTTAACTAAACATCGAAGAAAAATAATCTCATACTTTTCACAACATTTTCTAATAAACTAAATAACACATATTTCCTCATACTTTCCATATTAATTCCTTCACCATACTTTTCTTTTCTCAAATTTTTTTTCATAGTTCTCTTGACAACCAAAGGAACCATTAGTAACTGTATAAAAAGTTATTTAAAAAATGGTTTATTCCCCACCTTAGACGTGGAAATATTTCATTTTCACCTGCTCAAGAATTTATATTTCCATAAAATTTTTATGTTTAGAAATTGTTCTCTCTTACTAACCACAGGTAGAAATCATGAATTTAGCATTCAATTTTTGTGTTGGCTACTGAACACCTATGCAAATTGTGTTAGTTGAGTCAATGCAATCTGGACACAGATTGTTAAATTTGAAATTATGGGATCATTTGTGTCGACATGACTAACGCAATTGCCAGCTAGAAAGTTTGCGTCAAATATTACTGATGCAAAAGATGTTTGTAACAATTGTTTCGATGCAACATTTTTGTTGTGTTTGTGTCAGCTATAACTATAGTTTGTGTCTGTTGTTTTTATGCAAAAATTCAAATTTTAACTGAATGTATGTTTGTGACGGTCATTTCCAATGCAATATTATTATCGTATTAGTGGTAACCGTAATTATTGTTTGTGTTAGTTAAGCCTACGCAAAATTTAAATTCTAAATTTAAATCAAATTTGGAAGAAGTTGTGAATTATCTTTGTCGGAGGAGGGTTTGGTTGCCAATCACCGAGGGAGGAAGGAATTAAGAAGATGATGATAATGACAAATGAGATAAAGGAGGAGGAGAATGGAGAGGGGAAGAAGGAGAGTGTTTGCTTATACAAAACATACATTGTGTAGGCTAGACCGATATAAATGGTTGTATATTTGCATTGGATCCTTAACCAATATGAAATTTGCTTCGACTATTTTAGTGTTAGCCCTGACTCAGATGTAACATCGTCATAAAAAGGGGCTTGCATATACATAATACAAATTTGTGATGACCCGTGACTGACTTAAATGACACGTATTCTTGTAGGGAACCCTAAGTTTTGTTTAATATATATGAGAAATATGGGAAAATATATTAAAAAAAAGACTTTTCTCACACCTTTTTATGTTTGTTTCATTTGTCTTTATCTTGTTAGAAAGTTATGAGAAAATGATTTATTATATAAAAGTTTCCTCATAAAAACTAATAAGAAAATAGATTTTCTATGAAAATCATGTTAACATCTTTATCCTCATATAAATATTCTCCCTCAATATAAATAAAATATAATTATAATTAATAAATATTATTCTCTCCATTTTATATTATAAGTTCTTGAAATAAAAAAAATAATGTTTCATTTTATAATTCCCTATAAAAAAATTAAAAGCATTTATTACATTTTTTCATAGTTTACCCTCAAGCATTTAATGTTTTTATATTTATGCAATTAATTTGATAGAGTTTGACTTTAAATAAAGATAAGTTTAGAAAAAATGAAATTGTCTTTTATATTATTTCCCGAAGCAAATCTATATGTTTCTAATGTCATTAAATATTCCTAAAGTAACCAATTGTTTATGTAATAAATGATATTGATGATATTTTAGAAAATTATCAAATATTTAATATCATTAATTTAAATAATTGAAATTAAGTATGGAGAAAGAATATAAGTATATATATTTTATTTTATGTATCAATATTAATATATATTACTCCCTTTGTTTCTTTTTATCTTATATGTGTTTTAAAGTTAATTCACACAAATTAAGAAAACTAATTAATATTTTTGGATTACAAAATTTTTATATTTACTTTCCTACTTTATCCTTATTTTAAATTAAATCTTTATTAATGTTAATAGTGTTTGATCATTCCCTATATAAGGGTATAACAAGAAAAAAATAATAAATGAGTTCTTAAAATTTTAAAGAGATAGATAAAAAGAACTATTTTTTTCAAAATAGAGACAATTAAAAAAAAGGAAGAAGTATAAAACAGTATGTTTAAATTTGTCATATATATATATATATATATATTACTTTTAATTGATATTTATTTGAATTTTAGGGTGGGTAACATTGCCTTATGAGTTGGCGACGAGAACATTTTTCTTAACCATTTTAACTAACTAATTACAATCGACGTTAAAAATACTTCATTTGCTAGTAATTTTCTTATAAACCAAACAACCTAAATTTTGAACTATTTTCTTTTTCGTAATTTTTTTCTCATTATTTTTCTCTCATATTTTTTCACATCAATCAAAGATACCATAAATATAAGAGTGCACTGATACTTCCTATTAAAAAAGTAGAGGCTATAAATATAAGAGGTTTTTACTCTGTTGTGTCACCTACCAATGCAGTCAAAGCATCCCTTAAATCAATTGCAAATAATGTTAAATAAGAATGCTTTCTACACTAGCATTAAAAGTTGTTGATAATGTATCTATTATTATAGTGAAAATTGAGAGTGTATATCAATATTTTATCAGGTAATATTTTTATTCATTTTTGTGCTTGGCAGAGGATTCTGGGATTGTTTCATCTGGCACCTTTCAAGAAGAGAAAAATTCATGTTCTTAAAGATGTTAGTGGAATCATCAAACCATCAAGGTATCTTATCAAAAGTCTCACGAAAACATTAACTAACAGAAAATATTTACTGTAGCTTTTAAAGATGAGTGATTGTGCTTTTCTTGTATTTATGGCTGTTAGTTTTGAAGAAAATTACATCTGTTGATAGAAAAATAGGATTTTATTTTATACATTTTTCTGTTATATTAACCACGTATATCATTCTTCAGATGATTTGAGACTTAGATTAAAATTTAGTGTTATATTTAATGATATCTAAATCTTACTCTTGGGATAATATCAGGATGACTCTACTTCTAGGACCACCTGGTGCAGGGAAAACAACATTACTTCTAGCACTTGCAGGGAAGCTAGATCCGGATTTAAAGGTTTGTCCTTAATTTTATGCAATGTTTTTGTTAATTTGGTTCCGATCATTTACTTAAGTAATTTCTTTTATGCAATGTTTCGTGTGTATTTCTTTTTCACAATAAATTTGTTTTATATGTGACCAGGTTTCTGGGAGAATTACTTATTGTGGGCATGAACTAAATGAATTTGTTGTTAAAAGGACATGTGCCTATATTGGGCAACATGATCTTCACTATGGAGAAATGACTGTCAGAGAGACATTAGACTTTTCAGGACGGTGCCTAGGTGTTGGGTCTAGGTATGAAATGCTGCAAGAACTTTTAAGAAGGGAGAAAGGAGCAGGAATCAAGCCAGACCCTGAAATTGATGCTTACATGAAGTCCACAGCTATATCAGGCCAAAAGACCACCTTGACAACAGATTATGTTCTCAAGGTTTCTTACATCAAACACCATAGCCACATAAAAACAGGATTGTCTTTAAAGATGAATCATATATATTTTTATAAAAAAAACATTAGAAGCCAAAAGTAAATAAATTTTTGGTGAAATTTTAAAGGAAATATATATTTAAAGGACAAATATGTTCTTTATTTAAGTAATTTCTCTTATATTCTTACAGATACTTGGACTTGACAGTTGTGCTGACATCATGGTTGGGGATGACATGAGAAGGGGTATCTCTGGTGGACAAAGAAAGCGAGTTACAACAGGTTAATTTCATACCTACAAATTTCATGCTAAACAGATTAGAGAGAACCTAAGAAATTTGGAATTAATAAAATAAGAAAATTGGGCACACGGGACAACACACACTTACCCTTTATTAATATGTTATATTAAGAATATGATTAATATACCTTTTACAAGACTTGAAGACTTTTAATTGATGCAATAATTTTTAAGTTGAATTATTCTCGTTATTTTTTAATATATTAATAAAAACATGTGTAGATATTTAACATAGAGTTACTACTTGAATTGTGACTCGGTGCAGGGGAGATGCTAGTAGGACCGGCAAAGGCACTGTTTATGGATGAAATATCAACAGGATTGGACAGTTCCACCACCTTTCAGATATGCAACTTCATGAGGCAATTGGTTCATATAATGGATGATACCATGGTGATTTCTCTTCTACAACCAGCACCAGAAACATTTGAACTATTTGATGACATTATCCTACTTTCAGAGGGTCAAATTGTGTACCAAGGTCTGCGTGAGAATGTGCTAGAGTTCTTTGAAAACAAAGGTTTTAAATGTCCTGCAAGAAAGGGAGTTGCTGACTTTCTACAGGAAGTAACATCTAAGAAAGATCAGCCACAGTATTGGTTCAGAAGAGATGAACCTTATAGATATGTTTCAGTTTCTGAATTCGCAGAGTCTTTCAATTCATTTTACATAGGAGAACATCTTGCAGAAGAGTTTGAAATTCCTTATGATAAGAGCAGAACACACAGAGCAGCCTTAGTGAAACAAGAGTATGGTATATCAAACTGGGAACTGCTTAAGGCGTGTTTCTCAAGAGAATGGTTGTCGATGAAAAGAGACACGTTTGTTTACATATATAGGATGATACAATTAACAGTATTATCTGTTATTGGACTCACTTTGTTCCTTAGGACTGAAATGAAAGTGGGAAGTGTTCAAAATGGAGAAAAGTTCTATGGAGCAATGTTTTACAGTCTAACGAATGTGATGTTTAATGGGGCATCAGAACAAGTGATGATTGTTTCTAGACTTGCTGTGTTTTACAAGCAAAGGGATCTCAAGTTCTACCCTGCATGGGGATTTGCATTACCTATATGGATTCTCAGGATTCCCGTATCCTTTGTGGAATCAGCATTATGGGTGGTCCTTACATACTACACAATTGGATTTGCTCCTTCAGCTCACAGGTGGCCCATTATGTTTTCATTTATTATTTTCATTTCGAATTACTAAACAAGATCCAAAATAACATGATATTTTTTTACCATTAAACTGAAATTAGATCATGTTCTCTTAATCAAACAGCCCCACATTCCTCCTTAACATGGTTTTTCCTTTTCATAATATTTAATAGTATGTTATATGGGTAGTTTTTTCGTAGAGACTAAACTTATAATGAAAAATTCCCGAAATTTACAGTTATCCTTGTTTTTCATCAGATTTTTCAGACAATTCTTGGCATTTTTTGCCATTCACCAGATGGCGATCTCTCTGTTTCGGCTCATTGGTGTAGTTGGTAGAACACCGGTTGTTGCTAATATTATGAGTGGCTTGATTTATCAACTAGTATTTGTGCTTGGAGGATTTGTTATTGCCAAAAGTAAGACACCATTCACTTATTAATATCTTTTGGAGATTTTGTAGTATATGGAATCTTTTAATTTTTTCTATTATTATTGACTTATTTGCAAATTTTCTTTTATACCTGCAGATGATATTAAACCATGGATGATTTGGGGCTATTACATGTCTCCTATGATGTATGGTCAGACTGCCATAGTCATAAATGAATTTTTAGATGAAAGATGGAGTGAAGTAAGAAATTTGTTTCTTGTTATTTTTATTATGTTATGTACTTTCAAATACATACACAAACAAATTTTATTGAATTCTGTTTAATTTTCGGTTAGAATTTTTTAACTAAATTAAAAATGACTAATTTTTAATTTATTGGTTAAATAAAATTTGAATAACCATAAATGACATATGAACCAAATATTAATCATTGATTTTATTTCGACAACTACTTATTAGCCGGCACTAAATTATTTCTAGTAACTCTAAGCGTTGTTTTACACATTATGCAGCCAAATACAGACACTAGAATTGATGCAGCTACAGTTGGAAAAGTACTTCTCAAATCTAGAGGCTTTAGTACTGAAGATTATTGGTATTGGATTTGCATTGGAGCCTTGTTTGGCTTTGGTCTTCTTTTCAACATTCTCAGCATTGCTGCATTGACTTATTTGAATGGTAATTAAGTTGAACCCATTTGATCTTATTTTTAACAGTCGATAACTAAATGGAATTTTCAACACCACTTAACGTGTACCAAAAGCAAAACACCACTTAACATTTATCCTCAAATGAAAATTTTCAGGAATCAGTGATTCTAAAGCATTCATCGTGGATGAAGATGACAAGAATGAAGGTAATTCATGGTGATTTCAAGCTTATTCAGTCCCTATTTATAGAAATTACTGTATAATAATTAGTTAATAATATTGTGTATGGTTAAAAAAAATTGGTAAGGTCTTAAAAATGTGTTTATTAACCGTACATATTAAGTATTTTATTAGTAGTATACATTGCATTAGTAAAGATAAGTTTACGTATAAGAGTCACTTAGTTTAAAATATTTTAAGAGCATTTTTAATGTTGAGTGCTTAACGATGTTTATATTCGACATGTTATTGTTGTTTCTAATTAAAATTTCTAGCTTTTTTTAACAATTTGTTAATTATAATATTTTATTAAAAATGTGTCAAAATAATCTACTATATCTATATGATATTATTTTTTTATATAATGGTTATTATTGTTTCTAATTAAAATAAAAATAACACAAATAATAATCATATTAAAGGAAGTAATGATATGGGGCACATTTAAAAACTTTTAAAGAAATGTATTTAGAGAATAGAGGTGTGGTCTTCATCGTATAGATGAGTTTGTTTTTTTAGATAAAATATTATTTAGTCTGATTATATTATTAAGTTAAGGTTTAGTTTAGTTGAATAATATGTTTGCATCTGATCCAATTAAATGTCATTCAAATTGGATCAACTTACTTAATTTTATATTAATTATATTTTTTTTTACAAAATCTAACATAAGACATATAATTTTAGTCAAATACAATCAAAAATAACTATTTCAAAAAACGTACTATAAAAAATTTCAACACTAAAGAAATCACAGCTATACACTTTAACTTTAAGTCATATATCTAATTTATGAAGGTAATATAAATATAAGAGTAATATATTAAAAATTACGGTTCATTTGATCTTGATTTGATTTTCAGATTAGATTAAAAATTTGATTCGAATTGAGCGTATAATATAGTTTCAATTTGATTGGTTTTCATTTTGATTAGTTTTCAATTTGATCGGTTTTCAATTATTTTAGATCAGTTGAATAGTTTTATTCAATTCAGATACTTGTAAACTTCAAATTTGTTATTTTCTTATTGATGTGAGGCTTTCAATGCTTTATTTGAAGTGAAACCCAACTAATTTAGTAATTGTGACTTTTTTTCTAGAACTTGTAATTACTCAAAGTCCTTTCTTAAAACTTTAGTATTATATATATATATAAAAGCTTGGTCTCTTTTTTTTACAAGTCTCGAATGTCCTGTATTTATTTTTCAATAATTGCTGGGAAGTATTGGGCTTTAAAACTATTTCTCGATAATTGCTATGAAGTATTTGGGGTCAAAATATCTTAAGGTTTTTTTTATTAAGTGACACCTTCAGTCCTTGTGTATTTTGAGCCTGTATTGTAGACTAAAATAATCTAACACTATAAAATGAATTTTGTTATGAAATTAGAGAGGAAATTAGAGAAGAAAATGGAATTGAAGATGAAGGAAGGAGAGTAATGAGAGTAAAGAAAGAGTAGTAAAATTGAAGAGAAGAAGTGTATTGTATTAATGAGTGAATGAGGTATTTATAGGAGGTGAGAGGGGGACATTTATAAATATCAAAACTTTAGGGGGAACATCCATAATTATTCATAATACTCCCCTTGGATGTCCATATTTAGAATGTGCCTCGTTAAAACCTTACTAGGAAAAACCCAGTGGGATAAAAACCTAGTGAAGGAAAAAGAGTACAACATTCTTTACAAAGTATATCCGTAAAAATAATTAAATTACAAATATTTAATTCTCCCCCTCATCAAAACACTTATGTAAGCGTCGAAGACCAATCTTCTGTACTAGTTGCTCGAAGACTTTGGTTGGTAATGATTTTGTAAAGATATCTGCTAGATTCTCGCATGATCGGACTTGCTCGACATTTATTTCACCATTCTTTATAAGATCATGAGTAAAGAAAAATTTTGGTGAAATATGTTTTGTCCTATCTCCTTTAATATAGCCCTCCTTTAACTGAGAAATACAAGCTGCATTATCTTCACATAAAATTGTTGGTGGTAGTTTTCCAGCATGCAAGCCACAAGTTTCTTGAATATGTTGAATCATAGACCTCAACCAAACACATTCTCGACTTGCTTCATGTAATACTAAGATTTCAGCATGATTAGATGATGTTGCTGTGATTGTTTGTTTTATGGATCTCCATGAAATTGCTGTACCACCACATGTAAACAAATAACCTGTTTGTGATCGACCATTATGAGGATCAGACAAATACCCCGCATCTGCATAACCAATTAGGTTTGCCTTAGATACATATGGAAAAAATAAACCCATGTCCATTGTACCTCTAAGGTAGCGGAATATGTGTTTAATCCCATTCCAATGTCTTTTCGTGGGTAAAGAACTATGTCTTGCTAACAAATTAACAGCAAATGATATATCAGGTCTTGTATGACTAGCAAGATACATTAGTGCACCAATTGCACTAAGATATGGTACTTCAGGGCCAAGTAGTTCTTCATTTTTGTCTTGAGGTCGAAAAGGATCTTTGTTCACTTCAAGTGACCTTACAACCATTGGACTGCTCAATGGGTGTGATTTGTCCAGATAAAACCGTTTTAACACCTTTTCTGTATAAGTCTTTTGGTGCATCAGAATTCCTTCCTTTAAATATTCTAATTGTAATCCGAGACAAAACTTTGTTTTTCCCAAGTCTTTCATCTCGAATTCCTTTTTTAAGCAATTTACAGCCTTTGAGAGCTCTTCGGGAGTTCCGATTATGTTTAAATCATCTACATAAATAGCAATCATAACGAACTCTTTTCCGAGTCTTTTCATAAAAGCACATGGACAAATTGGGTCATTTTTGTACCCTTCTTTCAACAAATACTCACTGAGACAATTGTACCACATTCGTCCAGATTGCTTTAATCCATAAAGAGATTTATTCAATTTGATTGAATAATTTTCTCGAGGATTTGTTTTATATGCTTCAGGCAAATGAAATCCTTCAGGGAGTTTCATATATATGTCATTTTCAAGTGAGCCATATAAATATGCTGCAACAACATCCATAAGGCGTAAGTCAAGCCTTTCACGGATTGCCAAACTTATCAAGTATCGAAAAGTAGTGGCATCCATCACTGGTGAATATGTTTCTTCGAAATCAATTCCAGGTCTTTGTGAGAATCCTTGTGCAACAAGTCTTGCTTTGTATCGCACAATTTCACCATTTTCATTTCTTTTTCTCGTAAAGACCCATTTGTACCCAACTGGTTTTACACCTTTGGGTGTTTGGACTACAGGCCCAAAAACTTTACATTTTGCAAGTGAGTTTAACTCTTCTTGCATTGCATCTTTCCACTTTGGCCAATCATTTCTTTGTGCACATTCTTTAACTGATTTTGGCTCATAATCTTTATCATCATTTATGATATCAAGAGCTACTTTGAATGCAAAAATTTCATCAACATCGACTTCAGGTCGATTCCATTATATACCATCCATGACATAATGTATTGAGATCTCTTTATTTGTATCAATTTCAGGTACCTTAGTTTCTTCTGGATTTGAAACTTTGATTATGTCAGGAGACTCTACTGGAGTCTTTATATCCTCGATTCGACCATCATCTTTATTTACTTTTCTTTTCCGAGGATTTTTATCTTTAGAACCAACAGGTCTGCCACGTTTTATTTTGGCTTCAGACTCATTTGCAAATTTAGATTGTCCTTCAGGGATATCAATCTTTATTGGAGTATTAACAGCTGGTATATGTGACTTAGTTACTCTTTTTGGATCAGCAAATGCATTAGGCAATTGGTTTGCTAAATTTTGCAAACTAATTATTTTCTGAACTTCTAGTTCAGATTGTTTTGTTCGAGGATCAAGATGTGATAAAGACCTCTCATTCCAGCTAATCCTTTTATCCAACTGTTTATTTTCTCCCCCTAATGGTGGGAAAATAGATTCATCAAAATGACAATCAGCAAAACGAGCTGTAAATAAATCACCTGTTAAAGGTTCAAGATATTTTATTATGGATGGACTTTCATATCCAACATATATTCCCAACCTTCTTTGAGGTCCCATCTTAGTGCGTTGCGGAGGAGAGATAGGAACATATACCGCACTTCCAAAGATTCTTAAATGGGAAATATTTGGTTCTTTACCATGAACCAATTGTAAAGGGGAATATTCATGATTACTTGTAGGCCTGATGCGAATAAGTGCTGCCGCATGCAAGATTACATGTCCCCAAGTTGAAATTGGGAGTTTTGATCTCATTAACAATGGTCTTGCTATCAATTTCAAACGTTTAATCAATGATTCAGCAAGTCCATTTTGTGTATGAACATGTGCTATAGGATGTTCAACATCAATTCCAATGGACATACAATAATCATTAAATGATTGAGATGTAAATTCACCAGCGTTATCAAGGCGTATTTTCTTAATTGGATAATCAGGAAAATGAGCTCTTAAACGAATTAATTGAGCTAGTAATCTCGCAAATGCCTGGTTGCGAGTTGATAATAAGCAAACATGTGACCATCTAGTTGATGCATCAATTAAAACCATAAAATATCTAAATGGTCCACATGAAGGGTGTATTGGTCCACAAATATCACCTTGTATACGCTCTAAAAATATAAGTGGTTCATTCCCAATTTTCATTGGTGATGGCCGAATGATTAATTTTCCTTGAGAACAAGCAGCACATGAGAAATTCTTAGTTTGCATAATTTGTCTTCTGGACAAATAATGACCATTTGAATTCTCAACTATTTTTCGCATCATAATTGATCCAGGATGGCCTAATCGTTCATGCCAGATAACAAAGTCATTTGTAAACTTCTGGTTTACTATGGCATTTGTTTCAATTGTACTAATATATGTGTAGTACAAACCGGAGGAAAATGAAGGCAATTTTTCCAATATACATTTCTTACCAGAAATTAACTTTGTAATGTATAGATATTCATCATTTCCTTCATTTGTGGTCTCAATATGATATCCATTTCTGCGGATATCCTTAAAACTCAATAAATTTCTTTGAGACTTCTTAGAATATAATGCACTTTCAATGTGCAATTTTGTTCCTCCAGGTAACAAAATACTGGCTCTGCCGGAGCCTTCAATTATATTATACTACCAGATATTGTATTAACATTTGCTTCTTGTTTTACTATATGGTAAAAATATTTCTCATTCTTGAGAATAGTGTGTGTTGTTGCACTGTCTGCGAGACATATATCTTCATTATTCACGTGAGCATTCATTCTTCATTAAATAAATAAAAATAAATCATGAGTAAAAATATAATTAACAATATTTAACAAAATTTTATTGATAAAGACAGAATTTACAACAAAACAAATTACATGAAACATTAAAATAATTTATTTAGGGGCACTCCCTTCTCCAACTGAGTGGTCAATTTCTTCTTCAGGAAGAGTAAGAAAATCATCAACACTAAAATCAGAGAAATCATCATCTATACCAGTAAAATTTGTCTCTATTATTTTCCCTTTATTTTTAAGGGATTTTTGGTATAGATCTACAAGATGTTTTGGTGTGCGACAAACTCGAGACCAGTGTCCTTTGCTGCCACAACGATAGCAGATATTTTTAGATTGTTCACTATTTTGAGCATCTGTCCCTTTTTTCATATGTTCTTTATTTTTCCATGTGAATGATGATCTCTTATCATTTCGACCATGACCACGGCCATAACCATATCCACGACCAATACCATGTCCCCGAGCATTACCTCGTCCACGACCGCGGCTACGGCCACGACCACGACCATGAGTATTATGATCGTGTGTTGCTACATTCACTTCTGGGAATGGAGCAGTTCCAGTTGGACGAGATTCATGATTTTGCATAAGCAATTCATTATTTTGCTCAGCCACAAGGAGACAAGTAATTAATTCAGAATATTTTGTAAAGCCCTTTTGGCGATATTGCTGCTGCAGGAGCAAATTGGATGCATGAAAAGTAGAGAATGTCTTTTCTAACATGTCACTTTCAGTGACTTGTTCTCCACATAATTTCAATCTCGAAGTAATTCTAAACATTGCAGAATTATACTCATTTACGGATTTAAAATCTTGAAATCGTAAATGCATTCATTCATAACGGGCTTTTGGAAGAATTATATCCTTTTGATGGTCGTATCTTTCTTTTAGATTATTCCATAGAACAAGAGGGTCTTTAACTGTTAAGTATTCATTTTTTAACCCTTCATGGATATGGTGGCGTAAAAATATCATGGCTTTAGCTTTATCTTGACTAGATGCCTGATTTCCATTTTTAATGGTGTCTCCGAGACCTTTTGCATCTAAATGGATTTCAGCATCCAATGTCCATGATAGATAGTTTTTTCCAGATAGGTCAAGAGCCACGAACTCAAGGTTGGTAATATTTGACATAGTTATTTCTATATAAGAAATTAAAACAATATATTAGATATCATTTCAAATGAATAAATTTATTAATTATAAAAATCTAATGATGGTAACAAGTCAATAATTATTATGAATATGCTGGGAAGTATTGGGCTTTAAAACTATTTCTCGATAATTGCTATGAAGTATTTGGGGTCAAAATATCTTAAGGTTTTTTTTATTAAGTGACACCTTCAGTCCTTGTGTATTTTGAGCCTGTATTGTAGACTAAAATAATCTAACACTATAAAATGAATTTGAGGTTTTTTGAAGTGCATGTCATATTTTTCGCAACACTACAACATTGTTAGAGAACTATAGTTGCATGTTATTCTCATGCAAAACAAATTATAGACTAACGCTACATTGAACAGTGAAAAATTCTACACAAGTTGCTAATTCTTCCAATCAAAAACGGCGAACAAGAATGGTCCTACCATTTCAACCTCTTTCCCTTGCATTCAATCATGTGAACTACTATGTAGATATGCCTGCTGTAAGTCACTGAATTTAATGTTTCTATATTAATTATAAGATTTTCAACATACACAATAAGACAACATGGAGTGTTTTTATCTACCCTTTTAAACTCACTATAGGATCATAGTTTATTTGAATGCATATAATAATAATGCAATATTTCTCTGCTTTGTGTTTTGTTTTATTACATTAGGAAATGAAGAATCAAGGGATCAGGGAAGATCGACTTCAACTACTACATGATGTGAGTGGAGCTTTCAGACCAGGCATATTGACTGCACTTATGGGTGTTAGTGGTGCTGGAAAGACAACCCTCATGGATGTCTTGGCTGGAAGAAAAACTGGTGGCTACATTGAGGGAAGTATTAACATCTCAGGTTATCCAAAGAACCAAACAACATTCGCACGTGTTAGTGGTTACTGTGAACAGAATGATATTCATTCTCCATATGTTACTGTCTATGAATCCCTATTATTTTCAGCATGGCTTCGCCTTCCTTCAGATGTAACCACACAAACACGCAAGGTGAGTAAGTTGCCGTTTCTACTAGTGACAAATTTTATCATGTTTTTCTTGGTCGTTATAATTTAAAAAAAAAATTCATTAATGCTGATATTTTTAATTTTGTTCTATTTATTTTTCGCTGATACAGATGTTTGTTGAGGAAGTTATGGAGTTGGTTGAGCTTAAACCAATTAGAGATGCACTTGTGGGTCTTCCAGGGGTGGATGGTCTATCAACAGAACAAAGGAAAAGACTTACAATTGCTGTAGAATTGGTTGCCAACCCTTCTATTATTTTCATGGATGAACCAACATCTGGCCTTGATGCTAGAGCTGCTGCTATTGTTATGCGAACTGTGAGAAACACTGTTGACACTGGCAGAACCGTCGTGTGCACAATTCACCAACCAAGCATACACATTTTCGAAGCTTTTGATGAGGCAAGTTTGAAATATGAAATCATTAGAGTCCAGACATGAATAGTGTGGTATTTCTGTAGTTTATTATTTGTCTACATAAATTCAACAAGGGACAAGCTTCATATTAAAATACATGTTATTGCAGTTATTGTTCTTGAAAAGAGGAGGACAAATTATCTATGCTGGACCTCTTGGTCACAACTCACAGAAGCTCATTGAATATTTTGAAGTGAGTATTAAAGTTTTTATTTCTGTATCGAGTCAAGAGCTCTCAATAGCTCTGTTTTATACCTATAGCATCCTTGACAGCTTAATTATTATTTCAGTGCAAAAGTTTTTTCTTTTAAATTTGTTAAATCTAATCTGATAATTTAAATGGTATATATTTTATTTCTTTAAACAATGTCTCAAATTCAAACTTTATAGATAAAAAAACCATATTTACACTAAAAGAGTGAATATGCAAATATTCACAAGTCATGCAGGATTGTTTTTTATGGTCAATACTTGCGGTTTAAAAAAATCTAACGTGTGTATTTTGCTTTAGGATGTTACAGGTGTTCCCAAAATCAAGGATGGCTATAATCCTGCCACGTGGATGCTTGAGATCACCACTCCTTCAATTGAGGCTCAACTTGACGTAGATTTTGCAGAGATTTATGTGAATTGTGCACTTTACCGGTAAACTTTTTCACTGTGATTGTTAGTACCAGGCAAGGTTACATGGTACAAAGAATTTGAGTTTCATGCGTTATAACTCAATTTTTTTTATACTTTTTGCAGAAGGAATCAAGAGCTTATCAAAGAACTTAGTATTCCTGCACCAGGTTCCAGTGACTTAAGCTTCCCGACCAAATATTCCCAATCATTCTTTGTGCAGTGCAAAGCTTGTTTTTGGAAACAATATTGGTCATATTGGAGAAACCCTCCATACAACGCGGTTAGATTTTTCTTTACAGTAGCCATTGGGTTACTATTTGGTCTAATCTTCTGGAATAAAGCCAAAAATATGTAAGTTATTTACTAATCTCTTCATATTCTTTCTATTTGGATATACTCTTGAAATTAGAAGTCTTTTGATCTTAAGTAAGTTTATAATTTATTTGCTATTCTTATGATCTTGCAAATTTAAAATGAATTTTTAATTTTGAATACTTGACTGTTGATGTTTTCTAAACTAACTTTTTGACAGCGGAAAGCAACAAGATTTATTTAATCTTTTAGGAGCCATGTACTCTGCTGTGCTGTTCCTTGGAACCATGAATGCTATGGGAGTGCAACCAATTATTAACGTAGAAAGAACTGTATTGTATCGTGAAAGAGCAGCAGGGATGTATTCAACATTGTCTTATGCAGTTGGTCAGGTATAAAAATGTAAAGCAAGAGACATCTAAATCAATTGTTTCGAATGGTACAGCTGAATAAAGGCTTAACTTTGTCTCTACTAAAAAGTTGTTTGAAATTTATAGATTTTGAATAGAGTCGTTTTCCTAATGCACTTGATTGATTCTGTAGGTGTTAATAGAGGCAATTTATAACTCTATTCAAACGGCTATTTATACCATCATTATTTACCCTATGATGGGGTTTGAATGGAAGGCAGGGAAATTCTTTTTGTTTTACTACTTCATGTTGATGTGCTACATCTACTACACTTTATATGGGATGATGATTATTGCTCTAACCCCGAGTTACCAAATTGCTTCCATTTGTAATTCCTTCTTCGTGAGCATCTGGAACGTGTTCTCTGGCTTCACCATTCCTAGGATGGTACGTTTTATATGCCAATTTAACATACTATTAATTAAAAATTCATAATTTGTGATTGTGGTAAATGTTGCAGGAAATTCCTGTGTGGTGGAGATGGTACTATTGGGCTACTCCTAATGCTTGGACAGTGTATGGGCTTGTTATATCTGAACTGGGTGATGAAGGTACACAATTGGAAATCCCTGGAGCTGGAAACATGGGGCTGAAGGAATTCCTTAAGGAAAGGTTGGGTTATGAATATAGCTTCCTTCCGGTGGTTGCTGTTGTTCACGTGGCTTGGGTCCTTCTTTTCTTATTTGTTTTTGCCTACAGCATAAAATTCCTCAACTTCCAAAAGCGATGACTATTCAGTTGTCAATTGGGATCTGCTAGTGACTTCTCTTAACCTGTTATCCATATATCATGTGTTTCTGTCTTGTACTGTTTATAATTTTAAAATTTTAAAAATATTATGAAGTGGTTAGATTTTTATTTTTTGATTTTAATTTTTATATGATATTAAAAAATAAATATTAAATAATCAATAAATTTATATTAATTAAAAAAATATTGCAGTTTCAGTCTCTATTTTGCTTGTAATAATTAATTTTGGCCAAACAGACTTAAATAAAATATCCACAGACTTGAACGAATATAAAGACATACTTTTGAAAAACAGTAACATACTTAAATACCAAATCAGCAATAGCAGACTCATAGTCTCATAATAGCAGACAATCACAACAGATTTAGTACATAAATAATTGCAACAGTCTTATGAGGATAAAACAACAAACTCCTATACATAGCTGCAACAAACTCCTATGCATATATAAATATATATATATATAAATATATATATATATATATATATATCGGTGCAGCGGACCTACAATGACAAAAACAAAAGCTCATGTGCAGAGTGGTAACAGACTCAACAAAATTGCTTACAACAACTTAATATATGTAAGTAGCTGCAACATACTTATAGTGAGACGACAGACTTAATATATATATATATATATATATATGCAACATACTTATGGTGAGATGAGAGACTTAATATATATATATATATATATATATATATATATATAGTTGCAACATACTTGTGGTAACAAGGACAACAACAGACTCGGGCAGAATTAATTACAATAGATTATATATGTATCAACTACAAGAGACTTATGACAATAGAAATGATAGATTCCTATCAATTACAGTCTATCCACATAAGTTCCATTTCAGTTTTTAGTCTATCTAGCTTAATGTTATTCTTCTCTCAACAACTCATTATTTACTTAATTATCATCAATTCATTAATTCTATCACCATTATCAAACTAACTACAATATGGCTCAATGTCATTCAGTACGCAGACTTAGATACATAATATGCACACACCTACAACATACTCCAAAATCAAATACACAAATAAACACATAGTTGTACATATCATACTTCATAGCTTCACATAGTTGTACACTCAATTCATCATACTTAGGTATTAAACATTCATCATCACAATATGATTAAATCAAGTATTCAAACACATACTGTAACACCCCCTTATATACACGAGATATATAAAAAAACTTTTAGAAAGATATACATATTTATCACTCTTTATCTCGCGTATACAAGGACGTATATACATATGATTTCTTTTAAATATTGAAAGTAAAAAAAAAATATTGTCTTTCAATATTTGTCCATAATTGATAAAATAATTTATAGAAATCATAAGTGATAAATCATTACAGTATTATATCCGAATGAGAAAGTTTATCAAAGTTTAACTTTTACCTTGTTACAATTATCTAACTTGATATTGTAATAAGGCAAGGTAAAACTAACTATACCTCTACTACAAATGTGACCAATCATTTCCTAGTTCTTGAACCATCGAGTTTTAGAATCTTACTCTTGTCATATCTCTTTATCTATCTAATTGAGGATGAGACCACTTTACCCTCTTGTAATTACATATCCTTCCATCTTGAATCGCTAGCTATATATCACATAACATATTTTTGACACGAAATTCAAACAAGAAGGAGTGAGAAACAGAATATAATACTTTACAGATAAGACATAAGCATAAGGGTTTTCACAATATGATAAAATAATATCATTCATAATCTCATACACAATTAATTATAATTGTAGGGTTTTCATACGCATAACAATCGTACTTTTATTCACAACTATTCACACAGAATGACACAATCACATGTATGACATGTAATGCTTTTAATACTATCTCATTCAGTTTATGCATGTGGGCCCTTAAAGTTTTAGTTTGCATTGGGCCAACCAGGAGTGTACACTGTTCCATAATTCCGGATAATAACATAAATTCCTTCATGGCATATGAACAGCTCAACTGGCGTGAAAACACTCAGAGACTAGTCAGATTGAGAAGGTTTTTATTGTGAAAGTATCTGACACTAGGGAGCGATCCCAGGTCCCCTGAAGCACCCTTCCACACCCTCTCATCCCAAGGTTCGCATTTGAGCCCCCTCTAATGTATCCTCGGTTTCTATAAGCCGTCCCCAGGTAACATCACATATCATTTCTCTTTAATGATTCATGATGCATGAACTACTCGCATATTTAGTAGGTTAAGACTTTTAGAAACTCAATTATTAAATACCATAAAGGTTCACAAATCATCTCAATAAACTGTACATTCTCATAAGTCCTTCTTTGAACTTCTGTTATACAAAAATAAATTTAGTACAGTCTCTGAATTCAGATCTCAATAAAATTGAGTTTTCAAGCCTTAAATATTTCAAAACATTTTTTAAAAAATAATTCATATATTTACATAATCTTTCTCAATTTGAATCTTAACTAGATTGAGTTTAGAAATCTCAACTATAACAAAATATCCTTTAGTTATTTCATTGGAGAAAACTAAAATAATTTACTTTAAACTTCTGATTACTAAAAGAAAATAATTTTTAGAATCATTAACTAAGAATACTTAAAACTATAAAAATTTTCTTTAATTCAAGAATTAATTATCTCATCTTTTAATTTTCATAAAATAGCTTCTTTCTAATACTAGATTTTATTCTAGAGCTTAAAAATAAAGTTAATGAAAATAATTTCTAAGAAGAAATAAAAGACTAAAATAATTATAAAATACTTTCTCTTAAAACTTTAAAGAGTAAGGTAAGAAAATTCTTACTGAGTTTGAACTTTTCGTCATGCTTGCTATATGCTCAAACTTCATATCACAAAGTCATCAATCATTCATCAACCACAATCAAGTATTGTAATGTCATTAATCACAATCAAATATCATTAATCACAAATATTATCAATCATAATTACATATCATCAATCACAGTCTAATCACAATATCATTAATCAAAATCAAATATAGTTAATTATAATTAAGTCAAATCAACTAAATATCACTCATAAATATAATTCAAATTTTAATGGTTATTTAAATTAGTAGGGTTGATTTTGAGTCCTTATAGTTCATTCCTCGTGTAACACCCTTATTTTTATTTTTATATTAAAATTTTGAAGGAATTAGATTATGGTTCTTTAGAACTTTTTAATCTACGTATTATTTATGATTTTCTGGAATTTTTTGGAATTTTTGAATTTTTTAATAAAATAATGTTTTTTTAAATAATTTTAAATTCATATAAGTGACTTAAAATTAAAAATATTTATAAGAAAGTGAATTTAAATTATAAGAAAATTTTCTAAAATCCATTTCAAGTAGACTTATCTAAAAATTATCGGTTTGAGAAAAATCTTGATTTTTTCCAATCGTTAAAAAATTGGAAATGTATCAACAAATTTTTATTAACAGAAAATTTTAGATTTTTAAAATTTAAACTTTATATTAATTATTATAAAATTAGTAAGGACTGATATAATATCGCTAAATTTTAAAAAGGACTGATTTTGAATATTTAAAATATACCGAGTGAAATGTTACTATTTGGCTTAATAATTCTGCCGACAGTTACTATGCAAAATACTGTGCATGTACGAAATTTTCAAAAGATGCACAGTAACCAGGAATAAAAATTCAAAAAATGCATAGTACTTTTATATTAAAATAATGGTATGCATAGTAATTTTTTTCCTATAAATACCGAAGGAATTCTTCTTTAGAATTCACAATTTTAAATTAAGTTTTCTTAATATAGTAGTGCTAATGAGATAGTGGTGGAAGTAAGAGAGAGAAATAAATTTTTTTGGAAGAAGGTTCTGCTAAAATCCTAAGGTAAGAATACTTATCTTTTATATTTTTTAAGGTTATTTTCATATCTTTTTAGAAATCTATTATTATACTGGAAATAATATTATTTTAAGTTACTCTTCTGCATAGTAAAACACTATTTCAATAGTAAATTACTATTCAAATAGTAAATTACTATTTACTGTTACTATTTACCGTTACTATTCACGTTTTACTATTTACCGTACTATTCACGATTTACTATTTACCGTTACTATTCACGATTTACTATTTACCGTTATTATTCACAATTTACTATTTACCATTACTATTCACGTTTTACTATTTACCGTTACTATTCACGTTTTACTATTTACTGTTACTTTTCATGATTTACTATTCATTATTCACTATTCAAAATTTACCACTTCTGCTTTAAGTAGTAATCTTAATTTTCATCTTGTAACTATATTAAAATGAAATTGGTATGTTTTAGAACTCGGAGACGAGGCGCGCACGGATTTTCAATAACGAATCAGTATACAAGAGGTAAGGGGGAGTGAGATAAAAGTATAATATGAAAAGACATAAGAATAATGGGAGGAGTCCCCTACTCCTTTTAAATTTGATAATATTATTATTTTAAAATATTAACATTTTAACTTAAAATTTTTAATAAATTTTAAATTAAATATTTGATGTAACTAACTCTAACATATCTATGCAAGGACCTGTACTTTTATAACCTATATGAACTGAACTATACCTATGCAAGGACTTGGACCACTATGACCCATATGGACTGAACTATACCTATGCAAGGACTGGATTATATGGACTTACATAGACCTATACGAGGAACTGACCAAAAGGACTCAAATTGACTATATTAATAACCATTAGACTTAAATTATAATATTTATAAATGATACTTTATTGACTTGATTTTGATTGATATTTAATTGTGATTAATAATATTTGATGTGATTGATGATATTTAGTTATAATTGATAATGTTTGATTTTGATTGATGATTTTGTGATGTGGAATTTGAGCATATAGCGAGCATGACGGAAAGCTAAAACTTAGTAAAAATTTTCTTACCTTACTCTTTAAATTTTTATTACTCTAAATCTTCTCTTCTTAGAAATTATTTTTATTAACTTTATTTTCAATATTTAGAATAAAAAAATTAGTATTTATTTTAGAAAGAAGACATTTTATGAAAATTAATTTATAATAAATTGAGATAATTAAATCTTGAATTAAAGAAAAATTTTGTAATTTTAAGTATTTTTGGTTAATGATTTAAAGATTATTCTCTTTTAATAAAATAAAATTTTCAAAAGAAAATTATTTTATGTTTCCAACTTAATAACCAAAGATATTTGGAAATAATTGAGAATTTGATCTTGTTAAGATTCAATTTGAGAAAGATTATGTAAAAGTTTTATATGAAAAAGTTTTGAGATATTTAAGGCTTAGAAACTCAATTTCAGTGAAAATTAAAAACTGTACCAAATTTATTTCTGTGGGACAGAAATTCAGAGAATTGAGAAAATGTAAACCTTTAAGGTATTTAATAATTGAGTTTCTAAAAGTCTTAACCAATTAAATACGCGAGTAGTTCATACATCATAAATCATTAAAGTGAAACAAAATGATATTGTCTGGGGACGGATTATAGAAACAGATGATACATTAGATAAGGCTTAATTACGAGCCTTGGGATGAGAGGGTGTGAAAGGGTGCTTCAGGGGACCTGGGGTAGCTTCCTAGTGTCGGGTACTTTCACAATAAAAACTTTCTCAATCTGACTAGTCTCTAAGTGTTTCCATGTCAGTTGAGCTGTTCATATTATTATTATCCGGACTTATGGAACAGTGTAAACTCCTGGTTGGCCCAGTGCAAATTAAAATTTAAGGGCCCACATATATAGGTAAGTTATGATGAAGAAATTACATAACATTCATGCATTCATAATTGATTGTGTATGTGATTATGATTGATATTATTATGTATTGGTTTGTAAAAACCCTTTGTTGCTTATGTCTTATTCTGGAATATTATATTCTGTTTCTCACTCCTTTCTCCGTGTTTTTGTTTCACATGTTTTAAATTGATGGTTCAGAGGGAAGGATCGAAGAATCTCGGCAGTAAATATAACACGTTCTAGAAAGAGAGCTCGGTATAAATACCGTGGTCCAATGAATAAATAATGTTATTAAGTAACTGCTTCTGGGCCATGGAGTTTCCTCTCTTTCTTATAATGTTTATTTTCTTTGGATGAATGTAAAATTACTTTATAAAGTTTTAATAATATTTATGAGGTATTTCAGAAATAATGTATGTAATTTATTCTGATAGTTTCTTTTTAATAATCATATCTTTAAAAAAAATTACAAATTTTTCTAGAATTTGTTAAGGTGTAACAGAGGGCGTTACAAAGTGGTATCAGAGCAGTTAATCCAATAGGCCTCGGGAAAAGGTCTATCTTGCTTTGTCTGTAAACTCTGTATAGGTGATAGAGAATAGAATATCTGACTAAGTAGTAACTGTGATTGATGTGACAAATCTCAGTTACTGTGAAACAGGAAACTAATGGCTGGAAACGATCTTGTTGGAGTTGTAGAACGCTTAATCAATGCAATGGGAGCACGTGAAGGTCAAGGTAACGATGCCTTGAGAAGGCTGGACCTATTCGAAAAGCGCAATCCACCTCGTTTGAAGGGAGGATATAACCCGGATGGAGCACAAATGTAACACCCCCTTATATACACGAGATATGTATATTCTTATTTCTTTTAAAAACTTTATAAAGATATATATATATATATATATATATATATATATATATTATTTCTTATCTCGCGTATACAACGACGTATATACATATGATTTCCTTTGAATATTGAAAGTAAAAAAAAATATTGTCTCTCAATATTTGTCCATAATAACAAAATAAATTTATAGAAATCATAAGTGATAAAAGATTACAGTATCAAAGTTTAACATTCACCTTGTTACAATTGTCCAACTTGATATTGTAATAAGATGAACTAAAATTAAATTATACCTCTACTACGACTGTGATCAATCATTTCCTAGCCCTCGAACCATCGAGTTTTTGAATCCTACTCTTGTCATATCTCTTCATCTAATCGATTGAGGATAAGACCATTTTACCATCTTGTAATTACATATCCTCTCATCTTGGACTGCTAGCTATATATCATATAACATATATTTTGGACATAGAAATTCAAACAAGAAGGAGTGAGAAACAAAATGTAATATATTATAGATAAGACATAAGCATAAGGGTTTTCATAAACTAATATAATAATATCAGTTGTAATCTCATACACAATCAATTATGAATATAAGGTTTCCACATACATAACACTTATATTTTCATTCATAACCATCCACATAGAATGTCACAATCACATGAATGTTATGTAATGCTTATGCTACTATCTCATTCAGTTTATGCATGTGGGCCCTTAAAGTTTTAATTTGCACTGGGCCAACCAGGAGTTTACACTGTTCCATAATTCCAGATAATAATAACATAAATGCCTTCATGGCATATGAATAGCTCAACTGGCATGGAAACACTTAGAGACTAGTCAGATTGAGAAGGTTTTTATTGTGAAAGTACCCGACACTAGGGAGCGACCCCAAGTCACCTGAAGCACCCTTTCACACCCTCTCATCCCAAGGCTCGCAATTAAGCCTCCTCTAATGTATCCTCGGTTTCTATAATCTGTCCCCAGGCAATATCACATCTCGTCTCTCTTTAATGATTCATGATGCATGAACTACTCGCGTATTGAGTTGGTTAAGACTTTTAGAAACTCAAGTATAAATTATATCTTCGGGGCCTACAACTAACAACATAGCGACCCTGAAAAACTGTACAATCCAAACTCTTAAATAAGTTTTGCCTCACGCAGAAGAATTTTGTGACATCCTGGCGCTGTTGAGGGCGGGGAGTGATCGCCGGTGCATGGACACAGACAAGGAGCGGCTCCTGACAGGCTTCCAGCGGAGAATGTGACATCCCGGGCACTGTTGAGGGCGGGGAGTGATCGCCGGTGCATGGGCACGGACAAGGAGCGGCTCCTGGCAGGCTTCCAGTGGGAGGGACACATGAACGAATCGAATACATACCAGAATGAGAGGGATCTAAAGACTGTATAGGTATGGGACTATACAGTCGAGGATAGCTTAAAGAAATGAATTCGTACTACCTATACCAACAAATGCATTAGCCTTTTCGGTAGCCTATCACTTAAGAACTCCAAAGTTAAGCGTGCTTAACTTGGAGTAATTCTGGGATGGGTGACCTCCTGGGAAGTTCTCAGGAAATGTGTAATCGAATACATACCGGAATGAGAGGGATCCAAAGACTGTATAGGTATGGGACTATACAGTCGAGGATAGCTTAAAGAAATGAATTCGTACTACCTATACCAACAAATGCATTAGCCTTTTCGGTAGCCTATCACTTAAGAACTCCAAAGTTAAGCGTGCTTAACTTGGAGTAATTCTGGGATGGGTGACCTCCTGGGAAGTTCTCAGGAAATGTGTGAGTGAGGACAAAAGCACAAGGACTTTGACTATTATGACCTATATGGACTTACATAGACCTATGCAAGGAAATGGACAATAAGGGCTTGGAATTAAGTTTATTAAATTAAATAACTATTAAATTTTAAATTATGATATTTATGAATGATATTTATTTGATTTGATTATGATTGATAATATTGGTGATTTATAATATTTGATTGTGATTGATGATATTACAATACTTGATTGTGATCGATGAGTGATTGATAATCTTGTGATATGGAGTTTGAGCATATAGCAAACACGACGGGAAGCTAAAACCTAGTAAGAATATACTTATTCCTTACTCTTTACAGTATTACTTTAAAAGAAATTATTTATGATAATTTCTCAATGTTTATTCAGAATTATTATTAAGAAATTTTTCTTAATTTTCAATAAAACTATATAATTTCTATAACTTACCTTTTTCTTTCAAGATAAATTATTTAATTAAATTTTAGAAAAATTTTTAGTTATAAAAATAAAGAAAAAGAAATTGTTTTATAAAAATAATATATTCATATATGTATATATATATATATATGAAAATATTTGATTCTCAAATGGAAATAAGATACTTCAATAATATTTCATTTTAAACTTTTGAAAATAAGAGTCTTTAATTTCAAAAATACTTTATTATATACTTTTCAAGTATTATAATTTAAGATGGAAAAGAATCGATAATTCAAACTTGTGTCTAAAGTAAATAAATTTCCTATAAATGCTCTAAAGAAGGTTTGGAATTTATGTTAAGACTTTGAAACTCAAATCACAATAATATTGATTTGTGAGTGGTGAAGAAAACTGTACTGAAATTTGTAACAGCCCAATTTTTAAGCAGTAATTAAACAGTAAAAAATTAAAGTTTCTCAAAGAAATAAGAAATGAATCATAGAAAATAGAAAATTTAATACAAGTATATTTTCAGTCTGACTTAAAACAGAAATAAACGAGAATGGAATGTAGAATAGAATAATAAAATAACCTAAAAATCTGCTACAGTAAAATGCTACAGTAAAATGCTACAGTAAAATGCTACAGTAACGTCACATGAAAAATGTTGCAGAATGTAGAGAATTCGTGAGAATTCTCCAAATTTCCACCGCCTCATGTCAATTTCGAACTACTACAGTGATTTGCTACAGTGATTTGCTACAGTATTTGCTACAGTAACCGCCATTGAAAGCCTATAAATAGAGCCCTGACCTCCCACATTTCCTCAGACCACAAACCTCACAGATCCTATAACCTTTCATCTCCCTCTTCAAGCTCTCAAAACCTTCATATTTTAATTTCCGTATAAGAAGAAATTACGCAAATTTGAAGATTTGAAGAAATACAAGGGAGTTAGCATAAGGAAAGCTTAACGATCTTCACTTGAGGTAAGAAAGAGGGGATAGGATATTAAATACATAAAAATTAAGTTAGAATTGCTTGTTTAATTGTTTAGAAACTCATTTAGTTAGATTTTAATTTAATTTAAATTAAATTGTGAAATTGATGGTTTGGAATATGATATTAAACAATTACTATAACATGGAAAATGTGTTTCCATATTCTTTGAAATATGAAATATTATGGAAAATATGTTTTCATATGTTTGAAATATGATATGAATATTATGGGAAATGTGTTTCCGTATGATTGAATTATGATATAAATAATATGGAAAATGTGTTTCCATATTCTTGAGTTATAAATAAAGTATGCTTAATTGATTTTTATAATAATTTTATTGTTACAATTAGTTATAAAGGAATTTGATGATGTAATACATTCATGCATCATATGCATTGGCCGTTCAAAGAATCCGCAGAGGGGTTCTTTGAGGGGGTTCCCGGTGGGGGAACGCGCTCTGTTGAGCACAGACCTCTGCGGTGGTTTTATACCACGGCCGTCTTAAGGGCTAAGCAGTGTGTCCTTAAGGGGGGTCCCGCAACACTTGTTATTGATATTATGATATTGTTATCCGATGTTGGTGTTGCATTATGGGGCGCGGTATCGGTTGGATATCCGTAAAAATGTTATTGTTGGAAATCACTGCAGATGTTCCCACCAGAATGGATCCATCATGCATTTTCATTAAAAAGAACAGAATATAATAATATCAGTATAAAACAAAATACTTGTTTGGCATTTGCATCGCATAGCATCCTACTTGTGATTGTGTTTGTTCTGATTTAATTTCTATTTATTTGATATTTTATCTCACTCTTTCTATTACTTGTGGCAACCCTTTAGTGGTTAACCTGGAGGACATGTGACAAAGTGGATGTTGCTGAATATGGATGAATTATGAAGGTTTTTGATGATGATGCTTGCTTGCATGACTACTATTGCTGTATTATGTATATGCTATGTTTTGGTACTTTACGTCTTTATATTTTATAAGATCTAGGTGCCTGTTGTAAAATATAATATGTATGGAACTCTGATGTTATGTATAATAATAAGAAGTTAATTATGTAAAGGTTGCGTACTCTGATATTGTATTAGTAACCTCTGGAATCAGGTTGTGAATCTCTTGATAATTACCATGTGAAAAATAAGTTATCTAAGAGATTTTATATGGTAAGGGTAATTATCTTGAGATTTGCAAGTTGGCTCCAGGGTGTTACAACTGAAGTGGTATCAGAGCCTAGCCTCTCCTAGTACGGTATGGTTCGAGGACGAACCAGGCGGAAGCTGGTGGGCATGTGACATCCTGGCGCTGTTGAGGGCGGGGAGTGATCGCCGGTGCATGGACACGGACAAGGAGCGGCTCCTGGCAGGCTTCCAGCGGAGAATGTGACATCCCGGGCACTGTTGAGGGTGGGGAGTGATCGCCGGTGCATGGGCACGGACAAGGAGCGGCTCCTGGCAGGCTTCCAGTGGGAGGGACACATGAACGAATCGAATACATACCGGAATGAGAGGGATCCAAAGACTGTATAGGTATGGGACTATACAGTCGAGGATAGCTTAAAGAAATGAATTCGTACTACCTATACCAACAAATGCATTAGTCTTTTCGGTAGCCTATCACTTAAGAACTCCAAAGTTAAGCGTGCTTAACTTGGAGTAATTCTGGGATGGGTGACCTCCTGGGAAGTTCTCAGGAAATGTGTGAGTGAGGACAAAAGCACATTGGAAAGGACTCGTGTTGGTCTGTGGGGCGAGTCGTTCATTCCTGAAAAGCGGTCGGGGCGTTACAGTGGTATCAGAGCCTAGCCTCTCCTAGTACGGTATGGTTCGAGGACGAACCAGGCGGAACCTGGTGGGCATGTGACATCCTGGCGCTGTTGAGGGCGGGGAGTGATCGCCGGTGCATGGGCACGGACAAGGAGCGGCTCTTGGCAGGCTTCCAGTGGGAGGGACACATGAACGAATCGAATACATACCGGAATGAGAGGGATCCAAAGACTGTATAGGTATGGGACTATACAGTCGAGGATAGCTTAAAGAAATGAATTCGTACTACCTATACCAACAAATGCATTAGCCTTTTCGGTAGCCTATCACTTAAGAACTCCAAAGTTAAGCGTGCTTAACTTGGAGTAATTCTGGGATGGGTGACCTCCTGGGAAGTTCTCAGGAAATGTGTGAGTGAGGACAAAAGCACATTGGAAAGGACTCGTGTTGGTCTGTGGGGCGAGTCGTTCATTCCTGAAAAGCGGTCGGGGCGTTACAGATGTAGAATCTTTGAAGAAAACCATCAGGCTAGGATCGAGCAGGAGAAAAGCAGTAAACAATTGAGACCTCAACTAGTGAACTTTAAAAGGCGAGGAGCATTTAACCAGAATCGATTTCGAGGAGGATCAACTTCGTCATCTAGAGGACGCGTGAACCAGCCAATCACATGGAATTGCTATAAGTGTGGAGGAAATCATAGAACACGTGATTGCACACAGACAGATGTAACCTGTTTCCAATGCAACCAGAAGGGACACATTCGTCCTAATTGCCCACAACTTTACCAAGGCACTAACACTGTGAATGTTAAAACTGAGAACAACAACAATGGAGCCAACAGAGGAGGAGCCAACATTCGCGATGGACGTAATACCAATGGTCGCGGAGGACTTAATGTCAAAGGCACAGCTAGTCGAGGACGAGAAGGTGGACAACTAGTGAATAATCAGAACAAATCACCTGCAGCTGGCAGAGTATTTGCAATCAGTGGATCAGAGGCATCACAAGCAGACGACTTAGTACAAAGTGAGTGCATTCTTAACGACACTACCTTATCTGTCTTATTTGATTCTGGTGCGACACATTCTTTCATTGCTGAAGAATGTGTTAGGCGTCTGAATTTACCTATGAAATCTATGCAATATGATTTGCTTGTCTCTACTCCTACTGGTAACCATCTTAGGACAGCTAATGTGTGTGAAGGCTGTTCTATACATATAGGAGGTAGAAATTTTAACGTGAACCTAGTATGCTTACCATTAAAGGACTTGGAAATCATTCTGGGGATGGATTGGCTATCTGCTAACCATGTCCTTGTGGATTGCCGTAATAAAACTGTGATCTTTCCACCTGACAACATGGAGTGTCAGGAGTATGATACCTTACAAAACCCTATAGGATATTCCTTGAACAATGAAGCCCAATTATTCATGGTATTTGCACTTACAGAAGGGAAAGTTATTCCTGATGTAAGTAAAATACCAGTAGTCTATGAATTCTCAGAAGTATTCCCTGAGGATGTTCCAGGATTACCTCCTGAACGAGAGATAGAATTCTCTATTGACCTAATTCCTGGAGCAGAACCCATTGCTAGAGCACCCTATAGAATGTCTCCAATGGAACTGACTGAATTAAAGAAGCAAGTAGATGAGTTATTAGAAAAACAATTCATACGACCCAGCGTATCTCCTTGGGGAGCACCTGTACTACTGGTCAAGAAGAAGGACGGTAGTATGAGACTTTGCGTCGATTATCGCCAACTGAACAAAGTGACGGTTAAGAATAAATACCCGTTACCAAGGATCGATGACCTCATTGATCAACTACGAGGAGCTACTGTGTTCTCCAAGATAGACCTGAGATCGGGATACCATCAAATTCGCGTAAAGAAAGAAGATATTCCAAAGACAGCCTTTAGAACACGCTATGGCCATTATGAATATTTAGTTATGCCTTTTGGTGTAACTAATGCTCCAGCCGTGTTCATGGACTATATGAACCGGATATTCCACCCATACCTTGATCAATTTGTCATTGTCTTTATAGATGATATTCTCATCTATTCCAAAACCAAGGAAGAGCACGAGGAGCATTTGTACTTAGTGCTACAAATACTAAAGGAGAAGCAGCTATATGCCAAACTATCCAAATGTGAGTTTTGGCTTAATGAAGTAAAATTCTTAGGCCATGTGATATCTAAGAATGGAGTGTCAGTCGACCCTGCAAAGATTGAAGCTGTAATAGCTTGGGAAAGGCCGAAGACTGTCACAGAAATCAGGAGTTTCTTAGGACTTACGGGTTACTACCGAAGATTTATTGAAGGATTCTCCCGAATTGCCCTACCAATGACTCGATTAACCTGTAAAAACAAACCTTTTATTTGGACTCCTGAATGCGAAGCAAGTTTCCAAGAATTAAAGAAAAGATTAACAACTGCACCGGTTCTAGCTTTACCAAACCCCCAAGAAAACTTTGAAGTTTATTGTGACGCTTCAAAGTTGGGACTTGGTTGTGTCCTAATGCAACAAAGAAAAGTAATTGCTTATGCTTCAAGGCAATTACGACCACACGAACTTAATTACCCTACTCATGACTTAGAATTAGCGGCCATTGTCTTTGCTTTAAAAATTTGGAGGCACTATTTATACGGTGCAAAGTTTGAAATTTATAGTCACCATAAGAGTCTCAAATACCTGTTTGACCAAAAAGAATTAAACATGAGACAACGCCGATGGATGGAATTTCTCAAGGACTATGACTTTGAATTGAAGTACCACCCGGGGAAAGCCAACGTGGTTGCTGACGCGCTTAGTAGAAAAGCTATTCATATGGCAGCTTTAATGATAAAAGAATTAGAAATGATTGAGCAATTTAGAGACTTAAACATAGCAGTTGAGGAGAAATCTTCAGTAAATATGGTGGTTGGAGTTCTAAAAATCACTAATGATTTTCTAAAAATGGTGGGTGAAAAACAAAGATTGGATGTATGTCTTCAAGAAATGATCGAGACACAACATAATGGAAAAGATCTGGGATTACAAGAAGGTTCAAATGGAGTATGGAGGATGAAAGGAAGAATATGTGTCCCAGAGGATGCAGAACTAAAGAAGATGATTCTAGATGAAGCCCACAAAAGCATGCTTAGTATTCATCCTGGATCTACGAAGATGTATCAAGACTTAAGAAAGGATTTCTGGTGGAAGAGGATGAAAAAGGAGATAGCTGAGTATGTTTCATCTTGCTTAATATGTCAGAAAAGTAAAGTAGAACATCAAAAACCATCTGGTGGATTACAACCACTAGAAATACCAGTATGGAAATGGGATGACATTGCCATGGACTTTGTGTCAGGCTTACCTAAAACACAAAGAGGCAATGATGCTATCTGGGTGATAGTCGATAGATTAACAAAATCAGCCCATTTTCTTCCAATCAACATGAAGTATTCACTTGAGAAATTGGCTCAAGTGTATATAAAGGAGATAGTAAGATTACATGGAGTACCATCAAGCATAGTGTCTGATAGAGATCCTAGATTTACTTCTCGATTCTGGGGAAGTTTACATAAAGAGCTTGGTACCAGACTGAAGTTAAGCTCTGCCTATCATCCACAGACTGATGGACAGTCAGAGAGGACTATCCAAAGTCTGGAGGATTTACTAAGAGCATGTGTATTAGAACATGGTGGAAGCTGGGAACATTACCTTCTACTAATCGAATTCACATATAATAACAGTCATCACTCAAGCATTGGGATGGCACCATATGAAGCATTATATGGTAGGAAGTGTAGGACACCAATTTGTTGGTTAGAGACAGGTGAGCATCTGACTCTTGGACCAGAAATTGTCCGGCAAACGACAGAGAAAATCCGGATGATTAGAGAAAGGATAAAAATTGCACAGGATCGGCAGAAGTCATATTATGATCAAAGAAGGAAGCCATTAGAATTCCAAGTTGGAGATTATGTATTCTTAAAAGTATCACCTAACAAAGGAGTTGGAAGAGTGTTGAAAAGCAAGAAGCTTACTCCAAGGTATATAGGACCATATGAGATCCTGAAAAGAATTGGTAAAGTTGCATACCAGATCGCATTGCCGCCTCACCTTTCCAATCTTCATAATGTGTTCCATGTCTCACAATTACGAAAGTATGTACCTGACCCAGACCATGTGATCGAGACTGATGATATAGAAGTTAAGGAAAACCTTACAATTCCAGTAACACCAGTAAAGATAATGGACAGAGACATCAAGCGACTAAGAGGAAAGGAGATCTCATTGGTGAAAGTGGCTTGGCAACAAGGAGATGAAGTAAGCATGACTTGGGAACGAGAAGATGAGATGAGAAGTCAATATCCTGAATTATTCTAACAAGGTACGTTTAAATTTCGAGGACGAAATTTTTATAACGGGGGGAGAGTGTAACAGCCCAATTTTTAAGCAGTAATTAAACAGTGAAAAATTAAAGTTTCTCAAAGAAATAAGAAATGAATCATAGAAAATAGAAAATTTAATACAAGTATATTTTCAGTCTGACTTAAAATGGAAATAAACGAGAATGGAATGTAGAATAGAATAATAAAATAACCTAAAAATCTGCTACAGTAAAATGCTACAGTAAAATGCTACAGTAAAATGCTACAGTAACGTCACATGAAAAATGTTGCAGAATGTAGAGAATTCGTGAGAATTCTCCAAATTTCCACCGCCTCATGTCAATTTCGAACTACTACAGTGATTTGCTACAGTGATTTGCTACAGTATTTGCTACAGTAACCGCCATTGAAAGCCTATAAATAGAGCCCTGACCTCCCACATTTCCTCAGACCACAAACCTCACAGATCCTATAACCTTTCATCTCCCTCTTCAAGCTCTCAAAACCTTCATATTTTAATTTCCGTATAAGAAGAAATTACGCAAATTTGAAGATTTGAAGAAATACAAGGGAGTTAGCATAAGGAAAGCTTAACGATCTTCACTTGAGGTAAGAAAGAGGGGATAGGATATTAAATACATAGAAATTAAGTTAGAATTGCTTGTTTAATTGTTTAGAAACTCATTTAGTTAGATTTTAATTTAATTTAAACTAAATTGTGAAATTGATGGTTTGGAATATGATATTAAACAATTACTATAACATGGAAAATGTGTTTCCATATTCTTTGAAATATGAAATATTATGGAAAATATGTTTTCATATGTTTGAAATATGATATGAATATTATGGGAAATATGTTTCCGTATGATTGAATTATGATATAAATAATATGGAAAATGTGTTTCCATATTCTTGAGTTATAAATAAAGTATGCTTAATTGATTGTTATAATAATTTTATTGTTACAATTAGTTATAAAGGAATTTGATGATGTAATGCATTCATGCATCATATGCATTGGCCGTTCAAAGAATCCGCAGAGGGGTTCTTTGAGGGGGTTCCCGGTGGGGGAACGCGCTCTGTTGAGCACAGACCTCTGCGGTGGTTTTATACCACGGCCGTCTTAAGGGCTAAGCAGTGTGTCCTTAAGAGGGGTCCCGCAACACTTGTTATTGATATTATGATATTGTTATCCGATGTTGGTGTTGCATTATGGGGCGCGGTATCGGTTGGATATCCGTAAAAATGTTATTGTTGGAAATCACTGCAGATGTTCCCACCAAAATGGATCCATCATGCATTTTCATTAAAAAGAACAGAATATAATAATATCAGTATAAAACAAAATACTTGTTTGGCATTTGCATCGCATAGCATCCTACTTGTGATTGTGTTTGTTCTGATTTAATTTCTATTTATTTGATATTTTATCTCACTCTTTCTATTACTTGTGGCAACCCTTTAGTGGTTAACCAGGAGGACATGTGACAAAGTGGATGTTGCTAAATATGGATGAATTATGAAGGTTTTTGATGATGATGCTTGCTTGCATGACTACTATTGTTGTATTATGTATATGCTATGTTTTGGTACTTTACGTCTTTATATTTTATAAGATCTAGGTGTCTGTTGTAAAATATAATATGTATGGAACTCTGATGTTATGTATAATAATAAGAAGTTAATTATGTAAAGGTTGCGTACTCTGATATTGTATCAGTAACCTCTGGAATCAGGTTGTGAATCTCTTGATAATTACCAGGTGAAAAATAAGTTATCTAAGAGATTTTATATGGTAAGGGTAATTATCTTGAGATTTGCAAGTTGGCTCCAGGGTGTTACATAGGTAATTCAGAGTAAGTTACACAAGATACCTAATTTAAAATTTATTATTTTAAAATAATAATATTATTAAATTTAAGAGGAGTAGGGGACTCCTCCTATTATTCTTATGTCTTTCCACATTATATTTTTATCCCACTCCCCGTTACCTGGAATTGTTACCAAAAGTGAATTCGCTCAGTGCCTCCGAGTTCTAAAAAAATATTAATACTAATTTATTTCAGTATAGGCATAAAATAAAAATTAAGATTACTATCAGAATGATAAATAGTAATTATGCATAGTAACAGTAAATAGTAATGGTAAATAGTAATGGTAAATAGTACATCATCAATAGTAATGGTAACTAATAATTTTTGTTATAGTAACGGTAAATAGTAAATCGTGAATAAAATAGTAAATAGTAAATTTTAAATGGTAACGGTAAATGGTAAATCGTGAATAGTAAATTTTGAATAGTAGCGATAAATAGTAAATTGTGAATAGTAACTTTTGAATAGCAGCGGTAAATGATAAATTTTGAATAGTAACGGTAAATAGTAAATTTTGAATAGTAACGGTAAATAGTAAATTTTGAATAGTAACAGTAAATAGTAAATTTTGAATAGTAATAGTAAATAGTAATTTTGAATAGTAACAGCAACCAATAAATTTTGAATAATAACGGTAAATAATAAATTTTGAATAATAACAGTAAATGGTAAATTGAGAATAGTAATAGTAAATAGTGAATAGTAACAGTAAATTGTAAAAATAACATAGTGGTAATTTATTTTTTACCGTAGTAACTTATTTATAATAGTACTAGTATATTAATGATTTAAGAGTACTAAAAAGAATAAACTAAATAATCATAAAAAGAATTTAGAAGAAAATATTATTACCTTACATCTCTGGCAGAATCTCTTTTAACCAAAAGAATTTACTCCCCACTAATTTCTTACGCACTATCTCTCTAGATTCTCTCTCTAATTTTGGTGTGAAAATGTTGTAAATGAGTCATCTATTTATAGGAAGAGAAATTTACTATTTAAGATTACTTAATTATTTATTTTACTATTCATGATGTGAGTATTTACCCACCGGTCACTATTTATGATGTGAGTATTTACCCACCGGTCACTATTCATGATGTGAGTATTTACCCACCGGTCACTATTCATGGGTCACTATTCATGATGTAAGTATTTACCCACCGGTCACTATTCATGATGTGAGTATTTACCAACCGATGATGTAAGCGATGATGTCGGTAGTGGTATTTCGGTTATTTTCTCAAATATTTATTAAAAAATTCCAAAAATTCCAAAAAATCATAAATAATGTATAGATCAAGAAGTTCTAAAGAACCATATTCTAATTCCTTCAAATTTTTATTTTAAAATTTTAATAAGAGTTAAATCTTAAATATGTAAAAACATAAATATAAGAACATAAAATATAAATTGTGAATAATAAAGATATCAAAAATTCTTAATATAATTTTCTTAATTAGTGAATACTAATTAAGTCATTTTAAAATCTTCGTTAAATATACATATTTTTATTTTTTTATTATTTCATTTTATTTTTTTAAAAATAATTTAAATATAAGTACCAAAATTTTATAAAAATATTAATTAGTTAAAAAATCAACTAACTAATACTAAGTATTTTCTCATTAAAGAGATATTAATATCTATTTTCTATTTGAGTAAAAAAAATAGGATGTTACAACTCTAGTCCCCTAAAAGAAATTTCGTCCTCGAAATTTGATATTGTAAATAAATCTTACTAAGGATAAACTAAGTGAACTATCCTAATATGTTTTCTAGTTTTACGAACAATTATGTATCCTTTCCTTGAGGTTGCCATTTACTTTCTTTTAAATCTTACCAGGTATTTTCTCCTCAACTAAAAAATATCACCCTTTTAATTTTGTTAACCATGCTCATCATAAATTGATGGTTAACTCTAAACACCTCAATAATTATGTTTCTCAATCTATTAAAACCTTAGTTAATATAATCCATAACATCCATTAATTAAAATTCCTACTCGTAACATAGTAAAATAGACTGCTAAGAATTAATTACTGGACAACTAGCCGTTAGCAACTAGCCGTTGGACTAGCCATTTATGACCGTTGCAAACTCTCCCTCCCTTGCTTGCTTATAAATTCTCATTCTATTCTCACTTCCTATCACAACTTCAAGGTTTCTTAGTTTCTCTCTTCTATCTAATTTCTTCAATCTTTTTCTTAAGTACTATCATACTATTCAATGGCCAACCTTCCTAGAAGTGAGGAAGAACGAAGGCAGGATGGACTACAGTTTGTGGTAACAAGTGCCTCGCTTCTTATACTCGTTATGGTGATTTCTCTAGTTTGGGCATTTTATTTATTACCAAAACTCTTAGGCCTCTACTAAGTAATCACTTATCATTTAACTATGATGTATTAGATGTTCTACTTTATTTTCCTTAATGTAATCATGTATAATAAATTATCCTAGTGAGAAAGGATAAATATGTCTTAGTCCATGTTATACTTGTTTATCTAGTTAAATCCTTGTGTTCTTTGCTTCATGACAATCCAGGGTATGTAATCATTTCTTATTGTCTTCTATAATGAATTAAATATTCCTTAACTAAGTGATTGCACATTCCATCATAATTGACTACAACTATTACATAGATTTGATAAATTCTCTAATCTTAAATGATCATAAATCACTACGTTGACTTAGAAATACTCACTTAAACTTTTGTTATGGATAGCTAAGATTTATGTAACCCACTTTATAGGAACTATGCTAAATTAATAAGTAAGGGTTCATATCTATTTTCCCACGGTTCACTAACATATTTCTTTATTTTAAGTCTATCATTACATAACAATTATTTATATAGGGTATATGTATATTCACGTTACAAAATTGATGACTAAAAGTAAATAACTTGATAAACATGTATCAAATTGTTAGGAATCCAAAGAAAATATTTTATGGCACAATTTCTCAATATTAAACCAATATCGATATCTCCCAAAGATCTATGATACTTATTTTTGATCATTTATTGACATATTTATCACAATAAATCACTAAAAAAATAAAAATATATGGTTAATTACATTCGATGTCACAACCATAAAAGTTTTATTAATTCATATATATATATATATACACACAATCATCATATATTATTCAATCGAAGGCATCATAAAGGAAAACTTCATCAAATCAAACAACAATTAACATATCTTATATGTTATACAAAAGAAGAATCAATACAAACAGTCGAAGATATAATTCCTAGTATACTTGTCACACCAAACAAGTTAGTGAATAAACTACCATATTTTTTTCATAAACATACATCCACACATTTTTTTTCAAAATATATCACCAAAGGAAAACTATGTTTCTATCTTAGACAATTTGTTATACTACTTTGGATTACAACATTTATCTACCCATTTAAATTCTAATTCACACAAGTATCTCTACAACTTCAAGGACATTGTAAGGAATATCCTAATAGAATTTATTGAGTTTATCTCCATTTCTCCATATACCACATTAAGCTAGGGTTAAATTCGTTGATCTTAACATCCTTCATTTGACATGTCTTTCACTACTTAGTGTAAATCATTCGAGGTGATCAGTCTCGATAATTTATAGCTAAGTAGTTAAAGTCATGACAGCTCCAGTCTAAAATCCATATCAAAATATTCCTAAGACTTTTTCCTAAAGCTTAACTTTGAATTCTTATATGAAAATATATGTTACTAAAGATTTTTTATTGTCTTATCTCCCTTATTGTCCCCACATGTAAACAGATAAAACATGCGCACACAATTTGTTTAACTTCTTTCATTAATAAATGCTAAGACTGACAAAACATTCAAACAAAATATCAGACACCTTGTCTCTTTATATACAATATGTCCCATGCCATATTGTAAAAAGAGGCAAATGTTGAATATTTCATTATCACATATCAACTAAAGAATTAAACACCATAGATCACATCTGGAATAAAAGGAAATAATTATATTACCTTATTATTCCACCATACATTAGCGCCCATACTTAAATAATGTCAAGAAAGACTTCAGAATGGCCAGTCTCTGATAATCCCTGCAATAACATTTTTCAAGTAGTAGGCTATAGAGTTTTAACTTATACTTTTAATTAACTTAAAGACTAGTTCCTTCTTTATCTCTAACTTTTCTTCACTTGCTTCTTGTCATCTACTCCAATTATAAAATTTCCTCCTCTATCAAGCATATAATCTTTTGACTAACTTAACCATCAGAGAACACAACAGACTAGTAAGACCATACCCCAAGCCGATTTGGATTGAACTGCTCTGATACCACTTTGTAACACCCCCTTATATACACGAGATATGTATATTCTTATTTCTTTTAAAAACATTATAAAGATATATATATATATATATATATATCATTTCTTATCTCGCGTATACAACGATGTATATACATATGATTTCCTTTGAATATTGAAAGTAAAAAAAAATATTGTCTCTCAATATTTGTCCATAATGACAAAATAAATTTATAGAAATCATAAGTGATAAAAGATTACAGTATCAAAGTTTAACATTCACCTTGTTACAAGTCAAACTTGATATTGTAATAAGGTGAACTAAAATTAAATTATACCTCTACTATGACCGTGATCAATCATTTCCTAGCCCTCGAACCATCGAGTTTTTGAATCCTACTCTTGTCATATCTCTTCATCTAATCGATTGAGGATAAGACCATTTTACCATCTTGTAATTACATATTCTCCCATCTTGGACTGCTAGCTATATATCATATAACTTATATTTTGGACACAGAAATTCAAACAAGAAGGAGTGAGAAACAAAATGTAATATATTACAGATAAGACATAAGCATAAGGGTTTTCATAAACTAATATAATAATATCAGTTATAATCTCATACACAATCAATTATGAATATAGGGTTTCCACATACATAACACTTATATTTTCATTCATAACCATCCACATAGAATGTCACAATCACATGAATGTTATGTAATGCTTATGCTACTATCTCATTCAGTTTATGCATGTGGGCCCTTAAAGTTTTAATTTGCACTGGGCCAACCAGGAGTTTACACTGTTCCATAATTCTGGATAATAATAACATAAATGCCTTCATGGCATATGAACAGCTCAATTGGCATGGAAACACTTAGAGACTAGTCAGATTGAGAAGGTTTTTATTGTGAAAGTACCCGACACTAGGGAGTGACCCCAAGTCACCTGAAGCACCCTTTCATACCCTCTCATCCCAAGGCTCGCAATTAAGCCTCCTCTAATGTATCCTCGGTTTCTATAATCCGTCCCCAGGCAATATCACATCTTGTTTCTCTTTAATGATTCATGATGCATGAACTACTCGCGTATTGAGTTGGTTAATACTTTTAGAAACTCAAGTATAAATTATATCTTCGGGGCCCACAACTAACAACATAGCGACCCCGAAAAACTGTACATTTCCAAACTCTTAAATAAGTTCTGCCTCACGCAGAAGAATTTCAGTACAGTTTTCTTCACCACTCACAAATCAATATTATTGTAATTTGAGTTTCAAAGTCTTAACATAAATTCCAAACCTTCTTTAGAGCATTTATAGGAAATTTATTTACTTTAGACACAAGTTTGAATTATCGATCCTTTTCCATCTTAAATTATAATACTTGAAAAGTATATAATAAAGTATTTTTGAAATTAAAGACTCTTATTTTCAAAAGTTTAAAATGAAATATTATTGAAGTATCTTATTTCCATTTGAGAATCAAATATTTTCATATATATACATATATGAATATATTATTTTTATAAAACAATTTCTTTTTCTTTATTTTTATAACTAAAAATTTTTCTAAAATTTAATTAAATAATTTATCTTGAAAGAAAAAGGTAAGTTATAGAAATTATATAGTTTTATTGAAAATTAAGAAAAATTTCTTAATAATAATTCTGAATAAACATTGAGAAATTATCATAAATAATTTCTTTTAAAGTAATACTGTAAAGAGTAAGGAATAAGTATATTCTTACTAGGTTTTAGCTTCCCGTCGTGTTTGCTATATGCTCAAACTCCATATCACAAGATTATCAATCACTCATCGATCACAATCAAGTATTGTAATATCATCAATCACAATCAAATATCATCAATCACCAATATTATCAATCATAATCAAATCAAATAAATATCATTCATAAATATCATAATTTAAAACTTAATAGTTATTTAATTTAATAAACTTAATTCCAAGCCCTTATAGTCCATTTCCTTGCATAGATCTATGTAAGTCCATATAGGTCATAATAGTCAAAGTCCTTGTATAGGTAATTCAGAGTAAGTTACACAAGATACTTAATTTAAAATTTATTATATTAAAATAATAATATTATTAAATTTAAGAGGAGTAGGGGACTCCTCCTATTATTCTTATGTCTTTCCACATTATATTTTTATCTCACTCCCCCTTACCTGGAATTGCTACCAAAAGTGAATTCGCTCTGTGCCTCCGAGTTCTAAAAAAATATTAATACTAATTTATTTGAGTATAGGCATAAAATGAAAATTAAGATTACTATCAGAATGATAAATAGTAATTATGTATAGTAACAGTAAATAGTAATAGTAAATAGTAAATCATCAATAGTAACGGTAACTAATAATTTTTTTGAATAGTAATGCTAAATAGTAAATCGTGAATAAAACAGTTAATAATAAATTTTAAATAGTAACGGTAAATAGTAAATCGTGAATAGTAAATTTTGAATAGTAGTGGTAAATAGTAAATCGTGAATAGTAACTTTTGAATAGCAGCGGTAAATGATAAATCGTAAATAGAAATGGTAAATAGTAAATTTTGAATAGTAACGGTAAATAGTAAATTTTGAATAGTAATGGTAAATAGTAATTTTAAATAGTAACAGCAACCAATAAATTTTGAATAATAATGGTAAATAATAAATTTTGAATAATAACAGTAAATGGTAAATTGAGAATAGTAATAGTAAATAGTGAATAGTAACAGTAAATTATAAAAATAACAGTGGTAATTTATTTTTTACCGTAGTAACTTATTCATAATAGTACTAGTATATTAATGGTTTAAGAGTACTAAAAAGAATAAACTAAATAATCATAAAAAGAATTTAGAAGAAAATATTATTACCTTCTAACTCTGGCAGAATCTCTTTTAACCAAAAGAATTTACTCCCCACTAATTTTTTACGCATTATCTCTGTAGATTCTCTCTCTAATTTTGGTGTGGAAATGTTGTAAATAAGCCATCTATTTATAGGAAGAGAAATTTACTATTTAAGATTACTTAATTATTTATTTTACTATTCATGATGTGAATATTTACCCACCGGTCATTATTTATAATGTAAGTATTTACCCACCGATCACTATTCATGATGTAAGTATTTACCCACCGGTCACTATTCATGATGTGAGTATTTACCAACCGATGATGTAAGCGATGATGTCGGCAGTGGCATTTCGGGTATTTTCTCAAATATTTATTAAAAAAGTCAAAAAATTCCAAAAAATCATAAATAATGTATAGATCAAAAAGTTCTAAAGAACCATATTCTAATTCCTTCAAATTTTTATTTTAAAATTCTAATAAGAGTTGAATCTTAAATATGTAAAAACATAAATATAAGAACATAAAATATAAATTGTGAATAATAAAGATATCAAAAATTCTTAATATAATTTTCTTAATTAGTGAATACTAATTAAGTCATTTTAAAATCTTCGTTAAATATACATATTTTTATTTTTTTATTATTTCATTTTTATTTTTTAAAAAATAATTTAAATATAAGTACCAAAATTTTATAAAAATATTAATTAGTTAAAAAATCAACTAACTAATACTAAGTATTTTCTCATTAAAGAGATATTAATATATATTTTCTATTTGAGTAAAAAAAATAGGATGTTATAACAAACCTGGATTCGAGAGATAGAGAAGATCTTTCGAGCATTGCAATGTAATGAAGCTGATAAGGTAGTCTTCGCTACTTATGCCTTATCTGAGGATGCCGAACATTGGTGGGATAGCTTGCGTAGACAATTCGAAGTCAACGACATGGAGATCACTTGAGATTATTTCAAGGATATGTTTCTGGAGAAATACTTTCCAGCTGATGTTAAAGAGAAAAGACAATTCGAATTCCTGTCACTGACCCAAGGAAATATGACCGTTGGAAAGTACGCATCCTGGTTTGAAGAGCTATCTCATTTTCATTCTCATTATAATGATGCTACTAACGAAGGTGATCAATGCGCAAAGTTTGTAAATGGATTACGGCCAGAAATTAAGGAAGCTATAAGAATGCAGGAAATCCGTGAATTTTCTGTATTGGTAAATCGCTGCAGGATCTTTGAAGAGGATCATAAGGATAGAATGACCAAAAGTCGTGAGCCCATTCACAAGGCGGGAGAAATGAGAAGTGGAGGACCTCACCATCACCAAAGAAGAGACTTCAGGAGAAATAAGCCTTACCAAGCGCCATTTCACCGATTTGGAGCAGCATCTGTTCCTAACAGACCCCAAGCTTCAACTGGAAGCTATTACCCAACATCTGCACCAAATTTTAAATGTTTTATCTATGGAGGACCCCATTTGAAAAAGGATTGTCCTAAAAACACTTATGTTTGCTTTAAGTGTAACAAACCAGGTCATCACATCAAGGATTGCCCAGAGATGAAGAAAGAAAACAATGAAGGTGCGAGTACAAACATAAATACTCAAGGAGGCGTGCACAGTGCAGTCGGAAGGCCAAAGACAAAAGGAAAGGTTTTTGCAATCACTGGAGAAGAAGCATCTCATTCTGATTCCATGGTGGAAGGTAAGTGTATCATTAAAAAGATTCCTTTAACTGTTATGTATGACTCAGGAGCATCACACTCCTTTGTTGCCAATGACTGTGTAGAAAAACTAAAATTACCTATGATAGAACTGCCATTTGACTTATCTATACATACTCCTGGAAACAATCCCATTGTCTCTTCTAAAGCCTGTTGGAAATGCCCTATTATCATAGATGGTAGGGACTTTAAGGCTAATCTTTTCTGTTTACCCCTTTCTGGCTTAGAAGTTATTATTGGGCTAGATTGGTTGTCTGACAATCATGTTCTAATAGATTGTCATAATAAAACCATAATGTTTAAAGAACCAGTGAATTTGAATCTTGAGGATTCAAGATTTCTAACCGCCAACCAAGTGAGTGCCTCTTTAAAAGGAGGGGCTCAAGGATTCATGCTATTGCTTTCAACAAAAGGAGAGCAAGAATCAAAAATCAAAAATCTACCGGTTGTGTGTGAATTTCCTGACCTTTTTCCTGAAGATATCCCTGGTTTACCCCTAGAAAGAGATGTGGAATTCGTCATTGATCTAGTACCTGGAGTTGGACCCATTTCAATTGCACCATACCGAATGTCACCTCTAGAATTAGCAGAGTTGAAGAAACAACTTGAAGAGATGATAGAGAAGCAGTTTATACGACCCAGTGTATCCCCCTGGGGTGCACCAGTGTTGTTGGTTAAGAAAAAGGATGGTAGCATGAGGTTGTGTGTAGATTATCGGCAACTGAACAAGGTGACGATCAAGAACAGATATCATCTGCCAAGGATTGACGACTTGATGGATCAGCTGAGTGGTTCCACGGTGTTCTCTAAAATTGATTTGAGGGCTGGATACCATCAAATAAGGGTGAAGAAAGAAGATGTACCAAAAACTGCTTTTAGAACACGCTATGGCCATTACGAATATCTAGTAATGCCTTTTGGTGTAACTAATGCATCAGCCGTATTCATGGATTACATGAATAGGATTTTTCATCCATATCTAGATAAATTTGTAGTGGTGTTCATTGATGATATATTAGTGTACTCTAAAAGCAGAGAAGAACATGTTGAACACTTGAAGGTTGTGTTGGAAATCCTGAAAAAGAAACAACTGTATGCAAAGCTGTCGAAGTGTGAATTTTGGTTGGAAGAAGTGAACTTTTTAGGACATGTAATTAGTCAAGGAGGAATATCTGTAGACCCTTCCAAGGTAGAGGCAGTTTTAAAATGAGAGAGACCAATCACGATCACTGAGATTAGAAGTTTCTTGGGCTTGGCTGGATACTATAGGAGATTCATTGAAGGATTTTCAAAGTTAGGATACCCACTGACCAAGTTAACACGAAAAGGACAACCTTTTATGTGGATGACACAATGCGAGAATAGTTTCCAAGAGCTGAAAGACCAACTTGTAGCCTATGCGTCGCGCCAATTAAGGCAACATGAGATTAACTACCCTACCCATGACTTAGAGTTAGCCGCTGTAGTTTTTGCCTTAAAGATTTGGAGGCATTATCTATACGGTGTAACATTCGATGTGTTTAGCGATCATAAGAGTCTCAAGTATTTATTCGACCAAAAGGAGTTAAACATGAGGCAACGGAGATGGATGGAATTCTTAAAGGACTACGACTTTGAGTTACAATACCATCCTGGAAAAGCAAACGTAGTAGCTGATGCTTTAAGTCGAAAGTCTCTACATGCGTCCACAATGATGATTAAAGAGCTGGAATTGATAGGGAACTTCAGAGATCTTAACCTAGCAGTAAAGGTTAATGCTAACAGCTACAGATTAGGAGTGTTGCAAGTGACAAGTGAATTCCTGAGGCAAGTTTTAGAGGCTCAATGAGAGGATGAATTCCTGCAAGAGAAGAAAGAGCTCTTGAAATAAGGAAAAGAAGTCGAGTTCAATGTGGTAAACGACCAATTGTTCAAGTATAAGGATCGAGTGTGTATCCCTGACAAAGAGGAGTTGAGGAAAGCAATTCTGGAAGAAGGCCACAAAAGTTATATGAGCATTCATCCCGGAGCTACTAAAATGTATCAAGATTTGAAGAAGTTATTTTGGTGGCCTGGAATGAAGAAAGCGGTGGCAGAGTACGTGGCTGCATGTCTAATTTTCCAGAAGGTTAAAGTGGAACATCAAAAACCCCCTGGAATGCTACAATCAATGGAAATACCAGAATGGAAATGGGATAACATTACCATGGATTTTGTGACTTCTCTACCTAAAACTCCATTAGGACATGATTCAATATGGGTAATAGTTGACAGATTAACCAAATCTGCCCACTTTATCCCTATCAATATTCGTTACTCTATGGAGAAGCTGGCAAAATTATACATCGAGGAGATTGTGAGATTGCATGGAATTCCTTTAAGTATCATTTCTGATCGGGACCCTCATTTTACATCACAATTTTGGAAGAGCTTGCATAAGGCTTTGGGAACAAGACTGCGTCTGAGTTCAGCATATCATCCTCAGACGGATGGACAATCATAAAGAACAATCCAATCTCTAGAGGACTTGTTACGAGCTTGTGTATTGGAGCATAAAGGAAGTTGGAATCAATTCTTACCATATGTGGAGTTTACCTACAACAACAGTTTCCATGCTAGCATTAGCATGGCACCTTTTGAAGCATTATATAGAAGAAAATATAGGACCCTGCTATGTTAGTTTGAGACTGGTGAAAACTTGATGCTAGGACCAGAGTTGGTACAACAAACCACGGATAAAATCAAAATAGTTCAGGAAAAGATAAAGGCAATACAACAGGCAAAAAAGTTACTATAATAAAAGAAGAAAGCCGCTCGAATTTCAAGAAGGCGATCATGTATTCTTGAAAGTCACACCTACGACTGGGGTCAGTCGGGCAATGAAATCTCGAAAACTAACTCCTAGATTTATTGGTCCATATCAAATAATTCATAAAGTTAGTCCTCTTGCCTACCAAATAACATTACCACCTTTTCTTTCTAATATCCATAATGTTTTTCATGTGTCAAACTTATGAAAGTATATATCTAATCCTACACATGTTATTGAACCTGATGTCATACAAGTTAAAGATAATCTTACATATGATGCACCACCTGTCAGAATAGGTGATAGAAGAATAAAAAGGTTAAGAAACAAGACAATTCCGGTTGTAAAGGTCATTTGGAGTGAAACGTGAGGAGAAGATGCTACATGGGAACTAGAAACTGAGATGAAAGAGTCTTATCCTCATTTGTTTTACTGAATAATGTAAATTTCGAGGATGAAATTTTTTTAAAGGGAGTAAAGTTGTAACACCCCTATTTTTCTTTTTATATTAAAATTTTGAAGGAATTAGATTATGGTTCTTTAGAACTTTTTAATCTACGTATTATTTATGATTTTTTGGAATTTTTTGGAAATTTTGAATTTTTAATAAAATAATATTTTTTAAAATAATTTTAAATTCATATAAGTGACTTAAAATTAAAAATATTAATAAGAAAGTGAATTGAAATTATAAGAAAATTTTCTAAAATCCATTTCAAGTAGACTTATCTAAAAATTATCGATTTGAGAAAAATCTTGATTTTTTCCAATCGTTAAAAAATTAGAAACGTATCAATAAATTTTTATTAATAGAAAATTTTAGATTTTTAAAATTTAAACTTTATATTACTTATTATAAAATTAGTGAGGACTGATATAATATCACTAAATTTCAAAAAGGACTGATTTTGAATATTTAAAATATACCGAGTGAAAGGTTACTATTTGGCTTAATAATTCTGCAGACAGTTACTATGCAAAACACTGTGTATATAAGAAATTTTCAAAAGATGTATAGTAACCAGGAATAAAAATTCAAAAAATACACAGTATTTTTATATTAAAATAATGGTATGCATAGTAATTTTTTTCCTATAAATACCGAAGGAATTCTTCTTTAGAATTCACAATTTCAGATTAAGTTTTCTTAATATAGTAGTGCTAGTGAGATAGTAGTGGAAGTAAGAGAGAGAAATAATTTTTTTTGGAAGAAGGTTCTGCTAAAATCCTAAGGTAAGAATACTTCTCTTTTATATTTTTTAGGGTTATTTTCATATCGTTTTTAGAAATCTATTATTATACTGGAAATAATATTATTTTAAGTTACTCTTCTGCATAGTAAAACACTATTTCAATAGTAAATTACTATTCAAATAGTAAATTACTATTTACTGTTACTATTTACATTTGCTATTCACGTTTTACTATTTACCATTACTATTCACGATTTACTATTTACTATTACTATTCACGATTTACTATTTACCGTTACTATTCACGATTTACTATTTACCGTTACTATTCATATTTTACTATTCACGATTTACTATTTACCATTACTATTCACGTTTTACTATTTACTATTATTATTCATGATTTACTATTCACTATTCACTTTCAAAATTTACCATTTCTGCTTTAAGTAACAATCTTAATTTTCATCTTATAACTATATTAAAATGAAATTGGTATGTTTTAGAACTCGGAGACGAGGTGCGCAGGATTTTCAATAACGAATCAGTATACAAGAGGTAAGGGGGGTGAGATAAGAGTATAATACGAAAAGATATAAGAATAATGGGAGGAGTCCCCTACTCCTTTTAAATTTGATAATATTATTATTTAAAAATATTAACATTTTAACTTTGATCCGGTCTGGATATCGGCCCCATAAGTTGTGACGTCAGCATGATTGTTCAGAGGGATAACCAGTATCGCAGGGCAGTATTTTCACACCGGCTTTCCGTTCTCACTTATCCACTCTTACTTCTTCGGATACTTCATCCGTCCTCACTCCCCCGTCACATATAATTGTTTGCCTCAGTGTCACAATGAGATAAGAGGGTTATAACTTATCAGTATGGATACTCCGCACAGCGGAATATGCCAATATCACTGGCAGGAAAGAGTAGGTACGATCGCAGGCGTGATGTATGGAAAAGGTGATTATCCTCCATCCCTGTGTCAGAATCGTACACTGATAATCGCCACTCTGATTGACACTTTATACACGTTATCAGAACCTACGGGCCCACCTGCATCCAACGATTCATTTTCCACGTCCAACTATAAATAGTATATTCCAATACACATGCAAGGTTACGTTGTTCTATCTCACATCTTACTATTGCATTACTTGAGTATTCACCGAGTTTTTATACACTCTTCTAACTTGAGCGTCGGAGAATCTTCGCAGGTGACACCACCTTTCGCCCACTCCAACGTGAAACTCTGGTGCGAAGGATCTCCAGGATAACGAGACTGGTTTCTTCCACTGAGAGGCCGGATTACAATACCAGATACCCACTGTACCGGTGTATACACACTAAAATATATATACTTTTGTGGCTGGTCCCACACCGGATCCTAGACCCCGGTCCAGACCAGTTTATTGGCACGCCCGGTGGGACTCGATAGAGTTATTCCCACTTTTCGCAGAAGTTTGGTAGTTCAGGATGGAAGGAGATGGACGCGATTTTGTTGAGGGTCATGTGGAGGATGTGACCCATCAGCAAGCTGAAAGGAGACTCGTTTTTGAATCTCCTGTGACCAACACTAGGAGGATGGTACCTATGGTGACCCCTGACCCTCGAGATGAAGTTATAAAGCAGCTCAGGGAGGAGTTGATGGAGCTGAGAAGGGAGAAGAGAGGAACTGGGGACAGAGTGACGTCTCAGGCAGAAGATGCTCATCATGCATCCGCGAGAGAAAAGTCCATGACCCTCCAATATTCGAAGATCCCTACTTACGAGGAGAGGGAGCAGACTCAAAACTCTGGTGATAGAGTCAGTATAAGGAGGAAGGATCAGGCAGTGGTAACTTCTGGGGCATATAAACTCAGTGTTCCTTTCTCGAGGAGACTCATGAGTGTCGTGATCCCCAAACACCTGCAAACAACCCAGCCACTTTCAATCGGAAAGTATAATGGGGAGACTGATCCCACTAAGCACCTTGATGCTTATGTGTATGAGGCCATGTATCTGGGAGCTGATGAGGATGTCATGTGTAGAATGTTCCCAAGAACACTGACGGAGGAAGCTCTGAGTTGGTTCAAGAGCTTACCCTCAGGATCTGTAGATTCCTGGGAAGAGATGGCAGCTGCATTTGAAAACCATTTCGTTATCTCCAGAGATATTCCAAGGACTTCTCACACCTTGGCCCAGATAAGGCAAGGAGAGAATGAAACTCTTAAGGAGTTTTTGAAGAGATTCTATAAGGAAGTTGCGTTGGTGCCTAACCTCACGGAGGCTATACAGCTCTATATTGTGGTTAAGGCCTTGCAACCTGGTTCTACTTTTGCCTTATCTTTGGCAAAAAGTCCTCCAACAACCTTCGAGGAGTTCCGAAGGAAAACTTCAAAGTACGTTGGCATAGGGATGCACTTGGAAGCTACTGCAGCTAGAATGAAGTCACCAGCACCCTCACAGAAATCGCGGAGAGATAAGGAGAGGGTAAGGCCAGAGAAGCATACCTCGAGGGAAAACTTTATGAGCACTCGACCTCAGCAGCGAGACAGACACGTTTTCTCTTTCAGCAACTACGCCCCGTTGAACTCCAGGCATTCCCAAATCTTGAGAGAAGTTGGCTGGCCCGCGCTCAATGTCTATGGGGTAAGGAAACCTCCTCTAATGAAAAGACCGGGGAACTCACGTAAATATTGTGCCTTTCATGAGCAGGTTGGCCATCACACAGATGAGTGTAAGGCATTGAAGAATACAATGGAAACTCTCATCAGAGAGGGAAAACTGAAACAGTATTTGTTCAAGGAGAAGTCCTTAGATGAGCCAGACAGGATGGATAAGAGAGAGAGAGATCTAGATGATGAAGGTGATAACAGTCGTAATCCGGTCAAGAGGTTCACAACCGTAGAGAAACAGAAGGGAGTAATAATCGCTGGAGGAGCTCAACAGGACGGTATGCCTCAGCAGCAGAGGCAAGGCCGGCGCGAGGTGATTGAGATGATTGCTGGAGGATTTACAGGAGGAGGAGCATCAATCACAGCCAGAAAGAATCACCACTGAATGATCCTGTCAGTACAGGGGAAACCTAGAGACAACCGCCCTTTTAGGGACGGTGTGGTAACACCGGCGGTGTCATTCACAGACGACGATTTTGGCCCTACGATCCTAGGAGGTGACGATGCAGTGGTTATCATCGCTGTTATAGCCAACAAGGATGTCAAAAGAATTCTCGCTGATCAGGGAAGTTCTTGTGATGTAATTTTTTATAATTGTTTCAAAAGAATGGGCTTTAACGATGCAGATTTACAACCATATACACAAGAGCTTACGACGTTCAATGAAGTGAAGCAACCCACCAAGGGGTACCTTGATACCCTCATTTCCTTTGAAGGCGAGCCTGGAGCGAGAACGGTGAAGTATAGAATCCTGGTGATTGATGTGGAGTCCCCTTACAATGGGATCATAGGCTGTCCTACTTTGAACGCAATGGAAGCAATCGTGTCCACTCCTCACTTCCTTATCAAGTTCATAGATAAAGACAACGGTGTTTCATCCCTTCGTGGCGATCAAGAGATGGCCAGGTATTGTTACAACCTGAGCCTAAATATGGTGAAGCTAGAGGAGTTTAACAAGAAGAGGAAGTTGAACAATGGAGGAACAGCGGCTGGGTCTGTTAGTTTAATTGATCTGGACCCCATAGTGGAATTGAAGATTGACCCCCTCAATCCCTCAAAGCCCACACCGGATAGTGGTTCCAGGGACATCGTCTTAGGGGATTCCCCAGATAAGGTCACGCACATCAATGACAAGCTGGAGTTGGTTATGGAGCAACACTTGGTGACACTCCTTCGGGAGTTTAAAGACCTTTTTGCATGGACTGCGGCGGACATGCCTGGGATGGACCCCGATTTCTGCTGTCATAAATTAGTTGTCCATCCAGAGACAAGACCGGTTACCCAGAAGAAGAGGCGATTGGGGCCGGAGAAACAGAAAGCAGCGTGTGAGCAAACAGAAGAATTGTTGAAGGCTGGTTTTATTAGAGAGATCCGTTATTCGTCTTGGCTCTCTAATGTAGTAATGGTGCAGAAGGCCAACGGCAAGTGGAGGATGTGTACAGATTATGTGGATCTCAATCAGTGTTGCTTGAAGGACCCTTATCCACTCCCAAATATTGATCGAATGGTTGATGATTCGTCTGGTTATCAATACCTTAGTTTTATGGATGCTTATTCAGGGTATAATCAAATTTCGATGTGGGAGGAGGATCAAGAAAAGACGGCTTTTGTCAATGACTGTGGTGTCTTTTGCTACACCGTCATGCCGTTTGGACTGAAGAACGCTGGCGCTACTTACCAGTGCATGATCAATAAAGTATTCAAAGGCATGCACACCAAGTTGGTGGAGGTATATATTGATGATATTATAGCTAAGACTCCTGCTGGAGGTGATCACATTGAAGATTTACGCTAAATGTTCACTTGGTTGCGATAATACAACATGAGCTTGAACCCATTAAAGTGCACCTTTGCAGTCCCAGGCGGGAAGTTTTTGGGTTTCATGTCAATCCAGTGCGGCATCGAGGCCAATCCTGGTAAATGTCAGGCGATATTGGATATGCAAAGCCCCAAGAGCTTGAGGGAGGTACAGTCGTTGAATGGGAAGGTGGCCGCTCTAGCTCGATTCATGCCCAAAATGGCACATAGGTCTCTTCCCCTGTACAAGACGTTGAAGAAGCACAAGAAGTTCGAGTGGGGAGAGGAGCAAGAGCAGGCTTTCCAGCAGCTCAAGGCCGTGCTCTCAAGTCCACCAATATTGGTAAAGCCAGACCCTAGTGAAACTCTCATCTTGTACTTGGCAATTTCTGATGAAGCCTTGGGCGTAGCTTTGGTCAAGGAAACTCTAGAAGGACAAAGGCCAGTCTACTTCACTAGCAAGACACTCCAGGGAGCAAAGGGCAGATACCAGAAGATAGAAAAGGCTGCTCTTGCGGTTATATGGGCTTCATGACAGTTGAGACCGTATTTCCATGCATATCCAGTTTTGGTAAGAACGGATCTACCACTCCGTTCCGTGCTTAGTAAACCGGACCTCGCTGGAAGGATGATCAAGTGGTCTATCGAACTTTCTGAGTTCAAAATTTCTTATGAGCCACGAGGAGCCATTAAAGCCCAAGTCTTGGCGGATTTCGTTGTAGAAATGACAGGGTCGGATCTCGCTACACCTCAAGCATATTGGACCGTTTATGTTGATGGGTCGTCGAACAATAAAGGTTGTGGAGCTCGTGTTGTTGTGGAGAGCAACGACGGTGTGCATTTGGAGATTTCCCTCCGATTAAATTTCAAAACTTCCAACAATCAGGATGAATATGAGGCATGCTTGGCCGGCCTCCGTGCGATAATAGATATCGGTGCAACAAAAGTGACATTGTGCAGCGATTCACAGCTGGTGATTTCACAAATTCAAGGAGAAAATCAGGTCCGCGAGCCCCAACTTCAGTTGTATTTGAATTGTGTGAACGAGTTGAAGGGGAGATTCAACATGCTGGAGTTTAAGCATGTGCCAAGAGAAAAGAATACCAGAGCGGACATCTTATCGAGACTCGCAAGCACAAAATAGCCTGGTAGCACAACGACGGTGATTCAAAGCACGCTGACATCATCTAGTATTCCTTTGTTCCCTTCTTTTAACACTATAATGGTTAATTACCCCTACGAGAATTCCTAGGTTATCCCTTATATCCGTTATCTGGCTGACGGACAACTTCCCACTGATGAGAATGAGAGAAGAAGAGTGAAAAGGGAATTACCATATTTCACTATGGTTGATGGTGTTTTGTACAGAAGAGGATTCTCAGTGCCTTATCTCATCTGTTTGAAAGAGAACGAGATACAAGGTGTAATGGAGGAGGTACACAAGGGGCAATGTGGGCACCACGCCGGAGGAAGAAGCTTAATGAGAAAAGTCCTCAGGGCTGGGTATTGATGGCCCATAATGAAACAGGACTCAATTGATTTTGTGAAGAAGTGCAACGCTTGCCAGAGGTTCTCTAATCTTCATCACACACCGGCCCAAGAACTCTCCTCATCCGCGGTACCATGGCCTTTCTATCAATGGGGCCTCGATATCCTGGGTCCATTCCCTACTGCTCCAGGAGGCATTAAGTATTTGATCGTGGGAGTTGATTACTTTACCAAGTGGATTGAGGCAGGGCTGGTAGTTCATATCACATCAGCGTGGACGCGACATTTTGTATATGAAAATATCATAGCTCGATTCGGTGTTCCAGGGCGGATTGTAACTGACAACGGCACCCAGTTCACAGATAGGAAGTTCACAGAGTTGCTTGAAGGACTGGGGATAGTCCAAATCTTTTCATCTGTTGAACACCCTCAAACTAATGGCCAAGCAGAGGTAGCCAATAGAGAGGTGTTGAAGGGGTTGAAGAAACGCCTTGGTGAAGCAAAAGGAGGATGGACCGATCAATTATGCCATGTTCTGTGGGCATACCGTACTACGCCACACTCTTCCACTAACGAATCCCCATATCGGTTGACTTATGGGGTCGAGGCGATGATTCCAGTGGAGCTTCAGACCAGATCGGCTCGAGTGCAATACTTTTCAGCTGGGGACAATGACGCCAATTTGGCATCAGAGCTAGACGTCCTCCATAAGTTGAGGGAAGAAGCTTTTGTTAGAGACCAGGCGATAAAGGCGAAGGCAGCCCTCTGGTACAATAAGCGTGTGCAATACAGAGCTTTGAATACTGGAGATCTTGTTTTGAGGAAGGCGAGTGTGGGGAATAAGTTCGTTCACCAAGGAAAATTGGCGCCAACATGGGAAGGACCTTACAGAGTTTTTGAGGTAACTGGAAAGGGGTCATACCGGCTTGAGGAACTTGATGGAACACCAATCTGCAATAAGTGGAACACCCAGAATTTACGTATTTATTACAGCTAGTTGGTAAGACGGCATGTACTCTTTTTCCTCACTTGAGTTTTTTCCATTGGGTTTTCTCAAGAAGGTTTTAATGAGGCATGACCCCAACTACGCTCCCTTTGTAATATACATTCCATTTAATGAGAATACAATTTCTATCACTCTCACCTTTTCCTTTCTATGTTGTGATTCTTAGCCATAGGCCGTTGCACATAAGGAACCCCAGGACGGATGATCTCAATCACACATTCTGTGAATTGACGATGTAACTCCTTGAGGGGTGAAATGGGTTGTAGGATCAAACTGAACCCCATTCAAAGGCCCAAATTGTAGGATTAAACTGAACTCTGGGTATGGTTAGTAAGTTTGGCTGAACACCAGAGAAGACCTGAGTTGTAGGACTAAACCGAACCTCAGGAAATGGGTTGTAAGATCGAACCGAACCCCATTTGAAGGCCCAAATTGTAGGATTAAACCGAACTCTGGGTACGGATAGTAGGATTAAACCAAACTCCGTTTGAAGGCTTGGGTTGTAGGATTAAACCGAACCCCAAGTGTGGTTAGTAGGATTAAACCGAACGCCATTAAAGACATGGGTTGTAGGATCAAACCGAACCCCATTTGAAGGCTCGGATTGTAGGATTAAACCAAACTCCGAGTACGGTTAGTAGGTTTGGCCGAATGTTGTGGAAGAATCAATCGTCATCCTCATTATTGAATTCGCTCAGAAGTACTTTCCCCGAGAATTCTTCACTCGGAAATATCTCACTTCGAAGTCACATTCAGGAATTATTCACTCGGGAATATCTCTACCCAAAACGTATTCATTCGAGGTCAAAGCTTTTCTCTGTCAGAAGAACTTCCCTTGGAAATGACCCACTCGGAAATGCTTTGCTCGGTGCCATACCACGCGGGGATCGGAAATACTTCACTCGGTGCCATATCACGCGGAGATCGGAACTGCTTCGCTCGGTGCCATATCACGCAGAGATCAGAAATGCTTCGCTCGGTGCCATACCACGCGGGGATCGGAAATGCTTCGCTCGGTGCCATACCACGCGGGGATCAGAAATGTCACTCAGTGTCATCCCACTCGGAAAGTGTCGCACTCAGAGACATTCCACTTAGAAAAATTCCCACCCGAATGAGGACTCAGATTATAGGGCAACCGCTTATTCTGATTATTATTGGCCATTACTATTGACCACATGACTTTGCGAGCAATCTGACAAACACGTCCATTATCAAAGCGGACTAAATCCCTCATCCCTAAAGAGTTAAAGGCAGCATAAAATCTCACTCAAAAATCTTCCACCTAGAAGGATCACTCGGTATTTTTTAAGACAAGCCCGGGCACGAGCCCTCGGCACCAAAGAAATAGAAGACTCAAATAACACACACATACTTTTACCAAATAGCACGAGGAGGCTCCAGTTAATAGAACTTCCCAGGTGACAAGGCCAGAACCTACCTCACTCGGAATCGCTCACTCGGAGTCAAATGCTTACTCGGAGTCACTCACTCAGAACCTTTCACTCAATAACGCTTGGGGATAATATTCAACGGTTAACAAGTACTTCAAAGGTAAAAGCATAGCATGTATGTTTAAGTTATTTGATAACCATACACTTGTCACAAATGATAAAAGCAAGGTGAAGGAAGATTTTATTTACTTGAAGAAAAATTGTATACATGTGAGCCTATAGAAACTGGAGCTGATCCTAGTACACAACTATAAAATAAAGGTGTAAAAACTAAGGAGCAGGTGTTTGATTCTCCGCTGTGGGCACACTCGTTCCTCCCTCCTTGGCTCCTTCAACTCCGGTCTCCTGGCCAGATTGGACATTATCTTGAATAACATTTTTAGGGCCAGGAGTAATCGGTGGTGGTTCCATACTTTGGCCCTCCGGAAGAGGGGGCAGTTCATAAAGTGCCTCTGGAGAATCCACGTGCGAGCCGTCACTCTTCACCATAACAAGTTTCCCTCCGTGGAACTCGTAGAACGGATCCAGCCCGTACAAGTTGAGTTTCACATCAGGATTGCGATAATAGACCTGATGAAGAGCTAGGCCGAAGGACTCGAAGGCCACCTCCTTGCATATTTCCAAAGCTTTAGCAGCCTTAGCCTTGGAGGCAGCTAGCTTTTTTTGAAGTTTGGTGACCTCTTCCTCCAACAGCCCAGTGGTCGCATTCCTCTTCTTCAGCTCTTCAATCTGAGCCTGTAACTCCTTCCTGAGGGCCTCCCACTCTCCCAAGCTTTTGTTGTGACCGGCCTCTGCTGTGGAGAGATCTTCACTCAGTTTAGTGGTCTTCTTCTTCTCGAGTTGGAGTTCTTCCTCCAGGAGGGGAATGGACTTGTTTTGTTGCTGAAGTTTAGACACCTGCCGCTCCAATGATTTGTTGGTAAAGTGGAGCTGGCTTATTTCTCTGGTCTTCTTCTCCAGCAGCTCCTTAGCATTTTTCAGCTCTGATTCAACCCCCCTGGTAGTTTCAGCTTGTTTGGCCGCCCAGGCCTCCTTCATGGCGATTCCGGCCTCAAGTTTTTCAACTTGCTCCATATAATTTGCCTTGTCGCTGAGGGAGTCTAGCAAACTTGAAAGTTCATCTAGTTGCCAACGGCCGGCTTTGCATGCGCCTCAAACTTCTGCAGCCTCGAGAGAAGGGCGGAGGTAGTACCTTGCCTTAGGAAGTATGGGAGGCATGGACCCTTGGAACCAAAGGTAGGGAGAGAGGAAAGATTCCTTCGAAGGAGAGCTAACAGGGGGAGGTAAACTCTTTGACCCCATCTCAGAGCCAGTATGTAAAGGAGGGGCAGAGGAAGAGAAAACGGGTTTCTTCCCCTTGTCTTTCTTTATGCCAGACTCTTCTAGAGTTTTCTGGCGTTTCCTTGGAGAGTCACCAGCAGAAGACTTCTCCTTGTCTACGGCTTTGATCAGGATTCTCTTTTTCTTCTTCTTCTTCTCAGGCGCAGGCTCCTCTTAAGTTTTCCCTTCAGCCTGAGGTTGCTCCTCATGCTCCTTCTCTTCAAGGAGAGGGACGTCGTCCCCCACAGCGGATGTAAGGGGAATAGTGGGAGCTGCAGCCTTGAAGGAGTTCCTCTTAGCCTGGATATTATTTTCCTCAGAAGAGGAATCGCCATCTGCCAGCATGGACTTTAAAGACAGCATTTCAGGGAAAACCTTTTCGATTTGCTCTGCAAGACAAAGAAAATTGAGTTAAAATATTGAAGGAAAAACAGTAAATATAGAATGAATGCGTAACACAACACAGTTAAAGAATGGTTATTACAGAGGTAGGTATCTCGAACTTCGGTACTCCCTAAGAGAAGCCTGCAAGAGAACCCCTTGAGGGCCTTTGAGGCTGATTGCATGGCACTCAACACCTCCACAGAGTGAGGGGAAAGTTCGCCCTCTTCAATATAGTAAGCACTGCTCAGCAATAGGAAATGCTCGTGCGTCCAGCTGGTGGGGAATTTTGTGAATCCCTCCTTGTTGAGCCAGAAGACCGACTTGTTTGCTTGCACTCGAATCTGCGTATAGTAATGCTTGAAAGAGCACCCATCCATCTTCGCGGATTCGGTGTAGGATTTGAAGTTTACTATCCTTGAGTCACAACGGAGCGTTATGAACCCAAGGCCGCCCTTCTTGTTGGCACGGCGGACCACTTGGCAGTAGTAGAAGAGTTTCGCCACAGTGGCTATGAAGTTAAAATGCTCCCCAAGGATTTCAAGAGCACGCACTAGGCCCTAGCCATTAGGATGCAGTTGCGTAGGGGCACAGTCGAGGAAGCGGAGGACGGCCATTTGAAATTTCGTCATAGGAAAACAGACCCCCAAGTTCTGGAAGACGAAGTTGTACATGTAGACCGACCTCTCGTCTGGGACTCGATGGCAGACTCGCTCCATAGGCCGGGGTGTAAGGATGAGAAAACGACCCTTGTACTTCTCTTGGGAGTAGACTCTGTATCGAAGCTTAACAGGATTTTTGTCCTCTCTTACGTGATGCGAAGGAATGTCCAAGAATTCCTCTTCGACCCAGCAATACGGTTTCTCTTTATTCAACCTTTCCTAGTTCAGTATGTGTGACACAACATTGACACACCTTCTGCAGTCCTCAGGATCAATGTCTTGCCAGACCCAGGAATCTCCATCACGTCTGATGCGATTTGAAATGCCTCTGTACTGTGATAAAAGGCAATGTCGTCAGAGAGGTAGCCTTCAGCATTTGACCCGCTGTCAGAGCGGTTGGAGGCCCTCGAGTCAAAGGAACCCTTAGTGCGGCGCCTAACCACTGGCGCTCGCGAGGAAGAAGTTTCAACCCTCTCCGAGCGACGAGGCCCGGCCACAGGAAGATTCACAGGAATCCTCCCACCACGGTGCCTAGAGGAGACACGTGAACTCAAATTCCCCCTGTTCGAGGTACCAGCGCTGCTTGGCCTAGGGCACATGGTTGAAGTTGAAGTAGCCGAAAATAATATAAAGGTAAGAGATAAGGAGGTTACCTAAAGAAGGGATAATGGAAGGAAGAACTTTGCGAAAGGAAATAACAACAACAGAATCTTCAAAATTTCAGCAGAGGTTCACTAAGCTTGAAGGCAAAAGTAAGTTCCGAAACTTGCAAAGTTCCCCTTTTATAGGTAACGAAGGGGCACAGTGATCAGCCAAGAGTCATGTCGTGTGCCCCAAAACGCAAGTTTTTGGATTTGAACGACTCCGTCGTTTCATGGTCCAAGGTGTAACACCCTCGGTTAGATAAGACAACCCTTCTCTAGGATTATCTTATTTAACTAAGAGTGTTAACAGTTTTTCCTAAAAAGTGAATATATTTTTTTTTTAAACAAAGAGATGGCAGATCAATGGAAGCAAATAGTGAATATATCACATAGTCATTCACAAACTTACAAATAATTGTACTCATAACAGAATGGGGCACGCAGGCACCCTTAAATATTATACAGTCATCCAGTGTCCTATTGTCATAAAATATAATATTCAACTAAATAAATTCTATCTTTAGTGATCGTTCTCAGAGGGCTCAACATATTGCTGTTCTTCACACTCGGGTTCTTGAGTTTCTAATTCCTCTGAAATGGTCAACAGTAAGGGTGAGTATAACCCAAGACCCTGATTGGTTAAAACTGGTGCGGACATAATCCAGTTAACATACAATATCACATAAATCATATAATAGCATATTTACAATTATAACAATCAAGTATGTTGTCATGAAATGCATGAGTTAAGTTTATTATGATTATCTTTGGTTAAGTCTCATGATGCATGTGGGCCCAATAAATCATTTCTTCTTCTCATTCTTTGGAATATCACCATTCCAATCGTCTAGAGCGATCAGGGTCCGCCCAAGTTCCATATGGTACAAATGAACTCATTGGTTCTCATCATTGATTTAAATATTTTTAGAACTTGGATCCCTACGATCAATAGTTACACTCCGTCATTTAGTCAAAGTACACTAGAATTGCATCGTCTCACCCGGCTATCAGGCGCGACTCTGATGCCATTGGGTTGCCGTTCCAGTTGTACTCCCAAGATTCTTCATGGAGATCGAACGTGAGTGTCCTCCACTGTACCAAGTGTATGCTCTAGAGGTTTTTCTTCTTCAAAAATATTTTTATGATGCGAAATGTGTAACATCCCTGTTTTTAGTAGCAGTCTTAATTGGTAAAAGTTGAAGTTTAGAAGGTCTGTAAGTAGTAATAAGTGAATATACACCCCGTTGATAGTCTGTGGTATCTCAGAAATGTCATTTTTGTACATAAAAATGGAATTTATATGGACCATTAGTGAAATTATGCAAATTCCGAGTGAAATAGGCTCTGATCCGAGTGACAGAGTGAAATTCCGAGTGAAGGATTAGAGATTCCGAGTGAAGGATGAAATTCCGAGTGAAGGATTAAGAGATTCCGAGTGAAGGATGAAATTTCGAGTGAAGGATTAAGAGATTCCGAGTGAAGGATGAAATTCCGAGTGTAAGGTTATGTTATCTGAGTAATATATGACCAAGAAGGTTACTACCGAGTGGATCCTTGATCACAGAGACAGCTGGAGTGAAGTGGGTTCAAGGGAACCACTTCTGGATGAATATTCCGAGTGAAAATACCCTTGAGAGACTCATTTCCCAGTCAGACCTTTCCAATTGTTTCTTTTCAAGAGACAATCGTTATAATTACAGTATACCGAGTGAATAGACTCAATTAGAATTATAACCAAGTGCAATCCGAGTGAGTTGTCCAACTCAGATCTTCCTAGAGAAGAAGGGAATAGCATTCCGGGTAGAAAGATCTTCGAGTGTGGTGTTTTGGGTAGTAGAGTTCCGAGTAAGGGCATATTTGAATCCAGTATAACCTGTTCTAAGAAGCATGACTCCAAATATGCAATTCCGAGTGAAATATAGAGTAATGGAAGCTCATTCCGAGTGGAATATATAGGGCAGAGATATTTCCAAATAAGGTTATGTTTATTACTCATTTTCCGAGTGGTGAAAGACCTGAAAAGATTCTGAATGAAATCCTTTAAGTAATGGAGAGTTTGAATGGTTCCGAGTAGACAAGAATTTAGTAGGTCTGAATGAGAAACCCGAGTGAATGCTGAGGAGTTCCGAATGAATGAATGCATATATAGAGTTGATGCCTTCTACCGATTGAAATGTGTTATTGAGAAATGTTGGTGGAAAAAAAAAATAGTCATTAAGCTATGGATTCCGAGTGGTTATATATATATTGTATGGTTAAAGCATTATTTGGCTTGAATATGAGAGGTGATGAATGAATAATACTAATTGAGTAGATACCGAGCGGAAAATGGTATTTGAGAACCCATTCCGAGTGAATTGTAGTAGGTAGAGCCATTTCCGAGTAAGTCTATGAGTATGACTCCTCTTCCGAGTGAGATATACTCTATTGGACCAATTCTGAGTGAGACTTGTATGTGTAAGTCTTTTCCGAGAAGTGAGGGCCTTAATATGTTCTGATTGGAATTGTAGTTGAAGAATTTGGTTAAAACCAAGAGAGAAATATGAGTAAACCGAGTGATGTAAAGTTTGAGTATTTCTGAGTGCTAAATCCGATTGATTCCTTTCTAAGATATGAATTGTTATTGGAATATATCCTAAGTGATTAGAGTTTGAATAAATTCCGAGTGATTGACTAATTAGGAGAGAGAGTCGGGTTCTAGAAGAAACACTTCCGAGTGAGAAATGTAAGTCTATGCCGAGTGATGAATGTGAAGTACGTTTCCGATTATGTTGAAGTTAAATACACCGAGTGGTATGGAAAGTAGTATTTCGAGTAAGTGGATGACTTTTATCGAGTGGAACAGTGTATGTAGAGATTCGGATTTGGAATAAAAACTTCGAGTAGAAGAAAGATAGGAAAAGAATGCGAGGGAGTCGGTTTTTGAAGGACATTACCGAGTGATAAAGGACTAGGCTTGGAATGATTTAACCGAGTAAGAACCATTAGAAATGACCCGGATTTGGGATATAATACCGAGTGAAAGGCCAAGAAAATTAGGAGTCGTTGTGGGGGTGAATTACCGAGTGAATGATGGGAAAGATGAGTCGGTTTCATGGGAATGCCGAGTGAGGATTGGCTGATTCGCTCAAGCGAGCAAGCCACGCTCAAGCGAGCCTTGTAATTGTTAACTCGGAAGTGGGAATTCCAGTCGGAATTCACTGACAGAAGTGTTAACCGAGTGTAGTTTCACTCGGTATTCACTGACAGAAGTGCGTTTTGACTTCAATTTTGTCTTTTAATGATATTTAAATCCAATCGTGCGCATTATGGATGGTGGACGACCAGAAATGGACACTGACTCAGTATATATATTTGTTTAATCCCTAGTGACCCTTCCATTAGCAATCCACTCACAGCCCACTCAGAAAAGCTGTCCCCCACTTGTCTTCCCACTCACTTCCTCCCTATTTAAATGAGCTCAAGGTCCTCAGAACTCACACCACACACACAACCCAAACACTCTTCATCACTCTCTTTCCCAGCAAGTTTCTTTCTCTCTTTTCCCTTCCATTTCACTCGGATTCGAAGCAGGACAGTGAAGGGAGCCTCTTTCTTCTCCTCCAGGAACTTCATTGAGGTAAGAGGGTATATTCTTGGGTGCCTTGTGGGAAAACCGAGTGGAGGACAGATTCAGTGTGTATGAATTAAATGCTTTAAATTGTATCTGTATATGCATGTATGTATCTGTTACCGAGTGTATATAATCATTGATGAATTGTGAAATATTGGACTGAAAATATTAAGCATCATGGGTACCGTGTGATTTCCAGTGAAACAAATATGATAACAGGTTATGTTTTATGATAATCCGACCGGTTTTACACTTATTTTACTCGGTTTTGCTTATTTATACTCGGATAGTATCTTTCTAGTTGATTTCACTCGGCAAACATAGTAATTCACTCGGAAAACACTCTGTTTCTCTCGGATAGCATCTCCCAAGTCTTATTTTACTCGGAAATCTCTTTCTTATATTATTTCACTCGGAACTTGACTTAATTCCATTCAGAAAAATATAATTACTTTTTACTCAGAACTCTTTTTCAGTAAATTCACTCGGAAACACACTATTTTACTCGGACAGTAGCTTCCCAGTCTTATTGCACTCGGAAAACATCATATTTTACTCGGACAGTAGCTTCCCAACCTTATTTCACTCGGCAAAACAATTTATTTCACTCAGCAAATAGTTATTTTCACTAAAAGAACTCCTTTCAACTTGATGTAACTCGGTATATAAAGTCAACTCACTAGAAGACCTTTCCCAACCTGATTCCGAGTGGAATCAGGATTATCTTACTCGGATTTTCTTTATTCAGATGTATCTTATTCAGACAGAACCCTTTTTAATTAATTTCACTCGGTAAACTCATGTTTCACTTGGAAACTTATCTTATTTTTATTCAGGAACATTTTCACTCGGATTCACAAACATTTTTACTCAGAAAACTCCTTTCAGACTAATTCCACTCGGAATCCTATTTTATTTCACTCAGAATTATATTAATTTTACCCAGAAAACTGTTTCTTCATTATGTTTCACTCGGAAGGCATTTTAACTTCACTAAGGAAACTCTTTCAGATTGATTTCACTCGGATTTAGAACTATTTTACTTAGAAGACCCTCTCAGCTTGATTTTATTTGAAATCGTGATTATTACACTCGAAATCTTAATTATTTCACTCGGTATTACACCTATTTTACTCAGAAAGCTTGGATATCAACATTTTCACTCGGATATAACTTGTTTAATCGGAAGAATTATTTCCACTCGGAATCAGATCTGTTTCAGTCGAAAAACAGCCTTTCCAGTACAATTTCACTCGGATTTTTAACCAGAACGTTTGGAGAACCCTTCTCAGTATGATTCCACTCGGAATCATATATATTTCACTCGGATTTGACCCTGTTTCACTCGGAAAACTCTATTTTTAATGGTTTTCGCTTGGATTTTCATTTAGAAACTACTTCTTAATACTTTTTAAATTAATGAGAAGTTATAATTATTATTATTATCCTTATTCTATTACTATCCTAATTATTATTAATCTTATTATTATTATCAGTAGTTTTTCTTGTTATAAACCTTGTTAACATTTTAATTATGCGTAATTATATAAAGAATAAATTATTTTACTCCTTATGGAAAATACTATATAATAGATATACTTACAATGTTTAAATAATTGATAGAATCCAAAGAACTTGGAAATGATATGATGAGACTGGAAATACATAAGATACCCAAAGGATCAATTGATAAGGTAAATGCATTTCGCATCATGAAAATATTTTGAAGAAGAAAAACCTCTAGAGCATACATTTGGTACAGTGAAGGACACTCACGTTCGATCTCAGTAGAAGAATCTTGGGAGTACAACTGGAACGACAACCCAATGGCATCAGAGTCGCGCCCTGATAGCCGGGTGAGACAAGTAATTCTGGTGTACTTTGACTAAATGACGGAGTATGACCATGATCGTAGGGATCCAAGTCTCAAATATATATATAAATCAATGATGAGAACCAATGAGTTCATTTGTACCAGAGCTTGGGCGGACCCTGATCGCTCTAGAGAATTGGAATGGTGATATTCCAAGAGAAGAAGAAATAATTTCTTGGGCCCACATGCATCATGAGACTTAATCAAAGATAAATCATAATGGATCCGAACTCATGCATTCATTACATCATATTTGATTGTTATGATTGTGAATATGTTATATGTATAATTTATTTCATAGTAATATGCTTGATTGTTATAATTGTGAATATGCTAAATATACGATTATGGAATGACAACATGCTTGATTGTTATAAATATGCTAAATGTATGATCTATGTGACATTGTATGTTAACTGAATTATGTCCGCACCGGATGAATCAATCAGGGTCTTGGGTTATACTCACCCTTACTGTTGACCATTTTTCAGAGGAATTAGAAACTCAAGAACCCGAGTGTGAAGATCAGCAAATAAACTGAACCCATTTAGAACAATCATTAAGGATAGAATATTTATAATCAGACACCGGATGACTGTTTAATATTTAAGGGTGCCTGCGTGCCCCATTCTGTTAAGAGTACAATTACTTACAGTTTGTGAATGACTATGTGATATATACATTATTGCTTCCACTGATCTGCCACGTACTTATTTATTTTAAAAAAAATATTCACTTTTTCTGAAAACTGTTAACACACTCAGTTAAATAGGATGAACCTACAAAAGGATTTGTCTTATCTAACCGAGGGTGTTACATCAGCAATCTTAACTGGCGATGCTTCAAAGGTAAGGTTTTCTTTCAGAACAAATTGATCGGGACTTAGAACATGATCAGAGCTTGGTACATATTTGCGGAGTTGAGAGACATGAAAGACATTGTGAAGGTTTGTCAGCTCGGGTGGCAGAGTAATGCGGTACGCATGAGTTCCTATCTTTTGCAGAATTTGATAGGGTCCTACGTATCTGGGGCTTAACTTCTTGGCCTTCAAAGCTCTTCCTATTCCAGTGGTAGGGGTAACTTTGAGAAATACATGGTCACCTTTTTCAAATTCTAATGGTTTCCGACGTTTGTCATAGTAACTCTTTTGTCTATCTTGCGAAGCCTTCATTGCCATTTGAATCCTCTGAACTTGTTCTGTTGTCTTCTGAATAATCTCTGGTCCAATTATTGTCTTTTCACCAGTCTCGTACCAACATAAAGGTGTATGGCATTTTCTTCCATACAAAGCTTCATAGGGCGCCATTCCGATGCTTGCATGATAGCTGTTGTTGTAAGTGAACTCAATAAGTGGAAGGTATTCTTGCCAATTTCCACCATGTTCCAAGACACAAAGACGTAACAGATCTTCAAGAGTCTTTATCGTCCTTTCCGATTGTCCATCTGTCTGTGGATGATATGCGGAACTTAACTTCAGACGAGTTCCTAGAGCTTGTTGCAGACTCTTCCAAAACTGTGATGTGAAACGAGGATCTCGATCGGACACAATTGCAGTGGGAGTTCCATGTAACCGTACGATCTCCTTGATATAGATCTGGGTGAGTTTCTCTAGGGAATACTTCATATTGACAGGAATGAAGTGAGCGGTTTTTGTTAATCGATCCACGATTACCTAAATAGCATCATATCCAGCTGATGTTCTGGGAAATCCACTCACGAAGTCCATAGCAATCTCATCCCATTTCCATTCTGGAATATCTAAAGGACGAAGGGTCCCACTTGGACGTTGTTGTTCCGCCTTTACCTTCTGACACATCAGGCAAGCTGTTACGTACTCAGCGATATCCCTTTTCATTCCTTGCCACCAGAATAATTTCTTCAAGTCCTGGTATATCTTGGTTGATCCTGGGTGGATACTGTACTTACTTTTGTGTGCTTCATCCAGGATAGATCTCTTAAGATCTGCGTTGACTGGAATACAGAGCCTCTGTTGATACTTGATCACTCCATGTTCATCTTTGCTAAACTCTGAGACTCCTTCTTTTGTCTTTTCTGCTAGATCTTGTAATTCCTGGTCATTGGCTTGAGCTTCTTTGATTTGTTCCAAGAAATCATTGGAAATCCTTAGCATTCCAACCATAAGGCTTCCTCTTTTTGGTGTTACTGCTAGGTTTAAATCGCGAAACTGTTCAATCAGTTCTAACTCCTTTGTCATCATATATGATAGACGTAGGGCCTTTCTACTGAGTGCATCAGCCACAACATTAGCTTTTCCAGGATGATATCGGAGTTCAAAATCATAATCTTTGATAAATTCCATCCACCTACGTTGTCGCATATTCAACTCCTTCTGGTCAAATAGATACTTCAAGCTCTTATGATCACTGAAGACTTCGAAGTACGTACCATACAAGTAGTGTCTCCAGATTTTCAAGGCAAACACAACTGCAGCTAATTCCAAGTCATGTGTGGGATAATTAACTTTATGCGTTCTTAGCTGTCTTGAAGCATAAGCAACAACCTTTCTTTCTTGCATTAGGACACATCCTAGTCCTTGTTTTGACGCATCACAGTACACTTCATATGGCTTGGCAGGATCTGGCAAAATCAAGACAGGTGCACTAGTGAGTCGTTGGCGTAACTCCGTAAAACTGCTTTCGCATTTGTCAGTCCATTCGAATGGTTGATCTTTATGAGTCAGCTTAGTTAAAGGTGCTGCAATTCGAGAGAAATTCTCGATGAATCGACGATAATATCCAGCCAGTCCAAGGAAACTGCGGATTTCCGTCACATTCTTGGGTTGTTCCCAATTTAGTACAGCTTCTACCTTTGTAGGATCCACAGCAATTCCTTCCTTAGAGATGACATGTCCTAAGAATTTCACTTCTGTCAACCAGAATTCACATTTTGAAAACTTGGCGTACAATTGCCTTGCACGCAAAGTGTTTAGAACAATTTGAAGATGCTCCTCGTGTTCCTCATGACTCTTGGAGTAGACGAGAATATCGTCAATGAATACAACCACGAATTTGTCCAAGTACTCATGGAAGATTCGATTCATGTATCCCATAAAGACTGCAGGTGCATTTGTAACTCCAAAGGGCATAACAAGATACTTATAGTGCCCATAGCGTGTTCTGAATGTTGTTTTGGGTATATCGTCTTTCTTTACCCTGATTTGATGATAGCCTGATCGCAGATCAATCTTCGGGAAGATAGTGGCTCCTCGTAATTGGTCCATCAAATCATCAATCCTTGGAAGAGGGTATCGGTTCTTGATCGTAGCTTTATTCAACTGTCGATAGTCAACACATAACCGCATACTGCCATCCTTCTTTTTCACTAGAAGAACTAGTGCTCCCCAAGGTGAGACACTGGGTCTAATCATTCCTTTCTCTAGAAGTTCTTCTAATTGTCCTTTGAGTTCACTGAGTTCCTTGGGTGACATCCGATAAGGAGCAATAGAGATTGGTCCCACGCCCGGTATAATATCAATGTTGAATTCGACTTCTCGCTCTGGAGGTAACTCTCGTATGTCCTCAGGGAATACTTCTGGAAATTCTTGAACAACAGGAATCTGTTCAAGTTGAGAAGTGGCCTTACTTTCAGTTTCAGTAAGGATCATGTATAGTTGGACTTCTTTTGAGATTACCTTTTCTGAGCTAATAAGGCAAGAATCAATGACTTGATCACATTCAGATGTAGTAGACCCGTGAGAGATGGATCTATTATGACAGTCAATAAGAATATGGTTGGTAGCAAGCCAATTCATCCTTAAAACAATGTCTAGATCAATCAAAGGTAAACATATCATATCTACTTGATAAGCTTTCCCTTCGATGTTGAGAGGACATTCTAGACATATGCGAGTAAAGCAAATGGGCTTATTGGCGGCAGTTGTGACAATCATTTGATAGGGCAGAGAGGTTGTAGGAAGCTTTAAATGTTTTACACAATTCTCAGATATGAAAGAATGAGTGGCTCCAGAATCATATAATACATTTAATAGAGTACTTCCTATAAAGCATGTACCTTGCACAAGATCATTCTCTTGTGATACTTCTGCACCATTCATGGTAAAAACTCTGGCATTTCCCCCTGGCCTGCCGGTTGAGTTGTTTCCGGGCCTTCCAAGATTATTGTTCTGTCTGAAGTTGTTGTTGCGGGGAACATTTTGCATTCTCGGGGCATTATTGGTAGATACGTTTGCAGTAGATCCTCCACTTCCTTGACCTGTTGGTCGTACTGCCTGTCTTTGAGTTACTTGTTGTTGGTTATTTTTATTCCTGTACCAATAGTCAACATCACGATGTCCGATCCGTCCACAAATTGTGCAGTTTCTACCGCTTTGGTTTTCCTGACCTCTAGGAGGAATTCGGTTGGCTGAGTTGAAAGATCGGAAATATGGTCGATCTCCTCGAAAATCCCTTCTTTGCTGTCGATCTGGCATACGTCGCTCTGGCCCATGATTAGACGTTCCAGGTCGTCGAAGATTAGAGGTATTCTCAAATATGCGGCACCTGTCAACCAAAGTAGTGAATTGTGTAATTTGTTGACAACATATAACTTGGCGAATTTCTTGCCGTAACCCTGCTTCAAACTTTGCGCATCTTGACGCTTCTCCCATGTGGGTGTAGTAGGGACAACATTTTGCCAGTTCATCAAACTTAGCAGCGTACTCCCCAACAGTCATATTGCCTTGTTTCAGATTAAAGAATTCCTGCTCCTTTTGCTTTCTTATGTCTTCGGGGAAGTATTTGGCGAGAAACTCCGTCCTGAATCGTCCCCAAGTAATGATATGCCCATCAGTAGCTAGTCTGACTCTAGCATGAGTCCACCAGTGTTCTGCTTCTCCAACTAGCATGAAGACAGCAAAGGTTACACAATCCTCATCAGAACATCGCATAGCGGCAAAAATCTTTTCAAGGTGTTCAATCCATAGTTGTGCTCCTTCTGGATTGAAGCCTCCTTTGAACTGCGTAGGATTGTTTCTTTGAAAATCAGCTAATCCTTGTCTGGCAAAAGCATGAGGTAACTCTTGTCGTTCTATTGCCTCCACAATTCTGGTAAGAAGATTCTCCATCACATGATTGTTATTTTGGCGTGCCATTAGGAATTTGCTGAAAGAATATCAACAAATAGATTCAGAGTATGCGTTATGTGGAGCATTCCACATAGGATATTAGTCTTAGGAGTGTTATGGACTGTTCAATATTTCTATCAGAGTACGTGGAAACCTAATGGTCCACTCCACAAGCTTAATGAATCGACTATGCTCTGATACCACCTTTTGTAACACCCTCGGATAGATAAGACAACCCTTCTCTAGGATTATCTTATTTAACTAAGAGTGTTAACAGTTTTTCCTAAAAAGTGAATATATTTTTTTTTAAAACAAAGAGATGGCAGATCAATGGAAGCAAATAGTGAATGTATCACATAGTCATTCACAAACTTACAAATAATTGTACTCATAACAGAATGGGGCACGCAGGCACCCTTAAATATTATACAGTCATCCAGTGTCCTATTGTCATAAAATATAATATTCAACTAAATAAATTCTATCTTTAGTGATCGTTCTCAGAGGGCTCAGCATATTGCTGTTCTTCACACTCGGGTTCTTGAGTTTCTAATTCCTCTGAAATGGTCAACAGTAAGGGTGAGTATAACCCAAGACCCTGATTGGTTAAAACTGGTGCGGACATAATCCAGTTAACATACAATATCACATAAATCATATAATAGCATATTTACAATTATAACAATCAAGTATGTTGTCATGAAATGCATGAGTTAAGTTTATTATGATTATCTTTGGTTAAGTCTCATGATGCATGTGGGCCCAATAAATCATTTCTTCTTCTCATTCTTTGGAATATCACCATTCCAATCGTCTAGAGCGATCAGGGTCCGCCCAAGTTCCATATGGTACAAATGAACTCATTGGTTCTCATCATTGATTTAAATATTTTTGGAACTTGGATCCCTACGATCAATAGTTACACTCCGTCATTTAGTCAAAGTACACTAGAATTGCATCGTCTCACCCGGCTATCAGGCGCGACTCTGATGCCATTGGGTTGCCGTTCCAGTTGTACTCCCAAGATTCTTCATGGAGATCGAACGTGAGTGTCCTCCACTATACCAAGTGTATGCTCTAGAGGTTTTTCTTCTTCAAAAATATTTTTATGATGCGAAATACATTTATTTTATCAATTGATTCCTTGGGTATTCTATGTGTTTCCAGTCTCATCATATTATTCTCAAGCTCTTTGAATTCCATCAATTATTTAAACATTGTAAGATATTCGTTTATTATTTTAGAAATATATCTATTATATCTTGGTTAAAATTATATTTTGTATAAAGGGTAAAATAATATATTCTTTATGTAATTACTCATAATTAAGATGTTAATAATGCGGTTAACAATAAAACTAATAATAATAATAACAATATTAAGATTGATGATAATTATAATAATAATAATAAAATAAGAATAATACTAATAATAATATTTTCTCAATAATTTTAAAAGTATTAGAGATTGAATGAAAATCCAAGCGAAAAACATTAAAAAAAACAGAGTTTTCCGAGTAAAATAAAACGGGGAAAATGCTGTTTGAGATAAATAGGGTGTTTTTCCGAAACATAATGTAGAAACAGTTTTCTGAGTGAAGTTAATATATTTTCTGAGTAAAAGGTTCTGTCCAAATGTTCAGGTCAGTTTTTCACAAAATCCGAGCTTATTACACACTAAGTCCGACTTCTATTTTATAATTCCTTGCTGGAACTCACATGAATACCCAGGTTCCTTAATATCTTCACAGTCCAACAACCAGCATATATTTTGATAAAATAATAATCACTTCAATCAGTTTAATTATACATATCTTGAATATGAAACAACAAAATACCATAACATTTAATCAAACAATTCAGAACTGATTACATACACTTAGTAACAATATATATATATATATTTATATATGTATATACAATTAATAACAATTAAAGCATTTAATTCACATAACACTGAATCTATCCTGGAAAGGTGAGGAACAAGTTCCTTAACCCTTTCCTTCACTCAGTTTTCCCACAGAGCACCCAAGAATATACCCCCTTACCTTAATGAAGTTCCCGGATAAGGAGAAAAAGGGTTCCTTTCACTGTCCTACTTCAAGTCCGCGTGAGAGAGGAAAAGAATTGAGAGAAAGAAAGCTTGCAAGAAGAGGTTATGTTTCGTATGTGTGTGTGTGTTCTAAGAGTGATAATAATGTATTAATAATGAGGGAAACAAGTGGAAGACAACATTTCCCGTGAGTGATGGTTAGGTGAAGATAATGGCAACTTTTGACTCATTTTACTGTCAGCGTTGCATTTGATTGGAATAAAATATATAAAGGTATTATAATGGATGCAACTTTCCCCTGTGATTGGTTCGTTGTGCCACTCATTTTTGGATTTTTGTAATTAAGTGGGCTGACCACTATCTGAAGTGAAATTAAAAAGATATTCAGTGCTGGCAAAGAGGTCGGTATCACATGTGAGGGCAGTATTGGATGTGTGAGGGCGGTATTGAATTATGAGGGCGGCATGGAGTGAAGACGGTAGTGTTGAGTGTGAAGGCGGTGTGGAGTGTGAGGGCGGAGTGCAGTGTGAGGGCGAAGTAAGAGAGGGCGGTATGGAGTGGGCGGTATTGAGTGTGAAGTAGGGAAGGACGGTGTGTGAAGGAGTTAAGGACACCGTCTGTGGAAAGAGGGCGTGTTGTGATGAACACCGGCTCAGAACTGTCCGGTGTGAACTCCTAATGTAAGGACGGATCCAGTAGTCATCCGGTGTGCACATATGCCCATTCGGTGTGGTGTAAGTAAGCAAATCTTTTCTTACTTCAGCCATCCGATGTGACATAGAAGACATCGGATGGTTAATGACATCGGATCGCTTGAGCGAAACCCGATTCGCTTGAGCGAATCAGCCAATCTTCGCTCGGAATACTTCTTGCCTCATTCGGATTTTCTTCACTCGAACTTACTCAGAAGATACCTCACTCAGAAGAGGAGTCATACCTATAGACTCACTCGGAAATGGTTCAGTCTCTCTATATTTCTCTCGGAATAGCTCCTTCCACTTTCTTCCACTCGGTAAGAAGCATCAAATCAACATAAACATGAGTATTTAAGCTTTCTTTCACTCGGAATACTTCAATCAGAGTAGTCTCCTTCAGAAAAGGAAGCATTCGACTCGGAACCGAGCATTTCTAGAGTGTTTTGACTCGGATTTTCACCCAGAAGTGATTCTTTTAAAGTCTCTTCACTCAGAATTGCCTCTCAGGTCAGGACTCCACTCGGTGATAGCCTTCTTAGTCATGTTTTACTCAGAAAACATGATACTGACTCGGAATTCTCTCCTTCACTCGGAATTCTTCTCTGTCACTCGGAACAGAGCCCCTTTTCACTCGGTTTTTGCATAATTTCACTAATGGTCCATATAAATTCTATTATTATGTACAAAAATGACATTTTTGAGATACTACAGACCATCAACAGGGTATATATTGACTTATTCTTGCTTACAAACTCCCCATAATTAAAATTTACAAGGATAAAATTGCTTCTAAAAAGAGGGATGTTACACAAGGCGTGAAATGGTGACGCTTCATGAAAAGTTTCAATCGAAACAGGCCCACGGAAGCCAAAGTCCAGGCCCAATAAGCCCAACCGACGGTTATTGTTAAGGCAATGATGGCTCGTGTTTTAAAAGGGCATTAATTGTCCAATCATTTCAGCCGCATTAAATGCCCCCAACAACTATTTAAATACCAAGAGTCACGACTTCCAAAAAACTCTTGGGATTACCCTCGCTGCAAATCTTTGTCTGAATCCATTGTAAGGGCAACAAGAGAACGGATACGCTGGCAGAACACCGGTTCACAGTTGACAAGAGTTCTGAGTAAGCATTCTCAGGATACTTTACCGGCATCCAGACTTTTTGAAGACGGTGTAGCTCGTATGAGCAACTTAACAGTCCCTTATACAAGCTAGGGGACAAATGATCTGGTCTGGATACCGGCCCCATAAGTTGTGATGTCAGCATGATTGTTCAAAGGGACAACCGGTATCGCAGGGCAGTATTTTCACACCGGCTTTCTGTTCTCACTTACCCGCTCTCACTTCTTCGGATACTTCATCCGTCCTCACTCCCCCGTCACATATAATTGTTTGCCTAAGTGTCACAATGAGATAAGAGGGGTTATAACTTATCAGTATGGATACTCCGCACAGCAGAATATGCCAATATCACTGGTAGAAAGGAGTAGGTACGATCGCAGGCGTGATGTACGGAAAAGGTGATTATCCTTCATCCCTGTGTCAAAATCGTACACTGATAATTGACCTACCCCCTATCACACTCTGAATACTGAGCCACTCTGATTGACACTCTATACACGTTATCAGAACCTACAGGCCCACCTGCATCCAATGATTCATTTTCCACGTCCAACTATAAATAGCATATTCCAATACACATGTAAGGTTACGTTGTTCTATCTCACATCTTACTATTACATTACTTGAGCATTCACCGAGTTTTTATACACTCTTCTAACTTGAGCGTCGGAGAATCTTCGCAGGTGACACCACCTTTCACCCACTCCAACGTGAAACTCTGGTGCGAAGGATCTCCAGGATAACGAGACCGGTTTCTCCCACTGAGAGGCCGGATTACAATACCGGATACCCACTGTACCGGTGTATAAACACTAAAATATATATACTTTCGTTGCTGGTCCCACACCGGATCCTAGACCCCGGTCCAGACCAGTTCAAACTTAAAATTTTTAATAAATTTTAAATTAAATACTGATGTAACTATCTCTAACATACCTATGCAAGGACCTGTACTTTTATAACCTATATGAACTGGACTATACCTATGCAAGGACTTGGACCACTATGACCCATATGGACTGAACTATACCTATGCAAGGATTGGATTATATGGACTTACATAGACCTATACGAGGAACTGACCAAAAGGACTCAAATTGACTATATTAATAACCATTAGACTTTAAATTATAATATTTATAAATAATGCTTTATTGACTTGATTTTGATTGATATTTAATTATGATTAATAATATTTGATGTGATTGATGATATTTAGTTATAATTAATAATGCTTGATTTTGATTGATGATTTTGTGATGTGGAATTTGAGCATATAGCGAGCATGACGGAAAGCTAAAACTCAGTAAAAATTTTCTTATCATACTCTTTAAATTTTTATTACTCTAAATCTTCTCTTCTTAGAAATTATTTTTATTAACTTTATTTTTAATATTTAGAATAAAAAAATTAGTATTTATTTTAGAAAGAAGACATTTTATGAAAGTTAATTTATAATAAATTAAGATAATTAAATCTTGAATTAAAGAAAAATTTTGTAATTTTAAATATTTTTGGTTAATGATTTAAAGATTATTCTCTTTTAATAAAATAAAATTTTCAAAAGAAAATTATTTTATTTTTCCAACTTAATAACTAAAGATATTTGGAAATAATTGAGAATTTGATCTTGTTAAGATTCAATTTGAGAAAGATTATGCAAAAGTTTTATATGAAAAAGTTTTGAGATATTTAAGGCTTAGAAACTCAATTTCAGTGAGAATTAAAAACTGTACCAAATTTATTTCTGTGGGACAGAAATTCAGAGAATTGAGAAAATGTACAGCTTATCGAAAGGATGTTGTAAACCTTTAAGGTATTTAATAATTGAGTTTCTAAAAGCCTTAACCAATTAAATACGTGAGTAGTTCATGCATCATAAATCATTAAAGTGAAACAAAATGATATTGTCTGGGGACGGATTATAGAAACCGAGGATACATTAGAGAAGACTTAATTACGAGCCTTGGGATGAGAGGGTGTGAAAGGGTGCTTCAGGGGACCTGGGTAGCTCTCTAGTGTCGGGTACTTTCACAATAAAAACTTTCTCAATCTGACTAGTCTCTAAGTGTTTCCATGCCAGTTGAGCTGTTCATATTATTATTATCCGGACTTATGGAACAGTGTAAACTCCTGGTTGGCCCAGTGTAAATTAAAATTTAAGGGCCCATATATATAGGTAAGTTATGATGAAGAAATTGCATAACATTCATGCATTCATAATTGATTGTGTATGTGATTGTGATTGATATTATTATGTATTGGTTTGTGAAAACCCTTTGTTGCTTATGTCTTATTCAGGAATATTATATTCTGTTTCTCACTCCTTTCTCCGTGTTTTTGTTTCCCATGTTTTAAATTGATGGTTCAGAGGGAAGGATCGAAGAATCTCGGCAGTAAATATAACACGTTCTAGAAAGGGAGCTCAGTATGAATACCGTGGTCCAATGAATAAATAATGTTATTAAGTAATTGCTTCTGGGCCATGGAGTTTCCTCTCTTTCTTATAATGTTTATTTTCTTTGGATGAATATAAAATTACTTAATAAAGTTTTAATAATATTTGTGAGGTATTTCAGAAATATGTATGTAATTTATTCTGATAGTTTCTTTTTAACAATCATATCTTTAAAAAAAATTACGATTTTTTCTAGAATTTATTAAGGTGTAACAGAGGGTGTTACACCTCGCACAGGTCTATATAAGTCCATATATATAATCCAGTGTTCGCATAGGTATAGTTCAGTCCATACAGGTCATAATAGTCCAAGTCCTTATATAGGTTTAGTCCAGTTCGCATAGGTTATCCAGGTCTTTGCATAGGTATTTTCAGATCAAGTTACACAAGATACACAATTTAAAGTTTATATAAATTTTAAGTTAAATAGTTATTATTTTAAATAATGTTATTATTATTAAATTTAAAAGGAGTGGGGGACTCTTCTCATTATTCTTATGTCTTTTCATATTATATTCCTATCTCACTCCCCCTTACCTTGAATTGCTACCAAAAATAAGTTCGCTTTGCACCTCCGAATTCTAGAAATATTAATACCAACTTATCTCAGTATAGGCATAAGATAAAAATAAAGATTACTACGTAAAACAGAAATGGTAAATTTTGAATAGTGAATAGTGAATAGTGAATAGTAACAGTAAATAGTAAAATATGAATAGTAACTGTAAATAGTAAAACGTAAATAGTAACGGTAAATAGTAAATCATAAATAGTAATAGTAAATAGTAATTCACTATTTAAATAGTAATTTACTATTCGTAATAGTAATTTACTATTTGAATAGTAATTCACTATTCTCAATAGTGATTTACTATTTAGAATAGTAACTTAAAATAATATTATATCCAGTATAATAACAGATTTCTAAAACGATATGAAAATAAACCTAAAAAGTATAAAAGAGAGTTATTCTTACCTTATGATTTTGGCAGAACTTCCATCCATAAAAATTATTTCTCTCTCTTACTCCTACCACTATCTCTCTAGCACTACTATATTAAGAAAATTTAATCTGAAATTGTGATTTTTCCTTCAAAAATCCTTCGGTATTTATAGCAGAAAAATTCACTATGTATTTGAATATTTTATTATAAAAGTACTGTACAATTTTTGAAATTTTCGTTTCTGATTACTGTGCAAGTTTGAAATTTTCGTTCATGTACAGTGTTTTGCAAAGTAAATGTCGGATGAATTATTAAGCCAAATAGTTACCATTCATTCGGTATATTTTAAATATTCAAAATCGACCCTTTTCAAAATTTAGCGATATTATATCAGTTCTCACTAATTTTATGATAAGTAATATAAAGTTTAAATTTTAAAAATCTAAAACTTTTTGTTAATAAAAATTTATTGGTACGTTTTCAATTTTTTTACGATTGGTAAAAATCAGGATTTTACTCAAACCAATAATTTTTAGATAAGTCTACTTAAAATGGATTTTAGAAAATTTTCTTATAATTTAACTTCACTTTCTCATAAATATTTTTAATTTTAAGTAACTTTATATGAATTTAAAATTATTTAAAATATGTTATTTTATTAAAATATTTCAAAATTTTCAAAAAATTCTAAAAAAACATAAATATTATGTAGATCAAAAAGTTCTAAAAAACCATAGTCTAATTCATTCAAAAGTTTATTTTAAAATTCTAATAAGAGTTAAATCATAAATATGTAAAAACATAAATATAAAAACATAAAATAAAAGTCGTGAATAATAAATATATTTAAAATTCTTAATATAATTTCATTAATCAATGAATACTAATTAAGTCATTTTAAAATTCTCATTCAAAATACATAAATATTATTATTAATATTATTATTATTATTATTATTATTATTATTATTATTATTTTATTGTATTTTAAAAAACAAATAATTAAATATAAATACCAAAATTTCATAAAAAGATGATAATAATAAACTTACTAATAGTAAGTATTTCTCATTAAAGATATATTAATATTTATTTTCTATTTGTGTTAAAAATGAGATGTTACACATACACTTGAAATGTGAAATTCATCAAGAATCATCATTACAGTCACATAATCTTCACTTTCTTCCTTAGCATTAGCTCCTCACTTGGCACTTCCCCTTCGGAGGATTTGTGATCTCTCTGTCATTGGTTACTAACAATTGACAACAACAAGGGTGAGTGATGAAAATTATTAATTAATATAGAATTATATATATATATATATATATATATATATAAGTGAAAAAGGTATAACCTAATCTCATGTATTCACTTACTCTCCCTCAATTCTCTTTACTCTTTCAATCAGAATAATTTAATCATATACAATATTATTCAACACACACACACACACACACACACACACACACACAGATATATATATATATATATATATATATATATATATATATATATTCAGTCATCAATGACACTCAATCATATAAAAATCACCACAAGCCACTCAAGTTATTCATAATCTCATACATACCAATACAATTCCATTTAATTCCAAATACACCATTAAATCAATAATCATCACATTTATCATACATCATTAAATTTAAATCATGCAAAGCACGAATGATTCTCATTTCAAGTATATTAGATCGCTAGTATTTGAATACTAAAAGGATCAGTCTCCAGTTAGGGGTCCTACTTGACACCCCATGAACCCGACTTGGTCCACCGAGCCATGATTGACTCTTCATCTCAACTACTAGGTCCTGTTGACCACTAGGTAGCTCAACTAGATCCTACTTGACCACAAAAGCCAAAAACGAGGGGTATATACCGTTCAGCCATCCCAACCACACAATCACATATATTCATTTTAAATTCTCTTTCTCTTTGATAATTTGCACAAAGGCCTCATTTTAAATAAAAAGGAGCGAGCCACACAGACCCAACCCAATCATATAATCATATATTATCAAACAGTCACTAAAGCATCAATTTTAAACAAAGGAGCAGCCATATAGACCGACCCACACTTTAACACATATTCCCAATCAAATTTCACTCAGCTACTAAGACATAATCAACACAACAATCATAAATCACCACGTACACTCAATCTCATACATACCATATAATAAATATAGCAAGTCATAGACTTTTAAATCCATCATTCTTATTACATCAATTGGAAACTCATTCCCATATCCACAATTTATATTATACCATTATTCGCTAATTTATATTAATTATCTTTTTCTTCCTCATAACGACACATCTCATAAACATAATTTGTAACATCCTAAATTTGAAAATTTTAGAAAATAATTCATTAAGGCTCGGTGGCTTATTATTTTCCCTCGCGCCTTTGGCATTTCAGGTCTAATTTTCTCAAATGATGCTTGATTGGAATGATTTTAGTCCTGTTCACTTTGTTTCGAATAGATCTTCAATCTCTATTTTTGGGCTCTATCCCAAATTCTCACTCTGTTATGCTCAAACTCAAGGATTAAGTAAATCTATATTAGAACCATGATTATTCATGTTTTTATCCTGCACATGGTTCGTTCAGAAATTCATAACTCTCTCATATGATCTCCGTTTCTTGCAAACTTGGTGTCAAAATCACCGTAACAAAATTATCTACATTTTTTGTTAGGACATCAAGAGCTAGATCTTCCTATATCAGTATAGTTTTGGAGATCTTTGAGGACCCTTGTTCATCACATCACTATGGTGACAGGTCTCAGAAAAATGGCAAAATCTCCCTTGTCCAGTATTCAAATCACTTTGTTATTTTTGATATAGATCTGTATCGAAAATATCTACAATTGTCACGAAGGACACGAAACCCAATTCTCAAAGGAGAATTTTTGGTGAATTTATTTCTGAGCACCTACCTGATTCAAAGATGATTAAAGCATCCTGTCGTATTTTGACCATATCTCAGGCTACGGGTATCGAATCATCGTAAATAATATATCAAATCAAAGGGGGAAAGAAGATATACAAGTTTCATATTGGGCATTTTTCGATATTCAGAACCCACGAATTATTCTGTATTTATTTTTATCGCCTTTTGTTTCCAATTTCTAAAAAACCTGCACATCTAAAATTATCGGGTAACAATTTAATTTTTTAGTCAAATATTTCTAATCATATCACTATCTCTTGCCACCTACCCAACCAGGTGTCTTCTTCTAGCTTCTTCTACCCATTCAATTGTCCCCCTTTCTTGTACAAGCTTATCACATAAAAAAAATCATTCAGCAATTGTCTCATTCTAAGATATCCCCACCATGATGCATTAATCCACCTAGCTCTCTTTACTTTACACACTGCTTTCTCTTTCAAATTCAGACCCATTTCCTTTGATTAAACACACTACCTTTTTCTATAAAAATATAATTTCATTACTTCATCACATGGTGCCAATTCCATTTCTCTTTATACGTTAGTTTCTCTTCTCCTCCTTATTCAAAACCATAAACCCTTTAAGCTACCTCAAGGTAAGATTTTACAAATTTTTCTCTTGATCTTATTCTTGGACTCAAAATCAGTTTTTTTATAATAATTAAAGGGGTATTTCCTTGCTGTTTGAAAACCAAAACTAACTATGCATGTTAATTATTTTAGGATCGGGAACCATCAACAGTTATCAGCAGACGATCGGAAGCGATTAACAAAGTTTTGACGGGTTTCCTCTTATCCTCTCCCAAAATCAAAAATCATCAAGAGGTAAGGGGAGTTCCTCTTCGGTTAAATTGTGTCTTAAAATTGTCCCATTACGTTTGTTTAGTATCCGATGATTATAGTTTTAAGTTTCGACGCGATCCAACGATCAAATTTTAAGTTATATAAATTTTAGGTAATTATGAATAATTTTATTATATTAAAAATAATTATTATTAAATTTTAGAATTTATCAGAATTATTAAAATTATGAAGGTTGGTTATTTAAATACCACAAATATAATTTTTAAGTAGTGTATAAATTATTAAAATAATTATCATTAATTTAGAAAATTCTGGCTTTGAAAACCAGAAATCGACGATTGACTCGGATCGTTCGGGGAGCGTTCGAGTTTTGAAATCAAGGATTCTAGGTAGGGAGAGCGTTTACATTTTAAATGCATAGTTTATGAACGGTTTCGGGATAGTATTGTTATTATAAGTAAGAAATCCCGAATATATAATATGTGTGACATAATTGTGTTATGATATTTTCCATTCATATATTATTGATATTGAATTTGGCATGAGATATATATATTGTATTTGTGAATTTGTTGTGATTCCTATGCATGATATGTAGTAGGATATGTGGTGATAATATGAGTATATGCATGAGATGCAAATTGATATAACATGGGATGCTTAATTTAATGAATAAATATGAAATATGATTGTGGTTTCGAGGATTCCACAAAAGACCTTGGGTGGGACTCAAGGCAAAACCTCTTGAGCGGGGCTCGGGGTTTAGCCCGTGACACTACCGTTATCGCTGAGAGTGATTGTGTCACTGAGAGGGCAAATAGTTTGGTACCAGTAAAACGGCCGGATCAACTGAGAGCTGAGTTTATGGCTGAGAGCCAGTGTTGCAACACAAATTAAAACTTAATAATAGATCCATTTGAATGAGTATGTTTAAGCATTGAAGAGTGTTGTTGAGAACAACATGATTGTATGGATATTTGAGAATATGTGAATGTTTAAAATGTGATGATATTATGTGATGATGAATATGATATATATATATATGTGTGTGTGCGTGTGTGTTAGTGGATTGGATATTTAATCCGATTCAATAACTGTCATTTAATATGTAGTATGCTCACCCCTATTTGTGGATATATTTTCAGTGGACTTAGGACGCAGTGGAGAATGATGAGAAATCACCGAGATGATTGTGGAGCATTATGTATATGTGTGTAATGTACATGATACACATAGTTATGTCGTAGTTGCCTTGGCCGGCTCCTATGTATACCTATTTTTGCTGTGTGTACATATATGTGTATATACAAATGCTTAGTTGAATAGGTAACTGACGGCTTTAGCTGGAAACTTAGATTTATTTAGAGCATATGCTTGTTGTTATGGTGGATGATGTTGTTGGATTGTAGAGACCCTGGTTGGTCCCACCATATATATATATATATATATATATGTGTGTGTGTGTGTGATATTTGATATATCCATGAAACTGTTGCATTGCATAAATGGGTAGGTTATGTGATGAGTTGATTAGTGTGTATGATGATGAATTACATATTAGAAGGTTGATGTAGTGATGATAGTGTTATTGTACTGCTCCAAAATCCTATTTTGAAATTGAAATTAATTCGCGAAAATTTTATTTGGGTTTTAGAAACCTAGTTTTAAATATTAGGATGTTTTATAATTAATTTCAATCTTCTCATTCTCGCTAATTCATTCACCATTTCATCGCAACTCATGGTTATAATTAATTCCAATATTTATCAATCATATTATTTCCTTTCTCGAACTCAGATTGGAGTCGATACCCAAATTCTAATTAATTAAGACTCCGAACACTCTCTTTACCTCAATTCGAAGCTTTTGCTAGTTGCTCTTGGTGCCGGTTACGTCCAATTAGTGTTCCTATTAGGAAACCATATACATAAGTTTGGGTCTGCTCCAAAGTATGGGTCTGCATACCCAAGTCTGAGCCTGCCCCGAAACTAACACCCATCATATGAAACAACTTCAAACTTATTTTTAAAACTTTCGAAGCTTACCTTACAACTTTCAACTCTGATTCCAAGTCCCTCTTTGTTCAACGGCTTCCCGAAATTCAATCCACTACCTACGGGCACCGAAACAAAGAATCGTTAGCCATTTGCCAACACCCACCGTGTAAAACTTTAGCTCTGAATGCCAAAAATCATGGAAAACCGAAACCCCTATACTCAACACCATTTTTGGTCTGAAGAAAGAAACATGGAAAGTGAAAATTGAAACTACCATATGACTCACCTCATCTCCATGACCACAATGTTTCCCTTAATTTCTAAATTCAACAACACTTTCAGTTTCTACCAAGTCATGCAATGTACGACCATGCAAGAGGAAGGAGCTCTGCTTTCCTTGTGATGTTTCATGCGTAAGAGGAAGAAGGAGATGGAATCTTTTTTGTTTAAACTTAAGGGTATTTGTGTCATTTTATATTTTCTCTTCTCTTTTCTCTTTATTTAATTAAAAGTAATTAAATTTATCTTCTACCCCTTAGTAACTCTCCCTTTTATCATCTCATTTGATTAACTCTAATTTAAAATTTTAATTTAAATTGTCACTCAATTAATTTAATTTATTTATTTAACGCGATAGCATTTAATTTTAAAGAAAAAAAACTGGTATGTTATGCCCCCAGTATACCTAATGACTCTTCTTGACACCCGTCATGATTGACTCTGGTTAGGAGGGTCTTGGATGAGAAATACACAAGTAACTAATTTAGTGTTGTATTTTACTCGTTAGGAGGTATTCCATGCCAGAGATACCATCTCTAGGTCGGTTTCATTTTAGTAAATGGAACTTAAAATTGTGATTTCATTTTTAAGAATATTTCCAAACATAAAAATTAAATTTTTAAAATTAAATTATAATTATAATTCTAAATTCTATGTTTAATTTCAAAACATAATTTTATGTTGAATTCTAAATCCAAATTCCATGCTTAATTCTAGCTACAGCATAGACATGAATATAATTCGTCAATATCATGTCAGGGGAAGGGATCTAACATAATTATTAAATTAAATTGTTGAATGAGTAAATTGCCGTAAATTTCTTAACATGCGTTCCATTCATATAAAAAAAATGCGTTTATATAATCATAACACGTAAAAAGTTCGCTGAAGTGTGAGATATAAGCTCTTTGTGAAAATGTTTGTTATTTTTTTATTTTATTTTAATTATAAGACTGTTATTATATCTTTTATTTTTAAATTTTTTTGTAAAAAATACTTAAAGCAACTTTTTTATTTTTACTTTTCAATATAAATTTTTAAATAATAAATATAATAATAATTTTATAATTAAAATTAAAAACTGAAAAAGTTTTCACAGTTGAAATAAACCTAAATGCATTCCTCTAGGCTCTGAAACACTGACTACCAAAGAAAAACTATATGTGTTGAAGAATTTAATTATGTATCCCCAAAGAGTCAGCATCAGCATATTCCGGATATTTTGTTTTCTCTTCCAAACATATCTCAGTGGAATGAGAGGCTAATCCAAAGAAAAACATTATTGTTTTTTTCTGAATCAACTATCCAATAATTACTCTGCACATTAACCTACTTGTGTCTTATCCTTGTCGGAGGGAAATATCAGTCGATTTGGCATAAAATCATTTTAAGAAACTAAAATGAGCGAGCTATTGCATTATTCTTATAGATTTACCTTTATTTAAAGTGAAATGCTATAGCACCTAAGACAGTTTAGTTTCCGATTACCATTTGTTTTTTTTTAAAATAAAATAAACGATGCTAATGTTATGCTAATTATGAAAATGTTGTCAAGATATTTTAGCTCAATTGTTTAAGGAAAACATATCTAACTTTATTATAATTTTTTATATAAAAGTGATAACTTGTGTTTTTTTACCGAATATTACAATATATCTCAATAAAAAAAACAATCACTGGTAATACTATCTGAATGAGATATATTGAAAAATAATTGTAAAACCTTTAGAATGATAATAATAATAATAACAATAACACAGAAGATGAGAATCAAAGTTGAATCATACTTTTGATAATTAATACTTATATTAATTGAATTGAACTAATTTTATATGACAAAAGTTTTAGATATTAATTTTAATAATTACAGAAAAATAAACATGTAAAATTATTTGGAAGAGTATTTCTGAATTCCTTATATAAGTAGAAGTATCCTAGAAAAAATCTTATCTAAAAAATAGAAAATATAAATGCTTTTGAAGTTAAATAAGTTTTTTAATTAATTTATGATCTAATCAATCAGATGAATCAATTCGATTCGATTCAATTTTATCACAATATAAAGAATAATATTACTCCATTCATTTAACAGTTGAGGGACAGATGACCAAATCCATAAGTAGAATCTCAGTTTTCAATTTAATTAAATATCAGTCTGGTGCGACAAGTATCCATTAAAATAAATACTGGTAATCATGTTCATGTTTATCATGAAATATTATTATTGTATCAAACACAGAAGAAGATCTTTACAATCAATTCGTTACTTGGTAAGAGGTAGGGAGCAGTGATTAACAAAAGATGATGGTTTGAGAAAGGCAAGGCAAGGCATATGCTTCTCGAAACGCAAAAGATCCTCTCGCTCTTACCTTTCCCGTGCCTTTTCCTTCCCTTTACGTTACAGACGACAAAACACAACATCACAACACGTAAAAGTTGAAAAGCAAAAAAAATCAAAGACTCGCGTCCACAGCCAGACGATTCATATCCTATAAGCGGGGCCCTATTCCTTGTTTGGACGATCAGAATTAAAGAAGTAAAGCCCAGTGGGCCCCGTAATCCTCCATCATCAATTCATCATGCTAATTATGGGCAGTTAAATACACGTAGCACCATCTCTCTCCCTCTCGTTGTCACCTCCACCCAGATAGCGCCACCCTTCACCGTACATTTTTCTCCTCTCTTATTATTAAAATTTAAATTCAAATTCCTTTTTATTGCTTCGAGAAAATAATAATAATATACTCGTACTACTCATTCTTCCATGACCGCTATTGTCACGCTTCTCTCGGCTCCTTGAACTCAACAAACTCGCAACTACGGATCTAAACTTCCCATTCCTTGCTACTCACACAGTCACACTCTCTTCACTCTTCTCAGACGAAACCCTAGGCGGAGACGAAGATGGTTTACACCATTTCCGGAATTCGATTTCCTGCTCCTCCTTCGCTCCACAGGTTGAACTTTCGTGGCGATCGCAGAACTGTGCCTCACCACTTTTTTCTGAAAAACAACTCCTTCTCTCGTAATTAACCTCTCTTTCGTTTCATTCTTTTCTTTCACGAGTTACTTTGCTGCTGATTGCTGGTGTCGGATTTGTTTGGTTGCTATTACTGTTTTTTTTTTAATCTTATTCGTTAAACCTTGCTGTGTTTCTTTTGATTCCATGTTTGAAGCGAATGGTAACGTTGTGAAGCCGGAACCTCGGTGATACTGTTCATTTCCTCGGATAAGATATTGATTATGTGTTTGTTTCCGCGCATTTTAAGGTTAATCAACGGCGTTAGCTTAGCTCTGCTGGGTCCGTCTATTCCGATTTTGTGAAATGATTGGATGGATTATATGCAGACAAAACAAAGGATGTAAACTTCGGTTGTGTTCTACATTAGAAATCGGAATCATAGTTTGCACTAATTGTAGAGTAGGTCCTTAGGATCTTGCATGTCTGATTTTTGGTTTTTATTTTTGGGTTGCTAAATTATTTATGCATTCATAGGCATTCTATAATAGAAGCCACTATAGGTTGATATAACTGATAAACCGAACATTTGAATTTCAGCTTCAGCAGTGTTTATGAATTTACGAAATGGAAATATAATATTATAGTAAATTTGTAATAATATCACTCTTTTAGGTCTACATATGGACAAATTCTGTTTGGTCATGTTGTACACTTGTAGTTGATAAGCGGGGTAAAATAAGTTGACTTTTGTATGCATTCTTTTGTAATACATTAGGTTTTTGCTTGGAAACTGGTGTTGGCAATAATTAAGTTAACAAAATGTTATCGGAATTCGGAACATAAGTTTCATTATTCTTTCATTCTGTGCGAAATTTGTAGTAGGATCCTGTTTATTTATTCTTTTTTGTTTGTTCTGAATATGAATTGAACAATTGAATCTTAGCTGTGTAGGATTTGATGATGAAAGGGAAATGGTCGGTAATCTGAATGCCAATGTTCGAATGAACCATGATAACAATGTGGAATTGGCATAATTTGATTTGTGAAACTGGTTACCAATATTATTGATTGATAGGTTTAAAATACTAATACATCATGATAAAAATGAAAATAGAAAAGACAAAGAATATGGAATAATATCTTTTTAGTCAGATGAGCAATGTATATTAGTCTTGTTTGTGTCTGGCACCATTAATTCTACATGATAGGCTTTAAAACACGTTACTGATTTAATTTATGGCTTTTTCAGGGAAAACCCTTGCTGTAAAATCTTCCCATGATTCTGATTCCCCATCTTCCATGATTGCTGAATCTAAAAAGGTGCTTGTTCCTCAAGATCAAGATAGCACTGCTGCCTTTACAGATCAACTTGAAACTCCTGAAATAACCTCAGACGATGCTCAGGTGCCTTTCTTCTTCTCCAGAAGGAATATGTTTATTGATTTTTTATTCTTGTTTTGCATGCCCTTCTTTGTACTGGGATTGTGGTTCTATTCCCAAATACATTTGGAGAATGTATGAAAACTTTGTGACATTTTTATTGCAAAACTGGTGCAGTTTAGTTAAGTTCGTAGCACAGCATTGATTCATTAGCTGATTATAACTATGAGCAAAAAACAATCTGGAGGACAGGGAAAATAGACATATAAACATTGTAGCTGTGTATGGTAAAAAAGGAAATAAATGTTATTGTATAAAGTTCTTGAATAAAGTTGTCAAAAAGGGGATCTATCATCATTAAAAATATACCCAACTCCAATTAGATTATCAAAATTCAAAACCATAACATGACACTAAGATCGCCCCCCAAACGAGAGTATGCAAATTCAGAGGGTTTCTCCTTAAACTGAAGCAAACCACCAATGAAGTGAAATGAACCCTTCCTATACAGAGATAGAACAGCTACCACGGATCTAATTGCTTTAGAATTCAGAAGCACATTTGGTATCCCAAACTACTACTATGCCTCTGTAAGCACCAAATAGAAGACAAACAAACTCAATCTCTAAACCTGCAGTTCCAAATATTTCAAACAAGAAAGAAAATTCTTGGAGTAATCAGTTGCATATGAAGGTGAATTATCAATAATCATATGAAGGCTTATCTACCATAGAGATCTATAGAATAATTCAGCATTGTTCTTCCCTTAATCATATCCACTTTTCATAGCCATTGAGGGCAGGAACTACTGGCTTTTTCTATGTATTTTATATTTCCATGGGTAACATGGCTACAAATGCATTTGATTTGTTATTTTGTTTGCAATATTTGTTTATCTGTTATATTTAGTCTAAGAATGACTTTCCTGGATTTCTTTGAATAATTGGATATAATTAACTGAATGATGAATGCCTGTTTTAATGTTTCCAGAACTTAGAGGATTTAACCATTGAAGATGAGGATAAATACAACATTAATGAAGCAGATAGCGGTTACAGAGAGATTGAAGATGGGCAGGGTTCTGTTGTATCATCATCTGCAGATGTTAAAACTCAGGCCAAAAAAAAACCAGTATCTGCTAAAAGGAAAGTAAAAATAGGAAAGGCTAAACCTAAGATCATTCCCCCACCTGGCACTGGACAGAGAATATATGAGATTGATCCACTATTGCAAGCTTACTCTGAGCATCTTGATTTCCGGTAAGTTAACCCCAATACAGGTGAATTGTGTCTATGGAAACAACAATCACAATGCATGAATGCCCAATCAAATAAGAAGGTTAAAATGGGACTACAATTAACTAGAGAAAGTTAAAACGGGGCTTTAGTTAGCTTTTAATTGATAATTTAATATCTCATGTCATCAGATGAGAAAAAACGGAAGGAATACCAATTAGCTTCTGTATGTGTTGTTGGTGGCTAGATAGGACTTAGACATGTAGTAGTGGGACATTGCATTCCACTAAGTTGTTGACATTTTTAGAATTCTTTCCGATTTGTTGTGTGTCAAATTAGAGAAAAAAATATATTTGAGACTGAGAGTGAGGCGATTGACCATCAGATTTTACCATAAAAGATTAATTATTTAGTAAATTAATCTTTTAAAGTAATACACATGGCAGTGTTAAGCTGGACTTCCATTAGCTAGCTGGACAGTTAACGGATGAAGACTAATGGCAGGGGACATTTTTTAACACCTTGAAAAAGTTAGGAACCAAATCCTAACAAAACTTTTTTAAGGATAAATTAAAACTAGGCAACATTTGTAGGACCGATCACTTACTTAAGCCTATATATCAAATTAGAATTTTTATAATGTGAGAATGACACAATTGACCATTAAATATTACCACAAACATTGAAGATTAAAACATAGAAGTCGTGTGATTAAGTTTTAATCAATGCATGGCTGTACGATCCACATTTTGTTACTCTCACTTATAAAATAAATAACTTATATATTTGAGTGTGATTTGCTTAACAAAAAATTTCAATTCAATACATCTTGCCATGGTTTCATATTTTGGAAGCGATTTCACCAGGAGGTAACTGACTTATTTCTACAGTATGTGTGTTTGCATTGTTTCCTTCGTGTTATGTAGTTCCATTCATCAACATATTGTTGATGTTTCATTAAATCATATTTTCAAAAAAAAAAAAATCCTAGTCATTGCATCATTTATGTAACTGAATGGAGTCCAATGACATTAGTGATCCATGTAGTTGACCTTACCAAGTGGGATAATTCCTAATTGTGTTAGTTGTTGTGTGAGTTGTGCAATACCAGAATTGTAATAGAAATGGTGTAAAATAATTGGTCATGAGAACCTGGAACCCATAGGATTACGGTGAATAAAATGGCAATATTTTTTTGGCTTTGGGTCTTGCTTGTCCACCCAGAAAAAAATGGCACATTTTTGTGTGTTGCAAGTCCTTTTACATGATGGGGGTTTAAATATTTAAATTACCGCCATTACTCGATTATATTAAAATAATTTAACATGATGGTACCTTATTCGAAAATGGTTTGCCTAACACAACCTAAAAGAAAGGAAAGGGTCATGTCCATGTTGGTGGATGTGTGTGTTTCTATTTTCTGTCTTCTGTTGGGAGATTAATTGGATAACATCATCATAAAAAAAAAAGATTGTTTAGACATCTGGGTCACGTTATGGATGGGGTGGGACTAGGCTTGTCAAAAATACTTGGTATCCGTGGGTACCCGTGTGTATACTTGTAATGGGGACACATATATTTACTAAGCGGGTGGGTACAACATTGAACTACGTGCCCGCAGATACTTGTATACTTAAAAACATTTTCTTTTATTAAATTATTTAAATATTAATTTTTGTTCTTTACTAATGAGATAAAATTTATTTAATATTGATTCATGATAATATTTTTAATTATTAAGTTGTAATTTTTTTATGCAATACTAATTTATATTATTTTATACTTAAATAATATTATATTTAGTATATGACATATTATTTTCTTCTTTATTATATATTTTTTAAATATTTATAGATGTCTATGGGTACTCGAAAGTTTAACGGGTGCAGGAATGGGCATTTAGCTACTCACACCCCCTGCCCCGCCCTGCCCTATAGGTGGGATTAATGCCTTAAGGTTTTGGGTTGTATTATGGAGTCTCACACTTGTGGGTTGTTCTCCTAGATGCCTCCCCATTGTTATGTGGACACCTTTCATACATTTTCAATATACCTTAAACAAATTCATTATTCAATTTTCTATTTGTATAGGTAGTTGACTAATCTATTGTTCCTAATGTTGCTTTCTATGTTTTTCAAACACTACCTGCTCTACTTTTGCATTTTTGATGCCTAGTGTTAAATTTGGATACTGGGTGTAACTCAATCCTAAAAGTTAATTCATTGGATGAAATTACTTTCACTTTATGCTATTAATTGACCATTTCTCTAGTCAATATAAGCCTTTTAACTCACCCTTTAACGCTCAAGAATGAAGGTTGGTGTGTGAACAAATATAAGTGACCCAATAACATGGAGCTTTCAACACCCATTGACTAGTTGTCCAATAACGGATTTAGGATAGACTCGGAAAATTTTTATATTGGACTTAACTCAATTCTAAAAGTTAGCTCACAGGAAAAGGACTGTCCTCACCTTATATCCTATTTATTGGTCATTTCTAGACTTTCAACATGTACCATATCTTAACTAAATGGAAACCTGATTTATTTGTTTTTTATACTATATTTCTTAAATCACAGTTATGGACAATACAAAAGATTGCGCAAGGAAATTGACCAGCATGAAGGTGGTTTAGATGCATTTTCGCATGGTTATGAAAAATTTGGCTTCACACGCAGGTATTATATTACACTTAATTTTAGAGCTTAATAATGCCTCACATTTACTTTCTGTGTTGCATAAATTATTGATGTCCTATTCTTTAAACGGTCAAAAGCTAAATCAATCCAACATATGCACTGGTGGATACCCTGAGAGACTAACCCTTTGTTTGCCTAGAGGATATGAAATGGGAAGTGAGGAAATAAGATGGGAAAAAAGTTTTTCCTTATTTGTTTGGAAGGAAGAAAAGGGAGGAGATACAAAAAAGTTAGGTTCAGCATAGATCAACTCTTTCCTTAGATAGAAGGAACTAGGATGAAATGCGGTGAATTTTTTTTGTTTAATAAATATTACTCCCTCCCATCCTTTTTATAAGGCAAAATTAATTGAATCATCAAGACCAATAAAAGTGGTTAAGTGGTAGTTAAGTTTATTGATTCTTAAAAAATGATATGACATTCCAAGTTTACCCATATGAAGTTAATTAATAGGCTTGATAATAGTGAAGATATTAATATCTCTCTTCTTTTGATTAGTTGGTTTAGGTGATCATCCTCTTAAACAATTTATTACTTTGTGTAATTAATAAGGGTAAATAAGGAAACATAAATAAATGCTTCATAGAAATTGTAACTATACCTTATAAAAAGAACCACAAAAAACTTCAAAACTATGTCTTATGAAAAGGATGGAGGGAGTAATATTTAATAAATATTATTAACAAATTTAAAAATTCAAAATATATTTTTAATATATTTAAAATTAATATACTGAAATTAAAATAATATATTTATATAATTAATTTTTTTGATCCACTTTCTTTTCATCTATCTTAACAAGAAAAAATTCTCTTTTCTACTCCTTTCACTTCTATTTCTGTCGATTCAAACAACCTCATTATCCATCTTATTTCCACCCTGTTTCTTTCTTTCATTTCTATTTCTTTCTATCTCATCTCATCTCTCCATCCAAACAAAGCCATTGCAACTCAAACTACCCTGATTCATCTACAAGAAGTCTGGCAACTGGCAACTGGCAACTAGAGTAAAGCCTTGATAGGCAGTAAGTTATAATTCAGCGGATAATATAGTAATATTTAGAAATTTTAAGAAACCAGCAACTAAGCTAAGGGCAAGCAGGGGCTGAATTGGGGTGATAGGGAAAAGAGGATTGGATGCAATAGTGGCCAGAAAAGCAGAAGCTTGTTGTCCTAAAGCCCAGAAGAAATGCTTGTTGGACAGACTCCAGTGACCAGCACATTGTGATGTATTTGGGCTCCAATGGCTGTGAGCTTACAGCAAGCCAGGTTGATGATGGTGAACAAAGTGGTAGGATTGGTTAGTGAACAACATTGAGATTGCAACCATAAGAGGAGAGAAAAAGTGAATAAGTCAGTGAATTACACATCTAGTATTATATTTGTAATACTAATTGATTGTATTACAGGGTTAGGTATGACAGTATTAAAAAAAGGAAAAAGGAAATTATGCACAGATCTCTACACACCAATTTCCACTTGATCAACATGGTCTTTAATGACTGTAAGCTTTTGTTTGCAGTGCTACAGGCATTACTTACAGAGAGTGGGCACCTGGAGCTAAGGTATATTTTAATCTTAGTATCTTCCTCGTTCCAAGTTTTTAGGCTCAAATTATTTTGCAGCGTCCTGAAAGCATGTCATTATGATTATCTAATTATTGTGGTATTCCTATCTGTTTTTTATTATGAAAGTTCAACAAATAAATGGGAAAAAATCAGCAAGATCTAGAAGTGTGTGACATGTACAATTACTATTTCAGAACATCCATGCTTCCCCAGCAGAGTCACTTAAATTTATTACAGGTTTTCAGTACATTCAATCAGTGTGTATTGTGATGATTTTGAACCTATTCATATATCTTGGTTAATTAAGGATCAGAAGTAGTTCTGTAAATTTCTTAAATGAACTACACTCTTTCAAACTTGGTCATTAATACAGTGGGTTAATTCATGCATTTACTTGACTTACTGAATGTACTAGTGGTAACTGACTGATTGTCATTGTGAATATCATGTTAATGATAATAACAATTGCCTGGAGGTGAAATGCCTTCATTAGGTTGGAAATATCAAATTCATAACATATCTTGGGGGACTTTAGTATTTGTTTTAAACGGTGATCTCTAATTTCTATCCCTTTCCTAACTCTCCTTCCTTTCCTATTTTCTAATAAATTTGGAGAAATCTGGTTTTTAACTCTGTGTGTGTGTGTGTGTGTGGTGTTTTAAAACTTGAAAACAATTACTTAATCAATCTCCATATGGATGTTTTTTATTTACTCTGCATTACTCTATATCTTTTCCCTAATAAAGTTCCAGAAAGTGTCTTTGAACTTGAAGACAGTTAATCAATCTCCATATAGCTTTTTTTTCTTTCCTCTGCAAACCACTATGCATGCTATTGATTGTTTTTTTTTCAGTCAGCAGCATTAATTGGAGACTTCAACAATTGGAATCCAAATGCAGATGTGATGACCCGGGTATGTTATCCTTAATTGGTCATTAAAGTTCTACATATTTCTTTCATTAATAAGCACTAATATGTAAATAAAAAGTTGAAACATATTGTGGTTTTATCTTCTTCCTTTTTCTTCCCATCTGTTTGACGTAGAATATAACCTCCTTTCCTTGTTCTATTCCTTTTCATTCTCTGTGTCAAATTAAATTAGGTCTATGTTTACCAAAAGAGATCTATTTCTTTCCAGTTCTATGGGGACCTTGTGGAATTGGCAGAAGCAGCCTTAGTAAGGATTATATGAATATGTTCAAGATCTGTGATTCTCAAAGGATCTTGATAGTAGGACCATTTTGATGTGTCCTTTAATTCTGGAAGGACTAAATTTGAATATTTGCCAGAAATATGGAAACATCCATGAAGGAAAACTAGGAATGCAGATGTGCTGATTAATTCCTTTCTGTATCATGGATGTGGCACATCCTTGAAACACTTATGGGTAGTATGAATTTATTAGGATTTATAATTCAAAGTAAAAATTTTCTTTTACAATACTATCATAGTGATATTAAGATTTATTTGCTGTGTGAAGATATTAATAACTGCTGAAGACTGTAACTGTTGCTGCTCAATATAGCAGCAATGCTATGGTAATTATTTTATTTTGCTTCATATTTGGTTTGGTGAAAACCCATACACTGCTTATTATGGAAGATTCAAAACCATTCACGCGCTTCTGCCTAACAGGTTAAGCTTTTGGAAGATATCAAAGCCTCTAAAACCAAGTGATCATTAATTTGATTCATCACACCTCATTCATCTAATCAAATACTCCCTTAGGTTCTATTTATAAGATAATTCAGATCAAAACATACATATTAAGAAAAGATGTTAGTACACTAAATTTTATAAAAAAAAGCAATGTTAATACACTAGATTCATTTTATCTGCACTGCTCTTTGGAATAATAGGTCTCTTGTTAGATCTTACTATTGAAAGTATAAGGTTGAAGGGGGAGGAAAACAGAGAAGTGAGGCTCTTAATAATAGTTTATTATATTGATGTGGATTTCAATATTGAGTTCAAGCACCACACGTAGCCCATCTCAACAATACCACCATCTTGCATTGTCTGCACTGCTTAGACTCTGGCTTGTCATTTTTCACATTTTGAATAGCTAACATGAGGGACCCAATTTGAATATGAATTGTGAATACCGAATAGGTATGCAAAACCAATTCACTGTTTGTAGAGGAAGCCAACAAATTTGGTTGTCCCTCTGAAAATGATATTGCTAGATTGATTGAATTTCTTGTTTTAAATTGAAATCTTTCCCTGTACTGATGGATTTGAGTGTGATTGTTACAAATCTTACATACATCTGATCCTGGATTGTGAATACCCTTACTTGAACTTAATTGACAATTGTATTGCTATTGGCAATCTTTGAACATTCTAGTTTTGTCTTAACAGAATGAGTTTGGCGTGTGGGAGATCTTCCTGCCAAATAATGTGGATGGCTCACCACCAATTCCTCATGGTTCTCGAGTCAAGGTAATTTTTCTCATGAGCAAAATATTATTTTGATGGGATTGGAAAATCTTTATAAGTTCATTAAATCACTGATTATAGTCTTTATGTTTATTTTTTAATCAAAACCAGTTTCTTGTTTTAAGTTGGCATATGTGAGTATTTGAATGTGTAATGAATCTTCTATCACAAATAATGATGCTTTTTCTTCACCAAATATATGTTCTGGTTCTATATAACATAGTAGTTAATAGGGGCCGTCGCGGAGCGGCGCCTCCGGAGATGATCCTTTCGCGGCCTGCGTTGAGTGGAGATTCAATTCGTGGGCAACACGTGTAGGTCACGGGTTGCGGGCCGTCATGGGTCGTCGCGGCCGCGATGCGTGTGTTTTCCAAAACTACATCGTTTTGCATGCTTTCTAAGGGTAAAATAATAAGTTTCCATCCTCCCACCCTTTCTTTAGGTTTTCTCTTATAACCTCTTTTTCCCCCAAAACTCACTCTTCTTCTTTATCTAACATCTCTCCCACTCTCTCCTTTGCTCACCCACCATCTGATAACCACACCCACTGCTGCCTAACACTCCAACGACCTTCTCTAACCTCCGACGACCCTTTTCTGACCTTCGGCAACACTGCTCTGACCTCCGGCGGCCATGCACATCCCTCTAGTGATTGTAGCGGCTCCAGCAACCTTGAAACTGCCACCTACAAGTCGCCGACCAGCTGCTGCCACCTCCAATAGCCTCCAACCAGCTGTTGCCACCTCCCACAACCTGCGACCACCTACTGCCACCTCCAAACAACAATTGTTGGCCTTTGAAAGTACCTCTTCACCATCTCCCATTCTCTTGTCTTATTTTGCTGTCTAAGTATCTCAGGCAATACCTCTCTATTTCTAGTTCATTACTTCACCTCATAGCTTATTATGTTTCTTTTCTTGTTATGTTTTTGGATTCAATAATGTTTTGGATCATTTAGGCAATGTTTTCATTTGGGTAATGTTGGTTTTTACTTATCTACTATGAATTTGGAGTGTTTTTAGTTATATTTGTGTTTTTTAAAATGATTTTGCATATATACATGTTTATGTGTATTTCCCCGTGATAGAATCAAATAGCATCCATGATTTACTCCGTGACGCCGCGATCCCAGTTTAGGGGTGGGCTGCGTCGCGACGCAATCCGGGATTGACTACTATGCTATGTAATCATCCTAAGCAAGTATCATAGCATATCTGAAAGCTGTTGAGGAACTCTTATCCTTATCCATTTCTATTTCCCCTCTCTTTCTCTGTCAAATTCTTTTTTATCCAAAAAAGAAAAGGATATCTGAAAATTTTTCCTCTATAATTGTTGTTCTTTCAAATATTTTCTGTTATTTTTTACATTTGTAGTGTTTGTGAAACATAGCCGCTCATATACAATAGAGTGATGTTTTGAGTTTGTTTATGAAATGATATTATGGCCTATATGCATCTGACAACACCCACCCGGATGTTCCCTGATTTTTCATTACATTTCTTCTTTTTTATTAAAATAAAAAAATTTTGTTTGATGAGTAAAGAAAATGTTGTAGAAGACTTGAAATTGAAGTTCTATTTTTAGAATGCTGATTTTTTACTTTTCCCTATATATTACAGTATTTCTTGTCCAAAAAAAAATTGGTACAATTCAATATGATGTTATCTTTATGTAGCGGTGACAATTTCATCCAATTATCCATTAAGTATTCAATCCACCCATACACAATCCATCCATTTATAAAATAAAAATATGATGGATTTAATAGATTGGATCTCATTTATTTATTGGATGGATCCATCATAATTTTAATACATTGAATTTTACTTTTATTTTTTTATATTAAAATCCAATGGACTGCGATCGTCGCCTCTCCATCTCAACACCCCACGCGTCCAACAAACACATTAGCAAAGATTATTACAAATTAAATAAACAAAACACCCACTAACACATGATTATCGAACACCATTAATTGGAGCGATTCGTGTTTTTATTTATATACTAACATCAAATATTAAAACATGTCTAATACTAATATATTCTGTTATCTAAATTTTTTTTAATAAAAAGAATAAAGAAAACTAATTTCTTGCTGCTTCGTCCAGGTTCGAAGAAAACTTCGCAAACATTATAATAATATATTATTGTATGATTATAAGATTATAATAATTTATATTTATAAGAATTATTATTAGTTTGGAACTGAATAAAAACAGATGGTAAGGATTATAGAGATTTCGGTACATTCTTATGGTTTCTTAGTAAGCAAGCTAAAATTTGGAGGGTAAATAAAAGAAGTTAAATGAAAAAATATGGAGAGAAATTAAAAGAAAAAGTTTAGAGAAAAAAAATTAAAGTGTAAAAATATAAAATATGAAGTGAGAAAATAAAAAAAGAAATTAAGAAAAAAAATAACACTATTTTTTAAATGGATGGTTGAATATCCATCCATAAAAAAGATGTTAATGGATGGATTGGGTGGATTTAGTTAATTAAGGTTATGAATTGGATGGATATTTCAAAAGTTTTTAAATGAATCATGTCCCTCCAATAAAATTTAACTCAAATCTTATCCAAACTATCCATTTGATACCCCTATCTTTATCAAATGCACATATGAACTCCTATGAACTCCAGTACCCTAGAGGGGTGCCCAATTATGCAAGTTCATAAAGAATGATGTTTTACATCTTGAGTAGAAACTTCTTCCTTCAAATCCTTTTGTGCCTTTGCAGTGTAGTATCCAGTATGCAATAACAGCCAGCATGGGACCATGATCCTTCTCCCAAAGCATCAACTTTGACATTTTTTGTAACTAAAGTCACCTTGAAACACGAGAGAAAGTATTGCATACTACAACTTGTCAATGTATATAACTAATTCACTCATTTCACCAGCTGCTTTTGCACAAACCACCCACCTAGAAGGCATGGATTGGATACAGCACATGATAAAAATATAATAGAACATGGACAAATATTAAAATTAGACTACATGACATGCCTATAGTGCTGCATAAAAAATTAGCATGAAAACACACATCTTAAATCATGAGGGAATTGATGTTTTAAAAGTTAGCATGAGTCATTGTAGGCATAATGAAATGCTAACATTTACTCCCTCTGTCCCAGAACTATTGTGGCTTTAGTCTTTTTTACACATATTAAGAAATCATTAAATGTGTAGTTATTTAAGTTGATATGGATTAAAATACCCTCATTTAATTCTATTGTTTTATTAGTAATAAATAATGTCACAACTTCCTAAATTTTATTCATTGGTGAAATGAAATGTGATAGGAGAGAGATACATTAATTACAAGAGGATACAATTAGAAAATATAAATTGATTACACCTTAAACTTCTAAAGTGATAATAGTTTTGTGACCAAAAACATGTTTAAGCGACAATAGTTTTGAGACAAAGGGAGTATCTAATTATTTTGATATTCCCATTTGTATTGGTATAAACATGCAAAAAGTTAAAAAGTATAGAATGCAGCTAGGAATGCCCAGAGTGTTCAACTGGAATTTGTGGTATACAGATATGACTATTATTTTAAAATATCATGATTCTTTGTAAACCCCATCAATGATGAAACATGTTGGCAGCTTTACTGGTATATCCATCTTTCTGTTTATATTTGTTATTTTTAAGTAGTAATTGTTTCATACTTCCATTTATGAGTATTTCATATTCTTGACCAATATACTTTTTGTTGGAAATCTCACGTCACCTACCTCATAATATGTCTTACAGTTTAAATATCTATTGAACCACTCCTATTGCTAATTGGTTTTGGGATGGAATTTTAATATGGTATCAAAGCCAAAACCTAACTCTTTCCAGTTGTTATGGGCCAAAAGTTGCCTTTTCGATGCGAATCAAAAGTTACCTTTTGCTTGGTCCAGCAGGCTTTATTAGACGGGATGTGTTGGAAGTCCCACATCGCCTGTTTCATAATATGTGGTATAGTTTAAATACCTGTTTGGTCACTCCTCCCATTGCAAATTGGTTTTGGGATGGAACCTTAACACTTTCCAATTTCTTTCTCATATATTTCTTGTATTGTAGAAAATGCCAATATGGACAACTTTTAGTTTGGATGATCATACAAAACATTTCTAGATGTCTTGAACTAAGTGTGGGTATTCTCTGTGAATGTATGAGCTAAATACTTTCAAAAATTTGTAGATCCGCATGGAAACCCCTTCTGGAATCAAGGACTCAATTCCTGCCTGGATCAAGTTTGCTGTACAAGCTCCTGGTGAAATTCCATATAATGGAATATACTATGATCCACCAGAAGAGGTAAGATTCTAAACTTCTTCCATGTTCGTTACACTTAGGAAAGAGATGACAAATATAAATATCTGTTTCCTATTACATTTGTTATCGAATGGAATTGTATCTGAAAAGCTTCTCTTTTGGTCTAGTTTTTTTCTTTTTATTAAGAGGATTTTAAATAGATAATAAAATAGGAATGTTTCCTAAAGCTAGGTGATACACCAATAATGTTTTGTAACTGGCAGAAAGCAGAGACTATTGAGGTAGTTCTGTTAAAATGTTCTTATATTATATTAACTGAAAAGATTATTAGTTGATAGCAGCCATTTCCAGCTATCTGTGTACGTATCTTTGGGTACAATTCAAAATAACATGTAATGGTTGCTTGCATGTTTGATTTTTCTTCCATGCACTAGTTTGTTAATTTTTATATATTTTTTTCTTTTTACAGGAAAAGTATGTCTTCAAACATCCACAGCCGAAGAGACCAAAATCACTCCGAATATATGAGTCACACATTGGAATGAGTAGTCCAGTGAGCATAATTTTCTCCTTTTATGATATGAATAAATGATCAATTTCCTTTCCTATTCCAGGTTGCCTTACTTAAAAGTCAGTGATCTATTACATCATGAAGTTTGGTTGTTGTCTATCATTAATGGAAAATGTCGAAGGACTAGACTGTTTTTCCCCTTGCATATTGTGATGTAACCTCTTCAACTTAAGGAAACTAATAATCAAATCCAAATGTTACAGGAAACTTAAATTAAAATAGGATTGGTGGACAGTGGACTCCCAAGAAATTCTTCTTCTTTTTCTTAGTATCATAGTTTCTTTGTTTTTCACCTCAAAATTTCATAATACTTCTCCGGCACTGGCTCTGTAGTGGAGCTCAATTTTTTTACTTTTCACCTCTCCAGCTGAACAAGGCAAGACAATGGGAAAAACTAGGATGGAATTTCAGAATTTCAAGGCAGTGATGTTAGGAGTTAGGAGGGAAGGGAAAATTAGTTAGCCACATTTAGGTGAAGTTAATTAGCCTGTTAGAGTGATTAGTTGATATAAATAGAGATAAGGGTGGAAGGATTCATTCAGATTTGGAAGATTTATAAGAAAGGAGAAACCCTTTGTGAAGGGAAAACGTATAGAAGATAATTATCTCTCCTAATATCACTCATTCGATAAATTTGTTCAGCTTTTTTGTTAGTTTCTATCAATTTCTCATATTACTATTGTCCTAGGTTCATAACGGATATACTTGGGCAAGTGTCACTGGGCTGACCTAACGACATCATCAGGATTCAGACCCTTCTAATATGGTGATTCTAAAAAAAATAAAAAATAAAAAATAAAAATCTTTTGTAGATTGTCAAACTGCAAGCAAATACTTGTTCTGAACTTCTTTCTTTAATCTTTGCCACAAAGTGAAATTATCTCACCATTCACATAAGCAATGTTAGTAATAGCTGACTCTAGTGACTGCTTGTCCAGTAAATGCTAACTTGCTAAGCATATGGTATTTAGTTCTTATGATGCTATGAGCAACAAATGTTCAAATTTTGTAATAGAAAACTTAATTCTATATTTTGCAATGAAGACAGTGATCTTGTTTATGCAGTCAGTGTCAATTGAATTTAAATACTAGAATATTTTGGCTGCTTAATATTAGAGATTGAATCTGTGTTTCAAGTAAGTTCCTATTTAGAGTTCAAATTTATTTCCTCTGCTATTAGTCATGTTGTGAACCATGTGACGCAGGAGCCAAAAATCAACACATATGTCAATTTTAGAGATGATGTACTACCTCGCATTAAGAGACTTGGCTATAATGCTGTCCAGATTATGGCTATCCAAGAACATTCTTATTATGCCAGCTTTGGGTAACCCTTCTCTTGCCATTATCTTTTCCCTTCCCCCAAATTGGTGATGGTTCCAAATTTCCACTTCAAACAGTAACAGGCAGTTTTGTAAATTAGTGAATTCCTCCTAAATTCAATGGCCTGATTATAAAAATACTGTTTGGCATGGGTGACTCAGGTACCATGTTACAAATTTCTTTGCACCTAGCAGCCGGTTTGGAACTCCAGAGGATCTCAAGTCCTTGATAGATAGAGCCCATGAACTTGGTCTGCTTGTTTTGATGGATATAGTACACAGGTAATGGTTATACTTTATAAGCTATGATTCTTTTCATTATTTTGGATATATCTTATAACCTTGTCCTTAATTATCATTAGTTCATTACATGAATGATATTACATGCAAGGTCTTATGGTATTTTAAGTTGCTGCTTTGACCTGATTACCGTGATCTCATGACTGTAGCCATTCATCTAATAATACATTGGATGGGCTGAACATGTTTGATGGAACTGATGGTCATTACTTCCATCCTGGATCACGAGGTTATCATTGGATGTGGGATTCTCGCCTTTTTAACTATGGAAGCTGGGAAGTAAGTGCTGTCTCCACAGAATTCGTTTGCATAGTTTTGACAATATTTTCCACCACAGCTCTTCTAAAACTCCTGGTCAATAGCAAGTGACTTACCTTTGTTCTTCTTTTAGGTACTTAGGTATCTACTTTCAAATGCAAGATGGTGGCTGGATGAATACAAGTTCGATGGATTTCGATTTGATGGTGTAACATCAATGATGTACACTCATCATGGGTTGCAGGTATATTCTTGTTTGTTTGTGTGATTGGTCTTTTCTTTGCTTTTTGGGATGACTTGGCTAACTTTGCTCTTAGTCATCAAGGATTAGTTTACAAAATAGTTATGTACAATAACTGCTTGCTTGATTCCTGAAGCTATATTTTACTCATGGTTGATATTTGAGTTTTTTTGGTGTAATCCAGTATGAAGTGTGTGCCTTTCTAGTCCGTTGGATGTTTCCTAGCAGTTTGATTAGGGGAGCTTCTATTATAGTTTAACACTAGCTTTAGATCAATGTCTCTTGTAGTTAGTTGTACATCTTTTATGAGATAAGTTGGTTTACCTAGCTTCTTTTGTGTACCGTATCTTTATCTTATGATCTAATAATCTAATGAGGTAGCTCTCTTAACTGCATATTCAGTGGGATTAGCTACCACTTTTTTGTGCTCATGTTCTGTGTCGGTTCATTTTTTTTTCTCTGGTTATTCTTGTTCATGTTGATGTCCTATATTGAATAGAAATAAGGCTAATTCATAGTATGTAAGATGAGGGTAACCCTCGTCCTATGTACTAGCTTTTTGGATATCCAAATTTAAGATTTATGAAAGTTTATTCTAAATCTATTATTGGGTCATGGATAGATGTTTAATCCCACAAACTTCACATTGCAGATGTCTAATCTTGGGTTTGAGAAGGATATGTTGAAGTCTTACATTGACTAGAGATAAGGCCAATTCATAGTATATAAGGATAGGGAATCCTCCTCCTATATGAGCTAGCATTTAAAATTGAATTAGGTTTAATATCCAAATTTAAGAGTTCTCATTCCTTAACTTGCTTCCTCATTGAAATCTGATTTAGAAGAAAATGAAAAAAATCAACTATACAATGGAAAAGCCGTTCAAAATACCTTTACTATGTATTGTGATAGAGTGAACTCAATCAATACACTTAAGTCAGGTTCAATTTACTTAATAGTACAAAATGTAAGGAAGACATTTCTCAAGGTTCTTCAAAGTAATTCAATCAAGTTAGACATGATTCTATGTAGCTAATGGTGTGCTATCATGTGGTCTGGCTGCACCAACTTGATACATTTTCGCCGGCACCGGCTTGGTGCGTTGTGGCTTAGGTTACCGGAACGGATTTTGTGGTTGTGAATCACAGCCATTTATCCATGTGTGGTCAAATCACGGCCAGATCACATATTTTGTAGGGCCAATGGTGAAGGAAACCCTAAAACTCAAAAATGCCCTCTTTTTAGCTATTTCCTACTTCTTGTTGCATGTTAGGTGAGTGAAAGTAATAGGGTCCACCTGAAAGTACAAAGAACTAATTGGTATTAAGTACTCTAATCATGTTTGACATAACCCCATTACAATTCCAGAGTTTATTTGTTCATGTGGAAAACTCATTCCCTGTATCCTTGGTGGCCTTGCCGAGGCAGGTGTTAGACTATCCTTGGTTGTGTAAGGTTTTCATAGCTGTCATTTGGGTATATCAACTGTGTCAGGTTCACTGTGGTATATATGATTAGGTCTAGGTATGGACAGCTTTGGTTCGTTAGAATTAAGGTTCAGTTTGGCTTTTAATGGGCGTGAATTTACAGCAAACTTCATGTAGCATGAATCATGACTGGCTTGTAATTCTGGTTGGAATACTACTAGTACTTCAATTCTTTAGTATATTGTTTTGGTTATTTAAAAAAAACAAAAGACTATGCACAATGATGCACATTACACACCTTCTACAATTTGATGGATTCATGGGAGCCAATGCATCATAACATGAACATGACCCACTTAACCACAGAGGATCCTTTACATGTAAGACCTATTGCTCATGCAATGTGGGATCCTCATTTTGGTCAACCGGCTGTAGAAGCTTTTAGGGGGTGCTCTTGAATCAATAAATATAGCCTATTATGGTGTTTACCAATGGTGGTATACAATCGGTTTACGTACTAATGGGGATCTTTATACTGGTGCTATTTTTTCAATTATTTCTTTCTACCATATCTTTAATAGTGGGCTGGTTACACATACAACCTAAATGAGAACCTGGCGATTCGTGGTTTAAAAATGCCAAATCTTGCCTCAATCATCATTTTTTATTGTAGAGCTCGATAATGATGTTGGTATTCACCTGTCATCTGCCACTCCACTCTTCACCTTAGGTGGAACACTGAACTTGGAACTAAGAAGCCTCCTTTAGTCTATGCATTTTCAACAAAATTGATTTTTAGTTTTTACCTTATAATTTATTCTTATACTTTTCTTTTAATGATAATGTAATCTATAGCCAGTTTATTATAGAAAAAAATCATCTAGAACCAGTTGCTGGTGCCAGTACTAATATTTGATTTAGTCGATGAATATTACAGAGGCAAAAAAATGAACAAAGAAAAAAAGGAAAAAGAATCAGTGTTAAAAAATAAAAAGTGATGAAATATATTCTAACAGTGGTTTGCCTGTAAAGAAAAGGATTCTACTTCACTCATATAGGATTCTTTCTCAGTCATTTAATTTTTTCTTTCAATTTTGCATCTTACTGTAGGTGGGATTTACGGGAAATTACAATGAATATTTTGGTTTTGCAACTGATGTTGATGCTGTGGTTTACCTGATGCTGGCTAATGATGTCATTCATGGGCTCTTCCCTGAGGCTGTTTCGATTGGAGAAGATGTATGTTGTCCTCTTGAAAGTTTTAAATTATGTTACTTCCATTACACCTTATTCAGACTGTTGTAGGAGTTGAGTAATTGTCGTCTCTCAAATTTGATTTGTCTGTCCATGGTCAAGAATATAGTTGGTCCAGTAACTTGTAAAGAATGTGAAGAGCCTATGGTGCCTGAACTGTTTATCTGACTGAATGAAAACTGGCAGTTGACAATTCAATCTTCTTTCCATTTCCAGGTTAGTGGAATGCCAACATTCTGCCTTCCTACAGGAGATGGTGGGGTTGGCTTTGATTATCGCTTGCATATGGCCATTGCAGACAAGTGGATTGAGATTCTCAAGTAACCTTTTGTTTTTATTCTGCCACACATTTAATTTTAATTTTAAAATCCTGAAAGCCATGGCATGGTACTGCATAATGATACAAATAAAAAAATAATGATCCAAAGGAAAGACTGTAGATGGGCTGTAGGGATTCAATACCCGGTATGTTGGATTACCAAGTTTTTGGTTTGAAACCAATGAGAATGGATGACCTAGAACCAACATACTAGGATTTTATGTGTAGTTGTATAAGATTTTATGTTTGATTACATTTTATATTTAATTATGATTTGTCAAGAATTTTTATATTTTCATAGAATTATGTTTATTGGCTAGAAGCAGATGTCCAATTCAAGGCATGAGGGGAGTGTGTTAAGGTGTCCCATATTGACTACAAATATGGCTAGAATACTCCTTATAAGTCTTGTGATAACCCTCCTCTCTCTTGTGATGCCTTTTGTTTTCACAACTTCCTACAAAAAGATTATTGTTTCTCCGAGTATCTTAAGTCCGTGTTAGGGTACTCAGTACTCTGTCTGCCCTAGAAGACAGGAATCTAGGTTTATTGTTCTATCATTCTACATTGAATATAAAAACCTTGATAAATACTAATATAAAATCTTAATGATATTTATGCTTCTCCATTCTGCCTCAGTAGGGCCAAAACAATAGTATCAATGTAATTTTCAATAGTACAAGCAAATCAAATATGACATGATTTTTCTTCAAATGATCACATCAGTTATTGGCATGCTAATAGAATATTTTAGTCCTTTGAAAAGTGGGAGATTTGAGATGCCACCTTCAAAAGGATGATAAATTGTGATATTTTTAACTTAAAAAAAATATAAGATCTAAGTTTGAATGATGAACAGTTTTTTGTTTGGATATACTAGATGTTAATCTTTCAAATTTATGAGCCATGTCAGTGTGTTGGCTAATTCTCTATATCTGGAATGATGCCACATTTTGTGTCTCAACATTGCAAGCATGGATTAAAATTGTGTCTCCCTCTGGTTGCAACTTTTTATTCAAATCCTAGACCTTTTATACTCCATCATATCATTTCACCTCCATCAGCCATTGTTTTGCTAGTAGTGTTAAAAGAAAACCATGTGTAATTTCAGCTATGCCTTCGTTTGTGTAGGAAAAGAGATGAAGACTGGAAAATGGGTGAAATAGTCCACACACTTACAAATAGAAGGTGGCTGGAAAAATGTGTGTCTTATGCTGAAAGTCATGACCAGGCCTTGGTTGGTGATAAGACAATAGCATTTTGGTTGATGGACAAGGTGATTAGCTCTTGAAACTGGTGTTTCTCAATTATATTGAAACATGAAAGAGCTTAGTCTGGATTACAGCTATTACTTTCATTTTCTCTGAAGATTCTGTGAATTTAGTTTCATCCATCTGAAACTCTCTGCTGAAATAAATTCTTATTTACATCATATAAATAAAAAATCGCTCAGCTATTATAAATCTTGTGGAAATTTCTCATATGCATTTGCAATTCCCTTCTGTGATTATGTAGTTGAGTGCAGCTTAGAAAGAAACTCCAATATGCTATCATTCAATTTTTAGGCTGTTTCTTGAATGCTTTCAGTTCTTATTTTGCTTCTGTCAAATCAGTTTTGTTCTATAAGTGTGTTACTGGAGATTTATATTTCACACGTGTTACGTTGGCAGGATATGTATGACTTCATGGCTTTAGACAGACCATCTACTCCCCTTGTAGATCGTGGCATAGCATTACACAAAATGATTAGGCTTATCACCATGGGCCTTGGTGGTGAAGGGTATTTGAATTTTATGGGAAATGAATTTGGCCATCCTGGTGAGCATATATGACGTATCTTTTCTTTAATTATGTAGGGATTCAATCATATGATAATCAGTTATTGATTTAATATTTTCAAGTTATTGTTAATTGTTAAGGTTGCTCATTCATTGTTGTTCTGTTCAGAGTGGATTGATTTTCCCAGAGGTGACCAACAGCTTCCTAATGGTTCAGCAATTCCAGGGAATAACTACAGTTTTGACAAATGCAGGCGTAGATTTGACTTGGTAAGTTCCTGGCTTCTTCATTTCTATCCTGTGGATTACTAATTTATACTCCCACTATATTTATGTTTAGGGGATTTCAGTTTGTTGAGCACTACTTTGTGGCAAAACGTGTTTATCTTATTACTGATGAATTATGAAGCATAATGATGATTTGTATACTTGTTAGAAGATTTGAAGAACGGCATGTAACATTTTCTTTCTTCATCCCCCTTCTTGTGGATATAAGGATAGAATCATAAAATTGTTGTTTGTCAAGTAAACTAGAGTGCCCGACAAGTTTTCCTATACTTTCTGCCATAGAATAAGCATTTCTGACCCAGTTTGTTTAACATGCATAGTGAGTTTGTCCCACACAGCCCTCAACCATTGGTATTGGGCAGATAGTGGAAGGTTAAGTCTTGATAAGACTTTAAAACAAGCACCGTAAATCCTAGCTATCCTTATTACAATATGCCAACATAAGCATAAGACAGCAGAGTGGATACATTGAAGAACACCGCTTTAGAAGGAAGAATTGGATGTGCACAAAGGATTCATCTTTCAACAGCATTTCCATTTCCAACATTCACCATCAATCAAAAGGAGTATCTGACACTAGCACTAGGATTTGTCTATGATTGGACTGTGATTGATCTTTGTGATAAGGATCCCAAATCATTACCATCAGAAGCAATTTCCCCCAAAAATAACTTTTTTCTGCAAAGTTCATTCACTCAATTACAATCCTTCCGTCTTTCTGATTATAATAAACGGCATTTCTCTGTTAGGGGTTCATATTCAATCACAGGGCCATTATGATATACCCAGAAAGGAAATTACATATTTCAGCAGCGCTTAGCCTTTCTATTTAAATTTTTTTTCTATATTTAATTCATGATGTTGAATCTTGATTTCCTGTTTGATTATCTTTTATAGGACTTTGAACTTTTACGTTTGTTGAAAACTATATGATAAATAAACATGCTCCACTTTCCAAGTTGTCTAGATTCATTGTAACTCTAGAAATGGAGTAACGGAGTTAGACTTATTAGCCTTTCTGTGTTTCCTTGTAAATTGCATCTTGTTTTTACTTTTCCCTGGGTAATCTTTCTGTTTGTGGGCTTAGGTCGAGTGTGTTTTTCACTAAAATATTATCTTCACTTGTTTATATCAAGTTAGTATCTATATTACTTTCTCATTAAACTTAGAGTATATGTACTTACTATCAGCCACCCAAATTGTCAAGGCTTCTATGAAAAGCAGAAAAGAATAATTTACAACGGCAATAGTTCAAAAGTGACAAAAAATTATCTTGCTGTATTGCTCAATCAGGGGGATGCAGACTATCTAAGGTATCGAGGGATGCAAGAGTTTGACCAAGCCATGCAGCATCTAGAAGAAAAATTTGGTGTAAGTCTTCTTTTGTTTGGCCCACCTCTACTATTCTCTATGTCGATGAATTGCCCAATATAATTGAAAGTTATCCAATTTTTATTTTTATGGCCATTGCTCATCATTGGATATAATGTGTGCAAAGTTGAGTACCGTGGTCGCTTATCACCATAATAGTAGTAATAGACAATGAAAGGATATTTTTTATTTTCATCCTCCAAGACTGTGTCTACTTGTATGGCTATGCAACCAGGCATCCATATTTCGTTATTAGATTATTGATTGTATTCCTCATGTTAAGGACAAATAATTATACTTAACTTTGTTGCAGTTCATGACTTCTGAGCACCAATATATTTCACGAAAAAATGAAGGTGACAAAGTCATAATCTTTGAAAGGGGCAACCTCGTCTTTGTCTTCAATTTTCATTGGACCAACAGCTATTCAGATTACAGAGTTGGCTGCCTAAACGCTGGGAAATATAAGGTACATCTGCGGGTTGGCAAGGCACTATAATTGTAACAATAGATGTCCTTTATAACAATGCAAAGCTACTATCTGTTTCATCTTAATACACATTTTCATCATTTGGCTAGTTAGTCTTCTAACTCCAATCCCAATTCACAAAACTGCCATGTAGATTAAGAAATTCCAAATCATAAAACCCTTAAGTGGATCAAGTTCATCATCTTTCTCAATGTGAAGGTCAAATGCATATTATTAATGAAATCATTTGATCTATCATCAAATTCACTTTTTTAACTGTGGACCCCTATGACCAGCAAGGGAACCAGCATTCAAGCCCATCACTAAGGGTAACTTGACTACTCATTCTACCGAGTTTTCTTTGAGCATAATAAGTGCCTTCCCTTTTCTGCAAAATTCGTCATCAGTAAAGTAATCAGCCTAGCTGACAGCTAATTGAAGCTTGTCACAAAAAATTCAGTCAAGAACTATGGGCAAAAGATCCCCATTCCCCAAAATAAAAATTATAAGTCTTGTTCTGCACTTCTGTCAATGGATCTACAGCCACCGTGCCATAATCTGTTTCACATCTGTTTGTTAAATCAGAAATAATGTACTTGTTTGGTGGGTACTGATATTATTCTTTTTTTCCGAAGTTTGGGAATATGTTTAATCTAGGTGTAATTGGTTATACTTTTCCTTTTTGCCCAGATTGCTTTGGATTCCGATGCTGGCTTGTTTGGTGGTTTCAGTAGGCTCAACCATGCATCTGAGTACTTCACCACTGTATGCAACTTCTCAACCGCAAATTTTGTCTGAGTGTACATAAACTCTGGCAATTGTGTTGTTATGCTGTCTACTTTGTATTCTTTCCTGTTCTTGTATTTTTACATTCTTGCAGACATTATTTTTTACCGTTTTGACACTCGAATTATCCTGGGTGATTTTTCAGGAAGGATGGTATGATGACCGACCTCGATCCTTTCTTGTCTATGCACCTTCAAGAACTGCTGTAGTTTACGCCCTTGTAGATGAAGCTGAACAAGAGGAAGTTGAACCCCAATGAGTGATGACAAGTTTCTGGAAATGGGAATGGGAATAGATGCGACAAGTTCACAATGGCATGGATGCAGTAATTTCTTTGTCAAACTAGCCAAGCAACTTCTGGTGGCTTAAAAAACCTACGTTGAAACAACAAAGAAGCAGAATAAAAGTGGAACGTGGAGGATAGTTAATCTTTAGTGAGGCAGGAGACTATGGTCGAAATCTTGTGCGTGTGCCTTGCTGGGTAAGTTATGTATAGCACACCATGCTTTCTGATTTTACCTTTTGGGGTTAAAAGTCAGGACATGTACAAGTGACATTGCGATTGAGAGATGTGAATCATCTTTTAGTTATTATGCACATATGAATCTTCGTAAGTGCATACTCTGTCAAGATTTAGAAGCTTCCAAGGGGTTTTCGCCCTGGGAAATTTTGCAGGAGGCCTATAAACATGTCTCCTTTAGTTTCAAAAAGTTGGATTGCATTGTAGCAATATATAAAGTATTTTCTGTCGTGCAAATAAAGTGCTTAAGCTAATTAAATTTTTCTCTGGTGTCTCTTCCTTCCATCACCAAAAGAAAGGGTCTTTTACCCCGAGTGATTTTTGGGAAGTTGAAGCAAGCAAAACTTTGAAAATAAAAAGTTTAAAATAGTTGTTTATTATAAAAATGGTATTTTTAAAATTATTCATGAAAACAAAATTAATGGTATACTCTAATCAATCTTCCGTTTACTACATTGAGAAAATTTCATCTTTTTAAGTAATTTATTATTGAGATATTTGGTATAATGAATTTTGAAAAAAATTCCAACAATTTCAACTTTAAAACCTACCTTAGATATTCTCAAAAACCTATAGTGTATTTAGTTTCTGTTTCATTTCTTATTTTAGTATTTTATTATACTCATTATGTTTTTTCTTGTAAAATTTTATACACAAAATACTGATAATATTTTTTATTTTTTGTTTTTATTTTTTGACATTTTTAAAAACAAGATAATAATTTTGTAAACATATCTTAAATTCTCAAGAAAGTTTAGTCATATTTTACATAGTTTCTCAAAAAAATAATTCAAATGTGAAGTGGAAACCATGATTTTAGGTTAAAATTTAGGTTATCTTAGAGGAAGATTGCGAAGAAATTTTTAAGCATATATACAGAGTATATCACATAATCACATGAATTAACCGCACGCCACAAGGCAATGCAACCGGCCACTTTAGAAACAACAGAAGTAGTCCAAATCCAGAGGAATTATACAAACACAACCGTTGTCCAAGAATATGCTCCAAAAAAAGAGGAAACCACCCCAAAAAAACATAATTAATTGGAGCACCAAGTAATCAAATTTAGGTGCTAATAAAGGTGGTCTGAGACCCAGAACCACGAGACAAGTGATGCAAAACACTAGTGGGAGATGAAGTAGAAGTCGAAGTAGAGGATCTGAGTGCCTCTGCAAGTGGTCCTCCCATGGAAGCCACTTGATTACCCGAAGCCCATCCTCCGGCCCAATTCAACTGCAGGCCCTCAGCCTCCGCCTGAAGGCCCACATTATCATTTCTTGGGCCCGGATCCTCTCCATAGCCAGTGGATAACTTCAAGGACACATCTGAAGAAGAAGAATTTCCTGGCATTGAAATAGAGAGGCATGTGGCTGAGTTGATACGTCCAGCATTGTTTTCAGCGTTGTCAGGTTTTGGCCAATCATCAAAGAAATGTCTCAGCATATGGCCACCTGAACTTCCATCCCCACCCACATGATCTTCATTTTCAAACAAGCCCTTGTCTTCATTCTTGGTCCCAGAGCAACTACACAAAGGGCCCAGCCATAAGACAGCATAAATATCAACTTAGGCCTTTGCATCAAAACGCTCCTAAATAATTATATTATCACCCTCCAACATAAGGACACCCTTTCTTTCTAAATTTAGCTTACAAAGGACCGGTCGGGGATTACTTGTCCAAATTCTTAACCACTGTGTTTGGGATCCACTTAACTCAAATATATGACTAAAATATGCTTTTCTTCCCTCCTTTAAACAAATCAAAACTCTTGCGTTAATCCTTCACATTTTGGGTTAGGTCATCCATTTACATATGGACTATTTGATTTCTCTTTTAATTTCATGTATCAGTGATTTTGTTTCATGATTTTAAAATTTGTAAAAAAAAAAATACTAAAAACAACGTTTTCTTGTAAAGATTTTTTAAAAAAATAACAATTTTATAATTAAAATTTAAAATAAAAATAAAAACATAACCCAATAAACCAAACAACCCTGCAACATACCAACTTTGATCCCTAGAAAATGATATCGATAGACACCTACATATCCTATCGTTAACTTTTACTACCTCTGATGAAAAAAAATCATTTTCAACGAAAGGGTGAAGGAAAAGAATGAAATGCCTCATGTCATTTTTCTCAAGGGACCAAGTTGGTATAATAATTGGAGGATGTAAATATCGAATATGGACTCATTTTTTTATTATTGAAATAGATTGCATTAGTAACATTTTTTAATGAAAATTCGTAATTGTAATTTTATTTCTTGTAACATGTTCCACATTTAAAATACATTAAATAGAAACCAAAACAGATGCCATTATTTATTTCCCAAGTAGAAGTAGGAGACATGGTGGGCATGCCCTGATTGGGGACCCTATCCCAGTGAGGTATGAGCACAGTCACAAGGATGTAACATATCTCCTTTGATATTACTTGTCCATTTGGGGAGGCATCAAAATTCAAACTTACTTTTTGAACGTCAATGAGTAAATCTACTCAATCAATAACAACATTGACAGAAAAGGAAACAAATAAATAAATTCAAGCAGCAAAAGATGCCCCACCATATTAAGATCAAGTTCACATAGAACTATAACATTTATTCACCCTTTTTCAAAGCAAAGTTCCCTCGATGATTGCCTTTTATTAGATACACACACTCATCAGTCATCATTATTATCAAAAGAACACTCTTTTCTTAAGCTACCATCTTTGTTAAGTAACTAATCATTAAGCAGAGAATAGGGAGAAAGAAACCCAGAAGGGAAACAAGATTACCGTTCATTGTTAAGATGAAGAAGATCAAAGGGGGATTTTAGGGAAGCAGTAGCTAGTGGTGGTGAAGAAATGGAAGATGAAGCAGCTAGAGATCCACTAGTAGGTGTGGGTAGTTCCACAGGCTTTCTTGAACGGTTTCTACCACGATGCATGTGGCGTTCACAGTACTTTTGCCCAGCCACCACGTCCCTCGAGCACCGCCACTTTTTCCCGTCGGTTCTCCGGCAACGACCCGGCTCTGGATCCATTGCCGCTCTGCCCCAATATCCTGATTGCAACACTGATCCAACAAACAAACAAACATGTTCAAAAAAATCAACCCTTTACCTTCTATAGCAGCAACTCCGTAACATTGATGCAACAGCCATGTATAACGCTTGTTTGGTAACGAACTAACAAAAAAGGAACTAACAAAGACATCATCTCATCATCACTGTTTGGTTCTGCACATGATATAGAGATACTATCTAGCTCAGTCAATCAACTGATCAAATGCATGTTTCGTTATGGAAACGGAATTTGACCAGTAGAATCAGTGGTTAATCTCTACTCCACATGGCGTTCCAGATATTTTCTATCTTTTCATCAACAGAAGAAGAGCCCGTTTGGATTGTCACTTTAGTTGGTCAAACCTCGGTTTGACCAACCCCAAAAATAAATCCTACGGTCAAACGGAGTTTTGACTATCTCGAACGGCGTGAAGGATCAATATCAACCCTTAAATTTCTCCATTTCCCCAACTCCGTTTCCCCAACTGGAAATCAAACGGACACGAAAATGTGCTTCTAACCAACACATTTAAGATTAACCAAGAATCAAACAGCCACCAAAAACTTGTTTTCATCGAATCAGCAGTTTGATAAGCCCACCCGAAACCAAACAAGCACACAAGCACGCAGCCCAAGATGTGAACTTTCCTTGTTCCTATTATTATTATTATTATTATTATTATTATTATTATTATTATTTCTTTTAAATAAATGAAAGAAGAAAAAAATAAGGATGAAAAGTTTTGGGGTTGTTGAATAATGGGTATCACAGAACACGAAAAAGAACAGGTTTTTTATTTATTTCATTCTTTATTTTATTTTAGGTAATATATGGAGAATCGTGTGTGATAGATAGTAAAGAATAGTGGAAAGAGTAAGAAGTGAGAACTTACAAGCAGGTTGGTAATGTTGGAGAGGGTGATGGAGGAAATAGTTAGAGGAATGAAGAAGGCTTTTTTTGATTGGTTGAAGGAGTTCAGGAGGAACAGCAGCACCAGCTAACATGTATCTGAAAATCAAAGCCTGCAACTCAAGCTCCTGCCACTGAGCCAAGCTGAAATAACTCCCCATCCCTAGCAATAAGGATGACACCACAAATGGAAAGAAAGAAGCAACAAAAGTAGAAAACGTAAGATGGAGGAATGAGTGAGTGAAGAAAGGTAGGTATTATGCTGGAATGGAAGTAACAAAACTTGAAAAGTAAGCAACTGATAATCAAGCTTTCTGAGTAGTATTTTTTATTTTATTTTTTTGGTTGGGTGAAAAGGGAGATAAAAAATCTTACTGGGAAATCTGGTAGTGGAAGTAGCTAATGTTGAATCTGACAAGGTGCTGACTTTGCTGTTGGGTTCAGGTACAAACAAAGGGAGAGCAGAGGCAGGGTGTTGTTGATGGGGTTCAGGGAGGAGTTTTGGCATCTTTGTAGAATGTTGTTCCTCTGACTCATGCTGGTTTCTCCATTGCTTCAGATGGAAGTCCATGAAGAGAGAGAAAGAGAGAATGAGAAACAAATTTAAGCTTGGTTTAGTGTGTGTGTGTGGCTAATTAATTAGAGTCCACTTTCGTTGGATGTGTGAAGACCAAGCTTGTAAAAAAGCTTTTTGCAGAGTCCTCTGAGGGTTCCTTTATATCTTTGGCAGATACCTGTTTGGTGTGGGGGGAGAGAGAGAGAGAGAGGGGATTCTGACAGCAAAGCCTGCAAAGTTTGTTTTGAAGGGGGTGGGGAAGGGCTAGAGAGCACTTGAGAAAAAGACAGTGAGACAAGACAGTTGAGAGATGAAAAATAAATAAATATAAATATAAATATAATAATAATATAAAACAATGTAACAACTGGATACTGGATAGCTAGAGAGATGAAACAAAGAACCTGCGGTCTTTGTCTTTCTGCTTTGCTTTGGAAATACCACTCCATGGAAACACTAACAAGTAATATTTTATTATTATATTCATTTACTATTAGTCTTACTATAATAATTAATAATAATAACTACTACCAGTCTATAACACAGTTGGGCAGTAGAGTGGCAGCATACTGTTTTGTCGTTTTTTATCTTTAATTGAATTTAATTTCATGTTTGTATGAATGTGGTGTGGTGTGTGTGTGAAACGATGCAATTGCAAAGGCAGATGATGACTGACAGTGCAGTTGTATTGCAGCTGAAGTTATGAGATGAGATGAGAGGGATTTTGGTTATTTGGTGCCTAGAAGGACTAACATCAAGGTTTGTTATAAGTTCAGCATATTTAGGAGCAGCTACCTAACAAACATCTTGTTTACTTATCTGCATGTCCAGGGATTTTGAGTTCCACACCAGTGGAGATATCATCAGGTTATGTTTTTTTTGTCAATGTATTAGAAAAATGTTATTCTTATTCTAAGGACCTTTTTGTGTTTGAGGAAATATAATAAGAGAAAGGTGTAAGAGGTTGACAAAATAAGATATGAGATAAATAATGTCACGATCAAAGAAAGAGATGGAGAATCAAAACTAATGTTTGATGTCTATATATTACATTGGAATTTGGATGGGGTGTAATCAATGTTTGGTCCATTTCATACATTTAAGGTCCGTTTGGTTTCCAGTTGGGAAAATAGAGAAATTTAAGGGTTGATATTGATCCTTCATGTCGTTCGAGACAGTCAAAACTCCGTTTGACCGTAGGATTTATTTTTAGGATGGTTTGACCAACCAAACTTAATAACCAAACATACCCTTATATTTACTAAATTTAAATATGTTATTTTCAATATAAAAAATGTGTTATATTCGGTTATTAGCAATAATTGATTTAATATAAATGTACTAAATGCACCATACTCAAATTCATTACATTGATACAGTGTAAAATTACTATTTCTATTTCATCTTCGAGCACTGAAAATAGTAAAATAATATTTAACCATCTGTATTGTTTTCTAGTTTTATTTTGATCATTTATCTTTTAAATATTTCATCTTGGTCTTTTATCTAATTTTTTAGTTTTATTTTGATCCAGTTTTAAAAAAAATTATTTTGGTCTTTTATTCTTTTCTATTAAGGTTTAAAATGATCACTTTTAACCACACATTACTAACAAAAATGTTTAAAATTAAACGTTGAATGAATCGTGAAATTGTGTCTTAAAATCACAACAAAATTCCTATGGAAAAAATTGGAATGTGACAAGGCATATCCAGCCTGTTTCATCGTCCAAAACCATGCAACAAATACGATATAGATCCTCTTCCATGGTAGTCCTAAGCAAAGCCCTAATGTCGAGATCAGTAAAGATCTAGTATCAAGTCAAGGCTCCAGGATGTGCTGAGGGCATGTCAATGCAAGACCCGTAGAGGTATCACGAATGATTGCACCTATATCAACTTTCCACATTCTTTATGGAAAGGTACTCACACAAGGTGCAACAGAGACAATCCTCACCCAACTCCTTATAAACACCATTCATTTACTACAGCTTAAGGTATGTTCACCTTGTGCTCTAATATTGATTATTCGGTACTCACTTTAGCGTCGTAGTCTATTTGCAAGTGACATCCTATTTCACCCCACAACGCAAGATTTCAATGGTTGTTAGACTTAATCACATCAAAATCTTGAGATCCCCACTAGACACAAGGATACAATACCAAATTCTTACTGAACCGATGTAATACAAAAAAAATCGTCACACCTAGTACCTATACCTGAAGATTCCTTATACCAGACATAACGATTCTTCTTTGTGATTCTTTGCATGAAGGATAGCTTTCCATTTTCGTTGCTGGTGTTGTGTTCGTGGCGTGAAAATAAACTTTTTAATCAGAATAAAATTTAAAACAACTCAAAGGTTAGTAACCTATTAAGTTCTATTACTTTTGATCTGGTCTCGATACCGGTATCAAGAAAAGGACGTAATTTCGTCCGTTCTCATTATGCTACCGACACTGCTGGTATACCTCCGGACTGTAAATCCTGTATTGGGCGCACTCCCTATACCGGTATGTCCAGGCTAATAGTTCTCATACCGGAAAGCCCACGTCACCCGATAAAAGGTACAAGGTGCCAGGGGACGTTCGCAGGAGATGCGGCTCCCCTCATGTCATGTCTCAGAATCGTACACTCAAATTGCTTAGTTCAATCTAACCCGGCCGAGTCATTAATTTTCATCTTTAATTGCTTAGTTTTACTAGTTTTCATATATCCCTAATCTAAATAATCACTCAAATTGATTACTAAATCGATTCATCGATTTTTTAATCCGACCAACTAATCTGATCCGATTTTAGTAACTATGACATGACATAAGAGTATATTTAAAAGGTTTTTATTTCTCTCTTTCTATAATTATTTAATGAACCACTTTTATATCTTAGATATGTAAATCCTTTTAGCTTTTTTCATATGGTTCGGAATTTGGATACCCATTATATACAATATTTTAAAATTATTTTTTTCCGAAAAAAAAAATTCCAAACAGATACTCGTAATTTTTAAAATGTGTCTAATATGATTTTTAATTAATAGAGAAATGTTTACAAAGCGCATACTATGTTATCTGCTCCCACGTGTTGACTATTGATCTCCTGTTTCATCGCTGAGAATCCATGTGAAGTGTGTGCACACATGTGCGAATATTGATTTTTTTTTTACCTATTGAAATAGTGATGGTTGAAAATGATTAATGCTCAGAAGTGTTAAAATTAAGGTTGGATTTTTTTTATTAAGTAAAGTTTAGATAAGTAGAAATACGAGACTCATTACAATTAAGACAAGTCTTAATATCAATAGAATTTAAATTTATAACTTGATGACCACTAATAAAATTAATGAATTTAAATTTTATTTCTAACATTTTGTGCACGTATTGACCATGTCAATATTATTAGATGGTAACTATAAAAATTGTCTTTGCTTTTGGAAATCAAGTTTAGATGATTTAGATGATGTTTTAAATTTAAATCTAGTTATTTATTGTTGTGGATAAAAAATAATTGTTTTCCGTGCAAATCAAAATAGTCTTACTTAAATAATACAGTAATATGTGTAGCTTTTTATTTTTTTTATTTTACCTACTTTTATTTAATAAATTAGCTGAAAATGTTGAAATTTTCTCCATTGTTAAAATTTAACTGATATATACTCAAACGTTAGCGTGACATTTTATAATTTTTATTTTTAAATTCTTTCTACTACATTTTTATTTAATTTTTAATATAAATTAAATGTATTTTCGTTGATGTCTCGTGTTTTTTACATTTCAAAATTTAAATTTTACTCCTCGTCTTAAAACTATTATCGTTTTAACTTTTCTCACACAGATTAAAAAAACATTAATATTATGATCATTTGATAATATATTGACTAAAATATCCATATATAATTTAATTCGTGTATTTTTCAAAGTTCTTTTATTACAATATCAAGTTGGAGCATACATTATTTCTACAATATCAAGAGAGATATCATTACACGGAGGATAAAGTTGAAAACAATATTAAAACGATAATAGTTTTAAGGGAAAATAAACTAAAATGACAATAGTTGTTGCATGGGGGAGTATACATTATTTCTAAAATTTAAAATAAATAGAAATTAAAATTCCATCAATATACATTTAATAAGTTTGAAACAATTTATTTGAATTTAAAAAATCAATAGCTATTGATCTAGTGTCCACATCAGCCCCCATGAACAAGTGACATCGATCAGCTTAAAAGCGAATAAGTGGTCAAAAAGAATAAGGGTCAGACCGCTAAAATGACCGAAATACCCTGAGACCTAACCTCGGTCAAAAAAACTGACACCGAGTCAGAGTCAAAGGCAAGTGGCCAGCTTGCTTCTGACTTAAGCCTATAGTTCTGACAGGGGTAAGTCACAAGTTGTACCATGAAAATGTCTATAAATAAGATGCATTCATTAATGAGCAAGATTATTATGACTCTCATTAATTGAACTCTAATAAATCATTATTGCTTTGTTATGATCATTTACAGACTTAAGCATCAAAGTCCCTTTTACAGGTACAACTCTAACACGCCCAACATATTTCAGTTTGAATTGGATAAGTAAGGATTGAAGGGCATAGGATTCCCACTAAACACTACTAGAAAAATGACTGATAGCTACAACACATTAGCGACCGGAACACGCCGTCGCTATTTAGAGACGGCCTTAGCGACCACAAAATGAAAGCGACCTGGATCACGAAACATAGTGACCACTTCCGCGACCGAGAGTCACCCGTCGCTAATATTGGTATGGAACCGTCGCTACCTCCGTCACAATATCATACGTAGTCGCTGACCCGGTCGCTATAGTTAATTCCCCACTTTTTTTGGTTTCCCTCCAATATATTTATGGCGCCAACTCATAGCGACGGCAACTGTAGCGTCGCTATGTCCTGTAATGGGTCAGTGACGTCCTCCACGACGTCGCTATGGCTACAAGTTAGCGACGGGGACGTTGAGACGTCGCTCAAATTCCTCAATTCTAGTGACGGATCATATACCCGTCGCTATAGTCTGGAAATTACTGACGGATGTTTCCTACCGTCGCTAATTGTGTAGAGGTTAGTGACGGTGGGTTTCCACCGTCGCTACGGTTCAAGAGATTAGGGACGGATGTACATTACCGTCGCTATAAATTTCGTTTCCCTCCAGTTTTTTCGTTTAATAATTGATGTTAGTGACGGTGGGTTTCCACCGTCGCTACGGTTCAGGAGATTAGGGACGGATGTGTGTTGCCGTCGCTAAGTTTTTAATGTTAGTGACGTTGTTAGCGACGGTGTAGGTGCCGTCGCTATGGTTTTAATGTAACTCGACAGCAATCCCCTTCCCTGTCATTTGCCCTATCTCACAATCCTTCCCCCCTCTGTTCCCTCCGAGTCCGGCCGACTCCCTCCTTCCCTCCATACCTTCCCGTGACTGCATCCACCTGTCTCCTCCCTCCCTTCCTTCCTCTGAACCACATTCCCTCACCTCCGTTGTCCTTTAACCTCCTAGGCTTACCTCCGTTGTCCCTTCGCTTGAAGCTCCCTGTGATAGCTCCTCCTCTCTAATCAAGGTGCATTAGTAACTACGGCACTTCCCTCACTGAGCGTCTCTCTCACGAAGGTGCGATAATTCCCTCTGCTCACCCACTCACTCCTCTTCGGCCCTGCATTTTGAAGGTTCCTCCGACACCTCCTCCTCTCTGGTACTTTGCTTAGCAAATTATGTTTAGAAAATCTAAAATTTTGTTTAGGGTTTCATGGAATGCATTTCAGAATAATACATTGAAATTGAAATAGTATATTAACACTTGTTTTATTCGGTTCAAAAATGAAAAGGACAAATATGCATGCTCTTGGAACAATAATATATAAAGTGTCTTTCCTTGTATGTATATATAAATATGTTTGGTATCTGTGGGTGGTGTAGTTTCAGAAACTGTGAGTGACTAATTTCTGTAGAACTTAAACTACCAGGTACAGGTCCAAGAGAGGACTTGGTATTCTGACATTTCCTATAACTACTGACAAAGTCTCCGTAAACATGAAATACAGTAGTGAGAAATATTATATTTATATTAGGAAAAATACCCTCGGTGAAACTTTTTATTTAGAAATTTGTGTTTCATCGGTTTTCGGCTCTCTTTTCACTACCACAAGTTTTCTCCGGTTGTTTTCTTGTCTTTTTGTCACTCATATGGCCGGTTTATCTCATTTGATACCCAAACCCCACTAGCTATCTTCGCTGACTTCCTTCCACGGTACAAGAATTCTCAAACCTCAGGCTTCACAACCTCTGTTGCCACACAAATATTTCCTTTGCTGGATACTCCCCTTCTATCTCTCTTAATTGTTCATGGGTTCTTGATCCTAAGCCTACATTTGGTGGTGAGAGGCTCCACCTAAGTCTTTGGTTTAGAGTTAATTCATAGGATTTTACAATTTTAGATTCTAAGAATCTTACTCCTAAAACGAATCAACTCTTAATAGGATGTGAACATAGGTAGACTTAGTAGAATCTGTCCCTAAAAATTGTGTTTTGTTTTTTCTAACATGACCTAAACTAGGTAAGAACATTTTATGAGCTACCTTTAGAGATGTTTAGGCATATATGCTCTGACGCTGTCTTTTTCGGTTTGTCTCTAATGCATTCTTACGAAGATATTGGTCTCTAACAATTCCATTGTGACCATGAATTCTACTTCACGTTTTGACATTGGATTATCACGTGGGTGATCCCTACCGACTCATATCATGCTTTCCCACTTTATATTTGCCCAAATGGTATTGGTTCTTCAGCCAGGAACCATTTGAACCATGGTGCATCACGTTGTGACATTGGATTATCACGTGTGCCCGATCCCTATACCCACTCATTGCTGGTTCCCAAGGAACAACATATGATCTTTTAGTCTTGTCATATTTTGCAAGTTAAATATAACTCTATATAACTGGTTTCATTCAAATTAATCGGTAAAACAAAGTAAATATTATTAGGTGGAAGAACCATCCAACACATAGATCAGTTGCCATGAACTATATATTCTGCTACCTTTGTAAAACTGTGTTTCTGTGTTAGGAGGAATGGAGGATCTATCAAAACTCACTTTCTTTCAGAGAAACGAACTGTTGATTGTAAAAATTGTTTTGGGAGGTTACTGTTTCTATACCCAAAAAAAGATATTTAACTATTTAGTATTTGTGACGTGGTTGCTATAAATGGAATTGGCTGATTTCAGCATTTTCACAAATATCCTCGCACGCGCCAGCATAGGCTTCTTAGATGTGATTGTGTCATCCTCCACTACTTGGTTCATATTTTTAATGGTTTTTTTTAACCATAACTAAGATTAAGAAGAATGATATGATAGTAGTGTATGTTTTACTCTTATTATGAGATTGTTTGATCCTCGTGAAAATGGATCCAAAAAAAGTACAATCCATATATTCATCCCCTTAAAATAATGAAGGCTCCACCAAAATCAGATAAGCTTAAATGTAGCAGGTGTCAAAAAAAGACTTGTATTCACTTAAATGTTGGAATTAATGCACCCAAATGATACTCTGAAGCTAATCAATCTCAGTAATGAAACTAATTTATCACTGGTTTGGTCCAAAGCGGTGGACCTAATTGATGAAACAATAATACGTACAAATATTATACTATATAGTACTAGTATATTATATAAATACGTATGAAGGCCACAGCAATCTGTAAATGGCCTACAATACAATCATATAGTTAGGAGCTTTTGGATCGCCAGAGCCTGTATATCCTAAATTCACCATCACCTAAACCGCTACGAGTTAAGGTAAAATTGTTTTGAACATTGATCTTCTGGTTCACCTCCTGAATGGCTTCCCTCTGGCTTTTGGTTGTTAATTTGATAGGGTCCTCTAGCATTCACCCTGCAACCAAAACAATCACCAAATAAATAAAGAGTCCTGTTAAACCAGTAATATTACACCTTTATATAAAAGTCTGCATTTTTATTTCCTCAATAAGTACTCTCTAGTGCCATAAGGATCTGAGTATTGGTTAACATTTTCCATAACTATAAAAAGTTTAATTTTAATGTACTTTTGTGTAAGGATTTTTACACTGGATTAATTAGAAATCTGCTTAGAGATCATATCACTTTTAAAGTGATTATAGTGAAAATCATATTTTTTTTTTGCAAACTATGATTGGAAGAAGACACTGTTAGTATATTCTAATTAAATAAGGGAGGAAAAAACAGCAAATACAAAATAGCTTCCTCACCTTTCTTTCCTCTTCTCAAGGAACTTTAGAAGTGAAGCTCTTCTTGGGTATCTCATATCTGTTTTGACAAAGTCGGGGAGGAAACTGGCAAAGTCAAAGCTTGCTATCGCTAAGGACCAGTGTGCCAATCTGGGTAGGTGCTTGGGGGCCGCTGAGGAATCATACGCCTTGGTGTGCATAGCTCGGAAGGAGGTGGAGGAGAAGCTGAAAGGTGCCGAGAGTGACCTTGAGAATGTCTGCTAAGCTTCCCTGGTCTACAAGTACCCGTTCCACCACAAAGTCTTCAACTCTCATAGTGACTACCATTGGCTCGTCTCTATTAAGGCCACCTTCAGGGAAGTCCAACCTTTCAAAAGTAATGGTCACCGAGTCCAAGTCTGCTTGCGATAAGTTTACCTAACCCGATCGGTGTAACGGAAATAGGTTCTAAACTATTTTAAAAACCAGTTCTGAACTATTTTAGAAATAGGTTCGTGACTAAAAAAATAGTTTTGGATTATAAAACAAGTTCTCCAAAGGTAAACACTGGTTTTGGCTTTAAAAGTGATTCTGTATTGTCTTAAAACCTGTTCAGAACTGATTTTATAACCGGTTCTAAATGAATTTTAAAACTGGTTCTGAACAGGTTATCTGTAATCCAAAGCAGTTTGATTTGGTTCAGCTGAACCTCATTTCTGGTTCAGCTTGATTATCGACAGGTTGTGTGTAGAACTAGAACCATGAGCAGGCATATGTTATACATTGTGTTTAGCATAGTAGTCAATCCTGAATCGCGTCAAGTTAAACTATGTATCTAGCAGATCAATTATTTCAGGGATCTAGAGTTCCCATGCTATAGGTGAAAAATCTGTTAATGGATTTTGCTTAGTAATTAATGTAAAACAGATTGCTAATTGTGGTTGAATTTGTTATCACTACACTATAGCTTTAAGGTATAAGTTACTATAATAATAATAATATTAACAATATGATTTATGCATGGTACTCTTTTTCTGTTAGTCTTATCATGATTAGTATTCAATGTGTTGTGGATTGATTTATGTGTGGTCCTGCTTTGGAATCTGTTTATTAAGTTAGCTTTGATTTGTTTTGCATTAAGGTTGTTTAGTATTAATTATTGAATTGCAGACTTTCTTCTTTTGGGAGCACAACAGGAAAAATAATTGATTTTAAATACATATTAGTAACTGAGTTGTTAGCTATTTGATCATTCATTGTGCAACACCCTTGTATTACTGTTATTGTATACCACATGTTTTTCCTCCTTTGTGATGCAACGTGAGTAATCTATCTCATTCACTTTATATTGATTATGTTTCTGGGTTTGTTGAACCTGAGCTTTAGCAACTAAGAATATTACCTTTGTCCTGAATTACAATTCAGAGTCAATTTTCACCTATTTACTTCCACTATCTGCTACAGCAGTAAATTCCTCTCCATCATCCTCATCATCTTCAAATTCAAAAATTGGTTTGCTGATTTGGCTTGCTGTTATTAGACTGTCCTTGTTGCAGCTTAGTTGAATCTCCATTATTTATTGCATGCGATGTTTTCCTGCAGGGCTTTGATTATTTCTACCATTTTGGTGTAAATCTTTTCTTGCCTTTGATTGACGTGCATCAATTTCATCATAATTTTCATCTTATAAAGCATTGAATGTAGAACTTGAACCCAATCCTTATTTTTTATTCTCATTTGTATTATCTCTTTTTCCGTCTCGTTGATTTCTTCCTTTTGGGAGTTGATTATATCTTATTCTTTGCTTTTGAACAATCTGCCAAAGACCTTTACTATTTGTGCCCACCTTGTTTTTTTACCCATTTCCTATGTCTTCTTGGTTCAATTCTGGATTCCACTTGGCAAAAATTGAAATCGCCTCTTCAGTTTTACATCTTTCCTTGTAACGTCAAATCTGCCATAAGACAAAGCAAGTGTAAGCCTTCGTATTTGATTTTATAATACTTACCTGTTAGCTGAAAGATGGCAAGAAGGGTTTTTATGAGGTTTATCTCAACACAAATCCTAACATGCTTTTCCGTTGCCTGAAAGCATGTTGTTCTATCAACTTTAACAGTATATGATTTTGTATGCCTTTGCTATTGGGGCTGCCATTCAGTTCTTGTATGTCATTTCTGTTAAAATTAATATATACTTTAAAATTTGATAAATGTTTATAAAAAATGCGTTCACTTTCAGTTTAGAGAAAAATAATTCTTTGTCAAAAGATTAATATTCCTAGGTAAACTTTTCACAAGAATTGCTTAATTTTAAATGAAAATGTTCCATTCCACTTGTGCTTCACTGATCATATATTATTGAGTAATTAGTAATCAATTTTTCAATGGAACGCTTTATCCAATGCCACCTCAGCTGCAATTTGCTTTGCGTGTATCTCTTTTTTAAGTTTCCTTGCTACTTCTATGTGCTTATTTCTCTCCTTGAAGATTATGTCAGCCTCCAACATACTTGTCTTTAGAGGCATTTTCTGTGGACTTGTCTATTTCTGCAATTGATGTAACAAAATTGATATAGGCCAAGGCATGATCAAAAAATTCTATATAATCAACCCTTATAATGTTTAATAATCCAAATTGTGTATAATCAACCTATATATAAAGCTATGGTAAATCTTGTGTGTTGATCCTTAACTACTATTAAAAACTCGTTTAAACAAAGTTTTCCAAAATAATTTGTTGTGCGTTTTCATATTTTCATTGTAACATAAAATTTATAACCGTCAACCACTTGTTGGTTTGTCATATAGACGAGCACACCTTATGCGCAGTCTCTGTTCATCTCTCTTTAGCTTTGTCTTCATCGCTGACTTTCTTTCGCAGGTAATCCCCTAACGCTAACTACACCAATGCCTAACGCTAACTCTCTTTAGAACCCAAAAACATAACCCTCTCCCGGTTAGGCCTATTCTATTGAAAAAGTTCTTTCACAGGTATGGCAGAGTAGAAGGGGTAGGCCATGGCGTTTGCTTAATGCATTTTATTTTCGTTTGTATCCTTTTCTCCTGTAGTGGAGCTGGACCTCAGAGTAACATTGCTATCTAATAAGGGGGAACTCTATCTTAGAAAGAGCAAACTTCATTCATTGAACGCAAGTAAGCGATAGGCGATGTGGCATACCATTTGGCACTACCTCCAACGCTCTCCAGAGTTCACAACGTATTCCACGTATCCATGCTGAGGAAATACGTACCGTCGCCAGAGCATATCTGGTTGATAGAGGATGTGGTTGTAGATACGAATTTAACTTTTGAAGAACGCCCGGAGATATTGGTTCAAATCCAATTCGTGACATAAAATTATTGATATACATGGAAGAGTTATCCATGGATAAGGTTCACCGTTTTTTTGAACTGAATGAAAGTTGCAAGTTCAATTATTTAGAAAAATGGAAAACTCTATATTGCTAGATAGTTTGCTTTGTGTGTCTGTCTTTGTTTAGTTTCCTTGCTACTTGTAACTGTCTAACCGCTTGCTTGGTTTGTCATGCAGAGTAACACATATCACGCGTGGTCTCTGATCGTATCTCTTCATCTTCGTATTCATCGTTGACAAAAAACCCTAGGTAATCCCCTAACGCTGACTTTCCCGATATGTGTATGCAAGTCAATTAAGCATTTGTTAGTAGAGAGCAAAGCTGATTAGGAATTGGTTTTGATGTGTTTATAATGTGTTTTATACATGTGTAACGTTGTTTGTTAGTGGAGAGCAGAGCTCATTAGGCATTGGTTTTGTATGCTGATAACATGATTGTTTATGCATGTGTAATGTTGTGTGTTAGTGGAGAGCAGAGCTCATTAGGCATTGGTTTTGTGTGCTGATAACATGATTCTTTATGCATGTGTAATGTTGTTTGTTAGTGGAGAGCAGAGCTCATTAGGCATTGGTTTTACGTACTGATAACCTTGTATCTCGATCGTGTTCATAACTCTAGATATCATATACAATACGTATGGTATGTATATTTATCATTTGTGGAAAGTTTTCTGTATGTAACAGGTCGTTCATAAATTTGGCAAATGTCCAGTTTACAGGGGAGACTCTGCCAAAATTTTGACAGGCTCCCTTTATTAGGAAACTTAAAAAATGAAACTCATGATTTAAACATAATTTAGAGTTTAGTCGTGTGTGTACCCATTAGATTCCCGTTCAAGTTTCAAAACAACCGGCAAATGTACCGTGTTGTGTTGGATCTTGAATTGTCCCAGTTGGACAGTTTGGTATGAATTTGTAACCAGTAGGGCGTAACCCATCAATGTTGTATATAGTCTATCTTAAGACGTTGAATGTTCATAAGAAATTTCGGTTATGGTGTTTCGTATTGTCCCCAGGGTGCATGTCTACGTGTGGTGTTTCATACCGTACGTATCTCTGTGTACTCGGGGACTAATGCGAAATGCTGTCGAAAATTCAAATGAACATCAACGACACAAGATAGACCACATACAACATCGATGGGTTACAGATGGTTGCATATTCATCCCGAATGGGATAGGGCCACACCTATTTGCAACATCAAAGAGATAGAGAGTGATTCACAACCGTTAGTGAAATAAAATTACAATAATTTAAAGTAACAGAAATCGTGCTTGTTAGATATTGTAAATGGAGGTACCGGTAAATCGGCGATGGATGTACAACCGACTAGATGGCAATCGGCGAGTGACTGAGGACTTTATGATGGGGCTATTGGAGTTCATTCCGTTCGCTACGGCAAACACGCCTGGATTTGAAGTGACTCAGAAGATTCGTTGCCCGTGCTCAAGGTGCAAATGCATGAGTTTTGAATACGCGGATGATGTCATGTGCCACCTAACTGAGAAAGGGTTCATGGAAACATACCACTGCTGGTACAACCATGGTGAGCAGTTACCGCGTAGACCGTCAGACGTAACCGTGCAACAGTCTTACTACGAGGTTGGAGGAAACAGGGATACGTACAACAACATAGAACAAATGGTGATGGATCATGTTGGACCCTCCACCGGGTGTATGTTGGAACATAATGACCAAGCAGGTCATGGGGACTCTGACAATGTAGAGGAGGATCCTAATCCGAAGGTGAAGAGATTTTATGATTTGTTGGCGGCGGCTCAGACTCCATTGTGGGACGGGTGCAACAGTCACACTGAGTTATCCGCCTCCCTAGCTGCTTTAAGCATAAAGGCAGATTATAATCTTTCTGGAGGTTGTTTTGATAGGATGGTCAGTCTGATGGGTTCCACCATGCCTAGTAATCACAGAATGCCAGCAAACATGTACCGTGCTAAGAAACAAGTGGCAAACTTGGGACTGGGTTGTGTGAAGATAGAGTGTTGTGTTGGTGGATGTATGCTGTTCAGAAATGAGTTTGCAAACGAGGGTGTCACAAAATGTCTGCATTGTAATGAGGAACGCTACAAGACCGTTAAAAGGAGAGGGAAGGTAACCCGGACGGCCAGGAAGAAAATGTGGTACTTCCCTATAACACCGCGTCTTCAATGCCTGTATGCCTCATTGTCCACGGCAAAACACATGCGTTGGCATGCTCTGAACCGAACACAAGAGGGGTTTCTTTGCCATCCTTCCGACGGGAAAGCATGGAAGTGTTTGGATGAACTATATCCGGACTTTTCTGGCGAGCCACGAAATGTAAGACTTGGATTATGTACTGATGGGTTTAACCCTTTCGGTCAATACGGAAGGGCTTACTCTTGTTGGCCAGTCATCCTGACCCCATACAATCTGCCGCCTGATATGTGTATGAAGAGGGAGGTCATGTTTCTATCTATACTGGTTCCAGGACCCAAAAATCCAAAGGCGAACATAGACGTGTTTTTGCAACCGTTGGTTGAAGAGTTATCACAGTTATGGGATGTCGGGGTAATGACATACGATGTGTCTTTGAAGAACAACTTTATGATGCGTGCTGTTTTGATGTGGACTATTAACGACTTCCCGGCCTATGGTATGCTTTCTGGATGGTCCACGTCTGGGAAGCTTGCTTGCCCTGTATGCATGGAACATACCGGGGGGAATCACTCCCTGTTAGTGGTAAGACAAGTTTCTTTGACTGTCATAGAAAGTTTCTACCATTGGATCACCCGTTTAGGAGGAACAAAACCGCTTTTAAGAAGAACAAGGTTGTTAATGAACCTCCACCCCGTAGGTTATCTGGTGCACGGGTTTGGCAGAGGGTCGAAGAGTATCCTTACATCTGGGACAAGAGTGTTAAGGAGTTTGCGGGTTACGTTAAGGAACACCACTGGGTGAAGCAGAGTGTCTTGTGGGATTTGCCATATTGGAAAGACTTGTTGTTAAGACACAACATTGATGTCATGCACACTGAACGTAATGTTTTCATGAATATTTTTGACACTGTTATGGACATCAAAGGGAGAACAAAGGACAACGAGAAGAGTCGTCTAGACCTTCCGATTTGGTGTTCTAGGAAGGAGTTGGAGTTGAGGGATGCGGGACGTGGAAGAATGTTTAAACCCCATGCAAAATATGCTTTAACTAGACCACAACAGATTGCTGTGTGCATTTGGATGAATGGGTTGACCCTGCCTGACGGATTCGCTTCTAACTTGAGTAGATGTGTCGACGTGAAGGAGGGCAGGGTGTTTGGCATGAAAAGTCATGATTGCCATGTGTTTATGCAACAACTACTCCCGTACGCGTTTCATGCCTTACCGAAGCCTATTTGGAAACCCTTAGTGGAGTTGAGTCACTTCTTTAAGGAGTTGACGGCTACTTCGTTGACTGTGGAGAAACTTGTGAAGATGGAAGAAACTATCCCGGTATTGATTTGTAAGTTGGAGCAGATTTTCCCACCAAGTTTTTTTGACTCCATGGAGCATTTGCCTATCCATCTACCGTACGAGGCCTTGGTTGGTGGCCCAGTGCAGTATCGTTGGATGTATCCATTCGAAAGGTGAATGCTTGGTGAACTCTTTAATTTACTTGCAAATCGTGCTTATAATAGCATTTTCTAACTTAACACCATGTTGTTAATGATGTTGAAGATTCTTACGCTCTTTAAAAGATAAAGTGTCGAACAAAGCCTGCGTTGAAGCTTCAATTTGTGAGGCATACTTAGTCGAAGAAATGACAACCTTTGCTTCTTTCTATTTTCCAACGGAGATAGAAACTAGAATGAGTAGAATTCCCCGCAATCTTGGGGTAGCCAGCCGCACAGGGTTTGATGAACAAACGTCGATTTTCAACTATCCTGGTCACTCGGGGGGCAGGCTCACAAAATGTTACATTGATGAGAAAGATCGAAAGGCGGCTCACTTGTACATTCTTCTCAATTGCCCAGAAGTGGAACCCTTTATTGAGTAAGTCATAGAAGTTATATTATACATTCTTAACGTAGCTTTTATATTAAACTTATTTGTTTCTTTCAATAGCTTATACACAGATATGCTAAAACTTGAGCAAAATGATTTAACTGATGACCAAATTCATAGTGAGGTGTCATCCAAGTTCGTTGGTTGGTTCGCGCAACATGTAAGACCCGTATTCCAAGTGTTTTTAAGCCTATTTGCTTCTAACTCCCGTCAATATGGTAACAATGACCTACTTCTTATGTTGTACATAGATACAAGACCCTAACAACCATATTGAAGATTCTTTACTCCAAGCCCTTTCTTGGGGGCCGGTGAAGACTGTTAAAAAATGGCCTATTTACTACGTAAATGGCTACAAGTTTAATATTCTTCAATGGAGTGAAGGGATGCGCACCCATAACTACGGGGTTTGTGTTAAAGGCACCGCCGGTCAGTTGGAAGAAGACTTTTATGGAGTGCTGACGGAGATTGTTGAAGTTTCATTCTCTGGACGACTAAGAAGAGATATTGTTCTATTCAAATGTGATTGGTTCGACAACACAATCGGTGTTGGAACAAAGGTTGACAACAACTACGGCTTAGTTGAGGTCAAGAAGAATGGTAGATATAAAGGGTTTGATCCCTTCATTTTTGCCCAACAAGCTGAGCAGGTTTATTACACCGACTTCCCGGGAGGACATCGGGACTGGTATGCAGTAATCAAGGCCAAGGCCCGAAGTCAGATCACTGACAATGTCTCCGAGGAGGTTGATGACGCTTATCAGCTTGCACCACACGAGCTCAACGATGCCTCTTTGTTGTTCAACATTTATCCAGTCATAATGGATGAGACACTCGCCACTACGGGGGGTGAACACATTGACAAAGACCTTGTCTCTCGATCAAAACGGTCTAGGGCTGATTTGGATACTGATGAACTTGTTCAAACAGATTACCACAGTGACACTGAAACTGAGGGGGAATTTGAAACTGAAACAGACACAGAGTATGTAGTTGTTAAACATATATACATAGGTTTATATATATCCTGAGACTAACCTTTTTTGTTCATTATTTTATCCACAGATGACGGGACGTCGACTGCCCTTCAGTAGGGGTGGTGGGTCCAGGACCCCGGCTTCCCGTCTGGGGACTCCTACCCCAGGGCAGGAGACCACTCCATCACCACTACAGCAGACCACTCCATCACCACTACAGCAGACCACTCCATCACCACCACCACAGCAGACCACCCCATCACCCCCACAGCTGACCACCCCAGAGCAGACTCCTGGAGTTGGTGGCTTGGAGGACCATGGCCATCAGGCGACCCCACCTCCGGCATCCCCTCTGCCCATGTTGGTACCCGTGCCGGCCGGAGACGAGTAAGTGACTAAACCTCAAATACTTTTATGTTATTTGTATGACACTTTATATTAAACTTTAGTAGAAAGACTTGTTGGTTTATTGGATGTTACTTTAATTAGTACTTGTATAGATTGAATTATACTGGGCACTCTTCTGTTTGTAACAGGGTAACTATGTAAACTTGGAAATGTTACATTTACAGGGGAGACTCTGCCGAAATTTTGGGTGTCTCCCTAGATTGTGTGTTGTTTTACTCCTAACATAATTGTTGTCATTACAGCTTTGTTGATAGTAGTCGCACTACCAAAGCGATTACTAAGGTTTTGAAGGCCCAGTGGGATGGTCCATATATATCTTGGACAGATGCTGGGAAGGTTGTGCAAGATAGGTGGTTTGACACCTTCTCGGTAAGTTCCTAGCTCATTTATTGTGACTTGATTTGTAAAATAGACCTGTTATTAATTTTGATTTCTCAATTCATTTTACAGCGTGATTACCAGTGGGCGGAGGGTATGATTGATGAGATTAGGAAGGTCTTTGCCACAAAGACCTCCAAAATCATCAAGAGTACCCTTTGGAAGGTGAGGGACAAGGGTGAGCGCCCTCGTTGGATCCCGGAGGACCATTGGGACGGGATGGTCCAGAAGTGGGGCGGGGTCCCATTCCAGCAGGCGAGTGCTCGGAATAGGGCCAACAGAGCCGCCGATGCTGCAGCCTCGGTTTACACTGGGGGTAGCATTTCAACCCTCGAGCACAAGAAAAGATTTGTAAGTATATTTATGTTAAACATTTCTATTATCATTCGTCTTACATGTTTACAAATAATAATCTCAATGTTTTTTGTCCACCACAGGAGCAGAGGGAGCACCGGGAGCCTTCTTTGTTTGAGGTCATGCAAATGACCAAGAAGAACAAAGCCGGTGCATGGGTAAACCAGAAGACTACGGAGCTAGCGGTATTTACTTTTAACTGATGTCTGCATTATAATTTACAAATCAACTTACTAATCCTATCGTTGTTTTTGAATTTACAGGAGGCGTATCAGGCCAGGAGGGCCGAGAAGGAGGCGGACCTGGTGGCTTCCACTCCTGAAGGGGAGGTTCCTCCCACCCTATCTTGTTCTGACGACAACGCCATCTATATGGAGGCTGTTGGCGGTGTGAACAAGAAAGGGAGGGTGTTTGGATTGGGTGGCGTCGGCACGCAGCTGGCGAAAAAGGGGAAGACCCCTTCCTCTTCGTCTTCCTCTGGTCTTCCAACTGAGGTCGTTCAGGTAATTCAAAACCTGAACGATGAGCTACAGGAGGAGCGACGTCAGAGGCAGTTGCTGTTGGAGCGGCACGAGGCGGACCGACAGAAGGCCGAGGCGGACCGACAGCGGGCCGAGGAGCAGCACGCCGAGACTCGTCGGCAACTTGCTCAGCAGCAGGAGCTACTGATGCAGTTGATGGCGAGGCTACCTCCCCCCACTTCCCAGGCGCCCCCACCACCACCCCAGGATCCCCCACCACCTTGATTGTAGTTTTTTTATTTATACACATTGTATATTTGATTTTTAGTTATGTTATATTTTCATTCAGTATTTAGTTTGTCATTCTTTATTTATTATGTCAATATTTAATGGTAATTACATTCAAATCACAAAGCCTTTCTACCTATCATTAATAATTCAACCTATTTCATAAATTAATTTAATCTATTATTTTGTTTTTAATAATAATTCATTACTTCAAAAAAATTATTTTAATTTAATTATAAAATTTTATCAGCCAATACAAAATACAAAATATTAAGATATTTTTAAAGCTAAATTAACAAAACCAGTCAATATTGGATCAATTTTAAAAAAATTTAAAAATTCTCGTTAGCGACGGTACCCGTCCGTCGCTGACTTATTAACACTAGCGACGGACGTTGTGGTCGCTACCTGACAACCACTAGCGACGGGAAGCCTTGGTCGCTACATCGCAACCACTAGCGACGGACGTTGTGGTCGCGACCTGACAACCACTAGCGACGGGACGCCTTGGTCGCTACATCGCAACCACTAGCGACGGAAAGTTGTGGTCGCGACCTGACAACCACTAGCGACGGAATGTATTGGTCGCTGTATCACTACCTCTAGCGACGGCACGGGGTGGTCGCTGGTGTCTATTAGTAGCGACGGGGTCCCGAGGTCGCTGTATGGCAACACTTAGCGACGGCAGCAGTTATTGGGGCAGGGACGATTTTAGCGACGGCCTTACGCCGTCAATAAGTTAGCGACGGCATGTATGTGGTCGCTGATGTGTTTTCGACGAGGGTTTTAGCGACGCCCACTTTACCGTCTGTGACGCCATCGCTAATTGTTTTAGCGACGGGAATTCCATTGATTAGCGACCAATTCTGTCCGTCGCTAACAGTTGTTTTTTTAGTGGTGAAAGTTGTGTTTTATAATACCAGACTCCCACTGAGTCGGTGTAATATTTGAGTGATTGAGAGTTTTAACACCGGATGTGCATGAAGACTTTACCCCCTACACGCCGGTCAGAACATTAGCACACCTGATAGGACCTATAAATTAAGTCCCACGTCGCTGAAATAAAGGTTAAGTTATAGAGCCACCTAGAAGGAGTACCACTCTGGAGGGACATGTCTAAAGCTTGGCCCAAAGAGTGGAATCACGAGTTTTGGAGTACGCCTCGAGAATTGATGAAACACCCGAAACTAATCAGAACCAAGAAAGAGTGACAGCAGTTGCACGCCTTGATCTCAAGGACGAGATAATCAGGCAACTCCAAATGGAACTACAAGAGCTTAGAAAGGCTAAGTTAGGGAGACAACAACTACTAACCCAGGGCAAGAAGGAGCGCCATCACCTACTCCGAAATATTCACGCATCCAAACGTATGATGAGCATGAGTAGACGTTCAGGATGGAAACCCCCTGGAGGTCAAATGAATGGTCCGCAATAAGGAAGAGGTAATGGAGAATACCAGTTCAATATTTCGTTCACTAGGAGATTGATAAACGCTCCAATACCAAGTTACTTACAAACGCCACAACCGTTATAATTGGGAGGTACACCAGAGAAATAGACTCAGGACAACACCTGGACGCTTATGCAAATGACCCTATTCCTAGGAGCAAAAGAGGACATGATGTGTAAAAAAAAGATAAGTATAAATTTAATTTTTAAATTTAATGTGGATAGTAGAATTTTAATTTTAACATATAAATTATATATAGGTAAATTAGATTGAATTTAAAAGAATATTAATTTAGGAATAAATATTTGAATTATGAAATTAAACAATAATATAGAATGTATATTTAGAATTTTAAATTTACTCTCGTATGACTAAGTTATGTGTAAATGATTTTAAGCAACAAAATCATAGAATAAAGATATTGAATAGGATTATCTAGAAAAAGATGGATTCAACTGAAAATAGAGTAATGGATTGGGAATGAATCAACATGAAGAAGAGAAGGATTCGTATCTATTTTGGAAGATAACATTATAAATAATATATTAGAAAAAATAAAATATTAAATTAAAAATTTTATCATATTTGAAAAAATTATCAAATAAAATATTAAAACTAAACTACTAATTTAGTCTTTAAAAATATTTTAATATTTTGATTTTATAAATATGATATTTTAATATAATGTAAAAATATTTTGAATATACGAAATATAGTATAGAAAACTTATATTTAAAATAATAAAATATTTTATATATTCAAAATATTTTGAATATACAAAAATGTATTTTTAAAATATTAAAATATTTTATATATTAAATACATTTTGAATATGCATTATTACAATATATTATATTTTGTATATTCAAAACATTTTAACAATATATTAAAATTATCATGTTTTATATATTTAAAATATTAAAATAAAATTTCTCAATTAAATTAAAATACTCTTTTATAAAGCTTTTATTTTTTTCAATGTATTGTTTGCATTGTGAATTTTAATCGCTAACAATATTAGTGTCATTTTACGTGTCTGTGACATTGCCCCGATTTTGTCATCCTTTAGGACGACACCACCTCATTCTCAACTGGTAAAGATGTCAACCGCGGACAATGATGTATCGCATTTCATGCATGCGATCTGTGTATCATATGGCCTAATACAGCACATACAAAGAGCCCCAGATATGTAAATAATTTTGAAACAACCTTATTTTCATAAATATTTTTTAAAACTACATTCCTAATAAAAAAAAAAGCGAGAGGAGAAAGTTGAGGACGGAAGCCCCAAAGCCACGCCTATAGCAAGCATGAGAACTTTAATTATTCTATGAAGGCAAAAAAAAATGTTTCTTGTATTAGCTTTTGGGATTTAACATATTTTTATATGTGCCTCATCCTTTTTTTTCATTTTATTATTATTTTGCTATTTTATGTTATCTAAATTGTTGATTTTCATCTCTAAAATATAATTCTACTTAAAAAAATGATGACTCAACAAATGAAATGTCAACTTCATTTTACTAATTGAACATGACACATGAAATGTTTTGGGGTTAAATATTTTTTATTTTTATGTTTTGATCCCTTCTTTTTTATTATCTTGGTCTTAATTAGTTTGTTTTTGTTCAATTTTGGTTCATATACTATCTAAATTGTTGTTTCAATTTCTCAAAACATAACTCCAACTAAAAAAATCTTGACTTACCAAATGGAATACCAACATCTTACCATTGCTAACTGTACGTTAATTATAGGAAATTAAAATAACAATTTTATAAACATAAGAAAATAACCAAAACATAAAATAAAGTTTGAGTTTTTAGTGGGAATACCTAAACCAAACAATAAAGTGTGAGTTGAGTTTGAATAATATGCTTGCGATGTAGATATCCTCGCAAGACTCTTCTCAATGGCACACAAAACCTCTCCTCTTTATAGTGTTTTTGCATGTGTGGAAGCAAAAACAATGATGTCCATTCTACTACGTTTTGTTAATAATTTCACAGATAAATTATTTCATTTCATATGTCATGTTATTAATGTATTATAAGCTAGATGTTGACTTTCTATTCGAGAAGTTAACATTTTTAATTAGAGTTACATTTGAGGGACTTAAAATTGAAGGAAAAACCAACGAGGGGAGATAAATTATTTCATTTCATGTGTCATGCCATTAATGTATTGTAAGCTAGATGTTGACTTTCTATTCGGGGAGTTAACATTTTTAATTAGAGTTACAGTTTAGGGACTTAAAATTGAAGGAAAAACCAATGACCGAAACCAATAAAAAAACTAAAAGACCAAAATTAAAAAAATTATCAAAACATAGGGACAAAAAATATTTTTAATCTAAATGTATTCCATATGTCATGTACACTTAGTAAAGTAATGCTAATTTTTCGTTTGGTGAGTTAAATTTTTTTAAATGAAATTACATTTGGTGAGTTAACATAGGGATCAAAACGAAACAAAAATAAAACTAAGAGATAAAAACAAAAAATAAATCAAAACATAATGACTAAATACATATTTAACCTTGGTTTTTACTAAATTTTTACTTTTCTGGTGCATTTTAAAAAATTATTAGGCAATGCATCTAATGTTTTATTTTAAAATGTGACACTTAAACATTTTATAAATGAATATGCCATAACATAACACAAGAATAACTTTTTTTTTAAAAAATGGATATAAATTTGGTCTAGCAGCGAATGAAAAGGAAACAAAGAACAGGAGAGAGGCTATATGTTCAACCCACTTTAATGATCATTTCCCTATTAAAAAATCAACAAGTACAAGACATTACGAAAGAATTGCCTTGGAATAACAACCAAATATAATACATGGGCTATTGTTCACTAGAAAAAATATCTACAAAAGTATTTTTGCATAATATACCTTTTATTTTTCTTTATCAACATTAATTTTGGATTAATGACTTTTGTCTACATAAAAAAAGTTCTTGCACTCAAAATAATTCCTTTGTTTCTTCAGAAAATTTGTTTTCACTACTGATAGTCTTTAAGAATCAAAAAGAACTCATAACTCAATTGATCCTCCTCTAGGTCATAAGCTGAGGATTTGAAACTAAAATTCTCCAATGTCCAATATGAATGAAACCTATTTGAACTGTCCTCGTGCAACTAAAATTGATGCTTACGTTTCATGGAATGGACAATAAAATAAAACAGTTTGAAACTTTTTCCTTCAATTTTGATTGACTCAATGTACAATTTGAAAATTGGATACCGGGCCCTCAAAACCACATGGCCCATACCCCTACCTAATCCCAATCTCCTCAAACCATGAATGATGTTGAAAAACAAAGCCAACATTGGTTTAAACTTATAAACATAAGCTATTGATTCAAACTTTCTTAGAATTTTCCATGCATTTGATGCAGTTAAGAAGGGGCCATAAGAAAATTTAACACTTTCACCTGAAACTTCATAAAAGGGAGACAATCCTGAGCCTTGGTGAAATTAAAAGTGTACATCCATAGTTGATCTCTACCTTTGCCTATATAAATCATCTCATTCTCCAAGGTAAATAATAGTTTAAACTAAGATTGCCAATTTTTGTCAACACCAATAGGGATACAAGATAAATACTCCTAATCCCTCTCAAACACATATTGAGATGCACAATCTTGGAGTTCCTTAGTCTCCCAGAAACCTTCATCATCATCAAGCCATCTCTCCCAATTGATATCGCCAGTCCCTTCAAACACCTTGTTGCTAGCACGTTTGGTTCTAGCAGCTAAGGGGCCAAGGCCAATTATGGATAAAACCAATTTAATAGAATTTTTGGCAGTAGTGGATGTAGATGAACTCTCACCAAAAGACTTTGATACCAACATATTGAGAGAAGTAGAAGTAGAAGGAATTCTCACTGTTTTATAAAGACGAAAGATAGTATCTAAACGACATGATTGTGAAGAAGGATTGGAAGAATCTTTTGATGATGAAACACTTAAGCCTCATTTTTATGTTATCCTCCAAGATCTCGCTCTTAGGTTAAGGTATGTCTTTAAACTCAATTAAAAAGGGATGAGATAACAGAAGCCATGTTACATCGCCTATAATTCGGTTAAATCTTCCCTCGAAGGCTCATGATGATGAAGGCCCAAGAAACATTTCTAGAGAACAATAGTCATTGTCGCCATCTACGATTTCACGAATAATAATAATAATGAAAGAATACTAGGCATGGAAGAGTACCCCGGGAACTGTAGAAGCACAATCTCAGTTTAAACAAAAGGAACACCTAGATATCAAAACACTTTCCGATATCGAGTACAAAATAGACTATTTATAGGAAAAGAAACTAGGGGGAAAGTGTAAAAGACTAAGGGCTCTCATTAATTCTGTATGCGCGCATTCCAAAATGCTCCTCGACCAGGCGATAAACAATGGGACCATCAAAATTTAAAATTCGCCTATAAGAACACGAAACCTGGAAAAAATGATGCATTTTCGTATTTATGAACATTTAAAGGGGTCCGTATAACCAAGAGGCCAAGGAAGCTCAAAGGACCTGTGAAATATGTTCCAAGCACAACATCGTCAAACAGCCAATTTAAGTTAATGCTTAAGTAATGACTTAAAGTGAATACAGACATATTGCCAGGGCCTACATCATGTTTAGGCAATATACCACCATCACCAACTTAGATAAAGTTCATTCCCATGGACAAGATGGGCTTACTTTATCTCATGTGACATTGTCCATGAACCTTGCAAGATCAGCCACATCACCAACAAACCCTGTTAAAGCATCTGACATTTTATCATTACATTCACACAACAACCTCACTATAAATACCCCCTAGTAAATGACAAAAGGTACACATTAATCTCACATTTATTGCTAACTACACTAATCTCATCTTTTTAGCTTTGATATGTGTTTGTAGCTTAGGCACTAGAGGTGCCTCATGAGACACACCTCACTCTGTCCCATCTGACAAAGAGTATATCATCCAAGTTATTATTATGCATACTAGACGTGGTTGATTCCCTATATCAAACTGATTAAGATCCATTTTTTGGTTCCTTCCCAAATAAGACAATCATCAATAATAACACTGACAATGGGGATATCTAAAATTTATAAAGCTTCATAATTCAAGAAAATCTTTTTCACCAAAAGTCTATTCTAACTCCTACCATCCTTATTTATTAAATCCCCCACCATTAAAACCCTTTCCTTCACTCCCAACCCACTTTTAAGCTTATAATTAGATAAGCTTGGAACCTAGTTATCATCTCCAAATAACACAATCATCAACAATAACACTCGATAAGGGAATCTCTAAAATTTATGAAGCTTCATAATTCAAGAAAGTCATTTTCACCAAAAGTCTATTCCAACCCCTACCATCCTTATTTATTCAGTCCCCCACCATTAAAACCCTTTCCTCCACTCCCAACCTACTTATAAGCTTATAATCAGATAAGCTCAAAACTTGGCTATCATCCCAACTATGAATAGTTCTACCATTCACCACCCTTCATAAAAAAAAATTCCTTATGGAATTACTAGCATTCCAAATGCTCCTCCATATAAAATTAGCATTACGACCCAAATTAGATCTAAAAATTAGCCTTCAAGGAAAATACCTACCTTTGAGCACTCTAGTGATCAATAAATCATCATTATTTACCTTTCCTCACCATTGTTTAGCCAAAGAAACCTTATTAAGCAGAGAAAATCTTTTGAAACCCAAACCCCTAATATAGTTTGGTTTAGTCAAGCATTTCCAATTCACCCAATAAGTATTTCTTTTTTCTCACATCACCAATTCAAAAAACCTAGCAATCATAGATTAAATTTGCTCACTGACACCCATAGGCAGCCGAAAAAAGGCCTATAACATAAGAAGGAATAACTTAAAGCACATATTTATAAGAACTTCTCTCTCTACCTTAGACAAGAACTTTTCTTTCCACCTTTTAAGTTTCTTCCATACATGATCATAAACACTTGAAAAAACATATGCTTTTTAGATTTACCAATTAAAGTAGTTAGTTGGACTCCGTATAGTGTTCTTACCCAACTATATAGCAAGTTGAATTTGTTTGGTAGTAGGTGTTAGTTGCAAATTTTGGGTTATTTCTTTAACGAAATTTGCCTTTGATTTGGTACTAAATGCTTAACAAGTGTGAAAATAAGTTCTGTATAATTTAAGCAACATTTAACTTGACAACTAACTATGTGAAATTGGTGTTTTTTAAACCGGTTCCTAAACCCTAAAAATGAAATTTGAGTGTTTCCCTTGAAGGCATGGTGCCCTAGCACTAGGCGAATAAAATTAATCTAGCACACCACCGTTAGCCTACATGACAACATGTTCATGGCTCATTTAAAAGCCCTAAACATAAATTTTTGGCATATTTTGACATTTAGAAGTTGAGCTTAGAGCTTTTAGAGATATCTTTCCTACTTCAAGGACCTTGGAACTTGATTCTAAGGTTTATATTCTCTCATCCTCTTATTTCATTAATGTATTTTGGATTAGTCTGCATAAAAATATGTGGTTAAACCTCCTGTTAGTTAGGATTAGACATAACAAACTTCTTCCTATGACTTTGTATTGAATATTTTGTATATGTTTTATGTATTTATATCCATATTAGTATTTCATTTCTTATTCCTAATGAATATATCGAACAAAAGAATGTTATATATGTGTGTTTGGTTTCTCCGAACAAGTTTAAAGGTAAAATACACCACTAAAAAAACACCTGTTAGCGACGGAAATAATTGGTCGCTAATTCATCCAAGTCCGTCGCTACAACCCTTAGCGACGGTATCGCAGATGGGACATCTGCCGTCGCTAAAACCTTCGTCGAAAACACATCAGCGACCACAGACACGCCGTCGCTACAATATTGACGGCATACCGCCGTCGCTAAAATGGTCTCAGCTTCACTGACGCCAGCCGTCGCTAACTCTTGCCATATAGCGACCTCAGGACTCCGTCGCTACTAACAGCCACACTGCGACCACCATATACCGTCGCTACGTTTAAACATATAGCGACAGAGGCGTCCGTCGCCAAGTGTGGCCTTGCAGCGACCATGCTCCGCCGTCGCTACTGTTACTCTTATAGCGACCGTACACGTCCGTCGCTGTGGGATGCCATACAACGACTACTATAATCTGTCGCTGTGTCTGGCCAACCAGCGACCACTCTCCGCCGTCGCTATTTTTGCATTATAGCGACCATCTTATGCCGTCGCTAATTGGAATTTTTTATTTTTTAAAATATTGGTTAAATATTTATAGGTTTTGTTAATTTTACTTTAAAAATGTAGATTAATATGCCTCGGCCATCTTATGCCTCGGCCCGCTGTCGGTTCGTCTCGGCCCGCTCCTCCAACAGCTGCCTCTGACGTCGCTCCTCCTGTAGCTCATCCTTCAGGTTTTGAATTACCTGAACAACCTTAGTCGGAAGACCAGACGAAGAGGAAGAGGAAGGGGTCTTCCCCTTTTTCGCCAGCTGCGTACCGATGCCACCCAATCCAAATACCCTCCCTTTCTTGTTCACACTGCCAACAACCTCCATATAGATGGCGTTGTCGTCAAAACAAGATAGGGTGGGAGGAACCTCCCTTCAGGAGTGGAAGCCACCAGGTCCGCCTCCTTCTCGGCCCTCCCGGCCTGATACGCCTCCTGTAAATTCAAAAACAATGATAGGATTAGTAAGCTGATTTGTAAATTATAAGCATGTGTCAGTTGAAAGTAAATACCGCTAGATCCATAGTCTTCTGGTTTACCCATGCACCGGCTTTGTTCTTCTTGGTCATTTGCATGACCTCAAACAAAGAAGGCTCCCGGTGCTCCCTCAGCTCCTGTGGTGGACAAAAAACATTGAGATTATTATTTGTAAACATGTTAGACGAATCATATTAAAAACATAAATATACTTACAAATCTTTTCTTGTGCTCAAGGGTTGAAATGCTACCCCCAGTGTAAACTGAGGCTGCAGCATCGACGGCTATGTTTGCCCTGTTCCGAGCACTCGCCTGCTGGAACGGGACACCGCCCCACTTCTGGACCATCCCGTCCCAATGGTCCTCCGGGATCCAACGAGGGCGCTCACCCTTGTCCCTCACCTTCCAAAGGGTACTCTTGATGATTTTGGAGGTCTTTATGGCAAAGACCTTCCTAATATCATCAATCATACCCTCTGCCCACTGGTAATCACGCTGTAAAATGAAATGAGAAATCAAAATTAATAAGAGGTCTATTTTACAAATCAAATCACAACAAATGAGCTAGGAACTTACCGAGAAGGTGTCAAACCACCTATCTTGGACAACCTTCCCAGCATCTGTCCAAGATATATATGGACCATCCCACTGGGCCTTTAAAACCTTAGTAATCGCTTTGGTAGTGCGACTACTATCAACAAAGCTGTAATGACAATAATTATATCAGGAGTATAACAATAGACAATCTAGGGAGACTCCCAAAATTCTGGCAGAGTCTCCCCTGTAAATGTAACATTTCCAAATTTAAATAGTTACCCTGTTACAAACAGAAGAGTGCCCAGTATAATTTAATCTATACAAGTACTAATTAAAGTACTATATAATAAACCAACAAGTCTTTCCACTAAAGTTTAATATAAAGTACCATAAAAATAACATAAAAGTATTTGAGTTTTAGTCATTTACTCGTCTCCGGCCGGCACGGGTACCAACATGGGCAGAGGGGATGGCGGAGGTGGGGTAGCCTGATGGCCAGGGTCCTCCAAGCCACCAACTCCAGGAGTCTGCTCTGGGGTGGTCAGCTGTGGGGGTGATGGGGTGGTCTGCTGTGGTGGTGGTGATGGAGTGGTCTGCTGTAGTGATGGAGTGGTCCGCTGTGGTGGTGATGGAGTGGTCTGCTGCAGTGGTCCACTATGGTGGTGATGGAGTGGTCTCCTGCCCTGGGGTGGGAGTCCCCAGACGGGATGCCGGGGTCCTGGACCCACCACCCCTACTGAAGGGCAGTCAACGTCCCGTCATCTATGGATAAAATCATGAAAAGAAAGTTAGTCTCAGGATATATATAAACCTATGTATATATGTTTAACAACTACATACTTTGTGTCTGTTTCAGTTTCAAATTCCCCCTCAGTTTCAGTGTCACTGTGGTTATCTGTTTGAACAACTTCATCAGTATCCAAATCAGCCCTAGACCATTTTGATCGAGAGACAAGGTCTTTGTCAATGTGTTCACCCCTCGTAGTGGCGAGTGTCTCATCCATTATGACTGGATCAATGTTGAACAATAAATTGGCATCGTTGAGCTCGTGTGGTGCAAGTTGATAAGCGTCATCGACCTCCTCGAAGACATTGTCAGTGATCTGACTTCAGGCCTTGGCCTTTATTACTGCATACCAGTCCCGATGTCCTCCCAGGAAGTCGGTGTAATAAACCTGCTCAGCTTGTTGGGCAAAAATGAAGGGATCAAACCCTTTATATCTACCATTCTTCTTGACCTCAACTAAGCCGTAGTTGTTGTCAACCTTTGTTCCAACACCGATTGTGTTGTCAAACCAATCACATTTGAATAGAACAATATCTCTTCTTAGTCGTCCAGAGAACGAAACTTCAACAATCTCCGTCAGCACTCCATAAAAGTCTTCTTCCAACTGTCCGGCGGTGCCTTTAACACAAACCCCGTAGTTATGGGTACGCATCCCTTCACTCCATTGAAGAATATTAAACTTGTAGCCATTTACGTAGTAAATAGGCCATTTTTTAACAGTTTTCACCAGCCCCCAAGAAAGGGCTTGGAGTAAAGAATCTTCAATATGGTTGTTACGGTCTTGTATCTATGTACAACATAACAAATAGGTCATCTTAGATACCGGGAGTTAGAAGAAAAGATAAAAAACACTTGGTATACGGGTCTTACATGTTGCGCGAACCAACCAATGAACTTGGATGACACCTCACTATGAATTTGGTCATCAGTTAAATCATTTTGCTCAAGTTTTAGCATATCTGTATATAAGCTATTCAAAGGAAACAAATTTAGATACTATAAAAGCTACGTTTAGAATGTAACATATAACTTCTATGACTTACTCAAGAAAGGGTTCCACTTCTAGGCAATTTAGAAGAATGTACAAGTGAGCCGCCTTTCGATCTTTCTCATGAATGTAACATTTTGTGAGCTTGCCCCCCGGATGACCAGGATAGTTGAAAATCGATGTTTGTTCATCAAACCCTGTGCGGCTGGCTACCCCAAGATTGCGGGGAATTCTACTCATTCTAGTTTCTATCTCCGTCGGAAAATAGAAAGAAGCAAAGGTTGTCATTTCTTCGACTAAGTATGCCTCACAAATTGATGCTTCAACGCAGGCTTTGTTCGACACTTTATCTTTTAAAGAGCGTAAGAATCTTCAACATCATTAACACATGTTAAGTTAGAAAATACTATTATAAGAAGTGTTTGCAAGGAAATTAAAGAGTTTTAGCGTTCACCTTTCAAATGGATACATCCAACGATACTGCACCGGGCCACCAACCAAGGCCTCGTACGGTAGATGGATAGGCAAATGCTCCATCGAGTCAAAAAAACTTGGTGGGAAAATCTGCTCCAACTTACAAATCAATACTAGGATAGTTTCTTCCATCTTCACAAGTTTCTCCACAGTCAACGAAGTAGCCGTCAACTCCTTAAAGAAGTGACTCAACTCCACCAACGGTTTCCAAATAGGCTTTGGTAAGGCATGAAACACGTACGGGAGTAGTTGTTGCATAAAGACATGGCAATCATGACTTTTCATGCCAAACACCCTTCCCTCCTTCACGTCGACACATCTACTCAAGTTAGAAGCGAATCCGTCAGGCAGAGTCAACCCATTCATCCAAATACACATAACAATCTGTTGTGGTCTAGTTAAAGCATATTTTGCATGGGGTTTAAACATTCTTCCACGTCCCGCATCCCTTAACTCCAACTCCTTCCTAGAACACTAAATCAGAAGGTCTAGACGACTCTTCTCGTTGTCCTTTGTTCTCCCTTTGATGTCCATAACAGTGTCAAAAATATTCATGAAAACATTATGTTCAGTGTGCATGACATCAATGTTGTGTCTTAACAACAAGTCTTTCCAATATGGCAAATCCCACAAGATGCTCTGCTTCACCCAGTGGTGTTCCTTACCATAACCCACAAACTCCTTAACACTCTTGTCCCAGATGTAAGGATACTCTTCGACCCTCTGCCAAACCCGTGCACCAGATAACCTACGGGGTGGAGGTTCATTAACAACCTTGTTCTTCTTAAAAGCGGTTTTGTTTCTCCTAAACGGGTGATCCAACGGTAGAAACTTTCTATGACAGTCAAAGAAACTTGTCTTGCCACTAACAGGGAGTGATTCCCCCCCGGTATGTTCCATGCATACAGGGCAAGCAAGCTTCCCAGACGTTGACCATCCAGAAAGCATACCATAGGCCGGGAAGTCGTTAATAGTCCACATCAAAACAGCACGCATCATAAAATTGTTCTTCAAAGACGCATCGTATGTCATTACCCCGACATCCCAAAATTATGATAACTCTTCAACCAACGGTTACAAAAACACGTCTATGTTCGGCTTTGGATTTTTGGGTCCTGGAACCAGTATAGATAGAAACATGACCTCCCTCTTCATACACATATCAGGAGGCAGATTGTATGGGGTCAGTATGACTGGCCAACAAGAGTAAGCTCTTCCGTATTGACCGAATGGGTTAAACCCATCAGTACATAAGCCAAGTCTGACATTACGCGGCTCGCCAGAAAAGTCTGGATATAGCTCATCCAAACACTTCCATGCTTTCCCGTCGGAAGGATGGCAAAGAAACCCCTCTTGTGTTCGGTTCAGAGCATGCCAACGCATGTGTTTTGCCGTGGACAATGAGGCATACAGGCGTTGAAGACGCGGTGTTATAGGGAAGTACCACATTTTCTTCCTGGCCGTCCGGGTTACCTTCCCTCTCCTTTTAACGGTTTTGTAGTGTTCCTCATTACAATGCAGACATTTTGTGACACTCTTATCTGCAAACTCATTTCTGAACAGCATACATCCGCCAACACAACACTCTATCTTCACACAACCCAACCCCAAGTTTGCCACTTGTTTCTTAGCATGGTACAGGTTTGCTGGCATTCTATGATTACTAGGCATGGTGGAACCCATCAGATTGACCATCCTATTAAAAAACCTCCAAAAAGATTATAATCTGCCTTTAGGCTTAAAACAGCTAGGGAGGCGGATAACTCAGTGTGGCTGTTGCACCCGTCCCACAATGGAGTCTGAGCCGCCGCTAACAAATCATAAAATCTCTTCACCTCCGGATTAGGATCCTCCTCTACATTGTCAGAGTCTCCATGACCTGCTTGCTCATTATGTTCCAGCATATGCCCGGTGGAGGGTCCAACATGATCCATCAGCATTTGTTCTATGTTGTTGTACGTATCCCTGTTTCCTCCAACCTTATAGTAAGACTGTTGCATGGTTACGTCTGATGGTCTAGGCGGTAACTGCTCACCATGGTTGTACCAGCAGTGGTATGTTTCCATGAACCCTTTCTCAGTTAGGTGGCACATGACATCATCCGCGTATTCAAAACTCATGCATTTGCACCTTGAGCACGGACAACGAATCTTCTGAGTCGCTTCAAATCCAGGCGTGTTTGCCATAGCGAATGGAATGAACTCCAATAGCCCCATCATAAACTCCTCAGTCACTCGCCGACTACGATCTCGTCGGTTGTACATCCATCGCCGATTTGTCGATACCTCTATTTACAATATCTAACAAGCACGGTTTCTGTTACTTTACATTTTTAAAATTTTATTTGACTATCGGTTGTGAATCACTCTATCTCTTTGATGTTGTAAATTGGTAGGGCCCTATCCCATTCGGTATGAATATGCAACCATCCGTAACCCATCGATGTTGTATGTGGTCTATCTTGTGTCGTTGATGTTCATTTGAAATTTCGGCAGCATTTCGTATTGGTCCCCGAGTACACAGAGATATGTATGGTATGAAACACCACACGCAGACATGCACCCTGGGGACAATACGAAACACCATAACCGAAATTTCATATGAACATTCAACGTCTTAAGATAGACTATATACAACATTGATGGGTTACGCCCTACTGGTTACAAATTCATACCAAACTGTCCAACTGGGATAATTCAAGATCCAACACAACACGGTACATCAGCTGGTTGTTTTGAAACTTGAACAGGAATCTAATGGGTACACACACGACTAAACTCTACATTATTAAATCATGAGTTTCATTTTTTAAGTTCCCTAAGAAAGGGAGCCTGTCAAAATTTTGGCTCTGTAAACTAGACATTTCCCAAATTTACGAATGACCTGTTACATACAGAAAACTTTCCAGTATAGATAAATATACATACCATACGCATTGTATATGATATTCAGAGTTATGAACACCAAATCATGTTATCAGTACATAAAACCAATGCCTAATGAGCTCTGCTCTCCACTAACAAACAACATTACACATGTATAAAGAATCATGTTATCAGCACACAAAACCAATGCCTAATGAGCTCTGCTTTCCACTAACACACAACATTACACATGCATAAAACATCATGTTATCAACACACAAAACCAATGCCTAATGAGCTCTGCTCTCCACTAACAAACAACATTACACATGCATAAAACACATTATAAACACATCAAAACCAGTTCCTAATAAGCTTTGCTCTCTACTAACAAACAACAATTGACATGCATACATATATCGAGAAAGTCAGCGTTAGGGGATTACCTAGGGAAAAAAGTCAGCGATGAATACGGAGCTGAAGAGAGACGATCAGAGACCACGCGTGATGTGTGTTACTCTGCATGACAAACCAAGAAGTCGTTAGACAGTTACAAGTAGCAAGGAAACTAAACAAAGAGAGACACGTAAAGTAAATTATAGATTACACAGCAACGACTTCTTAGTGATCTAGACACTTGGGATCCACATGAGAATGAGTCCATGAGAGACGCAACAGAGACTACATTTGCATTATTAAACATTCTAAAGGTTGTTTGTAAAGACTCTTCTTAGATGAGTTAATTTATAAAGACTCTTCTTAGATGAGTTAATTAGTTAAGAGGACCAAGTTGTTTCAGGTCAAATGCACCATTCAGTTTGTTAACGAGTTACTGAACTAGAGATGGGCTGCTGCCAGTGGTCTACATAAACCAGTAGGTAATCCACCTAAGATACAGAGTTATATACAAAGAGAGATGAGTCACAGATGCTGGCTTTATCCCCAAGGGAGATCTGAGTGAACTGTAAGAGTTCAAACCAAGCTCTTGGGGCCTGTTTAAGTTCATATATTACCTTATGCAACCTGCACATAAGCTGCATATATTACCTTATGACCATAGGATGAATGCTGGTTGTTTGTGATGTTGAGGGTGTTGGTTGGTTGTGTAGAGGGAGCTGCAGAATTAAGGGGAAAACCAGGTGGGAACTGAGACTCATTGGTGGAAGGTACAGAGGGAGATGATATGGAAGTAGGGGAACTGGTTTACAGGGAGAGAATAATACAGTTGGATGCAGTGGGTGTAACAGGAATGGGATACGGAAGTGGTGAATTTAGGATAGGGAAAGCGAGCCTCATTGACTAACACATCCTTTGAGATATATAACCTATGATAGGAAAATAACTTCTGCTAATGCCACATCATATATTGTGACAAAGGGTTATATAGCTCCAGAGTATCCCGAGGAAGGAATGGTCACAACCAAAATGGATGTTTATGCCTTCGGAGTGGTGCTGTTGGAACTGATCACATGTAAAGATTCTATGATCCTACAAGATGGAAGAGAAGTAATGCTTCAGGCTATGGAAGTAAATCTTGTTGGAAAAGAGATTGAAGCAGAGGAAGTGAGTTTGTTTGTTGATCCTAGCCTAACTGGAAACAATGAGAAAGTGTGTGCCCTGTTGATAGTTAAACTAAGTCTAGCTTGCAGATAGTTAAACTAACTCTCTGATCTGCTTGATGCTTTGTTTCAGTGTTATTAAATAGCGGTCGCGGGTTATCGCGGCGAGCTAAAAAAACTTTATAGAAGTTATAGGGGACGCTATAACGGGTTATGGCGGACACATAACGGACACTATAAATAAGACCATAATATCATAAATAACATGAAAAAACATATCAAAATATCATCCAAAACAACATCCAAATCAATGTTAAACAAACATAATGTCATAACTCATAAATAACTTAAAACATCAAGTCATGATAACATCTAAATGTTAAACAAACATAAAATAATCATGAGAAAAAACAATCTAGTTATCATCTTAATCATCCTCATCATCTTCATCCTCTTCTTCTTCATCAATATAGTCATTCTCCTTGTGGGGAATGTAACAGAACCATGACATAGGTGCTGTAACAGCACCATGACACCATTGACAGCAACAAAACATAGAACTAGCAACACAAATGTAACAAAGTATGACACCAACAATAAACAGCAGCATTGCATTTGTTGCATTGCAACCAGAAAAATAAATACACAGAATAGAGTATGATGAAAGATTAAATACACAGCAGATTTTTTTAAAAAAATTCATTTTTACAATACAAAACAGAAATTAAAAATAATAGGAGATAAAAAAGAAAATAGAGGAGGGGAAACTATTTTCAGAAAAATGGAAAAAATAGAGCTGAAAAAAAAAGATGAGAAAGAGGAGAAAGGAGAAAAATAACAGCGTTTTGATAACACTGCTTTGTTTTGAGTGCTTTTTGCTCATTAGGATTTCAAGTGTTAATAATTGATCTTAACTTATTGTTGTATTTGTATATATATGAAACTATGCAGTGCTTTGTTTGTTGGGTCAGTTTGTGGATAAGAATTGAACAAGTGCAGTTTTTTTTTAGGGACTAGTTTCATGCGTAGAATTGTTCCATTTGTTTTTAATTTGAATGTAGATCAACTTAATAGAAAATTCAGAGGTTAAAAATTGAGCAGTAACTAGGCTAATGGGATGCATTAAATTTTTCTAATAATTTTTTTCAAATATTTAAATCATCTTGATTGAAGAGGTAGGAAGAAAAGTCGGAAGACTTTGAAATAGATCTAATTGAAAATTTTGAACAATGTCATGGAATGTGAGAATTGAGATATTTGAGCTGGAAAATCTTTTGGTATCAAAAACTCAATCTTTGCAAAAGGACAACTGAATTTCTGATGGGCTTTATTATATCAGTTCATTGTTAGTTGAATTGACCCCAACATGGTCTGTGTGACACAGACGCAGTACTCTAAACTTATAAACACTAGCATGACAGGGAAAGGAACAAAAAGGCTTCCTACATTACAATTACTATCAGATAAATGATTTCAGAACTAATTAACTTATGCCTTAGACCATAGAACTAAGATTAATGAACCTCATATGATATCATATAAATATGCATGCATATATAGTTGGTCAGCTAGTAGTGGTTATCACTAGGCATGCGAAGGGAAAATTTTTGTCACAGTTATACCATAAATCTAAGCTTTATTTATTCATCCTTCTCTTCATTGGCTAGTGTGAAATCTCATCTATAACATTCCTAATTTTACGAATAGTTTCAAAAAATGTCTCATTGTTTCATATACAAATATTTGAAGATAAAACAGAAAGTCCAAACCAAGCAATTCCTAATGCATCATACTTCTGTGCACGCTCATAAATAGACAAGAAAAGGGTGCAAGATGACACTTGTGTCATTATTTGTAAAATTAAGTAACTTGGGTGAAAATGAACCTGGGTGTTTTCTTCCTGTGACCGACGGACCAGCTGAACACCTGCCTTCGAGGACCACCGGACGGAGACTGCTGAGCTTTAGGGAGACAGCGGGTGGAAGGGTGTGAGAGAGTCGGAGGGGATGCAGGGACGAAGGGAGGCAACCGGAGGGGAGGGAGGGACAGAGGGAGTGGAAGGGGAGGGAGGGACGGGGGGAGTCCGAGGGGAGGGAGGGAGTCGGAGGGGAGGGAGCCGAAGGAAGGGAGCCAGAGGGAGTCGGAGGGGAGGGAGGGGCGGAGGAAGGGAGCCGGAGGGGAGGGAGGGACGGAGGGAGTGGAAGGGGAGGTGGAGGAATTGAGAATTAGGGCAAATGATTTGGGGAAAGGGGCTGGTCGAGTATTAGTTAACATTAGCGACCGCCAACCCTCCGTCGGTAACAACGTCACTAAACTCTATAGACAGTAGCGACGATACCCAAAATCCGTCACTACTTAGCGACTCCAACATAACCGTCGCTAAAAACAACAAATAGCGACGACACTCCGCCGTCGCTATACTTTGCCTTACATTTAGGGCCGGTATAAGACCGTTGCTAAAATTAAACACTTCGAGGGAAAACAGAAAAAAGAGGGAATGAAATCTAGCGACCGCCGTAGCAACGGGGTCACTATTAGCGACGGCACAGATACCGTCGCAACAACTTGGCGCCAAAAAGAGGGAAACAAAAAATGGAGGGAACGAAATCTAGCGACCGCACTAGTGACGACGTGTCATTAGCGACGGCACTAGCGACGGTGTTAGTCATACTTTTTAGCGACGAGTGTATTTGGTCGCTAATTTAGTCACTAAGATATTTTCCCAGTCCCTATTTCCTAGTCGGTCGCTAATTCGGTCGCTACTTAGCGACGACTTCGGTGGTCGCTATTTTGAGGTGGCTAATTGTGGTTTTTTTAGTAGTGATACCTGTTATATTTTTCATCTAGGGATAAAGTGGATTACAATGGTTATTAAGATATTCTCTTAATGAAAATTCTAACATTGAATATTCAAGAGATTACTATTTAATGTTAAGGTTTAGTATCTATTTGCTAAGGGATTAAGTATAGTTACTTCAATGCTACAATAACTCAATTAAATGTGTAAAATACGTATAATAGATTGCAATGACATAGGTTGAATAAGGTGAGTCTAGTCCCAACATTTCTATTTATAGCTTAATTTGTTTTACTAATTTTTTTTATGAACTTGACATTTTCCAACAACCAAAGTTATGAAATAATCTTTGAACATATTGTGAATATATTCTTTATGATTTATGAGTGAATATTGTGATATTTTCAAATATCTCGAAAGCCCGTGTGGATACGATATCTTTACTTATTGAAACTACTTTAATTTGATGCAAAATGATTAAATAACAGACACATTTTTACTAAAAGAGAGCTCTGATTTTTGCAAGTTAATTAATTTGTTGAATAGAAGATGCTTCATAAACTTCCAACATATTCATGACTTCCAAAGCTTCTTGTGAACTCACCTTTGTAAAGACAATACTATCATCTGTAAAGAAGACAAATGAGAAATAAGAGGCAATAGTAATTTTTACACCATGGAGCAACGAAAGGTACTCCTAGAAATCATAGCAAAGAACACTTTAACACACAATATAAATAGTTAGAAAGACCATGGATCTTCTTATCTCAAACTCCTTTGAGGTTCAAATTTTGATTATGGTTCATCATTTAAAAGTATAAAAAATAAAACAGAACACATGCATCTCATTCGAGTCATAACCTATGGTATTAGAAATCTTATGTGTCAGAGTATATTTTAAAAAACCTCATTCCATCCTACAATTGGTCCTGGCCATATCCAATTTCATAGCCATGAACTCATTCTTACTTCTCTATTTTTCTTTCGTAAAATGAAAACACTCAAAGACAATGAAGATATTTTAAGTAATTTGTCTATTAATATATTTTATTTTAGGAGTAAACACCAAAAATGTATAATTTAGACTCACAGGACTACCACCCTCATTAAGCATCCTAAGAACCACATGAACAATATCATCCCACAATATACCAGAATTTTTGGAAAAACAAAGTGGACATGCCATCACTCCCTAGGGCTTTGGATGGATGCATTTGAAAAAGGGATTGCTCAACTTCCTCACGAGTAAACGACCTAGACATGATCTCAAAATAATCTAGAGACAATCTGTTATCCACTAAAAGCACACACTTCTTCCATTCCATGAGGATTTAATGTATGAAATAATGATGAATAAAATTAGGTCAACTCTTGAAATATCTCCTATTCCTCCTGCAGCAGCAACCTCTTCTTACTCCTAAGCATGTAAATCTAGTTTCTGGCAGTTCTCTGAGACGCTTTCTTTTGAAAGAAAGGTGTGTTACGATCTCCATGAGTAAACTATATATAATTCTAGTGACCGTTGCCTCCCACGAACCTCGTCTGGGTCCATCAACATTTATTATTTCACGAGCCACCTCATTCGTGAGCACTAATTTATGGAGCTCATCAAGCTTCTTCTTTAATTGTCTTATTCCTATTGCCACACTCCCAAATTTTTCACGTGCCCGTTTATCAAGCTCACCTACCACTGTGGACAATTTTCGATTAAGACAAAACTGGGTTATGATTTGATGAAAATATAGCGGCAAATTAGCAATGGTATTACCCATAGTTAATTAACGAAAGTCTTGTAGTACATCATTTTCTACCGCATGCAGGGTTGATGAAGGGAAAGGGTAGTGAAGAATGTCTTGTGAATTGGTTCTCCGCAATTTGGTATTTGTATTTAAGAAACAAATTTATTTTCAAAGGAAAATCTATTGGTCATGACACTTCTTTGGAGTTGGTGTGGTATAAGAGGTTTATGCTGTGTTTAGTTCATAAGTTTTCTTAGAAAAATAAAAAATTATTCTTATAAAAATTTTTAAAATAGAAAAACTGTTTATTTATAAATTATTTAAAATTTTTTATAGAAAAATAGAAAACTGATTTTCTATTTTTTAAGAAAATCAGAAAACTCTTTTAAAAGGTTTTCTAAGAAAAGTAAAAAATAGAAAAGGCGGTAACTGAATTACAAGATAAGGTAATTGAATTACAAGATAAGATAACTGAATTACAAGATAAAGACACCAAATGAGAATATGAAACAAACAGCTATTGATTCAAAAAGTTTTACTGCTACTATTTTGAAATATATTTAAACACAAACTCATTTGCTCTCATTTTAATATAACTTTAAATTTTTTTCATAATTTTTATGTGATGCATATAATATACAACATTGTCATAAATAATATATATATATATATATATATATATATAAAAGACATATCTCAATTAATTTGAATTAAAAAATATTTGAAAAAATTTAGAAAATTGAGTGTACTTGAACAACTTTTTTAGTTTTCTAATTTTCCAAATTGAAAAACGGTCACATTATCTAAACGAGTTTTCAAAATTTTTCTAACTATTCTAGAAAATGAAAAGTTTAGAAAACAAGCGAAAAACTTTTCCCAGAAAATTAGAATAATTTTCTGTAACTAAATGCAGCCTTTCTTAACTTTCGAATATGAATTAGGATACTTCTTTGTATCGGGTTTAGTTTATTTTTGCTTGCTTTTGCTAAAACAAATATAAAATCTTTTAAGATAAATTACAAAAATCATTTCCCTAGTTTATTAAAACTACAATCTGTTTCAAACTTATGTAGATGTAACATCCTCTCTTCTTTAAAACGTTGTGGGGGTTAAAACCACCATAAAAAATATTAACTTAAATATTTTTTGGTAATTAAAACTGCCAAAAACAAATTCTAAAACCACCCCTAAATGTCTAAATAGGGTGGATTTAAATCATTACAAGAATTTGTGGAGCGAAATTTTGGCAAATCTTGATGATGGTTTTCATAATTTATCAATATTTTAAAATTTGTTTTATAAAAATGGTGGTATTTGGGAAAGTATTTTTTCTTTTAGTAGGAATAAACATTAAAAAGAAAATTTATCTATGTTTGATACTCCTGTATATATGTGTTACAAAATATATTTTTAAGTAAGTAGGATTAGTAAAATATTAAAATATAAAATATTTACATTTTCAAATTATCCTAGGTAAAGAAAATTTACTTTAGAATAATGTATTTTAGGGTAAAACTAAAATTACCTTTGACTCATGTCTAAATTTACAACATTATCAATAGAAAAAAATACATTTTAAACAAAACACCAAAAAGGATTTTTTTTGTCTCACTTCAACAAAAATCTCTTGTCACTCGGGCGAGAATTGACCAGAACCCTCCTTTTAGAGTTTCGCTCAAGCAAAAACATCCTCGCTTGAGCGAAAATGTACCAGATTCCAACCCCTCAGAGATAAAAGTTTACAAAGATACAAGTTTTTATTAAATGAAGTGAAAATCAAATCAAATAAAAAATGATATATAAAGAAAAGTTTACTAACCCATTTTGTTTTACCTTCCTTCAATCTTGTGTTGATTCTCTTTGAATATGTGAGTTATCCAGAGACTTGTCTTCCACATCAGGACCTTAAAGCTTTAATTCTTCTTGTTTACATTGCTAAAGTTGGAGGCTTATTGATACACTTTCTTCTGAGATCGTTTCCTTCCTATTATGAGCAGGAGTAGTTCCTTTTTCTTGAGAAGTTTGGCTCTGAAGCTTTCTTTCCTTGAACTTACTTTGCATTAGACAGAGGAGAGGCACCATGAATATTTTCCTTTACACTAGTTAAAGTGTTCAACCCCAGAGGCCATGCTCTGATACCAATTGATGGTTTGGAGAACAGACTTAGAAGGGAGGTTGAATAAGGTTGTTCACTTTTTCTGACTAAAAGTGATTTTTACTTTTATGAACCATTTTACACAGCGGAATACGCAACAGAATTTTGCAACTGAGAGAACATTAGAAAGATTGCATCAGACTCTTGTAAAGCAAGGGATAGAGAGACCACACAAAATATTTATATGGTTCACTTCTAACACTGAAACTACAACCAGTACCTTCAGACTCTAAGGGTTTTTCACTATGTAAAATTGTCCTTTTTACATGAGCTGCACAAACCGTGCCCTTGAGTATTATTGAATCTAGTCATTCCTGGCTTAAGCACATCACATGCTTTTGAGTATTCTTGACACCAGCCACTCCTGACTCAAACAAAGTATTCTTTTTATAGCACTCACTCCAAAGTCTAATTAACAGACTTTGTACAAATAATGAAAGACTTATTTTGTATATGACTTAGTATAAATAAATGAATAGAGAGGTGTGATGTGAATTAAGTCCGAAAGCTTAGTTAAAAGACAATGTGCTCACAGAGGAGATGGATTCACAAGTTGATTACATGTCTCTGACTTCTGGTACTATGGCTATGAGATTTGGAATGAGATGCACATAGTGAGCTTTCTTTTTCTTCGATGGCATTTCTTTGATATCTTTTCTTCTATATGAACTTCTGCCATTTTTTTATTTTCCTGGGCTAATTGTTTGTCATATTTTTACTAGTGCCCATTTTCTCTTTTTTCTTTTCCTCTTTCTTTCTTTTTACCACTTGACTCTCATCTCTTCATTTTGTTCTTATCTACTCTTTCTTCTTACACTCAACATTCATCCTCTCGGCTCTATTTCTAAGGAGGAGAAAAGTTGTAATTTATAGATCTTCCTTTCAGATGTGCAACAAAGGAGGGAGAGACCCGTTGAATAACGGTTGAGAGATAATACAACTGTTGAAAGGTATTTTGCTTAACGGATAAATGCTTTTGGTTAGAGAGAGAGAGAGTCGTTCTGCATATAAAGCATAGGGCAGAGAGCTTTCGAGACTCGTGCGTACAGAGGTAGTGTAAGATAGTATAAGTTTTCACCAAGATAGAAAGTTCTCATTCGGATGGTGGATCTTGATCTGTCTTGCTTTAATACTCTCTTTGTCTCAAATAACATCTTTATGCTTTGATGGAGACTTCTTTTGGAGAGTCATCATACTAATGACCAGACTTGTTCAGGGAGGACTTCTGAAGTGATTCTCGGTGGTGATCCATAAGGTGTTGATGATGAGACTCATAGATTAAGAGCAAACCCAATCAAACTCTTACTTAAGATAGTTCATGAGGTCTAGAGTATCTTCCAGCTTGATGAAGTATGAAGATAAAGTCTGGTTGTTGAAAAGCTTTGCTTTAAGGAGAAAGATTCTTCCACATACTTGATCCATGCAATATGGCTTAACAGGTTTGGGTCTGGTACAAACCCTGATGAACTTTTGCTTTAGAGAGCGTTCCTAGTTCTCGTTTCTTTCTTTGAAGAGTCTTGTCGTGAAGTTGCCTTTAACCAAACTTTGGTTTGTCCTACCAGACTTTTGTTGCGCAGGGACTCCCCTTTTATTTTATAGCCCAAGCTCTGTATCCTGAAATACTTAAATAGACTTTCAGATGTTAACATAATATAACTTTACTTAAGTTAGAATACTGAATGTTGGTTATCAACAAATCTAAGATTTCTTCAAAGTCTTCTTGATTCTAACAGATACTTATCCACTATATGAAACATATACATATGCACAATCAAGAGTCGGCCAAGGCTATAAGAAACCCACATAATTTAGGGGTAAGCATATATATATATATATGTTAAATAAAAAATATTGATCTGGATTGAATAACAATATGAACCATCAACTATCCAATTTTAACATCCACCACATCATTCATTAATCATCATAAATCATCAACATATCATTACTTTTCCATTTAACATAGATCATTACATCATCATCACTTACACGAATACAATCAATATCAATATCTATAGTTGTCCTATAACTTTTCAATCATAATCTATATGTCAATGCATATGCATGTGGATCCGACTCTATTGATGGGATTAATACTACAGTATTATAATTTTTTCAACATGTATCATAAGTCTTTTCACTGGTATCGAACCGCTCACCCATAATGCAACACTAGTTACTCTCGATGACAACAACACCTCAACTCAGGTGTTGTGGGTCGGCCTTAAGCCCAATTGAGGTGGTTGTGGAATCCAAAGGAAACCGCCATAGGGTCTTTGCTTACCCAAAGGCTGCCCTCTCATCTGGGCTGACATCACAGGCCCCCTGCAATCCTGTGTGCGTCTAAATGCAAATGTCATGCTATTAATCATCAATGAACCACCTGATTATCATCATCAAAGGCCACCACTTGGTTACCATCACCAAGGGTCCACAACCAAGTCATTCAAATAAAGCATGGCATACAAAATCAATCATAATTGATTCACATCATCAATTTAGCTAGCTCAAGCTAATTCAATCGTCATGAACACAATATAATCATCAATAGTAACCTTATGCCTAATTCTCATCAATCAAAAATCAACAATCAATAATCAATTAACATTCTCATTCATTGCAACCTCATGCAAATAACATCATACTCATCGATTCAACATCAATACAAATATATATGAACGAGATTCCAACATATTCAAGAATCACCAATCAAATTAATAATAACAACAAAAGGGGTATATTGCCAATATTGCCAAATATCATTATCATCATAAAGTTTTACCAAGGCATCAATAAATCATTAAACATAAACATATACACATACCTTTATCTGTCATAACTCATACATTTAAAATATAATTCTCCCCTACCTTGAATCCAAGATTCCTAAAGCTCAAAGGTGTATTTTGACTCGATTCCGGTACAGACCTACAATCCAACAATTGTTGAAACCTTTTGATTAATTAATCAATCACTAATTCATGGGGTTTAACTATTTTATAACTTATCAAAAACCTAAAACATCATAAATATCATCAATTTAGCCAAACAGTCAAAGCTAAGAAGATTACTTCTCACTAAATATCTTCGACGAGTTCCGAAAGCTAGGTTCCAAGGCTAAGCTTCCCGCAATCCAAGATGGCTTTGAAGTACCCTATAGCCATGAAAATAACAAGATTAATTGAAGCTGGAATTTGTGTTACAAAGCTAAACGAAACAATGGGTCACAACGAAACTTATCGACAATGGAGGAATCAAGAAACCCTAAGGTCCTCAAGGCTGCCTATGACTTCCAACACCATTGGTAGCTCTAGAATTGAAAGAAATTTAGCATTAAACTCATGAATAGGACCAAAACAAAAATGGGTCTTCCATTGATCAAACCTTAGCAATTGAGAAAAATGGAGACCCTTAACCATGCAATGGCTACCCGTGAAGAGGGTGTGAGATTAAGGCTTGAAATTAACCTTCCCTTGGTGAGGGTTAAAAGGAATTAATGGAAGTGGAGATGGGGCTGCCGTGGAGGAGAAGTGAGGAAGAATAAGAACTTCATTTCTTTCTTGGCATGCACGGTAGAAAAAGTGAGAGAATATGAGGAAATGAGTGAATTAGGAATTAATGAAAGGAAGGACAATTCTATTTTTTTACGCGTTTGATTAATTTCTAAAACTAATTAGGTAACTTCAGGTTACCCGAAACTTACCTAAATAAATTTCAAAAATTAACACATCTGCTTCTAATTAATTTGACATTCTCAATTTAATTATTTGATCACTAAAATTAACCAATAATTAAGGTCAGGATGTTACGATATACAAACATAAAAATTAAGTTAATTAAAAATCATTTATTTTAAAAAAATGACCCCATAGCTAAACATTGAATCTCCTGTTAACTTACAATATACATTATTCTAACATCATGATGTGTAGAATGTCACAAAATCATGGAGGAAATTTAATATATATTTTTTAAGATTTATAAAGGCATTTAATAAGGTAGTTTTTTATAGTGCATGTACTTATGATATTCAAAATGATCCTTTGGAGATTAACAAAATCTTCAGCAGGTGCGCCTTTAACTAAGAAAATAATTAAAGAATTAAGAATGAAAGTTTATTGTTTATTTAAATTTATATTATTATTTTTTATAAAATAATTAACTATTTTTTTATTTTATTTTTATCTCTATCTTATTTATTGCTCTTAAAATTTTCTCTACTTTTAATACCAATAAAGATATTATTGGAATTAATACTCTCGTAAAATTTTAAATAATTAATTAATACTTTCTTAAAATTCTAAACAAATAATTAAGTATTGGAAAAGCATGAAAATAATAACATTTAATGTAATTTAAAATATGAAAAACCATTAGTGTCGCGACCAGGATCGCGACGGCACGGCCGACCTTCAAAAACGATTTTTTTAAAAATGAACAGGGAATCGCCACCAATATTTTTAGGATAAAATACCGGGAAAACCTTTAATTAAAGCATTGGTCAAAAAATGAGATTCCAGATCCGGGAGTCTAATTACAGGTGAGGAAGGTATTAGCACCTCACAGTTGTTCGTTATAAAAACAGTTACCTCAATTTAATAGCGCGTATTATAATTAACCCAATAATTATTTTAACTTTTCCATGAAAAAAAAATATACGAGACGACAAAATATATAAAAATAAACAGAAATAAACACGGAATATTTACATGAGATTAAGAGGACGTCTCGTCCAAATTAAACTCGCTCCACCTTTTTTAAAAAATGAGATTAACAGGACGTCTCGTCCAAATTAAACTCGCTCCTCCTTTTTTTTAAAATAAAAAGAATAAAAAATAAAATAAAAATAAAAATTGCAATAATAATGATAATAACAATAGTCACACCTTTTATGCTAATTTAAATAGAATGTGTGAAGCACTCATTTTATTAATATTTATCAATCAATAAAGATTAATTGATAATTGAAAAGGAAGACAAAATCACCAAATAACAATTGATTTAGCAGAAAATAAAATAAATACAAGTATTAAGAATAAGGTGAAGAGTGGGACCGGTGTGGTGAGAAAGGAGTTGGATGGTGTTGTGGGCTTGAGGTGCTGGACAAAGGGGAAAGGAGGTGTAAGGTGCTGGTTTTGGATGGGTGTTTGAAGGGAAGGACAGAGAGGTGTGTGTGTGGTTTGGCTTTTAAAGGAGGAAAGGAAAAGTAAAGTGAGCGTGGAGTGAAGGGGGGAAGTGAAAGGGGACCGTATGAGATATAGAGAGGGAGGTAACAGTGGAGGGGTAAGGAAAGGGACAGAGTGAGACCAAGGAGAGTGGGACGATATAGAGGGGTTTGTGAGGAAAGTGGAGTGAGGTGAGATGAGGGGGACGGTATTTGGAGGGTACTGTAAGGAAGGTTTAGGGCGGTGTGGAGAGGACAGTGCGGGCGGTGTGGAGAGGGTGCTGTGAGAAAGATTTGGGGCGGTGTGGAGAGGACAATGTGGGCGGTGTCGAGAGGGCAGTGTGGGCGGTGTTGAGAGGGCAGTGAGGCAGAGGGGGGTGTTGAAAAAGAGGAGGTTGGACAGTGAGAGGGCGGTGTGGAGAACGGACTGGGAAGGAGGTCTTAAGGACAGTGTGGGGGTGAGTGGGTGGTGTTGAAGAAGAGGCTGTGTGGCTAGGGGAGTACGGGCTAGGAAGGAGGTGTTAAGGACGGTTAAAAAGTGGATGAGGGAGAAAGTTTGCTTTTTTTTTGGTTCTCTTCAATGACTCTTCCAGGGATCCCATCTTCTTCCTTCGCTTGCTGTATTTATAGAGCATTTGAGGAGCACGTTGATTGCCTGAACAGACCTGTGACAAGCCTGGCTGCCAATTGGTGAGGATTTTTTAATATTTCCACATTGTCTTGTTGCCAGCCGCCTCACGAGATTGTCAAACAACTTGCATGGTGGTGTTGGAAACAGCCTGGATCTTTGACAATTAAGGAAAATGAAGGCTGGTGGCAATTCTTTATCATTTTCCACCTTGTCTTATTGCCAACTAGCCTCCGTAGTTCAAGGATCCACTTGGATAGTGGACATCCAACTCAGCAAGATGAAAATCCGAGAGAAAGTGATGAAAATCCGAGTGAGGAAGGCATAATTCCGAGTGAAAATGACTCGGATCAGCCTCTCAGTCGGTATTCATCCACATTGGGAGTTAATTTCGAGTGGAATGAAGCGTTTCCCATAGAAAGCCGAGTGAAAATACTCATTTCCGAGTGATTTTACTCGGTATGAGGTTGCTGTGAGACACTCAATCGGAACCGAGTGGAAAATGACTCGGAACCGACTGAAATGGTTGAATAATGACTCAAAATTTTGTTTTAAAAGGACTCGGTCATTGTTTAAAGGATGACTCGGAAATGACTGAAAATTGGTGGCAATGGGCTCGGTAATTGGCTTGAGGAGGGCTAACTAGCTGAATTGCCAGTCGGTTCCGAGTGAGCATTGGTTCGGACTTGAGTGAGAGTGGTCATTTGGGAATCGAAAATGATTGGAGATTGACCTAGAACCGACTAAAAAATGTCACTCAAAAACCGATCGAATATTGCCTCAGAACTGATAAAAAAATGACTCAGAATGATGACTCGGAACTTGGTAATAATTGACTCGGAATCCGGGTGAGAATGGTGAGCCAGCTTTGGGTGAAAATTGGTGGCTCGGGTTTGGTGAAAACGAGCTCAGTGATGTTTAAATATGGCTCGGAAATAAGTGGAATGGAGGGTGATGGCTCGGAGCCGACTGAAAATGGAAGGGAATGAATCGGTGCAGACTGGAAATACCTCACTCGGTTCTGAATGGAAAGCCTTTACTTGGTACTGATTGAAGAACATCACTCGGCAGACTCCTTCTTCCCTCGGTTCCGAGTGGATTTTGAGCCATTTAATAGATTCTTTCTCCCTGATACACTCGAAATTGGCTTCATATAGCAACACTCGGTGTCATCCTTTACATCTCAATCAGAATTGAGGAATTGAGAATCTGACCACTCGGATATGCTTACCCAGGAACCAACCTGTTCTCTTCAATTAGAAAATCTTTTCGCAGCCTTTTCAACACACTCGGAGTCGGTCTTCCCTCCACTCAGAATTTGGATCTCAGACATTTTCACTCAGAATTGCATATTCCTTACTCAAAAATTCAAATTTGGTGATCTGACTCGGAATTGGTCCTGTTTTGCACTCGGAATCGGATTTATTCCTCACTCAGGATTTAGAACTTAGGCAACCACTCAGAAACCGCCTTCTTATTACTTGAAACTTGGAAATTTTGACATATCCACTCGGAAACCGCCTTCTTATTACTCAGAATTTGGAAGCTTGACATTTTCACTCAGAATCCGCCTGTCTTTCAATCGGAACTTGGAAATTGGACGTTTGTCACTCGGAAATTGTCTTCTTTCCACTCAGAGGTCGGAATTTGGCTTCTGCACTCGGATCCAGCCTTCCTTGTATCCTTCCTTGACACTTGAGGTCTACTTGGAGGCTCCTTCACTCGGAAATGATCATTCCGAGTCCTTTCACTCGGAAATGATCATTTCTGAGTCAGTTTTTTTTATATATTTTTTTATTTTTTTTTTATTTTTTTTATATAACTTTTTTTTCTTTCTTTTTCTTTTCCTTTCTTTCTTTTTTTTATTTTTATTTTTTATTATTTCTTTTTCCTTCTCTCTTTCTTTCTTTTATTCTTTTGCCTTGTGAATTCCCCATTCTTGGTGAAAATTGACTGGAACGAAATAGGTGTTCACAGATGCCCCTCTTTACTTCTTTTTCATGAGGAAAAGCATGAAGTTTCTTCTTGCTTTTTTGAAATGGAAAGGGAGTAAAGACGTGAACATCATTGGAAAAGTAGAAAGTGTAGGTGTTATTTCTTGGTTAACAGGAATGATGAGGATGTTGTCTCTAGGTTAACAGCAAAGGTAAAAAGTGAGGGTGTTGCCTTTCGGTTAACAGCAAAGGTGAGGGTGAGGGTGTTACCTCTCGGAAAAGTAAAAGGTGAGGGTGTTGCCTCTCGGTTGACTGAAAAAGTAAAAGGGTGGAGGGTGTTGCCTCTCGGTTGACTGAAAAAGTAAAAGGATGAGGGTGTTGCCTCTCGATTGACTGGAAAAGTAAAAGGATGAGGGTGTTGCCTCTCGGTTGACTGAAAAAGTAAAAGGATGAGGGTGTTGCCTCTCGGTTGACTGAAAAAGTAAAAGGATGAGGGTGTTGCCTCTCGATTGACTGGAAAAGTAAAGGATGAGGGTGTTGCCTCTCGGTTGACTGAAAAAGTAAAAGGGTAAGGGTGTTGCCTCTCGATTGACTGGAAAAGTAAAAGGATGAGGGTGTTGCCTCTCAGTTGATTGAAAAAGTAAAAGGATGAGGGTGTTGCCTCTCGGTTGACTGAAAAAGTAAAAGGATGAGGGTGTTGCCTCTCGGTTGACTGAAAAAGTAAAAGGATGAGGGTGTTGCCTCTCGGTTGACTGAAAAAGTAAAAGGATGAGGGTGTTGCCTCTCGGTTGACAAGAAAAGTAAAAGGTGAGGGTGTTGCCTCTCAGTTGATAAGAAAAGTAAAAGGTGAGGGTGTTGCCTCTCGGTCGACTGAAAAAGTAAAAGGGTAAAGCTAACAGGATGTCTTGTCCGAATTAACCCTCTGTACCTAAAAGCTCGGGGTGATGCCCCGGTTTGTCATGACTAAGGCCCTGGATTGAAAGGGAATAAATCTGGGGGTAATGCCCCAGTTTGGGGTAGTCTGAAAGAATTCTTGGGGCATTGCCTTTTGCCTAAAGGGAAGCCTGGGGTGATGCCTCTGTTGGAATTGTTTAGGAAGTGTAGCTCCACTGGGGAAGGATAAGTCCTCCTGGTAACCTTCATGGTACCACTGGGGAAGTATTAGGTGAGTTGGGACAGAGTAATCTGGGGGTTGTCGGGGAACTGTCCTTCTAAGGAAAGAGAATGAAATCTGGGGAGATGCCCCAGTTTGATATGACTAGAAGTCGTTTGGGGAATTGCCCTTTGAATAAACAAAAGAAATCTAGGGAGATGCCCCAATTTGACATAACTGAAGGTTGTTGGGGGACTGCCCTTTGAAAGAAATCTGGGGAGATGCCCCAGTTTGAGCTTTTTAGTGAGAGGAGTATGATGGATGCTAGTTTGGTAATGGTGAGCTCACTGGGGAAAGATAAGTCCTCTTAAGCCTGATCAAAGAAACATCCTGATTGAGGGAACTGATCCCATTTTTATGGAACTCCTTGGGAGAGATCTTCAGTCTATAGGTCTCGCTGAGAGAAAACTTTGGCGAATACCTGCTTTTGGATGATGGATTTGGCGTCCCGCTGACAAAAGAATGAGTTAGTATAAAAAGACTTACAGGTAAATTTTCCTTGGCGACTGGCTTCTTTAAGATAACTCATGGATGAAACAGAAACATCCTCCGACTTTTGGCGAGAGTATTTAGCGGAAATGGTTATGCTTATACCAAGCGAAGTTTGGCGCTGGGAAACATTTCATCCCCCATAACTTTATGCTCTGTTGTTTCCAATTTCAAAAAATTTTAGGCAAAAACTTGTTTATTCATAAAAAATGAGCACATGTAGGATGAAGGGAGACTTTTATTTATAAACATCAGATATGTACAGTGATGAAAATAATATTAAACACAGTGATGTGACAAGGTATATAAAGAATTGAAAGCAAATAAAAAGGAAAAGGCTCATATATCCTCAAATGATCCTCCGTGAGCAATGAGAAACTTGATCCCATATCATGACTTTGTGTTCGTCCTTTGATTTTGCTTCTGAGGGCGTAATTTGAGAATGACCCTAATACCCGTTTTGAGCTCCTTTGACTTTGGCTTGAAGGGCTTATGTTATGGAGTCGAATTTGTAGAACCGCCTTTTTAGGTTTTCGGCTCATCTTGCTGCTCTAACTTTTGCCTAGGTCGCCTTTTCAGGTTTTCAACCTAGCGAGCTCTTTTCCTCTTTTTTTTTTATTTTTTTTATTTTTTTTATTATGCAAAGTATCTTTTCACTGTATCGGTATTGACAGGCATTGGCAGGTCGTCTCCATCCATATTGGTGAGTATGAGGGCTCCTCCAGAGAAAGCCTTCTTTATAACATATGGTCCCTCATAATTAGGTGTCCATTTCCCTCGGACATCCCTTTGAATTGGCAAAATCTTCTTGAGGACCAAATCACCCTCTTGGAATTGTCGGGGGCGTACTTTCTTTTTGTATGCCCGCTTCATGCGTCTTTGATACAATTGTCCCTGGCAAAGGGCAGTTAATCTCTTCCCATCAATTAGATTCAATTGGTCATATTTGGCCTGGACCCATTCAGCTTCTTGCAATTTAGCCTCCATGATCACCCTAAGGGATGGAATTTCCACTTCGAACAGTAGTACAGCTTCCATTCCGTAAACCAAAGAAAATGGGGTTGCCCCAGTTGAGGTTCGCACCGAGGTTCGGTATCCATGTAGTGCGAAAGGGAGCATTTCATGCCAGTCTTTGTAGGTTACTACCATCTTTTGCACTATCCTCTTTATATTTTTATTGGCTGCCTCAACCGCTCCATTCATTTTCGGACGGCATGGAGAGGAGTTGTGATGGGAGATTTAAAACTCTCACAAAGCTCCTTCATCATTTTGTTGTTTAAATTTGTACCATTGTCCGTGATGATTTGGTTTGGTAGGCCATACCGGCATATCAGTTCACGCTTGAAGAATTTGACCACAACATTTTTCGTCACATTGGCGTATGAAGCTGCTTCTACCCACTTGGTGAAATAATCGATAGCAACCAGACTGAAACGATGACCATTCGAGGCTTTTGGTTCAATGGGCCCAATTACATCCATACCCCACATTGAAAAAGGCCATGGTGCTGACAAGACATTTAGGGATGAGGGAGGAGCATGAATGTGATCAGCATAAATCTGACATTTATGACACCTCCATACATAAGCAAAACAATCGGCTTCCATAGTCATCCAATAATACCCAGCTCTCAGTATTTTTCTTGACATAGCATGCCCATTTGTATGAGTTCCGAAAGATCCTTCGTGGATATCTTTCATGATCTGGTTTGCTTCAACGGTATCAACACACCGGAGGAGAATGGAATCATAATTCCTCTTGTATAGCACGTTACCACTCAATAGGTATCCCATGGCTAGCCTTCTCAAAGTTCGTTTATCATTGTCCGTGATACCTTCAGGGTATTCTTGGCATTGGAGGTATCTTTTGATGTCATGATACCAGGGCTTGCCATCCGGTTCTTCTTCTATGGCCTGGCAATGGGCAGGTTCTTGCTGTTTCTTTACCTCAATGAGAGGCACTTCGTAATCATTGCTGACCTCGAACATAGCGGCTAGGGTGGCTAAAGCATCTGCCATTTGGTTGTCCTCCCGTGGAACATGATGGAAGGTAACTTCATCGAACCTTTTGATCATCTCTTTGATATGAGCATGATAGGGAACTAGTTTATTATCTCTAGTTTCCCACTCATCCTTTAGTTGATGGATAACTAAACCAGAATCTCCATAAACTTCCAGAACCTTTATTCCCACATTTAGAGCTGCTTGTATTCCTAGAGAGCATGCTTCATATTCCGTAATATTATTGGTGCAATCAAAACATAGCCGAGCGCAAATAGGGATGAATTCCTTATCAGGTGAGATTAAGATAACCCTAATTCCATGTCCTAGTGCATTGGATGCTCCATCGAATCTCATGATCCATCTGGTTTCCAGGCCATCTTCTTCTTTGGAAAGAGCCAAGATATCCTCATCTGGGAAATCATGCCGCATTGGTTGATAAGCTTCAATGGGTTGGTATGCCAAGTAATCTGCCAGCACACTCCCTTTAATTGCCTTTTAGGTGACATATGTTATGTCATATTCCGTTGTAACACTTGCCAACGGGCAATCCTTCCAGTCAAAGCGGGTTTTTCAAAGATATACTTGATGGGATCCATCTTAGACACCAGCCAAGTAGTATGATTAAGCATGTATTGCCGTAAGCGTCGGGCAGCCCAAGCCAATGCACAACACGTTCTTTCAAGAGATGAATACCTCATCTCACATTCGGTAAATCTCTTGCTTAAGTAGTAGATGGCGCATTCCTTTCTTCCAGTCTCATCATGTTGACCCAATACACATCCCATGGATTCATTCAACACAGTCAGGTATAGGATTAATAGTCTCCCATGAACGGGTGGCACCAAGACTGGTGGCTCCAATAAGTACTGTTTTATTTTTTCAAATGCAATTTGGCAATCCTCATTCCACCGTCCAGGCTGATTCTTGCGAAGCAACTTGAAAATCGGCTCACAAGTTGTCGTCATTTGGGAAATGAATCGGGCGATGTAATTCAATCTTCCCAAGAATCCTCGGACTTCTTTTTCAGTATGAGGAGGAGGCATTTCCAGAATTGCCTTGACTTTGTCAGGATCAACTTCTATCCCTTTCACATTCACAATGAACCCTAACAATTTGCCGGATCTTGCGCCAAAAGTGCACTTGGCGGGATTCAATCTAAGCTTGAATTTTCTCAACCTTTCGAAAAGTTTTCTCAAGTCAGCAATATGCTCCTCCTCAGACTTGGACTTGGCAATTATGTCATCCACATAGACTTCTATTTCCTTATGCATCATGTCGTGGAAGAGAGTTACCATTGCCCTTTGATAGGTGGCTCCTGCATTCTTTAATCCGAAGGACATTACTTTGTAACAAAAGGTGCCCCACAGAGTGATGAACGTGGTCTTTTCCATATCTTCTGGTGCCATCTTGATCTGGTTATATCCCGAAAATCCATCCATAAATGAGAAGATGGAATGCTGAGCTGTGTTATCAACCAATACATCAATCTGAGGTAAAGGAAAATCATCCTTAGGACTCGCCCGATTCAAGTCTCGGTAGTCCACACATATCCTTACTCTCCCATCTTTCTTTGGAACGGGAACTATATTGGCTACCCATTGCGGATACTTAGCTACGGCTAAGAAACCAGCGTCGAATTGTTTCTTGACTTCTTCTTTGATCTTAATAAGCATTTCTGGTTTCATTCATCGTAACTTTTTCTTGATCGGTGGACATTCCGACTTTAAAGGCAACTTGTGTTCCACAATGTTATTATCCAGACCTGGCATATCTTGATACGACCATGCAAAAATGTCTCAAAATTCCCGGAGTAGTCTAATCAATTCACTCTGCCGTTGTTTGCTCAAGAGGGTGCCTATCTTGACTTCTTTATTTTCTCCTTCATCTCCCAGGTTAATGGTCTCAATCTTTTCCTGATGAGGTTGAATTTCTTTATCTTCTTGTTCAATTAACTTTGTCAACTCGAGTGAAGGTTCAAAGTTTTCCTCACTATCCTCATAGGCATAATCATTTGGATTATCAGAGTCATGAAATAGAACCGAGTTTTCATTGCTCTTAGAGGAATCGCTTTCAGATCTGCATTTAGTGTTATATCATAATGAATGAAAACAAAGAAAGGCAAGCAAATGGAAGGTTTAAAAGAAAGAGATTGAATAAAGATGAGGTATGAAATCAGACTGCATTCATTTAATTTAATAAACAAGCAAGTTTTTGCCTTTATTACAAAACAGATCCTAAAGCCTTAGGCATAGCAATAGGATCGACAAGTTTTGAAAACAACAATTACTTTGGCTGAGGATTGATAGTTATGGGGAACTCCATGATTTCCCAGTTGTCCAGTTCTTGACCGGGTAAGCAAGCGTGCACTAATTCCACATCAGGGCTGTGTCCGTCTCCAACCATAGCCACCTGACCCGGATATATAATCCTGGCGCTTCTGAAGCTTTGATAGAGGTCACAGATAGGGATTCTAGCAGTATCGAACTTTTGACCGGTAAGGCGAGCGATCCTTCTCTCCCTTCTTTCTTCTCCCACCCTTTTTCTATCAGCTGCTGTAGGGTTGTATCCCAGACCATACCTATCCCTATTTTCTAGGAGACATATAGGTTGGGTTCTCCCTTCCAATTCTCGTCCTAACCCCTTTCCCAGCTTGTATCCTTCTCTCAACATTGTCTTTGCAACCATCAGAGGCACGTTTGGGATGGATTTCTTTGTAATACTCATTGCATTGGCCACCTCTAAAGCCTGAAATGAGGTTTCAAGGGCTTCCTCAGTCGCTTCAATGTATGGGGTGTTGGCAGGCTTACTAACCAACAAGTCTTCTTCTCCAGAGACAATCACCAACTTGTTGTCAATGATAAACTTCAACTTTTGATGTAGAGTAGAAGGAACTACCCAGCCAAATGGATCCACGGCCGTCCCAGCAAACAACTGTATGCGGGCGTAATATCCATGACTTGAAAAAGGATTTGAAAGGTGCATGGCCTAACTTGTATAGGCAATTCAATTTCTCCCATGACTTCTCGGCGAGTTCCGTCAAAAGCCCGGACTACCATGGAACTGGGTCTCATATGGGTCCCATCAAAAGGCAACTTTGCCAAAGTAGATTTTGGCATTACATTCAAGGACGATCCATTGTCAACCAGCACCTTCGCCATGATATGATCTTGACATTTTACGGAGATATGAAGGGCTTTGTTGTGCCCTCTTCCTTCCGCTGGTGTCTCATCATCAGTAAAATTTAGATAGTTGTTGGCCACAATGTGTCCCACTATGCCCTCGAATTTATCTACCGGTAAATCACGTTTTACATGTGCCTCACTCAAAACTTTTATCAGTGTGTTCTGGTGTGGTTCAGAACTCATTAGTAAGGACAACAGAGAAATTTTTGCCGGGGTGTGGTTTAGTTGGTCCAACACCTGGTAGTCACTATGACGAATGAATCTAAGAAACTCTTGGGCTTCCTCTTCAGTTACTACCTTCTTTGCTTCACTGGAGGATTCTCCTTTCCCAGGTCTAACATTCCCTGTGGCTTTGTCAAGTTTTGGTTCTGGGGAAGCATATACTCTTCCACTTCGGGTGACACCCCCGATTCCGGTAATATTTGTGACAGGGGATGATGAGGTAGGCTCAACGGCCTCAGAACTAGTAACAATCACATCAGTACCATACTTCCATGGTACAGCTCGCGAATCCTTGTAAGGGAATGGGGTTGGAGTGTTTACCGTGATGACAGTTTTAACAGGGGTTAAAGCCACAGGTGCATTTTTATTGTAAAATATGACTAGAGGTTTTGGGGCTCGAACTCGGCCTTGCTCTTGTATCATATTTATTCTGTCTTCACAATGCCGGCAAACTTCTATGACGTGATTGTCCATAAATCCCTGAAGGGTTTTCTGGAAGTCTCTTCGCTTTACGGACAGGAGGTCATTGCACTCTTTATCCCATGATCCTTCTATCAATCCCATCTTAAGCATATGGGAATGAAATATTTCCAACGGCATTTAGATGTCCTAAACCTTGGAAATACATTCCTCATCTCTTTCCACAGCGTTAACGCCTGGTCTCCCATGGTTAGGCAAAGGATTGGTGGTTACATTCGGGCTTCCTTCCTTGAAACTTATCCAATCAACTCTGATTAAATCTCTTACCTTAAACTTTAATGCCAGGCAATTTTTGGTGGAATGTCCCGGTGCACCGGCATGGTAATCACATCGCGCATTTGGGTCATACCCTCTGGGATAAGGTGGTTGAAGCGGTTTTAAAGGACAAGGTGCCACTAAGGTGTTTTCAATAAGATGGGGGAGAAGCTCTGTATAGGTCATAGGAATTGGATCAAATTGCACTTGAGTGCGGTCATTATTCTGTCTCCTCATGTTTGGATTTGGTGGGTTTATTTGTGGTGGTTGATATGGTGTTTGCGGGTGGTCGCATGACAGGTGGTCAAAAATGCAGTGGGTTTGGATTTGGAATTGCAGCTACATATGGGTGTGGTGTGTTATGGTAAGTTGACGGAAAGGTGACGGGAGTAGGTGGTCTGAGCTGGTTCCTTCTTTGGTTGTGAGAGACCAGGTTAGTCTCTCCCTCTCTTCTTTTTCCTTCTCCAAAAGAAGGTTTTCTTGCTGTCCCAGCCCCAGATGGGCTACGAGTAATCTTCCCCGTTCTCAAGCCATTCTCTATTCTTTCTCCGATAGTGACGATGTCGGAGAAGTGGGAGGAAATGCTTCCAATCATCTTGTCATAGAAAGGTGACTGGAGTGTATCAATAAATGTGGAAATCACCTCCTTTTCTGATAGAGGTGGATCGACTTGTGCTGCTACTTCTCACCACCGTTGGGCATATTCTTTAAACGTCTCATTATCTTTCTTGGCCATGTTTTGCAACTGTACTCTATCTGGCGCCATATCCAGATTATACTTGTACTGTTGCATGAAAGCATCTGCCAGATCTTCCCAACAGCGTATACGAGATCGTTCAAGATGGTTGTACCAGGTAAGAGGTGCTCCCGCCAAACTATCCTGGAAACAATGAATAAGCAAAGGGTCATTAGAAGCATGAGAGGCCATCTTCCGACAGTACATGGTGAGATGGTTCTTTGGACAGGTTAGCCCCCGATATTTGTCAAACTCTGGCATTTTGAATTTGGGGGGAATGACAACATCAGGAATCAGACAGAGTTGTGCAGCACTGCCCATTCCAAACCTGTTTGTTCTCTCCATTTCTTGGAATCGCCTTTCCAGGAATTCTAGTCTTCCCTCCTGGGTAGTAGCAGCAGTATTTGGACCCGCAGTGGCATGATGACTGGTATTCCTAACTGGTTGGTCGACATGTACCGGGTTTGCATTAGGCATTGAGATGTGGGGTCTGGCTGCCGTCTGGGTAGCTTGTGGTTGCGTAACTTGTGCAAGGATTGGAATTGCTTGAGGGTCTCAGACGGGTGGGACACTTGGCTGGGCCGTATGTAGAATCGCCTAGGTTCTTCTTGAAGCGGTGGGAAATAACCCTGTGGCAATCCGTAAGGTATGACGTTACCTTCTGCATCTACAAAGATGGGTTGCTGAGCGTCAGCAGTGTTTGGTTTCCTAACATGAATGGTTAGGGGAGGCGCAGCTGGGTTTGAACTTGGTCCCCCGGTGGGACCCTGAGTGGACGGTCGTTGTCTAGTATCTTCAACTCCTGCTAAAGAATCCCCTTCTGTGACCCTTCTCTCAAGAAGTTTGGCCATTTCAGCCATTTGCTCTTTCAGTTGATTGACTTCAGCTCTCAAACTCTCATTTTCTTGTTCTATTTCAGCCATGAGTCTGGTATTAAGCCGAGTCGCGTAAGGATGTTTACCCGTTATTTCTGGGAAGTCAACAAGAAATTGTTAAAAAGAAAGTATTAAACAAAAACAGCAAAAGAAAAACAAATGATACGTAAAGCGATCGCGGAATTCAACCAGTATCCTTTGACTTTTTTCAGAACTACATTCAAAAATGATAAGTGGGAATTAACATGAGATAGTTGTGGAGACATGAAGAAACCCCCCTTTTTCGGAATACATTACTGCTGCCAGTCTATTTTTATGCAGAAAAAGTAAATCAGCCATTCCTAGCTCGGGCAATCATGGCCCTCATTTTACAAATCCTTTCTCTACAATAATCAAGGAAGGTTATAATTTCTCTTGGAGTGTTAAGAGGATTAACCATCCCCTCAGCTTGCTTGAGTAGGAGCGGGAGGTCTTCCAGAACTCCATTAGCCAAATATGCCAAGTGGGCAAAGCGATTCATCCATGAATGAATATCTTCATTTTGCTGTGTTAGTTCATCTTTCAAAACACGGATAGCTTCACCACATTCTCGTTCAGCCTCTATCACACGCCGTCGCTCACTATTTATCTCATGCTGGCAGGCTTCTACCATCTTATCAAGCTGATGCTCTAATCGGCTAACTTGCAATTGCAGAAGTTCTTTCTGCACCAGGACATTTTGCTCGCGCTCTTTGGCTTTTGCCAACATGTCCCTTAGAAACTGCTTATCAGTCAACATGGTATCTCTTTGCTTGTTCTTCGCTTTTAGTTGAGCATTAGCCGTTCGGAGGCATTGATTTTATTTCCTCAGGTAGTCCCTTTTAATTTTTCTTTTTTTTCCAATCTTCCTGATGGTTTGCTTGCTTTCTAAATTCTCCCTTTTCTGAAGGGCACATTCTTGTTGAGATATCAATAATTCTTTTTCTAATTCCTCATTTTTGGCAGTTAGCTCTTTTATTTTGGCTCTCATTGCCTCTTCTTCAAGGGTAGGAGAGGTAACATGTGCGCTTGTCGGGAGATAGGAGGGACTTTTGAAAGGTAGCTTGACAATGGAAACTCTGTTTAAGACCCATTGTTAGTATTCTTCCTTCACGGCATGGCTTCGACTTCCTAGTTTTTTCCCTTGTTTGTGGACTTTCTTCCATGCATTTGCTACATCCCGAATGACAGACGTGCAATCCCCTTCTGAGAAATAAACGATGAAAGAAGTAAGGGATTCTCCATCGGGTGACCCAAGTAAGGGATAGGCTAGCTGACGTTTGGCTATGACAGGGTTGTAATTAATACATCCCTGAGTACCCATGAGAGGAACATTCGGGTAGTTTCCACAATGGTGAATTATGGTGTCAACTTTCAACCATTGCGGGTACCACCTTACTTTATCAGCTGTGAGCCCTACCAGGTGATTGGCCCATTCACGCCCATTCTTTGTTACTAACTGACATAACTTCAGATCTGAGACTGGACATTCAATTTTGCTGACTTGATGGAAGACATGTGATGTAAGCCATACATATAGAGCAGGTAAACAGCAAATGATTCTCTTTCCACCTCGTGTACAGCAGAAGTCCATGGTGCAGTACATATTTGCCAATATAGCAGTGACAGGATTTTCAGATTTAAACTTATGGGCAAGGAAAACGCCAATAGCATCATAGTCCACGTAATTGTCGATATTAGGAAACAAGATAACTCCATAAATGGTGAGAGCTAGAGTATCCATGAAGGCTTCCCAATCTCCTTTCTCAGCTAGCAAGTGCATGTGCTTCTCAAAATACTCCCGATCAAATCCCAGGATCTGATTTCTATTCAGTTGTGCACTCCTTAACACTTCCGGGTGAATCTTTAAGACATTAACAACGGTAACAATATTCGCTTGACGTCCAAGATGACGGTAAGGTATTTGTCCTTCTAATGGCATCCCCAGAATTTGTTCAAACTCTTCAACAGACGGAGCTAATTGGAAATCCCGGAAGGTAAAACAACGGAGAGGTGGGTCATAGAATTGAGTCAAAGCGGTAATTGCCTCGACTTGTACCTCCACTTCTAGAAGTTTTAGGATCCTCCCATATTTCCTTGAGAAAACCATCTTCTGATTCATGTCCAATTTCTTCCCTAATGCTTGTAGACTGGTTGTATCAACTTTCCTAACCTTAACATGCAGTAATCTTTTCAACTCGGGTACATTTCCACCACAACTATCTGACCTCATGTTAATTTCCATATTTCACTCAAAGATATTGGCCAAGCCCTTGATAGCTTCCTGTAAGGACATAAAGAAAAGAAAAATCAATCACTGACATGCTTTGCAAATTGATACTCCCCTAATAACTTTCTTGAAAACATTTTGAGATTTAGGGAAGTTACAATTTGTCGAAACTTGCAATAAATCAAGGATCACACGAGCTATGAATTTTCTGATTATTTTTTCTTTTTTTTTTAGAAAGTTCATAACTCCAGATCCTAAGACTTAAGCAAATATAAAAGGAAAGGTCCACTTGCCCATTAGAGGATCACAGGTTAAAAATAGGTCATTTTTTGAAAAAGTAATCCTTTAAACAGGCAAGCGGTCCATTAGTTTGGATTGGAAGAGAAAACGAGAATGAGAAAAGTTTGCCTCTTTGTGCCTTAAGTCGGGTTTTTCTGAAGATGCCTTAATGGTTCTAAGGTTTATTTATCAGTGATGTCTCACATTGGGTGGTTTATTCTAAAATTTCTAAAGGTCACTAGAACCAAGATCCTACTCATGATGTTGGCCACAAATAGTAGGAAGTCTACTAAGTGTGGGCACCACGAATAAGTCGAACTCTAGCTGAGATTCTCACAGTAACCAGATAGGAAGTACATCCCAAATGGCTCCGCTATCAATCTCCCCTAATCTTAAGTTTTATTTGGGCCCGGGTATAGGGTCCCACTCAAAAGTGTGTGCAAGTTGTGAGTGTAGTGTGTGAGAGAGGCATTCAATACATGTACCTTACTCATCCTGCACATAGAACAAATACAGAGCAACAAAATAAAGTCGACTACCCTAGGGTTCAATGATCACACATATATTTACAGAACATAAAGAATAGGATACAAATAAAACAGAGACCAAATAAAATAAAGGAAAAAGTCAAATAATTAATATGCCAATTAAAATATGCGCTATCAAATTGACTGGCTTGACTCTCTAAATCCCCAGTGGAGTCGCCATCTGTCGCGACCGGGATCGCGACGGCACGACCGACCCTCAAAAATGATTTTTTTAAAAATGAACAGGGAATCGCCACCAATATTTTTAGGATAAAATACCGGGAAAACCTTTAATTAAAGCATTGGTCAAAAAATAAGATTCCAGATTCGGGAGTCTAATTACAGGTGAGGAAGGTATTAGCACCTCACAGCTGTCCGTTATAAAAACGGTTACCTCAATTTAATAGCGCGTATTATAATTAACCCAATAATTATTTTAACTTTTCCATGAAAAAAAAATATACGAGACGACAAAATATATAAAAATAAACAGAAATAAACACGGAATATTTACATGAGATTAACAGGACGTCTCATCCAAATTAAACTCGCTCCACCTTTTTTAAAAAATGAGATTAACAGGACGTCTCGTCCAAATTAAACTCGGTCCTCCTTTTTTTTAAAATAAAAAGAATAAAAAATAAAAAAAATAAAAAAATTGCAATAATAATGATAATAACAATAGTCACACCTTTTATGCTAATTTAAATAGAATGTGTGAAGCACTCATTTTATTAATATTTATCAATCAATAAAGATTAATTGATAATTAAAAAGGAAGACAAAATCACCGAATAACAATTGATTTAGCAGAAAATAAAATAAATACAAGTATTAAGAATAAGGTGAAGAGTGGGACCGGTGTGGTGAGAAAGGAGTTGGATGGTGTTGTGGGCTTGAGGTGCTGGACAAAGGGGAAAGGAGGTGTAAGGTGCTGGTTTTGGATGGGTGTTTGAAGGGAAGGACAGAGAGGTGTGTGTGTGGTTTGGCTTTTAAAGGAGGAAAGGAAAAGTAAAGTGAGCGTGGAGTGAAGGGGGGAAGTGAAAGGGGACCGTATGAGATATAGAGAAGGAGGTAACAGTGGAGGGGTAAGGAAAGGGACAGAGTGAGACCAAGGAGAGTGGGACGATATAGAGGGGTTTGTGAGGAAAGTGGAGTGAGGTGAGATGAGGGGGACGGTATTTGGAGGGTACTGTGAGGAAGGTTTGGGGCGGTGTGGAGAGGACAGTGCGGGCGGTGTGGAGAGGGTGCTGTGAGAAAGATTTGGGGCGGTGTGGAGAGGACAATGTGGGCGGTGTCGAGAGGGCAGTGTGGGCGGTGTTGAGAGGGCAGTGAGGCAGAGGGCGGTGTTGAAAAAGAGGAGGTTGGACAGTGAGAGGGCGGTGTGGAGAACGGACTGGGAAGGAGGTCTTAAGGACGGTGTGGGGGTGAGTGGAGAACAGATTGGGAAGGAGGTCTTAAGGATGGTGTGGGGGTGAGTGGAGAACGGATTGGGAAGGAGGTGTTAAGGACGGTGTGGGGGTGAATGGGTGGTGTTGAAGAAGAGGCTGTGTGGCTAGGGGAGTACGGGCTAAGAAAGAGGTGTTAAGGATGGTTGAAAAGTGGATGAGGGAGAAAGTTTGTTTTTTTTTGGGTTCTCTTCAATGACTCTTCCAGGGATCCCCTCTTCTTCCTTCGCTTGCTGTATTTATAGAGCATTTGAGGAGCACGTTGATTGCCTGAACAGACCCGTGACAAGCCTGGCTGCCAATTGGTGAGGATTTTTTAATATTTCCACATTGTCTTGTTGCCAGTCGCCTCACGAGATTGTCAAACAACTTGCATGGTGGTGTTGGAAACAGCCTGGATCTTTGACAATTAAGGAAAATGAAGGCTGGTGGCAATTCTTTATCATTTTCCACCTTGTCTTATTGCCAACCAGCCTCCGTAGTTCAAGGATCCACTTGGATAGTGGACATCCAACTCAGCAAGATGAAAATCCGAGAGAAAGTGATGAAAATCCGAGTGAGGAAGGCATAATTCCGAGTGAAAATGACTCGGATCAGCCTCTCAGTCGGTATTCATCCACATTGGGAGTTAATTCCGAGTGGAATGAAGCGTTTCCCATAGAAAGCCGAGTGAAAATGCTCATTTCCGAGTGATTTTACTCGGTATGAGGTTGCTGTGAGACACTCAATCGGAACCGAGTGGAAAATGACTCGGAACCGACTAAAATGGTTGAATAATGACTCAAAATTTTGTTTTAAAAGGACTCGGTCATTGTTTAAAGGATGACTCGGAAACGACTGAAAATTGGTGGCAATGGGCTCGGTAATTGGCTTAAGGTGGGCTAACTAGCTGAATTGCCAGTCGGTTCCGAGTAAGCATTGGTTCAGACTTGAGTGAGAGTGGTCATTTGGGAATCGGAAATGATTGGAGATTGACCCAGAATCGACTGAAAAATGTCACTCAAAAACTGATCGAATATTACCTCAGAACTGATAAAAAAATGACTCAGAATGATGACTCGGAACTTGGTAATAATTGACTCGGAATCCGAGTGAGAATGGTGAGCCAGCTTTGGGTGAAAATTGGTGGCTCGGGTTTGGTGAAAACGAGCTCAATGATGTTTAAATATGGCTCGGAAATAAGTGGAATGGAGGGTGATGGCTCGGAGCCGACTGAAAATGGAAGGGAATGACTCGGTGCAGACTAGAAATACCTCACTCGGTTCTGAATGGAAAGCCTTTACTTGGTACTGATTGAAGAACATCACTCGGCAGACTCCTTCTTCCCTCGGTTCCGAGTGGATTTTGAGCCATTTAATAGATTCTTTCTCCCTGATACGCTCGGAATTGGCTTCATATAGCAGCACTCGGTGTCATCCTTTACATCTCAATCAGAATTGAGGAATTGAGAATCTGACCACCCGGATATGCTTACCCAGGAATCAACCTGTTCTCTTCAATCAGAAAATCTTTTCGCAGCCTTTTCAACACACTCGGAGTCGGTCTTCCCTCCACTCAGAATTTGGATCTCAGACATTTTCACTCAGAATTGCATATTCCTTACTCATAAATTCAAATTTGGTGATCTGACTCGGAATTGGTCCTGTTTTGCACTCGGAATCGGATTTATTCCTCACTCAGGATTTAGAACTTAGGCAACCACTCGGAAACCGCCTTCTTATTACTTGAAACTTGGAAATTTTGACATATCCACTCGGAAACCGCCTTCTTATTACTCAGAATTTGGAAGCTTGACATTTTCACTCAGAATCCGCCTGTCTTTCAATCGGAACTTGGAAATTGGACGTTTGTCACTCGGAAATTGTCTTCTTTCCACTCAGAGGTCAGAATTTGGCTTCTGCACTCGGATCCAGCCTTCCTTGTATCCTTCCTTGACACTTGAGGTCCACTTGGAGGCTCCTTCACTCGGAAATGATCATTCCGAGTCCTTTCACTCGGAAATGATCATTTCCGAGTCAGTTTTTTTTTATATATTTTTTATATTTTTTATATTTTTTTTATATAACTTTTTTTTTCTTTCTTTTTCTTTTCCTTTCTTTCTTTTTTTTTATTTTTATTTTTTATTATTTCTTTTTCCTTCTCTCTTTCTTTCTTTTATTCTTTTGCCTTGTGAATTCCCCATTCTTGGTGAAAATTGACTGGAACGAAATAGGTGTTCACAATTAATAATTATTTAACCAATATTTTTTTATAATTTTTAACACTTTCCTCTAAAAAATGATGCCAAAAAATTACGTACACTTGGTGTACTTTGATGTCACTTATGTTTCTAGTTAGTTATTATTCTCTTCGGTCGCTAATATTAGTAAACAAAATTCAATTTTTTAGGTCTATAATATAAACAAATGATTACTAATTTTTTCATTTTAAATGCTATCATATCTAAAATACTCTCATTTAAAAGACTTTTAATTGTTTTATATTCTTCTTCATCAAATATAGTAAATATAGTAAGAGTAATTTTGAGATTCAAATTAAATGAGTTTGACTAACACTTTTATTAGTGTGAATAAGTTTTTTATATATATTAAAGACCAATGGAATATTTGATAAATATAAGAATCGACAAAAATTAGGAGAGAAAAAATGCTTCTAGTTAACTGTCCACCTAAAGACAAAAACTTTGTTTCTATTTAACTGTCTATCTAAAGAGAGTATTAATTATTATTCTTTGAATCTCTTATTGATATTAAAAGTGAAAAAATGTTAAGAACAATAAATAAATGAAAGATAAGGATATAACAAGAAAATAATCAATATTTTTATAAAAATTAACAATCTTAAATATATTTCTTAATATGCATAATTCTTCTCTCTACGGACAATTAAATAAAAATGAAGAGTGTATTATACTCCACCCGTTTCTTATTATAACCCCCTAAAACAAAAAATAGAAATATTTATTATATTTTTTTCTACTTTACCCTTACATAGTTAATGTTTTTATTACATTTGTGCAATTAATATTTGATAATGAAGTTTAATTTTAAATAAGGATAAATTTTAAAAAATAAAATTGTCTTTTACAGTATCAAAACAATAATTCATCTAGAAATATATGTCATTATAAATATGAATTTATAATATGAAACGAAGAAAGTATTAAATTCGATGGTTTCTCACGCACGTTAATTTGTGATTAATTGAGTTGAATTATTTAGAAAGCTAATATTCAACCGTACGCTTGAGTGGGAATTATGCTTGAAAATAGTGCAATGGGATCCACGTTGTGCCCTTAGTAGTCGTACTATATTCCGAGCTCATGTATAACGTGTATTAAATTTGTATATTCATGTGTATATTTGTTTGTATACTCCTTATACTTTTTCATATATTTTTCTATAAAAAAATTAGGCTAATTTATTGAATCATTTAAAACTTGAAATTATTGATATGCAGGGGGTACTCTGGTACTCTTTCAACTGATATGAAATTTCACTATCGCTCTATTTTTACATCGGATCAGTGGAAATCCAGTATTATTCAACACAGGCTTAGTGGGAGCACTATGCTTTTCAACCTCAGTACTCTAGCACTTCGGACCGTAAAACTCAGGAACAGGTGGTGGTTGCACATGTAAAGACTCTCTGATGCTTAAGTTAGTAACAATTCAAAGCAATAAGAGTTAAGGAAATATAAGTTATTTATCTCGTGTTGAATGATGGCATTTATATTTTTTTGGAGGTGCAACTCATGATGTGATACTTGACAGGTTCAAGTCACTTTTTCAGGTAAGTTGCCTGCTTGGTTCTTGAAATTCTAACTCTGTGGCAAAATTTTTAACTAGGGTCTTTTCAATAAGCATATCGGATATTGGGTAGTCCTGATCTTAGCTATCTCCTAAACCCATCTCTTGCCTTTGCCTATGTCATAGTAGTTTGGAGACCAGTACTAATACCAGATCATTTTCCCCAGCTTATTGTCGTGACGACGTTACGGTATTAAGCTATAACCGGTGTTACCTTTTTCTGACTTCAATTCTTACCTGTTATTTTTGACCGAGATGCCTGTGGTTTATAACACCCCCTTATATACATGAGATATATAAAAAAAACTTTTAGAAAGATATACATATTTATCACTCTTTATCTCGCGTATACAAGGACGTATATACATCTGATTTCCATTGATAAAATGAACTTTCAAAAAATCATAAGTGATCAAAGATTAGAGTATCATATCCAAAGAATAAGGTTTATTAAAGTTTAACTTTTACCTTGAATTACAATAATCTAACTTAATATTGTATTAAGGTAAACTAAAACTAAAGATTTAATACCTCTACTTCGACTATAATCAATCATTTCCTTATCTTCAAACCATGTGATTTTGAAATCATACTCTTGTCATATCTCTTCTCCTATCTGATTGAGGATGAGACCAATTTACCCTCTTGTAATTTCATCCTTTCATCTTGAACTGCTAGTTATATATCATATAACATATATTTTGGACACAGAAATTCAAACAAGAAGGAGTGAGAAACAGAATATAATACTTTACAAATAAGACATAAGCATAAGGGTTTTCACAAACTAATAAATTAATATCATTCAAAATTTCATACACAATTAATTATAAATATAGGATTCTCATACACATAACAATCATACTTTCATTCACAATCATACTTTCATTCATAATCATCCATACAGAATATCACAATCATATGTATGACATTTAATGCTTTTAATACTATATCATTTAGTTTATGCATGTGGGCCCTTAAAGTTTTAATTTGCACTAGGTCAACCAGGAGTTTACACTGTTCCATAATTCCGGATAATAACATAAATGTCTTTGTAGCATATGAACAGCTCAACTGGCGTGGAAACACTTAGAGACTAGTCAGACTAAGAAAGTTTTTATTGTGAAAGTACCCGACACTAGGGAGCGACCCCAGGTCACCTGAAGCACCCTTTCACACCCTCTCATCCCAAGGCTCACAATTAAGCCTCCTCTAATGTATCCTCGGTTTCTATAATCCGTCCCCGGGCAATATCACATCTCATTTCTCTTTAATGATTCATGATGCATGAACTACTCGCATATTTAGTTGGTTAAGACTTTTAGAAACTCAATTATTAAATACCATAAAGGTTCACAAAATCATCTCAATAAACTGTACATTCCCATAAGTTCTTCTTTGAACTTCTGTTATACGGAAACAAATTTAGTACATTCTTCAAATTCAGATCTCACCAAAATTGAGTTTCCAAGCCTTAAATATCTCAAAACTTTCTCTTAAAAAACTTCACATATTTACATAATCTTTCCAAATTTGAATCTTAACTAGATTAAGTTTAGAAATCTCGACTATAACAAAATATCCTTTAGTTATTTCATTAGGGAAAACCAATTTAAATTTCTGATTTCCAAAAGAATATATATATATATATATATATATTTAAAAAAAATCATTAACTAAGAATACTTAAAACTATAAAAATTTTCTTTAATTCAAGAATTAATTATCTCAACCTTTGATTTTCATAAAATAGCTTCTTTCTAATACTAGATTTTATTCTAGAGATTAAAAAATAAAGTTAATGAAAATTATTTCTAAGAAGAAATAAAAGACTAAAATAATGATAAAATACTTTCTCTTAGAATAAAATTTAAAGAGTAAGGTAAGAAAATTCTTACTGAGTTTTAACTTTCCGTCATGCTTGCTATATGTTCAAACTCCATATCACAAGGTCATCAATCATTCATCATTCACAATCAAGTATTGTAATATCATCAATCACAATCAAATATTATCAAATCACAAATATTATTAATCACAGTCTAGTATTATAAATCACAATATCATTAATCAAAATCAAATATTATTAATTATAATCACATCAAATCAACTAAATATCAGTCATAAATATAATTCAAATTTTAATTTTAGATTACTAAGATTAATTTTAAGTCTTTATTGTCCATTCCTCGCATAGGTCTATGTAGGTCCATATAGTCCAATCCTCGTATAGGTATAGTTCAGTCCATACAGGTCATAATAGTCCAAGTCCTTGCATAGGTTTAGTCCAGTTCGTATAGGTTATCCAGGTATTTGCATAAGTATTCAGATCAAAATACTCAATTTGAAATTTATTATAAATTTTTTTATGTTAAACAGTTATTATTTAAAATAATAATATTATAAAATTTTAAAGGAGTAGGGGACTCCTCCCATTATTCTTATGTCTTTTCATATTATATTCCTATCTCACTCCCCCTTACCTCTTGTATCTTGGTTCGTTATGGAAAGTCCATGCGCGTCTCGTCTTCGAGTTCTAAACTATACCAATTTCACTTTAATATAGTTATAAGATGAAAATTAAGATTTCTACTTAAAACAGAAATGGTAAATTTTGATTAGTGAATAATGAATAGTAAATAGTAAATCATGAATAGTAATAGTAAATAGTAAAATATGAATAGTAACGGTAAATAGTAAATCATGAATAGTAATAGTAAATAGTAAAACATGAATAGTAAAGGTAAATAGTAACAGTAAATAGTAATTTACTATTTGAATAGTAATTTACTATTGAAATAGTAATTTACTATTGAAATAGTATTTTACTATTCAGAATAGTAACTTAAAATAATATTATTTCTAATATAATAATAGATTTCTAAAAACGATATGAAAATAACCCTAAAAAATATAAAAGAGAGGTATTCTTACCTTAGGATTTTAACAGAATCTTCTTCCAAAAAAATTTATTTCTCTCTCTTACTTCCACCACTATCTCACTAGCACTACTATATTAAGAAAACTTAATGTGAAACTGTGAATTCTAAAGAAGAATTCCTTTGGTATTTATATGAAGGAAAATTACTATACATTTTATTATTTTAATATAAAAATACTGTGTATTTTTTGGAAATTCAATCCTGATTACTGTGAATCTTTTAAAAATTTCGTGTATGCATAGTGTTTTGTATAGTAAATGTCGGTTGAATTATTAAACTAAATAGTAATCTTTCACTCTGTATATTTTAAATATTCAAAATCAATCCTTTTTGAAATTTAGTGATATTATATCAGTCCTCACTAATTTTATAATAAGTAATATAAAGTTTAAATTTAAAAATCAAAATTTTTTGTTAATAAAAATTTATTGGTATGTTTTTTATTTTTTGCGATTGGTAAAAATCAAGATTTTACTCAAACCAATAATTTTTATATAAGTCTACTTGAAATGGATTTTAGAAAATTTTTTTATAATTTAAATTCACTTTCTTGTAAATATTTTTAATTTTAAGTAACTTTATATGAATTTAAAATTATTTAAAATATTATTTTATTAAAATATTTAAAAATTTTCATAAAAACTCCAAAAAATCATAAATATTATGTAGATCAAAAAGTTTTAAAGAACCATAGTCTAATTCCTTCAAAATATTATTTTAAAATTCTAATAAGAGTTAAATCATAAATATGTAAAAACATAAATATAAAAACATAAAATAAAAGTTGTGAATAATAAATATATTTAAAATTTTTAATATAATTTTATTAATCAATGAATACTAATTAAGTCATTTTAAAATTCTCATTCAAAATACATAAATATTTTTATTTTATTATTATTATTATTTTATTTTATTTTAAAAAAACAAATAATTAAATATAAATATTAAAATTTCATTAAAAAATGATAATAATAAACTAACTAATAGTAAGTATTTCTTATTAAAGATATATTAATATCTATTTTCTATTTGTGTTAAAAATAGGATGTTACATGGTTAGCCAATACCTCAACTTTATAAAGAGTTCACTATTATTTTATCTTTTAATTTATCATTGAGATTTTGTTACTATTTCATCTTAATTAAGTATTTAATTTAAACTTTAATTAACCTAACTAATCATTCAGTTATTAATAATGAAGAGAAAGAGTGTGTGAGTTTTTTATTTGTCTTTTACATGTGGCATTTTTAAAGGGGTGTGATGCCTGACATTCTATTTGTCAGAGCTATTACATCGTTTAATAGTTGAAACATCACGTCTCTTACGGGTCACGTCGCTTCACTTACTATCACATCCATGGGCAGCGTTTGTTCGCCTTCAGTGTCCATTAGCTCTATAAATAGAAGGCTGGTGGCAGTAGCTTCCTCACTTCTTCTTCCAACCTCCCAGAGATTCTGCTACTCTGGTGTCCTTGCTCCTCCTCACATCGGTCACAGATCTAGCCCGTACCAAATAATCTGCTAGAGTTACTTACTCAGGTAGCTCATTCTGATCCTGGACTTTTCCTTGATACTTGCGTTTTTTTTACAATATGTTAAACAAAGGTTCTAAGAGCAGCCACGTGAGTGATGATTCTATGAAGATCCTCTCCAATCCATCGTCATGGTCGTTTGTGGGACCCCGACATAATCCATGATTTCACAAACAAATATATGCAGGGGGGTTAGGACGAGGTCGTGAAGAACCACCTCTTTAAACCCGAGGCGGGGTGAGCATGAGGATTTAGCTTCCTTCTAGGATTAATCATCCACTTTTTTTTATCCTACGACACGATCCTTGTTTCTAGTGTAATTCCCTAGTCACAACACCGACTCTAGTGTGGTGCACTACCACATGAATGATATTGATTTTTACTCAAATATTTTTTTTGAAACATACAGTCTCCTCTATGGACATTGGAAATTCAACCGTGAGAACTAACCTGGAAGATACCCTTATGCTGGCGAATGGTATAGATTGGTTAGCCTGCAAGGCCCAGGACCCTTACTTCTAGGTTCAAAAAGAAATTCTTGAGATGCCTTCCCATCATGCTGAAGGCCAAGACGATGTTGAGTTGGACGTCTGACGATTTTGGCAAACCAACCAATATAAAGATCATTATTTAATAATTACAGCAATCGGGCTTGCCATATACCCCGGGAACGCTTCTTTTACATGTACGAGATTCTTTTAACTAAGGTGGGGTTGAGGCTCCCCTTGAACAAATTTTAGATGGGGGTAATCAAATTTTTGGATATTGGCCCCAGCCCAGCTACACCCCAATAAATAGGGTTTGGTCTTTTCCCTTGAAGTTTTGGCTAAGCACCTGGGATTTACTCTCACCATTACAATTTTCTTCTGATATGCTTGAGTCCTCTATTGTGGAAACCCTGGTGGTGGATTGGGTTTTGTCAACCTCCAATGTCAAAGTGACATCATCAACTTTGAGGCTTACGTGAAGTTGACTATTACCGTGGGCGTCTCGTTCAAGCACTCATTTTCTAAATTTTTTCAAGGGTGACCACACCACCTTCTAGAAAGATGATGAAGGATGGTTCGTGATTTTTGATTATCCGTGGAAAGTATACCACTACCAATTATAGTATAAGAAATTAATTCTAGTGTCATTCCACAGGGGGTTGTTGTAAATCAGAACTATCAATTTATAACTGATTAAGCGTATTTCTAATAAAATTTAGCATGTTCATGATAAATGGAATTGAAAATAACTAATGACATATATAAATAAAAAGACAATGAATTATGTATCAAGAAAATCAATAGAGAGAGAGAGCGCTGGGATTAAATTTCATGTATCTCCCCCAACTGTACCCTATATATACATACATATATAGCATTTGAAATTATTAAACTCAATGCAACATTCATTAATCATTTATATCGATTCCTCAAATATAAAATCCATAAGAAAACTTCCCAAATGTTGATTCCTTAATCATTTAAAGAAACTTTCTAGTATTAAGATCAGATGTTATATGTGTCCAATACATTAGAAGCTATTCCTAACAACACAATGTATTGAGTATTCCATTTAGATCTATTTTCAAGAATTATTTTCCAATAACGCAAGAGAAACTAAATCAAGAAACTACTGATTAGATAGAATCAAGCATTAAGGACAGAATGAAATACCAAAGCTTAATAGAACAAAAATACCATATATATAATACCCAAGGTGTGTTAGGTTCGATTCAAACACATTCAATCCCAAAAAGTGTTTACCTCCTTATGGTAGCCACTAGTAACTAATAGAAATAAGAAAAGAAGAAGAAAAATGTTTCCATGGTCTTCATCCTTGATTCCTCGAAGATGGGAGTGTGTTTTTTCTCTCTCTAAAAGCATTCATTGCTTTCAAAATCTCATTTTTCTTCTTTTATATACAGGGTCTTGCTTGAGTGAGCCAAGCTTTCACTCAAGTGAGAGAGCATGCTTCATCCTGAAGGAACCTTTGCCCTTGCTTCCGTCTTCATGGTCTCACTCAAGCGAGAATTTTCTCGCGCAAGTGAGATTGCATAAAACTGGATCCTTCCTTTCTAGAACATTTTTGCTTAAGCGAGAATAATCTCACTCAAGCGAAAAGTCTTCTAACTAAGCTCTTCCCTTGTTTTACCCTCGCTTAAGTGAGCAAAAGCCTCGCTCAAGCGAGAATCTTCAAACATGAAATTCTCCATCTTCCAAGGCATTTTCTTTCAATCTTTGCAACTTCTTTATGCCTTTCTTCATTTCTTCCTTCATTACCTACAATTTACCAAAAAATTTGGGATTAATTGCTTTTAATTAAACAAGATCTAGCCATATTCATTTGGATGCAAAATGTTACCTAATTACAGCATAATTTATATCCAAATGAACATAACCATATTAAAATTGTCCATATATAACATCAATTTTTTATCGCACTGGACATTTATCACTGATTCATACCAGCTAGACACACCAACATTTTCTAATGTAGACTTCAGCCTACATGGTTGACAAAAATAAACTATACGAGGGATCCCGAGAAATCATTGATACCCTACACGAGATATCTCGAGTCGCTCCACTCTCTCTTGGGCTTTGAGGAGATGACAAAGGAGTACCTCACTTTCCTGGGTACGTAAAAACTTTCTCATTCTTTTATGCTTAAATCAGGTTTTTCCTTCAATATTAACTTATTTCCGTAATGCAGGGAGCATGAGGGCGATGTATTGGATCAGCTCCGTAATGTCATGTCTGGGGTGAACACCAACCCGAATGAAGAAAACCATGTCACCTCTAACTCCAAAAGGCCAAACATGTTTCCCTTCCTCGGGGTGATACTTCAACTACATAGGATGCTGAGAAGAGGAAGAAGTCTGCTGCTAACGGACAGTGGAAGAAGACCAAGACCGATAGCAAGGTGGAAAAGGATCCGTTAAAAGGTAAAGGTCCTACCCATACTTTCTTTATCCCTTACGGGATACTGGTTGATGTAATTTATGGAGAGGATTATTCACACCTGTTAGAGCAGGTGGGCCCTCCGAAGTCAGAATTTCTCCTCCCATTTTGGCTCAATAAGGGATTAAATACTCAGGATCTCAATCATACTCTTAATCTATTAGTGTGGTGTACCCTTAGAGGTATATATTCTCTTCATTCCTTCACCTTGGATGGACCAATAAGGGAGATCAAGCGTATTCAGGCGAGGAATGCCCGTCTTTTAGTGTAACAGTAATATTAAAAAATTTAGAATAAATTTTTCATATTTTCAAAAGTTAAATTAACAATTTAAAATCTTAATAAATGATAAAATAGTAAAATAATATAATAATAAAAATAGTTGAAGTAATTAAAATAAGTAATATAATGTTTTCATATTAAATAGAACACAAAATTATTTGGTTAAACATCACATATTAAAAATAATATGAAGAATAAAGATAATAATCACAACAAACAATTAAAGAAAATAAACAAATAAACAAATAATATAAACAAAATGAACAGGAAAATGACCCCCTACACCTCATGCATGCATGGAAATGAAGAAAATCAAGGGACCTTTTACACCAGACGTAAGCCGGTGTGAAAAGGAGAAATTAACAAGTGTTAAAAGTACACCTGACAACACTTGTTTTTCCTGCAGTTTTAACTTCTTCAACCTCAAAACCTATTCAAATGACCTCTAAACACCATCAAAATTTGTGGACACCTTCTATATGCTAATTATGACTTTCTCCAATTAACAGAACTCAAAAATATTGAAAATTAAAGAAATTATGCAGACTTCTCATTTGAGGCCATTTTGAGCTAAAATGCCTAACTTAACATACCATTTTTTGTTGGATTGAGGTGGGGATGGTCCACACACATCCAAATTACCCTATTGAATATATAGAAATTGTTCAAAGGTCCCAAAACTTCTCGGATCAAAGTATGACTACCCTAGTTCCTTAAAATGCATGATTTTCATGCAAATTCACATAAGTCCATTGCTCAATTTCAATTCAATTAGAAACTAATTATTTCACATAAGTCCTAATTGACTTATAATGTGTTTCAAAACTGTCCAAGGGTTCCAACACCTTACAATACTCAATATCACTAGGCTAGTACCTAATTTCATCATAGAAACTCACAAAATCATAACTTCTTCTTGTAACTTAATGTCAATGCAATTTAATTCATATATCACAAATAATAATTACATCAGTTATAACAACCTGCCTATACAGGTTTTTAATCATTAACATCATGGCTCCAAGTCATTCCAATTACTACATATACACCATAATCATATAAACATTATTCCAATGGCATTACAACAATTGAAATTAGGTTTAATGCCTTAAAACATAAACTTGCCCATATGCATTTATAGCAATATTTCCATCAATATAAATTATATATTCAATCATAAGATTGTGCCTTCTTGCACATACATTTTCAGCCATATATATTCATAAAAAATGCTAAATATTATCATGATTTTAGCCACCAAAACAAGCATAATATAATTCTGAATTACATCACATAATTACCCATCTTGTATACACATATTCAACTATCTACATACACCAAAATGTTGATCATCATTATGAAAACAACTACTATAACATTCATAATGAATTTTGATTTCGGTATTACAACATATACCATATTTACATAATCAAAACAGAGCCAGCCAAGGAAAAACACATAAAGCTATACAAGCTAAACTATATTCATATATTTATATATGTAATTGTTGATCCACATTGGGATCTTAAACACCGATTCTAAACCTAAACCAAACAATTACTGTAACCTTTTGATTAATTTATTATTCACCGTAACTATATAATTTAATTGTTTTTCATGCTATTAGAAACTCAAAACGCAACAACTAATATTATTTTGAAGAATAACGAGTTTCTCACTTACCGTACAACGTCTTTGAACTCCTAACTCAATTCTGAAGAACCCTAACACTACCGGCAAGTGAGATTTGTTTCTAAAGCGTTTTAGAGCCATGACCACGAAGGAGTTAGGAGCTGGACATCAAGAATTTGATCAATTTAAAGAATGGGTCATCATTCAAGCTTACCACAATAAAGGAAGGATGAAACCCCAAAGGACCCAAAGCTGCCCACACATCAAGAATATCTCCAAAGCTTTTCTAGTTCACGAATTTGAAGAAATTAGAGGTGGAATTCCAAGAAACGAACCAAAAACCATTTGGGTTCACAAGGTACTCACCTTACAATATAGCAATGGAAGAACCCCAATGACAAAAGCTTGCCCACGTCAAGAGAGGAGAAAGAACAAGTGAAATTTAAAGTTTGATTGATGAAGAACAATGGCAATTTGGTGGAGATGATGACTTCGGTTGAGAGGAAAAGAAGGAGATGGTTTCTGTTTCATATGCTTGCAACATGAAGGAGAGAAAGAAATAAGAATTAGATTTTCACAATTTTTCAACCTAAGCCACAAAGGCATTTCTGTAATTATCTTCTTTTTATTTTATTAACCATAATTATAACAATTCCATTTTAATTACTAATTATCATAAAACTAACTAATAATAAAGATTGGGATGTTACAATTTTTCCTTCCTATAAAAATTTCATCCTCAAAATTTTAAAATATCATTTACCTCAATGAAACAAAGCAGGATAATATTATCTCATAACATCCTCATTGTATGTTTCTTCAAACTGTTGAAGTCTTGAGGAAATTTGATTAATTTTGACTGGTATTACAGCTTCTACCCTATAAGTGAGCCAAAATGGGGATTCCTCTGTAGATGATTATGGAGTTGTCTGGTATGCCCAGAGAACGTGGCATAGTTGAGTTGTCCATTCACCTCTCGCATCTCCTAGTCGTTTTTTCAACCCCTTCAAGATTTCTCTATTAGGTACCTCGGCTTGCCTGTTAGTTTGAGGGTGTTCCATGGACGAGAACACTTGCTAAATTTGGAGTCCTTCAAGTAGGTGTACAAACTTAATGTCTGTGACTTGTGTCCCATTATCCGTTATGATCCTTCCCTGAACCCCAAACTATGATATAATATTCTCATAAATAAAATGTCAGGTTATGGCTGAAGATATATGCACTACTGCCTCTGCCTCAATCCATTTAGTGAAATAATCAACGCTAACTATCAGATACTTAACCCCGCTTGGTGCCCTAGGGAATGGTCCCAAAATATACAAACCTCATAGGAAAAATGGCTCAGGTACAATCAATGTGAATAATTCTTCAGCAGGAACGTGACGCAGATTACTGTTATTCTGACACGGGTCGCATTTTGTAACATACTCCATGGCGTCTTTTGTTAGTGGGCCACCAATATCCCGCCCGTAAGATTTTTCTCGCCAAACTTTTTCCTCCAATATAGTGCCCGTAAGTTCCTTTATGCACCTCTGTTATCACCTCAGGAATCTCTACTTCGTTTAGGCATTTTAGGTATGAGATTGAGAATCCCCATTTAAACAATTGCCCATTGGTATAACATTAAGAAAGACTAATGTCAACCCGTACCTAGCTTCAATATATCATGCTTTAATATGGCATTCTTGAATGTGTTATTGAAATTACTTGTAATGTGTCTAAGTCACAACACTTGGTGCATATTTAGTGGTTGCCAACCTATTTAGGGGTTTGCCATAACTGACTTAATGTTTTAGTGTCGACCAGATGTGTCTTCTAAGTTACGTGGATTCTAATTTGAATCAAGAACCAACTTCAAGCTTGTAACACACTCTCATTTAACTATTTCGAATCCAGCTGATAGAACTGAGTTATTTCCATCTTGTGTCATTGTAATAAGTAAAGTATGTCTATATTTTCATACAAGTATGTGCCATCGATTCAAAGGATTGGCTTGCAAAACATAAATGCATAAGCACATTGTTTAAATGTCTAGAATACACATTTGAATGTACATAACCTATTGCCATTTTGATTGCCTAGAAAATAATTAGTGGTTAGGATTTCATAAGCAAAACCAAGAGCAACCTGACGCATACAATTAAGCCAATGACGCAAAAAAGCACAACAATCATCCCAATCACCAAACGCACGAATAATTGCCCTTTTGTTTCACCTTCCATGCCTTACTATAAGATATTTTGAAATCAACATGACTCGTTATTTGTGCTTGTATAAATGAAATGGAGACCGATGGGTCCCGATTAATCATCTTTACATGAACGATTACCAATCGTAAATAATTAAGTTGCAAACAGCTAGATAAATGATCGTATTCAAACCGATATCCTTACAAACCTAGAATGCATGAGTAGATAAATTTAGAATCCAATTTTGCTTGATCCTGTGAAAGTCCAACATTCACGCAAGTGTAAGGCCTCCCCACTCACTTACCACCTACATGATTCTTTTTTTTACCTAACATTACCCTCATCCTCTAGAGGCAACCATGAACTTGGTTTGGACATTTCACAGTAAAAAAATGTCGGTTTTGGTTCAACCACAATATAAGTTTGACGTATCTTCATGGCATACTATTTTAACACAGCTTAAAGTGTACTTTTATGGAAATTTTAATACGATAAAAAGTTCATCTTCAATGCGTCATTCAGACTGGTTCTCCAACCCTGCAAAATTAACTTACCTTTGCCTTTGTCAATTAATATAATAACCTATAAACTAATTATAGTTTTTAAGAAAATTTGATTAATATGAATAAAGTCATTTAATGTGTCAACGAATCATAATAGTTTTATAAAAATACCTTTACATATTTATTGGGACCCATAAATTCTACTATCTGTCTTTTTAATTAATGCTTATTTTATTAATAATTAATAAGGATATTTTAGTAAAAAATCAATATTGTTGACTTTTTGATGAGTTTCGACAAAACAATTTCTTAAAAAATTCATATATTAAGGGACAGAGGTATTTTATATATATATATATATATATATATATATCATATTATTGATAATTTTCTAATGTATATAGACACATGTTAAGAAAAAAATTAATTACTACTATTAACATAATATTTTAAAAATCAAATCGGTGATTAAACCGGTAAACACACAGATTCACAGTTCATTTGTTTAATCGCGGTTGGACCGGTCATAATAAAATATTTTTAATATAATATAATTTATTATATAATAAATTATATAAAAATTAAGTTAACTAATTGTTATATGACATATATTATAAGATAAAAATTTACAATAAATAAAAATAATATGTAAATATTATGTATGAGTATTTTATTTATTTAAAAGTATTTTAGAATTGACTTATTTCAAAAAATAACAATTTTTTTAAAAAAAGGCATTTCAACCTCGCTTTCAGTATCGGTTCTTAACCGGTTTCTGAACCCTCCATTTTTTTTACTTGTCCGAACTCATACTTTGATTGGTTCCCGGTCAAAACAATTGGTCCAATCTTGTTTTTCACACTCATCATAAACACTATTTTTTAAATACTTTTTTTGGTTTGCTTATTTTTTTAAAACATATAATCATGACTATCCTATATTTGTTTTTCAACATCTTACACCTCTATATATTCAATTTAACTATATCTAATAGCTTTTATTTACGGGTGGTTTGGTTTCTTGTTCTATAAACGAAACCGAGGTTTCTAAACCTATAAAATATATCATACAATCAAATAAAGTTGTGACTGCCTCGAATAGTGTGAAAGATCAATATTAATCTTTAAATTTTTCTAATTTCATAATTTTGTTTCTTTAATTGTATACCAAACGGACACTTCATAACCTATTTACATTACGTCTTGAAGCGTATGTTAAAAACTATAATCATATCTATTTTTTTTCAATTTCTTACACATCTATATATTCAATTTAACTATATATAATAGTTTTTACTTAGGGGTGGTTTGGTCCTCATTCCACAAATGGAACGAAGATTCCTAAACCCTAAAAAATATATCTAACTATCAAATAAAATTTTAACTGTCTCAAACAACATAAAAAATCAATATTAACCTTTATATTTTTTCATTTTTACGACTCTATTTCCCCATCTGCATACCAAATAAACACTTGATAACCTATTTACACTTCGTCTTGAAGAGTATGTTATATGATTCATGAATATAAAAAATAGGTATTGTATCTCTAGTTTTAAATATAATCGAATTTTAGTGATTTTTAAAAATAAAATAAAAAATATAATTTTTAATATTATTACATTTTTGCATATCAAATAGTAGTATATATATATTCTTATATTTTTTAAAAATAATTTTTTATATAAATGATATTAAAGGTATTTTAAAAAATTACATTAAATATTTTATAACATTAACATGAATAATTATTTCTAACCAACATTATTATTATATATAAAATGAATTATTTTTGTTTATACGTGAAGTCAACTAATAAATAATAATTGTGACAATAGCGTATTAATAATTCAATTTATAAGATATAAAGGTGTATCAATTTAGAAATATTTAATATTTTTAATAATATTTCAATTTAAATAAAAATAAAACCAAACGTTGACATGTCTCTTTATATATTATTTTTGGTCTTGATAACCGGTGTCTTATAGGTATAGTTTAAGAAAATAAAAATATAATTTTATTGTTATAAATTTTGTAAAGATTGTTTAAAAATCAAGATATTTTAATGATATTTTTAAGATAAAACTTTGCACATTTACTTTTTTTAGCTAATGCATTTATGACAGTTCAGCATTTTTTCCTAAATAAAATAGAATTACTCCTTCCTCTATTCACATTTAATTATATATAAAGAAAATGACAAATATTATTAGTATTTACATATCTATTTAGAATTTTTGAAAAAAACTGAGAAATTAATAGATGAAGTAGTAAATATCGGATGAACAGTGTCCATGTAACCTAATTCGTCTGTATGTGGGAAGACAGCGTTGAATAAGAATTAAAATAATAAGAAAATAAAAAGAAAAGAAAAGAGAAAGTGATGACATTCACATGTCTCAAAACTGAGGACTGTAACATGTCAGTCATACTGACACAAGATGTCAGAAAGTGGGTCCCATGTTGCTCTTAACTCACTCTCCTTTTTTTAACATTTTTTGTTGGATAAAGCGAGGCACGCCGGCACGCGAGCCTCTCACGTGACTTCTTTTATCGAGGCTATATTTTCTTCTTCTTCTTCATCTCTTCCTTCTCAATACAACAGTACAATCGTCAATGTATCAGCACTAACAAACCTCACTTGAAAATCAAAATCACCAACATAAACAATTCTAACAAAAATTCACATGCTTGGTTTTAAAAGAAGCCAATTAATAGTATGGTCGATCTTTCTTGCACCAATTTTAAGCAAATACCCATGCAAAAGTTTAAAATATAAATAACAAAAGAAAAACCGTGAGAAAAATAAAAGAAGAAGAAAGATATGGTAAAATTTAGTTGTAGGAAAAAGATGGAGAAGGGAGGAAATCTTCGAAAATGGAAAAAAGAAAAGAAAAAGGAATCTATAGTGGTCATCGGAGGAAAACTTTTGTCAAAGGAGTTAAAATTCTTTTAAAAAATCGGAAAAACAAGTTCACTTCCAACCCTACTCTGTCAAACCATTAATGAAGGTGTTTGGTTTGCAGTTGGGAAAATAAAATTGAGTTGAAGTAAAAATATTAAAAGTTGATATCAAAACTCCGTTGACCTATAGGATAAAAAACTCCCTCAGGCTAACGAAACCCAACGGAGAAAATCTCTGTTTACACGTATTACCAAACACTCTGAACTTTGTAAAGGAAGAATAAAATTTTAATTTTTAACTTTTAATTTTTTTTTTCATAATTTTAGTTTTTATATAGTATGCTAAACGGATAATATGTGTTTTTTCTGTAATTATATATTTAATAAAAGATTAAAATTTCATTAGAAGTAGATTTTTTATTCTTTGGTTAAACAAATTAAAAAGATGTTTCAATCTATGCGTGGAATTATCACTAATGATGGAATGATGTAGTAACATAGTTAACCATCCATCACGTGTATTTTAGGTTGAACCAAAAAAAATTGTAGACCCAAACACACCCTATAAATTATGTTTTTCATTAGCCACAATGGATCACATGATTATATGAACCAAATTAAAAATACTTTCATTAACGTTAAAAGCTAGATAAAAAGACATGAAAGAGTACTTCCTCTATTTTTTTTATCTAGGATGTAAAATTTGTTTCAAAATATTAATTATTTTATTCAAACAAAATTAAATATTATTTTTAAAATAAACTTTTATTTTTTGTTTAAATGAAGATATAATTAATTAAGGAGGTAGTATTAAGAACAGAAAAAAGAAGAAAACATATCTTGAAAAAAAAGGAGTTTAAAGATTTTTCTTAATCTATATTAAAAAAAACTTAAAAGATAAATAAAAAGAATAGAAGAGTATTTGAAGCTTGTTACTTAACTTGTTTTAAATTAACAAAACTAATAGCTTAACAAAGTTAACAGAAGATTTATAAACCAACAAATTCCAACAGAACTTTATTTTAAAATTGTTTTCATTTTATAATTTTAAGGTTTGAACAATTTTCATCACCCATATTTTACATGAATAACTAGTTTAGTAACCCGGCCGTGTGATCCATGAGATTTTATTCTACATGAATTGTGTTTAAAAGTTATTCTTTAAAAAAATAATACGCATAGTACATACATATTTTTTTATAGGAAAAACTAATAACATGAAAATAGAAAGAGAAGAATTTTTGTAATAGATTGGGTAGGTTTGGACTGGATCTGATACATATCCATTTTTTAAACTTTTAAGTAAAAATATAAAAACTAATATATCATGTAAAATGAAATACTTAAATTTATTATAAAAATTAGAATATTTCAAGAAAATAAATTTTATCAAATCTTTTAAAAAAATTAAATAATATAATGTAAAATATAGTAATTGGTTTTGTTCGGAGTAAATACAAATCTGAAGACTTAACAAATTAATTAAAGTGAGATTTTATTTAGTCTAGATTGACTTAGATCTGATTAAGTGTGTTTATCTAAATTAATCAATGTAAATTTATCCAATAATCCAAATGCTCATCCAGCGCTAAGGTGTCTAATGAAACAAAACAAGTTCTTTCGTTCTAATATTGTGTGATATCTTATCATATCTATGTTTTATTGTTGTTGGTAGAATGTGGCTAGAGATAGGTGACTCTTTACCTTGTTAAATGCATTCTTTAACCATATGTTTTGGGGGTATTGGTAGGTAACATGGTTATGTTTGGTTGATGAATGAGTTTGAGTAAATGGTGGAATAAGAAATGATTGATCCTCTCATATATATGTCAGAAACGTTTTACGTACTGAAAGGAAGAGATAGCACTTTATTGTTAGGAACATTATGCAATAGAAGATGAAAGAAAGAGTTGCAATAGTGAAGGAAGAGAAGCATCAAGTAGCAGTGAGACCATTCATAATTATCAAGTTGAAAATCCATAATATTTCCTTACCATGTTCTTCAATTATTTTATGTACTAATTAAGTGCATTATTGGTTAACCAGGGGGATTTATCCCCTATTTTTTTTTATTTCATACATAAAAATATTACCACTCTTTTAATACGTTATCAATTATAGAGAAATTTGACTATCATCAATATTATTAGGCTGAACTTTCTTTTTATATGATAATTAATTCTAAGATTCTTTTCTTTATAATTTACATTTTATATAAATATTCATTATTTAATATTTTTTAGTGTTAAGCTTAATGTAATAGTATTAAACATATATTTTAAATTTATTCCCTACATTTGGCCGGTTGATCCTTCAAAAGAAAACCTAACTCCACCATTGATAAAAGGAAAAAAATTGTGTCTATATATTTACTATTCACTAATTAACAAAATGAGTAAGCTAACATATTAGTCCCTTGACACCACTTTGTACTTTGGTCCTCAACCCTCCCAAAAACAACAAATACATCCCCTAACCAAAAAACAATCATTCAATTTAGTGCTTAACATTAACTTCCTTCCTAAGACTATTAAATATGCAAATATGTCATGTTAAGTAACAACACGTCATCCACATAGTTTAAAAATATTACTATTGTCATGGGACCCTTTTATTTAATTAAAATGTTCCTTTCTTTATTCTTAATTTATGTTCTTACTTTCCCCCTAACTTCTTACATTTAGTGGTGATTAATTTGCTACATAGAAAAGGAAATCTCTCCTAGGAGCTTTAAAAACTTTCATTAAATCTCAACTACGTGTATAATCGTGATGGCGGTAGCAATAGTGGTGGCGGTGACAATGACGATGGCGGTGTAATGGTGTTGTTGGGTGGTGGTTGTGGTGATAACGATGACTATCATGGTTAGGATGGCAATTGTGGCAACGACAGGGTGGTGACGATGGGAGTGGTAAAAGTGATGGTAGCAGTGGTGGCGACCATGTAGACAACTGTGGCGGTGATGACGGCCGTGAGGCAATGGTGGTGGTCATTATGGTGGTAATGATAGTGTTTGTGGTAGTGACAATGGTGGTTTCACGTTTGAAGTTATGGTGGTGGTTATAGGGTAGACGGTGGTAGTGACAGTAATGTTGGTTTTCATGGTAATGGAGATAGTTATGGTGGTGAGGGTGGTGGTTGTGATGGTAGCAGTGACAATGGTGATGATAATGATGTGATAGTTGGGGTAGTGATGGCTACAAAGGTGGTGTAGCTGTGGTGGTGGTGATTTTGAATTTAGAATTCAAAATTTATAAAACTGAAAAAAATTTTAAAAAAATATTTATTTTATTTTTTAAAAATTAATAAAAATTATTTTAAAAATGGGTAAGAACTCAACTTAACATCTTTATAACGAATATATTTTATTTTCAAACTTAGGTTGTAAAATTAAAACAAAAAAGACTTGGAACCACTCAAACGGGCTTTTAATTTTTGATTTTCTAAAAAACAGAAATATCATGCCGAACGGGCATCTACTCTTTGCAAAAAGTACATGGAATCGCATCTAACGATAATATATTATTAATATATCACTGAACAGTTAATAAGAAAAATTAACTTACTAATTAATGATACAGTATTATTAGTTTATGAAAGTTAATATATTCAATTTTAAAAAACTAAGGCAATAACAGATGGCCCGAAGTAAAGAAAAAATGATTTTTAATTTAAAAATAATGTTTAGTTTTATTACAACTTTCATAGTAGAGCTAGTTAATAATTAAACTTAATTATCATAGTTTTATTGTTAACTTCTATTTCTAAATTGTACTAAATAATTAATTTAGATGAAAGAATAAATAAGTATTTTCTTAATTTTTTTTTTTTGGTGACAAGTATGTTCTGTTAATATGTAATGCCACTGGCACTCTCACACACTCTCAAAATGTGAAAATAAAGAATAAAAATTTGTTTTGGGCCGACGAAGGTCGTATTTTACATATGATATACCTACAATCCAAACTGAAGGCCCAATTCTATTTTTTGCTGAAAAACCCCAATTCTATTGGAATCCCATTATGAATTTTGAGATGGGCTGGGCCGCATTAAAATGACAAAACAATGTGTGGGAATTAACAAACGGCCCTTGCCTATGAAATCCCAACCAATAACAATTAAAATTTCATAAAAAAAAAACACAACAATTAAAATATTATATGTGTTTTTAAAATATATTTAATATAATTTAAATTAATTTTATTTAACAACCATATACTCCCCTAATCTTGATTATAAACAAATTTAAAGAAATATTAAAACCGGAAAAAATGTCATTATAGTTGGGGGCTAAGGCTAATGGTGTAATATAAGTTATACAACTAGAGTACGTTATTTACACTTCAAATTATTCATATACTCTTACTAAAAATTTAGTGTTTGATTGGTATGCAGTTAGAGAAACAAAGTTATGAAAATAAAAAAATTTAAAAGTTAATATTAATCTTTCACACTCTTTGATATAGATAAAACTCTATTTCAAGACAGACAAAACCTTTTCCAAAATTAATACATTTATCGAATCTTGTTAGACTAATATACTGTAAATCCAGATTATTTGGGAAAAATGAATTGCACAAAAAATTTACCAATACATTTTTACTCTCTTTTTTTATAGATGATTTTATTTTCATTTTGAGTTTAATAGTGAAACAGTATCAATAGTAAACAAATTGAAAATCATGTAAAGATTTTTCTAATGTAATTGTCCATATGGATGATTTATAATTGAATGGCAATGTAAAAGCTTTCAAGTTTTAGTTAAAGAAAATTTAGAAAAATATTTAGTGCCCTTTATTGCATTCTAGAAGATTTTATTAGTAAAACTTGCACGTTTCTAAAACTGATCTTGTGAATTAATTCATGAAGGAAAATGCTTTTTCGTAACTGAGATCTAACTTCAATGAATTATCAATCTTTTTACACTGTATTCCAGAAAATTCAAATTTCACTTTATTTGGCAGCTAGCTGGGTGAGAATCTGTAAGATTAAGAGGGATTTGATGACTGGATCACATAAAAATCTTCAAAAGAAAATATTAAGAAGGGTTAAGCTGGGTAATTTTAAAATTTTAATTTAAAAACATCATTAATATTTACTTATTAAAATTTGTAAATTATTTTATTTATATTTTTTTGTTCGGTATAAAGTTACATTTTAAAAAACAGTTGTCACGGCAGGTACGTAATGGCGCAACGGACTTGTGAGGACAGAATGGATATTGCAACGGCAGACACTGTCATACATAACTGAAACCCCAAAAATATATTATCGTCCCTTACCTTTATAGTATATTTGTTTTTAGACTTTATTTAACTTATCTAATCTTACATAGGATAATAAATTTAAAATAAAATTATTTTATTCAAACTTAGGTAACAATTGTTTATAAATTAATGTGAATAAGTATTAATGATATTTTTATATGAAATTTTTTTATTTTTATTTTTTAATCTTTATAAAATTACACATATATTAGATAAACCTTTTTATCACAATTTTGTTTCAAACTTTTTTTATTCCCATCAGTTTTTAAATGATCTTTCTATAGTATTTTTTTTTCAAAATCAATTCTTCCAAATAAATTTAAAACCTATTTTTAAGTTTGGTTTATATTGACCATCGATTAAAAAAGTATATTTTAATTTAGATATTTTACACTAGTTAATAAAAAAATCGATTTAAAAAGTTAACCTTTCTTAGTTTTTTTAATTAAAATAACCATTTTAAAACAATTTTAAAATGTAATGAAGCAAAATACAACAATCATAACTTAAATAAATATAAAATTTAATTTAAATACACTATATACAATCATGGACTATCATATATGTAATTATCATTGGTTTATATAATAATTACTTTAAAAATTATATATAAGATAAATTCTAATTCGTCTACAATAAATTTATTTAAAGATAGCAAATTAAAATATAGTTTAACCTAGCGGGAATATCTACCATTTCATATATATATAGATCACTTTTATTATTGTTAATGAATGATTTACATTCATCCTTTCAGCTTAAACTTAACTTCATGGGTTGCGCGATTAATCAAATCTTTAATTAAAATAGTTGTATGACAGTGTCGTTATTTTAAAAACCTTTCATTTTAACGTCATTCCTAGACACAGAATTAGCAGAATATCTAGAAGGAAATATTTTTGTCAATAAAGATAATTTAATAGTATTTTCTGGTCTTAAATAAGATTTTTTTTTATCTCCTTAACCTCAGTTTTAGGAATTTATTTGACAAAATTGTTTTAAGAAATCATATCTATCAATTACCACCAATATTCTTGGTTGTAATAAAATTCGAAAATGAGTACGCTGTAACTCTTTAAAAACTGCATGTTAGAAAGAAAAAGAAAAAGGAAACTCGGATTTGTTTGATTAAGAACTTGATTTGGTAGAATTAATTTTGATAAATTTATATTTAAGCCATTAAGTAGAATATAAATATGTGTAAATTAATTCGGATGATAATTTTAAAAATGAAAATGGAGAAATTAACGCGCTCTTTCTTGTACAAGGAATCCAAATTTTGTTACGTTGGCATTAGGTAAAGTGAATTGTTTCCTGGCTGTATAAAAATGTCATTTTGCTTTCTACTACAATATTTGGTTGGTAGTTTAGGTACTATAATTTCTACTTTAGTGCCTAATTAATTTTGTTTAGCTGAAAAGTTGGCATGCCGCAGGTAAGTAATGCATCCACCATAAGAAATGGCCCCCACTTTCCAGATTCCTTGCTCGATGCCCATCACTGATTCCATCTCCCACCCCTCTCTCACGGCCTAAGTGGACAATGGTCCCCCACAACATCGATGAGCAAAGAGAAGGAAAGATTTATGAGTCTGATTAATGTTTCGTGTTAATATATGTAATTCGTTTTTTTCAAATTAAAGTTTTATTTTAATAACCTGGGAAATTAACATCGATAGTTAGTAAAATATTTCAAGGTAAAATTTTAAATTTGATTCTCAACAAAGTTTCTTGAAATATGTTTTGATCTAATGAGCTCATAGGAACCAGTTCATTCAAACTTTTGTTATTTTAAAAAAGAAAACTTTAAGTTTGATTAAAAACAGTACTTAAAAGATGATACCTAAGTTTTGTTCAAATTACAAATATGTAAAGTATAGTCAATAATTGCAACTATACAAGGAGAAAAAAGAGTCTCAGCACAATAATTTAGTTGAAATATACCACAGTGTAAAGGAAGATTAATAATATAAACAAAAATCATTAGATTTTAGTAATAATTACTTTAAAAGATATACATAAATAGACTTGTGACTGATTTAGAGTGCTGTATGAAACAATATGCCAATATTGCCAAATTAAACTCATTGGAAAATAAAGGTAAAAAAAATATACAAACATGCCGAATGTGTGTTAGGAGATGAATATATATGATGAGAATGGGAAAGAAGAAAGGAGGAAATTAATATTTGTCAAAAGGTTAGATAAAGTGCCGCCACAACTCCCTCAACTTTGCCTTACACCTCACTCTCTCTGCGTTTAAAATGAATCTTCTGTTCTAACTTTCAAAACAACCACAAAAGTTAGTTGTAACGTTTTTGTAAGTTATATATCTCTCTTAAATGTAAGTTACTCAGATTATCTGTTTTTTCTTATGAAGCTACTTGTGTTGTATACATCTGTTTTGTATGAAATCAGTTGTTACTCACTACTTTGTTACTTGTTACTTTCTGCTGCATTCCCGTTTTGTCATGTGACTTTCTTTTCCTGTCATAAATTTAATCTCATTATTCTATTTCCTAGTCAATTTTCTTTTGTTGTGAATTAATTAAATTAAACTATATACAAAAAGTTGTCATCCTAATCACTGGAATGTATGTGGTTACAGCGGTGATGTGATGACAACAGAAACAACCGTGAGATCGATAACGACAAGTTAATGGCTACATTATGATATTTAGCAAAACAGTTGTCAGTTATTATACCATAAAAAGTTATATACAGTGGTTTTTGATAATTCTGAGCTCTGACATTCCGATGATGCCTCCAAAGTTCAAATGAATAAATAAAAACATTGTGATGGCAGTATGACTGTATTTTGAGCACGACATGATGGGCACTATTAAAATTAAACGGCGAAGACAGCAATAATAATACTCATGACGTCATATAAGTGAAAATATTTATTCCATAATCGTAACTCATATATTTCGTATTGTTTAAATATTGAGCCCCTAGATGGAATTTTAACACAAATTAAATATGAAACTTCATAATTATATTCAAGTGAAAAATTAATTTTAATATCCGCGGGGATGTATGAACAGTTTTTTCTTCACCTGCAGTTAGTTTACTTGTTTGGTTATTGTGCGAAAAAGTGAATGATTTTAGCTCTTATTTTGGACACTATCGTATGAAATTCGTATCGTATTTCGCCTAAAAATAACAGAATCTGGAATATAAAACCTATTTAGAGTCGAAGACTTAATGTAGGCTTCAAAATACACACAGATTACATCGATTTTGAATTTCAAATTTCATGTCAGTCATTATTTATGTTAGCACCGGCCATGATCAATGCTTGCAAATGTTGGTTTAAATCTCAAAATTCACACATGCACAAGATGGAGAAGAACATGTGAGTGTAAGAGGAAGAGGACAGGACGAGGAGGACAAAAAGGGAAGTCATCAAGAAAAATTTTTTGTTGAAAATTAGTGTTAACTATCATTTACGTTCCATAATGTTTCATCGAATATTAACGTCAGTTATAGAGGACATCGTGTAACGTTTATTGAAATTGGGTGTTTTACAGCACGTTTGGGGGAGCGTCCCAACGGAGAAAACCTCCGTTGATTCAAAGGAGAGTTTTTATCCTACGGGTCAATAGAGTTTTGATTGTCTTGAACAGCGTGAAGAATTAATATCAACCTTTAAATTTTTTACTCCAACTCAATCACGTTTCCCTAACTGCAAACCAAACACCCTCTTAATGTCGCTACTTTTATGTTTGTTTTTTTAGTAGAATCAGCTTTTGACTTACTAAATTGTGTTATTATGAACAAAAACACATGAAAAATAAATAATTACATTTTTACCATTACATGAATATTAATTAAATATGACGTTAAAATCTGCGAGAAAATGAATATCAAGAATTAAAATAAAGTATAAGGAGTACTTAAACCTTTAACAATCAAATGTTTCTAATGAAGTAAACCAACATCCACATTCCTAACCTAAATGTATAAATTTGCACTTTAGTCCCTAAACATTGAAAATTTGCAATAATATCCCTGACAACAAAAATCATCTTTCAGTTAAATCTAAACCATTAACTTTCCATCTAACAATATTAATGGTTGCATACATGTCACTTAAGTGACAATCAGACTTCCATGTGGAATAAAACAATGATATTTTAGGACTCCTTAACTTAAATGTTTAGGAACTAAAGTGCAATATTGTATTTAGATTGGAGACATAAATGTCAATTTATTTGTCTCTAATACATGCTAATGAGTATTTGAATAACGATTGTTGTAATATATTATTGTAAAGGTTCTACCCCACAAGGTTGAGGGTGCATTACTCTCAATGTGATCGTGCTAACATTAATTAAGAAGTATTATTGACATTACATAGCACCTTTCAATCTGTCAATTTTTTACTTCAAAGTAATGGTTCTCACATGATGCAATTTCGTCGTTCCTTTTTTCGAAATCATATCCTAATAATTACAATTGACAACCAATAATCATAAATTAATTGGTTTTCACCATTACATTACCACCAAAAATTGTCATTTACTAACACTTTATTAATATAATCTTAAGCTAACAAACCATATCGTGTTAATAAAAATATTTCTTGTTTTTACTAATTGAATTGGTCTGGACTGGTGAACTGGTCTGGACCGGGGTCTAGGATCCGGTGTGGGACCAGCCATAAGAAGATAGGTGTTTTCAGGGTTTGCACACTGGAACAGTGTGTATCCAATGTATTAATCCGGTCTCTCAGTGGGAGAAGCCGGTCTTGTTATCCTAGAGATCCTTCACACCAGCGTTTCGCGTTGCAGGGGGGCGAAAGGTGGTGCCACCTGCGAAGATTCTCCGACGCTCAAGTTAGAAGAGTGTAAGAACTCAGTGAATGCTCAAGAGAAGTAATAGTAAAGTTTGAGATAGAACAACGATACCATGCATGTGTATTGAAATGAGCTACTTATAGTTGTACGTGAGAAAATGAGTCGTTGGATACAGGTGGGTCCCCTAGCTTCTGATAGCGTGTACATTATGTCAATCAGGGTGGCTCAACACTCAGAATGTGTCAGGAGGGTAGGTCAATTATCAGAGTACGATCCTCTAGGAAGAGGAGAGGATAATCACCTTTTCCGCATAATCTGCTGACACATCCACTTACTTTCTGAAGCCATTGACGTGACATATTTTGCTACATACAGTATCTTTGCTGATAAGTTATTAGGGGCTCTTATCTTGCTGTGACTGAAAAGCCAACAGTTATATAAATGTTCTGCGAAAATGAACAAAGAACCGTTATAGAGAAAATAAGTGGGGCAGCCGTGAGATGAGGACGGACGGACAGACATCGGATATCCGGTGTGGTAATGTTGAACCAGGACACCGGTTTTCCTTATATGAGGTCACTCTGACGTCACAAGATTGGGGGCCGGTATCCAGACCGGATCAACTGGGATGTGTGATCCAGCCTCACGATAATTCTTAAAATGAAGATTTAGGTGTAAGTTTTACAGTGGTCCAACGAAGGTCCGGTATTATATCCTCAATTCCCGTGGGGAATAGAGGTCTTGGAGTGATTCCTTGACCTAACTGCACCAGCCTTACATGTTGTGGGGCGAAAGGGGGTGTCACCTACAATGACACTCTGACGCTTAAGTCAGTGAAAGTTCAAGGGAATTTCATAGCTTGAGCGTAAGTTTTTAAGAGAATATTCTTACATGTTACGTTGATGCATGGACATTTATACTTGGAGGGATTGGAAGAGCCTTATTGCTCTCGAAGTCTTCCATACATGGTGTTAGTACTTACTTTGCTATTCTATAGTAAAGTTGACTTTGTAGGCGACTTGTTCAGTACGCTAAGTCATAGATCCACTCTGAACCTTTGGTATTGAGTGAGTAACTTGTAACAAGGTCAATTTGGGGACCATTCATGTGACCATGGATACTGATGTTAAACCAGCCCGTTACGGGAGATGCCGACGTTGAGAGAATAGTTCAAACCAGTCACCACGTCATATCGGTTCCAGATGTGGGATTTTAGACAAATTACCTTTAAGTCCAGGGGTCGGTCTTAGGATCAGATCATTTGCCTCATAGCTTGTTGAAGTGATCACGTTGATTGCTTCAAGAGCTATTAACTCTTGACCGAGGTTCCTCTTGTGGATGTGAGTAATTTTGAGGTCGTTCGTAACTTGGAAAATTTTTGTTTACTTGTTTTATACTAGCAAATATATCGCATTTATTATCCTCGTAACATTTCGTACGTAGTAGGTTGCAGAAATCATGCAGCTTTTATTTCTAATGATACGCAATGGTTACCTATTTTACTAAAATTTGGCGGTTACTTTTGGTTAATGGGCCTTGGAAATCAAAGAGATTCGGCCAAAAGATTCAAATGTGCGGAGTGATGCAAAACAAAGTCGTATCGATTGCCCCCTAGCAACGTCCATAAGAGGTGACTCTGTGAGTACCAACCACACTCTATAGGTGGACTTAAACATGTAGCAATGACGATCACACACAAAGGGGAAGAAAAAAAGTTGTTGTAACGATGTCAGGGTGTTCAATAGTAAATGCACACAAAATCGACTGGTAGAAGCTCTTGAACCAGAACCCATGTCTTAGTTCAACCAAAAGTAATGGAGATTACCTCCAAACATAAGAAGGCCCAAGAGGGTGTTATGGAGAGACAATACCCTCATAGAATACGAAGAGCGATATGTCATTCTTCATCCAAGGGCTGGGGAGCATGTCTGCTACATGCCCTTTGACGCGCGGACCATCTTGATGTACGACATAATCTTTACTCATCTCAGAGTGAGATTTTCATTGATAGAGTTTGAAATGGGAGTTTTTCAATTTTTGAAGTGTGCCCCCACTAAACTGCATCTTAATGGGTAGGGTATAGTACGAAGCTTGGAGGTGCTCGAGGAGCACTTTGGTTTCATCCTTACATTGGTGTTATTCTTATCATTTTGTCAGGTTGTACGTCAATTCAACCCCAACGACGGCTTGAGCTTTATTACCCTTCTAGTGAGGCAAAAATTATGGGCTTCCAGCCTTTCACCAAGTCTGCCAAGTCATACGATGACACTTACAAGAAGTGTTTTGTGAAGGTACAAGTCTGGCCAAACAGGCTGGTCTTTTGAGAAAGTGAGGACGAGATCCTTAAATTCCCAGTCTCATAGACCTACGAGCACTTCTTTTTGACTGTGGCAGTTTTCATAGTGGAGGAGAGTGAATTATCCCTCGAGTCCGTGAAGGTAGTCCAGGCTCTACGGGAATACAGTACCGCCCATCAGAAAATTTCATGCAAATAGCTTCTTAGTTCCCTCGCAACAAAAGAAGTCTATCTCCGTAATACTCCTAAAAAAGAACCTTTGCATTGTATGTTCAAATTTTTGTCATCTAAACTCTTTAACTTTACTATTTATAGGTAAAATCGAAAGCTTTGGCCCTTATGGAAGCATTAAAATAGTTACGGACCAAGGCTGCCATCGTAGCTGCTAAAAACATAATCCAGGCTACAAGGAACATCCCGAACGCTGATGCCATCATCCTTAAATTTAGGGATGAGGACATACTAAGCATACCACTAAAGGAAGGGGTCAGTAAAGAACAGACCCTGGAAAGAAAGGCCAAGAAAAAATAGAACATTTAGAAGGCCCAATAAGCAACAATAAAATTTCTGGAGGATGCTAGTGAAATCCCGCGCCTGGGGAATGATGACCAGGCTATTGTTAATACCGCCCAGGAGAGGCGGTCAAAAAAGAGAAATGACGTTGAGCCTAATCGTAAGAGGCAAGGCCAACATCAAAAGGAAGGTCTATCATCCCCTTCTAAGAAGGCTAAAAATAAAGAGCTGGTGCAAGAAAAAGTCATCCCTCAGTGGCTCAATATTGAAGTTTCCTCCTCTACACTCGATGGGGATTAAAACTTCCCATGTCAGGGCTCTAACTCCGAAACCATTCCATGCTCCTATGTTGGGGTGACGCTTGAACCCCTTTCTACTCTAGCACGGAAAAAAAAGGCAAAAGGCAACGAGGGGTACCCGGGTACTGCTTACACGAGGATCGAGACCTCGATAAAACAAAAGCTACAGTAGATCCGGGTCGGTAGCACCTGTAGGAAGTTAAAGGATTGTTGGAGTCCTTCAAAAAACTTACCCCAAATTGATAGCGCGCATTATAAATAGCCTAGAAATTATTTTTGAACTTCTTTTAGAAAAAGAAACACACAAAATGACAAAGCAGACACAAACAGACAAAATAGACTGAACAGTGACGGTAAGGAATCTGACCAAATAGTGACAGTGAGAAAGATTAACAGAACGTCCCGTCCAAATTAACCTTAATTCGCACATAAACGATTCAAAGATTAAAATAAAATAAAATAAGATGGAGTAGAATGAAGTTGACTAACAAAACTGAAGATTAACAGGACGTCTCGTCCAAATTAACCTCATTTTTAAGGAAATACTATTTAAATAAAATGTTAAGAACACGAGATTAACAAGACGTCACGTCTAAATTAACCTCATTTTGGAGAAAATACCATTTTTAAATAAAATATTAAAAATATGAGATTAACAAGACGTCGCGTCTAAATTAACCTCATTCTAAAGAAATTACCATCTTAAATAAAATATTAAAACAACATAAGATCAACAAGACATCACGTCTAAATTAACCCCATTTGAAACAAATTACTATCTTAAATAAAATATTAAATCGATAAAATTAATTGAGGTAATAACAGAAACACAGAAGTTAAACAAAAGAAAGTGGGCCTGACAAGAATTGATTCCCGCTCCTACGTATTCTCAAGCTTTTGAGAAATCAGGGTTACGTAGTTCTTTAAAGATGGTTTTAGAAAAAAGAACTATGCAATTGATGGTGGATAATACCCATGAGGAAGACTCATACAAGGCGAAGTTCTTCGCACGTGCACGAGTCCTAAGGAACTAGTGTAGACGGAAGTACTTCCATACGACACTGACTAAAAATGGCTTCTACATTGGTTAAGAGGAACACGAAAATTTTGGTTTCTTTTTATTGTTATTATTGATTGTAAGGAAGAATAAAAGAAATACAACAAGATATACTTAGATGAGATGACACGTTCGACAAAAAATGGCAAATTTGACAGGAAAATAAATAACAAAAAGTAGGGAAATAAGGAACAGAATGTAACCGGCGTGATGGGGATGCTGAGAACCGGCGTGGACTTGAGTAGTAGGAACCGGTGTGACGTTGGTGTAGCTGTGGAACTATAGGGGCACTGGTGTACAGTTCACTGAAGCGACGGTGTGAGGATTTGGTGGAAGAGCCGGTATGAAGTTGATGAGGGTGATTTAGGAGATCTGGATGGTATCTCGGAAATGGAGTTCACTAACAGGGTTTGATCCGGTGTCTTGGTGATGCTTTAGGGTCTGGAGTAATTAAGAGGTGTGAGAAACCAAGGTTCCGGTTCTTGAACACCGGAACAAACTTCAAGAGCTTTGGGGTCAAGAGGTTCTGGAGATCGGAGCAAGTTATCAGGGGAGTTTGTGCTCAGAGTATCGACTCAATGACTAAATTTTTCTTTTTTTCTTTCAACCCCTTGTGCCTCTTCAGATGAGACATTTATAGAGGTTCTGGGCGCTGACTAAGTGCTTGGATAGCTCAAGCCTCCACTCACCCATGTGTACGGTGGAGCCAACCTGGCCACTGACAGGTTATGGGAAGCAACGGCTGGTGGGGAATTTTTAATTATTTCCGCCCCCGTCCCCTGTCTGCCACTCCCAGAATTCGTGGATCGACTTGGGGGTGCGATTCCAAGTCACAGCATGGGCAATGGGACTCCTCGAACGGTGTCACATGGGTCCATTATCAAGTTCATAAAAGTGCCTTCCCACGTCGGATAAGAGAGGACACCGGTTTCACTTGGACGGTCTCAGGGGAACGATGCCTTTTTCGTTGGCTCAGATCGGTATCCCTCATACCTGGACCGGTGTTCTTCTTATGGCCCAGACCGCTGTGTCAGTATTCATTCTTGGTGGAACATGGTTATACCGAAACAGGTGTTCACATATATGAAAAGCCCAAAAGCAGAATCGATCCTTTGACACTCGGTGTGAAGGCTTGAATTCATTCAAGTGACACCAGATCCTTTTTTTGTTCAGAATTGCTCCACTCGGAGGTGATTTATCCGGAAATGTCTCTAGTCATAGCTTTTCTTCCTTCTGAAGTGACACACTCAGAAATTCTCACTCGGATATATATCTGCCTAAAAAGTGCTCTTTCAAAGTCTGACTCACTAGGGAATATCTCTTTCCGAGAAGTATTCATCAGAGCCTCTTTTTGTTCGGAATCGCTTCACTCAGAGGTGATTTTCTCAGAAATGTTTCTGCTTGAAGTACTCATTTAAAGTTAGCCTTTCTTCCCTCGAAAGTGATCCACTCGGAAACCTTTCACTCGGAGACACCTCATTCGAAAATATCTCACTCGGCTATATCTCTGGCCGACAAGCTCCTTCGAAGTTAGAGCTACTTTCGTTCAGAATTACCTCACTCGGAGGTGATTCTCTCGGAAATGTCTCTGCTTGAAATATTCATTCAAAGTCAACCTTTCTTCCCCCGAAAGTGACCCACTCAGAAATGTCTTACTCGGGGACACCTTACTCAGAAACATTTTCCGTTTAAAATCAATTCACTCGGGAATTCTTTACTCGAATGTGTCTCCGCCCGAGAGGTACTCATTCGAAATCAAAGCCCTTCTTCGCTCAGAAGCACTTCTCTCGGAAATGACCCACTCAGAAATGTCTTACTCGGAGACACCTTACTCAGAAACATTTTCTGTTTAAAATTGATTCACCCGGGAATTCTTTACTCGAATGTGTCTCCGCCCGAGAGGTACTCATTCGAAATCAAAGCCCTTCTTCGCTCGGAAGTACTTCTCTCGGAAATGACCCACTCGAAAATCGGAGATACCCAACTCGGAAATATGGAACCTGGAAGTGTCTCTGCTCGAAAAGTGCTCCTTCGAATTTCAGAGCCCTTTTTCATTCAGAATCGATTTACTCGGGAATTATCCACTCGGAAATATCTCTGCCCAGAAAAAGCACTCATCCGAAGTCAGACTTGCTTTTCGTTCAGAATTGATTCACTTGGAGATGATTCGCTCGGGAGTAATTCCCTTGGAGGCAACCCACTCAGAAATGTCTTACTCGGGAATCTTACAACCGAAAGGATCATTCGGAGTTGAAGTTCAGTCCTCTCTCGGAAATCCTTTCACCTGGGAATATCACTCGGAGTCGGAGACAATCTTGAAGACGAACCCGAGCACAAGCTCTCGGAAACTTTGAATATGGGCCGGAGTGCAGGCTCTAGGCAATCTTTAAGACACACACCTAAGAACAAGCTCTCGACAATTCTTAAGGCACACCCGAGCACAAATAGAGCGAAGAGGTTCCAAGCGACAGAACTCCCGATTCTTGGTGAAAATTGACCGGACTGAAATGGGTGTTCACACTAACCACATGGAGCAAAGCTCTACCCTTTATGATAAGATCAGAGTCTAGACGCCGATCTGTAGGCTGCCACCAAGGAAATTCCTTGTTAAAGGAGGTAGTCAGGACCAAGGATTAGGCCCTGGAGAACGGGAAAACAAATTTAGCTGCTTTGAAGAAGGAGATAGAGCAACTTAAAAAGGAAAACCGCTGGCTGAAAGAAGAAAATTTGATACCCAGCCAGGACAAGGCAGATGCTATCGCTTCATGCGAGAAGGTCCAGGATGATATCGTGCGTCTAAATGACAAAGTTATGGAGGAGGAGAAGTAATTTAAGGAAAAGATTGTCCAGCTAAATGAGAAACTCTAGGGCATTGAGGGCCTGGAAGAAGAGGACAGACGACTACAGGAGGATGTTACACTTAATTTGTAGAAGGCAACAAACATAGTCCAACTATGTGGTACCATGGAGGATGAAGCCTTGAGTGTCGCCATCCGCCAGGTATCATATAGATACCCTGGTGTGAAGTTGAATTTAAACGGTATCAACCTTTACTTCCAATTTCATGGAAGTAAGTTGGTTATCATCATTAACAAATAACACTGGGAGCCAGAAGATGTCCCATAAGAGCTTGCTACTCTGCCGCCTTCTCAATCTATGGCTCCTTATTTAACTTCTCTTATCGTTGAGAATACTAAAGCTGCTGTAGAAGAAACAACTCTATCGTCCTCTGAGGAAGCTCCACCCTCGTGACTACCTGCTGATTTGAAAAACAGTTGCCTTGGTCCCCTTATATATACATATATATATATATATATATATATATATATATATGTGTGTGTATGTGTGTGTGTGTATGTGTGTATTACTGAGTGTCATTAGCCTTGTTCCGGGATGGGCTCTGGTTTTTTCACTTCTTTTTTAATGTGAATGAAAGTACTTTATTTTCATGATTGTGCTCCTTTTTTGCTATTTCTTAATAATGACAGTAGAAGAAACCTAGGAAATTTGTCTTTACTTTTGTCGACAATCTCAAACACAATTTGCCAAGTCGCGTAGGGCGTTATGTATAAAGTGTGTATTATCCCTTGTGCATCAATGTGCATAAATTGTTTTATACAAAAAAAGACTTAGGTTAAAGAACCTAAGTAATTTACTTGCACCACTCGTTGGGGCTTATTACAGTTTTAAAAATAACCGATCTTTGCCACTCGTCGGGGTCAAGCAACCAATCATTGGTTGGGGTTGCCACTCGTTGGGGTTCGCTACAGCCTTATAGAGGTCCGATCCTCACCACTCGTTGGGGTCAAGCAGCTAATCCTTGTTTAAGGGACTGGGGTGCCGCTTGTTGGGGTCTTGTACGGCCTCAAAAGGGTTCGATCCTTGCCACTCATCGAGGAGAAGTTCTACATGCACTACTCATTGGGGTTCGATATGGTCTAAAAAAACCAATCTACGCCACCAGTCAGGGCCAAGTAGCCAATCCTTGTTCAGGGGACTGGGGTGCCGCTCGTCGATGTCTGGTACAACCTCAAAGAGGTCCAATCCTTACCTCTAGTTGGGGAAATTTTCCACGTGTGTTGAAGATATGATAAAATACTTGAAATCATTGAACATGGCAAAAAGATATTTTATTAATAAAGGAAATTTTTGTTAGGGGTTACCCTAGGACATGTCCCCTTTGGCACTCATATCCGTAATGAGATTTGATAGATCTGATATCAATCAATCATTTCCCGCCTGCTCCAGGGTGGGAGGAAGTTGTTTTCTCTTCCTGCACTAGCTTAATGAGTAGGCTTTTGTTTTTCCACGGCTGTAAACTTCTTCTCACCTCGACTAGTGTCAGCGTCGAGAGACTGGTCACGATACCTCTTTTCTGACCTCTTTAATTCACCATGGGACATGTCTTTGATAAGATATTTTTCAGCTTCCCCTCGCAGAGTAAAACCTTGATCGCGTCTTTAAGCAGCCTACACTCATCGGTTGTATGCCCTGTCTGTTCATGAAATTCACAGTACTTCCGTAAGTTACCAGGCTGGGGTACAGGGGCTAGTTTTCACACCTCGTAGACACTGAACATGTACTATCTGATGTTTCTAAAGATTTAGGACGAGGTATTAAGCAGGGTGTAATGATTGAAGAAAGCCACTCTCTTCTCTAGCTGTTGAGATTGTTGCCCTTCCCCCTTCTCTTTTTGGGGCACTTCATCATTCTTAGGCTTGTCTTTCTCATTCTTAAGTCGAGGTAAAGTTGAGAGTGGCTTGTTCCTTGTGGAGGTGGCCTCCAAGTTCATTTCAATCCCCACGTACTTAGTGGCTTTACGCCTGAACTCTTTGAACGTGATAGGTGGTTCGTTAGCCATAGCCAGGGTGAATGGGGACTTAGGCTGTAGGGCTTCGATCAGTATATGTAGCTGGATAACCTCTATTAGATCTGGCACCATAGCAGCTTCCTTGTAGAACCTCTTCAATAAATCCTTCAGAGATTTTATTTCTCCTTGCTTGATGTTGGCAAGGGCATGAGATGTCCTAGGGATGTCTTTGGAGATAACAAAATATCCTCTTAAAGCTTCAGCCATCTCTTCCCATGAATCAATAGATGCAGAGGGTAGACCCTTAAACCATGCTAGGGCTTCCCCTGTTAGTGTATGTGGGAACATGCGCCACATAATGTTAGCTTCAACACCCAAAAACATGGCCTCATACACGTACACGTCAAGGTGCTTGTATGGATCCGTCTCACCTGTGTATTTGCCTATAGAGAGAGGCTAGGTGGTTTGCAAGTTCCTAGGGATGGGCACACTCACGAGTCTCCTAGAGAAAGGGATACTACACCTATATCTAGACACAGAAGAGCTGGAGTGAACACCTTTACGCCTAGGGTTTTGTTACTTTGCTTGAGACTGAGTCCCCTGCTCCTCTTCGAATGTAACAATCCTTGAATATAAAAGTGTTCGAAACACTTCATTGCCTGGAGATCTCAGGTTGCTACACCTTGTTAGGGCTCACCTTCTCTACCTAAGCAGAACGCTCATGCCTTAGCTCAGCAAGCTCCTCTATGATCTCATCCCTTGGGGAAGGAATAACCACGGGGACCATCTTCCTAGTTGAAGTGCTAAAAATGCCAAAAGCCAAACACCTTGGCTCTTAAAACATCAAATCTTCAACGTGACCCCTAGGCTCATGATTCTCCATGACTTCTGAACTCAAGAATGAGAAAATGGGACTTGAAGTTTACAGGTCCCACTGGGCGTGCCAATGAAATGGTCTGGATCGAGATGTGGTATCCAGCGTTGCGACAATCCTTAAAATGAAGAGTGTAAGTTTTACACTAGTCTAAAGAGGGTCCGGTATTATATCCTTAATTCCAGTGAGGAATAGAGGTTTTGGAGTGATTCCTCAACCCAATAGCACCAGCCTTACGCGTTGTGGGACGAAAGAAGGTATAATGTTCTTATTTTTAAATCAAATTACAATAAACAAATAATTTTTTTTGCAAATAATTTAAATATCAAAACAGAATTTGAATTAAATAATAACACAGTCAATTTTACAATAGCCAACCAGCCCATTTAAATACACAAATAAATATAACAAGTCGGTATACACAGGAGCCGGCCAAGGCTTCTACAAGAATAACTATATGTACTATGTACTGTACATGCTAATACATAATGCTCCAGTTGGTTGAGTGACTTCAAATGCCATCACTGTGTCCTACATCCACTGTAAAAATAACAACAGTAGGGGTGAGCATAAACATATCAAATAATAGTTATTGAATCGAATTAAAAGTCCAATTCATAACTATATATATAAAACATAACCGAGTCATACAAACTCATCATAAAGCAGCATGTTATTCTCAAATATATATATATATATATATATCAGTGCATACACATGCTCAATCAAATGGATCCATTATTAAGTCTTTTAATTTGTGTTGCAACACTGGCTCCTAGAGCCATAACTCAGCTCTCAGCTGATCCGGCCGTTTTACTGGTACCAAACCGTTTGCACCCTCATGTGACACAATCGCTCCCAGCGACAACGGTTAGTGCCACGGGATAAAACCCCGAGCCCCGCTCAAGAGGTTGCCTTGAGTCCCACCCAAGGTCTTTTGTCTTTTGCCTTGAGTCCCACCCAAGGTCTTTTGTGGAAACTACATCATATTTCATATTCATTCATCACACGAGCATCTCATGAAAAATTCATGGAAACCATTCTCATCATCGGTCACACATATATACAATCATCACATCAATATCAATAATATGAATGGAAGATATGAAAACATAAAATATGTTATTCAATCGGGGTCTCAATAACAATTTATGCACATAACATATATACATCATAACAATATCACCCCACATCCATTCATAAACTATTCATTTGAAATGTAACGCTCCCCCTACCTGGAAATAAGAGTTCCAGTAACTTTTCAAGCTCTATTCAATCTTAGCTTCACGAATTCCGATTGGAATTGTAGTATTGAATCAGTCCAAGCTTTCTCTCTTATGAAATTCAAGCTTTCACATAAAAGGGAAGAAAGGAAGATTAATTTCTTCTTCGTTTGATGGTTTCCAGCAAGGGTTGGAAGAAAAAGATTATAGATGATGTTTTCACTTTCAAAAGTTTCTAAATTCATTCAACAGTAGAAGTTGGTATATATATCGTTCATGCAAAAGAGAGATGTGAACGATAGGAAATTGTCTGCTACACGTATCTTCAAATGATAAGGAAGGAATAAGCATTTAATGAAAAGGGGACAGAACATCAGAGTGGGTCCCATACTTAGAAAATATCAGAAAAGTGAATCTACTAGAATGTAGAAGAACAGAGTGACGTGGAAAGCTTCAATAATTAAAATAATTATTAATTTCAACTCGGTTTCAGTATTCTGGGCACATCTTTCCGAGAAGATTCATCACAGCCTTTGTCCGTTCAGAATTCCTTCATTTGGAGAAAATTCACTCGGAGAGGTTTCATCCCATGAAACACTCAGATTTCCTTCCTGGGAAATGACCCACACGGATATATCTCTTTCAGACATCTCACTCAGATATATTTCTGTCCGAGTCAAGCCTTCACTTGCATCACTCGGAAATCTTCCATCTAAAAAGAGTACTCGGAGTTTGAAGACAATCCTCTCCCGGAAATCTTTCCACTCGAAAGGGTCACTCGAAATCAAAGACCATTTCGAAGACGAACCCGAGTTCAAACTCAGCAGCTCTGAACATCGACCCGACCACGAATTAAATGAATTCACCACTTGGATATCTCAATTGGTACCATCCCTCTCGGAAGTATCACACTCAGAGATACTTCACTCGGAAAGTCACAGAACTTGGAGGTTCTTCATTCGATCACTATTCAAAAATTTCTCAGCCTAAGAAGTACTTATTCAAATTCAAAGCTTCTCTTATTCGGAAGTACTTCTCTAGGAATAACCCATTCGTAAACATTCCACTCGGAGACGTTTCACTCGAATTTGCCTCAATTAAAAGTGTCTCATTCAGACACAGTTCTCTTAACTCAGAAATGATTCTCTTATTAATGTTTCACTCGGAAACGTCTTAACTTCACTTGGTAATAGTTTTCTCGGCTTTACTTCACTCGGAATCATACCATTTCACTCAGAATGTCTTATTTTAGACAGTATTCACTCGGAATCTCATTCGGAAATTCTCCATTAATCTTTAATAAATTATTTTTCTAAAAATCATAAATTTTGGGATGTTACATTTATCCCATCCTACAAAAATTTCGTCCTCGAAATTTTAAATATAAAATCATACATTAATGAAATAACTCGGGATATTGTTGCCTCATAGCGTCTTCACGTTCCCAAGTATGCATGATACACTGATCCTGCTGCCACGCAACCTTGACCATTTGAACATTCTTGCTTCTTAAGCGTTTTACCGATCGGTCCACTATACCAGTGGGTTCAGCTATAGTTGTCAGGTTTTCTCGGATTTCAACATCATCATCCGACATTTCATGAGTAGGATCCGGAAAGTACTTTCTTAATTGAGAAACGTGAAATATACTATGTAGATTCGACAAATGAGAAGGCAACGTAATCTGATAAGCTACAGGTCTGACTCTCTTCAATATTTCATACGGACCAATATACCTCGGGCTCAATTTCTTGCTATTCAATGCTCTCCCAATGCCTTTGCTAGGAGAGACTTTCAGAAAGACTTTGTCGTCGACCTGAAATTCAATCGGCTTCGTCCGCTTATCATAATAACTCTTTTGACGGTCCTGGGATGCTTTCATTTTATCTTTGATCATTTGAATTTGCTCCGAGGTCTGCTGCACAATCTCTGGTCCTAACATTAAACTCTCACCCGATTCCGACCAGCAAAGAGGGGTTCGGCATTTCCTGCCATATAAAGCTTCGTATGGAGCCATACCGATGCTATTGTGATAGCTATTATTATAAGTAAATTCGATCAGTGGAAGGTATTGCTCCCAGCTACCACCATGCTTTAGCACACAGGACCTCAACAAGTCCTCTAAACTCTGGATAGTCCACTCGGATTGCCTATCTGTCTGAGGATGATAGGCCGAACTCAATCGGAGCTTCGAACCTAACTCCTGATGCAGACTTCCCCAAAATCGGGAAGTAAACCTCGGATCTCTATCTGACACAATTGAAGATGGAACGCCATGCAGTCGGACTATCTCACTAATATACAACTGTGCTAGTCTTGGCAAGGGGTAATTCATATTGATCGGCAAGAAGTGTGCAGACTTTGTCAATTGGTCCATAATAACCTAGATAGCATCGTGTCCACTCTGAGTCCTGGGTAATCCCATTACGAAATCCATGGCAATAGCATCCCATTTCCACACAGGAATCTCCAAAGGTTACAAACCACCGGACGGTTTTTAATGTTCAACCTTCGCTTTCTGACAAATTATACAGTGAGCCACAAAGTCGACTACATCTTTCTTCATTCCGGGCTACCAGAAATGCAACTTCAAATCATGATACATCTTAGTAGTTCCCGAATGAATACTCAGCATACTCCTATATGCCTCATTGAGCACCGATCGTCGTAAATCACCCGAGTCAGGTACATAAATCTGATCTTTCACTCGGTAAATGCCATCAGGACCCTCGGTTAAAAATAGGTCCTTGCCTTTAGCCTGAGTTTCTTTCATCTTGGCTAAATAAGAATCCAACATCTGCTATACATAAACAATCTTCAAGAATTCATTAGCTATTTTCAATGTACCAAGAGTTACTTTTCGAGACGAAGAGACATCCACTTGCAGGTTCATGTCTTGGAATTGTTCAAGTAACTCCATTTCTTTAACCATCATCATTGCCATGTGAATGGACTTCTGACTCAAGGCATCGGCTACAACATTTGCCTTTCCCGGGTGGTATTTCAAGTCGAAATCATAGTCTTTTAGAAATTCAATCCACCTTCTCTGCCTCATATTCATCTCCTTCTGGTCGAACAAATATTTCAGACTTTTATGGTCACTATACACTTCGAACTTAGAGCCATAAAGATAATGTCTCCAAATTTTCAGTGCAAAGACCACAGCTGCCAATTCCAGATCATGGGTAGGTAGTTTTGTTCGTGTAGTCGTAATTGACGTGAAGCATAAGCAATCACTCGGCCATTCTGCATCAATACACATCCTAGGTCGAGTCCGGATGCATCACAATAAACTAAAAAACTTTCCTGTAGATTCGGCAATGCCAATACAGGAGTAGAAGTCAGCTTAGTCTTCAATTCTTGAAAACTCTGTTCGCACTCGGAAGAACACACAAAAGGAACATCCTTCCGGGTTAGCTTGGTCAGTGGAAAGACGATTTTGGAGAATCCCTCAATGAATCTCTGATAGTAACCGGCTAAACCTATAAAACTCCTGACCTCGGTGACCGACTTAGGTCTCTCCCAAGTCATCACTGCTTCGATCTTTGAAGGATCTATCGAGACACCTTCACTGGAGATGACATGACCCAGGAATTGAATCTTATCCATCCAGAATTCGCATTTAGACAATTTGGCAAACAATTGCTTTTCCTTCAACACTTGAAGTACCGATCGGAGATGCTCTTCATGTTCCTCATGAGACTTAGAATAAATCAATATATCATCAATAAATATCACCACAAATCGATCCAAGTAAGGATGAAAAATGTTGTTCATACAGTTCATGAACACAGCCGGAGCATTCGTCACTCCAAACGGCATTACCACATATTCATAATGACCATACCGGGTCCTGAATGCCGTCTTAGGAATATCAGCAGCTTTTACTCGGATCTGATGGTATCCCGATGTAAGTCAATCTTGGAAAGGACCGATGCACCACGTAACTGATCAATTAAATCGTCAATTCTAGGCAATGGGTATTTATTCTTGATGATCAGCTTATTCAATTGGCGGTAATCAACACATAACCGCATGCTACCATCCTTTTTCTTGACAAGTAACACCGGAGCACCCCACGGTGATACACTCGGTCGGATAAATTATTTTTCAAGCAATTCGTCAACTTGCTTCTTTAACTCGGCTAATTCAATCAGAGACATTCTATAAGGAGCTCTGGAGACTGGCTCGGCTCCAGGAATCAAATCAATAGAGAATTCAATTTCTCTATCAGGAGGAACACCAGGTACATCCTCCGGGAACAACTCGGGAAAGTCACAAACAATAGGAATATCTCGAATCCTAGATTCACTTTTTCCATCAACCATACAAAATAGCATAAATAGCTGAGATATACCTTGAATTTCATAGTCATCGGCTTTCTGTTTAGGAAAAATCACTTGCCGATTCTGACAGTCAACTAGGACTCTATTGGCTGATAGCCAATCCATACTGAGAACAATATCAAGACCTCTCAAAGGTAGACATATTAAATCAGCGGTAAAATTCGTATCACCCAGAGTGAAGGATACATTCTCACACATCAGGGAAGTCCACAATTTAACACCAGTCAGATTAGATACATTTAATGGCCGATTCATAGTAACAACAGGTAATCTCATACGCATGACACAATCATTGGAAATAAATGAGTGAGTTGCACCCGAGTCATACACCACATCAAGAATAGTATTTCCGAGTAAGCACTTACTCTGAACCAGGTCATTGGCTTGAGCAGCCTCCTCGGCAGTAATAGCATACACTCGGCCTGTAGCTGGTGAACTAGAACTCCCAGCCCGATCATTCCTCGACATCACAGAATTGTTACCGCGTCCACCATTGCCTCTACCTCCTCTGTTACTGTTTCCACGGCCTCGTCCTCAGAAGCCTCCACGGTTTACACTAGCATTCGATTCAGTCGGTTGTAGAAGAGGACAGTTAGGGCGAATGTGTCCTTTCTCATTGCAGTGGTAGCAAATAACTTCTTCATCTTTATCACAATTCCGAGCATAATGATTGCCACTACACCTGAAGCATTTAATATCCCTTGGACGACTCACCGATCGGCCACCAGAATTCATTCGGCCTCGGGATCTAGAAGATGATTCTCCTCTAACAGACTTCCCTTGCTTCTTAGAACTGATCGGTGGTAGCTTCGAAGAACTGTCCGACCTACTGCTCGACCCGGTTGAAGCTTTATCATCTTCCTCATATATTCGACATTTATTGACAAGGATCGAAAAGCTTCTAATCTCCTGGTGTCGGAAAGCCTTCTTAATTTTTGGGTTCAAACCACTCTCAAATTTGATGCATTTTGAGCCTTCAGTGCCCGACATCTGGAAAGGAGGATAAAATAAGCAAAGCTCCTCGAATTTCGCTGCATATTCTTTAACACTCAGATTACCTTGTCAGAGTTCCATGAATTCCAATTCCTTTTAACTTTTGACCGTGTTCGGGAAGTATTTTTCAAGGAAACATTCCTTGAAATTTTCCCAAATCAGCTCAATTCCCGTAGCCATCAGTCGGGATTTGGTCATTTTCCACCAGTTTTCAGCTTCTTTCCGAAGCATGAAAACAGCATACTCGACCTTCTATGCTTCTGTGCACTGCAGACTACCAAAGATCCATTCTAAGTTCTGGATCCAGGCATAAGCTTGGTCGGGCTGAAATCCTTCATGGAATTCAGTCGGCTTTCGCTTTAAGAAATAATCAATACCATGATTGTCACTCGGTTGAGGTTGATTCTGCCTTTCTAAAATATCAGCAATACGCTGGAAGGCAGCAGCCATTGCATCCATACTATGAGGGTCCATTTTCTTATCCTGAAATAATCATCATACTTTAGTACCTCTCATGGTTATGAAAGCAATTTATTTATAGTTGATTTCCTCAACTATAATACGTAACAACAACAGTGATATGATTTCACTCAATTCATAGCATTTAGTAGCTTAACCTTGGCCTTGGACTTTTCAAGTCCGCTCTGATACCAAAATATAACGTTCTTATTTTTAAATCAAATTACAATAAACAAATAAATTTTTTTTGCAAATAATTTAAATATCAAAACAAAATTTGAATTAAATAATAACACAGTCAGTTTTACAACAGCCGACCGGCCCATTTAAATACACAAATAAATATAACAAGTCGGTATACACAGGAGCCGGCCAAGGCTTCTACAAGAATAACTATGTGCACTATGTACTGTACATGCTAATACATAATGCTCCAGTCGGTTGAGTGACTTCAAATGCCATCACTGTGTCCTATATCTACTGTAAAAATAACAACAGTAGGGGTGAGCATAAACATATCAAATAATAGTTATTGAATCGGATTAAAAGTCCAATTCATAACTATATATATAAAACATAACCGAGTCATACAAACTCATCATAAAGCATCATGTTATTCTCAAATACATATATATATATCAGTGCATACACATGCTCAATCAAATGGATCCATTATTAAGTCTTTTAATTTGTGTTGCAACACTGGCTCCCAGAGCCATAACTCAGCTCTCAGCTGATCCGGCCGTTTTACTGGTACCAAACCGTTTACACCCTCATGTGACACAGTCGCTCCCAGCGACAACGGTTAGTGCCACGGGCTAAAACCCCGAGACCCGCTCAAGAGGTTGCCTTGAGTCCCACCCAAGGTCTTTTGTCTTTTGCCTTGAGTCCCACCCAAGGTCTTTTGTGGAAACTACATCATATTTCATATTTATTCATCACACGAGCATCTAATGAAAAATTCATGGAAACCATTCTCATCATCGGTCACACATATATACAATCATCACATCAATATCAATAATATGAATGGAAGATATGAAAACATAAAATATGTTATTCAATCGGGGTCTCAATAACAATTTATGCACATAACATATATACATCATAACAATATCACCCCACATCCATTCATAAACTATTCATTTGAAATGTAACGCTCCCCCTACCTGGAAATAAGAGTTCCAGTAACTTTTCAAGCTCTATTCAATCTTAGCTTCACGAATTTCGATTGGAATTGTAGTACTGAATCAGTCCAAGCTTTCTCTCTTATGAAATTCAAGCTTTCACATAAAAGGGAAGAAAGGAAGATTAATTTCTTCTTCGTTTGATGGTTTCCAACAAGGGTTGGAAGAAAAAGATTATAGATGATGTTTTCACTTTCAAGAGTTTCTAAATTCATTCAACAGTAGAAGTTGGTATATATATCGTTCATGCAAAAGAGAGACGTGAACGATAGGAAATTGTCTGCTACACGTATCTTCAAATGATAAGGAAGGAATAAGCATTTAATAAAAATAAGACAGAACATCAGAGAGGGTCCCATACTTAGAAAATATCAGAAAAGTGAATCTACTAGAATGTAGAAGAACAGAGTGACGTGGAAAGCTTTAATAATTAAAATAATTATTAATTCTGACTCGGTTTTAGTATTCTGGGCACATCTTTCCGAGAAGATTCATCACAGCCTTTGTCCGTTCAGAATTCCTTTATTTGGAGAAAATTCACTCGGAGAGGTTTCATCCCATGAAACACTCAGCTTTCCTTCCTCGGAAATGACCCACACGGAAATATCTCTTTCAGACATCTCACTCAGATATATTTATGTCTGAGTCAAGCCTTCACTTGCGTCACTCGGAAATCTTCCATCTAAAAAGAGTACTCGGAGTTTGAAGACAATCCTCTCCCGGAAATCTTTCCACTCGAAAGGGTCACTCGGAATCAAAGACCATTTCGAAGACGAACCTGAGTTCAAACTCAGCAGCTCTGAACATCGACCCGAGCACGAATTAAATGAATTCACCACTCGGATATCTCAATCGGTACCATCCCTTTCGGAAGTATCACACTCAGAGATACTTCACTCGGAAAGTCACAGAACTTGGAGGTTCTTCATTCGATCACTATTCAAAAATTTCTCAGCCTAAGAAGTACTTATTCAAATTCAAAGCTTCTCTTATTCGGAAGTACTTCTCTCGAAATAACCCATTCGGAAACATTCTACTCGGAGACGTTTCACTTGGATTTGCCTCAATCAAAAGTGTCTCATTCAGACACAGTTCTCTTAACTCAGAAATGATTCTCTTATAATTGTTTCACTCGAAAACGTCTTAACTTCACTTGGTAATAGTTTTCTTGGCCTTACTTCACTCGGAATCATACCATTTCACTCGGAATGTCTTATTTTAGACAGTATTCACTCGGAATCTCATTCGGAAATTCTCCATTAATCTTTAATAAATTATTTTTCTAAAAATTATAAATTTTGGGATGTTACAGAGGGTGTTACCTATAAGGACACTCTAATGCTCAAGTCAGTGAAAGTTCAAAGGAATTTCAGAACTCAAGCATAAGTTTTTGAGAGAATGTTCTTACATGTTACGTTGATGCATAGGCATTTATACTTGGAGGGAGTGGAAGAGCCTAATTGCTCTAAAAGTTTTCCGTATATGGTGTCAGTACTCACTCTACTATTCTGCAGACTTTATAGGTGACTTGTTCAGTACACTAGGTCATAGGTTAACTCTGAACCTCCGGTATTAAGTGAGTAACTCGCAACGGAGTCAGTTTGGGGACCCTTCGTGAATCGGCCCGTTACGTAAGATACCGACGTTGAGAGAATAACTTACACTAGTCATCACCTCATATCGGTTTCAGATGTGGGATTTTAGACAAATTACCTTTAAGTCCAGAGGCCAATTTCAGGACCAGATCACTAACAATAAAATGTATTATACTAACATTTGATGTAATATTAGCAGTGGTCAACTCCATACTAACAAAATTATTTATTAATATAATTAATTAAATTGTAAGTATAATCTAAATGACTTATACTAATATTTTTTATTAGTTAAAGACTATATCAACAAAAACTCTCTCGGCAATTTCTAAATTTTATTTGTCATTAAATGTGACAATTTTTTTTTGGGATCTAATGGTAAAAGCCAATTAATTTATGAGAATTCTTGGAAGTATCTGAGCACTGTACATATTTACTATATTAAGAAGACAACAATCAACAACAAAACATTTATAGAAATTATTTATTAAACACTCAAAAAGATTCTTGTCACAATTTGCAACAACCAAATGTCTGGTAACCAAACAGATGTTTCGTACAGAAGTATTGCATGGTGAACTGCCGGAAGATTGCTTGGCATTGTGGTCTAACTTATATTGTTATATGAAGTTAATCTCTTTTTTCAAAAAGAAAAAAAAAACCCACTGATCAGTACATGCCATGTGAATGAGTTAAAATATACAAGAACGGCCAGAGTTAGTTGAAAATTTCAGTCTACCAACTTAAACCGAATAACGATTAAGAATCTTACATATGAACACTCCTTCACATGCATTTTTTATGTACAATCAAAATGAGAAGAGACTCGAAAGCAACATTGCAAAACAAAAATATGATATAGACAAACACAACGGTTGCATCTTCTGAATCTGTTCCCTGTGGGCCGGGGCATATATATATATATAAGCAACCCTTATATCATCTAATGGAGGGTAAAAAATAAAATAAAAATTTACATTATATATATATAGTATTAAATTGAAAAACTATTATATTACATAAAAATTAAAATTTCACCATATAGTTTCTTATATGCATACAATATATTGACATCTCTGGTCTTTCGTTGGAGAAAAGAAAAACTGAAGTTTGAATTGCCTTTTCCTTCATATGTTATTTTTAGGGGCAAAGTTAAATTGACTCATTAATATTGCTGTACTGTATTTGTCGTGTCGCGCTTATGATTTGGTTTCAGTTGACTCATGCTATACCTGAAGAATTAGGCTATTACATTGAAATTGAGAAAATCGATTATATGAAAAATAAAATAAAATAAAATAAAATGTATAAGTGTCCATAGGGTCACAATTGTAAGTGTTGAATTTGTAATCTGCTTCTATGTAATTATATCTCAAAGAACCCTCTCGAGTTCAAAAGTGCAGAGATTTTTTCTCGTTAATTAATCACTGCAATGGAAATGTGAAAGAAATATGTGTATGTTAGAAAAAGAATATATATTAAAAATAAATAGAGAAAGTCTGAGCTTATTCTGAAGAAATTTTGTTTCAGTGATAACTGTCCATGAAGTATTGATTGTTGTTCATATTAAAATGAATGATAAATAAGAAAATAATAAATTATTTTATAAAATTAGCTGAACAAAATTTTTGAATACGTATTTTATTTCTGTCTCCAAACAAAATCAAATAGAAACGGATAGTGGAAGGGAAATAACTGGGTGCTCAAATTCCAAGGTTGTTCCGTTCTATATAAAACCAAAGGCAACAATCTTTGATTCAGTAAAGTTTAAGGGCACTTCCTCTTTATCATCACTGATTGTCTGGCAGTTGGGTCGGATCAGCTTCTGCTTTTGTAATCTTTGTCTTTTTTAATTAATTAATTAATTAATTAATTATCTTTAATAGTATCATATTTATTTGGGGCCTAAAAAAGATGGTAAGCCAAGCTGGGAAGAAAAAGGGAAGGTAAGTTGGAACAGGTCACCCACAAATTATTCAACCATACTTTATTTATTTTCATTCTTTGTTTAGCCACTAAGATAAGAGAGAAAACGACACCTACTATTTCCAATTCCTAATTTTCTTAACCCTGTTACTGTGCTAAATATTTCCTGAGATTTTATGATGTTGGGTTTAATTTTGACATATTAAATAATAAAAAGTGAAAAAAAGGTTAATTCACGGTCCTTAAATGTTAACCTTACTCATATTCTTAAAAAAAGATATTGAAAATATTTGTTTGGTCCATAAAGGCAAAGGGTAAGGCATGAGGCTAGAAAGGCCTTAAAACAAAGGGCAACTCAGATAACATAAGAAGGCACTCGCAACAGGAGAAGCAGCGCACTGCAGCCTCATCATTTCAAGTCCAACACAAAGCAGAGAGGAAAAAAAAGAGAAAGCACAAAAGAAAAAGAGGAAGCAAAGAAAGAAAGATAGAGAGAGACAGAGAGGGTAATAAGGAGAGAAAATAGAAGGAAGAAGAAAGGGGTTAATTTTGTGGCAAAACTCAAAAGGGTTTGAACACGATGCAGAGTGAACAACAGAACAGCAACAGCAACAACCAGTTGGTAGTGCAGAATTCCGGTAGTCTCAGCTTCAGCAGCCATTTGTCCAAAGAAGATGAAGAGATGTCAAGGTCTGCACTTTCCACCTTCAGGGCTAAAGAGGAAGAGATTGAAAGGAAGAAGATGGAGGTAAGAGAGAAGGTTCAACTTCAGTTGGGTCGAGTCGAAGAAGAAACCAAACGTCTTGCAACCATTCGTGAGGTTTGTTAACTTTGTCTCATGTTCTATTTCTACCTTTTCCAGATTTAAACTATGGTTTCCTCACTCAATTTTCAGTTTCACTCAACTGGGAAACTTTTTCTTTTTCGATACATAACCAAATTTAATTTGTTGTTAGGATGCCTAATAAAATTAACTGATCTGAACCCCTCTTCCTTTTCTCACTTTTTTTTAACACCAAACCACAGTACTCAAAATTAACTCATCACTTGAAAACAAAAAGTGCTTGTGGTCTTTTAAATTGGATGAGCGAGATTTTGTTACTTGCATGGAAATAATATTAAAAAATTAAAAATTTTGGATTTAGAAATTACGGTCTGTTTTGGTTCAAGGTTATAGTTTTTAGGATTTTTTTAGCCGTGTTGGTTTGTTAAGGCAAGTTTGGCTGTTTTCTGTTTTTCATGCGTTTTTTTTATTTTTTATATAATTAAATCGGGTTTTCTTGTAACAGAGAGAATATCAGAGGTTTGTAGATCATCAAGAACACTTGAATATGCCCGATCTGTGGTTTTTTCCCGGAGACAAAGTGAATTTGCTCCTCAAAAACGTTATCTTTTTCTTTTCCGTTGTGTTTTTTAAGAAAATAAAAAAAAAAAGAATTCAAAATTTGAACTTTGTTGTTCCCCTGTATTTCCTGTCATAAAGCAGTATTAATTAGGCTATGAGCCAAATAATTCATATGACTCCTTTCTTCAATTTCTTCAATTCTAATTGTATTTCTCTAATATATATTTCAATACATATTTTCTTTTCAAATAAACAACAAACCACCAATGGCCGGCTCATAACTAGTTGTTGTGAGATAGGTAGAAAACCAGGAAATAATATGTATATAGTGTGTGGTTTGACTGTACAGTTTTGTCCTTTGTACCCATATTGGTATGCAATTGAATGAACCAAAATTTTCATGTATTTGAGGAATATCAGGAGCTTGAAGCCCTGGCGGATCCAATGAGGAAGGAGGTTGCACTTGTTAGAAAAAGGATTGATTCAGTAAACAAAGAATTAAAGCCGCTGGGTCATACCTGCCAGAAGAAGGTGAAGTTACTTGAAATTCATAGAAACCATAAATACACGTTACTGAATAATGTTGTGAATTCCCGTATTCTACGGACTTTGACGTTTTATTGGGGACACAGTTGACATTGAGTTTTCAATGCGTTGCAGGAGAAAGAATACAAAGAAGCCCTTGAAGCTTTTAATGACAAGAACAGGGAAAAAGTACAGCTAATCACCAAGTTAATGGAGGTTAGTCTTAAGATTCATCATTTCAGTGTTTATTATCATAATAAAACAGTAACTTGAGTGATGAATGAATTAAATTTTTCTTGTAATGTTTGAGTTTCTTTATTCTAATACGTGTTGATGTGAATCAATATGATCAGCTGGTGAGCGAAAGTGAAAGACTGAGGATGAAGAAACTGGAGGAGCTGAGTAAGAACATAGATTCCATGCAATGATTTAGCCAAATGCTAATGACTCTGATTAGACTTGTGTGGTATATTAAGGATGACATAGTATATTTGATATGTATGAGTGTTTTTGTGCTTGTGTAATTTTGTGGTGTTGATGTTTGTTTAACTAGCATTTCATGGGACAATTGGCTAATTTAGGAGGGATATACCCTACAAACAGGCAGGCTTGTAACATTTTTCCCCCTTCAGTTCACTTTTCTTTGCTTTGTTCTCCTTATTTAATTTAATTTATTAATGTAATTTGAAATTTGTTGCCACGAAGGATGGTTCCAACAATGTCCTGGTGTGTTTTAATATTACTTCAATTATTTAATTACCATTATGATTGAATATATGACATTATACACTTCCCAGAGTGCTATGGAGCAACATTCCAACGGAATTGAAGATGTGTTCTTTAATTTCTCATGGGAAACGCCTATGATTTTTGGTTCCAAAAGATGTATAGTTTTTTTTTTTTCCATATTGACTTACTTTTAAGTGTTTGTTTTATGATTCGATTACAGAAATAAAGTTTTATTTGAGATAAATGATGATTCCATGTCATTCCATTTCGGACACTGTTAAGTTTTGTTTGGGCGATGGATAAAAAAAAATTACTTCTAACTAATCATATTTAAATAATTCAATCAGAATTTATGTTTGAAATGACTAAAAATCAATGTTAACTTTTAGATTTTTTTATTTTTATAATTTTATTTTCACAACTTCAAAACGTATAATCTCAAGAAAACGGGATTAAAGTTCGAATTCTACGAGTAGCAATACTATATGACAAACAAATCAACGTCTTAGACACAAACAGGAAATTGACAAATACGCAGGAACCACCTGTAATGGTCCTTCAAAAAATTTATATTTCAAAAAAAAGTTACTGCTTTATTATTTTATTTATTTATAAAAATATTGTAACATTCTAATTTTAATTTATTTAAATTTAAATTCTATTTTAATACTACTAGTAACATTTTTTAAAATAAAAATAAATATAAAAAAAATTAAGTACTTCTTGGTTGGTGAATAGGAACAGAACGGGTAATGAATTTATTCCGTAAGTGGCTAATTAATAGATTAGAAAGAAATGAAATTCCGTAGTCAAAATAAAATCTTCACTTTAGAAAAGGAGATAGTATTAAATTAAAGGTAGCATTTGCTCCCAAGAGATAAGGATTAGAGATTAATGAGGGTATTAAATGACTGATTTTGAAATGGGGGCCCGTTATTTTTGCCAAGGCGTCAAAATTGTCATTTCCCGTGAGGTACAAAGTCCACCTCAACAATCCGTTTAGTACGTTACCGGCAAATATATGCTTCCTCCTCATTACTTGCAAATTATTTTACGTGACAAGAAAAATTAATATTAATTTTTTAATTTTTCTAATTTTCTAATTTTATTTTTTAACTACGTATCATGAATATATAGATACCAAGTTTTGATTGAGAAGGAAATCGGAAGAAAATATAATTGAATAAATTTTAATTGTTGAGGATTATGTATGTCGCGACATGGAACGACCGGATAACGATTCCCTCAAATTTGATTTTTGAAAATAAATTATAAAAAGATGTGGAGTCGCCACCAAGATTTTTGTTTTATTTTAAAAGAGTAAAATATTGAAAAAAAACCCTTTAGAGCTCTAGGTTCGGGAGTTGGTTACGAATAGGGAAGGTATTAGCACCCATATTTGCCTGTTCCAAAGGAACAGTACCTTCATTAAATTGTATAATTATTTTTGATTATCTAAAAGTGACCCAATGATAAAAAGATAAAATTAAAAAAACAAATATTTACATAAAAAAGAAAATTAATTTTTAGAGAAAATGTGCCCGACAAGATTGAATCTTGCTCTTACGTATTCTCAGGTGCAATGGGAAATCAGGGTTACGTAGTTCTTGTTTTTTATAATCGGTATCATGTATCCCATAATACCAATATGTTTTTTAGAGCAACTTTATTGGTGTGATGTATCCCACGACATCAATAAAGTTATCCATTAAATTTTAGGGCAACTTTATTAATGTAATGTATCACATTACATTCATAAAGTTGTTTATGATTTTTAAAGAAACTTTCTTGGTGTAATGTATCCCACAACACCAATAAAATTATTCATATAATTTTAAAGCAAACTTTATTGATGTAATGTATCCCATTACATCAATAAAATTCACATTATATATGCTAACTTATTTTAAATGTACTTTTTGAAGAATCTATATTATATGAAAACATTCAAGCGTAACAATGCTATACATATGCTTGTTTTAATTTAAGAATCAATATGCTGGGTATATTCACACAAATTCTATATGATATTATATTAAAACCACATGCACATACCTCTTGGAAAATTATGCACGCATCAATTATAATTGAAACCAAGTGCAATTATTATTCAAACTCATATATAAGCAATTAAGGTGTTCAGGGAACACTATATGACCAGGGAAAATTATTAGTCACACGTTATGTCATTCATGCAGAAATATTTTTAAAAGACAAAATGGTACCTCCTTATCATATCATGCAATTTACAAAGAACAAGAAATTGTTATACGGAAGTGGGAAGAGAAGAATAACGAGACAATCACACACAATCAAGAAAAACGTACCTTTTACTATAGTGGAATTTAATCTTTTTTCCCCGTGTATCCAATCCTCTCCCTTTAGAAAATATGTGTGCTATTTATAGGCAAAAAGGAAACCCTAAGGCCCATTAAAAATCTGAGATTTAAGTGAATATTTTATTATTTAATTAAAAGTCTGATGACAAAAATGAATATTTTATTATTTATTTGTTAACTAAAAAATCTGATTTATCTGATAGCTAAAAAATCTGATAACCATCTTGGAATCTTATCTTAACTAAATTTGAATTTTGAACCTTATCTTTATCTTAAAATATCTAGTAACTAATTTTGTGATCTTATCTAGATTTTTTAAATATCTGATAACCAAATTTAAATTTTAAATCTTATCTTTATCTTAAAATATCTAGTGACTGATTTTGCAATTAAATTTTAAAATATCTGATAACCAAATTTGAATTTTAAATCTTATTTAAAATTTAAATTCTTTGTCTTAATTATTTTAAAAAATTTAACTATACCAGACAAAATTAGGTAGCAACAGCTTGCCCCTCTTTACTTATTTCTTACTACATTGTAGTAAGGTATAAGTAAAGACTAAGCGAACTGATTTTGTCTAGGGTCTTAAAGCAACCATGAGTACCAGACACAAAATTGACAATGACATATACTACCAGAAATTTAACACACAGAGTGGAGAATAGAGTCAGCGAAAAATTTAACGCTCATGATGGGAGGCATAACTTTTACAAGAACAACGAAGGCGTATACGGTACATATGAAACATATGGCAAGAAGCACATATGACACATACGGCAGGGAACACAACACATATGACACATATGACAGGAAACACAATACATACGATCCATATGGCAGGAAACACAACACATACGACACATATGGCGAGAAGCACATACGACACATACGGCAGGAAACACAACACATACGACACATACAGTAAGCATTTAAGATAGGTAAAGACTTAACACATGTGGCATTATAGGAAGAAGTGCAAAAATGTAACATAAGTAGAATTTTAACACGGGCAGGAGTTTAACACATTGAAAGATACAGTACGAAAATTTAATACATTTGCAGAAACTTAACACATTTACCGAAACTTAACACATTTACAGAAACTTAACACAGTTACAGGAATTTAACACAGTTGCAGAAATTTAACACAGTTGCAGAAATTTAACACAGTTGCAGGAATTTTAACACAGTTACAGAAACTTAACACAGTTGCTGAAACTTAACACAGGTGCAGAAATTTAACACAATTGTAGAAACTTAACAGAGATGCAGGAATTTAACACAGTTGTAGAAATTTAACACAGTTGCAAAAATTTAACACAGTTGCAGCAATTTAACACAGGTGCAGAAATTTAACACAGTTACAGAAATTTAAAACAGTTGTAGAAATTTAACACAGTTACAGAAATTTAACACAGTTGCGGAAATTTAACACAGTTGCAGGAATTTTAACACAGTTGCAGAAACTTAACACAGGTGCAGAAATTTAACACAGTTGCAAAAACTTAACACAGGTGCAGGAATTTAACACATTTGCAGAAACTTAACACAGTTACAGAAACTTAACACAGGTGCAGAAATTTAACACAGTTGCAGAAACTTAACACAGGTGCAGGAATTTAACACAGTTGCAGAAATTAACACAGTTGCAAAAATTTAACACAGTTGCAGCAATTTAACACAGGTGCAGAAATTTAACACAGTTGCAGAAATTTAACACAGTTGCAGAAATTTAACACAGTTGCGGAAATTTAACACAGTTGCAGGAATTTAACACAGGTGCAGAAATTTAACACAAGCGCAGGAATTTAACACAATTGCAGAAATTTGACACAATTGTAGAAATAGAAGACGACTTGTTGTTAGAAATTTATAGCCAATCTGATTCCCCATCATTAGCGCAACCTTAGTATTCTCCAATTTGGCTAGGCTTGATTTGGCGTTCCTTTCTTTTTAAAAGAGACACGATAGTGCTTGATGTTTGCTTTGTTTACAGTGAAATAATTGGTAACTCATTAACGTCACATATGGGATTACTTTGTTACCCATTAACGTAACCGTAGCACTTATTTTGTTATTAACATTTCAGTTACTAACCTATGCATGCTCATAAACAAAATAAAAAAAGGATAATTCAATGATAACAACAAAGAATTGTTTATGGTATAAAAAAAATAGATAAGAATCCAGTGAAACAAATTCCGAGTAGTTATATCCCTAAGATTAACTGACATTCTTCCCGAACTATGACTTTGTTGTACCCGCTAGCCAAACTTTAGAACAATGACTACCTATGAATGCTCATATGCCTTTACTACTAACCTTCTGAGCTTTATTTTTCGCCTAGGTTGCCCTTTCGGGTTTTCAACCTAGCAGACGCTTCATTTTCTTTTGCAAAGCCCTAACTTTTGCCTAGATCGCCCTCACGGGTTTTCGACCTAGCGGGATCCTTTTTTTAAGCATAATATTTCTTGACAGCATCTGAATTCACTAGGTAGGAAAGCTCTTCACCAACCATGTTGGTGAGAATGAGAGCTCCTCCTGAGAAAGCTTTCTTGACGACATAAGGACCTTGGTAATTTGGCATCCATTTCCCTCGATGATCTTTTTGAACCGCCAATATCTTTTTCAGCACTAAGTCTCCCTCGTGAAATTCCCTAGGACGAACCTTCTTTTCATGAGGGAGACTCCCTCGTGAAATTCCCTAAGACTTAGTGCTGAAATTAAGTTGACCATGACAGAGGGCCATCAGTCTTTTTTCTTCGATCAAATTAAGTTGTTCAAACCTTGTTTGAACCCATTCAGCTTCTTCTAATTCGACTTCTTGTAGGACACGCAAGGAGGGAATTTCTACCTCAAATGGTAACACTGCCTCCATACCATACACCAAGGAAAAAGGGGTTGCCCCAGTTGAAGTACGAATAGTAGTGCGATACCCATGTAAGGCAAACGGAAGCATTTCATGCCAATCCCTAAATGTTACCACCATTTTCTGAATGATTTTTTTAATGTTTTTATTTGCTGCTTCTACCGCCCCATTCATCTTTGGCCGATACAGACATGAGTTATGATGTTGGACCTTGAAAGTTTTACATAGCTCTTTCATCATCTTATTATTCAAATTTAATGCGTTGTCCATTATAATTTTACTCGGTAACCCATAACGACAAATCAAGTCTTTTTTAATGAACTTGATTACCACATTTCTGGTAACATTGGCGTATGATGCAGCTTCAACCCATTTTGAAAAATAGTCTATCGCGACTAGAATGAAACGATGACCATTAGAGGCTTTGGGTTCGATAGGCCCAATAACATCCATCCCCCACATTGAGAATGGCCACGAAGATGTTATGACATTCAAGGGCATTGGTGGGGCATTAATATTATCAGCATAAGTTTGGCATTTGTGGCATCTTCTGACATATTGAAAACAATCTGACTCCATGGTTAACCAAAAATAACTAGCCCTTAGAATTTTTTGAGCCATGGTATGACCATTGATGTGTGTCCCGAAGGAACCCTCGTGAACTTCCTTCATTATTTGACTCGCTTCTGTAGTATCAACGCATCGAAGCAGGACCATATCATGGTTCCTTTTATAAAGCACGTTCTCGCTCATAAGGAAATTGGATGCTAGCCTTCTCAAGGTTCTCTTATCATTTTCAGAGGCATCTAGAGGATATTCTTTATTCAAGAGGTAACACTTGATGTCATAGTACCAAGGTCGTTCTTCCAACTCTTCTTCTACCAGGTGGCAATATGCAGGTTGGCCACGTGTCTGAATTTAAATCAGAGGCATATCATTACCTTGATTGACGTCAAACATTGAGGATAAGGTGGCCAAAGCGTCTGCCAACTGATTATCTGTTCTAGGGACATGATGAAAGGTAATTTCTTCAAAGTGTTCGACCATTTTCAAAATATAGCTTTGATAAGGGATCAATTTATCATCCCTGGTCTCCCATTCTTCTTTCAATTGGTGGATGACCAAAGCAGAATCCCCATATACTTCTAAAATCCTTGCACAATAGCTCTCTGACCCGTTCCTTATCCTGCCCCGAGCCATCCATCGGTCCGAGTCACGCCGGTACGAAAAGATAAATAGAAGCAAAGCTAATCGAGAGGATTGACCAGATGGAAAAGAACTTGAAGGCTTTTAAGAAAGATGAGGACATTGTAGACACATCCTCCTTGGTTGTGTTCCCCAATGCTAGGCTACCCCCGAAGTTTAAAATGCCCGACATTGACAAGTTCGATGGAACGGGATAGGACGCCTAATGTGCATGCATCATATTCGGCCACATTATTTGTACAACCAAAGCATAAGTGAGCCGTGATGGGAATGAATTGTTTTCCTGGGGTGATTAACAATATTCCAACCCCATGTCCTAAGGCGTTCGATGCACCGTCGAACCATAACTTTCACTTTTTACCATTCTGAGGTTCTTCTTGAGACATTACCATGATATCTTCATCGGGGAACTCATGATGCATGGATTGGTAATCATCCAGAGGGTGGTGGGCTAGATGATCAGCCAGAGCACTTCCCTTAATCACCTTCTGAGTAATATAAATGAGGTCATATTCTGATAGTAACATTTGCCATCGAGCGATTCGTCCTGTCAAGGCTGGCTTTTCAAAAATATACTTGATAGGGTCAATTTTAGAAATTAACCAAGTAGTGTTGTTTAACATGTACTGTCGTAAACATTTAGCTGCCTATGCTAAAGCACAACATGTTTGTTCTACCAAGGAGTATCTGGATTCACAATCTGTAAACTTTTTGCTTAGATAATAAATGGCCCGTCCCTTTCTCCCTGTCTCATCTTGTTGCCCCAGAACGTATCCCATCGACTAGTCTAGTACTGTAAGGTATATTATAAGAGGTTTTCCCAGCCTGGGTGGCACTAGTACTGGTGGATTTTGCAAAAAAAGTTTTTATCTTATCGAAAGCTTTTTGGCATTCATTGTTCCACTGTGTGGGTTAATTTTTCTTCAATAGTTTGAATATTGGCTCGCATGTAGCAGTCAACTGTAAGATAAATCGAGTAATGTAATTTAATCGTCCCAAGAATCCTCGTATTTATTTCTCGGTATTGGGGGTAGGAATTTCAATGATAGCTCTAACCTTATCTGGATCCACTTCTATTCCCTTTTGACTAACAACAAATCCCAACAATTTACCAGATTTTACGCTGAAGGTACATTTTGCAGGGTTGAGTCTTAACT